>OY992777.1:0-4800000 GCA_963921325.1 Logfia minima
ACCCTAAACCCTAAACCTAAACCCTAAACCCCTAAACCCTAAACCCTAAACCCTAAACCCTAAACCCTAAACCCTAAACCCTAAACCCTAAACCCCTAAACCCTAAACCCTAAACCCTAAACCCTAAACCCTAAACCCTAACCCTAAACCCTAAACCCTAAACCCCTAAACCCAAACCCTAAACCCTAACCCTAAACCTAACCCTAAACCCTAAACCCTAAACCCTAAACCCTAAACCCTAAACCCTAAACCCTAAACCCCTAAAACCTAAACCCTAAACCCTAAACCCTAAACCCTAAACCCTAAACCCTAAACCCTAAACCCTAAACCCTAAACCCTAAACCCTAAACCCTAAACCCTAAACCCTAAACCCTAAACCCTAAACCCTAAACCCTAAACCCTAAACCCTAAACCCTAAACCCTAAACCCTAAACCCTAAACCCTAAACCCTAAACCCTAAACCCTAAACCCTAACCCTAAACCCTAAACCCTAAACCCTAAACCCTAAACCCTAAACCCTAAACCCTAAACCCTAAACCCTAAACCCTAAACCCTAAACCCTAAACCCTAAACCCTAAACCCTAAACCCTAAACCCTAAACCCTAAACCCTAAACCCTAACCCTAAACCCTAAACCCTAAACCCTAAACCCTAAACCCTAAACCCTAAACCCTAAACCCTAAACCCTAAACCCTAAACCCTAAACCCTAAACCCTAAACCCTAAACCCTAAACCCTAAACCCTAAACCCTAAACCCTAAACCCTAAACCCTAAACCCTAAACCCTAAACCCTAAACCCTAAACCCTAAACCCTAAACCCTAAACCCTAAACCCTAAACCCTAAACCCTAAACCCTAAACCCTAAACCCTAAACCCTAAACCCTAAACCCTAAACCCTAAACCCTAAACCCTAAACCCTAAACCCTAAACCCTAAACCCTAAACCCTAAACCCTAAACCCTAAACCCTAAACCCTAAACCCTAAACCCTAAACCCTAAACCCTAAACCCTAAACCCTAAACCCTAAACCCTAAACCCTAAACCCTAAACCCTAAACCCTAAACCCTAAACCCTAAACCCTAAACCCTAAACCCTAAACCCTAAACCCTAAACCCTAAACCCTAAACCCTAAACCCTAAACCCTAAACCCTAAACCCTAAACCCTAAACCCTAAACCCTAAACCCTAAACCCTAAACCCTAAACCCTAAACCCTAAACCCTAAACCCTAAACCCTAAACCCTAAACCCTAAACCCTAAACCCTAAACCCTAAACCCTAAACCCTAAACCCTAAACCCTAAACCCTAAACCCTAAACCCTAAACCCTAAACCCTAAACCCTAAACCCTAAACCCTAAACCCTAAACCCTAAACCCTAAACCCTAAACCCTAAACCCTAAACCCTAAACCCTAAACCCTAAACCCTAAACCCTAAACCCTAAACCCTAAACCCTAAACCCTAAACCCTAAACCCTAAACCCTAAACCCTAAACCCTAAACCCTAAACCCTAAACCCTAAACCCTAAACCCTAAACCCTAAACCCTAAACCCTAAACCCTAAACCCTAAACCCTAAACCCTAAACCCTAAACCCTAAACCCTAAACCCTAAACCCTAAACCCTAAACCCTAAACCCTAAACCCTAAACCCTAAACCCTAAACCCTAAACCCTAAACCCTAAACCCTAAACCCTAAACCCTAAACCCTAAACCCTAAACCCTAAACCCTAAACCCTAAACCCTAAACCCTAAACCCTAAACCCTAAACCCTAAACCCTAAACCCTAAACCCTAAACCCTAAACCCTAAACCCTAAACCCTAAACCCTAAACCCTAAACCCTAAACCCTAAACCCTAAACCCTAAACCCTAAACCCTAAACCCTAAACCCTAAACCCTAAACCCTAAACCCTAAACCCTAAACCCTAAACCCTAAACCCTAAACCCTAAACCCTAAACCCTAAACCCTAAACCCTAAACCCTAAACCCTAAACCCTAAACCCTAAACCCTAAACCCTAAACCCTAAACCCTAAACCCTAAACCCTAAACCCTAAACCCTAAACCCTAAACCCTAAACCCTAAACCCTAAACCCTAAACCCTAAACCCTAAACCCTAAACCCTAAACCCTAAACCCTAAACCCTAAACCCTAAACCCTAAACCCTAAACCCTAAACCCTAAACCCTAAACCCTAAACCCTAAACCCTAAACCCTAAACCCTAAACCCTAAACCCTAAACCCTAAACCCTAAACCCTAAACCCTAAACCCTAAACCCTAAACCCTAAACCCTAAACCCTAAACCCTAAACCCTAAACCCTAAACCCTAAACCCTAAACCCTAAACCCTAAACCCTAAACCCTAAACCCTAAACCCTAAACCCTAAACCCTAAACCCTAAACCCTAAACCCTAAACCCTAAACCCTAAACCCTAAACCCTAAACCCTAAACCCTAAACCCTAAACCCTAAACCCTAAACCCTAAACCCTAAACCCTAAACCCTAAACCCTAAACCCTAAACCCTAAACCCTAAACCCTAAACCCTAAACCCTAAACCCTAAACCCTAAACCCTAAACCCTAAACCCTAAACCCTAAACCCTAAACCCTAAACCCTAAACCCTAAACCCTAAACCCTAAACCCTAAACCCTAAACCCTAAACCCTAAACCCTAAACCCTAAACCCTAAACCCTAAACCCTAAACCCTAAACCCTAAACCCTAAACCCTAAACCCTAAACCCTAAACCCTAAACCCTAAACCCTAAACCCTAAACCCTAAACCCTAAACCCTAAACCCTAAACCCTAAACCCTAAACCCTAAACCCTAAACCCTAAACCCTAAACCCTAAACCCTAAACCCTAAACCCTAAACCCTAAACCCTAAACCCTAAACCCTAAACCCTAAACCCTAAACCCTAAACCCTAAACCCTAAACCCTAAACCCTAAACCCTAAACCCTAAACCCTAAACCCTAAACCCTAAACCCTAAACCCTAAACCCTAAACCCTAAACCCTAAACCCTAAACCCTAAACCCTAAACCCTAAACCCTAAACCCTAAACCCTAAACCCTAAACCCTAAACCCTAAACCCTAAACCCTAAACCCTAAACCCTAAACCCTAAACCCTAAACCCTAAACCCTAAACCCTAAACCCTAAACCCTAAACCCTAAACCCTAAACCCTAAACCCTAAACCCTAAACCCTAAACCCTAAACCCTAAACCCTAAACCCTAAACCCTAAACCCTAAACCCTAAACCCTAAACCCTAAACCCTAAACCCTAAACCCTAAACCCTAAACCCTAAACCCTAAACCCTAAACCCTAAACCCTAAACCCTAAACCCTAAACCCTAAACCCTAAACCCTAAACCCTAAACCCTAAACCCTAAACCCTAAACCCTAAACCCTAAACCCTAAACCCTAAACCCTAAACCCTAAACCCTAAACCCTAAACCCTAAACCCTAAACCCTAAACCCTAAACCCTAAACCCTAAACCCTAAACCCTAAACCCTAAACCCTAAACCCTAAACCCTAAACCCTAAACCCTAAACCCTAAACCCTAAACCCTAAACCCTAAACCCTAAACCCTAAACCCTAAACCCTAAACCCTAAACCCTAAACCCTAAACCCTAAACCCTAAACCCTAAACCCTAAACCCTAAACCCTAAACCCTAAACCCTAAACCCTAAACCCTAAACCCTAAACCCTAAACCCTAAACCCTAAACCCTAAACCCTAAACCCTAAACCCTAAACCCTAAACCCTAAACCCTAAACCCTAAACCCTAAACCCTAAACCCTAAACCCTAAACCCTAAACCCTAAACCCTAAACCCTAAACCCTAAACCCTAAACCCTAAACCCTAAACCCTAAACCCTAAACCCTAAACCCTAAACCCTAAACCCTAAACCCTAAACCCTAAACCCTAAACCCTAAACCCTAAACCCTAAACCCTAAACCCTAAACCCTAAACCCTAAACCCTAAACCCTAAACCCTAAACCCTAAACCCTAAACCCTAAACCCTAAACCCTAAACCCTAAACCCTAAACCCTAAACCCTAAACCCTAAACCCTAAACCCTAAACCCTAAACCCTAAACCCTAAACCCTAAACCCTAAACCCTAAACCCTAAACCCTAAACCCTAAACCCTAAACCCTAAACCCTAAACCCTAAACCCTAAACCCTAAACCCTAAACCCTAAACCCTAAACCCTAAACCCTAAACCCTAAACCCTAAACCCTAAACCCTAAACCCTAAACCCTAAACCCTAAACCCTAAACCCTAAACCCTAAACCCTAAACCCTAAACCCTAAACCCTAAACCCTAAACCCTAAACCCTAAACCCTAAACCCTAAACCCTAAACCCTAAACCCTAAACCCTAAACCCTAAACCCTAAACCCTAAACCCTAAACCCTAAACCCTAAACCCTAAACCCTAAACCCTAAACCCTAAACCCTAAACCCTAAACCCTAAACCCTAAACCCTAAACCCTAAACCCTAAACCCTAAACCCTAAACCCTAAACCCTAAACCCTAAACCCTAAACCCTAAACCCTAAACCCTAAACCCTAAACCCTAAACCCTAAACCCTAAACCCTAAACCCTAAACCCTAAACCCTAAACCCTAAACCCTAAACCCTAAACCCTAAACCCTAAACCCTAAACCCTAAACCCTAAACCCTAAACCCTAAACCCTAAACCCTAAACCCTAAACCCTAAACCCTAAACCCTAAACCCTAAACCCTAAACCCTAAACCCTAAACCCTAAACCCTAAACCCTAAACCCTAAACCCTAAACCCTAAACCCTAAACCCTAAACCCTAAACCCTAAACCCTAAACCCTAAACCCTAAACCCTAAACCCTAAACCCTAAACCCTAAACCCTAAACCCTAAACCCTAAACCCTAAACCCTAAACCCTAAACCCTAAACCCTAAACCCTAAACCCTAAACCCTAAACCCTAAACCCTAAACCCTAAACCCTAAACCCTAAACCCTAAACCCTAAACCCTAAACCCTAAACCCTAAACCCTAAACCCTAAACCCTAAACCCTAAACCCTAAACCCTAAACCCTAAACCCTAAACCCTAAACCCTAAACCCTAAACCCTAAACCCTAAACCCTAAACCCTAAACCCTAAACCCTAAACCCTAAACCCTAAACCCTAAACCCTAAACCCTAAACCCTAAACCCTAAACCCTAAACCCTAAACCCTAAACCCTAAACCCTAAACCCTAAACCCTAAACCCTGAACCCTAAACCCTGAACCCTGAACCCTAAACCCTAAACCCTAAACCCTAAACCCTAAACCCTAAACCCTAAACCCTAAACCCTAAACCCTAAACCCTAAACCCTAAACCCTAAACCCTAAACCCTGAACCCTAAACCCTAAACCCTAAACCCTAAACCCTAAACCCTGAACCCTAAACCCTAAACCCTAAACCCTAAACCCTAAACCCTAAACCCTAAACCCTAAACCCTAAACCCTAAACCCTAAACCCTAAACCCTAAACCCTAAACCCTAAACCCTAAACCCTAAACCCCAAACCCCAAACCCCAAACCCCAAACCCCAAACCCCAAACCCCAAACCCCAAACCCCAAACCCCAAACCCCATGATAAAAAAGAAAGGAAAAAGAAGACTATATTAATGTTAAAGATGTAAGCTCTAATGGAGAAAAAAGATTAGCTATACCTAACTATACTTAGCTTCTTTTAAATCCGTCTTGCATCCCATCAAGAAACATCTTTGAAATTATCTAACATCTATTTCTTACTCCGTATTGCATCATACTCCGTATTATATACTATATTATAATTAAAATATAAAGAGAGAGAGACGATAGTGATGGATATCTCAGAATCCATTTTTAGCGGCTCTATTTCTATTTTAGGTTAATTTAAATAGAATCAACATATATTTATGGGTATATATATTTTCTAATGTAAGGACCCGCCAGTGACCAGCCCACCAATAGCCATCAGTATTAACCCAGGTTAACCCATATAAATTAGAAACAAAAAAAACAAAACGAATATCAGTAGATCTCATTTATATGTATGTAATAAGTGTATAAGCAAGGTGATTACAGATAGAATTAAAGGAGTTCTAAATTGTATAATTGATGAAAATCAAAGTGTATATATTATTGGGAGACAAATTCGTGACAACATTTTGCTTACTCAAGAATTAATGAGAGGATATCATAGAGAAAAAGGGCCTGCCAATTGTGCTTTTAAAATGGATATTCAGAAAGCTTATGATAGTGTTGAATGGAGTTTTCTGAAAACTTGTTTAGAGAATTTTAGCTTACATCCAATTATGATTACATGGATTATGAACTTTATTTCTACAACTTCTTTTACCCTAAACTTGAATAGTGATCATATGGGTTTTTTTCAAAGTGAAAGAGGTTTAAGGGAAGGAGATTGTCACACCCCGCTAAAGCGGAAACACGAGATGTAACAGTACAATGATTTCATAATTGAAAATTACAAAAGTTCAGCGTTCAACGGTCTACAATTAGTACATTACATAAGGTCTTACAAGCGTTTACAACACAAAAGTAGATAATCTAAATATGTGATTACATCCTAAAGATACAAAATTATGTAACGCTACAACAGCATATATCATATAACGGGTTCAGCTTCAATAGACAAGTTGTGACTAATTCCTGAAAAGCATGTAAAAGTAGGTCAACTATGAAACATAGTTGGGAGTACACAGGTTTTGTGTAATGAAAGACCTTTTCCAGAGTTTTCAAATTTAGTTTAAAAGTTCCACGTTACTACGTGATTAGTTCACAAAAGTAGTCTGTTTAGAGCCGAGACTCATATAAGGGCGATAATCATCCGATAAGTTCTTGAAATTAATTTTTAGGATAGACAAGCGCTATTACGCGGGTAGTTGTAAAAATTAATTCATAAAAACAAGGCTTATTAAAAAATGATACTCATTTGGTAGTTAGATATATTTGTGAATCGATGTTTTGTTTGCAAATGAGGTTTATTTAAGAATGAGCCTCATTTAGGAGCGATTCCCTTTGGAGCTCATTTTAAATTCATGATTCATTTATAACTCCACGCTCTTATTTCCAAAGAAATGTTCAAGTCACGTTTATAAAACTCACGTTGTAGTGTTTAATAAGTTCAAGTTATGTTTATAAAACTCAAATTGTAGTACTTAATAAGTTCAAGTTACGTTTATAAAATCAAAGGATCATCAAATCAATGTCAAAACGTTTATAATCTCCACTGTCACACCCCCAAATTTGGAATAAATACAGTTAATCATGCGGAAGCTTCAGAGCGTGACAATGATCGAATAACAATAGATCGAGAGCATATGATTATCGCAGAACATTATATATTAAGATGTCATTAAAGTTTTACAATAACTCGGCTTATCGGGCCGTTAAAGTATCGATGTTATCAAATACATCGTTTTTAAATCAAAAGATAAGTCTTTAAGAAACTAAAATCAAACTACATTAAATTAGTTAAACAAGTTTCCATAATTTCAAAAGATGGCATCCTAATCATTGTGATAGGGTGGTCCCAACATTCATTCAACTTATGGCATGGCTAATTCCCTGAAAAACATATTATTAAAATGTCAACATAACGTTGAGTGAATTCACAGGTTTAATGGCTTGATCAAAAACCATCATTTATAAATCATTTCATCAACATTTCAATAAGATGACACGAAGGCCCAAATACGATTATTATCAATTAAATCCACTGACTGTAATCCCCCATCAGGTTTGCAAGTCCTATGAGTTAATATGCCGAAACTAAGCCTATAACCAAACCACAACACAACAATAGATTGGAACATTTGCCTAGACCGGTTAAGTATACTAATCCCCAAAGAACACGCGAACGGAGTCGCAGGTTAGTGCGACTAACTTTAAACAAACTAGGATAGGCCTTTCAAACCCGATAGTATTATCTGTATACTCAGTGGTTAGAGTCATCTAACTAATGGTTATAGTATTGCATGCTAGGCCTTCGGTACTACAACTTATCCAACTTAGTCCCTCATAAGGATACAATGTCAGGTTTTTAATAATCGCATATATTCATTTATATGTTTTTCACCCCATGTTAGACGTAGTAAAACATTAAAAGCAAGGCTGTGAACTCACCTGAGTCCGAGCGTGCTAGCAAAAACTATTTTATATAATTGTCCAAACAAGTCTCTTAGCGCCCTAAACGCAAGAGTTTAAATTAATACATGTAGACGACTCAATAGTCAGTCTATGTCAGTTGTTCACTCAACTAGGTTTATAAATTTTGCCATCGACGGGCTTGAATATCATGTAACTTTATTTTAAAAGAAAACGACACGTTGTGATCCCTTTTAGTTTTCAAAATCATTAAAACTCGTTTAAGTCAAACGTTATAATACCTTTTTATACGCATTTTATAATTAATGCGAATCTTTGATTTCTTATATATATATATATATATATATAAATATTCCCCTATTTAGATATATATGTATATTTTTATCGCGCTTGGATCAAGGTTCAGGATTTGTCTTCAAATTCGGAAATCTTTCGTTTATATAGTTATCACTACATTATTTATCCAATATATATATATGTAAACATACTCATATAGGTATATACATATATATATATATATATATATTCAATATCGTTATAATACTTGGAAGTTATATATATATATATATACTCATATATGTACACATATATATATATATATATATATTAATGTCGTTATAAGTTTTATAATTGATTTTTATACCTTTGCCGTTATAATATCGTCTAAGTCGGTTTAACTCCGTTTTTAACCTAACTTTCGGGTTTATCGGGTTATAATCGTACAAATCTCGTTTCTAATATTTTAAATCATGGATTATACTAAATTAAATTTTACGTTATTGATTTCATACTTTAAACTAATAACTTAGAAGTTTTATGCCTTTAGTTTCCTAAATTCCATATTTTAACGTTTTTAGCTCACGGTTTCGATTCTAATTCATATTTAACATCCAAGTCTTGGTTTTAACATTTTAATTCATAAATTTATCTAAAATACTTTTAAACCTACTGATTTTACACAAGAGTCCTCAACTTTTACGGTTTTTGCAACTTAGTCCTCCTAGTCTTATTTATCTTATTTTTAACACATAACTTAGGTGAAATTAAAGTTTAATAATCTAGATCTTGTTCTAATTTGTTCTAATACTTATTTTATACTTAAATACATGAATCATACTAATTTTTATATCAAAAGTACTTAATATATGATTTTTATCATTTTTGTCCTTTCTAGTTTCATTTGTCCATTTCTAACAGATTCTGTCCAGAAATTAGTCCATCTTTGGCTACGGTTTAGATTAGTCAAACAAGCTTATAATTTTATGAAACTTTTTCTGCATGTTCCACTATGTCTTAGCTTTCCAGAAATATAAGATTCGTAATTTTTGGTTAAGTTTAAGTGGTTCAGACGTATTTAATACCACACAAAGGTACAACAGGTACTTTCATGGACAGTTGGTTAAAGATCTGTTTATATACGGAGTTGTACTTACATTCATGAAGTGTAATTATACTACTTTTAAAGCTAACAAGATTTTTGACTTGTAGGAAAAAGAATCAACTCATTTCGATCCGGGGTTTGAAAGTTATGACCTTCCAAAGTTAGGTCATTTTCTGTCACAAAAGAACAGATTGTACACATTTTCTTAGAAATTCATTTTTAGGTATCAATTCTTGTCTAAAAATTATGAAACCGGTGAGGTTGGAAAGACAACTCTTTGAACTTAAATTTAGACTCAAGAAACGTAAGATTTGGTTAAGTTTTGACCAAGGTAATTAGTTCCAAAGTTGGGCAAAGTTTCTGCCGTTTTTCAGATTGTCGTTTAATAGCTTGTTTTGGTCCTTTTTAGCAAACCTTTGTTATAGTTCATACGAATACGAGTTTTTAAGTTCATTTCTAGCATGAGTGAACATCTAACACATGTTAAACTATTTTCTAAGTATTTAAATGAAAGAATCAAAGAGTTTGTAGTTAGATTTTCCTTACAATGCACTAAAATAGTGGTTTTGAGCAAGAGGGTGCTTGAACTTGTTGTGGATGAGCTCCTAGCTAACAAATCCTTGGGTTTTGAGTTTTTTTAGTTAGAAATGAAATGGTGATGGTTGTGTGCACGTTTTTGGGAGTATAGAGAGCATAAAATGAAGGTTTTAGTGTTAGGAAATCATGGTATATCAAGGGGTTACAAGGGAGGATGTAGGTTGTTGTTTGAAGGTTGTTCTTGAGCAAGATGAAGGGTGTTTTTGGGGCTGCTTGTTGATGGCCGAATTTAGAGAGAAAGAAAGAGAGAGTTTGTGAGTTTGTGTGTGAAAGAATGAAGTGTAAAGTGATGCAAAAGCTTGTACAAGTAAGGGTGAAGGTATGGTGTTGTAAGAGAGTGGGAAGTATGGGTTGCATGAAGTCAAAATATGATGATTTCTCCTTGATTTAGGGGATTTGGCATGTGGGCTTTGTGCAGATTTTTGGTCAAGGGGAGGGGAGGGTTTAAATCTTGATTAAGTTAGATATTTTAGTCATTAGGTGAAAATCTTGATTAATTAGTTGCTAGTTGTGTAATTAGGGTTAACTTAGGTTATTTAAGGTTGATTAAGGTTAATTAGAGTAGTTTAAGGTTACTAACATGTTACTAAGTGATTGAAATAATAATCATTTGAATTTTCCGATACTTGGTTCGGTTAATTTCCTAATTTATCTCATTGTCGTACGTTTTCTAGTTCACGTGCACGTTTATGGATTTTTAAAGATCGTTATACTCTTAATTAGCATATGTATCATAATAATAATAATAACTACTATTTAGTATTAAATAGATTTACGTTATATTCAACATTTGATCAACAACGTTCAGGAGTTTCGGTTTCTACCGATTCATTTGTGTAATTCTAAAGAATTATGAATACTTCTCGCATCAAAATGAATTGCATCTCATAAGCAATTTATAATATTTGTAATAAGTTTCACTAAATAAAAATGAATTCACATAATTAATTCGGGAATTAGCCTAAATGCGCGAAGTTAAGATGTACGAAAGGTACCTAATTTTTAGGGTTGTCACATCCACGAATTATTCTGTCGAAGTTCATAAGAATACGAGGCGTTATTATGAAACCACGTTTTTCATTGTCCAAAACCACAATGATTCATAGTATAAAACTCGGGTTATAAAGTTTATGGTTTCAAAGAGTTATCACATCATTTATCAAAATGTTCATAATCGCGATAATTTATCTTGTTATCATGCAAAAAGGAATTTATAATCTCATCCAATTATCGTGTTAATGTTTGTATTTACGATGAGTTATCATGAAATCATATTTATCATTGTCAAAAACTACAATGATCCATAGTATAAAACTCATATTGCAAAGTTTATGGTTTCAAAGAGATATCATTTCAGATTTCAAAGTCATTGTAAAGCTTGGGTCGTAAGGTTTATAGTTTCAAAGAGATATCGTTTCAGATTTCAAAGTCATTGTAAAGCTTGGGTTGTAAGGTTTATAGTTTCAAAGAGATATCGTTTCAGATGTCAAAGTTATTGTAAAGCTCGGGTCGTAAGGTTTATAGTTTCAAAGAGATATCGTTTCAAATGTCAAAGTCACACGTTTATAGTCGTTTATGAATTTCTATGCTATCACGTTATAATGTCTATAGTCACAATAAATTATTATGCTTAAGTCCACAACCAAACATACAAACGATAAACCTTAGCCCCAAAGAGAGGTGCCCTATCGTTGGCATTTAGGATGATGGGATGCACTCACGTGGCCGCGTGAGTGGGGAGGTGGTCTCGCTCTCAAATAGTACTATTCATATGCATCATTTGGCTCATATAGAGTTAATGGTTGTGTAGATATAAACTGGGGACTTTAGATACGATAGATAAAACAAGCATATAATCATGTTCGTATAAAACAGTAAACATTCAAGACATTATTTTGTATTTAAGCATAGCATAAGCATATCATGAGCATAGCATTTGTAAATCGAGCATAGCATAAGCATAGTATTTGTAAATTAAATATAGCATTTAAATCATATAAGCATGCTTTTCACTCCAAAACATTTAAATAAAACGTTAAAAAGAAGGGTTGTGTAAACTCACAGTTTGAGCGTGAGCGTACGGATGGATGTAATGCTTATGCCGACAAAGTATGACTCATATCCAAGTCCTAAGAACACAAGGTTTCTAATTAGTTTCTCGACTAATACGGTTTGTTAGGATCGATTAGCTAGCTAATTAAATACAAAGTGTCATTAAAGTTTGAATTTCCATATAATCTAAGTTGACGGTAATTGTTCGAGTTATGAACAAAATAATGGAAATATATGCAACATCTAAATATTTGTAAACTTGGTATGAAACATGAAAAATAGTTCACTAATTTTCTGTGAAAATTTGAGGATATTTAGACTTATGGATTATTTATAATCATTTTATATCTAAAAAGTGAGATAAATATGGGAAAAATAGTAATTATTCACGAAAAATTCTGGAATTTTTACCAGATCAGTTTCTACCCAATTTTAGGTTTGTGTAAAAATTTTAAGTCGTTTTGAGTACTCAAACTTTGGTTTCCAACATTATACGTTTTAACGAGACGTAAATCGGAAAACATATTGAAACACTTCCAAAGAGTGTGAAGTTTTGAGCCTAGAGTCATTTTCTGAGGAAATGACACAGGAATTTTCCCATAATTATTTGGTGTCCAAAAGTATTTTTCATGAATATTTCACCTTCTATAGGCTCTATTTGCATTAATTTAGGAAATATACTTATGTTTTTCCAAAAATTCCCATTTTTATTTTCAAGACTTTTTTCATGTTCTAGTTACTGAGAAAAATAATTCCCAAAATTTAACACGTTTTATCTAGCACTTATGTATTTTTGAATCATCACCACACAAGTATTTACAATTTACAAGATTACAACAATACATAATGTTCATGCATTTTCTAAAAATATGAGATCAACAAGAAAAATTACTATCTTTTTGTTCTACTGAGATACATTTGTTAGGAGTCTAAAAACATTTTTTTTTTAGATTTATTGAACATCTTAAGTCCCATGAACCTGTATCACAACAAGATGCTCACAGAAAGGTTGTTGTTTGCGCATCAGTTTTGTGTGATACATTTGGAGGTCGAATACTCAATGGATTTGAGTGAGACCAGTGAGGTTAAAGGTAAGACATTAAGCTAATTTCCAGAGGAAAAATCAAGATTTTTGGACCATTATTCATTAAGTTATGGTCGATCAAAGTGAGGTCAAAATATGGATAAATTACATACATGACAAAAGTGATCTTTTTGGAGTGTTTTCACTACCAAACGATTTCTATACCTCATCCAATGATTGAGGTCTTTTCTTTTATGCATGAACTTGTGTTTTACATAAACATAAACATATTTTAACATGGATGAAGATCTAGCTACGAATTTTGGTGCATGCGAGCCCTAAAATCGGGTTTTTGGCTCTTTTACAAGAACACAACTTGCAACCAAGCTTTTGATCATATTTAATCCTTTAAATCTCTGTTCTAACACATTATTGGTGTTAAAATACATTCAAGATGTGTTGGAAACTATTTTTAACAATTTAAACCATTTAATCTAGCAAGAACAAGTAAATAACCATTGAAACACTAAAAAGACGATTTTTCGGTTTGATTTTGGTTAGATCATGGGTTGCCCTTTTTTTTACACTTAAACAAGTGTAAGGGAAACTAAAAACCATCAAGCCTTGAATGAGAATTTTAGCCTTGAATATGGCATAAAATCCATGTTTTGGCAAGAATCAAAGTAAGAAATTGAAAGAATGGAAGCTAAAGATGGTGTTCATACCTTAGATAGGGTTTAGGTGTATGAACATCTTTAGAATGATGTTTTTAGGATGAAGATTATCTGGAGATTAGTGTGTGTTTGTGTGTGTTTTTTTGAGTGAGAATGAGAGAAATTATGAGAAGTGTTGGGAGAAAGCAAGGTTGGAGTGTGCATGTACACAAAAGAGAGTTAGTGGGGGAGTGGAGTAGTCATGAGAGGGGGGTGGGGAGGGGGGGTAATTTCCATAATTTAATTAATTTGTTAAGTGTAAAGAAATAAGGCTTGTAATTTGTATAATTAACTTTGTATAAGTTTACACATTATATGAGATTTAATTGTGATATTTTGAGAGTTAAAAATTGGGTTGTAAAACTTTATTTCATAAGTTTATAATTTTCATCATAATGTATTTGATTCATTTACGATTGACATTTGCGAGTTAAACGTGCGGTTTCCGGTTGCGTTAACTGGGTTACGGAATTTTCGATTAAATTCTGGTTTTTGTGATACGATAAATATTTTGTGTTGATGAATGAAATTAAATTTCATTTGTTTTCTTTGGCACTTTGTAACCTAATTTAATGTTGTTTACGGTCTTAAAGTTCGCTAAGCAATCTCTTAAAACGTTACGTGATTTCGGTAGTTCACGGTTTCGGTACTTAAGGAGTCATAACCTAGACTTTTCACTAGGATTTTAGAGTGCTGTAAACGAAATTAGATAGACTAGGAATTTATGTGCGTTATTGACCTCTCATTTTTAACGGTTGTCACAGAGATCCTATGTCCCCTTATCTGTTTACTATAGTTATGGAGGTGTTAACTCTGATTATAAAGAGGCAGATTAAAGATGATGGAGATTTTGATTATTAGAGGAGATGTGAAGAAATGGAATTAAATCATCTATGTTTTGCAGATGATCTTTTTCTGCTCTGCATAGCAAAAAAGTACCCTATTTGTGTATTGAGAAGGGCTTTAAATGAGTTTAGTAATGTATCTGGGCTTATTGCTAACATGGGAAAGAGCACAACATTTTTTTTGCAATGTGAAAAGAAATGTCCTTGCTCAAATATCTGAGGTCATGCCTTTTGATCTAGGACATTTTCCTGTCAAATATTTAGGTGTTCCACTGTTGTCCTCCAGATTAGAGAATAAAAATTGCTCTAATCTAATTGTTAAAGTGACAAAGAAAATTTTGGATTGGAAAAATAAATCTTTGTCTTTTGCTGGTAGACTTCAATTGGCACTTTCTGTTTTGAGTTCTATTCAAGTATACTAGGCAACTATGTTTATTTTACCTATTGCAGTTGCTCAGGATAATGAAAGAATGATTAGAGGTTTTTTATGGTGTCAGTGTGAATTTAAAAGAGGCAAATCATAGGTTAATTGGCAGGAAGTGTGTAAGCCTAAAAGGAATGGTGTGTTGGGAATAAAGTCTCTACACACATGGAAGGTTGCCTTAATGTCTAAACATATTTGGAATCTTGTGACAAAGAAGTATTCAATATGGGTGAAATGGGTCAGAATTGAAAACCTAAAAGAGAGGAATTTCTATAATTATATTTCTTTAAAGGATGCATGTTAGAGTTGGAGGAAAATAATAAAGTGTAACGATGAAATTAAAGGATTTATTGTATATCGACTAGGTAATGGTCTTAATAATTTTGCATGGTTTGATAATTGGCATCTTATAGGGCCTTTGTGTGAAATAATAATAAGAAGATAAATGCATAATGGTGGCTTATCTCCTAATGCAAATGTTGCTAACCTTGTTGTTAATGGAGAGTGAAATATTCCTCAAGAATGGTTTGAAAAGTTTGGTATGTTTTTTGACTTACCCCCTCCTATATTGATTGTTGAGAGGAATGAGAGAATATTATGGAGGAAAAGAAATGGGAAAACTGTGCATTTTTCTGTGAATGATGCATGGGATGATATGGAGGCGGTATGATAAACTTCATTGGGCTAAGTTGGTTTAGTTTAACCAAGGCATTCCAAGACATGCTTTTCTACTTTGGGTTACTATTCATGGAAAATTGAAAACACAGGACAAGTATATGAGGATTGAAAATCATGATACTTAGGTATGTCAATTATGTAAATCACAGAGAGATACACATGATCATTTGTTTTTTTATTGTGAATATCCTAATTGTGTATGGGGTAGTCTGAAGTGATGGCTAGAATAGATAATTCTTCTAGTACTTGGGCTGAAAACATAAGTTAATTTCAAAATTAGCCTATAAATAAGTCCATTTGAAGGGTGATCTAAAGATTAGTTCTAAGAGTTGAAGTGTATTTTATTTGACAGGAAAGAAATTTGAGGTTACTTCATAAGTGTTTAAGGACCATGGATGTTTTATGTAGCCAAAATAAGAATGTGGTCCGAATGAAACTGCTGGGATTGAAGATTAGAAGTTCTAAACAAACTTTTGAGGGTGTCGAGATATGGGATTTGCATGTAAAGGAAGAGATGTATTTTGGTCAATATATGCAGAATATTACTATCGGATAAAGTCAACATGTTCGGAATGTATTTTGGTAATGTTTTGATAGATTATGCAAAAATTGTGGATCAGAAAAGTGTGCACTGGTTTAAGGCTGTATAATACATACTCATATGTTTAGAAAGGGAATAAAGTGTGGCAATCAAAAAAAGTTTGGTACAGTTTGAATTGGTATGATAAAGGGGTTCAAATGGGTTAGATTTTGATAGTTGTGAGAATCTAGGGCATGAAGGTGAAGAGCTTTGGAGAAGGAAGCAACTGTAGAGATTTGAAGACTTGAAGAGGGAAGCGAAAATTTGTTAAAGACTTTGAAATTTGACAGTAGAATGGTTGTTATGCTGTTTTTTTAGTAGGAATAGCTTTGTATTAGCATATAGTATCAATTTGTTAGTTTGCAAGATATATAAAGTTATAGGTGTTTTTGTAAGTGTTTCGGATGTTCACTAAAACCACCAATTGGGTATACCTAAAGTAATCCTGTAAATATTCATTTTTTTGATGATATAAAAATTTTCCAGGGTACCCTCCCCTTTAGCCAAGAAAAAGAAAAAAAAAAAAACCCTCAACACTCAGTCCTCAGCCCTCAACCCTCAACCCTAAACCCCAATATATTCATATTGATGTGTATTTTGTTTTTGTTTTTTTTTTTTTAAAAAAACTTGACTATAATGTTTTCCTTCGTATTGTAAATGTGGTTACACTATGACTATTTTTTTAAATATGAGATGTGAAGTTTCCTTCGTATTGTAAATGCGCTTTTGTTGCTATTTTTTCAGTTGAGCCTTATCTTGTATCATGCTTCCTTGCTTTTTAATTTCCTCACAATCAGTGTTGTAAAAGTCGGCTTAGTCGGCCGACTAGGTGGTTTTTGTAGGGTGGCCGACCCAACTTACCCTAGACGCTCACAAAAAGTCAGTCAACGAAAGTCAAAGCAGTCAACGGGTTAAAGTCAAAATTAATCAGTATTAATCGGAATAAGTTGAATTTTTTTGTCAAAGTCGGTCAAAGTTGTCAAGATTTTAAAATATTAAAATTAGGGTTTTGGAACACATTTGGGCCGCTCTTTTATGGGTTTCTCTCGGAGGTAATACACGCACGCACACAGGCACAGGCACAGGCGATCTCACTATCTGAGTTTCTCAAAATCACGCACACATGCACAATTTTAACTTCTGGGTTTCGCAAATTCACGCACGCACAGGCTTTCTGGGTTTCTTCAAGGTATGATTTCGTTTATAATTTCAGTTTTTGATTATGTTCAATTGTTCATTTATGTTCAATTTTTAATTTATGGCAGTGGGCAGTAGCTTGTTCTTGTTTACTTTAGCGATCCAATTTTACATGTTACCTGTTCTTGTTACTTTATGGCAGTAGGCCGTAGCCAACTTTGATTATATTTTGTTCTCTTCTATATTTACACATATAATTTAAAATTTTTTTATTTAAATGTAAAAACCAACATTTAGGGGGTGTTTAGAATTGCGTTTTGAAGATATTATCTTATATAACAGTGGTGAAACAATTTATTCAATTTAAAATTATTAATTAATTATTTGTTCGTCAATTAATCTTATTATCAGAGTATAAAACTATTTGATTTCGAAGTAACTGTTATTGCTAGTTGATTCAATGTTCTGAATTTTCATAATTATGTGTTATCGATTCATGCTATTAGCTGCATCTTAGGGTGTTTAGATCTGATCATGATGTGGTTTATTATCTGAGTTGTGTGTGTATTTATGTTAGTTCAATGTGGAAATTAGGTATGATAATCATGAAATCTCTATTTTTTAAAGACCGAAGTTTGTGAAATTGAATATAAAAATATGTATGTACCTTAATGCATGACATAATACTTACATAAACCTTAGAAAATATAATTACCGTCAGCATGTATGTCAGTATGTTTGTGACAGATTGGTTGATGATCTAGAATTTTATGTACTTCATAATCCTATATAATTATTGAAGTCAGAACCTATGTTTGATCTCTTTAATTCGTCAATTTATAATGATAACTCTATGTTTCTAAATTAGGTTATTGAAAGGATTTGAGCTTGATGAATGAGTTCCATTGGCACAAGTTAAGGTATTTTCAGTTTATGAAACTTTCTGAGTGCACATCAAAAAATACATGGTTTAAATAATAATGGATGGCCAATGAGTAATGGACCAAAAAGGTCGTATCAAATGGTAATACTTTGTTTCGGCGTCTGTGTTGAAATAAATGTTATTTCATACAAAAACATTAATTACTTAGTTTATTCATACAAAAGCTAAGGTTGTAAAAGTCGCCCTCGTCGGTTGATTGGTCGGCGACTAGTCGGATATTGGGAGTTGTCTGACCTGACTTTGCTCAAGTCGATCAACAAAAGTCAAGGCCGGTCAATGGGTCAAAGTTGAAATTAGTTGAAATTAATCAGTCAAATTCTGTCAAAGTCTCGAATTCGGTCAAAATTAAAATTAGGGTTTTGGAACACAGGCCGCTATTTTCTGGGTTTCCTTCTGAGATAACACACGCACACATGCACAGGGTAGCTTTCTGGGTTTCTCAAAGTCGCACACACACGCACATATCTGTCTTTCTTCAAGGTTTGATTTTGTTTTTAATTTTGACTTTTGCTTTCATTCTTTAGTTTCGAATTTGATTTTGATCGTAATTTTGTTTTTGATCTTGATATAATGAATTAATCATGCTGGTACTTTTTTCTTGTCATGATCAAAAGTTCCAAACTTGTTCTGGGATTACTTTTCTTTGTTTATTTATGTTGTGGATTATTGATTGTTACATGTTATATATTTATGTTGGGTAAACAAACATGTTTATTGATTGTTCCTCACTTTGTTCATTTTTGTTCCTGTTACTTTGATTATTGATTGTTTAGCCCTTATTCTGGGATCATTGGTTGTTACATGTTACATGATCAAAATGTCTGTTCCTGACTTACTGAATCCTTGCTGCAGTTTTCTCTATCAATAACTCGATTACCATTCACGACCACCACCACCACCACCACTAGAAAAGATGGTGCAGCATAAGGCTCAGTTGAAGAAGCGTAGCAGTGGTGGTGTTGACTTCAGAGTATTCTTCTTTCCTTGTTTCTTTCATTCTCAATAATATTAATCAATAATTATAAGATACAATGTTTACAGCAACAACAACAATTTGACTCTGCAGAAAATAAAGCGAAAGATTGGAAGGAAATTGCCCCCACCAAAGAATACTACAAATACCGAAGTTAAATCTAAAGGTATTAAAGAGGTTTAATTATTATTATTCCCATTGCTGCGTGTATGTGTGTGTGTGTGTGTGTTATCGTAATCATAATCATAATTATAATCAGAAATAAATGTGTGTGTGGTAGCAATTGTATTACCTGAACAAAGTTTGGCATCAGAGAAGTCTGGTTTCGCTCTTAGTAAAAAAGGTTTGACTTTGAAAGAACTCCTTCAGCAGAGCTCTCATCACAACTTTAAAGTTCGTAGAGGTACATTTCATTTATCATCTCTGTTTGAGGAAGATTTGGTATTATTACTGACATTAGTATATTTTCTATTTCTCCTTCATTCAAGATGCGCTTATCGGTATTAAGGATATCTTCCTCAAACATCCATCAGAACTCAAAATCCACAGGCTTTCTGTCATTGAAAAACTGCGTGAGCGCATGACTGATGATGACAAAGCTGTGCGTGACACCTTATATCAACTTCTAAAGCAAGTCATTTTTCATGCCTCTACAGAGGTCCCCCCCAACCCCCCTCTCTCTCTCTCACATACACAGATTAAAGATTTTGTACAGCTTGTTATTCAATGTACTCAAATGATCAAATTGCTAGGTGCAAGTAATTTGGCATTTTAGCTATTGCCACCAGTCCCCAACCTTTGCTTATTCAATGTTTGTTTTTTTTAACATCTCCAGGATAACCAGGGAACTTTCATATCATTGATGATGGCTTATGTATTCAATGCAATGACGCATTTGGCAATTGATGTTCGTTTGATGGCTTTCAAATTTTTTGACTTGGTTGTCCAGCACTACCCACTTGCTTTTTCCATGTATGCTGAAAAGGTATTTTTTTAATTTGTTTGATGTTTATTTACACACACAAAGCCTTTGTGTGATATAGATGTTACCAGATTTCTATTTAGTAGTGTGAAAATATTCACGAGGCATTCCCCTTTTTTGTTATTATTACAATAAGGTACATGTTTTGAATTTGATTGAGGATGTTCATGCTTTTCATTTCCTCGTGTACTTGCAGAGCTTTGTGAATACTTGCCTGTTGTTTGACATAAATTTATTTTATGACATCATTGACTGATGTACTTGTTATAGTGTCATGGTTTAGTTGAAGATACTTTTCTGTTGCTCTAGCACAGTCATTTTCTAAAAGGTTCATATGGCACCTAACACATGTTTTGTACTGAAAGGTCATTTTTTTTTCATCTATAGATCATCAAACATTATAAAGACATACTACAGAAGAACCAGTTTAATTTGCATGACAAGGGAAAGCTGAAGAGCGTTCTTGCTGGCTTGGCATACTGTCTATCCCTGTTGCCGTATCACAAGATAGACGATAACTCGTCAACTGAAAATGTACTTTCTAACTTTGATGCAATCATTGCTACCTACCCCTCAGCATATAATGACTTCAAGTCAGTTTTCCATTTTTTGTCCCTGCACTGCTTGTTCAGTGATAATCTTATGTGAAGTTGTTCCCATGAGTAATTCTGGACTCTAATATTCCTTTTTGTTGTTTGCTATCCAAATTTGAACAATAATTTTCTTTTCACTCTCCTTTTACCCTCCTGTTTTGCTCTTGCCAATAGGCTGTTGCTGACAGAAAAAGTTTGTATGCTTTTGAGTCTGAAGTGCACGAAGATTATTCTGGTATGAAAGAATCTGAAATTTGATATTCTTTTCTGTAAATACTGAACAAAAAGAAAGAAGTACAAAACGGAGACCATAAATTGAGTACGTGACTTGCACATAGATTATCTGTCAATTTGCTCCATCATAACCACTCATTTTATGTACTTATATGGCCAGAAATATCATCTACATTAATGCTTACATTGTGGTTGCCTTTCCTCCTTTTAGCAGGGTTTTCAGTGACTGCAAAGGAATTGATGGGCCTTTTGCCTATTTTAGTTGGTGGTCTCCAGGATTTTATGCCTTCAGTTCTGACGATGTCTACTTTGGAAGCACAATCATATGAGTGTGTGCTTTCTATATTGACAAGTATAGATCTTGTTGTCAAGTTTATTGTTTATGGGAATGAAAGAACTGGACAACTAAAAGGCTCATTACCATCCAACAGAAGAGATCAAGATATGTTGCAGATGCTATTGAAGAAGTTATTTGTTGTTTTTCCCCTTAACCCGATACATAAGTCATCAGAGAAGGTACATGATTTTCCTTGTTCGCAAGCATCATTATATTAATGGTTTCCTCGTTTACTTATCTTCAAATTTACCTTATGTTTTTTTTTTTTTTCTTTTCAGTTTATCTATTCGCCATCTAATTCAATTTCTTAAACCTTGTGCATCTGTAGGAGGATAATAGATATTTTATATTGAATGTCATAGTTTCAGAGATTTATTTTTGCTTAAGTGACTGGTCAGCACCCCCATCTGCCTTTCTGGAAAAGTTCTTGATGTTTATCGTAAATGCATTGTCTGAGAAGGTATGTACTTTGACATATGTTTATGCTATTATAGAAATTTTTTGGCAACCTCTTGAAAATCAGATTGCAAGGCCACTAAGGCTCATTGTGAGACAAGCCTCATGCAGTTCTCTATTCGTACTAACACTTACAGTCTTGGTGGGTTCCCTTAATTTATGCCACTGCTATTTCACATTAGTGAATTTAGTTTCTTAATGGTACATCAGTGGCGGATGTATGTACAGCATAGGGTAGAAAGTTGCGTACCCTATGATTCCTCTTAGCTGTAGAAAAAAAAAATAATCTTTGAAACATTCTATATAAATATGTATAGGGTGCATAGTCTATGAAATGTCAGTGCATACCTTCTTGGCTTCTTCAACTCTCCGAACAAACTAATAAAGTAATCCAAAGTAGATGTACAACTATAAAAGTATGACGAGTTACAAAATAGCCATACCCTGATGCTTCATTAAATCTCTGACCCTCTCCAATACACCTTAAATAGGTTTCAGAGAATGATTACTATTGTTTTGCTTTAAGAAGAATATATATATATATACTGAATATATTTTTGAAGTAATATGTATTGAATATTTATATCTTTTCTAGTCTCTTCTAATATTTTAGGTAATCCTACATCCAGTCAGGCAAGTAATAATTAATAATATTATTACTAGGTTATGAATTCGTTAATGATTCATTCATCAGAATGTAAGAATAAACATTAGTGGACTATACAGCATGATGCTCTAAGTTTTGGTTTTAATTTGGATTTGCTAATATAATCTAACAGTCTGATATGATATTATAACTTTTACTAGTATCTAGCATTTGTTTCTATAATCTATATCCATCTATAGTCCATCCATAATCCATAGTTAATAAGTACTATAGATATAAAAGCTTTTTGTTTAAAGGTTATTATACATATACATGTCCAAATAAACTCAAACTAGATTAACCATGCTCATGACACTTTTCAAACTTAATCGATACCGAAACCAAACTGATCTTGGATCACTATCTTGGAACTAACATACTAAATCATTCTTGAAATATCGACCGTATTTGGAAAAAAACATATATATCATATAATCAAAACCTGAATTGCTTAAATTTATAAAACCAAATACCTATTAATCTAACACCAGTAAAAAAATATTTTTTGTCATATTGCATACCCTACTCTTAATTTCTTGATCCACTGCTGTGGTACATATAATGGTGCTCCCCCTTACCGCATGTATTTCTGTCCCTGTATAACATAAAAATCATTATATGGATACCGGCTGAAAAATAAACGGAAACTGACACAGTATGTGCAAGTTTGCAGGTTTGCAGCACTTTGCATTCTGGCAAAGCCCTCTTCCAGAAGCATTCACTTTCACTTATTCCTTTCATCCCTAAACTGGTCCTGCAAGTGGATGATACATGGAAATCACACATTCTTCAGGTTTTTCTCATTGTTCATATTCTTGTATAAATAAGACTCTTGCTCCCACCTAATCACATTTGTCTTATTTATTACTTGTGTATTCTCACAAAGTTGACATCCTTGCATCAGATGGAGGTTTTGAATGAAAACTATCAAATGGTTCATATTTCAGGCTTTTACAGAGGTTTTCAGGATGTGTGATCCAGAGTCTTCTATGAAATTAGTTTGTCTTTCTGCTATTGAAGAGATGCTATTTCCCGTAAGATCCTACCTCTAGATGTTTACCATCAACCATTTCTTTCTAATAACAATGGCAAGCAAGTAAATCTGATCGTCAATAGCACACAACATTTCTTAAATTTCTTGACATGATTTAGTTTGATACTGTGTCGGATTTACAGAGAGATAGTTGGCTATCCCCAAATACAAGTGATTCAGAAATAGTAGAGTTTCAGATTAACTGGATCAGAGAGATTCCTTTGTTGCTGACCCTCTTGGGTGATAAAAATCCATCTTCATCCAAGGTATATTATGTTCATTCACTATCATTTCTTAATCTTTTCATCTGTGGCTACGAAATAAACCAGCATTTGGATCTTTTTATCTTTTATCTCCCAGGTGTCAGACCTTGACTACTGTGATTTTATGCAGGCTGTATTGCGTCTTCAGCTTCATCTGGGACAATGTGCTGTTATGAACTCTCCTCTCTCACAGGAGCTTGACAACATGCAGTACCCATTGAGAGAATTTTACAGTACATGTAGCCATGGTAGTGGAAGATATGCTTGATTATACACCTTATTGATTATCATATAGTTTTGTCATCTTTTGATAATTTGTCTTTTTGGCAGGGGATATTTCCTTTGGTCCTTTTATGAAGCTTACAAGAGAAGTTCAGGAACTTTCTATTTGTTGCCTGTATTACTTCTCCTTCATGGGCCCATATCTGCTTCAGTCGATAGCTGCTTGTTGCATACGTGAGTATTGCAGTTTTTGTTTAGTTTAATATAGAATATTTGTAGTACCGATAGTTCTTGGAAGCATTATGCATCCTGGATATACCTTAGTATCGTGCTACACATTTTTAGTTCTATACAGTTTGGTGTATTAGACTATGTATAAAATAATATTAGTCTAGACTAGAGGGTATACAAGTGTAACATTATACACTATATATACTATGTACTTGTACCCATAACAAATAGAATAATACAATACAATTTCTCTAGTAATTATATGGTGATATGGTAGTAAATGTACCTATAGCTCATTATATTACATGGAATCAAATGATAGCATATAATCTGATGAAAAAAGGGGAATAAACCTGCTACTACAGTGGACAAATAAATCCATTTTTTTGATCGGTGTCTTCTTATTTGTTGATCATTGCAGGTCAGGATTTAGAACCATTTCTCTTATTTCGTTTCTTGGAAGTTCTGAACTCTGCCTATAGAGCTGGACGCATCCAGATTGGTGATTATATTAGTTTTCTCATCACGTTACTGTCACGATATGTAGTTTTTTCTGGTACTCGTTCTACGCAGTTTTTATTTTCTCTGCTTACCAACACCGATAATGAAATATGCTCCTTCTATTCTCCGGGATAAACATATGTAATTTTACCTGTGCTGTCTAACCCTGCAATTTCTGTATGAATTTGTTTAACAGAAAGCTGTTTACTCGACGGGGCGAAATGTGGGAAGTCAAACTCTGGATTGTTTACGTCTGTCACTAGTACTGTTTGCTCTTGCCTGACTCAGATTGGGGATGTTCATCTTGTTTTTAAGATGGTAGAGGGAGCTGTCATTGATCAGATTGTATGTTGGCTAAGTCTCAGCACGTGTATTCTTAAAGTTGTCACTTAAAATAAAATCTTGTATATTTGATGGAATATTACCTGCATGATTTTAATGTCTTATTTTTTCACTTCCAGTCAAATAAACCAGCCTTGGAAAATACATGTGCATTGCTTAGAATGATTATCACACTTGATTCCGAGCCCACAAAACTTTCTGAACAGAGCATTTCCAAACTAGTGAATGTCCTTCCAGGATACTTGATCGCTGTTGTTTCTGTAAGTGCTACTCATACCTACAATGTTTGATACAGCAATAAGCTATTGATAATAGCATCATGTCATTTTTGTTTATACTTTATCACATTGATCTTAGTTTCATGTCATTTTTATGTTTATTTCTGTATTTCATTTTTGTTCAAGGTTTAGGGTGTCGTGTTAATCCATACTCTTTTTCTTACTTAGCTTAATTGGTTTGAACTGTAATGTATATTTCACAATTTTTAATTTTATTTTTGTATGCAGAGTTTTCAAGAAGAAGATGGCGGTACAAGTAAAGCCTTTCATACCAGCAAAAGTCGTTACTATATTTTGCCTTGTTTTATTTTGTTTTACCGGAGTGAAAGGATCTTAAATGATGTCTTGAGTGTGATGAAATCTATCATCTCTGGAAATGATTTACCAACTTTTGGTGTTCAAAATGGCCACATTTTGAGTGACCATTCAAGTAGGATAATTGCAGTTGTACGTGTCCTCCTGCTAATACACGAGGATGTTAGAGTGTGGCAAATGTTATTGTGCTACAAGAAAGAGATTGATGGCATACTGCAAAACATACTTAAATTTGTGGTAGGACTTCCATTTTCTCGTTACCTTTGAAAGATTAACTTTTTTTCTATTTTACGGATTATTAGTTGACTTTTGTGTTTAATGTTCTACAGTCATATGAGGGATACAACTTGAACGTCGAAGAGAAGTACATGATACAATGTGCATATGATCAATTGAAGACTCTCACTGGTAGATAGTATAGTGGAAGTGCGATAAATGTGAACTGACATGCTCCAGTACAATAGTAAGTTTCTTTCATATGTATGTTTCAATCATTAAATTGAATGCCACCCCCATGAAGTAACAATTACCAACTTACCGTGGTGCATATATTTGAAACATATGCTTTATGCCTGATGAATATCTTGGTGCTATAAATGATGCATTCATTTTTTAATTTTCATAGATTGTAAATACCTTTGTTTCAAGACAAATAAGCATGAAGGATGTCATTCATAATGATGGTTATTATACTAACTTGTACTTCACATCCATCCATTAATCCGAAAATTTGCAGGTATGTGGTGGACTTCTGGGTTAGAAAGGCATCAATGCTAGTTTTGAGCTAATCTGAATTGACCAACAGACTCTTGGAAGAAACGATATGCCGTAACTTGTTTACTTGCTGGAACGCTCATGAATACACTGATCGTCAAATCATCATTGAATGCTATGAAGAGGCTTAATATAGATAACCATATGTGATAGAAGATATACCTACTAAGCAAATTAACATGTACTAATGATCTGTTTTTTTCGTTCTCTTTAACATTTTTGGTTATAGTACAAGGACATGCATGATGTGAGAAAGTTTTGAAGAGGAGATTGAATAGGAAAAAAAGGAAGATTTTAGATTATTGAAAAATTTTCTTCTATAATTGTTGGTGAAGTGAATCCTCTATGACAGTGTGTAACGTTTTATTGGCACAAATGCCAGTATCCATCAATCCCAGGTAATATTTAAGAAACTTTGATTAGGAGAAGTCTAGAGTAACTCTTCATTTCAAGTTCAAGAGTTGATCAAAACGAAAGGTAATTCTGGCAAATCTCCCATAGCATGTTGTCATCCAGATCAAAAGCAATCATGCTGAAGGTGCCTTTTCTACCAAATAATAAAAGCAAGCTTACTTTGACTTGATTCTATGAATCTTGCTACTCTAGTTAACTTAAAGCCACAAGTATCATGTAATTTTCCATCATTTTAAAGGTTCCATTCGTATCTACAGACACTGTCAAAGCTTTAAAACCCCGAAATGTTCAACTTGAACCTTCTGCCATTACTCTCAAGCCCTGCAACTCCATTGCTAATCTTGCAATCCCATCCGGTAAACACGACTATAGCCAGATGGTTAAATACCTACTCACCTCTCCTATCTATGTACATTCCCTATCTCACAGAGTTCTGGTATACTGTACGGTATGTAAACAGTGAAGATGATGACACTTTTGTGGGCTCCAAAGCCACAGTTAACAATGGTACCACTCCCATCTGCTTTCAACTCCCCAGATTTTGCATTGCTTTAGGGTCGAATTACTTAAAACCTAATGAAGGGGAGCAATCTGTTATTTAAAGAGCCAATTAATCCAGATGAGGCTTGTTCCATAGTTGACCTAATTGATTACCCACAGGTTGAAAGTGATGTCAAGGTCGCCAGCAAATCACATGGGTGGTGAGTGGAACATGTTCTTTGCACATATTATTCAATGCTTGGGAACCAATATAGGGTCTCATGACCAAGTCAATCGAATGCATCAACAAATTGCAGAGGCTCTCATTCCATATAGGCATGTGGATTTTGCCAAGCTCATTTTTATGATTTGAAGAAGAGAGTACCTGCAAAGAAGCGTGAAGCTACCATTCCCTATCCACGATTGATTTCTCTCGTCATCAAGAGAACTATGGGAGCTAAGTATGGATTAGATGAATCAGAGGATGTTTTTGGCAGCTTGATGTCCTTACCGGTGTTCAAGGTAGGGCATAATTCACAAACAAATCTGCCTTCAAACCCCCTTCCAACAAATCTACTATGCCAGCGACCATGCTAAGACTGTTCCGTGAAGATTGAAGACACCTCTACTCCCATCCCTCTTGTTCTTACAGTTCCCACTGTTGAAACTCCAAAGAAAAGAGTCAAGACCCCCGATGCTTAGAAACTTAAAAAGATGACTCTACGCGACAAGTCCAAATCAGGTTCTACCAGCTCTCCTTTGCCAACTCCCACTCCCATCACAGAATACAAGTACTTGGAATCATCCGCTGATGAAGAAGACGATGTTGATGAGAACCTCTATCTTGCTAGTCATTACATTGTGGGCTATATCAGCGTTCTAATGTGGATTCTTTCTTTGATGAGCCCGTCACTGTTCCTGACTTTCTTCCAGTCTATCCTGATTCTGAGGATGATGAAGTCATGGAAGAGCCTGTTGGGGATGTCTCCATTTCATCTAAGGCTCCAGTGACTACTACTACATCTGCAGTGGCTGAAGAACAAGAAGATATTGAAGAAAATCAAGAATTAGAAGAAAATAAAAAAAATGAAGAAATTCAAGACGCAGAAGACTCATAGACTACAAACTCTTATGGTATCTCTAAAACTCCACCACCATCTAGGGCTCGCCTACTCCATCACCACCTTATCCACCTTCACCACAACATATATCATCAACACATAAATCTCCAACTCATGCCAAGTCCTCAATGGGGCGAGAGACCACTATATCTCTGTTAGATATCATTACAAAAATACAAGTCATCCAGCAGAAGCTAATTGTCGCTGTTGATAGCTCGCTGTCCACCCTTCACCATGGATGCTTTGGTCTAGAGGATAGTGTATCTACTACCTCTTTTGAGTTAGATAAAAAATTTGACAACTTATCCACCATCATCTCTACCTCTACCACTGGTGTATCTACCAAAATTGATGAGCTCTCTACCTCTCTCTTACACACCGGCAAGGCTATCTCTGCTTTAACCTCACAACAAACTACCAGAGTCTCATTGATCAGCATCTCACCACCATCACATCATCCATCCAACAACATGGCTTTTCAACCATTGATCGTGATCATCTACATGCTACCAGAAAAACCACTGTGCTTAGCTTTCATTGCTTCATCTTGATCTCAAAGACTTGAAGGCTATTTGTCACACCCAGCCAAATGTGAATAATTGCGGAAGAACGGGGCACGACATGGATCGACAATATATCAAAGAGCATATGACTATTGCAGAACATATATATATATATATATATATATCTATATATATATGGGATAAGTGTTTTAGAATGTATCTAACTTGTAATCGATGTCTATTGGGTGTACTCAACTTAGGTTTGATATTTTAATGCATCTAATTTTCAAAAAATGCATTTTAATGTATTTTGCTGATGTACCATCTGTTTAAGGTGCCACATAACATCTGTAGAGGTTGACACATCATCAAAAGTACTACATAATACATTAAAACGTAGTTTTTGAAAGTTGAATGCACTAAAAGTAGCAAATGTAAGTTACATACACACAATAAACATCGGGTGCAAGTTGGATGCAATCCTAAACCTTAATCCATATATATATATATATATTAAGATGCCAATAATTATTTTTACAATCGTTACGACTTATCAGGCCATCAAAATAGTAGTGTTATCAAATACAAACGTTTTTCTAAAATACAAGGTTCTGAGATTCATAAATATAACTACGAATAATCTAGTAATATGAATACAGGCCTAAGTTTCAAAGTATGGCATCCTAAACATCGTGGTAGGTGCAGGTCTCGATACACATGCAATCTTACGGCATAGCTAATTCTCTTAAAAACATATTTAAATGTCAACAAAATTGTTGTGTGAATTCACAGGTTTAAGACTCTATCATAAACCATCACTGAGTAAAATTTATTCAATAAATTATAGTTTGTCATCCATGGCTAAATGTACGATTAATAAAGTTTGAAACACAGACGGCGATCCCCTGATAGGTTTGCAAGGCCTATGAGTTAGTATGTAGAAACTAAGTCTATAACCAAACAACGACTTATAGTGAATCGTTTGCCTTGGACAATGTAAATTATATGATCCTCGATGCGAAACAACGTCAATAGTTAGCGCGACTAACCAAAACAGTAGGAGGGAACGTTACCCCGATAGTACTATCCGTATAATCAGTGGTTAGCATCATCTAGCTAATGGTTATAGGATTGTAAGCAAAAGGACTTTTATGCACTACAACGTGAAGAACTTAGGCTCCCATAAAGATTCGTTGTTAGGTTTCCAATAATCGTATAAAATCAGTTATATGTTTTTCACCACAAATTTTGAAAGCAGTAAAACTGTAAAATAGGAGCTGTGAACTCACATGAGTCCGAGCGTGCTAGCAAAATGAGTTTAAGTAATTGAACCCGAAAAAGCCTCTTAGCGCCTTAAACGCATGATGTCGAGTTAATAAATGTAGACGGCTTAATCAGCCCGTCTATAGAGTTGTTCACTCAACTAGTGGTTTACGTGTCATCATAGGCGTATGTGACATGTTGGTGATCTTTATTAATTGTTAGTTTCCAAAATACAAAAATCTTTTACGTCAACTTTAAATTATATTATTACTCATAATATATTATTAGTTTTTTGTTTCCATCCGTTAATTATTGTCTCGTTCGTTTTGAGTTCAAAGTCCTCGAAAAGTCTAAAATTGTGCCTCGCACATCTGGGTGACAAGTTCGCACGTCCGGGTGACAAGTTCCCCCGTCCGGGTAAGGGTCCTCGCGTTCGGGTTATAGTCCACGCGTCCGGGTAATGGTGCACAGACGATGACTAGTTCACATTGTTTTCTTACTTTGATTATGATAATACACACACAAAAATGGGAATAACAATAACAATAATTAAACCTCTTTTAATACCTTCTGATTTAACTTGGATGCTTGTAGTATTCTTTGGTGGGGGCAATTTTCTTCCAATCTTTCGCTTTATTTTTTGCGGAGTCAAATTGTTGTTGTGGTAAACATTGTACTCTTATAATTATTGATTAATATTATTGAGAAAGAAAAAAGGACGAAATGAAGAAGGAATGTTGCACCATCTTTTCTATATTAAATAATTAATTAGTTAATTAATTTCAATGATATTTCCTCAAAACTAGTGGTGATGGTGGTCGCGAATGGTGATCGAGCTATTAATAGAGAAAACTACGGCATGAGTTTAATTGGTGGTAATTAGGGTTTTAGCCTTAGTCCAGTTTGCCACCAATCAATGCCCCAAATTCTTACACGTGTAAGTATAAAAAAAAGTATGTAAAAGAGTTAATTGTTTTGTTATTTATCAATACTAGGTTATAAACCTGCGATGACGCGGGATTAATTTAATTTTTATAAATTAATAAACTATTGCGGTCATTTTTATATAGCTTATAGACCCGCGATAAAGCGAGACAATTTAATTTTTATAAATAAATAAAATATTTGGTCCATTTTTTTATATAGTTTATAGACCTGCGATGGTACCGTGATAACGCCAGACGAATTTAATTTTTTTTAAATGAATAAAATATTGTGACTCTTTTTTTTAATATGGTTATAGACTTGCTATAATGCGGGACAAATTTAATTTTAATAAAATGAATAAAATATTGTAGCCGATCTTTTTATATAGTTTAAAGAGTATTATAAACGCGCGATGACGCGGGTCGAATTTAATTTTTATTTGGTCGATTTTTAATATAGTTTATAGACCCACTATAATGCGGGACAAATTTAATTTTAATAAAAATGAATAAAATTTTATAGCCTATATTTTTATATAGTTTATAGACTCTTTAATTTTTATAAATTAATAAAATATTTGATCTATTTTTTTAATTTAAATAAGGGTTTATTGATTCGTAATGTGTTTAACTTTCACATTTTTATATTATATGGGGTAAACTTTAAAATTTTCTATTATATGAGGAAACTTTCAAAAACTCTCTATTGTATGTTGACTTGACTTTTTTGGCCGAGACAAAAAAGGAAACTTTTCTTTTATGGAATGGCCAAAAAATGAAATATTACATACAATAGAGAAGTTTAGAAGGTTTATCTCATACAATAGGAAATTTTAAAGTTACCCTATATAATAGAAAAACGTTAAAGTTAACCGCATCACGAAATAATAAACCCTTTAAATAAACACATCAAATATTTAAGGGGCATAAAATGTAATATTATGACCCATTTTTTTTAATATAGTTTATAGACCCGTTATGACGCGGGAAAAATTTAATTCTAATAAAATGAATAAAATATTATAGTATATCTTTTTAGAGTTTAAAAAGTATTATAGATTTGCGATGACGTGGGTCGAATTTAATTTTATTTGGTGGATTTTTTAATAAAGTTTATAGATCCGCAATTGTGACAACCCTCAAATTACGGTAAATTCCGTACATCATCTTACGTGCATATTAGGTTAATTCCCTACTTAATTAACGTGAATTCGTTTTCATCAAAATAAGTCTAGCACAACCCACAGTTGCATATTGAGATGCACACTATTTTAATGCATGATGCATTCGTAATCATTGAGAATTACACAAACAATCGGTAGAGACCGAAATTCCCGAACGTTGGTGATCTATTTTCGAAAATAACGTAAATCTATTCAATTTTATAGTCGTTATTATTATTATGATAATTATGCCAAGAGATAAGCATATCAAGTTTTAAAAATCAATAAATGTACACTTGAACTAAGAAACGTGCAACGATGAAATAAATTGTGAATTCGATCGAATGAGGTATCGATAAATAATTGAACATTATTATAATTAATAGTAGTTAATTACTATTATTATGCTAAGTTATTTCATAACGTTTCAAATAATCGAGTTGACGAACATACAAATTTAATTAACGCGAAAAAGTAGAGATTTTGCGTATTGTAAAAAACGAATTATCGGTAAATCACTCGAATATTAATTCAATCAAATGTAACATCCTAATAACCTTAATCTATTCTAATTAACCTTAATCTACCCTAATTAATCCTAATTAACCTTAATCACGCAATTAAAACCTAACTAATCGAGATTAACACCTAATGACTAAAATATCTATACTTAATTTGATTTGGGAAATCACAAGTGGGCCCTCCCCTTGACCAAAAATCTGCCCAAAGACCTCCTTGCCATCCCCTTGAAACATGGAAGTAATGCACACCATGCCTCCATGTCTCCACCTCTTGACTTATGCATCCATACACTTCATTTCTTCACTTTTCAACCAAGAAAACACACACACTTTCTCTCCCTCTCTCCCCCTCCTCTAGCCACGTTTTTGGAAGCCCTCTTTCCCCCTTTTTCTTGTTCAAAACACCTCCATACAACCACCACTCACCCACCATTCCTCCACCACTCAACCACCTTGAACCAACATGAACGACCACCTCTAAAATCATCATTTTACACTCTTTCAACTCCAAATCACATTCATATCATAGTGTCATTTCATTTCATGGGTAAAACAAGCTAAACATAAAGAATCGAAGCTAGGAAACTCTAACTATAAACTCTTTGATTCTTTCATTTAAATGTTTACATGATAGTCAAAATATGTTAGATGTTCACTCAAACTAAAAAAAAGCTTATAAACATGTATTTGTATGGATTATAACAAGAATGTGTTAAAAAGAACCAAAACAAACTCCAAAACAAGAGTTATAAAATCGGACAGAAACTTTGGTTGACTTTGGAAGTGAATAACTCGGTCAAAACTTAACCAAATCTAGTGTTACTAGAGTCTAAAATTAAGTTCAACTAGTTAGCTTTTCATCCCAACCAGTTTCATAAAATTTAGACAAGTATTGATACTCCAAAACGAATTTCTAAACCAAAGTGTACAAACTATTCTTAAAAAGCGGAAACTGACCTAACTTTGGAAGGACATAACTTTTAAACTACAGATCTAAATGGGGTGATTCTTTTTCCTACAAGTCACATATTTTGTAAGCTTTGATATTAGTATAAATACATTTCGTCAAACTACGTATAACTCCATGTACAAACAGATCTTTCACCAACTGTCCAGAAAGGGTACAGTTGGACCTTTGTGTAGTATTAATTATGTTTGAACCCCTTAAACGTGATCAAAAATTATGAAGCTTATATTTATATAAATCTAAGACATAGGGGAACATGTGGTAAAAATTTCATAATAATCTAAGCTTGTTTGACTAGTCAAAGACGTGGCAAAAGAAGGACTAAAATTTGGACCGAAACTGTGAAAAGGTGACATATGAAAACCAAAAAGGACTAAAATATAATGATCCGTAATTATGAGGACTGAGATGTGGAAATCAATCAATAAAATAATATTATGATTTAATAAGTAGTTTAGAGTATAAAAATCGAGACTTGTACAGTTAAATATCGAAAAAACTGAAACGTTGAGATTAAAACGGGAAAATCTAAACTATGGAGATTAAAAGGGTAAGATTTGTAAGTAGTGGACTGAGATAGTAAAATTTGTAAATTGAAATATACTAAAGTTAAATCGATAGCTTAAAGTAATAAAAACCTAAGTTATACGGTCAAAATCGAAGAAACCGTGCGGTTTAACCCAAACCGACAAAATATAAAATACGAGGATTTAAAATATAACTTTGAGAACTTTAGGGACTATTATGAACCCTCAGGGAACTAAATTATAAAAGTATACATCTCATTTAGAATAAGTGTATAAACCGAGAAATCGCGAAAACGGAATTATCACAAGTAAAATAATAATATAACGATAAAGGTTATAAAAATGAATTATAAAGGTTATAACGAAGATATAAGTATATATATATATCAGCTAAGTATCACGAAGATATTATTAACATACGATTCCCGATTTAAAAGCCAATTAACAAGAATCATAAATCTTGAATCATATACGATCGAAACTATATATATAGCTTATAAGATTTGTAACGCTATTAAAGACTATATGTATATATATATTTGAAAAATGTATATATATATTGTCTAAGTATCATTATTACGTTATAGTAACATACAACTAACGACTTGAAAGTCAATATAACGAAGTCGAGGACTTAAGACAATATAATATCGAGGCAACGTATAAGTAACGAACCGAGATCAATAATCTATATATTATGACTTGTAATATGTTAAAACATTGACTTAAACGATTTTAGTGTTTTGAAAACTAATAAAGATCACAACGTGTCGTTTTCGCCTATAATGGCCTTACATGATATTCAAGCCCATCGATGGCATTTTTGAACCTAGTTGAGTGAATAACTGGCATAGACTGACTAGTCAAAGTCATCTACATATATTGATTTAAACTCTTGCATTTAGGGCGCTAAGAGACTTTATTGGGCACTTTTATATAGATATATTTTGCTAGCACGCTCGGACTCAGGTGAGTTCACAGCCCCATTTTTACTATTTTTACTGTTTCCAACTTGGGGTAAAAAACATATAACTGAATGTATGTGATTATTAAAACCTGACATGGTATCCTTATGAGCGACTAAGTTAGATAAGTTGTAGTGCCGAAGGCCTAGCATGCAATACTATAACCATTAGTTAGATGACGCTAACCACTGAGTATACAGATAGTACTATCGGGTTTGACAGGCCTATCCCAGTTTGTTTAAAGTTAGTCGCACTAACCTGCGACTTCATTCGCGTGTTCTTGGGGATTAGTATACTTAACTGGTCCAGGCAAATGTTTCATCCATTGTTGTGTTGTGGTTTGGTTATAGGCTTAGTTCGGCATATTCACTCGTCGGTTTAGCTAACCCTCGGGGGATCGTAGTCAGAGGTTTTGATTGTTTTAAATTGAGAATAATCGCACAATAGGCCTTTGTTGCCATTTTTGATCTGTTGATAAATGTTTATAAATGATGGTTTATGATAGAGTCATTAAACCTGTGAATTCACTCAACGTTATGTTGACCTTTTAAAAATATATTTTTCAGGGGAAATAGCTATGCCGTAAGACACATGCATATTGGGACCGTACCTGCCACGATAAATTAGGATGCCATATTTTAAATTTGAACAATGGGATTAATTGACTTGTACTCTGATTTATGAAATCCCGAAACTTGTAATTTGTTGAAAACAATGTATTTGTAACATTGCTAATCTGACGGCTTAATAAGCCGTAACATTTGTAAAATAATTATTGGCATCTTAATAATATAGATGTTCTGCGATAATCATACGCTCGAGGTAATGTTATTCGATCCTCGTCACGCCCCAAAAGCTTCCGCACGATTAACTATAAATGTAAATTCCATAAGCCATCACAAAATATTTACCCATCTCAAAAATCGGAATTTAACTGAAAAATTTCAGTAAATCGGTAATCACAACCGGAAATCAGTAAATTAATTCGCGAAAATCATTTGTAATTAAAACAAATACATCATAATAAATATTATGAACTTATAAAGATAAAGATTCATAACTCAAATTAAACCGCAAAGAAATCCCAATTAAACATCTATAAACTCACAAAACTAATACAAATTAATTATATAAACCTTTGAGACATTTATATAAAATTATTTATAAAAAAAAATTTAAAATTCAGCCCCCCCACCCCCCCCCCCCCTCCTTTTCTTTGATTACTCCACTCCCAAGACATGCATTCCCCATTTTCCCAACACCCCTCATCATTTCTTTCATTTTCTCAAGGAAAACACACACAAATTCTCTCTACACTCTCCAAATTTCCAGCCATATTTTGAAATAACAATCTCATCTTGATGGTGTTCATCCACTTCAATCAACCATCCAAAGGTAAAATCATCATCCTTAGTCTCCATTCTTATAGGTTCTTGCTTCCAATCTTGAAGAAACATGGATTTTATGCCCTTTTCATGGCTAAAACCCTCAATGCAAGGTTTGTAAGTTTGTAGGTTCCCTTACACTTGTTTAAGAGTCAAAACAAAGGGCAACCCATGATCAAACCGAAAACAAACCGAAAAATCGTCTTTTCTATGTTTTGATGTTCATTTACTTGGGAATAAAATGTTTAAACTACTAAAAATCATTACTAACACATATTGGATGTATTTTAACACCAAGAATGTGTTAGATCCAAGATTTAAAGAAATAAATAAGATCTAGAACTTGGTAGCAAGTTGTGTTCTTGAAAAAGAGCCAATAACCCAATTTTTGGGCTTGCATGCACCATTTCCGTATCTAGATCTTATTTTATGTTAAAGTATATTTTTATTTCTGTAAAAGCACATATCCATGCATATAAGACAGAGCCTCAATCATTGGATGAGGCCTAAAAATCGTGGGTTGTGGAAAACACACCAAAAAGATTTCTATTGTCTTATATGAATCTGTCCAGATTTTGACCTCACTTGAGACAACCATAACTCAGTGAATAATGGTCCAAAAATCTTTATTTTTCTTCAGGAATTTAGTTCAATGTCTTACCTTTAAAAGCCCACTGGTCTCATTCAAATCCATTGAGTTTAAGACCCCCGAATGTACCAAACAAAACTGGTGCGCAAACAGTAATGTTTCTGTGAACATCATGAATTGATATTTGTTTAAGGGTCTTAAACTATTGAAAAACATTTGAGAAAATTATTTTATATTCCTAACACATATATCTCAGTAGCATAAAAATATAGGATTTTATTTTGCTACTTAAGTATTTTTAGAAAATGCGTGAATAACATGCATAATCTTGGTCTTGTAAATGTAGGAATGATGTTGTTATGATGAATGTAAAATACACAAAATATAGATAAAACGTGTTTAAAATTTGAGGATGATTTTTATCAGTATCTATATCTTAAAAAGAACCTTGAAAATAAAAAATGAGAATTTTTGGGAAAACTTAAGTATTTTCTAGAATTAATGCAAATAAAGTCTCTAGAAAATTCAAATATTCATGAAAAATACTTTTTGACATCAGAAAAATATGGGAAAATTACTGTGTCATTTTCCACATAAAATGACACTATCCTCAAAATTTAAAACTCATTGGAATTGTTTTGATATGTCTTTCGACGTACGAATTGTTAAAACACATGTGATTAGGAACCAATGTTCCAGAGCCCAAAATGGCATGAAATTTTTACACAAACTTAGAAGTGAGTTAAAACGGATCTAGTAAAAATTTAGGAATTTTTCAAGAATCATTACTATTTTTCTCATATTTATCCCACTCTTTTGGTCAAGAAATGATTAAAAATAATCTGTAAATCTAAAAATTCCCAAATTTTCACAAAAAATTTTTGAATTATTTTCCATGTTGTTTACCAAGTTTGGTAATTTTTGGAATCTTTTTTCAAGTGATTACATTATTTTTACCACAACCCGAGTAATTACCGGCAACGTCAAATCAAACTATAACGACACTTTGTTACACAAACGACTAGCTAAGCACTCTTAACAAGCTATCTTAGTCTAAACTCTAATTAGGAACCTTGTATTCGTAGGTCTTGGATAGGAGTCACTCTTGGTCGAAACGCGCTTTACATCCATTTCCGTACGCATACTAACAATAGTGAGTACTCAGCCCCTATTTTAACGCTTTACTTAAATGTTTTGGGGTGAAAAGCATGCATGAATGACTTGAATGATTTATTTACTTGCAAACGATATGTTTATGATGAACTTGATTTACAAATGTCGTGATATGATTATTGTGCTATGCTATGATAAATTTCAAAACAATGTCGTGAATGCTTATCGATGTCACACGATTATATGCTTGTACTCTATCGTATCTAAAGTCCCCGGTATATACACACGACCATTAACTCTATATGAGCCAAATGATGCATATGAATAGTACTATTTGGGAGCGAAACCACCTCCCCACTCACGCGGCCACGTGAGTGCATTCCATCATCCTAAATGCCAACGATAGGGCATCACTATTTTGGGGCAAGGGTTTATCGGTTGTAGGTTTGGTTGTGGACTCAAGCATAATTAAATCATCGATTGTATAAACAAAAATGTAATGGCATAGTGATTTCGCAAACATCTATTATTATATGACGCTTTGACATGAAAATGACGTCTCTTTTAAACGATAAACTTGTGACCTAAATTTTATAATGACGTAGTCATTCGAATTGAGGTTTTTTTATAAACTATAAACTTATGGCCGAGCTCTACAATGACATTGTTACTGAAGTAAACTTTCTTTAAAATTTTAAATGTCACCACTTAGACGTTATTATGATAGGTAATTTGAAACGTTACTTCTTTAACCATACATATATAACCGGAATTATTAAATTGTAAATCATTGTGATTTTGACAATTAAAGGCGCAGTTTTAAATGACGTCTTGTTTTCTCATGAAACTAGATATAATAATCCGTCTAAATGACGAACAGTTTGATTGAAATATGACAAACCATTAACTTTATAAAACATAACTTGAATTTATTAAATAAGTTTTACATACTAAATTTGTATTTATCAAACACTATATCGTGAGTTTTATAAACCTTGAATGTTTCTTTTAAAATATGAGTATGGGGTTATAAATGAATTATGACTTTTAATGGAGTTTCTAAAGTATCGCTTCTAAATGAGTCTTTCTTTAAACTTCTTTTGCAATTAAGATACCGATTCACAAAGAAATCTAACATGCAAATAAATATCACACTTAAATGAGCTTTGGGTCAACGAATCCCTTTTATAATTACCGTGCAATAGCAATTGACTATTATCAAAGGTTTATCTTAACCAGGTTTCGGATAATTATCTTAGTCATATGAGCTCGGCACTAAACAAATAACTTTGCAAATTAATCACGTAGTACGTGTAACATTAAAAACTAAACCTCATGAATCTTTGAAAAGGGTCTATCATTACACAAAACCTGGGTACTCACCAACTATGTTTCATAGTTGACCTGTATTTTACATGCTTTTCAGGAATTAGTCACAATCTATCAATTGAAGCTAAACCGGCTATTTGATCTATGCTGCATTTAGCGTACGGAATTCGTATCTTTTGGGATGTAATAGCATGTTTAGGATATTTACTTTTGTGCTGTAAACGCTTGTAAGACATTATGTAATGTATTAATTGTAGACCGTTGAACGGTGATGTTTTGTAATTTTCGATTATGAAATCATTGTACTGTTACATCTCGTGTTTCCGCTTTAGCGGGGTGTGACAACGCGTTATGAATTTAATTTTTTTAAATGAATAAATATTTGGTTGATTTTTTTATATACAATGAATAAAATATTATAGCCGATTTTTTTTTTTTAGATAGTTTATAGACTATTTAGTTCTTATAAATGAATAAAATATATAGTCTATTTTTTTAATTTTAAATAAATATATCAAATATTTAAGGGGCCAAAAATGTAATTATACGAAAAAATTAAGATCGTTAACGGGGAAAAACTAACGAGCGTTTGGGGACTTAACGGGGAAAAACCAACGAGCGTTAGGGGAGGGGTTGATTTGTTACGAAAATAGAAACTATATCGGTAGGGACAGAGTCTAGGGATGCGGCGATGATTCTAGAATAACACAGAGGTAGGGACTGTAATTTACCCAATAATTAACTTGCGAATGTCAATCGTAAACGAATCAAATATATTTTGATGAAAATTATAAACTTGTAAAATAAAGTTTTACAACTCAAACTTTAACCATTAAAACATCACAATTAAAGTTTACATAATACACAAACTTGCACAAATTTAATTATGTAACACTTAGGCTTTTATTTACTCAACATTTAACAAAAAAAGTAAATAAAGAAAATGCACCCCCCCCTCCAAAAACGGCAGCCCCCCCCCCCCCCCTCCTCCCCTCTCTTGACTACTCAAATCCCCCACTAACTTCATTTGGTGTACATGCATACTCAACCTCTCATTTCTCCCAACACACTTAATCATTTCCTCTCTTTTCTCTCTAAAAAACACATAGTAATCTCTCAAAACACATACTAAACTCCAACCATTTTTCAAATAAAGATCATCATTTTGAAGGTGTTCTTACACCAAAACAAATCATCTAAGGTATAACTAACATCCCTAGCTTTCAATACTTGCATTTCTTTATGTTTCTTTCATGTATTTATTGGATTTTATGCCTTTATCATGGCTATAATCCACATATGAGTTTGATGTTTGTAAGTTGTCCCTTAAACAAGTGTTAAAAGAAAAGGGCAACTCATGATCAAACCAAATATCGTCCTTTTGTGGTTAAATGATCAATACTTGTTCAAACTAGTTTAAATTGGTAAAAATTGTTGGAAATCACTTCTAACACATCATGGATGTATTTTAACACCATGAGTGTGTTAGAACAAACATTTAAATGATTGAATTGATCAAAAGCTGGTTGCAAGTTGTGTTCTTCTTGTAAGAAACGAAAACTCGATTTTGGGGCTTGGATAGACCAATTTTTATAGCTAGATCATGATCCATGTAAGATATATTTAAGTTTATGTATAAATACATGTACATGCATAAAATTCAAGGCCTAAATCAATGGATGAGGTCTAGAAATTATTTGGTAGTCTAAACACTCCAAAAGGTTAAATTTTGTCATGTATGCAATATGTCCAGTTTTTTACCCAACTTTGATCGACCATAACTCAATGAATAATGGTCAAAAAATATTGATATTTCTTCTAGGATTTATCCCAATATCTTAGCTTTCAAACCCCACTGGTCTCACTCAAATCCATTGAGTATTCGACCTCCAAATGTGTCACACAGATCTGGTGCGGAAACTGGAAACTTTTTGTGAGCACTATGTTGTGATGCATGTTCATGGGATCTAAAGTGTTCAATAAATCTAAAAAAATATTGTTTTTAGACTCTTAATACATGTATCTCAGTAGGATAAAAAGATGGTATTTTATCTTGGTAATCTTATATTTTTAGAAAATGCATGAACACAACACTTTGATTTAGCTTTGAAATGTGAAAGCTTGTGTTTGTAATATTACAAAATTCCAAAAATGCTTGATTAAGTTTTTTCAGTAACATACACATGAGAAGAGTCTTGAGAATTAAAATTGGAATTTTTGAAAAAAACATAAGTATTTTTCCTAAAATAATGCAAACAAAGGCTATAAAATGTGATTTATTCATGAAAAATAGTTTTAAGTCCCAAAATTATGAGAATTTTTTTTATTACAGTCCAAATTTCACACCTTTTGGAGGTGTTTTGATATGTCTTTCGGTTTACACTTTCGTTAAGTCGTAAATTATTGGGAACCAATGTTCCAGTGCTCAAAATGATTTGAAAATTTTACACATGCCTAATAATTGGTAGAAACTGACTTGGTAAAAATTCCAGAATTTTTTATGAATATTTGCTATTTTTCCCAAATTCCTTCACTTATTAGACATAAATTGATTATAAATAATCTATAAGTTTAAAAATTTCCAAATTTTCATAGGAAATTTGTGAACTATATTGTATGTTGTATACCAAGTTTGATAATTTTTGGATGTTTTCTTCTTATATTTCCATTATTTTGTTCACAACGCGAACATTTACCGATAACGAAATTCAAATGGAAATTCAAACTATACGGCACTTGTTATATTTAATTAGCTAGCTAAGAAATTCTAACAAACCGTATTAGATGAGAATCTAATTAGAAACCTTGTGTTCATAGGACTTGGATATGAGTCATACCCGAACAGCACGTGCATTACATCCAACCGTACGCTCACTCTCAATTGTGAGTATTCACATCCCCTCTTTTTAAATGCTTTACTTAAATGATTTTGGGGTGAAAAGAATGTTTACTTGATTTCAAATGCTTTACTTGATTACAAATGCTATGCTTGATTGCAAATGCTTTGCTTGATTGCAAATGTTGTATTTGATCACAAATGATGTCTTGAAATGTTTACTATTTATACGCACATGTTATATGCTTGTTTTATCTATCGCATCTAAAGTCCCTGGTTTGTTCTCTACACGATCATTAACTCTATACGAGCCAAATGATGCATATGGACAATACTATTTGGGAGCGAGACCACATTCCCACTCACACTCACTCTCAATTATGAGTATTCACATCCCCTCTTTTTAAATGCTTTACTTAAATGATTTTGGGGTGAAAAGAATGTCTACTTGATTTCAAATGCTTTACTTGATTACAAATGCTATGCTTGATTGCAAATATTGTATTTGATTACAAATGATGTCTTGAAATGTTTACTGTTTATACGCACATGATTATATGCTTGTTTTATCTATCGCATCTAAAGTCCCTAGTTTGTTCTCTACACGATCATTAACTCTATACAAGCCAGATGATGCATATGGACAGTACTATTTGGGAGCGAGACCACATTCCCACTCACGCGGTTACGTGAGTGCATCCCATCATCCTAAATGCCGACGATAGGACATCTCTCTTTCGGGCAAAGGTTGTGGACTCAAGCATGATACTCATAGTAGATATAAATATGACAACGTGAGCTTTATAAACATGACATAAAAATTCTTTCAAAACATGAACGTGATGCTTACAAACGAAACCTGATTTTGAAATGTTGTTGAACTTCAATGGGAATCACTCTTAAATGAACATCTTTTTGCGCATGAAACATCGATTCTTAAATGAATCCAACGCTCTTATGAATATCGCTCTTGAATGAGTCCCATTTTTAAACGAACTATCTTTTGAACTAATCACGTAGCAATGTGAATCTTTTTAAACTGAATTTCAAGAACTCCTGAAAATGTCTTTCATAACACAAAACATGTGTGCTCACCAACTATGTTTCATAGTTGACCTATTATTTTTACATGCTTTTCAGGACTTAGCCATGATTTGGCAATTGAAGCTAAACCTGTCTTGTAAGCGTTACAGGTTTTGTTTCTTATGAGCGTTATAGGTCTTGTAAGCGTTACAGGATGTAATCGCATGTTTAACTTTAGTACTTTTGCACTGTAAACGTATGTAAGACTTGATGTAATGCTTCATTTGTAGACCATTAAACGGTGAACTTTTGTATCTTTCGATTATGAAATCATTATGCTGTTACATCTCGTGTTTCCGCTTTAGCGGGGTGTGACACCACATACCGAAAATTTTCGAAAAAGGCAAAATCCTATAAAACAAGATAAAAAAAGGGCAAAATATAGTAACAACTTTTGCTGGTATGAAAGGCTTTACTTGTACGGCCATCTTCTTCTCTAAAACTCTGCATAGAAAAAAATGTTAAGAAATACAATCACGTGAAGATTATTGCATTTGCCATCGTATATATACAAAACGATGATGATGCGCAAATGACTAAAATTGTTCTCTTTCTGCTAAGCTTCAATAGATTTCAGAATCTTGTACACCTTCTAGACCCAAAATTGATATGATATGATCAAACACATCAACATAAGAGATTACATGAACATGCGCATGTTTACATGCATGAATATATCATCCTTAAGGATAGTTTACCTGGCGCAATCTCTCCACACACATGCTTGAATCGTTTGTGAACAATAAGTGAGTATTAACTTAAGAATATTTTGACAAACAATGTTGTGACTGAAGCCGTGAAGGGTAAAATTACCTCAACATGTAAAAGCAGAATGGTCTCAAAATCAATGAAGAGGAACAGTGGTGGTCCGGTCTGTGTCCACCCGAGAGTAGTCTATATGGACACTGCAAACAAGCCTGTAAAAATATCCACAAATAGCGAAAATAAGAAAATGGTCATCGATTTGCTAAGCCCCTACCACATCTAGAACCTAAAGACCTTGTACAAAGATAACCATGACGCCGAAAGAAACAAATAAGAAGGATCCTCTCCTACTTGAAGAAAAGACACAAAAGAAAACTAAAAATTCTATTCCACCTCAATTGCTCAAAGAAATTCAGTTGAGCATTATTGCTGCTATTTATTTATTTATTTATTTATTTATTTGTGTTGGTGCCATGTATTAATTAGTAGATACGATACTGTATTCGACCAATAAGTTTGAGTCAAAATTTTAGAAGCAAAACCTCAAAGATGGGATCATAGCAGCAATTTGAGAGTCCCCAATGTGACACCAACAATGATTTCTTACAATTTAGTTGGATTCATTAGTTATTATAATGCAACACTTGTTATATGTATTGGCTTAACAAAAAAAAAACTGTTATAACACTTGTTATATGTGTTACATTGAGAGTCCCCAATTTGACACCAACAAAGATTTCTTAAAAGATATGCATCAGTCTAATGAATGTGTTGGCTTAAATAAAAAATAATGCAACACTTGTTATATGTGTTGCGTTTTTCTCTACAAATTTGCAACACTTGAAAAGAAGTGCCGGATTAGATCTTAAAATGCAACACTTATTTGAAAATTGTTGCTTTATGGTCCGTTTTGTCTAAACTGCAACAAATTTTAGAAGTGTTGCATGTAAAATGTTGCATTAGGTTCATTTTGTAGTAGTGTTAGGAAGTCAAGCTATTGTATATATAAAGAAACACTGTTTGGTTGCAACGTCTTGTGAAAATCGAACAGAGTAGAGTAGAAGCAGAAACATTACACCTAAAATAATCAAATACCTCACAACAATTTTAGTAGTCACGAATAGGTTCAACGATACAATAAACGCAGCCTTTGAGAACTATTCGATTATAGAAAATTCCACACCGAATGAAACCGCAACAAGCATCACGATCATCATCATCTTTTTCATGTTCGTACCCGAGGAACAGCAGCAAAGAGAACCGTACCGGATGTTCTATCCATGTCCTTTTGAGTACTTTCGGCACTCCGATAGTTGCTAGAGTCTCCAAGCCTAAGCACTCAGAATTAATACAGTTCTCACAAGTAATCGTTGAGTAGCAACAACTCTTGATTACAACACTTCGGCGGAAGCAAAAAGTATGAAGAAGATAGAAGCCGATGTTTGGGAATACGTATTGAATTTTGCTCTTGTTCTTTCAACACTTTCACATGTTATATATATATATATATATAAAGTACATGCATATTGAAAAAGTATCACGTAGCCACTTTCCACGTCAATAGGATAGTGGAGTTTGTTGAGATTGGTGGACCAAATCTCAAACTGACGAATCCAATAACTTCACAAATGCTACATCTTTAGCTTATACATCATGCTCTATATATTGTACAAATACTTGCCGCTTCATGAATGACAAAACTTGCCAACCTAAGTCCCAACACAAGCTACATCAAGCAACCAGATACACATATTTACAATTCGTCAACGCCAATATACTACGGGCAGGTGAAGTTGACTTCATTTCCGGGCAGGGCCGGTCCTGAGGGTGTGCGACTGGGTGGGGCCCTGAAAAAAATAGGGCCCGAAATTTAGCCACTATATATAGTATATGTTAATAAATGTTAAGATATATCACTTAATGTAAAATCGAACATAAACTTTGAGCAGATTTATTGTACTATCGTTCATTTGTTTTGATTATTTTTGTAACAATATCGACTTATCGTAATTTAATGTTAAGATATATCACTTAATGTAAAATCGAACATAAACTTTGAGCAGATCTATTGTATTATTGTTCATTTTTTTTTATTATTTTTATAACAATTATCGACTTATCGTAATTTTAATGGATTTTGTATATATAGAAAAAATTTAGGGGCCCAATTTTATTGTTCGCACAGGGCCCTCAACATCAACGGACCGGCCTTGTAATTCTGGGGCATAGTAGGAAGTAAATGTTTCACACAAAATGAAATTGACGAGGCACACTAAATCCTACTACACCCGCGGAGTTTTCTGATTCCCTTCTCACTAATTTGGTTGCTTACATAATCAACATCAAACCATTGATCAGCAACATAAATGTCCGGTAACAACACATAATTTGTGCCATTATTAGGCTCAATTTTTAAAAAGTCGAGTCACAACCTCTTTACCTAATGAAAAGAGAAATATCACAGTAATATATCTTTTCAAGGAACAAACAATTAAGGCGGTGTGGAATCTGCAAGTCTCAAAGGTATGCAGTTGAATTTAGAATATTCTTTTCTTTTAAAACTGCTTAATTATGTAAAAAGAATTTACAAGATATTAATTGGGTTTTTAAGCCAATCAACTCAATTACTTACATATTTCTTACTACGATTAGATATCCAAAAAAACAAAAACTCCTTAATAGAGTCAACTTATTTGTACCAAAAACAATTGCATTTCTAAATCGCCATAAGACCCAAATTGTGGTGAGGAACACTGCTTCAATAAGTTTCTTCCGTTTTGCTATCATGTTAGATGATTTAACTTTAGTGGATTGCGTGCCAAGATGTGGAATCTCTCGCATTCCATGTTCGGGCCGCTACACAAGAGAATAAATGGTTTATACTTTCCGTTTTCAAAGAGCAGATCGGACACAAGGTATATGGGATGATGTCCATACCTCGATTCAACAAGTTTAACCTCGTAGGCATTCTATCTAACAAAACACGCCATACCAAAATATTTACTTTCCTTGGGACAAGTTGATTCTAGCGAGTTGGAGCCGGAGATGATGGAAGTACAGCTTTATCAATCCAACATCTAGTTGATAACAACCATTGAGGATCAAGGCTCCACCACCAACAATCTCTATCTTCCGAGTAAGAAAAGTTCACAAGTAAGATGCCAATTCCGATAGCTATGGTTGCTCGATACCACCTATCACAATTCTTTGCTAGCTCCAAGACCAACCCGTAGCATACCATTAATGTTTGCATCTATGCATGTTTCTAACGCATAAAGGCGAGGAAACCAAGTTGCTAAAAACGATTATCGATCCAAACATCATCCCAAAAATGGGTATTTCAGCCGTTACCTAGTCGTTTTTGAAGGAATGTAGATGAAATTACCTGTTTAGAGATTAACAGAGAGATAGCTACTAAGATTCTGGACCATGGACTTGCGCCTGATACACGGAAATTAACATTTCCAAATCCACCATTCATTCCATATTTATGAGTGATGAACTGGACCCAAATCATATCTTCATCGTGACCAAAACGTCATCTCCAATTAAGAAGAAGAGAAAGATTAAAGCTAACCAAGCTACCAATGTCTAGACCTCCTTGAGAAAGATGCCATAACAACATCCCAATTAATCCAAGCCATTTTCCTTTTTTCTGAGTTACCGCCCCCAAAAAAAATTTGAACGAAGGGACTCCAATTTCTTAGCAATACCAACCGGCATAACGTAGATAAATAACATATAAATTCCCAAGGAACCAAACACTATTTTTAAAAGCATTGATCGACCTCCGATGGATAAAGTATTAACTTTCCATTTGGAGAGTTTAGATTAAAATCGATGAATTAGAGAATCCCAAGCTTTGACCTTAGCCATATTATCACCAATCGGAAGGCCAACATAAATAATGGAACTCTTTCGGGTTGACATCCCATAGAATCCTCGATGTTCATTACCTCCTGATTGCTTACCCCAACACCATAGAGATTCGATTTTGCTAAGTTTATTTTCAGCCCCGATGCCAAAAAGAAAAAATGTAGAATTATAACCTGGTTTTCAATGTTTGATGTTGTTGACCAATCCCAAGAAAAAGCACATCATCTGCAGATGAGAGATTTTCAAACTGAATGTCCCGATTGGAATACCGCCAAAAAAATTAGATGCCTTTGCATCTTCCATGGCAACATGAGAACCTTCCGTAGCAATGATTAAAAAAAAAGGTGAGAGGGGATCACCTTGACAGAGGCCGGAATGTAACGAGAACTCTTGAGTGGGGCTGCCATTAATAAGTATCGATGATCTAGCAGAAGTAAGACAAGACAGAATCCAATTACCCCAACGTGATGGAAAATGCATGATATCCATCATCCTATCAAGAAAATTCCAACTTTATTTTGTTTTCTTTCTAAATCATCATTGGAGACATATATGAAAGAACAACGGAATTTTATGTCCTACTTACAATCCGTTCCACCATAAAATGCACAACTTGATTCGTTTGATGCAAGACATTACAAAGATGGGTCAAAGTCAGAAACAGTTTTGGGACACTCAGTTTTATGTTATAAGTGCATTTCATAACATTTCACATGGACGTCAAACACTCTCAAAGTCAGACAAAACCTTCTATGGTTTAGACAAGTACCTAGAACATGTTTTAATTGTCTATCATATTTCTTACTGAAAGTGGTAACGGAAAGGTACATTTGAGTATTTGACAACATACTCTGCAATAGAAAAGTCAAAGCTAATATCACACTTTTAACGATGAAAAGCTTTATATAATGTTTTTAAATCTCATATCTCAACCCTTTGTACTCAATCAACTTCTAGCACTTGTTTCTTTTGTTCATGTATTCCTAGTACATGGATGACTAAGAAGCACCGTTTATCTGATGATAAATAAGAATTTTGGTTGATAGTATTCATGTTGAGATGAACTATAGTAACACCCAATAACGTCTCCAATTATTGTTTGGTTTTACCAAACTATCTACATCGTTTGGAACACTTGCATTTAGATCTCTGTTATCAAATTTAGGGTGTTTTATGTCTTCACAGCAGTCACACACCACTGCGACAACAGCATCCCCCAATATACAAATCATACAAGATCTTCATATAATATGCAGGTACAAAGGTAGAGTCCATAACTAGCCATATCATGCACAAATCAATGTATATCCTGACACTTTTAAACTGGGAAAATCTCAAAGATCACCAAAAAAGAGATTTGACATGATAAATAAGTACTGATAGCACCAACAAAATCAAACCGATATTATCATTGCCTAATGAAAGATATATTACCACATAGGTCAACTATATATATATATACCTCACGTCTTTTAATCAAAGATAGAAAATTAGTCAATAAAAACCAAATAAACAATAGCCAGTACTTCATACCAGAATTGCAAAATAAAAGGTTTAATGCAAAATTACATGCTTTTTCAACGTTGAAATATTTGCCATGTCGCCATAATTGTTTCTTCGTGAAGAAATATTCTCAAACAACCACTTTGGTTTCAGTGTCCAGATTGTAATGGAGGTGTTTCTTAGTATTTTCACAATATACAAAGTATTTGCATCAGAAAGAAGTTATCATAATACCATTTGCTTCTGTATGTATTTCACACATTAACGCAGATCAATCACGTCAAACTTCAACTTGGGGTTGATATAAACATCTGTACATTGTTTATAAATCGGACTGCCATCTGAAGGTGTATCATGAGCATGGAAACCCCGATGAGGACAGTTTTTTATGACTCCCATACCGCCAGGCGTCGTCAAACGGAAAATGCCATGATTTCTGTGAACATGATGGTAAATCAGTAAACTGTAAGTGATTCTGCATCTAACAAATGAGTTCATCTAATAAAGAACGGGATAAAGCCAAAGACTCCATCTTGACAACTGCAATAAATTTTAGCCCTTGTTCTACAATAACATATTTGTCGTAGTTCATCTTTACAGATTACTGGTCTTAATATCGTTCCACAAGATTCTTTTGATCACTGTAGGATAGTCAAAAAAACCACCACCAAGGTGACATGGTTGTAAGGCGCCCTGATATCCTCACAAGAGGTCTCAGGTTCAAACCTCCCCAGGTAAACATCTTGAGGGTGGCCAGGGAAAGGGTTCAGAAACAGTCACAGAATACTCTGGTTAGGCCGCATACATATGATTAAAAAAAAGAAAGAAAAAAAAAGGACTCGTCTTCCCCAGGTAACCTAAACAGGGAATAACCTCCTTATAATAGTCAAATACTCCCCTAAAATATTTATATACAAAATAAGACCATGTAATTTTTAATCAACTATAATATGATTTGCTGTAGTTAGTTATTAAATAGAAAAACAATTATATGATTTCCTACTAGTATAGTTACTAATAAATAAGGGGTTTTAAGTCTGTGAAATAAGGTGAAAAACAGATACGAATAAGTAACTCTTTTATTCGAACTGGACTATACAAGCCTGATTAATAACCCCTACGTAACGTCGTAACCACATAATCATGATCAAAATCACTCTATCCCAAACTATGAATCAAGTTGCAATAATCAGGTTATCCAGTTTATTAACGCACATCTAATAATCAGATTATCTAGTATATTTGTCGTAGTTCATCTTTTCCTATATATACATACATACGTCCATACATCCATACACACACGTAATGTAACAAAAGATGTGTACGAATACCTTGAATTATCTCTTGGTGCCATGACGATTGCAATGGCCTCAGGCAGCATAATCTGGAAAATGAAAAAGAAAAAAAAACAAACAAACTCTGTCAATAAATGGATGGCTCCATGCGCTGTGAAGTTCTCTAGAATTCTATGCAAAAAAGTTGTATAGTTGAAGTGATACTAACAATCCATCTAATAATTCAAACAGGCGATGGAGGTTGTTGTAAAAACATAGCTGAATGAGTAGCTGTTAAATAGTACACAACGAAGGGTATAGTGTTAACCACATGTAACCTTATGTTTTCATGACTATGGGTGATTAAACACTGGTCTGGACCCACAACTGGTTCAGTGTGTTTTGTGGGTTCAGACCAGACCAGACCAAACTCGGATGATCTTTGGTTCCGTTCTGGGATCTAAATTTTACACAACTGGTTCCTAGTTTAGAATTTTAGAGTTAGAATCAGTTAATGATTAGTCCACTTGAGCCTTAGACCAAGTCATAATGAATTTTCTACAAAGTATGAAAAATTCTTCAAACACCAGGTTTGTTTTATGACCGCTTTACCAGCTATAGATTGATCCGACTCTAAATATTATGATAGTGTCAAAAACCCAGAGGATACTAACATGGTGATTAGATTGGCGACAAATTTCTATGAACGGTAATGAAATTCTACGGATTGGTGAAATTGATGTTATATTGTTAATGAAGACCAAATCTTGACGAATAAACCGTAAATTGAATATTCGGAAATATACCTCAAAACATCAAACAAAATGACTACTCTATTAATTTGGTGCAAACTGATAGATGGTACTATGGTAGTTACACTAGGTAGAGATGGCAAGAAAAAGAAAAAAAAAAAAAAAAAACCCATACCGGATGCAGAACCAGATACTCAAACCTGATTTATCTGCGGATAATGGGGGCAGGAGGCCCTAAATCCCCAACCCCAAACCCGAAGATGTGCATACATGTGTAAGCGAGTGGGAGTTGAAGTGGGAAACAAAGATGAGGATGGGGATGGGATCCCTGGTATTCCTAGCCTCATTGCCATCTCTATTAGTAAATAGATGGTATTAATTTGACTTCTGAAATATCCTATATCTTTTCTGTATTGAAGGGAATTTTAGATATCTGACAATAGTCAACCAATTCCTTGAACTACAATGTAAGTCAAATAAATAAATAATGCAACTTTCATGGGGTTAAGAATGTTATAGCCATAGGAAATGTCACCTGATATGCATAGTGTGTATGAACATCAATAGATGACATGAAACAAGATTGTGTAGGATGTGTCTGCAGAAATTAAACAAACATCAAGATTTAATACAATTCAGTATATAGAAGTCACAAGGCAAGACAACATGAAACAAAATTGTAAAGAATTTGTCTACAAAAATCAAACAAACATCAAGATGTAAAACTAATTTAGTAGATAAAAGTCACAAGACATTTTCAGCATAACAAGAATGATGCGCCAAGTTGACCACACAGGCACAAATCAGATTCTACAAAGTATAAGTAATATTATGAACAAAAGATTATATTACAAAACTTTTAAAGCAGTGAATACTAGAGGTAGAAGTTTCAGCTCATTTACCTACAAATGGGTTCGGTTATGCTGACAATGTGACAATTATTACTATAACTTTTTCTTAGTGATGACAATGTGACAACTACGTAGATTGTAGGTTGACATATTGCAATAAAGAAGATAAATTCACAACTAATACTAGTGGAAATTTGCAATACATTCAACAGGAGTGGCCCAAATACATTATTTAAGAATATCTGTTCCAAGAAATATGTGGTAGTTTGAAAGACCCAAGTATGGATTCTACCATCTTAAAGTGTCAAGGCCAGAGAACTAGATATTAAGAATACTAGTAAATTACCTGCGCAATGCAGCAAAAGAATTTTAAAATCGATCAAAACCGAGGTGATTAGCCATTGCAAGTTCAATACAAATAATATTTTTTAGAAAAAGGTCGATAATCATGTCATATTAACATGATTGTGTAAATATATTTTATTGTGTAAATGTTTGACTTTCCATAATAACATGTTATATTAGTTAAATAGATGAAAGGGTAAAACAAACAATTCGCATCTTCCTTTTTTAAACATTAAGAACGAGAATGTTAAATGATTTATAAGGGGTATAGATATAGATAACTGAGTTTTTTAAAACTCGGAGATAGCTAGCAAAACATAAATAAGATGCACTTATGCCTGAGCAAACAATTTAACTTGAAGCCAATTGTACATTTTAATTAATATGACTCACATGTATCCATCCAAGAGGGAATAGAGATCGTTTGTCCTGCACTTCAAATATTTCCTCCTCGTTGGTAGCCTGACACTGTACCAGAAACCGTATTTATTGGAAGATCACACAAAAGTCTTTATTACCAGCCATTGCAATTATGTTATGGCTAATACAAAATATTTACATTACTATGGTAATAATAGTGTTTTGTGATCATCCTAATGCATTAATTAGTTATAAAAAACGTGAAATGGAGAAAAGAAAGTGTTCATGGGTTGACCTGACCCATACAACTTTTTTTTTTAAAAAGAAAACCCATTTTGACTCGTTGCCAAACCAACCCGCCCCATCTGGTAGCATAAGTAATACTCGTATAGGTAGAACTTACACACCAATCAATATTAATACCCCTGTTTAATTAACTTTTTTATATAAGTAGCATGAATTAATACCAATGTTTCATAAAGTCAACAAAGAAACAGAATTGTATAATCTGAACCAGCGGATAGTAATTCGTTCAGTTCTTGGTTCAGTTCCATTCTTAGGAACCGAAAACCAATCAAATTCATTCAAATGGATCGGATTTAACCGATCCATTCAAAAATATACCTAGATCCCATAAAAATATAGAAATAAGCAGACAAAACTTTACCGAGTTGGCTGTTCCTTCTTGCTTTGGAATGATGAGGGCTGTAACATAGAACTTTCGGTTTTTCTAACAAGCATATATAAGAAGCAATAAGCTAAACATTTCAAAAACTAATAGGGATAACGGAAATTAATGGCACGTACAAGTGACCCTGCAAGAATACCACATGTCTCTAAATCTTTGTCCGTATTTGACTTTGCCATCTTCATGAAGTGTTCCATTACTTTTGAAGACTGCACAAGACCAGCAGTTAGCGTCTATGCCTTTGCTGGTACCAATTATACACCTCATTATTAAATACAGCTGACGTTGTAACTTCATATATTTGTAAAATCTAGAGGTGTAAACTTCGGCCCATTTACTTATAAATGGGTTGATTCAGGTAATTTTTTATCTCTAACAAGCCAAACGTAAAAAACCGGAACACAAGTTGCTAAAAAGTAAACAAGTCATATGTCGTGCAAAGCATATTTCTAACGCATAAACAGTTTGCCACCTCATCAATATAAAAATTTGAATATTAAAGATGAAAGGATGGAATATCACACAATGTGTAACTCAAGGGGAGATTCAGAACAAACAACACCATCAGTTGAATGTCCAGATCCGGTCCTTGGATCGGGTGATGTTGTAGGGAGCAAATCTTGGACTTCAGCTAGGACAGGAGGTGGGGAAGGCTGTCTTATAAGATCCAGCTGAACAGGGGTTTCCATTTTTTCTTCAAAAGAAATCAATGAATCAGGTTCAATGACATGTGGCTTGTTGTTATTGTTAGGTAAATCAATTGATTCTAGACTTGATTTTTCATGTTCCAAGTTGCTACTAATTTTTTCCACTGAAACACCATCCTCCAAGGAGAGCAGCTTGGTCTCCCTTGCAAAATCAAAATACCAAAAATTACATTAGCAAGTCCAGAAAACCAAAAACATACCAAGCGATTGCAATTTCGCTTCAAGTAAGGACATCTGCAATGTATATAAACACCATTTCGGAGTAGAAGTCCAAAAATCCATCTCAAAACAACTTACTAAACATTACTCTAATATTTAGTGTAACGAATACTAAGGAGAAAAATTACACCAACAATTATAATTTAGATCTATATATTCATTACATTAGAACTTTTATTGCTTCACTCTTACCCTTTCAATTAAGGAGCTTTTATTTATACTCATATCATATTGTATTAATTTACATAATAATTTGTTAATCTTTGAATAACAAAATTATTGGTATATATATATGTATATATGTATGTATGTATGTATGTATGTATGTAGACTAAGGTTCACATGAGAAGAGCAAATTCCATGAGAATGACTTCAAAAACACTTCTCTAATATCCAAAACACAATAAATTCATATGTTTTTCTGAGCTTCTTACTGGAATAATTCAATAAACTACTTTTAAAGTACTCGTTTTAATTATTATTTTTTATTTATTTGTTAACAATAATCACTATGGATAATCACAACAGTAAAAGAGTTATAAAAAAATCAAATTCTTTATTTATATTTTCATATTAACTTCTAAAAGCTATTTAAATAAGAAGCCCCGAAAAACTTAAGAAAAATAGCATATTTTGGATATCCAAAATGTGTTTTTAAAGGTCACTCTCACCTTCTCACGGAGTTTGCCCTTCTCATTACCCTCCCATGTATATATATAAATGTACATAAATTGTAAAATAATTCCCTTCTTACACCAAACATTGTATAATTTTCAGTGCATTCATTATAGATGCCCTAACATGTTTTATTCGGTTAAGATTATAACAGCAATAGTGAAATGTAGACTCTCTCTTTATAAAGGACCTAACCTCGGAAATTCCACAGGTGTCAAATCTATATTCTTCGGATATCGAACCTGATGTCCATAAACGATTGTAAGACTTCTATAGTGAAAAAATAATGAAGAAGGAACTGGAAGAGAAGGTCATGATACCGCAACATTGATGGTAGGGGTCGATTGCCCACGAAGTCCGTTGGGGCCCAAAATAGAATGTCTGGAGAGAGTTTCATCCTTTGCACGAGGAATATATAGAGATCTAAAGCACCAACCGAGAGAAGACAATAATTTGTAGGAGAATGATATGCAAAATAACAAAAAATTAGTTAGCTTATCCTTGAGATATCAGCTAACTTATAAGGCAGATTCCTGATGTTAAAAGTAATAAAGGCTTCTCTTTTTACCAGTATATTAATTAATATTAATTAATAATAATTAATAAGTGACAACCTTTTCCAATAAAATAATCAGACAACGGATAATTAAACCAAACTAATCAAGTTATCAGTATCGAATTATGAATTAATGATATTGACATTTACTTTATTTTTTGATAATATCATAATTACACAGTTCTCTATTGACTAACATTACATAGATCCGCAATTTTTCGTCCTCTATTTGATTCCTAGAGTTTCCGAAGACTGAAAAAAAAAAAATAGTTTACATGATCATTACACGGGTCATCTTGTTCCATCTACATCAACAGTTAAATTGCATATCTTTGCTCTCAATAAATGTATTTGGTGAGTTATGAATTATGTCATGAACATAAAAAAGTATGTACGTTATCGCAAATATAAAATTTCAAATGGAAGGTGTAGGTCTCGTCTATTATTCCAGTGAAGATAATTGAACGCTATGCTGCAAATAACTATGCCCCATGTACATGAAAAATTGATATTATTATGGGCCTATCTGTTTCCTTAACTTTTCTTTGTGACGGTCTGTTGCGAACCGCTAAAATTTTTCATCGCAACTGAATAAGTATTAAAGGGTAAACTATATAAATATCAAATTACTTTTCTTTTTCTAGGTACCAAGGTTGAATGTACATGTAGTTCTTCAGGAAACCAACGTACACGTACAAGTTCCATTTTGATGAAATTTCCCTTTTTATCAACACTTGGTAAATGGTGGCATTATCATGGTTATGCATATTAGAATTAGAATACTTGTTTATTTCAAAAGCTGGATTTAGAGGTGTACACAATGTTACCCATAAACCTTTAATTACTAATCAACAAACATTTTGTGTTTCATATAACAAATTTCTTCCTATCTTCATATCTTTCTCATAATATATAGTACGAAATTTTAATCTTGAGAGCTTTGATTGATTGTAGTATAACGAGTTCTAGATGGTCCATTATTAATAGTTTACAAATGGCAAACAAGTAATTTTCTTTCCTTAATTTAAGGGATTAAAGATGTCCCTAAATGCTTTATAATAGGGTAGTGACAGTGATGTGTGTGTGTGCACATGGAAAGATGTAAACTACAAGACAATTGACAATACATAGAGGTTAAGCCATAATAATAGCACTCACACTCGCCTAGTGTGCTCTTCTATAGAATTAGCAGGAGAAGGCATCTGAATGCGAGTTTCTTGATAAGCATACCCATTATTAACTTGTGGCACCTGCTATTTATTAGAATTTCATAAAAAATAAATAAATTAATTAATTGATTAAAAAGAAAAAGAAAACATAAATGGCATTTCCAAGCTTAAATAAAAGAACCAGTGTACAAGATACATGGGTTATATGCATCAATAGTCATAATCATCATACTTAAAACTTCCAGCAAAAACTTTTACAATTTCAAATATTGTGTGAACTAAAACTTATGCAAGGTTTTTACCATGTGCCAGGTGCGTGCTTGTATTTTTAAGGCATTGTCATCTAACCATGCCTCAAGTACACCACATGATACCTTGCTATAGGGGAGGTAGGATTCAGATGATACATGTACCCGCGGGTAGAGAGACAAGAGAGTATACGTATATCACATGTGAATAAATATATAGAAATATATATACTTAGTATATAAATCTATGTTTATATATGATATATAACTACAAGAATAGGCGCATACGGGAACATAAGCAAATGTAAGTCTACGAACAAGCAACGTGACAATGGTTGTACCGAGGTATAGATTTGAGGCCTTATAACTAAAAGCATATTCGAATCTCTACAAGTGAAGACCCTATGCCTCCTTGAAAGTCTAGAGGGAGCTACCATGTAATTAAATTCTTAATTACTTGTGAACATAAGAAAGTAAAACTTCAAATTTTATACTTAGCAATGTCAAGGTAAGAAAATTAAATACTTTCTAGTTCCTTGAGATGTCTTAGTTCATTATTCACCATTTAAGTAAAAAAAATTCATATTCAAAATAGAATGGAAAATAATGCGCAACATCTAAAGAGAGAAAGAAATGAAGAAGATAAGAAAAAGAAAAATACAAACAGCAGACAAGACTTGAACCTGGGCGTTTTTTGGAGAATAAGGCAGCTTGACATTATGCCAAAGAATCTAATTCTATCATATTTCAGCCTTAGGTATTTATAGTTACAAAAGGCAATAAATGAAAAAAGCAACTAGTCCTAGAAAAATTCTTTAGGGAGTGGAATACTATACCCATCAAACAATTGAGATCTGTTTGGCATATAGTAAAAAAAATTAAAATTAACTTAATATTGTACTAGTACAATGACAGTTGCCAGAAAAGTTATTTATATAGCATATCTATTTAAAATATTAAACTAAGAAGACTTGTAAGTGCAAATAACCAGAAAATATAATATAACACAGGTATATAAGCACGACTATAATGTTTCATTGGAACCAGCTTCTCTATATATAAGATTTAATATAATGTTCCGTAAATGATAAATTACATTATTATATGTAGAATTTATAACGTTATATATACCTTATTGAAGGTACTGTTTATCAATGTTTGTTGACTAACAGAAGATTGCTCTGGTAAAGATCTTGACGACTCCAACAATTTCTTTTGAGGAAGATGAGTCCACCCATTTGATTGATATGCATGTTTTCTGGATAACTCATCAATCTTCTGCCGTACAGTTGGCTTCAACTCCTCCAGCTCAGTTAGGGCACTCAATGATTTCTGAGATTCAATTAATAGAAAAAACTGATGATGAAATGCTGATTTGACCCGAAGGTATCCTGTTGGTATGAAAAAAGTTAGAAGTCCATACCTTCTTCAGGGAAAGCTTATCTCTCTGAAGAGATGCTCTAAAATCTCGATGATATGGTATTGTTTCGGTAGCCAAGCTACAAAAGAGAAACAAATTTTCATTTCAGATTCAATGGAAGACCTTGAAACGACTGATAATACGCAAACGCAATATTCATATCAATATAACATTATTTCTTACCTTGAAAATCTTAAGAGCATAATATACAGATCAATAATATTCTTCTCTTCTCGGAAGATCGCAGCCTGCAGTAGCAAAGTTAACTATAAACCTATAAAGGGTTTAGGGGAAAGATGACCATCTAAATATCAACCTTCATATCTATCTGTATACTACAATTCAAGAAAAACAAAGAGGAATGCACTCACAGAAACAACTATATTCAGCATATACTAGTGTGTTGAGCCAGGGTAGTGCCTCATAAGCTATAAGCCTATAACCACAACAAAGACAATACCTAATCCTGCTGAGGCGGGTTACAGGGGAGGTAGGATGTAGACAGTCATACCTCCTCCACCCAAGGGAAGCTATAAGCCTATAAGTATATATGAATTCTGAAAGCACAGATTAAACTGAATATGATCAGTGCACCTAAGAGGAAAAAGATAGCTTAAAGTAAAGAACTAGCATCGAACACATAATTTCTTAAAACATGATCATTGTACCTATGGCAGGAAAATGAAACTTAAGAGTAAACAACTAGCATCCAACACATCATCCAACTCTAATGGCACAGAACTTATCTCTAAATTCACATAAATGAATCTTGGTTGGATCGAAATATTCAGTTTTAGGGGATAAGTAAGAACCTGTCGGAGAATATTATCAGCGATCCGGTAGTAGTAACGGAGAGAGATTCGATTATCCACATTTATCTTCCCTGCGCTGGCAGCTACATTGATAGTTCCAGAAGAAGACCTCATCTTATTAGGGTTTGTATTTCCTCTTTCTATTGCTACCAATTGGAACCAAATTGCATCTCGTTTAAGGCTCTGTGGAGAAATACAAAAAAAACTGTTTGTGTATGGATTCAATATCTTGAAACTCAACAGCAATTTATTAAAGGTAGGATTTGAAAACTTAAGAAGAAAATAATAATAATAACAATAATATTATTTTAAAATTTAACTATTTCGCAGTACAAGAATCACAGACTTCTCATCTAAATGTTTTCATTCAAGTGACAGACGATGAAATTTACAGCAAAACTGTTGACTTATACAATCTGTATACTCAAGAACGATGAAGAAGACGGTAAGATTTCTTTTAATAGTGCAGATAATCAATCCCCAATCAGACGTTATAACAGAGAAGCCGGGCCGATTATGGGCCTATGTCATAAACGAATGGAGGCCGATTATGGGCCTGTGTCACAAACGACTGAACGTAGGGTGGTCCATTGTTTCGTACTAACGAGTAACGAATAGTCATACTCATACTTAGAGGTGCAAAAAAATCGGTTTTTTTCGGTTTTCGGTTTTTTAAAAATCGGTTTTAAAAAAGCCAGTTTTTTATCGGTTTCGGTTTTTTCGGTTTTCGGTTTTTCGGAATCGGTTTTTTTCGGTTTTAAATATTCGGAATCGGTTTTTTTCGGTTTTGAACCGGTTTTAATCGGTTATTTTTTTCGGTTTTTTTTCCGGATTCGAAATTGTATAACAAAATTTAAATAATACAAATGAAAATAAAAAATACAAACATAACTTTTATTTATATAATGCAATTACAACTAAAAATATAAAATACAAACATAACTTTTATTTATATAATGCAATTACAAATACGAATACATTTCGAGCTTCAGCATGGCCATCACCCGGAAATGTAATCGTGTAGTAAAGTATATCGAGCTTCGGCATAGCCATCACCCGCATACACTTAACCATGAATGTCGTCCCAAACTTCATCTTCATCCACGGATTCAACTTCAAGTTCTTCAAATTCACCTTCATCTAATTCGGTCGTTGGAGGTGATATTCCTAATGCGACTTCTTCATCTTGGATAATCTCTTCAACGTTACCTAATAGTGGGTCTTCCAACGTTGTTACATTTTGTATCCTATCTACCCCGTCCAAGTAATCTTTCAAACATATGCATACTTCCACGGATTCAGCGGTTAGTCTTGACCTTCTTTCCGATATGATTCTACCGCTAGTAGAAAATGCTGATTCGGAAGCTACCGTCGAGGCTTGGACGGCTAATAAATCCCGAGCCATAGCAGATAAAATTGGAAATTGTACTTCTCTTTTTTTCCACCAACTCAAAATGTCAAAATTACAAAAATCCTCAGGCCGGATACTGGTTAAAAAGTTTGTAGACTTATAGTTTCACAACTCGCTTGTTGGAGCCGATGTTCGTTGACGCTTTGTAGCGTCTTCAACTAAAGTATTATAAAGGTTTATGCTTATGTCACTCGATGATGCTCTAGATGTCCCCGCCCGCATGGATTCAACGATTGGGTTATGTTGGTAACCAACTTTTGTTGCATAAATCTCAAATAATTGTGTAAAACCATCTTCAAAACGTTTAATTTCATTTGTAATATAGTTTGGGTTGTCGGTTAAGTTTAAGTCTAAATTTTCCATAATTGTTTTAAGTATAGCTTGTACGCCGCCAACATTTATAGTTGGATTTAGTGCGGCGGCACAAGTAAAAACCAAAGGCATGCTACCAAAATATTTTATAAATTTCTTTTTTATAACTCTAACCATTTTTCTAAACATTGGAAATAACGAGGTTTCAAATTCTTTTAATTTTTCGGTCATTATAAAAATTTGGTTTATCACTAAGGAGCTAGTTGGGTAATATACACCCGATAATATAGTAGTAGCATCTTTAAAAACTACTAAAAACGAAGTTAGATCATTTAGTCGATCCCATTCATAATCCGTAATAGCTACGGACTTATTACTTGCAACTAATATGTTATTAAAAGCATTTAAAGTATCACGTTGTCGTAAAATATTTTCAAACATAGTGTGAGTAGAATTCCACCTAGTATTATTATCGTAGCATGGTCCTAGGGGAGTTTCACCACATTGTACACGAAAACGTCTATAATTAGCTTGACGTTCGTTACTAGAACTATATATAGTTATTAATAAACTCTTAAATTTTTGACGTAAATCATCACATATGTTTAATGCCGCTTGCACGGACAAATTTATAATATGAGCAACACGACTAGAATGAAAAAAAGCGTCATTTAAAATTGGTTTTAGACGTAATTTTAGTAAATCCATAGCTCTAGTATTATTTGACGCATTATCTAGTGAAATTGTAAAAACTTTATCGTCTAAATTATATTCAATTAAAGTGTCATTTAAAATTTTTCGCAAGTTACATCCCGTATGCGGATAACCAAACAATTTAAAAGCAATTGTACGTTTCATCAACAACCAAGACTCGGGATGAAACCAATGGGCCGTAACGACTAAATAAGAATTTGCCGTACCATGTGGTGCGGTCCAAACATCACAAGTAATAGAAACACTATGTTTATAGTTTAGAAAACCATCAATTATATCATTTTTAGCATTTTTCCATAATTTAAACGCATCGCTTCTAAGGGTAGTACGACTTACTTGTTGGTATCGCGGTTGTAGTCTCTTTTTGATGATACTCGTAAGCCGTTGGTTGTCGAAGTGGTTGAATGGAAGCGCCTCTTGGATGACAAACTTTGTAAAATCTTCTCGAAGCGCATCATTATCGTATATAAATACCCCACCATCCGAACCAAGTGTCGATTGTGACACATCTTAACTAGCCGCCCTACAAGAACCGTTTTTGTGACTTCTTAATGTTGAGTTTGATGTGGGGTTATAAAACTTCCCACATCTCCTACAACGGGCCTTTTCCACCCCATCATTCATAACGCACAACTCGTAATTCGACCAAATTTCCGGATTCCGACTCGTTGATTTAATTTGCACAACATCAACATTTGTGTACACTTTGTTTCGTACATTGCTACCAACGGAAGCGGAACCGGAACCGGAAGCTTGTGATTGTATGTTTTCCATTTTTCGCAAACAAAAAGTATATAAATATTGAGATTTAGAGTGTTTTTGAGAGTAGAAAGGAAGAATTGTTGGTGTGTTTTGAACCCAAACCAACTAGCCCTATTTATAGAGTTTTGAAGGTGCCAAAATGTCAAAAAAATCCAAAAAAAACGGCCTCAACACGCTCCAACGGATATATTCCGATTTTGAAATTTTTTTGAAAAAAACCGGTTAAAACCGGTTTTTTCAAATAACCGGTTAAAACCGATTTTAAAACCGGAAAAAAACCGGTTCGCCCCAAAACCCAAAACCGGTCAAAACCGGTTCGGTTATTTAAAAACCGGTTCGGTTTTAAAAAAACCGGTTTTCCTCAAAACCGGTTTTCAGTTATTCGATCGGTTTTAAAAAAACCGGTTTTTAATTTGCATCTCTACTCATACTCATACTCATGTAGTTAAAAAGAAAATTAACTAGAAATACTAAAAACAATATATATTTAATTTTATACAAAAAAATAGATTATAAAAAGATTACACTCTACATGCAACCCTCAGAGGGTGTGCTTTTCGTGTTTTAAGTTGCAGATTGTATATCAGGGTACATGCAAATTTGTGACTCACGTGGCTTTTTGGTTATTATGTCTTATATATTTATCCGTTTTGAATAAGATTTTTCATATTTCTTAAAATTCTTAAAATTTCTATAAATACTATGACCCTAAGATAAGATGATGATTAGTTTGCTTTACAAATTTTAGTAAAATACTCTCACTTTTTGTTGCTTGAAAAATCAAGAAAACTCTTTTCGAAATGGTTGACACTAATCATTTTTGGCAGTTTCGATTTTCCAAATGAGGAACCAAAAACTGATGAATTATACATAACAGTTACTGAGTTGTTTAGCATCACGCTTCGTCACGATGGAGATTTTCGGGCGCAATAATAATATACTTTTAAGATTTATTGATTGCGTAAATGTTAATGAATTTTCAACAAATCTTTTGGATTACTCTTTGAAAAAGTTGGGTATTGGGCTCCACATGGGGGTGGTACTACTACTTTAAAGAGCATGGTAAAGACTTAGATATTGGTTTAGAGTTGATAACGGATGATGTTGAGCAATTGAAGTAGATTACTACTTACGCGGAAATACATGGAAAAATTGAGGTCTATGTTACACTCAATGATTTGACACATTCGTCAAATTCTGAAAACCATGATACTGTTACCCATTTCTAAAATGATGATTGGCTCTTCAAGTACAAGACGGTTGTTCGATTAGTTAAGAATCAATAATGGTAATTTGTGTTTATCTTTCAATCAATTAGACAACTATCAAGCTATGTATTTCACTTAGTGTATTGTGTTGTATTGTTTTTGTAATATATTAAAACCCTATCTAATAGAATGTTATAGTCTTTGTCAAACACAACAACGTGAACACTAACGAAAGATACTGAAACATATACAATCAAAAACAATTATAATCCCAATACAAGTACAATCCCATACATATCCAATATAAATATTATCCCGAACCGTATTGAACCGGTTGGTACTGCTTTTCTTTTTGGCCCTAAAGTGAGTAACGAATACCGTACCAATTAAAGTGGGATGGCACGGGTACGGTTCCGGTACCGGTACGATAAAAGTGGTACCATACCCGATTTGGTACCGAAAAAATAATAAAAAGGAATAATTAATGTGTATATAAATGAACCCTTGTGTACGTATCAAATATTCGATAAAAATTAAATGAAATATATATCGATGTATCTCAAATAAATAAAAAATTAGTCTTTTAACATAGAAGGACATTGAAGAAAAATTTATTTATACAAAAATGTTGTTTTGTACCATGTTACGTGGTTTTGTAATGACACAAAGTTACGTGATTTATTTATACAAAAGCAGTACTTCAGAATTCGATTTAACTAAGATGCTAAAATGTGAATTTTTGTGTCAAAAAACACTAGCTATAATTCTATAAAATTCTAATTGTATTCATACGTGATAATCAACTCTAATTTTGTTTAGTTGCCGAAAAATATCATTTTGTGTTCATATACACATAATATGATCACGGAAATAATGTTTTGGTCACTAATGTTTTTCTTCATAAATCTTATAAAATTTAGAAAGAACCAAATGACAAATAACAAATGGTAATATATATATATATATATATATTTCGGATATGGTACCAAAGCGAGAAAAGTGGAAAAATACCGGTACCGTACCGGAAGTACCGGTTCTCTTTTTGGTCCGAAAGTGAGTACCGAATACCGCACCGTTTGAAGTGGTATGGTACCGGTACAGGTACGGTATTGATACAGTATGGGTACGGTATTGGGAATTCGGTACTAATGCTCGTCCCTAAGCCATACTAATATCAGGCGACGCAGTGGCTCTGCAGGAATATGAACATAACATGCCTTGAAGAATCTATCCAGCATCCTCAATCTATAAGTCCAAGCGAGCTCCTGAGTTGACCCACACTCCTATAACTCTACTTTATAAACCACATTCACCATGTTCTTGCATACCCAGAATCCGCAAATGGTCTAATGGGCCATCTCGTTGAGGCAAATCATGATAGGGTTTGTACAAACAAGACCCAATGATTAATACGCTTTAAATTTCGGGGACCAATCACTGTGTATGTCATTAAAAATTCAAATCATGAAATATATGTAAAGTACAAATATATTTTTAAGTAACATAAGTTTAAAAATATGATAAACAAAAAGAAAGCTATTGATGCGATGCACGGGCAACCAAAACTCCCCTTCTAGAGTTAGTACAAAACATGCCCATCTTATGAGCCATGCTTACCTTGAGAAAGATTCGGACTTTCCAATTACATATAGGTTCAAACATCTCGCGGAAAGAAACATACTTTTAAGACAACCCAATTAAGTATCTCTGAACCCACATAACAAGTATGATTTAGGTACATTAATAACATAAATGCTTGACTCATTCAATGCATTTATCTTTATGGTAATTAGTACCATAGTTTCATTTCTTAATGTTTTCTTTAAACATTTGCAACTCTTGATTCCTAGACTTTTGATCTTCAAGAGTTATACGTTGTTTTAGTTTCATCACCGATATAAGGATTCCAAGATGTAATAGAAGAGACATCTCGAGTTTTGAATATACATCAGTTTGTAAAGCTAAACTGAGTGTATATACACAAAGGAATCGGTTGTCAATTGTTGTTTTTAATGTGGTATTGTTGATTTATCACTAACTATTTCGCCAATTGAGTGATCTTGGATTCTTTGTGGCATTTAAATACTTTATCCTTGATCCATTCAGATTGCTATGCTTGGTGGTGAAAACTTTATCCAAGTCATACTTTCTTGTTTTTGATTCTTAGTTTCTAAATTTGATTAAATTTAACTGATTGCACCATACGTATCAATTGGTATCAGTCAAACCTATGACGATGGAAGAGGTACAAAACATATGGCATGATAAACATATTGAAGAACTAAAAGAACATAATAAATTCATCACCCAGCAACTCGCAAGGTTACTTGACCATCAACCACGAAGGTCTAATCGAAAAAATGACGATGATTTTCACTATGTTAATGACAGTGATTTAACCAACCAGAGTGACTCCAATTATGATGTTTTTGATGTGTCTCAGAGGCATAGAATAAGAAGGGCTTAAGACGATCTTAGGGATGTCAAGGGGGACCACCAGAGTTCCATGGGGGTTCTAATCTGGATGATTTAATTGAATGGCTCAGCGACATCGAAAACCTTTTTGATGTCAAAGGGTATTCTGGCGAGAAAGCTAGAAGTTGATGTTTTGAAGTTTAAAGAATACGCTTCTTTACGGTGGGAGAATGTGAAAGCAAAACGAGAAAGGAGAGTGGTAAGCCCAAGGTTAGATCTTGGTGAAAACTAAAAAATTGGCTTAAGGAGAGATTTCTACTAGATTCATATAAGCAAGTTCTCTATGTCAAGATGACCAACTTTAAGCAAAGTAATTTTTACCTTGATGACTACACTTGTGAATTTGAACAGCTTACGTTATGTAATGGAGTACAAGAGAAACATGACCGCACTATTGCTCGTTACATTGGTGGAATGAAGTATGATATAGCAAAGACGCTTGAATTGCAACCCTACTGGTCCTATGAAGAATTACTAAGCAAGAGTATATTTTCACAAGATATGTCATATTGTGATATTACGTAAATATCTTTGTATATTTATTTGGAGATTTTACACTTGATTTTATGACAAATATAATAGGGAAAGATTGATGTATATTGTATTATTAAACTGGTCCATGGCTAAAAAATAAGATAAGCATTTTTCCTCTAAATTTTATTATGGTATTGATTTTATATATAATTGAAACCTAGTCTTCATCCAAGAATAATGGCTGGTGGAGATGAAAACGGCGATGAAAAGAAGATTGGTGAAGGGAGTGGAACTAAAACAACCTCTCCATACTTTCTGGCATCAAATTAAATTCCAGGAAACATAATTACTCATGTTCGACTCAAAGGAGAAATTTATAAAGACTGGTGAAAGGAGAGGAACAAAAATGACCTCTCCTTACTTTCCGGCATCAAATGATAATCCATGAAATCTCGGGCGATAAGAACGGCACTTCGGGCCAAAAAGAAATTCGTCTTCTTTGACGAGACGATAAACAAACCAACTGATGGATCTCCCGATTTGGAAGATTGGTGGACCGTAACCTCCATGCCTGTTGCGTGGATGTTTAATGTTATTGAACCGACCTCGCGTTTTACTATCACTCATATGGAGAACGCAAAGGACATTCGGCATGATATTAAGCATCGTTTTTCTATTGGAAATGGACTGCGGGTGTAACAGTCAAAGGCAGATCTTTCCGATTGCAAACAAAAAGACAAACAATTGTGTCCTTTTATGGAAAACTAAAAATGTTGTAGGATGAACTTGCAAATTATACACAGATCCCGATGTGTGAATGTGCAGGTTGCAGGTTTAATCCTAACATGCAGCTTGAGAAGAATCGTGAAGAGGTAGAGGTTCATTAGTTCTTGATGGGCTTGGATGTGAAAGTGTATAGAAGTCTTAGTTCCAACGTCCTAAGCACTAAACCAACTCAACTTGAATACGGTATATGTTGTGACAACCGTTAAAATCTCATAATATTACCACTCTTAAAATTCTAGAGTTAAAATTATGAATGCGACTTTTTTGAAGTTCTAATGTACCGAAAGCATTGTAACATCTTATTAATTACTTAGCAAATCCTAGATTATCACTCCCACATGTTTATGTGTTAAAAAAATGTCTGATAATCCATGATGAAACCTAAGTCAAGGCTCAAAAGAAACATCAAAACTTGAATCCTACATAAAAATCAACTTTAGTACTTTAATATTCATCAAAAATTATGGTAGATGAAAATGTACTTTAAAAATGTTACGGTCACTGGAAAATGATGGTATGATGCATGGGAATATCGACTTAAATAAATGATATAGGTATATGCGTTAAAGTGGTAGTCATATACTCAAGACTTGAACACACATCATGCATGCAATCTGCCAGATTCTTACACTCAACTTTGAAGGACCATAACTCCGTGAATACTTAAACAACAATTACCATTTTTCTTCTGGAATTTAGCTCTTTGTGTTAGATTTCAAACCCAAGTGATTTCACTCAAAAATATGAAGTATTCGACCTCCAAACAGTACCTACAACACTGTTGAACTAACAACTAATTTCTTGAGAGCAATAGTTTTGTGATACTTGTTTATGTACCTTTTTCAACTCTAAAAATATAGAGAAAATTAATTCTAACTCCTAATATAACACCCCTCTTTCAATATAAGATTATAATATTAATAAACACGGAAGCATGAATTTAAAATACATTACATTAAAATATATATCAAACATTGTACATAAACAGTTAATATTTTTCAATATTTACATTACATTCAAACTGTTTAAGACTACCAAAGGCGGGGTATTATAAAAATTCACAAAACAAGGTTTATTACAAAACCATATCAGAGGCCTAAAGCGCAGTCAAACATTCCTTGATCAACCAATCACCTCCTGCACCCACAATTAAACAAAACATATCCTGCAGGAAGTAAAATGAGGGGTTAGCACGAAGCTAAGTGAATAGATTCATCACACTCCATTCAACTTAGCATAACTAGTAGTTTACACCAATAATCGTAAACACACATAATTCAATGAGGATCGGTGGCTCTGGGGATATCATAATACCCGGGGATTTCCCCAAGAACACTTACCGTCAATCCGTATGGCCAATATAGAATAGACCGATAACTACTGGTTATTAAACACATACACAGGTCTCAAACACAACAAATGAATCAAAACCTGTGTAAAACACATAATAACCAGAAGTCCAACTACACGTTGACCTCAATAACATAGTACACATTGTTCACATATCACGTAGATCAATAATCAATAATCAAGACTAAACAGTCTAACACACATCTACGTTTACTTGTTGTAACCAAATAGTTACAACTAAATCAAATGATGAGTTCTGAATCCACTCACCGATACCTCTGACGTCTCCACACTTAGGATTCTTATATCACTGAGTCTTACGTTGATCTGAAACAGAAAATCAAATACAAGTCAGAAGTTCGTTCCATAAATATCATTATAGCCTAATTATCCAATCAGGTAATCCCTGGAGTCTAGGCAAACAAAAGTTCAATCAGAAATGAACTTAGAAAAATCCCGCAATGACGTTTAAAACTGAAAAATGTCATTTTCGGGCCCTAGATGACCCCGAATGGCCAAAAACAGCCTAGGCTAATAGAATATAGCCTTGATTACTAGGTCGTTTCCGAGTGACCATGCGAATTTCAATTAAATCCGAGTTGGTGATATTTTCACAAAACCGCGTCTCAAAAACACTTTACGCATTTTCAAAATTTGCAAGTCAACTCGCAGGTCAACTCGCAGAAATCTCGGTTCGCAGAAATTTGGCTTCGCAGGTCAACTCGGTTCGCAGGATTTGGGTTCGCAACTCAGTTCGCAGGATTTGGGTTCGCAACTCGGTTCGCAGGAATCTCAGTTCGCAGGATGAACTGAGAACTGCGAACTCCGCTGTAAAAACGAGTTTTTCAAATTAAAACTCACCAAAACTTCATAATACTCAAATCTAAGGTTTCTAATACTTCAAGTAACATCAAACAACACCTAATAACAACATATCAAGCTTCAATTTGATTTACACACTCAAAATCAAACTTACTTTTCTTTTCTTTCTTTTTGAAATTGAAAGGGATTGCTAAACTGATGAAGATTAAGATATAGATGATGATGAATCTGATGTTATGAATACGAAATCACAGAAACAAGATTGAATCAAAGTTTGGTTATGGGTTTCTTTGGATTTGATCTTGCAAGCTTTCTAAAAAAGGAAACAAGAAGAAGAAATGAGATATATATGGAGGTTATAAGGTCGGCTTGTAATCTAATGGTATAATTTTATATCCGTCCTAAATCTTTTGTCTGGAACCTGAAAACCGTTTGCGAGAAATATTATTTTATTTTACCGTCATCTATAACAATTTAAAACGATTAATATTTCACTAGTCACAATAAGTCAAAGGACTTATTTATCTACGTTTCACAATGAAACACATAATATTAAATAATTTCTAAAACATTTAGATAATCGATTAAAATAATAGAAATTACCAGACCGCGGGAGAGGATGTTACACCTAACATATGGAACTCAGTTGGATAAAAATTTTATGGCCTAAAAGATTATGTAAGTATTACTAGGTTATAGAAATTAGATAAAATTTCATTAGAACATTCGTGTTTCGTAGGACACAAGTAGGAGTCGTACTCGTCTAGCACGTAGAAATACATCCAAATCATACGCTCGAACTTAATTGTGAGTTTTTCACATCCCCTTTTTCTGTTTTTAAACGTTTTGGGGGTGAAAAGCATGTTTAAATTATTGCAACTATTTATCTTGATTGTGTACATTCATTTATTTATACGCTTATGTTGTATGAATTAGAATCTATCGTAGTTAAAATCCCCGTATCTGAAACTATTACACAACCCATTAACTCATTTGAGCCGGTAGCCATTATGGATAACACTATCTGTAGGGCGACGCTCCCACCCCATATCACACTATAACGCGAGGGGCATAGGACTATATAACTAAATGATGTTGCGATAGGACGGATCTATTGGGGTATGTAACGTCAAGGTTTGGTTGTTGACTCAAGTATAAACATTTACTACTGAATCAGTCGCGTAATTGTGTATCAAAAAACTATTTACTTGGCAATCAGACTTTCAATCTAAACTTCAGTAACTTTTTAAACAATGTACGCATTTGAAACTTGTGAACTCACCAACTATTTCTATAGTTGACCCCTTATTTTACATGTTTTTCAGGGAATGGTCAGTGATTGTGGATCGAAGCCCACATTTATTTTGTTAATGTCATTATCATGAACACTACTTTTGTTTAATCTTTTACATGTATTTGGATGTACAAATTTGTATGTATTGATGTTAAGGGAATGTAAATCGCCATGTAACCCTAAGTAGTAGCATGTCATGAATGGTGTAAATTTTATTACCTTGTGTTGTGAAACATTGTCCTGTTGAACCTCCTGTTTCCGCTTTAGCCTGGTGTGACATATGCCATGAGAATTCAATAAGAGTGAGTTTGTGCTGCTATTGATATTACTTATTTCATACATATCTTTAATGGCAATCTCGGTCTTAATTGTATCTCATCTAAGTTAATTTCAAGAACTTTGAATACTTATTTAGTTTGCAATTGATTTTCATTTGTAAATGAAAAATGGTTGATATTGCAAATTTAGAGAGGCTTTATCATTTTAGTTGATTCAAAAGCCCAAATTTACTACACTAAGAGAGCTTCATTATATTTCCAGTCGGGATCGGGCTTGGAAGGCACAAGTACCCGACAGGTACTTCAAAGATCCCGACGGGTACTGGACCTATCGTAGCCAATTGCGTTTGAACAATACAAGTGGAAATTGCAAGTGGGAGAGTGAAGTGAAGAAGGTTGATAATAACCCTCGAGAAGTCCATGAAAAATATCTATTCACGTGCGCATCAAGCATCTACTAAACGTGATACTTCCTTGAACACTCGGTTGGTTTCAAATGTTTCGAGTAAAGAGTAAAATAAGCTGCTTGAGATCGTCGAGAACACAAGAGCTACTAATGATTGGTTAACTTCAATGATCAAAGGTAAGCGTTACACCCATAGCTCCTACAATGGAAAAAGTATGGGGAGTGCAAACCCCATTAAACAATAAAATTTGGGGTTGAGTCAAGCTTATGACTCGTTAATATATAAGTGTGTAGTTGTATATTTCATTTGGTTGTTTGCTTGCATATCTTGAAAAAAAAATTACATGAAGTTTACCCGGTAGGTAATTATTTAATCGCTAGCCTTCCCACCGGGTACAAGTGGGTCCTGCTGGCTACCCGTCGTGTACCCTAAGTACCATCTAGGTAACTTTTTGGAGTACCCGCCAGGTACAACCAGGTCCCGTTGGGTACTATTACATCATAAACGGGTCCCGCTTTCGTCTATGGAATGGATGACATGCATACGCTGGTGGTAAATTAAGCACCATCAATTTTTCAGCATTCCATCGATTTCTCCTCATTCCCTAGGGAGGTACTCATTCCCTTTTACTTCCACCTATGAGTTATTTCATAAATCGTTTTCGTGCAATGCACAACTCTAGTTGTATGTGTGTGTGGGGGGAGGGTGGGGTATTGTGTTCTTGAACTTAATTTGTCCTCATGAGATTAATTGTGATAATGTAATTGATAATATTAGTATTGAATTGTTCGTTTTGCATGATTCTTTCACCCACATTCTCATAATTACCTGAGGAATAATATGAAGTTGATTTAAATTAATTTCCCATTTTGTAGCCTACAGGTGCTCAAGAGCTCATGCGAATCGTTTATGTTTGTTTTAGCTCTATTTTATACGTTATTTGAGCATTTTTGCTCATTTTTGAAACAATATCTAAATTTTAGCCCTATTGATAATTTATGGTTATAAAACCTTGAAATCGTGAAAATATACCAAGATTAGGGTTAAAATAGGGTGAATAATGTGCGTAAAAACATGCTTTTTACGTCACATCACCCATGATAAGTCGCATAATCATGATCATCAGGTGTATCCTATGGAAATGATAAGTTGCAAGCAACATACTAGGTTACTTCCTCTACCTTAAATTGTATGTTTCGATTTTTTTTTTATGTGGGGTAGATGGTGGGAATTATTGAGCGGCATGATAATAATACTGTGTGAATGAAGGATAATATGGTTGTAGATATGGAGAGAAAATTGATATTGAGGGTTAATTTGGTATTGTTGAGTTTGAGGTGGTTGATTGTATTCATGTGTTTTGTTGAAATTGTTGTTGAAAATCACTACCACTACTGCTAGGTTTATTGCTACCAATAACCGAAATATTTCTTACATTATCAACAACTTATAATTCTATCGGAGCATTATTAATGGCATGAGTCAAAAATTCCTCAACATCATCGGTTACATCTATAACAAACTTATTCACCTTATATTTCATACAAATATCATTATCAAGAGCTAATCCCGATTTTTTAAAAACTATTTTTAACAAAAAATTGTTTGAAATTGACTTTTCCTTTGCAATTGGAGGTTTCAAAATAGCTCTTGTGCAATCTAATGGCATATATATTGACATGCTGTTAATATATTCAAAACGACCCCTATAACAAACATAATCGTTAAACTTATCATTAACTTCACTCAATTTGCTTAACAAAACAGAAGAAAATATTACAGCAAAACTTTTGAACTTTTGTACCTTGATGGATCTTCAACAAAATTCTGATTCAATGGTATACGAATTTAAACGATAGTATGAATTTCGGCAAAGAGTAAGTGAGATTTTTTTGTGAAAAACAACTGATCTAATGAAATCGTTTATAAAAGGAATAGTTGTATCTGATAAAATCTAGAAAATCTTATCTAAACTGTCCTTTTGAAATGAGGCATTTATTTGAAAACACATTTTATGTGATACCTGACCAGCTGAAAATTCTCAATAATGCTATACGAATTCTAGAATCAACAGCTTCAAAAATCTTCATCTGAACCCTAATTAACTCACCAACAGTAATCACCTTCTTTACCTCCGGTGCCATTACGGGAGCCAGCGGAGCTCAGATTACCGACGGAGGAGATAGATCGGAGCCCTAACGCCTTCTTCTTTTTCGATGCAAAACTCAACGTAATCGATCTCCGCAATGGCGAATCGGACAACGACGACGATTAAGAAGATCTATCAGGAGTGAACGTTGACGCAGCAGTGGTGCTGTTGCTGTTAGATAACGGTTTTTCGGTGGATGTACGACAAACGAAGATGAAGATCTCGTAAGCGGTTTCACGAAGGTCGGTGTTGGATAAGGACGGTGTCAAATCGCAAAATGGTGATGCAATTGCTAGATAGGGTTTTGTTTTGTGTTTTTTGATTTTTGGTTTTGGATTTAACAGTGAATAGAGATGATGGTTGCAGAGTTAAAGGATGGGGTTACATTGAATATAGATGATGGCTTTTGATTTTCGATTTGCAATTAATTTTACCTTTTTGACTTTCAGTTTTGAATCTAGGGTTTTGTTTTATTGATGACTCTGTATAGTTTGGACGATGATGATGATAAGTTTTAAAGAGAAGAAAAGGGAAAATACAAAAGAGAAGGGTATTTTAGTCATTTTTGATAAGTTAATGGTGTATCCATTAGATTTAACGAGGGAGGGATGGAGTATGTTGCAAAATAGCCACCACAACGTTAGGGATTGTGAAAAAAAAGTTAGAAAACGAAGGACCACCGGGGCATGAACTGTAATTTACTCAAAATTTTAAAAATCTCAAAATATCTTAAGGAAAACGGATAAAAAATAAGGCAAATATACAAAATAAATCACCACCACCAACCCACAAATTTGCAGGTTGAGTGTGCCATTTGTGACCTGCATACCCGGCCATAAGCCCGCGTCCTCAGACACGCAACTCACAAATTTGTGAGTTGCTGATGGTGGGTACTTTTTTAAATACTTTTTTTTTGGTAAAAGATTATATTTCCTTTATTAGTGTTTTTTATTTAATTTTCTTTTTCTTTTTTCCTTTTTTTCTTTTTGCAATTTCATCTGTAACATCTAACAAGTTATAGCCGGTAACGATAGATCTCTTTACTTGACAAAATTTGACGCAATTTAAATAAACACAAACAAATAAAAGAGTAAAAATGGACCTAAATCAACATCACAAATCTACTTAATAATAGTAATGATGTATGCATATGTAATTTTAACATGTAATTGGCATCCTACACACCAATAAAAACATATTATAATTTTCATGGCATAAAAACTCTACCAAGGTGTGTACGTGGTTAGTTGGATGAAGATCGTCTATTTATGCAGCAACAACGACAAAGTCACGATTCTTGAAGTAATTGAAAATACATAAATACCAAGATTGATGATAGATTAGTGCAATTTCCATCCTTTATACGCATACTACAAAATTTAGATAAGTAATTTGCAGCTTCAAACAAAACATCACCCAAAACAGATGAAACAAAAGCATAATACAAAGGAACCGTCATGAGTTATCTAACTAGTTGTTTTTATGTTATCTATCATCATCCTCAGCAGCAGCAGCACGAGTGTCTGGCCAGTGGAGGAACTTAGAACCTTGAAGTGAAACCGGGAGATAGGACTGGACGGCAGAAGGATTATCAGGAGGATATATATAACCTTTTGCATATCCAAGTTCATTCATCAACTTGGTAGGTGCATTTCTGAGATGCAAAGGCACACCTTCATTTTGGCCAGCTGAATCTCTCACAGCCTTTTTGGCAGCCTCTAGTGCTCTATATACAGCTACTGATTTAGGAGCAAGTGAAAGATAGACAACACATTGGGCTAAGTTAATACTACATTCTGGCATGCCAAGAAAATGGCAGGCATGATAGCAAGAAACAGCCTGGGTGAGAGCTGATGGGTCCGCCAATCCAACGTCTTCGCTGGAAAACTGTATTAGTCGGCGTGCAATGTAGAGAGGTTGTTCCCCACCTTCCAACATCCTTGCCAGCCAATATATGGAAGCATCTGCATCACTACCTCTCATTGACTTGTGGAGTGCACTGATGAGATTGTAGTGTTGTTCCCCATGTTTGTCATAAGAAAGATGCTTGCTTTGCAACGCTTGTTTCGCATCATCAAAAGTAACAACAAGAATACTAGTATCATGATCACCGCCACCTAGGCGGGCAGCTGCAGCAGAGATGGCTGAAATTTCAAGGGCGTTGAGTGCGACCCTCGCATCTCCATCGCATTGATGTGATATATATTCAATCACTTGATCACTCACTTGAATGGTGGGGAAGATCACACTATGGGCCAAACCGTTGTCGGGATCATCAATAGCACGTTTAAGGATGGTGACAATATGGTCTGGTTGAAGGGGATTAAGGGTGAGGACTCTACAACGAGATAGCAACGGGGTTATCAAATGAAAAGAAGGGTTTTCAGTAGTAGCACCAATAAAGATGATAGTACCATCCTCGATTACAGGCAAGAAAGAATCCAATTGGGACTTGTTAAACCTATGAATCTCATCTACGAACAGCACAGTTCTAATTCTATTAGTATTAAAGATATTATTTTTGTGTTTTCTAGCTTCATCGACGATATCCCTAACATCTTTAACACCAGCAGTTACAGCAGACAAAGAAACAAAGCGATAAGAGGAAGAGGATGAACAGGAATTAACAATGGAACGGGCGATGGTGGTCTTACCGGTACCAGGTGGGCCCCAGAGGATGAAGGATGGCAAGCGATTACACTCAATAGCCGACCTAATAAAACCGGAGAGGAGATGGTCTTGTCCTACAATTTGGTTGATAGTGTGGGGCCGCATTCGCTCAGCAAGCGGTTTTTCTTCATTTATTTTTCGCTTTCTTTTATTTATTACTTCTGGTGATTGTTTTTTGACTTCCGAATCCGATGGTGGTTGGTGATTGTGTGATGGTTGTGGTTTGTTTGAGGAGGAAGATTTGAAACGAAACAAGTGATTAACTTGAGGGGATGATGAGATTTGGGGGTGGGAGAGAATCCAGTCAGTAGCATCGGAAATGGAATTGACATGGGAGGCAGAGAGAGCTTGAGAAGCAATCTCGTCGGAGAAACCCATTTCTGTAAGCTGTTGTTTTATCTTTTCCTTTTCCATTTCGCTACCTCGATTCTCAATTCTCAAATGTGGGGGAAACTGTACACTCACCTTCTGTTATTTATTTATTTATAATTTAAAATTTAATTTTATACTACTAATTATGGTGCACTAAATAAGTAGTTTTCTTTTTAATACGTAAAAATTAATTAATTAATTTTCTATTAATAAAGGAGCGATATACATGTAGATTTTTATTAGTTAGGATGGATTAAGTAATAAACAAGTTACTATAAAAATTCTAGTGATGGAGTGGTATGAATATGACATGGTCATTGAATTAAGCTTCAATTCAATAGACACCTAATTATTAAGACTATATTCGAAACCTAGACAAAACTTGGAAAAATTTCTCTACCTTTAGCATCTCCTGCAAGTTCGAGTTGCTGTCAGAAAGCGCAAATAAAGGTTCATCGAGACATTCAAGTGATCAAGGAAGGCTTACAAGTAAAACCCAAAATTGCTCTTTAACCCATTATATGCACACTATAACCATCAAGAACAAGCTTTATCACCTCATCAAGGAATGCAATCCTTCATAGGTCAGCTCAGGAGATGTAATAGAAAGACTCGGCATTAATTCTTTAATCTTTTCTTTGTGTACTGACAAACTTTGAATATACATACAGTGTGAACCTGCAAATATAATACCTAAATCTACTAGAGGTGGTAAAATGGATGGGCGGGTCGGTTTGCGCGATTGGACTAAAACGGGCTTGGTTCAAAATGGGCTCGGGTCAAAATGGGCTTACATAAATAAAAGTTTTTGTGACTTAATTTTTAGTTTCGATTTAAATTTATTAGTTTATATATCTCAATTAACTCCAAAAAAAATTAAAAAAAAATTGCAAAAGAATATGATTACTACGTAATAAAAATAATGAAATTTGCAAAAGAGTATGTAAAATTTTTAAGCAATCAATATTATTTTTAATTATTTGCATTTGTTATTGTTTAAATATTTTATCATTATTAGTAAAATACCAAGGTAGTAGTGTAGTGTATGGTTTATTGTTTGGAAATAATGAAATTTTAGTTTCATCCGCCCATTCGCCCATTGTACCCGAAGTGGGAAAGATAGACGTTTAGTATGAACCATTTAAAAAAAAGTAGTCCAGTATAGCCCAATTTTGATACAAAATAGTCCATTAAGGCTCATCTTTGAGGGTTTGAGCTAAAATTGTCGGCTTTAATCTGAACCAAACAATGTCCTGCCTAATAAAGAAGCTTCCAACAACTTTTTGTCCAAATGCACTTGACTTGGCAAAATCAACATGTTACATATATGTATATATATATAGTTGCCCCATGTAATAAGACTTTAATCAAGCATTGGAGACAGATTGAGCTGGTGCACTGCTATATGTCAGATATAGGGAGTATATCGAATGGTATCACCACTGCAGGTTCATATTGTGGTAAAATCAAGAAAACTGTCATCTTCTTTGCTTACTTATACCATAAATAATAGATGACCTGACTTTCTATGGTCTTTATGTTCTAAATCTATAAAAATATATACAAGGGTTTTGTCTTCTATAAGTAGCAAACATAAGAAGGTTGAAACACAACCAACTTTTCCATACCACTGTTGATCTCCAAATCCCATCAAACACTGTATTGTGAAAGACTGAATGTAAATCTAACCTGAAATAAACCAAGACTTTGAAGAATTTGAAGGAAATGTCATGCATCAAATACTTTAATTCACAATGTCTAATACTTGTTATCTCGAACACTTGTCATGCATTGATATGTGAAGGGGATTCTGCATCAGTTGGATGCAATGACCATATAATGCAACAACTTAAATGAAATATCATCAAGTACAACCTAAACATTGTGTGGAAACTAGGAAAGTAAAGCATTTGATTTTCTTATGGTATAGTGTTGTGACAAAACTTGATAATTATAAATGTGCATATCCACCTCTTGATTGGGTTTGGAAGGGATATACTCCAATTTGAACCATTCATCTACTTTGATATTTGTCATTGTTATCCTTGTTTTAGGGTTTGGATCAAGAATTCTCTTTATCATACACCTCGCTCCTAGAGACATCGATTTAGGCATATGTGTGACAACCATCAAAATCTCAGGTTATTACCACTCTTAAAATTCTAGATTTACAATTATGAATGCGAAGTAGATGAAGTTCTAATAGTGAAACTAAGTTACAACTTCTTAAGTGTACCGAAAGCATTGTAACATCGTAGTAATTACTTAGCAAATCCTAGGTTTGTGAGGATTATTCAACTAAGTTATAAAGTGCCAGGAAAATACAAGAATCCAAGTTTCATAACTTGTCACCAAATGTTACCTTAAGTTACAAAATCAGAATCGATTAAAATTCCGTAACGTCTTAAATAAATCAATCAAGTATCTAACAAATTAGTAGTTGAACAAATATTATTAAACAATTAAATTACAATTAGGAGTGTCGTTTATAATTGAAAGACTTTGAATTATATCTCAAATATTAATCACAAAATATCTCAAAAATAAGTCTGTATAATATACAAGATAAGCACAAATTTAATACAAGATTTGTACAAGATTTAAACATACATTTCTATAAAAAGAAAATGATTTAATCTCCCCCTTTTTGAGCACTAAAAACCCGGCCTCCCCACACCCCATGTGCATTCACACTTCATTTTCAAACAAACACACTACACTCACTTGTTCTCTCATTTCACACTCCATTTTCATTTTTCTCTCAACTCTCAACTCTCAAAAACACACACACACTTCTCTCAAACTATAACAAGATCAAGGTGTTCTTGAAGCCTTTTCAAGTTAATAAAAGGTAATAAAAGGATTAAATTGTTATTAACCTTTTTTATTAATTAGTTAAATATGAGGATAAAAGAGCAACGTTTTGAAAACCGGTTCAACCGGTCCGGTCCAATCTGACTGGTCGAACTGGGTTATGGGGGTTTTTTAGTCTAAATATAACCAGTTTTAAGGCTTTGTTGAGTTGGTCAACAACCTCCGGTTGTATCGAGAACCGAATCGAATTCGATCAGTTTTTTTTTTCTTTAAATTTGACGGGTTTAAACTTATATAGAGTGAAAGTACTTATTTCAAATTTGGTGAGCTTGGGCTTACATATTAAAGTGAAAGTACTTATTTCAAATTTGGTGAGCTTCGGCTTACATATTAAAGTGGAAGTGGTCTTTGTCTTGCATATTAAAGTTAGTTTGCATATGAAAGTGAGCTCGCATATAAGTGGGTTTTTAATTTCACAAATTGACGTGGGCTGACATCTTTGAAGCGGCTCTGGGCCCAAGACCACTGTAGTCTACCAAAAACGGTCCGACCGGCCGGAGATCAAAATCGGAGGGTTCAGCTGTTCGCTCGAAAAATCGGTTTTTAAAACATTGTATAAAAGTCATTGGTTATAGTGTAACGAAAACGTAGGGAGTAGTGTAGTTTGTATGTTGGACCCGACAAACACTCTTGCAGGAACTGAAATCAAGTCACAAGACAAAGCCCTCCGTTACCGGTGGTCATAGCTCCGACGATCAAGGTATATATATATTTATATATATATGCTTTAATCAGTTACAAACCCTAATAATTGTTTAAGTTCACCTGTCGATTAACGAAAAACTTTTTGATTATCATTATCATTTGTTAATTGCTTTATTAGCGTGTGTGTTGTCTGTGGTTTGAAATCTAAATAAGGGTTTTTGTTAGTTAATTAACTCATGGGCAAGCTAAAAAGACAAGCACATTGTTTCTTTATGGTGTAAATTTTTGTAAAGTTCCACAATTTACTCTCTTTTTTTAATGCATTTCGTTCTGTATTTCATTTTGAAGAATAGTAGTAAGGATTATTTTTGGGTACAGTAATTTGTTAGACCTATTCAAACAAAGAATGCACTCTCTATTACTGTATAATACTAGTGGGGATTTCACAATTTCTATTTGCTCCTATACCTATGATATGACTAACCTCATAACTTAAGGTGTGGGTCTTTCTTTTGCAGATATTTGGATAACCGGACGTCATTTGAAAGCACCTATATTTTTCATGCCAAGATGGTATAATAATCTATCTATTAGACTCACTTCTCATGATCCACTCAGTAAATTTTTTGTTTTATGATAATTTTTGGTTGTTGTTTCAATTGTGATGCAGTATGAAATAACTAATCTATCAGACAGTGAAGAAGATGAGTGTAAACCGGGGGTTGGAATCATCACAAAAGTAAAGGCAGATGGTTTTGCATGCGAGAACATGTACTCTAGCCGCATTGGGGTATGCCTGTTATGTAGGCTAGGGTTATTATTTCTCTTTTGATATATCATTATTAATTATTATTTTCTTATTTTTGTATGCTTTTAATCTTTAGTCTGCCACATTGAGGCATAAAGTTTATGTGGAGATTATTTATGATCAATATCGTTAGTAAGTGACTTGAGTCCAAGATGGGTTAAAAGGGTATTTTTGTCCATCTACTCCGATAATAACTCTTTTTAGTTAGTAGTTAGCAGGGCCGTTCCAAACAAATTTGAGGCCCCGGGCGGAAAAAAAAAATGAGGCCCTTTGATAGTAAAAAAAAGTTCTAATTAAAGGCTGTAAATTTTTTTTTTTACACATTATAATTAGGGTATACAAAAATATGGGGCCCTAGAAAATTGGAGGCCCTGGGCTGTTGCCCAAGTTGCTCCCCCCCCCCCCCCCCCCCCCCCCCCCCCAATTGGGCCGGCCCTGAGTCTAGTTAGTGGCTACAAGTGGTTGGTATAAATAAAATTCACCTTGCTGCTGCTAGGAGTGCATAGGACTAGTTGGTTTGGCATCCCGCCTGTTAATGAGGTAGTAAAGATTGAAAAACACATTGATTAGATGATTTATACCTGTACAAATCAGTGGCTGCTTGTTGTTCCCCATTAGATTTCCATCAGTTTATACGTCGTTAGGCATTTAAATAGACTGGTTATCGTCTGCTCCTTGATTTCTGCCTCAGATGCTTATGCAGTATCTTGGCATGAGCCTTTCATATCAACGACAGTTGATAGGTCTTTCTCCTAATAGAATATATAAAACTAACTATTCATTGTGATACATCAGTTCTTGGATGATTGTGTAGTACATAGTACAATGATATATAAACACGTGTAGCTTGATAAGACATATTTTTGTGCAATGCAAGGTACTTGTATTTAGATACATTGTTCGTCTTGCATTGTAAGATATTTAGATAAAACAATTGTCACATGGACTGCATGGTCGCGTTTGCTGTTTGTTTCATGATCTTAAAGCAAGGAAATGAAAAAGGAGTGCCATGATTTTCTGTTAAATGAAAAGATTTTCGTAGTGTCTTGCTTGTTGCATTATAATTCATGTTAAGTTGATCCCATTCTGGAATCTTTCTATGTCCACACGAACTGCATGTAAGCTTTTAAGATCTATACTATAATAGCTTGACCTATATTAGAATTAAATATTAACGCATCAACTGATCTGCAATCTGAACATGAACAGTAAAGAACATTCATATCTATGCTGCTATATTCGTATAATATTTTTAAACAATTTATATTCAAAAAAGTTGGTATAAATGTGTAATCATATAATCTATCACCCTTATCTTCGCAGACATGACAAACACATGTATTTGCAGGACAGTGGTGCAAGCTCATCTGGAAGCAATATAAAATCAACTCTCCTAGGAATGGGATTTTTGCCGGATCTCATCGACAAAGCTATCAGACAAAATGGTACATTTTGCAAAATGTGGATCTCGGTTGGATTTTGAGTCTGTATTATTGTCATAAAGTTCTTTCTGATTTCTAATGTTTTCAGGACGATGTGATTTGAGCATATTTGATTTTATCTGACATTATAATTTTACTTCTGTGATGCAGGTGAGGACAATCTGGATTTATTGTTGGAGTTTCTATTTGCATATTCTGTAAGTGGTAACAGCTCTATATTTTTCAGGGTTCCTTTACCTTGGCCAAAATATGTTATCAGCTTTTGTGTACTTTCATGGTTAAGAGCAAAGGAAGATTCTTCTTATGTCCCATGAAAACTGCCTCTCTATGCATTTTAAGGTGTCTCATTAGAATTCGATGGTTCATTTTCATTAGCTTTTCAAGATAATATTACACATTTACCAGCTCATTTCAAAATGGTGATTCGTTCACTTTTGGTCCATAAGATCCCTCTTTTCATTATCATTATTCAAGATATACTAAACAACTTTCTCAGTCAAATGTTGTCATGTTCATTGTTGGAAGTATATGTGAAGGTCTATCCATCTCCTCAGTTTTCTCGTTTAGAACACATAACTCTTGTCGTAGTCATAACATTTTGGTCTGAGTTCTATTTTGGATAAAGTAGTCTTTTATATCCCCGAGAGTTCGAGAATGGGAACTGAATAATGTTTGCTTACCAAAACAGGTCCTTCAAACTTCAAAGACCAAATCATTGGGGCCTGCTAATGGCTCAGTTTCCGACAAAGACGAGGAATTAGCTCAAGGTAGTGGAAAAAGGAAGGTAAACACCGCCACCTAAGATCAGGGACATTGGTACTTGTAATGTCAAAACAGAAATGCCTATTCGAAAAAATCGAGACAATGTGAAGTGCCTAGTTTGGGAAATACCGACTTAACATATATGTGATCTTTGCAACATATAAAATTTGAAGCAGTATGGGTCACTCACCCATGTGGTTAAAATTACTATGTATTGAACATTATTACTATGTCACATATGAGACTGTTGAGCTCTGACAACCTTACTTCCTGCGGGATAGTATCTTTAATCTTGATGCTTAGGTTTTTGTGTGCTTTAATGGCACTCTGGGGACCTCAACAGTCAACAAAATGCCGTTCTAACTTAGCTATATTACTGTTTGGCGTTTACAGAGTATCTTTTCATTGTCATGCCTTAGCAAAATCGTATATCAAACTAGTATAGTTGATGGTGCGAGTTTAAATTATCTTGATTAAAGAAAATATTTTACTTTGTGGAAGGGTCTGGTATGAAGAACAAGAAACTGATGAGATGATTGTGAACTACTTGCGGAAATACCTTCATAGACCATGTTTAAGATGCTATTTTTCAGCTTCAGAGTTCAAGATAACTGACACTGGCATTTTATGTGAATTCAACAGGCTGTTTTTATATCACGTTCAGAATCATCTGATTCTCTAGATTGCTTATTTGGTGATGAGAAGGATATAGGCTGTCGAAGTACTGACCATACAACCATACCACTAAAAGAGGTATCTTTTGGTTGCTATGGTGTGTTTTCAGCAGACTTGTGCTTGTGAGACCCACTTGATCATGATCTACATGTTTTTATTTATTAAGCTGTGGAGATTGCTTCCCTTATAGCTTATAGTGTTGTTTTCATCTGATTATTTTTTGTCAATCAGCTAATAACTGTTCAGTTCTACTCGAGTGGACCTGAGCTTTCCTAATGTTATTCTCGAGTGTGTGCCTTAGTCTCGAATAAGTAGTCTTTAATCTTGTTAGTCTTTTAGCATAGCATAGGTTTGGTTATGTCAGTATTTATAAATTTATAATTTATAATCTATTATTTACTCGTGAAAGCAAGTCAAAATCCTTGGATTTCTATGTGGTTCACTATCTAAATTTGGCACCAATAGCTTTTCATAAGAAGGTCAATGCTCTCTTATATAGTTCCATTGATTGTACTGCTTTGGAGTCTTGACATTGTGTTTGTCTTTTTTACAATCTATGCAGGACCCTGATGAGTGTTGCGATGTTGTTGATGACAAAAAGGCATCCTTACTAATGATGAACTTCACTATGGAGGAAGTTGAGTTTGCAATGAACAAAATTGGTATTGCAACTTCTAGTGTCCTAAATTATAAGACATGTATACCAAATTATTCTCTTTTCTACTATTTAACTCATTTAAATCATTGTAACCAATGCTACAACAACAAGCCTTATCGCATGCTAGTAGAGATGATTTGGTTGAGAATTATTCATTTGGCATATAACCTTGTAATTTGAATATAAATATATCTTCTATGATTCTTGATAGGTGAAAATGCTCCTGTTAACGAACTCGTAGATTTCATCTTTGCTGCTCAAATGGCTAGCTCAGATGATTCAAACAAGAGCCATGAAACGAAGAATCAGGTTTTCCTGAACTTCCATTTACCAATAGATTTCCTCAAATTCTTTTCTGGACCATATTTTCAGGGTTCTTTACTTTGTAAATAGATCATCTTTTGTAAATAGATCATTTTATCTCATTTTGAAGCCTCTTTGTGTCCTTTGATGCACTGCTTGTTTTGTTATTATTTACAAGTTAGTCTATGTCACATTGAGTTGCTGCTTATAAAAAAATTTAAAATTTATTGATTTAATTATGAATCATTTGTGACATAATATATAGTTTGGCATAGACCACATATTACTTTGTTATGAGACGGATGTGCTTGCATGATTCTCTGGAATATAAAATAAAATCTATACAAGTCATGTTGTTTACTTCAACACTAATTCAGCTTAAAATTAGCAGGATGCAACCACTGAGACCTTGTTTGGGACCATGGACAAGACACTTAGATTGCTTGAAATAGGTTTCTCCGAACAGGAAATTTCTGCAGCCATTGAGAAATATGGTGAGTATATCTTCTCAACATTTCACCTTTTACTCAAGTTGAATCTATGTTCCAGAATATAAGCAACGGTTGAAATATTAGCTCTTTACTGTAAAGATATTGGCATTTGATTAATCTTGTATCAGGTTCGGAAGTTTCCATATCAGAGCTTGCTGACTCAATTGTTTGTGATCGGATGGGTGGCTCTTGTGTCAAGACGGAAGAGGTTTTTTCTTGTTACAGTTTTTGTTTTTTTCCTTTTTTTCTAATTGTTCTTAAAGGTTATTTCTTTGTGACCAGATGGCCACGGTTCAAGTCATGGAAACTATCTCTTTCTTCATCTTATTTATTACTTACATCTTTGTTGATGACGTTTGATAGAAAATTTAGCATGGTTTCGACTTTTTTTGACTTCACAGGATCCCTTTTTGTCTTTTGGTAACAAGTCATGGATGGTTGGAAATAAATTTAAGTCTTCGTGTATGGGGGCAGAAAAAGTGTTGGATGCCAGTTTTTATAGTAATTTAGCTTTAAGAACTGAAGAAACTAGTCAGGCTGCTTCTGCTCAGATTAGGGACCTGGACATTGTTGACAGCTTTAAAGGGAAACAACCGAAAGAAGAACATGTTGATGACTCGATTAGTTTACAAAGACCAAAACCAGAGTGTGACAATATGAATAGCTATTCTGGACCAGCACGAACTGTATCGAAATCTCCGGTGAGTTCCAAGGTCTTACAGAGACAGCTCAAGTATAAGGCAAAACGTATGGCGGCAATTGGAGTGCCTAAACTGATACAGCCCACTTCATGTAGCAGTGTGGACCAAATGGTAGCTAAAGCTCCGTTATTTTTCTACGGCAACGTTATGAACTTATCGCACGATTCATGGGTTAAAATATCTCAGTTCTTGTATGCAATCGAGCCTGAATTTGTCAACACTCAGTTTTTCTCAGCCTTGAGTAGGAAAGAAGGCTATATACATAATCTCCCAACTGAAAGCCGCTTTCACATCCTGCCAAAACCACCGATGACGATAGAAGATGCGATACCGCACACAAAGAAGTATTGGCCATCATGGGATACACGAAAACAGTTGAGTTGTATCAATTCCGAAACTATTGGAATTTCCCAACTCTGTGACAGACTTAGAGATATATTGGTCAACTCTAAGGGGCTACTTTCTGTTGAACAACAAAAGGACAGTCTTCACCAATGTAGAACCTTGAATCTTATGTGGGTGGGCCGTAATCGGTTAGCACCGATTGAACCTGAGTCACTGGAAAGGATTCTTGGGTACCCATTGCATCACACTAAGGCAGATGGGCTGAGCCTAGGAGAACGGCTGCAATCTCTCAAACACTCTTTCCAAACCGACACTTTAGGATATCACTTGTCTGTTTTAAAGTCTATGTTTCCTGAAGGATTAAATGTGCTTTCAATATACAGCGGAGTTGGAGGTGCCGAAATCACTTTGAACCGGCTCGGAATTCGTTTGAAGGTAGTTGTTTCAGTTGAACCTTCAGAAACGAAGCGCAAGATATTGAAGCAGTGGTGGGATAACTCGGATCAGACAGGGGAGTTGGTTCAGATAGCAACAATTCAAAAGTTATCGAGTACCAATCTTGAGAGTTTGATTAAGAAGTTTGGTGTTTTTGATTTTATCATATGTCAGAACCCATATACTTACTCGCCCAAAAGTGTCACTATGGCTGCGGTAGAAAGTGAACAGTTTGCAGGTTTGGACTTCTCCATGTTTTACGAGTTTGTGCGTGTTCTGCAAAGAGTTCGGAGTGCAATAAAGACCAGGTGAGGAGCCTATTGTTTTTCAAACTTTCACCATCATAGTTAATGTGGTCATCTATGACAATCTTAGTGGGATGGAACGAACATAAACTATTGATGTAGCTTACTAAAATCCGTTTTAGTCAAACCTCTTTATGTGATGTTTGCTTTCATGATCAATTAACTACAGTAGTATATTGACTCCATATCTGTTTTAGCCATCAAATTCTTAGAATAAAAAAGTGGAATCCCGTTTTAACTAAACGCTCCCCAAACAGGAATCTTAATAAACAAAAGGTAGTCTTTTCAAATGTATCATGAAGCAAATGAAATCCAGTTCCGAACAAACTTAATAACCAGCATTATTTTCAATATATTTGAAATCTCGCAAAATCCCAAGAGCCAAACGCTCCCAAGTCTTTCTTGGGTTGTATATAGTTAAGTAGGGACGACAAGAGTTGCCTGTTGATAGTTATGGCAGGTATCTTTGCTGAATCTATCTATGTTTTATAGGTGTTACGAATAACAATTCCTTGAGACCTTGACAATTCAAAAGGCCACTGGTTATAGACAGTGAGTAATTTCATATACTATTCACGTTCTTTATATTTTAGAGAATCTCTATTCTATTCGTTGCTTCCTTGTATTTTGGGAAATGCAATTCCGCAGAAAACCAAGTTGTTGTGCTTGGTCAGTGACAAGGGTAAAAAAACAGGGTAAATTACCTAAAATAGAAATACATGATTGGTGTGTTTCTAGATTTTAGAAATAATTTTCGATGATAGAGATCAACTATCATTTTCATCATATTTTCAGCGATATGTAACATCAAAATTCAGAAAATTTATGATGTATTCGGAAAAAACAGTAGTTGAGGATTACAATATGGAACCATTGCAAGTCCAAAATTAATTGGACAATGTTATAATTTATAATTACAAAGTTCAATTTATATAAGGGTTTATGATTTTAAAATGTATTACTTTAGACCTTTTACTATTATGTAAGACGAACTATGAAAATTAATATTATATTTATTTAAGATTCAAAAAAAGGTCTATTGTATGCATTTTGATTTTTAACTAATTTTTATACATAAAAATACATTTTTTTGTAAGTTTTATACATACAATATATAATAAGGTAAATGTATAGATTATAGAATAAATATTTTTAGAACTTCAATACATACAATGTAATTTTTTCAAAATTCACCACACACAACGATAAACAATGTAAAATTTACTACATTTTAAAATAAAAAACTCTTTATATTATGCATTCAATAATAGAAAATGTTTCCAACCAATCTTTTTGGACTCGTGAAAAGTGTAACCTATTTTTGTCTTTTAGCTATGGTCTAATTTAGTTATAAGAATGGTTGTGGTCGTCTCATTTTGCATTGGTTCTAGAATTATTTTTTCTTTCGAACAACAAAATTTTATTAACATAATAGTAAGACACTAGTAGGAAGAAACAAAGATACAAAAGGAACATTCAATGTTGCTTTCTCGATTTAACAGGTTGATCCGACTAGATATAAATGAAAATTGCTTTCTTTGTGATAGATTTATCGATGACAATTGGTCTTGGCAATGGAGAAGACATATTGCGTCGGGAAGAACTGAAACAATGTTGCAATCTCTTCTCTCGGAGCTTCAACATCTCACGCTTTCCTCTTGCCCGGATAGGTGGAAGTGGTCAATTACTTCAGATGGTTCTTTCACTGTGAGCTCCACACGCTCCTATCTAGATCATCATCTTCTTTCTTCTTTAAACATGGAAACAAGATGGAACAATTGCCTCCCAAGGAAAGTAAACATCTTTATATGGAGATTGCGTTTAGATCGTCTTCCACATCGCCTAATTCCAAACGTGGTCTAGAAATTATTTCGATCCTTTGCCCGATTTGCAATCAGCGCGCCGAATCAAGTGAGCATGTTTTCTTCTTTTGTGATGTGGCTTCAGATGTTTGGCGTCTAATTCGTATTTGGTGTAACCTATCTGATCAATCCCTGCAGTCATTTGCTGATTGTATTTTGTGGGTTAATTCTTTGCCGGGTTCAAATGCCAAGAAAGATCGTATGTTTGTTATCGTTGCTTCTACGTTTTGGATCCTATGGAAGTATAGAAACTCCCATCACTTTTCATTCTCATATCATGAGAAAATGTGATCTTCTCGATTCTATTCGTTTAGTTTCTTTTAATTGGCTAAAATTTAGAGGTAGAAAAGTCAATAATTGATCTACTTGGCTTTGTAATCCTTTATTGTAACTTCTAGTTCCTTGCTAGTTTTTAATATATCTCTACTTGCTGTTCAAAAAAAAAAAAAAAGGAACATTCAAGAACAATTTGGGTTACAATTCCAATTTACCCAACTAATAGATAACTTTTTCCCTCTATTCGAGATCCAAGTGTATGAAAGGAGTTTGCTATCGTCACTTAGAACATCATATATTGGCTTCTTGTGCGAGAAGATGAGCTCGTTTCTATACCACCATGACATCCAAATTGTTGATTGCACAACAACGTTAAATTTGGCACGATTTTTTCCGAAATTAAGAAATGATCCAAGCACATAATAACATCGTGTATGTTTGAAAAGTTGATTTCAAAATCTTAACACGTTACACAAACCAACTTTATCCACCCAATGAATCCATTTTTATGGACTAATATTTACTCATTTCTATACGTACGTGACATGTAACATGATACAAATTGCAAAGTTACTAAATTATACGACATGTCAGCCACTTACACCACACTCATATAATTCAAGGTTGCACATGCAATACGTTAAACAACAGAAGTGAGCAAAATTACAAATATGAACAGTAAAAAATTGCAAAGCTTTGCACATAAAATGGCGTCGAGGCCTACGGTGAATGTATATATGTAGTAATATTTACTTTCTCAATCCCATAAATCTGTCTCTGACAATATTTTAGTTAAGATATTATCATTCATTCTATTTCAAACCATTATATTACTATTTTGGGTTGTCTCAAAACAAATGTCTCGTTACTTATATAAACCAATAAAAAAGATTTAAGTGTTAAAGATAAAGTTTTATTAAAGAACAGTGTGATGATTGCAATTTTTTAAATTGTATTTTTTTAGAAGAGATTGTGACTTGAAACAACTAAATAATTGAACTTGATAAATGAGAATAAAAAAGAGAATTTAGTAAAAACTGATAGTTATTTTTGCAAGTAAACAATCTTTTTTCTGACAAACAAAATATTGCAATAATATTGATATTAAAAATGAGATGAATATAGTATAATTTATTTTTATTACATTGGTATTAGGGTATGTTTGGTGAACTAGCTGTAGGCTGTAACTGTAGCTTTAGGTTTGGAGCTTTTCGCGAAAAGCTACTTCGAGTAGCTTTGAAAATTTGAGCTTTTCGTTGGATTCTAAAGCTACAGCTTGTACATGACAAACAAGGTTTTTATTTTCATAGGAGCTTTTCGTTCAAAAACTAAAAGCTAAAGCTCCGAAAAGCTTCTAAAAGCTCCATGCCAAACAGGCCCTTAGTATTTGCTATCAATGAAATGTAAGTGTCCTATTTATGTTGAACGAAAAGGACCTTAATTTGACATAGGGCCTGTTTGACATGGAGTTTTTAGGAGCTTTTCGAAGTTTAGCTTTTAGTTTTTGAACGAAAAGCTCTTATGAAAATAAAAGTCTTGTTTGTCATGTACAAGATGTAGCTTTAGAATCCAACGAAAAGCTCAAATTCTCAAAGCTACTAGAAGTAGCTTTTCGCGAAAAGCTCCAAACGTAAAGTTACAACCTACAGCCTACAACCTACAGCTACAGCTACTTCACCAAACATACCCTTAGGCTGTAACTTTAGGTTTGAAACTTTTCACGAAAAGTTACTTCTAGTAGCTTTAAGATGTTGAGCTTTTCATTTAGATATAAAGTTACAGCTTGTACATGCCAAACAAAACTTTTATTTTCATATAAACTTTTTATTCAAAAATTAAAAGTTAAAGCTCCTAAAAGTTTCGTACGAAACAGGACCTTAAGCTACAAATTAAAATAATAAGGTAATCCAACACCCCCTTTGAAGAGCTTGTGAATATATATTTGGGGGTGTTTGATTAATGCTTCCGTTCATAGCCGTAGCCAAATGTGAACCAATCCCAACTGTTTAGACTCCTCCACTATGGCAGGTGAAAACTATGTGACAAAACTTGTGCCTTGTAATTTCTGTTATTATAAGAATGTGATATGATACGACTTGTGTAAATTCCATGTAAGGTAATACAATCATTGGAATTTTAAGTGTCAAAAATTGGGTTATTTTTTTTTAATCTGAGTTTAGAATTGTCCAAAAGTTTGTATATTCAGTTGTCGAACATACATTTAAAGTCAAAGTAAGAGAAATGCAGTATTTGTAACAAAGTTCGCAACACAATCTTTGCTTAATTCATAAGTGACTGATACAAGAGGTCGAGAATGGTAAGAAAAAATGATACCCTAATAAACCTCATCGCACAATAAGGTAACAAACCCTAAAAGGATGGGGGCCCCTAATTGAAGTGTGAAGATGCACACATTCAGTTCACATTAATGACAGCAATACATATATATGTCGCCAGCTATTGGGTTCTATACAGTATTAATTAACTCTATAGATATGTCATCTAAACTAGTTGAATACGAAGCCGGAAAAATGAAAATTATATAGGAGATGGAAGGCCTGCAGATTCAAATGCAGCCATAGACGAATTTATCTGACACTGACTGTGGCATACCATCTTGTAAACAATCAATTGGAGGTATTGTGAGAGTCTCCTGCACCCCATATGCGTTCCAACAAAATGGATCATCCACCAGTACCCCTTCAAATGGCAATAGCTCAACCTCTGACATGGTTATGTTGGTACAAGCAACCGTGTCACTACAAGCAAAATGTATGGGAGGACTACGTACATCGTATGTCCCTTTTATGTTTCTGAAAGAGACGTCTCTAACATAAACAGCTGAAGTTTGGTTTGCACAGTCCTTGTTTGAGCAGTAATACTGGTCTATGATGGCGCAGTTCCTCACATTCACCATTTGAATGTTCTCAAAAGCTATCCCTGTTACCGACCCTGCCCCACCCTGCCATGTTTTGATCCTCACCCCGTTGTCAGAATCGTGTATTATTACATTCTTTACCGTTATGTTAGAAACACACGCCTGTGAGTTATGCACCCCTAGGCTCCCAATGCTGCAATTAATTGTTATTACACATTTAGATAGATAGATAGATAGATAGATAGATAGATAGATAGAGGTCAGTAATCCTTACTAATATTTTTACAGCTACTAAAGTTATTGACATTAGTATATAAAAGCGCCTAATATTATACTACTAAGATTGTACTAAATTTCAAGAATTTTTCTTTTTTCAATGGGCAATGCATAACGAGTTGTCATAATAGATACATACCTGATCCCATGACTAGGCCCACAAGTCACACCCTCTATATCAACATCTACACAACCAGGTCCAATTGAAATGCAATCATCCCCTGCAGGGTTGAGTCGAATTATTATTATTATTATTATTATTATTATTATTATACTACTGTAAAAAAATAAAATCATACTTGTATGTACTTACCATTGCTTATCATGGAATTGTAGATGCCCACAGACTTGGTGTTCTCAATATGGATACCGTCGGTGTTGGGGCTGAGTTTAGGAGACGAAATGGAAACTTTATCTATGAGTACCCCTTCACATCCGTCGAATTTCACGTGAAACATTGGACCATTTTGGATCCTTAGTCCACTCAATGCCAAATTTGAGCTCATGAAGAATCGAATTAACTGACATAGATTTATATGTATATATAAATTTTATTTAATTATATTAGATACATGAAATGCCTGACATTAAATACTTGTACTTACTGTAGGGCTGTCACATGGTCCTGGCAATGTTGAGCCATTGGGACCCTGAAATCACATTACTTAACCTTGTGAGTGTCTATTAAAAAAAGTAATAATAAATTCACTTTCTCACTAGTACAACATCCTATGCTAAAAGTATAAACTTTCAAACTGGAATTAACATGTAAGATGTTTGTGTTTGAAAAAGCGAGAAAAAAAAAAGAAGAAGATTAATTACCCGATGAGGCTTGCAGGGGAGGTCCCACCAGTCTTGGCCATTGCCATCAATGGTACCAGTTCCAATCAAGCTCATATTATCTAGTCTGTAGAACACTAGCCATTGCTTGTTGCTATCTTTTTTTGGCCAACAATCTGGTCCTGCGGGTGGTGTTAGGACACCATCTACCTTCATTTTTTAAGCAAAATTAATAAAAATTACGTACATATTGACAGTTGACTAGTCATAAATTTTGTTTTGGGATTAATTAATAGTTTTTTTCCAAATAAATAAAGTAATGTACTTAAGAAGAAATTAGTGAAGAGTAAATCTTACTTGAAAGACAAGACCTGGTTTACAAGGTCCCGAAAAAATAGTAGAAGTAATCATGAAAGTGCAACCAGAGGGTACTAAAACAGTTGCTGATTCAACTGCACAAGCTTGTTTCCAAGCAGCCACGAAAGCAGAAGTATCATCTGTGGATCCATCTCCAATGGCACCATAATCCTTCACATTAAAAACACATTCGTCTGTATTATCATCGCCATCCGGGTCAGTTGGAGCTGAAACCGGGTCAGAAGGGACGGCAGGTGAAATTGGTGCACTTGCATTAGGAGCAGGAGCTTTCTTTGCCTTTTTGTGGAAATGAAATCTTCCTTCCACATTATGATTCATGGTCATTGACCACATAACTAGCAGTAGCAATATGCCATGAGGGAAGATCTTCATTATCTTTCAATATTAACTTATACAGCCTACTAATTTCCCCTTTATTTAGTTTTCCATAAATAAAATAAAAATGGAAATGGAAGTTAAGGAGTTAACGGTTAGGAATTGAAGGTGAGTATGTAGTGTCTTTTGTGTAATGCAGGGAGGGAGCTGTGATTTATATTAAAGCTCAACAAGTTCCCCTGTTAACATATATATAGATAGATACATCCATCTCATGCATAAATTAACAAGTGACAGGTTTCAACTCAACATTGGTTTGTCCTTTTGTGCCAAATTTCTAACATGTGGCTACCTCTCCCTCTCTTTGCGCTGCTCTTTTTCTTTCTCCTTTTTACACTAGTTAATAATTTTCTCATAACCAACCTTATATGGGGTTGAATCAAATACAATAAATCTAAACATAAAATCAACTGGGCTAGCTCAGTTGGCCACCAAGGTTTCCTTATGGGGCCTTGTGGAGGGGATGTTTGGCTAGGGGAGGTTTCAAGTTCAAGTCCCACCCGAGACTTTTACCCCTTCAGGCGATAAAAAAGGAGGAACATGAGGGTCTAAGGGTTAGCATACTGTCCAATTGGATGTCACTACTAAACCTGAACCACTAACATCTAACAAGCGTTCTAAGAAAAAGAAAAAAAAATTAAACATAAAACAAATAAGAAAACACCAAGAGATAGACACGTGTCCAAAGTATTATTGATAATAACTTTTATAAATAAAGGGTATTTTTGAGATTTTCTACTGTTGAAATAACCGTTGCCTAGTTTTAAGCCTAACCACCACAATACTTTCATTAGTCAAAGCATTTCACCAAAGATGAACTCATATTAGGATCTAGAGTTTTCATGCTCCTACTATCACCATCACGTGATCAATAATTTTCCTTTGTTGTTCGACGGGAAAAAAATCCTTCATCCCGTGTGCACTTTCTCTCTCTCTCTCTCTCTCTTCAAAGAACCGAACCACCAGGAGATTCAATCGCCGATGATTCCTTCCTTCTCTACCACCGTCATTGGACCTTCTTCCACCATTGCCAGTCTCTTGCTTTTCGACAGCCGCCTAGGCTATGTTTATATGAAACGCAACAGTAAGTTTGAGATTTATTATGTATCAGGTTATCTAACCATCTTAACCACCGTGTATCAATTTTTGTAAACCAATTTTTAGTGAATTTGTGTTTAGTTTTTGTAAATCAATTTTTAGTTTTATGAACCAATCTTAGTTTGTTTGTCTTGTGAATCAATTTGTGCAATATGTAATTATATTGGTGAATTAATTCTAATGAATTCTATGTTGATTGGATCTGTAGTTATCATGCTTTTTGGAATCCAATCAAAGTTGTGCAACACTTCTTATGTTGTGCATCAACATTTATTATGTCTTGCATCAATGGCGATATTGTTCTACATGAATGGTAGAATATGTGCATCACAAATTTCATTGTGTTACTGCGTTATTTTGTCGTACATCAACGGTGATTTTGATGTGCATCAACAGTCAATTGTAATCCGAAATATAATTGATTTAAATGAGGATGCAAATGTACAAAACTACCTTCGAGAAGTTATTTAATGAATTAAATAAATTAGATTAATTAATTGAAAAATTAATTAATTACTAGTTGAATCAAAGGCTGAGATTCTATCTTATTATTTTTCCATTAAAGTTTGTTTTACAATAACCAAACCCTTTATATGAAACGCAACAGTAAGTTTGAGATTTATTATGTATCAGGTTATCTAACCATGTTAACCACCATGTATCAATTTTTGTAAACCAATTTTTAGTGAATTTGTGTTTAGTTTTTGTAAATCAATTTTTAGTTTTATGAACCAATCTTAGTTTGTTTGTCTTGTGAATCAATTTGTGCAATATGTAATTATATTGGTGAATTAATTCTAGGGAAATTGAAAAATATACCCTTTTTTTTTCAACTACTTAAATATTTACCCTTTTTTTTTCAAAGTTGCAAATTTACCCCGTTACATCGAAAACGCAAAACGCAATTCGCAAATTGCGAATTGCGTTCGAAATTCGCTAACCCGGGTATTGCGTTTGACCCATTTAACCATTTCTAGAGTGCGCTTGACCCGGGACCAACCCGCAAACCCGGTTTTGACCCGAAAACGTAATACATTAATAAAAAAAAAAAAAGATTTCAAACACCTTGCTTATCGGATTCCCTCCAATCTCCACCGCACCGCCACCCCGCCGCCCGTCATCAGCACCGCCGCCCCACCACCGTCCCCCACCCAACTCAGCCCCTCATCACCGCAACCCCCTCGGTCTCCGTCCTCACCGCAAACCGCAAACCAACACCGCAAACCGCAAACCGCAAACCCGCAAATCGCAAACGGGAACCGCAAAGGCTAGGCATATTTTCGTTTTGCGAACGATAAAGACGAACATTCAACTTCAAAATGACAAATAATGAGGTATATTTACTTTTTACATTACGAATTGTTTAAAAAATATCGATTTTTATACTAGGCATTTTATCAAACAGTTGGTGTGCATTGTATTTTGTTGCGTTTTTTGATTTAATTGTTATTATTATGGTATATAATTGTTGTATGTGCGTTATTTAGTATATTGTGTTGTTGAAATTTCATTTTGAATGTGTTTGGATCGACGGATTTGTGTTTGATCGAGATCGCAATATGTTTGTGCGCTGATCGGGGTCATTTTGGGCGGTCAGCGGGGTCGTTTCGGTCGTTACCGAGTACGTACTCGGCTCCGACCTGAAAATCTCGGCCATGACCGAGACTTTCAAGTCGTTACCGAGAACGTACTCGGCTACGACCTGAAAATCTCGGCCATGACCGAGACTTTCAAGTCGTTACCGAGAACGTACTCGGCTACGACCTGAAAATCTCGGCCATGACCGAGATTTCAAGTCGTTACCGAGAACGTACTCGGATACGACCCAATTTGACCCGGTTTTGACCCTTGTTTGACTGTTTGACTGGTTTTGACTTGTGTTGACCCGTTTAAGCCGTATTTGACTTATTTTGACTGTTTTTGACCCGTTTGAGCCGTGTTTGACCTCGTTTGACTGTTTTGACCCTTGTTTGACTTGTTTTGACCCGTTTGAGCCGTGTTTGACCTCGTTTGACTGTTTTGACCCTTGTTTGACTTGTTTTGACCCGTTTGAGCCGTATTTGACCTAGTTTGACTTGTTTTGACCCGTTTGAGCCGTGTTTGACCAAGTTTGACTGTTTTGCCCATTATTTGATTTATTTTGACTGCTTTTGACCCGTTTGAGCCGTGATTGAGTTAGTTTGACTGCTTTGACCCTTGTTTGACTTATTGAGCCGTGTTTTGACCCGTTTGAGCCGTATTTGACCTAGTTTGACTTTTTTTGACCCGTTTGAGCCGTGTTTGACCTTGTTTGACTGTTTTGAACATTGTTTGACTTACTTTGACTGCTTTTGACCTGTTTGAGCCGTATTTGACTTAGTTTGATTTGTTTTGACTCGTTTAACACTGGTTTGACTTACTTTTGACATGGTTTAATTGTTTGATTTTTCAGGGTTTGTTTGAAGCCGCATTAACAATGAAGAACCAGCTGTCAGTGATTAAGGATATTAATATGTTGTTGACAGAGGAACAAAAGGAGATATTCAGAGGTACATGCTTTGGGCCATGGTTAGATATCCAGTGTTTGGACAACGACCCTGGATATGTTCATTACTTACTTCAGAAACGATGTGATCGGCCGAGCATTAGCGAGCCTATTGAGGAGGCAGACGAGTTATGGTTTAGAGTGGCGCCCGATTATGAGATACGATTCGGGCGTAGAGAGTTTTGTTTAGTCACTGGTTTCCGGTTTGGGTCTGATACAGATATGAGGAATTATTTTCCTAAGGAACTTTGGGGGAAGAGACCGGCTTTACGGGACCGGGTATTTAAGGTATATGCTCCACAGAAGGATATAGGGCTTCTGCATATAAACCAGTTGTTTCATCAGCCCTATTTGTTTAATGGGGTAACGAAAATGAGTGATGAGGATTGTGTCCGAGTGTGTATTATCATGCTCGTGGAGAGGTGCTTTATGGCAAAGCAGGGGTTTCAGAATGTTTCTCCTGATTTCATGCACATGCTTGAGGATCTCAGCACTATTGATAGGTACCCTTGGGGTTCTCGTATCTGGGATCATACATATCCACAATTAAGGAGTGCATTGAGTTTTAGGAGCAGTCAGATGAGTCAGATGAGTCAAGTGTCTCAGATGAAGAAGTATACATTGCTTGGTTTCACGTGGGCTTTTAAGGTAACTTTGTTAGAGTTATCTATTTAATTTAGTTAGTTTCTAATAGTGCTAACTTATGTATTTGTTATTTAATACATTTCGTTGTTTTCAGATTTGGATCTGGGAGGCATATCACCTTCAGGTACGTTACCATGCATCTAAGGTTGATAAAGATGGAGTGCCTCGAGGAGTGCATTGGATGCGGTTAAAGAGGGTTAGTGGTTGGAGGGAATATGTCGACATATTGACTCTGCCGGTAAGTGATTAAATTAAATACGGGTCGTCAAATATTTATTGCTTTGATTAAATTTGGTTGACTGTTTTGACCATTTTTTGACTTAGTTTGACTTGTTTTGACCCTTGTTTGACTATATTTGGGTGACTATTTTTAACTTGAATTGACTTTTCATTGCAGAATGATATTGATATAGACGATCTACCTCTGAGGACGTTGAGGCCGACGAAGATTGAGGGAAAATGCAACTGGTGGATTGATAGTTGCCGATTCTTTGACGGGGAGGAGGTTGTTTCTCCGGATATTCATTCGGAAGGTCCCGTTCATCATCCTAGCCCACCTCATGTCGAGAAGGTAGTGGTTGAGGAGCAGATTAGTAGGAGTGACACCCGTTCTCATCATGATGCTTTTGATGAGCATGAGCATACCACACATCGGGACACTCGATCTCATCGCCATGAGCATGCCACTGAGCAGCATGCATCAGCTACAGAGGTGGCCTCTCTACGAGCACAGGTGGAGACCTTAGTTAGGCGGGTGGACGCACAGGATGCGATTATTGCTCGATTATTGGAGGCTGTGGAGGGTCGTCAGGTATTACAATCCTTATTAAATGTTCACTTAACCATCTATTTATATATTAAGTAGTTTATATATAACGGGTAATATAATCTCTTATTTTCAGGAGGACGATGTCCAGAGTGAGGGTTATGTATATGATACATTAGTTGCCTCCAGGAGCAACATCTCAGCTCCACGAGTTGTGCGTCGAAGTATGAGAGAGAGGCGGTTAGGTATGGCTAGGCGATCGCCATATTATACACCCAAACAGATTAAAGAGCTCACGAGGAAGTGTTTGGGTGTGCATGAGGAGGCTGAGGAGAAGATAGCGGCAGTTAGTTTGGGAGCCGATGACGTGATGATGGAGACGGTGGTTACAGAGCCAGTTGAGCCGTTGTTTGATGTGGAGGTTTTAGAGGAGAAGGTAAATTTAACATCAATTTATATAATTATTTATTTGGTTTTGTTAGAACATCTTTTGATTCTATATATATGTTGAGATTCAGGCTGAGCAGGTGTTGGTGGCTGAGCCGGCTGAGCAGGTGAGTGCTGTGATTGAGCAGGTTGTGCAGCCTGAGCAGCATGTGCAAGAGTTGGTGGTTGAGCAGGTTGTACCACCTGAGGAGCCGATGGTTACTGAGCGAGTGAATGTTGAGCAGGTTTGTCTACAAACTCAGAATGTTATTTTACTATTTGTTTTGTATTTTATCTTGTGAGACTTAATGTGGATTTTTTATTGAGCAGGTGGTAGTAGAGCCGGCTCAGGTCAAGACAAAGATTGTTGAGCCTGTCCAGAAGAAGAAGAAGAAGAGGAAGGGGAAGTCGGACCACTCGAAGATTAGCGATGATATGATTATGGATCTGGTAGCGACTTTCCAGGATCCGGATTCCGGTCGGCTTATCTCCCCGCCCCCACCGCTCGCTGATAGTGCGGTTATAGCAGGACCATCCACCGTGCGGGAGTTGTATACTAGTGGTGGTGAGGTCCGTTGTTATTTTATCCGCCAGGGACCGAGTCATATTTGTTTGACAAAAGACTTTTGGGGTCGCTTGTATGGGGATGTCGAGAGCGGATACTTAGAGAACACGGTATACAATTTTATTAAATTTTATTTTACTAATTTAATTTAGTTTATTTGGTTTTGCTAATCGGGTTATTGTTTGCAGCATATTGATGGTTGGGGCCTCCTTCTGATGTGGTGGAAGTTTAGGCTTTGGACTCGTCCTACTCAGCTCAGCCGGTGGTTGGAGTGGACGATTATGCCTGTAGGGTTTATCGATATTTTGAAGTGTTTCAAAACCTACAAGGCCGATATGAAGAAGCGAAAGGAGATGAAGAGGCTGAAGAAACTGGGTGGCGAGGTGGAGTGCATTGGCGATATAGGCCCAGATTATAAGTATTGTATGGGTTATGCCGATGGCACTCGGGCCCCATACTACGCATGGTGGCAATGCCAGAAAGTAAGTAAAGTTACATTTTATCTTAATAAATAATGATTTTAAATGAAGCATCGATATAATTTTCGCCAATATGCAGGTATTGATTCCAGTTCACGTGAAGGATCATAGTCACTGGATATTATTAGTGTTAGATCTCCGTATGCTTGAGGCTGTGGTATATGATAGTCTTACCGGGCTTTGTAAGAAGCAGGAGCGACTGGCGATTGTTGAGGAGTTTGGTGATTACATTTTGCCGTTTCTGGATGCCATTGGCTACTGGAAACATTTTGATGATGGCAAATGTCCGTATAAGAGTGATAGTTTGGAGTTGGGGGTAGATATGGGGATTGATGTGCCTCAGCAATCAGGGGGTCTAGGTGATTGCGGTGTTTGGGTTTGCAAGAATATGGAGGCAGTGATTCTTAAGGAGAGTTGTGCGGTGACCGGGTCGACACAGCAGATTGCTTGGGAGTACAGACAGCGGATGTTGGAGACTTTCTTCCGGGCACGTTTTGATTGGCAGGCTCCATTACCACCTTCTGCTCCATTGCCACCTTCTGCTACATAGGCTTGTATTATATAGGATAATATTTGTACTTGTATATATTTGTTAGTTAGTGGTTGACTTGTTTTATATTATGTTTATTTTGTTCAGTTTTATATTATATTCATTCGAATGCTTCCACTTTAATAAAGTAAAAACATTACAAACATTACAACGCAATACATAAAAACCATTACAAACATTTTATTAATTAAACACGTTACAACAAAATACATAAAAACCATTACAAACATTTTATTAATTAAACACGTTACCACACAATACATGATGAAACACTTTAAACATGGTTAACAACTAGACGAAACATTTGATTGAACGGAAGTACAGAAAACAACGGACTACTACATGTTTAAAACATGTTCACCGATTGGTGGATACGAAGGTTCGTATGAAGGGGCAGTATCAACGGATAGCTGTCGAAAAATCTTTGTCAGCAACATACCGTAAGGCATCGGTTTATTGGTGTAAGTAACAGCATGTTGCATTATTGATGCAATCACAAAACCTACATCAAATTTGATAGTGTTCTTGATCCAATAAACCATGAGAGCTTCAATGGCATACACAATATGTGGATCTGTAGAACGACAACATATATTGTAACGAACAATATCAAACATTGTTCTTAACTCTGGTTGTAGATCAAATACCTCAATTTTTCCACGTGACTTACATTTACTTCGGCTTCCTTCGATGCAAATATCATCAACTAACTTATGGGGATGAATAATTCTAAGACTAATGTATCCTAGCTCTTTTTGGGAGCAATAGAATTGAACCCCTTCAGTTGGGAGTTCCAAACACATAGTGAAAGTGGAAAGACTCCACTGAATGAGTTGTCCGTTTAGTTTGAACTCGATAGTTTTTAAACGGTGGTCAAAACGAAAGTTTGAATAGAATTCTTCAACACGGACTGGATAGATTCGATCAAGAAGGTTGATTAGACTACCCAATGAATTTTGCTCGAACATTTGAATAACTGAATATGACATGATGCTAGATTGATCGACGATTCTTCCCTGTTCAATGTTTCGATTGCTCATGTTTGCAGTAGTGAAATGGAAATGAAATGTGGAGGTGGGTGACTCATGAACTGGTGGAACTCGTTTTATTGACAAAATCTTATCCGACAGAAATCTAGAAAACCTTATCAGCAATCAGAAAATCTTATCTCCACAAAATCTAATCTTATCTGTCCAACATTTTGCGTTTGCGTTTTGCGTTTGCATTTTGCGGGAGGTGTAGCCCATGCTCCAAGGTTTTCAGGGATATAAGAATCGTCCAAAACGGAGGTCATATGAAGAAGTTATAGTGGTTTAAAGTTGGCTGCAGAGTCATTTTTAGTGCAGTTTTATATATTGACTAAGTTGACCCGGGTTGACCATGTTTGACCACCAATATAAAAGCCATACACTCACAATTATATACGGGCATCACCTGACCCAGAAGCATCATTATTTTTTTCCATCCAGCGGATGTAGGATAATAATGGTGCTTCTGGTTCAGGTGATGCCAGTATAGAAGCAAGAAGAATGCTGAAACTGGTGATGGTTGAGTGAGATAAATGTTTAAGGTTCTTCATTAATTTATATAGTTTGAGCCGTATACAATTTTATCTACTTCTATACGGGCATCACCTGACCCAGAAGCATCATTATTTTTTTCCACCCAGCTAAGTAGGATAATAATGGTGCTTCTGGTTCAGGTGATGCCAGTATAGAAGCAAGAAGAATGCTGAAACTGGTGATGGTTGAGTGAGAAAAATGTTTAAGGTTCATCATTAATTTATATGCAGATACCAGAAAAATCTTATCCGACAAAAATCGGGAAAATCTTATCAACAATCAGAAAATCTTATCTCCACAAGATCTAATCTTATCCGACATGGCATTTGCGTTTGCGTTTTGCTTTTGCGTTTTGCGTTTGCGTCTATAAAATTATAGAAAGTCTGATCTTAATAAATTCTTATCCGACAAAAATCTAAAAAATCTTATCCGGGTTGATTTTTGTCGGATAAGTAATTTACCTTATCCGACAAAAATCTAGAAAATCTTATCAACTACCGGGAAATCTTATCCGACATGGCATTTGCGTTTGCGTATTGCGTTTGCGTTTTGCGTTTGCGTCTCATAGGATAGGATTTCTTATCCGAAAGGACATTTCGGAAAAGATTTTTTGGATTTTTTGGATTTTATAGATTTCACTAGGATAAGGTTTTTACTTTTAAAAGGGCCGATTGTTGATCAGTTTCTTCACACCATCTAACCATCAAACTCTCTTAATCTTCAATCTCATCATTTCACCGGTTATCAGTTAAGGTACGAATCAAAATCTTTCAACTTTTATTTACTTTGTTTTGTTCAAAAAATGAGTCAATTCTCTGATAAGTTTAAGGTTTATATTTGTGCTGGAGGTCGTTTTGAAAATATTAACAACATGCCAATGTATTTACCAATAGATTGTTATCGAGTGCCTTTAAAACTTCCGGTTGCACCGGAAAAACCTTTGAATCGCAGAGTTTTAGCAAAAAATGTTTTAAAAAAATTAGGCTTACCACTTGAATCATCAATTTGTATGAAGTATAAGGTTGATCATTATATTATTGATATAACTGATGATGTTGAAGATTTCGGTGAGTTTTTAACCCATGCAATTAATAATGCTCCAATAGAGATTTACATTGTTGATAATGTAACAAATATTTCGAGTGGTGGTAGCAATCAACCTACTAGTAGCAGTAGTGCTGGTTTTCAAGAACACTTTCAACAACTACAAACTCACGAATATAACCAACCACCTAACTATCAAGTTCATCCACAATTTCCGTTTCCTAACCAAACACAACCACAATATCAATTTCATTATCATGCTGCCCCACAATATCCATCAACAACCACACAATACCCATCAAATCCCCAACCTGTTCCATATATTGTTGAACTTCCCTCAGATGATGCTCATTATGATGAAGAAAATGTCAATCCACATGAACCATTTGACTATCCGTTTGATAATCATGTTGAATGTGATAATGAAGGCCACTCAGATGAGGAGGAGGAGGAGGAGGAGGAGGAAGGAGATAAAAGAGATACAACCAATGGACCAACATCAAAGAATATATTCTGGAATATGCCACCCCTGTTAAGTGATAACCTTCCAGAAAGTAAAAAACGTCCGGTTACAATGTATGAAACCTCTGCCAGGGTTCAAATTGGACAAACATTTGAAACTAAAGATGAGTTTCTTCTTCAATTGCATACCAAGTGTCTTGAAGAAAGTTTTCAGATTAAGCCAAAAAAGTCGGACAAGACAAGGTATACAGCAACATGTATATTACCTAGTTGTGAATGGAAGGTAACTGCACGCCGTATTAAAGATAGTCACAACTTCCAAGTTAGGAAGTTAGTTGACGTTCACACTTGTTCCCGTACACAAATCATGTCAAATAACCGACATGCAAGCAAGAAGGTGCTTGGTCACGTACTAAGCGAGTTGATGACTTTAGAAGGGCGTGTATACAGAGGAAAGGAAATAAAGCTAGACATGAGCAAACGCTTTAAAATCAGTCTGTCATACAACCAAGCATGGAGAGCAAAGTGTTATGCTATTGAGTTGTTAAGAGGTAGTCCCGCAGCTTCATTTCAAATGCTTCCACTTTACCTACACAATTTGAAGCTACATAACCCGGGGAGCATAACAAATTTGCTTACCGATGAAAATGATCAATTCGTAATGTGTTACATGTCCGTTGGTGCAGTTGTAAGTACCTCTAATTTGTTTTCATGTATGTTCACACATTTTGCCAGAACTTGATATATATCTTGTCTTATTGCAGATACGTACATTTGTCAACTATACTCGCCCAGTCATTACCATAGATGGTGCACATTTGAAAGGTGGTTACCTAGGAACTAATTTACTTGCTGTTGCTATGGATGGAAATAATGGCATCTTGCCACTGGCCTATGGAATCGGGGCATCAGAAACAAACGACGTTTGGACGTGGTTCTTGGGAAACCTACGTGACAGCCTCTTATCTCATGGTTTCTGTGTTGAAAACCTTACCATCATTTCTGATAGGGCTCCTTCAATTGCAGCTTCTATTTCAAGAGTCTTTCCAGAAGCATTTCATGCACTATGTTGTCGGCATCTGTTGATGAACTTGCGAAGCAGATCTTCCAAAGTAAGTCACTACGAATGGCATTACTGGAAGATGTGTAAGGCGTACCGTCGGTCAGATTTTGATCACCACTTTGGTGTGATTTCTAGACGCTTACAAGCTTCGGCCAAGGTTCTTAGAGATGTAGGGCCGGAAAGATGGTCAAGGCATCATGCTACCCGTGTGAGATATGCTTACTTGACAAGTAATAGCGCAGAGTCTATGAACGCCTTGAGTAAGCATGCAAGGAGACTCCCTGTTACAATGTTGTTGGAGTTTTTTCGATCCTCGGTACAACAATGGTATTACAAACATCGCAACACGGGAATAGAACTTAAAACACCCGTTACACCATATGCCGAGCACAAAATCGGTAAGAGAAATGGGAAATCAAGGGGTTGGGTGGTGAATCCATCCACCAATATGATTTGTGAGGTGGTGGATGGGAACAAGAATGGGACGGTGAACTTGGAAAATCAAACATGCACTTGTTTGCAATGGCAGTTGTCTGGGTTACCTTGCAGACACGTTATGGCAGTAGCTCGATTCTTCAAACAGGACGATGTAACCTGCTATGCAGAGAGGTATTTCACGACAGAAACATATCGAGCAGCTTACTCAGAGGCTATAAAGCCAATGGCTCATCCTTCAGAATGGGTCGATCCAGGTGATCTGCAAACTGTCTTACCACCAGTCCTTGTGAAGAGGCAATCTGGTCGCCCATCTGGAAGAGCTCGTATTCCCTCAAAAGGTGAGGAGAAAAAAGAGCCAAAGCAAACATGTAGTCGTTGCAAAGAAAGAGGCCACAGTCGATCATCTTGCATGGCTCCGTATGACAAAACAGACGAGCATATCGGATCAAGACCCAAGTCAAGATCCACTTCCAAGTCACACACAACAGTGAAGGTGGAACAATCAGAATATGACCCGTCTCAATCTTTTCCAAGTGTTCATTTGGGATACAATTGAATCAGCATTGTAATGTGTCCGATTGTAAACAACTCAGGAACTGTGGAATATAACTCTTCAGTTTGTGGTTCTTCATTCGGAGACCGAAAATTCCAAAAGTGATCAGTGACAACCATATTGTTGGTTAAAACGAGGAGGAAGAAATATGAACAATCAGATAACTGTAACTGAAATATATATAGAAATTATAATATCTTATCCAAAATATTATCTAAAATTGCGGAAATCTCGCAAAATATTATCTAAAATCGAGGAAATCTCGCAAAACGTTATCTTTTTATCTTATCTGAAAAGTGTAAAAAATATCTTACGTCAAAAAAGTCAAAAAAAGTCAAAAAAAGTCAAAAAAAAGTCAAAAAAGTCAAAAAATACAAAAAGTCAAAAAAAGTCAAATTTTCGAACTAAATTGCGAATTGCGTTTTCGTTTTGCGAATTGCGTTTTCGTTTTGGGAACGAAATTTGCGTTTTGCGAATTGCGTTTTGCGTTTTCGATGTAACGGGGTAAATTTGCAACTTTGAAAAAAAAAGGGTAAATATTTAAGTACTTGAAAAAAAAAAGGGTATATTTTTCAATTTCCCTTAATTCTAATGAATTCTATGTTGATTGGATCTGTAGTTATCATGCTTTTTGGAATCCAATCAAAGTTGTGCAACACTTCTTATGTTGTGCATCAACATTTATTATGTCTTGCATCAATGGCGATATTGTTCTACATGAATGGTAGAATATGTGCATCACAAATTTCATTGTGTTACTGCGTTATTTTGTCGTACATCAACGGTGATTTTGATGTGCATCAACAGTCAATTGTAATCCGAAATATAATTGATTTAAATGAGGATGCAAATGTACAAAACTACCTTCGAGAAGTTATTTAATGAATTAAATAAATTAGATTAATTAATTGAAAAATTAATTAATTACTAGTTGAATCAAAGGCTGAGATTCTATCTTATTATTTTTCCATTAAAGTTTGTTTTACAATAACCAAACCCTTTATATATATATATATGTATTATAAAGTTAATTGCATGGTTGGTCCTCGTGATTTACACACACTAATACGGCTTGTCTATGTACTTTACTTTTTAGATCATACATGGTCCCTCCCACGTTAAGTTTAACATTTTCGCCGTTAAATACAATAAAGCTTTCAAATGCCTTATCAATTAAAATGAATTTCTACATTAGAAGTCAACATGGCTCTTTACTTCATTTATTTTACTAATCAGAAGGTGTAGAAATAGCTAGAACTGAATGTGAAAAGTATGGAAAACATCTAGTAACGTATTTAACCTGAAAATGGATTATGCTCATGCGGAAGTATCTACTCTATGACGACGGACGACCGCCCGTATGGGGTTTAGTGCATAAGGCCCCTATTGAGGAAAAAATTATCCTGACAAATATAAGATGCTCAACTCTGCACAACATAGGGATTAGCACGCTTTCGGGAATAACATAGAATAGTAGAGGATCCAGCATGCGGAAGACGATGATCATTAGTACATTGTAAGCTATCAGGGCTGTTTGCCGAAGCTAAAACCGTCTCAGGAGAAGCAGTCGTTGAATAAGAAAAACAACCGATTGATGCCGTTATAGAAGAATTTCCACCTATGGATGAGAATTCGTTCTGCCTAACCCTACTTAAGCATGCATATTATGTCAGTGAAGACTTGGTGTGAAACCTTGGAGCTTACGATAGAAGAGAAAAAGGACTACATTTCTCCTTCAATATTGCGTAGGCAAGACGCTCTATTGGCTTAGGTTTAGTTGGTACTAAAGCCAGTTCTAAATTGATAGGCAAGAGGTGTAAGCACCGCGAGGTGTGAAGCGATCTCGTACTAAACGAAAGAATGGGTTATAGAAGTATGTTCAATTAATTCAATATCGATGTATCTCGAGGAGGATATGTCTCTAGCATGACCACTTGATGGAATGTGGAGGGAAGCGGGGTAAATGGCCAATCGTTCATTATCTAACGGATCTTTCCGTTCTAATACTCTATTCGAAAGTTATTAGTATTTATCAAATATGTTCCTATCTCACTGAACACTATTTGATGAAATGAATAAAATACCCTTATTTCTTTTCTTTTTTTCTTTAGTTTACATCAATTCATCTCTTCCCCTAACTTCCACACTCACTTAATATCTTCCTCAAGTCAAAACCCTAATTTTTTCACAAGAACCCCCAAATCCTAAAGGCCGCCACGATCTTCGTTAAAAGATTCGGGTGATTATGGTCCTTAAAATTCGAGATCTTATAGGGTTTTAAAAGTCAAGATTCAGGTAATCTTGCTTTCGAATATCTCATATCCGATAGATGGAGTGAGCTTCTTATTAGATCCTGAAAACTTCGGCATAATTTTGGATGTATTGACAGGGGTTACAAATGTGATGGTGGCAGAGGTGGTTGTATTTACTTTTTGTTTATATGTGTGCAAATGTTAAAAAATGATTGGAAGAAGGATAATTTTTGGTCAAGGGATAAAATGATTATTTTAATGTACTTAACGGCTAATGTTAAACTTAAAGAGAGAGAGAGAGAGAGAGAGAGAGAGAGAGAGACCGTTTATGTAATAAGTTTTATGTTTTTTGACTCCCAATGTAAAAAGTAAAATACATAAACTACGTTGATTACTGTGTGTAAACAATAAAGACCAACCATGTAATTAACTCTAAATTATACTACTAGTCACTTTATCTTATTCAAAGTCATTTGTTGATTAATTCTAGTTGTAATTAAGTTTATATTCTATATATACATTCATCTTTTCTTATATATGATCTGATTTGATGGTATTCAATTGAGGACATTCATTTTTTCTTAATCAAAGCACATATATACTCCATATAATTTCAAGTCAAAAACTTGAGATGTTCATGGGATCTATAAATATTATATTATATATGTATGAATGAAATGTGTGGGTGGGTGATTCTGAAGGTTTTGTGCTTGGTATATATACCTGTAACTTTATCAACATTTGTGTTCTAGCTATCTATAGTAGTATGTTGCAGTAATATATATATATGGGCTTCAGGTAGGGGAATGCACCTAACTATTACGTGATGTCTATTGTGTGTATCCAACTTACGTTTGCTAATTTTAATGCATCCAACTTTCAAAAATTGTGTTTTAACGTATTATGTAGTACTTTTGATGATGTGTCAACCTATACGGATGCCACGTGGCACCTTAAACAGATGACACGTCATCAAAATACATTAAAACACAACTTTTAAAAGTTAGATGTATTAAAAATAGCAAACGTAAATTGGGTACACACAATAGACATCGCATAATAATTGGGTGCATTCCCCTGCCCTAATCTCTATATATATATATATGGTTGCAGTTAATTATGGATGTTGGTGGCCTTACTTTGCGTTCTCATATCTCGTGCTGAATCAAATCGATCTCATTCTTCTTTCTGGTGACTTATCCTGTCGATCAATTAACTTAGACTGGCTAGCTTCAATTTTTGCCCAGACATACATGTGTATATTATATCATCATCTATATTACACTGCACATTACTTAACTTTATGCACCATGATTTACTTTGTTAGCCATCACATCCAAATTAATTTGATAAGGTACGTAATTCAATATCATCATCTAATATGTTAATCATGCACATATAATTAAGCTAGGATATCACTTCATGTAAAATAGTAAAATACTACTGTAGTAAGAATCAATGAGATTAATAAGTATATTTGTAGTAGGGTAGGAAATTTAAGATGGCATTTGTATTTTTGTGTGAAAGGGAAGGATTCGAACCTTTTATGTGTGTTTGCGTATGTGGTGAGAGCGAGAGGGGGATACCCCATATATTTTATTTCATTGTTGCGTATCTTTTTTTTTCCTCTCAAAAATATATTTTATTTTTCGTCACAGAATAAATAGTCTTGAAATGCACAAGAAAAACGAAAACATATATGATAGAATATATATATATTATCATTGATCCAAGAGTACTTTTGCTCCACTCTTTCATTCTTGTCGACAAGAGTATGGCTTTTTCCGCACTTTTGTACTCACATTAAGTACTTAATTCTGTTAATTATACTAAACTTGCATATCATGAATATAACCAAATGCGATTAACTAATATTAATCAATATATCAACATAAAAGAAATCTAGAAGTTAATTACTTAAATTCATTATTAGATATTTATATATATAGTCTTATCTTGGTGAATTATATGAAGCTTAAACGCATACGTTAGACAAACCTTTTTCTACGAACTAATTACAACTAGTAATTTCCATGTTAGATTTGATTGATTATTATGTAGATTTGTTGGTTTTATCGTCCTATTGGTTTTCAAGTGTCAAAAGATTTCCTTTTTCGATTTAATTACAATAAGGAGAAATTGTATATAATCATTGAGCTAGGCTAGCCAATTAATTAAGTAGAAAAGAAATGTGCCATGAGCACAATTTCCATTTGAAGTAAAGAAAAGAAAGTATATATTAGTAGCTAGTATGAACGTAATTAAGTTGTTAAAAGTAGTTTTATGAATATATAATTAACTAAAATTAAGCACGCTCTAATTAGGAGACTACTTTCGGTTTGATTGACAGTGGAAATGATGATATATGTGATTTTACGTGTTTGTGGGTACATGTTTGTATGGTAGCTACAAACGTATATAATCTGGCCAGTTGTAATTAATATGTGAATTAAGATTAGAAATATATATGTATGATGATAGTTAGTATGGCATGTGGGATATATATTGATATACAAATTAAATTATATGAAAAAGGATATAAATAGAAAATTGAAAAGTGTTGCTCGTGATAGTTTGTTGTTGTTTAGTTTAATATCCTTGTGGCTAAGAAAGAAGGTGAGACATTTAGTAGGGTCCAACGACGCTCGCTCGCTTTAACTTGGAATAAATCCAATCACGGGTGCTTCCATCCCCCAAAGTAGCTATACCGGCCTACACTCGATCATCATTTTCTTAATTAAATAATAATTATTACTGTTATATACTCCACCCATCCATAATAACTACAATTGTGACTCAGTAAATGAAGTACGTTATACTTTCTGTGAATGAGAATGGATCTGAATAATTAAGCAGTTTAACCATCATACATGTACATGCTTATACTTTCATTAATCACACATTGTCTATTCTAGTATTTCCCCTCTCATTAAACACGTATAACTGTTGGTTTATAACATATAGCTATGTACGTTTGTACAAAAATGGAACTTTTCACTTTAAAATTAAGCGAAAAATACAAGTATAAAAGACCCATATATTACTGGTTAAGAAACTTTAAGCTTTATTTGTTTTGGAACATTTTCATGTTTATGTCATGTAAGAATAAATGAATTGAAGATGTATTGGATCGAGAAATGGGTACAATAGCTCCAGACTTGAATTAAAGGCGATTTAATGAACAAGATATATGTTAATATTTGAAGTGAGTCTCACACTCAACGAAGGGAAAAAAAAGAAAACAACAGCAATATATGTCGATCTATATTTAGTAAGATTATACAACAAACAGCTAGCTAGTGAGGTCTTCTTTTTTTTTTCTTTTCTTCGAGCAATATTGTAATTGGTTTGGTAATGAACGTGATACAAAAGAAATAATTTTATGATGTACGTAGTAAGAGAGACATGAATGATTGGTTGTTTACGTGTTTCAGTAATTCACTTTGTCATGTACCATATGCATGCGGCATCTTAAATAATTACCTATCGTAGAGTAGTTGTTGTTGGGAGGATTAAACTTAATCCTCACGGATCTACCAAGAAAACGCAAGTGAAAATTATAATGAACAAACAATGATAAGACAATAATAAACGATTATAATAAAGAACACGCGATATAACGTGATTGGGCAATGATCGATGTGATCTGAGTTTAATTCAGGACCGACTAATGATATTCTTATTAGGGCTAAACTGCCTCTTGAAACTTAGGGTTTATAATTACAAATGAGATGTATTTATAGAGTACAGATCGGGTTTTTCCGTCATGGGCCAATCCCATGGGCTTTCAACGCCTCAGCATAATTATGTTAGGAGGAAAGTCGTTTTTTGACAACCTCTAGCCAGAGAAAAGTCGTTTCCTGACAACCCCGAATTCTTAATACCTGGAACCTGTCAGACTTCTTCTGGCTAAGTAGTCTCTAATATACTTGTCCCTCCGACTCGATGGCTACACCAGGCTCCACACCTAACAATTGTGTTTGGTGTTTAACACATACATGATACAAACATTTTATGTACATATGTGTGTATTTAATAATCCGCTTCATGGATCATTTGAGATTAATTAACGTATGTACATTATCTCATTTCATGCATAATCGGTCATACATACATAAATATAAATATATAGATAGGTACGTGTGCCGCTTTTAGTTTACAATAATCACAACGTGATATAGAGTACTTAGTAGCTAATTAATTAATGTTATTGTTGGGTCAATGACCCTACTTGCATAATTTATATATGACAAAATAAACTTTGATTTATTAGTTGTTGCATTTGTTAGCAGTGACCCTTTAAATAGACTAGCAGTTTAGTTCGCTACTCATGTTAAGCAATGAACCTTCTTTACACTTAGAAAATATACTAATGTCTATAGTCACTGCATATGTTGACAATGACTTTGCTTGTAACTTAGTATAATGCAGTGTCTTTATAACTCGTTGATAAACACTTGTCTTCTGAAGAGAGTTACAAAAGTCTGACGCTCTTATGTAAATCTGAAGCATTTGTTTGAAGTCGAAGAATGAAAAGAGATATATATATATATATACACGCTGAAGTGGAATTCCGTGTTCTCATCTATTAACTAGCGGATCAGACTATTACACATTTACACTGTACAATACATTGGGTTTGACAAATACCCAATATACTACAAGAAGATCAACTTATAAAATATAATAACGTTGGATGTATCTTTTGTAAAGATATGTACAACTATTTATTGTACTTTACAGAAAAAGACATTATCTTTTTCTGAGTCCTAGGAATAAAGTAGATAGTAAATATTATTCCTAGAATGTCATGTCACTTCCATTAATTGGAAGTTTCATTCTACCTTTTTCAATATGGTATTGACATGTGTTAGGGTTTGAAGCTTCAAGCAAGTATTTATGACACTATAAATACTCCCCTCAACTACCATATTCAATGTGCAAAAAATTGTATTAACTTCAACCTTGATTTAAGCAATCACTCATGTTTGATATTGAGCATTGTGCCCTTACTTTCTGTAAGTGTTGATCACTGATAGCCATCAACGTCGGTTCGTTGATTGGCTTGTTGAAGTTAAATTTTTCACAAGTGTAATTTACTTAGACTAGTTTGTCTAGTGTTATTTCACTGTAAACTATTGTAAAGTTATTCTTTAATTGATTCAATAACAGAAACTTTAAACTTGAATTATTTGTTAAATAATTACATATGTTGTTAGTACTTAACATTTATTTTAAAGAACGAGACCAACAGTTTTTTATTTGATAATTGATGTATTTGTTTACGTTTACTTTACATAATTACATGGTAAAAGCGCGCATATAAACTGTGCGTATGTTCACTTAAACTAACAAGGAATTTTTTTCTTTTTTGTAATATGTCCGACGCACAATATAATTAGCGAAATTACTAATTTGGTTTTGATGGGTGGAAATATCCGTTAATTATCTTTAAGAATCGTACATTAGACAGCCATTCGATCGAATATTAATTTTGTTTGACAAGGATCGGAATTGAAGTTGTTTATGAAAAAGTGTTTGTCTTAACATGTCACGGGCCATTGCATGTTCACGGGGGTTAATATTAATGTGGGGTTTTCAGATGTAGTATTGTTGTTGTGTCCAAAGCCTCGATCTCTTTCCCACTATGGAGTACTTAATTTTGGGTTTCCTTTCCTCTTTATCCATTAGTCACACATGCATGGAAACGTACACTTAAATATTATTAATTGGTTGTGGGCTCTCAGATTTGATTTGGGTCATGTAACTTTAATTCACGTCGACAGTGGTACATGATATATAGTATGGGGATGAACAACATCCAACAGGGGTCAAAGATTCAAATCTCTAACTCAAGCTCTAGTTAAATATAGATTATATCTCTTATTTTAGTTGTTCAACCCTTAATAAAAACTAGAATGTCTGTTAACTATATAAAGAGGAATGATCAAGAGGGAAGAGGTAATCCCCGGAAAGGGGAGAAGTTAATCCGGGTTGTCCGTCACGAAAAATGTTAAATCATAACCCTTACCCACTATTTTTAACATTCTTTCTATGAATGATAACTAACATTTACCGTGATGAATATTAACGGACGACTCATATTAGCTTACCCCTTCCCTCAGGATTACCCATTCCCTATGGATCAACCTCATATAAATATATATATGTATACGTATTCACTTAAAATAAGTGTTATGCACACGAACAGTACCATCATACATACATTTTAAAAATATGTCACTATTGTATATGTCAAACTTACATGTAACGATAACAGTACTACCATGCATACATTTTTTAAAATATGTCACTATTGTCAATGTCAAACTTATCGTTGTTTTTTCAGATATACTTTTTATGATAACGTGTAATGGTAAATAATAAACTTGATAATATATACTTTTGAAAGTATATATTCTCTTTAAACAAATTTAAATATAAAATAGACATTCATTTTAGAATGTATCGAGTATACATATATGCTTATATATTTCTGTATAAAACATTTTCAATTTATTTAAGAAAAAAAACTTTTAAAACTCGACATTTATTTTTAAAAATTATGTAATTTCAACTATTTCATTAAATCTACCAACTATTTGACTTTCAATTTTCTATAATTAAATCTCATTTCTACAACACATTAAACGAGTCAAACGAGCATATTATAGCACCCATTACGAGCATATTATAGCACCCATTCTTCATCAACATGGCTAGTTTATCTGGAAATACATAAATTGTGATGATTAACTACGATAAATTTTGTTTTTACACTTTATTGAACGTGTATTTTGTTAGTATAAGTTTAGGCATTATAATTATTCATAAAGGTACGCTAAATATCAATCGATTACAATTTCATAGATCACGATCTATTTTAATACCTAAATAAATATTTTCTACCTTTTGGTGGCTATTTAAAGTTCAAACCATTATTTAGAAGGTGCGTAAATTTTATTTTAAAATATCCTAGGATATGAGAGTTTCAGTTTTATTTGCATACCCATTAAGTTGCTAAACGAAACAAGTTGTAGTTGTGATTTAAAGTCTCAGTTTAGGTTTGTTGATGGACTATCGACTCCCCCAAAGTCATCCTACAACCAAATTACACCTCTGGATATAATAATTAGTTTGGGTATTCGATCAGTCGAGGTTTGAGTTATTAGGAGGTTACTCATTTAAGGTTATTCAGTTTTTTATGTATGCCAACTATCAAATGTACCACAACCGAAATATGACTTACCCAATCCAACCCATCAAAATACCGGTTTGGGCTGTTAGTTTAGGCATGCTTCGGATTTCCTGATTAAAAGAGATGTCGAATTCAAGTTTAATGTATTCAAAAAATTGAACTATTCAAATACCAAATAATAGCATGTTAGTCTTTCATATGCTGTTATTCAGACAAACCGTATTTACATAGCTCAGATAGGATATATTTATTATCAAAGTTGCAGTTGTGTTATTTGTATTGGTTTACCAAAAATCGGGTCTTGGGTGGGGCACAACTCGAAGAATCAAATCAAATAGGGTAGTGATTTATACTTTGCTAGTCTTTATCCGTACATCACTATCTATGTATTATTATGTTGTACCACTACAAGAAAAATGCTTGTTACTGACCAATTTTCCAGTGACAACCTATTATTTGGTCACTAGTATCACAATTTAGACACCATAGAATATGTCGTCAATGAATTTTGGTCTCTACAGCAAAATAGTGACTAATGCTAAATAGTTGTCACTAAATGACAAAAGAATAATTTATTTAACAAGTAAAATTGAACTTAATGACTAATATCAATGTCCAAATATCAATCGTCACAAATAAGGAGGTTAATGACTGTAAACGTAGTCACCGGGATTGAAAGTTACCATACCCTCACTCAAAATGTTATTTGCCTTTCATAATATATGAAAGTGTTTACTTTTAAATAAAGAAAGAACAATTATGAAAATGTTATACTCATTTTCACTCTAATGAGTTACCACTTACATGTGCTTCAGTTTGGAACCCCGTGATTATGTCTTCACCTATTTAAGTCCTAAAGTTTAGTTTTAACATAGTACTTTATTAACAATAACTTAACCGAAAGGGACTATTTTGTAAGTTTTACAAAGTGACTTTAGGAATCCCCTGTTGTATATATCCCACCCAATCGCACTTCCCCTAAAATAAACCAGCAAATACAAGAAACGCGAAGACGAACAACAAGCATGAAATAAAATCAATTATTCCATACCTACACTTCCACGTGAGAATTCGATCGTCATCGTGATTGTCAGTAATATGCTGCTCCTTGTTGAATCAGTGTTAAGAGAGGTTTAGTTGCAAACTTTGATTCTTAATTTGTCAAGTCTCTTCACAATTTGTAGAGTAGTGATTATTACCGTGTGCTAATCGGATCAGGTTAATCTATTTGTGATTTAATTTTACATTTACGATTCTTGCATTCTACTACTGTTATAATCGACGTTTCACATTTTTGTTGATTTAGTTTCACTACAGTGACCTTTAATTTCTTTCGTCACTAAATAGAGACAAAAATTATGAATCTGTAACTAAAACGCTTTAGCGACGGATTAATAGTGACCGACTGTGACACCCCAAACCTGTTTTGTGACCCTTTTTAACATATATATAATTGGAGAAATAAAACTAATAACCAAGTTAGATAAGATGGTTCCAACACATCAACCAAAGCTCTTTACCAGCAAGGGCGCAAGTTTAATTCTCAATTTCATCCGTGTTTTTTTTTCTTTTCTTTTTAAGTGTTGCCTTCTATTCATATTCAATGTGATTCTTTAGGCTTGATGAATAAGTCTATAGTGATCCCATGAATGAATATGTATAATACCTTCAACTAATTAGACTTCAATTGATTGAAAGGTTTTGATTGTTAATTTTATCACTAGATACTTAATCTTGTAAAATCAAATGAATGGTTCTTTATAGGAATGGACTTTTCGTCCCCCCTAAAGAAATGTTGTGTCAGCACTTCTTAAAAAAGAAAAATTAAAGAAAGATCGTAAGATATCGATAGATGACGCTTCTTTAAAAAGATGAGACACATCTATTTATTTAATTATTCTTTTTTAACTGATACAATTACAATTTACATTTACAATTATAATTTAAAACATAAATTTAAATAAAAAATATTCATTAAAAAAAATATTACATTAAATATTAAAAAAATATATAAATTACATTTTAAAAAATAACTTTTCCATTAACTAAGAAACAAAAATTCGATTATGTTACATTTTAAAATAATAGAAATACGACTATGATTACGATTAATTATTTCGAACACGTAAATTTGACGGGATGTTCCAAATATGTTCGATAAGAGCATTCTGAAGTTGATGATGCACATTCGCATCTCGTAATTCTCTGTCCATACGAAGTAGCAGTTCAACCCTCTTCGACCACGATCATCGCGGAAGATTAGCCGGGTCTAAAAGTGCACAAAATGTGAAACGAAAAATCATAAAGTTGTTAAGTGTTTTGAGATAGTTGGGTATCCACCTAATTTTGAAAGGAGGTCTTCTAATCAATATGGTATTGCAAAAACTCTTTCAAATAATGTAGTTGCAGCGTCTACAAGTGCATCATTTTTATCTTCTACCTCTATTTCTTTCTCAAATGATCAAGTGTCTAAGCTTTGAAGTTTGTTGGAAGAAATTTAGACCAAAACATGTTCATGACAAATAATGAAACTTTTGATAAGTTTTTTTTTTATCAAATAGGGTAAGTATTTCAATTGATATTAGTTTTGGTTAGATAATTGACTCGGGAGAAAATCAACACATGACAAATAATGATAAAAACTTTTAACACATTGTTGATGTATCTGATCTCAATTTGACTGTCGGACATCCCAATGGTAGTAAAGAAAAAGTTAGTAAAATTGGTAACTTAAGATTGTCAACTTAGTTAGTGTTATATAATGTTTTGATTGTTCCTGAGTACAATGTGAGTTTGCTTACTTTTTATTGTCTTGCTAGATATAGCAAGTTATTTGTTGGGCTTGATGAAAATAAATGTAATATATAGGATCTGAAGTCAAGGAAAATTTCGGGGACTGGTAGTCAATTTGATGGTTTGTATGTGTTTGATAATAAGTCTAGAGGAAATGGATTTGTTGGAAATAAAAATAGAGATTGTAAAAACATTGTCTAGTAGTTAAATAAGTGGTTTGTGTGTGGAGTATATTTACTCAATTTTGTACACACAAGCCTTAACCCTTATGTTAATAAATCTGTGTGTATGTGTTTTGGCAGTTATATATATTCTCTCAATTTACATTCACTATTCAATCTCAATATACATCAATACATCATAAACTCGGTTTAGATCATCTTCAATTGGTATCAGAGCATTGGTATTCGAGTTTACAAGTTGTTGATTGAACAAATTCAAGAGAAAAAAGCTTAATTTGAGAAGATTTGACAGAAATTGGGTTTCAAGAAATACCAACTATAATTTGTCAAATTGAAGTGATTTAGGAAGAGTTTGTTGATTTCCATCGAGTAATATGACATTAGAAGAGCAGTGTTCATAATATACAAACTACGCTAACTCATCAAAGTGATACTTCTAGTAATTATGCCTTGAAAATGTCTAAAAGAAATTATATTTTTACCTAAGAAATTTAATAAGCATAGGGTAGCGGGTAAGGTTAAATATGGCATTGAAAGAGTAGTAAACTACTTAAAGCTTTCCTCTAAAAATATGTGTTCTATTTTCTCTTTAAATAAAATTGTGGAACCAAACACATATCGGGTAGTATGTAAATACCCAAGATGGATTGATGCCATGAATTATGAGATGGAAGCTTTACATAGAAATGGGACTTGGGAGATGACATATTTGGATCATGATAGAAAGTCCATAGGTGTAAATGAGTTTATAAAATAAATCATGAATCTAATGGTAAGGTAGAAAGATACAAAGCTATGTGGGTGGCTAAGGGGTTTAGTCAAAGAGAAGGCATTGATTTTGATGAGACTTTTTCTCCTGTTGTTGAGATGGTTACAATAAGGTGTTTGATTAATAAGGTGTTTATGTGACCCCTCCTCTTGGTTATTAATATCAGTCTAATACAAAGTGTGTAAGCTAGTTAATTCATTATCCGATTTAAAACAAGCTCCAAAAAAGTGGAAAGAAAAGTTAATTGTTGAACTTTTGGAAAATGGGTTTGAACAAAATAACAATGATTGTTCCTTGTTTATAAAGTATGTGAATAATGTGTTTATCGCTTTGTTGGTCTATGTTGATGATATTGTTGTAAAGTAAGAAGTTAACCAAGTAAAACATTTTTTGAGTTCAAAATTTCTTATAAAAGACTTGGGAAAGTTAAAGTATTTTATGGGAATTGGGGTTTTAGAAACTGAACAAGGTATTTGTCTAGTTTAAAAGAAAATATTGTTTAGAGCTTCTAAATGAGTTTAGTTTGTTATGATGTAAACCTGCCCAAACTCCTATAGAAGCAACTGTTATTATGTCTAGCGGCTATTTTAAGGAGAAAAATGATTTCATACTTAAAAATGTCAATGAATATCAAAGGCTAATTAGGAAACTTATATACTTGACTTTTACTATACCTGCTATCAGTTATGCAGTTCATGTTCTAAGTCAGTTTATGCATCATCCTATGAATTCTCACTTGAAACATGCTCTAAGGATTATGAGGTTTCTTAAAGCTTCTCCAGGTAAAGGTTTAATTATTTTTAAATGCTCACGTTTTGATTTTCATGCTTTTGTTGACTCTGACAGCGATAAGACCATGATGTCAAGGAAGTCAATTTAGGTTATTGTGTTTTTTTAAATGGTTTCTTGGTTTATTTGAAACGCAAAAAACAGGCTATTGTCTACAGATCAGCTGTTGAAGGAGAATTTAAAGCCTTAGCAACTATATCTTGTGAACTTATTTGGTTGTTAAAGTTGTTAAATGGTTTCAAGGTGCAAAACGATTCCTGTTAAAGTTTACATTGATAATAAGGCAGCTATTCAAATATATGCAAATAACGTGTTTCATGAAAGGACCAAACATTTAGAAATAGATCTTTATTTTGTTAGAGAAAAGATTAGTGCATGTATTCTTTCTACTATTAAAGTTGCTTCTACCGAGAATATTGCATATGTGTTTACAAAAGGATTGAGTAGGGTTCAGCATGATTATTTTTGCCAAAAATTAATACTTTTTGATTTTTTTTCATAATCAGATTTTGTGTGTGGGTTGGGGGTGTTAATAGGTCCGGTTGAAATTTGGTTATTTTGTATTCTCACAAATGTGTTTGTTTTGTAGTTATTGGTTTGGTGGTCAATGTAAAAGAAATGAAAGTTTTGTGCTGCTGATTTTGTCTCGTGCCCACAGTCTTGAGATTTAGAAGTTAAAGGGCTTCTCTACACTTGTCTAATAGTTGTAAAATATATAAATCTTTTTTCTTTATTTGTTGTTTAATTTTTACATAAATATCTCTCTCTAATTTTGGTATCCGCGATTGTTCTAGTTAATATTCTGGTATCATATTGGTACAAGAAATAGAGATTGTTGAGTGAATGATCGATATATGTTAGAATTGATTCATTGAGTTTTTCCTTGTAAAAGTGAGGATTTATTCTTTGGGTTTCTTTTGGTCTTTGACCGGTAATAATTTATTTCTCTAGTGCAGTTTATAGTACTTGTGGTGATTGATTGCAACTATAGTTTAGTTCATCACCAAGTATTTTTATTTTGTCCCTTGTTAACAGAGTTACTTATTCATCTCATAAAAATCTAACGAACAACTTCTCCCGATTTTAAACCATTATCTTACTCGAAAGTGAATCCATTATTAAATTAATGAAAATAATAAGACATGTTGCACGATAATATAATTAATTCACCATGCAAACTGTCATTATGGTATATCAAGGAAAAAATCATTTGTGTAAAGATTGTCTAAAGGATATAATCGTGCAAAGTGTACATGTGTTAGACTTTTTTAAGTGCAAAATTTTTTAGTCAAATGATAAGTTTACGGTTACAAAGCAATGAATTTAATTTATCAGTTATATAATGATTCATAATTCACTAAAGTGGAATCATTAGATCTATAAGATAAAAATAGACTAGTTTAAAAGCGACAAAATGAAAAGTAGGTACAGTAATATTTTAGACACTTGACAAAAATCATATTAATGGAAGTTTAACTTTAAATGTACAAACAATACTGTTCTCTATTCTCACACTTATATTAATTATTAATTAGCTCTACCTAACTTTTTTATTTTTTTATTTTACCAAGTAATATTACTTGTATAACTTATCATTACTCCATTTTTCTTGTATGGTCAATTTTTATTAGTTAAATTTGATTGATTGGAACATATATGCTTATACTAATCAAATATGATTGTATAAATATAACAATTAATATCTTACGTTTAGTTAGAGGTAGTGAAATGGGTGAAAGGGTCGATTCGGTCAGTTGAGTTATAATATGTTTGGATCATAATAGGTGCGGGTTAAAACGGGCAATAAAAAAACTATATGACTTAGTTTTTAATTTAAATTTGAATTTATTAGGTTATGTATCTCAATTAACTTCAAAAAGAAGTTATAATTAAAATTGCAAAAGAATATGATTATAACGTTTAAAAATAATGAAAGTCGCAAAGAATATGTAAAAAAATCAATATTATTTTTAATTACTTGTGTTTGTTATTGTTTAAATATTTTTATCATCTTTATATATTTTATATTTATATAATTAAAAGAGGATACGATGGAGGAATCTTAGCCCTTCATTGTTTTTCACCCTTTACGATCTAACGATCTTAAATTATTTCGTATAATTACACATTTGGCCCCTTAAATATTTGGATGTATTTATTTTAATTAAAAAATTAGACTAAGTATTTTATTCATTTATAAAAATTAAAGAGTCTATAAATTATATAAGAATATCTGTTACAATATTTTATTCATTTTATTAAAATTAATTTGTCCTGCATTATAGCAGGTCTATAAACTACATAAAGATATCGACCAAATAAAAATTAAATTCGACCCCCATCATCGCATGTCTATAAACTATATAAAAAAATCGATCACAATATTTTATTCATTTATAAATATTAAATTCGTCCAGCGTTATCGCAGGTCTATATACTGTATAAAAAAATCGACTAAATATTTTGTTCATTTCTAAAATTAAATTCGTCCGGCGTTATCGCGGGTCAATAAACTATATAAAAAATGGCCACAATATTTTATTAATTTATAAAATTTAAATTCGTCTGGCGTTATCGTGGCTCTATAAAATAGCAATGATCAACACTTTTTTCGTATAATTACACTTTCGCACTTTAAATATATGATGAATTTGTTTAAATTAAAAAATTCGGTCACAATATAAAAAAATCGACTAAATATCTTATTAATTTATAAAAGTTAAATTCGTCACGCCTTATCGCAAGTCTATAACGCAGGTTTATAACCTAATTATTATTAGAATATTATGATAATATTCTAGTGTGTGGTTTATTAATAGCTATAATAAAATTAATAGCTAGCCTAACATTTTATTTTGTTTTGGCCTTTGAATTATATATTATAAACCGTGGAAATTGGACCCTTCTTTTTGTGGATCTATAGATGAACTAAAGGTAGAAGAAGTTTGAAGAGGGAGACGTGGTCAAGTAAAAAGGGAACACGTTATAATAAGGGAATCACGGGTCCGTGTTTTTTGTGTGTCACGGAATACAAAAACCTTCCACATCCAACTTACAAGTATAAAATAACAGTTCGTTTTTATGACATTAAAATATAAATAAACTTTGATTGATGTGTTATGTCTCTAAATAAACTTTGATTGATGTGTCATGTCTCCCATGCAAGTTAATAGAGTTTTAATGAGTTTTTTTAGGAGGGTCCTAAACTCCTAATGGATATGGCTATGAGTTGTTTCTACAAAACGATTTTTGTAACCGGGAAAATAAAATGTAACATGTGAGAGTTTATTTGAACAATTAGTCAGCTACATCAAACTTTTGTGTCGTTAACAACGGAGATGCTAAGTCTTATATAATTAAAAATTGTTTTCAGCATACAGTTTTTCACTTTTTGAAGCTTTCATTGTGGATAATCTTCGCAGGTAATGCATTATAGTGGTAAACTGGTAATAATTAAACACGGTTAATTGGAAGCTTATGATGCAACAGTTCATTATCCTAAATTGGGTCATGGGTGTATTACTTAAAACTTTGGGGGATAAAAATAACCACCAACTTCATTACTTGACAAAAGAGACCCAGATACATGCACCTCTCCTTTAATTGTACCAGTTGATGCGCATAATTTAGATAATTGTACAAACTATTCTTTACAAGACCTTCTACATTGCATCACCAACCGTTATTCACACTAACCCATAGAACATACAATTGTTCATTTACAATTAGTTTCTTTGGATATGGTTGATTTGAATTGTGTTTATAAGAATGCTAGTTATTAGTTACTCGTTAAATTATACGGGTTAATCTGGAACCCAATTTAATCGGACCCGATTGACTAAGAACCCGAAAACTTGGTTGCTTAGTAGGGTCGGATTACGAATAAATTTTTATTTTTCAAAACCTTGACTAACCCACCCGATTAACCCTTAATAGGGTCGGGTCAACCAGATTAACACCCCTACTTTGACATTTCCTTTCTCATTCTAATTTATATTACCATAATCAGTTTGAACCAATCATGCCTTAAATAATGGTACATCAACCAACAATTATTAATCATACAACTACAATATAGTTAAGCACTTTTACGTTTTTAGTGACAACGTTAGGATTATCACTACCATTTTTATTGTTATTAGTTAATAAATAATTAAAATTATACAGGTTTACTGATATTTGTTTTAAAGTAACAGTTGTATTCAACCCTTTTTCTATAATTAATCATGGTGAATAATTTATAGAAAAATAATTATAGTAAGTGTGATTTGTTGTTAGAGGGGTGATTTATTCTATTCTATTTAATTGTATTGTTTTTCTTAGCTTAAGATTAGATCTTTCAAAATTTCATGTTGGAATGTTTGGTTACAAAAACCTTTGTAATTTTTCTCTAGCTTCTTGTTAGATTTTAGTTAATATCACCTACTGTTAAAAAAAATGAGGGTAACATTTTCTTTTATTTCATTAAGATCATATAATTCGACACGCTGTTTTAAACAAATCTAATTATCTAAACAAAACCTATATACAAACAACACTTAGAACATCCCCACAATAGAAGGCTTTTAAAAACTTTACATAAAAGCTTCAACTACAAAGTAAAACAGCTTTGCAATAGTTTTTTATTTAACAAACTAATGGGAGTAAAATAAAAAATTTCTAGTTAAAAACGTTTAAACCAAAAGCTTGAGAAATCTCAAGCTTTTAGTCAAAAAAGTTTTTCCCCTAATGAAAGAAAATGTTTTCTAAATCTTGCCCCAAATCGAAATTCTTGATTAGTGGAGGAACAATATCACCATTGTTGTTTGATACGATACCAAAGTGAATGAAAGCTTTAGATAAAATTTTCATCGGAGATTGTTGGGCTCAAAATCAATCAAACATAATTTGTAATAATTGTTTAAGTGTAAGACTCGATGCGTATTCATGTGTTATTCCAACAAGTCAATGATGAAGTGATATTCCATTCTAAGTATTTACTCGTTAGTTGTTTATAAATAATCATAACCCAGCGAGTAATACTTGTTGTCACTGGGTCTAGATAAATCGACATTTCAAGAGAATCGATGATGAACTTGAAGATACATCTTGTCTTCGTTGATTAGAACAACGACCAAGATAAAAGACCAAGTATGCAACAACCAGTGAGAGTGATGACATCTGACAAATATGTCACTGGTTGACGTCATCCACTTGAGCAATCTAAGTTGAAATTCGAGTAGGGCTTTGTGGAAAGTAAAAGAGTGGCAAATCAGTTTCTGTAACAAAGTACAAAATGACACTTGAAAAAGCATGAACAATTGTCAACATTGTTAATACTTTATGTCCTTTTACGTAAAGTAACCCATGCCACGTTAAGGAAACTTGTACTTTTCAATTAGAATGTGACACTTCAATACATGAAGTGGATTTTAGAGACACTCTCTTCACTATATAAGAGAATGGTTGTGTGAAGTAAATGTCATCATTTACTACACTCGTATATATTGCAAAACAATTATTAGTGCATTTATCCTCTTTGAACACAACAACAAATGTGTTCATATTCAAACACTTAAGTTTGGATAGTGTTTGCATAGTAGAGTTATTAGTAAGGAACCAATTTGTTATTTCAATATGCATAATTTAGATTAGCACGTGTTTAACTTTATTCTGCAACTATTTATTGTAATTCTTTAATTCAAAATCAATATAGAAATTATACTATTGAAAAAGATAAATTGACTTGTTATTATATTTTAGATACAAATTGTCATTTGTATTGTTAAGTATAAGTTATTGCTTAATATAACATGCGTTTATATTCAAGCAATTGTACTTGTATTTAAGCTAATATTAATCAAAGTTATTCTTAGCAACTAATACTAACTAATATACGGAACATCGTATATGCTCTTATATATATTGAATTAATTGTTTTAACTCTAAAAATTATAGGAAAATGTTAACTGTATAGCGTAAGGGTTAACTTAAACATACTATGTTTAACTTAATTCTAAATTTATAACTCATAATTACCATGAATAAACACTCTTACCAAAGTCAAATAAAGAAAGTTAGTATTAAAAAAGAATGTGCATACTTTGTAATTAATTCAACTAAGTTTAAAATTTTAAATCTAGAAACCTTAACCATAGCCCTTAGTTAGCAAACTCCTTAGCAAATCATACTCACCAAGTCCTTTGGCCTACAGGTCAGTGATGCATACTTAAACATAAATAGGAAACAATTCTGATAACGAAATTACTATATATACGAGCTTACCGAAACATACCAAAGAGATTTTTGGGTTGATACTCATAATTTTAAGCCACACGCACTATTAATTGGTTACACAAAAAAACCTCAAAGTGTTCTAAATTATTTTTAGACCAAGCATGTATGTGACTTTTTGTGTGGAAGAGGAGGGATATATGCATTGGGTATGGTTGGTGCTTTTATTGTGGAGACCATCGCAATCACAATTTTATCTTGCCAATATATATGAGGTGGTACAATAGACGGCTTGAAAACATTTGTTACTTCGATCACTTGTATATAGAAATTTATTTCAATTACAATATACGTCATGTTTGCCCATAGTGATATGCTCATTTAAGTCATTTTTACTGTGCGTATGTGAATTTTATATTAAATGTGTGTGTGTGAATTTTATACTTTGTTTATGTGATGTATGATAATTATTCATCTCAATCAACCGGTATAAATGATAAGAAAAAAGGGTAGGAGTGTCTTTGATGTTTTTTGTACAATTATGCTTTTGAATTATTGACGGTTATAGCTTATCACTCAGAATTTTCATACCATACATTTGGAAGCTATGACACAAATGGTATTTTTATGGTACTGATCATGCCTTGTATCTTGAATTAGGAGACTGTGCACAATAGCAGAAACTGTTGCTTCTTTAATATTTGATGTTCCAAATGTTGGTATTTGTAGCTCATTAGATTTGGCCAAAATGAGTCGCTCAGGCTGACTGGTATATCAAATACAAATCTAAATACGACATCCACCATTTTCTATCTCTAGCCCTTAAATTCTATAAGTTATTAGTTATTGTATTTGGTTAAAAGACTATATGTTAATCTAATTTTTGTCGAACAAGGATTTGATGACTGTGAAAGTTGAATACATCATGGCGTTTATAGTCGTTTGCAAGGTTTTCTCATTTATTCTTAATATCAGTTTTATAGTGAGGATGGAATCTTGGAAGAAGTTTGAAGGACCTTTATACTTTTAATTATGACAAAGGACATACATTTGTTTCATCAAGAAAGACAAACCTACGAAAGTATGAAATCTTTTACATATGTTTTCTACAGTTAAGTTACTTATATATGAAAATATAAGTCTTTATAGCTAAAATTTAACCTGATCTTGCAACAAAGAAGTTAAAATATATGTATTTGAACTATATTTGAAATCATATATTATAAAATAGAAATTAAAAAGGAAAAACTTATCATTCAATTATTTAAAGTCTATCTGGAAGAAATGTACAATCTCCTAATGTCATTTATGATGGAAAATATGGTTTGATGATTTTGAAACTTATTTGAGTCATCGTCCTAATGTGAGGTTTGCTTGAAATTGTAGTGCGCAACCCCAAAACGTGCTAACATTTTTTTGTCTACAAAAGTTCCTCGAAGAGAACTTAAATCAGAACCTTGAACAATTTTGTCTCTTCTATTCGATTTCAGATTTACTTGATGAACTTTAGTAGAAGGGTCTTGATTTTTACACAAGCAATTTTACTATCAAAATGGGAACTTCTTATAAACTACAATTATACCCTTATCATCTCTTTCCTCCCATACGTTACACAACTTCAAATCTCTCTCTAACAATGTTGTAAAAATCGACCTAGGCGGCCGACTAGTCGAGTCGCATATATCTTTTTTTTCTCTTCCGTCTTTCACCTCTCAATCCCCTTTATATCGAACAATCCCTAGCTCCCCACACTCTCTATCCAACTTCCCGTGATACTTCCCGTGACCTCAGTGACCGATATCGGAATATATCCCGAGATCAACTAATTCCACCGCTTAACAAGAGTCATATATCGAAAGTAAATCCTTATAGGGTTCTTATTTCCCCAATTCATTATTAAAGAGAACTTTGTGTTTATTGATTAACACCTTATTCATATCTCATTTTTCTATAATTATGAATAATATGCGAAAAAATACAATTACAAATTAAAGAACTTAACTTTTTTTTTTCTATGACAAATTTGTGAATCGTGAGGTTCAGTTGATCTGCGTACCATATTAGTTATTATGTAATTGAAGACAAGTGATTTTAAGTAACTTATAGTACAATTGTAAACTTTTAAGAGAAGAGATGTTGATGTCTAACCTTCCGATTATAGTTGTCATTAAGGATTTTGAGTTTTCAATGAGAAGTATTGTGACAAGAAAGAAAGAGAATGGTAATATGTTGGGGTTTTCAATCTATGCCTAGAAAAATTGATTAAATAAATTTGGAGGGTATAGTTATCAATTCACGTTAACTTCCTGTGTACAAAGCAAAATTGTCTGTACAAAGTGAGAATCCCAGGTGTAATAACATTGAGGATACAATTGTCATATATATTATCTACTAAATGGGGGATTAGGCTGATGTAATTAAAATGATTTGTCATTATCTTATGAAGTAATTATGCTGACGTGGCTAAACATGGTTAAAGGAATTTTAACAGAATTTACAATTTTTTAAATTGAAAATCTGATGGAAAATATTATTGAGTGAGGACTGTGAATAGCCTGCATGTGTGAATGTTAAATTGCAGGAGATACTCAATCGACATGCAAAATCAAACTCTCCTAGAGATACTCAATCGACCTACATTGGAAATCTTAAGTTACATGCCTTTTAATTTTCATTCACACCCATTCCTTTGTTCCTCTGTTTCTCTTCTTCTGAAAGTTTCATCACATTCATCTGTTTCTCTCCCTCCCCATCTCAATTGTTGCTGAATACTTTTAACAAAATCAAACAACGGAAACTCAAGCATACAACTTCATCGGAGATCTGAACACCGCGAAAGATTCCTGGAGGCTTAAAGTTAAGGTTGTTCGTCTCTGGAAAACAACATTTACGCTTGAAATGATAGTGATGGACGAAAGGGTTAGTTTTATTGTTTTTCAGTAATAATCATCATCTTATCTTAAAGCAATTTCGTGCTTTACATCTAGCAGTTATCGTTGCTTGATTTGAATTTTTTTACTTTTGTTGTAATGAGTCGATTCGTTTCTTCTGTTGACGGTGTTTTTGTTCAACAATATTTCATGCATATTAACTGTTTGATGGAATGCTTTAACAACAACTATTTGTTGTGATAGTTTTTGACTTCTATGATTTTACAAGTAAGATAGTATAGATTATATAAACTCTGTTTATTGCAAATGAAATGGTAGGATCATGAATTTTACTAGCAACCCGAACCATCAGGTAGTCTTTTTGTTGTCTGTTGTACCCCGAAAAAAAAGGCTCTATGGGGCAAGGCATTTAAATGTATGTTTATCAGAAAGTTAACAAACAAACAACATAAATACTAATTGACATGAGATGGGAAACATTAAGTTACAAAGATCTATTTTTGTTATGCCTACTGTTTTACAAGAGTTGGGTACAGATCGACCAAGAGAAGTAGTTATATCAGGGATCTAACCTAGACCCTCAGTAGCATATAAATCAAAGTTTCAGTGATGGAGTATGAAGTATGTCTTGACCCGCTTCACCATTTTGTGGGTTTTGGTTCTTGATATTTTCTTTTTCACGATTTTTGTTTAGTTAATTTGATATCTATGGTTTCGTTAGATTTGTTAAAGTATTGATCTTAGTTTTTTTCTCCATTTGTTTCCAGGAGATTTAACAATTGATTCTCATAGTATCAGAAATCTACGTTTGTTCATCTTCTTTCAAACTTCTACATTTTTGTGTTTTGTTCATCGATATTTGTACAGTTTTATCTTTTGATCAGTTTCCTTTTGTTTGTTGGATAAAAATAAGTGGTGGGTCAACAGTAGCAAAATTACCGCAACTAATTTTGGGTATTAAAATAGAAAGGTACGAGTTTAGAATTAATTTTTTTTATTCTTAGTATCTGTTCTTAAACTGATTATTATAACTTTAACCATAATTAAAGAGTTATTCATTCCTTCATGTGGGTTTTGGATATTATTATCATTTAGACTGTTCTTTGTTTTGTTTAAATGATTTAGATTTTAAAGCATTTGAATATGATTTTGTTAAATTTAGAGGTTGTGTAATTTAGTTAACAATGGATATGTTTTATGGAATGTGGAGTATGGAATGGATGATGATTTATTTATCTTTGTTTTGAACTCATTGTATATGTTTTGATTCTTCCATGGTGCTTTGACGTTATTTTGATTTTTATAATATTTAGACCTATTCAACATAATAATATTTCATCATTCATGTTTGGTTAATTAGGAAAAGCATGATACTTTTTGGAGAAGCTGCAAGAAGAAAGGCTATTGACAGTTGTATTTTTATATATCTTATCTTCAAACCATTTAATTGAAGATTTTCAATAATTCATTTTTTTTCTTTCGTGCATCAGCTTAATGTTATTCATTATATAGACAAAAGAGTGATCATAGGTCAACCCAACCTGGTCATGTTCTTTTAGACCCGTACTAATACTGGAGAGCAATAAATCCAAGCCTTAAGTATTTTGAAGATGTTCTTATTAAACAACTCAATTTGCATTCTATATTTTACATAAATCACCTTGTGAAAGGTTTTCTTACTTATATTATGAAAAATTAATTAAATTTGAATCTTTGTTGCACCTCTTCTGTTGGTTTCTTGTGATGATGTTGTATCTAATCTTGGCATTGGATTTGTGATTTGCTATGGTTGGCACACAATTAAATACAGTAAGTACCAAAAAGTATGTTTTGTTAATAATTTTGAATTGCTTTAAGTCTCAAGCTTGAACATTATTTTGATTAGATGTATGTGCAGGTGTAGTATTTCTCATCCGTATAGTTCAAAGGAAATATCAAATCTACCCAATGCCGATTTCAACTAGAAGACACGTTTCAAGTTATCAAAAATTCCCTAAAGGTATACATTTTATTTATGGTATAAATTATTTGAATTTAGTTCATTTTGATGAAGTCAAGCTTGTTACTGGTGGTTGACTCACAATCTAAACTTGTCTTTGTTTTGTATTCGAGGTCGTTGGTCCACAAAAATACTTGCCATAGTCGAGTTGAGAACTGAATTTGTGGATTGTGTGAGTTTTTTTAGTTTGCGTTTGCTTTTAAGCAGAATGTTGAAGTTGTAACATTATAAATCACCTATATTGCTTAGAACATTAAGTAATCTTTTTGTTAATATGTAAATGGTTGATGTGTAGTATAGTTCTTATATATTTGGTAACTTTGACCGTTTCCTCATTACAATGGTTATAGTATGTGATATGTAAAGCTATGGTTTACAGTATGTGGAATATATATAGTTTGAATGTCTATGTGTGATGGTAAATAAAGCTAAGGTTTAGATGGTGGTGCATGGGGAAAAAGGGGGTTGAATGGGTGAAAAAATCAATGTTTTAAAACCCGGGTCAACCATTGACCCGGCCGAGCCGCCGGGTCCGGTCGGATCGGTCAAATCGGTCTTTGACTTTTCTTGACTTTTTGATTTTTTTAGACTTTTTTTGACTTTTTTACTTGAACTTATACTCTTAAACTTTTAAAACTACAATTATAAATTATAATATTTTAAATGAAATATATGATGACTATTAACTTATTGTAGAATTGTCAAAATAATCACTAAAAGAATTATTAGAGAATTTATAATAATTATTTACAAACTAGTAATAAATATTTATAAATTCAAAGCTGTCACAAAGTCATAGCTAGATCAATTGGCAATCAACCCATCCAACAAGCATGAGGTCCGGTTCGAAACATGGGGTATGCATTTTTATAGTGTTTTATTTTCCTTCAATATTGAAGTTGACCCACATCGGTGAAAACACAAACCACAACCTACTATAATCTCATATTTATTCCAAGCCAAACACATAAGTAATTCCAACCTAATACGAAAAAAAAATAAAAGTTTAAACCGGTCCGGGTCGACCGGTGAACCGGCCGGTTCGCATCGAGTCAAATTACGTGGTTGAGCCGGTGTAGGGTCTGGTTCCCGGTCGAACCGACCGCTGGTTTAAAAACACTGGAAAAGATGGTGTCAAAATGGGTTCTGTTGGCTAAAACAGTAGCATGGGAAGCTGGAAAAATGGGGCATAGAGGGCTGCTGATGTGGATTTCTTGATCTGTTGTGAGGTTTTGTGTGTAAATAATCAATAGAGGTTGCAAGTGTGTTGTGTATATTAATATTATATTATATGTACATCTAAACTTATGATTATATATTTGGGATTAGTGATAATAAAATATTTTTTTTTAATTTTTTTTTCACATTCTATGTAAAAAGAAACTGTGCCATGAATTAGATAATTGTTATTTGAATTGTAGAAATAAAATTTTTGTAAATTCATTTTAGAGAATGATATTGTTTGTTCTTATATGTAATTGTAATCTGAATTGGTAAAGACTCTAATATTATTATTTATTTTAAATTATTTAGTAAACCCGTATAAATACAGGTTAATAAACTAATTATATTTTATTTATGTGTATGAATAAAAACCACGTGTGGATATATCGACCCCAACTTAGTTGGAGGCTTAACATACATGATCCACCGCCACGCGGCCGTTTTTTCTTTTTCCTTTTCTGAATTTTCACTCCAACCCCTCCCTCTCTTTCTCTCTTACAACCGTCCTGAAAATTATTCCTATCATTTTTTATTTTTAATTGTCTTCTTTTTACAACAAAACTTTCTGGATCGATTTTCCTACAACGATTACATACATGAACTTTATGATTTCATTTTAGCTATTATGACTATTGATGATACGATCTGTATGAAGTTGCGGTTCCCTATCGATTGAACCCGTGCCCTAACCCCTGCGCAATGTTCGAAGCACACGTAAGTGTTCATTTATTTCATTTCACTAATTATAATTAGATAGTTTTATCTATTTATATACCCATTTACCGTTACTGTGTATCTTGTTGATTTCGAATGATGATTATTTACATCTATTTACACTTTGACTTTCTTCCCTACTTCAAATTTCAATATAAAACTTCAAATTTAAATAAACTTTATATTGAAATTTTTGTTATTTGTATTGAGCCTTACTCCAATAACTACACACCAAACAAACGAAGGCCAGTCCAGCTGATGCACACACATTGGATATGTGATAGAGTATGTATAATAGTTACTGGGTATACAAGCTTCATTGGTGAATTTTTTCCAAGGCTTAGTTTTTAGCTACATGCAAATGCCATAACTGTTGGTGTTGTTGGCTTAGCCCAATGATTGTTTCATGATTGGTTGACATTTGAGCTGATGTTTATCGGCTGGGTAAATATGTTTAAAGAGAAGATGGTAGGTTGAAAGAGAACTGGTTGCACCGTTAGCAGCCACTCACCTGTAGTGTTAAGTGGTGATGTTATTTCTATTTGACAACACAGACGTTATCTGAACTGATTTTTAGTGTAAGCACACTGTTTTTGCATTTTTCTTCATATCTCTTACCAACTTTGTTTTTACCCCTTCTGCCATGATCGTCTCTACAAGTTCCTGTTATGTTAATATTTATATATCATGAGATCTAGTACTCTGAAATTTTGTCTTTAAGTGGACTATGGAAATTACTGTGGATTGTTTTTACATCTTTTGCTTTTAGGTATTGCATTTGCTTCGAAGATATTTGGGTGAGTATGTCCATGGACTTTCTTCAGAGGCCTTAAGGATCAGTGTCTGGAAAGGTTAGTTTATGATTTATGTTATGGTATGACTTCGTTCAGACTTATCTGATATTCAGACTACTTTTAGGACGTTGTTGTAACTGCTCAGTGCTTGTATTAACAGTCTGGATTTCTATATTTCTTAAATACCTAAAACAACGGGTAAAGAATGGAATTGGCCTAATATAATATTCAACACATTGATGCCTCATTTAGCTTTCCTTTGGAATGTGGTGTTTATAGAATTTCACCGTTATCTTGAATACAAAGCAACCAAGGGCAATCTCTTTCTTTAAGTGTGTCATTATGGTCGTGCTCTAACATGTTTGTAATTTGACGGTCCTTGATGATATTTAAAGGCCAAAGAATGTGGGATTAAATATTTGTATAACTTGTTAAGGTTTGTGTATATTTTGTCTGTATCAAAGTTGCTTCATTGGTGCGATGTGTATGTATTTATAGTTAATTGTTTGAAATCCTGCTCTAATGCTGAGTTATATCTTCAGGTGATGTGGTACTCAAAGACTTGAAATTAAAGGCAGAGGCACTCAATTCATTAAAGCTTCCCGTTACTGTAAAAGCTGGCTTTGTTGGTACCATAACATTGAAGGTACTTCCGTATGCTTTAGTTGCTGATTTAGATGTCCTCCTCTTTTTGGCTGTCAATTTGTTTAACTACCTCTTTTGATTGACGATCTTTGTGTTCCGTATTGCACATTTTCTTCATTACAGTTTAATGGCCGTTTATTCTGGTATTGATAACTTCTTTTTGTGTATTGGGCGAATGTTCTTAGCAAATATCGTTACAGTTTAATAGCTAAATCCCTTGATTCTAATAATCTAATAGTGAATAAAATCAAATCCCTGGAAACTTGGGATTGACATCCTTGATTTACTTAACTAGCATGTTGTTTCTGGTTTGACTTCCCTTCAGTGGATAAGGTAATTCTTGAGGTGCGTAGAGCCTGCTCTAGAGTTTTTATTCGAATGAAAAGAAAAGAAGAGAGAATAAAACGATAGAAAAGAATAGAAGATGCAATATATTATTTTTAGTTTTTGTGTTCTTGAGTTTGAAAGAAGAGAAAAGAAATTAAACTTTTTCACATTCCTGAGTTGGACAGAAATGGAAATAAGATTGATGATTTTACAACTTTACCCTTAATCTATTGTATCTTATGTTGAATGAATATATTAAGCCAAGGCTATTTTTGTGATCAAAATTTTGTAAGTTCCCTTCCTTCAAAATCTTCCCATTTTGGGGAGAAAGTTAGGAGAGAAGATATGGCATAAGCCATTAAGTCTCCTCCCATCTCTAATATCCTCTCTTTATAAAAAGATCTTGGGAACACAATTATTTTTGTTTGTTTTGCTTCTCTTCTCTTCTTTCAAGAAAACAACTTTGGGCAGACCATGTTGGTGGAAACCTAGGGTTGACAGAGTGGGAAGAAAGAGTAGTAGGTGAAAGAAATCTTGATACCTTGCTTGAAGCTTAAGAATTACAACATGATAGACTTGTCTTACTGGTTACTTAAGTTAACGGGAGGAAACACAAAAGCTGCATGCCTAATCTTGTTTTTACTTATATTTTGAACTAGATTTAAACCGTGCGATGCACGGCAATTTAAGTTAAGCAATTTTTATACTCATAATTTATTTAGGTTTAATAGTTTAATATTATTTTTCAATTAGTGTTTGAGTATGATTTATAGATTTTTTAATTAATTATTATTATATTTAATATTATCTAACTCTATCTAAATTTTTTTTTTAGTTTATCTTTTAAATTTAAATAATTATTTATTTTTAGATTATGAGAAGCCGCCACGTGTCATTTTTCCTATGTGGCAAAATATGGAGCAACCTTTTATTCTCGTTTAGTATATATAGATAGATAGATAGATATCCATCAAGATTTTGTAGATACTGTCACTATCATCGACTGATGTATTTTGTTCCTCTTTTGGGGCTTCGTTGCTTCAACTGAAGAACTATGGTAATCCATCCAATCATTCAGGTATAAATATAGAAAATCTACTACATGTGCTTGAGATCTGCTTTCTTCTTGGGTCTTATGAACACCTATGGTCCTACATCAACATTATCTGGTTTTTTAAATAAAAAACTCATTTTCCTGAAATTGTTATATACCGTCCTGTCCTCCGTCTGCTTATTTCTTTAACGTGAGAGCCTACTTTAATCATGACACATGGCTAGGTTGTCTCAAACTATACCTCAAGTTCTTCAAACCTGAAAGGTACCTACTTAGTTCAAGCTAGTTCAAGTACTATTCGCTCCTACCTCATCTTTCATAGTTTCAAGTCCTAATCCTCCCATGGTCATTGTGTTAAGAGATTGAAGATGTTTTCTATATTCATTATGAGGTGCTAATCTCAATATATAGAAGTATAAAAAGCTATATATGGGAACAAACTCAAAGTTCAATGCATGTATAACATTTATCTCTAATACTCTTTATGTTGGAGAGAGATGTTAATTGTGCCTAACTTGTTACAAAGAGTGTCTATCTGTTGATTTGAATGATGCCTTTGTGAGAATGTGTCAAGTTGATGCAAGCTAGATTGATGGAGGGTTCGTCCATGTTCCGACTGGATGGTCTCTAATCAATTGATGGTCAACTTCAATGTGTTTGGCACTCTATTCTAGACTTCATTCTTGCCTATGTGGAATCCAGCTCTCTTCGGAGCCTCATAACCCGTGTCATCTCATGTGATAGTGTGACACTTATGTCATAGCTTTATATTCTGCTTCCATGCCTGATCAAGAGACTTTTTTGCTTTTCTAGAAAACTAGGTTACCTCCGACAAATACTCAATTTATGTGGTCAATGTCTTGGAAATTGGGCTGCTCTATGTGACAAGGGATGAAAAATATTTTTTGTATTTCTTATGAGGTGCTAGTCTCAATATATCGTAGTACAAGTCAAGTAAGCCCTTTGCTGGTGGTGCATGACAGTTACTTTGTTGTTAATGTACCTACCTTAAGTGGCAGCTAGGAAATTTTAAATATGGGAAGTGTAGATGTGTACGCAATACATTAGATAGCCCAAAGAAGTGGAAAGTCATATTTGTATACTAACGCTTCTACTATACTCAACAATGTTTAGATCCGTGTGCTTTCCCTCTTGCATTTGTATCCTCTATTTGTCTGATACCAGTTAGTAGGGACCTGTTGTTAAGAAATCACACAAAGCTGTAAGCCTGTAGGTATACAACTTTAGACACATATGGAACCCACACAGTGGCAAAAAGTAAAATCCTTAGTTAAGAAATCACACAAAGCTGTAAGCCTGTAGCTATACAACTTTAGACACATATGGAACCCACACAGTGACAAAAAGTAAAATCCTTAGTTAAGAAATCACACAAAGCTGTAAGCCTGTAGGTATACAACTTTAGACACATATGGAACCCACACAGTGGCAAAAAGTGAAATCCTTAGAAAAAATTTACCATCCAGAGGACCTAACCTGGGGCCTCAACTCCTTATCAACAGTTTGATCATCAAGGCAACAAATCAGACTCTACACTTAACACTTGTAACATGTTCTTTTTGCAATTGATGAAATGGGTTCTTTGTTTCTTACTGATTGCATATCATCCTTATTAGAGATGAACTTTTCAATTGCTATTGCTTTGACATGAATTATAGGTTCCTTGGAAAGGAGCCTGTGATAGTTCTTATAGATCGCGTGTTTGTTCTTGCCCATCCTGCTTCGGATGGAAGGTCTCTTACGGTAAGAAGATATATGATTGTAAGGTTTACTTTTTCGTCTAAAGCTGGTCTTGGTTGATTAAATAAGTATTTATTTATTTATTATGCAGCAAGAGGAGCGTGAGAAGATTTTTGAAGCAAAGCTTCAAGAAATTGAGGTGATATGTTGCTTTTCACTCTTGATATTGTGTATCTTTAGGTTGTCGTGAGTTTTGTTATACGTAACTGAACTGTTGGTTAACTTAATTTTAAGGTCTTATACTTTCTTGTCATTAACACTTACCACTTGCTAATAGGTTTTCTTGCTGAATATATTACTGTATTGCAGGAAGCCGAGTCAGCAACTCTAGATGCGATATCAAAATCGAAGCTTGGAAATGTATGGGGTTAAGTCATATTAGCATAAATATCTATGTTTTTGATCAACATAGCTTGACTATTCTTTCATACCCTTCACTCCTTTTGTTTTATAGTAGCAAATACCTAGAACTTAAGCATACCATTGCATTCTGAATGCTGGAACGCTTCCATTGTTGTTTTCTGAATGCTCCATCTTTAATTGTTTGCAGTCAGTTGCAGGAAATTCATGGCTAGGCTCTTTGATTGGTACAATAATAGGAAATCTCAAGATCTCGATCGGAAATGTTCACATTAGATACGAGGATTCTGTTAGGTTGGTGTACGTCCATTTATTGGGAGTCATTTCCATTTATAGTCTTATGAAAGCTCCTTTGTCCATGTTACATCATCTGCTTTCTATTTGATGAGAAAAACTTTCATTTGTTCAGCAATCCAGGACATCCTTTTGCTGTTGGTGTTACACTGGCAAAGCTTGCTGCTTTCACAGTAGATGAGCAGGGGAATGAAACATTTGACACCAGTGGTGCTCTGGATAAGTTGCGAAAGGTCAGCTCTATCTGCCATCTTTTAATTGCTTATTGCATTTATGACTCTTAACCCTATTGAAGTTTTTTATGTACCCCTTTGGGAAATTTTGCCCTGTGATAAGGATTGGTACTTCAAGATATGTTTTTGTATTGGGCAGTGATGAGCAAAGCTACTGTTTATTGGCATCTGATCATTGTATTGTTAGATCTTTGCAATTCTGCTGTTATTTGTTTTAATGTTGACGATCATTAGTGTGTTGTGCCTTTCACACTTTTCCCATGGAAGGGTAAAAGTATGTAGTTATGGACACCTTTATGAAATTGATTATATTATTTATGTCGTGGTCATGTTAAATGGCTGCTGCTTTTTCGTACACACTGACCAAATATATCCCGTTTGACTTTCTGATATCTCAATATTTTATCTGTAGTCGTTACAACTGGAAAGGCTTGCTATGTATCATGATTCCAACCGACCTCCTTGGAGCATGGATAAGAAATGGGAAGATCTCAGTCCTAAGGACTGGGTTGAGGTACGCTTGTTAGTCTGTTGTGTCAGTTGGCACTACCCCTTATGTAAAACATTTTCATCCTTCCCTACTACAATAATATGTTTCCTCATTTATTTAATTGGTTGTAATCGAAGTACCTTTACTTGGCATGTGCTAGATTCCTAATACTCACCATTTATGAATGATAGATATTTGAAGATGGAATAAATGAACCTGCCAAGGGTCATGGAGTTTCTGCATGGGCTCAGGGTCGCAATTACTTAGTTTCCCCAATCAATGGTGTTCTTAAGTATCATCGTTTGGGGAATCTGGAGAGAACTGATCCGGAATTGCCTTTCGAGGAGGCTCATCTTATCCTTGGTGATGTTTCTTTGACACTCACGGAGGTGAAGCCATGACGTTATAATGAAATTGTGCTTGTTCTTATAATATCTTGTTTGATGTTGTCCAGTGGGAAAATTATCTTGCATTTGTTACCTCCTCTTAGATGAGATCTTGAGTGAATAACATTAATTGAAACCATACCAGTAGCCTCACTGTTCTTGGATTTTTTTATCTTTTCAATATGTGTATTAAGAAGTGGTCTGCTTATGTTCATCGTAATTCCGTTGTATGCTCTGGGTGTTGGTATACCTGGACATGTTTCCTGTGCCAGTATCATAATTTAGAAGATGTAGGAGAACACTTATGCTAGTGTAGAGAACTTAAGAAAGTCAATGGCTGGATAAGTTGAATTTCTAGTGGCACTATTTTCTGTTTAATTTTGGCTTAACTATAGTTTCTCTATTGGCTGCATAATACCCCATTCACCATTGCTGGTAATTTTCTATATAAACATGGTTTCCGTCGTGTTTATCAGATGGTAGTTTTCTAATTGATTTAATCTATTAAATTGCTTTACAGGCTCAGTATCATGACTGGATTCGACTCCTTGAGGTTATATCAAGATATAATTCATATGTTGAGGTGTCACATTTATGGCCCGTGGTGTCGGTTACAGAGGGTCCTACACTGTGGTGGAATTATGCTGCTCAAGCTGCTTTGCAGCAGAAGAAAATGTGGTACTGTATATATGCTTTGAAGATTGTTAATGATTGTTGGCCTTTTACTTAATACCACTGATATTCCAACTTTATGGATACATTCTGACTTCCGTGGTTAAATTTTATGTTCTCAAAACTTTATTTGATGTTAATTTTTAATAACAAAGGGCAGGCATTATAATTTTTTGTAAAGAAGTTGACACGTTACCGTTGTTTTCTGCTAATCCATCCTGGATCCAAAAGAAGATATTAATTCCAAATCCATCTTCACTTTTGGAACATAGGATCAATTGACGGAAGCAGTAGCAGAGTTTCGTTGCTCATTGCTCATGTTTTATTTCTCTTCATTTTGTTACTTGATTTTTCGTACAGGCTAGTTCTGATAATTCTAGCGATATCTGCGTATTATTTATATGATATGTTTTTATGGTTTTCCAATGATTCTTTTATCCCCGTAAATCCAGCTATAGGTTATCATGGGCTCAAATTCAACATTTCAGTCGTCTCCGTAGGCGATACATCCAGCTTTATGCTGCTTCACTGCAAGAGTTGTCAGATGCTGATGAATCGGAAGTTAGAAGTATTGAGAGAGATCTTGATCCAAAAGTAATTCTTTTATGGAGGTACGTGTCCTAGCTGCTATGCTGTCGATAGCTTTACTTCTATTTTCCATGCCATTTCTTATGCTTTTTCCAGAAGTATGCAATATAATTGGTTCTGTGACTGGGATACTTGAACTGAACAATACCTCTACAGTTGGATCTCCCCACTGATTACTTCTTTCTTGGAGTATTCTGTATTTCAAGATCTAGCTTGTTCTCAAGTTTCTTTTCAGTTGTATATCAGATTGCTATGAAAGCTTAACTGCAGTTTTCTGCACTTAGTTTTGCGTCTCTGAACTAATATTTCCTTATATTACTACTCCTTTTAGATTGGATCATTGAACACCTTATATTTTAGACACACGGAAGCTTACTTGTAACATGGTAGGATCTTATGTCTGCATGTGTGTCTACTGATTGTAGCAAATCGTGATAGATTACTAAATCTCCTAATATGTCGTTTTATTTTGTTCCCAACAGAATAACTATTTTAGCGGTTCAAATTACAATAAATTGGATAATCCTTTATACCTGTCTTCTTTCAACGAATAGATAATTATTCATTTTGTGTATTCATATACTTAGGTTTACGCTGTCCGACAAGGTTTTCAGATTTTCTTCCTGATATAAAAATGGACACATTTTCTTACAATCATAACCTAAAGTTGCGCCCATTACACCGAGTTTTACAACCAAGTACACGATTTCATGATTATTCATATAACAGTATTGGGAGCATCACCAAATTTATTTGTTCTTAATGCTTTCTTGCAATGTGTGGTGCTGATCTTCTATTATTTCCTTGTGTGTTGCTGGGCATGTTTTGAAGGCTTTAGAGTCTTCTAGTACGTTGGTAGTGAAGTTACGAGATGAGAAGGAGAAGGCTAGTTGGTTGAGAGGGCTTGTACAAGCAACTTACCGTGCTTCTGTATGATAGTAAAATTTTTAATCTAGTTTGTCCATTTTATAGCATCTGGTTTAGCTACAAGCTATGATGGTCATATGTATATGGTGTAGGCTACTCCATCAGTTGATATACTTGGAAAGCAAGGTGATCACGTCACAGAACTTTCTGAAGCTCGTTCTACTAATACAAAGATAGCTGATTGTATTGTTAACGGAACATTGATGGAAACAAAGCTATTAATATATGGGCAGGTTAGATGTAATTTGTTACGTACTTTACCAAGGGTTTACTCTGTATTCTAGTTTGCTAAAAACATGAAAAATTGGTTTTCTAGTATGATACGTCGCTTTCATGCTGTATTCTGAATTTAATCTTACATTACTCTTTATATGATAATGATATACAAACATTGTTCACTGTTGTAGGTGGGAACTGAGGTGCATGATGATGTGGAGGTTAAAGTTCTTGAGGTTCTTGCTGTCGGGGGAAAGGTTTGTATGCTTTTTTTTATGTGTTTGAAAATATATGGTGTGAGATAATAGCATAGTTGCAATTCCATTTTTATATTTGGCACTAGTTTGGCAAATAAACAAGAAATATTAAATTAGTTCTACTTGCTAATTCAATTATTTTTGCGTGAAACACAATGGGATTTTGACATTTTATAGTCTTATATATTGCATTTATAAATGAGTTGTGTTGTTAAGATTGTACAGTGCATGCTAGAGTTTTGATGCGGTTACCTAGTTTCCACGGCTAGCTTGTCCCAGTTATATCTAGGACTGCGTTTTCAATAGAATAGAATGAATTCTACGAATAGGTTGATTTAACATGTATAGGAACACAATTGGTGTCACTCCAGATGTCAAAACACATGGATCATGAAATGGGAAAACGGAAATGTATGCAAAAGGTTTTAGAAGAGGAATCTACGAAGACCCTTTCACACAATAACCATACATGGCCATCATACTATCTATGCCCATGGGCTATTGGATATCGGGTACATGATGAGGTTCTCTTACACATTTAGGCATGACAAATAGTGATACATGGAAAGGAGTAATGATATTGGCGGGTGGTAGATCTGTCGTTCATTATTGGGTTGCATCTGGGTAGCTGGAACGAAAATGGATGCCTTGATGATCCCTTAATCTTCCTTTGATCGTAGTGTTGGGGATACATGTCATTCTTGGAATTATGACTTAATCTAGTGGGGTGGGTGGTTGGAGATTTCAAGTACCAGTCAGGGAAATGCAAAAGTTCATACGGGTATGACTGTTTCGGCCAAAGTGTCTCCCCTTAAGGGATAGCCTGTAACACCTACATTCTTTCTGGTAACAGGGGTAACCAACACCTATGGTCTCTTTTTTGGTTTTTGTGGCACTTAAGTCACCGACCAAACAGAAACTGAAATTCTTGATAGACAAGTTGGAGTAGGACAGCAGAATGATTTGCTTACAATCACATTGTAAACTGGAAGGATTGCAAACGCACGTCACTCGGAATTTAACTTCACGAAAACGCCGAAGATAAAAGAACGCAGAATTTTATTGATTGAAAATAAGAATGAATTAAAACAGAGGCCGGGATAGATATATATTGACCTGGCTATCCTAGTCCTAAATAAACTTAAATACTTATGCTAATAATATAAAACTCCTATCTAATTGAGTTTCCTAATAACAAAATAATAAATATTTTCTAATTTAAAATTTTCAGCAAATCAGTTTTCTTGCTGCACAAGTCTGTCTACATCACAAGTGAAACAAGACTATAGAATATCACACCAAAATGGTTTGGAATCACTGGAGTGAATCAATGAAGTGCGAGATCCCAAACATATGGCCTTTTTGTTCTCTTCTGAACCGTTACACACAACTTTCGTCATGCAAGATCCCCTTTTCGATTGTATTTTTCCAAAAATCATTTTAAAAATCTTGTGCAGTAGCAATGTAGCATAATTATGAATCACTTTATATGAGTGTCATCGTTAAAAAGAGTATCTATAATTTGGAGCTTAGACAAAAGCAACTTGATGTGGTTGTCATCTGTCAACATCATGTACCAATTGAAAACGGCACCAATGTAACTAGATGACCTTTGTGCTACAAAAAAAAAGTGATTCTTACTTGCAAAATTCACATATAACTTAAGGAAGTTTCCAACCGGTTCATCAGATTAGTCAGAGAAAGATACTCTGAATTTCATGACTCCCTAATAGGTGAAGTACGTGAGGCTCATCCAATGCATATGAAATGACTTTTCCCGTTGCAGAAAAATATCATAATCTGGGATATGTGGTTATGAAGTTTTGTAGATTTTTTTTGTTTTTTAGATTAGTGATATAATTCTTTCTTGGGAAAAATTGGGACATATGTACAAATGATGGCAGTATCAGTATGCAATTTCGTGAAAAATTTGGACATCCGTACAAGAAGCATGGCATCAGACAGTTGGTCTTCCTTCATGTGATTTTTAGGATGGATTAGTTATAGTTGATTAAGTCATGGGCAACTGCTGTATTGATATTTGATGATATCATTTTTCACTGCATGTAGTGACTAATTTTGTATGATTTTGATATCAGAGTTTACTGCATGTAGAGTGATTGATGTACCTGTAATTCTTTGTTGCAGGTCTATGTTGCATCTTGTGACAGGGATCTAACAGTTAGGATGAATTTGCACTTGTTGAAGATCAAGGATGAACTCCAAAATTCTTCAACGGGTCCACATTATTTAGCTTGCTCTGTTTTGGAGAACCACGGTGCTTCTGATTCCGTAGGTGTTGTAAATTCTCAGGTGGAGTTATCAGTCAGCCTGGCTGAGGAGGATGATGATTTCACCGATGCCTTGACAGATTTCACATCATTACCTGATTCTGTCGAAGCTTTGGTTCATGAGAAAGATCCTGGAAAAGCTGGAGGTAATTCTGGAGATATATTCTATGAGGCAGAAGGCATTGATGACTCTGATTTTGTGTCACTTACCTTCTTGAAACGGAGTCCTCAATCTCCTGATTATGATGGTATAGATACTCAGGTAAATGATTACAGCACTTAGTATGTGTGAATATAATACAAGGCGTTAAAAAAGTGCTTGTCATGCAACTCCTCGTCTCATTGATTTTCTTTATGTTTGTGATATTACTTCTAGATGAGCATCCACATGTCAAAATTAGAATTTTTCTGCCACCGTCCGACTATTGTTGCTTTAATAAGTTTGGGCATTGATATGGGCACTGCAAGTGGTGGGATAAGTGATACCAGTACATCAAAGGAGGATGAAACTTTGGTGCAGAAAGATAAGGCTGCAGAGTATGGGCAAGCGAAAGTCAAGGGATTATTGGGACATGGGAAAGTTCGAGTTGTATTTTTATTAAACATGAATGTTGACAGCGTCACTGTTTTTCTTAACAAGGAGGATGGCTCTCAGCTTGCGATGCTTGTGCAAGAAAGTTTCGTGTTGGATCTTAAGGTGAGGAAATGCTAGCTATGTTTTAATTTTTTTGCTCTTTTTGAATGTACATCTAAACACGGTAATATAAAGGATGCTAGGTTGTCTATAGTTTTGCAGTCATCGAGTGTTTTTTGTTAACATTTGTTGCACTAGTGTGTGTACTGCCATGGTTATTTATAGTATTTTTTTTGCTTGTTTAACCTTTTTTGGTTTTGGATCAACAATTATGCCCCTCACTTCCTGTATATAGTAGCATCAAGGGCCTATCCCATAAGGGTGTCGAGCAGTGAGCTGGTGCAATCCTCTGAAGGAGGTCTCAGGTTTGGTTCCGCTTGTTCCAAAAAACATAGAAAAGAAAATACATTGGAAGGCCTAGATTAGAGGTCTTGATTTATAAGAGGTCTTCAAGCAAAGACATAAATACTCGTTAGTATAAATATGATATTTGCCATGTAACCTACCCCTTTTAAACGGTTTTGGTTCTTCAACCTATCAAATCTTTGTGTGAGCCTGCTACGTATGGCATCTTATCCTGGTATTTACAACTTCGTGGATGTATATTGAGTGAACTTCAAGTCAATAATGAGATATACAGTTTGCATATATTTAAATTAGATGTTGCAACTGTTTGTTATCATTAGATGTTTGTTAGGAGATAACCCAGAGACTATGTAGAGCTATATTGGTTAGAAAGCTTTTGTTGCATAAGATGTCTGTCTAGGTTGAATGGTCATGTATGATGGTAATATTAGATTGCTAATCAAAAATGATATTGTTGGACACAAGCTTGTTTTTTGATTCTTTCTGTTATATATTTTCATCACAAGTTTCTTCTTTATTCTTATTAAAAGATTGGTTGAGAACCCTGTTTTTTTGTGACATCCCAGAGAGACTGGCTCTAAAGCGTCTCTCTTACTTATGAAAATTGATGCTCAAACCTGTAGCCTATATACTTATGATGGGTAGAATGTGCTTACATGTTCAGTAAGTAAATCCCTGAGGTATTTCTCAACAACATTATCTTGTTCGGCTTCTCCCTTCTGCATCTAAACTCTGAGGATTGAAATCTGTATTACTTCTAGCTCTCTAGAAAATAAGCAATAAAGTTTCACTAGCTTATTGTAATTTTAGCTCATACAAGGGAGCCTTTTGTAAAGCTTCCTTACTGCTTTTGTAGAAAGACTTATTCGAGGAAGTTCATTGGGGCGTGTTTCTAATTTGCTAACAAATTATTTTCTTAGGTTCACCCTGGTTCTATATCCGTTGAAGGTACACTGGGGAACTTTAGGCTGTGTGATCTTTCACTCGGTAGAGATCATTGTTGGGGATGGCTTTGTGATATACGTAATCAGGGAGCTGATTCTCTTATCCAGGTACAGTTGTAGTTGATGCTGTGCATTATGCTTAATAGTTTTTTACTTTACCCTGATCTCTCTTCTCTCTCTCTCTATACATATGCGTCAGTTCACTTTCAAGTCCTACAGTCCTGAAGATGATGATTACAAAGGGTATAATTATAGCTTAAGTGGCAAACTATCTGCTGTTCGTATTGTTTTTCTCAACAGGTTTATTCAAGAGGTTAGTTTGGACCTTTTCTATCCTTTCCAGTTGAATGAGTAAGCTCAGTATCTTCTCTAGTCTCCTTGCAGGATCCTTTCCAGTTGGACTTGGTGCTGATTAAATTTTTAATGGATCGCTTCTTATAGTTTCTGTGGGTAAGGACTACATGCTTAATTTTATTTCCATATTTGAATTCATGCTGCAGATCTCCGCCTATTTTGTGGGACTGGCAGCTCCCAATACAGAAGAGGCGATCAAGTTTGTTGATAAAGTTGGGGGCTTTGAATGGTTAATTCAGAAGTATGAGATGGATGGATCTGCTGCACTTAAGTTGGACCTCTCATTAGAGACTCCAATAATAATAGTACCACGGAATTCCTCAAGCAAAGAGTAAGTAGTTCCCAGAACTGCATTTTTTTTTTTTCATGCGGAAGCATATTGTTTGGTGATAAATGATAATCTTATTGGTTATTAAATATTAAGGTCTATTTTAGGACAAGGATGCTGAACCGATTATGTTGATATATGGTCTTTGAGTCCCGTGTGTTGAAATTTCATCAGTCCAAATTGTCTTCTGCATTCCTATTGATCTGAATATTTTGAGCTTAAAACCCCGTTGGTGTTGTAGATCCCTTTTGTGGTCCTTGACTTCCCAATATGTAGGGCGAAGATTGTGATTATGTCTTCTCTCTCTCTGTTGGTGAACAATCCATTGATTTTGGTTGTTAATCATCAAAGATCATTTTAGGTAGTCAGATGCAGTGGCTTTGGTTTGTCATTGAACTTTAGGAACGTATATTTCTTTTATATGTTTATTTTATGCAATGCATTTTCTTAGCTATTCCTCTTAAGACATGCATAGTATTACAAAGATATCGGACTTTCACCGTTTTGTTGTTGAGTTATTATTTGAGTTGGAATTTTATTGATTGATGATGCTTTTCTTTGTTTCTCAATATCATTTTTCAGCATGCTTCCGTTTCTTGTCTGCATACAAGTTTCTCATGCACTTGCATAGCTGCAGAGATTCGTTCATTTATAGTTCACTATTTTCACCTGAATGACAATTATAATTGTGCTGTTGGATTGTTCCTGTACGATGTTTACCTTACGTGTTGTGTAAATGGTTTATCTTTGTTGACAAATTTTCTCTTATGGATGCAGCTTCCTACAACTTGATCTAGGCCATTTATGGGTGACGAATGAAGTTAGTTGGCATGGACCTGTGGATGATCCATCAGCTGTTCATCTTGACGTTCTTCATGCACAGGTTCTTGATTTTTTTTTTCTTGTATACCACTACTGAAAAGTAACATGAACTAAGGTGTTGGATATTGCTGCAGATCTTAGGAATCAATATGGTTGTTGGAGTAAATGGTCTTCTAGGGAAACCAATGATAAGAGAAGGCCGTGAAATTCATATCTTTGTCAGGCGCAGCTTAAGAGATATTTTTTGCAAAGTTCCAAATTTTGCCTTGGAAGTGAAGGTTTGGGCATTGACTTATATTACAACTTTTTTTACTGGCTTCTCTTGCTTCTATAGCCAATGAAGTGCTTAGAAGTATCTATAATCTGTGCCAGTGGGTTTGCTTAGGATTTTTTGAGTGGAGGAGCGAAGTAGTGATTCAGCCTATATATTAATTGATGAATATTTCACTAAATACTATTTTATTATTAATTTTTTGGTGGATTTAATACTCATCTGGGAATCTTATGGGTAAAAAGAGTTGCTTCCTTCCTTTCCTCAAAAAATCAATTTCCCTGCAGATCCTTCCCCTATACATCATTATGGGGTTTGGTTGTTCTCTGAATTTGACTAATATCATTCTGGTTCTTGTTAGAATGTATACACATTAAAGTGATATCTTTGTTATGCTTCTGCAGCTCTTTTGATTGGAAAAGCTAGTTGGTTTTTTTCTAACCACAACGACGCCTCCACACCACTTTTAAGACACTTTTGTCCCTAGTGGGATTTGCACCTACAACCTCTTGTATGTATATCAATTGATAGTGCTTGATGAGTGATATTATTAAATACCAACCTTATCGAAGCACTCATTCCAAGGGGATCCTCCTATGGAGCTTGATAAAAGAGTAGAAAGTCTTTGTTAAATCATAGTGCTACAATTTCAATGATCTTTCTGGTATTGCTGCGTACAATATTTAGATATTGAATATCTTGTTTTTTGCAGTACCATACGAGTAGCTCACTTTGGGAACTTATTAAACTCATATCCAATATGAGTTAATTATACCGTCATAAATGTTTTCTTCTCTTTGGGACTTGTCTTTTGGAAGTATAATCTTTTAGGAGAAATGAATTTACTGGCTTTATTTTGTTCCTAAATGTTTGCAACATAGACAAAGTTATAAACCCAATATTTCTCTTCCCTTGACAATAGGTAGGCTCTCTGCATGCGGTGGTGTCTGACAAAGAATATAGTGTAATTACAAGCTGTGTCACTATGAACTTGAGTGAAGAACCTAAGCTCCCTCCTAATTTTCGTGACACCAACTCTGGATCAACTGATACAATACGACTGCTAGCTGATAAGGTTAACATGACCAGTCAAGTTTTTTTGTCACGTACAGTTAACATTATGGCAGTTCAGCTTGATTATGCATTGTTAGAGCTCTGCAATGGCATTCAAGAGGATTTACCATTGGCAAATATTACTGTACGTAATGAGAAACACATCCATCTTATCAGGTGTCTCTTTGCACATCTTGTTTAGCTCTGTCTTTGTTTTTAACGATCTTTATTTTTGGCTCAGCTGGAGGGCCTGTGGGTTTCATACCGAATGACGTCTTTTTCAGAAATGGACCTTTATATCACCATACCTCGATTTTCTATTTTGGATGTTCGCCCTGATACCCGACCTGAAATGCAGCTAATGCTCGGAACAAGTACTGATGTTCTTAAACAAGCTTCGACTAAAGGTGGACTTGTTAGAGCTGTAACGATGTCGAATGTGGATGCACCACACTCAACCATGTTATTGATGGATCTCAGATGGCGGTTGTCATCTCAATTGTTTGTGGTTCGGATTCAGTTGCCTCGAGTTCTTGTTGTTCCAGACTTCCTTCTTGCAGTTGGTGAGTTTTTTGTGCCATCTTTGGGAGCAATAACTGGCAAGGAGGAGGTTATGGATCTGAAGAACGATCCAATCAGTAAAAATGACACCATTGTTCTGTCTGGTGCACTCTATAGACAAGCTGAAGATGAGTTGCACCTTTCACCAAATCGAAAGCTGGTAGTAGATGCTGCAGGAGTTGATGACTATATTTATGATGGTTGCGGGAAAACTATAATATTGAATGATGATCTGGAGCATTCACAATCTTCAGAGTTCCAACCCATAATTGTTATTGGAAGGGGTAAAAGACTGCGGTTCATAAATGTGAAGATTAAGGTAATGGCATTACAGACTTGCAATCCATTTGAATTTGACTATGTATGGGTATTTATGTTGGATGTTTGTGGACTATCTTGATGTTGAAAGTGAGTTACTTAGGAAAAGTTGAAATACAATCTCTCAAAAGTCCTCGTAGCAAGTAACAAAGTGAGACCTTACATTTAGTCATAACTTTTGGTTCTTGTTAATATGTGTGAGTATTACAGCTGTTGCTATAAATAGAACTTATGCTTCTAACTACTCAGCTTTGCCATGATTAGCTTTTTATGTTAAGCATTGTCACATATCATTTGACATTTATGATACTGAATTAGCATGAACTAATTTGTTATAATTGCCTTGATCTTTTCAACAATGTATGCAACTCTACTTGGACTTAGAATATCATTAGAAGTGACATCTCTTTTCTAGGCCTGATGTAATTCATTATTTATCAGGAGCACTTCTTTTTTGTGTCGACGTCCATTCTCCTGGGATTACGTATTATAGAGTCAGGATTTTCCCCTTATAATTACACATTTACACAGATTAGAGCCCTAATTGTTTCCCCGTGACAGAGCCTCGGGATGGGAAAGACCTACCTCTGCTAACACAAGGCATTGGAAAGGTAGGTTATAGACTAGTCACTAGAGCCCCCATCTCATCTTTTGATTCTGCTGTTTATATTAGCTCACTAGCACTTCACCTAATCTATTCTGGCCTTAGCCCTGTGTGCCTTCTTGCATAAGGGTTCACTGGACCAATTCATGATCCTAGACCTGATCATTATGGACAGTAAATAGGTTCAAATGTTTTGAACAAGATCCAACCCACTTTGAAGACCCAGATTGACTTCATTTTGGCTGATTGGGTATGATTGCCATGTATGGCTAAGTTAAGGTTTGGTGGGATTTTCAGTTTTGCGAATGAGTAGAGGGGAGAGCGTTGAAGATGCAGTGTTTTATGGTTGCGTTTGTAGGGGTTGCTTACCTCGGTATTATGTCGCCTGCTAGTATTCTTGCCTTATGCCTATTTGCTCGAATTAATAGCTTTTCTGTTTTAGGTGCTCTTTGAAGATTAAGTAGCTATTCTTCAATCACATGCATGACAATATCAAATTTTTGTGTTTTCAAATTAGTTGTATTTTGAGCAAGAAATAAAATATATGTAGGTGCAGATTCTTGAAGTTGACGAAAATTAGTCGAAATACTAGAGTAAATGTGACCTTAGCTTACCTTTGACTTCATAATCTAACAAAATTAGTTTTTTCACAATTGTCAAATTGGAGGATTGGCATGAATCGTCCCCAACTTGACTAGTAAAACACTGATCAAATCTATGCTATTTTAAAAGAGGGGCTTCGGATAACTGAAAATGAAGTAAGATTATACAAAGCAACATTGAAGTAAAAACATGTTCCTGTGGTATATGGGTAGCATTCAATGTTCTAAACCTGCTCTAGATTGTGTAGTTGGATGTTGAATCTACATCCTAAGAGGAACTAAATCTATTTAGGTACCAAGTCTTGGACTACACCACTTTAATCAGTATTGATATATGATTCTTGATTATTTGTAAAACTGATTTCTGTCCAATATTGTCTCATTTAAGTTTTTCTTGATGTCAGAATGCTTTGCTCTTGACGGATTACACATACTTGAGCAACGATAGCAGTTTCTCTGTGTCCATTGAAGATGGTGTAGAAGTTGTGGTGCAGGACAATTTTTCTTCAGTCAGTGAAAGTGAAAGAGAGAATCTGGCTAAAGCTGAAAAATTGTTGTATTCTTCGAGTACTTCCAATGCCGACCAGATTGAATCATCTAAACCAAGTTTAAGTTTTGAGGCCCAGGTATGTCAATGGTCTAGATGTATTGTTTGTAATGCTTTGTTCTGCATTTTTCCGTGTTGTTCTATGTGTCAACATTGTGTTTATAATTTTGCTCTTCATTGGGCTCAACTTTGATGCTCATGGAGTATAGCACAGGGGCGTAGTAGCCATTGTCCACCGAATATTATTTGCAAGAGGTATATACACACATACATACATACGCACGCACACACACATGCATACATAAGAGGTCTTTATATGTATATATATGTATATATATAGATAGATATGTAAATCGGATAGTATCAGGTGTGGGCACTGTACAACATAAAGATATTCTTTTCGTTAATCCTCTAGTGATGGCCATTGTCCACCGAATATTATTTGCAAGAGGTATATACGTACGTACGTACATATATACATACATACATTCATACATATATATACATACATGCATATATATACATACATATATACATACATCTATATCTATATATATATATATAAAGAGAGAGAGAGAGATTTTGGATATTTACAATGATCCTTAATCCTTTGTACCTGATTTTCTAGGTTTTTATCAAAACTAAAATTTTTATGCTTTTTTAACAAATCTTGGAAACGTTTTCTCAATAATGCTAGATTTTGGATAATATCGGAAGCATAATTAAGTATGGCAGACTCTTTTATCCGAATATAATTTTGATATTGAGATTAAGTCTAACAAAAATGTTATAGCAGATTTCTTGACAAAAGATGGCAAAGATAATTTTAGATTAGATGGTATAACATATGCTATTTCTTATGCTATATCAAATATTCAAATACAATCATTCAGATTGTTTTAGCATAAAATATACCATAGATTTTCCTTATTTATCTAATGAAGTAGGTATATACATATACACACAAACACACACACACACACACACACACACACACACACACACATATATATATGTTTTTGTGGTGTGTATATCAAAGAGTAAGAATTAACTATAGCTCTTTTCTAAAGCCTTTTGACTAATTTGGCCCACTGAAAACCAAATTTGGCCCATTGACTAATAGCAAAAGGATCTCTGTCACCTCTCATGGTTTTTGTCATCGTTTTGAGTCGATATATTGTATTAATTACGTACTTATATTATATGTAATCTTATCTTCTCATGAGTGTGCTATGTCAATTACTTTGACACTCTTTCATATGTTTTTTCTAGGATGTATTACGTCCAAATCAGAATTTTTCATTTAAGAGTATAGATTAAAGTATGTTCATGTTCTAACATAACTTTCCAATTTTGCAGTTACATGAGATATAAAAGGCTTTATGATAATAATATTGTTTAACTCATTGATATCGAAGTTATTTGATATGTGAATATTAGAGATATGTAGGTTCTTGTCACCTTCATTCCAAGCTGTTATGAAACCATCCCTAGATGGCAAACCTGAAAGATATATGATGCAATCTTATCAAACCATAGATGTCTAATCAGAATGAGTCCTCTTCTTTGGTTCTTTTTAATTTCCCTTTTACTAAGTCATCCCTTTGAATGTTCCTTGCTATAGGCTATACTTTGTCTCCATCGTATAAATTTTGGAAATCTTCAGTTTCTCAATATATTAGAAAGTTTATGAAGTTCTGTACTTTTCCTATCTGTACATAATATTACATGGGTTCTTTTATTGATGTGCCAGGTGGTGTCTCCTGAGTTCACTTTCTATGATAGTACCAGAGCGTCTATTGATGGTTCCTTCCATGCTGAGAAGCTCCTTCGTGCAAGAATGGATTTGAGCTTCATGTAAGATTACTTTCAGTTGAATTGTGCTTCCTCTACTTATTTAGTCTTTTTTCTTTCATTTAATTTCAACTTTTGAGTTGTTCAAGGGTTGATAAGTAGGCGAAAGGCACGTTCATGTTCTTAGGAGAGTGGAAGCTCAGTAATGACTTTATATCTATCCAATTTAACTTCCAAACATCTCTTTTAAGTAGGAATTCATATAACTTTGATATTTGAGTTTTTTAATTCTCGTTTTTTATGGATACGAACTCTGATGTAGATAGACTTGTGCAGCAAGGAAAAGGTAATAGAACTGCTGGAAGTTGATTTTAATTAGGAAGTATTTATTATTTAGTTATTATTACTAGTAGTTTTAGTTATTTAGGATTAGGATTAGGATATCTAGGTCTATAAATATAGTTGCTAGCTTGTTTAAATGAGAGAAAATAGTCAAGGGAAAAGGGCGTCTCACACCGAAACACAAACGACTAGAATAAGACTTCATATCCGAAAAATAATTCGGGAACCGATACGTCTATCAGTTTGTTTAAAACAGCTTATGCTACCGATGAAGAGTGGAGCTCCAACCACAGGTACCTCCACCTAAGGGACTAAGAAGGCCATTGCTAACCCTTAAGCTCAACCCATTGGAACCCATGTTATCGATGCCAAGAAACAGGTCATACTTCAAATCAGTGCCGAGTAAAGAAACTGGTTAATTTAGCTGAACGAGATGACATTAGTGATGCTGAACAAGATGGTGATGATTTTTTATCGGCCCTGATGATGTTCATAACGAGGAAGAAGAATATTACAACGATGGGTACTCATATGTCGTGCGTAGATTAGCACTTGCCATAATATCTTTCGAACCCGATGTAAAATTAATCAAGATGGTTAATGTCATCATCGATGGTAGAGTAGTGAAAATATCATCTCCCGAGATATTGTCACACGACTTAAGTTGACACCACAAAAGCATCCGACACCGTACAAGATTGGTTGGGTTAAAGTCGTCGGAGAAGTACGGGTTACTGAGCAATGTGAAATTCCGATCTCTACGGGTAAGTATGAAGACACAATTGTTTTCGACATTGTAGATATGGATGCTTGCCAAATCTTGTTAGGTTGACCTTGGCAATTCGCTCCGTGCGTCATACACAAAGGGAAGGAAAACACTTGCACATTCTCCAAAGATGGCCACAAATTCACATTGTGTCCTTACTCTGACGGCACTGGCTTGAAAACATATAAAGAACAGGGTAAACATATTATGTTATGTTCTTGCGAGGCTTTCTTAGCCAAGGTACGAAACGCTCCGACGATATTTGTCGTGGTTATAAAAGGGAACGACATGTCTATTGAGAATACGCCACCAAAGCTTCACGGTTTACAATCTTAATTTAAGAGTATTATGCCCAAACATATTCCGCTTGGTCTCCCCTTTTAAGGGATATTCAAGACTAGATTTACTTTATACGTGGGGTTAGTCTTCTAAACCTACCTCACTATCGTATGAGTCTGACAGAACATGCTATCTTACACGATTTGGTCGAAGAACTTCTTAAGAAAGGAGTTATACGAGAAAGCAAAAGTTCGTGCGCGGTTCCCGCATTACTAGTGCCGAAGAAAGATAAAACTTGGCGTATGTGTAACGACAGTTGTGCCGTAAATGAAATCATTGTTATCGGCTTGACTACATGTTGGTATGTTGTATGGGTCTTGCTAATTCTCGAAGATCGACCTTCGAAGTGGATACCATCAGCTTCGTAAAGCTTCGTATTCGGCCGGGAGACGAGTGGAGGACGGCCTTTAAGATGAAAGAGGGCTTATACGAGTAGCTTGTTATGCAATTTGGTCTTTCAAAGGCCCAAGCACTTTTATGAGATCAATGAATCAAGTCTTGAAGCCATTTATCGGAAAATTCGTGGTGGTGTACTTTGATGACATCCATATTACACAGCAAATAAGAGGATGACCACTTAGAGCATGCACACCAAGTCCTTTAAGTGCTACGAGATCATCAGTTATACGTAAACCTCAAGAAATTCAGTTTTATGACCGACAAACTACTTTTCTTAGGGTTTGTAGTTAGCGCTCATGACATCCATGTCTATGATGAAAAGATTAAAGCAATACAGGATAGGCCTAGACCGTAAACAATTAGTGATGTTCGGAGTTTCCATGGGTTAGCCACATTTCTAGTCGATTTATTCGTGATTTTAGTACGATGATGGCTCCCTTGCTGAATGCTTGAAGAAAGAACGTTTCCATTGGAGTGATCTTGCTAATCAAAGTTTTTCACTAATCAAAGAGAAGTTCACAACAGCCCCCATTATGATATTAACTAACTTTGAAAAACCATTTGAATTGGAGACTGATGTTTCTATTGTTGGTATTGGAGCGGTACTATCACAAGAAAAGAGACCAGTTGTATTCTTTAGCAAAAAACTAAGTGATGCTCGAAGAAAATTGATTATGTACGAGCTTGAATTTATGCGATATTCAGAGAATTTGTGCTTCAAACCGATCATAATCAGGCTTTAAAATATTTCAACAGTTTACTTTCGTGATCAAACACAAAGCCGGCGTACAAAATAAAGTAGCGGATGCTTTGAGCCGACGAGCGATTTTACTTACCACAATGGGTTCTAAGGTCATCGGCTTCGATATTTTAAAGCATCTTTATGCTTCGGATGATGACTTTGTAGAAATCTGGAAACAACACACCAACAGTACTTTCGATCACCACTATCTTGTCCTTGACGAGTTCTTCTTTTTCAAGAATCGATTATGTATCTCTCGAGGTTCACTTAGAGAGCATTTAATTCAAGAGCTTCATGGAGGGGGTCTTGGTGGTCATTTGGGTCGAGACAAGACTATTACTTTGGTTGAGGAACGATATCATTGGCCACAACTCACGCGAGACGTACACAAATTTGTGAAAAAGTGTTAAACCTGCCAAAGCAATAAAGGCCGGTCTCAAAAAAACGGCTTGTATACTCCTCTGCCTGTTCCCGAAGCGCCATGGGAAGATATATCCATGGACTTTGTTTTAGGTTTACAACGTACACAACAAACGCATTATTCAATTTTTGTTGTGGTTGATCGATTCTCATTAATGGCGCATATCCTTCCTTGCAAGAAAACTTCCGATGCGTCTCATGTTGCTAGTGTCTTCTTTAAAGAGATCATTCGGTTACACGGGGTTCCCAAGACGATTACTTCCGAGAGAGACACTAAATTCTTGTCTCATTTTTGGCGTACATTGTGGAGGCTTTTTTAGATCGACTTACAGTACAGTAGCTCTTTTCAGCCTCAAATGGACGATCTGATGGAAGTTGTGAACAAGACCATGGTTAACATCATTGGATGCTTATGTAGTGATCGCCCCAAACAATGGGATGCTTACAATAATATGGTTAACTGTTCCACGGGGAAGACACCATTCTCTATAGTGTACCAAAAGTCCGCAAACCATACGTTAGATTTGGTTCCTTGACCGAAGATTTCCGGGTATAGCATTGCTGCCCAGAATTTAGCAAAGATGATCGAATCTGTTCAAATTGATGTCCGAGAGAAACTTGAAGCTTCTAATGCCAAATAATAATTGGACAAAGACAAAAATCGCAGAGTCAAAACGTTTATCGAATGTGATCTTGTTATGGTGCATTTACGAATAGAACGATTTCCAGTTGGTACGTACAATAAGTTAAAGAAGAAGAAGCTCCGTCCCTTATCGAATTCTGCAGAAAATCAATGACAACGCATATGTAGTTGATTTACCCGAGAATTTAGCTATCTCAAACACCTTTAACATCTTCGACTTGGTTGACTATCATTCTCCCGATTAACCTCTTTATTACTCTACCGGCAACTCGTGGGCGAGTCCTTTTCAAGTTGGGGAGAATGATGTAAACAAACTTGTGCAACAAGGAAAAGGTAACAACAAGTAATAGATCTACTGGAAGTTTATTTTAATTAGAAAGTATTTATTATTTAGTTATTATTATTAGGAGTCTTAGTTTATTTAGGATTAGAACAAAGGCTAGCAACTATATTTATAGACCTAAATATAGTTGCTAGCCTTTGTTTTATTCATTCCGTTTTTCATCAATAAAAATTTTGCGTTCTGACTTTCTTCATAATCGTGAAATTAACATTTGTTTGCATCTCATTCCAGTTTACAACTTGATTGTAAACAAATATGTCCCTGTCCTATTCCAGTCCTATTCCACACTGACATCAAGTTTTAAAAAAGCATAAACATTAACGTTGACCATGAGAACATGTGAAGTTTCTGCGATGAAAGATTCAAAGACTGGTCTGTGAAGGAGAACAATCATACCGGACTTAATTTTCTTATCTGCGATACATAGTTGAAGTCCAGATTATGTATATCTCTTAGGCTACTTTACGATGCATGACCAGTCAAAGGAATCCTACCTTTCTTCTAGCGAAGTACTTAGAGGATTCTCCAATTCTAATCACTCGCATACCTACGAATGAAGAATAGCCATGTCTTTGTCAATACCGTAAGAGTTGAGTGTATACGACAAGAATCAAGGATACCGAGAACATTCCCAGTTCTATTACGATTCGTTAGCATACAGTTACTTTACATATCGAATATCTTGAGCTCTAATCGGTATAGAGGCATTTTAAAGTAGTTTTTTGAGTTGGTCTCAAGTGGCTTGCGAGTTGGCTGAATCTTTTACCTCTAGGTCGCCATTTATCGGAGATGTCATTTAGTGCCTATAAGATCTCATTTGATAGACAATTGAACAACCACTTAAAAGCATGAAGCCAACTAATATGTACTGGGCCAAGTATATAAGCATTTAGAAAAGATATCACGTTAGTAATTAGGTTTTGAACATTCAGTCATACGTTTTGACGATATATAAATACATTTCAATTTACCGACCTACCTAAGGCTTAAATAAGTCAAGCTGTTGGTGTCAACCTTCCAAATATTTGAGTGTTACATGATTATTGTAAATTCTAGAGAATCATTGGTGAAGTATGGACATACTAGATAAGTGTTAGGTAAGGTTTTATATTATTCTATAAGCTTAGATTAAGTATTAGATAGTTTTCAGGTTTGTTTCCAATGTGTATGAGTTGCATGTTTTGATCGTTATGTAAATAGCACGAGATATTATCTTTTTCTCCAGTTAATCACACATTCATCTTCCAAGTACACCACTGATATAAACAATCATAATTTGATAGTAGTATGAATAATTTACGAATTTGAAGATGGCATTCAACTTTTTTTCTCCCTAACATGGCCAGCCGAGACGTCTCAGTGCCTCAAGTTTGCCTTTTCTTAATAAAATTTTGTAGATTAAGATTCAGTTTCATTAACCTCACCTGTGGAAGTATACCTCCCCTTGCAATTGGTGACTAATGTAATTAATTGTATATATTTTCTGTTCTTAATAGGTTTGCTTCAAAAGAAAATGATATATGGATTCGAGCTCTTCTCAAAGATCTAACTGTTGAGGCTGGTTCTGGTCTTAGAATTCTTGACCCAGTCGATATATCTGGTGGATATACTTCTGTAAAGGATAAAACAAATATATCTCTGATTTCTTCCGATATATTTGTTCATTTATCTTTGAGTGCCATCTCCCTGATTCTTAATCTACAGAGTCAGGCAGCTGCAGCATTGCGGTTTCAGAATGCTGATCCCTTGTCTCCTTGTACTAACTACGATCAAATTTGGGTGTCTCCAAAAGGTTTTCTTATTTACGCAGTTCATTTTATTGGCATGCCACGCATGTATTTTTCTTGCACTAATTACTCCTTTGGACTATGTCTTAACAAGAAGACGAAATTGATTTCTTTTGCAGCAAAGGGGGATCATAGTGCAATTACATTCTGGAGACCTCGAGCTCCCTCCAATTATGTCATTTTGGGCGATTGTGTGACTTCCAGGTAGAAAACGTTTTATGTTCAAGCAGGTTTTCTTTGCAATCTTTTTGCTGTTGTGTTATTAATTATTGGAATTGTGTAACTTGTTCCTGAAGGGTACATGTTAAGATTAGAGTAAAATGCATTTAACTTGCTCTCTGATTTCTTTTTACATGATTAGAGTTTTTAGTATTCAAGTAACCTTCTCTTCAATAAGCAAAACATGCGCCCTTAGGGAACAAGTTAGATAATCCCTTAAATATATAATGATCATCTTATGTGTATATACACACAATCACGTCTGTTTGTGCTATTCTCTTGGGTGCGTGATCGTGCTTTCTGAAGAAAGTATTCTGAAAACACTCGGCATTTTTTAGAATTTTCATGTTCAAGTATGCACGTGTGATAAGTTGGGGTTATATGGGAGGGCATTTTCTCAGTTTTTACCTACAAATACTACTGTTGGATTTGGATTTGAGCTAGAGGCATTTTTCTTTACTTTGCAGTACTTATGTTTATCTTAATTGGTGATTGTTTGTGTAATCTCACGAGTAGTTGATTGTTGTCACATGGTTTGACTATGCTATCTTTTTAATATATTTGAGTTTAGGCCCATCCCTCCTTCACAAGCTGTTCTGGCGGTGAGTAATACATACGGGCGTGTACGTAAGCCTCTTGGCTTCAAGCTTGTTGGCTTATTCTCTGGCATCCAACATTCTGAAAAAGTGGAAGATATTGATTGTGACTGTTCTCTTTGGAGACCTATTGCACCCCCAGGATACTTGGCTGTAGGGTGTGTTGCACATATTGGAAACCAACCACCACCAAATCATATTGTATACTGCATAAGAGCTGACCTTGCCACATCCACAGCATATTCAGCATGCATGTTCAGCGCTTCTTCAAATAATACATATACATCAGGATTTAGCATATGGAGACTGGACAATTTTCTCGGATCATTTGATGCAAATCCTTCTGTTAGCTGTTCCCCACAGGACATGTGCTATGATCTTAACCATCTTCTTCTTTTGAACTCAAGTTGGCATCGTCTCTCTGCAAGAGAATCCAGGTCTGATGTTAACATTGACCACGAGAGTACAGACCGACAAAATAGTAACCAGGGCACAAGTTCGTCTGGTTGGGATGCTCTCAGATCAATTTCGAAATCTAGTTGTTACATGTCAACTCCAAGTTTTGAGAGGATCTGGTGGGACAAGGGTAGTGATATCCGTAGACCAATCTCTGTATGGAGACCTATACCACGACTTGGCTACAAGGTTTTAGGTGACTGCATAACTGAAGGGTTAGAGATGTCTATGTCTTATTTTCTCTCTGTTCTCTGACCATTTTAGTTTTATTGAACAGTTACTTGAGCAACTTTAATCATCTTTGCAGTTTGGAGCCACCTGCCTTTGGAATAATATTCAAGGCCGACAACCCTGATATCTCTGCAAACCCCGTGCAGTTCACTAAAGTTGCTAATATCGTTATCAAAGGCCTGGATGATGCCTTTTTCTGGTACCCTATAGCACCCCCAGGTTATGCTTCAATGGGATGCGTAGTTACTCGAGTGGATGAGATGCCAAAACTGAATTTGGTTTGCTGTCCAAGGATGGATCTTGTGAGCCTAGCTAATATTCCTGAGATACCAATTTCTAAATATTCAAGTTCAAAAGCATCTCAATGCTGGAGTATCTGGAAAGTGGATAATCAGGTCAGCAATTACAATTGATAAATTTGGAGATTAGATAATAAATCTTGTTATTCAATACTAATGTGGGTAATAGATCTTAACTTCATGGTTTTGCGTCACTTTTGCTTGTATATTACCATTCTTGTATAAATTTAAGAAGTATTTGAGCTGTCTTTACAGAGAATAAGATATTGTAGAAAGCTTAATACAAGTGTGTCTCATGCCAACTTTTCTTGGCTAATTTTAGGCCTGTACATTTCTTGCACGCTCCGATCTGAAGAAGCCTTCCAGCAGACTGGCCTTCACTATTGGCGATTCGGTGAAACCAAAGACACGGGATAACATAATGGCGGAAGTAAAATTAAAATGCTTCTCTGTAACCATTTTAGACAGTCTATGTGGAATGGTATGCAGCTCGCATATACTTTCCTTGTTGATTATTAGAAGTTTGTATATATGTGTTTCACTCATATTCATTACTTTTATCTTGGATTCTTTTCAGATGACACCATATTTTGACATTACTATTACGAACATTAAGCTTGCAAGTCATGGTGGAATAGACTCTATGAACGCTGTGCTCATATCTTCAATTGCTGCATCCACTTTTAACACACAGTTAGACTCATGGGAACCACTGGTGGAGCCATTTGATGGAATATTCAAGTATTTTCTTACCTACAATGTCTTGTAATTTATGCTTGTTTATGATTTGGTCTCTGGCAAACTATCGCCTGCCCTTTAATTTACTTCTATTGTCCGTTTGAAGATTTGAAACATATGATACCAATGAGCAATGCCAATCAACACTTGGAAAACGAGCTCGGATTGCAGCTACAAGTATCCTTAACATAAACATTAGTGCTGCAAGTATTGATACTCTTGTGGAAACCATCGTTTCTTGGAGAAGATTGAGAGAGCTTGAACAAAAGGCACTCAAGTCTGAGGAGGTCTATTGGATTCGAATACATTGTTTTCATTTATGTCTGGCAGTTCAGTTACATAACTTGATGTTTGTGTCTTTTTCCTATAAATACTTGGCAGGAAACTAGCATTAATAGCATTGGTGAAGATGGTTCAGTTTTTTCTGCGTTGGATGTGGAGGATTTCCAGACTGTGACCATAGAGAACAGACTCGGATGTGACATTTACTTGAAGAAGTACGATCAAAGTACCAGTACAGTGAACCTTCTGCGGTACAATGATTGTGCTTCCGTGTGGATTCCACCTTCGAGGTATTCAGATCGGTTAAACTCGGTTGATGATTCAAAGGAGGGAGATGTTATATTGCAGTGCAGATAATTGAAGCCAAGGTTGTGTTATTGACATCTATGCATTAGTGATTTCACCAAATGTCCTAACATGGTTTCTGATAGTTTGCGTCTTATTTCTCTTCTCAAAAGGATCTACCTACTGTCGATGATGGAAATAGTAATAGCCTTTTTTGTGCACTCCGACTTGTCGTTGAAAGTCAGGAGGCGAGTCAGCAGAGGCTGTTCCCTCAGAGTGCAAGAACCAGATGCATGAAGCCCTTGATTTCCAAAAGTAATGATCTTGGCTGTGCCAGATGGAATGAGCTTTTCATTTTTGAAGTTCCTCGGAAGGTATTTTGAAATTCACAAGACCAGCTGATATATTTCTAGAGTCAAAGGGTATACAGTTATCTTGGGTTATAGGTTTAGTTATAGCAAATTATTCTACCAGTCTTTATTTGGAATTTACTTTTTGGTTTGAAATCATAACTCGCATGTAATGTCTGTATGTGGTTAATTCTAAGCATAATGCCTCCCTGCTGTTTATATGTTGTAGATCTCTTGCAGAAACAGTATATCTGTATGACCCTAGAAAATATATTCTTTGGTGTTGTTGCAGGGGTTGGCTAGATTGGAGGTTGAGGTGACTAATCTTGCAGCAAAAGCAGGAAAAGGTAAATTTAAATGAGTAATGATATAGCTTCCTGTCCTTTCCTCTTAATATTATTCTAACAACAAGGTCATGACACATGGAAAAATCAAGAGATAAGATAATGAGAGAGAATAAGTCGGTAAATCATGTCTTGATCTTATGGTAATAGGAAGATAATTAGGATGAAAATGTAGGAGGATAAATCAATTCTGTATCACTTTTTGGTTTCTACTGTCTTGTAGCTACAGGCCTATGTGATTAGATATATTTATATACACCATTAACAACCTTCCTTTCCACTGGCAATCATTTTTCCAGTTTGTGAAATCAATGGAAACGGTCTTATGGAACTTTTTTCTTCCCTATAAATGAACCAATGTGTTTTTGTATCATATATAGAAAGCAGAAAGATTTGTAGGAGTTTTTCTGATGTACTTGATATGCTATGCTTTCTGGTTTCCATAAGATTAATTATATTATATCCAACACCAAGAATCAATACTATTGCAATGTGATACAGAATTTCAACTCACAGTTTATAGTATAAATAACATCTTTATGGGATTCGAGTGTGTGCATGAGTTGATCTTTGTTTAAATTGGGATCAGGTGAAGTTGTGGGTGCTTCGACAATCTCCGTTGGACATGGTGTGAATCCCTTACGAAAGGTTGCTTCAGCTAGAATGTTGCAACAAGCAATGGATGGTCAGAAAAATGTTACACACCTTCTGATGAGGAAGGTTAGTATTTTGCCATTTCATGCCTATCCGTGTTCAATGTGTTGTAGTTTCTAAATATCTGTTTCTTGTATGTTTTTGATATTATGTGAAATTCTGGATGTTATTTCTTTAGGGTCAGCAAAAGAATGATGACTTGCCCTTCCAAGGATGTCTTGTTGCTTCTACCTCCTATTATGAAATGAAAACAGTTTCGAACCTCCAAAGTACATTGGAGGAGGAGAAAGATATCGACAACAATGTGGGGTTTTGGGTGGGAGTTAGCCCTGAAGGTGTGTGGGAGAGTTTTAGATCCTTCCTTCCACTTTCAGTGATCACAAGAAAGATGGATGACGATTTCATTGCCATGGAAGTAATCATGATAGACGGAAAGAAGCATGCAATTCTGAGGGGCCTTGCAACCGTGGCAAACGATTTAAATGTTAAGTTAGATATTAACGTGTGTTCTGTTTCAAGGATTCACGATCATGACCCGCCTTCTGAAGGAGTCGGTAGTAATATTGCTGTAGAAGAGATTTTTGAGAATCAAAGACATAGCTCCATTTTAGGCTGGGGTAGTAAACTGTCTGGTTTCCGTGGGAATGACCCAGGACGTTGGAGCAACAGAAATTTTTCGTATTCAACTAATGTCTGTATTTCTGTGCACAATATTTCTTTCTCGTCTCTAGTTTTGTCTTTGCTAAAACAAATTTTTGTATGGATTTTAATTGTTCTTCTGTAATAGGATTTCTATGAACCACCACTTCCACCCGGTTGGACATGGACGTCAGCATGGATGATTGATAAATGTGATCCTGTTGACGTGGATGGATGGGCATATGGGCGTGACTATCAAACTCTAAAATGGCCCCCAACTCTTCAAAATTCTTCAAAGTCGGTGCAAGACAATGTACGCCGCAGACGCTGGACTCGTACAAGGCAAAATGTTACTGAGCAACAGACATCAAACTCTGGTTCTAATATCCGTGTCTTAGGACCTGGTTGTTCTTTTGTATTACCATGGCGATCTATGTCCAGGGATTCAGATAGTTGTTTACAAATTCGCCCTTCTGCGGAAAATCATGAGGGGCTGTACACTTGGGGGTGTCCTGTTGGCTTAGTTTCCGCCTCTGTAGGTACAAAAGATAATTCTTCGAGTGACCAGGGGCAGCTATCTATAGAAAATACAATGAAACAGGGAAAAAAGATGTTGAATACTTCATTCAAGTTAAATCAGCTTGAAAAGAATGACACACTTTGGTGTTGCCTGACATCTGACAGAAAGCAATTTTGGCTCAGCATCGGTACAGATGCATCAGTTCTTCAGACGGAGCTCAATTCTCCTGTTTACGATTGGAAAATATCTGTCAATGCTCCTTTGAAGTTAGAAAACCGACTTCCTTGTCCAGCACAGTTTACAATTTGGGAAAAGTTGAACAATGGGAATACTAGTGAGAGGCAGCGTGGCCTTTTGTCATCTCGTGGTGTTGTGCCAATATATTATGCTGATGTACGTAATCCTCTATATCTTACACTGTCGCTGGAAGGTGGATGGATGTTGGAAAAGGTATCCCATCAATTGGTATTGTTCTACATTTTTATTTATTCTGACAAAGGTCTTTAGAAAACCATTTTCTTTTTGTTCTCTCTCTCTCTCACTCTCACTCACTTACTACTCACTACTCACTTCTTTAAAAGCAGGATCCTGTTCCTGTCTTGGATATTTCATCTAGCAATAATGCTTCTTCATTTTGGATGATTCATCAGCGTAAACGAAGGTTTGTATTACCTGTACAATCACTTCTTGTTGATTGTGTAATTTGCACATAATGATTTTAACTTGGTATCGGTAAGAGTAGATATACATCTCTTCCATCGAAGTAGAAACAAAATTGGATAATTGTTTATCTTATTTTTGCCTGAGGTTCTACATTTTCTTGAGCAAGTCAATGACCAGGACAGTATTCACTGGTCGCCGAATAATATGAAGGACAAAAGCATCTTATATACAACTTCCGATTCCCATATAAATGTCTCACTTTTTCTCCACCGATGATTTATTTTCTGTGATTTCTTGCGATAATGAGGATATTGTTACCATCTGAATCTTTTTTGCAATAAATCGAAAATACTTCTTTTAGAAAAAACGCTGGATATAATGTATGATGGCTCCCTCTCGAATAAGAAATCCCATCATCACTAAATAATAGTGCAGCAAGTGGCAGTTCCCTCCCTTCGATGTTTTGATTTCTTAGGTAGGTGGGAGTAGCAATTTATTGCGTAGGAAAATCTTTCTGTAGACTGATGTTTTAGAAGCTTTAAAACTTGAAATGGATGAATCCAGCATCCCCTCTTCTCTCTACCCCCCTGAGAATCTTATGTTTCTATTCTTGCTATGGCTCAGAGGCTTATAGATGTACAAGAAGTTTGGTTGCTTTGTTGATATCTTGTCAGTTCTCATTTGTTATTAGTACTGATGTGTGAATCAAGTATGCGCTTCCTGTATATTATTTTTCATATGATTGATATCGATTCACCCTAACGTTATCATGCTTATGTAGTGATAAAGCTAGAAATGACATAATGTTAGTTCCATTTGAATGATTGTTTCTAATAGTACTAATTGGATATTTTTGTATGAAGTTGCTAGTTGCAATATTTATAATTTTTGAATCATGAGCCATTCTAAGGTAGGTTCTGTTTGATCTGAGAACGCTCAATAACTGGATCTACTATGTTCATGATGTTGCATATGCAGGCGATTGCGTGTGAGCATCGAACGCGACATGGGAGCTTCTGCAGCCTCACCTAATACCATACGAATTTTTGTCCCGTATTGGATTAGTAATGACTGCTCTGTACCACTTAGATATCGAGTGGTTGAAATCGAACCTTTAGAGATTGCGGATGCAGACTCGTTGCTGCATGTAAAAGCTTCCAAATCTGGAAAATTAGGCATTAGGAATCCTTCTAGTTCCACGGAAGAAAAATTGAGTGGCTCAAGGAGGAATATCCAAGTCCTAGAAGAAATAGAGGACACTAGTCCTACTCCCAGCATGCTTTCTCCACAGGACTATGTGGGACATGGTGGTGCGAATCTGTTTTCATCTCGAAATGATGCATATCTTTCACCTCGTGTGGGTATTGCTGTTGCTACTCAACATTCTGAAAATTATAGTCCCGGACTATCACTTCTTGAGTTAGAAAAGAAGGTGAGTCACATTTAAGGTCAGAAGTCAAATTATTACCTTCTTGCTCCAACATCTATTTTGCTAATGTCTTGATTTGCTGGATACTCTTGCCTCTCATAGCAAAGAGTAGATGTCAAAGCTTTTAGCTCAGATGGGTCTTACTACAACCTTTCAGCTCTACTGCACATGACATCTGACCGGACAAAGGTAAATACCGGTTTGGAGTGTCCTTTTGCTTTAAATAAACATCAGCTAAAGATCCAGTCCTGATATTTGTGATTACCTTTTTCAAAGTTCATTTTTATTTCCTCTCGTTATAAACTTATATTTAACTTCAAGCTAGTTTCCTACCCTCAGATTATGTTATTTGGCTCTCATCCGGACCAAAGGACTTTCCACATGGTTTTTGTATTTTACTTTTTATTTTTTTGCCTTCTTGAAAATCGTACCCATTCCCTTGATCAAGACTTGTAAGTGCTAAAGGGAATATTCGTAAATGAAGAACTTATTTTAACTTGGCCTTCGTTGGTGTTTGAATATATCAATGTTTGCTTGGAGGGTGACCACATCCGATTATTGCCTTTACCTGAAAAGCTTCCGTAGATTTATATCTTACCAACACTGATAAAGGGGTCAAGTTACTGATATAAGGACTTCAAGCAAGACCCTAAAGGGTCAGCTCACAGTAGGGAGTACTAATCTTTTCATCAAAGCAATCACGACTGTCCTCCATATGCTTCAACGCTTGATCTGAATTTCAGCATCTTAACAACAGAACTTCATGCTTGGGCTACATCATATAATATCAGCCGTATTGTTCTGTTTGTCTTTCTTGTTAATAGGAGACTTGTGTCAACATCTCTAAACATTTATTGCAGGTTGTCCATTTTCAGCCACACACCTTGTTCTATAATAGGGCTGGTTTATGTTTATGCCTGCAGCAGTGTGATACGCAGTCACTGGTTTGGATTCATCCTACCGATGCTCCAAATCATTTTAGATGGCAGACATCTGCCAAAGTCGAATTATTGAAGGTTTGGATATGATTAGCCTTTTCCATTGTGAATACTACTGGATAGCTTGATTGCTTACTTTTTTTGTGGTTAAATTGTACCTCTACTGCAGTTGAAGACTGATGGCTATGATTGGAGCATGCCATTTAGTGTTGCAACTGAAGGCTGGATGCGTGTTTCCTTGAGAAATGAAACTACGGGCAAGAAATTATGTTTGAAAATTGAAGTTAGGAGTGGAACAAGTTCACGGTTTGATGTCATCTTTCGACCCAATTCATTTTCAAGCCAGTACAGGTGATTTTTCTTGTTTTAATGGCTTAGACTTCAGATATAAAATGAATTAATCAAGATAATATTATGATCTTGATCCATTTATTTCTTGTACCCCACATTCTTTGTCAGTTGACTGCTATATAATGTGTGCCTTTATATAAAGTTCTCTGCTTCAGTGTATTAAGTGACAATTGACTTGACAGTATGTGAAAGATTGGAAGAAGTAAATTGTGAAGTACTCACCTTATATATACAGTATTAATCCAGATAAACTTAAACAAGTAAATGAAATCAATCCTGCTGATGGTATCAAATAATGTAATATAGAACCTCTAATGAAATAGTCTAATATTTCTAAATTGTAAGTACATAATTCCTGTGTCTTAATGACTATGTTCAGTCACTTAGTTGTTTGTTTAATCCTGGTGTCTTCAATAAAATGTAAAGAGTATCGTACTTTCTTAAAAAAGATTCTTCGGAACCTCTTCTTAAGCAGGAACATCTTCTTAAGCAGATGGAGATGTTATCATCTTAAACTAATAAAGAAGTCTCTTCTTCTCGTAAGATTTATATTCAATTTCAGCAGTAATTTATCCTAATTTTCTCAGAATAGGAAGTACAGGATCTGTTCCTTTACTTCATGTACCAAACAATCAAGACAATGTTACGTCATTAAAAATGTTCACAAAGCATATTGCCACATGTAAAACTGTAAATGGACATTTATATGGTGTGCATAATTGAGAATTCTCTTGTACTTTCTTGCAAATTAAAAAACTAAATAACTGACTATTCTTCGCAGGATTGAAAATCGTAGTATGTTTTTACCCTTCCGTTTTCGGCAAATTGATGGCAGTGATGATTCGTGGCATTGTATTTTTCCCTGCACAAGTGCATCATTTTTGTGGGAAGACCTTGGTAGACCACGAATCCTGGAAGTCCTGGTGGATGGCACCGACGCGAAAGAGTCAGCTAGGTACAATATTGACGAGGTTCGTGATTATCAACCTGTTCAAGTTGATGGGGAGCCTACTAAAGCAGTGTGTGTTACTATCGTGAAAGAAGAGAAGATGAATGTCATTATGTTGAGGGACTGGATGCCAGACAACATTCCCCAAGCATATACGAATAGAAATATTACCATGTCTTCATCACGAACAACCTCTAGGAATAATGTTCAACCATCAGCTTCCATCTCAGATTGTGAATTCCATCTTACTCTTGAGCTCGCAGAGCTTGGATTGTCCATTATTGATCATACACCCGAAGAGATACTGTACCTGTCAGTGCAGAACCTTCTTTTGTCACGTTCAACTGGTTTGGGATCTGGAATCAGCAGGTAATGTCCCATCTCTTTGCTTGGGTATGTCTATCAGACACTTATAATGATTATAGACTGCCTGTCGTGCTAATCTCTGGAACTTGTGTATTCTATATTTTGTAGGATCAAGTTAAGAATGTGCGGGATCCAGGTTGACAATCAGCTGCCTTTGACACCAATGCCCGTTCTCTTTAGGCCACAACGAATTGGAATTGAGGCTGATTACATATTGATATTTTCTATGACTCAGCAATCTGATGGATCGTTAGATTTTTGTGCTTATCCTTATATTGGTTTGCAGGTCTGTAAGTATGTGGGGTTTTTTTACTTCTAGTGAAGTTTTTTTTTTTAATATCATGCATATTCACCTAGTCTTTCTTCTCTTTTTCTTTTTCTTTTTCTTTTTCTTATTTGATCTGACAGGGACCTGAAAACTCCGCCTTCTTGATAAGTGTTCATGAACCAATAATTTGGCGACTTCATGGTATGATCCAACAAATTGATATTAATAGATTCAGTGACGCTCAAACAACTGCCGTCTCGGTGGACCCTATTATTGAAATTGGGTATGTTGGATCCCTTTCACCTCCTTTTTGGCCCCTTGAACTTGTGTCTTATGACTACTTGTTTTGGATTGCAGTGTTCTAAACATCTCAGAGTTCCGATTCAAGTTCTCAATGGCTATGTCACCAACTCAGCGCCCTGTTGGTGTACTCGGGTTTTGGTCATCGTTGATGACAGCCCTGGGGAACACCGAAAATATGCCGGTAACTGTCGAACTTGCCCTGCCATCACCTAATATTTCGAGTACACTGATTGCTTTGTCTGAACACATTTCGATTGAGTAGAATGATGTATGCATTTCATGTTTGTTAACAGGTGCGGGTAAATCAGAGATTCCTGGAAAACTTGTCTATGAGACAAAGTGTTCTCACAACAAATGCCATCTCAAATATTACCAAGGATCTTCTAAGCCAGCCGCTTCAGCTGCTATCTGGTGTTGACATTTTGGGAAATGCAAGTAGTGCATTTGGCCATATGAGCAAAGGTGTTGCTGCCTTATCAATGGACAAAAAGTTTATTCAAAGTCGCCAGAGACAGGTTCGTTTCCCTACCAGAAACAAATATCAACCTTTTATGATTTTTTGTTATATATATTTACGTTATGGTTGTGTTCAGGAAAATAAAGGTGTTGAAGATTTTGGTGATGTAATACGAGAGGGAGGAGGAGCACTAGCAAAGGGGCTATTTAGAGGAGTTACAGGCATATTGACAAAGCCTTTAGAAGGAGCTAAGGCATCAGGTGTAGAGGGTTTTGTTCAGGGTGTTGGTAAAGGGATAATTGGTGCAGCTGCACAGCCTGTGAGTGGAGTCCTGGATCTTTTATCAAAGACAACCGAAGGTGCAAATGCAATGAGAATGAAGATAGCAGCTGCTATCACTTCAGAAGACCTTCTTCTCCGTAGAAGACTGCCAAGAGTTATAAGTGGTGATAATTTACTTCGGCCGTATGATGACTACAGAGCACAGGGACAGGTACCATATCACGCACAGATATATATATATATATATCTTAAAGTGTTTGAACACTTATCGACATTTACATTTGTCAAACTTTATGAATTTGTTAACTTACATTATTCAAATGGTGAGTTTTGAGTAGTTCTTAGGACTCAGAATTTCTACCTTTAAATTCTTAGTATATAAGTGTGTGTGTGTCTGTGTGTGTGACCTCCATATCCACTTGTCCTGGTTTTGGCTGGAAACACTGACCTTTAACCCAAATGCATGCAGGTAATTCTGCAGCTTGCGGAATCAGGGTCATTCTTTTTACAGGTGGATCTATTTAAAGTCCGTGGAAAGTTTGCCTTATCTGATGCTTATGAAGACCATTTCTCACTACGTAAAGAGAAGATACTTCTTGTCACTCATCGAAGAGTTATACTGTTACAAGTACGTACTTGCTCTGGCCCTGCAAAAACAACCCTATTACTAAAGATGAAAATATGGTAATTGACTTTTTATGTGATGGTTGCTGCAGACATCCAACATCATGGCACAGAAGAAATTCAATCCAGCCAGAGATCCATGCTTGGTGTTGTGGGATGTTCTCTGGGAGGACCTAGCAACCATGGAACTAACTACTGGAAAAAAAGATTATGCTGGTGCACCTCCGTCAAAAGTTGTATTATACTTGAAATCTAAATCGTCGGAGAATAATGATCAAACACGTGTTATAAAATGCTACTGTGATACCAAACAAGCAATTGAGGTTTATACTTCAATTGAGCATGCGATGAGTGCATATGCCCCAAATGACTCTAAGGTATGAATTCTCCTTCTCTTTAGCGGTCCCCGCTCCCCACAATGTTGAATCAAAACCACTGATTATAGAATTGATGTTTTGAAAATATGTATTGGAGTTGGAATTCAAGTGGTTGTTAGAAGCATTTAGCTTGAAAGGTGACTTTGGTTGTTGACTCTTTTGTCAGGAATTACATAAAAGGAAAGTGAAAAGGCCGTACTCCGCAACAAGTGATGCTTCGACTGCTGAAGCAGTTTTCTTAAAAGAACGTCCATGGTCTTCACAGCAGGTCCCTGCACCGCTTCCTCCAAATTCGACTTTTGGAAGCAGTGGAGGTCATCATGAGACATATTCAAAGGGCCAAAGCCCTGGATTTCTAAAAGGGGTATGTTAGCATTCATTTCCCTTCTTGATTACACAGCGTTGTTCAAGAATTATATTATATCCTTCAAGCTTCTCTTGAATATATTGCTCAGCTCAATATCTGATATTGAACAGCATCTGATGGGATGTGTACTTTGTTTCATGATCATACATGTGTAATAAGTAAGGGACAAATGTTTCTATGTACAGGATTTTCATCCTTGATCTCGTTCATATGAAATGGAGGTGGACATAGAGACAATTTGCAAAGGAAGGAAGTCAGTAAATGATATTTTCTTTAGCTTGGAAAATGACAGTGACATCTGTTCTGAATGCATAGAAAACCTACCCATTAATTATAGTTGTGGAGGAACTAGAGAGCATAGAATAGATGGAAGATGCACATCTTGGTATGTTGTAATGTACAGAAATGGTGGTTTCTTTGTAGATTGTTGTTGTATAGCTTTTTACATGCACATCGATAAATGTAGTGACTGTATACACTAATATTATTATTATGTTTTGTATACAAGGAAATTGAAACTGCATTTCGCTGTGCGTGTCAAGACTTTTGTTTAAAAATAACAAACATACAAAATACATTGATACATTTCATATCATCTCTAATATGCAATCTTCTAATATTAAACTAATTTAATGTGAAAAGGAAATATATTTAAACAGTATGCTTACTTTAAAAAGAGTTATTTCCAATCTATTAAAAGACTTTTAATTATTATTTAACAAAATTGTTTAACATTTTAGCTCGGTTCATTATGTATATTTAGTCTAAGAAATTGGACTAACTTTTATTTTGTATTAAAACTTTATAATAAAATTTATTACTTTCTTATGATAGATTTAACAGCAAATACTATACTTAATAGCTTTTGAATAGTAATGGTAGAATTGTATATAATAAGTAATATTAATATATTTATTTATTATATATATGTGATTACACCTATTTAACTTTTATTGGGACTATTTTTTTTGTTTGTTGCCTACTTGTTAGTAGATTGAGTTTGCATTTTTCCCCGCCTGTTTGTACCCTTACTTCAAGTTTTTAGGTTACGATAGACCTTCAAATCAATAGTTATTTGAGGTCATGTTCTCCTAACTTATGGGATGGCGAGCATAGAGGGTTTAGGAGAAACATAAACTAACGACTACACGTAGGATTAGAGTTGGGACCCGGTATGTAGGGACATTGATCGGAAAATGTATAGAGTTATTTGAGACGTTGACTAGGCAGAAGGAGGACATCGCTTGCATCCAAGAGACCAAATGAAAGGGGGCAAGTACCATTGAAGAAAACGGCTACAAAGTTTGGTTCTCAGGGTAATAAGGGATTGCGCGAAATGGAGTAGGAGTCCTTTTATCGTCTAGATTATGAGACAATGTAGTTTATGTAGACATACGTAGTGATAGGATCATAGCGATCAGGCTAGTAATTGAGGAAGAGACTTTTAATGTCGGCAGCGCGTACGCCTCGCAAGCGGGACTCGTAGAGCTAGAGAAGAAGGGTTTTTGGGACTCCCTGGATAAGGTTGTCACAGGGTATCCATTGGGCCAACGAATAATATTAGGAGGCGACCTAAGAGGATATATCGGAGCATAAGCGGACATATATTCAGGAGTCCATGGCGGTTTCATGTATGGAGTTAGGAATGAAGAAGGACGCATGCTACAGGAGTTCACTAAATCACATGACTTGGTGGTGATAAACTTGATATTCAAGAAGAGAGATACTCACCATATTACCTTCCATAACGGAGGTCATCGCACGCATATTGACTTTTTTCTTATGCGTAAAGGTGACCTTAGAGCTTGTAGAGATTGCAAAGTCCTCCCAGGTGCGGTTTGTTCAGCCTAACACAAACTATTGATCATGGATACACTTGTAAGGAGACACGCACAAGCGAAGGAGAGAATAGCTAAATTGAGAATCTTATGAAAAAACCTAACTGGAATCATGGTAGAGACTTTTATAGCAAGAGTTAGTGAGAGGGTCACTACAGAATTGGATGATATAACTCATGATGACATAGACCAGATGTGGACTAGCATGGCAAACATCATCCGGGAGGTGGCTAAGGAAGCCCTAGGCGTAGCTGTTAACACCACGAGAGCGCATGGAGACCGTATTGAATCTTGGTGGTTAAGTGAGGAGGTTCAAGCCAAAGTAGTGGTGAAACAGATGGGAGCTTCTTTTGTACCAAGATGGGACTCATACAAATAGGACTACTGCTAAGGAAAGGTACAAGGAAGCCAAGAAGGAAGCTAAAAAGGTAGTGGCTCGAGCAAAAGAGGAAGTGTATGAAGAGTTGTATAGAAAATAGAATTAAAAACGGGGTGAAAATGATATCTATACGATAGCTAACTCTAAACAAAGAAGAAGAAAGGATACAGGAAACATCAAATTTATCAAAAATGAGGAAGGAAGAAGCTTAGCCAATGAAGTTGAAATTAGGAATAGGTGCGCATAATATTTCACTTCTATTTTTAATGAGAGCATAGAGCACGGGCGGAGCGAGACGATGGAGAAAGTGGAGAGAACGAGTTTCAGACAACAATTTTACAAAACAATTGTTTCTGCAGGCAGATCAGCCAAGACGAAGTTAGGTCCACCATAAGGAAGATAGGGAGAAAAAGAAAATGAGTTTTCACATGCACACACACAAGAGGAGATAAAGAGATGCTCATATTTTCCATCAAGAACCATATAAAGCAACTTAAAGACCTTGTTGAAAAGGAGAACCCAATCCATGATAAAGAAAATGTGGCAAGCACTAGATCTCTTGAAAATGAGAACGCAACCCGTTAAGAAGGGTAAAATTGATACTACTTATGTTTTTGGTATAGTTTGATCTATATTTTTAAGTATAATTTATCAACAAAAAAAAATCATTAGATCTATTTAGGTTTCTTAATCATTGTAATTTGGTTGTTTTTTGTGTAGCTCATTTGCTTGAATGTACAAACATTTAGTTGATGTTTTTAATGTTGAAATGCTCACGTTTGTAATTTTAAGTTTGTTTATTTGTAGTTGTTTCATCCGATTGTGGCGTTAACAAACAATAAGAGTTAATAAAACATTTATTTACTTAAGTGATAATACAATATCGCATGTGATACTACAGTATCATATGTGGTACAACGGTATCGCATGTGATACTTAACCTTACATCACTCGAGATAGCAACCAGTATCACAAGTGATACATAAAGTATCATAGGTGATAGTTACTAGTGACATGTGAAGTTTAACAACCATTATATGTTTCAATGATGTCATTCTTGTGTAGAGGTAAGAAACCATGCCAAACAAAATTTTTACAATTACATTCCACTGTACCATATTATCTTGTAAAGTACTTTCACTCACATAAACGAAAAGTAGACATACACAAGTCAGAGGACATGAATTTTTAGTTTCTAATTATATGTGTTACTAGCTACTATCACAGGTGATAGTAAAAAATAGCAAATGTGCTACCAATTACTAGTATCACATGCGATAATAAAAAGTAACACATGTAATAGAGGTATATATCATATATGATAGTGAAATATATCGCATGTGATAGCAAGACAGAATCACATTTCATAGACTTATAGTCTAATATGATAATTTTGTTTTATAGTTAACGTACCTTATAACCATATGTTCTCGTCTTTTTATCTTCCGGACATAATTCAACTTTCCATTCTTCATTTAAAACTATTTCTTCCTCCATAAACTACCTCTTTTCCTTGATGATATACTCTTGACAACCATCTTTAGTTTTTAACTGTTCTATAGAGCATTCCCAAAGAGATTTCATTATCTATATTTGCACAATTTTAAAAATTGTACGAGTGTACATCTTGGCTGCATGAAATGTATCTGGGGCATCCGGCACATCCGGGGCTTGCAGCACCTAGTGTGTAGTTCCATCGGGGGTTTCAATCTCACTTGAACCATGAAATGGTTTTGGTGTAAGTGGTGAGCCCGTAAAAGAATTAGTAAAAACATAAGAATGTATTGTATCACCTATGAGATTAGCCAGTATCACATTTCACATTTGATATTAATCAGTATCACATGTAATAGTAACCAGTATCACATATAATAATGGCTACTATCATATGTCACATTTAGTATCACATTTGATCATAACTTCTGTATACAAAATAACAAGATCACATGTGTTACAATTTTTAGTTACATGTTATATTTTTCAAAAATCGCAAAATAACAAGATCACATGTGTTACAATTTTTAGTTACATGTTATATTTTTCAAAAATCGCAGGACACTACAACTACTTTTTAGTAGATAACATGCAATACTAATATTATGAACAAACACAAATGAGTCAAACATTATCAAACGTGAACCAGTAACTATCACATGTGATACAACCATTTTTTTTTTCAAATTATTACCTGTAGCCAAGATGTAACTATCAAATGAGTCAAACACTTCAATTGTTTATCTGTTGTTCCACATCATTTGCTTGATAGTCTTCTATTTCAACTATGTCTATATTGATGAAGAGTTATGCATAAGAATTTTTTTGTATTATAAGTTATCACGTGTGATACACATATTTAATTCTTGAATTGTAGATTTTTCAATTGTTTTGTTGATTTTAACAACTGAATCACATGAATTCACATAGTTACAATCTTCATGTGATATTGTTATCGCATATGATACTGCACCAGTTTTGTTTATCAATTTCTACTAAGTAATGATGCTCTTCATGTTCTTTTTTTTTTTTGTTCAAGTCGAATGAAATTGATTGAAGAATCAATAGTAGAATAAGCTTTCATAAATCATAGTATAAATATGAAATCATAAAAATGAGAAAATCGTATTAATCGCGAAGTATGATCAATAGAAATTGCCTTTTAAAATTCTGATTTAATCACATGAAGTCTGTCGAAATTGATCATTTGTGCTTTCACTTGACATATTTGTTTCAAATTTATGTAAGTCGTCTTTCGATTTGGTGTATTTTGAGAGCGAATTGGAGATTCGGATAAACCATTCGATCACGTTTGAATTTGTACGTATGTATAAAGTATATGTTGTATGTATAGTATATTTTTTCCTGTTATTTGTTATTTAATTAGTGAGAATGTTGAATGACACTTTTCATTAAAATGAATGCTGAAATTAATATTCTTACAAGATTCTCTATTTAAATTTGAACCTTCACTCATCGCATAAATGATAATAAGATATGAATTCTGTACTTTGCCAGAAATAATAATAAAAAACAAAAAGAAAAATGTTTCAAGGTGTAGAGAGTAAGCCAAGTTTGACCAGCTTGAAATGGGAACAGAAACGTATCTTTCTTTCGGTTTGAATATGAAAAGTCTACATTGACCGGTCCACATGTGAATGAGGTCAACATTACGTCATGGTCTTCTAGTATCCATCAACTTTTTAAATTAGAGGTTAAAGAATACGAAGTAATTTATTAATTTGCTAAATAATACAATACCATTTACTCCACTAATGATCGTATTATATACTCCTACTTAGTTGTCACGTAGAGGCCTTGCTATAATTTAATTAATTATTCTTCTTATTTTATAAAATAATGATAAATTGAGTATAAAAACGAAGAGGCCGGATCAATCAGAGGCTGGCTGCGTTATTTATTTATAAAATATTAATAATAATTAAATAGAAAAAGGGTAGGATATAGGAGTATATCATCCAAATTAATTAAGTTGAATTATTAGAAAGAAGAGATCAGGGATCAAATTGAAGAAAAAGAAAGGCGATCTGATCGAGATGGCGATGATGAATATGGTGAGAAGAAAGTCAACGTCGAGGAATTTATTATACTTGTTATCTGCAGATACTAGTGTTTCATCATCATCATTTAGATTTAGATATACTAGTAGCAGAAGAGCTGGATATGCAACTGAAAGTAATGAAAATGAGAATGATGTGGTTGTGATCGGAGGAGGTCCAGGTGGATACGTGGCAGCAATAAAAGCAGCACAGTTAGGACTTAAAACAACTTGTATTGAGAAACGTGGTGCTCTTGGTGGTACCTGCCTAAACGTCGGATGTATTCCTTCCAAGGTACTAACTAATTCTTTCTTTACTACTCCTTATTAATTAATTAAGTATTTCATCTTCATTGATTCGTTTGGTTTGGTTGTATTATTAATTTTATGGAATGGAATGCTTCATTTAATTTCCGATCCATCCAGCTAGCCTTTTGATCCTGGTGGTGGTTTGACCAAATATCACTCCTTCTTGACCTGACCTAGCCTTTTTATTTATCACAAACTCATTATCTTACATGATGTTAGCTAGGTTATATATTCACTGATTGTCTATTATTCTCTGTTTTACATATCGATATAAGCTACTTCAGATACTCTTGGTTTGTGTTTGTATTGGTATTGGTGTTTATTAGAGAAAATAAATAGGAGTTGAATTGTTATGTCTGACAATTAAAGTTTTAGAGTTACTGCTATGGTTACATCAGAACCAACCACTTACTTTTGCTTACAACGTTACTTACATATATGCTTGCATTTGCGTATATAATTACTTGAACTTGAATTTTATTATGTTGAATTTGTGTGCAGGCTCTTCTTCATTCTTCTCACATGTATCATGAAGCCAAAACTAAATTTGCAAATCATGGTGTCAAATGTGATAATGTGGAGGTTGATCTTTCTGCCATGATGGCCCAAAAGGATAAAGCCGTCTTTAATCTAACCAAAGGTGTCGAAGCCCTTTTCAAGAAAAATAAAGTCACCTATGTTAAAGGTGCCGGCAAGTTCCTGTCTCCTGAAGAAATCTCTGTTGACACCATCGAAGGTGACAATAAAATAATCAAAGGCAAACACATAATTATTGCCACTGGGTCTGATGTCAAAGGCCTACCTGGGATCACCATTGATGAGAAGAGGATTGTATCATCCACTGGTGCTTTGGCATTAACACAAATCCCAAATAAGCTGATTGTCATTGGAGCCGGTTACATTGGGTTGGAGATGGGGTCTGTATGGGCTAGACTTGGTTCTGAGGTCACCGTTGTTGAATTTGCTCCAGATATCGTCCCTTCAATGGACGGTGAGATCCGCAGGCAGTTTCAACGCTCTCTTGAGAAGCAAAAGATGAAATTCATGCTCAAGACTAAAGTGGTATCGGTTGACACCAGCAGTACGGATGTAGTCAAATTAACCCTTGAGCCATCAGCCGGAGGTGATCAATTCGTAGTCGAAGCTGACGTGGTTCTTGTTTCTGCTGGTAGAACTCCATACACTAGTGGACTGGACTTGTCAAAAATCGGAGTGGAAACTGACAAGATTGGTCGAATCCCTGTGGACAGAAGGTTCTCCACAAATGTGAAAGGCGTATATGCAATTGGTGATGTTATTCCTGGACCAATGTTGGCTCACAGAGCGGAAGATGATGGGATTGCAGTTGCTGAATTCATATCTGGGAAGGAAGGACACGTGGACTATGACAAGGTTCCAGGTGTCGTGTACACGCATCCTGAGGTGGCATCGGTTGGAAAGACAGAGGAACAGGTGAAGGCATCAGGGGTGGCTTATAGAGTTGGGAAGTTTCCGATGATTGGGAACAGCAGAGCAAAGTCGATTGATGATGCAGAAGGACTGGTGAAGGTAATAGCTGAAAAAGAAACGGATAAGATATTGGGAGTTCATATAATGTCATCAAACGCAGGAGAACTCATTCATGAAGCAGCATTAGCAATATCGTATGATGCATCGAGTGAAGATATAGCAAGAACATGTCATGCTCATCCTACTTTGAGTGAGGCTTTAAAGGAGGCTGCCATGGCTACTTATGATAAACCCATTAACATCTAAGGATGTATGTTGTCTCATTTCATGGCTTCCATCGATCGTGTGCAAACTCTGTCATTTTATGTTATTTTTCTCAAATATATATTTATTGCTATTTGGTTCTAGATATATATGCAGTTTAATTATGGAATACCATTTGTTGAGAGGTAGAGATTGTTGTGATTGTGTACCGTGTTTGCGTTGTTAATGTATCAAGCGATTTAATTATTTATCAATAAGCATGCCTTTCATTGATGCATAAGTAAAGTGCCTTGAGGTCATGTGTTGTTTTTAGCCACATATAAATTAAAATTAATTAATTGGTTGTATGAATCTTGTTTTAAACCTGCAGGCAAAATGGTGTTAGCTGTAGAGATATTTCCACAGCAAGATAGAATTTAATTAATAAATATCATGAGATGTTCGAAAAAGAGTTTGTTTAATAAATAATATTTACATTTAAATATTTCAAAGAATTATGTAAATATATGTATGATGATTATTATACACATATACATATACATACTTCTAATGAAAGCAAAAGTTTGGAGTGATCGTAGAATCATATTTTTACCTAATCATAAATAATATAATATATATATATATATAGATATAGGGGTGGGGATCAAGAGGGAAGCAAAAAAATTAGGGAAGGAGGGAAACAAATCTCAGCCCTTGATTTCATCATAAATGAATGTTGGTAACATTCATATGTGATAAATGTTAATCAAAATTTAACATTCTTCACAAATGAATGTTAAAAACTTTTTTTATGAAAAAATAAAAGGCTAAGATTTGCTTCTCTCATTCCCTAAGATTTGAAACTTCCTTATGGATTCTTCCCCTGTATATACTATATATATATATATGAAGGGGAAGGATCCATAGGGAAGCTTCAAATTCTGGAAAATGATGGAAGCAAATCTCAGCATTGATTTCATCATTTATAACATTCATTCCGGATGAATGTTAACTCATATTTTATTATTATGCATCCATAAATGTTATTTAACATCATTTCTTGATGAATTTTTAGTGATAACATTCACTCATAAATGATATAATCAGTGTATAATAACATATATGAGTTAATATTTATCATAAATTAATGTTTTAGGAATATTAAGTTGAAATTTTGACTAACATTCATCACAAATGAATGATAAATGTCGATTTTGAGAGTTTTTTGTTTAAAACGTAAAATTATAACAACATTGTTTGATTAAATGATGTATATAGTCGATTGATTTATATTTCAAGCTTTAATTTGATGAATCTTGCTTGAAATTCATGTTTTGATGTTAAATTGATATTTGCTTCCCTAGTTTTTTTTTTTTTTTTTTTTTTTTGCTTCCCTCTTAATCCTCACCGTATATATGTAAATGTAAATGTAAATCTTAGCGAAACAAAATATGACATCGATCTTATAACAAAATGAATACATCTTAAATGGAATCTTGAGTTAAACATAGTATATTAATTAAATATATTTGGAAGGTAATTAGAATTAGAATATATCATATAATATTACTTTCTTTATTATTATTATTATTATTATTATTAATTATTATTACATTTACAATGCATAAGGTAACGGTAAATCATAATTTTCATGTTGATTACAACATAAGTATTATGCATTTATGGCAGTAATGGTTAACATTGGGTATATTATTAATTAACGATTAATTCACATGGATTTCAAAAAAGTACAATAAAAAATTTTAAAAAAATAAATAAATAAAATGAATTCCCCAACAGAAGAATATATAAGTTGTAGTGTTGACAGAGTCCTATATATAAACTCGATCATTACCTATCAAGAATAGTAAAAAATTAGAGATGAAGAAGCCATTGTTTTTGTTAACTTTTATTTTGTTCTTGATATTTCTTTCATCGCCAAATGTCACATTTGGAGATTTGATAAATGAGATTTGCCTACAAGCCAATGATCCTTCTTTATGCTCCAATTCATTGAGATCTGATCCCCGATCAACGAATGCAAGTCTCACCACCCTCGGCCACATCTCCATCAAGAACGCTCAAAAGAGTGCTAAAGCTATCAGAAGAATTATTCATTCCAACAACAACACACAATGCAAAATACTCTATCATGATGCAATTTCCAACCTAAATAAATGCAAGAAATCTCTAAAATCACATGACTACGGACAACTAAACACGCTTGTATCAGGTGCTTTGACTGACGCTAGTTTGTGTGATGGTAGCTTCGGTAGAGGCGTGCAAGGACCGCCACAACTTAAGTTTGCTAGCATAAAGTTACAAGGTTTATGCAATATAATTTTAGTCATTTCCAACAATTTATCAGGAGTTAAGATGTTTGTGTAATTCGCAATGCAAATGTAATCTTGATCTGTTATGATAATAATAAATTGTTTTAAGTTCAAGCGTTCAATCTTCAAAATAAAAGTTGACATAAATGCTTTTATGTTTTATGTTTTACGAAATCTCTTTATTTTATACTAGTAGGGTGGCTGCACTGTACAGCAGAAATAGATAAAATATATGGTAGTCGTTGATTACATGTCATTATTGAATAATATGGAATTATTGCAACTCAATACAAATAATATAATAGCAGTACGTATGTTTGTTGTTTTCCATGTTGACACTAGGAAGGAAGATGTATGTAACATTGTTTTTACATAATATTTGAAATTCAAACGGTGATAAGAAATTACAAATTGTCATCTTTTACATATTCCGTCTAAAGCAAAAGGGCTTCAAATTCATTTTTAGTATATCAAAGCTAAGATATGAAATATTTATTAGATAGAATAGACATAGTATACAAAATAGATCTTATACGTATTATAATATATTATTATTATTTATTTCTTAAACATTGCTTGTATAAACCAAGAATTAATAGAGGATGGAATATTAACTACTTTTATATTTATACTTTAAGGTTTAAGAAAAAGAGTATAAATAGAGAAAAAGAGTATTAAACTATTTATAGTATAGTATAGATAAAATATATTTAATATATTATGCATAATTAAAACTTATGTGTGTTTCTTTTTATGGTTTATCGTATCAAAAGATTTAAGTACTTTATTATTGTGGTTTATAAGAAGAAAAAAGAAGTATCTATGAAGATATCGTTAGAATTCTAGTATAATAGAGCTAACAAGGGTTGAAGATAGCTTTTAGTTTCATGTTAATAGAGATGTTTTTGTGTCATCTGTTCTATTTCAACAATTATTATAGATGGATATATTATTTTATAAATTGAAGCTATAATTCTTTTTATGATGTATATAATATTAGTATTTCATATCTATATATATAGAATAAAAAGTTGCTTCATATTTTGACACATAGGCAAAATGACACGTGACGGCTTCTCATAATTTAAAAATAAATAATTATTTAAATTTAAAAAATAAACTACAAAATAGATTTAGATAGAGTTAGATAATATTTGAATGTGATATTAATTAATTAAAAAATCTATGAATCCTACTAAAAAACTAATTGAAAAATAATATTAAACGATTAAACCTACAAATTTTACGAATGTAAAAATTACTTAACTTAAAAAGTATCAATAATAAAATAACAAATATTTCATAATATATATTACCGTGCATCGCACGGAATTGAAACTAGTTCATAATAAATAATAATATTGATAAAAAAAAAAATAAGGATAATTATATACTTATATGACATATGTACTTCTCACCAATTTATACAATCAAATATATTCGGAGCTTCAAACATAACAACTCTTAGTTTTCTCTTAATACATATGATGCAACTGTCTAAATCCATCAAACATAAATGTCAGTTTTCTCCATAATACATCTTGCCTAGAAACAGAAACTATTGGCCACTCCCTAAGGTGATCACGTTCTCCATCTTGCAAGCCACATGGCTCTCGTCCTCCACCCTCATCATAGGTACGGTCTCGTCCTGAAGGACCATCCTAGATGGTTCGTGCTAGCCATAACGGGAGGAGTACGAAGATGATGGTGGGACCAGTAGGGACAACGACTACATTGCAAGCTTGCAATGGCTCCACAAAGAAAAATAATCTAATACCTTGTAACTCATTTTTTTCATGACTGCAGTCGATCGGTCTTCTACTCCGTGTGGATGTGGTTGAGGCGTTGCAAATGATATTGGTATATAAGTGGACGGACAAAACCCTAGTGTTTGGGTTGGGCCTAAACAACGGGCCATATATATAGAACGAACCCACTTAAATTTAAACTGTTTTTTTTTTATATAAACATGTTTTGTTTTTTCATTAGATTCAAAATCATTAATAAGGTGATTGTATATTGTGAGAAATAGTAGTTATTTTGCTTATGTTCTACTTTTCATATTGTAATTTTTATTATTAATGTAACGTACCTTTTTAATTATTGTAATCTTTATTATTAATATAGTTGTATTTGTATTAATATTTAAGAAATGATGTGGCGCTGACGTAGCACTAAAGTTCAATTTTTATAGTCATGATAGACAGGGTTCAATTCTAAGCCAGTTCTTCATGTGCTTTTTCAGTTCTCAGTTCTGAAATGTCATGATAGGAAGTGGTGTTAGAGTCTCCGTTGGCCATCAAAAACGTGTTTGATGTATGATTTAATTAATTAATGGCGACAATAAAAAATGTAACCGATTGGTATGTGCCACATAGTTTGTTAATGAAATATGGACAATAATTTTGTGCCCATTTTCTCATTAATGCACTAACAATTTGCTTATGAAAAAGAAAGAACAAATAATAAATCATTAATCAACGTTTTCATCAGAGACTAACATTTTGTGGGCAAAACCTCAAAAGGTCAACTTGTGTTGAGGTAGTAGTCTGGAGAGGATGACAATAGATATGTTTTAGATCAGTGATTGAAAGTATTATAAATCAATTGCAACAGCTAATAAACTATTGAGCATCGATATGTGAAAGAGAGAAGGCTTCACATCGGGAAGCCCAAAAAACCACATATAACATGCAAAAATGTGATGAGACAAAAAAGTGAAATCTCTGACAATTGTCTTGCTTTAAGTTCTCCAAAAACACCATATGATGGCAAAATACCAAGAAAGTCTCACTGCTCAAACGTTTCTATATTTTTAGAGTCTATTTTCACATTTACAGTAACATATGACATAAGAGGAACAAAATAAAACGACTTAGCTTTGTTTGCTGGCCGCTTTCTTTCCTTTCTTTTGTTTCTGCTTCAGTTGAGTGAGGCCGGCAGCAGAGACTTTGACGTTTCCAATAATCGCAGCCATAAGCTCAGGGTCAGTACAGGCCTTCATCAACTCTTTCTCCCTTTGAGATGCTTCTGGCATGTGACCAAACAAATTCATCGCCATTTTTGCAGCTACAAACAAAAGGGAAATAGTCATCAGTAATTAGAAAAGGCAGAGTCTATGTTTTCGGTTTACAATTTAGTCCTATACTTTCTCAACCTGATATAACTATCAACATTATTTTATTTATTAGGTTTAAGTATTTCTGTTGCAATATTCTATCTGTACAGTTCAAAATTGCACTGAAAGTTCCTTCATCACCAGTTCCATTTTGGTAGCACTCAGTGTTTTCTATAACCTGAGGTGTGCATTATGTTTGGTACCTAAATCAAAAAAATTGTTTGCACAAGACTTCCATTTTTTGAATTGATATGGAAGTTTAAGAAAAAATCCCCAAGTTATAAATGCTGTTTGTTCTACTTGAAACCTCAAATATGTTATTTACCCATATACATAGCTTCATAAACAATGAAAGCTGCAGATATGAAGTTCACAACTTAGAACTTGTGGTTTTTCCAAACCGATTTTGATTTGATGAAATTATAAATGATCACCAAAAACTGATTCTCTATCCAACTAGAACAGGTGACTTGCATGAGGTGGCCATAAAAGGATTGCTGTAAAGTCAAGCTCTTAGGAACAAAAAAATATTTTGAATTTTCAACCTCTCAAAAACTTGAGTAACAGCACCAGAACTTGTCTAAGGTTATGCTCTCCAGACAACTACATCAACATATTAATTTTTAAAATCCCATGAACACAAACCCTTATATCTAACCCAAAATCTGGAGGAAAAGAAACTGGCCATAGAGGATTTGTGAATGTGACCCAATAATAAAATTAAGAAAGTTGAAGAACGTGGCCATTCATTTGTGCATAGACGGCAGCACCTTTGTAATAAAAAACTAAATTAGCATTAAGACTTGTTTATTGAAATCCGGAGAAAGTTAAGGGCACCTTTTCCTTTTTTTGCTGTTCCGGGGATTATCTTGACACGATACTTGTATGATTGCAAAGCAGCGTAAGGAGCACAGACAGGCACGGCATACAAAAGAATGTCATTTGGCTGAGGAATCCCTGTAAGGTAATCAACATCTGTTAATTTCTCTTTCTCATCTTCACCAATCTCCTTTATATCATCTTCTTCCATTGCTATCCTCTCAGCGTAATCAAGTGTATCACTGTCATCATGCCTACCATTTGCACTACCGTGTACAACTTTATCTGAATGTTCTTGACAATCTTTAGACAGATGTCCTACCTTCTTACATTTGTAACATCTCTTAGGAGCATCTTCGTTGCCTGCATTGAAAAGACGGACAAATTAACAACTCAACCAAATAGATAGTTAAGCAAAGATGGTGAGAGGAGTAGCATGAAATACGCATCAGTTATGTTTAGCATAAGCAAGGTCACAATTAATACAAAAGGATTTGCTTCCTAGTAAGAAAAGGTCTTCAAGATAAACACACACAAGACTACACTAAGGTGGTGGCTAGAAGCACCAAGTGATTCTCTTTATAGGACAAGAGTACGCTCAAGTGAGGTAGATTGGTCAAAGAGCACCTCTGTACACATCACTAACCCACCCCACACTAAGAAAACCTAACCTACACATCCCAATAAGTGAATACCAAACAAGAAAGAATAGAACAAAAAATAAGTTTGCCTTTCTCAACACTATTACCTGTCTGCAGTAAGAGACAAGACTAGCCACAAAAGCACAAACTCCAATTTAGCTAGAAAGTAATTTCATAGTAGGACAAGACATAAAAGCACAAACTCCAATTCAGCACATATGTTTTACAAATTGCCCAAGCTTTTATTAACCACAAAAGCGCTTTAGTTTAGGTCCGCAGTAAGTTTGTCATAGGAAATAATAGATAAACATATACATACCGCCGACAGATTGCAACTGATTGATCATATTTATTGCTTCACTTTGTGCCTCTTGTTCATTCACTTTAGCTCTACCAGCAGACTGCAGTATTTTGAAAGTAAGCACTGGTTAGTCTATAGTAAATCGATGGCCTCACACCAAAATGTTCTATGCTTGAATGAAGGGGGGAATCTTAATTCTTAGGCATGCAAGGTCACTAAATGGACTCACAAGTTAGGTTGTGAAGTTCATATATTAGTCTAGTGACTATTAAGAAGTAAGGCAGTTTATAATACTCACTGCGAGTAAAGCCATTCGAATTTTTCTTTCTTCCTCGTCTTGGTCTGCATACTTCTCTTTCATCTTCTTAAGTTTACCCTTCTGTCCCCGGCTGACTTTCCCACCACCATCCACCCTTAAAGTCTGAACATCTTTTTGTGGGTGATGTTCGACTTTATTCTTCTTCTCCACATCTTCTTTCCCATGGCCAGTATCTCTAACTTCACTCTGTGTAATGCCTTTCTTGAGCTTTCTTCTTTCGGCTTTGGAAATATAAGGTTTTTCCCTCACCGTTTCTTTCTTCTCTTCGTGATTATTTATATCTGATTCTGCTTGTGAAGCATGAAGCCCATATTTTTTAGCAGATGTGGCAACTGATCCAAGCTCAAGAGCTCTATCAAGAAGATCCTCAAGTTCAGGGGACACAGTTGCAGCAGACGTCTCCACGCCAATATCACCAACATCACCACTATCACTAGCCTCCTCTTCAACAGAAACTTCTCTCGCATTGGAAATACTGATATCAGACGAGCCAATTTCATGAGTGGAATCGGCTTTTGAGTATATATTGACCAATTTGTGGTTATCAGTTGATAAATCTGAAACGTTTACTGGATATTCTGCCTCTGGTGCTTCTTTCTCAGAACCAGAATCAGTCAATTCTTTAAAAGGCTCACTGTCTAAAGCTTCACTTAACCCTTCATCTTCACCCCTTACTCTCCTTTCATTTATGTGTGATCCCAAGGAACTCTCCTCCAAACGGAATAATATGCTAAAGCCCATGATTAGAGGCTGAGGAGGAAGAAAATTTTTCTTCCCTCTGATCATGAAACTACCAACTGTAAGATATTCCCCAGTAGGAGCAGTTTTGCTCACTTGGTGAGGGTATACCCACCACGCACTCGTAACAATCTTTGAGTTCCATGCTTGGCTGTGGCAGACCTACATCACAAGATTAACATAGTTGGATCATCCAGATGTCAAAAATACAGACACAACTATAAATAGTTTGTTACTGACTTACAGTGAAAGATCCTGCTTGATTCAATGTAAGAGGAGCTACAGGATAATCAGGCTTGTGATTCTTAATCACCGTACTAGAAGCTCCATGTAGTTCTGCATGGACATACCTGTTGATCACCAAAAGGCATCGTTTATTACCAAAAGAAATAGATAACACATAGGGATGGGATGAACTGTACAATAAAATAAAAAATATTTACATTATGAAACTGTCTTCTATTCTTCCAGTGTTGCATTAGTAAATGGAAAGATTCGCAAATTATTATTACCATCTTGTATTCCGTTTAAAATATTAAATGAGTAATTATTTATGACATACGTGTAGGGGATATGGCAAGGAGGAACTCTAACAATTGGAATAAACTCAGAGAAATGAAATTGAAAATTTTGTAAATAAGAACAAGCAGTAAAGCACTAAGCTGCACTCAGTTGAAAGTTACAATTATCAATATCCACTCACAGATCTCCTTTTGACATGTAACGCTTCACTATCATCTCGTTCTGTTGAGCATCACGTCCGCTGATGACCAAATAATTCTCACTGCTGATGAACCAATTGAACTTTTCAAACCAGTGCACCTTACGTATATGTGAAATAGCAGCAACAGATTTTTCCTGGTAATTTGATCGCAAGGGTAGTGAGTAATCTAGCAATGAAATATAAAAGCTGGCCAGAAATCACCTAAACGTTACGACATAAGTTAAATAGTGAGAAATGGGTGATGTAACAAGCTGGTAATTTGGAGGTAAACTACATGACGCGAAATTACCTGAGACAGCTGCTGTAGTGTCTTCTTTTCGGCAGCCTTGAAAGCCTTTGCATGAGCTGTAAGAGTCTTTTCTTGTTTGCTCTCCTGTTTCTTCTTTTGCTCATACCATCGCCGAGCATTGGCATGAGCAGAAAGTGCTATATCAACTTCAACCTAAGAAAATGAAGAACATGCATCGCAACTTGAGCTTATATCGTAGATGAATATTGTTAATATTAGTAGGTATTAAGCAGGAAATATTGAAGACACGAGCTGTAAAGTAATAAGTATTCTAAAAATGAAGAATCTCATCTATCTAGTTTTAAATTAAATACACTAAAACACAACCAGATGACCCTCGGTCATTCTTTGAAAAGTTTTCAATCATTAGAAGTGAATGCTAGGATTGGTGAGTAGACTACCAAATAAGCAATCCTACTCCCTCTATCCCATAATAAGTGTCCACAATCAGATTACACAAAGTTTAAGAAAATGCACAATCAGTACATTGTGTAAGAGAAAAACAACAGTCTTACCCTTACTTTTTGCAGTCTTCTATGAATTAGTTCTCTGAAAAATGCACCATATATTACTTTTGGAAGTGGACACTTATTTTGGGACAAACTAAAATGGAAAGATGGACACTTATTTTAGGACGGAGGTATGATGCCAAGAGCATATTGATGTTGAAAATGGAGTATGTCATGTAGAGTAATCAACATTAGAAGTTAGGTCATGAAAATGAATAACAAGAAATCCAAGTAATACCTTTTCAACGGGTTGAGTTATTTCATCGTCATCCATTTCATCAAGATTGTTACTTAATAGCAGACTAATGGAATTTCTTTCGAGGTGTAACTTATCAATAAGACCTGCAACAGGATTTCCAGATTTCTTTTCCTCTTTCACCATGCGAGCTAAATCATCCCAACTCATACCATTTGCAAGAGCTACTCGCACAGCTAAGATAGCAGCATCCACATCTTCTAAATTGTATTCTATAAGTTCTGCCATTGTAACAGATTGATCTACTTCTTTCTTCAGCACTTGCACGCGGTTTTCCTGTAATAGAATTTTTGAATAAGCTGAAGAGAATTTAGGATTTAAGATATTCTTTGATAGTTAAGGTGCCTCTATTTACTAGGGCATATTTAAAAACTCATATACCACATATCCTACATGCATTTTACGTATAGAACTGTTATATCTTGCAATATGAAACCATAAATTTTGAGCGAAAAAAAATATAATAATACTTATAATAAAATAACAATAGCAATAACAATAATAATAATAAAATAAGAAGAAGCTACCAGCTCCCCCTCTCCTTTCATAGATTTTTTTGGCTCCACTACGGGTTTAATCTATCCCTCACCAGTTGTGTAGCAAAAAGAATTTTCAACCCATATTCAAACAAATGTGAAAAAACATTCTTCCTTTTTAACACTTAAGTAGATAAAGCCAGCAGGGGGAAACTGGGAAAGTGCTATGATTCACAATCTGGTCCTCTCCACAAAATGATGCAAACAAGATCAATTGTAAGACCTGGGAAAATGAACCTCACGGGTAACCAAATTTCAGGTTTTTATGTTTATAATTAGAATACTAGATGCATATGTTCCACTATTCATAAGACAAATGGGGAAGCAACAGGCTGAAGATGATAACAAAGTCTACATAGATGAAGTATGACCTGATCGTTGCGAATTTTGGAGAGCTTCTGCAGTGCAGAACTCTCTTTTGCTTGTTGTTGTTGTTCGGATCGCTGGGTCTCAATTTTACTATAGAACTCATCCAATGCATCATCAAACGTCTCAAACTTTACAGACACTCTAGAGTTGAACTGATTTAACAATAATGGGCAGAACTCATCATAGATCTGCAAAAAGAGATCAAAGCATGCCAATACATTAGAAGCATTTAGTTTTATAAAAGAGCTAATTTATTTGTCTAACTGCATTACATAAAATTAAAACAACAGAGGTCAAAGAAGATTTATGAAATCAAATTAGATAAGTCCATGGAACATGACCATATTTATATGGAGATAGACCTGTTTAGAATGTTACAGGCTTACATTTTCTAGGTTGGTAGACACGCCAACCATTCTGAAGAAAGAATTATTTTTACTGCAGACTCAAACCTGCGACTTCTCAACTTTGAAATGAACACCTATTCTCTAATGTTCTAGGAAAATTTGTGATAACAAGATCAAAATTTATAGAATGTACCACACTTACAGAAAACATTAGGGTTAAGTTCACTACTGAAATAAATATATTGTTACAAACAATGGTTAAAGACAATGTAACCTGATCAGTGGCAGATAATTCGGCAAGGGGTTGATCCTTCCCCATTTTCTTCTGCTGCATTAAGATGTATCCTTCTGGAATTTTAGCACCTGATATAACATCCTCCAGCCAGTCCTCAAACCTCTTAACACCTTTGGAGAGAGCCTGAATACTATTATCCTCTAATTTCAGGTCCTTAGAAACTTTCAAGTTTGGAGTTAGGCCAGAATCTAATATAATATGTTCTGATAGTGCTGGTCCATAACCCAAAGCCTCCCCAAGAACAACCTTTAATGTAGCTTGCTTGGCAAGGGCACTATCTTTCTTTTTCCCAGAATCAATGGGCTTCAAGGCCTTTCGGTTTCCCTTTTTCGATTGTAGTGCACCAGGTGCGTCATTCCCACCAGCACCATCTTCCACATGTTCATTACTTTCCTTATTGTTAAAGGATGTAAGAGTTGCTTGTAACTTCACAACATCAGTCCTCTCAAAGACTCTACACATTTCAACCGGATAATGATGGCGTGCCATGATTGCGAGTCCTTTATCATCATCCCTAAATCAAGTTAGATAGTACTTTATAGTTTAATTTATTATAAAAAGAGGCAATACTAAAAGACATGTAACCTGTTCATATATAACATAAAGCAAGACAAGAAGAAGATGATTTTTAAATTTTAAACCTGTGTGACCGCAGAAGAGTCAAAACCATGAATTCGGAATCAGTGAGGAGTATGTTCCCTTGTGCATATAACTCCAATATTATGTAGTAAGCATTAGCACCGACTCCAAATTGAAAAAGAATTATCTGCTCACACGGTCACACAGACCATAAATGAGAAATATACTAACAGACATAATTCAATAGTGAATAAAGCATATAAAGGAATTAACCAAGAAATACCCGATCATATCCAAGCTGCCGTACATCCTCAAGCCTTCTAGTTCTGATGTGTTTTCGCAATTTGAGAGTGAACCCAGAAGGAGTATTACTTTTATCCCTGAAAATATCAAAGGAACCAAATACAACTTTTGAAACATTTATTTAATAGCACATTTATCCACTATTAGCTTATGATCCGCTCTTAGATGCACAGGAAAATAGCAATATCCTTCTCTAGCTAACTTAAACAAAAATATTACAGACATAGAACAGGCTATCTTAAATTTTAAAATCAACATGATTGGTAAGAATATAGTTCATTGGAGCAATGCAACTGCAGTGTCGTAACTCATAAGCTATCTTAAAAGTATTACAAACAAAATGACAACAACTTTGAACCGATTAAGATCAAACTTCTAATTTCTAGAAGTTGAACTGTATCTTTGGTTCTTGAGCCGAGGATTATATCCTGATGATCTTCAATGATGTCATACAAGGCCACCCATAGCATTCAGTCTAGACACCAATACTGGGTTTGAGTAGCCATATATCAAACACATCATTCTCATCCACCCGTAGATACATATAAGGGCATCACATTCTTCTACATTATGCAACTATCCTAGCATTAAGACCTTCCCTTTAATCATGGGAACCCACAGGTACTCTTTCGGTAAATTTTCCCAAATGGAGAACGCAGGTAGCCATAAACTATGCTGAGATACTTTGACCGATAGATACCAACAATCTAATAGGAGTTTAGTAAACACCATGAACATTCACACTGAATTTTCAATATTTTCACCAAATATTCAGGGATTCCAGAGATTTTCTCTAGGCTATCAGCTAGAGTAAATAGATACAAGATATATAAAATGACATCCATGTACCTAAGTTAATATACCATTTTATAACATTTCAAGCACCCCCAACTCATTCAACCATCATTTAAAAGTACAATCTCATCAAGACTAGTAGTTCTTCTGAATAAATCTACTTCCTCAATCTAATTAATTTCCTCTATGTTTATAAATAAAGGCCACATTCTTTAAAAAGCATGAAGTAAAATTAGTAACAAGATCTTGACTTGGAACCATGGTTTTGAAGGTTTGAAAATTCAAACTGAGGTTGAGATGATTGTTAATCCTTATTCAGGAGCTGGTTCATACAGCACGGAAATTCTCATCATGGTCAATAGAATCAGGCCATCATCATTATTAACATAGTAACAATCCGGCGTACCGCACCACTCGGTTATTTAGAGTATAAAGGTGGCTTACTATGCTTTTATATCATTGTGAGCATAATATAATAAACCTCCACTTGCCTTGCTTATGCATAACTTCACTACATCTACACATGTTTTTGTTATATTACACTGCACGTTGACTCGATTCCTAATATCCTCTTTACGTAGAAAGATAGATCGCGATCAGAAAGAAGGTCCAAGATATTGATTAGGGATGGCAGTTTGCTTTTCATCATCTACACATGTATCTATTGTTGTTGGAATACCACATCTGAGGGATTTCCTAGTTTGGTTATACTATTTGAAATACCGGGGACTATTATGCTGTCGTCTAATATTTATACTACATTAACTATATATGTTCAGTTAAATGCACTTCATGAGAAGATGTTATCACATATCTGGATTTTCTATTACCCCTAATGTGACACATACATGCATCCAGTAATAAGTAATAATCTTCAAGCTTACCTAAGATATTCAGTGGTATGCAACCGTACACCGCTTTCCATGAGCAACAAAACCTTCTCACTCTCTCCAGATTCAGTAACTCCACTGCTATTCATCAATTTGAATACATATGTCTGCAGCAAACCGTGATCCATAAAGAGACCAAAAGTAAGATTAGGTCGGTAGCTACTTATTTCATGTTAAATATACATTTTTCTTCACTAACTATTAGCGCCTGAAGTTTATTTGCTTGCACAGTGATAAGTCAAGTGTGTTTCAATGATTGTGGTAAACCCTAACTAATAAAAAAAGAGATATAATTAGGGTTTTGACCTTAGGAGAAAGGTCGTAGACATTAGAACAGCGCATTCCAATTAATCGACGTAAGCACTTGACCTCGGCGGCGACATCCGCCGTATTCATCCGAACCTTCACCATCTCTCCTTTGCTTCGAAACTAGTGACCGCGATTGATGAATATTGGAAACTAATAAAGAAAAATTGGTAAATTAGGGGTGTTTGTCTTAGCTTATAGCTTACTAAAGAGGGGATTAGTTTTGTTATTTCATCTCTGTTTGTAACAGTAGGAAACAATAGTATTTCATAGGAAAATAAAACTTAAGCGGCTGTGTATATAGGGGGTGATAAATTTACGAAACATTTTGCTTGACACACGAACATATCTATGCGATCTATCCTCAAAGTCCCACCCACTTGACTGTTTCTTTTTCTTCACACGATAAAACCCATCTCCTCAGCCCCCCTACAATAAACATAATGGGCTTTTTTGTAGGTTCATTCAGAACTTGAAATCAAACATTAAACCAAATACTAGTGGTATTATAAAGTGGTAAAAACAAGTGAAAGTAAAGTTACAATCAATTAATTCTACATATATTCTTTATTGATAACGTTACGTATTTACTAAGTAATCAACAAATTCATATGACAAAACAAATAGTCTTATTTGAACCTTACATACATTATTGGAAGATTCTAACTAAAATCGGTCTTTAAGTAATAACGGAGTATTAGTAGTTGAAATCAAATTATATCTATATATATATATATATAGCGAAAAGATCCATAGGGAAGCTTCAAATCTTAGGCAATGAGAGAAATAATCTTAACTCTTGATTTTTTTTATAAATAAATGTTTTTAACATTCATTTGTGATGAATGTTAAATTTTGAAATTATTTATAATTTTTAAAATTCATTTATGATGAAATTAAAGGTTGAGATTTACTTCCCTCCCTGCCTAACTTTTTTACTTCCTTATTGATCCCCACCTTATATATATATAGGGTATGATTAAGAAGGAAGCAAAAAAAAGGGAAGGAGAAAAGCAAATACCTATTTATCATCAAAACATGATTTTCAAGCAAAATTCATCAAATTAAAGTTTGAAATATAAATTAATCGATTATATATATCATTTAATCAAATAATGTTGTTATAATTTTATGTTTTAAACAAAAAAAAAAACTCTCAAAAGTCGACATTTATCATACATTTGTGATTAATGTTAGTCAAAATTTCAACTTAATATTCTTAAAATATTAATTTACGATAAATATAACTCATATAAGTTATTATATACTGATTATACCATTTATAGATTAATGTTATCACTAAAAATTCATCAAGAAATGATGTAAGTAACATTCATGGATGTATAATAACAAAATATGAGTTAACATTCATCTGGAATGAATGTTATAAATGATAAATTAAGACTTGAGATTTGCTTCCCTCCTTCTCAAAATTTGAAGCTTCCCTATGAATCATTTCCCTATATATATATATATATATATGTCACTTTTTTATCACCTAACAACTTTTAGTTTAGAGACGTTATCCATATGGGAAAATTCATATTCATAAGTTATAGTTATAGTACTAACAAATAACACATGCATTATAACAACATAATTCTTATTATATTGAAATAATGAAATGAATTATAAATTATCACTCCTTCTCGATGCATATAAGAATTATTACAGTTTGCTAAAATATTGCGAAACTTTTTCCTAGCTTGATCATTTCTCAAATGACATGGTTTGCTTAAGAATTTTGGATATCTACTATTTATGTAGTACATTTTTGGATTTTGGACACATGTATGCAAATCAATAGACAAAACCTTACTAACATTATGAGTCTGGACCCGTTGAATACTTGTTGTTTTACCGGATTAATATATATAGGGTGTCAATGAATGCACCTCGTCCATCTCACAGCACGGAACCCCGTACACACATAGGGGATGTGCAATCACTATAAACCTATATATATATATATATATTTATATTTATCTTATCACAAGTCACATCAACATATTTTCTTCTTTCAATTTTGAAAACAATTCAGACATCCATAACAACGTACAATACACATTTTATCTCAATCAAAAGTTGAAACGATAGACACCATTAAGACCAGTGCTAACCCCAACTTCTTCAAGTCGTCCTCCCTCCATCTTCACCGTCTTGGGTTAGCACCATCGCTTCTTGATTCGTCTTCCATTTCCATCTTGTTGAAGAAGCCCACAGACGGAAGACGGATGGAGCCCACATGCAAAAAAAACAAAAAAAATTGAGGCTAAAATTTTTCTTAATTTTTATTTCTCCCCATTGAATATCATGAATATACTAGATGTCTGGAGAATAGTTTAGGCTAACAAACAAACTTCTCAAAGTGACATTTGCCACGGAACCATCCAACATCTACTAAATTTTCGTTGAATGTTCAATAAGCGTCGTATGTTACAAAACTAAGTTTTGCTGATAATAATATCAAATCAATTATCTCGAGCTAATGATGCGGAAAATGATCATAAACTCCAAGTAAAACATCAATTATGTTAGCACTGGTAGGATTTCCATTCAATTATCGTGGAATACTAATATTTTAGGTATCACTATGAATGTTCCGGTAATATCACAAAGACATGCATAATGTCACAAAGACATGAAGTGTAAAAGTACACTTGTGTCCTAAAACGCATTTAATTTGGCTCTAGACTCGATATGTGCATAAAAATGAAGTCGAGAACTGAAGCAGAATGTCATCCGTTTTCAATATCAACAATCTTCGAATGAAATGTCGATAGATTATGTGTTATATCTTTGTGAGAATTTGAAACAAGGACTTTTTAATAATTACTTGAGTGGTTAGGAGGATAATGTGCATTGCATCACTCTGTGACAACCGTCAAAAATCTCAGTTAATTCCCACACTTAAATTCTAGAATCTTAATTACGTTTACAACTTTCTTAAAATTATATCTGTAATTCTAGGTTACGACTCCCTAAATGTACCAAAACTGCCGAAACACTTTAGAAAATTTCTCACCGAACCCTAAGTACATGAGAATTATTTAATTAGGTTATAAAGTGCCAAGCAAAACAAAAGATTTAAGTCTTTTGACATATCTAAAAATTCTATCTTATTGCTAAATCGGGATTAATTAAAATCCCTTAACTACATAAACGAAACTCGAGTTCGACAAATTAATACTTGAACATCTATTATAAACATTCTAAATACAATTTGAAGTATTTTAGAAATTAAGAACATCAATTTTGAATCACTGAAACATCACAAAATAAACCTTATATTATACAATACTTACACATTTTTAATACAAATTAATCACATAACTTTTAAACATAATATTTATAAATAATTAAAGATTATGGTGACCCCTAAACTCCGCCAAAAAGTTGCACTCCCCCCTTCTCCATACATTTCTTTTTCTTTTCTTACACTCTTCCAAAACACACATACTTAATAGTTAGTAAAAACTGCCATAACTCAATGATTTAAACTTTCAATTATTATAATTAGGAATTGCAATTTAAGTCGAGTCAAGTTAGCATGTTTGAATTTGTGGGTCAAAATTTCAATACCTAATCTTAAACTGATTTCATAAACGGGTTGACTAGTTAAAAGTATTCATGTCGGACACAATCCACTGTAGGTAAATGAGTTGATGGGTTGGATTTTTTTAAAAGAATAAAATAATATTACTTTTGGTCGACGGTCAACCCTTTGATCAGAACTTTAACTCAAAAAATTAAAATATTGATAAATTTTGAATTAGTAAGCTGACGAATTAAAAATTCAACATTAAAATATTTATCTTTGTATTTGTATTGGTTGCCAGATTGATTTTCAAATTTTCTTAAAATTTTCACAATCAATTATAATAATTTAAAAAATAATGTATACAACACAAAAAGAATGACGTATTACTTTTTTTCGTCAATTTTGGATGTGTAATCGAGTGAAAATATTACAATGATAAATTTTCTTGCTGTCGATGCATTTAGCTAGCAACCTATCAATATTATAAAATACATGATCAGATTAAAAAGTTGTATAATAAATAATGATCGTAATCACCCCGTTCATTATAAGAAACAGTCACCATGAAAACATTAATTAAATGTGACCCGACCGATCCGACTCGATCTGATCCGAACCGGCTTTATAAATTAAAACTAGTGCTGTTTTCTCATCACATGAAATAGAATAGAACTAGTCGGATGTATATAGAACTCGGAAAGGGGCATGAAATTTAACGATACGATGTATGTGTAAAGACTGCAACCGAATCACGAACACCCAATTCCTGTAAAGATTTATCCCAATCGGTAAGCAATTTTCCTTCTTGATTTTGGATCTTTTCCTTTCTTGTTCGAGTGTATGTGATTATTATTCTGAATATTACAATTTATAGATGGACGATGATATAGTATTAGTATCCGAAACAAATTATTGTTACTTTGCGGACGATATCATCCTCGAAATCTTAGCAAGGTTACCCATTAAATCCCTTTTTAGAACAAAGTGCGTTTGCAAACTCTGGTACAAATTAGCCTCCCACAGATCATTCACCCAATTTTACAATCAATTATCCGTCAAAAATGTTATGCTTCTTGTTCAAGTTACTGAATCATCTACAGAATCAACATCAAGTTTGATTCTTGTTGATAACAAAAAGGGTGTCTCTGAATTCTCATTGGATTTCATCAAAGATAGACTCAAAATTAGGGCTTCTTGCAATGGACTTTTGTGTTGTTCTAGTATTCCTGATAAGGGTGTTTATTATGTTTGTAATCCCATCACTAAAGACTATAAATTGCTTCCCAAAAGTCGAGAAAGACCTATCACTCGTTTTTATCCCGATGGTGAAGCAACCCTTGTGGGCATTTCTTGTGATTTGTTAACCAATCGATATAACGTTGTTTTGGCTGGTTATCATCGTATGTTTGGTCATAGGCCTGAGGGTAAGCTCATATGTTCCGTTTTTGATTCCGAGTCCAGTAAGTGGCGAAAATACGTTTCTGATCAAGATGACCATGGTTTTACTCATATGAATAGAAATCAGGTTGTATTTGTGAATGGTTCTCTTCATTGGATGACGCAGTCTTTCACGTACATTCTTGTTCTTGATTTGAATTTCGATGTATGGAGAAGGATATTGTTGCCTGATGAAATGGGGTGTGGGAGTGGAAGTGGGAATAGGGTTTATTTATTGGAATTAGACGGGAAATTGTCGGTGATTCAGATTTCTAGTGTTTGGATGAACATATGGGTGCTACAAGATTACGAAAAGGGGGAATGGGATATGATAGACAGGGTGAGTTTGCGTTGTATTCGTGGAATGGTGCCTGGAATTTTCCCAATAAGTCAAGGAAGTGATTACGTGTTTCTTGCTGGACATAAGCAGGTGTTGGTGTATCAAAGGAAAACAAGAATTTGGAAGGAAATGTATTCTGTGAAAAATAACTCTACAATGCCTTTGTGGTTCTCTGCACATTCTTTCCGTGGCACCATCTTTTCATGTCGTTGAGGTGCATGATGACTAATTTACCGTGGTCCGTACAGTTCAAGATGGTTTCTGTGAAATAAGTGAACTTTGTTAGTTAAGTTGAAAAAAATGCTAAATATTGTATATAAGTTATTTACTTATTTGTAGTGATATGCTGTATTTTGAATTATTACGTTCAATTCAGCAGAAATGGAGTCAATGAACCGCCTACCATTTATGTAGTTATAAAAAGAGGTGTTTGAACTTCTGGAATAAAATTACAAGTTAAAGAATTTCCATCCCTTGATTTGCTGCTGGTCTGAAATCCCATCATATAGCAGGTTGGCACTCAAAGTGTCTAACCCTTTAAATCAACCGACCCGTATACCAATCCCCTTTTATTATGGTGGTGGGTTGGATAACGGGTCAAAAATGATGAGGTTGACCCACAAACTCATTTTTTACTGAACTTTATCATCATTAAATATCATTTTTATTGTAACAAAAAACATGGTATATTTAAGGTGACTGATTTATCACACCCACTTTTACAGGCAATAGACTTAATACCATAAGCATCACATACTAGATACAAGACATAAAAGCTGTCATTATTTCAGCAAATATGTTTTACAAATTGCCCAATATTTTGTTAACCACAAAAGTGTTTTAGTTTAGGTCAGCAGTAAATTTGTAGTAGGATGAGATGATAAACATATACATACCGCCTACAAATTTCAACTCATTGATTGTAGTTATTGCTTCACTTTGTGCCTCTTGTTCATTCACTTTAGCTCTACCAGCAGACAGCAGTATTTTGAAAGTAAGCACTGGTAAGTCTAACGTAAATCAATGGCCTCACACCAAAATGTTCTATGCTTGAATGAAGGGGGGAATCCTAAGTCTTAGGCATGCAAGGTCACTAAATGCACTCACAAGTTATAAGGCAATTTATAATACTCACCGCGTGTAAAGCCATTCGAATTTTTCTTCTTCCTCGTCTTGGTCTGCATACTTCTCTTTCATCTTCTTAAGTTTACCCTTATGGCCCCGGCCGACTTTCCAGCCACCATCCACCCTTAAAGTCTGAACATCTTTTTGTGGGTGATGTTCTGACTTTATTCTTCTTCTCCACATCTTCTTTCCCATGGCCAGTATCTCTAACTTCACTGTGTGTAACACCTTTCTTAAGCTTTCTTCTTTTGGCTTTGGAAATATAAGGTTTTTCCCTCACCGTTTCTTTCTTCTCTTCGTGATTATTTATATCTGAATCCGCTTGTAAGGCATATAGCAGATGTGGCAACTGATCCAAGCTCAAGTTCTCTATCAAGAAGATCCTCAAGTTCAGGGGACACAGTTGCAGCAGGCGTCTCCACGCCAATATCAACATCACCACTATCACTAGCCTCCTCTTCAACAGAAACTTCTCTCGCATTGGAGATACTGATATCAGATGAGCCAATTTCATGAGTGGAATTGGCTTTGGAGTATATATTGACCAATTTGTGGTTATCAGTTGATAAATCTGAAACGTTTACTGGATATTCTACCTCTGGTGCTTCTTTCTCAGAACCAGAATCGGTCAATTCTTTAAAAGGCTCACTGTCTAAAGCTTCATTTAACCCTTCATCTCTACCCTTACTCTCCTTTCATTCAGGTGAGATCCCAAGGAACTCTCATCCAACCAGAATAATATGCTAAAGCCCATGATTAGAGGCTGAGGAAGGAAATTTTTCTTCCCTCTGATCATGAAACTACCAACTGTAAGATATTCCCCAGTAGGATTTGCTCACTTGGTGACGGTATACTCACCACACACTTGTAACAATCTTTGAGTTCTATGCTTGGCTGTGGCAGACCTACATCACAAGATTAACATAGTTGGATCATCCAGATGTCAAAAATACGAACACAACTATAAATAGTTTGTTACTGACTTACAGTAAAAGATCCTGCTTGGTTCAATATAAGAGGAGGTACAGGGTAATCAGGCTTGTGATTCTTAATCACCGTACTAGAAGCTCCATGTAGTTCTGCATGGACATACCTGTTGATCACCAAAAGGCATCGTTTATTACCAAAAGAAATAGATAAGACATAGGGATGGGATGAACTGTACAATAACATAAAAAATATTTACATTATGAAACTGTCTTCTATTCTTCCAGTGTTGCATTAGTAAATGGAAAGATTCGCAAATTATTATTACCATCTTGTATTCCATTTAAAATATTAAATGAGTAATTATTTATGACATACGTATAGGGGATATTGAAAGGAGCAACTCTAACAATTGGAATAAATTCAGAGAAATGAAATTGAAATCTTTGTAAATAAGAAGAAGCAGTAAAGCACTAAGCTGCACTCAGTTGAAAGTTACAATTAACAATATCCATACAGATCCCCTTTTGACATGTAAGGCTTCACTATCATCTCGTTCTGTTGAGCATCACGACCGCTGATGACCAAACAATTCTCACTGCTGATGAACCAATTGAACTTTTCAAACCAGTGTACCTTACGTAAATGTGAAATAGCAGCAACAGATTTTTCCTGGTTATTTGATCGTAAGGGTAGTGAGTAATCTAGCAATGAAATATAAAAGCTGGCCAGAAATCACCTAAACATTACGACAGAAGTTAAATAGTGAGAAATGGCTATATAATTTGTAGGTAAACTGCAGGATGCAAAATGTGACGCCATCATTTTACCTCATAATTTTAACCTCACTTTACGGCGTAAGCTATATAAATTACATTTTCGACATAAGTATCTCTATAAACATACAATATCTATCTTTTGATAATGCTCCTTTTTCGTTTATTTCCTTCAACAACTCTATCAGGTTAAACTTGAGATATATGCAATAAATGCGTAAGCCTAATTGTTTAATGAGCTTGTGCATCTTGTAATACAATATCACACAGCAATGATGCCATGACAATCTCAAAATACGTATCGAGATCTCTTCGTTAATGTTTAACCGGACCGTAACTTTTCCTTTAATATGGATCCAATCTTAAAGATATGGATCTCTTAAAGATATGGATCCCATGAACTGACCAACAAAAGCCTCGCGTTAACCCGTGTTGAACCGTGAATGGATCTACGAATCGAATCCTCTGCTAGTTACACATTAACCACACATAATACATACATATAAAATCGCATGCTTAAAACGTGATCATAAATGCATACATACAATTCTAACATTTCTAATGCAACATGTAGCACATTAAATACATACGTAACATACTTTGTAAACAACACGAGTACTCAAATTATATTTGGGCTCAACTTTATTTTCTAAACTTTGAAATCAACACCTATTCTTTAATGTTCTAGGAAAATTTGTGATAACAAGATCAAATTATAGAATGTACCACACTTACAGAAAACATTAGGGTTAAGTTCACTACTAAAATAAATATATTGTTACAAACAATGGTCAAGACAAAATGTAACCTGATCAGTGGCAGATAATTCGGCAAGGGGTTGATCCTTCCCCATTTTCTTCTGCTGCATTAAGATGTATCCTTCTGGAATTTTAGCACCTGATATAACATCCTCCATCCAGTCCTCAAACCGCTTAACACCTTCGGAAAGAGCCTGAATACTATTATCCGCTTTATAAACTTTCAAGTTTGGAGTTAGGCCAGAATCTAATATAATATGTCCTGATAGTGCTGGTCCATAACCCAAAGCCTCCCCAAGAACAACCTTTAATGTAGCTTGCTTGGCATGGGCACTATCTTTCTTTTTCCCAGAATCAATGGGCTTCAAGGCTTTTCGGTTTCCCTTTTTCGATTGTGGTGCACCACGTGCGTCATTCCCACCAGCCCTGTCTTCCACATGTTCATTACTTTCATTATTGTTAAAGGATGTAAGAGTTGCTTGTAACTTCACAACACAGTCAAACAATGAATTCGGATTCAGTGAGAAGTATGTTCCCTTGTGCATATAACGCCAATATTATGTAGTAAGCATTAGCACCGACCCCAAATTGAAAGAGAATTATCTGCTCACACGGACCAATAAATGAGAAATATACTAACAGACATATAATTCAATAATGAATAAAGCGTACAAACGCGCATGCGATAACATTTAAATATAACATCTCATTATAAATATTATCAATTATCAATTCGTAAGTAATTATATATAATTAATTTTTAGTAATCTATTCTTATGTGATTGTATCATTAATTTGATGTTGATTTCAAACCTACAAATGTTTGTGATATATGATTGTACTTGATATCAAATTTGATTACAAATATAATTATATGTGATTATGAATATTATTGTTTGGTGTTTAATCACACGTTATTATAACTTTTATCATATGTAACTTTTAATCTTTTGTTATAATCACATTTAATTATTTTTACTTGACAATTAGAACAATTTGAGATAAAAAAACTCAGTAATTATCATATGTGATATTATAATGTACAACTTTTAAACCCATCAGAAAAAAAATATATAAAGTTTGTCGAAAACATATTATATCAGAAAATAAAAAATATAAGGTTTGTCGAAGCATATTATGTGAGATGTTTAATTAAAAAAAATAATAGATATTTATGGTGCAATTTTTATACTTTTTCAACTAGTTGTTTTGAGATATTAATTTTTAAAAACGCGAAGGAAAATGATGAGTTTTGTTAAAATGACAATTATACCCTTACAAATGAAACTCTCTCATTTGTAATATTATGTATTACAGTCACTATTTGATCAGATATAGACTGATAATCGATCATAACTGAAACTTATTTAACAGTAAATAAGAGGGTTTCTATGAGAAATAAAAATATAGAAGAAGTTGCATAACATGCACGAAGATTGATAGAAGAAATTGTTGAAAATCATATCCATAGGTATAGACAAATCGGGACTTACCCAGACCTAGGCGCGGATGTTGACTCGGTTGCGACCATAACTTTCAATTAAGTTCCAATTGAATACAAGTAACAACCTTGGACTTCTGAGATTAAATAATTAAGCTGTTAATATGTTATTTTCAATGTTAATAAAATTTATTTATGTAGTCTTAGAGTAAAAATAAATGAGATAGATATAATTTCATATACTGTCCAATAAACGAACCAACAAGTTGATTACATAAGCAAGCTAGTGCGTACACAGTTTGCTGCAATTCCTTAATTTGTTATGTTGTACGAGTCTAGCACGCTAAATTAAACCAGAAGGTACCCACCCACCAGCTATGTAGCTATATCATTACTTGAATTAATTAGTACAAGAGTGTACAGTGAACACACTGACCAACCTTCTAGTTCTCAACAAGTATTGACCTTTCTCACCCTAAGTATCTTTGTTAAACAAATATATATATATATATATATGGGATTCATATTTACTGTTTAACATATGAATCTCATGACATACAGTTTAAAATGAAAAATACAAGTGTACGTCATGACAATTAACACAAAATAAACATCATATCCCTTGCAAAAAGATGAAAGTAAGGGCAAAAAGTAAACAGACATACCAGACCAACTACTACATCTTCCATTTACAACCAATCAAATGATAAACACAACCTTCTACAAAAAAAACAAAAGAAATTGACAAATGAAAAATTGAAAACGATGAATATGCGCATTAATTATATATACACAGATGATAGGAAGGTAATATAACTGGCATATTCGTATTCATGATAATAAAGGACCCATCTAGTGGTTAAAACATGTAAATAGTAATAATATGTAAATAAAAAAAATAAAATAAATGAACTATTTGTAGGCTTGTAACCAAGGTGGCAAGAAGCCCGACTATATTGTTACGGAGGTAGGGGCGTGCGGCAACATGAGCTACTACTGGATGCATGGTTGTGGCTCCAAGGTGCACGACGACTAAACAAATAAGAACTGAAACCTCTTCATTTGTGCAATGTGTACTCGGCGAGAATAGGAGAGTAAAGATGAGTAAAAAACTGTAAATTAAGAGGTACAATGAGAGAGAAAGACGGTTGGCCGATGGCGATAGCAGAATGCGGTAGTTCAGAGGGTTAAAGAACCAGGTTCTTAATACCATGTAAAATAATACAAACTGTGTAAATATTTTATATTAGATTAATAACTATTTAATATTTATATTACGCAAATATACAAATCTAAATAACAATGAACCCTAGTTGTCTATATAATTGGGATATGTCATATACACTAAACATGATATTATATTTTATTTATATTTCACTTTTAAGTATAAACGATGTTACTATTTTTAAACCTTACAAATGTAAATACCACTAAAAGGGTGTGATTTTAAAAAAAATGAGAAATTAGTTAGAAAAATAGAAAGCCGATGAGAATGTGACATGTGTCCCCTCCCATCATTTTCCTTCCCCACCTCCGCCGCTCATTAGATTTCAACGACTGCAACCCGCTAGATTCCAGTCGTCACCACTGGATTCCGACAATCTTCTTTCTACATTTTTTTTAACATTAATTTAAACTTTCCTAAATCTAATTATCTATTTTGATTTAATATTTCATAAACTTTTATTTTAACTTTTTTTACATTTTTTCTCTCTATCTTCTTCTTTCCTTCATTAACACTTTTCTAAACTTTAGTCTTCACTTTTTTTGTACTTTATTTGTTTATTTTTGATCCTTTATAATGTGAAAATTCCTTTAAACCCGAAAACTTAAATACATTGCATTATAATAATAAAAATAGTGCGTAATATTTAAAACTACAGTTCATCATAGTTAAAAATGCAATGCATCAAAGTAATAATGATCACATTGCATAATAGTTAAAAGTCAAGTGCATTACAGTTAAAAGTAAGGTACACCATGGTTAAAAGTCAAGTGCATTATAATAAGAAATACATCGAGCCATACTTAAAAGTAAAATACATCGTAGTTCAAAATCCACTATACTATAGATATTCTAACGGTGCATCATCGTTATAATTACAGTGCATTATAGTTAAAAGTATAACTCATCGTAATTATAAAGTTAAATATATAATAGTTAAAGTTAAAAAAATTCACTACATCATGATTAAAAGTAAAATAAATCAAATGATTTTGAATCTATATGTGTATCTAGGGGAACGTATACTAACCGTTTACAATTAAAGATGGTCAACTATTTATGATCTAACAAAGGAAACAATTATCATATAATTTGTTGAGAATTTAAATAAAATAGGTATATGATTTCAACCATATATACTTTATGTAAAGATTATTTCCAAACTTAGGCTGATCATCCAACAATCCTAATCTGCACACCAATAAATTACCATGCAAAGTCATGGTTGAACCTCAATATAATACAATATTGTGAGAATGAAATTTAAAATGGCTTGAGGTTCACGAAAATCACATTAGGATAAGACTAGAGATTAGAATCTATTTTTACACATAATTAGACCCTCCATATTGTTTTATGTGATCTTCAAAATGTGTTCCAGTATTCATATATAGAAGTAACAACCAAAACATAACTTATAAAACAATTTTTCGAGCGTAAACTATTTTCTGAGTACATTGAACCTGGTCGCATTTTCACGGGTTCATTAACCCAACTAGCTGACCTACCAGTGAGACCACAACCATAGAGTCTGCTCCTTGAATCCCAAAATTTTAGTTAAGTCTGAAATATAGTAACTTAGCCTCTGCATAACTTAACATGTGGTCACTAATATGTCAATACACTAAAATATATAACATGATTATCAGTTAATGTTAAAATTATATTATAGCAAAAGATTATTAAGTAAGCACTATCCTTAAGAACATAAAATGTTTCTTAATCATCTGTCTTTGTTATTTATACGTATAACTATTCAAGAACATTTTTACGTACAGGTGTATGGAAAGAGGATTATTCTTAATCATCCCCCGACCCTGTCACCTACTAGTGAGCCCAAAAGCTTAGCAGAGTAAAGAAGAAATTAAACTCTCACGTTTATCCTTAAATGATTGAAATAAATTGAACTTGACTTTACGTAAAATATAATAAAAGTGTTTGTTTGTTGGTTAAATTCTATTAATGGTCTTTTAATTAGAAAAACAGTTCATAATTTATTTATTGATATGCAAACAAATTGGATAGGGTTGAGATTCTTTCCAGAAAATAATGTTTAATTTTAGGTAACGCTTTTAACATAAAAAGGAACATCTCAAATTAAAGTACACTTTTTAAGAGCTCCTTTTTAAAATATTATTTTTAGGAGTAATATTTATATTTATTACAGATATATATATATACGGGAATTAAGATGGAAGTAAAATAATTAGGAAAATATGAAAGTAAATTTCAGCCGTTAATTTCATCATAAATGAATGTTGTTAACATTCATATGTGATGGATGTCACTCAAAATATAACATTCATCACAAATGAATGTTAAAAATGTTTTTTAATAAAAATCAAGGGTTAAAATTTGATTCCCTAATTTCTTAAAATTTAGAGCTTCTCTATAGATCTTTAATGATAGATCTTTAATGAAGTAATTTTAACTTTAAATTAAAGATTTAAATAAATTGTTTATAAGATATTTGAGAATAAAAATAAAAATAAAAATGATACGAGTAGTACGTTTTTACATGAAATTAATAATAATTGATTGAATGACCATAATTAGAACACGACACACTACTTGAACCCTACGCCTATAAATATATATTTTAAGAAAACAAAACATGCACACAAACCAAATTGAAAAATCTAATAATGGTAACCACCATAGACATAGTGTTAATCCTCCTAGCTTTGAGCACCAGCTCATGCTCAAATGCAAAGCAGCTGCCTAAATCTGATGTACAGCTTTTAGAGTTCCCTTTAAATTTAGAATACTTGGAAGCTGAGTTTTACTTATATGCATCCCTGGGTCAGGGTTTGGATCAAATTCAACCAAATCTTACTGGTGGTGGGCCCCCACCAATTGGTGTAAGAAGAGCTAATCTTAGCCCTTTTATTACAGATATAATCGCCCAATTTGGTTATCAAGAAATTGGTCACGTCAGGTTAATTATTTATTTCGACTCATCCTTAATTTTAAACCTTCTTATATTATCTCTCTTTTGTCACGGATGTCTAGTGTTTCTAGCTTCAATTATTAGTACTAGCTATATACCAAGCTTCTTAAAACCATGACAAATATATGTGGGTAATGTGACGATCTAGTAAGTTTTTATAAGTTACACATTTTACACTTCAAATTTTTTAAATATACGTATTCAGCCCTCACTTTAAGTTAACAGAACCGATGTATGATTTTTCCTTTACTAATAATCTTTTTAATTAAGATATATGCTAAGTATATTAAATCGGTATGTATGTATACGTACAGGGCAATAAAAAGCACGGTCCCTGGATTTCCAAGACCACTGTTGAACTTAAGTGCAGAAGCATTTGCGAATGTAATAAACAGTGCATTCGGAAAGCCCTTATATCCGCTTTTCGATCCATATGCGAATGATATCAATTATTTGATTGCCTCCTACGCTATCCCTTATGTCGGTCTCACTGGTTATGTTGGGACAATTCCACTACTCAGAAGCCCTATTGCAAAACAGGTACTCTAATCTAATAATATAAGATTTGTTTTTTTCAAATGGAGTAAGTTGTTTTTTTGTATCCTTTTTAAGTATACTTAATTAGTAGTAAATACATATATGCATGCAAATTACAGCCCTAATGATTATTATTATTTATGGTCGGTTGATCAGCTTATAGCGGGTCTATTGGGAATAGAAGCGGGTCAAGATGCAGTTTTTAGAACTCTTCTTTACGAAAGAGCAGCACTAAAGGTGTTTCCATATGGCATCACAGTAGCTGAATTCACTGATAGAATCTCAGAGCTACGAAACAAGTTAGGTCATGCTGGCTTAAAAGATGAAGGCCTTATAGTTCCAGCTTACTTGGGACCTGAAGGGAAAACAACAGGAAACATTTTGTCCGGAAATGAGACTTCGTTGTCATATGGTCGAACACCAGAAGAAGTTCTACGCATTCTGTATCAAACTGGAAATGAAGGTGTTCCTGGAGGCTTTTTTACTTTAGGTGCTAATGGAACCATCGCTACAAAATATCTAAACAACTAGTGATCATATATCTCAAGATCTTTTTTATTTTTTATCTTTTTATCATGTCTTGTGTACGTCTGAATCAAGGTCAGATTTGAACCTGTGCAGGATGAGCTACTGCACAGGGCGCGTAATCCAAGGGGGCCCAAAAATTCTAAAATGTTAATTATAGCAATAAAACCCAGTTATCTTAAGGCTATTTCTAGACCCAGTAGAATCAAAGATCATATTACTTTTGTTTGCGGCTTGCATTAAACTATTGGCGTTTTTATATCATGTTTATATTATTTTTTTCTAATTAACTCTAAATAAAAAAAATATTACGTACATGTATTCGGTTTTATAAACCCCAATCAACAGTTAAAAACAAAAAACATATTGTGATTAACCATAATTATCATTCATGTTGCCTTTCTGAAAAAGGAAAAATAGAAAAGAAGAAGAAGACGAAACCATGTTATATTCTTTAAAAGTAATATTGGCGATCAATATTCAAACTTTGTCATATCTTGCAACCAATAGGTGTGTATTCTTAATTTTTTAGTTATTGAGTTTTTTCTAATATTTTCAATTTCAAGTTCAATGATTTGTTAGTTTCATTATTCAATTTATCTACTTGGGTGTTAATGATTTGATTTGAATTGGTAAGTTTTCAAAAGTAGACTTTTAAAGGAATAAGGTTTATGAATTAATACTATATGATTAAATTTGAAACGATATTCGCTACAAAAAATGTACGATATTATCAAATTCGATAAATCATACTATATAAGGTCATTTTGTGACATAATACTTTTGAGATGATAAATATTGATACTTGTAAGTAAGAATTGAAATTTCGTTTCACTTGCTTTGTTATTTGTGTGTTTATAATAATTTTGTAGGAGTGATGAACTTTTTATTACATAATATATGTATATATATAAATATAAATTTCTTGATTAGAGGGACCTTTTTTATTCGTCGCACTGAATCGATGGATTCCACGAGTCAGGTCTTTTTAACTTTTCTTTTTCTTGCCGTGTGTCGTGAAAAGAATGAGCAGCATCTGAATCTTTGATCGAATGCTGGAAGAAGAAAGAACAATTAAGCAAACCTAAAACTCTTGTGGCCTTCTTTCAATTTTCGGCTTTTTTATATGGACTTTTTTTCTAAAGTTTTATATATAAGTTAAACAAAATAAAAAATGTTATTTTAGGTTAAACATTGTTAAAAATATAATTTTTTGATTATTTATGAAATTAATCCAATAGTTTAATTTATATCAATTTATTTTTTGTATATTGTAATTGATATATAAATTATTAGAAAAATGAATATTAAAGAAATGTGTGACACAGTTGTTTCTCTCGTGGTCAATGATGAGTATAAGTAATTTTAGTGTTGCGCTAATCATGATTAGTCTTGTTGACATAACAGTCGGTTGTGCACGACTTTCAATCATGACTACAAATGTTTTAATTGATATAATTTAGACGATGTTCGTTGCACCCATTATTCCCCTTTATATAAAAGACACATAATACAAAATCCGATAGAAGAATGAACAAATTGAAATATTGAAAATCGTATCCATAGGGACCATGCCATATGGATCGATGATTGTGAGTGAACATACACAAACATGTAACATAGCTCATCTGCATACGGACTCTGTTGCAACCATAACTTTCAATCATAACTACAAATGTTTTAAGGAAAATGATATATGCCTAAAAATGTGATTGATAGATGAGAAAATGATTGGATGAGATTAGGAAAGAAAATAAGTGGAATTCATATGTCAAAAATTATATGAATTAGGTTTGTGAGTTAGGCCTATTTAGCATTATTTTTTTAATTAATATAATTTAGACGATGCTCGTTGCACCCGTTATTCCCCTTTACATAAAAGACGCATAACACAAAAACCAATAGAAGAATGAATAAATTGAAATATTGAAAATCGTATTCATAGGGACCCTGCCATATGGATCAATGATTGTGAGTGAACATACACTGACATGTGACGTAGCTCATACTCTGTTGCAGCCATAACTTTCAATCATGACTACAAATATTTTAATTAATATAATTTAGACGATTTCGCTACATCCGTTATTCGTCTTTATATAAAAGACATATAACACAAATACCAATAGAAGAATGAACAAATTGAAATATTAAAAATTGCATCCATAGGGACCATGCCATATGGATCGATGACCGTGAGAGTGAACATATAGGACAGGTGACATAGCTCATCAACATACAATTGCAGCCATAATTTTCACGTTCCAACTTAGTACAAGTAACAATAACGTCTTGGGACTTTTGGGATCAACTAGACCACCGGGTAGGAATTTTTGGCCTAGGGAATAGGGTCGTGGACCAATTCTGCTTCGCAATTTTCAAATAAGTTATGTTCTTTTAACATGAAAAGTACGTATAATTTGTCATATATATTGCCTTGACTGCTAAAATCTAGATAGCATGGGCGTTCAACCTGAGAATTAATACACAATCATTGCAAAAAGACAAATTGAAGGATGGATTACCAACTTTAAAATGGGCAATCATTCAATACCATACCAACTACTACATCTACCATTCAAAACAAACCAGTCAAATGAGAACCGAAGTAACGGACCTTAACGGATAGAAATTTGAAGTTTATTATAAATAATATTCGTATTAGTATTTTATTGATTATAGTGTGTTCGTATAACAATTTTTACGATGAAAAAGGAATTTGATAATAATTAATATGTAATAGTCGAGGAATAAAATTATTCATAATTTATATACTTTTCATAACTTTTTAATGTAAAATGTGTTTCAGTTTGTTGATTATGCAATAATAGTTACGGCAATAATATTTTATAAATTAATAAAGATGATATAATAAAAATTTATATCTTTATAAAGGTGTTAGATACACCATAATAACATAACATAAAGTTCTAAAACGAATGAAAAAGATAAAATAAAGATAAAGTAAAAACTAATAAAGAAAAGAAGAAATGATAGAACTTAAGTGAATTGAAGGCATGATTTTCTCGTAACTATTATAGCCGTGTGTGCTTTTATAAATGATTACTTTTTGAGAATCAAATCGTTAACGGATGTTTTATTTATAGATGCATAATTCATCGAGAAGTCATAGTCCGACCGATACTCATTTTCTTATTGTGTGTTCAATGTGATCAAATAACTTTAAATTAAATTAGATTAAATTAAATTATACATTTAAAGGAAAATTCTTTTTTATATTTTCTTAATCGCACTATCTATAAATTATAAGATACTGAGTTTGATATAAAATTAATTTCCCGGTGTACGTTTGGTTGCCCACTATATTATGGGAATCAAACCCTTGGTCTATGAACTTACAAATATACCAATCGAGAGAGTTATACCATGGATATGATATCTGTGAGAAATACGTTATTAAGTTTTGTCCGTCAAAACTCTACATTTTTCTAGTATTGTTAGGAAAAAAAAAGGTATAAAAACAAGATGTTAATTAAGACTTTACAACTTTAAACGCCCTAAAAATAAACGGATATAATGTGGAGCCCGAAAGTTAAAAAGAATTTATGTATCAAGATTATAATATAAATTAGAATTAGGATTAGTTGCTTATTTTAACTTAGACTAGTTTTGTTTTATGAAAGTGGACAATTAATTAGTTTATTAGTTTTTGATAATCATCATCATGATCGTATGTATAATATATATATAGAAGGTTGATCTACAGAGAATTAGTAATCTTGGCAGAAGGGGGAAGTAAATTTGGACCGTTCGTTAACATTCACCGTGATGAATGTTAACGGACGGCTCAGATTTGCTTCCCCCAAGATTACTCATTGCCTTTGGATCATCTGTATATATATACATATATAGTACAAGGATCTAAAAAGAATAAAATTTTAAGGGAGAATGTGGAGAAATATATATTTAAAACTATAATTCAGGAAAAAACAAATATGATTTAATAAAATACAAATATGATTTCAAACTGAATCAAAGGGATATTTTGTTGAATCAAAGTGTTAAAAACTCTTCTCCTCATTCTCCACCAATTTTTCCTTCTCCCTTGAACCCACTCCATATATATATGTGTACTAGGTCATAGACCCGCGATAACGCGAGACAAATTTAATTTTTATAAATGAATAAAATATTGTGGTCGATTTTTTTATATAGTTTATATACAAAAGAAATTAAGATCGTTGGATCGTAAAGGGTAAAAAACAATGAAGGGCTCAAATTCCTCCATCGTATCATCTTTTAATTATATAAATAAATAAATATAATATATTATATTTTATTAATATATAATTACAAATATTAAAATTTTAAATTATTTATAGATTAAATTACGTTACATTTAATATACAATTATATCTTAATATTTATGTAGTTTCAAAATTAGTTAAGGGTAGATTGGTTTATTTTATTGAAGATAAGAATATTTGTGTCATTTATTTTCTTTAAATAATAATATTAATATTATTAAATTTAATATAATCAATTATATTTAATAGTCTGATATTATTTTTTAATTAGTGTTTGAGTAAGTTTTATAGATTCTTTTATTAATAAATATTATATTATATTCAAATATTATCTGACTTTAATTATTTGTTTAGTTTAATTTAAAAAATTTAGAAATTATCATGTGACATTTATTAATATGATAAAATATAGAGCAAAATTTTATACTTAATGTATATAGATATTGATATCGATAGATATAGATATGCATGTGAATGTGAATTGGTTGGTTGAATTGAATCCCCCGTCACCTGCAAGTGAAGTCCCAAAAACTATATCTATCTGATTATGATTCCTAGAAGAGTAAAGAAGAAAGATAAACGAAACCCAAGATAGTTTACTTTATAAAAACAAATTTATCCTTAAATGATCAAATACATGCAACAAAAATTACCTCTTATGATACACTATACTTGACTTGACGTAAAATATAATATAATCATATTTTAACTCAATAAATATGAATTCATACGCAAACAACGTAGCTAAGCCAGCTCATTAGTTATTTTAATTTTAGACCACTTTTAAGCAAATAAAAATAAATTATATTATAATTATATTTGAAGTAACAATTTAAAATTAGTAAATATTCATTCATAAGATATATATGTGAAAAAAAATATACAAATCGCATGCATCAAATACTCTTAGCCACTCATTGAATGCCAAGTGGCAACATTTCTCGAACACACTACTACTTACTTGAACGACTATAAATATTAATGAAAACCATGCACAGAGGGTCATCAAATCAAACCAAAAAAATATAGAGAATAGTCAATAAATTAAGCTGCATAATTAATTAAAGCCCTCGAAATCCGACCACCATATATTATGATAGCCACAAAACTGCTGTTGGTCCTCCTACTTGTGGCTGCTACCAGTAGCAGTAGCTCAAATGCAAATGAAAATTGGAATCCACCTGAAGAGCAGCTGCCTAAATCTGATGTTGATCTTATAGAGTTTGCTTTGAATTTAGAGTACTTGGAAGCTGACTTTTTCTTATATGCTTCCGTGAACCAGGGTTTGGATCAAATCCAACCAAATCTTACAGGTGGTGGACCCCCGCCAATTGGTGTTAGATTGGCTAATCTTAGCCCTTTGGTTAGAGATATAATCTACCAATTTGGTCTTCAAGAAGTTGGTCACGTCAGGTTGAATCATATATCCCTATATCAAACCTTTTATTTATACCTTACGTTTGTCACAAATGCACAGCATATGTTTCTAGCTAATTAAATGATTGATTTATCTATATATATGGCATGTATGTATATGTACAGGGCAATAAAAAGCACAGTACCTGGATTTTCAAGACCACTCTTGAACTTAAGTGCAGAAGCATTTGCGAATGTAATAAACAGTGCATTCGGAAGGCCCTTATATCCTCTTTTCGATCCATATGTGAATGATATCAATTATTTGATTGCCTCCTACATCATCCCATATGTCGGTCTCACTGGTTATGTTGGTGCTAATCCACAACTCATAAGTCCCATTTCTAAAAAGGTACGTACTCTACCTATGCACAGTTATAGTACCTGATCATTAATGTATATACACATAAATTTGCATATATGTTAATTATCACATGCTGCTAACTGCAAAAATATTAATTATGATGTGCAGCTTGTAGCGGGTCTTTTGGGAATAGAATCTGGTCAAGATGCAGTTATTAGAACCCTTCTTTATCAAAGACTACAACGAAAGGTGTTTCCATATGGCATCACAGTAGCAGAATTCACTGATAGAATCTCAGAATTACGAAACGAGTTAGGTCATGCTGGTTTAAGAGATGAAGGTCTTACAGTCCCACCTTATTTAGGAGCTGAAGGGAAGACAACTGGAAACATTTTGTCAGGCAATGCGAGTTCATTGTCGTATGCTCGAACACCGGAGGAAATACTACGTATTGTCTACCAAAATGGAAATGAACGTCAACCTGGAGGGTTTTATCCTTGCGGTGCTAACGGGACCATCGCTAGAAGATACCTAAACGACTACACAAGCTAGTGATCATGATGTGAAATATTTATTTTTTCGTGTAAGAACGTTAAAAATGAATGTATCGTTACAGATTACAGAATAATGATCAGGATGGGTCGTATACTATAATCTTTGATCGGTCAACCTTTATATTAAGATAGTACTCGTGCTATCTAGTAACAATAATATTGGCAACCTATTTTGTTTTCTGATGTCTATTAAATTGTGATAATTTCATATAGGAAATACTTACTTATCAAATTGAAATTTGAACTTCATTGTATAAACTAGTTTGGTTGGATTCCAGTTGATTTAGTATTCATCTTGTAACTATTTGTAGCTATAAAACAACATCATAAGAGTGCAGATATGTATTCAAAGCCGCATATGTGCGGTGTTTGATTAATTTTGAGATTCTTCTACAAATAGTAATCTTAAACCCTTACCATTTTTTCATAATGTTTAATAATTAAAAATTAAATGATTGAAAATTACATTTCTACTCCTTTCAATAATACATAAATATATAAACTAAAAATCAAATCAATCTATACTTAATCGATTCTTTTAATTTATACGTTTCATAATTATTTTTATTTGAAATATAAAATGAATAACAATTATTGTAATAACATAAAGTATCAATGAAATCGAAACAAAAGTTTACAATCATTTTCATTAAGACGATTATCATAATCTACCATTATTATATTTTCTATTTATAACCGCCGCATTGCGCGGAACCTCAACTATATAATATAATCCATTTGGAAAATTTAATTATTATCCCTTAATATCAATTACCAAACACTTATGAGTAGTAAGTTGTTTGTCTTTTCTTAACCCATAATCTTTGTCTTAAGAAATATGTTTATGTTTATGTGTGCAAATAATTGATAAAAGTTGTTTAGCTTGATGGTTAAAAGATTTACCAACTAACCTCTTGGTATTGGGTTCAAGTTAACATATCTATTTTCTTTTTTCCGTAACAGTTTTTAAACAATGGAAGTACATACGGCTAATTTTTTATTATTGTTAAGTATTAGCTAAAATAAATAATACATCTCTATTTTTTTTTCAAGTTTTTGCAAACAGTGTTTTCAAACCATGGAAATACATGTGGCTAATTTAATTATAAAAGGATACAAGTTCATCATATTTTTATAATACCTTTTTTTCCTTTATTTTTTTTAAACTTAATAAATTTACATACTAACTCCTGAAATAAATGAAAATTACAAAAATTTTCTCATGTTGAAATGCTATAAAAAATCTTTAAAACTTGCACATGTTAGTAAACTAAATATTATATGATATATGATAATAAGTTAGATTATTATAGTCATCATTATTCATCGTGCTTTTATAGGGTTAATTGAAAAGAAAACAAGTTAAAATTTCATAATTATGTTTTCAAAAATACATTTATAAACCCGTCGCAGGCAAAATAAATCTAGTTAACATCAAATTCTCCACACCAAACCAAACTGCATGTCCATGTTTTGTGGCATCATTTCCTCGACACACTACTTCAACGTCTGTCTACATAGATCAACAAAACATACTAACTAAAATATGATTAAGCTCTTTATTAATTCATGGCAACATCTGTAACAAGTAGTGTCGGCACAATGATAATGATAATTACCACTGTATACCTCCTGTTGTTCCCCCTGGTGATCGTGGGACAGGATGACGATCCCATCACCCCTGATGCAAGATCCAAAGTCCCGAAAGCTGATAAAAATCTCTTGGAGTTTGCTTTAAACTTAGAATACTTAGAAGCAGAGTTCTTTTTATATGGATCATTGGGTAAGGGTTTGGATCGCATCCAACCAAATCTAACAGGTGGTGGACCACCCCCCATCGGTGTAAGGATGGCTCATCTTTCTCCTTTACTTAGAAATATAATCGCCCAATTTGGTTTTCAAGAAGTTGGTCACATCAGGTTCTCAATCCTTCATTTCAAAACACTAACTAGCTGTTTTAGTTAACTGTATTATTACAATTTTTATTTTTCTTACTAAATGATTGATGCATATATATACACGCAGAGCAATAAAAAGTAAGATAGGTGGTGGAATTCCAAGGCCGTTAATGGATTTAAGTGCAAAATCATTCGCAACAACAATGAGCAAAGCATTTGGAAGGCCCTTAATTCCACCTTTTGATCCGTATGCAAACGATATCAATTATATGATTGCTTCCTACATCATCCCTTACGTTGGTCTTACCGGCTACGTTGGTGCCAATCCTAAACTACAAAGTGCTACTGCTAAACAGGTATTCTTTCTTCTATCATATAAAAATGGAGCACTGTGTACGTACCATATTATACAAATTCAAATTAAGGCCTTATTGTTTGTGCTAAAAATTACTACCTGCAGCTTGTAGCAGGTCTTTTGGGAGTAGAGTCAGGACAAGATGCGGTTCTTAGAACCCTTCTATACGACCGAGGAACAGTAAAGGTAGCCCCATATGGTATCACAGTAGCTGAATTCACTAACAGAATATCAGGGTTACGAAATAAGTTGGCTCATGCTGGCCAAAAAGATGAAGGCCTCATTGTCCCAGCTACACTAGGGGTTGAAGGCAAGATGACCGGAAATCTTTTAATAGGCAATATAGACTCGTTGTCATATGGTCGAAAACCACCAGAGATACTTCGTATTGTGTATGGAAGTGGAAATGAACAAGTTCCTGGTGGATTTTTTCCTTCTGGTGCTAATGGTACAATCGCTAAGAAATACTTGGAAGTCGGGAAAATATTAAAATAATTAACCTTTTATTATATTGCTAGCTTTATATTTGTACACTCAGCAACATATAATACCTAACTTGCAATGTAGTGTACTGTTGGAGGTTATATAGCCATGCTCCGTTTGTTAAATAACTGTAAACTTGAATCGCTAATACAAATGTGCTGTGCTCACTCCCATTAAGGATCAAACTTCTTACTCACTGAGAAAAAGTTCCAAAAAGACGACAATACATTCTGTAATGACTTGCAACTTTTGCAATAAAACTTGAATCTTCCTCCGTTCAACAAGGGTAAAAGAAAAGAAATGTAAACTTGAATACTTGATAGAAAAGTGATATAGTGACCTATTGAAGGATAAACTTTCTTCTTGGCTGGCATAGGGGGTATGTGTAGGACAAATTGAATTGAAGTTACAAATATAATTGGACAAACCTCACTACTACTTGTACTTGGATTCTGTATCAAAACTGACCTATTAGGATATTGAACATATTCCATCTTGGTCTATACAACAATATATGCCCCCTCTAACTCTTTAAAGATGCCAGAATATGACTCTGAATCTTCACAGTGATATCAACAGTGAGTGATTTGGGGGTTGGTGCATGATATACATCTCAGAACTCATCCCTGTGGATTCAAGTGGATAAAGATGCAATCAGTTCAATTTAATAATAAACCATCAAATATGCAGAGGGACTAAGTTATAAGTTAGAGTCATGAATACTTTATAGCAACATCATTTTTGCCATCATTTAGGAACTTTACGACATCATTTTTGCTACTATACTACATGTGATAAAAAGACTAAAGTAGGCAAGAATAAAAACCTATTATTACCGTTGGAGTTATAAATGGAAAGAAAAAAACATATAGATTCAAAAAGCTATTCTTTATTCCTAACTCTATTATTGTAGTTTTGGTAGAGATTAGAGATAACTTACAGGATTTATTTTCTGTTTAATTACTTTCCTTGTTTATCTATCATTCATAGTTATCTTGATTCTTGTATTTAGTATAAATAGGGGTTTTATCAATCTATAAAACTGAACACGAATTATCTTTTCCTTTAATGTGTGCATCAGTTTTTTCCTCTTAACCTAGGTTGATTTTACATTTTAAGGCTAAAGTGTCAAGTATTAAACATAAAAAAGTCCTAAGTGGATTCTTTCCAAATACGTATATCATAAGTACATTTTAATAAATAGTGAATATATATTTCTCTATTAATTCAATTGTATGGGAAGCATAAGACTAACCCAAATGTTGATTCTTTTCATTATTATTTTGGTGGATGTGACAGAGATAACTAGTTTTGTTAAGTTCTTACCATCACCTGAGGCAATTTCAGGAGTATGAACGATAAGGTGTAGACAACAGTTGATATGACTATTGCTGTGATCACGTTGTACATGAGGCGTTTATCATCTTTACTGGGCACAAATGCAATCTTTAAAGTATTTGTCAGTTCAAAGAACCTGTACGACACCTGCAAGTTTCCCACAAGGTAAATAATTCGCTTCACTTCTCAGACAATTTTCTCTACAATCTATAGGAATTATTTACCGCAATGTATATGGAAGTTGTAAGCATGAAATTTAACATCGGGTAGTCAGGAATTATAGACAGCAACAACTTAGGCTGACCATCTGGCACTCCTGATCTGCACACCAATAAATTACCAAACAAAGTCATGGTTGAATCTCAATATTGTTTCATAATATAATACAGTATTGTTAGAATGGAATTGAAATGGGCCATTGCTTATGGTATAATCAACTATTCTACAGCAATGTCATTTTCTCTCAAGTTAAGCTACCCATTTTGTGCATCTAAAAGGATCAAAGTGAGACCCGGACACAGATTTCAGGCCACAAGGTGGGTGTCCCTTTCAATTGGACAACAAATTCCTGTTAGTAGCTTATTTAATATGAGGTCATTCAACCTTTATGGTGGAACTTGTATTCAAATAAGATCATCTCTCATGAATCATGATTAAAAGAAAACAATTGCTAAGTGTCAAGCATCAGTAGGATAACAGTTTACATACCTTAGCCATATGTGAATCTGAGAGATGTAAGTTTCCAAAGTGATTTTTCCCAGCCATCTGAAAAATAAAATAAAGCCATGTTGAAGCTAATGTGATAGTATATTTGAATCTCTCATATGGTCCCAATATTTGATGAATTGATACTTACGCAAAAAGGGTCAGGCTGTAACTACGGAAATGTTGGGTGACGTTCCGAAGGCTTATATACACACTATCAGCAAAAAAGACTGAATGTTAAAAAAGAAGACTGAGTGAAACATACATACCAAGAGCATTTGAGAAGTGTATACGTACGTAATGGGGACCCATGAAGTGTAAGGATGGTACTTATTGTATGTAACTTTGGGAAGTTTGTATATATACTCGAGCCACAGATAACCAATCTAAGATATACAGAACTTTCAGTCTCTTCGATAAAGAGCCAAAGGGGAAATAGAATTTTGGAAGATGAAAAGAGAAATACCGTCAAGGATGTTATCACAACAAACGTCTTGATTGATATTCTACGTTTAACTTCTGCCTCCTCTAGCTTTTCCATCCACCTCTCAACCTACGGCAGCAGATTAGCAGCATGTTACTACATTACTACATATAATATATATAAATTTGCGCATGTATCATGTATGTATACATATAGGGCAGATTTTATTAGCACAAGAGGACATTGGCGCTTACTGTTGGGTGGTAGTAAGCATACAGCATTCCTATAATCCAAATGTAACGATCAAGGCCCGACCGGAAATGCCATTCGTGCATCGCATGGATGTTCGGCTTTGAAGGATCGGTGTATCCTGAGATATATATATATTAACATCTATCACTTCACCTGTCAATACAAAAGTAATAGAAGAAGTACCGACAAGGCGACAATTGAAGGTACTTACCAACAAGAAAAGTAAATGGAGCCCATATAAATTCGAACACTCCAGGTACTTCCCATATCAGAATTACTGTCAAAAAGCAAGCTAGAAATTTTGCAGCAATGATGGTTCCATTGTCATTGTATTTGTTGAAAATACCAAGTGCCCCATAAACCATGAGAGTGAAAAGGGTATGCATGGGGCATATGTAGTACAACATATAACTGTTGTTAAGAACAACACAAGAGAATAACACTAAGAAGTTGAGCCGCCACATCATCTGTCACATAATATCGCACCGTTAGAGTCATGTAAGTACACCGCAAGAGTTTAAACAAGTTGATACATAAATACGCATGTACCTGGGCAAACCTTGCAAGGCTGAAATCTTTGCGGATGTAATAATAAGAAAAGTTGCCAAACCCAGTCATCCAAACATATGCAGCAATAAAAATGCGTATGGCATTATAGATTTCTGTTGCTGCGAAGTAATGGTACATTAGAAACAACACCTGTACATAAGTGGACGAAGAGTCAGATACCATTAATGGTGTAACTAATACATATGTCAAAAACTTCTTGAAGAAGACGTACAACACATCGTTACGGACAAAAAAGTGAGAATCAAAAAGGTGACTAACCTGCATCCAGCCTTTCCACTCCTCAGTTTGATGTCTGTTGAGATAAAGTATGGCTTTCCCAGAGATTGGTGACTTGTCATGATGTATCTTGAAAGAGGTGATTGCTGATACTATGATAAGAAGGAAGTACAGAAACAAGAAAAGATCCCGATTGTAACTCTGCAAACAAAAACGATGGTGAAGCAACAAGAAAAGGGTAGAAACTTCAGCCTTAAATAAAATAGTCAAGTTTTGAATATGGATGACATCTTACTTATGAGTTAATTATTCCTAAATGCAACAGGGTTCAAAGGCATTGACCTTAGATAGGAGTGTGTGGAAGATTGCTACTCATATCATGGAGCCCTAGAAGAGTTCTGTTCAGAGATAGCCCAAGAAACAGCAACCACATATGGATATGTGAACGCAAAAATACTAATGACAATAGATAGTGAAGACACTTAACTACATGGTTCGGTCGAAAGGCCAATGACCTAGTTGCACAGCCACACAAGCTAGTGAATAATATTAATCTCGTTTTAGGAAGTTCATAAATAGACTGAAGTTGTACTTATAGAGATCAATCTCAAGTGCCGGTTCCCGCTATGTAGTGGTGTTTTGACCACCTGGCAATAATCAATCTCCACAACTTAACAAGTTCCCCATTATAACTTTTATTGGGTTGCACTATTAGCATACCCATTTGTTTTAAGAGAAGACATATTGTTTCTACCCAAAGGGATAAGGATAAGACTGGAGTCTGGAGATACAACAGCACAAATTAATATAAGGGAGTATATCATCAAGTATCTTGTTGCCAAAGGGGCGAGAAGAGCTGATAATACCTTCTTGGAATCGCCAAAGAAGTTTGTACGGTCACATAAGTAGAAGTAGAACAATAGGAGTGCAAACTCCGATCTAGAGAAAGAGAAAGAGAACCGGAAATTTTTAGTTGTGACAAGAAACATGGGAATAGAAATTTAAGTTAAAATTACGTACATAGCTCTCAATGTCAAACGATTCTCAAGTAAGAAAGACTCATCCATCGTAAATAGCCTGATAAAAAAACAGATCCTGTAAGTCTTTTACAATGATAAATGATAATTCACTCATACGATATAAAAACAAGCAATGTGAGGGCATAGAAACCTGACAACTGGAGATGTAATAGACGAGGTGTGGCTTCTAGGAGAAGCTGACTGGAGAACACCCCCTTCCAGCAAAACAGCTCTATCATCTTCTTTCACTGTATGGTTGCCCAACTCAACCAAGTCGATATCAGAATCTCTGCCACTGAAAATTAGTTATTAAACAAAGAAAACTACCATGTATATCCAACTATCCAAGTTCATCTATTGATCACTGTACGCCTTTTCTACGGTGTATTAGTCATGCATTCAAGTATAGAAGTTAATAACAAAACTATCATGCTGTAGATTCCTAAGCCACCAAGATTGTATACATGCTCAACTCTTTAGAATACACCCCAAATAACTTAATCATAAAACAATGTCATTCCTAAATTATCAAAAACATGAAATGCTAATCATGAACAGAAAACAACTCGCTATACTATCACATGACTTTACATGACATAGTAGAGGAGACAGGAAAGAGTTAAAGGATTCAAGTTATTACTCACGTTTTGAAGGAGGCTGCTGCTGTTTTTTGGTACACCAAGAACTCTGAATATAGCCAGGCTACACAAATTGGGATAATTCCAAGTAAAAATGACACCTGCAAAAGATGCAAAACCAGAAGATAGAAATGAGAACCCGTCCAATGTTGCCAGATAACCAAATGCATACTAGTGAGTCATTCTTTAATCAAAACAAAGGTAGTAGTCAACTGATGGCAATGTATAAACGGTCAACTCACAATTAAGTCAACTAACAGTCTTTATACTATAGTATTATATTTAAATAAAGACCTTCTAAAGCAGATCAATTTAATAATAACAGTTGCAAGTTGCAAATGACAGGTATAATCATTGTAAAGAAGCAATAAATCGTCAATATCTGTAACTCCATTGCCAAAGAAGAACATATATGGTTATCATCTAATCAAAAAATATACATGTATTTAGCTCTCATATAATGACATCAACTACTAAGCAAGCAATTACATTGCATCATCCTGATGGATAAAGTTATTCATTCATTGAGTGTATATAAATATTGGATCCATCATCAAATACAAGTATTTGCAAGAAAGCAAGTTACTTTGTCTGTGTGTGTGTGTACTACGGGAACAGAAGCTGAAAGGCAACAAGATCTGAGTGAGTGATTTACTAAATAAGAGTAAGATTGAAGAGAATGAAGAAACCTGGCCAGGGGATAAAGATGAGCCACTAGCCATCACCATTTCTTTCGGCAACAACAAATCGAATAGATTAAGTAAGTTGTTGTTGTTGGATTTGTAATTAAAGAAATGTAACCTAATCTAGGAGAAGATTGGGGAGCAATTGGAATTGGAATGCATGCCAAGTGTTTTAGTCTTGAAATTGAAATGAAAACCCCTCCACCGACACCACACCAGCAGATCTACTTGCTACTCTAAATTGGGGAAAATAAAAATCTTGTTGTGAACTCAAATTATATATTATATGATAGTGTATAATATGATACTACTGGAGTAACTAATTTCGTTATCATCATATTTTAATGTGAATCAATCAATGAAATTGAATGTACTCCTCCCCACTTGCCACCAATTTTTATTTAAATTCCTAATTCAATTTCCACGATTACTAAAACGAATAACAGCTTTCGGTACCTAGTTTATGGGTCGATATCTTAAGTAGGCCTTAAAAGATTGGAGCGAAAAGTTGGGCTCAATTACACTCGGATTTGGGGCGGGCCTTGTAGTTTAGGAAATTGAGTATGGGTCCATTCACATCAAAACAAAAAGGACTTGACAACGTGCTCTAATCTCAAATTAAATCAAACACAATGACACCTTCAACATACTAACTTATTTTTTTACTCGTAATAAATAAAAGCTTAAGTTCAAACATATAAATATAAATAAAGTTTCTTTGTCCTTTAGAATTAGAATTGAAAAGAAAGTAAGAAAATAAATCAGGAAAGATCTTTTACAAAATTAATGAATACATTTTTGTATTAAATGCTCTTCAAAATGTTATATAACAAACACAATGCACAAAATGTTGATTAGTAGTTTCAGTTTTTGATAGTTACATGCTTGATTGTTTTTAAATTTACCGTCATTTCCTAGATGTTAGCTTTAAAAAATAATAGATAAAAAATAATAAATAGTAAATAAGCAAGGGTAAAATTGAGAAACTTTATGTTATTAGAAAGGTGAAGATCTATGTATAATTATAATTTATTTAACATTCTCTATTTTAAAACTTAAATTATATATATATATTAGTTATTCGAAATATAATTACACTTCAAATTTCATAAATTTAATAAATATGTATTTTAAAGTGCTTCTTATTATCACATAATTTGTTTATATATTCTTTCTAGAAACATGAGTTAAACTATCTTTTGTTATTGCATACGAGCGATTACAAACTAATTGTGTATTTGAAATTTTCAATTTTCAATAACATTTATATTATTTTTTTATATATTGAATGTTAACCATTATTTTTCAAGTGATTATAATTGTTTATGATTTGGTATATCATTATATGTGTGATCTAAGACATATCAATCTTAATCAGTTTTATAATCACAAAATTTTTATTGATTTTCAAATACTATTATGTCATATTGCGCGGGTGACCTACTAGTTTAATTTATAATTTAAGAGAAAGGTAAGAAAAACCTTTTAACTGAATAAATGGTATAACACTAGACTGTTGTGATAGCTATATGCATAATAACTAGAAACACGTTTTTAAAAAAACGATACCAAGCTTCTTGAAGATTAATTATCTTAAAAAAACTAGGGGTACAATTGAATATTTGGGAAGAAGAATTATTATTATTTTATATTAATTAATAATTTACTAATAAATGAGGGAGGTAGGCAGATAAATATTTAGAAGGTTCAAATAAAGTGAATGAGATGTTTGAGATCCCAAGAAATAGTAGTAAGTCGTATGGATCTGATTCACATGCATTCATTCATCACTTCCTTCAAATTCAAATTTTGAAATTTCACTCCTCTCTGTTTTACGCCATTCACATCATATCATATGCTATGCGTAACATGCACAATCAACTAACAAATTAACCAGCTCAATATGATCCCCAAATCTTAATTAAAGCTAATATGTGGGATTATTCTCGATCGAATTTAACAATATGGTATTACAAACGTACTCAAGGTCTCAATTCATTTGAGACAAAACCTTGTATACGACACTGGTATCACGTTATAACCTACAGAAACATATTGTATTTTGATGATTGCCGAGGTTGCAACCTTGATAGCATTTTTGTTGAAGTACGCCTATATAAAAGCACGAAAGCTCCCATTTAATATACAAGTGCCACAATATATGTAGTTGTTGCAGGCATCCATCCACATATATATTCCTTCCAGTAACCACTTTTCATCTTGAACAGAGTATGGACTTAGCAGAATTAAACAGAATCATGAGAAGTTAAATAAATCATTAAAGGATATAATTTTCTGTACTTGACAGATATTAATCCAAGTTAGACAGAATCATGAGCAGGCGGATTCAATTCCTCTTGTATAAACATCAAGGCATTTTCATTTGTTTGAGTCGTTGGAGGAGAACCATTGAATGTTCCATACGAAATTTGGCACGACATTCCTGCATATTATATAGTGTGACCGATTGTTGCTTTTGTCTTTATAAATGTAAATGTGAAAAAGATTACTACAATGCATCCATCATTGCAAGGATGTTCTATAACAACCATTTCTTTCATTTAAGTTTAAGTGAAGATATAATTTGCAGCAACTAGGTATCATCATGTATGGTTTACTCCCCTTAATTCAAATATTAAAAATATAACTAAAATCAAAAAGATAAAAAACTATATTATTATTTTTTTGGAGTGACTCTGCATCTAAAACTTCTATTTTGGGGTGCAGCATGTCTTGGCAGAGTACCACCTCTAATGTTATGCCAAAATTCTAATGTCTTACAGATATAATAATCTTATTGACCTATTCTCATTCTTAGATAGCTCCACAAATTATACTACTATTTGCCAATCAACATAAAGCCAAAAACTAGTCAAAATCAACCTATATACTTGATCATCGTATCTTTATTATTAATTAATAATTATTGAGAAATAGTACAGTAGTAATCTATTAATTACCTTGGAAAAGCATCACTAGGAAGACGATGATGGTAAAAATCTTGGCAAATAAATTGCCAGTTGAAGATGAAGAAGAGGCCTTTGAAGCTTTCTTCTGCATAAGTGCCTTCATTCGCTCGATTCTTGCACGTTTGATCATAGCAAGTTCAGCAAGCTCCTTAATCAGCTTCTGATCTGCAGCATCCAAAGAAAAACTTCTATGTGGTCCAGTTGGAGGTTTTGGTGGTTTTTTAGCACTTAATGATTTTTTGCGTTTCTCTTTCCCAATACAAAAATCACCACCGCCCTTCCCTCCTCCGTCTATTATCACCATCACACTATTCACATTGATCTCCTCGTTGCCTTTTAATGGATCATCATTCATGAAAACCGGCTTAGCCTGATTTTCACCTAAACCAAGATCAAGGCTTTTCTCTGGGTTATCATTAATTACGTTCTCAAGATCAACACAAACGTTTTGTTCCAAATTAGGATCCATCAAAACTTATAATTTCAGTGTTTAATCACTTTCTTTTATCAAACTTAGACGTACACCTAAGAAAAATCTTTGTTTCAAGATCCAACCCTAATTAAGAACATAACATTTCCAATTCACCTTCATAACGTACCGCCAAAACCTTGCAATGAAGATTAATCCTGAATTCGAAAAAATAAAAAACGAACAATTACATTAGCATATATTGTATTGTACTAACTACATTAATTGATTTATTTATATACATAAATAAAAAGGCTTTACTTGAAGTAGAAGAGAAATATGAGCTAAAAAGATCTAAAATGAATCAGCGATGACAAACACGAATCAAACAAACCTTGTAAACAACGCAAGGAACAAATTAAAGTTGACTTTCAATTCAAAACGTGGGCCAAAAATTCATCACAAAAATCAATTTAATTAAAACCAATAAAGTTAGATTTTGTGATGAAATGCAAGCAAATATGTCAAATTAACTTAGACTTTAAATCATATGAAACTACCATAACATACAGCTAGCATTTCAAGTACATAACTGATGACCATCATTTATTTATTAAAAAAACAAAAAAACTTTTGAATATATAATGCATTGATCAACATATTATTACAGAAATTACCTTTGATGATGAGTGACGACTGAAGAAGCCCCTGATGTCAATTCATTGTGATCAAATGATGAACAATTTTTAATTTATTAATAATATAAAAAGAAATGATTTCTATACTTTGGAATTTTATTTATGTGAGATGAGATTCAGTGAGTGAAGATGGTTTATAAAGAGAACACGTACACGAGGGCTTGTCAAGATTTGAAGTCCACCCGGAAACTGACGTTTTTTTTTTTCTTTCTTTCATTTATTATACATAAACTTTTGAAATTATTATAATTACTGATACAGTGTAGTGTCAGTGTCCGTGCAAAGTGACGGATAAATTATATAATTATTTTTGAATTGAATCGAAGATTACGTATTTAATCTATTTGTGATTAAAAATAAGATTTAATACTATTTTGTATTCAAATACTTGATGTTACAATTCTTTAATGGGTGATGAATCACTTTTATAGTTAGCATGTATTAATTTTGTAATTTTACGTTTATAGCAATTTTACGTTAATAGTATTTTGAAATAGAAAGTTGTAAATAATCATCAACTTTTAATTTATTTTTAGATTATTATAATCTTATTCGTGTTACACTGATAAATTATTTAAATATATTATAAATAGTAATAGATAATATTATTGAACTCGTTTTTATATCATTTGATTTGAATTCGATTAAATATAGCTTACTTCTGGATGACTCAACTGTCTTGCAATTAAAAATTACTTTTGAGTACGTAAGTTGTTCTAGAACTCTATGAATTAATTTCTTTCCAGTTTGTATTTTGTATAAATCAATCATAATAAATTATAAGGAATGCTACACTCATTTAAATTTTATAAATAAAATTTCATAAAATAATATGAAAAGTGAAGTTTATCAATTACATGAATTTATTTTTTTTTTTTTCTTCATTTTATTGGAACAAGTCATTTTGTAAACAAAATTTTATAAACATTATGTAGACCTACCATTTCTCATAAATTATAGTGTACATATATTTCTATTCTATCTATATTACTATTTAGCTATTCCCTAAGTTTAGGTGGCTATCTTAGATTTTTGACAAATAAGTAAAAATCATATAAGGCAATATAAGATGAACTTTCAAAGTGCAGTGTGCCACATCATTATTAAATTTATATTTATAGATATCATTTAATTTAATTAATTAATAATTAATATATTAATGAAATCGGTTATACTTTTAGATAGAATGTCAAAAGATTTATATAGTCTAAATATTTAATGTGAAATTTTTAAATTAATATTTCATTTTTTAGTTTTCTATCAATTCAATTAGAGAGTAATAAAGAGGTGAAAGTGGGGGAAAGAGGAATGTGGGAAGGTAATAATTGAGTGTGAAATTGGCATTGGGTGAGGGAGCTAAGAGGAAGGGCGTTAGGAGAACTTGAGGATTTGGGGAGAGCGTTGAAAAATTGTGTTATTAAAAATGAGGGAGATGATAAGATGAAGTGGATGTTGGGTAAGGAGGGTAAATTTTCCATCAGGGAGTTAAGGAAAATGGTGGATGAAAAAGTGCTTAGGGAGGTTAGGAATATAAAGGAAACCGTTTGGTGCAGGATGATCCCAAGGAAGGTGTGCATTTTTATATGGAGACTTAGAAATGGGAGAATTCAAGTTAGAGAGGTGTTAGATAAGATGGATATTGATTTGAATAGTGTATTATGTCCATGTTGTGAAGAGGAGGTAGAGAGTATTGAGCATTGTTTTCATAGGTGCCGAAATGTTAAGGAGCTTTGGTCCAAAATATTTAATTGGTGGGGTGTAGGGCAAGATGATGATGTCAACGTCGAAGACTTAATCATGCACGAGGGGCTTGTTTCATTCTCAGAGAGTAAAAAAACTATTTGGAGGGCAATTATTTGGACATGTTTATATTTGATTTGGTCTTTCATAAACAATAAAGTGTTTAAAGCTAATACGGAGGCGGTCCCAGATTTGTTCAAAGAGATACAGACTAAAGCATTTGGGTGGATTTCAAACTGAGACAAAAATGTTAAATTGTCATGGACTTACTGGAAAATTGGTAGTGTCAGACACATTTAGTTCTACTACTGTTGTTCTCTGATTTGCTGTTTTGCTTCCTGTCCAAGGTTCTGTTATGGTCAAATAAGAAGACGCCATATTGAGTTGCTATTTTTGTTTGGTTTGGTGGAGGGATCGAGTATCGCGTAGTCAAAGTGTAATGTTGTGCTTTAATAATAGAAGTGTAGGGTCAGTGTGGGGCTATTGTTATGTTTTATTTAGCCTATGCTTTCTCTTCGTATTACATCTTGTAGTATAGAGTTAAGTTGTATAGGTGTTGATGGCTAAGATGTAAGAGTTAGTGGTATTGTAATTATACTTGTATTTTTTATTTATTTAATGGTAGTCTGCATTTTTCAAAAAAATCAATTCATCTACTTCTTATTTAACTACATACTCTAGATATTTGAATTTGATTTTTAATTAGTTTTATTGGGTCTATAGTTATATTTAAATCATTCAAAAAATCACATCTTACATATTTCTTTCTCTATTTTTTGCAATAAACTACTCAGTTGTTTCAAGTAGATTATTAGATTGACAAAATTGGCATGTAAGTTTATGCAAGCATATGTTAATGGCGATTATGTTCAAATTTGCAATTGCATTAGAGTTTATTTTAATTTTCATAAAGATCATTTGTTGTTTAAAATTTGATTTATATGTCTTAGGTGTGGTGTATTATCCAAATAGAAGTTGCCATAAAGGATTTACGACTTGGCTGAAGATTTATAGATAAATGTCATCTTTGAAGATATTTTTCTGATAATTTGTTAAAAAGAAGAATATAATACTAAACATGGATTAGCATTCTACGCTATTTTTACATGAATATAGATAGATAATCATGGTGGTTATCGTGGAAGATAACAAGAACACTTTACTTATTACTGTTTAATTTATTTGGAGACCATTTATTTTTCTTTCTTCTTCCACAAAAATGGTTATATATCATTTAATCGATAATTGTGTTAAACAATGAATTATTGTTTTGGAAAATCAGTTATTGCAAATAATCACTTATGGTAGCAACAAAAGTGTACTTTTAAACATAGCTTTAATGGTTATGTTTAGAAAACCTTATAAATATTGATACACGCGATTGGAAAATCTTAGTTATTTGATATTCGTAATTAGTGAAGATTATTTAGATCTGTAGTCTAAATCAAGTATAAAGAATTTCTTAATATTTCACCGTACCTCTTTTAAGATGATTTTAGATTTAATATATAACTTTATTATATTCCTCTTTAATATTAATATTTTTATAGATATGTGATAACATACATATTATGTTTAAAGATGTCGTTCATCGCACGGAATTTTAAACTAGTTTTAATATATTCAGGTATATGGTCATCTTCACCTAAAGACACGTGTTCAATGTAGTTTTCAAACACCGGAATATTAAAGCTTGAAAAATAATATATTAAGTACAAAATAAATGCTAGTTAAACTCTTATGTTACTTTGTGTTTTTCAAGTGTCAACGGGTTGTGTTTTCGAGGTTCGGTCAAAGGGGCAAGGAAAAGTGGTCCACGTGTTGTGATTTGATTGGTTTTCTTTAAATCGCTTAGGTGGCCGGTCATAATTAATTATTTAGGCGATTTGTTTGGCTAAAAAGGTAAAAAAAGTCTAGCAATGTTTATTTTTGTAACTTTTATGTTGACTTGTTCATTTGAGTAATTTTCTCATATATTAATATCAAAATAATATGTTACTATCAATTGGTTGTTACTATATATAGATCCAATTTTCCTTTTTTTTTTCATATGGTATTTTTGTTTATTTTATTGTTATTTTTAATTATATAAATCCTTTATACACATATATATATATATATCTACTATCAATAAATCATTTATTATTATCTTAAATATAACTTTAACAAAGTGAAATAACTATATTGTTCGTATAATAATATATTAATAAACAATATTCAAATATCAATGGTTGTTATTATATGTAAATCTAGTTTTCTTTTCTTTTATTCATATGTAACTAATTATAAGTGCAACTTTCAACAAATATGTAAATGATACATTGACAATTTTATCCTGGTCACTTTTACACACCTAACGAAAATAATTAACATAAATAGATTATTTTATTATTATTGTCATCTATAATATGTAGGGTATTATTATTAACTTATTTAAATTGCTTTGATTTTTTCATATTTTATAAACTTAAACGTATACATCTCTTGTTCCATTCGAAACACTTTTACAATGTAAATCATACAAATATGTCAAAGCGAAAATTATTCGGTAAAAGTCAGAATGTCGGTCAAATTCAGTCAATATTTTGATATTTTAACACAAATTAAAATAAATTTAGGGAGCCACTATTTTTCATTCTGTGATAATACACGAACACAGTTACAGGGTATCTAGGTTTCTCAAAATCACGCGCACACGCACAAAATCACGATTGGCTTTCTGGGTTTCTCAAAATCGCGCACACACGCACATATCTGGATTTCTTTAAGGTTTGCTTTCGTTTTAATTTCGATTTTTGATAATGTTCAATTGTTCATTCTTAATTTCGAATTTGATTTTGATTTTGATTTTGATTGTGATTTTGTTTTTGATTTTAATATAATGAATTATTCATGCTGGTACTTCTTTCTTGTCATGATCAAAAGATCCAAACTTGTTCTTGGATTAGTTTTGTTTGTTTATTTATGTTGTGGATTATTGATTGTTACATGTTACATATTATATATGTTGGGTAAACAAACATGTTTATTGATTATTCCTGTCACTTTGTGTATTTATGTTCCTGTCACTTTGATTATTGATTGTTTAGCCCTTGTTCTAGGATTATTGATTGTTACATATTGCATGTTACATGATCAAAATGTCTGTTCCTGACTTCCTGTTATTTATGTTGGGTTCATTTAGCCCTTGTTACATGTTACCTGTTACTTGTTTTTTATTATTCATTGTTACATGTTACTTGTTCTTGATTATATATTTATGTTTATGGTTCTCTTCTATATTTAGACATATATTTTTGAAATTTATTATTTAAATGTAAAAAAAGTCAAATCCGATTAGTCCCCGACTTGGCCGACTAGCCTTTCCAAGGTTCCGACCGACTAGTCCCTGACTAGCAACTTTTTCAACCTGGTGCACACCTATGAAGCCTTGATACGCTTATTTCTTGCAGGTAAAGTACTTTGCAAGTAGAGGCGCAAGTATTAGTCGCTGCCTATTGGAAGGTGATGGAGCTTTTCTCAGTTTTTGTCGTCGTTGTTATTACTACCACACTACTTGTGGTCCGGGTTCTTTATGTTATATCTCAGAGTAGCAAACGGATCCGTGACACTTCTCAGAAGCATTTGAGTACCCTTGTTGTTTTAGGTTCAGGTGTGGTTCCTAAACGTATATCCTTTCTTGCCTCTTATTATAAAGAAAGATATTTGACTCATTTATAAGCTCAAAGTTCATATTATTCGATTACGTAAATCTAACAAATGCTGTTGTCTGGTTCCTAATCAAATTTTATCAAATATGATTTGGAAAGGTCAACAATATGCCCTGAAAGTCAATAACTATAATTTACATTCATCCTCAACGCATCTTTGGTTTTGTTGTAGGGGGGCACACCGCAGAGATGTTAAATCTGTTATCAGTAATGCAAAAAGATCGATTTGCTCCAAGAGTTTACATTGCTGCAGCAACTGACTACATGAGTCTTCAGAAGGCACGTGTATTTGAGGAAACGTTGGATGATAAGGTACGTAAAAAAATTGATGTTGCCCATGATTGCTGTTTTCTGATGCATTGAAGTTTTACACAAGATCCTAAGGTTTCTCAGATCACCTTTCATATGTTACGACATTATACCACTTCCTTTTCTTTGTGTTGCTGTCACATAATTGAAGCTCGAGTTAACCTCAAGTGGAAGTGAACTTCATTTTTATGTTTTGCCTATTATGGTGACATTTCTTTATTATGGAGAATAAGTAGTAGACTAGTAGGTATATAGTTCTTTTATATCTAACATTTATCATTGAAACAATGTGCTAACCTTTTGGACATGATTGTATAAACATTAGATGGTCTTTTGTATTCATTTACTCTTTTATCTAGACAGCCAATTAACTAGGGCATGTCAGTGGAAAAGGGCCAACCACTAACCTACTATAGCATTTCACTCATCTGTACAAATTTTACCAAGCATTTTATATCTTGGTAACTCTTAGATATTTGTCAACTTAAATAATGGCAAAGTGTTTTCTTAAATAAGTTTCTTGATATGGTTTGTTTAGAAAAGTAAAGAAGCAATTCTAGAGCCCGTTTTATGGTTGTCAAATGTGCCTCCCTATATGGGATTTGGTTGTGTTAAATTCTATGACTAGTATTAGCTTTCTGAAGCTCTTTCTATCTTATGGTTTTTCTTAGAACTTTTATAATTTTAATAATCTGGTGAGGCCTCAACTAAATTTCTTTTCGCATATGCCTACTATTCATTAAGTATCTTAATTTTTCTTCTTTGGGTGCAATTATGTGTATCCATCTCAATCCGATTTTCTATACTAGATTCTTCTTCTTTGTTTTTTTTTTCTTTTTTTTGTACGATACCCCATTTGTAATCATCTAATACGGTGTACCTTTTTATGTCATAAGTCCACCTATGTTGGTTGACTAATTTCTTGAAGTCCCTTATTTTCTTACTGGCCATGATACCTCACATAATATTGGTAACATTTTGAACATATCATCTTATTTTGTAAATAGAAGATATGGAGTTTGTTTCTTAAGAAATTTTACAATTTTGCTTTATAGCTTTACATAATATGAAATTGTTGCATCTATGTTGGACCTCCTAGAAAGGAAATAATTCGAGATGGATGGTATACAGAGTAAGTTTTTCAGAGATGAATGCAAGTGAATTTTGACAGAAATGACATGCGGAAAGTTAAGTTTTTTTCAAAATAGAAACTTGCAACATTGGGCTTTTCTACAAACTCTCATAATATCAGAGCTCTTTTATTATCTGAAGTTCAAGCCTACTAGTTCAAAAACTTACCGAGATGATTCATGAATTTTGCTTCAACACTTCTCTTGTAATGTTTCTTTCTCCGAAAGAGATAGTCCAATTTGGATTCGAGAAGGAGCCAACTGCTAACATGTTTTTGGTCAACTTTATTCACAATCTTTAAGATCAACAAATAATGGTATTTGTTCTATACATCTTATGTTTTTGACTAGATGTCTTAAACTCATGTAGGTAATATGGTTCATGTGATAGAGTCCATTGTGTTTAGGTTTTGTCTTAAGTCATGCTTTTCTTTAAATCAAATTGTAACTGGGATAGAGCTTGTTTCGTTTACTTTGAATGGAAACGCCCTTTGTTATCTAAATTAAGTCAAACTGTGGCATTAAATGGTACCTACTTGTGCAGGCAAGTCTGCAAGGGCCAGATTCTCCCCAATTTATGCAGATATATCGAAGCCGTGAAGTGGGTCAATCATATATTACTTCTGTTGGGACAACATTATATGCTTTAGGTCATGCTTTGTGGCTCATGTTGAAAATCAGACCTCAAGTGGTACCATCTTTGTTTGCTTCGCTAGAACAACTAATGTTATTTCTTCCTTTCATTGTCTTTGTAAGTTTTTGATGACATTTCATATCCTATATGCAGATTCTATGCAACGGTCCTGGGACATGTATTCCAATATGTGCAATTGCTTTTGTTTTCAAGGTTTGAATACCTCTACCTTATAATATTAGTCTCTCCATCCCATGAAAAGTTGTGACTACTTTTGCATGTTAAATTACATTCATGAAAGCTGAAGATTCATTTACTCCATTACATTTTATACAGTCAACAAACCGTCAAAACAATTTTCTTAAATTGCATCCCATGTCTAACTTCGTGTCATCAGAGGTCGCATTTTTGACCCGTTTACTTATAAATGGTCAATTTGGGTTGTGTATCCAAGCTGGTTGAAAGTGGCCGAAAGTCTATTATCAATGCTTACAACCTCCCGAATCATCTTCCAGAAAGAGTTGGGTTACTATCTTGATTTAAACTTCTTTTAACATAACAAAAATCATATTTTATTTCATTCAAGAAATGGATTAAACTAACCTGTTACCCAATTCGCCAGCCCAGCCCAGCCCATCTTGCCACCTATAGTTGTATTCTTCGTTTGTTAATCCTTTTGATGCCCATGGATGGATATGTATGCAACTTCAGGTATTGGGAATAAGATGGTCGTATATATTCTATGTGGAGAGTATTGCAAGAGTCAAAAGACTATCATTGAGTGGCTTGCTTCTTTACAAATTACGCATGGCTGATCAGTTGTATGTGCAGTGGCCGCAACTCCAAAAACAATATCCCCGAGCTCATTATGTGGGCCGCCTTATGTAGTCAGAAGGTTGGGTTAATTTATTTGATTCGTTGGAAAGACTGCCATTTTTCCTTCCCTTTTTGTTCAAAGTTCTTAGGCTGTGATTATTAGTCGTGTTTACGAAACATATCTACTGATGTCATGCGTTTCATAAAATATATCCCTACTTGATATACTTCACATTTCCAACATATTTAATTACACGGTATTTGTTTCAAATGTGTACTTACAATTAATTGAATCTTGCATAAGTGAACGAAATGTTGTTGGCATGTTCAAGCTAAGATTGATAATTAATTTAATTAAATTTAACTTAAATGGGACAGTCATTGCAGTATGCTAATAAACTTTGAAGGGTAGTGTAGGCAGGTGTAACTTTAAAATTATCAACTAAAATAATTATTTATCTATCTAATTATTTCATTTTCTAATTTAAATGAGGCAATATACCTTGTAATAGTGAGGTTTGGCTATGGGAAATTGAATGACAATGAGTGACGCACTTTTCTATTTCGTATAATGATCCTTATTTTACTTTAATGACTGTTCTCAGGACTCAGATATCACAACACCAAGAACAAAATTTTCTATTATTTTGTTATTATTATTGAAAATACCATTTTTTCCATTTTTATTTTTCTAGACATTAAAAAGCGTTTTGTGTGTATCTATAAAAATATATTAGAAATTCGAAATCATTAAAGGCAACCAACATAATATAAACATAATGAATTATGTACTATTTTTATTTGTTATGCTTAATTCCACTTAATTTAAGAATATTGGTCAATTGTTAGTACTATTCATCGGTTTCCCTTCATCATCAGATATTAGCACTTTCAATCCTTTCTTTGTTGTTACACTAGAGACCGCCACATATAGTTGACCATGACTAAATACAGGTTTGCGAAGAAACAATCCTACATAGGATAATGACTGACCTTGGCTCTTGTTTATAGTCATTGCGAAGCATACTAAAACAGGGAATTGTCTCCTCCTAAACCTTACTGGAATCTTCTTGTCTGTTGGTGTAATAACCATTCTTGGAATGTATGTATACTTTCCACAAAAAGAACCTGTTATTATTTTTGCTTCAATTGTATGTTTGCCAAGTCATTCAACCAGTAATCTAGTGCCATTACACAACCCATTTGACTGGTCAATATTGCGCAACAACATTATAGGAATTCCTGGTTTCAGTGAAATCATATGGTTTGGAACACCTGGAATTTTAAGCCCGTTCAAAGTTTCTGGTGAGTAAATCTGTTGAACGAACACATCATTAACCTCATCTGGACAGAGAGAGTCTGAACTATAGTACACTGTTTCTTCTCCATCTATTAATGATAGAACATATTCATTGATGAAGTTAACTTCATCATTTGTGGGAGCGAGAATTGCTTTGTACCTGAAAGTATCTTTCGTCACCGACGTGGTTAGTTAGAGAAGGATAAATGGATTGAACGATATTACTGACATGATTATTTTCCGACTTAAGTAGAACTTCTTGGGGAAATTCAACAGCGGCCTCACCATCATTTGGTTCGTTTATTTTTCCCTCGCCAATCTTTAGAATCCATTCAGCAAAATCTCTAATCTCTTTCATTTCTTCAGCATCATCTCCACCACGCAATCTCATATTCTTTGTTAATCTTAGAACTTTGCAATGACGCCACAAGTGAGATGAATGTAATGAAGCATGTACAATTTCAGCTCTTGTAACCTTTTGTATAACTGGTAGAATTTGCCTGAAATCTCCACCAAATACTATTGTTTTTCCGCCAAATGGTCTGTTTCCATTAGTTGGTCGAATTATATCTCGCATAGTTCGATCAAAAGCCTCGAAACAATATCTATGCATCATAGGCGCTTCATCCCATATTATAAGCTTGGTTCTGTTTAGTAGTTCAGCTAGATCACTGCCTGGGGGTATAGAGCAGAATGAATCTTCTTGTACATTAATAGGTATAGAAAATCTTGAATGCACTGTTCTACCACCACTTAGAAGAAGAGCAGCAATACCGCTAGAAGCAACGTTGACTACTATTTCACCTTTACATCGAAGAGCTGCAGAAAGTGTCTTCCAAAGATATGTCTTACAAGTACAATTAAGCCGCCTATAAAAACAATTTATATTAACTTTTAAACATAAATACTTAAAACCAGCTTTCAGTGACAAAATTCAATCAATTTATATTAACTTATAAAAACAATTTATATTAACTTTTTATGATGTCATGCATACATAAGCGGAGTAATCTGGTGATGACACGTCAGCATCAGGGACTACCTTAGAAGATGCCAAGTCAGCTTTATGATGTCAGCATTATCGCCCTTTATTATATAGCATAGAGTATAGATAGATTTAAAGACTAATTTCACAGTACAAACGTATAACTAAGATTGCAATACAAACGAATTTAAGCATTAGTAGGCTGAATTGAAACAATTTTATCTTGCAGTACATACTTTGATTACAGTACAAACAACGATATCTAATTATTTGTGTGCAGTACGTCACAAATTCCATTAACGATATTAACATATAATTAGCTATTTAACAATTTCATCCAATACTTAAGTTTGCCCCGGATTGATTACACCATTCCACATTGATATGTGCCTGATATCTTTTGAGGAGAAACGCATTGTATGGAACAACAAACCTGTTGTCTAATTTAATTCTGCCTTTATACACACTCGAACCGTTGTCTCGCCTTCGATATAGAGGATATCCATCTTGATCAACAGTTGTACGGTCTTTAAAAGGTCTGGGATAATTTTTCGAACACTTATTCTTCTTCATACAGGGAGATCTCATATTATCTTCACCACATGGACCATGAATCATAAAGTCAGTGACAAGTTGATATAATTCAGGATCTTCACTTTGGTCAATATGCATTAAAGATGGTTGGTTATACCTTTCCTGAATATAATAGGCAAAAAACTCCCTCATAGTCAATTCAGTCCTGCCAGACTTATTATTTTGATTAACATTCCGATGCAAAATACCACGTCTATAGCCATCTTGACCTAAAGGGAACAGGAGTGGATATTGAAGTGAAATATAAGATGGATGTAACTCACTAATTCGTTGGAGCTGACCTGATTGAGTCTCAACAATGATGTCCCTCTGATCAAAAGCAGAATTCACATCACCAATTCTTAGATATACATGTATATATATAATAATATATAATAGATATCAGAATTGTATCATAGTTAGGAAACCCAGATAGATATTAGTTTCCTAAATAATCTCATAGTTATCCTTGTATATATATATAGACCATTGGTCATGTTTAATAATCAACAGATTATCTTCTTTCATGGTATCAGACTTCTAATATCTAATCCTTGGCCACCACGTTCTCTTCTTTCACAAATTCTGCCTTTTTTTTTTCTTCAATGGCGGAATCAAAAATCCATCCTGCTCTAACTGTCTCCAACATCAAACAATCGATACCCATTCTTCTTAGTTTCAAAGACAGCCAATACCTCTCTTGGTCAGAATTGTTCAAAATCCATTGTCGAGCTTACAAAGTGATTGATCATATTATTCCTAAACCGGCTACCACCGAACTTCCAACAACCTCCACTCCATCTGCGAAGCAAACTGACCCCGAAGCATGGTCTACCCTAGATGCCATTGTTCTTCAATGGATCTACGGGACAATCTCTAATGACCTTATGCACACCATCCTCGAACCGGACACCACAGCTGCTAGTGCCTGGACACGCCTACAAAGCATATTTCAAGATAACAAAAATTCCTGTGCGGTTTACCTGGAACATGAATTCACCAATACACGCCTTGATTCTTTCTCATCTGTGTCTACCTACTGTCAAGAACTTAAGATGTTATCAGACCAACTCTCCAATGTAGGATCCCCTGTCTCGAACAATCGACTGGTCCTACAACTAATTGCTGGATTGAATGATAATTATGACAATGTTGCTAGCCTCATCCAACAATCTGACCCCCTTCCCCCCTTTTATGAAGCACGGTCCAGACTTATTCTTGAGGAAACACGAAAGCAGAAACAAATCGCTAACAATACTCTCGCAAATCCAACAGCGTTTGTAACCACCACATCACCATCGCAAAACCCCTCCATCCGACAACAGCAACACCCTAGCAATTTTACCACCAACAATTCGTCAACTCGTGGTCGTACTAGAGGCCACTCAAATCGTGGTGGTGGCAGGAGTGGAAATCGCGGTCGAGGTAGGCGTCGGTCCAACGGTTACTCAGACACAACACCACAGTGGGCTACCCATCAAATACCACAATGGGCTCCCTCCAATCCTTGGGCTTATTACCCTTGGGCAGCGCCCCCACCTTCCTTTCCCACCTCATCTTGGGTTCGGCCCACTAATGTTCCTAATAACAGCCCAGGTGTGTTAGGACCCCGACCCAATACACCACAAGCACATCAAGCTTACAACTCCTCTACTGCTATACCTACTGAACTTGATCAGGCGTTTTCAGCTATGACTCTTCATCCACCTGACGAGCAATGGTATCTGGACACCGGTGCTTCCTCACACATGACGGCGTCACAAGGTAAACTTTCTTCTTATTTAAATTCGAGCAATCCTCAATTTATACTTGTTGGCAATGGCAATACTCTTCCAATTCGTGGTTACGGTGACACATATCTCTCGCCACCCTACCCTCCATTACACTTAAAACACGTATTACATGCACCTCATCTTATTAAGAATCTCATATCTGTGCGTCGACTTTCGGTTGATAATAACCTAATTATTGCCTTTGACCCCTATGGATTTTCTGTTTATAATTTTCAGACAGGGAAACATCTCATGCGCTGCAACAGTAGTGGCGACCTCTATCCGCTTCCAACTTCAAGTCCTTCATCTTCTTCTGCTACCAGTCTTGCTGCTTTTTCTTCTGATTTATGGCATTATCGTTTAGGTCACCCGGGCGCGAATATTTTACGCTCGCTTAAGAATAATAATTTTCTTCAAATGGGCATTGGAAAGTAGTTCAATTATCAGTCGCTGGAGTTTGCACTCTATAATGTACATCGCTGACTAATCATAAAAGTATTTTGGTCACTGCCACTAAAATCTTTGAGGTTTGTGTCAATGGTTTTTTTAAGGTTGTACAATGACATATGAGGGATGATATTCAACGTTGCTTGAATGTATATTTATTTGAAAAGTAGTTCAATTATTTGTCGCTGTCAATTGCACTTGTTAAACTACTGTCGCTGCCTAATTATAGAAGTATTTTGGTCACTGCCTAATTATAAGAGTTCGGATTTAAAAATAAATTTAATCAACGGATTTCAAAAATGTACTTTTTCGTGCTTTATCTGACACTCTCTTTCCTACGAACGCTTTTCCGGCGCACCACTCGCTCCAATCGCATCCCCATTAATGCAATCACCTCTGCACCATTTCACACCATTATCTAGTCGTCAAGTATAATGATGTTTTTAGTAAACAGCGTTTTAACGGCGATATTAAAGCGGTATAAATTATTTTAATTCTCATTTATCGTTTTCATTTCACTATTAAAATTAAAATCTTTAAAAGGTATGTGTAAGAAATGAATGCTATAAATTAGAGATCGCTGTTGTTTACATTGACTTATAATTCAATGTGATGTCTTTGTATTAATATTACATACTAGCCTTCTGCCCGGGCAAAGCGGCGGCGACAAATAATTTGTAAAGATCTTACAATTTTGAAGAAGCTTTTCATTGTTTGACATTTACCGGAAGTTTAAAGGGTTCACAAATGTTTTTTCATCAATTATTTAATGTTGTTTTAGCTGATCAGGTTTTAAAGCATATGTGCCTTTTGTTTTTGCTTAGAATAATATAAAGTTTATAGCTACTACTCATTTTTAGGAATAAACTACGAAGTGAAGCACATATGCTTTAAAACCTGATCAGCTAAAACAACATTAAATAATTGATGAAAAAACATTTGTGAACCCTTTAAACTTCCGGTAAATGTCAAACAATGAAAAGCTTCTTCAAAATTGTACTCGCGCAAAGTAGCGACGCTGAATGATTTGGTTCGACATCATATTTATTAGTTTTCAATGTGTGTGTTTTTATGGTGTTTATGTTCAAATGACATGTATGTGAAGGACACAAATAAAGCTATTGTGTGAGATTTATGATCAAAAGTGTTTGTTTATTTGTTAGGTGTGTAATTATACATCTATGTTAAATAGAAATGAAGGGATGAGATTAAAAGTGATATAAATTTAATGGTGATGATTTATTTTACTTAGTCTTAAAAAGTAAGGAATGATTTATTTAAGCTATTGTGTGAGATTTATGCTAAAAGTGTTTCAAAACCCACGGTTACTGTTTTTAAAAGTTCAAAAATCGAACCGAACCGAACCATGCTCACCCTTACCCCTAGGTCGACCGATTAAAAATATAATTAAAAAATATATGTATAACTATTTCTAAAATTAAGATACATTTTTCATTAAATTATAACTATTATCTATGAAAATGATGTTTATGTTAACTTTTAATACTATCGGTTGAAATGTATGCGAATATATGAACTTTTCATAATTATACAATTGTAGGTTATTTTGTGCTAACAAGCTCTAATACCACAAGTGTAACACCCCATTCGAAACACTTTTTAATTACTATGATTTTCCAAATATTTTCAAGACTTCAAGTCATGTATTAAAAATATGGTTTAACAAAAACACCTGTTTCCAAATTATGTACACATCATTTGGGTGTCACAAATTTGTACCATTACATAACCATAGTAAAAGTAAACAGGAGTAAAAGCTAACTTGTCTTCTAGTCTTTACGAAAAGGGTTAATTGTTTCGTTATGTATTGAACTTTACACTTTTTACTATTGTATGTAACCATCTTTCAAAAGTGCTATTGTATGTATTGAACTTGTGATTTTCTTATATTGTATGTAATATTTCCTTTTTTGACCATTACAAAAAAGGAAAGTGTCCTTTATTGGCAAGGCTGAAAATGGCAAGTCAACATACAATATACAAAAATCACAAGTTCAATACATACAATAGCACTTTTGAAAAGTGGTTACATACAATAGTAAAAAATGTAAAATTCGATGCATAACGAAACAATTAACCCTTACGAAAAGGATTCTCTTCTAAGGATTCTACCTTCTACACTCTTGGTCCTGAACATGGAACACATGGCATTAAAACAATAAAACGTAAGACGGAAACGTCTCGTGAGTTACATGGGTTTGTAGACCCAAAAGTTCCAAATTTTATTTTTAACACGGTCACAATCACAGTTCATATAAATGCAATAAAGATGCAATGCATGATAACACTTCTATTTCTAACTACGTCGGACCATTCCGACTCATTAACCGTCAATTTCGTACCATAGGTGGTTATATACCACTACCGAGCTGCTTACGGCCGCTACTCGTCATTACCAGAGCTGCTTACGACTGCTACTCGTCATTTACCATCCCATCCGGTATGGTAGTGTCACACCCCCAAATTTATGATATAACTATTAAACATGCGGAAGCTTTGGGGCGTGACCGGATCGTATAACAATACATCGAGAGCATATGATTATCGCAGAACAGCTATATTATTAAGATGCCAATAATAGTTTTACAAAGTTACGGTAATTTAAACCGTCAAAATAGAAATGTTATCGAATACATCATTTGAACAAAATATAAGTCTCAGGATTTCATAAATAAATGTACGAGTTAGTTAATGTATAATTATTCCCATTGTTTTTAATTCAAAATATGGCATCCTAATTCATCGTGGCAGGTGCGGTCCCAACATGCACGTGATCTTACGGCATAGCTAATTCCCTGAAAAACATATTTTGAAAACGTCAACGTAATTGTTGAGTGAATTCACAGGTTTAATGACTCTATCATAAATCATCTTTTAGTAAAATTTATCATTAAATCAAAGTGTGGCATCCAAGGCCTGTTATACGATGAAATATGGTTTGCATAGTTGATTAATGAATATCGGGTGCCATTCCATGAATCGTATATTGTATACCGTATGCCATCAAAGGGCTTGAATATCATGTAATGCCATCACAGGGCTTTAATATTATGTGCCATCATAGGGCTTGAATATCATGTGCCATCATAGGGCTTGAATATCAGTAGTCTCAATCACACATAAGGATTTTTCCGGCAATTAGTATCATATGCAAAACAGTTTCATAACATGCAAAGCAGTTCATCGTATAAAAATCATTTCATATGTTTTTCACCCCAGTTTAGAAAGCAGTAAAACAGTAAAGGTGGGGCTGTGAACTCACTTGAGTCCGAGCGTGCTAGCAAAACAGTTTTATATAAATGTCCAAGTGAGCCTCTTAACGTCCTAAACGCAAGAGCTTAAATTAATAAATGTAGACGACTCAATAGTCAGTCTATGTCAGTTGTTCACTCAACTAGGTTTATAAGTTTGCCATCGACGGACTTGAATATCATGTAATCTTATTTTAAAAGAAAACGACACGTTGTGATCCCACTAGTTTTCAAAATCATAAAATACATTTAAGTCAACGTTATAATGCCTTTTCATACATATCATATAAACAACACGAATTGTGGTTTCTTATATATATATATATATTCACATATCTATATATATATATATATGTTTTCGTTACATTTTATTCAAGGTTCGTGATTAGGTTGTTCGGTCGGGAACCTTATGTTTATATACTCATCATTAGGTTATTTATTCTTTCAATATATATATAAGCATACTCATATAGGTACATATATATATAAATATACACACTCAAAGGCACATATATATATATAATTATTTTTCGTTACGATACTTTGGCCAATATATATATATACTTATATATGTACACATATATATAATAAGGTCGTTATAAGTTTTACAATAACTTTTCATACCTTTGTCGTTATAATATCTTATAGGTCGTTTTAATTCCGTTTTTAAACCTAACTTTCGGGTTTATCGGGTTTTAGTCGTACAAATCTTGTTTCTAATATTTTAAATCATTGATTACACTTAATTACATTTTATTTTAATGATTTCATAGTTTAAACTAATAGCTTAGAAGTTTTATGCTTTTAGTTTCCTAAATTCCATATTTTAACGTTTTTAGCTCACGGTTTCGGTTTTAATCCACATTTAATATCTAAGTCTTGGTTTTAACATTTTAATTCATAAATTTATCTAAAACACTTTTAAACCTACTGATTTTACACATAAGTCCTTAATTTTACGGTTTTTGCAATTTAGTCCTCCTAGTCTCATTTATCTCATTTTTAACACATAACTTTGGTAATTTAAGATTTAATAATCTAGATCTTGTTCTAATTTGTTCTAAACTTAATTTATACCTAAATACATGAAACATACTAATTTTTACATCAAAAGTCCTTAATATATGATTTTTATCCTTTTTGTCCTTTTTAGTTTCATATGTCCAATTCTAGCAGTTTCTGTCCAGAATTTTTCTCATCTTTGGCTACGGTTTTGACTAGTCAAACAAGCTTAGAAAATTATTAATTTTTTTACCACACGTTCCCCTGTGTCTTAGCTCTCCAGAAATATAAGATTCATAATTTTTAGTTAAGTTTAAGGGGTCCAAATATATTTAATACTACCCAAAGGTCCATCAGGTACCTTGCTGGACAGTTGGTCATAGATCCGTGAGTCTAAGGAGTTATACTTATTTTCACATAATGCAATTATACAACTTTGAAAGCTAACACAATTTGTGACTTGTAGGAAAAAGAATCAACTCATTTAGATCCATAGTTTGAAAGTTATGGCCTTCCAAAGTTAGGCCATTTTCTGTCACAAAAATGCAGATTGTACACATTTTCTTAGAAATTCATTTTGAGGTATCAATATTTGTCTAAAAATTATGAAACCGGTGGGGTTTGAAAGATAACTTCCAAAGTGAGCTTTTCCTTAAGGAGATTGAAAGCTTGCACACATGCATCGGTAAAGACAAATGGTGCATCTTTCTCAAGGAGTTTGTTCATCGGGGTTGCAACTTTAGAAAAATCCTTAATAAAACGCCTATAGAAACCGGCGTGCCCGAGGAAACTCCTCACTCCTTTTACATTAGAGGGAGGTGGAAGTTTAGGAATAACATCAACTTTAGCTCTATCTACCTCTATACCAACACTAGAAATCTTATGCCCGAGAACAATGCCTTCTCGAACCATGAAATGGCATTTTTCCCAATTAAGCACAAGATTAGCCTTCTCACATCTAACGAGCATTTTCTCTAAATTAAGAAGATATGTATCAAAGGTGTCACCGAAGACAGAAAAGTCATCCATGAACACCTCTATACAATCTTCTATCATATCATCGAAAATAGCCATCATACACCTTTGGAAGGTGGCGGGGGCATTGCAAAGCCCGAATGGCATGCGTTTATATGAGAAGGTTCCGTAAGGGCATGTAAAAGTGGTTTTCTCTTGGTCCTCGGGGGCAATTGGGATTTGGAAGTATCCTGTCACACCCCGCTAAAGCGGAAACACGAGATGTAACAGTACAATGATTTCAAAATCGAAAATTACAAAAGATCACCGTTCAACGGTCTACAATTAATACATTACATAGAGTCTTACAAGCGTTTACAGCACAAAAGTAAATAATCTAAACATGCAATTACATCCAAAGGAGACAAAATTCCGTAACGCTACAGCAGCATAACTCATATAACGGATTTAGCTTCAATAGACAAGTTGTTACTATTTCCTGAAAAGCATGTAAAAATAAACAAGTCAACTATGAAACATAGTTGGTGAGTACACAGGTTTTGCGTAAGGAAAGACCCTTTTCAAGAGTTTACAAAGTTTAGTTTAGAAGTTCCACATTACTACGTGATTAGTTCACAAAAGTAATCTGTTTAGTACCGAGGCTCATACAATGACGAAAATCATCCGATAATTTCATAAGATCAATTTTTAGAATAGTCAAGCGCTATTGCGCGGATAATTATAAAAGTAATTCATTAAAACAAGGCTCATTTAAGAGCGATACCCATTTGATAGTTAGATTCATTTGTGAATCGATGTTTTGTTTGCAAAAGAGGTTTATTTAAGTACGAGATTCATTTAGGAGTGAATCCCTTTGGAACTCAATTAAAAGTCATAATTCGTTCATAACGCCACGCTCATATTTTCAAAGAAATGTTCAATTCACTTTTATAAAACTCAAGATATAGTGTTTAATAAGTTCAAGTTATGTTTATAAAACTCATATTGTAGCATTTAATAGATTCATGTTACGTTTAGAAACTGAAATGGATCATCAAATCAATATCAAAACGTTTATAATCTCAACGGTTTATTATGTCGAAGTTCATAAGAATGCGAAGCGTTATTATGAAACCACGTCTATCATTGTCCACAACCACAAAAATTTATAGTGTAAAACTCAGGTTTTAAATTTATGGTTTTAAAGAAGTATTGTTTCAAATGACAACGTCTTTGTAAAATTCGGGTCGTAAGGTTTATAGTTTCAAAGAAATATCGTTCAGATGTCTAAGTCATTGCAAAGCTCGGGTCGTAAAGTTTATAGTTTAAAAGAGATATCATTTCAAATGACAAAGTCATTGTAAAGCCCGGGTTGTAAAGTTTATAGTTTCAAAGAGATATCGTTTCAAAAGTCGAAACGTCATACGTTTATAGTCGCTTATGAATTTCTATGCTATGGCATTTTTGTCTATAGTCACAATGAATTATTATGCTCGAGTCCACAACCAAACCTACAACCGATAAACCTTTGCCCCAAAGAGAGATGCCCTATCGTTGGCATTTAGGATGATGGGATGCACTCACGTGGCCGCGTGAGTGGGGAGGTGGTCTCACTCCCAAATAGTACTATTCATATGCATCATTTGGCTCATATAGAGTTAATGGTCGTGTAGAGATACCGGGGACTTTAGATACGATAGAAAACAAGCATATAATCATGTTCGTATAAACTTCAAACATTCAAGAAGTTATTTGAAATCAATACGACATTTTAACCATGTCAAGTATTCGAAAAATAAGCATAGCATGAGCATAGCAATTTGTAAATCAATGATAGCATTTGTAAAATGAGCATAGTATAAGCATAGCATTCGTAAATCAAGTAAAGCATAAGAATAGTATTTGTAATCCAAATATAGTAATTAAATCATATAGCATGTTTTTCACCCCAAAACATTTAAGTAACAGGTCAAAAAGAGGGGCTGTGTAAACTCACTATTGAGCGTAAGCGTACGGATGGATGTAATGCGCGTGCCGACCGGGTTTGACTCCTATCCAATTCCTAAGAACACAAGGTTTCTAATTAGTTTCTCGACTAATATGGTTTGTTAGGATTTCTTAGCTAGCTAATTAAATTACAAAGTGCCGTTAAAGTTTGAATTTCCATTTAATTAACGTTGTCGGTAACTGTTCGAGTTGTCAACAAAATAATGAAAATATATGAATAGAACATCTAAAAACTACCAAACTTGGTATGAAACATGAAATGTAGTTCACAAATTTTCTGTGAAATTTTGGGGATTTTTATATTTATGGATTATTTATAATCATTTTATGTCTAAAAAGTAGGATAATTATGGGAAAAATAGTAATTATTCACGAAAAATTCTGGAATTTTTACCAGATCATTTTGTACCCATTTCTAGGTTTGTGTAAAATTTTCAAGTCTTTTTGAGTAATGGAACTTTGGTTCCCAACATTATGCGTTTTAACGAGACGTAAATAGGAAAACATATCAAAACAATTCCAAAGTGTGTCAAATTTTGAGGATAGTGTCATTTTCTGAGGAAAATGACACTAGAATTTTCCCATAATTATTTTGTGACCAAAACTATTTTTCATGATTATTTCACCTTTTGTAGGCTTTATTTGCATTAACTTAGGAAAAATACTTATGTTTTTCCAAAAATTCCCATTTTTATTTTCAAGACTCTTTTAATGATCTAGATACTGAGAAAAATAGTCCCCAAAATTTTAAGACGTTTTATGTAGCACTTATGTATTTTTGAATCATCACAACACAAGTATTTGAAATTTACAAGCTTACAACAATGCATGGTGTTTATGTATTTTCTAAAAATATGAGATCAACAAGATAAATTAATATATTTTTATTCTACTGAGATAAACTTGTTAGGAGTCTAAAAAATTTTTTTCTTGAATTTATTGAACACCTTAAGCCCCATGAACATGTATCACATTTTAACACCAAAAAGACAATTTTCGGTTTGATTTCGGTTTGATCATGGGCTGCCCTTTTGTTTTAACACTTAAACAAGTGTAAGGGAATCTACAAACATCAAACTCATGTATGTGGATTATAACCATGAATAAGGTGTATAATCCAAGCATTTTTATGAATTTAAAAGTAAGTAAATGCAAGAATGGAAGTAAGGAATGCTATGTTTTACCTTAGAGATGTTGTTCTTATGTAAGAACACTTTAAAGATGATGATTTTTGATTGAAAGGGGGCTGGAAATCTGTGGGTTCTTGAGAGAGAATTGAGAGTGTTTTTGAAAGTGGAAATGAAGAAATGATGAAAATGAAAGAGTGTGTAAGTGTAGAAGGCTTTTTGCATGTAGAGTGAGTGGAGTTTTGTAAGAAAAGGAAGAGTTTTGAGTGGGGGAAAGGGAGGTCCGGTTTTGGCATAAAAATTTGGAGTTTTTATTTTATTTTTTTGATAAAATATAATATGTATTAGTTGTGGTATTTATTTGTATTAAAATTGTACAAGTCTTGTACATTTCAAGACTTTAAATTGTGTTGTTTTAATGCTTAATATTAGGGTTATAAAAATTGATGTTCTAAATTTCTAAAATACTTCAAATTGTATTTTATATTGTTTATTATGGATATTCAAGTATTAGTTTGTCGGATTCGAGTTTCGTTTATTCGATTCGGGTCGCGTTCGCCGAGTTACGGAATTTCGGTTAATTCTGATTTTTGTGATGTTTTTGTAGTTAAAGTGTGAGTCATGAAACTTTATTTTATAAGTTTATAAGATTCATCAAAATGTATTTGACTCGATCACTATTGACATTCGCGAGTTAAGAAACAGATTTCCAGTCGTGTTACCGAGTTACGAAATTTCCAGCTAAATTTCGATTTTTGCGATATAATAAATATTTTGTGATGACTTATGAAATTTAATTTCATTAGTTTTCTTTGGCACTTTGTAACCTAATTTAATGTGGTTTACGGTCTTAAAGTCCGCTAAGCAGTCTTCTAAAACGTTACGCTATTTCGGTAACTTACGGTTTCGGTACTTAAGGAGTCATAATCTAGACTTTTCACTAGGACTTTAGAGTGTTGTAAACGAAATTAGATAGACTAGGAATTTAAGTGCGTTATTGACCTGAGATTTTTGACGGTTGTCACATATCCCGAGAAACCGTCAAGAAAAAAATAATAGCTATTTCCCGCTAACCTTTCTAGCATTTGATCAATAAAAGGTAGGGGGAAGTGGTCTTTCCTAGTGGCATAGTTCAACTTCCTATAGTCAATACATACCCTCCAACCCGTGACAGTCCTAGTAGGGATAAGCTCGTTATGTTCATTGGTTATAACAGTCATTCCACCCTTTTTGGGTACCACTTGAACCGGGCTTACCCAAGGACTATTAGAAATGGGGTAAATCAAACATGCATCAAGTAATTTGATTACCTCTTTCTTAACCACATCTTTCATGTTAGGGTTTAATCTCCTTTGTCTTTGCACCACCGGTTTAAAATTATCTTCCATTAAAATTTTGTGAGTGCAATACGAAGGACTTATACCCTTGATGTCATTAGTTTTCCATGCTATAGCCGGTTTATGGGCTTTTAGCAAGGAAATAAGCTGTGATTTTTGACTTACAGTGAGAGAAGCGGATATGATAACTGGCAATTGAGACTCGTCATGTAGGTAAGCATACTCCAAGTGATTTGGAAGTGGCTTAAGCTCCAAGACGGGTGGTTCCTCAATTGATGACTTGTATCGGTATTGATCCTCTTTCTTCAACTCTTCAAACTCTTCGGATGTGGGTTCATAGCCGTTAGCCATGAGAGTGGCTAGCATGCTCACATCACTCTCTTCTTCACCTCCTAGCACACACACACCTGTACCCTGCAATTCTGGAAATTCCTGCAACAACTCCCAATGTGTATCTACAGTCTGAATATAATAACAAGTATCATCTGTAGAGTTCGGGTATTGCATGGATCTATCAACAGAAACAGTTATACTTTCCTCGTCAATGCTTAAGGTAAGTTTTCTATTAAATACATCTATAATAGCTCTAGCTGTATTCAAGAAGGGTCTACCTAAGATGAGAGGAATGTGATTGTCTTCTTCCATATCTAAGATCACAAAATCAGCAGGGAACACAAGAGTACTAACTTTAACTAGCATATTTTCTATAATACCTTTCGGGTATTTAATCGATCTATCAGCTAGTTGTATACTCATTCGTGTTGGTTTTAATTCTCCTAGGTCTAGTTTAACATACAATGAATATAGCATTAAGTTTATACTAGCACCTATATCAGCTAAAGCACGCATAGAATTAAGACTACCAAGAAAGCATGGAATGGTAAAGCTACCCGGATCCGAAAGTCTTTCGGGTAACTTATTCAACATTACAGCAGAACACGTGGCATTCATTGTCACGGCTGAAAGCTCCTCCATTTTCTTCCTGTTGGTAAGTAAGTCTTTTAGGAATCTTGCATACTTGGGCATACCTGCAATCACATCAATAAAAGGAAGATTGACATTTATCTGTTTGAACATGTCCAAAAATTTGGACTGTTCAGCAGCAAGCTTCTCCTTCTTCAACTGATTCGGGTATAGAATGAATGTTTACCAACTAAAACTCTCTAATGATGAAGCTCTTAATTGCTCACTTAGGATCTCTCCAAAAGCTTGCTCAAAATCGCCTCAGCCGTCTCTCAATAAATGATATTCAAAAGATAATCAATGCTAGGGTTTGACTTAGGAAATAAAGGCAAAAAGTCGCATCTGACAAAATTACCCGGCGGGTAGTTGGGCTTGCCCACCCGGATGAGATGCTTGTTCCCGGATCAGAATTCAGACTGGAAGCGATGAGTACCCGGCGGGTACTCTGTGACAACCCTCGAAAATCGGTACTTCCAGTACACTTTAATATCATGCATTCTTACGCTAATTCCCTACTTAATGAAATCAAATTTGATTTAACCAAGATAAGTCTAGCACAAGCCCACATTTGCACAATTTGGTGCACACAATTATGATGCTTGATGCATCTCGATTATTCCGATAAACACGAACGTTGGTGATTAGATTTTCCTAAATAACGTAAAGCTATTCAATAGTAGTTATTTACCTATACTCTTACGCTAAGGCTTGAAGCCGTTTATCTCATGAGACTTAAGAATCAAGCTTCGACGATTCAATGTTAAACGAACGAAGAAAAGTAATATGAGATTTACTAAATTTAACGCATTGTTTTAGAACTTGCTAAACATGTTCCAACCTCCTTGCTTGTTTACTTACTTGCTTACTTACTTACTTACTTTCTTAACACCTTAAAATCATAAGCAACAAGACAACTAGCTCTAAATTAATCTAAGCAAGTTAGCACATAGCTCAAATTAAATCAAGCAACTAGGTAACTAGCTTAAATTAATTCCAAGCAAGCTAACATGTAGGTCAACTGATTCCATCGATTTCTTCTCCTCCTCCTTGCCTACTTGCTCCTTTAAACCTCTTGCTTACTTGCTAGCTTAGATAACTAGCTCAATCTTGAAATTTATTCAAGCAACTTGGCAAGCATGTCTTTTAAACCCATGTGCAGATTTCTCCTCCTCTTACTTCACCTTCCTACTTGCTTGCTTAATATTTCCTTACACTAGCAAGAAGGCACATAGCTTAACCTTGAAATTAATTCAAGCTACTTAAGCATGACATCACTTTGGAATGCAGATTTTCCCTTCCCTTTCTCCTTTGTCTACGTAGCTCATTCCCTAGCCACACTTTCCTCCTCCCTTGCTACTTGCTTGATGGGACTAAGCACCTCCCATCAAGCCTCCCACTTGCTTGATTTCCCTTGCTTCATTTTGAGGAAAAGAGCAAACACAAAGCATACGTACACACACAATTCATTTCTGCACTCTTTACTCTCTCAAACTCTCTCAACTTTCACCTCCTTCTTCATCCTTCTTCAAAAACTACCACCCCCACCACCATACAACCACCACAAGACCACCATGGAACCACCATAACCACCACCATTTTACATCATTCTCACCACCATTTAAACTCTAATCCAAGCATCTAAGGGAAGCTAGTTCATTTTGGATATTTAAAAAGGAGCTTTTGGGTTGAAGATTTAAGTTCATACTCTTCTTTTCTTTCCATTTCATCCTAATATCATTGTAAGGAAACTCTCCTTTTGATCTCTTCATTTCCTTCATTTTAAATACTTACATGCTAGATGTTCACTCATACGTTAAAATCAACTAATAAGGATGTATATATGTGTTATTAATGGCGAAAACTCGTTAAAAAGAGAACTACAGAAATTCAAAACTCAAAGGAACTTACTGGACAGAAACTTTGGACGAATTGAGAATATCATAACTCAGACATAAAATAACCAAAGTTAGTGATTCTTGAGCCTAAAATTAAGTTTAAGAAGTTAGGTTTCCAACCCAAGTGGCCTCATGTAATTTGGACAAGTTTTGATACCTCAAATCGATTTTATAAGAACATGTGTCTAATCTGTCTTCAGGAGACGAAATATGACTCTACTTTAAGAGACCATAACTTTTTATCCACAGATCCAAAAGAGATGAATCTTTTTCCTAAAGGTCAAATTTTGTCTTATCTTTAAAAGTAGTATGATCACGTTTTGTGAAGATGAGTCTAGCTCAGTAAACAAGTGTTTTTCCTATCAACTGTCCAGAAACGTAGCTGCTGTACCTTTCTATACTAATAAATATTTTTGAACCCCTTATACTTGTTCAAAAATTATGAATCTTACTTTTCTGTAAACCTAAGACATAGAGGAACATATGATAAAAATTTCATAACAAAATAAGTCCGTTTGACTAGTCAAAATGACACCACAAAAAGGCTCAAAAATGGTCAGAATCTGTTCAAGAAAAGTAAACAGCATTAACATGAACAACATTAACTTGGGAGCAGTAGTAACGGTGTAAGAGCAGTAGTAACGGTGTAAGAGCAGTAGTAACTTGGCCTAGCAGTAGTAACGGTGGAAGAGCAGTAGTAACTTGGCCCAGCAGTAGTAATATTGGAGAGCAGTAGTAACGGTGGAAGAGCAGTAGTAACTTTGGCCTAGCAGTATTAAAATTGGACAGCAGTAGTAACAATGGAAAGCAGTAGTAATATAGTTTTTCAGCCTTTGATTTCTTCTTCAAAGTTGTAGGCCTTTAAGTTACGAAAATTTGGACATTTGAATCACCTAAATCGGAGTTCGTATGAGAGAGTTATGACCAAAACCGTGAAGCCTCGCCAAAACTACAATACTTCTTCATTTTTGATATTTTCTTCAACGTTTTTACCCGTTTTCTTCTCGCATCTGTTCCTAGCGATAATAAACACATTTAAAGCATATTTAGCACCAAAATATAATTTAACTAATTATGAATACGGATAAAACGAGAGATACTACGAGGGAATAAACATGAAAGTAATTGAGTAATAGTTTCCTATCTTAAACGAATAAAGGAACTTATTTAACTTCACGTTTTAGACAAACGTTAACGAAAACTATTGAATGAATTGAAAGGTGCGTTATCACGAACAATATAAGTTTTGAAAGTATAAATCTATAACCTATACTTTAATAACAAAGTAACTATGTTTTCGAGAAACATACAAGTATACACACAAAACTATCACCAACGGGTCGTACATTTCGAAAACGAAATACTTTTCAACTTATGAGTCGAGTGAACAACTAGCATAGATATGCGGGTAGCTATCTACATAAACTTAGATGTGCGGGTAGCCATCTACATTTACAAATCTAGATACGCGGTTAGCTATCTACTTACACGAACGACCTCATGCGTTTAGGGCGCTAGGAGGCTTTTTGGGCAAAACTCTAATTTATTGCTAGCACTTGAATAAGCTCACCAGGTGAGTTCACAGCCCCTATTTTACTGCTTTTTACTGCTTTATAAACTTGGGGTGAAAAACATATGTACTGTTTACATACAAACTGATTTTTATGCGATGATTGAAAACCTGACAACGAATCCTTGTGCGAACCTACGTTAAACTAGTTGTAGTGCATAGAAGTCCTCATGACTACAAACTGTAACCATTAGCTAGATGACGCTAGCCACCGAATATGCGAATAGTACTATTGGGATGACATCCCTCCCACTTTTGTTAGTCATGCTAACTGCCGACTGTATGTCGAGACGAGGAGCGTATATTTGATCGGTCCCAGGCAAAAACAACTAAAAGTCGTGGTTTGGTTATAGGCCTAGGTGTCGTCACTTTAACTCGAGAGGTCTAGCTAACCTTCCGGGGGATCACAGTCAGCTATTTATTGTTTTAAACTATATATCATCGTACTATTGGCCATGGTTGGCACAAACATCTTGTGAGACGTTTACTAAACTTTTGGTTGGATTTACGATATCTAAAACCTGTGAATTTCACTCAACAATTTTGTTGATCCTTTTAACTATGTTTTTCAGGGAATTAGCAGCGCTGTAAGAATTCATGCATGCATACTTTTGGGACCCTTGCTCACCACGATGAATAGGATGCCATGCTTTTGATAAAAATTCAAACTATGATTTGTGATTAAAGTGTTAATCATATTCTTTTGCTAAACGCATATTGTTTTGTAAACACGATGAAACTTGTAACCGTGTTGTTTAAACTATTTATGGCATTCTATATTTATGTTTGCGATAATCATACGCTTGTTGACTCGTTCTCGTTACGCCCCCGAGCTTCCGCACCTGTTACTCGTGAAACGATTTTATCGGGGTGTGACATACTCACCCTTCCCGGCGGGTACTTCTCCTCAGAAAGTTTCTGACATTTACGTTCCCGTTTGGAACATGGGGAACCCGTTTGGGGAGCTGGTACCCGGTGGGTACTTAGGCTACCCGACGGGTAGGAGGACTTTTCCTGTTGTTTTCAACTGTTATTTGCTTAGTCTCCTCGTGTCCAGCTCGTATCTCCTGAAAATGTAATTCTTTGTCTTTAAGTACCAAACGTTCAATAAATATCAGAATTTTATGCGAAAATAAGGAGTATTGCTACAAGTATTCATGTATAGATCAAGGAATATCAATTGTTCAGCTGAACCATGAGGCATTCTAGTTCAGCAATGGTTTCTTCTTCACCAGCAGAGTGAGAAGGAGATTCAACTTTCTCCAGGAGAGATATAGGAGAGGTCGCTGGCGAGAAGTTCTCAAGAAGAAGTTCATTCTCTAAGCTTGCATGATCATCAGATTCAGAGACATTTATAGAGAAATCATCTGATTAATGTTCACTCTCTGAATTTGCCATAAGACAAAGTCCAGCAAGATCTTCATGATCAGATGAAGAGGAGTCATCAGAGGATGATGTTTCCTCACAGATACCAAGTTTGTTAATGTCTCTGTGTTTAGCTACAAGCCCAGTATCATTTTTCTTGATTTGTTCTTTAAGCTTCTTATACTTAGCATTATATTTTGTTGCCTTTTGTGACTGCAGCGATTTGTTGATTTCAACACGCTGAGCCTTGCAATCAGCAGCAAAATGTCCAAGTTTTTGACAGTTAAAGCATACAACATTAGTTTTGTCAAAACTTTGTTTCCCTTTAAATTTCTCGCTATAGGGATTTTTTATAAATTTGGAGGAAGAAGCTCCTAACCTGATGGCTGAGTTTTTGTTATAATTGGTAAATTTCTTGAATTTACTAGCCATCATAGCCATCTCTTCAGCGAGAGATTCAAGATCACTTTCATCTTCATTTACAGAGATGTCAGCCTCACCTCCACTTTCAGAGGGTTCATAAGCTGACTCTGCAGAAGATGCAGAGGGGATATCCTTGATGGATACAATTTTTGCCACTAAGGCAGAGTTAGAAGACTTGTAGGTCTCTGAAAGAGCGAGTTTTTGCAGTTTGTTTTGCTCTTTACATAGAAAAGTGCCAAATAATGGTTCCATTGTCATCTTTTCTATATGACCGGTATCCTTGAGGATATCAATGGAGTTTTCATAATAGTTAGGCATAGAGTCTAAGAATTTGTTCATAATGTCAATTGACTCTTTCTGAATACCAACTGTCTTCATATCATTAAGTAGACAGTTAAACCTATTATAAGTTTGAGTTATGGACTCACTTTTATTGGCTTTAAATAGTTCATACTGTCTGTTCAGAAGGACACGTCTGAGTTTAGATATCTGATTAGGTCCTTCATATATGGTACACAAAGTTTCCCACATATCTTTACCACTAGTGCAGTTAATCACTGAGTGGTAGACATAGTTTGGTAAGGACATGACTATAAAAAATTGAAGCTTTGAGTCAATGTCTAGCAATTTCTTATCCTCATCAGACCATTGGCTTAGAGGCTTAATAATACTCCTTGGAGTAATATCCTCATCACTAAAGTAGAAACACCCTTACAATGCATTAAGAAAGCGAAGGAGAGCAAAATGGAGGTTGTGCTTGTTGAGATTGAGTTCCTAGCTTCCAAATCCTTAGGTTTTTGGTTTTTTTTTCTAAGAAATGAAATAGGGGCTGAGATGAGCACGTTTTTGAGGGGTTTAGGAGCACAAAATGAAGATCTAATGGTGGTATTTCATGGTGAATCAATGGAGGATGAAGGGAGGTTCAAGGGTGGTTCAATGGTGGTTGTTTGGTGATGTTCTTGGATCAAGAAGGGGGGGGGGGGAGGGCTGCTGTCCAGAAAAACGTGGGGGAGGGCAGCAAAGAGGGAGAGAAGAGAGTGTTTGAGTTTTTGTGTGTGTGGAATGAGATGTAAATGAAGTGAATGAGGGGGTAAGGGAGACAAAGCATGGGCAAGGCTTGTTCCTTGTTTCATGGATCAACAAGTGAAGCCAAAGGGTCCCTAGGGCCCTTTCTTTGGCTGATTTTGGAGAGGGAAAGGAAGGGGGGGCCCCTTTTGAGGGTTAAACACAATTAGGCTAGATATTTTGATCATTAGTTGTTAAACGTAGGATTAGGGTTAATTAGGTTTAGTTAGCTAATTATAAAACAACTACTATTTTTTGAAACTCAAGTGCATGATGTTCAAACTTTGTAATAAAATAATAACATTGCTTAATAAAACTGATATAATAAGGAAAAAAAATCATATAATTTTGCTGAAATAAATTTTGTACGTTAAGCATCTTAAAGTATTAAATCATATATATAAATTTTCAATTTAGGTTTATTTATTTTAACTTTTCTACACCGATAGTAAGAGAAGGAAATAAATAACTTGTTTACATTATTTGGTTCGACCCAGATTCAGATCCATTTATATGGATTAGTTGGATATTGGTCGGATCACTATCCACTAACAAATGTTCCAGATCCATACCTTCTTAATTGGATCTAGTGACCTACTAGATCATGACTAGATCTGACCCGACTCACCTCATTGATAGCGGTACATGCTAGGTCAACCTTAGTTTCTGACCCGTTATGACCGTCGGGTTTAGTGGTTCGACCGGTGACCCGGGTTAAGTTGACCCGGCGGGTTTGTCATTTAGTTTGACCAATCTTTCATTTGTGTAATTTTTATTTTTTTTTAAGTTTAATTTCGTATTTTTTTTATTAAAGTAGTCATCATAAATCATTAAACTATATTAAAAAAGATATCTGCAAATCTTTTGTTCGTGTCTCCGTACATGGTTTCTTAAAAATATAATGATTTATGGTAATATAATAAATAAATTAAAATTATGTATAAAATTAACAATTTTGTTAGCTTTAATCAATTCTTAAAGACTAACTTTACGGGTTTTATGGTTTTGAAATGACCCAAACTGGCTACAAACATGCCCATCTTCTAGTGACTCGGAGGTCCACAAACATTTTAATTTCAACCGTTGTAGTTTTCTTTTTCTTTTTTGTAAATTTGAGTTATTAAAAGATAGTTTTGTTTGGGTCGATAAAGTACTTATCAAAAGATGGTTCAACATCAAAATGCTGCTCATCGTTGACTCAAATAAAGTAGTTAAGTATACCTTCGGTATAAGAATAGGGAATTATGTCTTTGCTTTGGGGTTGGATCTGGAGATTATTATGCATCGAGTTCGAATTGAATGAACAGTATCCAGTTGCGAAAGGTGAGGTTTATGTAAGATGATTAAAAACTTTATTTTCATAAGACAGATGACGTAGTAGAACTATTATTGACACCCCTCAATTACATAAATATTGCTCCGATAAAGATAATGTGAGAGAATAGAGATTATGTTCTGAAAAGGTACTTCTTAGAGATTTATTTTATCCCCTAATCAGCTTTTATAATCTGTGTCTTGCCCAATGCTAACAAGTGTTTTTCATGCTTACTCTCTACTATATACATAGACTTTGCATACCCTAGTGCTATGCAACTGTTGAAAACCATCTGATTTCTACACTTGTAATTTTTTAATTTTTTTTTTTAATTTGTGGTTTCTGTTTTGGTTTTCATCAGGGATCCACCTAAAAATCCTCGGTTTGAGCCATTTTCTATTCATCTCAATATTCAGAGAGATATCGAGTTTAAAAGGGGTAAGCTGCTTGGACATATTTCAGTATCATATAATACTGGATTACTATCAGATGCGTGGGTGGACACATATGAGCCCGAATGTAGTCTTGTTACATTATTCAACTGTGACTGGTGTGATTCCGAAGACATGATGAACTTTACGACTTTATTGTTTGGCAATATCAGTTCGCGTCAATCAATTCCATTCTCTTCCTATATGGATATTTCCATGAAACTGTTTGTCACTAATGAGAAGGATGCTGTTTTTCAACTTTGCGAGCAAGATTTTGACATAAGCTTCTCAAAATTTTGGGAACAGGATATAGATAGTAACTGCCGTACTATTAGGGTTGTGGGTAAGGATGGTTATGTAGTGATGCATTACATTTTGTTAAAGGATGCGGTAGATGCTGCTATTGAGTTAACGTGTACGTCGCTTGATGATGGTCTAAAGGTTTATGGAAGCATTTTCGCTTATTATGGCAGTAACTTTGATTATCAGTGCGAAGATGAACATCTGGGCTTTCAGAGAAGTTTCTACACGGTATTACTCTATCGAAACGATCCTAGTTCTCTTTCACGTGGTGCTAAAATTCCGCTGAGGAAATCCTTGATGGCAGTACCAAACAAGGGCTCCCTTGTAATTCAATTTCAGCTAATGGATGAGTCTTATAATGAGATTTTGAGCAAGCGTATCGAAATTTCTTCGCAAACTAAAGATAGCACAGAGCCTTAGTTTCAAAACATTACCTTTACAACCTTTTACCTTGTGGATGTCACCTTCGCGTCGAGCTAATTTGTTGTCAACCTCATTTTCAGCTTTATGTTTTTTTGGACCTTCAACAACATTGCAGACATTAGTTCCCGATTCTGACAATTCGGTACCACTCTTTCCCACTTTAGCAATAGTGAAGTATAAAGTGAACATATATGTTTCAATTAACTATAATATTTACATATTAACGTAAATACTAATTAGAAAATAAAAATGTCACGCAAACAATGCCGCCGAAATAATCATGGGGGTACTAATCTTATCAATGTCAATCAACTTTTCACTTTACGGAGACTTTTTTGACAAATCTAGATATTTAAATATCTTGAGTAAAGTGTTTACTTTTTTGTTCAGTTAAAAAAAAAAAAAAAAAAAAAACCCTCTAATAACGCAAACATTTTTTTAATAATATTCGTTACGAGAAAATTAAACATTTCTAAACAAAAGTGCGGATTCCTCCTAAAAAAATATTTAAATATGTAGAGAGAAGGAAAAATGTATATATATACGCATCAAAGATATAAATAAAAACGCTTTTGATACTTAAATTGTAAGATTTATATCTGTAGATTAGATTATCGTATATACAATTTAAACATGACTCATTAGTGAGCAATCTTATAAAAGGAAAATTGACTTACAAAATACCCAATCCTTTCTGTTTAAAAAAATAAATATCACACAAATAATTACATGGACAGTAGTAACAATATAGATATGCAGTTCAAAATGTTATCAACGATGCAATATAAGAAAACAGTTTTAAACAACTAACAGTACAAAAAATTAGATGACGGTAAAAACTAATTCAGCACATAAAAAAACAAACACTAATATATTTTGTAAACTTCAGTAGTAGCAATACCAAACAGCAGTACAAACTTGATGTTTCAAAAAAAAATACTGCCATTCACTAGAATTTACGCAACAGTATAATAAGGAAACTATTACTAAATCTCAAACAACAAAAACTATTCAATAAATACATATTTCAGACATCATAACTAACTTGCTCTCTATTAATACAACTATTACCTTTTGGTTGAAAGGTATGACCAAATCTCTTCAACCAAACCTGACATATATACCTTCCGATTGTTTTGTACCTTGATATTCAACATACTGAGAAGAACATTTGGACTCCAGGGATATCTTTTTCCAACAAAATAAAACCCGAGTGCTGCATCCTGTTGAACTGTATGGTGTACTCCAGATTGCTCAAAGTAAAACCATTGGGTGACTTTTGAGTAAACCTTATTAAAAAGGTGCATTTCCCTATCGGGTTCATACAACTGAAGTAGATACTCATACAACTGTTTGTTACCGTCATATTCCTCTTGACCACCATATTTACCTTTTACAATTTTCCACAGTTGATCCAGATCTTTTCTGTTAAAACTTTTAACAATCGAGAAGAATGATATATGCTGCTCGGCCACATCTCCGGCTCTAACAATCTTATAATACTTCTTTCTGTCAGAAATAAAAACATGATAACAATCTACAATCATATATTCAGTTCTTAGTGGTGTAGGTTTAAATATTTTCTCAGGGACTACTACAGCCTTACCAACTTGCTCCAATTCAACCTCACCAGCGGGCAAATTGTTATCGACAGATTCCTTAGCTATCTCAGAATCATTCTTTTGAGTTACTTCCGTTGCCACTTCAACATCAACCTTCTCTTCAACATCTTTCTTTTCTTTCTCAGTACAATCAATTACTAGCTTGTCAGTCTTCTTTCGTCTTTCAAATACTTTGAAAGTTTCAGGTTTTGCTTCATTAACTCCTTTCAACTTTTTGTGCTTCTTCAATCTATTATTTTCGTCTAGAATTTTATTTTCTTCCTCAATTTTCCCAATACGGATTTTCTCCGTCTCAAACAATCGCTTTAGGCTATCAAAAGACATACCTTTCAGCACATTAACATGATGCCCACAAGACTTCAAGTAATCAGTCAACATTTGTAGCTGTTGCTTCTTAGTCAGGGGTTTTTCTTTCCTTTTTGCATGTCTGGCAGCTGACATCTTAGATTTTCTATCAGATAACAATCGCTGTAATTCAGCTTCTCTAGCCTCTTCGGAGATCTCAGATATTAACTCAGCATGCAGTTTCCTAGCCAGTTCTTCATCACTTGCTATCTGTTCTTTAATGGACATGTGTTTGGGTTTTTCAGTTGCAATACCCTTACCTTTTCCTACAGACATGTCATCACTTTCAGTTTTGATTGGGACATATGAAGAAGGTTCCTTTATGCTGATACCTTTGTCTTTAGGCTTCATAGGACATTTGTCAACTGTTTTAGAACCCTCAAAAAAATTCTTCCCACTGGCGTTACCAAGTTCAGCATTTACAACATCAGTAGTAAATATCACATCTTCTCTTCCTGCAGTGGCGGCAGCAGTAACATCAACAGGAGTATCTACAACCAGTACAACCTCGACAGGCTTCTCTATTCCACTGGATGTAATAACTGTAGCAGAAGTTACATTATCAGTACTGTCTACAACCTTTGCATTGTCCGAAAAAACTCCAGCGACAGTAGTAATACCTGGAATACCACTTGATACATGTGAAGATGATTCTTCTCTGCTTACACACATGGATTTAGGGTGGCCCTTTTCTGTCGAACTCTCAAAGACACTCAATAAAACCTCGGCTGCTCTAACTTCAGAATCCAATGTAACAGTATCAACTTTTTCAACTGATTCACAAGCAGAAACATCTTGGGTTCCGATGGCACTACTAATTGGATCATTTATGATTCCATTATTAAATCCAAAATCTTGATGTAAAGCACTAAGAGCAGCATTTAAATCAGCAGCGGTAGATCCAAGAAACTGAACTTCAGTAGTCGTTAAAAAATCACCAGCATTATTAATTGGAGCAGATATAACCTTATCAGTACAGTCTGTACTTTTTTCAATCTCAAAACTTACTCCACCAGCATCAGTATTAACTGCAGTAGCAGTTGCTGCGTTGACTTCTTCAGCTTCATCCATAGTACATAATGGTTCATTCATCTCCAAATCATAACCACTGTTGTCAACTGGTATGCGACTTTCAGATTCACGTTTTTTCAACAGATCAGATACCAAACAATTTAATCTATCAATCTCTTTGCTTTGAGATTCCAGCTGTTCCTTCTGTCTTTTTACTTCAGCACTCAGACTTGAAAAAAATCCCATCAGATCATGTAGTGACACTGATTCTTCATTAAATTCACTATTGTAGATGTTGAAGGTTTTGTTGCGTTGGATCCAAGTACAGTTCCCACTACAAATAACCGAGTTTTTCCTGATGCTTATTTGTAGATGTTGAAGGTTTTAAGCATCAGGAAAAACTCGGTTATTTGTAGTGGGAACTGTACTTGGATCCAACGCAACAAAACCTTCAACATCTACAATAGTGAATTTAATGAAGAATCAGTGTCACTACATGATCTGATGGGATTTTTTTCAAGTCTGAGTGCTGAAGTAAAAAGACAGAAGGAACAGCTGGAATCTCAAAGCAAAGAGATTGATAGATTAAATTGTTTGGTATCTGATCTGTTGAAAAAACGTGAATCTGAAAGTCGCATACCAGTTGACAACAGTGGTTATGATTTGGAGATGAATGAACCATTATGTACTATGGATGAAGCTGAAGAAGTCAACGCAGCAACTGCTACTGCAGTTAATACTGATGCTGGTGGAGTAAGTTTTGAGATTGAAAAAAGTACAGACTGTACTGATAAGGTTATATCTGCTCCAATTAATAATGCTGGTGATTTTTTAACGACTACTGAAGTTCAGTTTCTTGGATCTACCGCTGCTGATTTAAATGCTGCTCTTAGTGCTTTACATCAAGATTTTGGATTTAATAATGGAATCATAAATGATCCAATTAGTAGTGCCATCGGAACCCAAGATGTTTCTGCTTGTGAATCAGTTGAAAAAGTTGATACTGTTACATTGGATTCTGAAGTTAGAGCAGCCGAGGTTTTATTGAGTGTCTTTGAGAGTTCGACAGAAAAGGGCCACCCTAAATCCATGTGTGTAAGCAGAGAAGAATCATCTTCACATGTATCAAGTGGTATTCCAGGTATTACTACTGTCGCTGGAGTTTTTTCGGACAATGCAAAGGTTGTAGACAGTACTGATAATGTAACTTCTGCTACAGTTATTACATCCAGTGGAATAGAGAAGCCTGTCGAGGTTGTACTGGTTGTAGATACTCCTGTTGATGTTACTGCTGCCGCCACTGCAGGAAGAGAAGATGTGATATTTACTACTGATGTTGTAAATGCTGAACTTGGTAACGCCAGTGGGAAGAATTTTTTTGAGGGTTCTAAAACAGTTGACAAATGTCCTATGAAGCCTAAAGACAAAGGTATCAGCATAAAGGAACCTTCTTCATATGTCCCAATCAAAACTGAAAGTGATGACATGTCTGTAGGAAAAGGTAAGGGTATTGCAACTGAAAAACCCAAACACATGTCCATTAAAGAACAGATAGCAAGTGATGAAGAACTGGCTAGGAAACTGCATGCTGAGTTAATATCTGAGATCTCCGAAGAGGCTAGAGAAGCTGAATTACAGCGATTGTTATCTGATAGAAAATCTAAGATGTCAGCTGCCAGACATGCAAAAAGGAAAGAAAAACCCCTGACTAAGAAGCAACAGCTACAAATGTTGACTGATTACTTGAAGTCTTGTGGGCATCATGTTAATGTGCTGAAAGGTATGTCTTTTGATAGCCTAAAGCGATTGTTTGAGACGGAGAAAATCCGTATTGGGAAAATTGAGGAAGAAAATAAAATTCTAGACGAAAATAATAGATTGAAGAAGCACAAAAAGTTGAAAGGAGTTAATGAAGCAAAACCTGAAACTTTCAAAGTATTTGAAAGACGAAAGAAGACTGACAAGCTAGTAATTGATTGTACTGAGAAAGAAAAGAAAGATGTTGAAGAGAAGGTTGATGTTGAAGTGGCAACGGAAGTAACTCAAAAGAATGATTCTGAGATAGCTAAGGAATCTGTCGATAACAATTTGCCCGCTGGTGAGGTTGAATTGGAGCAAGTTGGTAAGGCTGTAGTAGTCCCTGAGAAAATATTTAAACCTACACCACTAAGAACTGAATATATGATTGTAGATTGTTATCATGTTTTTATTTCTGACAGAAAGAAGTATTATAAGATTGTTAGAGCCGGAGATGTGGCCGAGCAGCATATATCATTCTTCTCGATTGTTAAAAGTTTTAACAGAAAAGATCTGGATCAACTGTGGAAAATTGTAAAAGGTAAATATGGTGGTCAAGAGGAATATGACGGTAACAAACAGTTGTATGAGTATCTACTTCAGTTGTATGAACCCGATAGGGAAATGCACCTTTTTAATAAGGTTTACTCAAAAGTCACCCAATGGTTTTACTTTGAGCAATCTGGAGTACACCATACAGTTCAACAGGATGCAGCACTCGGGTTTTATTTTGTTGGAAAAAGATATCCCTGGAGTCCAAATGTTCTTCTCAGTATGTTGAATATCAAGGTACAAAACAATCGGAAGGTATATATGTCAGGTTTGGTTGAAGAGATTTGGTCATACCTTTCAACCAAAAGGTAATAGTTGTATTAATAGAGAGCAAGTTAGTTATGATGTCTGAAATATGTATTTATTGAATAGTTTTTGTTGTTTGAGATTTAGTAATAGTTTCCTTATTATACTGTTGCGTAAATTCTAGTGAATGGCAGTATTTTTTTTTGAAACATCAAGTTTGTACTGCTGTTTGGTATTGCTACTACTGAAGTTTACAAAATATATTAGTGTTTGTTTTTTTATGTGCTGAATTAGTTTTTACCGTCATCTAATTTTTTGTACTGTTAGTTGTTTAAAACTGTTTTCTTATATTGCATCGTTGATAACATTTTGAACTGCATATCTATATTGTTACTACTGTCCATGTAATTATTTGTGTGATATTTATTTTTTTAAACAGAAAGGATTGGGTATTTTGTAAGTCAATTTTCCTTTTATAAGATTGCTCACTAATGAGTCATGTTTAAATTGTATATACGATAATCTAATCTACAGATATAAATCTTACAATTTAAGTATCAAAAGCGTTTTTATTTATATCTTTGATGCGTATATATATACATTTTTCCTTCTCTCTACATATTTAAATATTTTTTTAGGAGGAATCCGCACTTTTGTTTAGAAATGTTTAATTTTCTCGTAACGAATATTATTAAAAAAATGTTTGCGTTATTAGAGGGTTTTTTTTTTTTTTTTTTTTTTTAACTGAACAAAAAAGTAAACACTTTACTCAAGATATTTAAATATCTAGATTTGTCAAAAAAGTCTCCGTAAAGTGAAAAGTTGATTGACATTGATAAGATTAGTACCCCCATGATTATTTCGGCGGCATTGTTTGCGTGACATTTTTATTTTCTAATTAGTATTTACGTTAATATGTAAATATTATAGTTAATTGAAACATATATGTTCACTTTATACTTCACTATTGCTAAAGTGGGAAAGAGTGGTACCGAATTGTCAGAATCGGGAACTAATGTCTGCAATGTTGTTGAAGGTCCAAAAAAACATAAAGCTGAAAATGAGGTTGACAACAAATTAGCTCGACGCGAAGGTGACATCCACAAGGTAAAAGGTTGTAAAGGTAATGTTTTGAAACTAAGGCTCATATTTTGTTTTCCCTATTACATTAAAAATGTTGTAGTTAGGAAAGTATGTCACGTATTTAACGTTTGAAATTTGTTAATTTACTTGTTTGATTTGGATTAATCAATGAATGTATTTGTAGTGAGGATCTGGAAGCGATGTCCTGGAGGGATTAACGAATATGAATTTCGAAATCGTGAAGAGTATGACTGGTTCTGTCACTTGCATGTTGATATTGATGATGATGAATATTAGGTAAGGATTTGTCATTAAGAAACTTTTACTACTGCTTTTATGGTACATCATGTTCGTGTTTTTTTTGTTGTAAACTTTTGTAATATTTTGAACGTTCAATATATTTTTACTAATGGTTGATGTTCCCAGTTAGTTACATCTGAGTATGTTACTGAATGTTATTGTGTATGAAACAAAAAGATTTATAATTGCTTCAATGTTTTAATTTGACTTAAGTTACTGCTGAAAGTGATACCTTATCTTTTGGTTTGAGTTTCTACTGCTCTTATGTGTCATTTGGTGCATCATATAAGTAGTGAGTCATGAAAACAGCAGTAGTAAGTATAAGGTTTAACAGTTAATTATGTGTCAGTACTGACAATATCTACAAATTTAATAGTTTATACATTTGGTGCTATTATCAGTAGTAACTCACCACCAAAGCAGTAGACAGTATTAAACCTTAGTTTGTACTGAAGAGACATAGATACAATGAGTGGAGTCATGGTAATCTCTGATTACATTTGGTGCTGCATATCAGTAGTGAGTCATGAAAACAGCAGTATTAAGTCTCGTCCGGTATAAGTTTATCATTTCTATAGAGATTGTACTGATCTTATGTTTTTCTACAGTTAGAATATCAGATTTAATACTGTCTACAGCAGTAGTAATGGGGCAAAACAACAGTAGTAACTCTCAACTCTATGATATTTTGTGTTGTAAACTTTTATGATATTTTTAACCTTGAATATATTTTTACTAATGGTTGATGTTCCCAGTTAGTTACATCTGAGTATGTTACTGAATCTTTTTGTGTATGAAACATTTGAGATTTATAACTGCTTCAAAGTTTTAATTTGACTTAAGTTACTACTGAAAGTGAAAACAGCAGTATTAAGTCTCGTCCGGTATAAGTTTATCATTTCTATAGAGATTGTACTGATCTTATGTTTTTCTACAGTTAGAATATCAGATTTAATACTGTCTACAGCAGTAGTAATGGGGCAAAACAACAGTAGTAACTCTCAACTCTATGATATTTTGTGTTGTAAACTTTTATGATATTTTTAACCTTGAATATATTTTTACTAATGGTTGATGTTCCCAGTTAGTTACATCTGAGTATGTTACTGAATCTTTTTGTGTACGAAACATTTGAGATTTATAACTGCATAACATCAGTTGTAACTCACAAACGTTGAAATGTAGAAATATAATAACCTGCAAACAACACAAAACGTATACAAATAAATGATGACTTCGATTTAGAATAACGCGTATATGTAGGGTTGTTTTTTCAAATTCCAATTTGAAAAACGATAGAGGGAAAATCAACAGTAGTAACTCTCAACTGTATAAATTCATGGTCATCTCTGATTGCTCATTTGGTGCATAACATCAGTTGTAACTCACAAACGTTGAAATGTAGAAATATAATAACCTGCAAAAAACAACAAACGTATACAAAATCAGGACTGCTCGTTTACAACAGACGAACAGGGTAGACTATCTTCTTCACGGTTAACCTGTAACGTGCCAAAAAATAATAATGTAATCAGCTATTCAAATATCAGTAGCAATTTTACCCAAAAATAACCTGCAAACATCTGGTGGGATGCAAACATTTATAAATATAATAACCTGCAAACAACACAAAATGTATACAAACACGATAAATTGGCAAATGTGAGAAATGGCCGTATAATTTTGAAATGTGGCCGACTAATTGACTAACTAAATGATGACTTCCATTTAGAATAAGGCGTATATGTAGGGTTGTTTTTTCAAATTCAAATTTGAAAAACGATAGAGGGAGTACTTGGTATATTGATTAAAATCTTATAATGAGGGGTGTAATTAGTTCTGAAGTAATATGTGAGGAGAGAAAGAAATATTAGCTAATCATTTTTGTTTGACTAAATCAATGGTCAGAGATCTATAGAGTTCTTGGCATCCAAGGGGTAGGATTCATTTATATAAAAATAAGTCAATGAGATTAGCTTAAGGTTTTCTTTTAATAGTAGAAAAGAGAAAGAGATGGTAGAAAGAGATAATTAGGGTTACGACCCCATTTTTACAAAATTGGGTCGCTATTCTCTGTTTCTCTCTTACAACACTCATACGCAATCACCAGGACACCAAATCCGATTCAATTCACCACGAGACAACAATGGTACAATAATCTGTCTTTCGTTTCGATTTCACCGTGATATGAATTGGGCCGCTATTCTTCTGATTTCTGATTTCTAATTTCTAATTCTCTGATTTCACCATGATATGAATTGAACAATTGAACGATTATGTTTATGTTAAGCATGTTTATGGTTCTATTTCGTATTTTTTCACATATAATTTTGATATTTGTTATTTAAATTAAAAAAAAAAAAAAATTCAGGGCGCGGCCAATTAATCCCTAAAAGATGCGGCCGATTAATCCCCTCCTAGCGCTTTCTGCAACCTTTTTATCATCTTATTTTTGTAAAGGCATAGGGTATTGTTGTCGCTTTGGTTAGAATTACACAAGTATGATTGAAACATATTATTATTTTGCACGACAGAGAGATTCGGCACACTCAACAATGGATATGGAAGTGGACGCCTCTCAAGATAATAGATGGAGCCTTCAAGGAGAAGTTGATACGCTAGTTCAAGACATACTGGAACTTAGTTTCTCTGATTTAAAAGAGAAGCCTATGCTTTTCTGTACCGAAGAGAAGTATGGTGATTACCAATGGTAGTACTATATGTTGTTTCTGCGTTTTTACCGTCTTTCGTACATTTTTGCTTTTTCTTCTGAATTATGACAAATTTACAGCGATAATGTCTTGAGCATATGGCTTCAGTTAAGAGATGAATCAGAACAAAAGTATCCGGATATTAAAAACCCAAGAGATGTTGGAGAGGTAATATTATTGCGTTTTTGAGTTTTCTCTACCAACACATAATGTCGTCTAATTCTATGTTTCGGTTATTATAGGAAATCAAGAAACATCTTCAGAAGCGGGATGACATGATAAAACAAGCGTCCATACATGATATTGGTTTTGTCACTTTTAAGTTATCAGGGAAATGGATTGCGGAGGTACTTTTTTTTTTTCCAAAATTTTTTAAAGCATACATTACAGTTTTCACCTTTGTCTACACTTTTTTCTTTGTAGAGCATTCATAAGATGGTAAGACACGGTATACAAACATGGGCACCAAAACTTAATCTGGGAAAGGTGATGATAAACTCTCCGTCATTGGATAATGATACAGCAGAGGGAACGCGCTGCGCTTGGTTACGACGCTCTTATATTATAAACACGCTAATTCGTATGCTCAACTATTCTAAAGCTGATGTCACCGTCTTTAGGGAATATCCTCAGGTATATATGCAGTTGATCTAGCTGTTTGAATGTTTGTTATATTAAATCGTTTTGTATTTACATCTGTTTATATTCTATGAAATTACATTTTTCGCCTCTTTGATATAAAAATAGCCATATTTTGCTGTTTATGAGTTTAATAATTCCATTTATTTTTCAGAAGGATGACAAGGATAAAGCTCAGTGCAAAGTGGAAGAATGCTTTTCGATTGAAGAAAGAGATGGAAATGTGACGATATCTGTTAAACGTGAAGAAGAATGGAAACCTTTTATTCGTGGGAAGAAAGATAGAGGTTTCGGCAATGCTTCTAGAGATCTTAGCAATTTGTGGTACTTTACTTGCTGAGTTTTGATCAATAACATATGAGTATATCAATTGGCTAGTATTAGATTTGCACCCAGTGACGGAGCTATGTATGTCACAGGGTAGGCCATAGCCAACCGAAAGTTTGGATGATAAGCCTACATATTCCTTAGGTTTATGTTATGTCGGTCACTAATTGTTTGTTTGGCCCACCCTTTTAAATATTTACATTTCACTCATTTTATTAACCAAATTCCGATTACATTAGTTCTATTATGGTCTATCTATTTTAATTTTATCTAGTTTCCTCTCTCGTAGTCACTTGTTAGGGTATTGATTAATATGTTGTTCGAAAATCAAACATTTGTGTTCATTATGTAGATTTAAAGCTCAAAATTAATTGTATTATATAGTTTTTGTCGATTAAAATTAGTTCAATAATACTTTTCTTAAAGATTTTGAATGGTATCTTTTAGTTTTTTATGTCTTCCATATGTAAAGTTATCGTTTAGCAATAATGTTGGTAATCATGATTTCTAACATTCTCCGGACTAAATTACAAAAAATTGAACTCACCGTCCCACAAACTCCAACCGAATAAAGCCATCTCTTTTCAAGAGTTTAGGCCAAAAGATAAAAAATAGAACTTGAGACCTCTCACATATTAGTTATGACACTCTTAAGTTTTTTGTCACCATGCCACTCCTGAGTGGTTTGTTTAGCGTCATTATTTTGTAGGCTAAAAGCTAATATATATGTTGGCCCACCCGTAATTAAAATCTTGGCTCCGTCACTGTTTGCGCCTGAACTGGTAATAGTTTAAGATATCTTCTTTATTTAGTGTAAACAGTGTTACCTTTCACCAATGATACATGAACAGTGGCTGTAAGATCTTCTGTCTGCATATGTAGGTATGGACTTGAATGTGAAAAAGCAAATTGGATAGTAAATGTGATTCCCGTACAACAACAAGAGTATTATGAAATGTGCTTTACTGTAAGTAATTTTTACAAAGCAGTTTAAAATGATAACATGTTCAAATTTACAAGATGCAGAAATTGAATACTGATTCTTTTTTCAGGCTGCTAGACAAGTACGGTGGCTCCCAGAGTATAGGTACGAATCCCCTGGCGCGAGTTATGCAGGATATCGAACCTGTAGTAATGAAGTAGATAAGTTAATCCCGTTTCTTCAGCAAATGCAAAGGGAATCTGCTGAGTTGCCTATAACATTACTAGATAATGCTCTTGCGTAAGATTCTCATGCGTTTATCATAATTTTTACCCTTATTGTACTTTTGGTATCAGTATTAATAAGACGAGTAGAGTGGTAAATGTGGATTTACTCTGAACTTTCTTTAATCAAATTTTTATCTCCAGAATCTTTTGTATTAAATTCAACAATGTCTGCACCGGCTATTTTCTTTGTTTCAATAAACGAGATACCCTACTTTTAGGTCAAGTTTCGTACTTGTTCATATTCAGTGCTGTGCGTTTTCTGTTCGTTACAGGTATACATTCTTGAAAACCCATAGATTGGCGGATTGTACATTGAATCTTGTTGAGATGGTTAAGGCAGAGGTATACATTCTAATGATGTTATGCTATTGTTTATTGCATCTCTCATCAATTTGAAATCTTTACACCGATCTTGTTTTTGATCTGCTCAAATTCAACGATAAATAGGGGAATACTATTCATCATCTGTTAGAAACACAAGCTCAAATTCGTTCATTTACTACAGAAGCTTGTGAAGACGTCGATGAGTTAAAGAAGGTAACAATTTCTTGTCAGGGTTTCATTGTTGTTACAGTTTCTCATTTCGGCCCCTATTATAGTGCATTCTTGTTCTTGAATAATAAGTTAACCGATATAGTATTTCAGTTCTGTTACAATTTTCTCATGTCGGCCCTTAATTGTTTGCAACAGGCTTCAGAGTTAACATTGGGTGAAGGTGAAGTATGGGAGGAAGGTGTAGAACGTGTGTTGGGATTCCATTTACTCACGTTTACTGAGGTGTCTTACTGAACTTTTACTACTTGTTTGAACATACACACGTAGTTGAAGTCATAAAGCTTAGTTTTTGGAACTGAAAACTTGGTTTTATTTTCCTAGGTTACTCTAAAACATTATAGTTTCTTGTAATATGCTCTTCAATGTATGATTGATTGAGCTTATCTAGTCCCATGCTTAAGGGAAGCAATAATACAAAATGATATGTAGCTTACTAGATCATAAGGAAAATTTGAGAATAATGAAACAAATAATCAGACGGTATACTGATTAAAAAGGCTAGTTTGGTTTCTAACTCGGCAGAAACATTGGGGTGAATATTCAATACTGATTTACTTGCGTACATGAAGACATTTCATATATGTAAAAGAAAAAAGTGAACATGTTTACTGTTATAATTTGTCTTAAATTTATAAATATGAATAAGTATATTTTATTATTGTATTAATAATCTTACTTTGTTTTTCAGGTTCTCGAAAGGTCTTGTGTATCTATCTTGCCACATATTCTGTGTGAATACCTTCACGATTTATCTGAGAAATTTGAACGTTACCGCAAATCTTACGAGTCCTCTTTGTGCGATGTGTGCGAGGTATATTTGCTTACGTATGATTTTTCTTATACACTATAGAATTTTATTTCCCTTTCTCTTAGACCAAAGTTAAATTTTAGAAAAGTTTATTAGATTTTTAAAATGGTGAATGATGATTTTTGTCCCGATTTGCCGTAATTTTGAAAGTTTTGCTAGGTTAAATGGTATGCTAAGCAGAAAGTAGATCATTGATATATTTAGTTACCAAATGCTTTTTCTCATATGATATTGAATTTAATTTCCGGTTCTCTTAAACCAAGTTTTTCTAAAACTTTATTTGATATTTTGAAAGACATGTGATTATTTTTTGTTGGGATTAAGTGCAAGTTTTGGCAGGTTGGATTTTCTGTGGAGCCAACGACCAGATTATTGCTGTATGAGGCGACTGCAGTGGTAATGGAAAAATGCTTTCATCTTTTGGGGATCAATTTGGTATGCATTATCTATTTGATTTTTTTATAGTATGGCTTCTTTTTTTCCGGGGTTCTGATATGCGGGACTATCTTTTCAGATTTATTTAAGTTTTGAGATTTATTTAAATTTGTTTGGGTGTATTAAGATAACATTAAAACTCAGCACCATACTAATGAATCAGTTCATGTTTAAACAAGTCACTATGAAGAAGTAAAGTATAAAGACAAGTTTTAAACAACTCAAGTTTTAAACATGTTTAAATTTGTTTGGGTGTATTTTTAAAAACTAGGTCAAACAATTCCACGTTTTCCAACAAGTTTTATAGTTTTTTTTTTTGTGTGTGTGTGTGTGTGTGTGTAGGAATCTTCATCCCCGGAGGGATCAATTACGAAATCACTGTTAGCAACATCATCCGCTAAGCGACCAATGGATGTAAATGCTCCAGTGGCTGATGCAGAGTGTGATAACAAAAAACAAAAGAGGGCTGTTGGTGGCGCTCCTGAGAATAGTTTCAATCCTCGTTTGCTTATTCCTGGTGCCAGGTAACTACCAGTTTCGATATCGAAAATAATCAGTCTTTTCCATTCCAAATTTAATTCATTTCATGCAACATAAGTAACTATAGGGTTGTTTGCATAAAGTATTGTTCCCTTACGTTATGCCTACGTAAAACAATTTTGTGTAAAGGCTGGGTAGTTTTTTAATCTGTAATTGTAATATAATAAATAAATTAAAATTATGTATAAAATTAACAATTTTGTTAGCTTTAATCAATTCTTAAAGACTAACTTTACGGGTTTTATGGTTTTGAAATGACCCAAACTGGCTACAAACAAGCCCATCTTCTAGTGACTCGGAGGTCCACAAACATTTTAATTTCAACCGTTGTAGTTTTCTTTTTCTTTTTTGTAAATTTGAGTTATTAAAAGATAGTTTTGTTTGGGTCGATAAAGTACTTATCAAAAGATGGTTCAACATCAAAATGCTGCTCATCGTTGACTCAAATAAAGTAGTTAAGTATACCTTCTGTATAAGAAATGGGAATTATGTCTTTGCTTTGGGGTTGGATCTGGAGATTATTATGCATCGAGTTCGAATTGAATGAACAGTATCCAGTTGCGAAAGGTGAGGTTTATGTAAGATGATTAAAAACTTTATTTTCATAAGACAGATGACGTAGTAGAACTATTATTGACACCCCTCAATTACATAAATATTGCTCCGATAAAGATAATGTGAGAGAATAGAGATTATGTTCTGAAAAGGTACTTCTTAGAGATTTATTTTATCCCCTAATCAGCTTTTATAATCTGTGTCTTGCCCAATGCTAACAAGTGTTTTTCATGCTTACTCTCTACTATATACATAGACTTTGCATAACCTAGTGCTATGCAACTGTTGAAAACCATCTGATTTCTACACTTGTAATTTTTTAATTTTTTTTTTTAATTTGTGGTTTCTGTTTTGGTTTTCATCAGGGATCCACCTAAAAATCCTCGGTTTGAGCCATTTTCTATTCATCTCAATATTCAGAGAGATATCGAGTTTAAAAGGGGTAAGCTGCTTGGACATATTTCAGTATCAGATAATACTGGATTACTATCAGATGCGTGGGTGGACACATATGAGCCCGAATGTAGTCTTGTTACATTATTCAACTGTGACTGGTGTGATTCCGAAGACATGATGAACTTTACGACTTTATTGTTTGGCAATATCAGTTCGCGTCAATCAATTCCATTCTCTTCCTATATGGATATTTCCATGAAACTGTTTGTCACTAATGAGAAGGATGCTGTTTTTCAACTTTGCGAGCAAGATTTTGACATAAGCTTCTCAAAATTTTGGGAACAGGATATAGATAGTAACTGCCGTACTATTAGGGTTGTGGGTAAGGATGGTTATGTAGTGATGCATTACATTTTGTTAAAGGATGCGGTAGATGCTGCTATTGAGTTAACGTGTACGTCGCTTGATGATGGTCTAAAGGTTTATGGAAGCATTTTCGCTTATTATGGCAGTAACTTTGATTATCAGTGCGAAGATGAACATCTGGGCTTTCAGAGAAGTTTCTACACGGTATTACTCTATCGAAACGATCCTAGTTCTCTTTCACGTGGTGCTAAAATTCCGCTGAGGAAATCCTTGATGGCAGTACCAAACAAGGGCTCCCTTGTAATTCAATTTGAGCTAATGGATGAGTCTTATAATGAGATTTTGAGCAAGCGTATCGAAATTTCTTCGCAAACTAAAGATAGCACAGAAGCTGATCTTGATGGGTTAGGTTGCTCTTTCCACCTTAAAGTGGATTGGAGCCAAGGTGAAGGTTGCGACAGAGCTGGTTCGTATCTGCTTTAAGGGTGTGTTTGGTAGAGGGAATTCGAATCAAGGAAATGGATATGCCATGATTTCCCTCGTTTGATAAAGTGGGAGAAATGAAAAAAGTGGAGAAAATCAAAGTCTCGAGAATTTGATGCCTTTGTATTTTGGTTTCTTTTATTTCCATTCTTTACGGTGTGGAAATCAGAGAACTTGTCTCTAAATACTTGTGGCCTACTGTTAGTTAAAGTAAATACTATGAGATGTTTACACTCTTAAGTTGTTGATTTATGCAGGTAACATCATATCATTTGGTCATGTTCTTTATGATATTGATTCAGGTCCTTTGAGTTACAAATTTAATACACATGACATAATTATAAAAAGATGTATTCCATTAAAGCTGGTCACTTAGTATGAAGCTGGTCGCTTGTCACTCAAGCTGGTCTTTAAAAGTAGTCACTGGTCACTAAAGTCCCTGCAGGAGTTCGAAGGTCACTGCTGGGTTAAGTCGCTGCCCGGTTTAAAGTTGTAGGGTTCAAGGTCGCTGCCATTTTAAAGTTGCCGGGTTCAAAGTGGCTCACTGTCTGGGAAAAGGTCGCTACCGGAGTTCGAAGTCGCTGCCGGTGTCCAAAGGTCGATGTTGGTTTTGAAGTTGCTGCCGGGTCGCTGCCGGTTATTTTATACACACAAATAGCAAAAAGCAAGCAACTTTAAGCTCATAGCTTCAAAGATAAAAAATAAAAATAAATAAAATGGAAACAGAGCATTATGAGATTCAGATAGATATAGAGATAGAAATTATACTTCGTCCATACGTTTGGGGTTTCATTATGCCAATTAAATAAGCTAAAAAGGGCTTGTTTAAGAGATCAATTAACTCTAATAATCCAAAATAAACTCATTACCTTTCATAAACTCTGGTAATTCTTCAAATCTTATCTTAAACTCTTATTAAGCATTTACCCCTTTTTGCTTAAAACTTAAAAAGGGAAGATGGAAAAAACCTATTATACCCTTAAAAGTCAACTTAAGAAGATTGGAATGAATATATTGTTAAATCGGGTAATGAATCTGGTATTAAATGTGAATTAAGAAAAATAAAATTAAGAAAAGTTTAAAAAACGTTTTTGTTATAATGTGAATTAAAACGTATATTTCGATTCAATTTTTCAACGATTATTCACTACTCTCTTATCGCGTTTCCGTCGCATCGCACGGGTTACCGGCTAGTTTCAATAAAGGGTATTCATTTTGATTCCCATTTTTCATTTTCTTGATTTTCGTTTCTGAAAAATTGGATCTTTTTTCTTCTGAAGTATCCTCACCCATGACCGTCATCTCTTGATTTCCTCATTCGAACTGACCCTTCATTTTCTTTCATGTTTAATTGAATTTGCGAAAAAAACACACACAAATTTCAAGAATATAAAGTAATAAAAAAAGTAACAATTAAAGGGGGGGAAATGGAATCAATTTGAAATAAGAAGATGTATGTGTTTATTGTTGTGTTCAGTAATAATAAATAATATTTATATGTAAGATGTGGCTTTTAGCGAGTTAACCTTTTGAAATCCACGTACTACATGGATTAAAATTCCACCAAATATCATAGTCTTGGTTGATCTTCATACATCTCATTGCAGCTCTCCAAATATCCACGTATTTATGTAGTTTTATTTTTGTAAAAATAACAAATATATTAAATAATTATATTACAACTAAACAATATTAGAAATTTAAAATACCAAATTATAATGTATGCTTACCATAAACACAGGTAGCCAATTCTCATACTACCTACTTTGCTGGTAAAATTGATATAACAGAATTGATATAGAAAACTAAAAGATTTCAACTATTTTACATAAAAGATTGATATACAAAAGTATGATTATTAGTCATGTGTTTACGAAACATATCTACTGATGTCATGCGTTTCATAAAATATATCCCTACTTGATATACTTCACATTTCCAACATATTTAATTACACGGTATTTGTTTCAAGTGTGTACTTACAATTAATTGAATCTTGCATAAGTGAACGAAATGTTGTTGGCATGTTCAAGCTAAGATTGATAATTAATTTAATTAAATTTAACTTAAATGGGACAGTCATTGCAGTATGCTAATAAACTTTGAAGGGTAGTGTAGGCAGGTGTAACTTTAAAATTATCAACTAAAATAATTATTTATCTAACTAATTATTTCATTTTCTAATTTAAATGAGGCAATATACCTTGTAATAATGAGGTTTGGCTATGGGAAATTGAATGACAATGAGTGACGCATCAGGGACTGTGATGAAGTAATCTGGTGATGACACGTCAGCATACATAAGCTGAGTAATCTGGTGATGACACGTCAGCATCAGGGACTACCTTAGAAGATGCCAAGTCAGCTTTATGATGTCAGCATTATCGCCCTTTATTATATAGTAACAAGGGCAGTAAGTTCGCACGAACTTAAGTTTGACTTGGTCAAACAGTAAGTTCGTACGAACCTACAAGGGTTGTAAGTTCGTACGAACTTATATGTTCGTACGAACCTACTATGGTTTGAACTTTGAAATTTTTTTTAAGACTTGTTTTAATCGTAGAATCTTGTTTGCAGGGTTCTAAATTAATTATGTCTTATAACTAACATTATTATGCTTTCTTTTTGGTGTGTTTGTGTTTGTTTTGCAGAAATGGCTGATCTTGTGTGTGAGTTCCACAACAAGCAAAATGTGGCTATTTCCTTTGATCTTGCCAACCCAACGACTGCTCCATTTCGAGGCATGCTAGAGTTTCTCATGCGCTCGCGAGTGTTTCATGCACTCTCTCACTCGCCGACATTGAGGTCTCGTTACCTCAGTCAGTTTTGGGCAACGGCTGTTCATGATTGTGTGCCTCAGCCACCTGTGATACGGGCAACAGTGAATGGGGTTGATATTGAGTTCACTGCTGAGTTCCTGAGGCAAGTGCTGCAGTTAGGCACTGAGGAACAAGAGAATGGACCAACTACTTTCCCACTTGAGATGCATGCTGGCACGTTTCAACGCATGGGTTATGTGGGAGATGTGACCCACACTTAGTACACCAAGAGTTTGGTGTACGGTCAATGGAGATATCTGATGCATATCTTGCTCGTTTCCTTTGGTCCGAAGAAGGCAGGATTCGATACAATGAATCACAAGCTGCAATCAGGGATGATTTCCCTTGTTTACAACAAGCCATTCTGCTTCTCTCAATACTGGTGCAGCAGATTAAGGGGAGTCTTAAGGAGCATTTCATCTTGTACCCCCGATTTGTGATGATGGTGCTGAATGCACTAATTCCCAATCTTCCAGCAATCGACCCGGTGGTTCATCTGATGCCGGTCGACAGGAAGATCTTTGGGCACTGTCTCAGCCACAACAAGAGACGTGCCATTACTGATAGGCCACAGGATGTGCCTTTGTTTGGGGCAATCATTGATCCTAACTATCAGGCTCCACCAGATAATGGCTGGTTAGATGTGCCTGTGCCCCAGGCAGCTGTTGAGGTTCAAGCTCAAGAACCCGAGCCGGCACCTGCTCAGGCTGAAGTGGCTGCTGTTGTGCCACCGCAGGAGATTGTGTAACATCCCAAAATAGCTGAAAAATCAGAAGTTGGAGAAACTCAATTGAATCATGCGACTTTATTGGATAAAGTCGCAGGGGCGACTTTGCTGGTTATGCGACCTTATTGATAAAGTCGCATAACAGATAAAATTTAATGAATTGAGGTGCTTAAGTGTAATTGATGGAATATATATACGTATACGTCGCCTGAACGTTTCCAGAAACATTTTAGAAAGAGTCTGAAGTCGGTTTCAGAGAGAAAACAGAGGAAAAAGAGAGAAAGGTGAGAAATTGAGTTTTAAATCTCAAATTGAAGCAATTGAACCGTGGATTCAAGGTAAGACTTCAATTCTTATGTGCTGTGATTACTATTACATGATTTGAACGGATTAGAATGGGTTAATTTGGTTATAACTTGTTTGAATTCGAGAAATTCGTATTTTGGGGTCTGATCTGTTCGTCATGCGAACTTATTGAGTAAAGTCGCATGTGCGAACTTATTGATATAGTCGCATTAGGCCAACTCCAGGCTGCGAACTTGTGATAAGGTCGCATAAGCGACTTTGAGAAATCCGAACTTATTGATAAAGTCGCATCAGCGACTTTAAGGTGTGAACTTGTGATAACGTCGCGTGTAATTGTCCTGAGACACTACTGATAGTGTTGCATGATGTGGTGACTTTAATAGAGTGTCGATAAATTTATAAGAGAATTAATAAGATTATGTGTGAATTACAGACCGGTGTTCTGTACGTGACAAGCGAGGACATTCAACTACACGACTATCCAGGTAAGTAATAGAAGGATATTAATTAATTGATTGAGAATACCCAGCAATTGTAAGAATACTTGAGTGTACTGTATTGTCAGCAGGAGTATTAAAGAAATATATTGTGTTCAGAAATAGCAGTGTTGTTGTTGACACTCTAGATGATGAGTAATCATAAGTGTTGGGCAACAGTGCCGTTACTATAAGTGTTGGGCAGCAGTGCCGTTATTATAAGTATTGGGCAGCAGTGCTGTTATTATAAATGATGGACAGCCGTGCCTTGAATGGAATTGTTGGGCCTCTTTATGCTGAGTGATCATAATGACCCATTAGTGTAATTGGGAACTCTAAACGAGACAAGTGACTTATGTGTGATTAAAGTATTTATAAGATTTCTATCTTATATTGATGTTATGTTGGTACATTTAGAGTGTCTGTCACTTGGTCTAGGTTATCGAGTTGTAATAATTAGTCTAGTTTTTGTTACTAGCGATATTGCAATATCGCATAAGCGATATCACCAATATCGCATATGCGATATCACAATATCGCTAAACAGGCTGATTAGTCACCTATAAATAGTCGTTTAGGGTTTCAGATCTGCTGTTGCTGATATACGAAATTGTGCAGCCTGTGGTATTCTCTCTGGTCATTCATCTGTAAATCACATCTGGTTTGGTTTGTTAAATATATTATTGTGATTGATTGTGTTGAGTTTAATTGTTAACGTACTTTGATTTTGCTATTGAATTCCGCGCTTTAGCATTGCTTGATTGATTCATTGTCTAAGGTCTGTGCCTTTACGGTCCTACAAGTGGTATCAGAGCTGATAATCATTGGATTAGTGGTTTTTTGAATCAATTTTAGTACGTTTTTAAATCTTTTAAACGAGTTTTACGATAAACAAATCGTTTATCAGTCTTAAAAGCATTTTATTCTGTATTTTTAGTGATATCTGGTGTTGTGTTCATCAATTTTAAACCTTATTTTTGTTTGATTCGTAAAAAAAATATTTTTTTAAGGTTTACAGCCGTTTTAGCGATATTGATAGCGATATTACCATCAATATCGCCATTAGGGTTTTAGCGACATTGTTACTTCTGTGCTCATTAATTTGAGCGATATCACTAGCGATATTACCTTGATATCGCCTAATTGATTTTAGCGATATTGTTCCAATATCGCTTGATTGATTTTAGCGATATTATCCCAATATCGCCCTTTGGTATCTGATTTTGATTTGTGCTTTAACTAGCGACATTGATAGCGATTTTACCAATATCGCCCTATCAATTTAGCCTGCGATATTGTCAATATCGCTTTGTGATTTTAAATCAGAATTTTTATTCAAGACAAAACTTTTTTTATACGAATTTCAGCAGCTGTGTTATTTTCTCTGGCATTTTATATTGTATTCACAACTGGTTTGGTTGATTAAATATATTCTTGTGATTACTTTGTTGAGTTATGTTATTAAACGTACTTTGATTTGCTATTGAATTCCGCGCTTTAGCATTGCTTGATTGATTCATTGTCTAAGGTCTGTGCCTTTACGGTCCTACAAGTGGTATCAGAGCCAATAATCATTGGATTAGTGGTTTATTGAATCAATATTCGTACGTGTTAAAATCTTTTAAACGAGTTTTACGATAAACAAATCGTTTATCAGTCTTAAAAGCATTTTTATTCTGTATTTTTAGTGATATCTGGTGTTGTGTTCATCAGTTTTAAACCTTATTTTTGTTTGATTCGTAAAAAATATTTTTTTTAAGGTTTACAGCCGTTTTAGCGATATTGATAGCGATATTACCATCAATATCGCCATTAGGGTTTTTAGCGACATTGCAAATTCAGGTCTCATTAATTTGAGCGATATCACTAGCGATATTACCTTGATATCGCCTAGTTGATTTTAGCGATATTATCCCAATATCGCTTGATTGATTTTAGCGATATTATCCCAATATCGCCCTTTTCCCTCTGATTTCAAGGCGGGAAAATTCGGCAATTATCAAAATTTGAATTTGTGCTTCCCTTTGCCTAATTCTTGTTTGAAAAAATTTTCATTTTACTCGACCAAAATTTTGAAATTTTTGGAGGGAAAAAATTCGTTCGGACAAATTTGAAATTTTTAAAAATGACTACTTTACAAGCTGTGAATGCTATGTTGAAACACAATGCTGAAGTTGGTTCTGCAAATAAACCTCCATTCTTTGCTCCGGGAATGGAGTATTCTGAATGGCGTGGGAGATTCTTATCGTTCGTTGCGTTTACCGACCCTGAAATGGAGATACCTTTAATTGAACGATACGTTAGACCGGTTGCAGGTGGAGAACATGTGGGTATTCCTCCTCCAAAAACCATTCGTTCAATGACTGCTGAGGAACGTAAGGCATGGGAATGTGAACGAAAGGCTCACTCTGCTATAACCATGTCTTTACCTGCTGATGCTATGAAGATGTTCAAGCACCATGATAAAGCTTATGATCTGTGGAATGGCATAGCTGAAAGATGTGGAGGTACCACTGAATACAAGCAAATTAAGCTGGAATTTGTAAAGAAACAGTATGATCTGTTTGATATTCAGAAGAACGAGACGGTTAATGACTTGTTCTGTAGATATTCCACGTCTTGTGAATGAGCTGACTGAGGGTGGACACAAATTTAGCTCTATGGAGGTCAACAAGAAACTGCTAAATGCTCTACCTCCTTCTTGGGAAACTCGAGTATTAATGATGGAGAGTGATCCAGACATATTGGCAATGTCTTTGGATCAACTTATTGGAAAATTAGAAACATGTGCTTTGGACATCCAAAAGAAAAGCACAAAATCTAGCTCTTTGCTTCCTGATAACAGTAGTTTTGGATATGGAAGTACAGCTCTTCTATCTGGGCCGTCTACTTCTGAATCTAAACCAGGAACATTCTCTTCGTTTCCAACTCAACCATCTTCCTCTGCTACTGCATCACAAAATGAGCATGCAGTTATCTTCAACTCATTCTTATCATCTTATGATGATTTCTTACTGATGAGGATTTCGCACAAGTAGATCCTGATGAGCTTGAGAGGGTTGACCTTCGTTGGAATATGGCCATGCTTACAAGAAGGACTAAGACATATTTGAAGAGAACTGGAAAGAGATCTCTTGAAGATGTTACTGATAAGACAAGCATGGGTTTTGACAAATCAAAGATTAGATGCAATAAATGTCAAAACCTAGGTCATTTTGCTCGTGCATGTGAGAAGGAAACTGAGATCGCCAAGGCTGCTCTACTGATGGACAATGAACCATATGATTTTTCTGCTACGGAAAACGTAGCTCTTATGGCGGATGTCCAAAATGAGGTAGACTGTGATTCTTTTATTTGTAATTCTTGTATAAAACTAACTGGTAAAATCAACAGGTACATAGTAGATAATGATCGTTTGAATACAGATCTAACAAGTCTTATTCAAGCGAACAGAGTGTTAAAAGATAATGAAAAAGTTTTTGTAATAAATCAAAAGACACTTATTGAAGAAAAGAAAGAGTTGAAAGCTATGATCTACAGCAAACAAGATGAAATTGATAGCTACTTAAAACTAATTGCTCATCTTAAAAAGGATCTTGCTGATGCTCAAGCTGATAATATTGATTTAAAACGAAAACTTGCAAATATTTCAACATCTACTCTGGTCTTTTCCGACATCCTGCAAAGTCAAAGGACTGATACAAATAGTAAGGCAGGAATTGGTTATCACAACCAACCTCCTCCCTCAAACTTGAATCAGCCTAGTCTCTCACAGGATGAAATAAAAGATTATGTCCCTTCTGTTCTCAAGAAGGATACAAATCCTGTTGTGAAACCAGTTATTATCAAAGCAGAAAAGGTTACACAGCCTAATCTTGTTAAGGCTGTTGATGTCAAGCGACCTGAGTTGCTTAAAGTCCCAAGTTCAAATAAAAAGAAGGCTGAGCTTATTAAGCCTAAATTTGAACCTATTTTGTTTGTGCCTTCAACAAATGTTGAAGAGGTGGTGGAAGTGGAGGATGTAACTCACGAGGTTACAAAGAAAGTTAAGAAGAATAACAACAAGACAGAAAATTTAATACTTACTACCGAAGGTAGAGGTCAAATATTTTCTAAAAAGATTTCTTCAACTGCAAATACATTTACTCCTTCATGTTCACATAAGTGTTCATGTGCTGTAAATGTACCTGAAAAAAAGCCTCGTAAGTCATCTCCTTCACCGAAACCACTGTCGAGTGATGACCAAACTTTCCGAGAGAGACGATCATGTTTCTATTGTAAGAAGCAGGGTCATCTTATTAATCAGTGTCCGGTGCTTGCTAGAAAATGGGCATCACGAAATGATCCACGTCCTCCTAAATATAGAAACTTTCAGAGATCAAAACAACGTGAGTCATCTAGTAATGTTAAAATTTCAAAGGTTAATAACATTATATCTTCTCAACCGCTGGTTAGAAATTTTGATGTAGTTAATCAGAAATCATCCAATGTTAAGCAGGTGTGGAAACAAAAATCCACAAACAAAACAACAATGAAATCAAGTGACCTTTTAAAATATCATAAACTCATTGATGTGATGATTATGGACGCTAATGGACATCTCAAGCCTATCAAAGCTTGGGTGTCCCATAAAATCTAATGTTTCATTGTTTGTGGTGTTGCAGTCAGCTCTTTGATAGATTATATTTTTCTTAACTGCAAGGATGAGTATTGTGGAAGTTAGGTGTGGTGCATTGTGATTGACTGGATGAGTTTATCAACGTTTCGAGACGGAATAACGTGGTTAAAAAGAATTGATTTGACTTGATATGTGATTTTGGAATTTTTTTTAGTCATTATTTGTTCTTTTTGTTAGTTTATGCAACAACCACTCTTTATACTTTTTAGTATCCAAGAAATGTAACGTTGCGAAATTTATTAAATTAAAAAAATTATTATATATATATTTCAAATTAGTTTAAGTTTTAGGGGATAACCTTTGAATTAGAATTGAGACAAGAATTTGCTGTTTAGGGGGAGTAAATTTAAAAATCAGAAATTTGAACAGCAAGATTCTTAATTCTGGAAAACATTTTGGATTGTGTCTATAAATAATGGAATATGATAGTTCATCAGGTGACATGTACACAAAATGGAAAATTTAAGGTTTATGTTTGATGTATCAGTAGGTTTATCACGTATCTGTTATACTTGACCTTCTAGACATCTGATTACTTGCACGATGTATTGGTAGGCATTCTCATACTCATCTTTGAGCAACTAAGAAATCTCTTAATCTGTGTCTGATCTTTTGTGATGATCATCATATGATGTATGACAATGCGTCTTACTTCTTATGTGTCAGCATGCCATGCTTCTATTAACTTGAGTTTGTATATGACAACATTTGGGGAATTATGCTGTCTGTTTCCTTTGTTGTACGTTTGTACAGACCTGGTCTCAGTCAGTATACTTTCAAAAACAATGCAAACAAAAGTCAAAAGTACTTACAAATCTTATAAAATCAAAGATTACTTACGAGGTCGCCAAATGGTTTGACCAAGTTTGGTTTTGCAATCACTTGAATCAAGTGTATGTCGCTTTGTTGTATGTAAGTACAGACCTGTCACCGCTGGCTTGATTCTTAAAAATGTTGAATTCAAATGCTTTCTCTAACTAATCGAAGTCTTGGGCATGACTTGATACTAGGGGTATATCTATGTGAGATTCACGAAGACTTATTCACTCTCACAATAATTGCTAAGCTTGAAGTTGAGTATGTTATATGTTTAAGTGGAAAAACAATACCTCTAATCGTCTTGTTCCTGATTGTCTCTTTGGCTAGTTAACTCTGCGTGCTAAATTTAAATTTGGACAAATATACTGATAATCAAAATAACACTTACTATTTCCTAATAAATGCATGATATCCTGATATGATTCTTAAGCAGATATATTACAATCTTATCCCCGATTTATTTTCTTTTTGGTATTCTTTACTTTTAAATTATAAAGAAAATTACAAAAATATTTTAGTTCTATGTTGTTTTATTCAATATCACATATCTTGTTAAAGTCAAATATTGAAGATATAAAAGATGTAGGAACCCTTTTGCTGGACCTAATCAGATCGTATGACTCAATCAGAAGGGCGGAATCCAACTAATCGAGTATTGAACGTATATTGAATCACAAGCACAGTTTCTCTAACGTTTTGTATATATGAACAATTGAAGAATAAGCTTTACAATCACTCTCTCTCTCTCTCTCTCTCTCTCTCTCTTTAGGGTTTGATCCTCCCACAAATGAAATCTGACTTCACTATTTATAGACATACTGGACCCTGCGACACAAGCCTTGTGTCGCAGGCCAAGCCCACTGCGACATAGGCATTATGTCGCTATTGCGACATAAGCTCTGTGTCGCATGACCAATATTCTATGTATATTCTATAATTACATTTCATTCACTGACTTGAATATACACATTAATCACATCACATAATAAGACTAATTGACTTTGACAAATACGAACATTGACCAACTGACTGACACACATAAATGCACCAACAAACTCCCCCATGTCATCAGCTTGGTCAAATAGGCTTCATTTAGTCTTCACCAACAAACTCCTCTATGTCTTCAAACAATTTGAAACTCCCCCATTGAGATAGCATGGTCTTCAAAATATTGATGTCCAGATTCATGTGACTGACACACCTTTTGCATACAATAAGATCTTCAAACTATATGACCATCTCTCAATCTTTAGCAGCTTCTCCAATAGAATTTATCTTCACAGTCTTTGGAGAATAACCAACATCCTTTATATCTTCAATATTTGACTTTAACAAGATATGTGATATTGAATAAAACAACATAGAAATAAAATATTTTTGTAATTTTCTTTATAAATGAAAAGTAAAGAATACCAAAAGGAAAATAAATCGGGAATAAGATTGTAATATGTCTGCTTAAGGATCATATCAGGATAACATATAGTTATTAGGAAATAGCAAGTGTTATTTCGATTATCAGTATATTTGTCCAACTTTAAATTTACTTAGCATATTTAAATCACCGGGTATAAATATTAGTTCAAGACGATTATTGGTATGTTTGTCCATATAAACATCTAGCAATCAGAATTTACAAGTGCATTTTGAATTATTATTCATGATTACCAGAGTAGCTTCCCATTTGATATACTCTTATGATCAGGATACATGCATAACTTCCATGTAATGAGTGTGATTATTGTATTCCATCTTTAAAGTCAAATCATGAATAAATGTTCAAGTACTTTTGTACTCAATTAAAGATTAAATTTGACTAGGGTTAGAGACAAACAAATCTAAAATCAAACCAGAGGTGACAGGTCTGTACTTTCGTACAACAGAGCGACATAGTTTGACTAGAGACCTTGATAACGGTATTCTTGTATCTTGGTCTAGTTTGCTCTATGTTAAGATATACTGACTGAAACTAGGTTAACATATTTCTGGATGTAGCAAAAGAAACACTCAGTATATCTCCCAGATGAATTCTTTAGGATACTCAATGACATGTGTTATGGTAGTATCTATCACATAAGAATTAAGACTTATCGTCATACATCAAAAGAAAGTGTTCACATGATAATTTCGAGACTTAAGTTTATTTTGTGCACTTAAAAACCTTTATGTTAGATGTCTACCAATACATCATATGATGAAGCTAATATTTAGAGAAGGCAGTTCAAGTATGCTAAATAAATCTACTGACACATCAAACATAAACCTTAAAATTTCCATTTTGTGTACATGTCACCTGATGAACTATCATATCCCAAGTTATTTACAAACACAATCCAAAATGTTTTCCAGAATTAAGAATCTTCCAGAATTAAGAATCTTGATGTTCAAATTTCTGATCGAAATAATTTCTGATCGAAATAATCAGAATTTTTAATGTTTTAAAATTACTCCCCCTGAACAGCAAATTCTTTTCTCAATTCTAATTCAAAGGTTATCCCCTAAAAATTAAACTAATTTTAATTTTAATATTTTTTTTTTTTTTTTTTTTTTTTTTTTTTTTAACAAAATAAATTTCGCAACATTACATTTCTTTGATACTAAAGAGTATAAAGAATGGTTGTTGCAATACTAACAAATTGAACAAAAAAAAAACGAAATAAAAGTTCCAAAATCACATATCAAGTCAAATCAAATTCTTTTAACCACGTTATGCCGTCTCGAAACTTTGATAATCTCATCCATTCAATCACAATGCACCACACTTAACTACCTTGAAAGCATTCTTAACACAATATGTTGGGACATGTTATTGTGACAATAGATCTAGCTTGTAATAGGACTAGTGTATTTATTATCAAACTTGTATAAATTGGTTTAGACTTGTAAATAGATGATATTAACTTGTTATTATTATTTGTTAAATGTTATTAGACAAATATCGATTTTAAGTTAAAGTCTGAATCGCGAATTGAGAAGTCAACTCGCAGGTCAACAGACTTGCGAGTTGAGATCTCAACTCGCAGTCCAATCTGGACTCGTAGCTCTCAGCTGCGAGTTGAGATCTGGGCTCGCTGTAAACTGGACTCGCAGGTCTTACCTGCGAGTTGAATTTTGGGCTCGCAATAAATCTGGACTCGCAGGCCCATGGGCTGCGAGTTGAGTCAACTCGCAAGGCCCATGGCCTGCGAGTTGAACCAGATATAAATATTTTAAATACTGCTCATTATTAGACATCTAGAAATCCGTGCTCTTTAGACACACCAAATATTTTAAGTATTCTCTCCTCGAAATCTGTGCAGATATAAAAGCATTTATTGAATAGGCTCGGTTTTGATTGTTTAACACTAGTTAATATCAAAACGAAGCTTGTTAATTAATTGCAAAGTTATATAAGCAATAAACCTTAAGTATTGAGGGATTCCGCACCTCAATACCTAAAAGATAATTCGTTATCGCTAACCAAGATCTAGAGACTTACAATTGGTATCAGAGCTTTCGGGCTTAGAAACATTGTGGTTACAAGGTTTTTGGTTATATAACATCTTTAGGGTCGTTTTTCGAACGAAATCTACGGATTTATTCGTAAAAATACCAAAAAGTTCAGTTCCCAGATTTCGAGGCGCCGTTCTGCGAGTTGAGATTAGGGTTACTGTTATCTGCGAGTTGAGATTAGGGTTTCTGCGAGTTGAGATTCCTGCGAACCGAGTTCCATTGCGAACTGAGAATCTCTGCGAACCGAGTTGAGTTTCTGCGAACTGAGTTTTCTGCGAGTTGAGAATCAGCTGCGAACCGAGTTGAGTTTCTGCGAGCTGAGATTTTCTGCGAGTTGACATTTCCTGCGAACTGAGTTTAGTTGCGAGTTGAGATTATTGAATTCGCAATATAACTTAATTTTTCACTTTAAAATGTCTGATTTAAGCCGAATGATCGAGATGGAACACGAGGTTGGAAAATCTAATGTTCCACCGAAGCTACTCAGACTTGAGGACTATTATGGGTGGAAAGACAGATTTGAAAGTTACTGTAGATTCCACGACATCACTATTTGGTTGTGTATTAAAAATGGATATGTTGCACCTACAGCTGAGGTAGGGAACGCAACAGTGATTGTGACTTATGATCGAATGAATGACCATCAGAAGAAAGAATTCACCATCGATAATAAAGCACATTCTTCAATTAAGATGAGCCTTCCTAAGGAGATCAACCATCAGTTGAAGTCCTTTCACACAGCTAAAGAGCTGTGGGACGCTCTAGAAAAGAGATGTGAGGGGAGCCCTCAGGTGAAAGCTGGTAAATGTAATCTTCTAAAAAAGCAGTTTATGGTATTTAAGGCTTTTAGAGAAGAAGATCTTGAGGCTTACACCACCCGTTTCTATCATCTATTAAGTGAGCTTGACGACCATGCTATCTTTTATAATGACAAGGAGAAAACCGACAAGTTTATTGAGGGTTTACCTTGTAAATGGGAGATGTACGGTATCATGCTGAAAGATAATGATGAAAGATATGCAACCATGACCCTAGAGAAAGCAATTGATAAACTAAGGGGTTATGATTTCTCTAAGAAAACGAGAGATACGGATTCTGATCATCTACAGAATCCTGGTCTGTACCATGGAAAGACTAGTATCTCTAATTCCTCATCCAATTTGACCACGGCTTTGTTTGCGGGTGAAATTGATGAGATTGGAGAAAAATTGACTGAGGATCTCTGTTTCATTGCTTCGGATAGCAGTGATAAACGAAACAGGAACACCACCTCAGATAAATCCACTCAAGGGCATCATAAGATGCCGATGAGTGTGAAATCAGCCGAACAACAACTTTCTGTGTTGGCATCGTTCGTTGCTTCCTATGAAAACTATATTCAAGGGAAGATAAACGATCCAGCACAATTTGATGAAGATTATGATCAGGTTGACCCTGATGACTTAGAGGAAATGGACCTCCAGTGGCAACTGGCTATGGTGTCAAGGAGAGTAAAGAATTTCCTAAAGCGTACGGGTAAGAGAGTGGTTGGAAATCGACCAGGTTTTGACAAGTCTAAGGTCAAGTGTTATAATTGTCAAGGTTACGGACACTTTGCCAGGGAATGCCAAAGACCAAAGGTTGATGCTGGAACTTCAAAACAAGATTCGGGAAGTAATCTAACTTCCAAAGTCTTAGTGGTTCAGCAAATAGACGGATCTTATGATTGGTCTACACCATCAGAGCAAGCTCTCATGGCTGAGATTGACGATCAAGAGAAACAAATTGAATCCACTTCCTACATGCCGACTACTGAAGAACTTCAAGCTAATGTACCACACACAGAAGTTAAGGGGATTGAGGAAGATGTTCTCTACATCAACTCGACAGAAGAAATGAGTCCCAATGATTTTGTGGCATATATGGCTGATATTCAATCTGAAAAGAAAAAGGTATGTCTAGATCTCCTTACTCTCACTGATGTGTGCTATTTAGTTACTAATCTTCAAACACAGGTTAGTGTCTTTGCAGAATCTAACAAAACCTTGACCTCAGAATTAGACTTAGCTAAGTCTGATGTTCGTCGGTTAGGTGAAGATAAATTAGCACTGAACGAGAAGATTAAGAGTGATGCTCTAGATAAGACCAGTCTGACTGACATTATAAATGAACAATGTATTAAAATAGACGGGTTATATCTAAACCTTAATAAGCTTAATAGAAATATAGCTATTAGGGATAAGGAGTTATCAGAGTCAAATATGAAACTGATAGAGCTAAATAGAAAATTTGAAGGTTATAGAACTTCTTCTTTGACCTTAGATAGAATCATTGGCTCTCAACGTAGTGTAAAGGATGTTACTGGCCTAGGATACTCAGATGTTCCTCCGCCCTTTAATGCCAATTACACTGCTTCCACTTCTGTTGACTTAGAAATGACAGATGTTAATCCTGAGACTGAGGATTTGGAAAATCAACAGTCTATTGCATCTGAGATCCAAAAGGAGACTGTCAATGATTTATCTTTAACCAAGAGTACAGTCAAATCTCTCACTAAAGTACAATTCGTATCAAGTGGGATGATTGGAAGTACTGATGGAAATAATGAGTTCATTAAGAAACATAAGGAGTTACCTTCAGTGTCTTTTGATCAGACAAAGAAGGAGTCTGCTAAGACTGCTAAGTCACGAAAGCAGATGTCATGCTTCAAATGTCATCAACGAGGACATGTCTCTTCTTGTTGTCCCAATAAGAAGAATGAAGTTGCTCCTAAGCGCGAGGCCAGTGATAAGTCTAAAAATATCTCTAGCACAGACAGGTTAGGTTCCAAACCTGGTATTGGTATTAAACCTGTGACTGCTCTGAAAAGAGATGCGTCTCACAGTGTCTCGCCACCAAAACCTAAACGGCATGAAAACTTTGCTAAGGATCAAGTGCCGTCGAGGTTTATGACTCCGAGAAGGAACCAAAGTCACTTTGAGATTGGATCTACATCTCGTTCACAAGGAGTTAACCAAGGGTCCTATAATAATCGTAACCAAGGGCAGAAATTCCAGGGTTATGTATCGGGGAGAGTTGGAAGTCAGTCAACTCATAGACCCAGGACCACTAGTCATCAGCAAGCTGATGCTCCTTCAAAAGTGACCAAAGCTCCTAATGGGAAGGATGGTTACTTTAAAGAGCTACAGTTTGTCGATGATAAGGGACGAACCAAGACCGTAATGGCTTGGGTCCCTCTTGATAACTGATTGTTTACAACTTGTATGTGCAGGAGCAGACTGGGAACAATGATAATTGGTGGTATGTTGACAGTGGATGCTCTAGGCACATGACAGGAACCAGAAGTCTACTGACAGACTTCAGAGGTGGACTGAGACAAGGAGTGCACTTCGCCGGTGATAAAGGAGGAGTAATTACTGGGAAAGGAACTGTCTCTAATGGAACTTTGACTCTAGAGGATGTGAATTATGTTGAAGAACTAACGCACAACCTAGTGAGTGTTTCCCAAGTCTGTGATAAAGGTCATCCTGTTCTCTTCACTGAGAAAGAGGCCTTGATCCTGAAGCCTGGTTTTATCATTCCCGATAAATGGATACTGATGAAAGCTCCAAGAAAGAAGGACATTTATGCTATCAACATGAATGCTCCTATTACTTCAATGGTGTCTACTTGTCTGTTATCCAAGGCTTCAGAATCAGACTCTCTCCTATGGCATAGGAAAATGGCACACTTAAACTTTCGAAAAATGAACTATATAACCAAACATGGGTTAGTTCTGGGTGTACCACCGAAGAGTTTTGCATTTGAAGACAAGTGTATATCCTGCTTGAAAGGAAAACAGCATAAGAAACCACACAAGTCTAAAAATGTGAACTCTATTTCCTCGCCTTTTGAGTTGCTACATATGGATCTCTTTGGCCCAATAAGCAAGAGAAGCATAGGTGGCAAATGGTACTGTCTGGTTGTCACAGACGATTTCTCTAGATTCTCTTGGGTATTCTTTTTGGGATCTAAGGATGAAACTCCGGGCATTCTTATGGAGTTTCTAGATCTAATAGAGAACATCTATAGAAAAAGAGTTAAGAGAATTCGTAGTGACAATGGGACCGAGTTCAAGAATTCTACATTGAATGTATATTGCTTAAGCAAAGGCATTCAACATCAATTCAGTGCACCATATGAACCTCAACAAAATGGTGTTGCTGAAAGGAAGAATAGAACTCTAATTGAAGCAGCGAGAACAATGCTTGCAGATTCAAGGCTTCCGGTCATATTTTGGGCAGAAGCAGTGAATACAGCATGTCATGTTCTCAATCGGGTTCTTACGGTTAAAAAGCAGAACAAGACATGTTATGAGCTTTTGAACAAAAAGAAACCGAACTTAAAAGGGTTTGAACCCTTTGGAGTTTCATGTACGTTGTTGAAAACAAGTCATCAACCTAAATTTGGTGAGAAGGCTGACGAAGGATACTTCCTAGGTTACATGCCTAACTCACCAAACAAACGGGTCTTCAATAAAACTTCGGGACGTGTTGAAATAGTTTATAACATCGAAGTTACGAGCTATACACATGACTCACATAAGGGATTGGATTGGCAGTTTGACTATTCAGATCTTTTCAAGTCATTTAAAGTCCCTATCAGTGACTATGTCAGTAACTTAGACATTCCTGAGCATTTATTGTCGGGAGATGAGGATCCCACTCCTTCTCCAACATCGAGTGCTCAAACGTCTGATGCTAGGAATATTGTCGATACTGATGTTGTCCCCCCTATCGAGTCACAACTACCTCAAGATGATATACCTCTAGAGAGTGAAGATCCTGAAATTGCTTCTCAAAGGATTATGGATGATGTTCTTACTCCTGTGAGACAATTAAGGATATCAACTACTACTGAAGGTATACCACCTTTGGAGGAAATTGGTACCAACTTACAGGATGATATTCCAGTTGAACCTGTTACTTCAACAAGAATTAATAGGATTCATCCAATTGATAATATCATCGGTGATCCAAATTCTCCTGTTCTGACTCGAAATCAATCTAAAGCTAGTACATTTACTCATTCAAGCTTGTATGCTGAAATGAACGAGACAGGGATTTCTAATCTATGTCTATATTCATGCTTTATCTCACAAATTGAACCTAAGAATGTTCAGATAGCTTTGAAAGAAAATTCGTGGGTCGAGGCAATGCAGGAAGAACTGTCTCAGTTCACAAAATTGCAAGTTTGGGAGTTGGTTGACCTACCTGTTGGAGAATATCCAATTGGAACTAGATGGGTATTTAAGTGCAAGAAAGACGATCGAGGAATCGTAATTCGCAATAAAGCTCGTCTAGTTGTCCAAGGTTTTAATCAACAAGAGGGGATTGATTACAATGAAGTGTTTGCGCCTGTGGCTAGGCTTGAAGCAATTAGGTTATATTTAGCATTTGCAGCCTCAAAGAAAATAAAAGTATTTCAGCTGGATGTTAAAAGTGCCTTCTTGTATGGCAAAGTCAAATAAACGGTGTATGTTTCTCAACCACCGGGATTTACTGATCCAAAGTATCCAAATAGAGTATATCGTCTCGATAAGGCTCTATATGGATTACATCAAGCTCCGAGAGCGTGGTATGAGACACTGTCCACTTATCTTCTTGAGAATGGATTCACAAGAGGAAGAATTGACAGTACACTCTTTGTGAAATGGAAAAGAAGAGACTTTCTACTTGTTCAAGTATATGTTGACGATATCATCTTTGGGTCATCTGACGAAAGGATGTGTAGTGAATTTGAAAAGGTTATGAAGAACAAGTTTGAGATGTCAGCAATGGGTGAATTGACATTTTTCTTAGGATTGCAAGTCGATCAAAAGAAAGATGGATATTTCATTCATCAGACTAAGTATACTAATGAGCTTCTAGAACGATTCAAGATGGAAGAATCAAGAATTTTTCATACTCCTATTCCGGAAGCCCATGGTATTGGTCCAGATACATCGAGTGATAGAGACGTGGATCCTACTCTTTACAGGGCCATGATTGGATCACTAATGTATCTTACAGCATCAAGGCCTGATATAATGTTTGCAGTATGTGTCTGCGCAAGATATCAAGCTACTCCTAAAGAATCTCACATACAAGCAGTAAAACGGATTCTTCGTTACCTCAAAGGGAAACCGAAGCTGGGACTTTGGTATCCGACTGATGGAGACTTAGATTTTGTGGCTTACAATGATTCTGATTACGGAGGATGCAATCAGAATAGAAAGTCTACAACCGGTGGATGTCAATTCCTAGGAGGTAGACTGGTCTCTTGGCAATGCAAGAAGCAAACCTCAGTAGCCATTTCTACATGTGAAGCTGAGTATGTTGCAGCTGGCAGCTGTTGTTCCCAAGTTCTGTGGATACAACAACAATTGCTTGATTATGGGTTGAGTATAACAAATACTCCTATGATGATTGATAATGAATCAACGATCTCAATAACCAATAATCCGGTCAAGCACAGCAAAACTAAACATATTGATATTCGACATCACTTTATTAGAGACTGTGCTGAGAAGAACCTGATAAAGTTAGCTAAGGTTCCATCTGCGGATAATTTAGCAGACTTATACACCAAAGCGTTCGACAGAGCTCGATTCGAGAAATTGGTGCAACTAAATGGAATGAGAAATCCAGAGGATTAGTCTTCCATAGAGTTGGTTTGTAATAATTAGTCGTTTATACTTATTAGTTTATGCTTATTTTAAAATATATATATAAAAAAAAAAAAAAAAAAAAAAAAAAGGGGTAAGGCGTATGGCATTCATTTGCTTGTTACCGTTGGGGAATCGCCTCCGATAAAGGTTAAGTCTTTATCAACTGGGAAATGATAGTAAATTAGAGGAATTGGCTTAATAAATATAGGTAAAAGTCTTAAGTTAGATGTGTTAGTAGATTCAAATTTGTTACATGAACTTTACATCTTTAAAACCAGGCCTTCACTTATCTTTATTTTAGTATACTCCTCTCTCCACACGATATAATCTACTTGAAAAACTTTAGATCTAGATAGCTTCATTATATGATGTACTGGTAGGCAATGTCTGCTTTGATTTCTGAGCATATAATAAGCTATAAATCTTCTGTGTGTTATCTCGTGTGATTTACTATATGACGTATGACATAAGTCTTAATTGATGAACGATAGTCTGACCATACACTGTTATCTAGAATCTATGAAAATATGTCAAGACAAATAATAAGAATTATGGCTGTTAGTGAAATTACTGGTGTCTCTATTGTACTAAGTACAGACCTGACCCCTTTAGTTTTGCCAATGGTTTCAAGCTTGGTTTGTCTATACTAAGGGATCTTATGTTGTACTAAGTACAGATCTAGAACCACTAGTATCTACAAAACGAGTTTGATATTTGTCTCATTTACTCAAGGGTATGTCATATGTTTCGAAAAGAACATCATTTAGTGACCTCTATCTTGCAAAGTGAAAGAAACAGTGTTATGTGTTTTACTAAATTTCTCAGTATGTCATTTTTGAATCACATTTGGTAATACACATACAAACAATAAAAGGTTTGCTCGGAAATCAGTATAGACTTTGTTTATATGGATTATAATACCGGTAATCATCTTGAACTGTCTATGATATTTAAATCACTTCATTTTGATGTGAATATTATATTTTGTGGATATAGGTAACCAAGTTATACTCTTATAAATGTAAGTTGATAAATGGTTAAGTTGTGAGTTCTTATGTAACTTATTGTGAATTTCATAAGGTATGCATACTAACAATCTTCTTAGACTTTGTACTCATCATTTGGTTCAGCTGTTTCCTTCTGATATGATCCCACTGTCGATAAATTTCTTAATGCCCTCGATTAGGTTTTATTTTACTTTATTTTATTTTATTGTAATTTTATTTTAGTCAAAGTGTTTCATTAATACAAGGGTACTTGATACCAATGTTTATTATGAATCATTGAACTTTTATTTATTTCATTTTATCTTATTTCTCTTTATTTTATTTTTCTTATGTTTCTACTGTTCGTATAATTGCATCACAAGTGAAAGATCCTCTGATTTTAGACTTGTGCGCATTTTTCTAAGAACGACAAGTGAAAAATATTTTATTTTAGACTTGTTCGCTATTCCATAAGAAAAACAAGTGAAAGATCCTCAGATTTTAGACTTGTACGCGACTTGGTCTTAAAAATGACGTTTGTAATTAAAATGTAATTTTTGGACAAAAACTGCGAGCCGAGAACAGTGCTGCGAGTTGACTTTGGGCTGCGAGTTGAACTCAACTCTGCGAGTTGAGTTCTGCGAGCCGAGTTCAGTAAGTATAAAAAGGTAGCGAGCCCGCATAACAAACACACAGTCCTGCGAGCCCAAACTATTTCCTTGCGAACCCAGATATTGAACTCGCAAATCTTGTGACTTTCATTTTGAAGTAAAGAGATTTTGATCTTCTGATTTTTATATACCTTTACTTTGTGATCATTTCAAGGTAAAAACCAAGTAAATCCACCGTGTATTTCATTCAAAATCGGCCTTTTTATAAAAACTTGAGTTTTGAATTCAAACTGTTCATGCTGCGAGTTGAGATCCAGACTTAATTCGCAGCCCGCTCTTGCGAGTCCACCTTGAAGGTTGACCTGCGAGTCCAACCTGCGAGTTGACTTGCAAGTCTGACTTGCGAGTTGAACTTGCGAGTTGACCTGCGAGTCAACCTTGCGAGTTGACTTGCGAGTCCAACCTGCGAGTTAACTTGCAAGTCTGACTTGCGAGTTGACTTGTTGACTGCGAGTTGAACTTGCGAGTTGAACTTGCGAGTTGACTTGTTGACTGCGAGTTGAACTAGCGAGTTGACTTTTTGAAACTTTTGATTTCTAATTTTAATTTACGATCTCTCGATTAGTTAACTAATTGAGCGTTTATAAGTTAAAATAGTCTACGGTTAGATGTGTCGACTTAAATATAAACACGTAAAACCGTATACTCTATATATAAGACTTATGACTTTCCGTAATAAGTAATATATTTGTGTAGCAGGTTACTTTGAAAGTTAGACTTATTGATTATATATATGTTTAACAACTATAATTGGTAATTAAGTTTCACGACTTAATAGTTCAATTATGAGTTGTAGATCATATAAGTTTATCAATATTGATTAAACTAATTGTCTAACATTTGTGTCATTTGTGATATTACAGATATGGCTCGACTATTTGTTGCTCATCACAACGTGCTAGTTGATTTGGATATCAATGCACGAGGTGCATCCAGGGTCGCTCGGATTCTTACTTTTCTGAGTCGATCAAGGATTCAGTTTGCCATTACTGAGTCACCTGCTCTTTCACAAGATATACTTACCCAGTTCTGGGCGAATATAGTATATGACACATCAGTGAATCCTCCGGTCATCCAGACAAGGATTAATGATCGTCAGGTTATCTTCTCTGCCTCTGATCTTAGAAATATATTACAGTTGGGCACTGTAGCGCAAGAAGACGGACCTACCGAGTTTCCGTCAGATTTTATTGAGGGAGCTCTAGGACGAATGGGGTATGTTGGACCCAAGAGAGGCCGTCAGTTCTTGAAGGCGCTCGTTTTCGGTGAATGGAGATTCTTATGGCATGTCCTTGTGACTATCTTTGGACCGAAAAAGGGAGGATACGATGAGTTAAGCTCTTCTCTCCTATCTGCTTTACTGTCACTGGTTTATAACAAACCATACAGCTTTTCAGATTACATCTTTGGGGAGATTGTACGCCAAATTTTGGGGGGAGTTAGATCGCAGTTTATGATCTATCCTCGATTTTGCATGCTGATTATTAGGGCCTCTATCCCTGATCTGCCGGTTTTTCAAGCAGATCTGAAGGTTGATACCATTGGGTTACGGGCATATAATGCGATGTTTATGCAAACCTCTCGCAGATTCGAGATGCAACCACAGCTGACAGAGTTGTTTGGATTTTTGGTTAATCCCGAGTATATTTCGCCACCAAACAATGGTTGGATTGATGTTAATGTGGATGCAGCTGTGCCTGCACCACAAGAGCTGATAGAGGAGGTTCTAAATCAGGCAAATCAGCAAGAGCCACAAGTTAATGCTGAAGTTGCTGCTGAAGTAGTGCAACAAGTTTTGGCTGAAAATGATGATGCAAATGATCCTATCTTGCAGGATGTGGATCAATATATTGCTGAGCCACCACGGGTTGAAGAGGACACTGATCAGGTCTTTAAAGATATAGATCAATTTTTGGCTGCAGGTCCGAGTACCTCTGGTACACCTCTACCTACTGAGGCATCTGATGTTGTCGGGCCATCGGGCAGAGATGGAGAAGCTGCTTCGGCTTCTGAATCTGAGTCTGATGATGATGATGAGACTGGACCACCAGGGTTTGTCTCCGGTATCCCTGAAGGGATGATTCGTCAAGGATCAAAATTGATTATGGATCCGGCATTGAAGTTAAAGAGGAAAGCCGTTGATCAGGATCCTGATTTTGTTCTTGTCGAAGAAGATGAGGATGAAGAAGAAGAGGAGGAGGTGCTGATTACTCGACCTCGCAAGCTGCTAAGACAAACAGCTTCAACCTCTGCAGCTCATCTACAATCAAGTTCTACGCCCTCAGAGGCTGAAATGATTGCTGCTTTGGTTCGCCCGTCTTCGCATCCAACCACCAAATCTAGCAGGGTTGCAGCGCGTCTATTAACCGATGTTGCTACCGAGATAGCGAAGAAAATGCAACCGCCTGCTCCCACACCACCAACCACAACTTCTGGTGCTCCATCCACCTCACCTATGACTGATGCTGAACGCATTACACAATTGGAGTCTAGGGTTAGAGAATTGCAAGTAGTGGCTAACACTTTTGCTAATCAGCTTCTACAACTGTCCGACAATGTCACTACACAGAACAATGCTTACTCATTGCTACTCAAGACCAACAACACTCTGGTAGATGACGTGGCTGAAAAGCAACGACAACTCGATCGTCTCTCTCGTCGTATTACATACTTAGAACAGAACCAGCCATCTCAAGGGGAGAAAGCTGCAATTGAGAAGGCTACATTTGAAGAAGTTTGTAAAGAGGATGAGCTGGCTAAGAAGAGCCGAGATGATGAAGACGATGATCCCGCAACTGGAAAAGAAAGTGAGTTGGCTGGTCCTTCAACGACTGGTCAGCAGACTACATTTCAGGGGGAGTCTGCTGAAGCAAGTGGTAGTGGAGCTGGTGCTGGTACTACGAAGGGTGGAGCTGAAGAAGGTGACACTTGTATTAATATAGACTGATTGTAATTATTAATACATTGTAACTTTGAATTATTTTGTAATATAATTCTGTAATTAAGATGTTTAAACTTGAATGTTTAAAATGTTATAATTATGAATGTTCGTATATTATAAGCCTTTTGTAATTCTAGATTGACTATGATCGATAAAAGAATTATAGGATCATATAATATATGATGTTCGCATATTATAAGACTTATTCAAATTTTAGATCGATTATCATAATCGATGAAAGATTTGAATATGTATATATATATATATATAATATATTTTAAATACACAAAGGGATTAATAAGAAAAATCTTAGATTGATTCAGGGAAATCAATGAAAGAACTTATGATATTAATCTATTTGTGTATGTATTTCTATAGGTCATGAAATGTTGAACTTATCAGATTCTGAAGGCGACATGCCAGATGAATTAGATGAGGACATTGACTTTGACCTTGAAGAAGGAGAGTTTGTACCTCCTGAAGATTGGACTTTCATTGTTAATGATGGGGCAGACGAATGTGTAGATCTTGACGTTGATGTTGTTGAACACATTGTAAGCCCATCTACAACTAAAGTGGTCATCCAGGAAGAAGATGGAGAAAGGGTCGTTGAATTAGATGAAAGTCTAGATGACTCAACCAGTTCTGAATCAGAAGATGACCTTCCAGAGAAACTCAGAAATAATCCCATGTTTAGACCTCTGAAAAGGAGAAAGCAAAAGGTTGGGATGTCTGAAGTAGATATAACTGGAAAGAAAGTTCCAAGGAAGGGGATCATCGGCTGGTATTTTGATTCTGACTTGAAACTTTTCGCTATCAAAAGATTTGACGGAGTTCAATATTTCGATAAGAAGCTTAAAGTATTCAGTTCGCTTCCTCGATTTGAAATTCGAGACTTGGCACGCTTAGAACTGATAAATCCCAGTAATGATCCCTACGCAACATATGTTGAGAAGATCATTCGTACTGAGGGTAGTTCAATGAAGTTTGAGAAGATTAAGCCAAGAGTCGGAAAGACGATCAAATTAAAGGAACGAAGTCAGAGAACTGGCCAAAGATTAAGGAAGAAAACTTATCCAGCTGTCAAGTGCATACAGCAGATACCACTGAAGACAATGCCACAAAATATTCTGGGAAATCTTCTGAACTGATGTGGACTCAGAGACTGGTGAAGCTGTCATGGTTGAAGCTGATGATGAAGTCGAAGGAGGAGAAAGAGTAATTCTAACAGTCTATGACCATCGACACCTGATGAATCTGTCGAGGAAGGACCTGTTGAAGTTAAACGAAAACAGGATCCTAACGACTGAAGCATGGGGTGATCTTGCAAGAGATTATCAATTAATGGTGAAGACTTGTATAAGAATGAAGATTCATATGGGCAGTAGTATTTACAAGTAAAGTCCAAAGACAAAGTTGAAGATAACGACACTAGAGCTATTGTCAAGGGGGAGTCTGTTGGGACATGTTATTGTGACAATAGATCTAGCTTGTGTTAGGACTAGTGTATTTATTATCAATCTTGTATATATTGGTTTAGACTTGTAAATATATGATATTAACTTGTTATTATTATTTGTTAAATGTTATTAGACAAATATCGATTTTAAGTTAAAGTCTGGATCGCGAATTGAGAAGTCAACTCGCAGGTCAACAGACTTGCGAGTTGAGATCTCAACTCGCAGTCCAATCTGGACTCGCAGCTCTCAGCTGCGAGTTGAGATCTGGGCTCGCTGTAAACTGGACTCGCAGGTCTTACCTGCGAGTTGAGTTTTGGGCTCGCAGCTATCTCGGTTCGCAGGACCTACCTGCGAGCTGAGATGTGGGCTCGCAGTCCATCTGGACTCGCAGGCCCATGGGCTGCGAGTTGAGTCAACTCGCAAGGCCCATGGCCTGCGAGTTGAACCAGATATAAATATTTTAAATGTTGCTCATTATACATACCTAGAAATCCGTGCTCTTTAGACACACCAAATATTTTAAGTATTCTCTCCTCGAAATCTGTGCAGATATAAAAGCATTTATTGAATAGGCTCGGTTTTGATTGTTTAACACTAGTTAATATCAAAACGAAGCTTGTTAATTAATTGCAAAGTTATATAAGCAATAAACCTTAACGTATTGAGGGATTCCGCACCTCAATACTTAAAGATAATCCGTTATCGAACCAAGATCTAGCGACCTTACAGTATCAAACACTCCAAATCATTGAAAGCAGCAGTGAACTTTTTGTCGCAGATTTGAGAAACACTAATCAGATTATGATTAAGTTCCTCTACATAGTTTACATCATCAAAGCTCACTTGTCCATTGGTGAGTGTTCCTACTCCAGTTATGGTACCTCCAGAATCACCAGCAAAGGCAACATGTCCCCCATTATAAGGTTTAACATCAGAAAGCAGGGAGATATTGCCTGTCATGTGTCGCGAACAGCCACTATCAACGTACCACTTGCTATTTTGACCTGTTGACTGTCACAACACAAGGAGAAAGAATGTTAGTTTGAAATGGAGACCCAAGCCTTTATAGACTTGGGTACTCCTGAAACCTCATCAAATATTATCACATCAGTTAAAATTTTGTTTTTCATAAAATCGTTATCCTTTGAAGATGTGATAATATTAGGTGAAGATTTATTTCCCACAATTTTCTCCTTCCAAATTTTCGAAGAGACCAATGGTTGCTTTTTGATAACATCAACCTTTCTAATTAATGGTTTAGTAGGTGTAATGTTATTTACTTTAGAAATGTGAACATTTTGAAATAATCCAGATGATTTAGATTTTTGAAAGTTTCTAACTTTAGTATTTCTTGGATTATTTCTCAATGACCATTTTTTAGCAAGTAATGGACACAGACTGATAAGATGACCCTGCTTCTTGCAGTAGAAGCATGATCGTCTTTCCTGAAAAGTTCGATCAGAACTTGAAAGTGGTCTAGGCGAAAGAGGAACTCTACGAGGTTTAATTACCGGTACATTTACTTCATATGAGCATTTATGTGAACATAATGGAGTAATTGTATTTAAAGTTGAAGTAATCTTTGGAGAAACCTTTTTGTTTGAAACTTTATCAATTTTTGAGTTCTTCTGGATTACTGGTTTTCTTTGGGAAAGTATTTCATCTTTACCTTCATTAGTAAATATGAAATTTTCTGGATTGTAATTATTCTTTTTAACTTTCTGTGTAACTTCGTGAGTTACATCCTCCACCTCTACCACTTCTTCAGTATTTGTTGAAGACACGAACTTTATTGGCTCAAATTTAGGCTTAATTAGCTCAGCCTTCTTTGAACTCACAACTTTAAGCGGTTCAGTCCGCTTGACATCAACATTAACTAGTTTGACAACAAGATCAGTTTCCTTCTTAAGAACAGAAGGAACATAATCTTTGATTTCATCCTGAGAAAGAATAGGCTGATTCAAATTTGAGGGAGGAGGTTGATTGTGATAACCAATTCCTACCTTACTCTTTGTATCAGTTCTCTGATTTTGCAGGATATCAGCAAAGACCATAGTAGATGTTGATATATTTGCAAGCCTACGTTTTAAATCAACATTTTCAGCCTGAGTTTCAGCAAGTTCCCTTTTAAGATGAGTGATCAGTTTCAGATAACTGTCAATTTCATCTTGTTTTTTATAAATCATTGCTTTTAACTCTTTCTTTTCTTCCATAATGGTTTTCTGATTTAAAATGAAGATCTTTTCATTTTCTTTTAAAACTTTGTTCGCTTCAATAAGATTGGTTAAATCTGTATTCAAGCGATCATTATCTACCATAAACCTGTTGATTTTACCAGTTAACTTGATGCAGGTTTCACAATTAAATGAGTCACATTCTACCTCATTCTGAACATCAGCCATAAGAGCTACGTTCTCTTGATCTTCAATAGCCGAAAAATCGTAGGCTTCTTCATCCTCTAACATAATGGCAGCCTTGGCTACTTCAGCATCTTTCTTGAAAGTAGATGGTCTTGTAAAACCCGAAGAAGGTTGTCTACCCTTCTCACATTCTCTTGCAAAATGTCCCATATTTTGACATTTGTAGCATCTTATCTTGGATTTGTCAAAGCCCATGCTTGTCTTATCAGTAACATCTTCAAGAGATCTCTTTCCAGTTCTCTTTAAGTAGGTTTTAGTCCTTCTAGTAAGCATGGCCATATTCCATCTAAGATCTACTCTCTCTAGCTCATCGGGATCTACTTGTGCAAAATCTTCATCGGTAAGATCTACCGAGCTAATTCTTTTAGAGAGAAAATCATCATAAGATGAGAGAAATGCATTAAAGATAACTGCATGCTCATTTTGTGATGCAGTAGCTGAAGAAGATGACTGAGTTGGGAACGAAGAAAACGTTCCAGCTGAATGATTTCCTGAAGCATAAGTTGGTTTCGTTCCAGACGTAGATGGCCCCGATAGAAGTGTTGTACTTCCATATCCAAAGTTGCTATTGTCAGATATCAAAGAACTTGATCTTGTGCTTTTCTTTTGAATATCTAAAGCACAAGTTTCCAACTTTCCAATAAGTTGATCCAGAGACATAGCTAGAACATCTGGATCATTCTCCATCATCAAAATTCTTGTTTCCCAATGCGAAGGCAGAGCATTAAGTAGTTTCTTGTTGACCTCTATTGTACTCAACTTATACCCTCCTTCAGTCAACTCATTAACAAGACGTGAATATCTGCAGAAAAGATCCTTCACCGTCTCATTCTTCAGAATATCAAACAGATCATACTGTTTCTTCACGAGCTCTAGTTTACTCTGTTTGTACTCAGTGGTACCTCCACATCGTTCAGCTATTCCATTCCACAGATCATAGGCTATATCGTGTTGCTTAAACATTTTCATAGCATCTGCAGGTAAAGCCATGGTGATAGCCGAGTGAGCCTTTCTATCACATTCCCATGCCTTACGTTCTTCTACAGACATGGAACGAATAGGCTTTGGTGGAGGGATACCAACATGCTCTCCACTCGAAACAGGTCTAATATATCTCTCAAGTAATGGTATTTCCATTTCCGGATCAGTAAAAGCAACAAACGACAAAAATCGACCTCTCCATTCAGAATACTCCATTCCGGGAGCAAAGAATGGAGGTTTATTTGCACTACCTACTTCAGCATTATGTTTTAACATTGCATTAACTGCTTGTAAAGTAGACATTTTAGAATATATTAAACTCGATTAACTTTTTGCAAAATAATGTGAAATTGTTTAACACTATATAGCGATATTGCCAATATTGCTAATTAAAGCGTAAGTCAAAGTCAAACAAAAACAGGCGATGTCACAAGCGATATTGGATTAATATCGCTAAAATCAATCAGGCGATATTGGATTAATATCGCTTAAATCAATTAGGCGATATTGAATTTATATCGCTTAATGATATCGCTCAAATTAATGAGTAATGTCGCTGTCAATGTCGCTGTAACCCTAATGGCGATATTGAGTTCCAATATCGCTAAAACGGCTGTAAACCCTAAAATCACAAGTTTCGAAAATCTAAACAAGTTTAAGGATTGAAAACAACGAACAATGATCCAGAAACATAAGCAAAAGCACTAAATGATTAGTTTAACGAAAAAACACTTAATTTAACAGAAAACTAATCTTTTTTAAAAAAAAAAACTTTTAAACGTTAACAAATATTGATTCAAACCAAATAATCCAATGATTAAATGGCTCTGATACCAATTGTAGGATCCCAAACGAGCTGACCTTACACACTGAATCAATAAACAACTACTAATGCGCGGAATTCAAAAGTAATTGAGATAAACGTTTAATTAACAAATCAAGACAAAACAAAAGAGAGTTGCATTAAAACAATCGAATTGCTATTACTGATCCCGAATAATAACAGAGGCTGCACACACAGATGTGATGTCAAAAGCCGGAAATGCAAAACTGCTTACAAATGAAACCCTAAACAAATTTATATAATTATCTATTTTAGGCAACTAGGCGATATTGACAATATCGCCTATGCGATATTGACAATATCGCCTAAGCGACATTAACAATGTCGCCTATGCTATATTCCAATATCGCCTAATACAAAGTTGACCTAATTGATTACAACTTGAAAACATAGACCAAGTGACAGACACTCTAAATGCACCAACAGGAAATGGTCAGCATCAAATCTAGGTGGTTTCGCTTTCGAACCATTATCATTGTATGCATTCGTATCTTCAAAAGAAGAGTTAGTTGTCATTGCAGATCTAGATATTAGTTTATCTAACTTGCTCTGATACCAATTGTTGGTCCCGGATAGTTAACAAAACGTTTAATACTACTAACAATAAATGTAAATAGACAAACAATTCAAGTTTAAAGTTTTCTTTTATTGATAAGAATCAAATGAATACTTTACAAGGTTTGAATGCGGAAACAGACTAGACAGATGTGACACCCGACCCTTTAGGGTAATGATTACCTTAACCTAGAACTCAAATTTCGTGTATTTAGTTCTGTATTAGGCTAAGTACTTGTGTTTATTTGCAACTATTTGTATATATGTGTATGTACACTTACGTAATTGTTTGAATTACACCTTCGTAATTTTTCGTAATTACGCGAAACAACCGGACGTGGTCCGACTATTTATACGACGTTGGTGAAAAACTTTCCATAGATAATGCAATCATATTTTATAGTTAAAATGGTGGTTATATACCTTATATTATTATTTCAAATAATAATACACGAAAAACTTGGACATTTTGTTTAAAACGTATCAAACGCGACAAAAACACGCAAACCGAGCCCGACACCCGATTGACACCCGAAATATACTTTTGTAACTCAATTTAATAATTTAAGAATACTTACTTATCCCGAATATTATTCACAAATTTAAAAGTATATACAAAAGCTCGACGTAAATTATCAACTTTTTAAAACCGCAAATTAACGTTTAAACGAACGGGGAACGAAACACGAAGTCTAGAAAACGAGTCACGAGCCCGAAACACTTTTGGGCCAGGCCCAATTCAGCTTGGGCTGATCCAAGAAGCCCACCCCAAATAAGCCCAAGCCCACCCCACAAAACACCTCCCCTACACCTCATTTCACACACACAACCCACACCAATTCTCTCCTCCTTCTCTCTACACTCTCAACTCTCTCTCTCTCTCTCTAAAATTTGCCATCTTTCCACCACCATCAACCACCTCATCACCACCACCAACCACCACTCCACCACCACAAGCCGCCACCCTAATTTCAAAGAAAAGTCAAGAAATCAAGCTCTTTCCTCACCTTCCTCTCCATTTCAATCCGTTTTCAATCTTGTAAGAACTTATAACTCTTTTATAATACTTGTAATTCACCTATAAACATGTTAAAGTGTTCACTTAACTAATATATGTCCAAAAGAATATATAAAAATCGTTTTTCATAACTTTAAGCATGCAAGAACTTTGCATGCAATCCGGCCAGAAAATTTGTCCAACTTTGGGAGGTGATATCTCCCTCAAAACTTGACCAAAATCAACGATTCAAAAGGCTAAAATTAATTTTAAGAAGTTATCTTTCATTTGCCACTAGTCACATAATTTTTGGAGCTCGTTTGATACCTGAAATAATTTTTACAAAAACATGTAGGCGGGCTGGGTAAAAAGGCAGAAATTTGTCTCTCATTGTTTTAGTCATAACTCGAGATTTACATCTCTAAAAGACTTGAAACCACCGCCAAAAGTTCATAAATTTCGTTGAGAAAAATAGTCATTTAGATGACCTTGTCCAAAAACGCACGCATTCTGCCCAGAAACTCAATCACCTTGCATGTCTCCTGATTGGCTACTTTTTGACCCTTGTGAGAATCCATAATTTTTATAAATACTTAAACTCGTCTAAAAATTCTATAAAAATTATTTTAAGTACCTAACATAATAAGAAACAACATTTATTTTTCTTGGATTTTTTCTCGAAAATTTAGATTACGAAATAAAATTGGAAAAACTGATTTGTTTTGGTCCTTGTGTCGCTGAAGCCCAGTAGTCATTAGCGACACTATCCTTGTGTCGCTATAGCCTTGAACCGTCACCTTAGCGACACTATCCTTGTGTCGCCGAAACCACCTTAGCGACACTAACCTTGCGTCGCCGAAACCTCACTTGCGACACTAATATTGTGTCGCCTAAATCACACTTGCGACACTAATATTGTGTCGCCTAAATCACACTTGCGACACTAGTATTGTGTCGCCAAGATCACATTAGCGACACAAAGCCTTGTGTCGACCCCAGCCAGGGGCCTTGCCCCTTGGACCCCACCAGGGGTTGCCACCCCTTGGACCCCGCCACCAGGGGCGCTGCCCCCGGACCCCCGTCATTCGTAGGTTTCGCCCACTTACCACTCTAATCAACATTATGTTTTCACAAACTTTCACCAACGGTTCGTACACGTTTTTCGATAAGTAAACAAGAACGGACATACTAGTTAAGTGAACTACTAACTCATAAGTGGACATTAACCCTCCACTTATACAATCACTATAGATGGTCTTTTGAGACATCTACTTACACAATCTTATACGTCTAGGGCGTTAGAAGATTACTATTGGGAACACGAATTGCTTGCTAGTTGTTATTTGCTAAGTAGCAGGCTAATCTCAGGTGAGTTTCATAGCCCCTTTTCCTACTATTTCCACTCAGGGGTGAGAATACATACAACTGCTTTTAACAACTGCTATTTTATGTGAACACAAGTACAAAACAGTACATATTGGTTGCATGAGTTGTTTAACTAATCCTGAAAGTCCCCCACACATAGTTTGTTAATATTGTTATAGCGTGAATGTTAATGAATAGTACTATTCGGGATTGACATCCCCCGTCCGGGTTAGTCGCGCTAACTGGTCAAACGGACGCATTATCATTTGTTCTTACGAGTGTTGGATTAGGCACTCGCAGGGAGGCACCATGATCGTGGCACATGATTGTGACCCGACACCACAGTTAAGCTCGAACTATGGGCTCATGGCAACAATATACACCTCTTTTACATTTTTGTAAATACTTTAATATCATTATTGAATGATACAAACAGGAAATCTTGTGTTCCACACGTTCCATACGATGAGATATCAACTGTTTTCAAACCTATGAACTCACCAACTTTATGTTGACTCTTTTAGTATGTATTCTCAGGTGACCAGCCGCAGTAGGATGCTTTGGAAGTAATAGCTCGAGTCGCATATTTGAAACAACCAAGGAAATAGATTGCATTACTGTATTTTGTAATAACAATTATGTAATTCTACTTATTGGATGCGAACTCCTACTTTTACGTTAGCACATTAAATTTGTAATGTAATGATTTTGAAAACGTCTCATATAGAGGTCGTTTGTTGTAACTCTTGTGTTGTGATATTTGATTTGGTCGCCGCCCCCATGACACTTCATACCTTCCGCTGCCACGCGTCGTGGGGGTTGTGACATGTAAGGTTAATGCAACTAACTGGAATCTACTAACACATCTAACTTAAGACTTTCACTTACAATTATCAAGCCGATTCCTCTAATTTACTATCATTTCCCAGTTGATAAAGACTTAACCTTTATCGGAGGCGATTCCCCTTAGGTAACAAGCAAATGAATGCCATACGCCTTACCCCTTTTTTTTTTTTTTAAATAAACAAAAACAATTAATAAATATAAACAACTAACTATTACAGAATAACTCTATGGAAGACTAATCCTCTGGATTTCTCATTCCATTCAGTTGCACCAATTTCTCGAATCGAGCTCTGTCGAACGCTTTGGTGTATAAGTCTGCTAAATTATCCACAGAAGGAACCTTAGCTAACATTATCAAGTTCTTCTCAGCACAGTCTCTCATGAAGTGATGTCGAATATCAATGTGTTTAGTTTTGCTGTGCTTGACCGGATTATTGGTTATTGAGATCGTTGATTCATTATCAATCATCATAGGAGTATTTGTTATACTCAACCCATAATCAAGCAGTTGCTGTTGTATCCACAGAACTTGAGAACAACAGCTGCCAGCAGCAACATACTTAGCTTCACATGTAGAAATGGCGACTGAGGTTTGCTTCTTGCACTGCCAAGAGACTAGTCTACCTCCGAGGAATTGACATCCTCCGGTCGTAGACTTTCTATTCTGATTGCATCCACCATAATCAGAATCAGTGTAAGCTACAAAGTCTAAGTCTCCATCAGTTGGATACCAAAGTCCCAGCTTCGGCTTCCCTTTGAGGTAACGAAGAATTCGTTTTACAGCTTGCATGTGAGACTCTTTAGGAGTAGCTTGATATCTTGCACAGACATATACTGCAAACATTATATCAGTTCTTGAAGCTGTAAGATACATTAGTGATCCAATCATGGCCCTATAAAGAGTAGGATCCACATATCTATCACTCGATGTATCTGGCCCAATACCATGAGCTTCTGGAATGGGAGTATGAAAAATTCTAGATTCTTCCATCTTGAAACGTTCTAGAAGCTCATTCGTATACTTAGTCTGATGAATGAAATATCCATCTTTCTTTTGATCGACTTGCAATCCTAAGAAAAATGTCAATTCACCCATCGCTGACATTTCAAACTTGTTCTTCATAACTTGTTCAAATTCACTACACATCTTTTCGTCAGATGACCCAAAGATGATGTCGTCCACATATACTTGAACAAGTAGAAAGTCTCTCTTTTTCCATTTGACAAAGAGTGTACTGTCAATTCTTCCCCTTGTAAAACCATTCTCAAGAAGATAAGTAGACAGTGTTTCATACCACGCTCTCGGAGCTTGATGTAATCCATATAGAGCCTTATCAAGACGATATACTCTATCTGGATACTTAGGATCAGTAAATCCCGGTGGTTGAGCAACATACACCGTTTCTTTGACTTTGCCATACAAGAAGGCACTCTTAACATCCAGCTGAAAAACTTTCATTTTCTTTGAGGCTGCAAATGCTAAGAATAACCTAATTGCTTCAAGCCTAGCCACTGGTGCAAACACTTCATTGTAGTCAATCCCCTCTTGTTGATTGAAACCTTGAACAACTAGTCGAGCTTTATTGCGAGTTACGATTCCCCGATCATCTTTCTTGCACTTAAAAACCCATCTAGTTCCAATTGGATATTCTCCAACAGGTAAATCAACCAACTCCCAAACTTGCAATTTTGTAAACTGAGACAGTTCTTCCTGCATTGCTTCGACCCACGAATTATCCTTCAATGCTATTTGAACATTTTTAGGTTCAACTTGTGAGATAAAGCATGAATATAGACATAGATTTGAAATCCCTGTCTCGTTCATTTCAGCATACAAGCTTGAATGAGTGGATGTGCTAGCTTTAGATTGATTCCGAGTTAGAACAGGAGAATTAGGATTACCGATGATGTTGTCAATCGGATGATTCCTATGTATTCTTGTAGAAGTAACAGGCTCAACTGGAATATCGTCTTGTAGGTTAGCACCAATTTCCTCCAAAGGTGGTATACCATCATTAGTAGTTGATATCCTTCACTGTCTCAGAGTAGTGAGAATATCATCCACAATCCTTTGAGAAGCAATTTCAGGATCTTCACACTCTTGAGGTATATCATCTTGAGGTTGATGTGACTCGATAGGAGAAACCACATCCGTATCGACAATAGTCCTAACATCAGACGTTTGAGCACTCGATGTCGGAGATGGAATAGGGTCATCATCTCCCGACAATAAATGCTCAGGAATATCTGAATTACTGACATAGTCACTGATAGGGACTTTAAATGACTTGAAGAGATCTGCATAGTCAAATTGCCAATCTAATCCCTTATGCGAGTCATGTGTATAGCTCGTAACTTCAACATTATAAACTATTTCAACACGTCCCGAAGTTTTATTGAAGACCCGTTTGTTTGGTGAGTTGGGCACATAACCTAGGAAATATCCTTCGTCAGCCTTCTCCCCAAATTTAGGTTGATGATTTGTCTTCAACAATGTACAGGAAACTCCAAAGGGTTCAAACCCTTTTAAGTTTGGTTTTTTTTATTGTTCAAAAGCTCATAACATGTCTTGTTCTGCTTTTTAACCGTAAGAACCCGATTAAGAACATGACATGCTGTATTCACTGCTTCTGCCCAAAATATGACCGGAAGCCTTGAATCTGCAAGCATTGTTCTTGCCTTAGACTTGTGTGGTTTCTTATGTTGCTTTCCTTTTAAGCACGATATACACTTGTCTTCAGATGCAAAACTCTTCGGTGGTACACCCAGAACTAACTCATGTTTAGTTATATAGTTCATCTTACGAAAATTCAGGTGTGCCATTCTCCTATGCCATAGGAGAGAGTCTGTTTCTGAAGCCTTGGATAACAAACAGGTAGACTCCATTGAAGAAATAGGAGCATTCATGTTGATAGCATAAATGTCCTTCTTCCTTGGAGCTTTCATCAATATCCATTTTTCAGGAATGATAAATCCCGGCTTCAGGATCAAGGCCTCTTTCTCTGTGAAGAGAACAGGATGACCTTTATCACAGACCTGGGAAACACTCACTAGGTTGTGAGTCAGTTCTTCAACATAACTCACATCCTCAAGAGTCAAAGTTTCATTCGAAACTTTTCCTTTCCCGGTAATGACGCCTCCCTTATCACCAGCGAAGTGCACTCCTTGTCTCAGTCCACCTCTAAAGTCTGTCAGTAGACTTCTGGTTCCTGTCATGTGCCTAGAGCATCCACTGTCAACATACCACCAATTGTCGTTGTTCCCAGTCTGCTCCTTTTTATTTTCTGACTGAACATCAGCCATATATGCTACGAAATCATTGGGACTCATTTCTTCTGTCGAGTTGATGTAGAGTACATCTTCCTCAGTCCCCTTAACTTCTGTGTGTGGCACATTAGCTTGAAGTTCTTCAGTAGTTGGCATGTATAAAGTGGATTCAATTGGTTTCTCTTGATCATCAATCTCAGCCATGAGAGCTTGCTCAGATGGAGTGGACCAATCATAGGAACCATCTATTTGCTGAACCACTAAGACTTTGGAAGTCAGATTACTTCCCGAGTCTTGTTTTGAAGTTCCAGCATCAACCTTTGGTCTTTGGCATTCCCTGGCAAAGTATCCGTAACCTTGACAGTTATAACACTTTACCTTGGATTTGTCGAATCCAGGTCAGTTTCCAACAACTCTTCTTCCCGTTCGATTCAGGAAATTTTTAACCCTCCTTGACACCATTGCAAGCTGCCACTGGAGGTCCATTTCCTCCAAGTCATCGGGATCTACTTGATCGTAGTCTTCATCAAATTGTGCAGGATCGTTTATCTTCCCTTGAATGTAGTTTTCATAGGAAGCAACGAACGATGCCAACATAGAGAGCTGTTGTTCAGCTGACTTCACACTCATCGGCATCTTATGATGCCCTTGAGTGGACTTATCTGAGGTGGTATTCCTGTTTCGTTTCTCACCGCTATCCGAAGCTATGAAACAGAGATCCTCAGTTAATTTTTCTCCAATTTCATCAATTTCACCTGCAAACAATGCCGTGGTCGAATTGGATGAGGAATTAGAGATACTGGTCTTTCCATGGTAAAGACCAGGATTCTGTAGATGATCAGAATCTGTATCTCTCGTTCTCTTATTGAAATCATAACCCCTTAGTTTATCAATTGCTTTCTCTAGGGTCATGGTAGCATATCTCTCATCATTATCTTTCAGCATGATACCGTACATTTCCCACTTGCAAGGAAAACCCTCAATAAATTTGTCGGTTTTCTCCTTGTCATTGTAGAAGATAGCATGATCGTCAAGCTCACTTAATAGATGATAGAAACGGGTGGTGTAGGCTTCAAGGTCTTCTTCTCTAAAAGCTTTAAACACCATAAACTGCTTTTTCAGAAGATTACATTTACCAGCTTTCACCTGAGGGCTTCCCTCACACCTCTTCTCTAGAGCATCCCACAGCTCTTTCGCTGTGTGAAAGGACTTCAACTGATGGTTGATCTCCTTTGGAAGGCTCATTTTTATTGATGAATGTGCCTTATTATCGATAGTGAATTCTTTCTTTTGATTGTCATTCATTCGATCATAAGTCACAATCACTGTTGCGTTCCCTACCTCAGCTGTAGGTGCAACATATCCGTTCTTACTACACAGCCAGATAGTTATGTCGTGGAATCTACGGTAACTTTCGAATCTGTCTTTCCACCCATAATAGTCCTCGAGTCTAAGCAATTTTGGTGGAACATTAGATTTTCCAACCTCGTGTTCCATTTCAATCATTCTACTCAAGTCAGACATCTTGGTAAGTCTTAAAAGTTGTCAAATCACAAATTATTATTACTTCAATTCGCAGGAGTATCTCAACTCGCAAAGGATTTCAGCTCGCAAAGAAAGTCAACTCGCAGAAAACTCAGTTCGCAAGGAACTCGGTTCGCAGGGAATCTTAACTCGCAGAAACTTAATTCACAAAGGAACTCAGTTCGCAGGAAATCTCAACTCGCAGAAACTCAATTCGCAAAGGAACTCAGTTCGCAAGCAATCTCAACTCGCAAGAGACTTTCAACTCGCAGCTGAATCTCAACTCGCAAGGAACTCAGTTCGCAAGCAATCTCAACTCGCAAGAGACTTTCAACTCGCAGCTGAATCTCAACTCGCAAGGAACTCAGCTCGCAGCTCAAACCCTAATTCTCAACTCGCAAATAACAGTAACCCTAATCTCAACTCGCGAAACGGCGCCTCGAAGTCTGGGAACTGAAACTTTTTGGTATTTTACGAATAAATCCGTAGATTTCCTTCGAAAAACGACCCTAAAGTTGTTATATTACCAAAAACCTTGAACCCACAACGTTTCTAAGCCCGAAAGCTCTGATACCAATCGTAATATCACTAGATCTTGGTTCGATAACGGATTATCTTTAGGTATTGAGGTGCGGAATCCCTCAATACATAGGTTAATTGCTAATATAACTTATCTACCAACTAACAAGCTTTGTTTTGATATTAACTAACGTTAAACACTCAAAACCGAGCCTATTCAATGGTAGGTTTAATATCTGCACGTTTTTCGAGGAGAGAATATTTAATGCTTTGTGTGTGTAATAAATGGCACGGATATCGAGAATAATGCAGCAATATATTATTTATATCTGGTTCAACTCGCAAGCCATGGGCCTTGCGAGTTGACTCAACTCGCAGCCCATGGGCCTGCGAGCCCAGATTGCTGCGAGCCCAGATCTCAACTCGCAGGGGATAGCTGCGAGTCCAGATGGGACTGCGAACTGAGATCTCATCTCGCAGGTTGTTTGACCTGCGAGTTGACTTCTCATTTCTCGGTTTAGACTTTAACTTGAAATCGATAATTATCTAACAGTATTTAACCATTAATAATAGCAAGTTAATATCATACATTTACGAGTCTAGACCAATTATACAAGTTTGATCATAAATACACTAGTCCTATTACAAGCTAGATCTGTTGTCACAATAACATGTCCCAACAGACTGTATAGTTGTTTCATTTCTCAAATTGAGCCAAAAAATGTTCAAATGGCTCTTAAGGATAATTCCTGGGTAGAAGCTATGCAAGAGGAGCTTGCACAGTTCAAGAAGCTCAAAGTATGGGAGCTAGTTGATCTACCAAAAGGGGAATATGCAATAGGCACCAACTGGGTGTTTAAGTGCAAACGTGATGACAAGGGAGTAGTAACTCGCAACAAAGCTAGATTAGTAGTTCAAGGATTTAATCAACAGGAAGGGATAGACTACACTGAAGTGTTTGCACCAGTAGCAAGGTTGGAAGCAATCCGATTGTTTCTGGCATATGCTGCACATAAAAGAATCAAAGTCTATCAACTTGATGTCAAGAGTGCCTTCTTGTATGGTAAAGTTCAGGAACTAGTGTTTGTCGAACAAGCTCCGGGGTTCAGTGATCCAGTCTATCCAGACCGAGTCTATAAATTGGACAAGGCTCTGTATGGACTACATCAAGCACCTAGAGCTTGGTACGAAACTCTATCTACTTATCTCTTGGAAAATGGGTTCAAAAGAGGGCAGATAGATTGTACATTGTTCATCAAATGGCAAAAGGAAGATTTCCTACTTGTTCAAGTGTATGTCGATGATATCATTTTTTGGATCATCCGATGAGAAAATGTGCAGAGACTTTGAACAAGTTATGAAGCGAAGATTTGAAATGAGTGCGATGGGGGAATTGAATTTCTTCTTAGGATTACAAGTTGATCAAAAGAAGGATGGATTCTTCATCCATCAGACGAAGTATGTTCATGAAATGCTCATGCGTTTCAAGATGACTGACATTTCGTCATATGGCACTCCAATTCAATTGAATCACAATCTTGGACCAGATTCTGAAAGTACTGAAGATGTAGATCCGACTCTATATCGGGGCATTATTAGTTCTCTCATGTATCTAACAGCTTCCAGACCTGATATAACTTTTGCAGTCTGTTTGTGTGCGCGCTTTCAATCTACTCCTAAGGAATCGCACATGAAAGCAGCAAAGAGAATATTGCGTTACCTTAAGGGAAAACCTAAGTTAGGTCTTTGGTATCCCTCGGGTGGCAATTTTGACTTTGTGGCTTATACTGACTCAGATTATGGAGGTTGTAACCTGAATAGGAAATCTACTTCGGGTGGTTGTCAGTTATTGGGTGGTCGCATTGTCTCTTGGCAATGTAAGAAACAAACCTCGGTCGCTATCTCAACCTGTGAGGCTAAGTATGTAGCAGCCGGTAGTTGTTGTTCACAAGTATTGTGGATACAACAACAGCTGCGTGACTATGGTTTGAATTTCACTAATACCCCTATAATGATTGACAATCAGTCAACCATGTCAATTACCAATAATCCCGTGAAGCACAGTAAGACGAAGCACATTGAAATAAGACACCATTTCATTCGTGACTGTGCTGAAAAGCATTTGATTAAATTGGTTAAGGTCATAACTGATGACAATTTAGCTGATCTCTATACCAAGGCATTTGATCGGTCTCGGTTTGAACTTTTACTCCAACTGAATGGGATGAGAAATCCTGAGTAAATTTTTCCCATAAAAGAACTTTGTACCTTTTTCTATTTCTTAGTTTATCTTGCTTTTTATCTTTGCAAAAACAATAAAAATTTGAGGGTCACTGTACTAATTGCAAAGAAATGATGAATCTTTTACTCATGCCTAGAACATTTTATATGTGTGGCCTCTAAGATGCAGAACATTCACAGTAAAAGTACCTAAAAATGCAACGTATTTGATAGCTTCACTTTACGATGTATTGGTAGGCATTCGACATAACGGTTTTCAAGTACTTAATCTATAATAAATAATACGACTTATGTGCTGTCTTTAGTTTGATGTATGGCTTAAGTCTTAATTCTTAGGAGATGGACCGTTCATGAATACTTGTTCTGGATATAAAATAATATTAAAATCATCTGGGGGGTTCACTGACTGGTTCTTCTACTTCATCTAGAAATATGTTGACCTAGATTCAGTCAGTGTATCCTAAAATCTAGAACAAACTCGACCGCGAAACAAGAATACCGTTTTCAAGGTCTCTAGTCAAACTAAGTCGCTTTGTTGTACGAAAGTACAGACCTGTCACCTCTGGTTTGATTTTAGATTTGTTTGCTTCTAACCCTAGTCTTGTCATATATTTGAAACATGTACCTATGTACATTGCTGATAAAGCAAATCGACTTGACTTTAAAGATGAAATAAAAATGAAAAATATCTGTTACATGCTATTTATGACTGTCTAGATCTTAAGGGTATATCAAATGTGAGATTCATATTAGATCGTGAACAATAATCTAATATGTACTTGAAAATTCTAAATGTCGATTGCTTAAGTGGACAACAATACCAATAATCGTTGTGTTCTATTAATTACAACAATAATAATCTTAGGAATAAATGAAAATTCCTAAAACTGTGTATTGTTCTCATCATGGCTAATTCGATCTTTGTATCAGTGACTCTCTCAAAAATATTGTACTGTTCAAAATATGAACAATTTCATATTTGCAATTTTCATTTTATGTTATTTTTAAGTGTTTACATAAATAATTGAATAAAAGTTCTTTATCTTCGGGAAATGTTTACATTTTGTTTGTTTAATTGTTCAAACCTTGCTCACTTGAATGTCTAAGTATTTGGGTGATTGCTTTTCGTTTTAAAATAGAAAAAGTTCAACTTTTTAATTTTAAAATTCTAAGTTCGTACGAACTTAGAAGGTAAGTTCGAAGGATATGTTCATACGAACATATAGGTTCGTACGAACCTACTTAGGGTATAAAAGGGTCAACCTCAGTCAAACCCTTCACATTTTCAGAAACCCTAAGTTCGTACAAACCTACTGGAGCCTTCGAACCTACATACGAACATACCTGCGGTTTCACTTTTTCGAATCAAAAATCATTTTGGGACTGTGTTATTGTGTTTTTGACTGATAATCTTCATCACAATCATATTCCTAAACTTTGTAAGTGATTTTTTCATGATTTGAAGCGTTAAACATCAACACATTCGGATTTAAGTTAGGTTTTGTGAAAAACAAACTTAAACTCAAAATTGTATAACTTGTAATGGATAAAATTGCTGTGTTATGGTTCCTTATGCTAAACCGAACCTAGGCGCCACTTATTCCATGGCTTGATTGCATTTTTGAGCGAAAAAATTTTGAACTTATTTTTTCAGTTCATCCGTTCGAACCTACATGTTCGTACGAACCTAGCCAATGTAAGTTCGTACGAATTTAAGTTTGACTTGGTCAAATAGTAAGTTCGTACGAACCTACAAGGGCAGTAAGTTCGCACGAACTTAAGTTTGACTTGGTCAAACAGTAAGTTCGTACGAACCTACAAGGGTTGTAAGTTTGTACGAACTTATATGTTCGTACGAACCTACTATGGTTTGAACTTTGAAAATTTTTTTAAGACTTGTTTTAATCGTAGAATCTTGTTTGCAGGGTTCTAAATTAATTATGTCTTATAACTAACATTATTATGCTTTCTTTTTGGTGTGTTTGTGTTTGTTTTGCAGAAATGGCTGATCTTGTGCGTGAGTTCCACAACAAGCACAATGTGGCTGTTTCCTTTGATCTTGCCAACCCAGCGACTGCTCCATTTTGAGGCATGCTAGAGTTTCTCATGCGCTCGCGAGTGTTTCATGCACTCTCTCACTCGCCGACATTGAGGTCTCGTTACCTCAGTCAGTTTTGGGCAACGGCTGTTCATGATTGTGTGCCTCAGCCACCTGTGATACGGGCAACAGTGAATGGGGTTGATATTGAGTTCACTGCTGAGTTCCTGAGGCAAGTGCTGCAGTTAGGCACTGAGGAACAGGAGAATGGACCAACTACTTTCCCACTTGAGATGCGTGCTGGCGCGTTTCAACGCATGGGTTATGTGGGAGATGTTACCCACACTCAGTACACCAAGAGTTTGGTCTACGGTCAATGGAGATATTTGATGCATATCTTGCTTGTTTCCTTTGGTCCGAAGAAGGCAGGATTAGATACAATGAATCACAAGCTGCAATCAGGGATGATTTCCCTTGTTTACAACAAGCCATTCTGCTTCTCTCAATACTTTTTTGATGAGATGGTGCAGCAGATTAAGGGGAGTGTTAAGGAGCATTTCATCTTGTACCCCCGATTTGTGATGATGGTGCTGAATGCACTAATTCCCAATCTTCCAGCAATCGACCCGGTGGTTCATCTGATGCCGGTCGACAGGAAGATCTTTGGGCACTGTCTCAGCCACAACAAGAGACGTGCCATTGCTGATAGGCCACAGGATGTGCCTTTGTTTGGGGCAATCATTGATCCTAACTATCAGGCTCCACCAGATAATGGCTGGTTGGATGTGCCTGTGCCCCAGGCAGCTGCTGAGGTTCAAGCTCAAGAACCCGAGCCGGCACCTGCTCAGGCTGAAGTGGCTGCTGTTTTGCCACCGTAGGAGATTGTTGAAGAACTTTTACATCAGATTGAGCATCCTGCTGAGGGAGAGTCTGTTGATGTTGTGGTCGCTGCTGGTTTGTTAAGGGATGTCTTGCAGGGCGAGGGAGGCCCTAGTACTATGGCTGCTACTTCTGAGCCTGATTTTGATGATGTCTTTCAGGACATTGAAGACTTCTATGTCGATCGTGACATACGGTCTCCACCTGCTGCTGAAGCTGATAAGGATCCAGCTCTTGATTCTGAGGCTACAGAATCTGATGCAGGTGATGCTGCTGATAGTGATGATGATGATGACTCGGACAGTCCTATGATTGGTTTTCACGGGTCTAAGGGGGTGTTGATTGACCCTAAGGCTGCCCGGGAAAAGGAAAAGGGCAAAAGAAAGGTCGAGGAGGATGATGTATATGTTCCCGAGGACTCTGATGATGACTCTGAGCCGGAACAATTCAGGGTGCAGGCTCGCAAGCGCCAGCGTCCAACAGGTGTAGTTATTGGAGCGGGTGGTTCTACTCCTATGATTGTCACACCCACTCCACTACCCAGTGCTCCATCATCCACACAACCACCACCTGTTTCCTCAACACCGACGCCACCTGCTACTATAACATCTACTCCACCCGTCACCGCAGCACCTCCCAGCTCTACTGATGCTCCTTCATCCTCGACTGTGACTGACTCTGAACGCTTTCTCAAACTTGAGTCCAGAGTTTGAGATTTGGAGGCTCTTGTCACCTTCATGACATCTCAAGTTATGTCACTGAATAACTCTATCTCTGACCAGAACAAAGCCTACTCACTACTCATCAACACCATTAGTAATCTAATCGATGATGTAGCTGACAAGCAGAGGCAGATTGACAGGCTTGATCGGTTGGTCACCAGCTTTCTCGCGGGCCCGCCATCTCAGGGGGAGATATTGGTTTATACAGAGTCATGTCGAGAAGATGAACTTGCAAAGAAGCGTCGAGATGACACAGATGATGATCCCGCCGCTCCGAAAGACAGTGAGCTGGCTGGCCCTTCAACGGCTGGTCAGCAGACTGGTATTCAGGGGGAGTCTGCTAGTGTAAGTGAAGGTGTTTCTAAAGATGGAGCGAGCGGATCTGGACAGGGTGCGGGTGACTTGGGGGAAAAGAAAGCAGAAGGGTCAGACTGGAGCAAGAATGTCGAAGAAGATGCAGCTCAGTCTGGGTGGAACAAAGAGTCCAGTGAGGCACCAGTGGAGGGTCAGACACAGGCAATGACAACTGGATGGAACCAGGCGGGGTCTAGCGGTGGTGCAGCGGCAGATGCTGGTGGTAGCCAGAAATCAGGGTGGGGTGCAATGAAGAATGAAAACGAAGCAGATAAGGAGAGCAGCCCTATAGATCTTACAGAATCTGATACCATCGAAGCACTTCTTGGCTTAGATGAATTTGACAGTGATGGGTCAGAACTAAAAGAAGGAGAGATCCTCAGTACAGGAGTTGCAGAATGGAAGTCAGATGAGGAGACTGTTCAAGATATAGATGTTGATATAGATGAACATGTCGTGCCCAAGCAACCTGTCACTGAGGTGATTATTGAGTCTGAAGATGGTGAGAAAGTGCTAGATCGCAAGGACATAGAGTCTGATGGTGATGAGGTCCTTGGCGATGAGGCAGCTGAAGAACCAGAACTGTCCAGAGCTGAGCTGAAAGCCTTATGGTTTAAGAAGGCAGAAAAGGAACCTGAGATAAAATATAAAGGTGATATAAGGGTCAAGGGGGCAGGAAAGCTGAGCAAAGGCATCATAAGTTGGTTCTATGACAGTGAACTGAAACTGTTCATAATTAAAAGATATGATGGAATTCAGTACCTAAGAAGAAAACTGAAAGCATTCAGCTCGCTGCCAAAGATCGAACTGAAGGAACTGGCCTGGATTGACATGGTAAATGTCAATAATGATCCTTACGCTGGAACTCTAGAGAGAATCATTAAGCGTGAAGGAAGAACGAATAATTTCGTTGATTTAAAACCAAGATCAGGAAAAAGAGTTCCCGACTTGACCCGGATTTGGGACGACCAATTAATCGGGAACGGAGGGTTGGCGCCACGCATTAAACGGTCAGCATCGAACACCGCCGAAAAAAACAACATTAAACGGTCAAACACGGATTAATCGCCCAAAATCCGTCAAAGTCAAACATTAGTCTACGTACGTTTTTATTTTTAATATGAGATATAATAATAATAAGTACCAGGATCTGAAAAGAAAGAAATTTGGGAGAGAAAGGAGAGAAAGATATATTTAAAATTATGATTCAGAAAAAACAACTATAATTCAATAAAAAGATAAATATAATTTAAAACTGAATCAAAGAGTTATTTTACTAAATCAAAGGGTTAAAAAAGTTTTCTCCCCTTTCTCCACTAAATTTTCAGCCGCTCCATAATAATAATAATTAGGGTTACGACCCCATTTTTACAAAATTGGGTCGCTATTCTCTGTTTCTCTCTTACAACACTCATACGCAATCACCGGGACACCAAATCCGATTCAATTCACCACGAGACAACAATGGTACAATAATCTGTCTTTCGTTTCGATTTCACCATGATATGAATTGGGCCGCTATTCTTCTGATTTCTGATTTCTAATTTCTAATTCTCTGATTTCACCATGATATGAATTGAACAATTGAACGATTATGTTTATGTTAAGCATGTTTATGGTTCTATTTCGTATTTTTGCACATATAATTTTGATATTTGTTATTTAAATTAAAAAAAAAAAAATCAGGGCGCGGCCAATTAATCCCTAAAAGATGCGGCCGTTTAATCCCCTCCTAGCGCTTTCTGCAACCTTTTTATCATCTTATTTTTGTAAAGGCATAGGGTATTGTTGTCGCTTTGGTTAGAATTACACAAGTATGATTGAAACATATTATTATTTTGCACGACAGAGAGATTCTGCACATTCAACAATGGATATGGAAGTGGACGCCTCTCAAGATAATAGATGGAGCCTTGAAGGAGAAGTTGATACGCTAGTTCAAGACATACTGGAACTTAGTTTCTCTGATTTAAAAGAGAAGCCTATGCTTTTCGGTACCAAAGAGGAGTATGGTGATTACCAATGGTAGTACTATATGTTGTTTCTGCGTTTTTACCGTCTTTTGTACATTTTTGCTTTTTCTTCTGAATTATGACAAATTTACAGCGATAATGTCTTGAGCATATGGCTTCAGTTAAGAGATGAATCAGAACAAAAGTATCCGGATATTAAAAACCCAAGAGATGTTGGAGAGGTAATATTATTGCGTTTTTGAGTTTTCTCTACCAACACATAATGTCGTCTAATTCTATGTTTCAGTTATTATAGGAAATCAAGAAACATCTTCAGAAGCGGGATGACATGATAAAACAAGCGTCCATACATGATATTGGTTTTGTCACTTTTAAGTTATCAGGGAAATGGATTGCGGAGGTACTTTTTTTTTTTTCCAAAATTTTTTTAAAGCATACATTACAGTTTTCACCTTTGTCTACACTTTTTTCTTTGTAGAGCATTCATAAGGTGGTAAGACACGGTATACAAACATGGGCACCAAAACTTAATCTGGGAAAGGTGATGATAAACTCTCCGTCATTGGATAATGATACAGCAGAGGGAACGTGCTGCGCTTGGTTACGTCGCTCTTATATTATAAACACGCTAATTCGTATGCTCAACTATTCTAAAGCTGATGTCACCGTCTTTAGGGAATATCCTCAGGTATATATGCAGTTGATCTAGCTGTTTGAATGTTTGTTATATTCAATCGTTTTGTATTTACATCTGTTTATATTCTATGAAATTACATTTTTCGCCTCTTTGATATAAAAATAACCATATTTTGCTGTTTATGAGTTTAATAATTCCATTTATTTTTCAGAAGGATGACAAGGATAAAGCTCAGTGCAAAGTGGAAGAATGCTTTTCGATTGAAGAAAGAGATGGAAATGTGATGATATCTGTTAGACGTGAAGAAGAATGGAAACCTTTTATTCGTGGGAAGAAAGATAGAGGTTTCGGCAATGCTTCTAGAGATCTTAGCAATTTGTGGTACTTTACTTGCTGAGTTTATCAATAACATATGAGTATATCAATTGGCTAGTATTAGATTTGCGCCCAGTGACGGAGCTATGTATGTGACAGGGTAGGCCATAGCCAACCGAAAGTTTGGATGATAAGCCTACATATTCCTTAGGTTTATGTTACGTCGGTCACCAATTGTTTGTTTGGCCCACCCTTTTAAATATTTACATTTCACTCATTTTATTAACCAAATTCCGATTACATTAGTTCTATTCTGGTCTATCTATTTTAATTTTATCTAGTTTCCTCTCTCGTAGCCACTTGTTAGGGTATTGATTAATATGTTGTTCGAAAATCAAACATTTGTGTTCATTATGTAGATTTAAAGCTCAAAATTAATTGTATTATATAGTTTTTGTCGATTAAAATAAGTTCAATAATACTTTTCTTAAAGATTTTGAATGGTATCTTTTAGTTTATTATGTCTTCCAAATGTAAAGTTATCGTTTAGCAATAATGTTGGTAATCATGATTTCTAACATTCTCCGGACTAAATTACAAAAAATTGAACTCACCGTCCCACAAACTCCAACCGAATAAAGCCATCTCTTTTCAAGAGTTTAGGCCAAAAGATAAAAAATAGAACTCGAGACCTCTCACATATTAGTTATGACACTCTTAAGTTTTTTGTCACCATGCCACTCCTGAGTGGTTTGTTTAGCGTCATTATTTTGTAGGCTAAAAGCTAATATATATGTTGGCCCACCCGTAATTAAAATCTTGGCTCCGTCACTGTTTGCGCCTGAACTGGTAATAGTTTAAGATATCTTCTTTATTTAGTGTAAACAGTGTTACCTTTCACCAATGATACATGAACAGTGGCTGTAAGATCTTCTGTCTGCATATGTAGGTATGGACTTGAATGTGAAAAAGCAAATTGGATAGTAAATGTGATTCCCGTACAACAACAAGAGTATTATGAAATGTGCTTTACTGTAAGTAATTTTTACAAAGCAGTTTAAAATGATAACATGTTCAAATTTACAAGATGCAGAAATTGAATACTGATTCTTTTTTCAGGCTGCTAGACAAGTACGGTGGCTCCCAGAGTATAGGTACGAATCCCCTGGCGCGAGTTATGCAGGATATCGAACCTGTAGTAATGAAGTAGATAAGTTAATCCCGTTTCTTCAGCAAATGCAAAGGGAATCTGCTGAGTTGCCTACAACATTACTAGATAATGCTTTTGCGTAAGATTCTCATGCGTTTATCATAATTTTTACCCTTATTGTACTTTTGGTATCAGTTTTAATAAGACGAGTAGAGTGGTAAATGTGGATTTACTCTGAACTTTCTTTAATCAAATTTTTATCTCCAGAATCTTTTGTATTAAATTCAACAATGTCTGCACCGGCTATTCTCTTTGTTGAAGATAAACGAGATACCCTACTTTTAGGTCAAGTTTCGTACTTGTTCATATTCAGTGCTGTGCGTTTTCTGTTCGTTACAGGTATACATTCTTGAAAACCCATAGATTGGCGGATTGTACATTGAATCTTGTTGAGATGGTTAAGGCAGAGGTATACATTCTAATGATGTTATGCTATTGTTTATTGCATCTCTCATCAATTTGAAATCTTTACACCAATCTTGTTTTTGATCTGCTCAAATTCAACGATAAATAGGGGAATACTATTCATCATCTGTTAGAAACACAAGCTCAAATTCGTTCATTTACTACAGAAGCTTGTGAAGACGTCGATGAGTTAAAGAAGGTAACAATTTCTTGTCAGGGTTTCATTGTTGTTACAGTTTCTCATTTCGGCCCCTATTATAGTGCATTCTTGTTCTTGAATAATAAGTTAACCGACATAGTATTTCAATTCTGTTACAATTTTCTCATGTCGGCCCTTAATTGTTTGCAACAGGCTTCAGAGTTAACATTGGGTGAAGGTGAAGTATGGGAGGAAGGTGTAGAACGTGTGTTGGGATTCCATTTACTCACGTTTACTGAGGTGTCTTACTGAACTTTTACTACTTGTTTGAACATACACACGTAGTTGAAGTCATAAAGCTTAGTTTTTGGAACTGAAAACTTGGTTTTATTTTCCTAGGTTACTCTAAAACATTATAGTTTCTTGTAATATGCTCTTCAATGTATGGTTGATTGAGCTTATCTAGTCCCATGCTTAAGGGAAGCAATAATACAAAATGATATGTAGCTTACTAGACCATAAGGAAAATTTGAGAATAATGAAACAAATAATCAGAGGGTATACTGATTAAAAAGGCTAGTTTGGTTTCTAACTCGGCAGAAACATTGGGGTGAATATTCAATACTGATTTACTTGCGTACATGAAGACATTTCATATATGTAAAAGAAAAAAGTGAACATGTTTACTGTTATAATTTGTCTTAAATTTATAAATATGAATAAGTATATTTTATTATTGTATTAATAATCTTACTTTGTTTTTCAGGTTCTCGAAAGGTCTTGTGTATCTATCTTGCCACATATTCTGTGTGAATACCTTCACGATTTATCTGAGATATTTGAACGTTACCGCAAATCTTACGAGTCCTCTGTGTGCGAGGTATATTTGCTTACGTATGATTTTTCTTATACACTATAGAATTTTATTTCCCTTTCTCTTAGACCAAAGTTAAATTTTAGAAAAGTTTATTAGATTTTTAAAATGATGAATGATGATTTTTGTCTCGATTTGCCGTAATTTTGAAAGTTTTGCTAGGTTAAATGGTATGCTAAGCAGAAAGTAGATCATTGATATATTTAGTTACCAAATGCTTTTTCTCATATGATATTGAATTTAATTTCCGGTTCTCTTAAACCAAGTTTTTCGAAAACTTTATTTGATTTTTTGAAAGACGTGATTATTTTTTGTTGGGATTAAGCGCAAGTTTTGGCAGGTTGGATTTGCTGTGGAGCCAACGACCAGATTATTGTTGTATGAGGCGACTGCAGTAGTAATGGAAAAAATCTTTTGGGGATCAATTTGGTATGCATTATCTATTTGATTTTTTTATAGTATGGCTTCTTTTTTTCCGGGGTTCTGATATGCGGGACTATCTTTTAGATTTATTTAAGTTTTGAGCTTTATTTAAATTTGTTTGGGTGTATTAAGATAACATTAAAACTCAGCACCATACTAATGAATCAGTTCATGTTTAAACAAGTCACTATGAAGAAGTAAAGTATAAAGACAAGTTTTAAACAACTCAAGTTTTAAACATGTTTAAATTTGTTTGGGTGTATTTTTAAAAACTAGGTCAAACAATTCCACGTTTTCCAACAAGTTTTATAGTTTTGTGTGTGTGTGTGTGTGTAGGAATCTTCATCCCCGGAGGGATCAATTACGAAATCACTGTTAGCAACATCATCCGCTAAGCGACCAATGGATGTAAATGCTCCAGTGGCTGATGCAGAGTGTGATAACAAAAAACAAAAGAGGGCTGTTGGTGGCGCTCCTGAGAATAGTTTCAATCCTCGTTTGCTTATTCCCAGTGCCAGGTAACTACCAGTTTCGATATCGAAAATAATCAGTCTTTTCTGTTCCAAATTTAATTCATTTCATGCAACATAAGTAACTATAGGGTTGTTTGCATAAAGTATTGTTCCCTTACGTTATGCCTATGTAAAACAATTTTGTGTAAAGGCTGGTTAGTTTTTTAATCTGTAATTGTAATATAATAAATAAATTAAAATTATGTATAAAATTAACAATTTTGTTAGCTTTAATCAATTCTTAAAGACTAACTTTACGGGTTTTATGGTTTTGAAATGACCCAAACTGGCTACGAACAAGCCCATCTTCTAGTGACTCGGAGGTCCACAAACATTTTAATTTCAACCGTTGTAGTTTTCTTTTTCTTTTTTGTAAATTTGAGTTATTAAAAGATAGTTTTGTTTGGGTCGATAAAGTACTTATCAAAAGATGGTTCAACATCAAAATGCTGCTCATCGTTGACTCGAATAAAGTAGTTAAGTATACCTTCTGTATAAGAATAGGGAATTATGTCTTTGCTTTGGGGTTGGATCTGGAGATTATTATGCATCGAGTTCGAATTGAATGAACAGTATCCAGTTGCGAAAGGTGAGGTTTATGTAAGATGATTAAAAACTTTATTTTCATAAGACAGATGACGTACTAGAACTATTATTGACACCCCTCAATTACATAAATATTGCTCCGATAAAGATAATGTGAGAGAATAGAGATTATGTTCTGAAAAGGTACTCCTTAGAGATTTATTTTATCCCCTAATCAGCTTTTATAATCTGTGTCTTGCCCAATGCTAACAAGTGTTTTTCATGCTTACTCTCTACTATATACATAGACTTTGCATAACCTAGTGCTATGCAACTATTGAAAACCATCTGATTTCTACACTTGTAATTTTTTAATTTTTTTTTTAATTTGTGGTTTCTGTTTTGGTTTTCATCAGGGATCCACCTAAAAATCCTCGGTTTGAGACATTTTCTATTCGTCTCAATATTCATAGAGATATCGAGTTTAAAAGGGGTAAGCTGCTTGGACATATTTCAGTATCAGATAATACTGGATTACTATCAGATGCGTGGGTGGAAACATATGAGCCCGAATATAGTCTTGTTACATTATTCAACTGTGACTGGTGTGATTCCGAAGACATGATGAACTTTACGACTTTATTGTTTGGCAATATCAGTTCGCGTCAATCAATTCCATTCTCTTCCTATATGGATATTTCCATGAAACTGTTTGTCACTAATGAGAAGGATGCTGTTTTTCAACTTTGCGAGCAAGATTTTGACATAAGCTTCTCAAAATTTTGGGAACAGGATATAGATAGTAACTGCCGTACTATTAGGGTTGTGGGTAAGGATGGTTCTGTAGTGATGCATTACATTTTGTTAAAGGATGCGGTAGATGCTGCTATTGAGTTAACGTGTACGTCGCTTGATGATGGTCTAAAGGTTTATGGAAGCATTTTCGCTTATTATGGCAGTAACTTTGATTATCAGTGCGAAGATGAACATCTGGGCTTTCAGAGAAGTTTCTACACGGTATTACTCTATCGAAACGATCCTAGTTCTCTTTCACGTGGTGCTAAAATTCCGCTGAGGAAATCCTTGATGGCAGTACCAAACAAGGGCTCCCTTGTAATTCAATTTCAGCTAATTGATGAGTCTTATAATGAGATTTTGAGCAAGCGTATCGAAATTTCTTCGCAAACTAAAGATGGCACAGAAGCTGATCTTGATGGGTTAGGTTGCTCTTTCCACCTTAAAGTGGATTGGAGCCAAGGTGAAGGTTGCGACAGAGCTGGTTCGTATCTGCTTTAAGGGTGTGTTTGGTAGAGGGAATTCGAATCAAGGAAATGGATATGCCATGATTTCCCTCGTTTGATAAAGTGGGAGAAATGAAAAAAGTGGAGAAAATCAAAGTCTCGAGAATTTGATGCCTTTGTATTTTGGTTTCTTTTATTTCCATTCTTTACGGTGTGGAAATCAGAGAACTTGTCTCTAAATACTTGTGGCCTACTGTTAGTTAAAGTAAATACTATGAGATGTTTACACTCTTAAGTTGTTGATTTATGCAGGTAACATCATATCATTTGGTCATGTTCTTTATGATATTGATTCAGGTCCTTTGAGTTACAAATTTAATACACATGACATAATTATAAAAAGATGTATTCCATTAAATTGATTTTTCCTCCAAAAGCTATGTAATGATCAGTGGTTAAAAGCAGGGGTGAGCAGAAAAATCGAAAAACTGAATCGTAACCGAAATAATCGAAATAACCGACTGAAAAAAACCGAACTGAACGTAAAACCGACGATTCGATTTTCAATAATGTAATAACCGAAATATTTCGATTCGATTTGATTTATACATAAAGACCGAACCGATAATAACCAAACCGAAATTTTTTAAATATTTATAATTTTATATATACTATTTCAAATATTACGTTAAGTTTCTAAGTCTATAATTTTTCAATTAGATCTTTCGAATAGCGTTAACCCTTGAATTTCTAAAGGTTTTTCTAATTCAAGTATTTTATTTCTTAAAAGTAGTCCAACTAAAAAGTATGACTAGCCATTAATTATTTTGTCCATACTAGTAACGTAGGAGTAAGATAAACACATTTCAAATATCTACTTTTTATTGAATTTGACGTATTTACGTAAATTTCCACCTACCACACTACTTCCATTTTTATGAATAGCCATCAATTATAAGTTAGATATATAGTTAGGTATGGATATGCATGTAATACACTAAATTTTTACCTACCACAATACTTCCATTTTTCTATATATATTAAGTAATTCACTATCATTTTTATTAATAGCATTGTAATTTTCATATTATACACACAAACACATTAGGTACAAAAAATGGATTTGGTTAACGATAATGATAATATGAATGATATTCGTGTGTCTGTGAATAAAGTTCGTGTTCTTGTGAAGTATGTGAGGTCTACTCCCGCAAGGCTTCAAATGTTCAAGTCTTGTGTTGAAGAGGAGCAACTAGAAAGTAACAACCTTGAACAGTTACGCATTGATCTTGATTCAAGATTAATATATAGTTTTTTGATGCTTGTGTAAGGTCGTCTCTAGATCTTGGTTATCGATAACGAATTATCTTTTAGGTATTAAGGTGTGGAATCCCTCAATACTTAAGGTTTTAGACTTATATAACTGATCTATCAATTAACAAGCTTCGTTTTGATATTAACTAGTGTTAAATAATCAAAACCGAGCCTATTCGATGATAGCTTTTTATATCTGCACGAATTTCGAGGAGAGAATATTTAATGCTTTGTGTGTGTAATAAATGGCACGGATTTCTAGGTGTCTATAAATGGGCAGCATTAAAATATATATATATGGTTCAACTCGCAGGTCATGGACCTTGCGAGTTGACTCAACTCGCAGCCCATGGGCCTGCGAGTCCAGATGTCTTGCGAGCCCAGATCTCAACTCGCAGTGGAAAGCTGCGAGTCCAGATAGTTGCGAGGTGAGATCTCAACTCGCAGGTCAAACCTGCGAGTTGACTTCTCATTTCGCGAATTTGACTTTAACTTGAATCGATACCTGTCTAATAACATTTAACAAATAATAATAACAAGTTAATATCATATATTTACGAGTCTAAACCAATTATACAAGTTTGACAATAAATACACTAGTCCTATTACAAGCTAGATCTGTTGTCACAATAACATGTCCCAACAAACTCCCCCTTGACAATAGCTCTAGCGTCGTTATCTTCAACTTTGTTCTTGGTCTTTACTTGTAAATTTTACTCCCCATATGAATCTTCATTCTGACACAAGTCTTCACCATTAATTGATAATCTCTTGCAAGATCACCCCATGCTTCAGTCGTCAGGATCCTGTTTTCGTTTAACTTTAACAGATCCTTCTTCGACAGATTCATAAGGTGTCGATGGTCATAGACTGTGAGAATTATTCTCTCTCCTCCTTCAACTTCATCGTCAGCTTCAACCATGACAGCTTCACCAGTCTCTGAATCCACGTGCCAATTCAGAAGATTTCCCAGAACATTCTGTGGCATTGTCTTCAGTGGTATCTGCTGAACACACTTGACAGCTGGATAAGTCTTCATTCTTCGACGTCTTCCGGTTCTTTCGCTTCTTTCGTTAAGCTTTATTGTTTTTCCAACCCTCGGCTTAATCCTTTTAAACTTCAATGATCTACCCTCAGTCCTGATGATCTTTTCTACATATCTTCCAAAAGGATCATTACTGGGGTTAATCATTTCCAATCTAGCCAAGTCTCGGATCTCAAAACGAGGAAGCGAACTAAAAACTTTAAGCTTCTTATCAAAATATTGAACTCCATCAAACCTTTTGATAGCAAACAGTTTTAGCTCAGAGTCATAGTACCAACCAATTATTCCTTTCTTTGGTACACTCCTTCCCGTGACGTCAACTTCACTAATCCTTATCTTCACCTTCTTCCTTTTTAGAGGTCTAAACAGCGGATTATTCTTGAGTTTTTCTGGAAGATCATCTTCAATCTCAGAATCACTTGATTCATCCAGATCTTCATCCAGATCTACAACTCTTTCTCCATTCTCATCTTGAATAACAACCTTGGTTTTGGATGGGCTAACGATATGTTCATCTATATCAGCATCTAGATCTACACCTTCGTCAATCCCAACTTCAGGAACTGAAGTCCAATCTTCAGGAGGAACAAACTCTCCTTCTTCAAGGTCAAAATCAATGTCCTCATCTAATTCATCTGGCATGTCGCCTTTAGAATCTGATAAGTCCAACGTTTCAAGACCTATAGAAATTCATACACAAATACATTAATATCATAAGTTCTTTCATTGATTTCCCTGAATCAATCTAAGATTTTCTTTATTAATCCCTTTGTGTATTCAAACTATATTATATACACTTATTCAAATCTTTCATTGATTATCATAATCAATCTAAAATTTGAATAAGTCTTATAATATGCGATCTTATAATTCTTTTATCGATCATAGCCAATCTAGAATTATAAAAGACTTATAATATACAAACATTATAATTATAACATTTAAACATTAATGTTTTACACATTCAAGTTTAAAACATCTTAATTACACAAATATATTACAAGTTCAAAAATTACAATGTATTAATATTTACAATCAGTCTATATTAATACAAGCTTCACCTTCTTCAGCTCCACTCTTTTCAGCACCAGCATCTCCACTAGCTTTACCACCAGCTCCACTGCCACTAGCTCCAGCAGACTCCCCCTGAATCATAGCCTGCTGACCAGTCGTTGACGGACCGGCCAACTCACTATCTTTCTGAGCTGAGGGATCATCATCTTCATCACTCTTCTTCTTCTTAGCCAGCTCATCTTCTTTGCAGGACTGTTGATAATATGCAATCTCTCCCTTAGTTGCCGAGTCCGTCAAAAAGCTGGCTGCCAAGCGATCAAGTCTGTCGATCTGTCGCTGCTTGTCTGCGACATCGTCCACCAGATTACTGTTGGTTTTGATCAATAGTGAATAAGCAGTGTTCTGGTTGGTAAGACTGTCGGACATCGACTTCATTTGAGAAAGCAAGAGTGTGACAGTCTTCTGCAGATCTCGAACTTCGGACTCTAGCTGTGTAATTCTTTCAGAATCAGTCCTTGAAGAAGTTGATGGAGCAGCAGTAGTCGTGGGAGCAGCCGGGGCAGCATAAGGTTGCATCTTCTCTGCTATCTCAGTAGCAACAGCTGTCAGAAGGCGTGCTGCAGTTATGCTCGACTTGGTGGTAGGGTGGGAGGATGGCTGAACCAATGTAGCAATCATATCAGCCTCTGAGGGCGTAGAACTTGATTGTGCAGGAGCTGCAGAGGTAGAGGTTTGTCTTGCTTGCTTGAGAGGGCGAGACAATGGCATTTCCTCCTCATCATCTTCTTCATCTTCCTCCTCGACAATGAAGTCTGGATCCAGATCAACAACTTTCCTCTTCTGCTTTAGAGCTGGATCCATAATCAGTTTTGATCCTTGACGAATCATCCCAGCAGGGATCCCAGAGACAAACCCAGGAGGTCCAGACTCATTATCATCTTCAGAATCAGATCCAGAAGCCGAAGCAGCCTCTTCATCTCTTCCGGATGGTCCGGCAGCCTCAGGTGCCTCAGTGGTGTGTTCTTCAACCCTCGGTGCTTCAGCAACATACTGATCCACATCCTGCTGCAGAATATATCACTTATTACAAGAAGTCATAAGTCTTATATAATAAAGTATACGGTTTTACGTGTTTATATTTAAGTCGACACGTCTAACCGTAGACTATATTAATTTATAAGCTCTTAATTAGTTAACTAATCGAGAGTTCGTAAATTAAAATGTTAAAAATCAACTCGCAAAACATGTCAAATAAGTCAAACATTTTCAACTCGCAAGTTTCAACTCGCAGTCAACAAGTCAACTCGCAAGTTTCAACTCGCAGGTCAACAAGTCAACTCGCAAGTTTCAACTCGCAGGTCAACAAGTCAACTCGCAAGTTTCAACTCGCAGGTCAACTTGCTGAGTGGACTCGCAAGTCAACTCGCTAGTTGGACTCGTAGGAGCGGGCTGCGAGTTGAGTTTGGATCTCAACTCGCAGCATGAACTGCAAGATGACATCATTTTAAATTTTAAATTTGGGCGAGTTTTAACATGATCAGCCTATGTCAACTTGTTCAATATACTCAGATTTACATAAACCCTAAGGTTTCTTGTACATTTGAGTTATATTTTAGTGATTTTTTGTAATATGAAAACCAAAACCCTCATTTTTATTTAAAATGCCGATTGTTGATTAAATACACGGTGGAATTCATTGATTTATACCTTAAAATGTTCGTATTGTAAAATTGATCAGGATATAGAGAATCAAAGTAGTCCTTTTCTCGTTCAAGAAATCACAGAAATAAATGTATTATCTCGGTTCGCAAGTGAATGGGTTCGCAGGAGATGAAGTGGATTCGCAGAACTGTGTGGGAGTTTCAGCAGGCTCGCAGGTATTTATACCTGTTGACTCGGCTCGCAGAACTCAACTTGCAGAGTTGAGTTCAACTTGCAGCCCAAAGTCAACTCGCAACACTATTTTTAATTCGCAATTTTTGTCCAAAAATACATTTTAATTATAAAACGTAATTTTAAGTCCAAAAACTAAACAAGTCTAAAATAAATTATTTTTCACTTGTGAGACTTAGGAGAATGCGCACAAGTCTAAAATCTGAGGATCTTTCACTTGTGATACAATCATGCGATAATACGAACAAGAAAAACATAATAAAAATAAGATTTACAAAAATAAGAAAAATACGAACGAATGCATAAAAATAAAATAAATGACAATGATTCATAATAAACATTGGTAGTAAATACCCTTGCATTAATGAAACACTTAGACTAAAATAAAAATACAATAAAATAACGTGAAATAAATCCTAATCGAGGGCGTTAAGTAATTATCGACAGCGGGATCATATTAGAAAGACACAGCTGAACCAACTGATGAGTAAAAATTCTAAGAAGATTGTTAGTATTCATACCTCATGAAATTCTCAAAAGTTACACAAAATCTCACAATCTTAACCATTTTTCAACTTACATTTATAAAAGTATAACTTGGTTACCTATCTCCACATAATATAACATTCACATCAAAATGAAGTGATTTAAATATCATAGATAGTTCAAGATGATTACCGGTATTATAATCCATATAAACAAAGTCTACACTGATTTCCAAGCAAACCTTTTATTGTTTGTATGTGAATTACCTAATGTGATCCGAAATATGACATACAGAGAAAACTAGTAGACCATATAACACTGTATCTTTCAATTTCAAGGTAGAGATCACTAAATGATGTTCTTTTCGAAGCATATAACATACCTTTGATTGAATTTTAAAATGTGACAAACATCAAACCCGTTTTGTAGATACTAGTGGTTCTAGTTCTGTACTTAGTACAACATAAGATCCCTTAGTATAGACAAAACAAGCTTGAAACTGTTGGCAAAATTAAAGGAGTCAGGTCTGTACTAAGTACAATAAAGACACCAGTAGTTTCACTAACAGTCATAATTCTTATTATTTGTCTTGACATATTTTCATAGATACAAGATAACAGTGTATGGTCAGACTATTCTTCATCAATTAAGACTTATGTCATACGTCATATAGCAAATCACACGAGATAGCACACAGAAGATTTATAGCTTATTATATGCTCAGAAATCAAAGCAGAATTGCCTACCAGTACATCATATAATGAAGCTGTCTAGATCTAAAGTTTTCAAACAAATTATAACGCGTGGAGAGAGGTGTATACTAAAATAAAGATAAGTAAAAGCTTGGTTTTAAAGATGTAAAATTCATGTAACAGATTTGAATCTACTAACACATCTAACTTAGAACGTTTACCTACAATTATTAAGCTAAATCCCCTAATTTACTATCATTTCCCAGTTGATAAAGACTTAACCTTTATCGGAGGCGATTCCCCTTAGGTAACAAGCAAATGAATGCCATACGCCTGACCCCCTTTTTAAAAAAATAAAAATAAACAAAGACAACTAAGAAATAAAAAAAACTAATTTATTACAAAATAACTCTATGGAAGACTAATCCTCTGGATTTCTCATTCCATTTAGTTGCACCAATTTCTCGAATCGAGCTCTGTCGAACGCTTTGGTGTATAAGTCTGCTAAATTATCCACAGATGGAACCTTAGCTAACTTTATCAAGTTCTTCTCAGCACAGTCTCTAATGAAGTGATGTCGAATATCAATGTGTTTAGTTTTGCTGTGCTTGACCGGATTATTGGTTATTGAGATCGTTGATTCATTATCAATCATCATAGGAGTATTTGTTATACTCAACCCATAATCAAGCAGTTGCTGTTGTATCCACAGAACTTGAGAACAACAGCTGCCAGCAGCAACATACTCAGCTTCACATGTAGAAATGGCGACTGAGGTTTGCTTCTTGCACTGCCAAGAGACTAGTCTACCTCCTAAGAATTGACATCCACCAGTTGTAGACTTTCTATTCTGATTGCATCCTCCGTAATCAGAATCCGTGTAAGCTAAAAAATCTAAGTCTCCATCAGTTGGATACCAAAGTCCCAGCTTCGGCTTCCCTTTGAGGTAACGAAGAATTCGTTTTGCAGCTTGCATGTGAGATTCTTTAGGAGTGGCTTGATATCTTGCGCAGACACATACTGCAAACATTATATCAGGCCTCGATGCTGTAAGGTACATTAGTGACCCAATCATGGCCCTATAAAGAGTAGGATCCACGTCTCTATCACTCGATGTATCTGGACCAATACCATGAGCTTCCGGAATAGGAGTATGAAAAATTCTGGATTCTTCCATCTTGAATCGTTCTAAAAGCTCATTTGTGTACTTCGTCTGATGAATGAAATATCCATCTTTCTTTTGATCGACTTGCAATCCTAAGAAAAATGACAATTCACCCATTGCAGACATCTCAAACTTGTTCTTCATAACTTGTTCAAATTCACTACACATCTTTTCGTCAGATGACCCAAAGATGATGTCATCAACATATACCTGAACAAGTAAAAAGTCTCTCTTTTTCCATTTTACAAAGAGTGTACTGTCAATTCTTCCTCTTGTAAAACCATTCTCAAGAAGATAAGTAGACAGTGTTTCATACCATGCTCTCGGAGCTTGATGTAATCCATATAGAGCCTTATCGAGACGATATACTCTATCTGGATACTTTGGATCGGTAAATCCCGGTGGTTGAGAAACATACACCGTTTCCTTGACTTTGCCATACAAGAAGGCACTCTTAACATCTAGCTGGAAAACTTTCATTTTCTTTGAAGCTGCAAATGCCAAGAATAACCTAATTGCTTCAAGCCTAGCCACTGGTGCAAACACCTCGTTGTAGTCAATCCCCTCTTGTTGATTGAACCCTTGAACAACTAGTCGAGCTTTATTGCGAATCACAATTCCCCGATCGTCTTTCTTGCACTTAAACACCCATCTAGTTCCAATTGGATATTCTCCAACAGGTAGGTCAACCAACTCCCAGACTTGTAATTTAGAGAACTGAGACAGTTCTTCCTGCATTGCTTCTACCTACGAATTATCCTTCAATGCTATCTGAACATTTTTAGGTTCAATTTGTGAGATAAAGCATGAATATAGACATAGATTTGAAATCTCTGTCTCGTTCATTGCAGCATACAAGCTTGAATGAGTGGATGTGCTAGCTTTAGATTGATTTCGAGTTAACACAGGAGAATTAGGATCACCGATGATGTTATCAATCGGATGGTTCCTGTTCAATCTAGTTGAAGTCACAGGTTCAACTGGAATATCATCCTGTAAGTTAGCACCAATTTCCTCCAAAGGTGATATACCATCATTAGTAGTTGATATCCTTAATTGCCTTAGAGGAGTGAGAATATCGTCTACAATCCTCTGAGAAGCAGTTTCGGGATCTTCACACTCTTGAGGTATATCATCTTGAGGTTGTTGTGACTCGATAGGAGAGACCACATCAGTATCGACAATAGTCCTAACATCAGATGTTTGAGCGCTCGATGTTGGAGATGGAGTAGGATCATCATCTCCCGACAATAAATGCTCAGGAATATCTGAGTTACTGACATATTCACTGAGAGGGACTTTGAATGACTTGAAGAGATCTGAATAGTCAAATTGCCAATCCAATCCCTTATGTGAATCATGTGTATAGCTCGTAACTTCAATGTTATAAACTATTTCTACACGTCCCGAAGTTTTATTGAAGACCCGTTTGTTTGGTGAGTTAGGCACATAACCTAGGAAATATCCTTCGTCAGCCTTCTCCCCAAATTTAGGTTGATGACTTGTCTTCAACAACGTACAAGAAACTCCAAAGGGTTCAAACCCTTTCAAATTCGGTTTCTTATTGTTCAAAAGCTCATAACATGTCTTGTTCTGCTTTTTCACCGTAAGAACCCGATTAAGAACATGACATGCTATATTCACTGCTTCTGCCCAAAATATGACCAGAAGCCTTGAATCTGCAAGCATTGTTCTTGCTGCTTCAATTAGAGTTCTATTCTTCCTTTCAGCAACACCATTTTGTTGAGGTTCATATGGTGCACTGAATTGATGTTGAATGCCTTTGCTCAAGCAATATACATTCAGCGTAGAATTCTTGAACTCAGTTCCATTGTCACTACGAATTCTCTTAACTCGTGTTCTATAGATATTCTCTATTAGATCCAAGAACTCCATAAGAATACCAGGAGTCTCATCCTTAGATCCCAAAAAGAATATCCAAGAGAATCTAGAGAAATCGTCTGTAACAACCAGACTGTACCATTTGCCACCTATGCTTCTCTTGCTTATTGGGCCGAAGAGATCCATATGTAGCAATTCAAATGGCTTGGAAATAGAGTTTACAGCCTTAGACTTGTGCGGTTTCTTATGCTGTTTTCCTTTTAGGCATGATATGCACTTGTCTTCGGATGCGAAACTCTTAGGTGGAACACCCAGAACTAACTCATGTTTTGTTATGTAGTTCATCTTACGAAAATTTAGGTGTGCCATTTTCCTATGCCATAGGAGAGAGTCTGATTCTGAAGCCTTGGATAACAGACAAGTAGACTCCATCGAAGTAATAGGAGCATTCATGTTGATAGCATAAATGTCCTTTTTCCTTGGAGCTTTCATCAGTATCCATTTGTCTGGAATGATAAAACCCGGCTTCAGGATCAAGGCCTCTTTCTCTGTGAAGAGAACAGGATGACCTTTATCACATACTTGGGAAACACTCACTAGGTTGTGAGTCAGTTCTTCAACATAACTTACATCCTCAAGAGTAAAAGTTCCGTTTGAAACTTTTCCTTTCCCGGTAATGACTCCTCCTTTATCACCCGCGAAGTGCACTCCTTGTCTCAGTCCACCTCTGAAGTCTGTCAGTAGACTTCTGGTTCCTGTCATGTGCCTAGAGCATCCACTGTCAACATACCACCAGTTGTCCTAGTTCCCAGTCTGCTCCTGCACATACAGGTTGTACACAATCAGTTATCAAGAGGGACCCAAGCCATTACGGTCTTGGTTTGTCCCTTATCATCGACAAACTGTAGCTCTTTAAAGTAACCATCCTTCCCATTAGGAGCTTTGGTCACCTTTGAATGAGCATCAACTTGTTGATGATTAGTGGTCCTGGGTCTATGAGTTGACTGACTTCCAACCCTCCCCGATACATAACCCTGGGATTTCTGCCCTTGGTTACGGCTATTATAGGACCCTTGGTTAACTCCTTGTGAGCGAGATGTAGAACCAATCTCAAAGTGACTTTGGTTCCTTCTCGGAGTCATAAACCTCGACTGCACTTGATCTTTATTAAAATTTTCATGCCGTTTAGGTTTGGGCGGCGAGACACTGTGAGAGGCATCTCTTTTAAGAGCAGTCACAGGTTTAATGCCAATTCCCGGTCTGGACCTAACCTGTCTGTGCTCGAACTAGAGATATTCTTAGACTTATCACTGTTCTCGCGTTTAGGAGTAGCTTCCGTCTTCTTATTGGGACAACAAGAAGATACGTGTCCTCTTTGATGACACTTGAAGCATGACATCTGCTTTCGTGACTTAGTAGTCTTAGCAGACTCCTTCTTTGTCTGATCAAGAGACACTGAAGGTAACTCCTTGTGTTTCTTAATGACCTCATCATTTCCATTAGTACTTCCAATCATTCCACTTGATACAAACTGTACTTTAGTGAATGATTTGACTGTACTCTTGTCTATTGATGAATCATTAACAGTATCCTTCTGAGTCTCAGATGCATAAGACTGTTGAATCTCCAAATCCTCAGTCTCAGGATTAGCATCTATCATCTCTAAGTCAATAGAAGTAGAAGCAGTGTAATTGGCATTAAAGGGCGGAGGAACATCAGAATATCCTAGGCCAGTAACATCTTTTACACTACGTTGAGAACTAATGATTCTTTCTAAGGTCAATGAGGAAGTCCTATAACCTTCAAATTTTCTTTTTAGCTCTACTAGCTTCATGTTTGACTCTGAGAGTTCCTTATCCCTAATAGCAATATTTCTATTCAGCTCATTAAGGTTTAGATATAACCCGTCTATCTTAACACATTGTTCATTAATTATGTCAGTTAGACTAGTCTTATCTAAGGCATCACTCTTAATCTTTTCAGTCAGTGCTAGCTTATCCTCACCTAACCTACGAGCATCAAACTTAGCTTTATCTAATTCAGATGTCAAGATTTTGTTAGATTCAGCAAAAACACTAACCTGAGTTTGCAAATCAGTAACTAAATAGCAAACATCAGCAAGAGTGAGAAGATCCAAACATACCTTTTTCTTTTCAGAGTTAATGTCAGCCATATATGCAACGAAGTCATCGGGACTCATTTCTTCAGTCGAGTTGATGTAGAGTACATCTTCCTCATTTCCCCTGACTTCCACATGTGGTACATTGGCTTGAGGTTCCTCAGCAGTCGGCATGTAAGAAGTTGATTCGATTGGTTTCTCTTGATCGTCAATCTCAACCATGAGAGCTTGCTTAGGCTGAGTCGACCACTCATAAGAACCATCGATTTGTTGAACTACTAAGACCTTGGAAGTCAGAGTACTTCTCGAGTCTTGTTTAGTAGCGCCGGTATCAACCTTTGGTCTCTGACATTCCCTGGCAAAGTGTCTGTAACCCTGACAGTTATAACACTTTACCTTGGATTTGTCAAATCCAGGTCAGTTCCCAACAACTCTTCTACCGGTTCGTTTCAGAAAGTTCTTAACCCTCCTTGACACCATCGCAAGCTGCCACTGGAGGTCCATCTCCTCTAAAATCATCGGGATCTACTTGATCGTAGTCCTCATCAAATTGTGCAGGATCGTTTATCTTTCCTTGAATGTAGTTTTCATAGGAAGCAACGAACGATGCCAGCACCGATAGTTGTTGTTCAGCTGACTTCACACTCATCGGCATCTTATGGTGCCCTTGAGTGGACTTATCAGACGTAGTGTTCCTGCTCCGTTTCTCACCGCCATCTGAAGCTATGAAGCAGAGATCCTCAGTCAGCGTTTCTCCAAGTTCATCAATTTCACCAGCAAACAATGCAGTGGTCGAATTGGATGAAACATTAGTGATATTGGTCTTTCCATTGTATAGACCCGGATTCTGTAGATGATCAGAATCTGTATCTCGAGTCTTTTTGGAGAAATCATAACCCCTTAACTTGTCAATTGCTTGTTCTAGGGTCATGGTGGCATATCTCTCATCATTATCCTTAAGCATGATACCATACATTTCCCACTTACAAGGCAAACCCTCAATGAATTTGTCGGTTTTCTCCTTGTCATTGTAAAAAATTGCGTGATCGTCAAGTTCACTTAATAAATGATAGAATCGGGTGGTGTAGGCTTCAAGGTCTTCTTCTCTAAAAGTTTTAAAAACCATAAACTGCTTTTTCAGAAGATTACACTTGCCGGCCTTCACCTGAGGACTTCCCTCACATCTCTTCTCTAGAGCATCCCATAGCTCTTTAGCTGTGTGAAAGGACTTCAACTGGTGGTTGATTTCCTTTGGAAGACTCATTTTTATCGATGAATGTGCCTTATTATCGATAGTGAATTCCTTCTTCTGATTGTCATTCATTCGATCATAAGTCACAATCACAATTGCGTTCCCTACCTCAGCTGTAGGTGCAACATATCCGTTCTTAATACACAACCAGATGGTGATGTCGTGGAATCTACAGTAACTTTCAAATCTGTCTTTCCACCCATAATAATCCTCAAGTCTGAGTAGCTTCGGTGGAACATTAGATTTGCCAACCTCGTGTTCCATCTCGATCATTCGGCTTAAATCAGACATTTTAAAGTCAAAATCAAGTTATCTTGCGAAATCAATAATCTCAACTCGCAACTAAACTCAATTCGCAGGTAATGTCAGCTCGCAGAAAACTCAACTCGCAAGAACTCAGTTCGCAGGAATCTCAACTCGCAGGAACTCAATTCGCAAGGAACTCAGTTCGCAGGAATCTCAACTCGCAGCTGAAACTCAATTCGCAGAACTCTCAACTCGCAGCTAAGTCTCAACTCGCAGCTAACAAAACCCTAATCTCAGCTCGCAGATAGCAGTAACCCTAATCTCAACTCGCAAAACGGCGCCTCGAAATCTGGGAACCTAAACTTTTTGGTATTTTACGAATAAATCCGTAGATTTCGTTCGAAAAAACGACCCTAAAGTTGTTATTTAACCAAAAACCTTGTAACCACAACGTTTCTAAGCCCGAAAGCTCTGATACCACAACGTTTCGCGAATTTGACTTTAACTTGAATCGATACCTGTCTAATAACATTTAACAAATAATAATAACAAGTTAATATCATGTATTTACGAGTCTAAACCAATTATACAAGTTTGACAATAAATACACTAGTCCTATTACAAGCTAGATCTGTTGTCACAATAACATGTCCCAACAGCTTGAAAGAGCTTTGAAATTTAAAAAGGCATTCTCTAATTTACTTTTGAGAGATTCTAACTGCGAGAAAGCACTTAGAAAGTGTGAGGGTGGTTTGATTGATGAATCAGATTGAGCAAAAGTGGAAGCTCTAGTTGGTACATGGAAAGCCACTTCTCATATTCTCGACGATTGTTTCACAAATGTAGGACCTAGCAAGTAACAACAAAAGATATAAACTATCTATTATCATTTCTTGTAGTATCTAATGAATTATTGTATTTGTTTTTGTTCAAATTTTATGTTCTTGAAGTCGTTGGCGACAATCGATTATGATTACTGTTATCGAATATTAATTAGTATTGTTATCACACTCTATTATTGTTTATATTTATTCAAATTTTTTATTTTTTTGGCAAAAAAACAAAAAACCGCAAAATCATACAAATGAAATAGAAAAATTAAAATTGTCTTAAAAGTTTTATTTTGATCAAAGTGTGAAATTCGGTTATTAACCGAAAATAACCGATAAAAACCGAAACCGAAACCGAATCGAAGAAAAACCGAAACCGAAAGGTTTTGATTATTTAAAAACCGAAATATTCGATTCGATTCGATTTTTGCCAAAAACCGAATCAAACCGAACCGTGAACACCCCTAGTTAAAAGAGTGGATTTGCCATCCAAAGTGTATCAAAAGAGTTAGTTTGCCACAAAGATTTGTCGAATCTAGATTCAATAGAGTTCGAGTACATGGGTTGAAAATTAGTGAGATAGCGACCTTATTATTTTTAGAAAAGAATCGTTAATTCCTTATTGTCATCTTCGTTAATTCCTTACAAATAGGGATATATATATATAGTGGAGATTACCTGGGAAGTAAAAAAAATTAGAGAATGAGAGAAGCAAATCTCAACTTTTGATTTCATCATAAATGAATTCTTAAAATTATATATAATTTCAAAATTTAACAATCATCATAAATGAATATTAAAAATATTTATTTATTAAAAAAACAAGGGCTAAGATTTACTTACCTCTTTCACCAAGGATTTGGAAGTTTCAAATTCTGGGAAAGAGTGAAGCAAATCTCAGCCCTTGATTTCATCATTTATAACATCCATTCATTCCAGATTAATGTTAACTGATATTTTGTCATTATACATCCATGAATGTTAATTAACATCGTTTCTTGATGAATTTTTAGTGATAACATTCGACCATAAATGGTATAATCGGTGTATAATTACATATATGAGTTAATATTTATCATAAATTAATGTTTTAAGAATATTAAGTTGAAATTTTGACTAACATTCATCACAAATGAATGATAAATGTCGGTTTTAAGAGTTTTTTGTTTAAAACGTAAAATTATAACAACATTTTTTTATTAAATGATATATATAATCAATTCATTTATATTTCAAGCTTTAATTTGATGAATCTTGCTTGAAAATCATGTTTTGATGCTAAATGGGTATTTGCTTCCCTAGTTCCCCCTTTTTTTTTGTTTCCCTCTTGATCTCCACCCTATATATATATTATATATATATATATATATCAGGAATTGTTAAATGCATTATTGATGTTTATTTATCTAAATTTATTTAATATATTCACTTATCTTTGACAATCTGTTAGAATTTAAAAGATGATCAAATTGATGTTGTTTTTCCTATTAGCGGGAATTAATAGTTATAAATAGGGGTGGAAACGTGTCGAGTCGAACTTCAGCAACACTTTCTCTTTTCAGTGGTGGGTAGCTGCTGACGACAGGGGTGAGCACAAAAACTGAAAACCCGAATCAAAAACGAAAATACCGAAAAAACCGCACTGAAAAAATTGAACTAAATGAAAAGCCGACGGAGACGGTTTTGATTTCTAAAAAAACCGATTGTTTGGTGCGGTTTTTGGTTGCATATGAAATTCGAACCATAGAAACTATCCCGCCCCACATTTGTATATTCTCAAAAGATTTATTATAAACTTATTTACTTAGTTACTTTAATGATAGATTAAGTAAATCTCTTAGACTTTTGCAACAAAAAATGATTGTTAAGACTTGGATTTTATATTTCTATGATTTTATATTGTTGTTCGGTATGTTATTTGATAGTTTTTGTCACACCCCCATCTCGGGTGGAGGCACGACGTACGTGGATCATAAACAAAGATTATAATGAACGACTTCTAATAGAACAAACACTGTTGAATTACATAGTCATCAAAAGTAAGAGATCCAAGTTTGAAGTCTTAACAATATGGTTACAAACTTTATCGAATAACAAGATTAATTCAAAATGACAAAGTTTATGCTCAGTCCTTCCAAGTGGATGCAACTCCTACGTCAAAAGTGCAACACAACAGCACAACTAAGTAGCGCCTTGGTTACCTGAGAATACATGTTAAAATACGTCAACATAAAGTTGGTGAGTTCATATGTGTAAGAGTTTGTAAAATAAACCCGTGGTTACGAGATTTCAAGTTATATTGCCTTACCACAATATCAAAGTGTATTACTATTGCCATAAGCTCATGAATTGAAACCTTAAGAATTTAGTTGCCTCGCAAGTGTTCTATTCACAACACTCGTAGTGGGTCAAATAATCATGCGTCCGGTTTTCGAGTTGGCGCAACCAACCCAGACGGGGGTGTCAACCCAATAAATCTATTCACAATATTCGCTTTTAAGTCTATAACTAACAATTCATGATAGAGGCTCATATAATTTGAATAGTGGAAACTTATGCAATAAGTAACAGTTTATATGTACTTGTAACCAAAAACAGAAAAGCATGTAATCTCACCCCAAAACATATCAAAGCGTTTAAAATTAGGGGCTATGAAACTCACAATCGGGTTTGAGCGTTTTAGTTCGGATATAACACTCCCTAAATTATATCAAGGTTAGAAATGTAATTTCACACGGAAGCGACGGATAAAGATACTATTTTATATTTTATTACAAAAGGACGATAAACTTTTCGCAAGTTACATCATTTTAATATTTCTGAAACAAAGCATACATTATTGTTCTTCGAAATATACATATTTGCTAACCAACATAACATAAACATAATCATCAGAGATGTAGCGCATGTCAAACATTCCTTTCCAAACACTTCTTCCTGTCCACCCACACTACCTAAATATAACCTGCAGGAAAGGTAGCGGTGGGATTAACACGAAGCTAAGTGAATGAATGTACAACTAACAATTCAATTAGTATAACAATCTGCTTACACTAAGCACAGTAAACACATAAACTCAAGAGGATCGGTGGTTACTGAGAAACCCTACAGCCGCGGTGGCCCTCAGTAACGCTTATCACAATCTGTATAGGCCCATACAAGATTTACCGATAACTTGGCGCTACAACACTACAACACAATTTCCAGTGACAACACATGCATCTGGAACTTGTGTTGAACACAATAGCAACCAAGTCCAATCGCAATTGACCTCTGAATAACACAGATGCCCGAAGGCCACATATGCATAACAAATAGATACAAATTTATAAAACAGACTAAATAGTCTAACAATATCTACGTTACACAGTGTAACCTCATCGTTACTACTCAATCAAATCATGAGTTGCAGATCCACTCACCTGAGGATACCAGCTTACAAGCTCAGTAATCTTATATCACTGAGTCTTCTGCGTTTCTGAGAATAAACAGAGTACAAGTCAGTAGTCTGTTACATAATTCAGTGATTAATACTTATATAATAATCACACATACAAATCATTCTCAATAACCCACTCGGGGTCGACTGACGGGGTCCAAGGAGCTGGCCCCTGGCTGCGGTCCCGTTGGCAGGTCAGCGGGGGGGGGGGGGGGGGGGGGGGGTCAAGGGGCAACGCCCTTGCGGGGCTCGGGGCAGCGCCCCGAAACCTAAACGAAATTAGCCTGCGACATAAACTGGCGACACAACTTGCGACACAAACCTTGTGTCGCTAAACAAGTGTATGCGACATTAACATTGTGTCGCAACTAAAACATATGCGACATAAACCTTGTGTCGCAACATAAGCATGTGCGACATAGCCACTTGTGTCGCAGCATAACAATGCGACATAACCTGCGACATAACCTCTGTGTCGCAAAGATGAACACCCTTGTGTCGCAAAGATGAACACAGCAGACCCCAAGTCCGAAATTCACGAATTTCAACATGTAATACACAAATTAACACATATGAATACATTCAAAACAAGTATTAACAATTATAGCATCAAATAACAAGAGTTTTACCTTGATTTCACGATTCAAACACTCTAATTTCGGATTAAAGCTTGCTTCTCACTTTCTTTCTCTAAATCTCCTATTTCTCTCTCTAAACCTTTCTTAAAACTTGATTTTTGGTATCTGGAAATGTTTAGAAAATAATTATGTATATATATACCCCACTAATTACACTTAAGCACCTTAATAATTTCATTTCAGCACGATCTGCGACACAAGCTGCGACACAACCCTTGTGTCGCACAACCAATACCTGCGACACTACCCTTATGTCGCAAAAAACACTATAATAATTTAATTTTTTTTTTTTTTTTTTTTTTTTTTTAATTTTGGGATGTTACATCGGATGTCTTCCGCGTGCTAGACAAGTACGACTCCTATCCGCGTCCTACGAACACGAGGGTTCTAATTAGTTTCTCGACTAATACGGATTGTTGGGATTGCTTAGCTAGATAATTAAATTACAAAGTGCCGATATAGTTTGAATTTCCGTTTAAACAACATTGTCAGTATTTGTTCGAGTTGTGAACAAAATAATGGAAATATATGAATACAACATCTAAAAATTACCAAACTTGGTATGAAACATGAAATATAGTTCACAAATTTTCTATGAAAATTTGGGGATTTTTAGACTTATGGATTATATATAATCATTTGACGTCTAAAAAGTGGGATAAATATGGGAAAAATAGTAATTATTCACGAAAAATTTTGGAATTTTTACCATATCCGTTTTTACCCATTTTTAGATTTGTGTAAAATTTTCAAGTCATTTTGAGCACCGGAACTTTGGTTCCCAACATTATGCGTTTTAACGAGACGTAAATCGGAAAATATATTAAAACACTTCCAAAGAGTGTGAAATTTTGAGGATAGTGTCTTTTTCTGAGGAAAATGACACTGGAATTTTCCCATAATTATTTGGTGTTCAAAAGTATTTTTCATGATTATTCCACCTTTTCATAGGCTTAATGTGCATTAATTTGAGAAAAATACTTATGTTTCACCAAAAATTCTCATTTTTATTTTCAAGACTCTTTTTATGATTTAGCTACCGAGAAAAATAATCCCCAAAGTTTTAACACGTTTTATCTAGCACTTATGTATTTTTGAATCATCACAACACAATTATTTGAAATTTACAAGCTTTCAACAATGCATGATGTTCATTCATTTTCTAAAAATATGAGATCAACAAGATTGCTCACAAGAAGGTAACTGTTTGCGCATCAGTTTTGTGTGATACATTTGGAGGTCGAATACTCCATGGATTTGAGTGAGACCAGTGGGGTTTTAAAGATAAGACATTAAGCTAAATTCAGAAGAAAAATTAAGATTTTTGGACCATTATTGACTGAGTTATGGTCGATCAAAGTAGAGTCAAAATCTGGACATATTACATAGAAGACAAAATTGATCTTTTTGGTGTGTTTTCACTACCAAATGATTTTTAGACCTCATCTAATGATTGAGGCCTTGTCTTTTATGCATGAACATTTGTTTTTCATAAACATAAACATATATTAACAAGGATTAAGATCTAGCTACGAATTTTGGTGCATGCAAGCCCAAAGTTGGGTTTTTGGCTCTTTTTCAAGAACACAACTTGCAACCAAGCTTTTAATCTTTTTTAATCCTTTAAATCTTTGTTGTAACACATTCTTGGTGTTAAAATACATCCAAGATGTGTTAGAAATTATTTTTAACCATTAAATCTATTTAAGCTTGCAAGAACATGAAAATAGTTACAATAACATCAAAAAGTCGACTTTTTGGTTTGATTTTCGGTTTGATCATAGGTTACTCTTCTTTTACATATGAATATGTATAAGGTGTAACCTACAAACCAACAAACCTTTTATGAGGATTTAAGCCATGAAAAAGGCATGAAATCCAAGAATTAAACACAATAAAAATGAGGTTTGTAACTTATTTTTTTGTCAAAATAAAATGTATATTAGTTATAATATTTATTTGTAATAAAATTTGCACAAGTCTTGTACATTTCAAGGCTTTAAATTGTGTTGTTTTTATGCTTAATATTAGGGTTATAAAAATTGATGTTCTAAATTTCTAAAATACTTCAAATTTCATTTAGATTGTTTATAATATTCATCAAAATGTATTTGATTCGTTTACGATTGACATTCGCGAGTTAATCGAGCGGTATCCGGTTGTGTTAACCAAGTTACGAAATTTCCGATTAAATTCCATTTTTTGTGATACGATAAATATTTTGTGTTGATGAATGAAATTAAATTTCATTTGTTTTCTTTGGCACTTTGTAACCTAATATAATGTTGTTCACAGTCTTAAAGTCCGCTAAGCAATCTTCTAAAATGTTACGCGATTTCGGTAACTTACGGCTTCGGTACTTAAGGAGTCGTAACCTAGACTTTCCGTTAGGATTTTTAAAATGCTATAAATGAAACTTGAGATTCTAGAGATTTAAGCGCGGAAATGACCTGAGATTTTGACGGTTGTCACAGTCTCCCCCCGTTAAAGGAATTTCGTCCCGAAATTTAGCTCGTGACTACAGGTGGCGTGGGGTGCGAGAATAGGTGAGGATACTTCTGACGGATTTGATCTTCACGTTGACATAAGTGTCATTCTGTCACACCCCGATAAAATCGTTTCACGAGTAATAAGTGCGGAAGCTCGGGGGCGTGACGAGAGCGATCAATAAGCGTATGATTATCGCAAACGTAAACTTAGAATGCCATAAATAGTTTAGGATTAACGGTTACATATTCATTGTGTTCACAAGAACGATAGATGTTTTATCAAAACAATATGATTAACATTTTAATCATAAAATCGTAGTTTCAATGTTATCAAAAGTATGGCATCCTATTCATCGAGGTGAGCAAGGGTCCCAAAGTATGCATGCATGATCTTACGTCGCTGCTAATTCCCTGAAAAACATAGTTAAAAGGATCAACAAAATTGTTGAGTGAAATTCACAGGTTTAAGACATCATCATTTAAACCAAAAGTTCAGTAATCGTTTCACAAATCATTTCGTGCCATCCATGGCGTTTAGTACGATGATACATAGTTTGAAACAATAAGTAGCTGACGGTGATCCCCCGAAGGTTTGCAAGACCTTGCGAGTTAAAGTGCCGACACCTAGGCCTATAACCAAACCACGACTTTTAGTTGTTTTTGCCTGGGACCGATCAAATATACGCTCCTCGTCTCGACATACAGTCGGCAGTTAGCATGACTAACAAAAGTGGGAGGGATGTCATCCCAATAATACTATTCGCATATTCAGTGGCTAGCGTCATCTAGCTAATGGTTACAGTTTGTAGTCATGAGGACTTCTATACACTACAACTAGTTTAACGTAGGTTCGCACAAGGATTCGTTGTCAGGTTTTCAATCATCGCATGAAATCAGTTTGTATGTAAACAGTACATATGTTTTTCACCCCAAATTTAGAAAGCAGTAAAAAGCAGTAAAATAGGGGCTGTGAACTCACCTGGTGAGCAAGAGTGCTAGCGTTTCAAAATGTATCTTTGCCCAAATAGAAATAGCCTCCTAACGCCCTATACGCATGAGGTCAATTATATAAGTAGACGGCTCTAATGGCCTGTCTATGCTAGTTGTTCACTCAACTAGTAGGAGTATTACTTGCCATTTAAACGTATGTACGACTCGTTGGTGATAGTTTTGTATGCATACTTGTATGTTTCTCGAAAACATAATTACTTTGCTATTACCGTGTACATTTAAGGTTTTTAATACCTAAAATGTATATCGTTAGTGAAAACGCGATTCTTAAATCGATTAAAAATTTTCATTATCATTTGTTCAAAACCGTGACGTTTAAATACATTTATCTATTTGTTCAAGATTGAAAAATATTGGGTTTACAGAGCTTAGTGTTGATTTTGTAATGTTGTTTTCATTATTAGTGATGTTAGGCCAAAGTTAGTGTCGTTAGTGCTGTTAGTGTCGTTAGTGCCGTTAGTGCTGTTAAATAAGTGTTGTTAGTGTCGTTAGTGTTGTTAGTGCTGTTAAGTCACAGTTAGTGCTGTTTGACCAAAGTTAACACTGTTTGACCACAGTTAGTGCTGTTAAGTCACAGTTAGTGCTGTTTGACCAAAGTTAACACTGTTTGACCACAGTTAGTGCTGTTTGACCAAAGTTAACACTGTTTGACCACAGTTAGTGCTGTTAAGTCACAGTTAGTGCTGTTTGACCAAAGTTAACACTGTTTGACCAAAGTTAACACTGTTTGACCAAAGTTAACACTGTTAAGTCACAGTTAGTGCTGTTTGACCAAAGTTAACACTGTTTGATCAAAGTTAACACTGTTTGACCAAAGTTAATACTGTTTGACCACAGTTAGTGCTGTTAAGTCACAGTTAGTGCTGTTTGACCAAAGTTAACACTGTTTGACCAAAGTTAACACTGTTTGACCACAGTTAGTGCTGTTAAGTCACAGTTAGTGCTGTTTGACCAAGTTAACACTGTTTGACCAAAGTTAACACTGTTTGACCAAAGTTAACACTGTTTAACCAAAGTTAACACTGTTTGACCAAAGTTAACACTGTTTGACCACAGTTAGTGCTGTTAAGTCACAGTTAGTGCTGTTTGACCAAAGTTAACACTGTTTGACCAAAGTTAACACTGTTTGACCACAGTTAGTGCTGTTAACATTTTTAACAGATTCTGCCCATTTTTTTTTACCCTTCTTGTGGTATCATTTTGACTGGTCAAACGAACTTATTTTCTTATGAAATTTTTATCATATGATCCCCTATGTCTTAGGTTTAAAGAAAAGTAAGATTCATAATTTTTGAACAAGTATAAGGGGTTCAAAAATATTTATTAGTATACAAAGGTACAACAGCTACATTTCTGGACAGTTGATAGGAAAATCACTTGTTTATTGAGCTAGACTCATCTTCACAAAACGTGATCATACTACTTTTAAAGCTAAGACAAAATGTGACCTTTAGGAAAAAGATTCATCTCTTTTGGATCTGTGGATAAAAAGTTATGGTCTCTTAAAGTAGAGTCTTATTTCGTCTCCTGAAGACAGATTAGTCACATGTTCTTATAAAATCGATTTGAGGTATCAAAACTTGTCCAAATTACATGAGACAACTTGGGTTGGAAACCTAACTTCTTAAACTTAATGTTAGGCTCAAGAATCACTAGATTTGGTTATTTTATGACCGAGTTATGGTCTTCCAAATTCGTCCAAAGTTTCTGTCCAGTGAGTTTCTTTGAGTTTTGAGTTTCTCTAGTTCTTTTTAACGAGTTTTCACCATTAATAACACATAGATACATATGTATTAGTTGATTTTAACGTACGAGTGAACATCTAGCATGTAGGTATTTAAAATGAAAGAAAAGAAGAGATCAAAAGGGAGAGTTTCCTTACAATGCTCTAGGATGAAATGGTAAAAAGAAGAGAACTTGAAATCTTCAACCCAAATCTCCTTTTAAATACTTAATGATGATCAAGAGCTTGAAAGGAGGTGAAAAATGAGGTATAAAAGGTGGTGGTTCATGGTGGTTTGTGGTGGTTGTTCTTGAAGGAGGTGGTGAAAGCGGTGAAATGAGAGGGAAAATGAGAGAGAGAAATGTGCAGAATTTTTGAAATGAAATTGTGAAGTGTGTGTACGAAATGTTTTCTCTTGCTTAATGCCTTTCTTAAATGTGAAGCAAGAGGAGGTAGTGATGGGAGGTGCTTAGTCTTTCAATCAAATCAAGGGAGCAAGTGGCGTTGGATTATAAGCAAGCAAGTAAGCATGTGAGTGTGAAATTAAGCAAGTAACCAAGTAGGAGAAAACATCTGGTTGAGAAAGGAGCTTGCGAAGTGAGATTACGTAGAAAGGAATCTGTATTTTTGAATTAAGTGACATGCTAGCTAGGTTGCTTGGATTTAATTAAAGCTATGTGCTAGCTTGCTTGGTTAAATTAGAGCTATGTGCTAGCTTGCTTGGAATTATTTTGACGTGCTTGAGCTACTTAAATCTAAACTTAAGGTTTAGGTGCTAGCAAGAATTATTTAGGGAACTTAAAGTGGGTTGCAACATGGTTAGTAACTTCCAATTCATTCGTAATTGATTGGTGTTTTGTTTAGTGAATCACGCGTTGCCTTTCTTCATTGTGTTTCACTTAAATCGTATAAGTTTGATCTAAATCTTTTGAAAGATTTGGCTTTAAGCCTTATTGTAATAGTGTAGGTAAATAACTACTATCGAATAGCTTTACGTTATCTAGGAAATGCTTATCACCAACGTTCGTGTTTGTCGGAATCATCCGATTTATGTCGTGTAATTCTCAATAATTACTTAAACGTAATGCATCATGCATTAAATAGTGTGCACCAAAATGTGCAACGTGGGTGTGTGCTAGACTTATCTCGGTTTAAATCAAGTTTGATTTCATTAAAAAGGGAATTAGCGTAAGAATGCATGATTTTAGTGTGTACGGAATGTATCGATTTTCGAGGGTTGTCACACATTCCTCCTTGGTGCTCTCATTACAATCCATTTCTCTGGGATGACAAATCCTGGTTCAGTATTAATGCCTCACTATCTGTGAAATGAACTGGATGTCCTTTATCACAGATCTGAGAGACACTCATGAGATTATGTTTTAGCTCCTCAACATAGTTGACTCGCTCTAACATAAGTTTCCCATTTGTGACATTACCTACTCCCATGATCTGTCCACCTTTAGCACCAGCAAAGTTCACATAACCTCCTTTCTTGTGTACGAAATCCACAAGATTTTGCTTTTCCCCCGTCATGTGCCGTGAGCAACCGCAATCAACATACCACCAGTTAATAGCTCTTCTGGTTAACTCCTGCACATTTAAATAAAACCAGTTAGTTATCAAGGGGGACCTAAGCCACGACGGTCTTGGGTCGGCCATTCTCATCAACGAATGTAAACTCCTTCAAGTATCCATTGCTCTTATCAGTAGAGCCGGAAGCTTTGGGAGTCTCACTCGTCTGAGCATGGGAGGTACTACCGCTAGGCTTTCTTTCCGGAGACTTTTGAAAAAGTCTAGGATTTACAGGCCTTGGGTTTGAGGTAGGTCTAACCCTAGTAGGATAGTTATAGATTGAATTATAATAATTCCTATTATTACTATTAGGGTTTTTAAAACGGTTGTTGGGAGTATGAAATCTCTGTGGAGTCTTAGACCTTGAAGACTGTCCATAAGAGCTTCCTCTAGAGGAGGTAGTGCTCCTAGAACTATCATGGGTCGAGAACTTCACAGATTTTAATGGGGGTTGTGTTCTCTGAGAACTTTGAGTTCTTTTATATCCCAACCCATTTCTCCCTGAATTCCCTACATTTTCATTTTCTTTAGTTTTGACTTCAGGTATGAAAACGCCGGACAACCTCAGTTTTATACTTGTCACCTCAGGATTTTTCCTTTTAGGAGGCGACACAGATTTTACAGGTGATTTGTCTTTCTTCACCTGTGCTTTTCCAATTTTGCCCTTATTTGGATAAATACTTGCTACATGCCCCTTTTGATGGCATGTGAAGCGGGAACGTTTCATGAAGGCTCTTTTAGCAGCCTTTTGAATCGCTTCTTCGTCCAAGTCAGGCAAACTTGGAGTGGAGACAGTTACAACATTTTTACCCTTATTGATTAATTTTTCATTTTCAGATTTTGGTAAATCAGAAGTTACTTTGTTCTTTAACTTCTCCTCAACACTTGCTTGTTTAAATGCCCATATTTTACAAAATTCATTTTTAGTTTAGAAGCGGGAGGCATTGAAGTGTCGATAGACTTTGATTCAGGCTCAGTACTTATTTCAGCTTTCGCAGGTCTAATAAACTGTATTAGACCCGGAACTGTTGATTGTTTAGCAGAATCATCAACAGGTAACATCTCAGTATCCTCAAAAATAAAGAAATAGTTGTGATTAAAGGGAGGAGGGCTTTCAGTATAACCCATTCCCGTGTGATCACCAGGATTTTTTCCTACACTAAGCATGTTATCCAAGGTTTCGATAGAAAATTTTCTTAACTCAAGTTTTCTGTTAAGATCAGTTATCCTAACCTTTGCATCAGCTAGTTCCTTTTCTTTATCAGCGGACAATTTTGTTAACTCCAAAATGTGTTCATGAGCCAAGTCATTTAAAACACTTTGCTCATTTAACTTATCCTTTAAGTATTTCATGTCCGCTTTCTCAGATTTTGATTTACTTATTAAATCTGAGTTTCTGATGGTTAACCTAGTGTTTTCTTCAATTAAAGATTTTAATTGAGATGTTATCCTATCAGATGATTCCACTAATTTCTCAGCTTGTTCCTGAAAGTTAGTACATAGAACACAAGCTTTAACTACTAGATCTAAGTTAAGTAATAGCTTCTGCTTATCAGCGTCAAGATTTGCCATGTAGGCAATGAAGTCCTTTGAGTTCATATCCTTAGTCGACTTCAGAGATTTGACTCTAACTTCATCAGCAGGTACATCAACCTCCATATCTGTAGTGGCTTCTTTTTCTGAATCAGATCCCGCATTGCTTTCCTCCTTCTCTTCAGTAATGGAGGCCATAAAGGCTTGCGGTTCTTCAGACTTTGTACCCCAGTCATACGCTCCTTCTTGAGATTGAACAACCAGAGCTCTTGAAGTCTGATGACTTCCTCAATTCTGATTATTACCAGAGGAGCCTTGATTGAAGTGTCTAGGCCCGTTTTGACCAGGAGCCTGATCTCTTTTAGGTCTCTGACATTCCCGAGCAAAGTGCCCAAAACCATCACAGTTATAGCACTTCACCTTAGACTTGTCGAAACCCAATTTGCTACTTACAAATTTTTTCCCAGTTCTATTCATAAACCGTTGGGCCCTTCTTGCAATCATGGCCATTTCCCACTCCAAGTCCATTTCCTCTAGATCATTATAACAACCCTCGTTTTACATAATATTCAATGTGTCATTTGACTCGGAAGCGATGGATAAAATAATATTATATATTATATTACAAAAGGACAATAAACATTTCGAGAGTTTTACAACATTTAAATATTCCTGAAACAAAACATATATTGTTGTTCTTCGAAATCTACATACATGTTAACTAACAAAACATCAATACATTTATCAGAGTTATGGCGCATGTCAAACATTCCTTCTAAAAATCCATCTTCCTGCCCAACCCACAACTTATACATAACCTGTAGGAAGAGAAGTGGTGGGATTAGCACGAAGCTAAGTGAATGAATGTACAACTATTAATTCAACTTAGCATAACAATCTGTTTACATTTTAAGCACAAAAACACATAATCTCAAGAGGATCGGTGGTTACTGAGGAACCCTACAGACGCGGTGGCCCTCAAGTAACGCTTATCACAATCTGTATTGGCCCATACAAGATTTACCGATAACTTGGTACTTCTAAACAACAACACAGTTTCCAGCAACAACACATGTCCCTGGAACCTGTGTTGATTACTATTAGTAACCAAGTCTGTTGATGCATCTTAGTGTGTATGTCAGTTGGTCGAGTCTGTATTGTGTTAATTAATGTAATTGAGTTAGTTAGAATTACATTTTATGTGTTATGCGACACAAGCCTTGTGTCGCATTAAAATCAAAGGGTATTACACCTCCATCTACAGTCAAACACAAAACAAAAACTATGGTTATCCAATACGGCCCCCTAAAACGTATGGAGTCCAATAAAAGTAACAAAGTAACTTACTGAAAGAGTTATATATCCATACAAATAATCAAATGACATCTTATAAATAAGATGAGTATCTATACACAATCAAATGAAATGGAATCTTATAAAATAAACAAGCATATATTATAAACACATGAAACCTTAATAATAAAGTTAGAGATCCGTACCTAAATAAGTGTCTAAAACCCTAAAAATCAAAAAGATGGTCTCCAATCTTTCACAAGTCTACATGTAACAATCAACTAAATTTAGAATTCTCATACTAATGTCCTAATATTTGTTATCCCAATATTCCAATTTCTATGTTTTATTAGTTATATACTTTTGCCTGTCTCTGAATTCTCTTTAATTCTATATAATTACTAAATTAAAGTTAGATTAATAACTATAATTTCTAAAACATTAATAACACGACTTAACTGTAATAAGGTTGTATATCTATGATTCAAATATATCATTTTTAATTATGTTGAAGCATGTAAAATTTTATAATACATACATAGTATGCTAATAAAAAAAATGGATGAATTGTTATTATGAAAAGAAATATATGAAGTAAATCTATCCCAAGATCCGTCTTGAGACATATTATTAAACCACAGGGACTGAATTCGTACCACTTCTAATTTGGGAAGTTAATTTCAGAAACATTTACATATTTCAGGGGGCTAATATTAAAATTCTCAAATATTAAATCAAGAAAGTCTCTCCTTCACCTTCTTCCTAGTGCGTACAGACCACATTTTGTTACGAGTCTTCTAATTTGGCTTGGTTTATTTCATTGGTTACATCTACATTTACACATAAACATGTGACTACAGATCAATTTATCTAAGATACATACTTTTAATATCCAAAGGGTTATCGTTTCATCTCTTATGTATAACTGATAATATTAACGGTGACACGTCGTCAGTTTAAACTCTATAAGATGATCAAATAGATTTAGCAAGCAATATAAACGAATTATTCATGATTAACAGACATGTTGGGTTCAAAGTTACCTCCCAAACGAATTATACATGACATAAGTATGTGATATTAGTATTTATTTATTATTATTATTATTATTATTATTATTAATTATTAATAATAGTTTCACCTGTTACAATTCAAGACTATAGAATTACTTATTTAAGATTTTGGATATTACAATTAGTGGGCATTAAATGACAACAAGATTCATTTGGAAAATATAATATAAGACATTAATTAACTTATTTTTATATTCTATACCCAATTTACCCTTCTAATATTCAAACAACTAATTAATTAAATCAATCATTCTAACATTGCAATTAATAACATGTAAATTAATTAACATGAATAACAATTCGTCAATTTTGGATACGAGCAGATTGTTACCAATGAAAAAAGTACCAGGTACTAATATGTTAAAGTAACATTTTTATAAAATGTTAAATGTTACATAATTTTCATTTCATCTTATTAATAATGGAAAATGAAAAACCCATAAATAATAGGGGAATTAACAAAAAAGAAAATACTAACAAAAACACTGATTTAGTTTTATATTCAAAAAGATAATGCAAAAAATTACTTTTTACACCCAACTTGCAATTTGCGGGCTGCGTGGCTATCTTTGCGAGTTGTGTGTCCAAGCTCGTAGTTTAGACATGCGCTCCTATTCAGGGAATCTGGTCGATTGCTATCAGTACTGAAGACATTTTTTACACTATCAAAAATTAATATAAATCAAACATTTATTTAATTCGTAGAGCAACTATTGTTTCAATTAGTAAATCGATCAAATATTCTGTCAATGCAATTTTAATCCGTTCTTATATATTTTTTTCTTAAAAACTAAAATTTTAAGTAAATTAATTTTAAAACAATGAATTGTTTTACGTATCACTACATACTATTTAATTCAACATTTAAACATAGGTAGCCTAATAATAATCTTATGCCCAAATTCTTATAAATAATGCCAACTTAGATACTATAAAATTATAATAACTTCAAAACTAGAATACAATTGGACCACCACTAACACTAATTAGATGATTAACACGTGTGGAATGATTACTATGATAGCAGAAAAACAAAATACAAAAGCAAATACAAACATATGGAGCAAAAACGTATTACAATATACGCATAGCATACGATGAAGTCATGTTTGGCAAATTGAAACACAATTGCAATTTATTGTCCACTCAACGATAGCTATCAATTATCACCGTATGAACTATTGTATTGCACAAGTGTTTGCTAGTTATTATAGAAAATACATCAAATTTATTATGTACGATCAAGTAAGATAGGTTTGTATAGATGTATCTATATACTTTTTCAAATTTCAAAAGTGATGAATTTCACTCATCTTAATTGGGTATTTATATCACCTATTATCAAATATATATGGAATTTTTAAGTAACACATACTGGTTTCAACATTAGACGAAAAAGTTATGAGACTATATATCATTTAGTGTTTTGTATACTTTCTCATACTGGTTTCAACGTAGGTTATTTATAAGAATCCACTTTGTTTTGGCTCTCATAAAATAATGACATGCCCTGTATGTTAGAAAAACGATATTTGAATGCAAACTTAAATAATTCTCATATTTTAACGGTATTACAATTTAAATTTATGTATCACAATTTTTATAAATTTTATGTGTGATACACACTAAAATTTTTATAGTGTGTGTCACAAAAATTAATTGTGTATCATATATTTTTTTTATAAAAATTTATCTCATATTTTGATATAATTTTTTTATTAAAATAATTCTTCATAAATTATAAGATGTTGTATAAATACAATAATATTAAATTAAAGTTTATTACATTCAATAGAATTAATTTATTTTATTTAGAAAATGGTAGGCCTTACTAAACTTCAAATTAATATACATACCTACATGTATCATGTATAATAGTGAAATTGTCCTGTGCTAATCATTTGAAGATCCCACATGTGGGACATCTGAAAACAGGCTCTTTTAATAATAATAATAATAATAATAATTGTAATGTAATTATTATATTATAAGATACATATAGACAGGAGCGGCTCAAGCCTATCGGGGGCCTAAAGCGAACTTTTAAAATGAGGCCTTTTTTACTATAAATTTTAACTTATTCTTATTTTATATAAAATTTATTTTTCTCGCTTTTTTTGATGCAAAATCTTTAATTAAATCATTAAAATCAGTTTCGTTTACTAAGTCTTTTTCAATTGATAAAGTAGCTAATCCATTTAACCTTTCTTGTGACATTGTCGATCTTAAATAGTTTTTCACAATTTTAAGCTTTGAAAAACTTCGTTCGGCTGAAGCAACTGTTACGGGAATGGTTAACATAATTCTATATGCAATATAAGCATTTGGAAAAGAGTCAAGTTTTTTAATATAGTTAAGTATATCAATTGGTTTGTCATTTTCAACATTTATGATTTCTCTTAGAATCCTTAGTTCTGAAAATAAATCTATACCGTTAAGATCCGAACAATCATTGTATTTTAAATTATTTTCAAGGTTAAGACAACTATCTTTTAATTCTTTTTCTTCAAGAGACTTTAATTTTGATATGCTAAATAGAAAGCCAAAAAGAGTTTCATAAAATTTAAATTGATCAAATCTAATTTCAAGAGATGAAATAGCTTTATCTATAATATATAAGAAATAATCAATTTTGAAATATTCTTGAGGTGTCTTTATGGTTTCATTGTCAACATTATCATCAAATCGTCTATTTCTATGGATAATACGTCTCTCATGAAATTTAGGTTCTACATTCATTTCGTTAGCAATTTCTTTAGCGGTAATTATAGCATTTTCAAATCCATTAACTCTATATTTGATAAAGAACTCAACAAGACCTTCTAATTGTTTTATTGCATCTATAATACATATATCTTTTCTTTGCAAATTTTTACTAACGGAATTAACTACAAATAATACATCATACCAAATAACCATCCCCAAAAAAAACTCAAAATCGGCTAGTTCATGTGTAGCTAAACTTTCAGCCTCACTTTTAGCTTTAGGATCATTATTAACATCATATAATTTCCACAATGCATCTTTTAATTGAGGTGATTGATATCTTATTGCCTTAACACTTTCTATTCGACTTTCCCAACGCGTTTGTGATAATGATTTAAGAGTTAAGTTTGGTAGATGATCTAATAGGATTTTCCATCTTTGAGGGGATGAGGAAAATAAACAATATATACGTTGTACAACTCCAAAAAATTTGGTGGCTCCACAACAAGAAGTAGCCATATCACAAATTAATAAATTTAAACTATGACAACCACACGGTGTATAAAAGGCTCTTGGATTTATATCTAAAAATCTTTTTTGCACGCCATTATGTTTTCCTTTCATATTTGACCCATTATCATAGCCTTGTCCTCTTATATCATTTATATCAAGTCCGATTTTACTAATTTCATTCACAATAGCTTCAAAAAGACCTTTACCGGTTGTATCATTTACTTCTAGAAATCCAAGAAAGTATTCCATAACATTTATAGGACTAGATGATAGATCTAAACATCTTAGTATGATAGACATTTGTTCTACATGACTAGTGTCGGGAGTACAATCAAGTATTATTGAAAAATATTTAGATTCTTTAATCTTTTTAAGAATTTTAGTTTTGATCTTACATGCTATTAAACTTATTATTTCGTTTTGTATATTGTGTCCAAGGTAATGATTATGAATTTCCTTGTTCTTAATTCTTCGAATATGTTCTTGCATTATTGGATCAAATTCAGCAATCATTTCCATTGCTGCTAAAAAATTTCCATTATTTTCTTCATATATTTTTTCGTTTTTTCCACGAAAAGCTAAACTTCTTTTACCAAGAGATTTTATAACTGCTATAATTCTTATTAATACTTGTTTCCAATGTTCTTTATCTCTATTTATTTGATCTTGAATATCTTTATCAATTGTATTATTTTCTTTTAATCTTGTCTCTAAATCAATCCATATACTCATTTTAGTAATATGATCACTACTTCTTTCATGTTTTTTTAGTTTTGTACTAATATTTCTCCAATCTTTGCTACCTTCACTAGTTAATTTACTATTACTTGAATTGATGTTAAACAACTTGCAACAAAAACAAAATGCTCTATCTAAATCTATTGAATAAACTAACCATCTTCTTTCATACTTTTCACCATTTGACGTTTTATGAACATATAATGAAGAGCTAAAGTGCCTAGAGGATTCATCCTTTGGAAAATCCACCTCATTAAATTTAATCGGTCCATTTTCAACTAAGAATTCCCTTAACTTATTATCAATATTTGTCCATTGACTTGGATCAAAAATATTTTTAGGACACATGTTAAATTCATTAGCTTGTTCATGTTCAACATGATTTTTAGGATCAACATCATTATTTTGATTATTTAATTCTTCTTCCACATTCACTTCATTATCATCTATATTAGTTTGATTTTTAGGATTAACATCATTCTTTTGATTATTTAATTCTTCTTCCACATTCACTTCATTATCATTTATATTAGTTTGATTAGTTGAAGGACATTCATTAGTATTATTTGATTTTTTCATTTTTGTGCCTGTTACAAATTTATCTAGGGCCCCCCTTTGAGATTCTACTAAAGCTTCTTGTTTTCGTTTCTTTTGCAATTTCGAGTAACCAGACTCATATTTACGAGTTGACATTGATAAATCTAAATATCTATTAGACACTAATCACAAATTCACAATAAAGAACTTTAAAAAAGGAGCGATAGAACCTGATAGATTGTCGTAGTGATTAGTCAAGTGCAACTTCAAACGTTGATCCACACACGAACACTTCAAGATTACCAATTGAATGCTAGTCCAAACTCGAGCAATAATCAAATTAAAATAATTAATCAATATTAATTATTTTTCCTATAATCAATACGAACCAAACTTTTTTTTTTCCTGTGATGTTTAGCCCAAAAAACAATAAAAATCAAGCGTTGTGTTACCGCCGTAGGTTTCCAAGCCGAAAAGAAAAAAAGGGTTTTTTTTGTCGGTGGTGTTGTCTGTTCAAAAATAAAACAGAGGGTTTTTTCTTTTGTTAGTTGTTCCTCTGCATCTCACGCAAGAAACACATTCCATACATAAAATATATGTTAAAATCCTTGACTCCTTGTTGAATATGAATTAAAAAAGCGTATCATTTAAATATTCACTATATTAAATCTATTAATTAACACCTTATTTATTATTGACTAATTGACTTTTTTTTTAAGAATAAAAGTGAGGCCTTGTAAATGGGGCCTTAAAAATCAAGTATCTTAAAAAAAGAAAATCTATTAATTATATATAATTATTAAAAAATATATATAAACAACAATAATTTTTTTTTATATATTAACACATACAGTAAAAATATATATATATATATATATGGGGTCTTATAAATTTCGAGGCCTTACAAATTTCGGGGCCTAAAGCGATTGCTTTACTGGCTTTACCGTTGAGCCACCCCTGCATATAAATTTGTGCGTGCTTATAAATCATTACTAGGTTAGATTTAATAGATCCTAAATATTTAACCGTTGTAAATACGGGATGATATTTGTAATCTTTTTTAATTAGGAAACAAATCCGTATCTATATATCCATAATCTATATATCCATAATGGAGCTTAAAGCCCACGCGATTTCCAACGGTCGTCACTTCTGAAGCCAGTGAAAGTCGGTTTCATCTATAAATATAAATCATTACTAGTTTAGATTTAACAGATCCTAAATATTTAATCTGCCGATGAGATTACTGATGAGTATGAGTATTTCTTGTTTGATCCAGAAGTTACCAGACAACAAGATGAAGCCGATTCAGATGATAATGAAACGTCTTTATCTTTGAGTGATCGAAGCGATCATGAGCTTTTTGTTAGAGGAAATCGGTAATTCCACCACTGTTTTTATTCATTTTTTGCTCTCCATTCGCTATATGTATGTATGTATATATATTTACGGATTAAAGGTTTTCACTTGGGTTTTAGATTGAATTAAAGAGTTCTGGCGCGCAATCCATCCATCCATATATATATATATATGTTATGTATCTATATAGTTTCAGAAACACAGTTTTACAGATAACACATTTTGTACAAAATAAACCCTAATATTTCACCAAATCAGTTACATTACAATGAGAATTCAGTAATCTTGATCACGTTGATATTAATTGTAAACAGTCGCTAAATTTTATACAGTTTCCGTTGTTTTCTAATAATTTGTTTCTTTATTTTTCTTCTAATTTCAATCTTTTCACAAAGTGTTTACATCCAATAAATATGACAGGATAATATGGACAGTAGGAGCAAGAGTGTACGAGAGATTCAGCTTATCTGACTACCTGAGCCGGTTATCATGGTATCTGTTTTTTGCTTTATTATTTCATTGTATTTTCTTTGATGTAGCAACTGATATCCTGACTTTGGGTTGACTACGCTGCTTCTGCTTTGGGTATAACATGTCCTTTTAAGATGCCCAAAGTTACCTTCATTATTTTTGATGTTTAGGCCTGTTGGTGTCGAATGGGAGACTTGTCTGGAGCTCTTCTTTGTGTTCTACAAGTAGATAGTTTGACCATTTATTGCACATCAGGGATGTTGAACTTATTGTTTTTGGTGTCGAAGTTCTGTCAATAGATTTATCACAATTATGAAGCATGACATAGTGCAGGTTAATGTCTTTCCACTGCTTTTGTTTTTTATTTTATTTTTATTTTCCTAAATTTATTATTACTACATGGTATAATCAAATCATAAGTTTTACTGTTATTGACTGTAACCACTTTGTTATTTTATAGATTGGACTTGCTCGTTATTCTTTTCAGAATCTTACACTAGTCATAAAAGTGGCCATTTAATTTCAAATTAAAGGGTGAACCACTTTATTGCATGATGTGCTATTTTTTTTCTTCGTCTTGTATAATTTCAGTTTTATCTTAACCCAATTAGTTTAAAGTTGGTTGCTTGTTTTGGCAGGAGATGCAGTATCTATCCCTCTTCCTTGTGCTGTCACATCAATATGGCCTCTTCAAATGAATCAAATTCATCAAAACATTCTCTTTTTTCATCTTCAAGTCCATTACTGACTGCCCATGATATACCCCGCTCCAAAAAAGATATGGGCTATAGTCCTCAGCAGTCTTTCAATTTAAGAAGTTCATGGGATCATTTAGTTAAAGTAGATGGAGCTTCACTTTCTTCACATCTGATTTTAACGGATCCACTTGAAGAACCACAGGTGTGTAAAACTCTTTTCTTTTATAGCCAATGAAGATGAAGATGTGTTGTCTTCAAGTCTCTTCTGCTCTTGTTTGTGTTGTCATTTATTTAAAAGGCTGCATCAGGCATGTATATGAATTTGTTACTATGTTCTGGCTAGCCAATCCATATGGAGGAAAGAGGGAAGTTAAGCACCATGAAAGAATTTGATGAGAAGACAATATGGACTAGTGATCTTATCCCGCTCACGGCATCATATCATAAAGGTTTAACTCTCTTTTCACCTTGCTTACCATTTAGATATCTATAATGGCACTGAGAGATTTTGATTTTCATTGTCACATGCTAGGGATATATATTTTCTTTCAGGAAAGATGCAACATCCGCTATGGAGTGGAGAGATCATAAGTTCCAACCTCGAAGCAGGGGATTCGGTACTTTCTGATGTTTTAATATCTATAAAATTATTTTTCCGAAGAATATGGCAAGGGAAAGGTGCACAAGCGGCTGCAAGTGAGGTGACACAGTCGTTCCTATGATTGTTTAACTATAATCAGGGAGTGGACTTAAAGTTTTACTATCAGACCCTCTACGTAATACATATTTTATGTTTATATAAGTCGAGGCACATCTTCTGTATAATGTTTTGATGATGAGATGTCGAGGTTGGGAAAATAGACCAAGGAAGGAGTGAGGATGGCATGACTGTGGTTTATACTAGTTATTTACTATTGTTTCTTTTAAAATAGTCACTTATTTCATATTGAATGACTTTTTTTTTTAGTTATATATATATATATATATATATATTTGGCTTATCTTGTTTATTTATAGATCGGGCACTATAGGTTAGCTGAAATGATGTTGCGCAGGTCTTTCTGGCAACTGATAGTGATGCCACTCCCATTATTTGTTTTCTTCTTCAAGAACAAAAGAAGTTACTAGCAGTTTGGCTCCAGTGTGTTGAACTGGATAATGAGATCCTCTATGATATTAGACCTGACATGAGCTGGAGTATACCTGCCATTGCAGCAGCACCTGTTGTTGTAACTCGCCCAAGGTAATGAATAACCATTGATGCTTTTGTTTATTTTTGGTTATTATTTGATAACTTGGTATTCTAAAAACAGTGCTTCTGTATTTCTGTTGTTATTCTTTCTAGAGTTAAAGTTGACAAATGCCGTATAGAGATATCATAGTTTTGGCTCCTGAAAACACTCTTCTTCTTTATGTAAGTCTGTTAAGTTTGTTGTTCTTGCCATAAAGTGTTCTGATCAATAACCTTGTTAATAGGCTCTCTATCTCTATAAAGGCCACATACTTACCTGTAAAATTTGTGAATACCATAAAAGGATAAAATAACTTTTTTCGAACTGTGCATCACTTTTAAACTGATGCACAAGTGCATGTAGGTGCACATTAGGTAGAAAAAAAATTCCTTTTACTCTTTATACGGTCTTTAGTCTTTTTATTTGATCTTGACCCTCTCTCTCTGTGCACACACACACACACACACACACACACACACATATATATATACACATACGTATATATAGACAAGTTGTTGGAGCATTTTTAATGCAATCATTTATCTGAACACTATTCCCAGACAGTATTCATTATGCTTATGCTCTGAGGTGTGGGATCTGCATTTTTGAAGCTTACATGATCTAACTAACAAACCACACTCATGAGCATGTTACAAGAAAAGGATAAAAGTTCAATAAAACAATTGTTTTTTTTGTCTCAAGTGCTAATCATTTTGTCATGAACTTCTGTGTTCTAATTATTGCGTCAGTCAGGGAAGCAATGTTTGTGTAGATATGATCTTCACCCTTTTCAGGGACATGGTGGTGTTTCACATAATGTCAAGCCACTGGAAGCACCAACTGCTTTTCACGATTTAAAAACTATTGGATTGGCTGATGCTGTTGAAGGGAGAATCAATGTCATTTTAAATCATGGACAGGTTTGATAGCAATTTACATTCATGTCTTCACCTGTCAAAAGTCATAGTTCACGTTCTTCATATGTTAGCTCTGAGGAATTTCTGTCTGTGGTTACATTATATTTTCCTTTATTACTCATTCAGATTCTTAGATGTACGTTTCGAAGATAACCTTCATCATCATTGGCAAATGATTGTATCGCAGCAATGGCTGAGGGACTTGAAGCTAATCTATGTAATCCCTTTGTGGTTCTTCTTTGGGGAAATGGGGATTCTGCTTATCTATCAAGGGTGGATTCTCCTGTTGATTGCGAATGGGAGTCTTTCTGTGCTATTATATTAGAAATTTTCGGGAAATCCAGGAAATTTTCTCAAATACGTTCAGGTTAGTCATGGGAGTTTCTCATCAACAGCAGCTTTCACGAGAAATATTCCAAATCTCACTTCATCTGCTGATTTTCTCCTAGAACTTCTCTTCAAAGTGACGAATCATGTTCTGCTTCTCCACAGTTGGATACGTCCTACCCATCTGAATCTTTGATAGAGATTCTTGATTTACTACACGCAGTGTATGAAAGTCTGAAACTTAATCATCTTTGTAGAAGGTACCTTTAATTTTTATATCTTCTTATTCTCATTAATATATGAAAAAGTTACGCTCTGTGCCCTTCATGCTCTTATTATTAACATATGGCTTTTCAGCCTCTGTCCGTTGTTTGGTACCCTACTTTTAATTCAGGTATTTTTTCTTCTTTTCTTCCAATATTTATGTGCCATGCTAATTGTTAATGGCTGACTGATATTAAAGTTGCCAACAAGAAATAACCAACTGAACAGTCATTACCTCTACATCATTTGAGCTACTGATAAGTCTTTTTCACTCTCTGATAATGCTCTGTAGTATTTTTGTAATGTTGTCATCAATCATGAAGGATAAAGTGTGTCATTGTTAATGCTCTGTCAAAACTCAAAGTGATAATTTCTGTTTACCAGTGAAGGCACTCCAGACCTAACATATGCTTGCTATTGCAGGGATTTAGGTCTTCTCGTTGATGTGTTATGTGAAGTATCAAAGGTTTTTGGGGAAACTGATTACCTGGACTATTACATACGTGACTTTCCTGCTCTTTCAAGAAAGTACTCTATTCATGAGACTTCATTATCTCAAAGAACTCCTCCTAGTTTGTTTAGGTGGCTTGAGAATTGCTTGCGATATGGATGTACTGCTACCAGCATTGGTGATCTTCCAGCTCTAATGCGTAAAGATGGAAGTTCTGTCGTGAGCTTGGCCAGGAAGATTGTTTCATTTTATAGTGTGTTATGTGGTGGAAAAATTATGGGGAACAAACTGTCATCTGATGTTTACTGTAAGTTTGCTACTGGTTCAGCTTCCACTCCTGAGGAGCTAATGGTACTGGCAATGGTCGGAGAAAGGTTTGGATTGCAACAACTAGACCTGCTGCCTATTGGTGTGTCACTTCCTTTGCGGCATGTAAGTTATGCTTATATAGTATTACTTCTTATCTACACTATATACATGTTTGTGTTTCAGGGGTACATTAATAATAAATGATGATCGCATCCTATATATGCAAATTTTGCAATAAAATGATCTTGGAGTAACCTAATCTTATGTAAAAACTTATAGGTACTGGACAAGTGCGGGGAATGCCCACCTACTGATTGGCTTGCTTCTGCGTATGTTCTTCTTGGCCGGGAAGATCTCTCTTTGTCTTGTTTAGCACACTCAAATAAATTCACTGATAAGTCTTCCAGCAATGTGACTTCTGTCTCCATGTCTACGCCTTACATGCTACATCCACATCCAGTTACTATTCCTTCTTCGGTTACTGATGCGACCGAATTGGATAGCTCCAAGCATGAGGATACAGTTTGTATGGATGGATCTACAATTGATGGCATGGAGCATATTTTTATGACTGATATCCTTGTGCTCTTTTCTTTCTATTTTTTGCCAATCAATCTTCTCTCCTCTTTTGCTTCCATGATGGTATACCATCCTGCTCATGCGGTTACTTCTGATTCCATATAATATCCTTTTCGCATTTTTGCTTTCTTTAATGGTTTTTTGGTTCATTTTTGAACTTGTACTGGCAGGTTAGACGTCTTCTATGCTCTGCAAGACCTGTGGCAATTCAAACACCAGCTAACCCTACCGCACTTGATCAGGATTTCCAACAGGTAATCTCTTGCTTTTGGCCTTTATGAATGCTATTAGGACAACCATGCACATCTAAACAAAGTTCCTATGAACAGTTTTGTTCGAATCAGATGGAAGTTAAGAATTTCAGAACATATTTATATGGTTATACAGTTATACCTCAAACGTATTATCTTTCATGAGATTGACCCAGGCGCGGCTGTATTATTTTGTATGCTCTTTAATGTGGTTCAGTCTGTTTCCTTTTGCCTGCTTACCTTATTTAAAAGCAAAAACTTTTGTTTCCTTTGCATGTTTTTGTTTGGAGTGAATGTGTTCAGTAAGTTAATATTTGCGGAGTAAATTGTTGAAAACCAGTACTTAAGCTAACTCAAACTTTTTATTACATATGAACTTAACTACTGACAAATAAAGTAAAACTAAATAACTAATATCTAGTATAATCATTGTCTGTGTTCTGCTGGTCTTCTTTTGCAGGCTCAGTTATGGCAGCTTGCCCAAAGGACAACTGCTCTCCCTATTGGTCGTGGTGCATTTACCCTTTCAACGACATGTACTTTGTTAACAGAGGTGATACCCCGTCCGCCCTCTTCCCGGAATTGGAGTTAGATTGCTTTACTTTGCGATGGTCAAACACTTAACACTTGAGAAATGGTTTATGTTGTTGCATCTTCATCATTGTGTACATGCAATGATTACCTAAAGAGAGAGTCTAACAATCTCCTTTGAAACATCTTACAGGCACTTCCTGTCCCAAAACTGCTATTAGCAGGCAGATTGCCCGCCCAACAAAAATGCAACTGTATGTGTTTAACCTTTTCTTTATTTTTTAGTTCAACATTGTTGGCCACAGTTGCACTGGGTTAGCTGTTGTTGTTTGTACCATTGAAGCTTTGTTTTTAACCCTTTGTGAGATCCAGCATAAGTGATTCAGCTTCAGCTGTTTGCTAATATTTATTGTTCCCACATCGATACAAATTAACTGAGATTTATGTAGTGGCATAGAGTGTGAATTTTTTTTAAGAAGATACACTTTTATAGTCTAGTTGTATAAAGTCTATTTATGTTTTTAGCAAAAACGTCTTTATTATTAAACAAGATTGTCTAATATCCGGTTTCAGTATTCTGGATTTTAGTACTCAATTTCAGTCTGACAAAGTCATGCTCCACAGGTTAACCTGGACCCAACCATAAGGAACATACAGGAACTTAAATCTTGGCCTGAGTTTCACAATGCTGTAGCTGCTGGAGTGCTGGACTACGGATGGCGCCTCTTCAGGTTTATTGTGTCTTCAAGAGTAATATAGATGCTAAACGTTCCCTGTGTATGTGAAAATGTCCATATAGATTATCGTCATAAAACCTGAAGGTGGGTTTTGCACTGACTTGTCATCTTCCCTTGATTTGTTTTATTGGTCCAATTTATCCAAGCAGGCGCCAGGCAGGTTATTTTGAACCCTTTATTGCCTTATTAAATAGTTCAGATAGTTATTTAACAATTGTGCTTCCTACTTCCTGAGCTTAGCTTCTGGAGTTTTTCCTTGTTACTTCTCAAATTTGAATATACAATAATATTCTTATTGCTTACTAGCATTATCTTTCAGGGTAAAATGTCAAGAACTTGGATAATTTACAACAAACCCGAAGAACCAAATGTTACTCATGTTGGCCTCCTACTTGCATTGGGATTGCAGGGTCACTTAGGTGTTCTGAGTATAACTGATATATACCAGTACTATTCGCAGGTATAGTGCATTTCTTTTATATCTTTTTTATTTTTGATTTTCTCCGTACGAGTCTTTGTTTGACATCTACTAAAATCTGGATGTTAAGAAGTATTAGGTAGTTGTTGATATCAGAATAGTCAATGAGTTAACAGAGGGAATCACTAGATTGTTATCATTTTTTTTTTCTCAATTGTCAATTTATCTGTATTGTTGGGAGTTGCTGGAAACCAAAGTTGATTGCACACTTGTATAAACTACTTTCTTTTGTTAGCGTCTCAATTTTTCGATCCGTATTGCTTTTTATCTGTTAGTATTTAATGATGCTCCAACTACTCGGTTGATGCTTCTTTTTTAATTAAGTCTGGGATGACCTATAAGAAAAATAGAAAAGTTCACAACGACTCTCCAATGTGCTTTTGAAATTTTGGAAGAACATCAGGGATGGTATAATAACCTCTTTTAGCTTGCGTGATTAGATTTATAAAAGATTTACAAGCTTGGTTGACAAACATAATTATGTACTTGAATTTCATTTCCTCAAACAGGTAGATCTGCAATTTGAGTCGTTATGCTGTGTGATGTAAGTATGACGCCATTTAATAGGACTTAAGTCTCACCGTTGATCCTCACATGATAAAGTTATATAGGAAAACACCAGTGACATACTCTGCAAATCTAATGTTTTCATCTTAGTGGCTGATATTGCTCAATTTATACATAATATTATAACCCTATTTCCCTCGATTTAGTTGGTAATTCCCGTAATTATTGGATTTTTAGTACTTAAAAGTATTAAAATATGTGCTCAGGTATTTAGAAGTCGATCGCATGGAGATATGTTCGAAAATCATTGAAAGCTGGAAAATTGCTGAAAATAAAGGCTTCACCCGTCCGGGTGAACACTCACCCGTCCGGGTGATTATGTTTGGGCGTGTGAGGTGTATCCCGTCCGTGTGGTTTTGATCAGAAAGTTCCCAGAGCAAACTCACCCGTCCGGGTGATCCCTTACCCGTCCGGGTGAGTCTGCCTGACTTGTCCCGTCCGGGTACCTGTTGAGCAGAACTGGAGCCAAATTGCTGCTACCCGTCCGGGTGACCCTTTACCCGTTCGGGTAGCCTTCAAATCTGGGTGTTTGGCTGATTAAACCTAAAAACAAAAAAAGTTGGTAAAAAAAAGTTTTTTTGGGGAAGCCGTTTTCTCTCATATCAAAGGCGATTATTGGTGATTTTGAAGATAGAAGACCTTCTTGCATTCATTCTTACTTAATTGTTGAAGATTAGCCATTTGGAACACGTTATTAACTCGGGTTTTATTCCTTTCATTCTTTAAGATGTTTAAATTGAGTTATATGATTCGATTTGTTATTTCTTCTTTGATTATGAGCTAAACACTAGAACATTCACTTGGATGATGTGAACTTATGATTAGGGGTGTCATTCTTTAGCTATTTCAGTTATTTAATTCACGTTTAATTGAAGAACCTTTTGTAATCAAGTTCTAGTTATTGATTTATATTATTGATGAATTGATTGGTGTTTATAGTGAACCGCTTCTACACTTAAATTGATTCGTTTTAATTATTTGACCATGAATGATTATTGGATGATGGTGAACGCGAGAGTTTAAATAATATACTTTGATTGAACTTGATTGTGATTGATTAAGCTTAACTAGAGACGTCTAATTGAGTTTAGTATTTCTGCGAACGTAGATTACAAGATTAAGTCGTGAATTAGTTAATTGATTTGAGATTTAGGTTGGTTAGAGACCCGGAGTGAAAGCAAAGGACAATTTATAACCAATTAATCGGGAGGAGTGAAAGCGAATCCTTTTCTTAAGTTAGTTAATAAATAACAATCGTTAGCCTTGATTTAATAAACACCCAACATCATTAGTGAACTAATCCAAGTGAATGTCCCTTTTACCATTGATAAACTTAATCCGATACTTCAGTATCCAACTGCTTTTCATTTAGTTCTATTTGATTTGTTATAATTGCATTGCAACAATTCGGTTGCAAACCAAAACCCTCTTTAATTTATTGTTTAGATTAATTGCTACTTTCATTCTACTTTCGATTGCTTAGTTCTTTGGGTTCGACTCGGACTTACATAAACTAAACTACCTAACGATAGGGTCCACTGCCCTGTTGTGTGATAGTGATTTTTGTTAGTTCCTAGTATAAACTTCTATACTTGATATCATCTTTGTAGGAACACGAAAGCACTACAGTAGGTTTAATGCTTGGACTTGCTGCATCTTGTCCTGATTTACAAGCACTACAGTAGGTTTAATATAGAAATGGGGTCAAACATCAACAATCACCTTGGAAATAGGATTGGCGAGTTCACTAGTATAAATGACAGTTTTGATTGTATAGTTTATATCTGGAGTCTGGATGCACGATTGCTTCTAATGATTATCTACCAATTTTTCAGTCAGCAGCGCTTGTCTCAGTTGGGCTTCTTTATGAAGGATCCGTGCACCCCCAAACGATGCAAATTCTTTTGGTAAGTTCCCATGTCTATACTTGTTCAGTCTTGTAGTGTCTTCAACTGTTGTTTTAGTATATGTTGCATTGTTCCATTTTCTGCTATCTCTGAAGCTTCATGGATCTTTGAAAGCCTATCATAGTTTGTTACCAGAAGAACCGAATTTACAAAAACCTTATCTGTACCCTCTATCTCCTAAAATAGTCTTTTAATCTCTGAATCATTTTGCATTTTGAAGTTTTAATGCTATTTTATAGTCGATCACTCTATATCTTATCGGAAGAATCAAACTTTCAAAAGCCTTATCCTTATCCTCGGAACTCCAAAATGAAAAACCAAATCTGGAGATATATGAACATAGTTCACTGCTGCTTGAGTAATAGGCGTGATAAAAGAACCTTTGATATAGGAAACTAGAAACTTTCACTAACTTCATATGATAGTGTCAAATCTTCTTTGGTTTCAGTTTACCAGAGTGGTCTGCTCTTCATTATTCTATTCTCATTTCCTTTCTGTTCTGTTTTCTTTTTGTTGCAAAGCTCCTCTTTTTTCCTGATAGTTTTGGTTTCTTAGCTTGGAGTATAGTGCCTCTAGAGCTCAAAGTATTTGAGGATTGACAAATAAAGTAATAAAGCACAAGTTTTTTTTATAAGCTTAATTGCATAATAAATTTAGTTAAGCAGGCACTGCATGTGCATCTTTGTGAACCCTAGACGCTACATAGTTATTGGGATAAGAATATCTGCGGCCTGTGGCAATCATATTTGTTGAAGTTGTGCTAATGATGACATATGCTTCCATTTACTTTTTCATCTTTACCATGCCCTGGGTACTACAATCAGTAAGGTTTATAAAAATTTTCAGGGTGAGATAGGACGTAGAAGTGGAGGTGATAATGTACTTGAAAGAGAAGGATATGCTGTGTCTGCTGGATATTCCTTGGGACTTGTTGCTTTGGGTAAGTTGTATTTGTGTAAGTCAAAACGGGCAGGCTGGGTTGATCCGGAACGTTATTTATCTCAATTTTTGAGTATTTTTTACCTTTTTAGATAAATAAATAGTGTTAACTGTCAAGTATGAGTACAAAAGTGATATTCTTTCAATAATTATCCAGCTCAAATTTAATAAAACGGTTTAGGAGGTTTTATTAATTTTCTTCTATCTACCCTTTAGAGATTGAAAAATAACCGGCAGGCCGCATCAACCCATTTATATATATAGGGTAGAATTTGCCACCTTCAGTTTTACCAATCCCACTTTCTGAAAGTCCAGTTGCTTCTTACCGTGGTTTCTCTAACCGAAGGTCATAGCCTGGATGCAGTTGGTTTCATGGACACATTAGTTGATCGGTTATTTCAGTATGCCAGCGGCAAGGATATCCACCATGTAAATGCTGTTGGAACATGCTCTTGACATTCATAAAAATCTCATTATCCTTACTCAGTTCACTTCACTTGAGGATCTTTTGTTCTGGATCTCTTGTGCATGACTTTCTTGCTTTGTCTTTCTCAGAAAAGATCCCTAGTCTCTAATGGATCGATAGATGATCACAGTCGTGGTTCCAGTCAGGTTGAGCACAGCTATTTTAGATTGGATGCGCAATGTAAATCTCGTATATCATAGTTGGTTGCTCATACTCTCTTCTCAATTTCTGCTTTTGTGCTCTATTGCAGATGATGGATGGTACCCAGATCAATGTTGATGTAACTGCAGCTGGAGCTATAGTTGCTTTGGGCTAATGTACTTATAGGTAAATAAAGATAATGATTTTATGCGACCTCTGTTCACAGGATTAAGAGGATGTAGATTCTTAGAACTTCAAAATTCAGCCCCCGCCAGGAATTTTTTTTCTCATTCTGCACCACTATTGATGGCAGACTGAATCACAAGAGATTCTATCCAGGCTTCGTATCCCACAAACGCATTTCGATTTGCAGTATGTGAGACCCGACTTCATAATGCTTCATGTCGTTTCCCGTAATTTGATAACGTGGAGCAGGTAAGTACTATTTAATATATACAGATGTGTTCCAGAAATCAAAAGTTGCCCTTCGTACACCCAACCATATCTACCTTTTCCAATACACGTTTCAAAGTTATTCGTTGCTATTTCTATCTCTTTAAAAGGTATTTTCAAGCGTTCCCACTTTTTCTTTCCGGACATTATGCAATTATGTATTCACTTTGATATACGTGCAACCAAATTAAATGGAATGAATGGCTAATGAAGTCAGAAAGAGGCGTACACTGTACAAAGTACAAACATTCAGAAACTCAAACAACTGTCCTTGAACGAAGGACTTCCGTTGTAACCAAAGTTAACAAATTAAATAGATTTAACTAAATACAATAATTTGATACATTTATTTAATTTTATTTGATAATAATAAAAGTAAAGCATCAAAAACTAAGCAATACCTAAGGGCGGCTGTTTGTGACTTTTCTGACGGTGGTCTGTAGTGGTTGTTATAGTCGGTACCAATACATGTGATAGTCGCCTGTAACACATGTGTTGTTTGTTTATAATACATGTGTTATCAATTTTCAAAGTCCACCAAAAAATAAAATAAAAAAATTCGTCGAAAATATGTCATGTGGGATTTCAAATCGAAGAGGAAAAAACACCGATTTTTATAGTGCTAACTTTTATAATTTTTTGACTAACGGTTTTTAAAATATTTAATTTTTAAGAATGTTAGGTTTTGTTATTTTTATCAAGATGGACGGTTGAGATTTGAAATCCTATACTTTCAAAAAATTTCATATTTAAATAAACTTTGGTCATTATTTTGATACAAAAATCATTTCATATGACATATAAAATTGAACTTTAATAATACGAGGTGGTTATAAAGAATGTCATAACAACATAAGTGAGAGAAATAATAATTGTAATATTCCATTTTAAGATTTATTTCTATTCAAATTTTTAAAATTAAATATTTTACAGATGACATGACAAAAAATAATAAAAGTTACATATTCAAAATCAATATCTTTTTGTCTTTGATTCAAATCAATACCCCACAAACTATACTTTTGGCAAACATCGTTTCTCATTTATTTGTCTAAGTCTTGAAAAATGCACGGCATATAATCACATGTCATTATTTGTATAATTACGTATGATTTATGATAAAATTTTGAAATTGGTAACGGTTACATATTAATGTTATATGTTAATTTACCCATGATTACAATTTAACATATATTCAAATAAATAATATTTGAAAGATTACATTTATTTTCACCCATAAACACATAGGATTAATGGATTTGATGTTTAATCACGTGTGACTTTGAATATAAACGCATGTGATATTCATACGCAATTCAAATTGATATTTATTTTACATATACAATTACTATTTAATCACACATGATTTTACTTTGAAATTTAATTGTATGTAAATACAATTGTAATCACGTGTTTTAATTGGTCAAATAAAATTATTTTCATATAATTTTTAAATTTATAATCGGTGATGTGATTATTTACATGTGATTATAGTTATTTATTTTAATTTAAAAGTTGAGTTTTAATCAATGCTAAATTAACATTACAAATATCAAATACCTATTAAAAATGACAAAACTGAAGTTTGTCAAAAGTAGACCGTATAACATCTCTAACTAAAAACAAGAAGTTATTGATTCCAAATGGATATCTCAATAATTAGGAAGATCATCTATCATCTATTGTAAGTAGTTATACTTTATTTTGTAGAATCAGTTATTATGAAGGTTTATATAAAGTTCTTAAACAGACTGGTAACCAAAATTTCATCTCTAACCTGCAATAAAATTCTGTAACTTTAGCTCAATTTAATTATTTTTTTCATGTTAGTATAACCAAAACAAATCCCCCCAAAACCAACCAACGCCTAAAATGTAATGACAATTTATGATATCCTTGCTCTAACTATTACCAAACTGTTTTCCAGCTAGTCCAGGGACAATGTTCCAATACACCATATTTAAAAGGGGCTTACGTATTTAGTTACTTGGATAGTTGGATTTATAATAGGCTTATCTTAATGGGCTTTGGTATTTAGTGGGCCTACCTTTCTAATTGGCTTAGATTTCAGACGGACATTGCTATTTAGTTGGACTTCAAATTCTAATGGGCTAGGAGTCCTTATGGAATTCGGTTACAAGTGGGCTCAAAATTTAGTTTGGCTTCGGTTTGTATACTTTGTAATGTGCTTTGATTCTGTTATGGACTTTGGATTTAACTTTGTAGTTGGCTTTGGTTATTTATTAGCTTCTATTCTGTTTGTGTTTAGGTTTGTAGTGGACTTCTATCCTAATGGGCTTGTTATTTGTACTTGGGCTTATGTTTGTACTTGATAACAAACAGTTTTAAGAATTACATTAATTAAAAAATTAACGATTATGAAAATCATATCTTTATTTTTATATATAACTAAAACAGAATAGTATGAAAGAATCTGAACCAGTGATTGAGTTTATTCCTTTGTGATCCAATGACCTATATTTATTTCGTATAATTTCATTTAAAAATAAGTTATAAAAAATTTTAAATTATAGATAAGTTTTTAAAATAATTGTTAATTGTAGGTCATCTCAAATTCATTGTCATGTACGTTCTAATTTGATTGTACCTCATCTCAAATTTTCAACCTCAATCTCAATGACGACCATCACATTATCACATAGCCATAGGAACAAGGTGGACTGGAAAGTGTTGCTACGTGCAGTATGATATTCCAGTTACTTATTGTGCTACTGCTCCTGAACATGAATTGCCACAACCGGGAAGACTCATAAAGTTAATAAATAAAAACTCTAATTTTATGATTTGTAATTATTATTGTTAGGTTTTTAATTAGCTTACACTTTCTTGAATTGATGACAAGACTTATATTTGTATTGTAAACTAAAGAAAGCTATAAACAGATTCTCTATTATCATATTATGTGATCAATTTTAGGGTGATTTGCCTTGAATTGTAAAAGGTAAATAGAGATACAATTTTGACAATGTGGGTATTAGTAATTTTCAATTTTTGATATGTGTTTGCGTTAAAGATTAAATTTTGACACAGGTAAAGGAACGAAAGATTAGCTTTTGATGGACTTATTAGGAGTTGTGAATAGTTTGATTTTGCTCACATTTGTCTATTTTTTTCCTTTCTAAAGTTGATATTTAAGAGAAAATTACTCGTACCACACATGTTAAATTTGCGATCTTTGGGTATCTGTCTTGGCAATATTCTCTTCATTTCATGGTATATATATATATATATATATATATTTTAATAATATAGCTGTATTTTGATTATAAGATTGAGTATTAGTTAGATTAATTTTGCTGTTTATGATTTAAGAAAATGTTAGATTGCCAAGTCAACCCTTAACTTTATTATGGGTATGTTTCGTGTTAATATATATATATATATATACGGAGCAAATTTTTTTCTCAAACTATAAGAAGGGGCATTTATCTAACTATCTAAGGCTTAGAAAAAATCTACATCTTTTTCGAGCTCCAAAATACATGGATACTGAATCCATCATAATAGAATTTGTAATTATAGTTCACGAAAGTTAAAGTTGTGTTTGGTTCATGGAATTGATTGGAATTTGATGAAATGGGATTTAAGATTACATTCCTTAATTTGTTTACTTGAGTAATTGATAAAATTAGAATCAAATTCCTTCCACTAAATGAATTGAAATTCATTTTCCTTTGATAAATTTCAATTCCTTAAAAAAAAAATCCGCAAACCAAACACAACCTAAGAGAATTTGTAACTATAGTTTAAAAGGTCCGCTTTGTATTAACAACATTTTTTGTATACTTAATACATACTTAATAATATCACAAATTTTATAAAATTAACTCACAATGGTTATTCAATTTTAATTATTAGTCGTTCAAAGTATTAATCTATTAGTAATTACTTTTAGAATAAATATGTATTATCCTAGGTAGTCGTGGGTCATAATCTAATATTATATAAAAACTAAATACCTTGAATATAAAATATTCAAATTCAAAAGTTGCCTCCGTACCACAAAATCACGTAAATAACATTAATAAAGAACAATTTCCTGACAATTATCACAACCAACCAAACAGTTTCTACGTACTAAAATTAACAAATTAAATATATTTAACTAAATACAGTAATTTGATACATTTATTTAATTTTATTTAATAATAATAAAAGTAAAGCATCAAAAACTAAGCAATACCTAACGGAGGCGGTTTGTGGCTTTTCTGACAGCGGTTTGTAGTGGTTGCGTCTTTTTTTTTTTTGGATTTTCTAGATGGCGGTTTGTGGTGGTTGTCGCTCATGTTTTGGGCTTTCAAGATGGTGGTTTGTCGTTGTTGTAGCTTTTTTTAGGTTTGAAGGTGGCCGTTTGTGGTGGTTGTGGCTTTTTGGGGTTGGGATTTATTAAGAAATCATCACCACCATCAATTTTTCACCACCATCCATGATAAGTAACGTAATTGTAGTTTGCCCCACTTTTATAAGTAATACTAAGTTAAATACCATAAAATAAAGGGGCAATCATATATATTTGCCCAACTTAAATTGGGTAATTACATATTTTCCCAAACATGCTTTAAAATTATTGTACATTATGCATTAAAAACTTATGTTTTGAAAAATTATATAATTACCCAACTTAAATTGGGTATATATGTGATTCTAAATAACTTCAAAACTAAAACTAATATACAAGTGAAGAACCACCACTAACCCTAATTAGATTATTAACACGTGTGCCATGATTACTATGACAGCAGAAAAACAAAAGACATAAGTAAATACGAACATATGGAGCAAAAACGTATTACAAGACACATAGTATACGATGAAGTCATGTTTTACAATTGAAAAACAATTGCAATTTCATTGTCCACTACACGATAGCCACGTAAATAAAAGAACAAACATACATCCTTTTAATCTTTCTAAGAGCATTAATCGTATTTTATAACTTTTATCCCTTTAAAATAAAAGAAATTTTTCACCCACTCAATGATTTTATTCTGACTCTCCCCTTGAGTCAATGAACAAATTTTCAATACACCTTGGTTAAAATTACAACAACTTAACTTGCAATGGAAACAAATAAAATTCTATTTCTAGTTGAGAAGGAAAAAGATTTAACAAATTCTTTTGACAAAAATAGATCTATAAATGGTTATAGTAAAAGATGATAACATCAAGGTGTTATAAAGAAATTATGATCCAACAACATTTCAAGTATGTTATAGTCTGAATACAAGCCTTAGTGACAACTTACTTTCATATTTAAATCATACAAGACATTATGTATTCACTTCTCTAACCAAACACAGATTTCTTTGTCTCCAAAGAAACACTCAACGTAAAATAAAGATAAATGTTAGTCTCGCACAAATTTTACAAATAAAAGTTTGCAAAATGATGTATAGCATAAGATGAATCAATCATAAAAACTTGTTTCTCTCTCTTTGTACTACTAGTACACACACTTTTCTCTCTCTTTGTACTACTTGTTTATCTCTCTTTGTATTACTAGTACACACTTTAAAATGACCCAATTTTTATAGATTTTTTACTTGTTTCTAAAAAACATTTGTAAATACACTAGGTTTTACTTTTAGTTTTTAGTTTGATAACATTTTTTTATCGTAATAATATTTTGCCCCACACAATGTAAATTCCTAGATCCGTCACTATAGAATATAATTTTTTGGAACTTAAGTTATATCCATCAAGGTATTACAAACAACTAATTATACAACAAACATCAAAAGTTCTTTTTATCACCTCGTAGACAGATTTAAATTATATATCGACCATACGATGACAAAATCATTCTGGAACCACTGCCAATACTACATTTTAATGTTTAAATTCACATCGAAGAGAGACGTACGCTATGGCCATAGTCTAGAAACAATACAATTACACTTATATCGTCATGGAAGTGACGCCGCACCCCCTTATCAATCTTTAGTAGATCAGAATATTTCATTTCTCGTCTTTTTGCAGCTTGGAGTAAAGCTGCTTTCACTAGTCTCTTTGCTATTCCCTGGAACAAGGGAACCATCCATAATTTTATCATCTTTACTGGGTTGCACACTCATGCGCAAGTTGTTGTGAGTACGTACACCAAGCATCAAATAGTCAAAAACTAAATATCACGCCCATATATAAAGATATAACAAGATGCATCACAATGATCTATGCTTTGCGAGTTGTGTATTGTGCATATATAGTTTTACAAAAAGAAACTAATGATGAAACACAAATTTAAGCCTAAACACATATAAACAAGCATTTACTGAACTACAGGTAGGTTAAAATAATATGCAGCACAAGTTGAGCTTTGTGAGTGTACCTTTTGAAGAACCAGAGTTCAATAGATCACTAACAAACAGGGACGGAAGTATTATAGGGCAGGGGGGTTTCGGCCCCTCCAAAAGTTGGAGCACTTAGTAGCAAAAATTTACATAATACAAGGATTGGATATATATTTTATAAACTTGCCCCTCCCAACTTCAGTAACAAAAAAAAAAAGGGTTAATCATCTTAAATAAAACCTAGATATAAGATAACACGTAGCAGTTTTTTGACAAAGTAAATATATATGAGACTACATGTTGTGCATAATGAATTCGCCCCCCGCTTACGATGTTCAAGTTCCGTCACTGCTAACAAAGAACCACAAAGCAATGCCATATTCACATATAAAATGAGCATCTTCAAGCACGTAAAGTAGACATCACAATTTCATTTTTGGTCATGCCTGGCTGGGTTATACCCCATGCATATATAGTCGTGTGAAAAGTAACTAACAAGGAACATAAGCATTTGCAGGTAATAAATGTGACAGTCAACATAGTTCTATCTTTATCATGTGTTGTGTCACGCATAACTCGTTGCACAAAATGTAACTAGAAAATACTAACTCTCTATGCAGTCCAATTTTGAGTGTTTTGGAATCTTTTGATAGAATAATTGTACCCTTCATGGAATATCAGGATAATAATACAATCTCCCTCGTAAGGTGATGTTAGATCTACACTTCCATACATGATCCTAAAATGTTTGATATATTTGGAACAAACCACTTATATGAAACCATGAAAATAGCATTTAGGTATCACACGCTATGAATACTGGCTTCTAAAACGTGGGTTCAACTCAGGCCACATGTATAGGTTCACAAGGTGTGTACGTGTTTCTTATGCATGATACACACATACTAGCTAGCATGCATGTGTAACTGTGTCAATAAGCATAAAATATAAGACATGACACGATATTTAGAAAATGTCAATTACTTATTTACTAAAAATACAACACTTAACGTTGTATAATCGGAAACACGACCAAGCAGATTATTGTGAATTAGAAACACAAAAACAAAACAAAAACACAAAAACACAAAAAAGGAAAGAAAGAAAGATGAGGAATTTTGATGCGGGCTCAAAGTGTGGAGGATCGGGCATGTGTTTCTTGAGGCTCAAGATCGCGTATCAAAAGGGGCTCACGAAAAGGCTGTAACTTGGGCTAGGAGTATCTGTTTGAGGCCCATGACTAGGCGAATCAAAGCTTGGGCCAAAATTCGCTGTATTTTAGAAGTTATGGGCTTTTTGATGTTTTTTTCCTATATTTTTGGACCTTTTTTTTGGGTTAGAGTCCGACCCGTTTATCCGTTTTGGCCCATTCGAATTTCTGGTTCTTGTTTAGGGTTTGGAGAACATTATTGAGCAGCTACTTTTAGTTTTTATGAAATTTCAATTTTCTCTTAATTTTGAGACGAATTTATCCTAATTATTGGTATTCTTTTGAATCAACAATAGTTGGAGAAATCGTTTCTGCTATTTGTATGAATCAACATGCTCAATTTGTGTTATCTTAATTTTAGTCTAAATCAAATTCTTACAGAGCGTGGATTATTGTGAACGATTTCCACAGCTTCTTGATTACTCAAGTATTCTCATAAACCATCGGAAGCAAATATAAGAAAAGAATCACTGGGCTGAATATTATGCATAAGGATTGATGGAGTGGCAGACAGGATAGGCATAACTGTCGACTCAGGAAGTCGGAATTTTTGTTCAATTTAGTCAGTATTGTACTCTGAGTGTTTCAAGTAAACATCTCCAACGGATCTCGAAACCTGCACCACATACATATATTATGGTTCCAAATAATGTAATGCATCTGTTCAAAATCTGAAGTTCAAATACATCAAGAATGTTACAAAATTACAAACATATGAAGCAATAAGCTACACTTTTCATATTTTTAAAAGGGCTACTGTTGGTTGATTGATTCATCCAATGAAGTCCAAAAAACTTAGCTTAAAACCTCTAAGAAACACATAAAATGTTCTTTTATAAACCATCTAAAAGCCTCAACTTTGTAACCACTTGTACGAGTAACATGGAATCATAATCGACGTCTTACTCCTATAATCTAAAACGTTTATGGTACTCCAAAATTCATCACATTATGAAATGGCATGGACCAATTGTTTGTCATTTCATTTATATTAGCAACTATTTTGAGCTGAAAAGGTTTTGCAGTTAATTAGAATACAATCAAGTTATTGCTTCCTTTCTAAATTCTTCGTTTTGTGGGTCCTTCCTTCATTTCTCTTTGCAACCCGTATGTAGGACCCATGGTTACATCTTTGATAATTCTCACATCATATAAATAGAACTAACAAAATCAAAATGTTAATGGGTCCTAAAGGTTAAACAGGGTTATGGGTGTCCCGTATGAGTGATAGATACAAGAGCTTAATGCTCACGCGTACGAGGTAGAGGTGGACTCAGGAGTCAGGAATCAAATAGAAATTTTGGTATGCACTACTACAACAGACAGAAATAACCTTTTTGGCAGAAAAGATATCCACAGAAAAATGGGTACGCACAACTTCACATGAAAGTCGGGACAAACACATTAGTTTACATCTTATCAAGAACTCACACGGGTATGCACATAGAGTAATCCACTGGACCACCAAATCAAATATTTATCAAGGACAGAGAATACGTACACAAATACATGGGAATAAATATCAGCATGGATACAAGGATAACTTAACTCCGAAAACATTAGACATAACCTGAATAATGCCTCTGTAAATAAGAAGGAATGCATGATTTAATTTAGAATCAGGACAGGGTAAGTCAATATTTTAGCCAATGAGGTTAGCCTAGATAAAATAATAGTACACTTGACTACAAGAGATTTATGTGAATTATGAAAATAAATTTAACCTTCTCTATTCCACTGTTTCATTGATTTTCTTCTCAATTTTGTTTGCTGTTATATAATTCAGCTTTGGTAGATCCATTGATCATTATCAACATCCATTTCTTTAACTCTGATTTTAATCATTGGTTAGATACCACAGACATAGTGCTAGTCATTTAAGAGTCATTTAAGATATCTTTTTAGATGAAGTAGTGTAGTATGTATCGTTAATGAAATGTGAATCATGAATTTGAAATTTACCTCATCAAACCAAAAGTCCCTTATGAAGAAGAGAGGAAGTGCTCCTTTTTAAAGTAGCTAATACCTTCCAGCCTCTCGATAACCTGCTCGCCGAGTACGTCTTTTCCTATAAAACCAACACACCCTCACATTAAGGTCACAAATGATGCGGAGTATGTGTTTTTGACTAAAAAATGAATTCATTACTCCCCCATTTGAAGACACATAATAAAGTTTGAGTTATTTAATATTAGTCAATGGTAGATATCACTAGTTACCATGACAATCAACTTATGCTAAGACATAAAATAACTATCTGACAATGTGTTCTTAGCTACCTCTATTATGATTCAACACGAACAATGTCTATGAGTGATTGCAGTTATGTCTTTTAATTTTCAAAAAGCTATTATGTTGTACAGAATTATATCATGTGTAATCCATTATAAAGATAGAGTAGAACTTACGTAGATTTTAAGGGTTATGTCAAGCTCTTTCTTGACAACATCTATGGAAGGTCGCTTTTCTCGATCCTCGTGCAAGCATCTGTACGCAACTGCTGAAAATCTATCCATCGTATCTGACCCCAAATGTTCCCATAAACTAGGATCAACGATCTGATCTAATTTATTCTTTCTGTAAAAGTAATTAATCACATCGAATGATAACCGAAGCCATCGTGCTCCTTAAAGCTACATAACTTACCGCAAAGAACTTCAAACAGTACCATACCGAACGAATAAACATCTGAGTTTTTAGTCACAGTGCCACTAATAATGTATTTTAGCTCACAATATCCAGGTGTTCCACAAGCATCAGATATAACAAGACTTCAGTCTAAACCTGCTAAACTTAACCTTGACAATCCAAGATCAGAAATTTTAGCAACCCAATCAGGATCTAACAGAATATTAGCACTTATAATATCCCGATGAATTATAGTTTGATGCTGTCCAACATGTTTATGAAGATGATCCAATCCACAAACTACATCATAACATATTTTGGGTCTTTGTAACCACGTAAGAGTACACGTAGTTATATATTTATCAAGACTTCCACGCTCTAAGTATTGATAAACGATAATCTTCTCCTTTCCATTGTCGCAATAAGCGAGAAGCCCCAAATTTTCATTTAACCCCTTTACAGCAACCGTAGTAAGTTTTCCAGAAATCGAAAAACGTTTAAAAATGAAAAAAAAAAACGAAAAGCCTTTTAATAACGAAATAATGTTTAAAACGGAAAAATGACAAAAACGAAAAAAAAAAACCCGTTAAAAACGACAAAAACATTTAAAAATGAAAGAAAAACGAAAACATAAAAAAAAAAATGTTTAAAAACGAAAACAACAACAAAAACGAAAAAAAAAACATAAGCGAAAAAAATTAATAAATAAATGAAATTAAAAACTATTATATAAGTGTTATCTTGAAAAAGTGGATGTTGCTCAATGGGTACTCAATGTTGAGTTCAACTCTACCCATATAGATCCATTAGAGCATTGATATTGAAGAAAAACTTTTAAAAGCTTTTTTGTTAGCCACATCAACTTTTTATAAAAAAAAGCTTTTAACAAAACATTTGTCTCCAATGATAAAAAGCTTTTCAAAGCTTTTCTTTTCAAAAATCATACACACACACTTTCAGAAAAGCTTTTCATATATTGAGATTTTTCAAGCTTTTGCACAAAAAAACTTTTCCTTCAATGAAGAAAAACTTTTCTAAAACTTTTTTGCATAAAAAAAGCTTTAAGAAAAGCTTTCATTAGAGATGCTCTTAATTTTTTAATCAAGTTTTACTAGCCTAGTAAGACCCGCTTTAAAAAAGAAATGTGAAACTCATAATCCATGAATCTATTTTAAAAGTTCAGAATATCTTAGATTAAGTATTTGGACTTATTTTACCATCTCTGCACAACAGTAAAATAAAGGGTTAGACGATTAAGTATGTAAAAAGTTATTTTTGCTGCCTACAAATTAAAGTAGCAACAACATATCTGTTATCCTAAAAACAAATACAAGGATATCACTACTTATTTCATAAAAAGTCGAAGATATTTTTTCCGTTGTTTTAATACACTAATATTATGCACTAAGAAATGTTACTGTACAAATAAGTGATGTTTTTTAAAGACATCAAGAATGATGGTAAAGTATTAAAATTTTTGATAAGTAACAATATAAATTGGTAAAAAAATTCCGTCCCAATGAAAAGTAACAATAAAAATTGGCACACAATTCCATCCCATGATAAGTAACGTAATTTTAGTTTGCCCCATTCTTATAAGTAATACCAAGTTAAATACCATAAAATTAAAATAACTTCAAAATTAAAATACTAGTGGATCACCACCAATCCTAATGGGTGTGCAACGATTATTACGACAGCAGAAAAACAAAATACATGAGCAAATACGAACATATGGTCCATATGGAGCAAAAACGTATTACTATACGTATAGCATACGATGACGTCATGTTTTACAATTCATATCCAATTGCAATTTTATTCTCCACTCAACGATAGCCACGTAGGTAAAAGCGAGCCATGATGATGCAGCTCCTTAATATATAGTATAGACTTGTCCAAACTTTCACAACATTATTTTCGGCCAATCAATCCAAGCACGGGCAAATTTCGAAGGGGGACTTTTGTCCCCTCAAAAGAGACCCTAGGGCAAAATCATCCTCTGAGAATATTAATGATATTTTAACACAATTGCAATTTTTTAAGGATATTAACGACATACGATGATAAAATCATTCTTGAACCACTGATATTACTATAGTTTAATGCTACATTCCGCATCGAAGAGAGACGGCAGGGCCACAGTCTAGAAACAATACAATTACACTTATATCGTTATGGAAGTGAGGCCTCATCACGTTCTCAATCTTTTGTCGAAAATAATTTTTCATGTCTCGTTTTTTTGCAGCTGCTTTCACTAGTCTCTTTGCTATTCCCTGAAACAAGGGAACCATCCATAATTTTACTGGGTTGTACACTTATGTACAAGTAGCTAGTTGTGAGTACACCAAGCATCAAACAGTCAAAAACTAAACATCACGCACATATATAAAGATATAACAAGATGCATCACAATCTATGCCTTGCGAATTGTGTGTTGTGCATATATAGTTTTACAAAAGGCAACTAATGATGAAATACAAATTGAAGCCTAAACACATATAAACAAGCATTTACAGGGTAGGTTATAATAATATGCAGCACAAGTTGAGCTTTGTGAGTGTACCTTCTGCAGAACCAGAGTTCAGTAGATCACTAACAAAAAACCACAAAGCAATGCCAATTTTGAGTGTTTTGGAATGTTTTGGTAGAATAATTGTCCTCTACATAGAATACCACGAGTCCACGATAATAATACAATCTCCCTCATAAGGTGATGTTAGATCTACACTTCCGTACATGATCCTAAAATGTTCAATATATTTGGAACAACCACTTATATGAAACCATAAAAATACCATTTAGGTATCACACACTATGAACACTGCTTATGAATGGTCGGTTCAACTCAGGCCACGTGTAGGTTCACCAGGTGAATACGTGTTTCTTATGCATTAATGCATGATACACACATACTAGCATGCATGTCTAAATGAGTAAATAAGCATAATATATAAGATATGGCACGATATTTAGCAAATGTCAGTTACTTATTTACTAAACATACAACACATAACGTTGTATAATCAGAAACACGACCAAGCAGATTATTGTGAATCAGAAAAACAAAAAATAGAAACACAAAAACAAGAAAGAAAGAAAGATGAGGAACTCTTACAGTGCGTCGATTATTGTGAACGATGTCCACGGCTTCTTGATTACTCAAGTGTTCCCATAAACCATCAGAAGCAAATATAAGAAAAGAATCACTTGGCTCAATATGATGCATAAAGATTGATGGAGTGGCAGACAGGATAGGCATAACCGTCGACTCAGGAAGTCGGAATTTTGGTCCAATTTGGTCAGTATTGTACTCTGAGTGTTTCAAGTAAACATCTCCAATGGATCTCGAAACCTGCACCACATACATGTTTTAAATTATAAATGGATAAACTGATGAAGTTTTCCCTGTTCAGGTTACCGGGGGAAGGCGAGTAATTTTACTCTGATGTACGCAGCCTAACCCGGGTATTCTCATGACTGTTTCCAACCCTTTCCCCGGCCACCCCAAATAATGCAATGCATCTGTTCAAAATCTGAAGTTCAATTACAAGAAAAATGATACAAAATTACAAACATATGAAGCAATAAACAAGATCACTGTAAACATCACCAACTTTATCACTTAGGAGTTAGGAACTATCATTATTCAGCTTAATAAGCTACACTTTTCATATTTTTAAAAGGGCTACTGTTGGTTGATTGGTTCATTCAATGAAGTCCACAAAACTTAGGTTGAAACCTCTAAGAAACACATAAACTATTCTTTTAAAAACCATCTAAAAGCCCCAACTTTGTAACCACTTGTACGAGTAACAATGGAATCATAATCGACGTCTTACTCCTATAATCTAAAACGTTTATGGTACTCCAAAATTCATCACTTTATGAAATGGCATGGACCAACTGTTTGTCATTTCATTTATATTAGCAACTATTTTGAGCTGAAAAGGTTTTCCAGTTAATTAGAATACATTATCAAGTTATTGCATCCTTTTTAAATTCTTCGTTTTGTGGGTCCTTCCTTAATTTCTCTTTGCAACACGTATGTAGCCATGTAGGGCCCATGGTTACATCTTTGATAATTCTCACATCATATAGATAGAACTAACAAAATCAAAATGTTAAAGGGTCCTAAGGTTAAACAGGGTTATTTGTGTGCCGTATGAGTGACTGATACAAGAGCTTAATACTCACGTCTGCGAGGTAGAGGTGGATCCAGGAATCAAATAGAAATTTTGGTATGCACTACTACAATAGACAGAAATAATTTTTTCGCACAAAAGTTATCCACAGAAAAAGGGGTGCGCACAACTTCACATGAAAGTCGGGACAAACACATTAGTTTACATCTTATGAAGAACTCACACGGGTATGCACATAGAGTAATCCACTGGACCACAAAATCAAATATTTATCAAGGACAGAATACATAAACAAATACATGGAAAAAAATATTAGCATGGAAGATACAAGGATAACTTAATTCCGATAACTTAATTCAGAAAACAATAGACATAACCTGAATAATGCCTTTGACCCTCCAGCCTCCATGGGTCAAGGTGACGATTTGCGGATCATGTGGGTGTAAACCTTTTAGCTCCTGTCTAACCTCCTCAATATTGGCATTATGTTCTGATGACAGCTGTAGGGCTTTCACACCTTCGGTGTTACCTTTTTTACCAAGTACAACACGGGAATCTCCAAGATTGGCAACGAAAAGTGTTTGCTGATGTATTACTCCAACCAAGCAACATGATCCAACAGTTGCAATGGATGGTTGTGCACTGAAGTACTGAGATACAAGAGCAGTGAATCCATTCTCTGTTTGAAGAAAAGCATTTTTAATTGTCTGTGGGGTCACGAGACCGTGATCCTTGGCAGATGTTTCTGCGTGTATACCAAATATAAGAACAATGACTTATGAATCCGTTCCTGTTTACTCTCAAACCCAAGCAGTAAACCTAGTCGCTGCAATTTTAACCATTCTCATAGAGACCAGTTACTTGGGTCATATTTTAATGGTAACAGGTAAAATGTTGAATAATTTCAGCTAAAAAGGAAACAGATTAAACCTCTCAAAAGTCGCCTAACATGTATTCAAACGCTTAGGATGTCTTATATCATAAATGGTATTAGTTTAGTAATAAAGTTACCATAAAATGGACAAAGCAGCATTGGCGACCAGGCCCAATTCCACCCGTCCTGTTTTGACTAAAACCTATCTTGATCTATTTGTGACACTATGACTGTGACCCACCCATTTTGCCACCTCTAGTAAAACCCAACGTCAAGCCCCAATGTTCACTAGATTCTCGTGTTAGCTTAGTCTTTCACCCTCATCCTTGATAAAAGAAAAGGGGTGTTATCCTTTTTCATTCTACTCCAACTAATAAAGCTTGTCGTATTCCGTTTAGTCCCGCTACTAATGATGTGAATGATTAGTAAAAGTAGAATTTAATTAATAAAATCATCAAAATAACATAAAGAGACTATCTCCAGTTGCATAACATTTGGATTATTCAATATCAGTATATCACATGATGACAATCAAAACATATATCCAAACACCACCATTATGGTTTTTGCTAGAATCATAAAATATAAATGTCAATAATAAGCAATCTAGGTATTGTGGGGTCACAGAGCAACAAACCTTGATAATTCCTGAATAAGTTATCACAAACGTAAAGGGAAGCGGCAGGTCCTCCATGACCATCATAGACTCCAACAAATGTACCAAACGAACCGGACTCAATCTGGCATTGGTCTTGACCCACGTGGTTGGCCTGAAACACGGCTACGGAAAACTGACCGCCACTGTATTTCCCAATATCCCGAAACCACAAGTTATCTTTTTTACTACTATCCTGCACAATGAACGGATTCTGAAACAAGGATAGCAGACTCATCAACCTTTAACCAATTTCTGGCATACGTATCTCCCAAATCAAACCACCCCAATATATTATTATTAGAATATTATCATATTAAAACCAAGCTTCAAAACAAAATTTAATTTTTAAAAGTTCAATCTTTAACTCCAATCTAGAAAAGTAATGTATCTTAAAGTTACCCAACAAAAAAATTCATAAAACCTGCAAATATAATTTGATACGTTTTTAACTAATGTCACTCTCACCAGAAGGGCAAGTAAGATTATTCTACGTGAAGTCCACTGTAAATAAGAAGGAATGCATAATCATTTATTTTACAAGCAGGACAGGGTTAGTCAATATTTTAGCTAAGGAGGTTAGCCTAGAAAAAAAAATAGTACACATGACTACAAGAGATTTATGTGAATTATGAAAATAAATTTAACCTTCTCTATTCCACAGTTACATTGATTTTCTTCTCAATTTTGCTTGCTGTTATATAATTCAGCTTTGGTAGATCCATTGATTATTATCAACATCCATTTCTGTAACTCTGATTTTAATTATTGGCTAGATACAACAGACATAATGCTAGTAATTTACCTTATCAAACCAAAGTCCCTTTGGAAGAAGAGAGGAAATGCTCTTTCTTAAAGGAGCTAATGCTCTTGAGAACCTGCTCACCGGGTACGAGTTTTCCTATAAAACCAACACAACCTGACTTTAATGTCCGAAATGATGTAGAGTATGAGTTTTTGAATTAAAATTTTTTTAAAATGAATATATTACTTCCCCATTTCAAAACAGATAATAAAGTTTGAGTTATTTAATATTAGTTAATGGTAAATATCACTAGTTACCAAAACTGGATTTGTTCTATCAATAATATATCATTTGATCATAAAGTAATGCAGTCTTTAGTTTTGGTAAGGATATCAATCAGTATGTAAGTTTCTAAATTTTATAAAATTAGGTAACCTAGCATTCCCATGGTCAAATACCATTGATGAGCATACCCTGTGTTTTGAGTTAATCAAGTTAAAAGTAAACAATAATCTCTCTTTACTTTTATAAGAAAGACAAAATTAGGTAGTCATCATGATTTTAATCTTACATGGATGATTATTGACCTTTCAAAAGGTTGGATATCAAGTTTGTTGTTTCCCTATTAGGTAAGTTTAATAGAATGGTGGTTTCGTTTTTAGTTGATTACAAGTATATCTTCCTTCATATCTACTTCTGAGATTATTAGTTTATGTATTTGGCATTAAGGTCATATTTTTTTTATTGATGAACATCACATTGTTATTTAAATGCAAATGGGATTTCTGTTTCTATAATGACAGTGTAGTTGAGCACCTTGATGGTCTCATGGACATATCCACCTTCAATGATGTCGAGACTGGCTACCATGGTTTATAACTTTACATACACGTATATTTCTTAAATACATACACACATATATATATATATATAGAGGGATGATCCACAAAGAATGGGTACGGGGAAGGTAATCTGGACCGTCTGTTAACATTCTTCGTGAAGAATGTTAATTATCATTCTTCACGAAGAATGTTAAAGATAGTGGTCAGGGGTTTGATTTTAATATTTTTTGTGAAGAATGATAAGGTGTCAACTATATTTAACGAATGTTAATGGGCATCTCAGATTAGCTTCCTCCAGGATTACCCCTTCCCTGTAGATCAATATATATATACATATATATAATATAACTAATTTACCTTTATTGACTCATTGTTTTCAGGGAATGAGTCGAAGAGACTTGCTTTTGCGACAATACCAGAGATGGGATGAGTTTGGGACTTACGGAGTTATGGTACTTGTGGACAAAACTTTCACCTTTTTCCCTTTCCTTTTTTATGCATATATGTATATATATACATACACACATGTATGCATAAAAATTAACTATTTTTTGTTTTGTTTCGTTCTCAACTGTAATTCTATTCCATACTGTGATCTATAGCAGGTGTCCACCACAAAAAGGTTACTTTCAGGCATGGATTCGAAGTAATGTATGTATTTCGTCCAGTGATGATAATTTATAACAGTTAGCTAAGTTTCTTTGCAATTGTTGTTTTTCAGGCGGTGGATTTGTGGCGTCCTCTGAACCAAGGAAAAGAATGTGTGGTCAAACACATGATTTCCATTAATTGGAAGCTACGAAAGTCATACTATCCCAGACGACCTGCATGATCCATGACTAGACGATTTAGAGCAAAAGGGGGGGATCAGTCTCCTTCCGAACTGAAGTTGAATCACTACAGGAGGTGAAAAACAAATTTCATGGACACTAAATCCATCATAATAGAATTTGTAACTATAGTTCATGAAGACTAAGAGAATTTGTAACGATAGTTTAAAAGGCCCACTTTGTATTAGCAACATTTTTTGTATACTTAATACATTACTAAGAATATCACGAATTTTATAAAAATAACTCAGAATGGTTATTCAATTTTAATAATTAGTTGTTCAAAATATTATTTTATCAGTAATTATTTTTAAAATAAATATGTGTTATCCCGCGTAACCGCCGGTCCATAACCTAGTTTGAGTAAGAAAGCAAAAACATTAAAATTCAAGCCCTCTTATTGATGGCTTACAACTTCAATGTGAACACAAGCCCACAGTCATTAGTTAGTATTTGGCTTTTTTCTGATATTACAATTCAAATTTGTATACTAACAACTTTATAACATTCTAAATACTGATTGTGGTCATAGATCGCTAACCATGTTATTTAAAGGTTATTTCAACCATGACAATTAACTTACGGTAAGACATAAGATAACTATCTGACAAAGTGTTCTTATTAGCTACCTATATTATGATTCAACATGAACAGTATCTGAGTGATTGCAGTTATGTATTTTAATTTTCGGAAATCTATTATGTTGTACAGAATTATATCATGTGTAATCCATTATAAAGATAGAGTAGAACTTACGTAGATTTTAAGGGTTACGTCAAGCTTTTTCTTGACAACATCAATGGAAGGTCGCTTTTTCCGATTCTTATGCAAGCATCTGTACGCAACTGCTGAAAATTTATCCATCGAAGCTGACCCCAAATGTTCCAGTAAACTAGGATCAATGATCTGATCTAATTTATTCATTCTGTAAAAGTTTTTAATCACATTGGCTGATAACAGGAAGCCATCACGCTCCTCCAAGCTGCATAACTTCCCGCAAAGAACTTCAAACAGTACCATACCGAACGAATAAACATCTGACTTTGTAGTCACAGTGCCACTAGTAATGTATTCCGGCTCACAATATCCATGTGTTCCACAAACATGAGATATAACAAGACTTCTGTCTAAACCTGCTAAACTTAACCTTGACAATCCAAGATCAGAAATTTTAGCACCCCAATCATGATCTAACAGAATATTAGCACTTTTAATGTCCCGATGAATTATAGTTTGATGCTGTCCAACATGATTATGAAGATGATCCAATCCACAAGCTACGTCATAACATATTTTGAGTCTTTGTAACCACGTAAGAGTACACGTAGTTATATATTTATTAAGACTTCCATGCTCTAAGTATTCGTAAACGATAATCTTCTCCTTTCCATCGTCGCAATAAGCGAGAAGTGAAACAAGGTTCGGGTGTTGTTGACCACAGAGCAAGTCAATCTCAGTCAAAAACTCTTTCAACCCTTGACCGAGATTTTCGTTTAACCGCTTTACAGCAACCGTAGTAAGTTTCCCAGAAATCAAAAGTTGTCCTTTGTACACCGAACCATATCCACCTTTACCGATACACGTTTCAAAATGATTCGTTGCTATTTGTATCTCTTCAAAAGGTTTTTTCAAGTGTTCCCACTTTTTCATTCCAGACATTATGCTGTACAACCAAATTAAATGGAATGAACGGTTAATGAAAGAGACAGTTAACCATAAAATTATTTACAGAAAATAATAATTAGAGACAGATAGAGACCTACACCATACAAAGTACAAACACTCAGAAACTCAAACCACCGTCGTTGGAAGGAGGACTTCGCCGTTAAAACATAACCGTCATTGAACTTGGTCAGTCAAAATAAACTGCAAAAGAAAAAACGTTTTTGTAGAATCAGTTAAATTTTTCACGTGGTTATAGAGAGCGGTCTTACCGTCTTAGCTAATACGAAGTAAATATTTCGTAGTAAGTGAATATCTCAATTAAGTTTTAATATTTCGTAGTTAGGCCTGGATTTATCATTTGCTTATCTTAATGGGCTTTGGTATTTAATGGGCCTTCTATTTCTAACGGGCTTAGATTTCTAAAGGGCATAGTTAGTTGGACTTGAAAGTTCTAATAGGCTTGGCGTCCTAATTGGATTCGGTTTCCAGTGGGCTAAAAACTTAGTGAGGCTTCAGTTTGTAATGGACTTTGTTATTTAGTTTGTCTTCGAAATTGATGGGCTTTAAGTTTTAAAGGGCTTCGGTATCAGATAGGCTTCGGTTGCTAGTGGGCTTTTTGTCTTTAGTTGGACTTAGAATTTTAATGAGCTTGGGGTTTTAACGAGCTGGGATTTCAAATGGGCTTTGATTGTGTTTGGGTTTAACTTTGTAGTAGGCTTTGGTTTTTCATCGGGCTTCTATTCTGTTTGGGCTTAGATTTGTAGTAAACTTCTATCCTAATGGGTTTATGTTGGTAGTTTGGGATTGTATTTGTACTCTATAAACCAATAGTTCAAACAAATAGTTTTAAGAATTACATTAATTAGAAAAATTAACAATTATGAGAATCATCATATCATATATTATATAAAAACTAAATACCTTGAATAAAAAATATTCAAATTCAAAAGTTGCCTACGTACCAAACAAATAAGTAAATAACATTAGTAAAAAGTAATTTCCTAACAATTATTACATAACCAACCAAACAGTTTCTACGTTCCAAAGATAACAAATTAAATATATTTAACTAAATACAATAATTTGATATATTTATTTTATAATAATAAAAAAAATATTGACATATCGTTTAATATTATACGGGTTTAACTTATTTTCATAGATACAATTTTCTCTATTGATTCATTAACTAATTTATGACTCAATATGTGTACGAAAAGGTTATGACATTTGAAAGACTTTATCAGCTATTATACGTCCCAAAAAATAGATTGTTATCACTGTCCCATCAAGTGGAATTGTTGCTCTTGTATTACCAAGCGGTTGAACAGTACACTCACGATTTTGTATCCCTATTAACCCTAATGTGGATTCTTACTGTAATATTTTTCCGGATAGCAATTTGGCAACTCTATTAAACATGGCAAAACTAATAATATGGGATGAACCACCAATGACCCATAAGCATTGTTTTGAGGCTTTTGATCGAACAATGAAAGATATTATACAATAAGAACACGGATTAAAACCTTTTGGAAGAAAGATTGTTATATTTGGTGAAGATTTATGTCAAATCTTCCTGTTGCGACTGGCAAAACCAGGCCTCAAATTGTCAATCCTTCCCTTCACACATTATACTTGTGGATACAATGTAAAGTATTGCGCTTAACTGTAAACATGCGATTGCATAATGGATGTTCAACACTAGAACAGACACTCGAAACGAAGAAATTTGCTCATTGGATTCTCAAAATTGGGGAAGGAAGTATTGGTCAACATAATGATGGTGAGGCCGATGTAGATTTCCTAGCGACATGTTGATCAATACAACAGGGAAGCATGTTAAATCGATTATAGATGTCATTTACCCAAATATTCGACAACACATTAAGGACCCAACATTTTTCAAAGATATAGCAATATTGGTAAGGAGAAACGATGAAGTTGATTTGATTAATAATTATGTTTTGTCTCTTATAAATGCAGAGAAAAGAACATACCTCAGTTCTGACACTCTTTGAGAAATTGTAAAAGATGAAAATTTTGAACAAACTCTTTATTCGCCTGAAATTCTAAACAACTTCAAATCTAGGTGCATTCTGAATCATGTGTTAACTCTAAAGGAGGGAGTGTCTATAATGTAACTCCGTAACGTCAATAAATTGAATAGGTTGTGCAATGGAACAAGATTGCAAGTTATGCGCATGACAAATACCACGAAAAATGTAGTCTACAAGGAGGTTCTACAACGAATATAATCTATTTTTGTACGATTAAGTTTTAAGTCGTTCTTTTGAATTATTATAACCTTATTCTATTAATAAACAAGCTTCATTGTTAAACAAAACAATCTTTTGTCTTTACATTAACTTAATTATTTTGCATATAAAAATACATTTCACATAAACTATTTGATCTTAAACGTTTAATATAATAATTTATATTATATTAAAATTTAATTGATAAGTTTAAAAATTTACGTTGTAGTTCACGTTATCGTAATCTTTATATATAATTAAACGAGGATACAACGAAGGAATTTGGATCCTTCATTATTTTTCATCTTTTACGATCTAATGATCTCGACCGACCAAAATAGTATAGGTATATCAAGATCGTCTAACACGTTAAAATAAATAAATCCAATATACATATACTTAAACAGATTGGATATAGTCAAAGAATAGTATGTCGATATCGAGTTCATATATTTTGAGTAGTTTTAATCGTTGAAATACGAACAATCAACATGATCGATCTTATTAACCATAATAACTTTGAAAAGGTTCTTCATATCTAGATATACTCGTGTATGTCAATTCATAAAGCAAAAAAAAAACTTAAGGCAAATCAGTTTAGTATGTAGGTACGAATTCATAATAAATGGATACATAATTAATACATGCATGTTTACATGTGCAGTGCGTGTAAGCTAAGAAGGCACAAACCATCATACATAATTAATAAAGACATGCAGTTTCACATTAAACTATCGGCTAAGAGGAATAAATTGAGACGATACCTCTAATCGATTGCGAAGATCACTGAATCAATAACCGAAAACTCAAAAGAGAATTACGTGCTGATAACGTATTGTGAAAGTATGAATTAAGAAGAAGAGAATGATGTATTATTCATAGAATAGTAATGTTTATATAGCGATTAGGTGGGGGTGTTTTAAGGTCTCGGTGGTGTTTCGGGGTTTTAGCGGTGGTGGTGTTTCGGCGTTTCGATGATGGTGTTTAGGGGTTACCGCTGTGGTGGTAGTACTAATTTTCGTATTGTCAGCGGTGGGGGATAATGACGGAGGTGCTGAGTTAATTGAGTGATTAAGGTATAAAAAACGTGTTAGGGAATCATTTATCTATCTGTAGAGATTTGTTGAAGATTACATAATTATTAAAATATATAATTGAAGTTGATCAATTAAATTATGTTTTTATGAATTTCTGAATTCAGACTTGCACGGAGATGTAAACTAACTTTTGGTTCTGATTTCTTGCAGATTCCCATCCGATGCATGATTTTCGAAGTTCGATTAAATCGTTCAATTCCTTTTCGTACTCTATAGTCCGTACGTGGAGTCATTATTCATCCATTTATTAATCGAATGAAACTGCAGATGGGATCAGCAGACACCGATCGAAAGCAACATCTTCACGGCTAGTGCCTCATTAGGATATTTGTTTCATATACTAATCCCTTGTTTTTATTACCGATGAGGATTAATACATAAATTAATTATTTTATTGTTCAAAAATGTTTAATTATGTTGCAGAATTTTCTTTGTTCAATTGAATTTAACATTGAAAATCTAGTAACAAGTGGGATACCTCAACTTATAGTCGATTATATACGGTGACGTGATTAAAATTGATTACGTGGAATACAAATATAATACTCTACTTTATAAAAATATTCTAGTTTGTTATTCAACTTTCATTTTATTCAATCGTTACTTTATTGTATTTTTTTTGTTCCATCAAACGATTTATCTTCTTTTACGCGTCTCTCAAATTTGAATGGAGCTAATAAATCTTTTCTTGATACCATCGTTTTGGTAATTCAGCATCCACCCACCTAGAAAGTTGCAATTGGTTGTTGGAGTCTAGACAAAGAATTATTTAAAAAATATGAGGTTTAACAAACCGATTTAATCACATTACCCATCAATTTTAAATCTTACGATGAAATTCAGACATCAAAAAAATGTGTGTCTTAATTGTTATTGTTGGATGTGAAGCTTAACGAACAAAACTAGAAAGTTGAACAAGCAATTTTCTCATGGTAAAAATTAGGTCAAAGTATGCTAGTTTAGTGATTTATTATTTGTGAGTATATTATTGATTACATGCGTTTGTTAGGTGACTCTAAATTCCTAACAATTATATGTGCAAGAAATGGGTCATCTAGTCAATAAACCACACATACAATCAACAAAAAGTGTGTTAGCTCCATTTGAATTTGAAAAAAGCTCAAAAGAAGATAAGTCATCTGATTGAACAAAAAAATAGGATATGATTCTACAACAAAGTTATGATTGAACAAAATGAAAGTTCAGTACCCAAATTGAATATTTTCATAAACTACAGTAACTAATTAATATATTGATGTGGCATTCATTAAAATACGTGACATAATGTGGACGAGTGAGGTAGCAAACTGATAATATGGATATGAGCAGCCGGTGTCAAAGGGTAATTTAAAAAAGTCAAAAGTAACCACATATATTGTATAACACCCTGGCCTAAATCAAATATCGGTTCAAACAACTAGAACCAAACTGGCTCAGTCCCGGTCAAGAAAGTAAATATAAGGTCCAGATAACAGCAATGGAATGGTGACTAACAAGATCATAAACGAGGGGTAAAGGTTAAATATCAACAAATGGATGTTCAGAGAAATTCAAACAACCATCTAAAACAACAGGAGCAAGAAACAGTTTACTATAAATCATGGTCTATGAATCGCTTAATTAGGCTTACTACCTAGTAAGACTTTATCAGACAAAGTTCCACTACGGTCAACATACATCTTCGTCAGTCTCCAAACAAACAATTCAATAAACTTTTTGATGTAGTGACAAACTACAGACATATGCACATAAACTATACATAAAAAATAATAGTAGTAGAAATAAAAAGAGAAAAAAGTCTAATTAGAGTACTTACTTTTTTTTTAATCAATTTATAAGTATTACTTAATAGTGAAGTTAACTAAATTAAAAGTCAGGTTCAGGAGCGGCTCAAGCCTATCGGGGGCCTAAAGCGAACTTTTAAAATGAGGCTTTTTTTACTATAAATTTTAACTTATTCTTATTTTATATAAAATTTATTTTTCTCGCTTTTTTTGATGCAAAATCTTTAATTAAATCATTAAAATCAGTTTCATTTACTAAGTCCTTTTCAATTGATAAAGTAGCTAATCCATTTAACCTTTCTTGTGACATTGTCGATCTTAAATAGTTTTTCACAATTTTAAGCTTTGAAAAACTTCGTTCGGCTGAAGCAACTGTTACGGGAATGGTTAACATAATTCTATATGCAATATAAGCATTTGGAAAAGAGTTAAGTTTTTTAATATAATTAAGTATATCAATTGGTTTGTCATTTTCAACATTTATGATTTCTCTTAGAATCCTTAGTTCTGAAAATAAATCTATACCGTTAAGATCCGAACAATCATTGTATTTTAAATTATTTTCAAGGTTAAGACAACTATCTTTTAATTCTTTTTCTTCAAGAGACTTTAATTTTGATATGCTAAATAGAAAGCCAAAAAGAGTTTCATAGAATTTAAATTGATCAAATCTAATTTCAAGAGATGAAATAGCTTTATCTATAATATATAAGAAATAATCAATTTTGAAATATTCTTGAGGTGTCTTTATGGTTTCATTGTCAACATTATCATCAAATCGTCTATTTCTATGGATAATACGTCTCTCATGAAATTTAGGTTCTACATTCATTTCGTTAGCAATTTCTTTAGCGGTAATTATAGCATTTTCAAATCCATTAACTCTATATTTGATAAAGAACTCAACAAGACCTTCTAATTGTTTTATTGCATCTATAATACATATATCTTTTCTTTGCAAATTTTTACTAACGGAATTAACTACAAATAATACATCATACCAAATAACCATCCTCAAAAAAAACTCAAAATCGGCTAGTTCATGTGTAGCTAAACTTTCAGCCTCACTTTTAGCTTTAGGATCATTATTAACATCATATAATTTCCACAATGCATCTTTTAATTGAGGTGATTGATATCTTATTGCCTTAACACTTTCTATTCGACTTTCCCAACGCGTTTGTGATAATGATTTAAGAGTTAAGTTTGGTAGATGATCTAATAGGATTTTCCATCTTTGAGGGGATGAGGAAAATAAACAATATATACGTTGTACAACTCCAAAAAATTTGGTGGCTCCACAACAAGAAGTAGCCATATCACAAATTAATAAATTTAAACTATGACAACCACACGGTGTATAAAAGGCTCTTGGATTTATATCTAAAAATCTTTTTTGCACGCCATTATGTTTTCCTTTCATATTCGACCTATTATCATAGCCTTGTCCTCTTATATCATTTATATCAAGTCCGATTTTACTAATTTCATTCACAATAGCTTCAAAAAGACCTTTACCGGTTGTATCATTTACTTCTAGAAATCCAAGAAAGTATTCCATAACATTTATAGGACTAGATGATAGATCTAAACATCTTAGTATGATAGACATTTGTTTTACATGACTAGTGTCGGGAGTACAATCAAGTATTATTGAAAAATATTTAGATTCTTTAATCTTTTTAAGAATTTTAGTTTTGATCTTACATGCTATTAAACTTATTATTTCGTTTTGTATATTGTGTCCAAGGTAATGATTATGAATTTCCTTGTTCTTAATTCTTCGAATATGTTCTTGCATTATTGGATCAAATTCAGCAATCATTTCCATTGCTGCTAAAAAATTTTCATTATTTTCTTCATATATTTTTTCGTTTTTTCCACGAAAAGCTAAACTTCTTTTACCAAGAGATTTTATAACTGCTATAATTCTTATTAATACTTGTTTCCAATGTTCTTTATCTCTATTTATTTGATCTTGAATATCTTTATCAATTGTATTATTTTCTTTTAATCTTGTCTCTAAATCAATCCATATACTCATTTTAGTAATATGATCACTACTTCTTTCATGTTTTTTTAGTTTTGTACTAATATTTCTCCAATCTTTGCTACCTTCACTAGCTAATTTACTATTACTTGAATTGATGTTAAACAACTTGCAACAAAAAAAAAATGCTCTATCTAAATCTATTGAATAAACTAACCATCTTCTTTCATACTTTTCACCATTTGACGTTTTATGAACATATAATGAAGAGCTAAAGTGCCTAGTGGATTCATCCTTTGAAAAATCCACCTCATTAAATTTAATTGGTCCATTTTCAACTAAGAATTCCCTTAACTTATTATCAATATTTGTCCATTGACTTGGATCAAAAATATTTTTAGGACACATGTTAAATTCATTATTTTGATTATTTAATTCTTCTTCCACATTCACTTCATTATCATCTATATTAGTTTGATTTTTAGGATTAACATCATTCTTTTGATTATTTAATTCTTCTTCCACATTCACTTCATTATCATTTATATTAGTTTGATTAGTTGAAGGACATTCATTAGTATTATTTGATTTTTTCATTTTTGTGCCTGTTACAAATTTATCTAGGGCCCCCCTTTGAGATTCTACTAAAGCTTCTTGTTTTCGTTTCTTTTGCAATTTCGAGTAACCAGACTCATATTTACGAGTTGTCATTGATAAATCTAAATATCTATTAGACACTAATCACAAATTCACAATAAAGAACTTTAAAAAAGGAGCGATAGAACCTGATAGAGTGCCGTAGTGATTAGTCAAGTGCAACTTCAAACGTTGATCCACACACGAACACTTCAAGATCACCAATTGAATGCTAGTCCAAACTCGAGCAATAATCAAATTAAAATAATTAATCAATATTAATTATTTTTCCTATAATCAATACGAACCAAACTTTTTTTTTCCTCTGATGTTTAGCCCAAAAAACAATAAAAATCAAGCTTTGTATTACCGTCGTAGGTTTCAAAGCCGAAAAGAAAAAAAAGGGTTTTTTTTGTCGGTGGTGTTGTCTGTTCGAAAATAAAACAGAGGGTTTTTTCTTTTGTTAGTTGTTCCTTAACATCTCACGCAAGAAACACATTCCATACATAAAATATATGTTAAAATCCTTGACTCCTTGTTGAATATGAATTAAAAAAGCGTATCATTTAAATATTCACTATATTAAATCTATTAATTAACACCTTATTTATTATTAACTAATTGACCCTTTTTTTTTTAAGAATAAAAGTGAGACCTTGTAAATGGGGCCTTAAAAATCAAGTATCTTAAGAAAAGAAAATCTATTAATTATATATAATTATTAAAAAATATATATAAACAACAATAATTTTTTTTTATATATTAACACATATAGTAAATATATATATATATATATGTATGGGGTCTTATAAATTTCGGGGCCTTACAAATTTCGAGGCCTAAAGCGATTGCTTTACTGACTTTACCGTTGAGCCACCCCTGGTCAGGTTTATCCACTAAACAATAAATATATGCAGATAAAATAGCATAATACGTCAATCATTATTACAGTTCAAAGCATCTAAATGACATAACAATGAGATATATGAGCAATTAAATTGGTAATAACTCCAAATTCATGATGAGTATAGCTACTAACAAATGATTACAAAATCAACTCGAAGAAGATCACCAGCTAGATGACAGCAGCTGAACATGTTACCGTTGATAAGTTATCGTTGTTATTTGCGATTATTGTAGTTGTGATATAAAGATCGACATGCATGTGAACATATCACATAATACCGATAACATTATCTTATATTATAACATTACTCATCAAATAATTTATTGAAAAATTATTATTTTTAATTGTGGGCGAGATGTCACAAATAATAATGAGGAAATGAATCAATCATTCTAACATATAACATTGCTAGGAATTGATTTGATTTGATTAAATTAATAAAGTGTTTGAATATTAGAAGGGTAAATTGGGTATAAAATATAAAGTGAAGTCAACTAATGTCTTATTATACTTTCAGGATGAATCACGATGTCATTTAATAACTTCACACGTTAAGAAAATCCATAATATAATAGTAATAGTTCATATAAAAACAAAAGAAAAATGATCTATTTGGCAAATTGCACATACATGCACAATAGTAAACTAAAGGGTTGACGATTAAGTATGTAAAAAGTTGTTTACGCTGCCTATAAATTACATGTAGCAACAACATCAAATATGATGGTAAAAGTATGTAAAATATTTTTACCATCCTTTTTAATAAATATACTTGTTGAATATATAAAAAATGATGGTAAAAGTATTATCATCGTTGGTAAAAATGTTGATAAGTAACAATATAAATTGGTACATAAATTCTATCCCATAATAAGTAATTGCAGTTTGCCTCATACTTATAAGTAATACTGTATTAAGTTAAATACCATAAAACTAAAATAACTTCAAAATTAAAATACTAGTGGATCACCACTAACCCTAATTAGATAATCAACACGTGTGCAACGATTACTATGACAGCAAAAGAACAAAATACATAAGCAAATACGAACATATGGAGCAAAAACGTATTACAATACACATAGCATACGATGACGTCATGTTTTGCAATTGAAACATAATTTTATTGTCCAGACAACGACAACCATGTAACTAAGAGCGGGCCTTAATGATGCAACCGCTTAGTATGTATAGTATAGACTTGATCAAACTTTTACAATATTATTTTCGTCCGACTAATCCAAATAGGGATGAATTTAGAAGGGAGGCAAGAGGGGTATCTGTTAAGTAAAAAATTTCAATTATATAAAAAATATTTTAAAACTTTTACTCTTTTAAAAATGAAAGAAGAATAGAAGTTTTTTTTACTTTTCAATGATTTTATCCTAACTCCGCTCCAGAATCCAACACGAAAGAGAAAATATTTGACAATTTTCTTTGACGAAAATAGATTTATAAATAATTATAGTAAAAGATGATAACATCAAGGTGTTACATAAAACTTATGATCCAACAACATTCCAAGTATGTTATAGTCTGAATACAACTGCGAAGGCCTTAATGACAACTTGCTTTCATATTTAAATCATACAACACATTATGTATTCACTTCTCTAACCAAACACATATTTCTTTGTTTCCAACGAAACATTCAACGTAAAATAAAGATAAATGTTACGCTTACACAAATTCTACAAATAAAATTTAACAAAATAATGTGAAGCATAAGATGGACTAATCACAAATAATTATTTTTCTCTCTTCGTATTATAAGTACCCATCATTTATCGATCTTTTTTTGTAAAATTTGTATAAGTGTAACATTTCTCTAAAATAAATACATACATTCAAAACGCACAAAAATTCGTCTTCTAATCCCCTCTCTTATATCACAATTACCGTATTACATGAGTACAATAATACTATATCTAAATCTAAATATAAATCGAAAAGTTATTTAGATCCTCAAAAGCAAAACAAAGAATTGACAATCTACCCATAGAAGATTGTAAGGGTTAAGGATAATAGGACACAGAAAATTATGGATGGTTCCCTTGTTACAAACAACTTATGATACAACAAACATCAAAGTTCTTTTTATCACCTCGTAGAAAGATTTGAATTCTATATCGACAATACAAGGACAAAATCATTCTTGAACCACTGCTATTACTACATTTTAAAGTTCCAGTTCACATCGAAGAGAGACGCTATGGTCATAGTCTAGAAACAATACAATTACACTTATATCGTCATGGAAGTGACGTGGCACCCACTTATCAATCTTTCGTAGATCAGAATATGTCATGTCTCGTTTTTTTGCAGCTTCGTGTAAAGCTGCTTTCACTAGTCTCTTTGCTATTCCCTGAAACAAGGGAACCATCCATAATTTAATCATCTTTACTGGGTTGTACACTCATGCACAAGTAGTTGTGAGTACACCAAGCATCAAACAGTCAAAAACTAAACATCACGCACATATATAAAGATATAACAAGATGCATCACAATATATGCTTTGCGAGTTGTGTATATAGTTTGACAAAAGGCAACTAATGATGAAACACAAATTGAAGCCTAAACACATATAGACAAGCATTTATAGAACTACAGGGAGGTTATAATAATATGCAGCACAAGTTGAGCTTTGTGAGTGTACCTTCTGCGGAACCAGAGTTCAGCAGATCACTAACAAAGAACCGCAAACCAATGCCATATTCACATACAAAATGAGCATCTTCAAGCATGTAAAGTATACATCACAATTTCACTTTCGGTCATCATGCCTGACTGGGTTGTACCCCATGCAGATATAGTTGTATGAAAGGTAACTAACAAGCAACATAAGCATTAGCAGGTAAAACATAAATGTGACAGTCAACATAGTTCTATCTTTATCATGTGTTGTGCCACTAATAACTCGTTGCACAAAATGTAACTAGAAAATACTAACCGTCTATGCAGTCGTTTGTACATTGACTTTAGAAGTCAATTGTATTTGCTGAAACTACAAATGTTATCACTCTTTTACATTTTCTAACAATGATGCTGTTACCAATTTTGAGTGTTTTGGAACATTTTGGTAGAATAATTGTCCTCTTCATATAATACCAGGATAATAATACAATCTCCCTCATAAACTGATGTTAGATCTACACTTCCATACATGATCATGTTTGATATATTTGGGACAAAGCACTTATATGAAACCATGAAAATAGCATTTAGGTATCACACACTATGAATACTGCTTATGAAAGGTCTGTTCAACTCAGGCCACATGTAGGTTCACCAGGTGTGTACGTGTTTCTTATGCATGAATGCATGATACACACATACTAGAATGCATGTGTAAATGTGTAAATAAGCATAAAACATAAGATATGACACGATATTTAGCAAATGTCAACGACTTATTTACTGAACCAAAAACACTTAACGTTGTAAAATCAGAAACACAACCAATCGGATTATTGTGAATTAAAAAAAAAAGAAGAAAAAAAAAAAAAAAAGAAAGATGAGGAACTCTTACAGCGCGTGGATTATTGTGAACTATTTCGACAGCTTCTTGATTACTCAAGTGTTCCCATAAACCATAGGAAGCAAATATAAGAAAAGAATCACTTGGCTGAATAAGATGCTTAAGGATTGATGGAGTGGCAGACAGGATAGGCATAACCGTCGACTCAGGAAGTCGGAATTTTCGTCCAATTAGGTCAGTATTGTACTCTGAGTGTTTCAAGGAAACATCTCCAATGGATCTCGAAACCTGCACCACACATATATTATGGTTCCAGATAATGCAATGCATCTGTTCAAAATCTGAAGTTCAAATACATCAAGAATGATACAAACATATGAAACATATGAAGCAATAAACAATATCACTATACGTCACCAACTTTATTACTTAGGAATTAGGAACTATCATTATTCAGCTTAATAAGCTACACTTTTCATATTTTTAAAAGGGCTACTGTTGGTTGATTGGTTCATCCAATGAAGTCCAAAAGACTTAGCTTAAAACCTCTAAGAAACACATAAAATGTTCTTTTCAAAACCATCTAAAAGCCCCAACTTTGTAACCACTTGTACAAGTAACAATGGAATCATAATCGACGTCTTACTCCTATAATCTAAAACGTTTATGGTACTCCAGAGTTCATCACTTCATGAAATGGTATGAACCAATTGTTTGTCGTTTCATTTATATTAGCAACTATTTTGAGCTGAAAAGGTTTTGCAGTTAATTAGAATACGTCATCAGGTTATTGCTTCCTTTCTAAATTCTTTATTTTGTGAGTCCTTCCTTCATTTCTCTTAGCAACACGTATGTAGGGCCCATGGTTACATCTTTGATAATTCTCACATCATATAAATAGAACTAACAAAATTAAAATGTTAAAGGGTCCTAAAGGTTAAACAGGGTTATGTGTATCCCGTATGAGTGACAGATACAAGAGCTTAATACTCACGTCCACGCGGTAGAGGTGGATCCAGGAAACAAATAGAAATTTTGATATGCACTACTACAACAGACAGAACTAACTTTTTTCACACAAAAGATATCTACAGAAATAGGGGTACGCACAACTTCACATGAAAGTCGGGACAAATACATTAGCTTACATCTTATCAAGAACTCACACGGGTATGCACATAGAGTAATCCACTGGACTACAAAATCAAATATTTATCAAGTACAGAGAATACATACACAAATACATGGAAAAAAATATTAGCATGGAAGATACAAGGATAACTTAATTCCGAAAACATTAGACATAACCTGAATAATGTCTTTGACCCTCCAGACTCCTTGGGTCAAGGTGACGATTTGCGGATCATGTGGGTGTAAACTTTGTAGCTCCCGTCTAACCTCCTCACGACTGGCATTATGCTCTGATGACAGCTGTAGGGCTTCCACACCTCCGGTGTTACCTTTTTTACCAAGTACAACACGGGAATCTCCAAGATTGGCAATGAAAAGTCTTCGCCGCTGTATTACTCCAGCCAAGCAACATGATCCAACAGTTGCAATGGATGGTTGTTCACTAAAGAGCTGAGATACATGAGCAGTGAATCCATTCTCTGTTAGAAGAAAAGCCTTTTCAATTGTCTTTGGGGTCAGGACACCGTGATCCTTGGATAATGTTTCTGCATGGATACATAACATAAGAACAATAGCTTAAGAATTCGTTCATGTACTCTCAAACCCAAGCAGTAAACCTAGTAGCGGCAATTTTAACCATTCTCATAGAGACCAGTTATTTTGGGTCATATTTTATTGGTAACAGGTAAAACGTTGAATAATTCAGCTAAAAATGAAACTTATTAAACCCTCAAAAGTCGCCTAACATGCATTCAAATGCTTAGTTTAGTAAATGGTATTAGTTTAGTAATAAAGTTACCATAATCATGTTTAATACATTAGCTATTTAAAGGAACTTAATAAAATGGACAAAGCAGCATTTGCGACCAGGCCCAATTCCATCTGACCAGTTTTGACTCAAACCTATCTTGATCTATGTGTGACACTGTGACTGTGACCAACCCATTGTGCCACCTCTAGTAAAATCCAACATCAAGCCCCAACGTTCATTAGATTCTCATGTTAGCTTAGTCTTTCACCCCGTCCTTAATAAAAGAAAGGGTTAATTGTTTCGTTATGTGCTTGAATTAACTTTTTACTATTGTATGCTCCTAACTTTAAAATCTTTTATTGTATAAGGTCAACTTTCAAAACTTCTCTATTGTATGTAATATATCCTTTTTGGCCCTTCCAAAAAGGAAAGTTTCCTTTTTTGTCAAGGCCAAAAAAGGCAAGTCACAAGCATAACGGGGCAGCAAACAAACCTTTAAAATTCCTGAATAAGTTATCACAAACGTAACGGGCAGCAGTAGGTCCTCCATGACCATCATAGACTCCAACAAATGTACCGAACAAACCAGACTCAATCTGGCATTGGTCTTCAAGCACCCAGTTGGCCTGAAGCACGGCCATGGAAAACTCACCACCATTGTATTTCCCAATATCTTGACACCACAACAAGTCATCTTTTTTACTACTATCCTGCACAAAGAACGGATTCTGAAACAAGGATAGCAGACTCATCAACCTTTTAACCGATTCCTGGCATACGTTCTCCCCAAATCAAACCACCCCAATATATTATTATTAGAATATTATCATATTAAAACCAAGCTTCAAAACAAATTTCAACTTTTAATAGTTCAATTTTTAACTCCAAATCTAGAAAAGTAAGGTCTTAAAGTTACCCAAAAAAGAATCATAAAACTTGCAAATATAATTTGATACATGTGTAACTAATGTCACTCTCCCCGGAAGGGCTAGTAAAATTATCCTACGTGAATTCCACTGTAAATAAGAAGGAATGCATGATTTATTTTAGAAGCAGGACAGGGTAAGTCAATATTTTAGCCAATGAGGTTAGCCTAGAAAAACCAATAGCACACATGACTACAAGAGATTTATGTGAACTATGAAAATAAATTTAACCTTCTCTATTCCACAGTTACATTGATTTTCTTCTCAATTTTGCTTGCTGTTATATAATTCAGCTTTGGTAGATCCATTGATTATTATCAACATCCATTTCTTTAACTCTGATTTTAATTATTGGCTAGATACCACAGACATAAGCCTAGTAATTTACCTCATCAAAACAAAGTCCCTTTTGAAGAAGAGAGGAAGTGCTCTTTCTTAAAGTAGCTAATACCTTCCAGGCTCTCGATAACCTGCTCACCGAGTATGTCTTTTCCTATAAAACCAACAGAACCTGACATTAATGTCACAAGTGATGCGGAGTATGAGATTTTGATTAATTTTTTTTTTAAAATGAATTCATTACTCCCCCATTTCAAGACACGTTATAATTTAAAAAGTTTGAGTTATTTAATATTAGGCAATGGTAAATATCACTAGTTACCGAAACTGGATTTGTTCTATCAATGGTTAAATATATCATCTAATCTCTTTGAATATAAAGTCATGCAGTCTTTAGTTTTGGTAAGGATATCAATCACTATGTAAGTTTTTAAATTTTATAGAATTAGGTAATCTAGCATTCCCATGGTCAAGTACCATTGATGAACATACCCTGTCTTTAGAGTTGATCAAGTTAAAACTAAACAATAATTAGAGTAAGAAAGCAAAAAACATTATGAGCACTATGCCTCATATACAAATTCAAGCCCTCATATTTATGGCTTACAGCTTCAATGTGAACACGAGTGACGAGCCCAAGGTCATTAGTTGTTCGCCTTTTGTCTGATGTTACAATTTGTATATTAACAACTTCATACCATTTTAAATAGACTGATTGTGGTCATAGATCTCAAACCGTGTTATTCAAAGGTTATTTTTCACATGCTCTATCAATCTATCTCAAACGTGACAATTAACTTATGGTAAGCATAAAATAACTATCTGACAAAGTGTTCTTAGCTACCTAATATTATGATTCAACATGAACAATGTCTATGAGTGATTGCAGTTATGTCTTGTAATTTTCGGAAAGCTATTATGTTGTACAGAATTATATCATGTGTAATCCATTATAAAGATAGAGTAGAACTTACGTAGATTTTAAGGGTTATGTCAAGCTCTTTCTTGACAACATCTATGGAAGGTCGCTTTTCTCGATCCTCGTGCAAGCATCTGTACGCAACTGCTGAAAATCTATCCATCGTATCTGACCCCAAATGTTCCCGTAAACTAGGATCAACGATCTGATCTAATTTATTCTTTCTGTAAATGTAATTAATCACATCGAATGATAACCGAAGCCATCGTGCTCCTTAAAGCTACATAACTTACCGCAAAGAACTTCAAACAGTACCATACCGAACGAATAAACATCTGAGTTTTTAGTCACAGTGCCACTAATAATGTATTTTGGCTCACAATATCCAGGTGTTCCACAAGCATCAGATATAACAAGACTTCAGTCTAAACCTGCTAAACTTAACCTTGACAATCCAAGATCAGAAATTTTAGCAACCCAATCATGATCTAACAAAATATTAGCACTTTTAATGTCCCGATGAATTATAGTTTGATGCTGTCCAACATGATTATGTAGGTGATCCAATCCACAAACTACATCGTAACATATTTTGAGTCTTTCTAACCACGTAAGAGTACACGTAGTTATATATTTATCAAGATTTCCACGCTGTAAGTATTCATAAACGATAATCTTCTCCTTTCCATCGTCGCAATAAGCGAGAAGCGAAACAAGGTTCGGGTGTTGTTGACCACAGAGCAAGTCAATCTCAGTCAAAAACTCTTTCAACCCTTGACCGAGATTTTCATTTAACCGCTTTACAGCAACCGTAGTAAGTTTTCCAGAAATCAAAAGTTGTCCTTCGTACACCCAACCATATCCACCTTTTCCGATAAGCGTTTCGAAGTTATTTGTTGCTATTTCTATCTCTTCAAAAGGTATTTTCAAGTGTTCCCACTTTTTCATTCCAGACATTATGCAATTATGTATTCACTTTGATATACGTACAATCAAATTAAATGGAATGAATGGTTAATGAAGTCAGATAGAGGCGTACACTGTACAAAGTACGAACATTCAGAAACTCAAACCACCGTCGTTGAACGGAGGACTTCCGTTGGAACATAACCGTCCTTGAACTTGAAGGAGAATACTATGGTTAAAAGAACTACAATAATTCAGTCCTTTCGTCTTCGTCGATTATGATAAACTGCAAAGAAAAACGTGTTAGCTTTTCAAAAGAAAAACATAATTGAAAAGGTGTTTGCTTTTAAAAAGAAAAAAATGATTGGTGAAATATACAGTATATCTATCCAAAAATCTTTAATATTTTATACTAAAAATTAAAAATATCCATAGAACGTGTTGCATTATTTATAAGTATTACTACACGGGTCGTTTAATCTACTAAAATAAATATTAAATTAGGAAGTCATATTTTTTTGACACAAGAGTTCAAATGTCATTACCTAATTATGTTAATCAATGATTACGTTTTTTTTAAGAATTATAAATGACACACTTAGATTCTTTTGTCCATACAATTGTCTCAATTCTCAAATCCACACTTATTGAGTAGGGATTTTGGTAATCATCTTAGGTCATCGATTAAATTTAAATTTTAAGATGATAAATGTTATCACATTAAATTGACAGTTTTATTTACGACACCGCAAATCTTATCCTAAACCTATAACTTGTTAATTGAAAAGATTGAATAAAAATACATGAGGGATTCGAGATGTACGTGGAAGTATTTGAAGTTATTTTATTTATCTAAATGTATTTAAAATAGTATAATAAAAAATAAATTATATTATTTAACTAAATTGAATGAATAGAAATATATTTTTCCTTAATCTGTATGTATTATATAATGCGTATATAGTTTCTCTAATGATACTTTTATATAATATTGTAATAGTAGTGGAACAAATAGGTAACATTAATATAATCTACTACTTCATAATTAATTACGGGTTGTACAACTTTTTATACGATTCATACTATTAAAGTATCACTACAACAAAAGTATAATATAGTGACACATTCTTTCGTGACATTTTTAAAAGTGTCATTATATCCTTACTTTTATAACACTTTTTAAAAAGTGCGGTTCTTAATAATCTAAAATCTCATTTAATCAATACTTTTTTTGGGAATTATAATAACCTAGTTTAATAATAATAATAAAACTAAAGCATCAATACGTAACGCAACAGCCGGCGACGATTTGGGGATGATCTCATAAAAAAACAAAAAACAATATTTAAACTAAATAATAATTTTGAATAAATGATAACAAATGAAACAAAAAAAAATACCTTTTGTTTTTGGCCGAGGGTTTTTTGACGTGGCTGGGCTTTTGCTGTCGGCGGCGGTTTGTAGTGGTCGTGTCTTTTTCTTTTTTGGCTTTTCTAGATGGCGGTTTGTGGTGGTTGTCGCTTCTGTTTTGGGTTTTCTAGGTGATGGTTTGTGGTGGTTGTGGCTTCTTTTTTAGGTTTGAAGGTGGCCGTTTGTGGCTTTTTTGGTGGCAGTTTGTTGTGGTTGTGGCTTTTTGGGTTTGGAATTTAATAAGAAACCATCACCACCGTCAATTTTAGACCATTAACTATGAAATCTAGCAAAAACTATCGAATCACGACGTGAAACAACCAGATCTCGACGGTATTCACCGGACCCTTTCAGATCTAACGGATCTCAACGGTGTTCATCGGGATACGACAGTTCTAACTGGATCTCGAAGGTGGAGCCAAAAAAAAGTGGTGGTTAAGATCTTAATGGTAGCCACCAAATCCTTTAGGTCTCGGTGGTGGTGTTTCAACAATCCTTTAGGTGGAGCCAAAAAAGAAGTGGTGGTGGTGGTGTTTTAAGGTCTCGGTGGTGTTTTAAGGGAAAATTCAATCATTTTTCATCTCTTTTTTTTCCTTTCAAATTGAGTGGATTTGGTTTCCTTCCAAATTGAGTGGATTTGGATAGCACAGAATTCTGCACGTCTCTTTTTCATGATTGTTTACTAAAATACCCTTAATCTAATATACAAACTAATATCAATATCAATCCTATATATTCATCTCCACGTACACCCTCATTCACACGACTGCAAATTGGTATCTTTCATATATTCACAGTTTCTAGTTATGCCCAATCACCCTCTGTCTGTCAACTTGCGACTTTTGACCTGGTAAGATCGAAACTTTCTGTTTACTTGTTTCTAATGGATGATTGTACTTTCTGATCATTTGTTTCTAGTGCATGCTTGTTAGTTGTTACGTAATTGGTTATGAATGTATAATGATGACTACACTTCATCTATATCTCATTATGATATATATATCTTTTTAGATATAGTTCTTATTAAATGGTGATTTTGTTGTCAATATGTTTTTAATATTTTTCTATTGTGATATTTATGCAACTATGTGTACATACATATACAGATAGATGTATTGAAGTTGTCTTCTTTGTATAAATTTAAGAATAAACATTTGTTGTAACCATAATTAGTTATTAATTTTGTTGTTGGGAAAACAGAGTGTAGACAGTGAGTTTCTAATATCTTTTTGATTGAGCATAACTTAGTTGGAACTGATGAAACTTTGTGAAACTCAGTAAGTATCAAATCAAAATAATTGTATAGAACTAATTTGTTGGTTATATGAGATATATCTACTAATATATAAACTTTTCCACATAGAATATAAGTACAATGGATAACCTTACGATTGAAAGGATACTCACTACACGTCGTGTTGTTAGAGCTCGACAATTGGCATCAGTTCAATTGATTTGTCTATTGCTTGGTTTTATTATTCGTCGTAGATTTACAAATCGTCTTAGTTTACCTACCAAAGATGAGCTCTTACATCGACGATATGTACGAGAAGAGATATTGCACAACCTCTCGATTAGCGAAAAATCTCGTGATCATATTCGCATGAACGCTCAAGCCTTTAAAAAATTATACAAAATCTTAGAGCGTGATGGTGGACTTCGACCAACTCAACGTATGTCCGTTGAGGAACACGTTGCTAGATTTTTACATATTGTAGGAAATGATATAAGTGTACGTTTCACCTCTTGGATTTATCGTCGCTCTGAATCAACGGTTAGTAGGTGCTTTTACAGAGTTTTGAAAGCAATTCTATCAATAGAAGGAGATTATCTTAAACAACCCACTGGTGATGTTGTTCCCAAAGAAATTCAAGAAAAACGTAGATTTTACCCTTTCTTCAAGAATTGTATAGGAGCGATTGATGGAACACATGTTCGAGTGAAGGTACATAATAAAGATGCCCCGAGATATCGAGGTCGTAAGGGATATCCAACCATTAATGTTTTAGCAGCTTGCACGTTTGACTTGAAGTTCACGTATGTTTTGTCGGGTTGGGAGGGAACTGCTTCCGACTCACGAATTATAAAAAACGCATTCACTAAAGAAGATAAGCTAGTCATTCCCTCGGGTAATTTTTTAAACTAAATCTAGTGTCGTGCATAGTCTTATATTATTATGATAATTATACTTTGTTTATAGGTAGATATTGTTTAGTTGATGCGGGTCTTCCACATACGAGTACATTAATGACGCCGTACAGAGGTGTTAGATATCACTTAAAGGAGTACTCGACTTGTTCACCTGTGAATGAAAAAGAACTGTTTAACCTTCGTCATGCATCATTAAGAAATGCTATTGAACGAGCATTTGGTGTACTTAAAAGAAGGTTCCCTATCATAAGAAGTTCATCCGAGCCAGAATACTCTTGTGAAACACAATCCTCTATATTTATGGCTTGTTGTATTTTACACAACTTCTTAATTGAGGAAGATCGAGACAAAGATTTTGAAGCTCAGGTGGTAAAAGAGTTGTTAGAGTCAAATGAAGAACACCATAATCCAACAAGCACAACTACTAGTAGCACTAGTAGAGAGCAACTACGAAATTCAATTGCAGCTGAAATGTGGGCTGATTATTTGTTGCATCCGGACGATGAAATTGATATGTCAAAGTAGTTGAATAACAATATATAATAATACCTATGTATGACATTTTGCTGATGATTAAATTTAAATTTGTTTACATTATTTAGTATGTGTAGCTTTTTATACTTTTTACATAAATGACTGCATATATCTTATTTAGCTTCTTATACTTTTCACATGTATTACTGTATCTATCTTATTGTTTCAATATTGTATGTAGTAGCTAATAATGACTAACAAGGTAAACGATGGGAATACTATAAAGAGGGAGCAATTAGTTTGGACAGCTCGAATGGATTCAACGTTCATTCAAGCAATGCTCACCCAACAAGAGGTGGGTAATCGAGTTGGCGGAACATTCACAACTCAAGCCTATTCTAATATGGTAAAAGAGTTGACTACCAACCTTAATATAGAATGTAGCGAATCTCATTTGAAGAATCGGATGAAGACTCTAAAAACACACTTTGCTCAATGTTATGATGTGTTCCGGGGAACTTCATTGAGTGGGTTTTCGTGGAATGCACAGACTCAATTAATAGAAGCGGAAAGTGAAGTATGGCAAGACATGATAAATGTGAGTGTAAACATACAATATCTTTTATATGTTAGCTTTACTTATTTATATACTTTCAATACTGTTTAGGATAATGAATTCGTTTATCATACTAGGCAAAGCCTGAAGCTGCAGAATGGAAGACGAGACAAATTTCTAACTATGATGACTTGCTACAACTGTTTGCTAAAGATCGAGCATCGGGTGCTGCTGCTAAAACTGCTAAGGAAAATAATGCCCGATTGAACAATAATGACGACATAAAAGTAGAACGATTGAAGAAATTGATGATTTAGTAGCTTCAAAAGAAGTTAACTTAGATGACTTGAACAATGATGATGATGTGAAGGAGGTTTCTCCCATGGAGCAGCCTACAATTGTAAAAAAATGCAAACCTAGAAAAAGAAAAATTCTAGAAGAAGCGGAAGGTGATTCAAAGATTATGAGTGGTGTTCAAGAGGTGGCTCATGCTATTAGGGAAGGTAATTTAGTTTTACAAGAAACAAATATGATACTTGAAAGAGCTTATCAACGTGAGTACACGGGGGATGAAATCTTTCAAGAATTGGAGCCTATGGGTTTGGATTCTGATGACATAGCAAGTGCTTTTGTTTTTCTAGTTATAATCCAAAACATGCCAGAGTATTATTCAGTAGTCCTCCTCCGCTTCGAGTGCACGTACTCAAGAAAATGATGGGTGGAACTTAATGATTTGATCGGGCATTTGGTTCGTTTATTGGGTCGGGTCATTTCGTATTGAATATTTTATTTTCATCAGCATGTAAGTTGCTTTTCCAGTGCTAATTTAGAACTTTCTTCTTGCGTTAAAACTTTGTTGCTGTGTAAAAACTTTGATTTGGGTTACTATATTTAAGTAGTGGAAGCTTGGTGGTTTTAGTTTTTATGCTATAATGGAAGTGCTGAATCCATATGGAAACAGGTTCTCAAAAAGCAAAAGGTGTTGTGACATAATATTTGGTGATGAAAGTTCTCTATTATTTTCCACCTAGAGCTATATTTGTAGATATTTCATCAATCTTCTTCTTCAGGGATTTGGAATTCAAGGTCGAGTTTTCTCTTCAAATGGGTTCTGTCAGGTACCAAAATAACAAGATTAAATATGAATCAGCCGTTTTTATGAGAAATGATATACTTGCTTATTGGCATCAGATTAAACCAAAGAAACTCCTAAGTCTATTAACTCTAAAACTTGACTTTCTATTACAGTTTGTGGGGTCATATCATCTATTCCATTACACTTGCCTAACTTGCAATCAATTACTTCCCTGACATATAATAAATAAGCTACCAACATATGATAATTTTTCAAGAAATGCGAATATATCATGAGTTGCATATATATTAAAATAAAATACTAAAATATTAATGTTGATGCTATTACCTGTTGATGCTAGAGACATTGGTGCAGGTCTACTTCTTTCATTAAAATTAATATGCAGTAAAGCTTAAACATGGTTTTGTTTATAGATAAGGGTAAAATTGTAAATCGTTGTTTTTCCTTCCATTTCTTTTGAACTCAGGAACACATTTTTAGTTTGCTTTCTCTTCTCTTCCTTTCAACTAGGGAACACTTAAAATTAAGAATACAATTACTTCTTTTCTTTTCTTTCCTGTAATTTTATTCCCCCTTCTTTTCTTTTCTTTCCAATTAAAACTCTGGAACAGAGTGTTAGGGAATTTCTTATACATTGACGGAGCCACTAAAACCGCCTTTGTTGACCATCAAATCTGGACCATCCAAAGTCCCCTAAATTATTTTGACTTTTAATCTTCTCCATCTAAAGTCCCGCAGGAAGTTTTGTAGCAGTTAACCTAAATTCAGTTTCCTATCAAATAACTACCCATTATCTTCCACCTTCCTTCACTTATATGAGGCCCTCTCTTCTTGATCGTGGTTGATCATTTCCAGACGAACGTGCCAAATTCAAGTATCCATCTTAACTTATATATAGGTATTGTCTTCCCCTCTTTTATTATAATTCTGAAAAATACTCATATTTACTTAACCTACAATCGATTATGGAGGTATAATTCAAAGTTATTATAAAATCGTTTCACACTGTACATACATTTGTTATCCTATCCTGCAATTATTTATCTTTTCGTTTACAGGACAAGAAGCTTGCATCTGATTTCGAGATCAACTATGCGACCGGAGAACTTCAGCCCGATGTCGTTGTTAAAGAGGTTGTTCTTGTCAAAACCTCTTCTGATGAATCACTGGTAATGTCGTATTTAACGGGCATTACACAATTTTTTGTACAGTCACATGTACACTTACAATCACAATCTGTTGATTTTTATTTTTTCCAGACCACCAACATAGATGGCAACGTAGGAATTGTTGACAAATCTATTGGAACTAAGGATCTCCCTCTTCATAACATCGTCCAAAAGAACTTGGAATCTAGAAAGGAGGATACTGAGGTTAAGGATTTTGGGCCATTTGAAGAAATTGATGACAAAGAGGTTTGTCCCCATAATTCCTTGTGCCTGGAATTTTAACTTCATTTTTTGTATTGCTTTGCTTAACTATTAAAACGGTTATTGTTTCAGCTCGATGAGTTTCTTAAACGTGTAGAGAGTACGCGTCGTGTGGCTAACTCGCTATGGGGGGATGTTATTCAAATTTCTTATGATGATGTATAACCGGGACTAACTGTTCATTTTCTTATTTACTTTTAGTTTAGTAATTCTAATGTTTTTTTTTTTTCATTTTAGGAAACTTTCATCGATGCAAATCCAAAGGAAGTTCCTGATGAAATTGTTATGCATTCAGCTCCTAAGGAAGGTCCCGATGACACTTCTTTGAATGAACTTCCAGAGAAAGGTCTTGAGGAAACTGGGCTGGCTCAACATCCCGAGGAGGCTGCCAAGGAAGGAGATGTCGAGACTCAACCGTTTTGTATAAAGAGGAGGAGGGTCGATGTTGTGTCTCGTCCCCATCCGTTTACTCTCATTGATGAGAAAACAGATGGCGAAGATTTTTAGCCACGTAGTGTTCTTGTAACCATAGGAGGTCTTTGTTATGTTTACGTTTATGTCTCTGCCTTTTATTTTAGTAGTGCTGTTGAGATCCCGTTAACGGTTATGTTTGTTGCTTGATTATGTTATCTTAGATGTGTCAGTGTGTCTGTCTTATGTATTATCATCTATGCGGCCTCCTATTTGAACTACTTATGTTATATGTGTTTTGTTTTAGAGTGGCTTCTCTGGTTTGGACACAACATTTTGTATAAGAATTGGATACTACACAAGTGACATACATGATATATTTACAAAACAAATAAGCCATGCATTTAAGCAAAATATCAAATGTAAGTAGGTGCTATTTACCAGTTTCTGCATACGTATTGCCACAATCTTCGGACCATAAATTTCAAGTATTAATATCGGTGTTCCCGGGGCACCGCCCAGATATTGCACCGGTTATCATTATTAAAGCATATCATGTTAATTCAGTATCAACATATATCTGAAACACTTTTATAACAGTTCTGACATTGTATCATGTCTGTCATGGTCAAAGAAGTTGTTAATACATCAGTTTGAAAAGTCCCAATTCTCGATTTCTGATTTATGGGCTTCCATAGAGGTTGCAAGCTACAACTTTTCTTAATGTTTGCGTGAACGATGAAGATTTTGAATGAGAATTACCACTAATCAGAAATTAACTAAACAAAAAAAAAATACAAATGAGAAATTACTAAATTCATGCATACAATGTGAATGTTAGTTGTATACATGAGTGTAAAGGTTGACTGTGCAAGCTGCCAAGCTAATAAGCTCTCGTAAACTTACAAGTTACAACAAGGTTCTATTGGATTTACATACCTACTTCATATTTTTGAGCCCATAAGATACAACAAAGTGGACCACAATATATATCTCTATATATATATAGTTATAGTTATAGTTATAGTTATGTGCAATATACATTCATATACTCATCCTATATTAACAGTTGGATTTCTCCCAGGAAAAAATAAACCTAAAATATAGGGTAGTGGGTAAGTGTTTGGTGGTGGTTATGATTTTCATCTCATGCTTCACTTTAAATGTCAGTTGCACCATATTGTATTTAACCTTTCATCATCTTGCTACGTTATCATCTAACTCCAACTTATTCTCCATTCAGTGAAAAGGTATGCTTCTGTCTTTAATGACTTTACTCTGTGTACTTCATTTCCCAAAAATCTGCAATGTAGGGAGATCAAGTCAATATAGTTAAGTGATAGTATTATTAATCTGAGATACATAAATCAAACAAAAAATCGAATAATAGCAAAACCTAACAATCAAACTTCAACTAAATTAACCAAAGCAATTTTATTTAATTTTTCTTTTTATCGTCGGTGTCACACCCTTTATAGATAATTCTGGACCAGTTTTTTATAATTTATATCTACGGGTTGTCAAACATAGTAAAAGAATAGTTGCTTTTTTATAATTTATAGTTATGTCTAATTATTATTACACATTACTCTATAATATGGAAGATCAAAAAAGAAAAGTAAAAGATATATATATGATACCTGGGGAAATTTGAGTTTGGCTATAAGAATTAATGCTTAAGATATTACATGAAGTCCCAATAATATGTATGCTGAAATGTATAATCTGTCAAGGGTCTGAGTAGCCATGCTCACACTTAATCTTCATACCTATTTCCTTTTGTAGTTATCTCAACTACTTTCACTTAGAAGCTTCATCCATCAGGTTCAAATTCGCTGCTACAGATCTTCTTCCCTTTAAACCTGTTACTTATGCATTTGAGTTTTTGCATGTTTTGGCTTTTATTGGGTTATAGTAATTGTTAAGTGTTTCATTTATGCTTACCATATGTTTTATGTGTACATTACTGCTTCTATTGGCTAAGCCTTTGTGTTCATAATTTTTAGAACCATTATTGTAATTTAGCAATATAATGCTATGGTATAATGAAAACTCTTACCCAAATGCAAGAATCGAGCAACCATCAGCCTTGCCTTCTCTGTTACTTAATAACGGGCTCTCACAAGTAGGGCAATCCTCACACCAAACATGTCCCATCTTGTCTGATGTGACTAACACTTTTGATAATAGTCACCATACTCCTCACTCATCATCAGTTGGATTACCGTGCCCAAGTGTTCGTTTAACTCAATCATCACAGCGAAGTGGTCGAACGGGACGCCGACGTTTGTGTGACATACCTGCTGCTGGTGGTCTGCCACCTGCTCAGCGTCGTTGTAATCGCCTATCTGACACCCGTACCATCAGTGTTAGTGGTGTGGGCCTAACAAATCCCTTTGATGTTACTCACTCTGTTCAATTGACACGTGGTTAGTTAACTCATATGTTTATCCCTTCTTTTCTTGACATGAACATATAAAAATTATATTATCACTAACCTTCATACATGATACTTTTCGTGTAGGTAATTCGATGCTTCCATCTTCTTTGCATTATGTCAGTCCATTACTTAATAATGGACATACACGGGTTGGGCAATTGCCAACTTCCACACATGTAATACAACCCATCTTGTCTGAAGTTACCAATACTAATTTACAGAATACTCAACATACCACCAGCTCATCATCAGGTGGTTCCCTGGGCCCAACTTTGCGTTTATCTCAACTAACACAACAAAGTGGCATAATGGGATGCCTAACTCTGTGTGATCTACCTGTTGGTGGTCAACCAACAGCTCCCGGGTGGCACCTTGCTATCCCTTCAAACTCTACTACCACTGTAACATCAAACTCTGTGGTTTATGACAGAATACCAATGGTGCTACTGATGCTCGCTTAACAAATCCATTTGGTGTTGCCCGTTCTGCTGAAATGTCAGCAGGTTAGTCCAGTCATATTCTTTTTTTTTTTACTTTATGTTCGCGTACACTTGTAAAACAATGTATCTATTTATCTTTCTAGCAATGACTAAACCTATAGTCGATAGTGTATCAGAATATATAGATGTATATATGGTATACTACTTACTGTATTTTGCACAAAAAGTTAGTAGCAGGTAGTTCATATTTAGGTCATAAAATTATCAAGTACAATAATCAGTTAACACCATTACATGTATGATTACTTATAAAAAAGCAAGCAAAGAAAAACTCAGTTGCTCAAAAAGATATTAGTAGTAGACTGACTTTGTTCTAGCATGTCAAAATTGGTTCGTGTCGGGTTGACCAAATCTTGGAACACATAACCAAACTTTAACTAAAATTAACCGCACGCAATGTAACAAACACAATATCTTATCTGGTCCACATAGAGATGATTATGGTTTCTTCCAACTCCCTTTGAATTTTGTAACAACTTTTATGACTCACCAACATCACCTATGCTTTGAATATACTGATACATGTTAATGAAACCAAAAGGTACAAGTAACAAAATGCTATAAATTGGGCACCCAAAAGTAGAGTTTAAAATGGCGCCTTTCTATTTTATTTCAGTTAAAGAAATATGCGAAAATTACCTTTCTCATATATGAACACCATACCAATGCTGTTAGTTTTTTCTAAAAAAAATAGTTGCCAAAGATATCCCTGTAACATAAGAGAATAACATCTAATTAGTGTTCAAGTAAAATCATTGTGAATAAGATGGAATGCTTTTTTTTCAAGATGGAATGCTTTATATTCAAACATATTACCTGTATCTGTTAACATCCAACATTTTTGTTCAGGTACTCCTTTGCTCCCATCTGATATGTGTACTGTCCACTGTAATCTCCTTTCATAGAGAAGAGTTGTTGGCCTTGATGGACGTCCTGTTCACTTTCCTCGGAGAAATTCACTTCTAGAAGACAATCTGACATCCGCGTATGTACCTCCTCCTTCATATGCTCATGCACATGACCATCAACCACCATCACATGTAAATCGACGTCCAAACAGACGCCAATCTGGTAAAATAAAGTACACCCTTGCATTACATTAACTTGTATATACGTGTACCTTTTTACCTGCTTTCAAAAGTCATGCCTTTTTTTTTCAGAACTAATCATAGAGTATTGGAATTGTGGTGATGCTGAATATATTTGCGACCATTGTAATGTAATTGTATGGTATCAAGAAAGAGCAGTAAAGTCTCGCCCAACGAATCCGACATTCTCACTTTGTTGTGGTGATGGGAAAGTCCGAATACCATTTCTTTTTGATCCACCACCTTTACTAGATGAGCTGATGGAATATCGCGGTGGTCAACGCTCAAAGTTGTTCCGAAATAATATGAAACTCTTAAATTCCATGTTCTGTTTCACCTCGACAGGAGGGGTAGTACACAACGAAATAAACAATGGTTCAGGCCCCTATGCATTTCGATTGAATGGTCAAATGTATCACAGAATGGGGACTTTACTTCCAACACATCCAGATCGCCGACCTAGATTCGCACAACTATACATTTATGATACGGAAAATAAAGTTGACAATCGGTTTTATGCTTTAAACGTATCCGTCAGTTCCAATCCTCGGGATATGCTTCTGCGAATGTTGGTTCAGGAACTTCTCATGATGCTTAATGCAAATAACAGGCTTGTGCAGGCTTTTCGAATGGCTAGAGACAGGTTCACTTCAGGATCTTTAGTTCCTGTCACACTTCGTCTTATTGGGACAAGAAATCGTAACGAATGGCAATATAACTTACCTACAGTTTCCGAGGTCGCTGCGCTTATACCCGGAGATGGAAACCCAACAGATTCACGAGATATTATTGTGGAAGAACATGGTGAATATAACGCGAAACGTATTTTTGAGTTACACCCGAGCTTTATGTCCTTACAATATCCTATGTTGTTTCCGTATGGTGAAGATGGGTATCACGTGAGCATTCCATTACATGCCTCTGGTTCGACAAGGCGAAGATTTGTTTCGTTACGTGAGTATTACTGCTTTCGTTTGCATAATCGACAAAATGAAACTTCTATACTACATAAAGGTGGCCGTTTGTGGCATACATACATTGTTGATGCTTATGCAGCTGTTCTTAATCATGACCTTGAATGGTATAAGCGTAACCAAGGAACTATTCTTTCAGAATTATATAATGGTTTACATGATCGTATATCACATGGAGAGACAAACTTGGATGCAATTGGGCGTAGGGTTATTCTACCTTCATCTTTCACTGGTGGCCCTAGGCATATGGTTCAGCAATACCAAGATGCCATGGCTATATGTCGATGGGCAGGAGTCCCAGATCTTTTTGTTACAATGACATGCAACCCAAATTGGCCAGAAATTGGACTACGCATTGCAGATCATATACCTGCCCAACCAAATTGTGATCGACCATAACTTATTACTCGAATGTTTAAGATAAAGATTGATGAGCTGATGGATGATATCAAGAAAAAAAATTTCTTTGGGGATATCAAAGCTGGTTCGTCACTTCAATTCATTTTTATGTATTTCCTTTTTTTTCTCTTTCATACACTAAACACCGTTTCGCTAATAGTCATATACTGATTACACATACGCAGTGTTGTACACCATCGAATTCCAGAAAAAGGGTCTTCCGCATTGTCATGCTCTTGTCTTCTTAAAAGACAATCAAAGGCTTTTATCACCTGAAGATATTGATCGCTTCATATCTGTTGAACTACCATCTCCTGACACTGACCCATGTGCATTTGACCGTGTACGCCGTCATATGATGCACGGGCCTTGCGGATCTCTTCGCCCTAGCAGTCCATGTATGTCTAAAGAAAGATGCATGAAAGGTTATCCTAAGGAGTATTGTGACTCAACTTATGTTAGACGGGATGGATGGCCTCGCTATAGGCGGTCAGATAATGGTAGGAAAGCTCCTGTTGGCCGTGACAACACTTTGCTCGACAATGGTTACGTTGTCCCCTACAACAGAGATTTGCTTGTAAAATATGATTGCCACATCAATGTTGAGTGGTGTAACTAAGGGTCATTGATTAAATATTTGTTTAGTTATCTCAATAAGGGATCAGATCGTGCAACTGTCCTCATCGAATCACAGTCATCTAGAACCCCATATCGTTCCCTACTTCGTAGCGACAATGAAATTGAAGAATTTCTTAACTGCCGCTACATTTCTGCCTCCGAGGCATGTTGGAGACTATTTGGATTTGAAATGCACTATCCTTCTGTTGCTGTTGAAAGACTGCCATTTCATGAAGAAGGGTGTAATCGTGTATATTTTGGTGGTGATGCTGATCCAATTGATGTTGTTGAACGTGTGTCTGCTTCGAAGACTAAATTCACCACCTGGATGGAGGCGAACCAAATATATCCACATGCCCATACACTTACTTATGCTGACTTCCCAACATTGTTTACTTGGCATGCTCGAGAAAAGGCTTGGAGGCCATGAGATGGTGGAACAACTATTGGTCGCATTTATTATGTACCACCTAGGTGCTGGTGAATAATGCTATCTTCGTATGTTGTTAAGGGTCCAACCTGTTTTGCACATATTAGGACGGTTGATGGTGTTGAACACCCAACTTACAGGGCTGCATGTGACGCATTACACTTACTAGGAGATGATACTGAGTGGATCGAGTCGATTAGACAAGCATCTCAATGGCAGCTAGGATACCAATTGATAGACCTGTTTGTCACAATATTGTTATTTTGCGACGTGACAAATTATATTCGTTTTTTTCGAGGCAGCGTGGAACACCTAATTCGTGACATTGAACACAATCGTCGTCAATCTTTGCAACAATCTGGATTAGAATTCTCATCTGAAGAGCTTCAAAACTATGCTCTCATAGATATAGAAGAGGCTTTAAATGCCAACAATAGGTCTTTGACTGATTTTCCAGGTATGCCTCAAGTTGATCGTCGTTTAATGAATATTGGCAGGAATAGGTTACTTGCTGCTGAAAGGACAGGTGATGAGTTTATGTTGTTCTTTCAATTGCACAGTGGGTTAAACAGTCAACAAAAGGCTGTTTATAATGAAATAATTCATCATGTTATCGAGAACTTAGGCGGACTTTTTTTTGTCTATGGCAGTGGAGGTACATGCAAGACGTATTTATGGCGAACAATGATTGCAAGAATACGTTCCCTCGGAAAGCTTGTCATACATGTTGCATCATCAGGTATTGCGGCACTGTTAATGCCTGGTGGTCGAACCTCACATTCACGCTTTCATATCCCTATATCTATTGACCAGGACTCGTGTTGTTCAATTGATGTTACTTCAGATCTTGCTGACTTCATACAAACAGCTTGCATTTGAAGCTGTTGATCGAACATTTCGTGATATTTGTAAACAAACACACCCATCTGCTGCTAATCGTGTGTTCGGTGGAAAAGTTGTCGTTCTAGGCGGTGACTTTAGGCAGATTTTACCCGTCGTTACAAATGGCTGTAGGAGTGAAACAGTTAATGCTTCTGTCAACAAGTCATCACGCATGTGGGATCACTATAAGGTCTTTGTGTTATCCATGAATATGAGGTTGAACATGTCTAATGTTGATGATGGAGACGTTGCAGAAGCCAGACACTTTAAAAAGTGGCTTCTGGACATGGGTGAAGGAAGACTGCCAGGAATTGCTCTTCCAGATGATGATGCGTCTACTTGGGCTACTATTCCTGATGACCTTCTAATACTAGTTTGTTCAAACCCCATTGCTTCCATTGTTGCACATACGTATCCTGATCTTGCTTCACGTTTGACTGATATTGAGTATCTCAAAGAGAGATGTATACTTTCTACTACCAATGAAGAGGTTGATAACATTAACTCATACATTCTTGGAACTATGTCAGAGGAGTTGCACGTGTTGCTTAGTTCTGATTCTATATGTCCAACTACTAAGAGGCTTGAGGAGATGCAAATCGCGTATCCACCTGAATACCTAAATTCATTGAAATTTTCGGGTATCCCAAACCATGAACTTAAGCTTAAGGTTGGAGCTCCTGTGATTTTATTACGTAACATAAATGTACAACGGGGCTTATGTAACGGGACACGTTTAATTGTCACTCAAATTTCACGGATGGTACTTCAGGCTGAAATAATAACCGGAAGTTGTGCTGGACAAAAGGCGTTCATTAACAGAATTGATATGACCCCACCTGAAACAAAGTACCAATTTCATTTACGACGTCGCCAGTTTCCTGTTAAGGTTTCGTTTGCCATGACTATTAACAAAAGTCAAGGACAGACTTTTAACCAAGTCTGTGCTTACTTGAAAGACCCTGATTTTTCACATGGCCAGTTGTATGTTGTTGCCTCTCGTGTGACTTCACGTTCTGACCTTCGATTTTACATCGATAATCATGAGAAATGTCCTAACAATGTTACGAAAAATGTCGTCTACAAAGAAGTCTTTTATAATTTGCCAACATGTTGCTTTTTCCTTTATACCATATAGCGACACACACACATGCATCTAACCACATACCTTACCTAACGTTGAATCACACATTTGTTGCGTGGACATATACGGGCATTCGTCTTTTGATGCCTACATTCTTCTTTAACGACCATGTTAGGGTGATCTTAATGGTTTTATGTATTTAACTCTAACATGTTTATGCAGTTGTGCTTGAGGAACCATGACGGGACGGACACACTATCTTCGTGACTTACGCCCTGATATCACTGAAAATTGGAAGGTCACTGTATTGGTGTCACGTATGTGGCGTGTTCATATACCTACAAATAATCGCTTATGTTCAGTTGATATGATTGTTGTTGATGAAAAGGTACTATAACACTTCTTCAACTTTCATTTAATAAGAGTATAACACTTCTTGTAATCTACTCAGGATATTGAGTATTCTTCGGGTTTGTTGATATCAATGTTCTCGAAAAAATTGTACTTTCAATCTTTTTAGGCTTCTTCACGTTGCTCTGATTTTTTTTCCCATGTCAGGGAGATTCACTTCATGCCAGAATTCCTGCTTTTTTAGCCGCGAAAGCCGAGTATATTGCTGAGGGTTATGCTTACGAGTTTCATAAATTCCGGGTGGTGCCATATAACACTTTATATCGTCCCCTTAAACGTGATTTCCCCATACAATTTATTTATGGGACATTCGTAAAGCGATCTCCTGTTCATCTGCATTTGTTCCCGCGCTTCGTTTTTGAATTCGTTCCATTTGACAAGGTCGACGGACGTCTTTATGATGACACATATCTGTCAGGTTATACCTCTTAACGTCTCCTTTAAATGAAAAATCGTGCTTATATTTATGGCTTTTAACATCACTTTCTTTCAATTGTAGATGTTATCGGTGTTCTTCGCGAGTGGGGTACAATTGAACAACTAGGCGTTGGAAGACTTCCAAGTTGTAACTCACAAATAAGGAAAATCGTCATCTTTGATTTGAGGTTTGCCATTATTTGCATATGTCTATTGACTGCCTATGTAAGAAAAACATTAAACATTTATTTTTACCTGTGTTTCAGCAATAATAAGCTCCGGATTTCTCTGTGGGGAGCAATGGCTAGGAAGTTTTCAGATGAAATCATCCGTTCAAAGAGTGGCAGTAAAACTGTGATCGTTTTAACGTGCTGCAACGTTCGGTCGCATAATAGTTTGTTCTTAACCATATTCACCTAACATGTTTTATCTTATAATACTAAATCCTTATTCACCGACACTTTTTCTGTGTGGCTTATCTAAGGTGAAGTTTATCTTACATCGACTGCATCAACACAAATGTTCTTAGACTTACCGATTCGTGAGGCTGGCCAGTTGATCCAAATGTATTTCCTTTGGCTACTATCTTTATTCATTTTGCTTTATATGTCCTTCAACTCAGACGGGCATTGACTTTTGTTGTCTTGGTGTTCAGCCCGTTCCAACAGATTACTTTTAACTCACCACCTCAAAAAGATGAACACCTAACAGCAACACTTATCCCTGATATTTTTGCACGTTTGCCTTCTCATGTTACTAAGGTTTGTGTCTTACTCATTCACATTTATCTTTCTTCATTCCATCATCATTGAACCGTTTTCTTCTTTTCTTTCGTTTACATAAGGGAACACAGTTCATCATTGAGGGGATAATCGTTGGGTTTGACTTGACAAACGATTGGAAATACGTACAGTGCAACAGATGTTTGAAAGGTGCCATCTTAGATGAAAACAAGTACTACTGCAATAAAAGATGTCACAAGCATGTTCTTAACCCACATCTTGTGTACGTATTTTTTTTTCTTGCACACCTTCATTAAATTTAAAGCATATATTGACAATTATCCCGTTACAGCTATAGGTTGGTCATTCAAGTGCAAAATCACGGAACAATAATGGACTGTGTTCTCTTTAACTCAGATGCAACTCCTTTGGTTGGCCTAACCGCAGACCAACTGGCTAATAAATGTGCTAATGAGGTAACCTTTTCTCCATCCAGTAATTAAATCAGCATTTTGGAGCTTCTACCCTCTCTGACATGACACTTTTTATGTCATTTTTTAGTCTGGTGGTGATCCATCTTGGATTGTAGACTTATTTTTAGATGCTTTATGTGCACGTTGGGTCGTACTTGGTATCCGAATCGATCCCCATAATCTTCTACCTAAGTGCCTTCGTAAGTTTACAGTCTACAAATACTTTGGTGACAATGCTCAAGTTCTTTATAAAGAAAGTCCAACATTGGAAGTACCAGATTCGGGTTTGCATTCGCAAGGTTGTTCCACGCAAGTTGTGTCTGAGACTCAAACTCACCTTGAAAGTGTACAAAATGTTAGTGACTATGAACACCAACATCTTAATGAGCCACATTCAGGTTCAGAAGCTCTTTTTGGAAAACAAGTAGTTGGCTTACACGAGGATGTCGTTTCTGACTGTATTCCACTCATCAATCCAGTACATATTGCTAAACTTAGTTATGAATCCGCTTCTGCTTCTTTTGGACACGTGTCCGACTCCGCTACTTCTATTGCTACACTTGGGCATACTTGCAATACACCAACATAACCCGACCTACACTTGGATACCAACACTAACAACATACTTGCTCACTCTGACTCTCCTTTATTTGGATCCCCAAACGCAAGAAAGTCATCCTTTCTTGGATCTGCCCCATCTAATGTTGGCATTAAATCTAATGAACCTAAAGTTAGCGTTAACGGGGACCTTCAAGCTTCACCTACTATCACTACAAACACTATGGATGTTGATCAATCTGCGTCTGAAGCATTTACTGCCCAAAATGATGGCCCGCGGGTTACAGATAAGGAAATTGATGTTTATCACGCGGATGCATAGGTTGAACCTGCATATTCAACATTTACCGGTTAAAGTTGATATGTTTCTTTATTTAAACTTACCTTTCTTTCTTTGCAATTGTTCATTTTACTTTCCTTAACTGAACTTAATCGAATGACATATGCGACTTCCTGCCCTAATTTACACAATTATAGTCCCATTTGGGGTTTCTTTTTAATTTGTAATTAGTACTTTAATTTTGGCATGAAACTACATAATTCACTTAAATTCAACTCTTATATACTGATAGAATATTGTGAAACACACAACAAACTCACACTTACAGTTGACTTAAAACATCTAATAATCTGAATTAATGCAATTAACGACCAAATTAACCAAATTCGTACCTTTAACTGTGTTGTTGTTGTCGTTCTACTTCTGGAAATACAAGCAACTGAGTTAAAGTTGGGTCAAAATTTGTAGCATTTGTTGGATCTGATTTGATCCTTCTAATTTAGATTCGATCCTTTGGGTGGATTTCTGCTACAGATAATAACTTGAATGTCACATGGAATGAGCGGAGGAATATCAGTATCAGTGAGTTTTAAATTTTATATTCAAGCCTGGTGTCTGTTTATTGTTTGGAGCATTTTGGTTCGATGATGTCGGTGTCTTGTTTATGCTTGCTGATCTTCACTATTGGTCTTGGACATATAAGGGTATTTTGACTTTTGTATCTTATGTTTAAGTAATTGGCCCGCTTTGCCTGGGTAGTGATTTACCACGTATGCTAGATGCTATCCAAATACATTGTTAGTTTACTACTATGATATTTATAATATAAGTATTATGACAATTACTTTTGTATATTTGTATTTCATTACATACATGAAAGAAATCAAAAACACAAAACACCTTAACCAAACTACGTCACCTAACTTAAAACATAACAAAACAAAGAATAAAAAATGAATACAATATCACGTGGAATAAAACCTTCAATTTTGTAATGATAAATGCATACCAATTCTACTATCTCATAAAATAAGTAAAAATAAACTTTTAGTTTTTACACAAATATGTAGATTTTACATTTGAAATTACCTTTTCAAATACAACTTTCACAAACTTTTTAGTTTTTACATTTTACACCTATTTATAACACATTAAAATGTCACATTATTTAACAAAAATGTAGTCAAATGAGTTGAGAAATCAAAAATAAAAGTACAAATGTAAAGTTACTATTAGATCCACCTGATTATAATATATAATAATCTATGTATACCAAAATCAGAGTTATAATGCAACAAAACTTCATTTTACGATTTAAAAAAAAAAGATCAGAAGAACTTGTAAGTCATTTTATAAAATTATTATTAATAATGTAATTTAGATATTTATAAAAGCTCAAGGAAAAGAAACTATTTCATGACTACTATCAATTTAAATTCAATGCAAATTTGCAATTATTTTGATAACTCATGTAAGCAATTATCCATCTTTTGAAATAAGAAAAAAACAAAAACTAATAATGTGACATGGAAATTGGAAACAAACCCACGTAATCAATAAAACCATGGGTCGTCGCTTTTTATTACAACATAACTTGTGAAAGATGTTTAAGCTATTTTGGTCAACGTTGGCGGACTCATATATGTCGGAATTACAAAACCCCCAAAAGAATAGAAAGATCAAAGACAAACTCATAGAGGGTCAGTAATGGAAATTACATAAACATCCTCGTACCAAAAGAAGGGGAGGTTCGGGAGCTTGGATTTAGCGAGAATGACTAAAACACACATTGTGAACAGTAACAAACGACAATCAATCCTTTAAAACGACACATTACCGACCACGGATATATATATATAAGGATAATGTTGATTTTATACCCCTAAATTAATGCATGATGATGCTCGTGATTAAATTTCATACATTAGAATGGTGACATAGCACTTTTGAATATGTTAGCTATTATAATCTTTACAAGTACATCCAATGATAGTTTATGTATTAAATCTAGAGATTCTTTTTAATCAATTGTATGCATATTTTTGTTACCGTAATTAATCTCAATAAATTTGTTTAGATGGTTTAGTTTCATTTTGTTTTTGTAACATTTAATTATCATATATTCATTATCATTATTCACAAAAACAACACTTTAATCGTTCAACAAAGTGTTTTCGGGGCACCGCCCGAGTATTACACTAGTTATTATCTATCGCTAGAGATTTGTTAGCGATTATTTAATTATTAAAGTTTATTGTTGAAATTAATTAATTAAATTGTAAATCGAAGAAAAGTATATAAGACAACGTAAGCTGAAAAAAATTTAGACAGAAAGATTAAATAAAGCTCAAGTATAAATTATCTAAACTTTGTCCATTATGTTTTTACGAATTTCTGAATTCAGACTTTCTTGACACCACACCATCACCCATTGCTTACCGACTCTTAACCACACCCAATATCTCGTCAAAACAAACTCCACCCACTGAAACTCAAACACCTATCACCACTCCAACACATACTTTCTCTCTACCTGAAACCTCACCCACTCATCAACACTCACCCGATAACACCGAAGCACCAAATCCTTCCCACATCCCCACACCTCCACCGCCTCGCCCCACTACCACTCGCCATCCAATGGTCACCCGCTCAAAACCTGGTATCACCAAACCCATCAAGAAATTCTCTCTACACACCACTACCACTCCTACCCCTATTCCAAAATCCTACACTCAAGCTCTTCACCAACCTAACTGGCAAAATGCTATGCAAGATGAATATAATGCTCCAATTAAAAATGGAACATGGGTTCTTGTTCCACGACCACCTGGTGTTAACATTGTGCGCTCTATGTGGATCTTCCGGCACAAATTTAATGTAGATGGATCATTGAGTCGGTATAAGGCACGTCTTGTTGCAAATGGTCGTAGTCAGCAACATGGTATCGATTGTGATGAAAATTTTAGCCCTATTGTAAAACCTGTAACTATTCGTATTGTTCTTAGCATTGCAATTTCTCGTGGATGGCCTATACACCAGCTTGATGTGAAGAATGCCTTTCTTCACGGCCATCTCTCGGAGACTGTCTACATGTATCAGCCTCCTGGGTTTGTTGATCAGACTCATTCGGACTATGTTTTCCATTTGCAGAAGTCCTTATATGGGCTTAAACAGGCTCCTCGGGCTTGGTTTCAGCGATTTTCTAATTTTGCTAGCCGTATCGGTTTTGATCACAACAAAACTGACTCATCGTTATTAATTTTTCAACGTGGAACATAGACAGCTTATTTGCTACTTTATGTGGATGACATTATACTTACAACATCTTCCTCGGTCTTTCTTCGGCGTGTCATTTCATGTCTACATACCGAATTTGCTATGACTGACCTTGGCCCACTAAATTATTTTCTTGGAATTTATGCTCATCGAACATCCACTGGTATATTTTTGTCTCACTCTATGTATGCCACTGAGATTCTTGAACGAGCCCACATAATGAATTGTAATCCCTGTAAAACACCAGTTGACAGTGGGTCCAAGCTTCGACCAGATGGTCCACCGGTTTCTGATCCATCTTTGTATCGCAGCCTTGTCGGGGCTCTTCAGTATTTGACTTTCACCTGTCCAGATTTATCCTATGCAGTTCAACAGTTATGTTTATATATGCATGATCCTCGAGAACCTCACTTTGCTGCTCTCAAACGCATTCTCCGCTATGTGCGTGGGACGCTTGATCATGGTCTACAGTTACATAAATCCACCACTTCTCAGCTCACGACCTACTATGATGCTGACTGGGCAGGATGTCCCTCTACCCGGCGTTCCACATCAGGATTTTGTGTGTTTCTTGGTGACAACCTATTATCATGGTCCTCCAAGCGTCAATACACCGTATCTCGATCCAGTGCAGAGGCTGAATATCGTGGGGTTGCAAATACTGTTGCATAAACTGCTTGGATTCATAATCTTTCTCGATGCAGCTCTGTATACATGTCCTCTAATCCAGTTCAATATCAACGCACTAAGCATATTGAGATTGACATTCACTTTGTTCGTGATCAGGTTGCTACAGGCGCGGTGCGTGTTCTTCACGTTCCCTCTCGGTACCAGTACGCGGATATCTTCACAAAAGGACTCCCATCTCCATTGTTTGTTGAATTTCGCTCCGGCTTGAGCGTTCGTCCTCCTCCCGCTCCAACTGCGGGGGTGTATTAATATGGATTATGAAAGGGCTTGTATTTACTTTATTATTTATGGCCCATTTACTATTTTGTATTATATATATCGTATGAATGGAAGGCAAGCAGGTCAGGGGATTCATTTTCCACTGAATAATAGATTTGAATTCAATTTACTCACTCACTCTTTTTTGAATATTAATACGTAGTAGATGGAAAATGAAGGGCACACACTCTTTTTATATTAGCACATGTAGTAGTGTAATCACTCTCGTAACATAGACTAGTGTTGCCACCTTTAGTATACATGTAATGTGTATCATTTTCTACTTGATATTAATCATCCAAGCTACATTAGACTAGGTTGGATACCGTAGCAAACTAATTACCTTATGTGGCACAAAGAGCAAATTTTCCAAGCCACACGTCGAGTACTCATTTTCCAACTTAACTAAATTACTACATACATTAACATACTTGTACTTTATGCATTAATTAGTCAAACACATGAAAAATCATATGTAGTTTAGTTACCTTATATATTTCATATATCATTCAATGATTTGCGTGAATATACACAACTAGAAAAACAACAGATAGCTTCGGCCTTATCCGTTGCAAAACAGGTTTTCTAAGTTGCAAAATACAGTTAACAACGGAAATAGCAACCGAATAGTGGTGTGGTTGATTTGTGTGATGCTAAACTCAAATTAGCATCAGATGTATAGGAATCCATTGCTCTAATAACAACGGAAAAAGGTCGTTGCTATATGAATTCATTCCGTTGCTTACTAGATAGCTCAAAACCCACATTTTCAGTTGCAATATTAGTGAATTGCCAATAGAATTTGAAGACTAGTAGCAAACATAATATATTGCAATTTAAGGCATTAACATCATATGTATGCTCATTGGTAAATTTAAAGGAATGAACAAAATGGTGCATAAGAAATAACTAGGTGAACGATATTTACATACAAAAACAAAGGTTTGATAATTTAGTTACCTCTTAAAAGGATACATCCATCGATATTGCACTGGTCCACCTAGGTTTAAATCATGTGATGACCACAAACCACACATTCTTCCTTCTCTTTGTATTCTTTCCGGTATAACATAAAATCATTTGAAGTTTTGGACATGCATCTCGTATGCAAGTACCAACTTCTTCAACATTTTTTTCGATTAATAGAAGTCATGAGGCAACGTATCCTCTGGCAACATGCTCTGAAATTACACGATTGTAACAACTTGCACTCATGTTGCGCTCCGACTTGCAATTCATTAACCGAAAAACTGCAGATAACTTAGTATGGTTGTTGCAACCTACCATAAATGCTCATATGCATATTGCAGCAATTTAAAGAACTCTTCAGCTTCAGAGTTTGGTGCTTCTGATGTAAAGTTTTGCCTTAAATCTGGTCCAGCAACATGAATCGCCATATGTAACATCCTATTCCGCAGTCTGGTAATTTCTATTATTATAATTGATTATCTAATTGTTTTAGAAATTATTAAATATTATGTGTTTCATTGTGAAACGTAGATAAACAATCCTTTAGATTTATTTGTGACTAGTGAAATATTAGTAGATTCAAAATTTGTAAGTTTTTGATTTTCTGCGACACAAGGGTTGTGTCGCAGGTTGTCTGTGCGACACAATGGTTGTGTCGCAGGACTGTGTCGCAAAACGGGCTGAACTGAAATTAAGTAAGGAGCTTAAGTGTAATTGCAAGTTTAATACATATATACACCGCCCAAATACTTCCAGACCATTTCCAAAACATTTCCACACCCTTAAAATCGTTTCTAGAGAGAGAATTAGAGAGAAAGAAGAGAAAGTTGGGTTTTGATTCAATTTGAGCTTATTAGCTGTGAATCCGAGATAAGGTTCCGATTATTATGTGTTGTTGTTTATAAGTGAATTACACGGATTGATATAGGTTAATTTGAGTATTACATGTTTGATTTCGTGAATTTTGAATCTGGGAACTGATCTATTCTTCATTGCGACACAAGGGTTGTGTCGCAGGTTGTGTCGCTTAAATGTTCAGCGACACAGTTGGTTATGTCGCTTAAGGCAGCCATATTGAGTATTGCGACACAAAATGCGTAAGTGCTTTTGAGACGCGGTTTTGTGAAAATCTCACTAACTCGGATTTAGTTGAAATTTGCATGGTCACTCGGAAACGACCTAGTAATCAAGGCTATATTCTAATAGCCTAGGCAGTTTTTGGCCATCCGGCATCATCTAGGACCCGAAAATGGCATTTTTCAGTTTTAAACGTCATTGTGGAATTTTCTAATTTCGTTTTTGATTGAACTTTTGTTTGCCTAGACTTCAGGGATTACCTGATTTGATAAATAGGCTATAATGATGTTTATGGAACGAACTTCTGACTTGTGTATGATTTCTGTTTCAGATCAACTTAAGACTCAGTGATATTAGAATCCTGAGTGTGGAGACGTCAGAGGTATCGGTGAGTGGATTCAGAACTCATCATTTGATTTAGTTGTAACTATTTGGTTACAACAAGTAAACGTAGATGTGTATTAGACTGTTTAGTCTTGATTATCGATTATTGATCTACGTGATATGTGAACCAATGTGTACTATGTTATTGAGGTCAACGTGTAGTTGGACTTCTGGTTATTATGTGTTTTACACAGGTTTTGATTCATCTGTTGTGTTTGAAACCTGTGTATGTGTTTAATAACCAGTAGTTATCGGTCTATTCTGTATTGGCCATACGGATTGACGGTAAGTGTTCTTGGGGGAATCCCCGGGTATTATGATATCCCCAGAGCCACCGATCCTCATTGAATTATGTGTGTTTACGATTATTTGGTGTAAACAACTGGTTATGCTAAGTTGAATGTTGTGTGATGAACCTATTCACTTAGCTTTGTGCTAACCCCTCATTTTACTTCCTGCAGGATATGTTTTGTTTAATTGTGGGTGCAGGAGGTGAATGGTTGATCAGGGAATGTTTGACTGCGCTTTAGGCCTCTGATATGGTTTTTGTAATAAACCTCGTTTTGTGAATTTTATAATACCGCGCCTTTGGTATTCTTAAACAGTCTGAATGTAATGTAAATATAAAAAAAAAATGTAAACTGTTTATGTATAATGTTTGATATATACTAAGGTAATGTATTTAAATTCATGCTTCCGAGTTTATTAATATAATATTCTTAAATAGAATGAGGGGTGTTATACCATATCTCTATATCGATCTGATTTAGCCCTTGCACATTATCTCTTGGAAAGTCATCATCACTTGGCACCTCAGGTTCATGACTAACCAATATTAATGGTTCCCCAATGCCGACCAAGTTGTATAAGAGCTTAAAAAACCCCATCTATGAAGGTGTATGGTAGTTGTTTCCCTATCTTGAAACTTTAATAGCGCACATTTGCAACATGGACATTTAATCATCCCACATATTACAAATTGTAGATTTCCATACGCAAAATTCATAAAATGTTCAACCCCAAGCCTAAATTCTTGAGTCACCAAACCACCATGAGACTCGACTTAACAACCCATCCAACTACAATCAGCAGAGATGTTTCTGTAATATGCTTCTAGCATTAAAACAACTATCTTGTTATATTTAAACTCAGATGTCAAACTTACTCATTTTTAGCTTCCCTTGAGTTACTTTAAAGTAAAATCAGGAATTTAGGCTTTGATCCAGTGGGGAAGGGGAAAGAGTTAAACAGAAAAATGGAGGGCAAAAGATAAGATTCCTGAGATATGTTACTGATCAAGAGTTACAAAAACGAAAAAAAGAAACAAATGATTGATGCACAAGCTTTAGACCTATATAATATGAAAAGGGATTATTCCACTTGTTGTTCAACTATATTAATTCAAACTCGATCACTAAATATTGCAGATCAAGTCTGTCTATGCTGCCTTGCACACAAAAACCTTATCAATCATAACTCATAACATCCAATCAACAATTAGAAATAAACTATAACAGAAACTATCATCCACGTAGCCCACACAAGATTGTTAAGGCAATTTAAAAAAGTCAAAAGTAACCACAGATATTGTATAACACCCTGGCCTAAATCAAATGATTGGTCCAAACAACTAGAACCTAACTGGCTCAGTCCCGGTCAAGGAAGTAAATATAAGGTCCAGATAACAGCAACGAAATGGTGACTAACAAAATCATAAACAGGGGCTAACGGAGTAACGGTTAAATATCAAAAAACAGATGTTCAGAGAAATTCAAACAACCATCTAAAACAGTTAGATATAACAGGAGCAAGAAACAGTTTACTATAAATCATGGTCTTTGAATAGCTTAATTAGGCTTACGACCTAGTAAAACTTTATCAGACAAATTAAGTTCCACTACAGTCAACATACATCTTCGTCAGTCTCCAAACAAACAATTCAATAATTTTTTTATTTTATTTTTATCAATGGGGTTAGTGCGTACGAATGCACTTAACTTTGGTCAAATACGCATAGTGTGTACCCAACTTATGGGTAGTGTATTTAATGCACTTAACCTGTTAAAAGTTACAAACAACGCACTTTACTTGTAAATGTCTACGTGGAATCCGGTTACCAAATGTCTTACCATGTCAGAATCGATAAAAATACACAACTGGTGACCGGCTAAAGGTCAAGCAGGTCAAAGAGTACATCAATTAACCATTTTTGAAAGTTGAGTGCATTAAATACACTACCCGTAAGTTGAGTACACGCTACACATATTCGACCAAAATTAAGTATATTCATAAGTACTAATCCATTTATCAATTGCAGTTAATCTAGTAGTGATATAAAAATCAACATGTGAACATATTACATAACATTTTTTTTTTATAACAATACTGAAATAATAATAATATAGTTGAAAAATTGATATTCTTAATTGTGGGCTCAAATCTTGAGATGTTACAAATATATCCCTCTTAAAAAGAGTTTCGTCCTCGAAACTCACCGTCTTTATAACATATAAATCATCGTATTTACGTCCATAAAAAAATGTACAACTCCATAAATTACCGATAATGTTTTACCTTCTGTATTCTTTGTAATCCACATTTGTTTTTCAGCTTCAAATACATTTCCATTTCTCTATGAGTTTAGTCGTCTTTGTTCAAACCAAAACAACTAATATGACTATTTCGCCCATCCAAAACTCATTAAAAATTTTCAAGTTTCAGCAATACAATAGACATTAATTAACTTATTTTTATATTCTATACCCAATTACCCTTCTAATATTCAAACAACTAATTAATTAAATCAATCATTCTAACATTGCAATTAATAACATTTAAATTAATTAACATGAATAACAATTCGTCAATTTTGGATACAAGCAGATTGTTACCGGTGAAAAAAAATACAAGGTACTAATCTGTTAAAGTAACATTTTAATAAAATGTTAAATGTTACATAAATTTCTTCTTATTGATAATGGAAAATGAAAAACCCATAAATAATAGGGAGTTTAACAAAACAATACAAAAGAATTACTAATTTAGTTTTATACTCAAAAAAATAATGCAAAAAATTACTTTCTACACACGCAACTCGCAATTTGCAGATTGCGTGACCATCTTTACGGGTTGCATGTCCGAGCTCATAGGCTGGACGTGTACCCGTATCCGGGAAATCTGATTGATTGCTACCGATACTGAAAACATTTCTTACACTATCAACAATCTATAATTCTATGGGAGCATTATTAATCGAATGAGTCAAAAGTTCCTCAAAATAATCAACGTCATCTGTTATTTCTATGACAAACTGATCCACCTTATATTTCATACGAATATCATTCTCAAGTGTTAATCCTGATTTTCTTAAAACTGTTTTTAACAAAGCTTTGTACAAAATTGGCTTTTTTGGTGTTACGACAAGTTTTAAAATAATTCTTGTGTCAACTATTGTCATATACATTGGCGTACCGTTAATAGATTTAAAATGATATCCAGAACAAATATAAACTTTAAACGTATCATTTACTTAACTTATTTAGCTAGAGAAATCAAATTAAATAATACAACAAGATCTTAGAACTTTCATGCCTTGAAAATCTTCAACAAAATCCCGATTACGACAAAATAAATATGAATTTCAATAAGTGAAAGTGTTCAACGGAAAATGAGATTTTTTTGTGAAAAAAAAAACCTAAAAAAATGAAATTGTTTTAAAAGAATTAATTCTATTAAAAAATCCAGAAAATCTAAAAAAAATCATATCCAAACTATCGTTATGAAATAAGACCTTTTATCTTAATTATCCACATGAACACCTAAATGGCAAAACTATTTATAGAAGTTTTAAAATTTTCAAAAATCTCAAAGATTTATATCGAAAACGGATAAAAAAATAAGGCAATTTACACAAAAAGTTACGATCCTAGAAGCGATTTATCACGATTCCAATCAGGGGCATGCTTTCAGGCCACGAGCCTGGACACGCAACCTGAAAGGATGGCCACGCGACCAGCAAATTGCCAGTTGCGTGTGGAGGGTAATTTTTAACAATTTGTTATTTCTTGAGTATAAAATTAAAAGCGTGTTTTTCGTAAATTTCCCTAAATAATACGTAAATCAAATACTTATTTAATTCGCTGAGCAACTATTCTTTCGATTGGTAAATCGATTAACTATTCTTTCAATCCAATTGTTATATCTATTATAATCCGTTCTTATATATTTTTTCTTTGAAAAAATATTATGTGACTAGAATTTTAAGTGAAATAACTTTGAAAAGTAAAAAAAGACATCGAGAGTAGGGCATGATCACTTATCATTACTTACTATTTAGATATAGATAGCCTAACGGCCTGTTTGGCATGGAGCTTTTAGGAGCTTTTCAGAGCTTTAGCTTTTAGTTTTTGAACAAAAAGCTTCTATGACAATAAAAGTTTTGTTTGTCATGTACAAGCTGTAGCTTTAGAATTCAACAAAAAGCTCAAATTCTCAATAGTAACTTTTCGTGAAAAGCTTCAGATCTAAAGTTACAGCTACAACCTACAGGTACAGCTACAACCTATAGCTAATTCACCAAACATACCCTAATAATGATGAAATAAATCTATTGATAAATATTAGTATTCATATACAAAATTTGCATACAGTTAAACTGGACCAATTAAACAAATGTTTGATTTATTAAATACAATCATCTTTATAACATTTTATTTGAGTGTCACATATATTAACGCATTATTTTTTCATCTATAAAAACAAGTTTCGTAGGCTTCAACTTAGTTGAATTAAATGTTATTGATTCCATTGCTAGGAATCGATTTGATTTAATATAAAGTGTTTGACTATTAGAAGGGTGAATTGGGTATAAAATATAAAGTGAAGTCAACTAATGTCTTATTATACTTTCAGGATGAATCCTGATATAATAGTTCATTTACAAATAAAAAACAAAAATGATCTATTTAGCAAATTGCACATAAATTTAAATGCACAACGGTAAACTAAAGGGTTGACAATTAAGTACGTAAAAAATTGTTTATGTTGCCTATAAATTACATGTAGCAACAACAAATCTGCTATCCTAGAAACATTTACAAGAATATCACTAATTATTTCGTAAAAAGTTAGAAGATATTTTCATCATCATTTTTAATGGATACTTGTTGAGTATATCAAGAATGATGGTAAAAATACTATCATAGTTGGTAAAAAAATGTTTCTTTTTTCGAACGGTTGTAAATTAAATTAAAAAAACTAGCAATGAGCTAGAGGGAAAGTTACATTAAAAGCATTGGGTTTTATAACCACAATAGCCAAAAAATACGATATTTTTTTCATCTATTGGTACATAAATTCCGTCCCATGATAAGTAACAATATATATTGATACATAAATTCCGTCCCATGATAAGTAACAATATAAATTGGTATATAAATTCTATCCTATTATGGGTAATTGCCCATTAAATTCCGTCCCATGATAAGTAACAATATAAATTGGTATATAAATTCTATCCTATTATGGGTAATTGCCCATTCTTATAAGTAATACTAAGTTAAATACCATAAAACTAAAATAACTTCAAAATTAAACTATTAGTGGACCACCAGCAACCCTAATTAGATGATCAACACATGTGCAATGATTACTATTACAACAAACGAACGAAATACATAAGCAAATACGAACATATGGAGCTCAAAAATATTACAATACGTATAGCACATGATGACTTCATGTTTTACAATTGAAACACAATTGCAATTTTATTGTCCAGTGAACGACAACCATTAAGTAAAAGCGGGCCTTAATGACGCAACCCCTTAGTATATATAGTATAGACTTGTCCAAACTTTTATGGTATTATTTTTGTCCAACTAATCTAAGTAGGGACGAATTTATAAGGTAGATAAGAGGGGTATTTGTCATATCAAGAAATTTCAAATTACATCAGAAATTGATGAGAAAATTCTTGGATGGTTCCCTTGTTACAAACAACTTATGATACAACAAACATCAAAGTTCTTTTTATCACCTCTTAGAAGATTTAAATTCTATATCGACAATACGAGGACAATATCATTCTTGAACCACTGAGATTACTACATTTTAAAGATCCAGTTCACATCGAAGAGAGACGCTATGGTCATAGCCTAGAAACAATACAATTACACTTATATCGTCATGGAAGTGACGCCGCACCCCCTTTTCAATCTTTCGTAGATCAGAATATTTCATTTCTCGTTTTTTTCCAGCTTCGTGTAAAGCTGCTTTCACTAGTCTCTTTGCTATTCCCTGAAACAAGGGAACCATCCATAATTTAATCATCTTTACTGGGTTGGACACTCATGCACAAGTAGTTGTGAGTACACCAAGCATCAAACAGTCAAAAACTAAACATCACGCACATATATAAAGATATAATTAACAAGATGCATCACAATATATGCTTTGCGAGTTGTGTATTGTGCATATATAGTTTTACAAAAGGCAACTAATGATGAAACACAGATTGAAGCCTAAACACATATAGACAAGCATTTACAGAACTACAGGTAGGTTATAATAATAATATGCAGCACAAGTTGAGCTTTGTAAGTGTACCTTCTGCGGAACCAGAGTTCAGCAGATCACTAACAAAGAACCACAAAGCAATGCCATATTCACATACAAAATGAGCATCTTCAAGCATGTAAAGTAGACATCACAATTTCACTTTCGGTCATCATGCCTGACTGGGTTGTACCCCATGCAGATATAGTTGTATGAAAGGTAACCAACAAACAACATAAGCATTAGCAGGTAAAACATAAATGTGACAGTCAACATAGTTCTATCTTTATCATGTGTTGTGTCACAAATAACTCGTTGCACAAAATGTAACTAGAAAATACTAACCGTCTATGCAGTCGTTTGTACATTGACTTTAGAAGTCAAAATTGTATTTGCGGAAACTACAAATGTTATCACTATTTTACATTTTCTAACAATGATGCTGTTACCAATTTTGAGTGTTTTGGAATATTTTGGTAGAATAATTGTCCTCTTCATAGAATACCAGGATAATAATACAATCTCCCTCATAAGGTGATGTTAGATCTATACTTCCATACATGATCATGTTTGATATATTTGGGACAAAGCACTTATTTGAAACCATGAAAATAGTATTTAGGTATCACACACTATGAATACTGCTTATGAAAGGTCTGTTCAACTCAGGCCACATGTAGGTTCACCAGGTGTGTACGTGTTTCTTATGCATGAATGCATGATACACGCCTACTAGCATGCATGTGTAACTGTGTCAATAAGCATAAAATATAAGATATGACCGATATTTAGCAAATGTCAATGACTTATTTACTGAACATAAAACACTTAACGTGTAAAATCAGAAACACGACCAAGCGGATTATTGTGAATTAAAAAAAAACAAAAAAAAAAAACAAAAAAAGAAAGAAAGAAAGATGAGGAACTCTTACAGCCCGTGGATTATTGTGAACGATTTCGACAGCTTCTTGATTACTCAAGTGTTCCCATAAACCATCGGAAGCAAATATAAGAAATGAATCACTTGGCTCAATATGACGCATAAGGATTGATGGAGTGGCAGACAGGATAGGCATAACCGTCGACTCAGGAAGTCGGAATTTTTGTGCAATTTGGTCATTATTGTACTCTGAGTGTTTCAAGTAAACATCTCCAATGGATCTCGAAATCTGCACCGCACACATATATTATGGTTCCAGATAATGCAATGCATCTGTTCAAAATCTGAAGTTCAAATACATCAAGAATGATACAAAATTCAAACATATGAAGCAATAAACAATATCACTGTACGTCACCAACTTTATTACTTAGGAATTAGGAACTATCATTATTCAGCTTAATAAGCTACACTTTTCATATTTTTAAAAGGGCTACTGTTGGTTGATTGGTTCATCCAATGAAGTCCAAATGACTTAGCTTAAAACCTCTAAGAAACACATAAAATGTTCTTTTAAAAACCATCTTAAAGCCCCAACTTTGTAACCACTTGTAAGGGTAACAATGGAATTATAATCGACGTCTTACTCCTATAATCTAAAACGTTTATGGTACTCCAGAGTTCATCACTTCATCAAATGGCATGAACCAATTGTTTGTCATTTCATTTATATTAGCAACTATTTTGAGCTGAAAAGGTTTTGAAGTTAATTAGAATACATCATCAGGTTATTGCTTCCTTTCTCAATTCTTAGTTTTGTGAGTCCTTCCTTCATTTCTCTTAGCAACACGTATGTAGGGCCCATGGTTACATCTTTGATAATTCTCACATCATATAAATAGAACTAACAAAATCAAAATGTTAAAGGGTCCTAAAGGTTAAACAGGGTTATTTGTATCCCGTATGAGTGACAGATACAAGAGCTTAATACTCACGTCCACGCTGTAGAGGTGGATCCAGGAAACAAATAGAAATTTTGGTATGCACTACTATTACAGACAGAACTAACTTTTTTCACACAAAAGATATCTACAGAAATAGGGGTACGGACAACTTCACATGAAAATCGGGACAAACACATTAGTTTACATCTTATCAAGAACTCACACGGGTAGGCACATAGAGTAATCCACTGGACTACAAAATCAAATATTCAAATATTTATCAAGGACAGAGAATACATACACACATACATGAAAAAAAATATTAGCATGGAAGATACAAGGATAACTTAATTCCGAAAACATTAGACATAACCTGAATAATGCCTTTGACCCTCCAGACTCCATGGGTGAAGGTGACGATTTGCGGATCATGTGGGTGTAAACTTTTTAGCTCGCGTCTAACCTCCTCACGACTAGCAATATGCTCTGATGACAGCTGTAGGGCTTCCACACCTCCGGTGTTACCTTTTTTACCAAGTACAACACGGGAATCTCCAAGATTGGCAATGAAAAGTGTTTGCTGATGTATTACTCCGGCCAAGCAACATGATCCAACAGTTGCAATGGATGGTTGTTCACTAAAGAGCTGAGATACATGAGCAGTGAATCCATTCTCTGTTTGAAGAAAAGCATTTTCAATTGTCTCTGGGGTCACAACACCGTGATCCTTGGCAGTTATTTCTGCATGTATACCAAATATAAGAACAATGACTTAAGAATCCGTTCATGTTTACTCTCAAAGCCAAGCAGTAAACCTAGTCGCAGTAATCTCAACCATTCTCATAGAGCCCAGTTATTTTGGGTCATATTTTATTGGTAACAGGTAAAACGTTGAATAATTCAGCTAAAAATGAAACTTATTAAACCCTCAAAAGTCGCCTAACATGCATTCAAATGCTTAGGATGTCATAAATCATAAATGGTATTAGTTTAGTAATAAAGTTACCATAATCATGTTAAATACATTAGCTATTTAAAGGAATTTAATAAAATGGACAAAGCAGCATTTCCGACCAGGCCCAATTCCACCTGACCTGTTTTGACTCAAACCTATCTTGATCTATGTGTGACACTGTGACTGTGACCAACCCATTTTTCCACCTCTAGTAAAAGCCAACATCAAGCCCCAACGTTCATTAGATTCTCGTGTTAGCTTAGTCTTTCACCCCCGTCCTTAATAAAAGAAAGGGTTAGTTGTTTCTTTATGTGCTTGAATATAACTTTTTACTATTGTATGCTCCTAACTTTAAAATCTTATATTGTATAAGGTCAACTTTCAAAACTTCTCTATTGTATGTAATATTTCCTTTTTTGTCAAGGCCAAAAAAGGCAAGTCACAAGCATAACGGGGCAGCAAACAAACCTTTAAAATTCCTGAATAAGTTATCACAAACGTAACGGGCAGCAGTAGGTCCTCCATGACCATCATAGACTCCAACAAATGTACCGAACGAACCAGACTCAATCTGGCATTGGTCTTCAAGCACCTGGTTGGCCTGAACCATGGCTATGGAATACTCACCACCATTGTATTTCCCAATATCTCGAAACCATAACAAGTTATTTCCTTTACTACTATGCTCCATAATGAACGGATTCTAAAACACAGATAGCAGACTCATCAACCTTTTAACCAATTTCTGGCATACGTTCTCCCCAAATCAAACCACCCCAATATATTATTATTAGAATATTATCATATTAAAACCAAGCTTCAAAACAAATTTCAACTTTTAATAGTTCAATCTTTAACTCCAAATCCAGAAAAGTAAGGTATCTTAAAGTTACCCAAAAAAGAATCATAAAACTTGCAAATATAATTTGATACGTGTGTAACTAATGTCACTCTCCCCGGAAGGGCTAGTAAAATTATCCTACGTGAATTCCACTGTAAATAAGAAGGAATGCATGATTTATTTTAGAAGCAGGACAGGGTAAGTCAATATTTTAGCCAATGAGGTTAGCCTAGAAAAACTAATAGTACACATGACTACAAGAGATTCATGTGAACTATGAAAATAAATTTAAACTTCTCTATTCCACAGTTACATTGATTTTCTTCTCAATTTTGCTTGCTGTTATATAATTCAGCTTTGGTAGATCCATTGATTATTATCAACATCCATTTCTTTAACTCTGATTTTAATTATTGGCTAGATACCACAGACATAATGCTAGTAATTTACCTCATCAAACCAAAGTCCCTTTTGAAGAAGAGAGGAAGTGCTCTTTCTTAAAGTAGCTAATACCTTCCAGGCTCTCGATAACCTGCTCACCGAGTATGTCTTTTCCTATAAACCAACAGAACCTGAGATTAATGTCACAAATGATGCGGAGTATATTTTTGAAATGAATTCATTACTCCCCCATTTCAAGACACATTATAATTTCTCAATGGTAAATATCACTAGTTACCGAAACTGGATTTGTTCTATCAATGGTTAAATATATCATTTAATCTCTTTGAATATAATGTCATGCAGTCTTTAGTTTTGGTAAGGATATCAATCACTATGTAAGTTTTTAAATTTTATAGAATTAGGTAATCTAGCATTCCCATGGTCAAGTACCATTGATGAACATACCCTGTCTTTAGAGTTGATCAAGTTAAAACTAAACAATAATTAGAGTAAGAAAGCAAAAAACATTATGAGCACTATGCCTCTTATACAGATTCAAGCCCTCATATTGATGGCTTACAGCTTCAATGTGAACACGAGTGACGAGCCCAAGGTCATTAGTTAGTGTTTGCCTTTTGTCTGATGTTACAATGGACATTTGTATATTAACAACTTCATAACATTATAAATAGACTGATTGTGGTCATAGATCTCAAACCGTGTTATTGAAAGGTTATTTTTCACATGCTCTATCAATCTATTTCAAACGTGACAATTAACTTACGGTAGACATAAAATAACTATCTGACAAAGTGTTCTTAGCTACCTAATATTATGATTCAACATGAACAATGTCTATGAGTGATTGCAGTTATGTCTTGTAATTTTCGGAAAGCTATTATGTTGAACAGAATTATATCATGTGTAATCCATTATAAAGATAGAGTAGAACTTACGTAGATTTTAAGGGTTATGTCAAGCTCTTTCTTGATAACATCTATGGAAGGTCGCTTTTCTCGATCCTTATGCAAGCATCTGTACGCAACTGCTGAAAATCTATCCATCGAATCTGACCCCAAATGTTCCCGTAAACTAGGATCAACGATCTGATCTAATTTATTCTTTCTGTAAAAGTTTTTAATCACATTGGCTGATAACAGGAAGCCATCGTGCTCCTTAAAGCTACATAACTTACCGCAAAGAACTTCAAACAGTACCATACCGAACGAATATACATCTGACTTTTTAGTCACAGTGCCACTAATAATGTATTCCGGCTCACAATATCCAGGTGTTCCACAAGCATGAGATATAACAACACTTCTGTCTAAACCTGCTAAACTTAACCTTGACAATCCAAGATCAGAAATTTTAGCAACCCAATCATGATCTAACAGAATATTAGCACTTTTAATGTCCCGATGAATTATAGTTTGATGCTGTCCAACATGATTATGAAGATGATCCAATCCACAAGCTACATCATAACATATTTTGAGTCTTTGTAACCACGTAAGAGTACACGTAGTTATATATTTATCAAGACTTCCACGTTCTAAGTATTCATAAACGATAATCTTCTCCTTTCCATCGTCGCAATAAGCGAGAAGCGAAACAAGGTTGGGGTGTCGTTGACCACAGAGCAAGTCAATCTCAGTCAAAAACTCTTTCAACCCTTGACCGAGATTTTCGTTTAACCGCTTTACAGCAACCGTAGTAAGTTTTCCAGAAATCGAAAGTTGTCCTTCGTACACCCAACCATATCCACCTTTTCCGATAAGCGTTTTGAATTTATTCGTTGCTATTTCTATCTCTTCAAAAGGTATTTTCAAGTGTTTCCACTTTTTCATTCCAGACATTATGCAATTATGTATTCACTTTGATATACGTACCATCAAATTAAATGGAATGAATGGCTAATGAAGTCAGATAGAGGCGTACACTGTACAAAGTACAAACATTCAGAAACTCAAACCACCGTCGTTGAACGGAGGACTTCCGTTGGAACATAACCGTCGTTGAACTTGAAGGAGAATGCTATGGTTAAAAGAACTACAATTAATTCAGTCCTTTCGTCTTCGTCGATTATAATAAACTGTAAAGAAAAAGGTGTTAGCTTTTCAAAAGAAAAACATAATTGAAAAAGGTGTTCGCTTTTAAAAAGAAAAAAATGATTGGTGTAATATACAGTATACAGTATATCTATCCAAAAATCTTTAATATTTTATACTAAAAATTAAAAATATCCATAGAACGTGTTGCATTATTTGTAAGTATTATTTTTCTAGTTAACTAAGATATCTTCTTCTTTTTTAGAAAAAAACACTGAGATATCGTTATTTTGATATAAAATTGAGTAAATTACAAAAATCGTCCCTGTGTTATATCACTTTTTTCAATTTCAGTCCCTTGGTCATGTTTTTTGCAAAAACCGTCCCTGGAAGGCATGTTTGGTTACATAAACCATCCCTCATTCACATAAAATGACTAAAATACTCCTGATACTTTTTTACATGTTCAGGGATCGTTTTTGTAACCAAACATGCCCTTCCAGGGACGGTTTTTGTAAAAAACATGACCAAGGGACTGAAATTGAAAAAAGTGATATAACACAGGAACGGTTTTTGTAATTTACTCTATAAATTTGAACAATACAAGGTAGTTTCAATAAAGACTAGACTTAATTGCCCAAACCGTCCCTGTGTTTGTCCAAAACATCATTTTCCGTCCTTTTAACACGAAAAGTCGAGGATAATCCTAACTTTTGTCCATTTCGCTCACTAACCGTCCCCGATCCAAACCCCGTTAAAAAATCTCGTTAAGTAAGGTCACGTGACCTGCACACGGAGGTTAATTTCGTCAAATCATGTTCATCTCCTACCCACCTTCCCTTCCCTTCCCCTTATTTAATTCCCCCTTTTCCTTTAAACCTTCATTTTAACACATTCAAACTACCCGCGTGTAAACGATATTTAAACGATATTGCACCATCAAAATTGCACAACGAAATTCACAATGTACCGTTGGCGGATGCGAGAGGATGAGAACGACATTGACATCGAGATGACAAGGCGCGCGTATGGTAAGAACTGTTACAAAATTTGAGTAATATTTTTTTTTGTATGCTACTGTCTTGATGAAATACATTTTGAAATTGTTGTTTTTACAGAGCGTAATCCGACGTTTTTCAGTATAAAGTTGTTTCATGGGGGTTGTTTTAGTAAGTTTCCCGGTAGGAAGTATGTGGGGGGTGTAGTGTCTTGGGTTGACTGGGTGGATAGTGACGAATTTTCAGTCCATGAGATAGATGCTATGGTTGGGGAGTTACAGTATGATCATGAAGTTGCTACATACTACCATTTTAGACAACCAGACCTTGATTTGGATTTTGGGTTATATGCACTAGGTTGTGATCAGGATGTGATAAATATGATACCTTATGCAATTAAACATAGGATTATTGATGTTTTTATTGAGCATGGTATAACCACTGTAAAAACATATTGGAGATCACCTAAAAAATCCAAAGTTGTAATTGAGTTATTAGAGGAGGATGATGATGATAACAACAAACCAGTAGTTAGAGCCAAGAAGGATACAAAAATGAAGATAATGAAGGGTACTCTAGTGGTGCAGTCTAGTGGTGTTAATAAAAAACGAAAAAAACCCAACTACACATTAGATACATCTTCAACCTTCGTTTTTCCTCATCACGTGCAACAATGGCATCTTCAAATGCGTTTCTAGCCCTTAACAACCCTGGAATAATTTGTATAGCACGATAACACATTGGAGGATCTAACCATCCTATGAACCCACAATTATTCACCATTTGTGCACAGCAGTAAAAACGACGACCTGGGTTAGTTGATGTCCATGAAGTTTTCACTGTACTCGGTTTTTTACAGGCACAACGAACCATGATTTTGTGTTAGGGCTTTACACTGATTTGCTGCTTCTTTTGCTTCTTGCTTTACACCTGATTTGGGAAAAGGGGGAATTAAATAAGGGGAAGGGAAGGGAAGGTGGGTAGGAGATGAACATGATTTGACGAAATTAACCTCCGTGTGCAGGTCACGTGACCTTACTTAACGAGATTTTTTAACGGGGTTTGGATCGGGGACGGTTAGTGAGCGAAATGGACAAAAGTTGGGATTATCCTCGACTTTTCGTGTTAAAAGGACGGAAAATGATGTTTTGGACAAACACAGGGACGGTTTGGGCAATTAAGTCTAAAGACTATTAAAAAAATAAAAAGGAGAGAAATAATATAATTGTATGATTTCATTTAATAATCCATTTATATTCAAATTTTTAAAATTAAATATTTTTTAAACAATATTACTAAAAATAATAAAAATTACATATCCAAAATCACCATCTTTTTATCTTCGATTAAAGACCCCAAGCTATACTTTTAACATTTTTTTCTCTTTTTTTTTAGTTTTGAAAAATACATTGGATATAATCACATGTGGTTATGTGTATTTATGATAAAAATATAAAATTGGGGATGGCTACATATTTATGTTATATGTTAATTTACACGTGATTACAATTTAAATTATATTCAAATAAATAACTATAAATAATATTTGAAAGATTACATTTATTTTCACCCATAATCACATATGAATAATGGATTTGATGTTTAATCACATATGATTTTATATATAAACACATGGGATTACAATTGAATTTATAATTTATATGTGATGAGCAATTAATGGTAGATGACAATTCATATGCAATTCAAATTGATATTTATTTTAACACGTACAATTACTATTTAATCACACATGATTATTAATTTGAAATTTAATCATATGTTAATACAATTATAATCACTTGTGATTACAATTTTAATTTGTCAAAAAATTATTTTCATGTAATTTTTAAATTTAGAAATGCTAATGTGATTATTTACATGCGATTGTAGTTAGTTATTTCAATTTAAAATTTGTTTTTTAATCAATGCTAAATTGACATTACGAATATCAAATACCGATTAAAAATGAAAAATAATTTTTTTTCGAAAGTATACCATGTGAAATCTCTAATTAAAGACAAGAAGGTATTAATTCCAACAGTGTAACTATTATGATTTATAGACATACGATTTGTAAGATATTAATTTTTTTTTCCTTTTAAGGTGAAAATTGATATTTGAAATTGAACAATTCTATTAATTTTTTCATTCTTCAAATATTTAGCATTCTACATTAAACTTTTCTCTTAACAATAAACACTTAGTATTTACTTAAAAATAAATTAGTTAATTAAAAGTTTAAAACTAAAAACGATTAAATAATGTACACACTTACTCTACTGTCTATTGCATCGTCTTTGTGTCAAAGACAAGCTTTCTTACAAGGACACCAAACGTACTGGAGTGTCTAGCTCTCTTATTTCTTTGTTTCATGGTGAGTAAGACGGTAATGAGACGTAGAAAGTGTAGATCAGCTATCTTTATTTATTTTTATTTTATTTTGAGTATATAATAAAGGTATTATTGATAAATGTGTGGTCTAAAAGGTTCAATTTTTCATGTCATTATATGTAGTGTTCAATTTTTATTTAGTACTTCTGAGAACTTATTAACATGGAGCTGAACTGACAATCATGTTACAATGGAAAGTAGTCTTAGTGACTTGGCTAATACGGAATAATTATTTTTATTAATGGTAGTAAGTGAATATCTCGATTAAGTTTATAATAGCATTCCGAATGAATATTGCTTATTGTTTAACGCTAATGATTATCTTAGGGAAATGCTAAAGAGAACCTAATGAACTTTGGATAAGAAAAATAAGGTTTTATAGTTACATTCCTAAGTGTTCTTAATAATCTAAAATCTCATTTAATACACGATGTTTTAAGGGAAAATTCAAGTGTATTAAATGCAATTGTGAATTGTTTAATCAATACTTTTTTTGTTATCGGGAGTCCTAAAAGCTTTCAGTATCATAACCCTTATTTTTAAGGTCCCAAATGGATATCTCAATAATTTAGGAAAATCATAAATCATCTATTGTAAGTAGTTATACTTCATTTTGTAGGATCAGTTATTATAAAGTATATATAAAGTTTTTTAACAGACTGGTAGTCAAAATTTCATCCCTAACCTGCAATAAAATTCTGTAACTTTAGCCCAATTTGATTATTATTTTCATGTTAGTATAACCAAAACAAACCAACCAACAAAAACCAACGCCTAAAATGTAATGACAATTTATGATATCCTTGCTCTAACTATTACAGAACTGTTTTACAACTAGTCCAGGGATGATGTTCCAATACACCATATTTAAAAATAACGAAAAAATAATAATAATAATAATAATAATAATAATAATAATAATAATAATAATAATAATAATAATACAGATTACTTTTATTCAATTGTGTTTAAAATTATGAGCAAAAATAAAAATTCTATCTCTAGTTCAGAAGTGACAACAATAGAAAGGGTAAGGATTTGGCAAAATTTTGACAAAAATAGATTTATGAATGGTTATAGTAAAAGTGATAACATCAAGGTATTACAAAGAACTTATGATTCAACAACTTTCCAAGTTTTCCCTTTTTATCGCCTCATAAATAAATTTAAACTCTATATCGACAATAGAACGATGACAAACCGTTCTTGAACTCCATAATTAGTGTTCCAATGCACTTCGAAGAGAGACGTTAGGGGCATTGGTGTGGCTTCTAGATATCTGATCATAGTTTAGATACAATACAATTACAGTTATATCATCATGGAAGTGACGTCGCACCCGCTTATCAATCTTCCGTAGATCAGAATATCTCATTTCTCGTTTTTTTGCGGCTTCGTGTAAAGCTGCTTTCACTAGTCTCTTTGCTATTCCCTGAAACAACAACAACATTTTTATCAAGCAACCTGGGTTGTGTACCTCAAGCACAGCTAGTTGTAAGCAATTACTTATGTAGGCATTATAGGAACACAAACCCAGGCCACATACATACATACTACATACATCATGAACTTTTAAGCCGTTACTTTAACGTGTTGTACCTCATGCAACACTAGTTGTACGAATGATCACTTACAGAGAAACGAAACCAAACCCAGATACATAAGATGACTATCTAAGAGGCATACATACGACGTGCTTTACAGATTGTAGCAAATACAGAACTAGTGGTGTGAAAGGTAATAAAAAAAGATGCACAAACCAAGCACAGATACATGAATAACTTGTGGGTTTGCAAGTCATGCTTTATGGATTTCACCCAATGAAGAATTAGTTGTATGAAAGGTAACTAACAAAGCAACATGAACATTAGCAGGTAATTAGATAGTCATCAAAGTTCTAATTCTGAAAATGCTTCATGGGTTGCATCCCAAGCATAACATAGTTGTACAACATATAACGTTATAACTAATAACTAATACCTATTTTCAATATAAGAGAGGAAAGACTAATGTTGTATTATTTTATCATTGAAGGCCAAACTTGTAGTTACCAACTTACAGACATTGTTGTATTATTTTACACACTACTTCTTTACTAGATGTTGTAACTACCAATCATATGATGACACTTGGAGTTAAGAAAATGTACAATACTTGAGTGGCATGCAATGATAGCACTTTTGCCTATAAGTTAAGATATATGATTTAGTACATGATCCTAAGACTTTGATATACTTAAACGGAGGGATAATGGCCTGCAATAGCAAAGTACTTTAATGAATGTATCAGTTTATGCAACACTCATTTTTTGTACACATTGGTTTACTAAATGTAACGATTTATCCCCCACCCTTCAAATATTCAATGAATTAAGCTTACCAAGGTGGAATACATTTTAGAAGTTAGATTAACAAAGTGGGACACTTTACTGGTAGGTTGCATGAATTGGAACATTTGTGGAAAACTCAATGACTTAAAGTGTATAAGAAAAACTATGCTGCATTAATCGTTACACTTGTGCAAGTACATTGCTATTACATGTCATCATCCCCAAGAAAACCGATGTATTAAAATAGCATTTTAGGTATCACACATAATGAATATTACTTTAGGATGGCTTTACCCAACACAAGCCACGTGTAGTTTCTCATATGCGCACCGGATACTTCTTAAAACATCACCGATAAAAGCTACAAACAGCCAAATGGCATAACTGACCTTGCTTGTATTTATAGTATTGTTCACACACATGTATATATAAGTGTATCTAGGCATATAAGATACGATATGACAAGACATTTGGCATGTGTGATCACGTTTTTACTAAACATAGACTACATATGTTGTAAGAGCAGAAGTACAGCCACAGGCATAACAGTTTTCAAAGGAATGCAATTGAAATGAATAATAGGCTAAAGCTGGAAAGATTATAAAGACAGAATTCTTACAGCACGTGGATTATTCTGAACGATCTCCACCGCTTCTTCATTACTCATGTGTTCCCATAAACCGTCAGAAGCAAATATAAGAAAAGAATCACTTGGGTGGATATCATGAGTAAGGATTGCTGGAGTGGCCGACAAGATAGGCATAACTGTCGACTCAGGAAGTCGGAATTTTTGTGCAATTTGGTCAGTATTGTACTCTGAATGTTTCATATAAACATCGCCAATGGATCTTGAGACCTGCACCACATACGGTTATTATAAGAGCCCATGTTTGAGGGAAGAATTCACCAATATGGTTCCAAAAAATTGAATGAGCTGAAGCTAATATTAATCAAGAACGGTGCAAAATATCCACCAAAACCTTAGCTTAAACCTCTAAGAAACGCCTAAAATGTAAAAAAGGTGATCCAAAAGCCCAAATGTAAATCTTCATTCATACCCAGTAATCACGTTTATGGCGATTAAAGGGATCATAGTCAAACTTTTCATAAATTACTCACTACCGTGATGTAACCATCACCAAGATGGCCTAGTGGTTGGTGTCCTGATATCCTCACAAGAGGTCTCAGGTTCAAACCTCACTAGCTCCACACTTTGGGGTGGCCAGGGAAAGGGTCGGAAACGGTCACGGGGATACCCCGGTTAGGCCACGTACATCCGAGTAAAAATACTCGCCCTCCCTGGGTAACTTGAATAGGGAAAACCTCCTACGTTTAACCCGTTTAACTTACTACCATGATGTAAATCTTTTAATGGTACCCCAAAATCGTCATAGAAAAATAAGGCATGGACTAATAATTTTCTACTCTATGAATACTAGCAACACTTTTGACTATAAAAGGTGTCACAATTCATTTATGATCCGTTTGCTTAAAACAATTTTTTCCATTTTGTGGGCCCTACCTTCGTTTCTCTACACGTATGTAGGGCTGTCATCACCTCTTTATTTATTCTCACATCATATATATATAGGACCCGTAAAAAGAAAACTTTTAAACGTCCCACTACATGTTAAACAAGTTTTATTTGTGTCCAATATGAGTAATCCCATACTAGATTCACATATAAGAACTCAATAATCTGGTCCACCTGGTAGTGGTGGATCCGGGACAGGTTATGCACTACCATTACAGGAAAGAGAATTTGTCTATACACCACAATAGCAAAATATTCCATTAAATGCACTACAAAAATCTTTAAAATATATATATATATATATAAATGAGAGTATGTAAGTCGGGACACAAACACTTTAGTTTTACATTTTAACAAGAACTCGTTCAGCAATGCACTTAAAGTACCAAATTTGCCACACAATCAAGTTTAAAAAAAAAGATACAAAGAATACATCACAAAAGCTATTAGCATGAAAGATACAAGGATGATTTAATTCCAAAAAGACAAAAGCTATTAGCATGAAAGATACAAGGATAATTTAATTTCAAAAAAAAAAAAAAAAAAAAAAAAAACATTAGGAATAACCTGAATAATGCCTTTGACCCTCCAGACTCCATGCTTCAACGCAACGATTTGCGGATCATGTGGATGTAAACTTTTTAGCTCGTGCCTAACCTCCTCAAGATTAGCATTATGTTCTGATGACAGCTGTATCGCCACCATACCTCCCGTGTTGCCAACTTTCTTACCAAGCACCACACGGGAATCTCCAAGATTAGCAACGAAAAGAGTCTGCTGATATATTACCCCGACCAAGCAACATGATCCAACAGTTGCAACGCTTGGCTGTTCATTAAATAACTCCGATACAAGAGAAGTGAATCCGTTCTCTGTTTCGAGAAATGCATTTCTTATTGTCTCTGGGTTCACGACACCGTAATCCGCAGCTGACGCTACTGCGTAAACACCAAAGGTAAGAATAATTAGATAATAATCTTCTATATTTTATCCTCAAAACCGAAGTAATAAAGCCTAGTTGTATTGTCTTGGTAATGGGTCAAATATAAAAATTGGCTAAAAGTGAAACAGGTTAATTAAGTCAAAACCATCTAACATGTATTTAAAATTTTCCAATATCCTAATCGTTTTATTTAAAAGAAATCTACCTTCTTTAATAATATAATTTTCAATTCATGTTTAATACAGCAACTTACTAGGGAATGAAAAAATAAAATAAAATAAAATAAACTAATATTGAGAAATATATTGGCGGGTCGGCCCATCGTGCTTTGACCTGTTAAATCTTACCCCCACCCCTTTTGAAGAAAAGAAATGTTCTCCTTTTCAGTCTAATCTAACTAGCAAAACTTATCATATGTCAATTGTCACCCCACTACAAACAATATGAAAGTAGAATATAATAAAGGAAAATAGGTAATCATCTCTATAATTTAATGAGGATATCTTTTGTTAATAAATATCCTTAATACCACAACAACAACAACAACAACACTACCCAATCCTGCCGAGGGCGGGGTATGGGGGAGGTAAGATACTGCTTCCAGAAAGATCTCCGGCAGACCCGTAAGAATAAATAGTAATAATAATAATAATACTAATAATAAAATTAATAGTAGTATTAGATACAAACAATAATAAGAATATAATAAAAGATATATAATTATATATATAGATATAAGTATTAATATAAATATATAAGAATATATATAATATGTAAATAACTAAATATATAGCCAAGCTAGATACATGTATATACCCAAGCTAAATATAATGGAGGGATCATAGTAATGAAGGTATATATGAGTATTTATACAGGAATATAAACTGGGTGTATATATAAATACCTATCTACTTAGAACACCCTAAAAGAAAAAGAAAAAGAAAAAGAAGTATTTCTATGTCTATCTACCTAAACAAAATCTTACACCTCTATCATTATCCTATATAAAACACCCTTATATATAAATATCTATATCTAAAATATCCATAATACCCTTTGGCGATTTAAAAAATAAATAAAACTAAGAAAATAATAAATAGATGAATGAATAAAATGTGAAGCAAAATCAATGATATCAATAACAAATTAAACTAAGATGCAAATCTTACCCAAAAAGAAAGTAAGTTAATTGATAAGTCCTGCTTTATAAGACTCAATGAGTTACATCAAAAGAATACATCAGAACATCATTCTACAACAGCTCATTTTCAAACCATATGGAACCTTTGTATATTTTAGGATAGAAAATGAATTCACTTTTGGTTTCAACCAATCAACAAAAGCTCCTCCAACAAAAATCTCAAGTAATTTTGAAAGCTACATTTAAGGTATCACCAAAACGTCCATTACTACATCAACTTCTTGAAGTAGCTGATTGATTACATCTTATCACTCAATTGGATAAGCTAATCCAAAACAACTTGAGAAAATATTCACATTTAGAAGCTTTTTAGATGTGCCTTCTGAAAATAATTATCTAATTATTGCAGATTGAAGTCACAATATCAGTCGCTAGTGATTAGTAACCTACGTCTGCTTATGGTTATCTGACTATTCACAGGTCAAGTACACAGTCTAATCATTTACATACCAGCTGCTGCTGTAGCAATGCAGTTTATCAAATCGTAGAGTAAAACTACTAATTTCCCTTGTTTTATCTATTATTTCCTTAAGTGACATTTACCAAACACTTGATAAAACGTCTTTATTACAACTTCAAATGAAAGAAACCTCATCTAAACACTATCTCCAACAATTATCATATTCTGATTATTTGCTACCACAAGATCACCACGTGAATCACAAGTTATGGCATTTGTTATTTCTAGATAAAAGGCCAATGCAAATGGTAATTTAATCAAATCCAAGTGATCATCTAACCTAAATTAATAGCAAATACAATGATCACAAAATTAATTACATCAAAGAGAAACAAACCTTGAAAATTCCTAAACAAGTTATCACAAACGTAACGGGCAACAGCAGGTCCTCCATGACCATCATAGACCCCAACAAATGTACCAAACGAACCGGACTCGATTTGGCACTGGTCTTCAAGCACTTGGTTGGCCTGAACTACGGCCATAGAATATTCACCGCCACCATATTTCCCAATATCTCGAAACCACAACAATCCATCTTTCTCAAAGTCATCACCACCACCACCATCATTATTATAACCACCACCATTAACACCAACAGCAGCACCTGTTTCGCTACTGTCACCCTTAATGAATGGCTTCCAACACACGGATAACAGATTCATCAAACCTTCTAACATCCCACATTTCTTGCACAAAATACCCCTAAATCAAACAACCCCCAAAATACATTACCTTCACCATAATCAACGAACCATCAATACAAAAATCTTGAATTTATTGAAAATTCAATCTTTTTACTCCAAATCGTGAGAAGCAAGGTACATTAGAAATACCCAAATGGAAAACCCAAACGAAAATCATAAAACTTGTAAAAATCGGTAATACCCAAATCAAAAGATGAGATTTTTTTTAATCTCTAGTTTTGAAAAAAACTAATTCAAATCTAATTAAAAAAGAGAGAATCTTGATATTGATACTTGTTCAAATCTGGGAAATAAAATAAAAAATGGGTGGTTCTGTTTGGGGATTGTAATTGTGAATCTTTGATTGAATTGAAATAAAAAAAGGATTTTTATTTATAATAATGAGAAGTAAAGGTGGAACCCTAAGGGGAAAGGGGGTGTTGGGTGGTGAAGGAACAAGAATGAAATAATGAATGTATTTTGTTTATTGATGAATTGATTTGATTCTGAATTTCAATTTCAGTTTATATTTTAATTAAGGGAATTTGAAGATTGAAGAAGAGTTGGAAAGGGGAAAAATAGAGAGAATTGAAGGGAAGGTTTTTGTTGGGTGTTGTTTGTTTCTTGTTACTTTCAATGATTTCCTTCGATCTCACTCACTCCTATTTACGCGTTTTTTTACGCACGACCAATAATTTTCTTCTTCTCTTCTCTTGGCACGTGCAACACTCGTACATACATTATTTTCACAAACTTAAAGGGTTCTTTGTGTAAATTTACCAAACTTGGGGTACATTTGTCTCTCTCTCAAACATTAGTGTTACATTTCTACGTAGGTCTGTTCGACAAAGACCTTTAAAAAACTTTTTAAAATTTAAAATTTTTTCTTTTAAAATTAACTTTCTTTAAAAAGTAAAGTTTTATTTTGATATACAAATTTAAAGGTTTTAGTTTGAAGATTAAACTCATAATTTAAAAACTACTCCAACTAGCTTGTAAGAGTTTTTTGATCATTTTATACTTTAATATTACAACTACAGTTATTTTACCAAACACAGTTTACAAATAAAGCTCCAGCTTGCAGCTACAACTACCAGCTTCAGCTTCAGCTTACAGCTAACAGCTACAAACTATAGCTAAAAGCTAATTTTACCTAACATACCCGTAATCTTCTATATTAATATGTCAATCAATCCGCTATTTTATATATCAAATATTCTTAAAATTAAGACTTAATATTTTTAAACATAATTTATATAATTTTTATGTAATTAATTTTATCATACTTATAAAATTTACTACAGCATCATAAATCCTTGACTCTATATATAAGTGAACTATTTTTATTGAGTCTTCGTTATAAATAATCCGTAAATAACAAATATAATATACAACTATCACTAAATTACATTCTATAATAAAATATTGTACTCCATTACTCTACTACGTTAATACTTGTGAAATGTGTTCGAAATCTTAAACTTCTTAAAACAAATTAAAGTTACAAAATTATCGCTTCTACATTTACTAACTACTACTTATTTCCTTATAAGGTACTCTTCCTTATAATAGTTAGCGTACGTTCTTCAATCAAAGATAGACTAAATCATAATTATTTATAAAAATCTTCCACTTTAAGAGTTATTTATTTATTTTATATTATAGGGGAAGGATTCACAGGAAGCTTCAAAATTTAGGAAAGGATTGAAGCAAATCTTAGTCCTTTAATTTTTTATTAAAAAACGTTTTTAACATTCATTGGTGATGAATGTTAAATTTTGAAATTTTTTGTAATTTTTAAAATTCATTTATGATGAAATCAATGATTGAGATTTGCTTCTCTCCCTCCCTAATTTTTTTCTTCCCTCTTGACCCCCACACTTATATTATAAATATTTATATATTTATATAAAGTATTTTGACATTTAATATTTAAAAATTTAAGACTATTACTTTTATTTTTAACATGTGTTAAATATCAACTTAGAATATTTATATCATTTTCATGTGTACACAATTGAAACCAATCAAACCATGATAAATGCAATTCTTACTTTTTATTTTTGTATTAAAACTTTTTCTGAATAGCGTATTATTTTTTTTATCTTTTTCTTAAAAAAATAATATATATATATATATATATATAAGGGAAGAATCTATAGGTAAGCTTCAAATTTTGGGAAAGGAGAAAAGTAAATCTCAGCCATTGATTTCATCATTTATAATATTCATTCTGGATGAATGTTAACTCATTTTTTGTTATTATACATTCATGAATGTTATTTAACATCATTTCTTGATGAATTTTTAGTGATAACATTCACCCATGAATAATATAAACGGTGTATAATAACATATATGAGTTAATATTTATGATAAATTAATGTTTTAGGAATATTAAGTTGAAATTTTGACTAACATTCATCACAAATGAATGATAAATGTCGATTTTGAGAGTTTTTTTGTTTAAAACGTAAAATTATAACAACATTGTTTGATTAAATGATGTATATAATCGATTAATTTATTATTCAAGCTTTAATTTGATAAATCTTGCTTGAAAATCATATTTTGATGCTAAATTTGTATTTGCTTTCCTACTTCCTTTTTTTTTATTCCTTCTTAATACCCACCCTATATATATATACATATAATAAGCTAGATGGTAAATCGATCGATGGAGATCTAACAAAATATTATTGAGTAACATCTTTTTTTACGATTTACTGACACCACATGCATATTTTGTGCATTGGACTCTTTCATAAATGATAAAAATATCAGTCAGTCAATTATTATTGTCATTTTTTTGACATAAAAAATAAGGAGATGGTTACGCATGCTTTAAGTCATCATGTGGCTTCAGATTCAGGAACACTACCAAAGTTTTCCATGGAGTTATTTTGACGTAGATATAATTTTGACATATATTAACCTAAGTGAAATGAAGTCTCTATCGCTACATTGTGTAGATTTGTTGCTAAATTTAATATATGTACCGCAATAATTTTTTATTATATATTTATGTTTATATAATTTAAGTATATTCATCATTTTGTATAATATTAGGATGGAAAGAATATAATTCCTGAGTTAGTTAGTAACTAGAAATATAATAGGTAAATGATAATTTCTCATTATTGAAATTCTAACTTCAACAAATTTATATATGCCAAACTTGAAAAATATACTTACGGTACGTCGATTTGGACTCAACATTTGAATCGTGATTTTACCATACTTTTCATCAAGAATGACATTTGTGTATAACTTAATGAAATGGAAAATGATTTGGTCTCGGTGTACTATTCTGAACCATAAAGAAATCATTTTGCAACATATAATGGGTATCGACTGTTCTATCGTGTATGCCTAGAGTTGTTAAAGATGCGCCTAAGGCTCAAAGGCATAGAGGCTCGAGCATCAGTGTTTCTGTATGTATGAGGTGCGCCTTTATGCACTTACTAACCGATTTATTATGTTGACCAAATTCGATGTTGACTGTTTTACTGTTTAACCAAGTATGGACTATTAAAAAATGCAAAACAAAAATCAGCCTATGCGTCTTGAATTACTAAAGAAAAAGGCAAAACAACCATGAACCATATTATTCTACTATATACCTTATTACAATTACGATTACAATGGTGATCCGGTTCTCGCCCATGGGCCTCATGTAACCCCCTTTGTGTTTTTGTGCGTGTTGAGCCTTTGACAACTTTGTGTAGCACAGGTTGGGGACAACAGGTGCCGGCTGGTACGGTTTGTCGTGACCATATTTTATCACCCTACCGTTTAGAAAAATTATATATATACAAGTGGTACATATACAATGTGTCGTTACCACAAGTTCATTATGGGTTTTGCACGACCTTATTTACAAAATGTTTGTTATAACTTGATGCAAGTTGGAAACCGTTACATTTATTTCATTTAACTGCTGTTTAAGAAAAGTTATTAAGTTAGCATAACGCGAAACTTTTAGACCCAAAAGTTGTCATCATCTAAAAATAGTAATCAATGTTTTTTTTTTCTTTTTTTTTTTCTGAAAAAAAAGAGGGTCTAAAAATTGATACAATTAGAAATGAGAGTACAAAAACATATACACAACGCAATATAATTATGGTACAACGAGGTATTACCGTTCTTTTACTCATTTCCATTTTCTGCATTTACGTTTATTTAAACACACCTTAATTATGCTTAAAATAGTTGAAGTACAACCGAGATATCAAACAAATCTAACCCGTACATAAATAGTTGTTAACTCTTAACTTGACTCGTGACCCGAATCTCAATTTTTGACTCGTAATTCGTGATTCGACTTGACTCGTAAGAATTACTATTTTATAGTTATATTATATATAAGTATATGTATATGTATATTATTGTTTAAAATTTTTGTTCTTAAGAGAACTAAAATATAGTGAGAGTCGATAGTTAAGTTGTTGACGACAATCAACACAAATGCTTACATTAAAATGGATTATAGTAATTTCTTTTTATATCTTGTTATTTTATCTTTTGTATTACATTGCACTAAAAGTTTGTTTGATTTACTAACTCACAATAGTTGCACACAACTCAAAAAAGTTAAACAACTTGTAAGAATCAAAATTATTTAAGAATTAAAATTTAAATTGTTTTACTTTTTAAATATTTGACTTGACTCGTGACTTTTAAAATTTTAACTATATGCGTGTATTATTGTCGAGAAAAAACAGAAGTATGTTAATTAGTTGTAAAGACGAGGAGGGGGGCCCCAAAAATTTCTATAACTCAATATATATTTGATCATATGCTTTTTATTTTGTTTTTTCAAAAACACGTGCAACTTCTCCCTTTCTTATTTTTACTAGATAATAGCCGATAAACATCTTTATATAATTTATTTTGTGTAGCAATTTATTTAACTTAGATCTCATGTCAAATGAGTATGACATTTGAAGTTGGATTTAGGTATATCTTAATGTAATCTCTTTTCAACTTTTTTTTTCTTTTGTCAAAAATGAAGAAGATAATAGTGGTTACTAAATCAAAATATATGACTTTCAACCATTAACCTCTACACTAAATAACGGGGTGTACGTTTTGAGTTTGAGTGTACTTATTACTTATCAACAAATAAGTCAAAAAATCTTGGCATATTTTGAGCTTATAAAATCTCCATCTAAAATAAATACGCAAACTCAACAAACAAGCTTACGGAAGCACTAAAGTTGAGCTTACGATATTAGTTCATTACTCGCGTAATGTAGCGGTATACAAAATTATAGTAGTAACTGATGGTGATAGTTAATATTAACGTGTGGTAATTAAGATGTAGTAATATTTGTTAATGATTATTAGTATTATTGATGATGTTGGTGGTCAATAGTTTTGATTTTTTACTTTGAGTAATTTATTGCATTTAATTCGACATACTTTTTTGGTGGTTAATAGTTTTGATTTTCTACTTTTATATTTAAATTTTTCTTGAAAATTTTAAAACAAATTTACTATATTTCTGTAATAAACCCACTCAAACACCCCTCTGAAATATAAATATAATGGAAATGTTTGCATAGAGGAAAGATCCACAAATAATAATTGGACCGAAAAACAATTATATGTTCGAGACTCTTTTCCATCAAACATGGGCCTTGCTTCAATCTTGTTTATTTTAGCTTGTGATTCTTTCTACATGTAGGGTCCTAATATATACATTATCTACCAATCCACCATTCATTCATGCATTCATGAGGTTTAAATATCAGCTGACAAATCTCTTAACAATCTTTTGTTTTCGTTGCTTAATTATGAATGTATAATGGGAACAAGACGTTTCAATCGACTGGAATTAGACCTCTCAGTGTCGTATGCTGGCATGGGTTCCCTCGATTTTTAATGGGGTCGTTGGTTCATTTTTGTATGACAATACTCTTACAAGTAGGTCTAGCAAAGAGAACGCCAATAACAATTTGTTGAATCATGATGAGTTTTTGAGTATCATGTCGTTAAATTGTCTTGTACGATGATAGCTAATAGCCACTTGGAGAGCAGCGATTATATAATTCACTCGTGGTTTTCAAGGTTTCGATAACTATTTCCTTATTTACAATAAATACATTTCATAATTAGTGATACTAATTTAGATTTTAGTATAAACATGAATACATGATGTTTAATAAAGAGTTTGAATTTAAATAGATTTTGGTTCGGGCGTAGATGTTCCAAGCATTCGTTGTCCAATATGTGATTCGGATATTGAAGAAAATAAGCACCTTTTTATATCTTGTGAAGTGGCTAAGCAAGTTTGGATTCAAATAGAGAAATGGCTAGATCTTTCTATCCCGGTGATGGATTCTGTAAACGAACTCCTTACTTGGGTGGATATGAAACTTATGACAGAAGCTAGAAGATCAATTCTGGAAGTCATCATTCTTACCACTGTATGGACTTTATCGAACTTTCAAAACAATGTGGTGTTCCAAAGCTCTTCAAATAGAAAAAGTAATATAGTTGATAGCATTGTAACTCATTCGTTCAATTGGTTTTCTAGTAGATGTAACAAAGGTAGCAACTCTTGGTCATTGTGGTTACAAAACCCAATGCTTTCTTTATAACTTTTTCTAGCTCCTGCTAGTTCTAATACATTCCTCGACTGTTCCAAAAAAATAAAAAAATAAATAAAGAGTTTGAATTTAAAATAAAAACTCTTAATTGATCTGAGATTGTCACCGGTCTTTATAGTAATGCAAGATATTATGAAGCAAAACTCAAAAGCATCGATTTTGTTCCATAAAATCATCAATCATTTGAATCAATAAAGTTATCAATTAACTCATTATTTTGAACCCGTTAAGTTTCTCCCTCACGTCCTAATCTTTTAAGTGGATACTCGACAAATACAAATGACACACCATTTTAGAAAATATAAACAATCACTTTTTTGATAATCAAATGTATGGGTGTCAAAAAGGTCGGGACAGCCTGGTATAACCTAAACTTGAACCCGATATAATCTCTTAAAATCGGGTTGATTAGAGTCACATAACGTTTTCGAGTTGTGTGATCCATCCGATAGAATTAAAGTTTTTATTAGGATTGAGTTAGAGTTAAGTTGACATTACTATCGGATTATCAGGTCAATCCGATCTGATGATAAAAATAGGAGGAATGCTAACGAAAGCTCTAAGCCCCTAAGTGCTTTGGATAAGAAAAATCAAGTATAATAATTACACTCGATGTTTCCTTAATAATCTAAAATCTCATTTTTGTAACTTAAAAAATAGGACAAATTATATAATATTCGAAAACAGATATTGTATTCTTCAGAAAAAACTATTTTTAAAAGCCCACCGGTACGTGTTCATTAACCATAAATGTATAACTAGTATCATATTTTAGACTTCTTTGCATCTTCTATTCGTCCTAGTAATATCATATTTTTGGTTGTCCCACTTATCCTCATAGGAAAACAAAATATCACGAAGTAGTTGATATCATATGCTTTAGACTTCATTTCTCGAATTTGAGGAACTTAAAATAAGTTTGCACTATTATCACACAATTATAGAGACGCATTAAAAAAAAAAGGGTGTAATTGAGGGCATAACTGAAATTCTGAGTATCTATTTGACACAAGCAGCACAAAGTTACGAGTTTAAACTTTGATACCCCTAGACACGACCGCTGAGTGAGTCATGTATGTCCCATATTATGAATAGGTAACCGATTGTAAGTATGTCTGATTATCAGTTATCAACATTTCGCCACAAATAATAGACATTCATTTTGAAACAACTAGCAAAGAGACATTTGACGGAGTCATTACTAAAGCTGGTTATGTATTAATATCTTATAATAGCATGACTAATGCCTAAATTGGAGGCGCCAAATACTTTTTGATCCTCACGTTTCCTTTACAGTTTTCGGTGGGAGCTGGCACAGGTGGTGTAAGACAGGGGAAGAAGGGCATAGGTTTTCAGTGGGAGCTGGCACAAGTGGTGTAAGACAGGGGAAGAAAGGCTATGCGACACATTCATCGTTTAAGAACCATCTCCCAATAAATCAAAGTTGAATCAAGCATTACAGAGTATATTTATGTATCTTAACAAATAAAAGGAGCAAGTTCCGAACGTATTTTGTATACAAACGAAACCCTGTTGATGAGAATCGCCTAAATATTGGGTATGTACTACTACTATCATCTTCAGGCTGGTTATTTAGTTATCCGTCATGCTTATAATTTTCTTTCATACCATCATTGACTTAATATTCATATTTACACATACGCTCCATATTTGTATTAGCAACATGAAGATGATAGATATTTAGATAGTAATATAAGGAAGGATGATATTATGGGTAATCCCCTTTTAGTTGCACAACTCAGAAAGCAGTACAACTTTTACATGTAACATAAAACAAACATCAACCAATTATAACTTAGCTGCAGGTTTTTTTGAGCTTCTACCTGCTATGAAATCCTGCATTTTCTTGAATTGTTCCTTTGTCATGCCATTGTAATAGTCATGAGCTCTCTCCTACAAAAAACACAAACCATAAGCAAAAGCACACGGCAATCGTATATAAAAGCAAATCTCACGAATCTTTTCTAATACAGACACATGAAATGTGTACCTTCTCTAGTAAAAGAGAATGATGAAGGTCTAGCTTGGCACCATCATTTATAACAGCTTTGTACTTCAACACTAATTCTCGATTATTTTTCATGATAGCCTCCGCAACTTGGCGGGCTTTCTTTAACAATTCACTACCATCAACCACATGGTTCACTAACCCCAACTTCTCTGCTGTCACTGCAGTTAACGGGCCGGCTGTTAGAGACACTTCTCGAGCTTTGTTGACCCCTATTATGCGTGAAAGCTTTTGAGACAACCCCCATGATGGAAATATCCCAAACCTGCAAATACAAATTTACCAACCAGTACATAACCCATGTGGTTTGTTATGTTTCACATATATGTCAACATCCAATTTTGCCAAAAGAGTATTTGCAATTGAAATAGGGGATGAATACTTGATAAATTTTGAAATGGTTACATTTTTAACCCGCTAACTTTGAACATATAAACATTTACCAACTTAACTGCACGTAATATCCATGCAGATGCAGTAAACTGCACGGATGATTTTCCCTCAAGCTATTAAGTTCTCTCCAATAGTATACGTAAAGAAATGACTACAAATTTACAATACGGTCAACTAGACAAATTTGAAGGTCCAATATGACACAAATACTTGACAAATTTTGAAAGTTTCATCCCCAAAATCAAAACTTTATACCAAGTTGGCAAATTCTTAAGTCATTTTGATGGAAACCATAATTGAAACTACTGATAAATACCACATTTTTGTACTAACACATGTCAAACTGTTTAAATTCCTTAATAAAGAAAAGAAAAAAAACAGGTAACCTCTTTATGAAATTAAAGCTACTAAAACAAGTAACTACTTGACAGATGAACTTAATAAATGTCTGTAGAACTGATCTTAAGTGTAATACTAGTAACTACAAATAAAAGCTTGGGGTTGAAATCAAAGCAAAATCAGCATAATAATAATAATAATAATTAATAATTAATAATAAAAATGAAATCAAAGTAAAAAAGACAAACCTAGCATGTGTATCAATAAATTTAGCATCAGGAGAAGCAATTAATATATCACAAGCAAGTGAGATCTCAAAACCAGCCGTAATTGCAAAACCCGAAATTGCCCCAATTATCGGTTTACGGCACCGCTCCATCTGAGCAACCGGGTCAGATTCTACATCCTTCACGTCTCCTTTAAAAACATCCTCGGCTGCAGTCAAGTCAACGCCCGAACAAAAAGACCGACCCGACCCGGACAGTATGATCACCCCCACGGATTCATCGGCGTCAAGTGATTTGAATGCACGTGCAAGATCCGTCATCATTGGTCTCGTCAACGAGTTCAAAGACTTTGGTCGGTTGATAGTGACGTAAGCTATCCCGTCGGAATCTTTCTTCACCACGATCAAATTTTCCGGCGACGAATTATCCATTTTTATTTTATTTTGTTTGATTTGGTGGGAAACTGTTTTTCCGTGAGCGAGTGGTTAACTGGTTATATAACGGTGATTGTATGTACTCCGTATAATTTAATCCCTCAAGTTTAAGTAATTATTTAAAAGAGGTCCTCGAATATTTCAAAATGTCATACAACATCCTTCATAGTTTAAACATCATGTACTATTTTTAGTAATTGAGTCGAGAGAAACAAAAGTAACTATATGAAACAGTAATTTAACAATTTTTATGCGATTTTGTAAATTTGTTCGTTAAAATAAGTTCCTCTGATGAATGTAACCGATCTATTTTTAGATATAAAAAAAAGGATACAATTCATATTGAAGGATCATTATCTTAACACAAACAACTTAATTCGATATCCTTAAATTATAATTAGTCATCAATTATAAAATATTTTTTTTTAATAATCAAATCTTTCTCACTACTAATCTCTTTTAAAGCTATAATCATTATTAAGTCTATTTTTAAAATGAACAATGTGCATTTGATGCTCTCTATTTTCATAAGCGACATTGATCACGTTAATATCACGTTAAAAGATCTCTAATTTAAAGTTAAAAATTTAAAAATGGGCCATTTATACTAAAAGATAGAATCGTAAAGGATTAAAGTTGCCCATTACAATTTGTTATTAAACATCATTTTAACACAAACAACTTGATTCAATATGGTTAAATTCAAATTTGTCATTAATTATAGTCTTTTTTTATAAAAAAAAGTTGTCAAAGTATTTATGTATACTCATTTTCTTTCAAATATATCATCATTACTTCAAAACAAACAACACGCCTTTAATGTTTTCTATTTCTAGAAGTAGTAACACTTGATCTCGTAAAAAGAGTCTAATTTACAATTAAAAAACTGACTGGGCCATTTATGTTAAAAGATTGAATCATAAAGGGGCCCAGTATAATTTGGTCCGGATGAGATCGCGTCAGCTTGACGGGAAGGGAGAGAGATGGATGCATTTGAGCTGTTTTTTGCTTTGAAATGCGGTCCGTTTGTCTATAAAGGTTATTGCTTACGTAACTAATTTAATATTACTCCGTACGTTAACATGTTGAAATAACGACTTCTATGTATAGCATTATGTTTCATTTTATTTAATTCAAGATCTGAATCTTAAACATGAATTAGGTCACTCTGTGGTCCAATGCCTAGCAAAACAGTTGATACGATGTGTGGTGTCCAAACATTAATACATCAAAAGATTTCATTTGAATCATGTATCACTCATATTCTGATGTTCTTAATTACATTTTTTATGGAAGTAATAGATTATCCTGCAATTTTTATTAACCGATCAACAGTAAATATAAGAGAAATAAATCGTATAACACACATCTTATAGATAATTAAATAATTCATAATTATTTTAAAAATCAATTTTATCGTCGAACTGGTTAGAAAGTCGATTTTGATTCAACCGCTTCAACGTTTGAATCGACCGTTTAACAGGATGAGAATTGAATATTATTAACTTATATTAACGTACTTTAGCTTTTCATTTGTCATCCATCTCCGATGTAAATTTCAAACCCTAGTGTCAATTTGTCAAGACGAAAATTGTGAGTAAAATTAATTATTTGATGGAGATTATGTCAAATTAATTTCACACAATAGTATCAAATTGTAGTGTCAAAAAGTAGGTCTACCAACTTTTATTCCAGTATTACTCATAAGAACTAATCCAACATTAAAAAAGTACCGTTTACAATTATAAAAATAAAATAAAATAAAATAAATAAATCATTTTTTTTATTCGGTTCAATTGTTAATAATGCATGTTCACACCGATTCAAAAGTCAGAATTAAAGATTATAAAACCAATACTATTACTTAACACATTTTAATAAGTTTAACTTATAAGACTAATTTTCTCTTCTAGTTCATCGATCATCTATCTATTTATATATATATAAAACAAGGTTTAACAAGCTTATGTGTCAATATTTTAGGAATTAATCTTATGAGTCAATCTCTTAGAAACTAAGCTTATTTGTCATATAATCCTCCATGCCACCTCAACTTACCAATTTCCACATTTTTCTTTAAATTTAAATATCTTACAAACCGTATATCAATGAATTATAAAAAAATTACATCATTAGAATCAGCCTCATTTTATCTTTAATTAGATATCTGACATGATATACTTTCAACGGATTTTTTTTCTTCCTATTTTTAATGGGTTTTAAAAGTTCATAATATTAAATCACATGTGATTTAAACACTAAATAATAATCACGCACGATTATATCTCCAATCACATGTGATTTTAAATATATGAATTATCATATATTGGTAAGTTAATCATTAAAGATCATTTTTTAGTTGAAAATCACATGTGATTATATACTAAATTATAGGTGATTATATGTCAAATCATATATGATTAAATATCAAAATAGCAATCACATGTGATTTTTGCTGAAAACATACGTAATTTTTAAAATTATATTTATATTATTCATATTCATATTCATATTCATGTGAATAAATATTAAGTTGTAATCACATGTTAATAAAAGTATACCATGAATAAATAATTGTGTACCAATTTTAACTTTTTATCATAAATCACATGTGATTATATTTTTAATACCCGGTAAAAAAAAAAATCTTCGAAAGTATAGCTTGTGAGATCTCTAATTAAAGATACAAAAATGCTGATTCTGAATATGTATTTTTATAATTTATTGACGTACGATTTGTGAGATATTTAAATTTAAAAGTTATAGTGGAAATAGGTTTTGTAATAAAATGGAACGATCTCATTGGTTCTCCAATTCTCTACTTTTTTGTCATTCTTATTTGAACTCACCCCTTATTGTTTAACCCAAACTGATGATGAAGAGTTTTGAATAATTTTGGCTATTTGGTTTTTAAATGTTGTTGGCCATTGTCTACATGTGGCTTTTGAACTCTTGCAACCTATGTTTATTTACTACGTAATAATTTCAAGGGCTGTGTTTTACTATTAGTAGCTATGCAATCTCATCATATTTTTATGTTGATGTTGGGTACAGTCTATTGGTAATATGATTCACCTTTTGAATATCTTGCCCGTCGTACTGTCTGTTTAGAAAGACACGTTTAAGCTTAGAAATTTGATCAGGTCCTTCATATATGGTACACAAAGTTTCCCATATATCTTTACCACTTGTGCAGTTTATCACAGAGTGGTAGACAGAATTTGGTAAAGACATGACCAAAAAAGATTGAAGCTTTGAGTCAATGTCAACCAGTTTCTTGTCTTCCTCAGACCATTGACTAGGAGGTTTTATTATACTCCTAGGAGTAACATCCTCATCACTACCAGCAGAGGTAGGATTTCTTTCAAGTATGGTATGGGGAGTGAAAGGACATTCATTTAGGATTTTAATAAGATTAGAATCTTGGGCCCTTAAAAATAGAAGCATACGGCCTTTCCACATTTGGAAATGGTCAGCATCAAATCGAGGTGGTTTTCCATTGGAACCATTGTCAATGTATGCATTCTTAACTTCAAAGTTGGAGTTAGTAGTCATTACAGATCTAGATATTAGATTATCTAACTGCTCTGATACTAAATGTTGGTCCCGGTTTGTCAAATAAAACGTTTAACTACTAACAACAAATGTAAATAAACAAACAAATGTAAATAAACAAACAAATTCAAGTTTAAAGTTTTCTTTTATTGATATGAATCAAATGAATACTTTACAAAGATTACTTGCGGAAATAGACAAGACAAACAAGTCTAAGTAATCTAACTTGTGACAAATTTGGTCTCAACAGCTTATCAGCGAAAGGCTTGCTGATAAGGCACAGTGATCAACACTTAACAAATAAGTGATGGCACTTGGTTCGCTAGAGAGTAGGAACGTGCTTTATAACAGGTTGATCTCGAATACAAAATTCTGGACATTTAATATGGTTGTTGAGCATGGTATTTATACTCTCACACAATGAGAGATAAACCACCACGTGTCAACACCATATTAGTTAGGACAGTAAAGTAACTTCCAACATTTGGAAGTGATAGTACATCCTAGGAGTAAAGTTTATACATTACTTTAATCCTAGGTTACAGAAGAAGGTACAAGGTATTTAATGCAATTGTACAATAAGTGTTCGTACATATCTTTGAAAAGATATGCACGCTTTCTAGTGTGCTGCATAAGTTGACCTTCTATTGTACAATAGGTATTTGTCAGACCTATTGTACTTCCCGGGATAAAGGCATGGACCGCTGGTTAATAGAGCAGTGATGATTTCCACATCATTGAACTGCTCTCTGTCTCTGTCTTCAGTCTTTGACTTCAGCAGATGAAACTTGTTCTTTTCAGCGACAACCTTAGTAACTCTGAAGGTGAAGTGTTCATCAGCGAGTGATGAAGTCTTTGAGTACTTCAAGTTACAAGAGAATCACTGCCAACATATGCAGTGTTTAGAGTAGACTTATAATATTTTAAGTGATTTATTGTTCGTTGATCAAACTGATCAGCAACAGTTTCTTTTCTACTCTAACTTGTTCGCTGCTAATTGATGTAGTGAACTATAAAAACACTTAAGTGAATTTGTCATCTAAATTACATTTAGTGAGGTCTCTGACCCAACAATTAAACTGTTTGATCTTATATCATACGGGCTCAAAGCCTAGTCCTGATATAAAAGGTATTTCTACTATTTAAGACTTTTATAGATTGTAATTCGATCAAGTCGGACATCAAATAGTTATCATACCATTTAAGCTCACATGCCAAAGAAACGTGTAGCACGAAAACTTTATATATCATTTTTTAGTTAAAATTTAAGGATTTATTTTAGTTACCAGTTAAAATAACTGGTTTTCCTTTCTTTTGTTTTTACTTTTCAGTAGGTTGACTAAATAATCTATATATCTTATCTTCTAATAATACTAATAATATATATATATATAATATATAATAATAATAATAATAATATAAATATAAATATAATAATTTTAATTATAATCTTTATATTATATTATATATATATAATTAAAAGAGGATACGATTGACGAATCTTAGCTATTAATTGTTTTTCACCCTTAACGATTTAACGATCTTACATTCTTTCATATAATTACACATTTGGCCCCTTAAATATTTAATGTATTTATTTTAATTAAAAAATTAGACTAAATATTTTATTCATTTATAAAAATTAAAGAGTCTATAAATTATATAAAAAAATCGGCCACAATATTTTATTCATTTTATACAATGGAGAAATCTTAACTTTTCATTGTTTTCCACCCTTTATGATCTAACGATCTTAATTTGTTTCGTATAATTATACATTTGACCCCTTAAATACTATAAACTATATAAAAAAATAGGTCACAATATTTTATTTATTTTTAAATATTAAATTCGTTCCACATTATCTCAGGTCTATATATTGTATAATAAAATCGAAAAATATTTTGTTAATTTATAAAAATTAAATTTGTCCCGCGTTATTGCGGGTCTATAAACTAGACAATGATCAACATTTTTTTCCGTATAATTACAATTTTGCACCTTAAATATCTTATTTATTTGTTTAAATTTAAAAAGTCGGTCACAATATAAAAAGATCGACTAAATATTTTGTTAATTTATAAAAGTTAAATTCGTCGCGTCTTATTGCGGGTCTATAAACTATATAAAAATATAGACCAAATAAAAATTAAATTCGACTCGCGTTATCACGAGTTTATAACTTAGTAATCTCTATATATAATTAAAAAAAGGATACTTGATAAATATTTGATATGTTTGTTTAAATTTAGTGAATAATAATAATAGATAAATTTTAAAAATATTAATTAATTTTAATTAAATCGTTATAACTTTAGTATCTGGTACGTAACAACACGCGGGTCATGATATCTTACAATTTAAATACTATGACCCAATCCTTATCATAATATCACCTTCAGAGTGATGACTTGAGAAAATTATTGACTAAATCAAGATATATTTGCATCACACCCAATTAATCTATGTATTTACTTAAGTCCATCATATATTGACGTATTTTCTTACGTTAAGTTGTAGAAATTAGAGGTGTTCACGGTTCGGTTTGATTCGGTTTTTGGCAAAAATTAAATCGAATCGAATTTTTCATATTTTTAATACTTAAAATCGTTTGGTTTCGTTTTTTCTACGATTCGATTTTTATCGGTTATTTTCGGTTAATAACCGAATTCTAAACTTTGATCAATAAAAAACTTTTAAGGTAATTTTAATTTTTCTAATTCTATTGTGTAGTTTGTTTGTTTCTTTTATCATGTTTATAGGATCCACAAACATTATCTTATTCATTTTATTTGAAACAAATACTAGATTCTAACTCGCGAATTCGCAGGATTACTATAAATTTTTTAAATACTCGATATATCTATAAAAAGTAACATTTTATCGTTACATTTTAATTCAATTTAGTTTATACGGTTTAAGTAATATAACAGAAGATTATAATTTATTGTGTGCATTTTTATAAATTGTCATGTACAATTGACTCATTGAAACAATCTTTTCTTTATATATAGTTAAAAGAGGATACGATGGAGGAATCCGAACCTTCATTGTTTTTCACCCCTTTACGATCTAACGATCTTAATTTTTACACTTTTAGCCCCCTAAATATTTGATATATTAATTTAAATTAAAACATTAGATCAAATATTATATTCATTTATAAAAATTAAAGAGTCTATAAACTATATAAGAAAATCGACCACAATACTTTATTCACTTTATTAAAATTAAATTTGTTCCGCATTATAGTGAGTCTATAAACTATATAAAAAATCGACCAAAAAAAATTAAATTCGACGCGCGTCATAGCGGGTCTATAAACTATATAAAAAAAATCGGTCACAATATTTTCTTCATTTATAAAAATTTAATTGGCCCGACCTTATCGCAGGTCTCTAGGCCGTTTGAAGAAATCGACCAAATATTTTATTCATATATAAAAGTTAAATTCGTCTATCGTTATCGTGGGTCTATAAACTATATAAAAATGATCAACATTTTATTCATTTATAAAAGTTAAATTCGTCGCGCCTTATCGCGGGTCTATAGATTATTTAAAAAATTGATCAAATAAAAATTAAATTCGACTCGCTTTTCGCGGGTTTATAACCTAGTAATAATATATATCTAAATATAGATCGATGATGTATAATTTAGCTGTCGTTGATTATAACCATTACAACTTTCAAAATAAAATCATTGATTAATTTTTTGAATTAGTTGCTATGATTTAGACCGTTGAATTGGTGACTATTTCAACGTTGATAGTCAAAGATATAATTTTTTACAATTTTTTTGTTATATAGAATAAGTTAAGTATGTTATCCTACAATTCTATTGAAAGAATTTATGACATTTTGTATTTAGCTAATTATTTTATAAATAACAATTGCATTACCTCATTATCTTCTAGACTCCCACTATTAACTCTATCTCACGATTAATTACTATGTAGATAGACTAATGGTTATGATTTAGTTGGCTAAGAAGAAACTACACATTGGATTGGACTTACAATTATGGTTTTGTTAGTTAAGAAGGAACTATGGATTAGATGGATTACTAGATCATCATCGATTGATGCTTGAAGAGTTGATGAGAGTCATGGAGTATTATAATATAATATCTATCTATTTTATATATAATAAAACAAAACATGTAATTACTATTTAACTACATTATAGACTTAGAGACTTAGAGTAATATTCAAAATAATACATATAAAATTGTAAATAAATATTTTAAATAGTTGAAAAATATCGGTTTGGTTATTATCGGTTCGATTTTTATGTATAAACCGAATCAAATCGAGATATTTCGGTTATTACATTATTGAAAATCGAATCGTCGAATTTAACTTCGATTTGGTTATTTTCAGTCGGTTATTTCGGTTACGATTCGATTTTTCAGTTTTTTCGCTCACCCCTACTCTATAGGATGGTCCTCAATCTGGAGTGGATCCACGAGTCTCGATAATAACATTAACATCTTGACAACGGGAAGCATGGAAAACTTAATAATCAACAATGCTCTTAGAATAAAATTACATATTGGGACAAAGAGAAATCATCAGAAGGTCTACGAATTGAAATGGTCAACATCAAGTAAACGAACAGTTAGCAATGTCCATTTGCAATTTACTGGCTTGAATTCACAGGTGTCATGCTTGCTTTGGATTAGACATGTACACAAAGTGTGAGCTCGCATTATTTATAGTTATTTATGTGAATGAATATTAAGTTGTAATCACTTATGAGTTAATACCTACCATTGATGAATAATCATGTACCAATTTAAAAATTTTATAATAAATCACATGTGATTATAGAAGCCTCGTTTTCTAAGATTAGGCCAAAACAAAAAAACCTAATTTGTCGAAAGTATAGCTTGTGAGATTTCTAAGTGAAAAGAAAAAGACGTTGATTTTGAATATATAATTTTTATAATTTTTAATGATAGTATTTGTACGATATTTAATTTTAACAATTCGAGTGGAAGTGAGGTTTCTAAAAGGCTTTACCTCAGCCCAATTTTTTGGTTTTGCCCATTGCCCAGCTCGCCCATTCTTCGTCTTCCACCGTCTCACAAGCGACCGAGTCTCAAAAACGACGGAAGACAATGACGGAAGACGCAAGGCGGCCAGTGCTTTTGGCATCTTCCCGTCTTTATTTGACGGTGGAGCAAAGACGCTCCCATAGAAAATGATATTTAAAGAATTAAGGAAATTACAATGGGCGGTAGATCCCAACTCCTCATATCCCGTTGTTCTATATTAAGGTCTTACTTCTTAAGGACTCAAGCATCCAACTTCTTATAAGATGGATTACGAGAGATAGATCTCTCATTCTATTACCGGTCCAACAAGAGCGGACTCAAAGTATTGCACAGTTTAAAACGAACTTAAACGTTTAGGATCTTCTCAGTTTGACATCATAACTGTTTTTCTAGCATTTGTTTGAACAAAAACTTCATTTATGTTTGGTATAATATCTATAAAACTTTAGAACTAAGAGATAGAAAAGTGGCCAAGTCGGTTTTTGGCTACATAAATTGATATTTCCTTGTGAGTTCCATGCATACTATTGTAAGTTAAATACATACGATAGACGGTTTTAAAACTAGAATATGATTTCGAGGTTAATGCATATAATAATAAAACGTGTAAAATTCGATACACTCTCCAACTATAAGCCCTATTATATGTACAACATTGTATAAACAATTTCGAGACCTTAAAATTTTGAAGACATAAAACCTTCACTTTAGTTGTTTTACCCTTTAACCACCCCGAGTTGAAAGTTAATCCAAACCATCACTTCACTCAAGATTGATGAAAGAATAGAATTATAATTTATACATTTGTGCATTTTGGTATTCGTGACGTATAACAGAACAAACCAAAAGGCAACCACCATCTTCTTCAAAGAATAATCAAACTTACTCCTTCTTCTCTTCTATAACTAGTCTCACACTTTGCACTCTTCCTTTCCACCAAGTGAGCTTCTACCTTATAAAAAGCATACACAAACAAAATGGCGGTTAACATAACCAACATTAAAACATCATCTGATGGAGTGTGGCAAGGTGAGAACCCTCTTCAATATGCATTTCCATTATTGATCATTCAAACTACGTTTGTTATTTTCATTAGTAGATTCTTTCGTTCTTACTCAAACCTCTCCAGCAGCCTAAAGTGTAACATCCTCCCCAACGGCCTAGTATTTTTAGGTAAATTTATCTCTTTATTTACTTTATTTAATTGAGTTGAATTATATGAAATGTTTGAACGTATTATTGTTAGGAATAATTAAATGAGAATTACGGTATTTTTAGTTTAAAATACGGATTAGCCTAACTATATTAACTAATACCATCGTGTGCTAGATTAATGATAATAATACATCGTAGTATACGTAAATCGCCATATATAAATACCCAAATCTGGAAATCAGCCTCATTTTCTTCATCATCTTCAACCAAAAACACACACAAACACCAAGAACACCAAGAACACACACTAAAACACACACTTGCAAATTGAAGCTCAAATCAAGCCCAAAACATCTCCAAATTGTGTCATTAGATTCGGAATTCATTATAGATCATTCCTACAACTCGTTTCTGTGGATTAAATCAGATTAAGGTTAGTTTTAATTAGCTTTTGTTATTTTTACAAAAAATGAGAAATATAGTAGGTTTGATTTAATTATGTGTTTTTATGTTAAATTGATGCATTTAGAGTGTTTGTTTATGTGTTTACTAAGTGTTAGAATGTTTAATTTGTGTAGAAACGCTGTTAAAATTCGATTTGTGAATTTTTGGTGAAAACAGCCCAGTTTTCTGCCCAGTTCGCAGGATGAACTGGTTTGGCGATATTGCAATATCGCCCTCCAATATCGCTACCCAATATCGCGATTAATTTCGCTTGCAATATCGCTAGTGGCGATATTGCAATGTCGCTAGAGGCGATATTGCAATGTCGCTATGGTGCAAATTTTATGGTGCAAATTTTGAAAATGCATAAGTAAAAGGTTATACTTTTAGCGACCAAAATTGAAAGATTCCTTTTTAACTGTGGATCGAACTTTTATTATTCCTTGAATACAGGGGTCACCTGTTTGATTAAATATGTTATTATAATGATTCGAAAATTTGGTTAATCGAGTAAATAATTAAATAAGCAAATTTTTATAAATTGACATAATTGATAGTTGTACGGTGGTTATAACAGATAAATTGTAACTTGATAATTGTTTAGTATCTGGATAATATACATTGAGATATGTTATACGATTTCAAGGTGAGTTACTAACTCATTATCTGTTGTATTCTCAGATCAGTCAAAGACTTAGTAATATAAGAATTCTGAGAAGTGAACGGTAGCAGACAGGTGAGTGGATCTGCAACTCATAATTTGAGTTAGTTGTAATGGTGTGATTACAACAAGTAACGTAAACCTTGATTGACTATTTAGTCTGAGTTATGATTGAATATATCTGCTTGTTATGCATATGTGGCCTTCGGGCATCTGTGTTATTCAGAGGTCAATTGCGATTGGACTTGGTTACTACTGTGTTCAACACACGTTCCAGATACATGTGTTGTCGCTGGAAAGTGTGTTGTTGTGTTGTAGTGCCAAGTTATCGACCTATTCTGTATGGGCCTTTACAGATTGTGGTAAGTGTTACTGTGGGCCACCGCGGCTGTAGGGTTCCTCAGTAACCGCCGATCCTCTTGAGTTTATGTGTTTACTGTGCTTAGTGTAAACGGATTGTTATGCTAAGTTGAATTATTAGTTGTACATTCATTCACTTAGCTTCGTGCTAATCCCACCACTTCCCTTCCTGCAGGTTATGCTTGTCTTTTGTGGGTTGGGCAGGAAGATGGTTTTGAAGAATGTTTGACATGTGCTCTAACTCTGATATATTTATGTTTCGTATATTAACGTGTATGTGGATTTTGTATAACAATTATAAGTGTTTTGGTTCGTAATTAGTTAAATGTTATAAATTCGCGAAATATTATGGTCTTTTCTGTAATATAAAATATAATATTATTTTATCCATCGCTTCCGAGTCAAATTACTATTTTAACCCTGACTTAATTTAAGGGGTGTTATATAAAGTCGTCGCCGAAATATTCGTGGCGACCATTTTAGATATGTAAAATATTGTATATCTATGACCATGACACACTTGTTGAGTTTGTCTCTAATTTTTATTTCTTAAATTTATCAATGTGTTAAATATAAATTTTAAAATTATATCGTTTAAAAAACATATAAATGTGCCTGGTTGCTACAGCTGAATTATAAGGACTATTGTGTACAAATCAAAAAGTTTATCGGCCCTATATGTTTCTTTTTTCTTATCTTGAATACTGCTAGCAACATGTATGATATCATTTGTTATTTTAAGTCAAAAGCATTTTAATAAAAGTTGGATTTGAAAACATTCTCCCATGCTAGTAACTAACAAATACGAGAACATATGAAAAATTATTTGTTAGTTTCGTTTGATGCGGGTACCATGCTGGTAACTAACAAATATTGCACCATTTCAAAAAGATTTAGGGTGGAATTCTACTAGGGCCATCGGCATTAGACAGGCACAACCGCACAAGGAATTTATGCAATGGATTTTCCAAGCGTGGAGCACTCCTATTCTCGAATCAGTAGCAAGTATTGGTCTTTTGTTCTTTCCTTATTCTTGTAGGTCTCAAAATCGACCCACCTCCATCCATTGCAGTGGAAAGAGAGCGTTCGGGATTGACAGCTGGAATCTTGTTACCATTCATTTTCGGGATCGGGATCAGGATCACATTTCTACTCAGAAAAACCGTCGTAGGAGCAGATAGAGTCGGTTTCGCTCAATGCTTATTGTTCAAGGGAGTTTCACTCTCCATCATCGCCTATCCTGTACTTGCTCGAATACTAGCGGAACTTAAATTGTTAACCACTCAAGTAGGAGACACAGCAACTGCAGCAGCATCTAACAATATTGCTGCCTGGGTTCTACTGGCTCTAGCAGTGGCTCTAGCTGGCGGGAGTCATACGAGTCCATTGGTGTTGTTATGGCTTTTGATGTCGGGTGCAGGATTTATCATTTTTATGATACTTGTAATCCGCCCTACGATGAACTGGGTAGCCTGGCAATGTATGAAAACGAGCTCCCATGATCACGCTGAAGAATTTCATATATGTTTGACTCTAGCAGGAGTGATGTTATCAGGGTTCATGATAGATCTTATCAGGATTCACTCGATATTTGGTGTGTTCATTTTCGGACTAATGATCCCGAAAAGGGTAGGATTTGCAGGGAAGTTGATAAGGAGGAAGAAAATTTTGTGTGTGGGCTTCTGCTGCCATTGTATTTTGCTTCAAGCTGGCTGAAGACGGATGTAAAATAAGATAGGAGGAAGGAAGGCATGAGGGCTGCTGGCGGTGGTAATTTCAACCACAAGCACTGGAAAGATTCTCGGAACGTTTCGATGAGAATGTTATGCATGATTCGGCAAGGGAGTCGTTAGCTTTAGGAGTATTGATGTACACCAAAGGTTTGGTTGAGCTTATCGTTCTCAATATCGCCAAGGAGAAGAAGGTACAATTTTTGTGACGTTCCACCATAGTTTTATGACTTTCTTTGAAGGCATAAATAGATAGTAAAATTATAAAAAGAAAGCAAAAGAGTCGTACAGTTCAAATGGGTCTAAATATGTATAAAATGTTTACCGTACTAACATCTCGTATATTATTTTCTTATAAACTAGTGTTTCAAGTCAACTACACCCAAAGCCCCAAACTATATTAACATGTACCTAATAACTACATGTTTTGACCCAGACTCATTTAGACATGAATCATCCACCAGGCATGTCCTTTTTTCACTTCTTTCTCTAATCCTTGCATCAAGTTAAACGGGCTAAGTTTTAACATGTTCTAAAACAGGTACTCAATAATAAGATGTTTGCGATGCTAGTGATCATGGCACCGGTTACCACTTTCATGACTACACCAATGGTAATGGAAGTATACAAACAAGCCCGAAACAATTTCTTCCATTGTCCATCATCGTTCACTTAGGGACTCATCATCCTATCATTTACAAACTCTACAAGCTGCACTCCGGATCCTAGCCTGCATCCATGGCTTACGAAACTCATCATCGATCATAAATCTAATCAATTCCATCTGGTCTCCCAACACCTACTCCAACATGAAGCTCTAGATCCTACACCTAGTTGAACTAACTGAGAGGTCGTCATCCACAGTGATGGTGCTCGAGGCCCATAAGAAAGGGGTCCCATGTTTTGACATGTTTTGAGTCAACTGCTCTGAAAGCGAACAAAGTGAAGATGCGGTCCTCAACTGTTATCTCAGCACTGCACTGCCAACATTGCATGAGGATATATGGCAAGTGGCATATAAGAAGAAGGCTGTGATCATCATTCTACCCTTCCAAATACGATGGAGCATAGGAGACAACGATGAAAATGTAGCCAACATTTGTCACACCCCCAAATTTAAATACATACAGTTAATCATGCGGAAGCTCGGAGTGTGACAACGATCGAATAACAATTCATCGAGAGCGTATGATTATTGCACAACATAATATATTAAGATGCCAATATAATTTGTACAACATTACGGTAATTTAAATCGTCAAAAGAGTAATGTCACAAATACATCGTTACAACAAAATATAAGTTTCGGGATTTCATAAATAAAACCACAAGTCAGTTAATGTCACATCCCTCCAAATTCAAATCAAAGTTAAGTGCGAAAGAACAGGGCGTGACACGATTAGTCATCTAACTAATCAAGAGCATATGATTATCACGGAACATAATATTAGAATGCCATAAATTGTTTGTTACAAAACGTAGCGACTATTCAAGTCGCAAAAGTAGTAGTGTTGTCAAAATGCAATTATAAAAAATCCTTCATAATCTAGAAAGCTTGAGAAGAGCTTTCTTTTGGGGTGGTTCGATTGATGATAGAAAAATTGCATGGATTGCTTGGAAGAAAGTTTTAGCGCCTCTTAAAAGTGGTGGTCTTGGAATTGGTAGTCTCCAAGCTAGCAATCATGCAATGCTCGCCAAGTGGTGGTGGCGATTCCGATTGGAGTCTAATGTTTTGTGGTGTAAAATAATTAAATCTATTTATGGAGATGATGGTGGTATAATAAATAGCGATTCTCCTCTTGCTAGATCATCGACTTCATGGGGTAATATTATTAACTTGAAAAGAGATATCTCAATAATAGATATAAATTTACACTCTCTCTTTAAGAAGAAAATTGGTGATGGAAACTCCACAAGCTTTTGGCATGATGTTTTGATTGGAAATAAACCTTTGAAAGTATATTACCCAAGACTATACTCCTTGGACTCTAACCCTTATTGTTTGGTGAATGTGAGAGTTAGACCCATTGGAACTTGTAGTTGGGAATGGAGGAGGCCGGCGATCATGGGCCCAGAAATGGATCAAGTGAACGAGTTGGAAGGTTTGTTTTCTCAATTGTGTTACACTAGCGGGCCGGATACATGGGAGTTCATTATAGGTGAGGCACGGACCTTTTCGGTTAAATGCCTTCGTAAAATCATTGATTCTAAAATCTTGATCAATAATAATTTTCAAGTTAGGTGGAATAAGCTCCTCCCCAAAAAGGTTATTATCTCATCTTGGAGAACTCAAAACGAAAGGCTCCCGACAAGGACTAATCTTGATCTAAGAGGGGTTGATCTTAACTCTACTAGGTGTCAAATATGTGATGATGCTCTAGAAACGGAATTTCACCTCTTTGGAGAATGTAAGGTGGCAAAAGGTGTGTGGAAGATGATTTTCAAATGGTGGTCTTTGGAATAAATCAACTTTTCAAACATACACAATGTCATCACGTGCTCGGATCATTTCTTAATTTCGGAAAAAAACCGTGCCAAATTTGACGTTGTTGTGCAATCAACAATTTGGGTGTTATGACGGTATAGAAACGAGCTCATCTTCTCGCACAAGAAGCCAAGATATGATGTTCTAAGTGACGATATCAAACTCCTTTCATACACTTGGATCTCGAGTAGGGGGAAAAAGTTATCTATTAGTTGGGTAGATTGAAATTGTAATCCAAATTGTTCTTGAATGTCCCTTTTGTAACTTGTTTCTTCCTTCTAGTGTCTTACTAGAAAGGTTATAAAATTTTGTTGTTCGAAAATAAAAAGACAATCTTACTAAACAATAGGATTCATTTACTTAATTATAAAAATTACTAGACAAGGCTAAAAAATTAGTTGATAGACCATGCAAACATTTGATAAGAAGTCGGGAAACATTAGGATTAGAGGTGAATCTTGTGCCCCATTTACCTATGAATGGGTCGATTTGGGTTTTGTTTATCATAGGACTTCACTTCACATACATGTGAGTCATACGTATTCCCATGAAGTTTTGTAAACTAGAAAAGGCTAAAAATAAATAAAAAGCGTTATGTTTTCTACGTAAAAGGAGATATAATAGCGTTCAAAATATATTTTTGAGACCACAATATATTAGTCTGAAATTTTTTATAAAGGCAAAGTCCAAAACTTTTAAAAAGCTACTTGTGTACCTGATGTTGACCATTTGAATCCGCAGACCTCCTAATGATGGTCACGATATCCAATGATATGCAATCATATTCGCACATCATTGTTAACTGTCGAATATTAAAATGTCCTTGCCTCCTGTTGTTAGGATTTGGTTTTTCCAATAGAGAGACCTTCACGTAGAGTTCTCAACTGATAAAGTAAACCACTGTTAGAGTTTCAAGCTACAAAAGTAGAGGTGTATAAGAGGTCAAAACATGCAACTGGACGAGTTGAGTTGGGTCCCATCAACACTTTTTTGTATCGTTTATTAATGATGTATGCATTATAATATAAACTACATTGATAATGATAGTAATCTAATTCTCGTACTTTTCCAGTATGCAAATAACCAAATACTATGTTACCTGTCTCTGAGATCGTCAGCGGGCTGATCATACACAGAAAATTCTACATTAATTTCAGATGCCAAAACATGCATTATAAAGTAAAGACAGTTTGATACTTCTATGAAGATTACGTCCGAACAAAGTTTTGAAGCCATATCTTCTCCTTGATAATGCTAAGGAAGCCCGTAGAATGTTGTAAAGGTATGACAGCAAACTGCAGTTTTGAAAAGAAACATACCTTCTGGTTGAAGCACTTGTGATGTATGTTTAGTATCAATCATTTTTCCTAGCAACAAAAATCTAAAAGTTGTACTAGCAATTGAGATAAGAATTCAAGAGTTCCGCATTAAGACAATCATATTAAAATATAGGTCAGATAAACTTATGTATACAATTCACTGGACAAGGCTAAATATATTTGATATGCCACAAGATAAGAATTCAAGAGTTCCGGATTATACTCTTTAAAATTATATAGTTTTTGTGAACAACCTCTTAAACAAAAGAATAGTATAAAGAATAAACAGAACATACCAAGGGTGTCAGAGTACCGTTTCCATGACAAAATAAACCATAAACTAAACCATCTAAGTGTAGCACCCAAACAGCGAAATGCAAGAGCAGTTAATGCATTCATGGTTGGAACTTTAGTACTTACCCGTCTTCTTTACAAGACGAGCAGAACATTGACATTAAATTGGGACTTCTACACAAAACAACTTCAAATACATGTAAGGAAGTTGGTAGAAGTGATTTAACAAGTTATAAGGACGACACTACGCTTTATAGAAGACCATACGCAAACTAACAGATCCACATGTAAATTAAGTTACACCAGATGTACCTCTGATGAGAGGTACAATATGCTCTCAATTATAAATTAGGATATGCTGATTTTCATGATGAAATTTTAGTATACCTTTCTAAATAATTATCATAGTTACATTAAACCCTTCAAAAACTAGAAAAATTATCCAAATCCAAGGGGTATAACACAAATAAAACACTTTACCTTACGAAACGGGTGAGATGGGTTGAAGCGATTAATTAAGTCAAATTCGTCCAAATTTTATTTTTAATGAAAAAAACCCTCCCTCATTTTATTAAAGTTTATTAAATTAGAAACAGAATGATATAATTTTTCTAAACATCTTTACCTTACGAAAATGAAGGGAGAGAACATCAGAATCCAGAAGGTACGTAGGACGACCTAAACAGATAATCGCATATCTCCGCTGACACATTATGATTTAGACCTAAAACTTTAAGTCCTTCAGATGATCATTGTTTCAGGTAACCCCAACTCACACGTAAATTTGACCATTTCGATCCAAGACCTGATAATGAACTCTTTGTGTCTTAGATATATATGATCTAAGTAGAACATCATTGTCGATTACTAAACTGATCGTCACGATGTGTTGGTGTACTAATCGAGCAATTCAACTTCAGATGGATGATCTTCCTGTAGAATACTCAACAGAAAGCTACACAATTTTTAGAGTTTCAAGCTGTAAAAGTAGAGGAGGATAACGAGTAAAAACAGGTAACTGTACAAGTTGGGTTGGATCGACCCGTCAACATTTATTGGTACTGTTTATAAATGATTTTAAGTATTATCAATGAAACTTTAAGCCCTTCGGATGATCATTGTTTCAGGTCAACCCAACTCACATGAAAATTTGACTTTTTAACTTGTAAGCCAACCTGCTCAACCCCACTATATCTGCCACTTCTAGATACTAATATATTGTAAAAAAAGATGGAAAATAACCAAATACAAGATTACGTTTTTGTGAAATCGACAACAGGCTGATCATACACACACAATTCTACAATAACTCTAAATGCCAGAACTTGCATAATCAAGTAAAACTCCTTCTATGAAGATTACATCCCAACTAAATTTCAAAGCCGTATCTCCCTAATAATGTTAGAATTATGGGATCCCACTGAAATTTCAAGAGTTGAATGATGTAAAAGGAGGATAACAAATTGCAGATTTCAAAAGAAACATACTTTCCAATTAAAGAAAATGTGATCAATGCTGAGCATCAACCATTTTTTTGATTAAAACAAAAAATCCCTAAATCTGTAGAAGTTCTCGCCTCTTGAGATATGAATTGTGAAGAGTACAGTATTGAGACAATACTATAAAAATATAGTTCAAACAATGGGATAACCAATGGCAAATTTGACCTATTCACTTATGAATGAGTCGATTTGGGTTATGTTTATCTTAGGAATTGACGTCACATACCTGAGTCATATGTATACCCATGAAGTTCTGTTAACCATACAAAGGTACATCAAATTCCAAAGAACAAATTGGTTGACACTGAATCTATTCGAGCTCAAACCTTCTGTGATCGCGTCTATCCCAAAGCAAGCATGACATTTGTGAATTTAAGCACGAACCCATGCTGGAACTGCAAAACTTTCGCAAAACCAAAAACAACTAAATAGCTCTATAACGGGCATTGCTGGATAGTTGTTTACCTAATGTTGACCATTTCAATCCAAGACCTGATAATGAACTCTTTGTGTCTTAGTTATATATGATCTTAGTAGAACATCATTGTCGATTACTAAACTGATCGTCAAGATGTTGGTGTACTAATCGAGCAATTCAACTTCAGATGGATGATCTTCCAGTAGTATACTCAACAGAAAGCTACACAATTATTAGAGTTTCAGGCTATAAAAGTAGAGGTGGATAACGGGTAAAAACAGGTAACTGGACAAGTTGGGTTGGGTCGACCCGTCAACATTTACTGGTACTGTTTATAAATGATTTTAAGTATTGTCAATGAAACTTTAAGCCCTTCGAATGATCATTGTTGTACTGGCTATGGAGATAAGTATGACCTATTTACTTATGAATGGGCGATGTCAGTTATGTATATCTGTAATGGGTCAAATGGGTTTCAAGAAAGTTTAAAAAGAAAAGGGTCAGATGGGTAAATATCTTTAGCACGACATTAATAAAAATTATTTTGAATGAAAGGGGTCAGATGGGAAACCTAAGTCAAAATTCGTCCAACCTTTACTTTCAACAAAAAAAACCTCCTGCATTTTATTCGAACCTATTATATAAGAAATAGAAATAACATAATTTTTGTAAACATCGTTGGCACGTCAACTTAAAAAGAATAAACATACATAAAAATAAATCACCGGTCAAGAATGGTATACCGAAAATCGAACATACAAAGGTTGTCGGCGCTCCATTTTGATCCACAGACCTCCTGATGATCACCTCTTTGGGTCCCATTGATATGTGATTCTATTCGACCATTTTGATCCACAGACATCCTGCATTTTAGAAACATCCTTGGCACGCCAAATTTTTAAAAAATGTACTAAAAAAAATCACATGTTAATTAAAGAAGAGTATAAAAAAACACCAAACATACGAAGGTTGTATCCAAACCATTTACATAACAAACTGAACAATTAGCCAAGGCCCATTTGTGCATCAAAATCAAGAGGGAGGTACATAGAGAGAATGTTTACCTTAAAAAATGAGGCGGAGAGAACATCAGAATCCAGAAGGTATGTAGGACGACCCCAAGAGATAATTCAAATTATGATTTAGATGTAAACATATGATTTTAACAAGCAAAACAATGATTAATGATAAAAAGATGAAAACACCTTTAAAGCTCCTCATCTAGAACCTGTAGTTTCGCCTTTATGAGTACTCTAACTTCAGCTAATGTTACATCCTCTAGAATGACTAAAAGAAATGGTTCCCCAAAGTTCTGTATTTCCTGTTAGCATATTTGTGAAAACTTCAAAAAACTAAACAGTTTGCTTCGTTTTTCATTGATGAACAAAACACCTAAATATATAGAAATAAGAAACCTGATAATGAAAATGGAAATGAAAATAGTACTTTGTGTTTGTTCCCTATTGCCTTCTAGTTCATAGTCTAGGATGACATAATTATTAATATGTTAATTAGGATTACATAAACCTCAATTTTATGATACTAATTTCAATATTCAAATGAATAAACATATGACTTTGTAGGCATTTAAAATGGACTTTGTAACGATTCTGTTCATCCCATTGACCCGTTCCCCTTTCAGCTATTTTTATATTTGACACATATGAAGTAAAACACAACCCAAATCGACCCATCTATAAGTAAGTTGGTTGATTTTGCCAATTCTAGTCCATTGTATTACAATTAAAAGCACAATCTAACACACACACACAAAACAATGGGTACGAGTAGAAACCGCCTGGTTGTGAGATGCGTATTTCTTAAAATGATAAACATGAATTAGATTATCATGCGGCCCCAAGTTCTTCTCTTCTGTCATAAAAAGATAGTTTCATAACCTATAAGGAGAAGTTAAAAATATGGTATGCAATCTATAAATGTTTGAAGCATCTCATCACGTAACATCCAGTACTGATCATTATTAATGTTCTCGATTTTTCATCGATGGAGAATACCTGCCTATATAGAAGATGAAAGAAAAATTACTTGAATTGGACATTCTGGTACTATTTAAACAGTGATTCTAAACAGTTTCTAAAATACTTTGACAGTTACGAATAATGTTTGTATATTTGTAAGTTAGGACATCCTTTCTTATAAAATGAACGGAACCGAGGAGGTCATCTAGATGAGAAAGGTACGATTGACTTTTTAACACATGACTTACTACTTTACAGTCTATTAAGATATGCATATGTTCAATATGTACCTTGTAAATCTTGCGAGTAAAAAACTCTAGCAATCGAAGCTTTGAATTACTATTAGATAACTCAACCTGTTTAATAACACATTGATTATTCAATTGATACTTCACAGGCATTCAACATAAGTCTGCAATCAGGCATGCAAACGACACGATCAATAGTTACTATTAGTTACTATAACAAACAACATTAAGTACAATTGGAAAATTCAACGCATTTACTTATGCATGGGTCTATTATTAACTTATAGTTATGTTTTATCTTTAGTGGGGCAAGCAGGTAAAGTGAAAAGAATTATTAATAAAAAAAAAGGTAATGGCTTTATTAAAACAACAATTTTATTTTTTATAATGTGATATTTGTTACCTTACTTACTACACCAGTTACATGGAAAAAGTTTAACAAATTAGGAAGAAAGAAACATGTTTTTGGATTGCTCGGAGTGTCTCAATCCGTACCAAAAAATACCCATTTTGACCCCTTATATCTGCCCATTTTCCCAACTCTAGCATATAGCAATGAAGTATAGGTGAGGGTAAATTAGAAGCACGCAAAGTCGTTATGCTTACTATCAACTTAAGTTCATCGATCAAATCTCCCACAATGCTTTCTTTTGGCAATCCACTGCTAGGTAAGACAACCTAGTAATGATAAAAGGAAAAATACAAAATGATAAAGTTAAACATAAAACAATGAAAGTGATAGTTGTAAGTCAATACTTCACTTCATTCTTTAGTTGCATGACCAAAAACCAACCTTCAGCGTTCTGATGCCTAGCCGTTCGGAATGAGGAATATCCAGTACTGCATAATAAAAAGTGTCTGAAGTCTGCACAAAAAGAAAAGCATAATAATTATTTCCATATTTCTGTAAGGCACGTTCAAATGGAAATAACCAAATTTGTTAGGTAACAGGTCAAAACACGTGATTTTGATACAGGTTGACTGACCCGAACCCTTATTGTTCTAATAACTTTTTTGTATGTAATTGATCGTGTGTTATAGATTATCATATAGAGCAACTTACTTCAGTAATGATAAAGTACAAATAACCATCTATTAGTGGATGAGCATGTTTGGCAGATGTTCTGCTTCTTGGTGCTTGATTGGGTTGCTTGAAATACGAATCAAGAGTTGTAAGCCTAAGTTTGGATGAAACTTCTAAGGTCATATGGGAGGCAACTCTAGCAACTACATCATCAAAGATGTGTTGTTTTGACCTGTAATGCAAGAAAGTCAATTCAGAAAAGATGGAGCGTTAGGATAGAGACATTCTATAATTACCATATGAAGTGGCTTCTGAAAGCAAAAAATGTCTGCATCTTTAAACAAAATTGAGTATGAATTTTTTTTCTTCCATGTCGTTCAACTGAGATGAAAAAGAAAATAGAAACTAGAGTTGAAGCAAAAACCATGTTTTCTTACTTGAGGATGTGACTGAATAGCAAGACATCCAATTTGTCCTTCCTTAAACCATAATTTTCACAAACCCTAACAAAAATCAGAATCACAAGAAAACAACAAAAACAAATCAAATTTGTACGATAAATAAAAAAGACTCTCAAAGAATCTCAATTCTCAATTAATCTATATAAACTCTGATTTCACAAACCCTAACATCATAACGACGAGATTGCAATAAAAGATAGCTATAAATAAATGAAAATCCAGACAATAAATCACAGATTCATATGGAATCGATGAAAGTCATATAAACCGTAGTATTCACGAACCCAAAAGAGAGCTTTAAATTCATGCAGATAATCACGAATAAACACACAAAACATGCACTTAAATGATCCACAATCAATTTTAGGATCAGAAAACAATAAAATTGAATGAAAAACGAACACAAAATAGATAGAAAGAAACTGGCCGTGACCTGTGGGCCGTGGGTGAAGATGAATTGATTGATCGCATGAATTTTAGAAGAGAGATGATTTATGGCGAAGAATTTAGATTGAGAGCAGAGTATGTTAAACTGAAGTTCCATGGCCATACATATATATAGGTTGCCTTTGTATGTCGGTTCATAAAGTTATGGGTGGGATATTGTAAGATCCTTAGACTAACGGCTATAAAAATATATAGGTCGGTGTTTGTATCATTGTATGGACCGAGTTTGGTTCATTAAGTTATAGATAGTGACACGTAAGCATTTTTAAGAGAAAATTGAACAAATATCAAATATTGTTAATGATGGATAAAATAATTAGAAATCTTTTTGAATTTCACTCTTTGTTTAATTTATTTTTTTCAATTAATATATAATTTAAAAAACTCAATTTTTAAAATAAAAATACATTAATTAATTTTAAAAAAGATAATCTTACGTTAACTTAAAAATAAAAACACAATTATATTAATTATTTCGAACACGAAAATTTGACAGGAGGTTCTAAATGTATTCGATATTGCAATCTTGTAGTTCTCTCTCCATACGAAGATGCACTTCAACCCCACAAATGGGACATAAAATACAATTTATGTCCATCCTACGATTAGAAAGATTAAACCTAGTAGGCAATTTATCCAAACTAACTTTCCAAGCAAAAACATTTGTTTTTATCATAATAGACTTTACCTATCGGGTTGGCTCAGAAACCATTGGTAATCTTTGATCCTCCAAACACTTTCGAACTGACCCAACTGTGAACTCCCCATTACCCATCAACGACCAAACTCATTTATCTTGTATTTGAGGAAAAACAACATCCAATAATCCGGAAGCCAAAACTTAAATCTAAGCTACTAGAGATGGCAAAAAAACCTGTACCCGACGGGGAATCCGATCCCCACACCCGATTTGACCGGGGAATCCACGAGTTGACCGGGTATGGGGACGGGGACAGGCAATCCCCGAATTTGAAAACCGGGGATGGGGCTGGGATGGGAATACCCCTCGGGTCCCCATACCCATAATCGAACCTACAATAGATAGTGATTTTATCGGGTCCCCGAATCCATACCCACATTATATACATTATAATGATATAACATAACATAAATTATATACATTTTTATAATATAACCAATATATGTATATGTTAAATTTCTTGATTTTCAGAAATCCTAATATATTATCATATTGTACGCTTCGTTATTTCAGCTCAACGCTTTGTATTGTCAAAGTCGTTTTCCCAATTTTAATAACGTGTTACTCAAACTTGTTTCAATTAATCAATAAACCTTAGACACCTTATGATACCTCTATGTAATAATAAGTTGATGTCATATTTAGTCTTGCAACAAATCATAAGAACTTATGTTCGTTAATGTTGTCATTTCAGTAGTTTGTTAATAATTAAAGTTAAATTGAGAATGGGGAAAGAAATCCCCGAATACCTGATGGGGATCCCCGATCCCCATCCCCATATGGAACGGGGATGGGGATATAAAATCAATCCCCGACGGGGATGGGGATGAGGAGTGGAAAACGGGGGTGGGGACGGGAAATGAGATCCCCGACAATCCCCGCCCCATTGCCATCCCTATGAGCTACTGCTACGCCTCCCGTAGGATGACGTCTAAAGGAATAAAATATATTTTGATGGCCGATCTTATTTGCAACAGAGATTCCTTTAATCATTTCCAAAACATAAAATCTTGGGTATTGAATTTTCAATGGCACGACTCCCATCCAGGAATCGTCCCAGAAGATAGTATCAACCCCATTACCCACCTTTTTCACACAATAAGCAAGTATATCTATTCCTTGGAGCCTTAAATGATTTACTTCCCATACTATATCCAACCAAGCAGATGAACGAGAAGACTTTGGCGAACGATCAATGTAACCATGATCTCAATAAACTGCTTTTATAAACCAAGCCCACATGGAATCTTGAGTTTTAAACCGCCAAATTCACTTAAACATTAGAGCACGGTTTAAAGGGAAAAAAACTAGAAACGCCTAACCCACCTTTATGTCTGGAAGCTAAAATGTATTCCCAGCTAGCCCATGATGATTTCTTTTCTTGAAAGTCCCCGCCGTTGAGAAAAAGACTTCTAACAGCTTCCATTATTTTTCAACACTTCCATTGGAACCTTGAAAATGGACATGTTATAAATAGGAATCGATCCAAAAATCATTTTTAAAATATTTTTGAATTTCACTCTTTGTTTAATTTATTTTTTTCAATTAATATATAATTTAAAAAATTCATTTTTAAAAATAAAAATAAATTAATTAATTTTTAAAAAGATAATATTACATTAACTTAAAAATAAAACCACAATTATATTAATTATTTCGAACACGAAAATTTGACAAGAGGTTCTTAATGTATTCGATATTGCAATCTTGTAGTTCTCTGTCCATACGAAGATGCACTTCAACCCTCTCCGACAACGATCGCCGCAGAAGATTATTTTGGTTTGAGGGGTAGTTTTCCTCAAATTCACACATTGCATATTCGTTGTCTTCGGTTTATCATGTTGTGTAAAATCAAACAACAGTACATGATTCTTCACTGTCCATACGAAGTTGATGATGCACCGTGCTAGTGGCGTCTTTTCGTGGAAGCACAAGGACGGTAGCAACGACGCTCTGTTGGCACCGATCTTAACGGCTCAATCAATTTGATTTGTGTCATGTAATTTGACTATTTTTAATGGCCAGAAATAATTTGATTTGTTTCTAGTAGCCACTTGATAAGCAAAATTATTGGGATTATTGATGTAATAACAAAATTGAGAATTTTGTTTTAGATTTCTCTCAAGTTAGATGGTAAACAAGAAGTTTAACATTATAATGTGGTAGTGTTGTTGATTTAAATATCATTAAATTCTTAAGTAGATTTAAACTCACAACTTTCATAAGCATTATATTTTTTAATCCTCTTCAATCGTTGCTCTAAATACGTTTAGATTTTGTGACAACCGTCACCAAATCAAGTTAGACAACTTTGACTACTAAACAGACGCTCGTCGTCTAGTTAAACTTATTTGCTTACTTGATTCCTGAAATATAGAAAATGATAAATTCTAGGAGTTAAGTGTTCTATCCATCTTATTCCCTCTAGTTGTTGTGATCGAGATGAAATCTCTAAATAGTCACGTTTCTTCGAGAACGTTGAATTAATTCTTAGACATTGTAGATACCTATAGAAGACAATATATTAGTGATTAAGCCATAAACAAATAAATTAAGTCAAAACTGTTATTTTCTAATAACAATAATGATAACAATGCAAGAATATAACATAATATAAATAAAAAAAATTAAAAGACAAACTTTTTTTAATATAATTAAATATAAATCCGGCCGAAATAATAAAAAAATAAAAAAATTCAAATCCTTAATCTCCTTTATTCAAATTTAACCTAAAAATATTATTCTAACTCTTTTAAAAACCCTAGCCATTTTTTTTTCTCCTCCTCCCTCCTTTGGCCGTATTCCAAACCCGAGCCCCAACACAATATTTTTTTCTCATCAAACTGTCAAGAACAAGGTTAATTGATCCTCTTTTCAAACTGTTGGTAAGTGTTATAATTTCCATCATTTATTTATCTCTCTTTTGATTCTTAATGTGGCTCGATATTTGATGGAAATTAATTATAATTAAAACACACCTAAATAACATGTTAAAAACGAATTTGATGAAATTATATCAAATATATAATTATAGATATGATTCTAAGTTAAAAGACGTTGTTTGGCTTATACCAGAATCTGGACAGAATTTTGTATCCACTTTGAAAGGCCATATCTTGGTCATAACATGAATTTTTTATACGAATTTGGAGTCTAGATTTAAGTTCTATGAATCTAATTTCTGTTCCAAGTGGTTTCATGTCAAACCGACAAGTTTAGGTCGTTCAAAAGGTTATTACAAAACAACTAGTCGAAATTGTATCTGCTGATCAGATTTTTTGTCGACTTTGGGATACCATAACTCACACAATTTTGTGAATTAGGTGATGAGATTTTTACTGGTATAAGTTCTATATGTCTACTCATCCCTGTATAAATTTCAGAATTTTTCGAGACTTTTAGGTATTTTGACAAAAATAAACTTTCTGTTGCGCAAGTAGAATACTTTTTTGACTAGTTGGTGTTATGGAATTTTATTAAAGTAGTAAAAGTTAACAAAAATTATGGAAAAATTTATGAGGAAACTTAACACATTGTAGGTTTTGTCAGTTAAATTTGGAACCCTAACTCACTCGTTTAAGATACTTGAAAAATACATAAAGTAACCCTAAAATTTTGGACAGAAAATCATATCTATAAAAGTAAGGGTAAATCGCCAATTACTTACACCAAGGACTTAAGGGCATACAAATTATTATTTTTGAGGGATGATTCGTTAGGAATAAAAGGCTTGCTCATATACATTCCATCAATTATGAGTTACAATGGGAATGATTATATGTCTTGTCCATGTGTAACTTACACGATTCTTTTATTTATAGATTAACTGCTCGGATAATTGTGCACTTTGTTTCATCTCTAATAAGGTGAGTTTCGTGGCCCCTTTTTCTTTTTATATCTCTCGGGGGACAATGATACTCAAAGGCTATTTTAAATACTCATGTTGTGCTAATCATGTTATTTCTTTGGACAATTGGTGTGTTTATAATTGCGTATGTGAGCATTAGTGGTTGATATGTAGATGACTATGATTCCTATATTCCTATTAAGCCAACGGTTTAACTCCAGCTGGTAGGCGACATTTTTGGAAAATATATTGTGTTTATGACTCGGTTGATTTGTTCAGTTTGGATATTCCTATACACTAGTTGCTGCTAAGCTGTTATTTTACACTATTGTTCTACTTGTGTCCTATGCACAACAAATGCAATTATTACTTAAACCTACGAGCTCACCAACATTATGTTGACGTTTTCGAGTATTTATTTTCAGGTAATAAAAATAAGAATGCTTAAGGAAGATACAACTTTTTACTTAGCTTTAGCGAGACCAAACTCTCATGGGTTGTTTTTTGAATAAATCACATTAGTACATTTCTATGAATGTTGATGTTTTGTTTGGTTTTGGAGATTGTTAGAAACTTGTCCCGAGTTGTGAGATTTTATGACTACATGACTATGTTTGTGGTGGTATTGACTAACCACGATACAAGTCGCCGCTTGCGTCGGGGGTCGTCATGACATTTTCTAATGATTTTTAATGACAATGTTTTGATATTCGAGCATAAAAACATTCTCGTAAGATAACATTAACAAATGATCTATCTGACAAATAAAACAATAAATCATCATATATATAACAATAAATCATGTTTAGCATAAGTGACAACTATTTTAATCATTATATTTGTGAAACTGTTGTTCACGCCGATGAGGAATTTCTTTTCGAGCATTGTGAATCTTTAAGGTCAATATGTTTAGTTAAATGTATATAGAAGTTAATATTGTTATAGGGCAAAACAATAGAAGTATCCTATCATGAGTCTTTAATTATTAACAATCGGAGAGAAAAGTTTTGAAGATACAATATAATTATTTTTATAGCTATTTATATCTTTTTTTATTATTTTTGAAAAATCATAATATATCAAAAACTCACTACAAATTGAGGAGGAAATATACAAACACCAAACAAATAAAAAAAGACAAACTTGTCACACCCCCAAATTTACATACATATAGTTAATAATGCGGAAGCTTTCGGGGTGTGACGCCGATCGAATAACAGCTCATCAAGAGCGTATGATTATTACTGAACATAATATATTAAGATGTCATTAAAAGTTTTATAGGTATTTCGGCTTATCAGGCCGTTACAATATCAATGTTATCAAATACATTGTTTTAAAGCAAAAGATAAGTCTTCGGGAATTTAACACATAAAACTACATTAAATTAGTTAAATAATTAATTCCCATTGTTTTCAAAAGATGGCATCCTAATCATCGTGGCAGGTACGGTCCCAACATTCATGCAACTTACGGCATAGCTAATTCCCTAAAAAACATTTTTATAAAAGTCAACATAATGTTGAGTGAATTCACAGGTTTAGTGACTCGATCATAAACCATCATTTAGTAATGATTTCATCAATAATTCGAAAAAAGTGGCATCAAAGGCCTAAGTACGATTATTATCAATCAAAACCACTGACTATAATCCCCTATTAGGTTTGCAAGTCATATGAGTTAATATGCCGAACTAAGCCTATAACCAAACCACACCACACATGAATCGTTTGCCTGGACCGGTTAAGTATACTCATCCCCAAAAACACGCGAACAAGGTCGCTAGTTAGCGCGAAGACATATGTGGGATGGGCTTGTCAAACCCGATAGTACTATCTGTATACTCAGTGGTTAACGTCATCTAACTAATGGTTATAGTATTGCATGCTAGGACTTCGGCACTACAACTTATCAAACTTAGTCCTTCATAAGGATACAATGTCAGGTTTTAATAATCGCATACATTTAGTTATATGTTTTTCACCCCAGTTTAAAAGCAGTAAAATAGTAAAAGTGGGGCTGTGAACTCACCTGAGTCTGAGCGTGCTAGCAAAAGGTATTTATAAAAATGCCCAAATAAAGTCTCTTAGCGCCCTAAACGTAAGAGTTTGAATTAATAAATGTAGACGACTTTAACTAGTTCGTCTATGCCAGTTGTTCACTCAACTAAGTTTAAATATGCCATCGACGGGCTTGAATATCATGTAAGGCCATTATAGGCGAAAACGACACGTTATGATCTTTAATAGTTTTTCAAAAACATTAAAATGTGTCTAAGTCAACGTTATAATGTATTTTCATAAACAGTATGTCCATAATGTTAATTATTGATCTGTTATATCCATATATATATATATACTCATATATGTATATATATGTATCAATATCGTTATAATACTTAGCCTATTTATATATATACCCATATATGTACATATATATATATATATATCAATATTGTTATAATACTTAGCCCACATATATATATATATACTCATACGTATATATATATATCAATTTCGTTGTGATACCTAACCTAATATATATATATATACTCATATATGTATATATATCAATATCGTTATAAGTTTTTATAATTTATTTTTATAACTTTCGTCGTTATAATACCGTTTAACTTGTTTTAATTCCGTTTTCGCAATTTCTCGGTTTATACACTAATCGTTATTTCTTTTATATCTTTGAAATGAAGTCCCCTGATTATTTACAGGAAGGTCTCAACAGTCTCCAAGGTTTCTATATGACGCTTTTTGTCCTTGAACGTTTATTTTGTCGGTTTTGGTTAAAGCGTTCGTTTTCTTCGGTTTTTACCGTATGATTTATATTCTTGACATCTTTTCTTGGGGTTTTCTTTTGAGGACTTATAAGTTACTGTTTTTAGGATTTTTAGACCATAAATTTTCTGATTTCACACTCTTAGTTCCGAAAGTTCCAATTATTTTGTTTTTAACCTAACGTTTGGGTTTATCGACTTTTTAACAACACGAGACTTGTTCTTAACACTTTAAGTTATAAATTACACTTTAATATGTCAAATGACTTTTAGCCAAACAATTCTTGATCTCATCATTATAATTTATATATAACACCCCTCAATTTACTCAAAATTAAATGTGTCATTTGACTCGGAAGCGATGGATAAAAATAATATTATATATTATATTACAAAAAGGACCATAAAATATTGCGAGTTTACAACAATTAACTATTTCCTGAAGTAAAACATATATAGTGGTTATATAAAATCCGCATACATGTTAACTAACAAAACATATACATATATCAAAGTTATGACGCGTGTCAAACATTCCTTCCAAAAGACCATCTTCCTGCCCAACCCACAAACTTATACATAACCTGCAGGAAGAGAAATGGTGGGATTAGCACGAAGCTAAGTGAATGAATGTACAACTAATAATTCAACCTAGCATAACAATCTGTTTACATTAAGTACCGAAAACACATAATCTCAAGAGGATCGGTGGTTACTGAGGAACCCTACAGCCGCGGTGGCTCTCAAATAACGCTTATCACAATCTGTATTGGCCCATACAAGATTTACCGATAACTTGGTACTAATAAACAACAACACAATTTCCAGTACAACACATGTCCATGGAACCTGTGTTGATCACTAATAGTAACCAAGTCCAATCACTATTGACCTCTGAACATCACAGATGCCCGAAGGCCACATATATAGCAAGTAAATACACAATCACAAATCAGACTAAACAGTCTATCAATATCTACGTTACTTGTTGTAACCACACCATTACAACTAAATCAAATCATGAGTTGCAAATCCACTCACCTGACTTATCTCAGTCCACACTCAGAGATCTTATGTTACTGAGTCTTCTGCTAATATGAGAATATAATAATTAAGAAGTTAGCAACTCTTTCCATAATTGTATAACACATTTCACTACTCAGTATCCAAATTATAAACAATTACCAAGTAGCAATTATCAGTTATAACCACTCTACAATTATCAATTTATATCAAGTTATAACGATTCATTTATACATATACACTTTGAATTTAGCAAAATAAAACTTTCAGAATCATGTCTAAAAATTCTCAGTTCGCAGTTCAGTTCAGTTCGCAGTTCAGTTCAGTTCGCGGAACTCAGTTCGCAGGAACTCAGTTCAGTTCGCAGGAACTCAGTTCAGTTCGCAGAATGAACTCAGAAACCCCAAAACCGAACCAATTCACTCACAAACACAAAAACTCAGTTTCCTATCAATCTAACCAGCTTTCTCACATCTCTAATACATCAAGTAGCATCATATAACATATTTAAACATCAATTACACACCATTTCAAAGATTGACCAAAGTTCAAGTTTACAATTAGGAGTAAGAACAAGATGATGATGATGATGATAAGTGAAACAAGGAATCACAACAGATTATTAACACAACTCAATTGATGTCAATTTGGTGATTTTGGAAATGATCTTTGCAAGAAAAGTGAAGAAATTAGTTGGTGAGAAATGAGATGAAATGAAGAGGTTAGTGGTAATTATATCACTCATCAACTCAAGTTTTTTTTAATTTTAATCCCTTGTTTGGCTTATTGTCTGGAACCTGAAAACCGTTTTGCGAGACAAGTTATTTTATTATACCGACGACCATTTAAATTTAAACTATTAATATTTTACCTGACACAATTAACTATTCGATCTTAACTAACTTTCCTATTAATAAACATATTAATATAATATAAAAATTATAATTAAGTATAAAATTAAGGAAATTACCATATTACCCCTAGGCCATAAGAGTGGGTGTTACATTATAGCTTAACCTTTATTATACTTAAACTTACTGATTTTCATAGTCATAGTCCATAAGATACGGTTTTTATATCCTTTGTTGTTTTTAGTTTCCATTTGTCACTTTTCCACAAATTTTGTCCACTTTTTAGTCCTTCTTTTGCTCTTACTTTGACTATTCAATCGTACTTAGTTTATTATGAAATTTTTACCATATGTTCTCCTATGTCTTAGGTTTACACAAAAGTAAGCTTTATAATTTTTGACCACGTCTAAGGGGTTCAAACATATTTATTACTACACAAGGGTCCAACAGTTACCTTTCTGGACAGTTGGTTAAAGATTCGTTTGTACACTGAGTTATACTTATATTCATGAAGTGTAATTATACATTAGAGAGTGGTCTTAGTGCTTCTCAAATGCATTTTATCCACCATAGTTGCAAATTGCAATATTTGAATATCAAAACAAGAGAGAGCACTTACATTATCAAATATACATGGATCAACTTTGGCCTTATTGGGTATACGTATATATTTACTCTAATTACATATTACATATACTTTATAAAGGTAGTGAAAGGTTGAAGTGTAGTTATTTACAGAGGTCCACTACCCTATCTCATTGTTGATTCTTCAATAAGCCACCCCACCTGAAAAGCTATCTCCATCATGAAGAACAGAGTTTGTAAGCCAATAACCATCCCATAACCCACCAACTCTCTGCCAAATCCATCAACATAATCATTCATATAACATATTAATAAACCGAACAATCAAACATACAAAGTATAATATTTGGTATGGAAGTGTATCCACCGAAACAAAAAAAAAAAGAAAAAGGACATACCTGAACCATGGTAAACTCAAATATTTCTTCTTCCTCGGGTCGAGCTCCTCGTATCCAAACCCTTTGCTTGTAGCGATTCAAGATTACAGTCGATTACAGTCAACAAAACAGATTTAGAATATAACAAAACCATATCTAAAGACATACGGTTTCATGAAAAGTGAAAAAACTAACCTCCTCAACATTTAAAATTAGGTTACAAATATTTAATATAGATAGTAAATGAGAAAATTAAACAAATGATCGGGTCAAGGCTCGGGTTTTCACAAAAATATATTTTGAAAGAAAAGTTTCAACCTAAAATCAAGTTGTTAACTTGCAAATTTTTACCCACTTGACACGAAATCTATGGGCTAACTTAAAATCAACCCGAAACAGGTCAACCCGTTTACATAAGTGGGTTATGCGCGTCATGTCCAAATTAATTACTTTCGGCCTACCAATATATTTATAAAAACAGTTCGAGTTCGGGTTGAAAATTAAATTTTGACCCGCTAAATAGAATCTTGTTAACGCGACCCAACCTAAATGGTATAACACTCCTTAAATTTACTCAGAGTTAAATAAGTAATTAGACTCGGAAGCGATGGATAAAGGAAATATCATATATATATTACAAAAGACCCATAATAATTTCGAGTTTTACAACAATTAACTAATTGTCTGCGGCAAACACATACAGTTGTTTATGAAATCTGAATACATATTAGTTAACAAAACGTATTTACAAAATCTATGTCAGAGCTAGGCGTGTGCCAAACATTCCTTTACCAAAACTTATGCCTCCTGCCCGCCCTCAATCAAAACATAACCTGCAGGAAGTAAAGTGGGGGATTAACACTAAGCTAAGTGAATGAAGCTATTACCAACAGTTTGATTTAGCCTAACTATACTGATTAACAACAATAACACTTAACACAACATCACTAAGAGGATCGGTGGTCCTTGTGGCGCCCTCAGCCGCGGTGGCCCACCAAGCGACACTTATCACCATCTGTATTGGCCTATACAGAATAGACCGATGACTTGTTATTACCATTTCACCACACAGGTCCTCATACAACACATGTACAAGTCCCTGTGTCTGCAATCCTGTAATAACCAAGTCCAACAATCTGTTGACCTCTTTAATAACACCCAATGCCCGAAGGCCACATTGCACGTAGATACATAATCAGCAATTCAGAATAAACAGTTTATCAAGTATATCTACATTACTTGTTGCAACCAAATCGTTACAACCAAATCGAACTTATGAGTTCTAACTCCACTCACCTGTCTGCAACTGTCCACAACTCAGAATTCTAATATTACCGAGTCTTCGGCTGATCTGAGAATACAACAGATAATGAGTTAGTAACTCATCTCGTAATCATATAACATACCTCAATACATATTATCCAGATAATAAATAATTATCAAGTTTAAATTATCATAATAGCACATTCATGCAAGCAGATAAATCTATGAAGTTTAAGGAAACAAAAGTTCAATCTAGAGCGAAACCCGAAAATCCCAAAACGACATTTAAGAACTGAAAAATGCCATTTTGGAGCGCAAGATGACCCCGAAAGGCCAAAAACTGCCTAGGCTAATAACATATAGCCTTATTCACAAGATCGTTTCCGAGTGACCATGCGAATTTCAACTAAATCCGAATTAGTGAGATTTTTCACAAAACCGCGTCTCGAATTAGTGAGATTTTTCGCAGGTCAACTCGGTTCGCAGGTCAGCTCGGTTCGCAGCCTGGGTTCATGCTGCGAACTGAACCGCAGAAAACCCAAAAACGAACCATTTCGACTTACAAACTCAAAAATCAGTTTCCTAACACTTTTACAAGCATTCTAGCATCTCTAATACATCAAATAACATCTTTTCAGCCTCAATCACACATCTATTTCAAAGATTTGACCAATTTCAAGTTTATTCCCCAAAATAGCAAAATGCTTACATTTGAAGTAGAAACAAGGTGATGATGATGACAAGGATTTACAGTAGGTTAAAACACAACTCAATGGATGTTAATTTCGTGATTTATGAAAGGAATTAGTAGATGACCAAAAATGAGATGAAAATGAAGAAGTTTGGTGATTTATGAGAAGAAAAAGATGAGTTAGGTGATTTATATCACCAACCAACTCAAAGACTTGTTAATTTTAATCCCCTGTTTGGTTTATTGTCTGGAACTCGAAAATCGTTTTGCGAGACAAGCTATTTTATTTTACTGACAACTAATTTAATTTAAAACTATTAATATTTTACCTGACACAATTAACAATTCGACCTTCAACTAATTCTCATATGTAAATAACATGTTAATATAACATAAAACTTATAATTAAATACAAGGTTATGGAAATTACCGAATTACCCCTAAGCCACAAGAGTGGGTGTTACAAATGGTGTCCCATAATTTTATAGGAATTGAAAGTTGTACAAATTAAGTATAAATATTTCATATAGACATTAAATGAGAAAATTGAATAACTGACGATTACAAAGAAATAATAATTAATTGTTTAAGTGAATGTACTTTGTTCATTAAATGTTGTAAGAGGGTAGAAACGTAATATGCCGTGTCCCCTTTTTAAGTGATTTAAGACTTTTGATGTAAATAGTTTATATAATAGTATACATAAAAAAATTCAAGTATCTCTTTTGTAAGATTTTTTATGAATATGTCAAACTCTTTACATATTAATATAAAAAATAACTACAATTCTTATATCATATTCATTTTCATTAATAATTATATCAAAACAACTATAACTAACATTTTAATGTCCATTAATACGTCAGTTATATCAGTTATAAAAAATTAAGTAATTATCAATTGCATTAACTTTATTAATTAAAAAAATAATAAAGATGGTTATAACGGTATTTAATTGCATTAACTTTAATTATTAAAAAATTAATAAAGATAATTAGAATGGTATTTAATTGCATTAACTTTAATAATTAAAAAACCAATAAAGATGATTAAAACGGTATTTAATTGCATTAACTTTAATTATTAAAAAATTAATAAAAATGATTAGAATGGTATTTAATTGCATTAACTTTAAATATTAAAAAACTAATAAAGATGGTTAGAAGGGTAAAATAGTCTTTTACTATTAGTCTTTTGTAAGACATGTTAATGTGTCAAATGCTTTATTAATTAGTATAGATAGATTATTATTATTATAAATACAATTATATTATATATTATATATATTATAATAATAATAATAATAATAATTGTAATGTAATTATTATATTATAAGATACATATAGAATAGATTTGTGTGGGCTTATAAATCATTACTAGTTTAGATTTAACGGATCCTAAATATTTAACCGTTGTAAATACGGGATGATATTTGTAATCTTTTTTAATTAGGAAACAAATCCGTATCTATATATCCATAATGGAGCTTAAAGCCCACGCGATTTCCAACGGTCGTCCCTTCTGAAGCCAGTGGAAGTCGGTTTCATCTATAAATATAAATCATTACTAGTTTAGATTTAACAGATCCTAAATATTTAATCTGCCGATGAGATTACTGATGAGTATGAGTATTTCTTATTTGATCCAGAAGTTACCAGACAACAAGATGAAGCCGATTCAGATGATAATGAAACGTCTTTTATCTTTGAGTGATCGAGGCGATCATGAGCTTTTTGTTAGAGGAAATCGGTAATTCCACCACTGTTTTTAGTCATTTTTTGCTCTCCCTTTCGCTATATGTATGTATGTATATATATTTACGGATTAAAGGTTTTCACTTGGGTTTTAGATTGACTTAAAGAGTTCTGGCGCGCAATCCATCCATCCATATATATATATATGTTATGTATCTATATAGTTTCAGAAACACAGTTTTACAGATAACACATTTTGTACAAAATAAACCCTAATATTTCACCAAATCAGTTGCATTACAATGAGAATTCAGTAATCTTGATCACGTTGATATTAATTGTAAATAGTCGCTAAATTTTTTACAGTTTGCGTTGTTTTCTAATAATTTGTATCTTTATTTTTCTTCTAATTTCAATCTTTTCACAAAGTGTTTACATCCAATAAATGTGACAGGATAATATGGACAGTAGGAGCAAGAGTGTACAAGAGATTCAGCTTATCTGACTACCTGAGCCGGTTATCATGGTATCTGTTTTTTGCTTTATTATTTCATTGTATTTTCTTTGATGTAGCAACTGATATCCTGACTTTGGGTTGACTACGCTGCTTCTGCTTTGGGTATAAGATGTCCTTTTAAGATGCCCAGGGTTACCTTCATTATTTTTGATGTTTAGGCCTGTTGGTGTCGAATGGGAGACTTGTCTGGAGCTCTTCTTTGTGTTCTACAAGTAGATAGTTTGACCATTTATTGCACATCAGGTATGTTGAACTTATTGTTTTTGCTGTCGAAGTTCTGTCAATAGATTTATCACAATAATGAAGCATGACATAGTGCAGGTTAATGTCTTTCTACTGCTTTTGTTTTTTATTTTCCTAAATTTATTATTACTACATGGTATAATCAAATCATAAGTTTTACTGTTATTGACTGTAACCACTTTGTTATTTTATAGATTGGACTTGCTCATTATTCTTTTCAGAATCTTACATTAGTCATAAAAGTGGCCATTTAATTTCAAATTAAAGGGTGAACCACTTTATTGCATGATGTGCTATTTTTTTTCTTCGTCTTGTATAATTTCAGTTATATCTTAACCCAATTAGTTTAAAGTTGGTTGCTTGTTTTGGCAGGCGATGCAGTATCTATCCCTCTTCCTTGTGCTGTCACATCAATATGGCCTCTTCCATGTGGTCTACTTCTCCAACAGACAAATGAATCAAATTCATCAAGACATTCTCTTTTTTCATCTTCAAGTCCATTACTGACTGCCCATGATATACCCCGCTCCAAAAAAGATATGGGCTATAGTCCTCAGCAGTCTTTCAATTTAAGAAGTTCATGGGATCATTTAGTTAAAGTAGATGGAGCTTCACTTTCTTCACATCTGATTTTAACGGATCCACTTGAAGAACCACAGGTGTGTAAAACTCTTTTCTTTTATAGCCAATGAAGATGTGTTGTCTTCAAGTCTCTTCTGCTCTTGTTTGTGTTGTCATTTATTTACAAGGCTGCATCTGGCATGTATATGAATTTGTTACTATGTTCTGGCTAGCCAATCCATATGGAGGAAAGAGGGAAGTTAAGCACCATGAAAGAATTTGATGAGAAGACAATATGGACTAGTGATCTTATCCCGCTCACGGCATCATATCATAAAGGTTTAACTCTCTTTTCACCTTGCTTACCCTTTAGATATCTATAATGGCACTGAGAGATTTTGATTTTCATTCTCACATGCTAGGGATATATATTTTCTTTCAGGAAAGATGCAACATTCGCTATGGAGTGCAGAGATCATAAGTTCCAACCTCGAAGCAGGGGATTCGGTACTTTCTGATGTTTTAATATCTATAAAGTTATTTTTCCGAAGAATATGGCAAGGGAAAGGTGCACAAGCGGCTGCAAGTGAGGTGACACAGTCGTTCCGTTCCTATGATTGTTTAACTATAATCAGGGAGTGGACTTAAAGTTTTACTATCAGACCCTCTATAAAGCCCACATACGTACCTGTAAAATTTGTGAATACCATAAAAGGATAAAATAACTTTTTTCGAACTGTGCATCACTGTTAAACTGATGCACAAGTTCATGTAGGTGTGCATTAGTTAGAAAAAAAATTCTTTTTACTCTTTATACGGTCTTTAGTCTTTTTATTTGATCTTGACCCTCTCTCTCTGTGCACACACACACACACACATATATATATATATACACATACGTATATATAGACAAGTTGTTGGAGCATTTTTAATGCAATCATTTATCTGAACACTATTCCCAGACAGTATTCGTTATGCTTATGCTCTGAGGTGAGGGATCTGCATTTTTGAAGCTTACATGATCTAACTAACAAACCACACTCATGAGCATGTTACAAGAAAAGGATAAAAGTTCAATAAAACAATTGTTCTAGTTTGTCTGTTGATTGCGAATGGGAGTCTTTCTGTGCTATTATATTAGAAATTTTCAGGAAATCCAGGAAAATTTCTCAAATACGTTCTGGTTCGTCATGGGAGTTTCTCATCAATAGCCAGCTTTCACGAGAAATATTCCAAATCTCACTTCATGTGCGGATTTTCTCCTAGAACTTCTCTTCAAAGTGACGAATCATGTTCTGCTTCTCCACAGATGGATACGTCCTACACATCTGAATCTTTGATAGAGATTCTTGATTTACTACACGCAGTGTATGAAAGTCTGAAACTTAATCGTCTTCGTAAAAGGTACCTTTAATTTTTATATCTTCTTATTCTCATTAATACATGAAAGTTACGCTCTGTGCCCTTCATGCTCTTATTATTAACATGTGGCTTTTCAGCCTCTGTCCGTTGTTTGGTACGCTACTTTTAATTCAGGTTTTTTTTCTTCTTTTCTTCCAATATTCATGTGCCATGCTAATTGTTAATGGCTGACTGATATTAAAGTTGCCAACAAGAAATAACCAACTGAACAGTCATTACCTCTACATCATTTGAGCTACTGATAAGTCTTTTTCACTCTCTGATAATGCTCTGTAGTATTTTTGTAATGTTGTCATCAATCATGAAGGATAAAGTGTGTCATTGTTAATGCTCTGTCAAAACTCAAAGGGATAATTTCTGTGTACCTGTGAAGGCACTCCAGACCTAACATATGCTTGCTATTGGAGGGATTTAGGTCTTCTCGTTGATTTGTTATGCGAAGTATTAAAGTTTTTTGGGGAAACTGATTACCTGGACTATTACATACGTGACTTTCATGTTCTTTCAAGAAAGTACTCTATTCATGAGACTTCATTATCTCAAAGAACTCCTCCTAGTTTGTTTAGGTGGCTTGCGAATTGCTTGCGATATGGATGTACTGCTACCAGCGTTGGTGATCTTCCAGCTCTGATGCTTAAAGATGGAAGTTCTGTCGTGAGCTGAGCCAGGAAGATTGTTTCATTTTATAGTGTGTTATGTGGTGGAAAAATTATGGGGAACAAACTGTCAACTGATGTTTACTGTAAGTTTGCTACTGGATCAGCTTCCACTCTGAGGAGCTAACGGTACTGGCAATGGTCGGAGAAAGGTTTGGATTGCAACAACTAGACCTGCTGCCTATTGGCGTGTCACTTCCTTTGCGGCATGTAAGTTATGCTTATATAGTATTACTTCTTATCTACACTATATACATGTGTGTGTCTCTGGGGTGCATTAATAATAAATGATGATCGCATCCTATATATGCAGATTTTGCAATAAAATGATCTTGGAGTAACCTAATCTTATGTAAAAACTTATAGGTACTGGACAAGTGCTGGGAATGCCCACCTACTGATTGGCCTGCTTCTGCGTATGTTCTTCTTGGCCGGGAAGATCTCTCTTTGTCTTGTTTAGCACACTCAAATAAAATCACTGGTACGTCTTCCAGCAATGTGACTTCTGTCTCCATGTCTACGCCTTACATGCTACATCTACATCCAGTTACTATTCCTTCTTCAGTTACTGATGCGACCGAATTGGATAGCTCCAAGCATGAGGATACAGATTGTATGGATGGATCTACAATTGTTGGCATGGAGCATATTTTTAGCTCTAGCACTCAGTTGCGATATGGCCGTGATTTGTGGTTAAATGAGGTTCGTTTTGGCTTCTTTTTGTAGGATAATGTTGCCAATCGTTCTGTTCTTGTAAATTTTTGTTGTTCTATTTGAGATGGTCAGTACGATTACTAGATTTGGACTTGTTATCTTTCATGACTGATATCCTTGTGCTTTTTTCTTTCTATTTTTTTGCCAATCAATCTTCTCTCCTCTTTTGCTTCTATGGTGGTACACCATCCTGCTCATGCGATTACTTCTGATTCCATATAATATCCTTTTTGCATTTTTGCTTTCTTTAATGGTTTTTTGGTTCATGTTTGAACTTGTACTGGCAGGTTAGACGTTTTCTATGCTCTGCAAGACCTGTGGCAATTCAAACACCAGCTAACCCTACCGCACTTGATCAGGATTTCCAACAGGTAATCTCTTGCTTTTGGCCCTTTATGAATGCTATTAGGACAACCATGCACATCTAAACAAAGTTCCTATGAATAGATTTGTTCAATCAGATGGAAGTTAAGAATTTCAGAACATATTTATATGGTTATACAGTTATACCTCAAACGTATTATCTTTTATGAGATTGACCCAGGCGCGGCTGTATTATTTTGTATGCTCTTTAATGTGGTTCAGTCTGTTTCCTTTTGCCTGCTTACCTAATTTAAAAGCAAAAACTTTTGTTTCCTTTGCATGTTTTTGTTTGGAGTGAATGTGTTCAGTAAGTTAATCTTTGCAGAGTAAATTGTTGAAAACCAGTACTTAAGCTAACTCAAACTTTTTATTACATATGAACTTAACTACTGATAAATAAAGTAAAACTAAATAACTAATATCTAGTATAATCATTGTCTGTGTTCTGCTGGTCTTCTTTTGCAGGCTCAGTTATGGCAGCTTTCTCAAAGGACAACTGCTCTCCCTATTGGTCGTGGTGCATTTACCCTTTCAACGACATGTACTTTGTTAACAGAGGTAATACCCTGTCCGCCCTCTTCCAGGAATTGGAGTTAGATTGCTTTATTTTGCGATGGTCAAACACTTAACACTTGAGAAATGGTTTATGTTGTTGCATCTTCATCAATGTGTACATGCGATGATTACCTAAAGAGATAGTCTAACGATCTCCTTTGTCTAATATCTGGTGTCAGTATTCTGGATTTTAGTACTCAATTTCAGTCTGACAAAGTCATGCTCCACAGGTTAACCTGGGCCCAACCATAAGGAACATACAGGAACTTAAATCTTGGCCTGAGTTTCACAATGCTGTAGCTGCTGGAGTGCTGGACTACGGATGGCACCTCTTCAGGTTTATTGTGTCTTCAAGAGTAATATAGATGCTAAACGTTTCCTGTGTATGTGAAAATGTCCATATAGATTATTGTCATAAAACCTGAAAGTGGGTTTTGCACTGACTTGTCATCTTCCCTTGATTTGTTTTATTGGTCCAATTTATCCAAGCAGGCGCCAGGCGGGTTATTTTGAACCCTTTATTGCCTTATTAAATAGTTCAGATAGTTATTTAACAATTGTGCTTCCTCGTTCCTGAGCTTAGCTTCTGGAGTTTTTCCTTGTTACTTCTCAAATTTGAATATACAATAATATTCTTATTGCTTACTAGCATTATCTTTCAGGGTAAAATGTCAAGAACTTGGATAATTTACAACAAACCCGATGAACCAAATGTTACTCATGCTGGCCTCCTACTTGCATTGGGATTGCAGGGTCACTTAGGTGTTCTGAGTATAACTGATATATACCAGTACTATTCGCAGGTATAGTGCAATTCTTTTATATCTTTTTTATTTTTGATTTTCTCCGTACGAGTCTTTGTTTGACATCTACTAAAATCTGGATGTTAAGAAGTATTAGGAAGTTGTTGATATCAGAATAGTCAATGAGTTAACAGAGGGAACCACTAGAAGATTCTTTGTTATCATTTTTTTTTTTTTTCTCAATAGTCAATTTATCTGTATTGTTGGGAGTTGCTGGAAACCAAAGTATTAGGTACTTTCTTTTGTTAGCGTCTCAATTTTTCGATCTGTACTGCCTTTTATCTGTTAGTATTTACTGATGCTCCAACTACTCGGTTGCTGCTTCTTATTTAATTAAGTCTGGGATGACCTATAAGAAAATTGAAAAGTTCACAACGATTCTCCAATGTGCTTTTGAAATTTTGGAAGAACATCAGGGATGGTATAATAACCTCTTTTAGCTTGCGTGATTAGATTCATAAAAGATTTACAAGCTTGGTTGACAAACATAATTATGTACTTGAATTTCATTTCCTCAAATGAGTAGATCTGCAATTTTAGAGTCATTATGCTGTGTGATGTAACTATGACACCATTTAATAGCACTCAAGTCTCACCGTTGATCCTCACATGATAAAGTTATATAGGAAAACACCAGTGACATACTCTGCAAATCTAATGTTATCATCTTAGTGGCCTCCTCTGCAAATCTATTGTTATCATCTTTGTAGGAACACGAAAGCACTACAGTAGGTTTAATGCTTGGACTTGCTGCATCTTATAGAGGAACAATGCAGCCGGCAATATCAAAGGTTAGTCATGTGCTTTTTGTCCATCATTTTCTTTCAATCATACTGTGCTGTCATTTTCAAGATATCAAGTTTGGGATTCATATATGCCTACTTAGGCAATTGTTTGATCTCATACTGTATCAACTTAATCTGCTGAAACTTTGCCCTAGCACAAATTTGCTGCTTTTCTTGATCATGAAATGGCGGGTCCTCATTTACCAGCCGTCTTTCTACATTTCAATGTTTAAATCACCCGTTTTTCCTTATTCCTAATGCTAGCTTTCCAGTCTAATCAGTACATATTAGTCTAATTGCATCATTTTTAGTTGTCCTCCCAAAAGTGATTTCCGTGTCATTGGTAAGATGATGGAGTTTCAGATTCTTTTTAATGACGTGTAGGACTAACTAAACAACTTAACCACATTTTTCTCTCAAAAGTGATTTTTTTTCCATTTCTAATGTCGATACTCGATTTTTCTTTAGCCGTTAGCGTAATTGTAGGTGGATATGTTATTTACGTGAAACCATTATTTTTTCACTAGTAAGAAAGATAGTCTTTTTGTTTTCTTGATGACTTGTGGGAGCAACTAACCGAACTCAAGCACATTGGTTTAACTCTCATTTGTTTTTCCATATGGACTTGTTACTGATCTTTCAGAATTCATGAACATCATTCTTCTCTTGCAGTCACTTTATGTAAACATACCAGCTCGCCATCCATCTTCCTTTCCAGAACTGGAACTACGAAGCCTTTTGCAGGTATGCCTTTTGAGATGTGTATATCCTTGTGTGTAAGTGTATATGCATGTATTCTACATTGACGGCCTCTTAACTACTCAATACAAAAGATAATCCCTTTTCTCTTTAACTGGGGACAGTTACAAAGGTATTTATGACTATCTAGCTAGGGCATCCCATCAAACCTGCACTACAACACAAAAATTACATTCTGATGCTGTTTTTTAAAATGTAGGCATGCCTTTTGTTTTTCATCTTATCATTTCATGTCCAGTTAATATAGAAATGGGGTCAAACATCAACAATCACCTTGGAAATAGGATTGGCGAGTTCACTAGTATAAATGATAGTTTGATTGTATAGTTCATCTCTGGAGTCTGGATGTACGATTGCTTCTAATGATTATCTACCAATTTTTCAGTCAGCAGCGCTTGTCTCATTGGGCTTCTTTATGAAGGATCCGCGCACCCCCAATGCAAATTCTTTTGGTAAGTTCCCATGTCTATACTTGTTCAGTCTTATAGTGTCTTCAACTGTTGTTTTAGTATATGTTGCATTTTTCCATTTTCTGCTATCTCTGAAGCTTAATGGATCTTTGAAAGCCTATCATAGTTTGTTACCAGAAGAACCCAATTTACAAAAACCTTATCCTTATCTGTACCCTCTATCTCCTGAAATACTCTTTTAATCTCTGAATCATTTTGCATTTTGAAGTTTCAATGCTATTTTATAGTCGATCACTCTGTATCTTATCGGAAGAACCCAACTTTCAAAAGCCTTATCCTTATCCTCGAACTCCAAAATGAAGAACCAAATCTAGAGATATATGAACGTAGTGCACTGCTGCTTGAGTAATAGGCATGATAAAAGAACCTTTGATATAAGAAACTAGAAACTTTCACTAACTTCATATGATAAAGTGTCAAATCTTCTTTGGTTTCAGTTTTACCATAGTGGTCTGCTCTTCATTATTTTATTCTCATTTCCTTTCTGTTCTATTTTCTTTTTGTTGCAAAGCTCCTCTTTTTTCCAGATAGTTTTGGTTTCTTAGCTTGGAGTATAGTGCCTCTAGAGCTCAAAGTATTTGAGGATTGACTAATAAAGTAATAAAGCACAAGTTTTTTTTATAAACTTAATTGCATAATAAATTTAGTTAAGCAGGCACTGCATGTGCAACTTTGTGAACCCTAGACGCTACATAGTTATTGGGATACGAATATCTGCGGCCTGTGGCAATCATATTAGTTGAAGTTGTGCTAATGATGACATATGCTTCCATTTACTTTTTCATCTTTACCACGCCTTGGGTACTGCAATCATATTTGGAGGTGATAATGTACTTGAAAGAGAAGGATATGCTGTATCTGCTGGATTTTCCTTGGGACTTGTTGCTTTGGGTTAGTTGTATCTGTATAAGTCAAAATGGGCAGGCTGGGTTGATCCGGAACATTATTTATCTCAATTTTTGAATTCTTTTACCTTTTTAGATAAATAATTAGTGTTAACTGTCAAGTATGAGTACAAAAGTGATATTCTTTCAATAATTATCCAGCTCATATTTAATAAAACGGTTTAGGAGGTTTTATTAATTTTCCTTCTATCTACCCCTTAGAGATTGAAAAATAACCGGCAGGCCGCATCAACCCATTTATATATATAGGGTAGAATTTTCCACTTTCAGTTTTACCAATCCCACTTTCTGAAAGTCCAATTGCTTCTTACCATGGTTTCTCTAACTGAAGGTCGTGGCCTGGATTCAATTGGTTTCATGGACACATTAGTTGATCGGTTATTTCAGTATGCCAGCGGCAAGGATATCCACCATGTAGATGCTGTTTGAATATGCTCTTCACATTCAAAAAAATCTCATTATCCTTACTCGGTTCACTTCACTTGAAGGATCTTTTGTTCTGGATTTCTTGTGCATGACTTTCTTGCTTTGTCTTTCTCAGGAAAGATCCCTTCTCTCTAATGGATCGATAGATGATCACAATCGTGGTTCCAGCACAGCTATTTTAGATTGGATACGCAATGTAAATCTCGTATATCATAGTTGGTTGCTCATACTCTCTTCTCAATTTCTGCTTTTGTGCTCTATTGCAGATGATGGATGGAACCCAGATCAATGTTGATGTAACTGAACCTGGAGCTATTGTTGCTTTGGGCCTAATAGACTTATAGGTAAATAAAGATAATGATTTTATGCGACCTCTGTTCACAGGATTAAGAGGATGTAGATTTTTAGAACTTCAAAATTCATCCCCCGCCAGGAATTTCGTTCTCTTTATAACGTCAGTCTTTTCTTATGTATATTGCAGATAAAGCCTCTATCTGTAAAAAAACTGCATGGATTTCCAAGGGGATTGTCTCGGTATGTTGACAGGGGTACATTAGAGACATGCCTACACCTCATTGCTCTTTCCTTGTCCATTGTAAGTGCAGTATGATTACTTGTATTGTTGGGTTTTTTCTTGAATATCATTTTAAATTTTGCATCCAATATTTGACATATCTGGAGTATCAGGTTACGGCTGGTTCCGGGCACCTGCAGACTTTTAAATTGTTAAAATTTCTCTGCGGTAGAAATTCAGCTGATGGACATGTCAACTATGGTACTCAAATGGCTGTAAGTTCACCAACCATTCATAGAGCCTTACCATGTATATGAAGCTTCTTCATGCATATAGAGGATCATACAGCTTACACGTTGTTTAGCTCTGAACTGATATTAGGATTGTATTTGTTTTGTATGTCTGTAAATAATTAATATCTCTGTGTCTGTTTATCTATAGGTTCTGTTGATTGATTAATTGATTTCGTTGTTTTCTAAGGTTAATTAGTATGTGGGTTACACCAAAATGTAGAATTGCATACAGTACATGATAATTTTTACCCAGATGTATGCGGCCTAACCAGGTATTTCCGTGACCGTTTACGACCCTTTCCCTGGCCACCCCAAGATAATGAGATAAATAAAAATAGCCCATCATTTGAGTATGACTTTATTTCTTCCAAATCATTCAACCGAGATGAAAAATAAAATAGAAATTAAATTTATAGCAAAAACCATGTTTTCTCGGTGAGGATGTAATTGAATGGCAAGACACCCATATGTCCTTCCATAATCTAAAATCACGTCTTTTTGCCAGGTATTCCCATGACCGTTTCCGACCCTTTCCCTGGCCACCCCAAAATAATCAGATAAATAAAAATAGCCCATCATTTGAGTATGAATTTATTACTTCCAAATCATTCAACCGAGATGAAAAATAAAATAGAAACTAAAGTTAAAGCAAAAACCTTGTTTTCTCGGTTAATGTAATTGAATGGCAAGACACTCATATGTCCTTCCATAATTTAAAATCATGTCTTTTTGCATGACCTATTTATTATCAATAACCAATTAAGCAACAACAACTATAAAATACTTTAAGAGTTATCGATCCTACAATTGCAAGTCATTGTCTTACCTATTTATGAAGTAGAATCAAATTAATGAAATACTAAAATCAAGAGTCCCACAGACTCTCAAACGGATCTGTAGGTGAAATAAGTAAGTACATAAATAACACATCTTATACCTTAGATATAGATCTATTGAAATCGCCCATCTACAATGCATAGGGGCAATTTGTACCTCTAAAATGAACTAAATTCAGATCAATTATACTAATAACAAATGTATACCTTAAGGGAATTTTTATTAACTTCAAGCGTTTTAGTTGACTGAAATAGACAGTGGTAAAATTTGTTATTTCCTTTGAAGCATATAGATGAGAAACACTACACCTGCACACATATATAATCAAAATAATGTTAGAGCTTAATAGATAGACATAAAGAAATATAAGGATAGCTCAGATGCTTTCAAACCTAGGTTTTAAACCTTTAAAATTTCAGATAAACAAAAATATGATTTAGTAGAAGTTTAGAGCTTGGAATAGCATTGAAACCTCATGCGCTACCAAAAGTAATCATATAAACAAATATACACCTTAAACTAAAAATCAAATGAAAAAGAGAATGAAAAAGTGGAAGTACCTCAAAGCGTGTTATAAACACTAAGTTCTTGCTTTCTGTTTAGTGTAAATATTCAATTTGCAAAAACTATTTCATAATTAACCTATCATTTTTCCACCTCAAGATACTACTATAGATTACCTCTCTAAAATCGTCAGCATGCTGACCATACTCAGACGTTTCTAAATCAGTTTCAGATGCCAAAACTTGCGTAATTAAGTCAAGAAAACTGGTCCTTCCGGGAAGATTACGTACCAAGAAACTTTCAAAGCCATATCTCCCTTATAATGCGAAGAAGGCCAGTAGAATTAAGGCGCTATATTGAATTTTAAGAGTTGAATGTTATAAAGATATGTAAACAAAATCTTAAGGATGTACTGGATATTGAATTCAGGAAACATTGGGATTAACAATGGAAAATTTGACCTCTTTACTTATGAATAGGTCAATTTGGGTTATGTTTATCTTAAGAATTGATTTCACATACCTAGTCATATGTATGCTCATCAAAAGGTACTTCAAATTTGCAAAGAACAAGTTGGTTGTCACTGAATCCATTCGAGCTCGAGCTCACACGTCTGTGCTCGCGTCTATCTCAAAGCAAGCATGACACCTGTGAATTTAAGCACGAACCCATACTGGAATTCCAAAACTTTGACAGAACCAGAAACAAGTAAAGAGCTCTAAAACGGACACCGCTAGCTAGTTGTTTACCTGATGTTGACCATTTCAATCCAAGACCTGAAATTGAACTCCTTGTGTCTTAATTATATGTGATCTTATTAGAACATCATTGTTGATTAATAAACTGCCCATCTTCCTGTCGTCAAGATGTTGGTATACTAATCGAGAGATCCAACTCCATATATAGAACCTTCCCATATAATACTCAACAGATAAATTAAACCAACGTTAGAGTTTCAAGCTAAAAAAGTAGAGGTGGATAATGGGTAAAAACAAGTAACTGGACGAGCTGGGTTGGGTTGACCTGTCCACATTTTTTCTACTGTTTATAAATGATTTAAGTATTATCAATGAAACTTTAAAACCTTCGGATAATTAGGTAAACCCAACCTGCTCGACCCACCATTCTACCACCTCTAGATACTAATACATTATAAACAAATATGGAAAATAATCAAATACAAGATTACCTCATTCCAAAATCGTTAGCAGGCTGATCATACACACATAATTGTACATTAACTTCAAACACAGATAATTGTACATTAACTTCAAATGCCAGAACTTGCATAATCAAGTAAAGAAACTTTGCACCTTCTATGAAGATTACGTCCCAACTAAATTTCAAAGCCATATCTCCCTGATAATGCTAGAATTATGGGATTCCATTGAAGTTTCAAGAGTTGAATGTTGTGAAGGCATGATAACAAACTGCAAATTTCAAAAGAAACATACCTTCCATTTCAATCACATGTGATCAATGTTTAGTATCAACCATATTTCTGATCGACAAAAATCTTAAAGTTGTACAAGCTATTGAGATAAGAATTTAATCGTTCCGTATTGAGACATCTATTAAAATACAGGTCAAATAAACTTGATTATAGATTAACCAGACAAGGCTAAAATATATTTTATATGCTACGAAAACATTTGATAAGAAGTCAGGAAACACTAGATTAGAGGGCAATTATGACCCATTTACAAATAAATGGGTCGATTTGAGTTATGTTTTATACGTAACGGGTCAAATTGATTTAAAAGAAATTTTTTAAGAAACGGGTCTGATGGGTCGGAGGGATCAAAATTAAGTCAATATTCGTCCAAAGTTTATCTTCAATGAAAAAAGCATCCTGCATTTAATTAGAAATTATTATATTAGAAACCGAATAATATAATTTTTGTAAACATCCTAGGTACGCCAACTTTTTAAAAAAATGTACTAAAAAAATCACATGTTAATTAAAGAAGAGTATAACAAAAAAACCAAACATACGAAGCCCCATTTGTGCATCAAACTCAAGAGGGAGGTACATAGAGAGAATGTTTACCTTAAAAAATGAGGCGGAGAAAACATCATAATCCAGAAGGTATGTAGGACGACCCAAAGAGATAATTGCAAATTATGATTTATATGTAAACATATGATTTTAACAAGCAAAACAACAATTAATGATAGAAAGATGAAAACACCTTAAAAGCTCCTCATCTAGAACATGTAGTTTCGCCTGTATGAGTACTCTAACTTCAGCTAATGTTTCATCCTCTAGAATGACTAAAAGAAATGGTTCCCCAAAGTTCTGTATTTCGCGTTAGCATATTTGTGAAAACTTCAGAAAACTAAACAGTTTGCTCCGTTTTTCATTGATGAACAAAACACCTAAATATATAGAAATAAGAAACCTGATAATGACAAGAATGGAAATGAAAAGAGTACTTTGTGTTTGTTCCCTATTGCCTTCTAGTTCACAGTCGAGGATTACATAATTATTAATATGTTAATTAGGATTACATAAACCTCAATTTTATGATACTAATTTCAATATTCAAATGAATAAACATATGACGCTGTATGCATTTAATATGGACTTTGTAACGATTCTGTTCATCCCATTGACCCGTTCCCCTTTCAGCTATTTTTTTATTTGACACATATGAAGTAAAACACAACCCAAATCGGCCCATCTATAAGTAAGTTGGTTGATTTTGCCAATTCTAGTCCATTTTATTACAATTAAAAGCACAATCTAACACACACACACAACACATAATGGGTACGAGTAGAAACCGCCTGGTTGTGAGATGCGTATTTCTTAAAATGATAAACATGAATTAGATTATCATGCGGCCCCAGGTTCTTCTCTTCTGTCATAAAAAGATAGTTTCATAACCTGTAAGGAGAAGTTAAAAATATGGTATGCAATCTATAAATGTTTAAAGCATACCTCCTCATCACGTAACATCCAGTACTGATCATTATTAATGTTCTCGATTTTTCATCGATGGAGAATACCTGCCTATATAGAAGATGAAAGAAAAATTACTTGAATTGGACATTCTGGTACTATTTAAACAGTGATTCTAAACAGTTTCTAAAATACTTTGACAGTTACGAATAATGTTTGTATATTTGTAAGTTAGGACATCCTTTCTTATAAAATGAACGGAACCGAGGAGGTCATCTAGATTAGAAAGGTACGATTGACTTTTTAACACATGACTTACTACTTTACAGTCTATTAAGATATGCATATGTTCAATATGTACCTTGTAAATCTTGCGAGTAAAAAACTCTAGCAATCGAAGCTTTGAATTACTATTAGATAACTCAACCTGTTTAATAACACATTGATTATTCAATTGATACTTCACAGGCATTCAACATAAGTCTGCAATCAGGCATGCAAACGACACGATCAATAGTTACTATTAGTTACTATAACAAACAACATTAAGTACAATTGGAAAATTCAACGCATTTACTTATGCATGGGTCTATTATTAACTTATAGTTATGTTTTATCTTTAGTGGGGCAAGCAGGTAAAGTGAAAAGAATTATTAATAAAAAAAAAGGTAATGGCTTTATTAAAACAACAATTTTATTTTTTATAATGTGATATTTGTTACCTTACTTACTACACCAGTTACTTGGAAAAAGTTTAACAAATTAGGAGAAAGAAACATGTTTTTGGATTGCTCGGAGTGTCTCAATCCGTACCAAAAAATACCCATTTTGACCCCTTATATCTGCCCATTTTCCCAACTCTAGCATATAGCAATGAAGTATAGGTGAGGGTAAATTAGAAGCACGCAAAGTCGTTATGCTTACTATCAACTTAAGTTCATCGATCAAATCTCCCACAATGCTTTCTTTTGGCAATCCACTGCTAGGTAAGACAACCTAGTAATGATAAAAGGAAAAATACAAAATGATAAAGTTAAACATAAAACAATGAAAGTGATAGTTGTAAGTCAATACTTCACTTCATTCTTTAGTTGCATGACCAAAAACCAACCTTCAGCGTTCTGATGCCTAGCCGTTCGGAATGAGGAATATCCAGTACTGCATAATAAAAATTGTCTGAAGTCTGCACAAAAAGAAAAGCATAATAATTATTTCCATATTTCTGTAAGGCACGTTCAAATGGAAATAACCAAATTTGTTAGGTAACAGGTCAAAACACGTGATTTTGATACAGGTTGACTGACCCGAACCCTTATTGTTCTAATAACTTTTTTGTATGTAATTGATCGTGTGTTATAGATTATCATATAGAGCAACTTACTTCAGTAATGATAAAGTACAAATAACCATCTATTAGTGGATGAGCATGTTTGGCAGATGTTCTGCTTCTTGGTGCTTGATTGGGTTGCTTGGAATACGAATCAAGAGTTGTAAGCCTAAGTTTGGATGAAACTTCTAAGGTCATATGGGAGGCAACTCTAGCAACTACATCATCAAAGATGTGTTGTTTTGACCTGTAATGCAAGAAAGTCAATTCAGAAAAGATGGAGCGTTAGGATAGAGACATTCTATAATTACCATCTGAAGTGGCTTCTGAAAGCAAAAAATGTCTGCATCTTTAAACAAAATTGAGTATGAATTTTTTTTCTTCCATGTCGTTCAACTGAGATGAAAAAGAAAATAGAAACTACAGTTGAAGCAAAAACCATGTTTTCTTACGTGAGGATGTGACTGAATAGCAAGACATCCAATTTGTCCTTCCTTAATTTATAATCATGTCTTTTTGCTTGACCTATTTATCATCAACAACCAATTAAGCAACAAAAACTTTAACATACTCCAAGAGTAATTCTGATAACAACCAATTCCCTTCAAGAACCAAGAAACCATAAACAACACAAAATCAGAACCACATGAAAGCAATAACTGATAGCAATAAATGAAAATCCATACATTAAATTGCAGATTCATAAAGAATCAATTAAACCTATATAAGCCATTTTTTAAAGCAACAAACAGAAAGCTATAAACACAGTCTCACAAAGAATCAATAAAATAAAATCTATATAAACCATAATTTTCACAAACCGTAACAAAAATCAGAATCACAAGAAAACAACAAAAACAAATCAAATTTGTACGATAAATAAAAAAGACTCTCAATGAATCTCAATTCTCAATTAAACCCTAACATCATAACGACGAGATTGCAATAAAAGATAGCTATAAATAAATAAAAGTCCAAACAATAAATCATAGATTCATACAGAATCGATGAAAGTCATATAAACCCTAGTATTCACAAACCCAAAAGAGAGCTTCAAATTCATGCAGATAATCACGAATAAACACACAAAACATGCACTTAAATGATCCACAATCAATTTAACGATCAAAAAACAATAAAATTGAATGAAAAACGAACACAAAATAGAAAGAAAGAAACTGGCCGTGGGTGAAGATGAATTGATTGATCGCATGAATTTTAGAAGAGAGATGATTTATGGCGAAGAATTTAGATTAAGAGCAGAGTATGTTACACTGAAGTTCTATGGCCATACATATATATAGGTTGCCTTTGTATGTTGGTTCATAAAGTTATGGGTGGGATATTGTAAGATACTTAGACTAACGGCTATAAAAATATATAGGTCGGTGTTTGTATCATTGTATGGACCGAGTTTGGTTCATTAAGTTATAGATAGTGACACGTTAGCATTTTTTTTATAAAAATTGAACAAATATCAAATATTGTTAATGATGGACAAAATAATTAGAAATCTTTTTCAATTTCACTCTTTGTTTAATTTATTTTTTTCAATTAATATATAATTTAAAAAACTTAATTTTTAAAATAAAAATACATTAATTAAGTTAAAAAAGATGATCTTACATTAACTTAAAAATAAAAACACAATTATATTAATTATTTCGAACACGAAAATTTGACAGGAGGTTCTAAATGTATTCGATATTGCAATCTTGTAGTTCTCTCTCCATACGAAGATGCACTTCAACCCCACAAATGGGACATAAAATACAATTTATGTCCATCCTACGAATAGAAAGATTAAACCTAGTAGGCAATTTATCCAAACTAACTTTCTAAGCAAAAACATTTATTTTTGTCGGAATAGACTTTACCTGTCGGGTTGGCTCAGAAACCATTGGTAATCTTTGATCCTCCAAACACTTTCGAACTTACCTAACTGTGAACTCCCCAATAACCATCAACGACCAAACTCATTTATCTTGTATTTGAGGCAAAACAACATCCAATAATCTGGAAGCCAAAACTTAAATCTGAGCTACTAGAGATGGCAAAAAAAACCCGCACCTGATGGGGAACCCGATCCCCACACCCGATTTGACCGGGCAATCCCCGAGTTGACCAAGTATGGGGACGGGGAATCCCCGAATTTGAAAACCGGGGATGGGGCTGGGATGGGAATACCCCTCGGGTCCACATACCTATACCCGAACCTACACTAGATAGTGATTTTATCGGGTCCCCGAACCCATACCCACATTACATACATTATAATGATATTACATAACATAAATTATATACATTTTTATAATATAACCAATATATGTATATGTTAAAATTCTTGATTTTTAGAAATCCTAATATATTATCATATTGTACGCTTCGTTATTTCAGCTCAATGTTTCGTATTGTCAAAGTCGTTTTCCCAATTTTAATAACGTGTTACTCAAACTTGTTTCAATTAATCAATAAACCTTAGACACCTTTTGATATCTCTATGTAATAATAAGTTGATGTCATATTTAGTCTTGCAACAAATCATAAGAACTTATGTTCGTTAATGTTGTCATTTCAGTAGTTTGTTTATAATTAAAGTTAAATTGAGAATGGGGAAAGAAATCCCCGAATACCCGATGGGGATCCTCGATCCCCATCCCTATATGGAACGGGGATGGGGATACAAAATCAATCCCCGACGAGGATGGGGATGAGGAGCGGAAAACGGGGGTGGGGACGGGAAATGAGATCCCCGACAATCCCCGCCCCATTGTCATCCCTATGAGCTACTGCTACGCCTCCCGTAGAATGACGTCTAAAAGAATGAGATATATTCTGATGGCCGATCTTATTTGCAACAGAGATTCCTTTAATCATTTCCAAAACATAAAATCTTGGGTATTGAATTTTCAATGGCACGACTCCCATCCAGGAATCGTCCCAGAAAATAGTATCAACCCCATTACCCACCTTTTTCATGCAATAAGCAAGTATATCTATTCCTTGGAGCTTTAAATAATTTACTTCTCATACTATATCCAACCAAGCAGATGAACAAGAAGACTTTGGCGAACGATCAATGTAACCATGATCTCCATAAACTGCTTTTATAAACCAAGCCCACATGGAATCTTGAGTTTTAAACCGCCAAATTCACTTAAACATAGAGCACGGTTTAGAGCAAAAAAAACTAGAAACGCCTAACCCACCTTTATGTTTGGAAGCTAAAATGTAATCACATCTAGCCCATGATGATTTCTTTTCTTGAAAGTCCCCGCCGTTGAGAAAATGACTTCTAATAGCTTCCATTATTTTTCAACACTTCCATTGGAACCTTGAAAATGTACATATAGGAATCGATCCAAAAATCAATTTTAAAAGAGTTAGACGACCACCAATGGAGAGTGTTTCAACTTCCATTTAGAAAGGCGACTCATAATCTTCTGAACTATATCCTCCTATGTTGTAACCCAAGACATCACACGACCAACCTTAACGCCTATGTATGTGAATGGAGCTCTAAATGTAGTGCAACCTAACTGAGTTGTGGCATTCTCCACTTGATCCGGAGCCACACATAAGCCCATCAACTTGCTCTTATGCATGTTTATACAAAGACCAGATGCATGGTAAAAGCATTTCAAAACTTGAACTATATTAGAGAGATTCTGAACATTCCATTAACCAACAAAAAATGCAACGTCAGCATCAAAACAAATGTGATAAATTCATCGAAATACAGAACATATTGCATACGGCTAGACTGAAATTACTCTTTTAGACTTAAAAAAGAAGCTCACATTGAGTAAGATATTCTACATTTTCTTAAACAGAACAATTGTTTGTCTATGGCAGTTGTTACATATCGAATATTTTAAGTTTTTCAAATATTAACTAACTACTAATTAATGATGGAAATTGACAATGATCTATTACAGAACATGAATAAAAATGTTTTATCAAAAAAATTATTTCAAAAATGTTCGAGGAAGAATGACACTTTTTAATAATGATAAAAAAGTTTAACTTTAACCAGCTTAGATTATCCTCATTGAGATTTCCGTCAATCTAGTTCTTCATGTTTTTAATAAAAAAAAATAAAAATTTAAAATTTGTAAGTGGTCTAGATCGCATAAACATTACAGCTCACTATCAAAGTTCATGGAGATTTTATTTTATTTTATCTTATGTCACATTTTTTATATATTTTTATTTAATTTTATATCTAAAATAAATAATTTATTTATTCAAAATGAAATATTTATTTTTAATATTTCTAGTAGTTTTTAATAAATTAAAAATAAACATAAATTACATTTATTAACTAAAAGTTTGGTTTGGTTTGAATTGGGTTGATTGCTAACAGGTGTGAGTAATTGGGTTGGATTGGATTGTGTAAGTGGTAGATAAAGATTTTTTTTAATAGAAAGATCCGGTTGAGTTGGATTGTTAATGAAGATAGTCTTATAAGATAATAATACGGTTATTATTGTATGCTTATAACAATTTTGACAACACTAATTAATTCTCTATATATATTTGAACCATTTTACATGGCCTACTTTCTTATACCGCATATGATCTTTCAAATTTGTTATATTAATGGTTTAAATTGTTCTATGTTATTCTTTTTTTTTTATATAGATAGATAGATAAAATAGATTGATAGATATAGATAGATAAAATTTTCATCTCAATATTCCAATAATTACAATGGCTTGCGACCTCATAACAAAAACACAAGAAAAATTATTGTGAACTAGGGTTGCCATTCATAATGTGCTATGAAGTTTCAAGACCTACAAACTTTTAAGAGTCTTTCAATGCGACTCAAATTAATATTTATAGTTTTAAAAGTTAAACTAAAGCGAGCTTAGCTAGTTTTTGCTTGGTACAAGTCTTTTATTAATGGGAAATCTAAAAAGTTGCCCCCAAGAAAAAAGAAATAAAAAATTTTGCCTCAAAAATTCGAAACTGTACAAATATATCATATCCGGTCACAAGTCAATTCGTGACTTGCGACCCCGACTCCGTAGTTTGCGACCGGACTACTAACCTTGCGACCCGTTTAACCCGTTGATCAAGTGACTTGCGACCCGAGACCTTGTATTTTGCGACCGACTAGCAACCTTGCGACCGACCGGATTATTTTGCGACCCTGTTCATCGTTACTTGCGACCAGTTCGTCGTGACTTGTAACTCCGATTTAAGCCACCATTTTTTTTTTTGAAAAGGTCGAAAAGATCAATTTTTGACTTTTTCGAAATTGATTGAGGGTTATTGTTTAGTTACAATTCACATTGACCGTAAATTTTACGAATTTGAAATTGGAATTTTCTATAGCAAGTTATGAGCTGTCAAAGTGCGTTTAAAAGTCAAAATTAACGTAAAATGTCAAAATTGAAGGTCAAAAAGGTTGAATTTCGAATTTTTTTTGGGACAAACTAGGCAGTTTGCCAACGAATAGATCTCGAAAATATACACAAATTCAAAAAAAACAGTGACTTAATCGGAGTTATAAGCCAAAAGATATGACTTTTCAAAGTTTACAAGAAACTTAACACAATTTACAAAAAAATGAAAGTCAACGTAAGTCAAACTTAAGGCCGGGTCACAAGGTTTTTTTGGCGGTCGCAAGAATTTGAAACGGGTCGCAAGGTGTTCGGTCGACGTACGGGTCACGTCGTAATTTTGGGTCGCAATACCGAGTCGCAAGGTCGCATTATCCGGAGTCGTAGTCGCAAGTCAACGAGTCGCAAGTCACGTTTTGACTTGCGACTGGATAGGGTATTTTGGTATAGTTTCTAATTTTTAGGGCAAAGTTTTTTATAACTTTGTTTTTTAGGGCATTTTTTTAATATCCCTTTATTAATAGACATTTACTAAATTATTAAATTAAATGGCACGACAATTAAGAAAAAAAGAAGAAGAAGTCACAAATCAAATATAATCTACGTATCGACAACATGCATGTATATATATAAAATCGATTTTAATCCAAACAAAAACAAACTTTTCAATTTTTAACTAAACCACGCGATCAAATCAACCAAATTATGTAAACCTAAATGATTTAAAATAAGTACAAATGACTCTGATACCGTTGAATTAAAGGGTTAATAAGGTTACTTATTAATTAAAAATAATAAATTAATATTGCTAAAAATTAATCATAAAGAAATACTCTTTGCCACGGATCCAAGTACTTGTATTTAGATCAATCTAAATCAATGATGAAGATTAGAAGACTTATGTCTAATTAGTCGGCACGAACTAACTTCATCTTCTTACTTGTAGGTGTTAACGAATCCATACCAATACAAGTAACCTTTGGAATAACCGCTAGCGTTAATCTCTTGTACGCATTTAACCTTGCTAACAATTAACAACTAAAGCGTGCAAACCAGATCAAGAGCAACACTTGTGTGTCTGTGTCGACAGCCCTAAAACCGAATTTTCGGTTTGAGGTTTGTGGGTTTCGGTCGACTACATAAGAGAGCGAGGGAGATAAGGGTTTTGGGGTTTCGAGTGCATATGTTGATTACCCTAATCTAGTACACTAGATGTTCTATTTATAAACACACTTAAACTTGTTCACCAAATTATATTAGATTACAATATAAACCTCAAACTTTATATTTAGTCACTAAATATAATAATCTCATTTTAATTAATTCATAATTAATTAACCTCACATTTATTAACATTATAATAAATGTACTTTCCGTTGGAAATGAATTAGTATGGCTCATTAGTATTTTAACCACCGAATTAAATGATTTAATATAATTACCGTGCACAAAATCATATCAAAGCTGTTTCTATATATATTGAGCAGGTGTTCGCCCATATTTTGGGGTCAAGTGGTTAATGGATTCTACGAGCAGAGTTTGCTAATTTTGGTGTGAAGGTTTGTGTTTCCGTGTTCATCAATAGTATCATGTTTTTGCTGTCAATTGGAACTTCGGCAAACAAGTGATGAAGTTGTCTCGTTTTATGGAAGATTATGGTGTTGGTTCTGTTTTTGGTAATTCAAATTTTCAAATTTTCAAGTTTGTTAAGTTTTATTTTTAACAAGGTTAGAGTTGCTAACTGGTTCACTCGAGATGATGTTTTGCAACCTGTCAATATACAACTCAACTCAGATTGATCTTTTCGATCATATGCAATATAATCTGTTTCGAAAAAAACACAACAAGACACTAGTAATCTAGGTGTAACATCACTCATTTAAAGTTTTAAACCTTCAAAAATCTTGATCTTACAATGATCGACTTTTGAGTAATAATATATTTGATTGTTGAAAACGAACATTTTCTTGGAACATTAATCTTATAGGTAATTTTAGGAATGGAAAAGGAACTCTAATGTTAAACCACATAATAATCGTTGAAGGAGAATAAATCCCTTCTTAACACCTTACAAAAGTAACACAATCACCTTCAAAACCAAAAACCAAACATTTTACTTTAACTTTTGTTTTATTTCATCCCATCCCATAAGATATATGTCACGATGTTTCAATTACAGTCAATCATCTTTAAGACGATTAGCGTCGTATACGCGTTCATATTTATCACGTCCACATTATTCTTGAACGGTGTCAATTGCAGAAGTATCATCACCTTAAAGCCACAAGTTGTGGATGCATCCGTTCTTCATTCAAAAGTTGCACCAAGAAAAACTATTGTAGTCGACGTCAATGGGTCAGAAAATTTTAATTCTATACAAGAAGCCATTGATTCAATTCCTAGTGGGAATCAAGAATGGGTCGTCATACAGGTTAAAAAAGGAATTTACAGGTATTTACCTACAATATTTATCTTATTTTGTACATTTTTTGGTCCATAATTTCATCTATACGACTGACCCATATCAAAAGTTCAATCTTTTAAAATAATGAAAACAAATTTTTCATTTTTATGAAATTTATCATCATATCATAAAGTAAATAAATAGATATGACCCATAATGTAATATGTTGTAACTAATATAGGGAAAAGGTGACAATTCCAAGTGAAAAGGGTAACATTATGTTGATGGGAAGTGGGAGGACTAAAACAGCAATTGTTTGGTCACAAAGTTCTGAAAACAACTATGAATCTTCCACTTTTAAAGTTGAAGCATCTCATTTCATTGCCTTTGGTATAAGCTTCAAGGTACTGATCTAGTTTTCAATGCACAAGGTACAACACTAACAATGCACGATTATGACAGGCAGCTAAAACAATTATTTATTTTTATTTTATTTTATAGAATGATGCACCTACAGGGATTGCTGATACCTCACATAACCAATCTGTAGCAGCATATGTTGGTGGTGACAAAGTTGCATTCTACAGTTGTGGATTTTATAGTACTCACAACACTCTTCTCGATAATAAAGGTAGACATTACTACGATCGATGTTACTTTCAAGGTGCTATCGATGTCATTTTTGGTCGTGCTCGTTCCATCTTTCACGTAAGTTTACTATGTTATTCATATCATAAACACCTTCTTTTAAGAAAATAACTTTTGTTCTAACTTAAAAATAAAATGTGTTTTCTTTGGGGGGTATGGATTTAGGAATGTGAGATATTTGTGATTGTGGATAAACGAATAGAGATTGGAGGGTCCGTTACAGCTCATACACGAATGAGTGTAAATGAAAACACAGGATTTGTTTTCACTAATGGGAGAGTTTACGGAATTGGGCATGTTTTCTTAGGACGACCACAAGGTGACCATTCGAGAGTAGTTTTCGCAAACACTTATATGTCTAAATCCGTAAGACCTGAAGGATGGAGTGACTGGGACCATCATGGCAGTCTAGAGTAAGCTTAATCAATTCTTTGTCAATATATATGCACATAGTAAATCAAAAATATAATCATATAAATAGTTACTAATTAATCTAACAGAATCTGCAGGAATCTATACCATGCTGAGTACAATTGCCATGGGCCTGGGTCTAGTACGGATGGGAGGGCTCGATGGTTGAAGAAACTTAGAGACGAAGAAGCTGCACCTTTTCTGTCTACAGATTTTATCGATGGCAAAAAATGGTTGATAGCCGGGCAATCTTCTACATGATATATTGGACGCTTAATTGGAGAAATGCTAGTTCAATGGAGCTGTAGATTATTTGTTCCATAACAGTTAGGTTATGTATTTTTTAAAATCTATTTATTTTTTTCTATAGGACATGAAGGCATGAAGCATTTAGTGTAAGATATTTTGTAAATTAATAATTGGGTTATTATGTATGGGTTGCATCTCACAGTCATGTTTAACATACTCCATGTATGGATCACATTTCTTGTACTATTTGTTTCGTTTTGGTCAATCAATTTAACATGTATCTGAATCATTTTGTTTGACACAATTTGAGGAATATGTTTTTAAGGACATGTAACATATTTCTTTGTCAATTGTTTCTTGAAAATTAAAATATACAGATTCTTTGACCACACGGTTCACGGTTCGATTATTGAAGGCTCATTGCTTGATACTCTGTATATTATTTAGAATTTCGATAAACATAGCCGTAAGAGCTACGATTAATTCATGTAAGTTACGATTTTCGATAAACATAGCCGCAAACAGTTAACAGTTTTTCATGTACGTTACGATTTTCACATGACAGTTAAATCTTAACCATAGTCATACGAGGGCTGGGGCTGTATTTAACAAAATCCTACTATAATATTTATCGAAATCAATAAAAAAAAAAATGAATAGGACTGATCTATTTTAGGGGGAAAAGACAAAAGAAGAAAAAAGCCCATAAAATATTGGGCCAGAAGATGGGCTGAGCCCATTAGTAAAAAGTTCAAAGAAGGCGAAAGCTAGAAATTGATTTAGGGCAAAAAAACAGACGAAGATTTACAGAAACACAGAAAGGGTTTTGTATAGGAAGCGATAACCATTCATAAATGGAGGGTGGTGGTGATGAAGGAATCGAATCACGAGTTGAAGATTCAAAGGATTTACAGCAACAAAGCAAAGCACTCGATAAACTTACTGATCATGTCGAAGATCGTCAGCTCGATTCAACTCGTGTTCAAGAGGTCCTCTTTTCTTCTTATATTTGTTATTTTTGTAATTTTATTTAATTGATCAATTGGTTAGCTTAATTTGAATATTAATTGTTATAATTATTATGGATATAGGCTATGGCTTCAATAGCTGCATCAAAGGAAGCTGATTTGAATGCTATGCGATTGAGGTTTCCATTTCAATTTACCATTTATCTACTTTTTAATTTTTTATAATTTATAGCCAATTATTGTTAATCACCATGATGAAAAACTTTAATTATTGTTATTGCTCTCTTTCAACTCAATTGTGTATGTATGTGTGTATAAAGCTATCATCAACCATTTGATAATTTGAGTAATACTATTATACTAGTACTACAGTACTACTCAAGCCCTTAACTTGAATACCATGTATACTGAATCAATGCTGCTTGCTGGTTTTATGATATTTTTTTTTTCCTTAAAGGGAGAAAGAGTTGGCTGCTGTTAAGATCAATGCTGCTGAAATTGACATAATCGCCAATGAACTTGAGGTCAGTCTTTTTGCATAACTCCAGTCACATTTAAATGATTGAACACCCTTGAAACAACTGCTTTTGGAGAGATGGTTATTTAAGCCCATAAATATGTGCATGCTTACAAATCACAAGTAACGTTACTTTTTTTGGTTATTACAGTTGGATAAGAAGGTGGCTGAAAGAACACTACGTGAACACAAAGGCGATGCAGTTGCTGCAATCAGGCATTTAATTCAAGTGGGAAATCTCTGAATACAACAATATTCAAGATAACATAGGATTCGGTTTGAACTCCATATATTTCACGACTTTACTTGTTATATCCATTTCCCAAAACAGGGCCCAAGTTGTTGAAGAGTCCTTGTAAAAGCATCCAGTTATATCTTGTGTTTCTATGCAACTAAGCTGACTTTCCCCAATTTAATGCTGCTGAAATAGATATCATCATTTTCCTAAAAAGAAACGATGCATCAGTTTACTAATGTTTCAAACTCGAGATGTCTTTGTGATGTGATTTTCTCCACCTGAATTTTCCTCATTGAATCTTGACTTTTAAGAATGGAATAGTGTTGTCATGTCTTACATGAACTTAAAAACGTAGCCAGCTAAGATGTTAGTTGTGATTCCTTGCAAGGTGTTAATGGATAGCTGGTTGTGTGAAAACACACTATTTTTGGTATTACGCTATGGCTTGTGTTAGCAAGCAACCAGAAAATGATAGATACATGTGGAACAAATAAACGCCAAAGATGAAGTAACTACACAGATGGTTCCTTTTAAAAATTGTCTGCATACAGATTTCAGATCACTTATGTCGGCAAAAAGTGAAATACCTGAGATCCAAAAGATTTTGGATCATGCATTGTTCTCATATTGCAATTGCTCGACTCCTTCAGTGGACTGAATTTGACCTGTAAATTTTTCTGCAACTCTTTTAGCTCATCTAGTATTTCTTGGAATGTTGGCCTGGACTCTGGGTCATTTACCATGACAAAAACACGAAAAGATTGAACTCGGGTTCATTGGCACAGCTCAGGTTTATGAAGTTTTGCAAATGCTTTCAACTAGGAACAAGTTTTAATGAGACTACAACATTGAACCTGTATAAACATCTTTAATAAGACTAGCCCACTGTGGATCCACATCTTTTGGGATATCTAGCTGTTGGTTCATGAACCCTACAGCTTTCATAACCTGCTAATATCCACTGTTATTAATACACAAGGCTGCAAACTTGGATAGTTATGTCTGGTTCTTCTCATATTCATTTTGTGGATTTGACATATCATATATATGATGATTTGAGGAATTCCGCTGTTACACAATGGCTGCTAAGTAGTGAAGATTGGAAGCATAGTAATGAAGGGTGTGTTACCATTTTCAAACATCACTCCACATCTTCAATTCTTCTCTCATCAAACAAAATGAAACCTAAAAAAACACATCCTTATTCTAATTATATCAAGAGCAAATCCGAACACCTTTCAGAAAAGAGAACTGTATCATATTATCATGAGAAGAATTCCAAAAATATGTTTTCCATTCTCCTTGTGGTGTCCATTTTGTTTCTCCTCATACATTGCATTTACATATATAAAAGAAATAATATACGGAAGAAAAGCTGCATCTGAGTTGAGACCATCCCAAGGGATCTTCTGTGTGGTAATTTCCCACAATACCACACTGTAGCTATATACATGGACCTACAGATACCGAATAAACATTTACAAAATATATAACTCGAACATTAACATAAAGAACACGTTTAGATATACTTCTCATCTGCTTGGTTGGTACGAAGAACTTCGGGAGCCATCCAATCAGGCTAAGAGGAAACCAAAAAGGGAGAATAAGATGCAAAAAACCGTCAGCTCAAGAAAATAATTCAAAGCCACAGAAGAGAATCAGAGAATGCAGGTAAATCAAGCTTATTACTCCATCACACAAGAGTTCCCTTTTGACTTTTGAGGTCAAAATCTCTTGGTACTTCAATATAGTAGAACCTGAATTTTAATCAAGAAGGATAACTGTAGTACCTTTCCTATCCCTTCGTTTGTTGTCACATAAGTTTCATACTCGAGTCTAGAGAGATCAAAGTCACCAATCTATTCAATTGCGAGTGACATGCAATCATTTTTGTTAGTGAATAGTTATAACATTAGACATGATACAAATAAACATGAACATGGGGTATAGTAGTCAAAGCAGATGAAGGATACCTTCACTCTCCAATTCTTGCCCACAACAATATCTGATCACTTCAAATCACAGTGCATAATGGGCGGGTAGCAATTATGATGATAACAAATTCCTAGTGCTTGTAAAAGAACAAGGATAATACTAGCAAATTATCCCATCAGATGAAAATGTAATTATTTTCTGTTAGATGATCATTAGCATAGTACTTACTATATCCATGGCCATATGAAAACGAATCCTCCAATTTAATCCGGCTGTATTTCGGTGAAGTAACTTGAACAAACTTCTACTTCACAAACATTAAAACAACTCCATGAAGCGCATCAATTATTTATGGAGTAATTCATATAAAATTCATAGATTTCCCCATATATATACAAGTGTCTATTTGTGTATTTATTTTAGGAAGGAGATCAGATGACTAACCGGGGAAGGAACTCGGTGACAATGCATAGATGCTGAGGTGAAGTTACAGCACCTAAGAAGAGCAATATATTTGGATTTCGAAGCATTTTCATTAGAGATATCTTCAAGTCACAAGAAGAATAATAATAAGAACCAACTGACAATTGAACCAGGGCCGTCTGTCTACTAAAATGAGGCCCTCTAAATATATGCTAGCAGATAAGCCGATTTTTAAGCTTCAACGAAGACGGTTCTTAACGTCGAATAGTTATTGGGGCAATAGTTGCATTGACTTTTAATCGTTATATTTATTTACTCATTATATCATATGTTCTTAATATGTTGCACACTTATTTGGGGGTTCTTTTACTCAAACACTAACACGTTTTCGATAGAAAATTGGTTACATTATTCAAATAAAATTTTACATTATTCAAAAAACTATCCAAAAAATCTTTGTAATATACACTCTCTGGGATAAATTTGGAGGCCTCCAAAATGTGCAGTCGCCCATCTCAGACACCTCAAAGAAGGGCCTGAATTGAACACCCTTCCAGAATTACCCGATCTTTTGAAAATACCTCTTGCCTAAAGGAAAGCATTAAATCATGTGAGTGAGTATTCATGTTTGGAGAATGTCTTGAGAACAACATCCTGCATGACACATTAGATGAAACATTACAATCTGAACACAATGTCATTATATTAAGGAGGACGAGACCGAAAGATACTGATCCGTTCTACATAGCATGATAAATGGGTCCACATGAACCTGCCAAAATGTATGTAAACCTTTAAACATCATATACTATATTTTTCTGGGAAATGTGGATATAAGAAGTTAGATGCGACATTCATAGTTTATACCTCTCCCAATCCGTTCTGTAATTATCAAGTCATCCCAATTGATTTCATCTACTATATCAAATGAAGAAGACCTTGGCCATAAAGTATTGTTACCAATACGACCATTGGTATTTGACCATGGTGGACTTACTACTTTTGCAGGGACAATGGAACTCATTCTTATAACATACTTGTGCTCCAGACCACAGTGTAACCAATGCCAACACGACGAGCTGTTGAATCAAAAGATGACAAGGTCTCAGCAGCAACTGTACTCTGGCGATTTGATTTTTGTGGGTCTTTAGAGATCATGAGATTCGATATCTCTTGTTTGAGGTGTCACACCCCGCCAAATCCTAATCAGAGTTAAGTGCGGAAGAATGGGGCGTGAACGCGATTAGTTATCTAACTAATCAAGAGCATATGATTATAAACGGAACATTGTATTAGAATGCCAATAATTGTTTGTTACAAGGCGTAGCGACTGTTTAAGTCGCTAAAGTAGTAGAGTTATCAAAATACAATCGTTTGGAGATTTCACAAATATAACTAAAACAGTTTATAGTAATACAAAGGAAATCACGTGAGTTTTCCAAAAATGGCATCCTAAATGATAAGGTAGGCGCGGGTCCCAATATGCATGCAAATCTTACTTCAAAGCTAATTCCCTGAAAAACATAGTTAAAGGGTCAACAAAATTGTTGAGTGAAATCCACAGGTTTAAGACTCAATCATTTAAACCAATCGTTTAGTAATTATTTCGCAATTCATATCGTGCCAATCATGGCCAAGAGTACGATGATATACAGTTTAAAACAATAAATAGCTGACGGTGATCCCCCGAAGGTTTGCAAGACCTTGCGAGTTAAAGTGACGACACCTAAGCCTATAACCAAACCACGACTTTTATTGTTTTTGCCTGGGACCATTAAAATATACGCTCCTCATCTCGACTTATAGTCGGCAGTTAGCATGACTAACAAAAGTGGGAGGGATGTCATCCCAATAGTACTATTCGCATATTCGGTGGCTAGGGTCATCTAGCTAATGGTTACAGTTTGTAGTCATGAGGACTTCTATGCACTACAACTAGTTTAACATAGGTTCGCACAAGGATTCGTTGTCAGGTTTTCAATCATCGCATGAAAACAGTTTGTATGTAAACGGTACATATGTTTTTCACCCCAAATTTAGAAAGCAATCAAAAGCAGTAAAATAGGGGCTGTGAACTCACCTGGTGAGCGGTCCGAGTGCTAGCGTTTAATTAAATAAGTTTGCCCAAAAGTCTCCTAGCGTCCTATACGCATGAGTTCGTTTGTATAAGTAGATAGCTAACCGCATATCTAGGTTCATAATGGTAGATGGCTACCCGCATATCTATATTTGTCTATGTAGATAGCTACCCTCGTATCTATGTTCGTTTTCGAAAAGCGTACGACCCGTTGGTGATAGTTTTGTATGTATACGTGTATGTTCCTTGAGAGCTTGGTTACTTCGTTTTTCTAAAGCTTTTCAAAAATGAATTTATAATTTTTATTGCCCTCACACGTTCTTTTTAAACAATTCGAATCGTTTTCGTTACCGGTTTTCCCTCCAAAATTTCTCCGAATTTATCCCGAGTAAAACGAAGTTTTTCTCAAACTAAAATTACTCAATTGAAATCTTAAATTCAAATTTTGGAGATCGAGAATTTTTCCCTCCAACTTTTTTTTTTTTTTTTTTTTTTTTTTAAATCTGAAACAAAGGTTACCCGTCCGGGTAAGGCTTAATCCGACCAGATAAACTTCACACGTCCGGGTGATTGTTGACAGAAGTTCAGCTCAGTTAATTCACTCGTCCGGGTAAGGTCTCACCCGTCCGGGTAAAGCCAAATACTGACTTCACGCGTCCGGGTGGACCCTCACCCATCCGGTAAGGCCATTTTCGGCCAGATTTTCAGTTTTTCAAAAATTGTGTTTTTGGGCTCGTTTTTGACGTTTTAAACCGATTCTTTTTGGATTTTTCTACGTTAAAGCATGTTATTAGTCAAATGAGATAGTCAAGAGTTTCGTTACTCGTTTTTAAAGGCTCGTTTAGCTTCCCGTTTTTTTATCGATTAATGAATCTTTCACCATTTCTAGCTATGATTCCGTTTTAACCCTTTAAACACATCATAATATGCATAGCATTCAAGATCATATATCTAGGTACTCATTCTAACACTGAACTCATTCTTGATCATTTTAAGCTAGTTTCAACCATTCAAACTTTCTAACTAGAGTTTCTAGCATCATTTTTATCAATTCTAACATGAGTATATTTCTAGCATTGCAAGCATTTAAAATGAAGGAAATGATGAGGTTAAAGAGAGTTCCTTACAAAACTTTGAGGATGAAATTAATAAGAAGAAAAGAACTTGAATCTTCAACCCTAAATCCTTTTTAAAACCTAGATTTTTGCTAGCTTTCCTTTTTAATGTTTCAAGTCTCAAGATGATGAGACTTTCCAGAAAATCCAATGGTGGTTATGGGCTTAAATGGTGGTGACAACAATGTGTGTAACTATGGTGATTCATGGTGGATATAAATGGGAGTTCTTGAAGTTAATAAAATGGGATGATGAAATGAAGATGATGATGATGATGATGATAAAACGTTGGAAGGGAGGGAGTATGGAGAAGGGAGTGCAGATTTTTCTGTCAAGTGGGTGTGGTGTGTGTGTTTTGTGCTTCTTCCACTAGCCATAACCCTTAGTATATAAGTAAAGAGTGAGTATGGTTTTCCCATTATTAAATTGGAAAGAAGGATGGTGTGTGGAGTATAGATGCAAGAAAAAAGGAACCAAGAGGGTGGTGGGTAAGGGAGAAAACGGCAGGGAGGTCAAGGGGAGGGCATGGCCCTTTGACTTTTGTGTCTTGTGTGTCTAGTTGTTTTATTAGGTAGATTTTAGTATTTTAAGTTGAGTCTTGATTAATTAGGTGTAATCCTACAATTAAGGTTAATTTGAGGTGATTAAGGTAATTAAATGTTAACTAGTTATTTGTAAGTTTTTTCGACAATGTACGTATGTCACGATTTAATCTTTTTAAATAATTGCGTATTCGTAGTATTTGTTGAGCTTAAATTTAAATCGTGTACGCGTTTGTTCAATTATTTGAAAACATTATGCTCTAACTCGAGCAAAAGAGTATAAGTAAATAAATGTTATATAATTATCAATAGATTAACGTTGTTTATGAAAGTTTATCACCAACGTTCGCATCTGTCAGAAATCATCCGTTTAATCGCGCAATTCTAAACAATTACGTAAGTGTAATGCGTCACGCATTAAAGTAAAGTACACCAAAATGTGCAACGTGGGCGTGTGCTACACTTATCTCATTTTAAATCGAATCGATTATAATTACGAGGGAATTAACATAAGAATGCATGTTAATTGTGTACGGAAGTATACCGGTTTTCGAGGGTTGTCACATGAGGTAAGCATGGGTGTCTTCTAGCTTTTAAATTCTCCTGACTAATTCTTCAATTTGTGTTGTTGTTACTTTGTTGTGAATGATGATGTTCTCCATATTGCACTGTGAATCAAAGTATCATTACATAAGTTATTTAAGCATCAAAGTTTTCAATTTTGAGGACTCAGAGAGATCAACAAACCAGCAGACTGCATGCACCAAGTTTTAGACAAAATGAGACACACAGCTGTCTGTCTGATGATAATTTGATCAAACCATTTGGCTTTGAAATCACATGTACAATATATCTACAAAAAGATGTTGTGAGTATTTGATCAACCAATTTGTCTTTTTTGATCAACTAATACTTTTTGCTCTAGAATCAAGATTATAGGAGGCTCTGTCTTGATATGTCCATTGAGATGTAACTTTTGGAATAAAACTTGCTGGTTTGACTATATTCCCTTCATCATCCAGAACAATATCTACTGGTGTTCCCGAAATAATAGGTCCTTATGTTAGAACTCTAAGCATTTCATCATGTACCCCAGATAAATGCTATTCACCCTTTAGTTTTCAATGGGCAAAGTTTGTTCCATTGAAAATAGAGATGCATTTTCTGGCCATCTATACATGTTGTATAACTTGCGTTGCAATTTGATTGATTGGTTCTGGTTATAACTTAAAACGTTAAGATTTATATATTAACAATTCAAATCTTATTTGCTCTGATACCGGTTGTTAGGTCTTAAAGTCTTAAGCCAAAACTTGGATTCGATAATCAAGTAGAGTTTCAAACGTTTAATACTAAATGATTTAACAATATTAAGTATTTAAGTAATTTAGCGGAATTAAATAACAAATAGATGAACTCAATAATCAATGTATGTTATTGAATATGTATAAATCGATGTTTACACAAGTTGTATGTATACGCAAAGTATGAGCAGGTTTTTCTAAACTTAATTGCTTGTATTTATACAAGTATATAAGAAATAAGTTAGGAAAGGGAATCCTCTTATTTCTCAAACATATATTAGATAGCAACTACCTAGTCGATATGTATGGAAACTAGATAACTAATATTTAAAATACAAATCTTCATTCTTTGTAGTTATCTTTGTATCCTCTCAGATGCCAGCTGTAAAGATTATCTTCTTCCGAAAATCTTTAAGTCTTCATTCTGCATCTGTAACTCTAAGTCTGAAGTCTCTGTTCTATAGTTGAGGCCGAAACCTGGTTGAATCTGAAACTTGGTTTAGTAAGCTGTTAGTATGAAAACTTCTGATTCAAAAAACTTCAGACTGAAAATAAACACTTAGAATATTTTATAGACTTAGAACTTTAGTTGACTTATCAAATTCATAAGTTGGGTTTAGTCATTGTATTTCTCAACGTGTATACTTCTTTCCTCACAAACAAATAGTGCTCATAGGACCAAATAAGTCCATATGAACCATGTGAAGTGGTTGATCACTAGAATTTAGTACTTTAGATGGAAATTAGGTCTTACTATGTTTACCAAGAACATAGACAGAACACTATTTATCCTTCTTGTATGTGAGTTTTGGTAGGCCCCTCACCAATTTTTTCTTAGATAGAAAATTGATGTTCTTGAAGTTTAAGTTTGATAACCTTTAATGCCATAACTAGCTCAGTTCAGGGATATATTGAGTATATAGACAAGTTCCAACATTTTCGTCTGCTGAACACAAATATAAGAGATACACATCTCTTTTTCTCTTTGCAAGTAGTATAGGCTTACCTTTGGGAGCATAGATGACTCCAACTCTCTTCCTTAATCTGATTTCATTCTCATCATCACACATCTGGCTAACACTCAGTAGATTGTGTTTCAATCCCACCACATATGCAACCTGATATTGCTTATTTTTATATATTTTTAGTGGCAATATCATTCCTAATTGTACATCATCTAAGTTGATTACATAAACTTACGATACTTATTTAATTTGAGATTGATTTCAGGAGAAAATGTTTGAGAGAGATTTTGCGAGACTTTACCGTTTTGGTCATCTCTCCCTCATATGAACTTCAATTGAGTTGATTCAAAAGCTCAAATTCTTGAACTCAAAGGATAAAGATTATAAAAAAAGGAAAGTTTGGAAACCATGAGTACCCAGCGGGTACCTATCGTACCAGTCGTGTATTATCTCTAACGGGTTTTTCTTCTTTAAAACCCTAAAAACGAGGATGCTTTATTCTTAGGCGATTTTGGGTAGCTTTTGGGGAGATCCTAGGTTACCAAACACCATCTTCATCATTAGAGAAGGGAGAAGGGACAATTGATCATCAAACATCAACAACATTCGTTTTCTTATGTTAATTTTCGTTTTAACACAACTGTAAATTCTCATTCGGGCAGACGTTTGTGCTTTAGTAAACTTCACCCTCTTTGCATCAACAACACTTGAAAATCCCTTGGCAAACGTTGCCCATGTCGGGTAAATCCTTTAGTGCCCTCTTTCGTAATCCATATCATGCACTTTATAAGAGATTTGGTGAGTGGTGTCATTTATCAACTTGTTGAACAATGGAGACGAATTCAGGACGAGTCGTTGTTCGACGCCGCAACCCCAAAGTATGCATTACGAGGCAACGACATCAAGCATGATCGTCAAATACCCGTGATCTCGTCGTGTGTATTGCCCTTTCAATGCATTTGGGCATTGTGTCCAAGGCCAATGCATACAATCTATGCTTCCAAGAATTCGCAGAAAACCATGAATCTCTTCATGTAAACGTATGTGTATAAGTCAAATATGCACCTTGTAAAATTTTGAAACACTAGAGGAGATACTCGTTTATTCAGTATTGGACCATCTATAGCAGTCATATCAATTTTATTAAGTTATTTAGTAATTCCTTTTGGGTATGACCTTGTTCTAGTCGATCTCAGTATCAGTGTTTTTTTATGGATTGCTTGTAATGTTTCACGTGACGTTCTTTCCGACATTTGAAAATATTTGTCAACTACATTCGGTGTTGTGCCGTATGCCAATGGGTGTAGGACGGATGTCACTTTTTGAATAGTGCTAAAACCCGGAACATCACGTGCATCGAGTTGTTGTTGAAATTATAGGAAATAATCGGTATAGGGTCGATAGAGTAACTAGTTATACCTTCAACAATTCTGATGAATAGTCGCACTCTCATAGCGGCGTTTGAAATACTCCTTGGGGTATTTCGAGTTTTCACCAAAATTGTTGATTAACGTACGGTGTACACCACCCCGATTACGCTATATGTACCGACGTGTACATGACCGGTTGGAACTTTTGGCTTCTTCTCGAGGAATTAAAGAATGAGTATTTTAATGTGTTTAAAATTTTGTTTGAAAATGAGAATGAATGTCTTAATGTGTTTAAAATTATGTTTGCAGTGTGGTACTTATCGATTGAAAATACGGTATAAAAAAAATATAGCTATTTATTTTGGTTATTTAATTTTATTTTTTTCAAACAGTAACATTAAAAATCTACTGGCGGATGCTGTTTCAAAATGTTTTTAAACGGCATTCCAAGTAAAAAATGACAATAAATTTGCTCTTACTCCGTATACTCTAATTAACGTAGATTTCCAATTCTTCTTTTATGATTTATCATTTTCAATAAATGTGTTAAATCGTCAAATTTTTCCTGTATATTGTGCGTGCTTAACTGGATCATGTAATTGTAGATGCTGACATCTTGACAGCATAAATTACGTTTCTCTCATGATTTCATAGTCACTATCTGGCTGTCATATGTTTTATGCATAATTTACAATTTCTTAAATTATTAAAGTACATTCCCTACAATAAATTGCGTATTCTTCATTTTGAATCAACATCCCTTTGTGTTGTTTCATAAAGTGTAGCCAAAAAGTTTGAGATAAAAGAGTTTTTTTTAAGTGCTTCTTTGTTTATCATATGTAGAAGGTATTCTTTAATTTGTTTTCTTGTCAGACAATAACTATTTATGTCTATTACTTGTTATTTCTTGATTTTTCTAAATGAATAAGAATGATATAATCGGTACCACGACCATTAAAATAATTCCATTGAAATTTTTCATAAATTATATATTAATAAGTATTTTTTAACTCGTGCTTTTGTCGTGAGAGATTTCTAAAAAAATTTAAACTCTAATAAAAAATGAAATCTATTAAATTTACAAAATTTGTCTATATATTGAAGTAGTATAACTTGAATAATTAAAGTTCGGTTACAACAAAAAATATCCTGTTTACATGATTGGTTTGTGCGTTTTTTCGAAAGCTATCATAAAACACTAATTATTGTATAAGAGTTAAATTTTAAGCAGAACTTCTAATCAAATTAACTAATAATAAGAAATTTTAAAACATTAGCTACTAAATGTGAAAATAATAAATAAAATCAATAAAACTCATAAACAATGTTTTATTTTATTTTTCTTTCTATAAAGTAGGTAATAACGTAATATGTCATCTTAACATATAATTTGAGGGATGTTATCCTTACAATAAACTATATAATACTTTGAATTATAATGTTTTTCTTATCTTGATTAATTATCACTCTTAAAAGTTATTATTAATGAAAGAATAAGAATCCAAATAGAAAAAAAATAGTAAAAAGGTTTTAAACTTGAGACTCCTATTTATTAGGAGTATATTTTCAATTAAGTCAAATGAATGAGTTCTGAATAATATTCTATTTATTACATATATATATATATATATATATATTAAAAAAACAAAAATTCACTATTTATACATTATTGTACAAATAATCATTTAACATTTGCTGAGGGTTCCAATGCATATATAAATAGAAATAAGATGCAACATCAACGTATCATATTTCCTTAAAAAACGATGAAATGTATCATATATAAAATATAAATATATATGTAAATTATAAATTAGTTATAGTTATTCATGAAAAGGTATATCCAAATAATAACATCAGAAAATAAAATGGCTTTTAATAGCAAGACAAGTGGGTGCTAATTTTGCTATATATAACAAAAAAATGTTTTTGGGAAACAATTTTCGATGCCCTTAATAAGTGGTTGGATTGACTTTTTATACTTTTATGCCCACCTCAATTTTCGAAAGAACTATTTTTGACCAAAAAGTCTGTCTTCTATTTGTTTTTGTTTTTCCTTGTAACTTTACTTTTTAGGGGCTTTTTCTAGTTAGAGTGTGCGATAAGATGAAATAAATTCTATATAAGGATAGGAATTAAATTTAAATAAAAAAGAGATTTTCTAAGAATGAATTAATTAATTTTAATCATCTATTTTCATCGAGATATAAAAAACTCATATTTTAGACTATATTATATTTTTTTATATATATAATTAAAAGAGAATGCAACGAAGAAATCTGAGCCCTTCATTATTTTTTGTAATTTACGATTCAACGATCTTAATTTCTTTCGTATAATTACACTTTTTTCCTCTTAAATATTTGATGTATATATTTAAATTAAAAAAATAGACCAAATATTTTTATTCATTTATAAAAAGTTAAAGAGTCTATAAACTTTATAAAAAAGTTGGTCTCAAAATTTTATTCATTTATAAAAATTAAATTCGTCCGGCGTTATCGCAGATCTATAGACTATATAAAAAATCGACCAAATGTTTTATTCATTTATAAAAATTAAATTCGTCCCACGTTATCGCGGGTCTATAAACTATATAAGTTGAGTTCATTTTCATAGGTTAAGTTTAAATGAGAATGAGAAATTTAGTGAGAACGAAAGAATAAATTCTAATTATTCATTTGGTAAAACTCAACTTTCTTCTCACGGATTATAAAGTTAAATATCTCATAAACGGCTAGTCAGAAAATTATAAAAGTTGCACAATAAAAATTAGTGTGTTACCAGTTTTCAAAACCCATAAAAAAAGTTCGTCGAAAATATACCTTGTGAGATGTTTAATCGAAGAGAAAAAAACGCGGATTTTTATGGTGCAATTTTTATAATTTTTTGACTAGCCATTTGTGAAATATTTAACTTTATAATCCGTGAAGAGAAAATTGAGTTTTACCAAATGAATAATTAGAATTTATTCATTCGTTCTCATTAAATTTCTTATTCTCATTTAAACTCAACGAGAATGAACTCAACCTATATATGGAAATATGTCAAGCAATTTAATGAACATTACCTCAACCTGATAAAGAAAGAGATATTACTTGTTATAAAGCATTGCGTCATATAAACCAACCATAAATTTTCCGAGTTTTTCCATTTAAACCAAACACCCGTTAGATTCTAAATCTGTTTTCAGGTTGGAATAACAAAGTTTGCAATTAAATCATATCAAGCAAGTAATTTTGCACCAATCGTGTGAAATAAAACTTCGAGTTTTAGAATTTGTTGTGAATGAGAACTTTAACAAAAGAATGGAAAGGAAAAAGAAAATAGAAATTACATAAAGTGTGTCCGAACGTTTATAACCATCGATAAATATAAAAACTTAAGAGAAAAAAATAACATTTTCTTTCATCCATTATAATATCGAATTATCGATTTGTGTAATTGTTGTATATTTTAGTGTAATGTAATGGTATTAGGACACGAATTACGTAGTGAGCGATGCACCCCAGCTAAAGTTGCTATGTTTGATCCCAAATAATAATGGGGTATGGGGGTTGTGCCCTTTTGCATGGTCCAAGGAGAGTATCCTTAGTGGGGTTCAAGCGACAGTACTGTTAGCGAAATTTAAAATATTCGTATAGAGTCTGGTATGTGACTCAATTCAACCGACAAAACTATTGAAATTAGTTTAACGGGCCGTTATTGTCACCAAAATGGAAATAAAGAGACTCAAAATGCTATTTTGTTGATAAAAGGATGAAACAAGCAAGTTTTGAGAAACACACGAACTATCTATAAAATTTACTCAAAAATTTGTAAAAGTATACTTACCTTTTGAAAAGTTTGCACCTTTTTAAAAGGAAGAGGTTGAAATATATTAGAGTGCGTTTAGTTACGGAAAACTTCTCATTTTCTCTGAATTTCTTTTTAGAAAATTAAAAAATGAAAACTTCATTTCTTATATTTATACGCATTTTCTAAATTGTTACTAGTTTTTAAGGGATGCAAAACTGTAGAATAGGACAATATGTTTTTAAGGTTTTCTCAATTTCTTATTCTGAAAAATGAAAAACTCTATCCATTATATTTGATCGTGTTATATGAATTTTCATCGATTTTAAGGATACACAACTATAGAAAAATAGAAAAATAAGAAGTTTGAGATATTTTCATAACTAAACCGCGTGAGTGTCCGGTTTTGGAAATAACAATGGAAAACTCGATGTTCAAATTATAAAACCAAAAAGGAGGGAACCTAAAATATAACTAAGTTGAAGAACAATAGATACTGGGGGAATGGGTTTCAAGTGACACGAACACACACACCCAAATCATTTATCTTGATTCATCATAATCAGCCTTTTTGCGTATATGTTAATTCTAATGATCATCTACATCAACAATATTATCTCATTTCCGTAGATCAAACATGTGTCTTTGTGTAAGTTAAAAGACTTTCACTCTCTTTATGTAGTTTCTTGGTTTGGGATTTCTATAAAAACATTTTTTTGATTGATTAACTAATAACCATTATGCGTTTTTGTGTGTGAAAAACTTGAATTAGATGTTATAGGTAATGTGCTTTTTAAGTCCACCTTTGACTTTTCTATCAAGTTATTGATTTGTGGTATCCTTAAAGAGAGAAGAAAATGGTTGAAGCACAACCGTTTGATTGGTATGGTGAAGTAGTATTTCTTTTTTTCATGGTGGTTGTGTTTAGATAATTCGATGTACATATGTGTCCACTTTTTAAGGATAAGTGTGTCCACTTTTTAAGGATAAGTTTTTTGGCATGAATAGCTGGAAGATGATGAATTGATGGATGATGAATTGATTGCTCAAACAATCACGGTGTTTATGTTCTGTCACAATTTTGTGATTTTGTTAGTTTACCGGTTAGGGAATCCTCTAAAATTGTATCTTGAGGTTTGAACTTTAAAGAACCATTTTTTGATACATAAATCAGAGTGTGTGTGTGTGTGTGTTTTCGTGTGGAAGGGTGTAAACATGGAGAAAAGCAAACAACCAACAGCTGATGAGCTATTAAGAAAGATTTTGGATCTCGAAGCACGTCATGTTCAGATGAAACTAGAAATATCAAAAATTAAAATCTCCAATAATCGTCCAAAACCTGACCACCAAAGGTCTAAGTCAGCATCTCCTCACCTACGAGCCATTGGTGAACCACTTAACCATGGTGAAGTGATGGAGCATATAGCTACAAAGCTAACAGAAATTCAGTATTTGAATATAGTGCAGTCAATGGGCCAGGCTATACATATATTTGATCTCAAATATCGTATATTCTTTTGGTGAGCCAATCATTTGAATCAATCAGTTTTTTCGACTTGTTCCTGCAGTTTATTACTATGATTCCTCATGTCAAGTGAGATTGAAGAAGATACACGCATAGTTTTTATTTAATTACTTATTTGGTTGATACAATACGGGAAACATGCAGGAGCAGAACTGCAGAAGAAATTTATAGTCTTACACATGATGAAGTTTATGGGAAAACTCCAACAGAGATCCTAGTGGATCCAAAAGACGCTGTATTGGCTGATTATTTACTGGAACGGACTGTCAGTGGAGAGACTTGGTCAGGGGAGTTTCCTGTAACAAATAAGAGAGGAGAACGCTTTGTGGTTTTTTGTACCAATGCACCATTTCGTGATGAAAATAGACGATTAGTTGGCGGTATCTGTATATCAAGTGATTCACGTCCGTATCATATAATGAAGCCAGGCCTGAGTGTTGGTCTGCCAACGAGGATTGATTCTCGACAACAACCACTGCAGACTTCAACAGCCTCAAAAATATCGAATTTGGTTAGTATTCATTTTTTACACTTAGCTTTTGTTAAACGAAAATCTGGGACAACCAATGTAGGTATATGATCACTTTACATCCATCCAAATAGATTCAAAACCAACAATAAACTATGTGTCGAATCACCAACTGAATTGTCTGAAAGATATTAACTTTGGTCAGAATTTGGTAAATTTAGCCTTTGTTTAATAAGTATCACAGTGATTTAAGACAACCAGTGTAAGAAGTTGGTCACTTTACGTCCCTATGAACCAACAAAAAGTTGTTCTCAGATTCACGGAATAAATTGCCTCAAAGATATCATATTTGGTTTGTATTTTGTATATTTACAAAAGATGTGAAGTTTTTATATATTATTATTATTATTTTAACGGAAAACCTACATCCTACACCAAACGCGATGTACCGAATGAAAGTATTTTTTTCACGATGAGAAAACTAAAACAGGCTTCAAAGGTGAAATTGAAAATGAAGATAGATGGTGGGAGTGATGTTGCTACCTCGGATCATTATGAGGATGCACTTGAATGTGAAGCAAGCACCCCTAGTGGGCATTTTGGTTCGTCTCTAGGTGGAGTATTTACTTCTATGAGCACAAAGGAGCATATAATTACTGGAAATTTCACATCAAACTCTGGTCATGAGAGTGAAAACAAACCTGGGATCCGCAAGATTTTGTCTTCAAAATCAGAAGCATGGATGGGTAAAAAGAGAACCGTTTGGCCATGGAAAGGAAATGAAAGAGAAGTGGAGTCTCTTAACGCTAAACTTGGTTATTTTGGTTGGCAACGTTTAGAAGTCGATGAAGAACACGAGCTGGGTCCACATATAAGTTCTGCAAAGTTCAACTGTCAACCGTGGGAAAATACAAACTTAGGCAGTAATAAGATCGAGGCTTCAGGGCTGAGGCTTTCTGCATCACGTGTTAATAGCACAACTAGCATTAAAAGCAATGCAATTATCAAAACTGAAAAGGGGATAGATAGCATGGATTATGAAATCTTGTGGACAGATTTAATAACTAAAGAACAGATTGGGCAAGGTATCAAAAGGGTATTAATTTAGACATATCACAAACTCTATATGGTTTTAACTTATGTTTGCAATCTTTTGATACTTTATAATTTCACATATATGTTCGCAGGTTCATGTGGGACTGTATATCATGGACTATGGTATGGATCAGTATGTTCTACATCTCACACTCGCTAATATATCTTGTGAGGCGTATGGTTTGATAGTTTTTATTAAAAATCAATAACTTATTGCAAAAAGGCTGTAATTGTTGCACCGATCTTTTTCTTATCTGGGAAATGGATGCTAAAAATATAAAATGTGAATTCATATAGGATGTTGCAGTCAAGCTATTTACATATCAAGATTATTCAGAAGATGTGATGGTATCATTTAAACTGGAGGTAACTTTTTCATCAACGTTTCAATTCAACCGTTTGAGCATTTGGTTACTTCGCTTTGATAATATCTTTGTATTCTGTTCCTTTTAAAGGTATCACTCATGAAAAGGCTTCGGCATCCAAATATATTGCTCTTCATGGGCGCGGTAACTTCACCTCAGCATCTATGCATTGTCACTGAGTTTCTACCCCGGTGGGTCTTACAAACACTATCTGGATTTAAAGTGTAAAATAATTTTCAATAATGAAAAAATAAGAGATTTTTTGGGCCCTTATTAAAGTTGGTTCATTTCTTGTAATGATGAGAAAGGGTAAAATGAAAATGTTGCACCTAAACACATATATGCACCATATACTTCGTGCTACTAAGCTCTTAAAAGTGTCACACATTAATGAAAAGGCTAGTAATGTATCTTTCCTTTCAATTAACTACATGTACTACTAGTACATAAACAACCTCTCTGAAAAATGCAAGTGCATGTTGCATATAAAAGACTTTAAAATACAAAGAGTAGAGGTCACACCGTAGGTGGTAATGGCGTAACCACCCTGAGGGCTGCTGATCTGCGTGTCAGGTCTGCTAAGTCAGATCGATCCCAGAACTTGGGAGTGAGCCCACTCTTTGGTACAGCCCATGTGCCATGTTAGGCTTGCAGGTCTTCCACTAACCCCTATCAGGCTTCCTAACGACAAAATCTGACAGCATAGTACAAAAGTGTTATTCAAGTATTGAGCTCTAGGTTAAGACATTATTGTAGTATGATTAGTTGGTCTCCATAAACCGCACTCAAGCTAATCTATACTTGATCAGGTGGGTTGAGTAACTAGTTTTCGTTAGTACGGGGCAAAAAGGTCGGGTTCCTCGTTAACACTTTTGTCCAATTGTTTGAAAGTTATAAATAGTTAATGTGATACTGATAAAATAATTTGTAACTTCATCTAATCCAATAATATGATTTAGGAGCTATTAATCATTTAAATAAATTTAGGCTAGTTTCAACCCGTTGTTTCATGTTTAGGTAATCTTTATGCTATACCCATTTGTCCCCTTGCGTTTAAAAGCCAAATCAACCCATTGTTAGGTAAATCCGTCACAACAGTCAACTCAGGACACGTTTCTTAAAGGTATCTCTTTTTGGTAGAGTTTAAAAGAAAGTCTTCATACATTGTTCTATTGTTAGACTCAACTTGCAAAAACAATCTCAATATATGGATGCGTGTGGTTTCAGTCTAGTTTAAACTGAGTTCTGTTATGTAGCGGTAGTTTATTTCGGATACTTCAGCGAAATTCAGACCAGTTAGATTGGAGACGTCGTCTTCGCATGGCTATGAGTATTGTAAGTACATTACCATGCATGCTATCTATCTATTCCATCATGATTTCCGATGATTTTATCCATCTCTTATTCATGATCTTTTCATAGGCAAGAGGCATGAATTATCTTCACCATTACAATCCACCCATTGTTCACCGTGATTTGAAGTCTTCAAATCTTCTTGTTGATAACAATTGGAATGTGAAGGTATATGCTATGACTTCTCTGTGTGTTTATGTAGCTTTGTGTAAGGCTCTTCCACTAAAAGTATCATGTTTTAGGTAGGAGACTTTGGTCTCTCTCGTATCAAGCATCAAACGTATCTGACAACGAAGTCTGGGAAGGGAACGGTATTGCAATCTTCTTTTCCCATTTTGAGATCAAAATATAAAATTTATGGTCAAACGGGCTAAATGTGACTTCGAAGGAAAACTTTTGCTTTTGCTTGTCGGTGAATAATGATCTTCGGGTTTTCCTTTGTGTAGCCTCAATGGATGGCTCCGGAACTTCTTCGGAATGAGCAAGCAGATGAAAAGTAAGCCCATATCCGTAAAACTATATATTTAATTTTTTATTTCTGGTGAATAAATGGATAAGTCTTTGTAAATGTATCTAACTATAACTCAAAGTTTATTGTGTGTATCCAATTTTATTTTGGTCTATTGTGTGTATCAAACTTCCGGTTATTGATGTTGTATGTATCAAGTGACTAATTTATCCCGTATATGGGTTTTTATGATGATGTGACAACCGTATAAGTCGCCACATTATCAAGAACGGGTGCCACATCAGCAGTTACAAGTAATAAGAGGTACGATAAACACAATATTATTGAAAAATTTGATATAGACAATAGATCAATATGAAGTTGTATATACACAATAAACTTTGTGTCATAGATACATTCACAAATACTTATCCCTATGTTAAAAATGGACTGAGGCTACAAAAAGGAAAACCAATATTTGTTGTGTTGTTGGCAATCTCTAGGTCTGATGTATACAGCTATGGTGTGGTATTGTGGGAAATCATCACAGGCAGGATCCCTTGGGATGATCTTAACCCAATGCAGGTATGATACTCTCAAGTGCACCAAGTTCAATATTGGTTTAACACATATAAAGATCAACAAAGAGGTTAATAAAGGCAAAACGAATATGTAAATTGCCTAAATACTAAAATCCAAAAAAAACAAAAAAAAAAAAAAGAAAGTTAAACTCCAAAATCTAGTTATTTATCGTCTTCAATATAAAAATTAATGTAGTGGTGAATGTCTTCTGAGAATGATTAAACTTTCAGGTTATCGCAGCCGTTGGGTTCATGAATAAAAGACTAGAGATTCCAAAAGATTTGGATCCACTGTGGGCTTCACTTATAGAAAGCTGTTGGTACAGGTTGGTCTCTTTGATGACTATTTCTGAGTATTTATAGAAAGTCCTATAATAGAAAAATGATGGACAACTTTGTTTTTGTTGTCAGCAAGCCACAATCCCGACCAACGTTTCAAGACATACTCTATACACTTAAAGATTTGCAAAAGAAGTATGAAGTTGAGCATAGGAGATAACAGCCTGAAAGGAACTGTAAAAAAAAATGTGTGAATGCTTGGTTCCTTCCTCATATGTTTTCACCGTATTTTTCTCTCATGATATTCATGTCACCGCAGTACTGCAGATCATTTTCTTGTGTATATCAAAGGTATAGGCCACACATTTGAGCTGAGAACCAGAATAACATATATCTGTTTTGTCGCTTCAAAACCAAATGCGAAGCAAATGTCTTGTTTTATGGTTTTATGGTCTTATGGTTTTATGTAGTTGTTTTGGTTTACTTTTATCAGTTGGAACACTCATTGTCTTTTTTTTATGTGCAGTACTCATATAATGGTGACTAAAGATGCAAAGATTGTTTTGTTTTATTATATGGTTGTGTATACTTCTCCTGCATTGCTTCTGTTAGATTCATAGAATATTTGACAGCTTAATTTGCTCTTTCTTAGCTCAAAGGGAAAGTAAACCAAAGCAAATGCAACAGGCTTTTCTGCAGATACTTGTTACTGGAAATCGTCGAAAAATTGAACTCCTTCCGAACTCAATCAGTATTTTGCAAAGTCATTTTTATGTTACTCAATTTATTAGCTCAAGTACATACGTACTTCTTTTATGAAGTTCTTAGACGAAACAACACGAAGGTCATTCTATATCATTCTATATATGTTTCATATTTCAGAGGCGATATCGTAAAGAAAATGATATTATGCTTGATACATGTCCTTAAAGATAGATAACTTTATACTTGAAATTTTACACTTGGCAGTATTTTTTGTTGTACATAAATAGTACCAACACATTTCACAAGGTCTGTGGGTGAATCTCAAAGGAACATATGATACCACATATAACTAGATTATTTATTTATTTATTTATTAAAATTAGTCCGTGGTAAAATACTTAACTTTAACTCAAAATTTAGACGAAATAATTAAATTTTGAGTAAATTACATAAATGTTTCATGTGTTATAGTGTTTTCTATAGTTTTAATCTATTAGTAAAGTCTTTTGTATATTCAGTCTCTAAATAGCATGTTTTATTATATAAATAGTTATGATCCTTTTAAAGTGACTAACGTACATTTACATATGAACGAGGGATATAAATTTAAATTAAAGATATTTTAGTCATTTTAAACTAAAAATTGTTAATATCAAAACGTGCCTTCTAGATATTTGCAAAGAAAAAACGTGACTGAAACTATAAAGAACACTATAACATATTAATCATTTTTATAATTTACTCTAGAATTTTTTAGCCTTCAAGAAAATATACTTTATACATTTATAGTTATTTCAATGCATATGAGTTGCACAATATAAAATAAGCCTACACTAAATCTATACCACACCACACCGACTTGAGGTGATACTTCCATATTAAGTAGATGCATATATACTATGGTATACATATTTAATTTTATGGATAAACTAGACAAATTGACAAATTGACAAATTGTAATATATGTTTTAACATTAGAAGTAAAGGTTGCTCATTCATCTATATAAGAGTAAATTGATTTCTTTAAGCTTAATTTTTTTCTATTGATCGATACTTATAAACCAACACACACACAAACTGTAATAAGCGTTTAATATAGAAATCATAAATTATCAATAATATGATAATTACTAATGTATTAGTATCAACGCGTATTTGACCTAACGTTATATGAAAAACGAATCGATCAATAGGACTCAAAGGTAGATGTAAGAATTGAAAATGATCTGCATTACAAATATAGCTCTGCTTCAGCGAAAGTTTGTGAGTTCAGTTCCTTTGAAACAACGTGTGTAATACATTTATGTTTCTAAAAAGAAAATTTATTAGTACTCACAGCAACTACAGCTTGTTATGGAATAAAGAATGTAGTAGCTACATACTTCACAAAATTATAACGGTAAAGAGTTGCGCATTCTTGACTTTCAGACACTTGCTTACTAAAGTGAAATATACATAATGACGCATTCATATTGGAAAGTGGGAATTTACTCCGTGTCAAAATTTTAGTCTATATATATATTTTTTTCAATTTAATTATTTATTTTTATAAATAAGTGAGTATAATTAATTAAACTAACTTAATTACCCTTAATACATATGTATGTCGTAAAAAAATATGTAAAAGGTAAAAGTAAAACTTTCATATTATTAGAAAGTAGATTGTAATTATTATATTTTCTTAAATTGTATATTTTTTTGTGTAGATTATTAATCTTAAATATAATAAAAGAAGCGGACCATGACATAATCAAATATTCAATTGGCCAATGAGATTCTTTAATTTTGTTAAATTGAGTAAAATTAGGGATTTGATGATATCATCATTTAATTAAAAAAATTTTCAATTAAGTCCTTTTATATCGCTCTATTCATAATTACAGTCTCAAACCTTTTAAATTATATAACTTTTAATGGAAATTAAAATTAAAAAAATCTATTTCATGTATTTATTTATGTCCACAAACATAAAGGAGTACTTATAACAATAAAAGTTACGTTAAGTTTTTTATGCGTAAGGAAAGTTATATACGAATCATGTTTATGACATTATGCATATTCAATTTAAAATTGCAAATTCAACTCAATTTCAATAAAAAGAATAACCTACATTTTATTATAATTATATTTAATATTAATATATTTATATATCTATTTAATTATTTATTGTTATTTCTTAGACCATCAATATATATCTACCCTTAACTCGAATAGTTCTCTCTAACTTTTACGTAATTTTATATTATATTTTTGTGTTACGTTTAGGTTTATAAATTTCTGGTGTGTTTACATTTTTTTATGAACATAGAAATTCACGTAACTTTTCTTTTATTAAAATTAACTTTTATTAAATTAAGTTATACGTCAACACAAATTTTATTTTATCAAATATTCAATTAATCAATAGGATTATTTGATTTTTCAAATTGATTAAAATTAAGAAAAAAATTGATATCATCAATCTTCAAAATATTTAAATTTAATAAGCCAGATCCCTTATTTTAATTAATTTAAAATTTTAAACCCTGTAAAAAAAATTATCAACTAATACTTTAATAGTATAAATTGTACAATAAATTTGTACTACCCATAATTAATTAAGAAATAGTAGGTTTTATTAATGTTACCTATTTGTTTCACTACTATCACAATATTACATAAAAGTATTATTAGAGAAACTATATACGCATTATATAATACCTACAAATTAAGGAAAAATATATCTCTATTCATTCAATTAAGTTAAATAATATAACATATTTTTATTATACTAATTTATTATTTTAAATACATTTAGATAAATAAAATAACTTCAAGTACTTTCACGTACATCTCGAATCCCACGGGTAATTTTTATTCAACCTTTTCAATTAAGTTATAGGTTTAGGATAAGATTTGTGGTGTCAAAAAATCTCCAACGTTTCAACGAATATATAATCTTAAATCTTTAAATTAATAATCAAGATAAATATAAGTTATTACTCTATCATCTAAAAGGTGAATTCTTAATTAAAATTGTCAATTTCAATGTGATTACATTTATCATCTTAAATTCTTAATTCATTGATGTCCTAAGATGATTATCAAAATTCCTACTCAATAAGTGTTGATTTGAAAATTTAGATAATTGGATGGACAAACGAATTTAACTGTGTCATTTATAATTCTTATAAAAAACGTAATCATTGATTAATATAATTACGTTATCACGTTTGAACTGTTATGTCAAAAAAAATATGACTCATTAATTTAATGTTTATTTAAATAGCTTAAATGACACGTATGTATACACGGGTTTGAACGCTAGTTTGGAACTAAAAGAGTATTATAAAACTAGAAATGAAGTAAGCTATGCCCTAATATAGATATTTTAACAAAACTAACCAAGTTAAAGCTTGATTTTTTTCTTCTTCTGCATTACAAATAGGGAAGTAAAAGCAAGTGATCGACTTAATTTTTAACATGCGAAGTTTTTATAGAGATGTCAAATAAAATTCATTTGAACTTTTATTTGGTATGATTTAAAGGATAACAAAATTTAGTAGCTAAAAGTTAAACATATACTCATCTTGTAGCTTAGTGCACCTAGATACCTATCAATTAAATGGTTGTAATTTCAACGGTCACTAATTAACATTATAAGAAGTTAAAACATATAAAAGAAAAATAAAAAAATTAACGGGTCTTTCATTTAACAGTATATAAAATAGAAAATAATAAAATGAAGACCATAAAAGATACTTAGTGGTCTCAGTATTGTTTGGTGATGTAAAAAATATAAAGACGATGATTTTTAAGGAAAAGGAAAACGAGAGAAAGGAAAGACCATATAAAAGTATAGTTTTAGGGGAAATTACAGGGAATTTTCATTTTACCTTCTATTTTTCACATTTATATTGCATTATATTTAATTTTAAATTAAAACACACTAAATTATATCTTTACATTAATCTCAGTGTATTATCGGTCAATAAACACCATATAATATGTTAATTTTACATGACATTGAAACGTCATAATAAACTATAATTAATCCAAATACCATTGAGTCTTGAAATACATATAATTAAACAAGTCTGAAAACAACTACAATTGTTGTCTATAAAATAATTAAAAAAGGTCTGATTTAATTGAAACAAGTAGATAATTATGAAGTGTAAAATCCAAACTCTTGTAACTCTCTTACTTCCCCTATCTCCTTGTCACCCCTGATTACTTGCTGTAGAGAAAGAAAAACTAAGCCTAAGCTAATTGTCCTGTGCACGGATATACAATAACGTGCATAATATAATAAGTAAAACAAAAGGTTTTTATTTCAAAAGCTTATAAGTTGGCTTTCAAGCGATAAAATATTTAAATCAAATAAAATATCAAAAATTAATAATTTTATGGCAACCAAAAGTAAATCATATCAAATCAGCAAAATTCATAGTTTCAAAGAGTATCACACCGAGCTCCTACAAAACATACATGTTCGCATGTTAAGTCACATAGACCAACATAACACCCGCCAGACAATTTGTACATAGGACCTACAGATCCGAATGCATCCTACAAATGTGCACCCTACAATTTGTGATGGCGTATTTGGCATGACACAAGCACGCACCTTACCAAATTCGACAAGATCATACAAATCGTCGTGGACCAATCACACCGCCACAGATAATATCACATATGGTTAATAACTCAATTTTAAAAACCATAAAAATAATTTCTTATCACATATTTAAAAACGTTTGAAAGCAAAGTATCAGAAATTTTGAAAACATTAGTTTTGCAGAGCAAGTCAAAGTTATAACCGATAATTCATATAAGTTATGATCAATAATTTCATAAAGATGTAACAAGATATTTAGTTATTTTGAAAACAAGAATACGTAGGCTTCACGTTATAATGTCTAGCAATTAACCCAAATTAATGAAGCTCCACGTTCTGATACTCTAAGGTTTTCTTTTACTTCCAGCCGACTTAATGTAGACGTAGGAAGAAAGGAGTATTCCCAATGCGAATGAAATTTAGGGTCTATATATATATATAGAGGGTAATATATAACTCTATAATTTAAATACTAATTCCTAACCTTTGGGGGACAATATTTCTTTCGCAGAGAGGTGTAGATCAACACAAATAGCTTTTGTTTAAATTCTATCCTTTTAATATTATTTTAGTTTATTAAGCTATCTAATCGAACGTGACATGTAATATCTGTATTATTTTATTCTAAATTAAATCTTCAATAACAATATTACTATTAGTTGATATTTATTTCCAAATTATTAATTATCAGATCACCTATGCAATCCTAAACGAATTTTATCTTTAGCGTATTTCACATATTTTGTCACTTGAGTTATATATTTTTTAACACGTTTATTAGTTTATTTATTAAATCAAACTGATTATATAAAATTACGAGTATTATAATCTTTCCCTTTTAAAATGATTTCTTCTTTAAAATCAAAAACTATAACTAATACAGTGTGACTATTTATATAAGAAATTATCTCTTTATAAATTTAGACATCTAATATTATCACTAAAACATTTACATGATATATACTTTTATATTATTATTTTTTGAATATTACAAACTGTATCATTCTTTTAAATTAAACACGTTGTATCATATTTTTAAGAAAAAAATTACACAAATCGTCTTGCGGTTTGCACTAAACTGCATAGGGAGTCCCTGAACTCTTTCTTTTATTTTTATACGTAAACCATTCATGTAATTGCAAATTATTTCACAAACCGTCTTTTACACTAACAACCGTTAGTTTAATCCGTCAAAGGACCGTGAGTGTAATATCGTAAGAGATCATCCGTGTAATTTTTTATTTTTTAAATTAATTTAATATTTCTTTTTAATTGTATTTAATTAAATTACTTTTCAATAAAACTTTCAATCTAATTAAATTATCTTAATTGATTTTTTTAAAGTTTTTTTTGTTTAACAGTTGAAATGATCAACTTGTTTATTCTAATTTTGATTTTACATATCTTGTGTCCAAGTTGTCCTTCTCATTCTTTCTATGCTCTTGTAAGATTCTATCACATTTTTTTTTCAATTCCAATATTTTTTTCAATTCTCCCAAATGATAAAACAAACATCTCACGACCTTCTTGCTGAATGGTTAACTTTGCTCACCTTTATATAAATCCAGTAAAGCCAACTAATGATAGTAAGATGTATGATGCAACATATATGTTGACTGAAAACACTTAACCTTTTATGAATCTCTGCAAAGAAACCCTTCATGATCGACTATTTAAGTATAGGTATTCTCCACAAATTATTTCATCTGGTATAGAGTGAGATATGTTTCTCAAATCTTCTACAATTAACCCAACATTATTCTTAACCTTTTTGATATTGAATGAGACACATAAGGTTCCATAATCATCATCATTCAAATGACCCAAATCATGTGCATCCTCAACATTATAATGATCTCAAACATCACTTTTTCTTTCAAAGCTTTGTCAACCATACCCTTGATAAATCTGACAATGTATCTCCACTCTACAAATCCAAAAGTGTGAAACTGATCAACATAAATATGTAATCCTTTGTAGTCTAACATTATGTAGTCAATTGTTATTTTGTTCTAGTCTGTCACAACTCATGATAAAGCTGTCATTTGTTATCCCGTGTAGTATATCTACCACACACACCGTAAATACTATGCACCTAACACGGAGAATCAAATCTCACTATTCTACGAATGCCATCAAAGATCCTTTACTTCCTGCACACAGTGAAACAATAACCAAAGTTAAATAGAAATTAGTCCGCAACAGTTAGTTAGTAGTAGTCATAGTTAAGTTTGTATGTTTGTGTATATACTGTTGGAAAAGTTTGAATAATATTGAATAGCATTTGTTGCAATTAAAAGTTGTATTTCTTATAAGTAAATATATCATTAGTTGCAATTAAATTATGGTCTTTCACTTTGCAATAACCTATGACATTTAGTGGTATTTGATGATCATTATGTCAAGACTTCCCATTTTCCCTTCATGACCATATAATTGAGAATTCTTTTTCAATTCTTTGGTTAGAGAAAAAGAGGAGTAAGATGAAACCTTGGCTCACTAGAGAAACACACACAAGTTCACATATTAGTTCTTCTTTCAAACTTGAGTTTGTGATCATATTTGGACCCAACAATGTGGTCAAACTATCAACAAATTTTTGTGTTAGGAAGAACAACTATATTGACAATCTTATCGGGCATGAGGTTCAAGTCCGGCAGTACTACTGCTTCGGCCGTTGTACCCTGGGAAACAGACGGCGAATCTGTTTTAAGGGAACTGTGTCCAACACTGGCCTCGGCTCATCACTCGTTGATGAATATCCTTAGCACATATCCTTTTCTACTCGTTTCTATTGTTTATTATATTTCATTGTTACAATTGTATAAGTATTACTGTTATATTATACAATTATTTTTGTATTGTATAGAAATTCATTATTATAATGAAATTATATTCGGGTACAATGTAATATTCTCTACATATACTTGTGAATTGTACATATTCATTGAATAAATTGAATCAAAGAGTTTTTGGCACAATGGTATTCGTAGATCGAATTTATCAACCAACAGTCGTGGGTTAACCAACTAAATATCACTTTGATTTTTTATTTTTGAACAGAATTGAGATTAAGCTACCAAGAAGGTAAGAAAAAGAATTGCATGAAAATTGAATAAGAAGAACATGGGTAGCATATCCTTTATGTCCAGTTCAATTTAAATTTTTTCGCACCAATTCGAAAACGATGTAGCAATATTGTGCTTGATCGGAATTTTACGATTCCATTTGAAACTAATCTCGCGAGTTTGTGTTTCCAGTACGCTTTGCGAATAGCTTTGACTGAAAAAGATCTGGATTCATCCACAACACACGCCCAAGTTGATTAGAGTTTCTTCTAGTTCTTGAAGTTGGGCTAACTCAGGCCTACGATTAGGAACCCTTCTCCAAGCCCGGTTCGGGTAAGGCCAACTTTCTGATCTTGTGGAGCGACTTTGCACAGTGCACCGTGGAAAGATTCAGATAAATATAATTTGGGAAACTCTTTCTTTAGAGTATTGGATCCTACCCAAATACCTTCTCAAAACCTCGTATTAGCTCCATTGCCAACCTTTTTTTTTAAATAAAGAAGGTAGGTTAATATTAACCTTATGAAGATGATGATGATTGGTTAAGACCTCCATTCATGGTCCTCCATCACTACCACGAATGGACTTTATAAATTTACACCATAATGTATTTGGCTCAACGAGAAATCTCCACCACCATTTTACTAATATCAAGTACTCCATAATTAATAATAGGAAAATGACTTTTCTCCAATTAATTCAAGCGATATTCCATTTTTCATTTGAACCTTTCGAAAAGAAATTACGTGTACCAATATCATTTTGATAATATGAAGGAATACATGCATTTTCTTGTTCATTTCTTACAAAAAAGAAAAACTAACACGAGCAAGTTTTTATGCTCATTTAAATTTAATTTTGTAACGAATCAATTTTTGAAAGAAGAACTTCATATATTCATTTGCTAAGTTGCATAATATCAAATTTGCGTAACTTGATTTTAAAATATCACACGTGTCCTAAATTTGAAAAATGTCATGTACACCACTACCTCTTAATTAAGTTATTTAAAAATTTCTAAAACTCTTCGAAGTTACTTTTTCCATCCTGCTTTTATCGTCTTTCGATCAAAATAGATAGGATGAATATCAGTTTTGCGCATATATATAATGCGAATTTGTTTAAAAGATCTTAAGAAATAAATGATAAAAAGTAATAAATGAGAGTAAGACGTAGAGTTTAATAATTATTAAATTAAGACGTAGAGTTTAATAATTATTAAATTATTTTTTGTAAATAGACAATTTTTTTAATAAATAAAAATATTGACAATAAAAATGAGACGAAAAAGATAATAATCAATTAGGATTGACCATTATACCCTTATAAATATCATACCCTAAACATGAAGAAGCCTAATATTATATAACTTAACAATGACATATACTGAAATTGGAGTTTCTTAATTGAAATCAATTAGGATTGGCCATGTGTGCTTCTTAAAACAGAATTTGGAGTTTCAGTAATTGAAATCAACATTATGAAAAGTATAATAAGAATTATTAAAAAAGAAATCAAAGAAAAACATTAAAATAGTAATTCATTTTGTACAGATAATATAAAATATAAATAAATCATTACATTTATTTCGAGTTAAGAAAAGTGGGATAACTTCATATGGTTGATATAGTATAAATAGCAAGATATTTCACATGAATTAAAGTACTGCTGCGAAAACAATAAAAAATTATGGCATTGCTTTCTGACTTCCCTTCAGTTGTCCATTTATAGATAACGATAAATATCAAAGTATATAATAATAATAATAATAATAATAATAATAATAATAATAATAATAATAAACATATAAATAAAAATATATAATACAATACTCAAAAGGAAGGCAACCTGAAATATATAAAAACATACACAGTGATCATCTTGCATGTCATTTTCATGATAATCTACAACAACCAATTTCGTAACATATGATGAACATGTCTGTCTCTGTAAGTTTAAGCCCCTCACTATTGTTCTTTATATGTGATTTCAAAATAAAAAATAAAAAGGTTCAAGGGTTGAAGAACAAGCAATTGACTGATCAACTGAATACTATTGTGTGTTTTTGTTTGTCAAATTGGATATGTGTTATGCTTTTCTTTTTCTTTTTTTCTGCAATCAACCTTTGACTTCTCTTATAATATCTTGGTTTGGGATTTCCTTAAGAAGGAAGAAAGTAGTTGAAGAACAATCAATTGATTAAGTTACAAATCAAAGTGTTATTAATTATTATTATTATTAGAATTATTTTTTCTGTGAATGTAGATACATGATTTGTGTTTTTGCTTCTTCTTTTTCTTTATGTAAGTGTCACTGTCAAGCTTTGACTTTGACATTTCTGTTGGTTTCTTGATTTAGTGTTTCTTAAAAGTGGGAAAAGGTTTTGAACAGCAATCATTATAATTGAATTTATGGGAAAAAATTTGTGTGGAAAGGAATAGGTAAATGTGTGATTCTGTATGCAAGTCAAACTTTGACTTTTGTTTTACTTTCTTGATTGAGATTTCGCTGGAGGCAATAAAATGGGTGAAGAACAATGAATTAATTGATTTATAAATCAAAAGACATGCTTTTTTTTGTGTGAAGGTGGTGAACAGGTGTGTGTTTTATGAGGTTTCTGTTTCTTGTTTCATGTTTATTTTATTGCATGTTCTCTTGCCGGAGGTCTTTCTAAAGCAGTGTTTCTATCCTAGGTGGATAGTTGCAAGACTGTCTACATATTACCTCCCCAATATCCTACCCTTTGCGGGATTGGTTATTGTTATTGTTATTGTTTTATCACATGTGTTCCCATTTTATAAGAATGAAAACTTTATGATTTGTAAATATAATTTTCCTTCAAAATTGTCACCTGAGGTTCAGAAAACCAATTTTTTTGATCCAAAAATTGCATTGCATGTTTCTGGAGTGGCAGTGCGCGAAAATGCAGAATAATGAAAAATCACCTTCCCCTCAAGAGCTGTTAAGAAGGATCCAGGAGCTCGAAGAACAACATGCACACATCAAACAAGAAATCTGCAAACTCACGGCCTCCGTTAACCATCCAAAACCTTACAACGGAAGGACTACTTCAGTGTCTCCATACCTACAAGCTATCGATGGATCAGGTGGTGTACTAGAGCGTGGTGTAGCAACTGGTTCATCTTTTTGGGCGGATGACAAAGAAAGTCATGGGCCTTTAGCTATGAAACTAACAGAAACTCAATATTTGAATATACTGGAGTCAATGGGTCAAGGTATACATATATATGATCGCAATCATCGGATATTCTTTTGGTGAGCCGCTTATAATTATGAGTCTATTACTAGTTGTTTTCTTACTTTCTTGTGTTACTAGATACTTGACTCCTGATGTTTGGTTAACTGGAACCTTGCAGGAACCGCGCTGCAGAAAATATGTACAGTTATACAGCTGCAGAAGTTATTGGGAGATCACCAGTTGAGGTTTTAGCTGAACCTGAATACGCTACTGTTGGTAAATTTGTGATAGAACGAGCGCTGAATGGAGAGAGTTGGTCAGGGGAGTTTCCTATAAAGAACAAGCATGGGGAAAAATTTCTGAGTGTCTGTGCCAATACACCTTATCGTGATGAGAATAATAGAGTAGTTGGAGCCATGTGTTTATCAAGTGATTCACGTCCTTTTCTAGTAATGAAGAGCGTCAGTGTGTCCACGAGCTTCAATTCTGAGCTTGATTCACAACAATCTCTAAAGACTTCAATTGCCTCAAAGATATCAAATTTGGTTAGTATTCCAATTGCCTCAATGCTATTATATTTGTAAGAATTCTGATCACTTAGTGTACAAATGAATAAATAATGGTCGAATTGCAAAAAAAGATAGCAACCTTGGTCTGATCTCTTCTTTGGGTAACAAACTTTATTTTTTGCCTCAAAAGGCTCAAACTTTTAGAAAGATTATATTTAGAAATATCTTTCAAGCTAACCGGTTTTTAAGAGCCACATATATCGTATAAAAGTCAGCATTGTTAAATTTATCTATACATCGGCTTCCATGTCATCATTTGGACCGCATAACTAGGTCATATCACCTTAGATCAACATATTTGAGAGTTTGTGGTTTTCTATCAAGATTTTACTATGGGTGAAAACAAAATTGGTTACTTTGAACAAAAAGTTTGTTACATTTTTATGCAATTGCCAGAATAATAAACCAACAAAATGGTTGTGAAATTACTGAACGGATTGTGTTATCTTAAAAACACTAAAACAGGCTTCAAAGGTGAAGTCGAAAATGAAGACAGGAGATAACTACACATATGATGAAGGTGGGAGTGATGTTACTGATCAAAGTGAATCAAGCACCCCAAGGGGACATATTGCTCCGTCACCTTTTGGAGACACTAATTTTACGGGAAAATTCACCACGAATTCCAGTGACAAGAGTGAAAACAAACTAGGATCATTATGCAAGACTTTGTCTTCAAAAGCAGAGGCATCAATGGGTGATAGAGGAATTTTATGGCCCGGGACACTAAAAGAAAGAAAAGACGAGTCTCTTGATGCTAAACTTGTTCATTTATGTTGGCGTCAGTTTAATGTGCATCCAGTACATGAACCTGGTCCACAAATAAGTTCCGGCCCTTCTGCAAAACTAGACAGTAAACTGTCTATAAATAACAACTCGGACAATAATAAACTCGAGGCTAGAGAGTTGTGGCTTTCTGACGTTAGTAGTACAAGTAGCGTGAGAAATGGTGGGAGTAACACCATTATTAAGTTCGAAGGGAAGGTAGACAGTTCAGATTATGAAATTTTGTGGGAAGATGTAATAACTAAAGAACAAATTGGTAAAGGTATCAAAATGGTATTTTTACATTTGGCAAACTAAGGAACTATTTATGTGTTTTTCTCTTATTTATGAAATCTTTCGGCAGGTTCATATGGGACTGTATATCATGGACTGTGGTATGGATCAGTATGTTCTCCATCTCCCGCTTGTTAATATCTATTGTGAAAAATATGTTGAATTATCTTGTTTTGACCCTTTGTTTAAATGAGTTATTCCAACACTTGGTCCAGAAAAGAGTATGATATTTTTACAATTTACAACTCATATAAGAAACAGACAGTATAAAAAAATGAAATGACGATTCGTGCAGGATGTTGCGGTCAAGCTATTTACATATCAGTATTTTTCAGATGATGTAATGGTTCCGTTTAAACAGGAGGTATCTTCTTTTCTTTTGTTTTACAATATTAGGGAGTCGGCGTAAAAGACCTATGTAACTATATTGTTTCATTTTTGAAGGTATCTCTCATGAAAAGGCTTCGACATCCAAACATTTTGCTCTTCATGGGTGCTGTAACTTCACCTCAGCATCTATGCATTGTCACTGAGTTCCTTCCCCGGTTAGTTCTTCAATCTTCTACCCTTAAAAGTTAAAAGTACAGTTAAAAAGTGTTAGAGATAATGATTTGGTTTTAGATATGTTTCGTTTCCTTGGTTATATAATTTTCCTTCTATAACTATCAAGTTCCTTTTCATGTCCTTGTAATATACATAAATACAGGTCTTACCTCACGAAATACAATAAGAATACCTCATAATTTTTCCACAAACATACATTTCGGTTCTTTAAATTGAATTTTAGTAAATTTCATGCAACATCTCAATTGAATAGCAGACTGTTTAGTTAAATCGAGTTATGCCGTCATGTAGAGGAAGTTTGTTTCGGATACTTCAGAGAAAAACAATTCGGTTAGATTGGAGACGTCGTCTTCATATGGCTGTGGATATCGTAAGTACTATGCATGCTGATTATAGTTACCATCATATCATACTTTTCTGAGATTATCCTAGTTTCTTCTTATTCATGATTCTCATTTAGGTACGAGGCATGAATTATCTTCATCATTGCAACCCGCCCATTGTGCACCGTGATTTGAAGTCTTCAAACCTTCTTGTCGATAAGAATTGGACTGTGAAGGTATGATTCGACCTTTCTTTGTGCTTTTGTCGCTATTATGCAAGTTTTTTCAATGCTAGTATGATATTTTAGGTTGGTGACTTTGGTCTCTCCCGTATCAAGCATCAAACGTACCTGAAAACAAAGACTGGGAAAGGAACGGTATTGTAATCATCTTTGCAGATTTATTCTCCCTTTTCTTTGTTCTTCATTCTATATTTAATTAGTTGGATTCACAAAATCCAAATTTTAAATGACTATCGGATGATTTTCTTTTTGTTTATGAAGCCTCAATGGATGGCTCCTGAAGTTCTGCGTAACGAGCAAGCAGATGAAAAGTAAAGCATGTGTCCAAAGAACTAATTAATTATTTTTTTCATGAATTTTTTATTCAAGTGTTTGCTTTGTTTGTTGACAATCTTTAGGTCGGATGTCTACAGTTATGGTGTGGTATTGTGGGAACTTACCACAGAAAAGATCCCTTGGGATGGTATTAATGAGATGCAGGTATAGTATGTCGTCAAATTCAGTATAGGTGAAAGACTAAATGTTCCATGTAAATGTTGTAATTGGAATTTGTGTCTTTGATATCCAAATTCAGTTACAACCGTGTGTGACATTTTGATTCTTTCAGGTTATCGGAACTGTAGGGTTTATGAATAAAAGACTAGAAATACCGAAAGATGTGGATCCACAGTGGGTTTCACTTATAGAAAGCTGTTGGTGTAGGTAGGTTGATCTCTCTGATGACTCTTATCTAATTAAGATCCCTCCATAACATAACGGACAAATTATTTAACATTATTATTATTTTTCCTTTTTTTTCTTAGCAAGCCAGAATCCCGACCAAGTTTCCAAGAAATACTATGTAAGCTTAAAGATTTGCAGAAGAAGTTTGCAGCTGATAGTAGGAGATGATAACCAGGAAGGAACCATATATAAAACATATGTTTGCAGTTTGCATTCTTGGTTTCCTCTTTCATCGAAAGTGTGGGCCACATGTTGAATATTGCTTTTAGGACTATAAATTGAGGCGATTGTGAATAAGTTCATTCGAGCGACAGATTAAGGAGAAAACGAAGACTTATAGGAAAAAGGAACTCCTTTTCGAACATATACAGCATTTTGCATATTTTACTCAACGACCTGACCTGAGTCACAAACGATTATTTGTTATAGAAGTACATGACAGTTGAGCGAACCTTTTTTTACTACCACGAAATACTTGGTTTATGAATTGTGAGATAACTTATTTATATCATTCGAATACTTATTATATAAATGTGCAAAGACACAAGACCCTCGAATTTTTAACATCTGAGTGACAATGTAGCAGTCTGTAACAACATAAAATTACATATCTACTCACGAGTACATGCTCTCCAACATCGAGCCGATACAGTTCTTTTGTAAACTTTGCCAGCCATCTTCTTCAATCCGTCAAAACTCAGGCGGTCCATTTCAGAAATCACTTGGCAAGCCTAGAAACGTCCTTTATTGGTACATGAGCAAGTCTCCTGCTAATCGTGCTCGAGGATCGGTTGGTCGACTGTATCTAGTTTCACGTTCTATTGGGAAGAGGGAGTTCAAGCGCAATATGGAAATAGCAACGTTCGGATTCTCTGATATATTGGACATCTCCATTCATAAGCTTTAAAATTTTACGACACATGCTTAGTCCTAGACCTTCGTCGGTGCTCCATTGACTGCTATGGAACATGTCTTGAACCAGTTCAGGCGGAAGACCATTACCTGGGCACACCATTCTTCATAAAAGTACAATGTTACTGTCAGTTCGTTACAGAACAAACAACATGATAGTAACTATAGGGATCTAAGATCAAATTTTGAACTGACATACCTAAACTCGATATGCACATTGGTCATTCCATCAAAAATTTGCTTCATGGTAGGTCTAACCTGAATTTCGACCCAACCATTAGGTGAGGGTGAATGGCATACCATATTCACTAAGAAATTGGTCAAAACTTGTTGGACCCTCGTTTGGTCACCATAGACTGTCAAAGTTTTGACTTCCTCTGGAATATCCCGGATTAGTTGTACGCCACGTTCCCTCAGATTTAACATTACTTGGCTAACCACAGCATCGATGACATTCCCAAGTAGGAAGTCCTGTTTTTCGAACTCCAAATGACTGTCAAAAAAACATAAAATTAGAAATTGCTTTATTATTATACTAATCAGAAAAGAAAAACTCACCCCTCTTGAATGTTCTCCATATCAACATCTTTTATAATCTTTAGCATCTGTTTCTCGCAGGAAGCACTTGTTTCCAGCAACTGCTTTTGATCTTCAGTCAAATCTGTTGCTTCCAATAGAGAATTAGCGAACCGAATCCCACTTAAGGGATTCTTGATCTCATGACAGATGTACGCCAACTCTTTCATTCTCTCAAAGCATTTATTTTCCTGTTGTCGTTGTATTTTCAGAGCTTGCTGCAACTCGGGGCTTGCAATCTGTAAGAAACAAAACGCTCCTGTAATCTCCCCACTCAAATTAACCCTTTTATTTGCCGTCAATAATGCTTGCACATACTTCCCACGTTTATCAAAGAATGCAAATGGGTACTTATCGGTATCCTGGCCTCCAATTGCATTATGCAAGATGATCATTAACTTTGTCAAAGAATCGGGACCCTTAAGACGACAACAGCTTCCAAAAATCTCACCAACTAACATTTTCCCAATGACGTCTTCCCGGTTCCACCCGGTGAGTTTCTCCATTGCGGTGTTCCACTCGGAGCAACATGTGTTCTCATCTGATGCAAAGATAGGTGGGATTAGAGCGTTGGGACTATGAATAATGGCCTTGTAATCGCCTTGAATTTGAACAAATTTGTCCATCACAACTTTCTGTCCAGTAACATCTTGACCAATGAAACAAACTCCAACGATATTATCCGTATAGTCCTTGCTAGAACAAGCATTAACTACCACAAAAATTGCGTCTTTTTCTTGTGCTGAATTGAATGTCCTTAATTTGATCTCCACGTTCTTATCTTCTTCACCTGTCAAGTGAACAAGTGAGTTACTTCGAACCAGGTACACATTTATAGTATGCTTTCGTAACAAAGAAAACCAGAATAATGTACTTAAACATCAAAACTCGAATTTTTCTCCACAAACTTAGAATCTTTATGTTGTACTAGAGTATTTAAACACCAAGAATGTAAAAAGTTCTAATATTTATGTTATGCATGACTTTTTAAACATGAAAAAGTGGAAATTAATCCACAAAAAATTTTATTTTTTATGTTTTTTCAGAGTGTTTAAACGTCAAGAATCATATTAATCCAGAGTTTGAATCATTCTGCTGTTCTTGAGCTCACAAAGTTGAATCTTTATGTTGTCCTCAAGTATTTGAACATCAAAATGCAAAATTATCTCCACAAGCCTTGAATCTTTATGTTATTCTTGAGTAGTTGAACATCAAACATCCTATATTTCTCCACAAAGCTTGAATCTTTATGTTGTACTTGAGTGTTTAAAGACCAAAAAGGGTATTTTTCTCCACAAAGTTTGAACCTCTATGATGTTCTTAAGTATTTAAAAATGAAAAATCGGGTTATTTTCCACAAAGTTTGAACCTCTAACTGATTTTCAGTACATTATGCAGATGAGTAAACAAAACAAGTACCTTGTAAAGCATTATATAGAAGCCTGGCAACAATTTCTTCTGATTCTTTATAAATGAGATCTTGAACCAAGGACTTTCCCATGGCTTCCGTGACCGATAAACCTGTTAATTCTGCAATTTTTGCGTTCCATCCATTTATTCGACCCTCAACGTCTACGGCAAATATGGGGGCAGTTGCGGTTTCAATCAATCTAACCATTTCTCTTGCAACTGAGCTGAGTTCATCCATTCCTTGCAACCCCATTTCTTCAATTTGAACCTTAATCATAGCTTTCGAATTGCTTTCTTCAGAATCTTTAAATGAATCTCTTAGAATAAGCTGTAAAGAATGGATTGCATCCATTTCCGCGTTCTCCCATGGTAAACTTCTACTTTTAACAACTTCCAAAAACGCATTAAATGAAGAACGAGGATGCATTCTTTGCCCATCATCTTTATCTTCTGGATGATGTTTAGCTCCACCCCATTTGATCTCTTTTGCAGTGTGGGATCTGAACCAAAACAAGAAATCTTTAGAAGTAATGTAACCAACCGCCATCCCGCAAACCGCATCACCAAGTGAAGCAGCACCAGGGTAACCTGCATCAGCTAAACTATCTGTGCTTAAACCGGTTGAATCCGTGTGACAAGCTAATAACCACCCGACAATATCTTTTATTTGTGATTCGGTTGGTGTGATGCCTAACGGGTAATACTTTCCTTGATAGTAAAGTGCCGCCCCATCACATTTCACGAGGTCCATAATGCTCGGACTTTGAGTCACAATACCTGTAGGTGAATCTCGAAGAAGCATATCACATAACAAAGTTTGGGTTTTTAAAATTCGCTTTTCCGACATTTGTGAAGCCAATTGTAACTCCAAGTTTAATTGGAGTCCGAAAGCCTGCATTAAGAATTCACACGCATAACGTAGAGGAAAAGGAATGCATCGAGCAGACGTATGATGACAAACAACTAATCCCCATAACCCCATCGTACCTCTTCCTCCCGCACCATCCTCATTTCCATTTATAATAACGGCCATGGCTAATGAAGCTATCGAACCCATGTTCGCCATGTATTGTGAATGGCAACCATGAGGGGCTCGAAGGGTCGAACCCACTAAACACAGAGGCTGCATCAAAGCTTCATCTTGGATTACTTGAACTGGGGTATCGAAACAATCCACAATCATCCTCACACGATTCTGCCTAAACAAGAATCTTGAAGCCTGTGGGATATCAGTGGCAGGATAATGCAACCCGATATAAGGATCCAAATCAGCTCTCTTGCTCTCAGCCACAACTTCACCATGCTCATCTTCATGAAACTTGTACACCATCACCCGATCATAACCCGTAAGCTCTCTCACATTTTGCACAACAGTATCACACAAAAGCTTAATATCACCACCGGGTAAAGCTTGTAAATTTGAAATAGCCCGAACAGCAAGCTTCTGAGACTGAACAGCACCAGCAATTGACAAAGCAGGATCCTCAGTTCTAGCAGGTTCTAAATCAATAACTATACCCACATCAATCCTATGCAAGATCGCGTAAAAGGGTTTACCCGAATTCTTAGAATGAACCCAAACAGGGTTCAGCAGTGTAATTTCACGGGCTCGAAAAGCCCTTTCAAGCAATACAGTACTTGAAGGGGTGAAAAGGGTCTTGACATCAGTCCCAATTGTCAAGATTTCGGGTTTTTCGAGACTAGGAACAGATTGTGGAGCAAAACCTAATCTTTCTCTAGCATTTTCACTAAAGGCAATAACTTTAAAACTAGAACTATCAATAGCAATCATACAACCAAAAGGTTGAATGTGACCACCTCTTTGAATTTTGGATAAATAGGCAGTCATTTGTTGTTCAGCAATTGAATCAGTTGTTGTTGTTTTGATGGAGTGTGAATAATTAAAAGACTTGCCAGGTTCACCAGATTCTTCATAAACAGCATGTAATCTTGCATCAAGTGCATATTGTGCAATTGCTTTGCTCATTGAATCAACAACCCTATTACTATTATTATTATTATTATTATTACTATTATTATTATTATTATTATTATTATTATTATTATTATTATTATTGTTATTGTTATCGTTTACCATACTTGTTGAAGGTGTTGATGATGGAGGTGGGTTTTGTTGGGGATGAACCCTGAAACTTGCTCTGCTTCCTGAAGCCATGTTATATGAATCTTGAAACCCTAATTGGACGATAAAGATTACAACTTGTTAGTTGTGATGATAAGTAATAACATCAAGAAGAAGGGGGTTGTAGTTATTTATATATATATATATATTATATATATATGATACGATGATTAAAGATTAAAGATTAAAGAAGGATTGCAAGTTGTGGTGGATGTTAAAAATATGGTTGGTTTGGTTGGGTTTGAAGGTGGGTTGAGAGTGGCATTACTCAGTCATGGATTCTCTCTCATCCCATCTCTCTCTCACTCACACTCATATTTCCTATGAATTTAGCACATATAAAATAAAATTATATTTTATTATTACTAGATAACTATAAAATCTAATTAACCCTAGAATATATTTGACTATTATGTATGAATTATGATGTGTTTTCCTTTTTATAACAAGAAGTGGATGATATATTAAACAAACAAAATATTCAGTGAATAATTCGAAAAATTATCTTGTAGAACATCTGTCTATGTTTGTTTGTTAATAAATGAACAAACACGTTTATTAATTTAAGTTTATAATATCTTTTAATGTTTATTTGATTATGAGTAATTTGTTTCAGTTATGTTCGTTGGATTATAGTAGCGGCTCCGGTTCATATTCATTAGTATATTATTTATATTTTAAATTAAATTTTAAAAAACATAAATGTTTTTATTCTTTAGTCTTGCATATTAATGGTTACATGGAAATAAAACTAATTAGCCACGTGATGAAATCACGAAAGAGAGCTTTATTGAGATAAGACTTCAACATGAAACAAACATGTCAGATATTCAATTCGATTCTATGTCAGGACAATTCTTAACAGAAGCAATACATCTAATCTGAAGGTTTATGGAGAAATTTAGGAAAAGACAAAGAGACCTTGACATGACATTCCTTGACCTGGAGAACGCCTATGATCGCGTTCCTCGTGAGTTGATCTGAGAGACTCTAAATGTTAAAGGAGTCCCAGATAGATAAATTAGAGTTATTAAAGATATGTACCAAGGAACAAGATATGCATACGAACCCTAGTGGGGAACATTAAATATATCCCGGTTGAAGTTGCTTTACACCGGTGATTTGCCCTTATCCCGTTCCTTTTTGGCCCCTGATCCTTGACGAGTTGTCCGGGAGATACAGGAGAGCATACCATGGTGCTTGATATTTCCCGACGATAATGTGTTAGTATCGAAAACGACGGGTGGTCTAAATAGCATGTTGGAGTAGTGAAGGAAGGCCTTGAAAAACGCATCTTACGGATCAGCCGAGAAAAAAGGAATACCTGCATTGTGATTTTAACAAGAATGAGAGAGAACAGAAAGACATAAAGGTAATTTATATTGGTGACCAGTTTCTACACCCAAATGAGTCTTTTAGATATATGAGGTCAGTGCTACATAAGTCGGGGAGAAAAAATGAGGACATTACACATCGTATACGAGTAGGTTGGTTGAAGTGGAAGGCAGCTACATGAGTATTGTGGGACAAGAAAATCTCTTTGAAGCTGAAGAGAAGATTTTATAGGATGGCAATTAGACCTACTATGTTATACGGGTCAGAATGTTAGCCAATGACGATGGCCCATGCGACTAGGATGGAATTAGCATAAATTAGGATGTTAAGGTGGACATGTGGTAGAACCATTTTTGACATGATATTCAACGGAGTTTATAGGAAGTATGTTAAGCTGGAAGTGACGAATATTACCAACAAGCTGAGAGAAGGACGACTCCGATGGTTTGGACATGTCAGGAGGAGACCACAAAAAACACCAGTCAGGAGAGTAGAAGTCATCACAGTTGATTACTATAGGAGGAGGGGTAGACCAATACTTAGGTGGGAGGATAGACTGAAACTCGATCTGAAGGAGCTGCAGTTGTCCAAGGAAATGACCTCTAATAGGAACGAGTGAAGACTTAAGCTTAGAATGGAAGAATATGGAGAGTAGGCGGTTTTAGGATCTTCTACAGTATTTAGGCATACGTCGTAGCAGACATACAATATATTTATTTACTAATCTACATTGATCATTACTATATTTATACGTATTGTATACATTATATGTATACCTATAGTTTTGGTATTATTAATATATATATGTATTACATCTATATTTACCACATAAATGTATCCTTATATATTTTCGTATATTGACTTCTTATACCTAATTACAGTTATTTACTCTCTATGTTATATTTATAGCGAATTCATTATACCTGTATATATTGATATTATATTGATATCTATACTATAATAATATTTTAAGCCTATTTCTTACAGTATCCATATATCTATATATTATAGCTGCATTATAACCATATTATGATGATTTTTATATTTATAACTTACAATATAGCCACACATTATATAGACATATATTTATTTCTATATCTATACTCTAGTATATTAACGTTTTTACTTACTTATAATTATGTTTCTTACTTATACTTCTTTTGTCCTATTACATTTTCGTTCATGTTTGTTGGAGGTTTCCCTGAAAGCAGTTTCTCTACTCTCAATAAGAGGTATGACTGTCTACATCTTACATCTCTTATACACCGCCAATTGCAAAATTAGATATTGTTGATGTTGTTATTTTTGTTGTCATCATCTTCTTTAGTTTTAAATTCTTTATATCTTATCATCTTTTTCATTAATTTCACACTTTCGATATTTTTAACTTTTAAGTTCTATATAATATGTATATTTTTTTTTTCTAATTTTTACTTATGTTCATTTTAATATATTCACGAATGAACATAAACAAATACAAACACTCTAATTTTCTAAATAAACTATCACAAACACAATTTTCATTTTTTTTATTGTAGACCATTCGCTAAGCTGTTCAAGTTAAACAAAATAATATAAATATGCCAATAGAAACATACCATAACTTATTGTAAAAGTAAGTTTCCAAAATTTTCCAAGATAAAATCTTTTTTTAACTATCTTCTAAAAATTAGATTTTACAACTTCTGTGAGTTGTTAAATATAGAATTATTGCTTGAATATATACTAAAGTGTAATTTAAAGTCTATTCTACGTATTGTACCTCATTTTATATCATGTTTATATAATTGCCAGTATAGATTATTATTTACGGCATCTCATATTTGTCTCCCACCAAACAATATGTTAGAGTATAACAAATTAAAAGGCATCCAAAAAGCACAATTCTTATGCTTCATTGTCATCATCACATTATACAATTAGAAAATGATGGTAAATTTAATGTACTGAAAATCTACTTTTTAGTTGAATCGAAAAAAGTGTTAATTCTGGTTGGACCGATGATTCAACCGATTTGGTACACATTCTGGACATAAAATATATAATACAGGAATAATATACTAAATTCGCTATTATAACCGAACATTTCTTAGAACACACGTATAAAAAGATATGAAACAACACTACAATCTAATAAATGTATTAAAATCATACAATTCAATACCATAACTATACAATCCAACGTAAATGTAAGTTTCAAACTTCAAAACGAGTAAATACATCACGATGAATCCAAAAAATAATAAAGTTAATATATAAATACGCTTATGTCGAGTCATAGAAGTGTTATATGTATCAATTTTAATCTCGCTAAATAAAAGTAATTTATTAATTAGTTTTTGTACCAGATATTATTTTTAGAAAGAAAAACTAATTCAATCGTGATTTTAGTTTTTGGTCCAACCCGATCTCAAAGGTGAAGGAATGGTTCTCTCGAATCTAGAATATGACCTAAAAATCAATTCACAACGGATCATAAAGTTAATTTTATCAGTTTAACCGATTTTTAAAATCAAAGTAAATTACAAATTAATTAATACATGTGATCAAAATTAGTGGTGTGACACATTAATGGTTTGAAAAGGCAACTCTTTTTCTGTCAAATGGTGGGGACAAAAGTGGTCTATCATTTTCCGGCCACGTGAAATGTGTACAACAACTTGGACCCGCCGGTCACCCCCCCTCCATTTTATTCCGGCCACCACCACTGTCGTTCCAACCGTCGGATGAGACTTAGCCACGCCTTTCTGTCGGCCCCACCAACCTTTATGTATGGTCAAATCACGTGCGGTGGGGTCAACACCTTCTCACACATCAATTCAATTTGGAAAATAAGTATTAGTATCTATGTACTAATCTATTTTTTCAAAAAAGAAAAATTGTCTGACTTATTATTTTCTTTAAAAAAAAAAAACTACTAAAACTTACTTAATTCCCGTTTATATATTAACTTTTTATTCCTTTCAAATAGTCTTTCAATAATTCGATCTTAAATATTACAAGTCAAACTTATTTATCTTAAATATAAAATACGATACGATTTAGCTAAGACAAAAAGAAGTAAAAAATATTAACATTTATGAATTTTAACTGTTAAATTACCCATTATTTTAACTATTATTAACTATGAAATACGATAACTTTTTATATAAAAATATATCAAGAGTATTATTATCATTTTCAGTAAAAAGTGTATACCTTTATCACTCTCAAATTCCACTTAAATATACTTTATAAGTTGCTAAATGCAGGTTTTTAATTAATAGTTTTAAAATAAAAAGTTATAGCTTTTTATAAGAGAACATAATGATGAACAATCTATGATTAAAAATGTTCAAAACTTACATTCTATCATCAATTGGAATATGTTGACATATTTTATTTTATAGCGAATATTTTCAGTATAACCCATATTCTTGTTCGATGTGCAGATTCTCAGAAACAACTTGGCAATTTTATTGTCTAAACGTGAGCCCAAGATAACAATAACAACGAACAGCGTACCTAATCCAACACGTGGTACACTTTTATACCAAAACATTTGCAAGATATGATATATATATATATATATATATATATTACAAAACAATACCTTTTGAACATGAACAAAAGATTACAATGACAACGCTACAATTTTTGTTGTATACAGTTTCAAGCATGTATAATTCTTTCTTTGCAGTCAGATGTCTATTTTACCCTACCTTTTTCGACCCCCTTCTTTTGTGGTAATACCAAGTACGGGTAAAATGAGAAAGTAAACATTTACCGAAGGTAAACATATTTTAGTTATTTACAATGTCTGGACTCATATTATAAGACTTGACCCCTCCTACTAAAGCTCATTGCTTCAGTAACTGCCATTAACAGATAGTCGGGACACGATTCGATGTGAGCAAGTCCACCCTCTGATCCCATACGACTCAAAATTCTTTCGACGATCTGCATAAAAACAAGATCAAAGAAACAACTTCAAACAAAAGAGAAATGCTTTCTGCAGTGGTTTTTCTTTATTTACATTTGCAGAAAACAGTGGTTACCAAACAGCCGTATATAAATCGATCCAACATCAAAAGAACTTATGGTTCTTCTCTTTCTTTAAGAAAACTAACTGACCTTTCGCGCATAACCACCATAAGCAATTTTCCCGATCAAGGCATCTGAATTAGACGCAATTGAACTTTCTGAGTTTTCTGTTGAGGGCAAAAAGCTTCAGATGAGTATATTGTGCTATAACAATTGCTTTGAGAATTACAACATTATAGCTGACTCATATTTATTAAGTTTAGTACTTCAATTTTTGATTAACAGGAAAGTACAATAATGTTCAAGTTGAGGAGATTTATATCACAAACTGTTGTTGTATGGAAGAGGGTTTTTTTCTTAACCCGTCCACTGTATGAGCGTTAGTACCATCCGCAGAGCTGAAGAAAACCTAAGGCACAGTAACAAATATTCAAAACAGATACAGATCACAAAAAGGATTTCCTGTAGAGATGTAATGACAGAATTTTAGCTACACATTTTGTCTTGTGTACAATTACTCTAAGATATGCTACCAAAAAACTAAGTGGTTAGTGGCCATCAATCAAGACAAAAGAATGAGTCTCTATGTGTTTACGTGCAGAAGCAAAAAGGCTAAAAGAGAGATTGAGGGGCATTAACATCATCTCTGTCAAGAAATTTAGATGTTGTGGCAGCATCTCTTACATATGAGATTGGTTATGTATCAATCAAAGCAATATATCAGATAAAATATGTGAAAAATCACATGCATGTATGAAAAAAAAATGAAAAGCATAGAAAGGGACAAACTTATTTTATCATATGGACAAACTGGAAAACAACGTCCACAACCATAGCAACGCTAAGTGATTACTCCTGGCTTCATGTCAAATCCAACATTATAAACGTTAAAACATAGTCTCGTTAAACACAATCAATATAACAAAAACTTATGTAATGATTAACAGGGACAATGCCAGGATCTTAAGTTCCTAAGATTTGAAAATGTCGTAAATATTATACATTGCCCAAATTTAGTATTGAGGGAGTGTGATTTTTGAACATGTAACGAACTTATTGCATTGAAAATTGACAATATTTAGCTTGAAAAAGAAAAGGACCTTAAATGAGCCAAGTTCAGCTTGCAGAGAAATTGTATTGGCAGGGCATAACTTTTCACATGGTCTTGAGCAGTCAATTGGACAATCATCTGGATCAAATTCTGTAAAGCTACTACAAAGTTAATGTCAAGTACTGAATCTTACATAATTCTTCTTTTGTTCCAACTAATCTAAAGCTTTCCGTGTGACATTAAAAGTCAAAGGGCCATTGGCCTATTGGTATCGAGGTAACCCAACAACCTTGAGGTTGTGGGTTCAAGTCCTGGGGTTGGACTCCTATTGTAAATATTCATGGAAAAATGTCTATATTCGTGATATGTGTGTGTGTGTGTGAGTACTTTCATTTCTACAAAAGAAAAAAAAAGAAAAAAAGTCAAAGTATGATAATAAAAAGTGGAGACTAACATATTTTATCAAAAGTAATACAAAATTTGTGTCAATTAGACCATACTAAACATAATGAACTAGATATGATTACCGGCTTTGCGAAAATGAAGATCTTCATCATCATTGACGCTTATCATAACCCAAGGACTTCTAATAGGTAAGATAGTTCTCGCTGCATCGATCCCTTCATTCACCGCATTCACCACATTCACCACTGCCCCATCAGCAGCACAATCAATACAATCAACTGAAAAGAGGTACACAAACAACCACAATTAGTACACTTTTCATTTAGTTGTATGCTTCAACATACAAATAGTTACTTGGGCATCTCATAACAACTTCCAGTGTATATAATTGTGCAACTTGACCACAATATTCTAAGTATTTTCATAAATATGTTGAAGTAATAGGAATATGAAGATAAAACCAACATGGTATCTACCTCCAGCCAGAGTGTAAACAAGTGAAAGGTTCCTAATATCCACCACACCCTGGAATTAACATGCAACAATATGTTACAATTTAAACCAATATATATATATAATACCAGGATCTAAAAAGAAGAAAATTTTGGGAGAGAAGGAGGAGAAATATATATTTAGAATTATGATTCAGGAAAAAGTAAGTATGATTAAATAATAAATAAATATGATTTCAAAAAATACATTATGTGATTCAACAAACATTCATCTATTAATCAAAAAACATTGTTATTAATAAACATTTTTCCTGAATCAAAATGATTAATTTGCTTAATGTTAAAAATCTATTTTCCACCTTCTCCACCAATTTTTCCTTCTCCCTTGAACCCACTCCTATATATATATATATATTATAGGTTGAAAATAATCATAAAGATAAATAAATGAAGTAACTCAAAGCTAGCACCACAAATAAGCTTGACCCAATTGCCTGTTTGGAGAGATTTATGTGGTGAAGTTGTGATCGAAGGAACCTTACTTGTTCTAACTAAATCTTTAACTTTTTCAAGGAGTTGTTCACACTAGCTCAATTTAACTGATATCCATTTTCCAACAATACTAAATACATAAAATACTAAAATTTGGTTTTACCATATGTGTACTAACTGTGTGTGTGTGAATTGTGATACATATACAAGGATAGAGAAATAGAGAGATAGAGACATTACAGTGGAAGTGAGTGTTGAGAGCAGCGGCATGGCAATACAAGTTGAGAGCCATTTTATATGAACTGAAAAGGGGAATTGTGGATATCTGTTCAACAGTTAAATATTACATCTTCAACCCTGAAACAAATTCAGGTATGTTTGTCTCAAGGGTTTGGAATAGAATGATCGAAGGATTCTGAAATTCTATGAAATAGAATTGTTTGGTTTAAACCGTAAGGAAAGAAAATTTGAGATTTAATCAATGAGTTTGGTCCAAAGATAGAAGTTGCCTAGGCCTCCCAATTCTAATTGCGTTACTTTCATGTAATTTATATTACTTCATCAGCATCACATTTTAAATTGATACAAAGCAGACATCACTTTAATTTTTAAGTTTCACATTTATCAATATACATTTATTTATATACAGTAAACAAAAAATAAAAAATAAAATAAAAATCGACACAAATCGATTGTTACGTCGCTAAACCGACACAAATGAAACTAACATACCAAGTGACACGATGGTGCCAATTGTGATAGTTAGGGACGCGAAAGTGACGCACGTCAGTTACCCCTCATTGAGAACAATCTTATGGAAAGAAGAGGTAGAGATAGAGATAGGATCAACCATAGCATGTCATATTTCACTCTACTAAGTGTCTCCCAACGCAAGTAACCGACGCATGTCGGTTCCAAATTAGTTAAATGACACGGTTGGCACCGCCGTGTCACTTTGGGTGTTAGTTTGTATTTCGTCAGTATACTGATGCAAGACTTGCAATGTGTCGGTTTTGTTTTGCGTTTTTTTAATATTTACATAGTGTATATCAATAAAGGTATATTGGTAAATGTAGGACTCAAAAATTAAAGTGACACATTTGGAGTTGGCACGAGTGTGTCGGTTTGTGTCAGTTTGAGAAATGTTGATGTGGCGCTGAGGTGGCAAAAGTGACACGGTTAAGGTTGGGAATGGTGTTAGAGCACTCCCAACGCACCCCATCAGTTTTAGCCGATACACATCTATTGAACTGACACCTATGGCCCCGCCGCATCGGCGGGGTGCTTTGGTTCGGTTGGATCAGTCTCGCGACGCAACAACGAACACAAGAGGTGGGCCAGGGAACATACTATTGTTAGTTTTTTTAATTTTTTTTTTCAAAATATGAATACAGGGAGACAAATAGGGTTGGGGTAAGGGCTTTTAAGTTTTAACTTCATGGGTATGAGTACTATTTTGTTGTAGATATTTGCGACTTTTAATCATCCATTCAAACGTTCATTCAAAGAAAGTGATGTTGTGCCCTTTATGAAGTAATATAAATACAAATTATTATGTATGTTTGATTTCTCATAAAAGTGTATGTATAGTTGTGGTGTTGTATACTAGATTTATGGTTTGTTAATTAATATAAGATTTTAAATTTTAATAAAATTGTTTAATTTAAACAAGGTGTGGGGCCTAGAAATTAAAGTGATTACACACGGGCCTGGCAAGGGTGTGTCTGTTTGAAAGATGTTGGTGTGACGCTGAGATGACACAACTGATACAAAACTGACACGATTATAGTTGGAGTTGTCTTATCTCCTTTATCAATTTTCATTTCACTACTTTTGCTTTTCTAATATTATTGTTTCTCCCCTCCTACTTTCTTCATTAACACTAGACATTAGAATATTTTTTCTAATTTTGTTTTGTTAACCTATAAAGCACTACATAATCCTTCAATCAATACTAAGTTATGCTATAAACTACTACATCATCTTTTACACTATGTTTGTGTTGGGTCAGTGACCCTATTAATGCAATTCATAGATGATAAAATATACAATAAGTGTTTGTATCTGTCGCTGCATCTATTAGCAGCGACATAAGTATAGACTTAGAGAAATGTTCACTATTCAACCTGGACAGTGAGCTCTTCAATACTTAGAATATATCTAGTCTATACTAGTCACTGCATTTGTTAGCAATGACTCCCTCCTTGTAGCTTAGAACTAAATGAAGTATCTATCATTCACTAATAGACACTTAGTCTTTGAAGAAGTTACAATTGACCTGACACTGTCAAGAACTTGAAGCATCTATTGAAGTTGAAGACTGAAGTTACTCCTTGAGTACAAATATGTAAGATCTACATGAAAACCCTTAACGATTTGCACTTATTATTTTCTATTAAATTTAATTATATATAGAGTTATAAATCAAGATAACGTTGTTGAAGTTAAAGAAAAGAGTAAATTCCATAAATGGTCCATGTAGTTTATATTAATTTATGAAAAGCTTTTCTACATTTGTTTATGTTTTGCTCGAAAATAATCCCTCCGCTACTTTAATTGACTAAAGTATGCTTATCTAAACTTACTGAATTTAGTGAATAAGAAAAGAGAATAAGGATAATTTAGTCATTTTAGGTGGCGAAAGGAGTATTTTTAAGTAAAATATAAATTTGTTAAACTAAATAAGAAAAAAAATATAAAGACGATTTTTGTAAATCAATATAAAATATAAACTAGACAGACCACTTAGAGAATTTACTTTAAAAAGTAAGTTTTTAAGTAGGAGAAGTTGTGTATCAGTCTGGCTCGGATTACACACGAGACAGGTCCATTAATAACCGAAGTACATTTACTATCTACTTACTACTTAAGTTCCAAAAAAGAGGCCAATGGTGATCAGAGAGATTGAACAATTTTAGTTATTGTAACATCATTATTTTTTGGGTTTTTCTTTTAAAATAACATTTTGTTTTTATTTTATTTTATTTTGTGTTTTGAACCATCATATTATTTTATATCTTATAGATCTAATGAAAGTCATCTTTTATGTTATACGGGACGATTATTCACATGATCCATCAACGGAACTAGTAAATTCTTGATAAATAGGTCAATTTTATAAATGCGAATTTATGACATGGAACCCTATTTTAAAAACTTAAAAAATAAAAACTATACACATGAAACGACATCGTTATGATGCAAGCGAAATCCATTCAATTCAAACGGTGGTTTTAAATTACATATAAGTTTTAATACGTAATATAATGTTGTTGCATGTGTGTGTGTGTGTATATAATTACGTTTTTAAAATACGATTTCATTTCATAGAATCATATTTGTAAAATTAACTCAGATGGCGTACCACAAATTAATAATACAAAACAATTTGAATGCCGAAGGGTACAAGTGGAAGCCGAAGGATACAAGTGGAAGCCGAAGGGTACAAGGGCTGAAAGTCGAAGGGTTTAAGGTTGAAGGTTACAAACCGAAGCTTTTAAACCTAGCGAATCCATCAGTTTCCACTAGCTTCAAAACCTACATAACTAGTCAACATCACAAATAACACATCAAGTGTAAATCGACATCATAACATGAATAATCTAACGGTCCGTTCGTAGCACTCAAATTGGATCAAAGACAAGAGTCAAAGAAGGTATAAATGTCACTCAACTATCTTTACTACATTTTGCTCCCAAACCGAACCCTTTTACTTATTCTCATGCTGGAGGTTGGTCAAAGGGGGAAACCCTCCTTTACCTTTGACGAGGCTTACAATGTTTCCGTTTTACAGATTAGGCTCGTTTCAAGGTTTGCATAGCATTCATCCTAAAAACCGGAGGTCTAACTTTTCGGCTCACTTTTGTTCACCTAAAGCACTACGTCAGAAGTCTATGGAGCAACAAATCCCATCATTATAAATTTATCGGCTCTATCGATAGATCATAAAATAATGGTCCCGTATTTTCATAAGAATAAAAATAAAAAGTAAATTATATATAAAAAAAAAAACCCCTTATTTTTTGTTAATACTTAACTGTCACCTTTACGCTTCAAATGATTCTCACACGAATAAGGACTAATTGCTATATTTCAATGAGGAATATGAAATTTAATTTTGAAGCAGATTTAGTAATTAACTATATTGGAATTGATGAAATATTATTATAGAGGAATGATCCATAGGGAAGCTTCAATCTTTGGGGAAAAGGGGAAGTAAATCTGGGCTGTCTGTTAACATTCACGTAGGAGAATGTTAACATTAACATTCCCCGTGAAGAATATTAATTAACATTCTTTACGGGCAGTTAACATTTATGAATGTTAACATTATTCATTGAATGTTAATAAACATTCTTCACAGGGAATGTTAATGTTAACATTTTAACTGCCCGTAAAGAATGTTAATTAACAATCTCCTAGGTGAATGTTAACGGACGGTCCAGATTTACTTCCCCCTTTTCCCAAGATTAAAACTTCCCCATTGATTACTCCCCTATTATTATATATATGTCATAATTCTACATAAAGCGTTCTTTGTTTCATCACAACCTTCTAGAATAATAATATGTACTCTCTGGTTTCTTCCTTACAAATTTGTTGTCCATATTTTCAGTTTTAACGGTCTCAATTTTGTAGTACATTACCGATTATACAAGTTGTACGATGCTACTCTTTTGTCAAATATGACATTGATGAGTGCAGGACAAAACTTACACAAAAATTGCATTGATTTTGTGTTAGTGCTACTATACTTTTTCTAGGTAACAATATTAATTACTGCAAGTAAATGTCTTACGTCCTCTACGAATCTAATTTTGAAACTGACTGATCATTTCATGTTACTTGCATCTTACAATCTACTTTTACAAACCATTCATGGTATACATTTGGTAATTTTTGGGAGTGTCTAAAACATAGTCAAACCGTAAGAAAGTAGACAGATTATTTATCATACAAGTTATGTCACAACTCACAACAAAAACGTTGGATATGGACATAAAAAATATCCAAATCATTAATAATCATTTAAGAATATTAAATTGTAATTTTGATTAACATTTATTTAAAATGAATGTTATTGTTCCAAAAAAATTTAATTTTGTGAAATTCGATGATGAATAACAATCATAATTCGATTAATTGCTTGTTTATAAGGTTTTTATAATTAAAAACGTTTAATTCTGTTGTTGTCATTGACAAATTAAAATTTTCACAAAAACCCAAAAGTTACACTCAATGAATATGTATCATGAAGAATTGACGATATGTAGGAATACGTTTGATGAATTAAAAAATTTAGGATGTTTGTGAATATTGAATCGATGAAATATATGTTATAGTTTTGGATTTTTGACCAAAATTGGTAAAATTAGCGTTATATATGTATTGTTTCTTTTTTGGGCAAGCAATAGTGAAATCATTCCCCAAGATCTACTTCCCTCCTCCGAGATTGGAAGTTTCTCTCGAGATCTGCTCCATATATATATATATATATACATACACATATATACATATAGTTGGGTTACAGCGAAAACAAGATGCTAAAATAAAGCGTAAAAAGGCTTTAAGTTTTTATTCACATTTTATATTTAGTTGTGAATAATTTTTTTTGCTTCACAAAAAATTTTAGTTGTAAACTTTTATTATTTATTTTGCTTCACACAAATTTACAAAAGAATGAAACTTTATTTTTTTTTCTCTAACTTTTGTAATTATAGACCTTTATTTTATTTTGCTTCACAATTTTTTTTAAATTGAGAACTTTGATTATTTTTTGGCTCTCAAAAAGATTTAATTGTGAGCCTTTATTAATTTTTGACTTTACTGAAACTTATAAAGGGAAGAAACTTTGATACACTAATCTGTCACATCTCAAAGACTCGAACCATCTTGCCACGTTACTTAGATAGTTCACAATCTTGAACTCGGTATTGAAGTTCATAGTGAATTTTCACACACTGGACCACTACTAGCACTCTAAGACAGTATAAAAAGATTAAAAACATCGATAGTTGTGATATTGACAAATTAAAGATTTCACTTTAATTTTAATGATGTCCGTCTTAGAAAGGTCTTCACCTTATCAAGACCACTCCCTATCGATGCTCCTTTCTCCGTCTTCTATGTCACCTGAAACTCCGCACCCCGTCTTCTCATAGTACAGTCCCGTCTTAGAGACCTTTCAGAAGGTGACTGTCCTCCGCAGAACAGGAGCAGAACAATCGTCTTGGTGCGTGTGGGTCCAAATTCATATCCGCTTCTCATTCCATGTGACCCAATGCTCATTCAACCTTATTAACTCTGTTGACAAAGTGAAAAGCCAATAATGCCCTTCAATTCTACCCTCTTTTTCTCAGACAGTGTCTCCATCTTTGCTGACATTTTCTGGATTGCACCTTTGTTCAAATAAGCTGTGTCTCTCACATACATAGTTTGTGGATGAGAATATGAGATAAAGGAAACATAAGTCTGCAAAGTGTGAGAAGAAGAGACACAAATACTCTTACTACAAGAAATTTATCGAATACTCACGGACCAAATATGTGGGTAAAAGACCTATATTTGTGGGTAATTCGTGGGATTTCTTTAATACCGTAAATTTACCCACAATGTAGTTATTTGTAATTCGTGAGTAAAGTAAAATTATGGGTAAATGTATCAAATTCGCCCATAACAACTTGCGGCTAAACTAGTCATGGAAATAACTGTGTGTAAAGATGGAGGACGAAATTTTAATTTACCCGTAATAATCCTTAGGTAAATGTACAATTAAATTACCATCTATATTTCATAGGTAAATCCATGGGAACTTTCATCTGTGATATGAGATGTACTACAAAACAAATTATAAACGCAACTTGCATAACATAGGAATTAAAATTGAACCATCATTCTATGTTTTTCACGTAGTACATAAAATCAAACCAAATAAACCTTATCAATACATGTTTCTAAGTGTCTAACTGAGGCAATGATAGAAGCTTCCTCACTTGGACCTCCATCCTTAGCTATTGTTAAGGTTTTACCATCCATCCCGTGTACTTTCTGCTCAGTACTATTTTAACTTGTTGTCAAATGGGAGAACGTAACACATTATCTCAAGAGTTTGTTGTAGCATACTAGCATATGCAGATGCTGAGTTTGCCTCATTTGCTAGCCTAAGTGGAATGTGTTATCCTGCAATTGTATACACGCAAAAATGAGTAATTATAAGTTAACAATATTGCAGAATTTTGTAAAAAAGCGGGTTACCAAATAATAATGCAAGATGTTGGCACTCCATATCACATATATTTAGTGCACGCATGTGGAAAGGTAAAACACTTTACTCACTATGAACAAAATGTATAGCTTGATCATTCTCCACTAGGGTGTTTATCCGTTCGTTTTACGATTTTCTCGGTTTAATCGGTCCGGTTTATTCGGTTTTGAAATTTTTAGGAACAAAATCAAAAACCAAACCGAAAACTGAATTTGAATTCGATTCGGTTTCGGTTAAAACTGAAAAACCAACAAAATTAAAGTTTACTCAAAAATACCCTTCAACAAATAAAACTACAATATATGCATGATTATACGATACAAAACTACATAATCTAACCATTATTAAGTGTTATTTCTTAACCAAATTCGAGTTTACAAAGCATTCAATTATCAGTGTACGTGAACTTTAAAGTGCAAACAAACATTTATTTTTCACAAACACATGATAGCTACGATTTTTTAAGTTTTCAAAATGTTAAACTCTTCAAGTCTTCAACCGAATTCAAAAATCACACACACACACACATATATATATATATATATATTAATACTAGCGTAATACCCGCGCCATGCAGCGGAATACAATGTTTTATTATAAACTGGAACTCTGTGATAGTCATAAATTATATTTGTTTCTTCACAAATTACTTATAATGGTAACTCAATAATGATAGTTTACTCGTATGTAGAGTTAACGATTCATGATATGGTAGTGAGTTATTATTATTATGAACATAATAAATTTAATATTAAATAAAAATTATATAAGTTATATATAAAAATGATAAAGACATAATTTTAAGAACTTTTATATATAAAACACTAGATATTTTAAGTTATTACGAATATAATAAAATTAAAATTTAATAAAAAGGTCGTGCATCGAAGAAAGTCAATCAAGCCCCAAGATTCTTCATAGTATCTTTTTTTATTCAATTAGTAGAGACAATATATATGAGTATGATTACGTCTTTACTAGTGCAAATGCCAATCTATCTATCTATATTTATATGCTAGTGCCGTCCACAGCTAAATGTATTGTAAATAATAATAGTAATTATTTTAAAAATAATTTATTTTGAAGTTTTTTTTAAGATTCATATATAATTATTAATTATTAATTAAGATATTAGATAATATAAAAAGGAGTTGTACGATGTTAAGTTCGTTGTTAAAGTTCAACTTCGAATTTAACATCGAATAAGATTTTTGGAATAATGATTTAGTGTTAAACTTGATGTTAAAAAGGATCCACAAATATTTTTTGAACAATGATATAAAGGGAAAGAAAATAAATGAAGCAACAAGTTATTTAACTCAACATTTGTAGCCCGACAGTGGTATTTAAAGTCGACGGGGAGTGGTTAACGCCACACTCCTGCATTAAAGACCTTTAACTTCAGAAAAAACAGATTGAATTTGCATGCTCTAACCTTGAACATCATTATCTCCCACTCGAAGCCTTTGATCATTTTCAAATTCTGTCACAACATAGATCTTTGTGTCTTACACACCCTGTCCAAAATTCACAACAATTCAATGGTTCACCTTCCAATTTTGGAAAACAAAAATGCCAAAATGTACCTCTTATCGAAAATCCCAAATGTAATATCGTGAAATAAAAAGTTGCAAATATATAGTCCAATTTTAACAACGATCCGATAGTTAACGAATTCAAAATGTTAATTCTTCCGTCATTGTACCCAGTTGTCTGACAAAAAACAAATTTTATGCTTATCTCGTATTGGCTTACTCCCGATTGTGTGATTCTTTTCCAAGAATCTTGTTTTGATACCATTTATTGAGATTGATCACCACAATAATATACGCACGTGATAACAAAAAACAAAACGTACTAGATTTTACATGGGAACCTTATCAAGAGCGAGAGTATAAACGATGAGATACTTAGGCCGCTTAAAACCCACTATAATATGAACAATATTATAAGAATAGATACCTCTCTCAATGCTCTTGAATACACTCACATATCTCAATGGTATAGTAAAATAATGGGGCCGCTTACGCTTACGACGTTATTAAATCACCAGAAAATCACAACACATGAACGAAAAGAGACTCACAATGTGACACTCGTCGAACGTCTCTTCTCTCTCAACCTCATCTCTAAGAACTCTAAAATAACTCCCATGTTTATATAAGTAATTAATAATCGTTTTCTAATTTAATTACAAATTAAATTAAACTAATATTTATTAGAAGACATTTTCTTACAAGTAACTTGTTACCATAATTAAATTGATTTTCAAATCTCAATAAGATAATTAGAGTCGAATCCTAACACTCAAGTCGTATCAAAGCGATCCATATGCATTGTCAAGGTGTATTTGTACAAATATTAGTGCGAAAGCACAATTACAATTTCACCAACGAAAGTAGTGGATAAATGTATTTTACATAAATAATGGGTATAGCCGCAAAACATGGCATTGGAAAATATACGAGTATAGGTATGTTTGATGAAGTAGCTGTAGTCTGTAGTTGTAGGTTATAGCTGTGGCTTTAGGTTTGGAGCTTTTTGCGAAATTCTAAAGCTACAACTTGTACATGACAAACAAAACTTTTATTTTCATAAGAACTTTTCGTTTAAAAACTAAAAGTTAAAGTTCCGAAAAAAGCTCCTAAAAATTCAATACCAAATAGACCCTATACATTTTTCCACTGCGTAAACATAAAAATTGAGCACAAGTAAATACCCGTAAAAAAAGACTTCAATTAAGTCAGACTTACATATTTGTCCTAGATATACTCGCTTAAAATTGGCAATATCAAAATTCCCACAGAAAGCAAACATGGATAACATTGTGGGTATGTATTTTCCCATGAAGTACTCATAAAATTACACACACAAAAATACACACGGTAACAAGAATAGTTATGGGTATATTTATAGCCACAATTTACGCATGAAATTTTAACAAGACTTACTAGTCACAAAAATAAGACGTGCGTAATTTGTGCATCACATACATTTATCCATAATATTACCCATATTCTTACCCATAATAACTTAATTGGTGGGTAATTTGTGTTAAATATTTTGCATTCATTCCTTTAGTCACAATTTAGACTCGAAAAAAGTTTCCTTGAGCAATTTCGTGGGTAAATGCGTGGGTTTTTGAGGGTAATTTCAATCAACATTCTTAATCTCCGACCATGGTTAATGTGGGTATTCTATGAATTGCATATCCACGAACTAGCATTTGTGGATAAATTTGGTGGGTAATCCACGTGTTTCTTTTAGTGTCTGCAAAAGCATCAATTCATGCTGTATTAAACAGCAGTCTAGCCTTTTTGACTCAGTTTTAAAAAAGAATTAAAATCTAATGAAATGACCCGTCAATCTGATTACAACAGAATCCCACCTCCCAAATCACCTAAAGATAGAAACTTTATATTTAAAAGTAATTTCCTGAAACAAATCTATACATGAATATGCTAGGTTTATCATGATTTGGTGGTTTTCAATGTTGGAACTTTAAACCCATACAAAAAAATGAAATGTTTTTTGTTTGTTCTAGGATCAAACTTGAAACCCATCAAGAAAAATGAAATCTTTTTTGTAGAATTTAACAGAATCTGGCATGTTTTAAAGAGATTGGGTACATGAAAGAATTTGAATAAGAAAAACTGATCATTTGACCAGTTTTCAACTTTTGACCACTATTGACCAAACAATCGTCATAGGAAAGTCTCTTGAAGAATCTTGGGTTGACTATTCTTGTTGAGGCAAACCAACCACAATGAAGATGGATATTTGAAGGTGCACACCGTGATTGTGTTACACATGTGTTGACTATTTGGACTATGTATTGTGGTATCCCAGTTGTTGACCCTTTGCTTTGTGAAATGCTCAAGTCTCTGGCTGTACAAGAAGTGCCTGTTTATGTTTTTTAAACAATGTTGTTAGTTGTTTCTTCATAATGTTATCGTACCATGTGCAGGCTTAGTAGTACCTTGAATATTTAAATGAGGGATGAAGTAGATTGTTGTATAAGGGGCACCTATACATAAATGTTCTAGTATGTGCATATTTAGTTGTACCTTGTTAAAGAAAAATTAGATTTACCATATGTGTAGCAGAATCAAAATGAAAATAGAAATATAACCAATATGGGTTTAAGTTAACCAATGCGTATGCAGTAAAATACTGTATAAAAACCGCATACCAAATAAATAGCACCATCTGCAAGTGTAGTTATGTCTAATCAAATTAAATTTACCAGGAATGTGGAGAAAGAAAATGAGAAAGGATACAGAAACTATTTGTGGTTTAAGTTGCCAAATGAGCCATGCACATAATGTAACTTGTACCATGTGCATGTTATTTGTAACTTTGTCAAATTACAACTAACATTTGTGTTGCAGAAAGCACCATAGAAAAGAGAAAGAACCCAAATAAGTAATTGCAGTATCTATAAAGTTATGTAAAGTGGAAGAATTCAATCTAGTTGTACTATGTGCTTTTTCAATGGTACCTTACCAAATTTTAACTACCACTTGTGTGGAAGAAACGAAAAATGTAAAAAAGGAGACAGAACCCCATGGAGCATGGAATTATTAAGTTTCCATTTGAGTAATGGAGTCAAATGTTGTATACGGTACACCTCAAGTAATCAATAGTACCATGTGCATGTTTACTTGTACCATGTCAAGATTTTTATTTATCATTTGAAATACAACTAGATTTTAAGTGCCATTCGCAATGCAAATGAATGATCGAATTCTAATATCATTAAATTAAATACTTAATTAAAGAATATGATCATTAACTTACCTTAAAATATTTTAAAAAGCATATTTTAATTGGCTGTTAACATGATATTTTGTTGATTAATTTCTTTAATTTCCCAATTGCTTTTATAAAATCTATGTTAGTGTTGTATTATAATTAACAAAATAATTTTTCTAATATGTTTTTATTTTGAATATTTACTTCCTATACTTTTAACACCCAGAATTATAATCATTAAATTGTTAATTATTAAGTGGTGGGGACAATTTAAGGTGAAAAGACAAATTTATCATTTAAAATCTCAAAAAAAATCTTAAATATCGTGCTATTATGAGAAAATGATGATAGAACTCCTTACCATCTCATGATATTTTGATGATATACTTGGCAAATTGAATATAGGTAGTAATAAAAATGAAGATAAAGACAAATATCCACTTTGGAAAAGAAATGTATAATTTGTCAAATGAGCGCAAATGCAGTAAAATAGTGCATAAAATACACGCATTCACATTAGTTGTAATGTGTGCAACTTTAGTTGTACCTAGTCAGAATTGAACTACCATTTAGCAAAATGGAAAAAGACACAAAAACACATTTAGGAAAAGGAATGTTGGCATACCATATGCATCCATAGTTGTATATATGCTTGTACATTCTACATCAACATTTCAACACTTTACCTTGAAAAAGAAGCTTTCTGTGAGTGTGGAATGCCTCTTCCATTTTCAAATCTGAATTTGTTGTACTTTTGTTGTAGTCTTTCCCATTGAAACTTTGCACATACTTGTTTCTTGAATATGAACCTATTAAATACATGTTATGCAATTTAATAAATAAGAACTTATAGTAGTAGTTCAAAGAGGTTCTGACCTTGAATTTCATACTCAAAAACAAAAAGTTTAAGTTCAGGTCTCAATAGACACATGTATGAGCTCAACTCTTAAACTTAATGTAAAAAAAAGTAGTTGAAAAAGATATGGAATATATAGTGAGAGGGTTTGAAGTTACCTGAAATAAACTGAAAATGAGATAGAAGAATGATGAACACCATGATGTAGAAGAAGATGATATGAACAAAACTCATGATGATGATGACTTTGGAGTGGTACAAAAGTTTTGATCACAGTATGTTACTTTAGCATGTTGATGTGTGTAATATATCAGGGTACCTATTGTTATTTTTAGTACCATATAAAGAGGATGAGAGAATATGAAAATGTATATATGGAGAGGATTGATGAGGGTTGGGGGGAGGACCCTTATAGCATGCTGATTAAATATCATTTAAAGGACAATATACAAATCGAACGTGAATATATATTAGATATATTATGCATATACATATACCTCTGAGCCCCTGACGACCCATTAGCTATTACATTTTGTCTGACTATAAGTAAATGGAAGTCACCTTCACACTATTCCTTTATGCGTGGATTACAAAATATAATATTATAAAATATATTTTATTGTATACATATAAAAAATAGTGTTGTGCAAATTATCGTTCATAAACAAAAATTACTAACAACGACGACAACAATAATATCTAATTCCATTGTTGACAAATGAAGAGGTACGATGTAAACAATGTTATTTTTACTCAAGGATAAAGAGATTCTTTAATAAAAATGTGTCCATATATATATATATTCTATATATACACACTAACAAAGTATATAAGGACCCTTTGCGACAAGAGCTGATTGAATTAGAAAAATCGTTAGTTGAAGCTCATGAGAGGTGGAAGAAGGCTTGGTTAGACTACGATAACGCTACAGATGCTCGAAACAAGAAGTTAGAGGTGGCACAAAAGTTTGGAGCTGAATACGGTGACGTTCTAAACGGTCATCTTGGTTTTGGTATGCTGCCCGGGTACTAACTAACTTTGTTTTAGCTTGTCGGGATCAATGATTAGTAACGATGATGCTTCAATAATATGTATCATATGTATCAAAATTATTAATTGTGGAAGGTTTATCTTTTTGCTCCAAGTTCAAAAATAAATAAGCACTACCTTTATTTTAATTAAAGCCGAATTTTAAACTTCAGAAGTTAAAGAACGATATAAAAGACCTTCAGCTATTACCAAGACCTCATCAATGATCTTTTGACGATCAGGAGAACCAAATTTTGGAGCAGCTTCACGATGTTTAACAGCGACAACACATATATCTTTTTTTCTTGTAATCTAACGAGCCCAAAGAACCATTCATGGCTGGCATCTTCGACCTTGTTTTCATCAGGCCAAAATCATTGTTTAAAGATGTTTGGTAAGAATGTAATTACTGCCAATAAGTTCAAGTGTTCAACATTAATGAGTAGGAAGAGTATAATGTGGTTTAAGCAGGTTAGTTTGAATGTCATCTGAAGTATATGAACCCAAATTAGTATCTATAATTTATTGTATTGCTAAGTTGGTTTTTGTCAAAGTTTAAGAATTGCATTCGTGTTTCTAGGACTCTGTCGCAGTGTCAAGGGGGGTGTCTGAGAAATTAACAATGTATAGTTAATAGTGATTTACCAAAATTAAGCAACGTACAAAATATAGTTAATATACCTGTTGATTTTCATCATTTACCCACATATACGGTATTGCAAATTCAATCTTCACCTCATTTTCCGGCCTATTTGTGTTGTCGTCTTGCTAATGTGTACCACTACGATACTCCTGTACACATATAAAAAAAACTTATAAATCACACTTATTAATACATTAAATAAGTAACATTAAAAAACTTACATAAAAATTCCAACCGTAACTCCATGAGTTGTTTTTCGAGACTCGATACCCTAGTCTCGTTGGTGTGGTGATATTCCTGTACATATATTGTATAAACTCGTAATTTATACAATATTTTAACATATTAAATAAGTAAAATTAAAATCCTTCCATCGAATCGCTGACATAAATCCGTGTACTGACTTTGATGAGTCACTCCCCTAGTCTCGCTACTTTGGTAAAATTCTTGTACGTATATAACAAAAACTTATAAGTAGCAACCTTTTAACATATTAAATAAGTAAAATTAAAATTCTTACATCGAAGGAACGACGAAAATCCGTGTACTGACTCTCAAGAGTTGATACCCTACGATCAAGAATGCTGAAAGCCGGACATGGCATGCCGTGATATGACTGCCCAAAGTCAGTGTGTGATTGCTGTAAGCCTCCCATGGGGGTGTAAGATTGTTGGAACCCTGGGAACGAGGTTTGTGATTGATGGAAGTTTCGTGTGGGGGTGTATGATTCTTGGAACCTTGGGAACTCGGTGTGTGATTGATGGAAGTCACGTATGGGGTCAGGAATTTCGAATAAGTTCGGTGTGCCTCGTGCTTTCTTAGCGCGAGGTTGAATATCCACCTCATTCAAAAAAGGCTGACTCTCTATCCACCAGTATGTGGCTTGCTCTTCCCGTGTGGGTATCAACTCCCGAATTGGTAGAAATCCAGGCTGAAAACAATAAGTTATTCTGTTAATAACAATTTAATTATAAATACTGAATGAAACAAACTAATAGAAAGCAAACCTGCAAAGCAGCGGTAACAAATCTGCGTGTAACCTCCCATGGGCATCCAACAAGCGTCCTCCTCCAAGCAATGCCTCTAAGGATTACACCCTCTCTCTTTAGACAGTAGCCAGTAAGTCGTCCGTATGGGAAAACCTCATAAATCCATATCTATGACAATTTTAGTCTCACATATAAATTAAGTTAGTAAATAATAACTAAATGATTGTGAAGATGTTACCTTAAAGGCCCATACAAATCCACTTAATGAATAAGTGGGTAACCGCTTCGTGACGTTAGTAAAATGTAACGCCTGACGTTTTCCGACTGCATTACGGAGCATACGAATAGTGGCATCCCACGCGTAGGAACCCCATGGAAATTGGTTCCACGCTGCCAAGTCTTCTATAATCACTAATACACGGTCGTCTATGCTTAACTTGGCCTCGCAGCCAAGAAAACCAAAGAAGAGAAGTAATAATAAACAAACTCGTACGTGATCAACATCACCTAACTTGTCAACTTCATTCTCAAACACATATTTGATATCTCTACCCTTAATTGACTTACCGGCTCTAGACCCGAAAACTATATCCTTAAATAGATTGGCAAATCTAGTCGATAACCAGTTCTGAGGACCGAATCGAAGTCCTGTGATTAGACAAAACTCCCGACGTGTAAATTTAAGCTCTTGTCCACCAACAGAAAACAACAAATGATCGACATCATGGTTTGGCATGTACTGGGTTTGAAGTATCAAATGTACCAAACCTGGGTCTCGGTTATCGCATTCAAGATCAAGCCATGATCCAAAACACGACCTTCTAAATATTTATAGTCTATTAGGGTACCTAGATAAGCTCTCGCGAATTTTGATCGCGACTCCAACATTAGATCTAATGATCAGGTGTGCATTGTAGTATGACGTCTAAACAACAACAAAATTCCACCAAACTTGTTAGTTAATATAACTCAACACAACATGATATACATTACCTACAAATAAAAAATCAATGACTACTATTTCATTTTTAAGCATAACAAACATTGTTTATTTCAAAACTAACTCGTACCGTTCTAAAATCTAATTTCTAACATAATTTAAACCTAATATTTTGACAAATAAACATAACTCTTTAATAAATATCTCAATTTATAACAAATAAACATCATTTTTCAACAAATAAAAATAAATCAAGCTTATATTGAAATTAATTTCTAAAATATGTATATAATTTTGCAACTTCTTAAAATCAATTACTTAAGTCCTATAAACTTAAGTTAATATCTAACATAACATTTTTATTTCACAACAAATAAATAACTTATAAAAACATAAATCAAAATTTCAATTTCTAACAAAACGAACTACCAACATTTCTAATTTGTAACATATAAACTTCATTTATCAACAAATAAATCATGTTTATAAAACAAATACCTAGAACTAAAATGTTAATTTCTAACACATAAATACTTATTTACATTAATATTAATATATTTCAATCAAAAATTAAATTTTTAACAAAATAAAATTTGTCTAATTTTAATATATTTCAATGAATAACTAAAGAAATATACTACTTATTTAGTATCACCTAAAAATAATTATGTTTATAAAATAAATATATATAAAAATTAAAGATTAATTTCTAACAATAGACATTATCTAATTTAAATTTATTTCAATAATATTTTATTTATTTAATATCACCTAAAAATAAATTATGTTTATAAGACAAATATATAAAAGTAAAGATTAATTTCTAACAAATAAACTTTATCTAATTTTAATTTATCTCAATAAATAAGTAAAATAAATATTTCAACTTCTTAAAAATAGATATTTAAATTTCTAAAACATAAATTTAATTTTTCAACTTTTTAAAATGAATACTTAAATTTTAAACTTAATGTCTAACACAAAAACTTTATTCATTTTAATAGATATTTTAATTTAATTTCTAAAATATGTATCTAATTTTGCAACTTCTTAAAATTAATACTTAAATCCTATAAACTTAAGTTAATATCTAACAAAAAAATCTTAATATATAACGTGATAATAATTTAATTTTTAACAAAACACTAAATATTTACATACAAATCTTAATATATAAAAAAAATAAAAAATTAAATTTCAAACAAAACTAACTACAAACATTTAAAAAGTTAACTAGTTAATAACAATATACTTACTTACTATATAGATCACCTTATAATTAAATTAAAAAGTTAATTTTCCACAAAACACTAAATATTTACATACAAATCTTAATATATAAAAAGGTAAATCAAAAATTAAATTTCTAACAAAACTAAATACCAACATTCAATTTTTTTATATCACCTTACAAAACAAAATTACTAACATTTAAAAAGGTAACTATTAATAAAACTATATTTATTCACATTAATATTTTAAGAACATCTAAAATTTTAAAATAAAAAGTTAATTTATTCACATTAATATTTTAAAAACATCTAAAAATTTAAATTCTTACAAAATTCTAATTATTTAGATAAATATTTATATTTAAATTGCTAAGAAATAAATCTAATTTTTCAATAAATACCACCTAAAAAATTAAATTATGCTTAATTTTAACATAAACTTAATTTTTAAAACATAATAAAAAAATTTTAAAAAGTACAAAAATTAATTTTTAACAAATAAATTTGATTTTTAAAACATAAATTTAAATTTTCAACTTTTAAAAGTTAAGCAAGGACCACCGCCGCCTCTGTTTAATCCAAATCAACAGTTCCGGCCACCTTCATTTTATAATCAAGGGCAACAACGGCCGAATTTTGATCAGAACCAACAGTTTCGGCCACAGCAGCGGTTTCGACAGCGGTCGGCGAAACCTGTCTCAGACCATTGGAATTGGGAGCATGCGAAACCGGGACCTTCTCCTAGTTGTGGTAAGAAAAACGACTCGTGTAAATCAACTAATTACCAGCTGTCAGTTGTATTTTAAGCAAACACATAGGTAGACTAGTGCTTAGTATTTGTGATCCATTCTTGCATGGAAATTTAGTTTAATAAAATAAGCAATCAAGTTTAGTAATTGGTATGTAGTAAAGAATCACTAGCGTTCTCGTTTCCAACTTAAGCTGTTTCGGAAATATTTTGGCATTTATGTATGAACTTAAAATGCTTCTCAGATGTGTGACATCTAGTTTGGAGTTGACTTGTTTTGGCATTTTGCGCAGAGCGGTTTACGATCCTTTCATACAATATACTTGCCGATTACCTGGCTATTAATCATCGAAGCAAACTTTACTTTCACGTACCTCGTCATATTTTGGATTGGGAGTTCCAGAAGAGAAATATTATGTTTGAGCTGGGATTATGGTCGGCGGATATATTATGCTTTCAGGTTAAGTTCATCATTCCTCATGTCTTGATACTCTCAGACTATATTGTGATTCACAAAACCACTGGGCCCTAGTTAATTTTAAGTATGTGCATGTAGAAGCAATGTTGCAATATTTCTCAAAATAGATTTAGGGGGATTTGATTTGGAACAGCTGTTTTGAATATCCCAATAGTTATTTCCTTGTGTCGGAGTTTGCCATTTTAAATGAAGTTCTAATCTTACAAAAAAGACTTCAGCTTTCTGTAGTGGTTCTTATCGTACTTTGGTTTTCAGTTTGAAAGTATTTACTCATTTATGCAGGAGGTTGATAGATTTCAGGATTTTGAAGAAGAATTAAAGAATCGGGGATACAGTGGTATTTGGAAGGTAAATGCTGTGGGTGCTATCATGAATGCGTTTTGTATTTATTACATTGTATATGTATTATTCTAAAGTTGTTCTGGGTGCTATCATGAATGTGTTACCAGCAAAGAAATATAACTTCTAGTGATCTCCTACAGTGTACTTTTGTAGACTTCTAAAAAGACTAAATCCCAATTTTAAAATTCAATTTAAAATTTATCAAAAATTAAACTTTGAATGTTTGGTTTATGTGGAAACAACTATGTACAAGTCTTATAATTTTTTTATCTGCCATATTCAAGTGTCGAATATTGAAATTGTTCGTTGATTTTAGTTTTCTGTTTTCTCGACTGCCAGATGAGAACTGGTGAGCCAGTTGATGGTTGTGCAATATTTTGGCGTTCATCAAGGTATTCCGTTGTTTCTTGCTTATGCTTTCAAGATGAGATCATTTTTGAAGATTTGGGGCTTAATAGTTTGCTTTAGGTGGAATATGTATGTCACCTGAAGTTCACTGTCAAAGGCCACCAAAGTCCTGAACCAACAGTCATTACACATACACTACTTTGTGTTTGGGATTGTCAAGGGGCATCCAATGACTATCTTCAGATTGCCGACAAATTAGAAAGTGGGATTTGTGGCATTATCATAAGATGTGCTCTTCATTTAAAATTAAGTCTGTTTGGAACTCCCAAAATCTTTACTTCTAGATCCAAAATGAATGTTTACAACTTGGAATATAAATCCTTTTTGTGAAAAGCACATTAAAAGTGGTTAGTAATGGAGTATCGTACACATTTAACTATCAAAATGAAAGATTATAACCTTCTCTATTTAAATTTACTTGCCGGTTTAAAATATCATTAGTTTGAACCCATTGTAGCGCACAGGTTATGAATAAATATAAACAAATTCTTTGTGGTTTCATTGGAGGTACCTTTTATAAGCAAGTCTCCTAAGTGACACGATCTGTCATATGTTTATAGGCTTCTATACACGCATGCCCATATAATAGTAATTGCAAAAAGGTTACACAGCTCCAGCTATCTAATATTGATTTATTTCCATAATAGATTCAAGCTTCTTCATAAGGAAGCCATTGAGTTCATTAAGTTTGGCCTGCGGGATAATGTAGCTCAGATATGTGTTCTAGAGGTGTGTTGGTCGTCAAATGAGATGTTAAGAACATCACTTGTGATTTCACAAAACAAAGTACAGATGCCTCTTAAATATTTCACTAAATGTGATTCTTATTTCTCACATTAAACAGTCAATATGTAAGAAGGTTTCAACAGAGTCGCCTCCGCCCGCATGGTAAATGTAGCATATTCTTCTAATTTTGTACTTAATTTCATCTATTTCTCGGAAGCACAGTCTTTTCTTTCTTTTTAGTTGAGCACTAATAGTGAAGCTTTTGTGGAGAGGCCTGTTTATGACCCATCGGGTTGGACCCCTATGGAAATAGAGGCTGCAACGGGTAGCTCGGAGTGTACAACCATGGAACACCAGTTAATACTAAGAAGCGCGTATTCGGAAGTTGAGGTGAATAACATATCCTGATATCATCGTATTATCATTTCTTGTTTCCCTATTAATTCCAAATTTATCAATAATATTGATGGCTATTTTGCTTCTCATGTTTGAAGGATTATTCGGGAACAAGAGACTCGAATGGGGAGCCCCAAGTGACTAGCTACCATAGGGGTTTTCAGGGGACGGTTGATTACATCTGGTGACTCATCATCTCTCGCTCTTTTGTTTTTCCTTAAAAAAATACAGGTAGATAACAACCATGGAGGTGAGAGTAATGATGGATGACATATTTGTTTACAAGCAGGCGGTCGAGAGGTCTCCAAACTGCTAGGGTTCTTGCTCCTATACCAAAACAAGCAATGCAGTGGACTCCTGGATTTCCTACGAAGGTATTGGAATGCAAGTTCATCTCATTTACTGAGTACAAAATAACAACCCATTACTCGTGATTTATTTTTTTTGAAAAATATCAAAATAAATCACTTCTGCTTCAAGTTTGTGCACTTCATTTGCCGATGATTCTGATCACATCATGAGTGTCACTTCTCGAACCCTTTTTATGTTTCACAGTATATGAAAATGGATTATACTTCAAGCTTTCACTTGTTTGATACATTTGTGGTCTAAACAATGCTAATATTGTTCTCTTTCTATTACCAGAGATGGGGAAGTGATCATATTGCGTTGGTTGCTGAATTGGCTTTCTGTAAAGATGTGAATGAAGAAAAATCAAAAGTTCAATAGCACAACTCTCTTATGTTTGATGTCTCTTAATCCTATGCTAGATATGTATGTATCTTTAATATAGTTACATTCCTGCTGTGAGTTTTTTAGCAAAAGGAATGATGGAGTAATAATAGATTTGATTTGACTTATTTATTTATCCCATCAAATTCGTAACATTAATCTTATGCTAACTTGTATCTCGCATGATATAAGCTGTGTGTCCTTGTTATATGTTACAGTGACTTGTATCTAGTCCATAATCTTAATGGTGCCAGTGTCTTTATGATAGTGTACATGTCTGAAAAACAATTAACCATTAGTCCATCATTAATGATTTTGGTTTTTCTTTCCTCTTTTACTAACCGATAAACATGTAGGAAAGAATCCAGAGCGAAACATGTTTTTTTCTGGAGACGCATGGAAGCTCTGATGAATATTAATAATATTCATCAATGAATGTTACTGACAAATTTGCATTAATATTCATTAGATGTTAACATATATACCCTTCTTCCCTGAAAAATAGACCTTCCATCTAGATACTTCCACTAAACATATATTTCTTTTTCTAAAACCCAAGATAATGTGGGAATATTACGTATCTTATACAAGTGTTATCTTCCTTACAGTGAAGTTTCAGCCACATGATATTCCTCACATGGAAAATGGGAATGACCCACACGGAGTACAACTATCACCTTCTTAATAGTGAAGGCAGGGTCTGCCTAGAGAATTTAGAGCGTGTCCAAATTAATAAAAAAAGACTCTATAAAAGTTTTGAATTTTTAACGGACATAGTCAATATTATATAATGTTAAAAAATTTGAACCCTTACATGAGATGGTTCTTTAATAGATATAAATAATATTATATAAAGTTAAAAAAAGTTAGATCTCCATATAAGGATGAAACCCTAATAAATACAGATAATATTACATAAAATTAAAAAATTTAAATTACTATACGAGGATGAGCCTATACATAAAAATGAGTCATGTTCAATGACACCTCTTCAACTTCCTTATGCCAACCTTGGAGTGAAGGGGTTGAGGAATATCTGCTCTGTCGAATACTCGGACACACTTGTGAAACGCACGATAGTACTCACTTTTGCCATTAAATTCAAATCAACCACATTACTGACATTTTTTTATTTATTAATCACAATTATTACCTATGCATTTGTGAGTTTATGTCTTTTGTCCTTTAATGATTTTTTTTTCTCTTTGTTACAATCCTACGATTATCACATACACATTTAAGTATTTAATCGATATATAAATGATAAGTATTAGTTTTATTAATATTATATAATTAATATCGTAATCATTACTATTGGCTTATTATTTTTATTATTTACTATTTAAAAAATAGTGAATAAATTATTATATAAATAAATAGATGGCCAAATTTTAGAACTACTCAACATAGGTATCTAAATTATCTCAACATTGGAACCCAATTATTATTTGATACATTAAAGATATTCCGTACGAGTATGATAAGTTCATATTTACTAACACGTCTCAAGTAGATCATAAACTTCTATTGACGCGGCACCTATGATTCATTTACTTTCTATGGGTTTAAATTGGATTGTGTTTTTGTTTCACTTGATTCAAATGGTTGTAATTGTAAGTTTAATCAAAACAGAACGCTTGTTATAATGATGTTAGAAGTTGTTCAAAATTAGATTTCGTGTATATCTATCCAAACGCTTAGACTTGTGCCTATGGTTACGTTCTTGTCACATTTTCACAAAGACAAACGGGAGGATAAGTGGGAAAGGCATTCTCATTTTGTTTTCGTATCTTTGTTCGTGAACAAACGATGCAAAAACAAAATGAATGTGGGATAAAAAAAAATTCTTATTTCTTTTTTCTATATAAAATAAAGATCGATAAATATGAGGTTTACAAAAGTCAAAATTTTCAGTTTTCTATAGTCAGTAAAATGTCCTAGATCAGTTTTTTTAGTTATGATGATGTGTCATGTCGTTGACGTTGTAGTGTTTGTCAATTCCTTTAGTCTTTTTGTAGTGAGTGGTCCTACATTTAATTTTGCAATTAGATTGTTTCCCCTTATAGTTAAACAAATGCATTCATTATATAATTACAAACTAAAAACGTGAATAATAATGGGTTTGTGGGTCAACTCGACCCTGGTCGTTCGAGACGTATTGATGAAAATGCATAATCAAATGTGTACGATGTTCAACTTAACGTGACATTAACTATCTTAAGTCTAAGTCCAAAGTGACACGTGTGTTATATGCAACTTGCAAACTACCATACTAAAAAGTAATATAATATTAATAATTATCCAAAAACTTGCAAAACCGTATACAAGATAAAGGCCTAAAGCATGGAAAACTAATAAGGATCTAGATATAACACTTTAGAAAACCTATTAAATAAACTTTAGAAGGTCAACTAAACTTTAACGTGAACAGTTTGTTAAATATTAGAGTGCTTGATTGACTTACATGAATAGACCAACTCGAAACTATTAATTACCTGACTTAATTAGAAACAAGAAACAGACAAACAGAAATTTGGTGTATGTTTAGTTACGAAAAACTTTGTAAATTTCCTTACAAAAATTAAAAACCATGTTCAAGTTCGAAATCTTACAAAGAAATAAGGGTACCCCATGTTTAAAGATAGTAGCCTTGAAAAATAGTATTCTTGAAAAATTATACAGGTTATGATAATACATGTAAAGTATGTACACAGGTAAAGTGTAAGATATGTAATAAAAGAAATTCAGAGATTTATGTATATGTATATATATATATGAGAATGTATTATGTATGGTTAATATGTAACGAGTATAGGATACAAAATTCGGAGTATAAAACATGTTAGCGCGAGGATGACGTTTAAAATATGAGATCCAAATCTATAAGATTGAATTTAAATATAAAGATACGGTTCGGTTACACATTAATGTAAAGATGTCGATATGTATGTTTATTATAAAAAGCATAGCATTGTTATAACATAATTGCATGTGGTATTTAAATAGAAAACACACGAGTTCACTAAGCCATTAGGCTTACACATTTATTGCATATATATTAGGCTTAACGAAATAGAGTTGTTCAAGGAATAAGTAGAAAAACATCTATAACAATGAGATATCACAAGATAGAAATTGTATATTTGTAGAGATGCTTATGTCGAAAATGTAAATTGAAGAGCTTTTGTGGTAAAATGATGTTCAGATTATGAGGTAAAAATGACGAATGTTAAAAAGTTTTCCAAGTAAACCAAATCTATGCTTTATGGTTTTCAACATTCTCTAAATTTTCACTAGTTTTTAAATGACATCAAAGTCTTAAAAACAGAAATTGAAAAAATAAGATATTTTTTCGTAATTAAGCGTGTCCTTGTAATTCGAAGATTAGATATATAAACTTATTGCAATTGGCATGATTATGCATTATATATATTGGATGTTTATTATACTGTCTTCATAAGGCGTTGGACAAACCAAAAAGATAACATTTGGCCGGATTGTAACAAACTAACAATCTCAACTATTTAAACACACTCAATTAAAAAATAAGATATTGGTAATATTATGGTCATCACTCTGGGTTAAATGTTTATTTCTCTACAAAAAACAACCTAGTTGATCAGATGATTATTAAATGAATTCAGACTTATATTGAGTAAGATTCATTCTTACGGTTGTACGTTTTGTAACACCCGACATTTGGTCAATATTTATTATGGTTTTTGAATCATTTACGTCACTTCAAATCACATATTACAAAATGTGAGTTTAACAAAACATATGTTTTCAAAGCATATAAACATCACTTCAAATCACATATTACAAAATGTGAGTTTAACAAAACATATGTTTTCAAAGCATATAAACATCATTTGGGTGTTACGAATTCGTATCATGACATAACCATAGAAAAGTAAGCAGGAGCGAGAGCTAATTTTGTCTTCTAGTCTTTACAAAAAGAATTTTCTTCTAAGGCTCCTACCTTCTACGCTTTTGATCCTAAACCTGGAACACATGACATTAAATAAAATACGTAAGACACAACGTCTCGTGAGTTACGTAGGTTTTAAACTCATAGCATTCTAAATAAGTACATTTTGGCAAAGCTTTGCTCTAATCATAATATGGGTAGGATGTGATGAATGCAATGCATGCTAAAGTTCCATTTTCGTCTTATATCCCTAAACCCTATAACTTCTTCATATGACCTCCATTTTGGACGAATCTTATATCCTTGAAAAGCTGGAAATAGACACTACAACTATGTGTTCAACATTTGATCTAAACCCTACAAATTTCACGTCATAAGACTACAAACAGAGGGGTTGCACACAATTTAAAATTTCTCAACTACACTTGTTATTCATTACATATTTAAACACTATCCATTACAAAAATATTAACTACTACATTAAACCAAAATTTAGGATGTTACATGTTTATTATAAAGAGCATAGCATTGTCATAACATAATTGCATGTGGTATTTAAATAGAAAACACAAGAGCTTACTGAGCCATTAGGCTTACACATTTATTGCATATATCTTAGGTTTAACAAAATAGAGTTGTTCAAGGAATAAGTCGAAAATCATCTATAACAATGAGATATCACAAGATAGAAATTGTATATTTATAAAGATGCTTATGTCAAAAATGTTAATTGAATAGCTTTTGTTGTAAAATGATGTTTAGTTTATGAAGTAAAAAATGACTGATGTTACAAGGCTTTCCAAGAAAACTAAATCTATGCTTTGTGGTTTTCAAATTTTCTTATTATGAAAAATGAAAACTTCATCGTTTGCATTTGAATGCGATGAATTTTTACTAGTTTTTAAATGACATCAAAGTCTTGAAAACAAAAATCGAAAAAATAAGATATTTTTCGTAATTAAGCGCGTCCCCGTACATTCATATATTAGATATATATATATATATATAGGGGTTGATCTACAAGGAAAAGGTAATCTTGGGAGAACGAGGGAAGCAAATCTAGGTCGTTCGTAATATTCATCACGGTGAATATTAATTAACATTCATCGTGACCAAGATTAACATTCACCGTGATAAATGTTAACGGAAGACCCAGATTTGTTTCCCCCCTTCTTCCAAGATTACCCCTTTCCTCTGGATCATCCTTTTATATATATATATATATATATATATATATACTAATTGCAATTGGCATGATTATGCATTATATTGGATGTTTATTATACTGTCTTCATAAGGCGTTGGACAAACCAAAGAGATAACGTTTGGCCGGATTGTTACAAACTAACAATCTCAACTATTTAAACACACTCAGTTAGAAAAAAAAAGATATTAGTAGTATTCTGGTAGTCATTCTGGGATACATGTTTATTTCTCTAGAAAAACAGCCTAGTTGATTGGATGTGTATCAAATGAAGTCAGACTTATATTGAGTAAGATTCATTCTTACGGTTGTTATCTGATTTTGGCACGTGTTAGGTGTTTGACAATTCTTCGGCTCACCCTTGGATACAATCCTGACTACGCCCCTGCTTGATCAATGTTATAATCTACGCCTTTGTAGACCATGAAATTCACCACATATGAAAGTCGAACTTGTGAACAATGTGTCGTAAACAAGAAGATTCTATTGTTTTGAAGCCATCGTTGAGTTATTGGCTTTCCTTGTCATTATGTGTCGTAACCATCGCTAACCAAATATGTATGGGGTCAAGTTAATGTGACATTAAGGTCACGTTAACGTCGCATGTGTTTTACATGTTATGTCATTGTCTTAATTTTTCAATAAATTTTCTCTATTTCATTCAAATTTTATATTTAGTTAATTGTTGAATTACTTCTTATGTATTAGATATAGTCACTCAGACTCGAAGGCTAACTAAAGCCGTCTAAGCGCTGGGTGCATCCAGCTTTCACAGAGAAACAACATTCCTTCAATCTTAGGTGTGACAACAAATGTCAATAGATTTATATTCTATCTTGGTTGATTCTAAGCTGGATAAACTTACTCAATTTTCAAGTAAGACGTTATCAATGCTTTATTATCACCAATACATCTATAAGGGGACCATGACAAAACTATGCATATTCTATGGCCAGAATTGGAATCAAAAGTTTATATTCTCTTTTTTCAGACTTACATTTCATTTCAATTCGAGTGAAACTACTAAAAATTGAAAGTACATGAGAGAATATCTACAAGACTACAATTTATTAGATGGTAAATTAGAGTGGCCCTATGATATTGTGAGTTTAAGGTCCGTTAGAGTTTAATTAAGTATTCATTGTACTTTATATATAGTTGATTAATAATATGTTCTACGTACGGGGTTTTCATTATTTAACATGGTATCAGAGCCTTAGGATTCCTACCGTTTTCTTCCTCTTTTCTGCCTTTTTTTTCTTTCGCACTCCCGTCCGCGAATGTACAATTCCGTCTTCTAATCTTCTACAATTCTTGTACATCTTCTAATCTATTCTTTCTTTTTTGTTAAATTTTATCCCTTCTTTATTTTTACTTCTTCCATTAAAAAAAAAAAAAAAAAAATTGTTTCGGTGCATCGACTGTGCTTAGCCGCATCCAAATTATCAAGTGAATCAGAGCACCAAATGTTTTTGCAATAAAACATCTTTGCTAAATTGATTCCTGGAAATCGTTAAGTTTCTTCTACTTTTTACCTTCTTTACTGTCTACCCATAAACCCAATACACCAAGTCCTCTTTTCTATTTTATTTTTTTCTTTTTCTTAATTAAAGATTTCAAAGTTCCAAATTTTAGCAACCACTCTTGAGCACTTTTAAATTGAAAACCATGTAACCCTCTATCTCATTCAATCTTTTAATGTTTACAATTCTTCAAACTTCAAATCATCGTATTTATAGATTAATGCTTTTCAACTTTACCGTCTATCTTCCTCTAAATTCTATCTTTTAATGTTTCCTTTTTAATTTTATCTTTTTTATTTAAAAAAAAAAAAAAAAAAAAATCTTTCTTCTCGGTATCAACGTACCGTTTTAATCATAACTTCTCAACCACTTGGAGTTAACTAACACCATCAGCACCATTCTTCTTCGTTTTTTAAGTTTTGCACAAAACCCACCAAAATCACCTCCGCCGGATGGCCGACGCGCCGCCAGAATCCGGCTGCCGCAAATTTAACAAAAAATAAAAACGTTATATTCGCTTTGCTTTTGCTGCTTTGTTTGAAGATTTGCTACTGCTTGCACTCGGATGTCTTAGACAACCATTAATTCTTGCTTTAATGATTTTGTTGTATTTTTCTGCTTTTGCTTTTGCTTAAAGATTTGTCTTCGTTTGCGGTCGGACGAATTAATTATTGCTTTAATGTTTTTAAGAGCTTTCGCGATTTTACCGCTCAGATTGCGGGGAAGTATTAGATGATAAATTAGAGTGGCCCAAGTCTAATTATGGACTTAGGATTCGTTAGAGTTTAATTAAGTATTCATTATATTATATATCTAGTTGATTAATAATATGTGCTATCTACGAGTTTCATTGTTCAAACACAATTAAGTAAAATATTTTCAATGGTCAGCTTCCAATTAAGTAAGTTTCTCCTTTCTGAGTTGTCATACAATATCTTGCAAAGTTACATGCATGTATGAATATATATATATATATGTATATATTTATTTATTTTTATAAGGAGAAATGAAAAGCCACGTGTACCAAAAATGTCTAAGGAGTTCCGAAAGTTTGAAGTACCCATTTTTTTCTCTCTATAAATTAGAGCCCTTTTTTCATTTCAAGAAAAGAAGTATAATATTCAACTACCACCATATCCAAGAAAATGGGTAGCCACAGTATTGAACCAATTACTAGCATCACAAAACCTTTAGAACCTGAGGAATTCAGGAAACAAGCCCATTTGGTGGTTGATTTCTTAGCCGATTACTACTTGAATATCGAAAAATATCCTGTTTGTAGCCAAGTTAAACCAGGTTTTCTCACTGAAACTATGCCCAAATCAGCACCATTGCAGCCTGAACCTATTGAAACCATATTGCAAGATGTGCAAAAGCATATAATTCCAGGCATAACTCACTGGCAAAGTCCTGGTTTTTTTGGGTTTTTTCAGTCCAATGGAAGCACTGGAAACTTTCTAGGCGAAATGCTTCTTACAGGGTTTAATACAGTCGGTTTTAACTGGCTGGCTTCTCCTGCTGCCACCGAGCTCGAAATGGTTGTCATGGAATGGCTTTTGAAGCTTCTTCAACTTCCTAAGTCGTTCTCGTTTTCTAGTGATGGTGGTGGTGTGATACATGGAAGTACTTGTGAAAGCTTTGTATGCACATTGATTGCTGCTAGAGAAAAAAAGCTAAACCGAGTAGGGACCAATGAGAACACAACTTTAGGCAAGCTTGTTGTTTACTGCTCTGATCAAACACATTTTTCTCTTCAAAAGGCTTGTAAAGTTGTTGGCATTAGTCCTAACAACGTTCGATCTATCCAGACGAAAAAGTCCATGAATTTCGAGTTATGCCCAGTTGCATTGTTGATGGCGATCGAATCGGATGTTAAAGCCGGTTTGATCCCATTATATATGTGTCTTACAGTAGGAACAACACCAACAACAGCAGTTGATCCCATGGGAACATTGTGTGAGGTTGCAAAACGATTTGATATATGGGTTCATGTGGATGCTGCTTATGCAGGAAGTGCATGTATATGCCCTGAGTTTCGTCACTTTCTTGATGGTGTAGAAGGTGCAACCTCGTTCAGTTTCAACCCGCACAAATGGTTCTTAACCTCATTAGATTCTTGTTGCCTTTGGGTTAAAGATCGAACGGACCTTACAAAAGCTCTCTCTACGGATCCTGAACTTCTAAAGAATAAAGTAAGTGAGTCGAAACAAGTGGTGGACTATAAAGACTGGCAGATTGCTCTGAGTCGACGTTTTCGAGCGATGAAGTTATGGATGGTGATAAGAAGTAATGGAGTAACTGGAATAAGAGAGTTCATAAGAAGGCATGTGAAAATGGCCAAACATTTTGAAGCACTCTTGTCCAAAGACAATAAATTTGAAGTTGTGGTTCCAAGAAACTTTGCTATGGTATGTTTTCGGGTCTCCTCATTAGCATTGGCAACGACGAGTAGTACTAAAATTAGCGACGAGGAGCTAAATCGCTTGAACAAGCAGCTGTTGGAGTCATTGAATGGGTCAGGTCATGTTTACATGACACACACGGTGCTCGAAGGGGTTTATGTTATTCGGGTGGCTATCGGTGCAACTCTTACTGAAGACAAGCATGTTAGTATGCTATGGGATATGGTTCAAGAGCATGCAAATGCTCTGATAGCTGACTACATCAATCTTAACTAATCCACCCCACCATTCAAATCAGTATGATGCACAAATATCATTATATACTCCTTTTGGTGTACTTATTGCAAAGGGGGTGGACAACCAATAATAAGTTTGCAACTCTTAGCTTTTGGTATATTTCACTTGTTATTTCAATATCATAAAATAAAATTATTCAAGTTTGCTCCACTTAACTAAGGTTCGTATATAACAGGCTCAAGCTCCTTTTCAAAAGCTCGAGAAAATTAAGATTTGCTAAATAGGATATCTGTCTTACAAAAAGATGCTGTACTGAGGTAGTGAGTACATCTATCTTTTATAATCGATACTTCGGTTATAGTTGAATGATTAACGACTCAAAAATGCATTGCAAAATATATGTATTATCACCAAACTTGCTAAACAATTTTTCGTCATCATAATAATATTGCACGTTCAACTTAATTAAATTTCCGTAAAATGTATGCATATCTCTGCTCAGGATTACACTCCTTACATATAGGCCATATCATATCATTATGGATTAAAAGATTGTCGTGGAAATCATGAAAGAAATTATTGGCAGATATTCCAAATGGATCGAAATAATGTTCAGATGGATCATGCATACAACCTATTTAGAAGCTCCAACAACAGAACTGCAGCAGAATCTTTAGCTTTCTTTACACTTGGCATAGGTTCCCCAACGCATTCGTCTGTCCAACCTTTATCAGAAGTATTTACCCTTACAGCGAATATAAACCGTTTGGCATGTGCCGGACCACCTTCACTGATGCACCTACAAATGTGACCAGAATTAAGTAATCTACAGATAATGTATTTGATGGTAAAACACTAAACAGTGCACGCCAGTTTAAGTTAGGTGGACTTCTTACCTGTACAATGGCATTGGCCAGTTTCTGCGCAAACAAATGTCATTCAAGGTCTGCCTGGTGAACGTTTGGCTGCCATTCTTCTTCTTTCCATCCTCATTTTCCTTCTCCTTCTCCTTGGCTTCGGTTTCTTTAACTTTCAGAGCAGCGAGAGCATTGCGAGCAGCTAACTTTTGTGCCATTTTCTTTTGGGGATTTTGAGCAACACTGACCTCGAGGCCATCAATGAACACTTGAACCGTAGCCAAGTTACCATTTCGTGTCGCCTTGTACTCCAATCCTTCAGCCTGTTGCTGGCAACGTTCTTGCAGCTCCCGCACTGGATGCATTGGAAGTGTTTCCGGAGTCACCATTGGATGCAACAGAGGTTGGAAAACCTGGATTTTACAAAAATAGTATGGTTAAAAACTCACCATTAATCTGACTAGATTTAACAGAGTATCAAGAGCAGAAACTAACCGTCCATACAACTGATGTATCCCGTCCGCTATCTAAAAAGATAGCACCAGCAATGGATTCAATGATATCACCAAGGACTTTTGGAGCTTTGCAATCTCCAAGACCAAATGAGTTGAATCCTGGCTTTGAAAGTTCACTTTCAACCTCCTTCACAAAATCGCGTATCTGCTCAAAATCGATCCAGAGAAATTTGTAAGTAAATAATAAATTAATAATAGTTAAGAGAGCAAAGAAAAAGAACACAGAAAATATGTGCTCTACTATGCACCTGCTTTTCAAGGGCATTTGAACCATGTCTGAGGTGCACATGAAGGTTATGTTTAACAGCAACACGTGCAAAATTTTCATTATTTACAGCAGCAGCTCGCAAATCAGTTAAGCGTCCAGGCGGAAGATCTGTGTACATGAAAAACAAATGCTTTGTGATAAGATGATCCAGCACTGCATCGCCAACAAACTCTAACCTTTGGTAACAAGAAACACCAGATGACGGTCTGGAAGCATGAGTAATTGCTTCAATCAACAGACCCTTATCCCGGAATTTAATGTTCAAAGCGCCTTCTAGAGAATCAAAGTTGACACTCCTTAGTATGCTATCTGGAACATTGCAAGGCCGTTTTGTAGAGCCTTCTATCTCCGTGAGATCAAAGTCCACTTCAATCCCGACCCATTTCATGAAATGATTAGCAGCTTGTTTTCCACCTTCGACGTAATAAACCCCAATTAACGCTTCAACAACGTCAGCCAGTGTCTTACTGGAGAGAACTCGGTAAGAACTGGAATCACCCTCATCAAGCTCTCCATCCTCCAGATCATCATTGTCTTCTCTTACAGTATCACTGACTTCCTTATTTTCTTGATCGGATAAAAATTCCGTTTCCTTAATGTCCTCATCAAAAACAGGTAGTACTCCAGGAGCAGCCCATCTACACGGAGCAAATCGATCTGCTTGGATGTAAGACTGAAGTCCCTTGGTAAGTGCATACTGGTACAATACCATGTTGCTAACCATTTGCTGCCTCATCCTGGTGAGCTGGCCTTCATGCTTCTGTGGATATCTGAGAAAGAGATAACGACTAACAACCCATTTCAGGTACGCATCTCCTAGCAGCTCTGCTCTTTCATAGCAAAAAGTTTCCTGGCATGAAGCTGCAGTCAAAGCTTCCAAGATCTGTCCACAAAGATATGAATCAACATAACTACCAACACTAATATTCAACAAAATTAGAACTAGTATTACAATACCTTATATGCAGGAACGGTATAATTGATAACATTCTTAAGTTGAACAGCAAGCAGCATGCTTTCAACCCTTCGCATTATTGATGGCAATCTCTGCGCACCACGAACTAATGATCCATCAAGAGGATGTACAAAACACAGCTCTGGAGGGAGGAATACGTAATATGTTTTATCAGGACTCTCTTCAGATTCACCTTCATGACCAGAGAAATTAAATCTTAGGCAATCCATCATATTGGAAGTTATTCAGAGTAACATGTGTGTAACTAAAATTACCTTCTGAATGTTCAAACCGAGGTGACAGGAGATTTTTGCAGTAAGACACCCCACGGCCTCTTATCAGGGGTTGCTGCTTACACATAAGTTCTACTCCATACCTATATTTGTGACAAGACTAAATAGCCAAATGCACACACCACTGATGTGCATGAAGAAGCAGAAATCTGGAAACAGTAACTGCTAACAAAATGCTAGTAGTAAACCACCTCCTTACTCATTTCTCTTCTTCAAGCACATCAATGTAAGTGCATATAGCTATCCAGTCCTCACATTAGAAGAAAAATATGTTATCAAACAGAAAAAAGAAGAATTAACAAAAATAAGATATATTGTAATGCAAAGTTCAGTAAGAACACTTACTTCTGCTTGTAGTAGTCAGCATATGAGGTGTACTCAAGTGGACCAAGGTAACCTTCTTTCCTTGGAAATGAGTTCTCAGCTGTCATTTCATAGCGTACAGAATCAACATAAAACCTCTTACCAGAATGAGCTGCAGTAACAATCCTTCCAACCAGATCCTCTGCATTGGTACAAGAATCAGCCATCATCAGTTTGCCATGTGTCATCAAGTCCTTATTGCAGGGCATCCCATTTGTCTCTCGATCAGGTACCAATCCAGATGCTTTGACAACGTCAAACTGTGCTACAGCTCCTCTAACACCATAAGTAGGATGTGATTTTTGTCCCATTGCAGCCATGCCATAACGTAACTTTCCGTATCCATATTCCCTGCGGTCCCCACCGAGTGTCCGTTCATTTGTTCCAAGGTAGACATCCGGCCGAGCTCTCTGAAGTGGGTTGTTCCATGCAGGTGTATTTATAATATTCTCTACAATATCCCAATCAATTTCTTTCATAGGATCTACCTGCTTCTCCCAAATAGGTACAAACAAATATGCTTTGGCTGGATCCCAGGGAGTGGTGGATGGCTCTACATCCACATCCAGTACAATGCTCATTAATCTTACATGAAAACTCTTCAAAGAATCCAACTGTAATTAGAAAATGTCTAGTCAAAGGCAAATAACTGATATTGTTATTAACTGCAAAAGGCAAATAATAGATAAGCAATCAACCTGACTTTTAGTAACTTCAATACACCCCCGAAAGACAAGAGATGCCTTTGTTGTCATTGTTCTGGCGATAAACAGCTCCGTCGACATCGATAACACCTTTGACGAAGTTTTTCGGTCAGAGAATGATCATTGAAGCATATTATTATATGATAATAAATATGATTGGTAAACGCACAACAATGTACCTCTGCATCCAGTTCATTGCCCAAAAGCAGTGCAAACTCAGAAACTTGGGTCAAAAATGGATCTTTTGAGGACCCAACATTAACACATTTCACCGCATACATATATAGACGAAACAACTTAGAGTTATCACATTCATCTCTGACAGATAAAATCCAATCTCCCTGTGGATATAAACAAGAGTGTAAGCATATAGCAGTGTAACACTGAATGCAACATATGCATAATAGGTAAACATAAAAATTATTCATCGCAACATTGAGTTCTGACCAGATAGTTCAAATACATTAAAGGAATACCATATGGCAAGTGTGGACATTGGACATTGGAACATTAGTAAAATGTATGCATACCATACAAACTGTAAGCTATTACTGATGGACCATATAACTCTTCTTTAGTCAAGAAATTTGGATTTGAAAACATAGTTAAATGCACTGTTTTTCTGCGTTACACTATGAGAATCTAATAATGAAGAAAAACGAACTCACCTGAAGGATCTTAGCTACACCTTCAGGATAAAATTCCCTATGTCTAGCAGTTCCTGGTAATGGATCTCCTTCATCATTTTCATCGGCTTTCTCGCCTTCTCCCCCACTTCCCTTGTCTGGCAAGAGCATGTCGGTAAATGCCCCCATTTCATGAAGCTTCTTACATGCAGCTAAACAAACAGCCTACACTAAAAAGCAAAGTAACTTTAAAAACTTTCTTGGGTTAATTTGAGGCCAACAATCGTAACTGAAAGTAGAGCTAGCATTTTGGAACCATTATTTTACAATTGGGTCAATTAGCTTTTCTGTATCTCTAACGGGTCAAACAGGTAACAAAAAAATGGCTAAAACAGAAACAAGTCAAATAGGTCAAAAGTCGCCCAACTGTATTGTTAATGCATAAAAGTACATAACCTACTAACTCATTGTAATAGAATAGTTTTATTGTTACTGAAACAGTTGAAAATTTAAGGCCATTTTCGACTCATACCAGCTACAGAAAATGGCCAATCTGCCCATTATTTCACCACTAAAAGAAAGTAACACATGCCTGTTGTGCAATCCGCATTGAACTGCATACAGGACCCTCAAGTCTTTCAAATGGGGCATTACAAGGAAGTTGCAGTCTGCATGAAAATTCGGTTGGGCCTCCTGACTTCTCATGATGCTCCATAATGAACTCCGGACGAAGTATTGAATATCTACAAAAATTGATCCACAAAACTGTCAAGTTAAACCTAAGATCCCCTCACAACTCAAGTGTACAAGTATAATAATAATAATAATTAAAAAAGAAGTCTGCGCCACCTGTCACTAGGTAGTTGAGAACAGTAAAAATGAACAAGCCCGACAGCAGAATTTAAGCTCACAACAGCACCAGTTGATTCCACCTGATAGACCGTACCAAGAGTTGGCTCAATGGAAATCAGTTTTGAGGTACCCGTAAGATGACTAAGGTCGGTTCTTTCAATTGCTTCTTTTCGTAAAGTTTCTTCACTATTTCTAGCATTTCTCAGAAACGCCTCATGTGACAAATTCCCTCTGAAGAAAAAAATATATGATATTACTTAAACTCTCAAGTTTATGTCTAGTATAGACCAATAGCGACAGGTTGAGGTAAAATGCCCATTACCTCTCAATCATCAAGATGTAATCTGACCCTGGTTTTCTGGCCCGGCCCCGAGACTGGATGTATGCTAATACAGTTTTAGCAAGGTCAAACCGAATAACAACATTACATTGGCGAATATCAAGACCTTCCTCAGCAACACTGGTGGCAACTAGAAGTGTCACCTGTAAATCAGAGACAAACAACCATCAATCATAAATGTCAATCATCAATCATCAATCATCAATGTCAGTCAGAATGCAGAATCACTGCCATTAAGGGTGGCACAATAACCCGTGGGATAATGGGTAATAACAGGTTTGGACTGGGTCAGGTTGGGCAGACCTGCAGACACTTTTTTGTTAAAATTTTTGTTCTATTTTAACATATATATATATAATAGTAAATTAATAATGCGCTAAACAGAATTACAACACTATTATTACAATAAAAATCTACACACTTTTAAAAATTAATAGTTTTACGCATTTGAATACAAATCAGATGTGTTTTAACCTGCCAGTTGACCCATTTGACAAGTGCATTTTTAGTTAAGTATTTTAGCTTAACCCATTTGACCCTATAGAGATAACCATAACCCAAATTGACCCATGTTCTATACAAATGGGTCAAATCTGCCACCTCTAGCTCAGTTCACATAATTCACTACAATACATACACGACCATCTCGGAACTTGGAAATAGTATCCTGCATTTGGGAGGTTCGCATTTCTTGACTATTATTGTGCCCTATCAGACTTGCTGAATTAATAAACTTTAAAGAAGGAAGCTCCGCAAAAACCTGCAATGCTTGACCCACATCATGTTCATTGTAAGATTAAGAAAACAACAATAAAATAAAAGGCAAGCCACTAGCACAAACCTTTGGAAGAACAAGAGCAGCCACAACTCGCTCAACAAAGATGATGGCACGAAAATCCTCCATGTGCTTATACTTGAGAAGTATCTGGATCAGGGACTGGACCTTTGGGGTCACTCTTCCATCAGCCACAGCAGCTCCTATAACCACATCCACATGCTCTCCCCCAGAGACGGCTATAACGAACAAATGAACTAAAGGTCATCTTATGGTGTGCAACTAAAACACTCCTAATTAAGAAAATGTAAACATAAACACCTAAATCCATAATTCCCAAATGCTTCTGGATATTAAAATATAATACAACACATCTACTTGTCTAACTGTTATAAAAAAAGACTTGTAAACTGATACTAATAGAAGGTTCCATTCACATAAGAAAAGGTAATCAAGTTTACTTAAAAACATATGATCATAATAGACGCATGCTCGACTCGTGATTCATCTAGCAACCATCAACTGATTCAGAACACTGTAACCTTCCAGACACTAATAATCAATATCACACATATAAATGTTATACATAAAATTGCACATTTGCACACGTTCAACATTAATATATACAATGTGAAAATAAAGTTCTGCAATTTGATTTTTGAAATTATTCCTTGATGCATATGTTAAAATAATAAATATCATTTTATAATCATTAACCAATCTGGTTAGGTTGGTAAGGGACTTGTGAACTGAAACGAATAGAAGGTTCCATTCAAATATGAAACAGTAATCAAGTCTATTTTGAAAATATGATCAAAAATAGAAGCATGCTATAGGTTCACGTTTCATATAGCAATTGTTAACTGATTCGGAACACTAGAATCCCTAGAAGATGAAAATGCTTTGTTAGAATATGCTCACCTTGGACGTCGGGAAGCTCCCCTTCCTCAATTTCATCATTGCAGGTTGCTTCACACCCCTTCTCATCAGCTTCACCCACATTAGTTTGTAGAACTGCTCCTTCAGATAGCTGGCATTGCAATAGAGAAACAACTTTGCTCAAGTACGATTCCTGAAACTTTATATCAAGCTGGAAGTTTGACCTTTCGTCACTTTGCAAGGCTGTCAGAAATGACTGTGCAACCTGCAGAGCAGAAGTTTCGCAAGTACAGTCATAAATTAAGAGCTGAAAAACCAAGAAACAGTAGGAGAGGTGCCAAAAATAAGCAGGCTGAGTAACAGATCAAGTTGAACCAAAATCAACACGGGTCATCTTTTATGTGCAGGTTAAAATGGGTTCTATTGGTTGGACCAGCCCGCAACAGTTTTGTATCCAATTTTTTGAATTTTTATGTGGTTAATGTATTAATATGGTTACTATGGGAACCTGAAAGAAAAAAAATATATATTGGTTACGTTGTATCGCTTAATGATCAAAATACCATACATATATAGGCATAAAAAGTTGGAAACCAGTCCTAAGTAGAGTTTAATTCCTACTTATCCTAATCTAAGTTTATCTCAAACTATAACTTTATGATAGACTAATAATAATAATAATCCGGAATACAAGAAAATAATAGAGCTCTAATAATTTTCTAGTAAATTCAATAAGTTACAAAAATTTGAGCAAGACACTAACAATTTGAGCAAACATCAGCAGACCCATTCGACCATTTTTAACTCTTTTCATTTTTAACTAATTGTTTATACTTGACCCATTACAAATAAAAAACAACCCCCATTGACCCAGCACCCTACAAATGGACTAATATTGTGATCTCTAATAACAAAAGAACTTGACCAACTACAAAGATATACTCACTAGCATTTGTTGTACCTTGTAAGCACACCACTGTCCCAGTTCACCAAGTGCATAGTTAATAGCTCTCAGTTTTTGAATTAAATTGGCAGCCCCATCGCCTTCTGTTCTTTCAGAGACACCGTAAACTTGGCGGAGCTCTTCCTTAGCCCCAGCATCTCTAGCTCCCATAAATTGCCACTTGCTTCTTCTGGAACTTGATTGTGCAGCTTGCTCAACTGCCACTTCCATTTGTTTGATCTGCTCGTGTAGTGACCATAAACTAGCTGCTTTATCATACTCCACTACAGTTTCTATTGGCATTGGAACATACTTTTCAAGCTCCTTACGATCTTTAATGGTACAAACAACAGAGTCTAGTTTCGTTTCAAGATTACGGATCTTGATGGCACAATCTACTTGGCTAGAAACACCTGCACAAAATCAAGACAAGTTAGGTGAACAAGTAAGCATAAACTATCACTAGATTAGATCCAATAACAGAACAGAAATTAGCAAAATGAGGCAAGCCTATTACCCTTTAGATTGACCGGAGATGCGGTCATTCCAAAAACCGATGGCCTTTTCTCCTTGGTTGTTGTGTGATAGAACTCGGACATCACCAAAGAGTATGGATGCTTCTTTACAGCATGATGGCATTCATCTAGAATAAGCAAATTTATTGCTTCCATTTTGATTATGCTATGTCTGAGAATATTTAAAAGAATTTGAGCAGTCATGACTAGAACCTACAGGCGAGATAAAATAAAAACTTAGAATGGTGTTTGACACGGAATGCCATTTGAATATATATTAGCTGCATATCAGCAATATTAATTCACAGCCTGCCAACAAAATGCACTGACCAGCTTCCAGCATTAATATGTAAAGATAGACCTCAGTGACTAATTGAATTTAATCTACTGTTTCTTTAGCATTAAACAATTTTGCTTACACCCGAATGTCAAATATGGGTCTTTTTTCAGTGAAAAGTGATATTTAATCTTGTAGCTAGTAGCGTCACAGTAATCACCAGTTCTGAATACACGTGTAACTTGTATGGAAATTTAACTTTTTTAGTGATATGATGAAAGGTGGTGATTTCAAGAAAGTGTGCAGTATCTTTGAAACAAGCATATAGCTTCATTTGTTAGACGCACACATAACAGACAAAGGAGTATGGAAAAGGGAAGATGAAAGAACAGAATTTGAAAAGGGAAGATGACAAGGAAGTCACAAAATTTTAACACAAAATATGGGGAAAAGAGCCATGATATCACACATATCAACACGCTTTAGTTAAAGTACCACATATTTAGTTTCCCTGTATCCCAATGTCCCACCCTAAATGCATATAAGAAAACTAGATTTCTTAGGCAGTTTTATTCCTATTCTAATAACTGCAATTAGATAGTCATCAGAGAACAGAAGGCTGTAACTTCAGAGAGGGAAAAACTTAAGAGGTTACTCTTCAACCACAACCTGCCACAGGAAGTAAGCATCACATCATAGACATAGCAAACAATTTGGAAATGTATCGTCAGTTTAGATGTCAAATAAGGGTGATGGCAGTTAATTCTAGATTGCATTGCAAACATGTTTTCATAATCATAACCAAGCAACTATATAAGTCACCTGCTTCTTCTCGAATTCCCGTTGCCATCTCCTAGCATCCCAAAAGTCTTGCCCCATCTCACCACAATAATGGCCTACTTGGTAGCCAGTCTGGTCACGAATAACTTCTGCTTGCTGCACATGCGATTAACATAACACAAACTTATGAATACGAGCTACACCTTCAAAAAAAGCATCAAACATTTCCAATAACAAATAATACCTGATAAACAAGCGGCACCTTTGGAACCAAAAACACAGCCAGCATCTTCTTCCCTTTTCTATGCAGATCATTATACACACTTTTTATAAGAAGGACAGCAATGAGTGTCTTCCCTGCCCCCGTCTCTAAAAAAGCTATCGTATTTTTGCTTTTAGCTTGTTCAAGAACATCCAACTGATACTTCCGCGCATGCTCCTTCGGCACATTTTTCTTGGAATCCTCTTCTCTTTTTACCTCTCCTTTGACATTTTTTTCAACGGGGGCCTTGATTTGCATATTACATCCAGCTTCCCAAGAACCTGGATGGAAAACCATATCATTGGAACCCAATTGGTTTCGCTCCCAGTAACCCTTTCCTTCTTTCCAATCCATATCCCTATATCCCCTTCTACCATTAAAGTGTTGTTCTTTCCTCCTAATTGAACTTCTATCCCTCCTATCTTTCTCTTCATGATCCCGAGCCCTTTTCCTACTAGGTCTTTCTGTATAATGGCTATCAACACGAGGCCTTTTCCCAAATCTTTCTTGGTCATCATATTTGCGCTCATTCCCATTTGACTCGCTACCACCTCGTTTCTTAACACCGTTACAACTATCTTGACCTTTTAATGACCCTACAGGTGGAACCTCAACATTTGCTGGCATACTATCAAGAATACCATCAAAGAAACTAGGATCTAAACTGCCAACATCTGCTGGACCACCGTCTTGAACGGCAGCAGCCGAACCTAAAGCTACAAATTCGCTGGCAGGAATTAGGCCATCGCACGAGATGTCCTCGCACGCATCTAGCCAATAAGAAGGCTTGGTACTAGTCTCATCACCCATGCTATATTCTTCTACAACTACTTTCTACTTTTTTCAATAATTATATGAACCAGCTTAGTTAACCTAAACAACCAACTGCATAAGCAAAATAAAAACAACTAAATACAAAAACAATAAGAATAACAAAAACAACAACCTCAACAATAATTAATAAGTGAAGTTCAGAAATTTAACTAAAGAGGATAGAAGGCTTACTAATTTGGGGGAATAAAATGCGTGTTTGCTTACTTGTGGTGTAGTTGTATGATATGTAGATATAGATAGATATAGATATGATGCCCTGAAGCGTGTGAGGAATCAATTCAATTGAGATATTTATCCATTACTAATAAATATAAAAGAAAATGGAATCGGAATATGCAGATTGGCGTGGGATAGACCGTACGAAGCACGCAAAAATCGAGTGAGTGACGATCAAATCAAATCAAAATTTGCGTGATTCCAATATTCGGTCTATCTTACGCGATTCTGCTAATCCTCATCATCGCCATCATCATTTTCATCTCATAATTTGTGTTTTCAGGTTGTTTTAGGGTTTTTCTCTACTTCCTGACACAAAGGGGCTGTGGAGTGTGATTGCTAAACCAAAGCAGTTTGATGTTAAAATATTTTAAAAAATCAAAATAAACATAAACAAATGGATATGGATATAAATATGATAACGATATAACGATGTGGCGTAAGGCAAAGGACTCTGGAGTTACGGAGTAGGTGAAAGGTTTTTACCGGTTGCCGTCGGCTAAAGCCATTCGTAGAGTCCAAGTTTATTTGTCTTGTATATAAGATGTTATTATTATTATTTATTATTATTATTATTATATTATTATTATATTATTACTAGAAATTGACCATTTTTTGTATAATTGCTGGGACGTGTGAATAAAATCTTACATTTTAACTTTTACATGTTTCACCTATAAATATACTTATTTTATTGTTTAATAGTAAAAAATTACTGTAGTAAAATTTGTGAAGCAAAAATTATAATTAGGATTTTCTTTATTATGACTATTAATATAATTCTCAAACTAAGAAGTTTTTACTTATGTTAATCAAGCAAGTCTCATAAATTTAAAAGATAAGATGTTTCATAATCATTTAGTGTTAACTATCTATTTGGGTAAACATCAGTCTTTTAGTGGTGAAAATATGATTATCTAAAAACGTGACAATAAAGTTACTCTAAAATTACTCGTGATTAATATTCTGTGTTAGATACCAAAGCGATATAAAAATTACTAGCCTTGTACCTGCACAAAGCAGCTTCTACCAAATAATTTAGTTCGACATCATATTTATTAGTGTCCGATGTGTGTCTTTTCTATGGTTTTCATTAGGTGTTTTTATGTTCACATGGCAAGTATGTGAGAGGGAGAAACAATTGTATGAAATTTTCGGTCAAAAGTGTTTGTGAGAGAGAAAAGTAACACTACGACATCTTGTCGAGATCTATAGGAAAGAAATAAGTTTGACATCGTCTCCAAGTATATCCACATCTCGGCTTCGTTGAGTTAAAGGTGACTTTGTTTCTATACTTTCAAATTATCCAACGGTTGTGTGTACCACCACATCCAAATATTTCTTCAAAATATCAAGCAATATGGCATGTTTTGATATTGAATATATAACTATGTTGCTGAGGCGTGGAATTGGCATATTCCACCAACGAAAAATGATGTTCTGCAACAATTTTGCTACATGATAATTAAGAAAAATGTTTGTCTCGGTTTTGAGATTCCATCACAAACTGGGCATCTAATAGAGTGCTGATCAACACCTCTTTTATCCAAGTTCACTCGAGTTGGAAGCTTTCCTTTCACCATACGCCAATCAAGGATGTTGACTTTCATTGGCGTACTTTTATTCCACGTGAAGTCTCCAATTGAGAGAGAATTAACGGTCGCACCAAGCGAGTTATCCATGATATTCTCACGCATAGACTTGACTGGAAAGAGCCTGCTTGAATCAAATTTAAATAACCAAGTGTCTACTCTCGTTCACAAACCAAAAGAATGACAATAATTTTGAAGGTCATTAAAATCCTCCAACTCTTGGCCTGCTCTTGGATGACGTCTCCAAACCCAATCAAGACCTAAACATCTCCGTTTTGTATCTAAAGCTAACAATAGCCTCCTTATGCAATTCTATATTATAAAGTCTTAGATATTCCTCCATTAATTATAGATTATAATAAGGAATATGGGAATATGGAGATTAGGACAAAGGATTATAATACAATTTAAATTTCATTTTATTTTCCCTAAGAACCAGGATACACATGAATAATAACAGGGAATGTGGGAATATGGGAATATGCAATTAACATGAACCAAAAAAGGTTTATAATAACTTAAACCTTTGTGAACCGGGAGACGAACTCCGATTGGCCCAAAGTTAGATTGCCGTTTCCGAATATTCCAACGGAGGGAATGAGCAATCTAACGGCTCTTTTTTGGTATCTTGTCATGCAAGAGTACCATGCCCACAACCCTCCATTTGAACAAATCAAAGACATGTTGTCTTCAAAATGGACAAAACTTAATGTTGCATGCCTAAAGTGGGGAGGTGTTTGGAAGCGGCTTCAATCACAACAAAGAAGTGGTGAATGTGCTGATGATTTTTGGGCTCAGGTGGAGGCTCAATATAGGTTGGAATGCCTAAAACATTTCCATTGTTGTATAGCATGGAGCTTCTTAAAGGATCGTCAAAAGTGGTTACTCCTAATCCCGTTGTCGGCGAAAAGTTCCAAAACGTCGAGAGACAATGCACTTGGACGAACTGGATTTGGACGAGGAACCAAAGGGTAACGAACATAACCCGAATGCCTCGTTATTCGGTGACGATCAATTCGAACATCCATGGGGAAAAACAAGGAAAACAAAATCTCAAAAGACGTCATCCGCTTCGTTTGACGAGTCGATCACTAATAACTTTCAGGGGATCCGTTCCGACAAGCAAAGCTACTACCAGTCAAAGGATCTTGAAACACAGCTTTGAAAATTGTCTATGCTAACGGACTACTTGTTGGGACGAGACAAAGTTATAATAGAAAGAGAAAAGGAGAAGATTCGTGAGATGATGAAATTTGGATCGGATTCGGGAGACGCTTGATTGTATTTTTATAAATTTATTTTTTTAAGATTTGTAATATTTATTTTTATATGTAAAAAATTTATTTTTCTATTTATTTTAATTTAATAAGTTATTTAAATTTTTTAAAAACAGTTAAAATAAAATTAAAGTCCAAAATAATAATTCTACTTCTCCATCATTTCATAAACAAATTGAAAACCTGGTGAAAAATAGATTCACCCCACCGAAATTCCACGTACTTCTCAATTTTAATTAAATAGGTGAGCATCCAATTCTACCGTTACAACATCTATCGAGCCTGCATGCCACGTGGTCCCTACACGACGATTTCACCGTTCGGCATTACAGTATTACACACAACCACCTTTCTCCGACTTATGGAACCGATTGAGCGATGTATGATCTAAATTCATTTAATAAAAAATTCATACACAAAACTAAAAATAAAAAAGAAATAGTCTAATTGATGTATAGCTTATTTCGTCGTCAATTTCCGGTAATCATCCTAACTAATCATTCAAACGGTCAATTAATGCCTGTAATTCATTTCCTCCATTAATTTGTATTATTACTTGCATACACACATGATGATATATAATTTTTGTACGTATAATTACTTATATGCAATGTATATGTATGCATATCTTCCATTCATTTATGTGAAACCTAAAGAATTTTTATTTCTTTGTTATCACCTACAATGGATATGAGCTTCATATATACATGTCAATTGTCAAATGCATTTACATTTTTATGGAGTAATATATAATGTTAATAAGCTGAGTAAATAACAAATACATTCATGATCATTTTTAGGAAAAACGCGCGGATAAGAATTAATTTATTAAAAGTTGTTTTGTTGATTGATCGTATATGCTATGGATACAATAAAAAACCCCTTTGGTGGGATTAAGAAAGATGTTAAAGGAAGATTGGAGTGTTACAAGCAAGATTGGGTCGCGGCACTAGGTTCGGGCGCAAGGTATCTCGTTGAGCAGCTGATATTTATTAATCAACATTTGGCAAATTGAATGATACTAATGTTATCAACTCTTAATTGTTTTTTAATTTTTAGAATATTGGCTCCAACGGCATATATTTTCTTTGCCTCTGCCCTTCCGGTCATTGCATTCGGTGAACAACTGAATAAGGATACAGGTGCAAATTCATTGGTGTACTAATTTCTCTTACTAATAATAAAACATGATATATGCTTTGTTGTCTCAAAGTATATATTTTTTTTGAGGACAGATGATACGTTGAGTGCAGTGGAGACTCTAACATCTACTGCTATATGTGGAATTATACACGCATTATTTGGTGGACAACCACTTTTAATATTAGGTGTTGCTGAACCTACAGTTATAATGTACAATTACTTGTATACCTTTACCAAAGAAAGACCAGAGTTGGGGAAAGAACTTTTTTTAGCTTGGGCTGGATGGTATACAACCATGTTTTTAATGTTTGAATTATAATTTAACATGGGCTCACTTTTCATCCATTTATATGATATATAATGGATTTGTTTTTTTTAGGGTTTGTGTTTGGACAGCTGTGATGTTGTGTGCTCTGGCTATACTTAATTCTTGCACGCTTATCACGAGATTTACCAGAATTGCTGGAGAACTTTTTGGCATGTTGATTTCTGTGCTTTTTATGCAAGAGGCTATTAAGGTGTGGATGCATTTGTTACTATTTTGTGTTTTCTGTACAGAGTTATATATTGAGATGTATGGCCTTTTTCATTTAACTAGATTTATGTTGGAATATGTTAGGGAGTAGTGAGTGAGTTTCATGTACCAGAAGGTGAAAATGATACAAAAGAGGAGTACCATTTTCATTGGCTATATACAAATGGCTTATTCGCAATTATTTTAGCATCTGGTACCCTTGTGACTTCTATGAAGAGTAGAGGTGCCAGGACCTGGCCTTATGGTGTAGGTAAATAATAAATGAAAATAATATTTACAGGATTATGCATACACAGACTATCCATGTTTGTCGAAGGTTTCATTTTGCTTCATTTGGTCCTTTATCGGCCAATAAGTTGCAGGAATAATGTAAAATGACTATTTCACCCGAGTTTTTTTTGTTGTTTTCCAATTTTGATGATAAAAATATTACATTATACTGACGACTTTTGACCAGAATGACCCAAAGGAAGAAAAAAGAAACATGGGTGGTCTAACCTGAATTTTACATCATTGAGGTACCATGATCAAAAATTTAGCTAAAAATGGGTGGCGTATGTATGCATTATGCCAATATTTGATTGTTACTGGCATCTAAGTCTAATGTTTCATATATTTTTCTACGGTGTTACCATGAACAGGGTGGCTACGGAGTCTTATAGCAGACTATGGAGTAGCTCTTACGGTGTTATTATGGACTGCATTATCGTTTGCTAAACACAAAGATGTACCTCGTGATGTTCCTAGACGACTCTTCTGCCCTCTTCCTTGGGAAGCTGGATCGTTATCCCATTGGACAGTCATCAAGGTATAAGATAGAAACTGTAATATTGCAGTCATCATAATGAAATCGTGATTAAAATTTAAAGTGTTAAATTGTCAATGTTATTGCAGGATATGGTGAAGGTTCCAGTGGTTCACATTTTCACTGCCATTATACCAGCTTTGATGATAGCAGCCTTGTACTTTTTTGACCATAGTGTAGCTGCTCAAATGGCACAACAGAAAGAATTTAATCTTAAAAAGCCTTCTGCTTACCATTATGATATATTCTTGCTTGGATTCATGGTATTCTATCTTATCGTGTTAATTACATTTCAACCTCTTTCATTGATCTTATTAATCGTGTCTCCCTTAGTAATATCTTGTTTTTCATGTATGATATTAGACTATGATTTGTGGTCTAGTTGGAGTCCCTCCATCAAACGCTGTCCTCCCACAATCACCCATGCACACGAGGAGTCTTGCAACTCTCGAAAGACGGGTTAGGCTTGCCAATAAAAAGGACTATTCTTGAAAACTTTTATTGTTATGGATCACTTTATCATTTATAAAATGTTAGGATTATATGGTTATATCAGTTAATGCGGAAGAAGATGGTTGAGTGTGCAAAGGAAGGCATAAAGTTAGAGGCAAGCAAATCAGAAATATATGGAAGGATGCATGCTGCTTTTGTTGAGATGGATCTACATACAGAAGTATGTACTGTATCGTATGCGATTGTAGCCCTTAAATAGCAACTTACATAATTTAGATAAATCAAATTTTCCCCCTTAAAGAAAATGAAATTATATGCAGACTTCAGTAGACAAGGAGTTAGAAAACTTGAAGCACGTTATCATGAATCGTGAAGATGGAGGAGAAGCCAAGGGAAAATTTGATCCTGATAAGCATATCGAGGCTCACATACCTGTTCGGGTCAATGAGCAACGAGTAACTAATCTACTGCAGTCCTTACTTGTGGGCGCTGCAATCTTTGCTATGCCTGCTATCAGGAAGATCCCTACTGCTGTTCTATGGGGATATTTCGCCTACATGTCCATCGATAGTCTTCCCGGTAATCAATTTTGGGAAAGATTGCTGCTCCTTTTCATCCCTTCTGGCCGACGTTTCAAGTAAGTAATAAAATCTTATAGGTTTCGTTCATGTAGTATGTTAAATCTTCCAACTTTACATATAATTTTAAATAAACATTATTGTGGTAAATCTTGGACAGAGTCTTTGAAGGACCTCATGCTTCATACGTGGAGTCAGTTCCATATAAATACATAGTGATGTTTACATTATTCCAGCTTGTGTATTTTTTACTTTGTTACGGAATCACTTGGATACCAGTAGGTGGTATACTTTTTCCCCTACCATTCTTCTTGTTGATACCTGTGAGAGAGCATTTTCTTCCCAAAATATTCCCTCCTCAACATCTTCAGGAACTAGATGCGTCTGCCTATGAAGAATTTATTGGGCACCGAGTTCACAATATGAGTCTTTCACGAAGGGTATGTTATTAACTCTTTATGTAACATTGATTTCTCCTTAACTTCTACTTCTTTTAGTTATTCCAATTTTTAGTTCCTTTGTCAATAGTATATTTAGTCATTCATATCTAAGGTATGACGCATGAAGGTTGTATCGGGGCCTAGGCATTTTGTAAAAGAATCAAAATTTGAAAATCCATACAACTGGAAGAGCATTTCATCATTCTACCAAATATGAAAGAAATGAAGATAGCTGAAAAACTATCATTAAGCAAATTATGATCTATAATTACATATTTGAATTTCATATGACATTCCAAGTATTGGTTTGAAGGTGTTTGAACGCGAAGGATCTGATGAGGATGACATAGATAACTACTTTGATGTGTCTTCTACGGAGATATTAGATGAGATGATCACCCATAGAGGCGAGTTAAAGCTAAGATCAAGCTTTAACGACAGACAAATTCATGTTCGTAATTCATCTCTTTTTTTTTTTATTTCTCTAAAACTAGAGGTGGGTTAGGTAACGGTTCAGGGACAGGTACAACCAAAAATATGTCATTTATATATGTCCGATTCCAATGAACCAAAAGACTTTTTGTGCAAAGTTTTTGATTCTTCTATAGTTTATAAGTGAGGCATTTATAATTACAATAGTTATATAATTTCCAATAATAATCAATATTTTTCGAATGAATATTTTTAGGAGGTATTAAAGATACACTACTTCAAACGGATTTCGACCCATGTAACCCGTTTCTATCTTAGGTAAAAAAATTTACATTATGTGTTTCACCCCTATAAGATAAAGTGATAAACAAGTCCCAAATCACCCCATGCCTAAGTAAATCATTTTAACTTGCCACCGATATCTATAATTAAAAGAAACTTAAATGGGTTTACATCGAGTAGAACAACAATTGATGCAACTATTTGCTATTTTCAGGTTCACCCTCAGCATGGCGATGCACTAGCATAGAGCAACATTATCAGTTTATATAGACGGCTACTTAAGAATCTTTAACCAATGATTTTTCATGATAAGTTAGCCTCATATAGATGATGCCAAAGAAAAATGAAGCACATATCATCCATGAAGCAGACTGGCGAAAGGAGAAACAGTTATTTCTCTCCGAAAATTAGTCCTCCGTATGAGAACTACAGATCTATACAATAAGCTTTCTATACTTAACCTTGTATATATGTCAATATTTTGGATGTACAGATGGCAATTACTATATATAATCTTTGTTTACGTAATTAAAAGGGCTTATAGTTCATTACATATTGGCTAAATATAGATTTCTTTCTTCTAATTTTACATCTCTTTAGTTCATTTGATGATGCATTAGACATAATGAGATCTAGTACAATATAGTCTTTCGCATATATATTGACACAATGTGTTCGCATAACACTCGCTATTACAAGATATAGTTTCTTTTCTTGGTATATTCGCAACTAGAGGTTATATAGATTGAAGTTAACAAATGATGAAAACCAGCGTTGATGGTCACATATATAGGAATAAAGAATTCTTAATCCTGTAAAATTGACTTATGTCAACCTAGAACTGAATTTACAAAATTGAAAGGATCCCAATTAGAAGCATTAGCTCCAACAATATTATCAGCTTGAGCTAAACTACTACCAACCAATCGTAGTCACACTGCACAACCTGTTGATCTAATGGCCAACCCCCTGTTCCTGTGATTCTGGGTTAACTAGTTAGCCTCGCCAGAAACCGCCCACAAGCAATCCATGAGCCCAGTGTCAATCAAGCTGCTTGAAATATTTGAGACCTGGTTGCTTGTTTTTGAAGTCGTTAGCCATGGAATTTCAGCAGACCATGGCACGGTTGCTTGTGGCAGAGGCACATAACACCATTGCAATTTGTCATAGTTGGTGGGACCTGCAAGTTCAATTGCATCACAAACATGGTGATGACTGTCTTAATCCTGATCTACTTGCAAGCAATCATACTTGTCTGGGTCATGATCGCTCGCTACTTGATCAGGAAGTGAGGGTGCCACAATCGGTGGTGCTTTTCTCTTTCTAGTATTCGCAAAACATTTTGGTCCCAAAGGCAATTTAGTCATTTTCGCATGGTTTGACCCATTCTTTATAGATAACTTAGCCTTGAGTGCACCAAGAAGACCTTCCTCACCACCCTCCAACCCACACGCTTCCTCAAACGAAAATGCCTCAGAGTCCTTATGCATACACCGAACTCCCACTATTGGGCAACTCAAAATTAGTACGAACATTAGCTCCATGTAACGTGTAGAGTATGACAAATGATACTTCTTGTAAACTACTCTCAATAGTGAGTGTGTCACTTTAATTTTTAGACTCTACATTTATCAATATACATTTATTTATATATACTAAATAAAAAAATTTTAAAAAACAAAAAAAACCGATACACACAATTTGCTTCGCGAGATCGATAGAAAACAACTAACGCGGCGATGTAAATGACATCAACGGTCGACGCGCGTCGGTTGCCAAGCCGACGCGCGTCGGTTGCCAAACCGACACATCCATTGACAATGGTCTAATGATATATTCTTGATTCTAAATCTATATTTAGTGAGATGACTGAAACAAATGTCAAATGAAGGGGTAAATAGAATGAAAGATAATGAGTACAATATATATGAAGATTGAAATAATTAGATAGATTTTGGGCATATATTGTTAGATACGTACATCAATGTTTATAAAGTATTTATCTGAAAGGTTTACATACGTTTATTTTAAAGGGTAAATATGTACATTGAAATTTCACTTTCTATTTTTGTCTCAAAATACATTAGTATTATATATAGAAATCATATAGAGAAAATTATTTAATACTTTGACCACCCAAACTCGAATAACCCAAATTCAAATAACATGAATTTAATTCGAGTTACGGGTTAAATACACTAAAATTCGGCTACTTTGAATAACCCGCAAAAATTATTTAATATACAAATATAACTATAGATAAGTTATTTGTGATTTATATGAATCCATCTAAGATATCATCTTGTAAAATTTAAGTTGCGTTCAAGATGCAAAAATTTAAGATATCATCTTAACCGAAATAACTCAAACCTTACTTGGTTCAGTTTACGAGTTAAATAATAAACTTGAAACTCGAATAACTTGACCCAAGTAACTCGAAAACCGAATAATTTAATAGAATAACACCCCTATATATATGCAAGAAGAAGAAATGATCAAAATTTATAAAAAGGGAGCAACCGTTCAACCAAAAAGTTAGGGGTTCAAATCTCACTTGGGACAGTGAGTTGTTAATTTCGTACTAGTTGTATGTATCTTTGATTGTAGGTTTATCGTTCTAAAATTCTTTTTTTTTAAATCAACATCGAAATCTTTTGCATACTTAACACTTCTATTCTTTTACATATAAATAAAACAATCAATTTTAAGATAAAATACTTTGTCGTTTAAAAAAACGTTCATCAAAAAATATATTTCAATTTAAGTTATGTCTGATTAATATCAAAGTTACCCTTGTATTTAAAGTATGTTTGACTTAAAATATTTAAGAAATAAATTATTAAAACTAATAAATATAAACTAGTTGGGGTCCGGCGCATTGCAGCAGTTATGAATAGGAATATGATAATGGTCGATAATGATAGTCGTCTTAATAATAATGATTGTAAATTTTTATTTCATTTTCATTTATATTTTATTTTATCACAATAATTATATTTTAATTATTATTTATTTTGTATTTCAAATAAAGATAATTGTTAGGTGTATAAACTAAAAATAGAATAAAGTATAGATTGATTTGATTTTTTAGTTTATATATATATATATTTATTTGTATATTATTGAAAAGAGCGTAAATGTAATTTATGATATTCCAATTTTAATCAATAATTAAAAGAAGATACAATGGAGTAATTTGAGCCCTTCATTATTTTTCACCATTTGAAATCTAACGATCTTAATTTCTTTTTTATAATTACACTTTTAATCCTTAAATATTTGATAAATTTATTTAAATTAAAAAATAGGTTATATATTTTATTCATCTATAAAATTAAAGAGTTTATAAACTATATAAAAAAATCAGCTACAGTATTTTATCTTTTTATTATAATTAAATTCGTCCCGCGTTATAGCGGATCTATAAATTATATTTAAAAATCGATCAAATAAAAATTAAATTATATAAGAAAATCGACCAAATATTTTATTGATTTATAAAAATTACATCCGTCCCCCGTAATCGCCGGTCTATAAACTATATTAAAAAATAGCCACAATATTTTTTTTATTTATAAAATTAAATTCGTCTGGCCTTATCGCGGGTTTATAAGCTATATAAAAAAATTGGCAACAAATCAACCACAATATCTTTTTAATTTATAAAAATTAAATTCGTCCCGCATTATCGCGGGTTTATAACCTAGTTAAGTCTTATAGCTAAATACTCTATAAAGATTTATAATAAAATTAAGATAGCATTATAAGCATAATTAGTTTTAATATTAAGTTTTTTCAGAAATAAATATAAATAACCTTCTTAAAATAGATTAAAATAATAATGTAAAATTTTTTTAGACGAATGAGAATATCATATTTAGTTTCAAAATAAGAAAACATGTCACGATTGGTGGTGGAATAAAATTCAAAGTTAGTGGCATATAATTCAAAATTCAAAACTATTTTGTCTAATCACGTGACTCGCACTGATCACATAATCGACGGCTAATTTCAAAAGATTTCAATCCAACGGTGTATATAAACGCGTCAGCTTAAAGCTAACAATTTTTTGGTGAATATTTATTTTGTGCTTGCGTACTTTCAATTTTTAGGGCTCGTCTCATCAACGCAGAATCTCAGCCTCTCTTATATATATAGATATAGAATACACACAAATATATCCGTCAACCCTTGAAACGCTACTCTCTCTGTACTTTCATAATGGTACGTTTTTTCTTTCTTTTTCGATCTGAATTGATTTCTTTGTTTTAATCGATTAATATTGGTTTAATTGAAAAACTTGCGATTTATTATTTGATTTTGTATTTTAGGCGTTGCCGAATCAGCAAACTGTTGATTATCCGAGTTTCAAGCTTGTAATTGTCGGCGATGGTGGAACTGGTAAATTTATGTTTTCTAATTAATTTATAATAATTGGGTTTTTTATCAAGTTAATTTATCAATAGATGAGTATTTTTGAACTTGAGGTAGTGTTACGGTTTAACAGTGTTTTTGTTATTGTTGGATGTCCAATTGTAGTTTTTATAATATTATATATATAGCTTGTATGTTAATATATATATTTGCATATTAAAATCTACTTGAAGCGTTGCTTTGTTCTTGAATGATGTATTTTTGAATGGTCATGTTTGGTGTTTAGTGTTAGGTTTAGGGAAAAAAATGTGAATATACCAACGTATTTATGAAAAATGAACATTTTATACAAAAAGTGTCATATAATGGATTATCTTCATATTTTAAGTATTTGTGACAGCCACGCATGTTTTTGGGATTTTATATTTTTCTTGATGTTGATTCGTTTGCATTTAGAAACCTATGTCAGTTGTGTAACCTTAAATTTTTGGTTTTGAATATATCATCCTTCTCAAATTGGTTGTTTATGGCATATGATTGGTGTCTTCTGGATTATATCTTAGTAGTAGGACAACTGATTCTATGCTTGTGGGTGTGTTTGTTGATTTGTTTATCAAATAAGTCAAGGATTTAGGACAGTTTCTTAAATGTGGTTTATTGTTTTGAAATTTAATGTTAAGAAACTTTGAAAAGTCATGTCTATATAACACATTTAAGATACTTGAATGAATTGTTGATAAGATTCATAATCAGATCAACAACATATGTGCACTCCTATGATCAATATTTTCTATCGCCGAGCTTATATACTATAAAACATCATACTTACAAATTGGTTTCAATAACCATGTTTGAAGATATTGAATGATTCATCCAACATTATAATATTATTTGATAATTCATGTCTTGATCTTTGGTTTATAATTGTGTTGTTTAGGAAAAACCACTTTTGTGAAGAGACATTTGACCGGAGAATTCGAGAAGAAATATGAACGTAAGTATTTATAAAACTGTTGTCTTTTCATTGTGCATTTTATCTAGAATAGGTTAATTAAATTTAAACTAATTGATTGATGAAATTCTATGTTCTTGTAATTAGCAACCATTGGTGTTGAAGTTCACCCCTTGGATTTCTTCACCAATTGTGGAAAGATTCGGTTTTACTGCTGGGACACAGCTGGTCAGGAGAAATTTGGTGGTCTTCGTGATGGATATTAGTAAGTATTATTAAAATTTAGCTCTTGGTACTTAGTTTTTTGTAGATCTTTTTATCTATTACACACATTAACTGCAATATGGGTTGTAGACCTCTATCTTTAAAGGGTTTTGTTGTGTGTATTGTAACGAAATGGTTTTTTAACTTTTAGAAAATATAATTTGTCCAATGAAGTTTAGTATTAGTTAACTAGGCACATGGTTTTGTTAAATTGTTTTTAAATTTCCACAATTCTATTCGGTGAACCGTACAAAGTTTGTTTATCGACTTTCTTTGACAATGATGATGTTGTATGGTTAAATTTTACCTTATTTTTTTATTCATTTAATATGGGATGGGTTCAACCTCTAGTGTTCAGATTTAATATTTTTATAGTGGTCACTGACTCACTGTGGGTGTCGTGTGAAGAGTAGTATACCGGGTCATTGTAATGTGGCTCTTCAAAATAAAAAAAGTAATATCAGATTGATTATTATTTGTTCATATTGCTTTCTGTTTACTAAGTGAATGTTGGACTTGCAATTTGAATAATCTGCTGCAGCATTCATGGTCAATGTGCCATCATCATGTTTGATGTAACTGCAAGGCTGACTTACAAGAATGTTCCAACGTGGCACCGTGATCTTTGCCGGTAAGTGTCTACTTTCTTTTGGTCTCGTAATCGGGTATGTTTTTTTATCATTACTTGACGTATTTTGTGCTTTTCATGTATAGTGTTTGTGAGAACATCCCAATAGTATTATGTGGAAACAAGGTTGATGTGAAGAACCGTCAAGTGAAAGCTAAGCAAGTTACTTTCCACAGAAAGAAGAACTTGCAGTATTACGAAATTTCTGCAAAGAGTAACTACAACTTTGAGAAGCCTTTCCTCTATCTCGCAAGGAAACTTGCCGGGTAATTTTATTTTCCAATATCAGTTCCATAGTTAGATGATTTATTTTAGAGGATCAACTGTTCTGATTTTGGTTTTGTCTTTATTTTTAGGGACCCCAACTTGCATTTTGTAGAATCACCTGCTCTTGCTCCCCCAGAAGTGCAAATTGACATGGCTGCTCAACAACAGTAAGTTTGTTGTTGCTGTTGATCTTCTACAATATCTATATATATACATTTGTGTTTCAGCTTATGATATTTGTGTGACCTTTTACAGGCATGAAGCCGAGCTTGTTGCTGCTGCAAGCCAGCCGCTTCCAGATGATGATGATGAGGCCTTTGACTAGAGTACCCTATTCAAAGGGGTTTGTGGAATTTGAGATGCATTTTGTGTTTGTGGAGTTCTTGATTATTGTCTGAATGAACTTAAAAACTTTTGTTAGGAGATGATGAGACAGTCAAGATTTGTTTGTGGAAGGATTATATCTTGTGTTGTGAAGCAAATGTGCGGGTGTTGAGTTTTAACAGCTCCCAATTTCTTCACTATGTTATAGATTGGTGTCATTTTGTCTTGCCTTTGCTAATATGAAACTGTTGCCTTCATGTTCCAGAAAACATTCGTAATCTTGTTAGTTGTGGTATATGCTCTGAACCATACATCTGTCGCGGGGCTAGTTTTGGCTTTCTAAGTCCTTTTTCCAGTAAACTACTTGATTGATTTTCACCAAACTATTTAGCTCATGTTCTTCAATACTCAATAGGGCTTTGTGTCTAGCTGCTGGCTAATATCTGCTTCATCAAATTTGTTTTATTTTACTAGTTTCAATCTATCTATCGAGTGATAATTGATTCAATTTGTCGTAAGTCAACCTTTATCATTTAGACTGTTTTATCAATTTTGTTTGATCTAGATGGATGAAATTAGCTTCATTGCCCGGTAGAGATGAGGTTTTGTGGACTATCGAATTTTGTTAGTATCTAGTAGCTGTAGTTAGATATGAACAAATACTAGTTTAAACTAATTTCAATAGAGTTTAAAACAATCTATTTTTAAAAGAAAGTAAAATTAAATTAGTTTCAGGCTAGTTTTTATGTTAGATTTTCTAGTCTCTTTTAAAATTTTAGATCAGTTTCATACGATTTCAATCTTCTTTTCTTCATGATCGATATTGTTGTCAAAAAATAAAATTAAAGTTCATGTAGTGCAAAATTCAATTGGTTAAAATTAAAGATTAAAGATATAAAAGTTCAGAAATAAAGAGATACTAGTCTAACTCATGCGTTATGCAGTGGAATACAACTCATTATTAGCGGTAAATTAACGATTTGATATATTATTTCTCTTTTTACTAAATTGATTAACTATGATGATTAGTAATAATCTAGATTTTCGTCTTTGACAATTATGGCTTGAAAACATTGTGGTGTAAAAATGAAGAGGAGTGATACTTGATAATTAATAAAAGCTAAATTAAATTTAAGAATGAGAATCACATATGTATATTTATATAAATGTTGAATCTTAAATTGTGATAAAAGTTTCTATAAATAAAAAGTCTAAATTCTTTATATTATAGTGTAAACATATAAGTTGACTTTATATTAAGGAGATAACAGGGTTTTCCCATATCCATTTTTAAGTTTTAAGGAAAAAAATGATGAATGGTTAATAAGGGTTATAGATAAAGGTATCAAATAGAATTTACTAGAGAATTTAAATTTTAAAAAGAAGAAAAATATATGAGAGAGAGTTAAACATCAATAAGTAAACATAAGTAGCTTAGAACATATCTGAGTTGTTTTCAGTCTTGAACCAATGTCATTCTTTAACCAATCTAAACTAATTTTAGTTCAGTTTTTAATCAGTCCTCTGACTGAAAGTAGTACTGAATTAGGACTATTAGACCTACTGGACCAGTTCAGTCTTTCTAGGACCGATTTCAATCCAGTTAAGAACAATTTTAATTTTAGACTATTTTCCTCATCTCTAACTACAAGTGTATTCATCAAAATATAACTAATAGAACGAATATGACACAGGTATATGCTACATAAGTTGTAGTGTCATTTTGTATCTTTGGTTTCTTGTAACGTCATAAGTTCGTGTGAAAACATTGAACTTTGTTTTTGTTTTGGTTTTATCTCATGTCTCAACTTTTGGGAAATTTTTCTATATCGAAAAACTAAGTTTCCTTAACATGTCAAAGAAATATGATGTTTATTCTTTGGTGTTGATTGCTTGTTCTTGCCTTGATCTGATCAATCACACATAGGGATGACAATTAGGAATGACAATGAGTCGGACTGAGAGAGTTTGTACCCAAACTTGTTTATAATATTCATAATCTTAGCCAAGTAACCGGCCAAATACCTAATGGGTTTCCGTTTAATATTACCCATTGGTTTTTTCGTTTCTTGTGGGTGCTAGTGATCACCATTTAAGTATTTTATGGAGAAAAATAGCGAGTTTGGAGATCAAAAAACCCGACCGTAAAATAGAAACCGAAAAAAGAACCGTACCACGAAGTATATTCAAGATTTCAGTAAACAGTTTTAATATCTAATCAACTGATTGAAAGTTTGAAACAGCTAATTATAACAAATAGTTTCATATTTAGTTTTTATAACACAAGTTAAAAAATACTTTAATTTACTTAGCTGTTTCTAGTTTTGGTTTTGTCATCTATAATAATATGTGTTATAGACTACAATTTTATATTTAATTAATCTTGAAAATACAAATATAAAGTACTCCTTACAATTATTAAAATCTAAACAAACTATATTTACACTAATTGTAATTGGTTTTGTCATTTGTAATATTATAAAAGAAAATATTAGTAAAATTACATTATATTCTATCAAATGTAAAAATTAAATTCTTTGACTTTGAAAATCTAAAAAGTCAAACCGTTATAAATCATCACATTCACACTATCATGGCTATATAATCAAATCAAAATGAATATTACAAAACACTTCATAAAAAATGGCAAAGGTAACCTTCTCATTGAGCTTTCTTGGTTTCATCTTCTTGTGCTTCGTTGTGTGCTCCAATTATGTAGAAGTAAGATACTAATTCATTCATTTCATTAATAAGGAATAACCACTAACTATATATTAATTCTCATATGTTCATTAAATTGTTAATTTAAATGCTCTCTTTTTTGTTTTTGTTGCTAATATAGGGGAAAACATGGTGTGTGGCTCAAAGCAAAGATTCGAACTCATTGTTGCAAGAAATTATTGATCGTTTATGTGGGCAACTCGATTGTAAAGAGATTCAACCAGGGGGGTCGTGCTTCGATCCAAATACTTTGCTAGATCATGCGTCTTATGTTATTGATCTAAACTATCACACTAATGGCGAATGTGACATCAATTACGCCACTCCTGCTATCAATGATCCTTGTAAGTTACTTTATCATTTTGCTTTTTGTCTCGTAATCTTGTTTAAGGCATCAACATATTGTAGAATTTGTTTGAAACTGATTTCGTGTTTGTGTTGATGCAGCTCACGGAACATGTGTCTACCCATGAGTGATTAATTAAGGGTAGTAGGTGTTTTTGATGGTTAACCAATGAAGTGGTGAAATGAAGGATATTTTAATGATATTTTAATTAAGGGTCGTAGGATATTTCATATATTATCAATACTGTTATAGTATTATCATTTTTTACAATTATAATGATATTTATTATGAAAACTTATATTGTACGAAATTAAAGTTTCACAATTCTATATCTCTTTAAAGGAGTCCCAATGGTACAGTCGGTTCTCTGTTGGTTTGAACTGACGAGACCGACGTCATTAGCACGGTCTCGTCAATTGTTGCGTCGGTTGGGGTTCGATCAGTTTATCGACGATCATTCGGCGGTTTTGCTTTTTTTTTTCTTTTCTTTTCTCGTTTGTTTTCTTGTCCAACGACTATCACATTCAATTTTTTGAATATCAAAAATTGGGCCAAACGACCATTTCCAAAAACAAACAAAAATTTACTTTTTTTTTTATTATTTATTTAGTTTACATATTAATTCATACACAACTACTCCTATATATATATAAACACTTCAAAAACTTTATTTTATTTAGTGTGTTTTTTATTATTGTAATGTTTTTTTAAAGGAAATATGATGTTTTTAATTTATGAAATGTTTTTAATTTTAATTATTGTGTTTTAAATATGTTAATTAAGTAGTGAACAAAAAAACTGACTGGTGACAATTGGCACGGGTCAGTCAATTGTTAATCATTTTCAGTCTTTATTTCTAAAAACTGACGTGACGCTGAGTTGGTAAAAAATAATCAGTCGATTTTCAATCACGATTAAAAGTGCTCTAACATTAAAAATAAACGTATGATAACGTTGTGATGGAGCGACATGATATATGATTGTCACATCATTTAAAAGATGACCATTCTATTAGTAGATCATCAAGTACATAAAAAGCTATTTCTGTAAAATATAATCTTTTTATTACATAATAGCAAATATCATGAACTTACTTGAACATCTAATATAATCTAATTTCTAATATACATCTAATATCCAATATATCCTACATGTCATTAATTAAAGTTGATATACTATGTTATTATGTTACTTGTTAGTAACATCTGCATTTTAAGCTGTTCAACTTTATTTCAGAAGATGAATATTTACTACGGTTAAAATAATTAATTACATCGACCGTTACTATTCATATTCATTATCAAGACCTCAACGTTACCAATACTCAAACAATTACAAATCATCCTATATATACATTATATAATACTAGCAGCATATCCGCGCGTTGCGGCGGAATATTATAAATAAGAAATATTTGTAGTTTATAGTGGTGACCATCGTAAATTAGGAATAATGTTTCGTTAATTTGATGTTAATTAAGAAGTTTTATACATAGTATATGTTTGGATAAAATGAAATCTACAATCACATACTAATATACTTTGTACATCGTATAAAACTTCTTAATACACCACATTGGAGCTATAAACTCCGGGTTGTTTGAACTTTTTGAAGACTATATCAACTACTTTCTACACTACCTTGATATCACTCGCTAAGTGCTACGTAAAGTTGTTAATGCAATAAAAGTTACCTTGATATCTCTCTACATTTACTAATACTTTCTTTTTTAAATCAAATTTTTTTGCTAACATAACTCTATATTTACATAAAGTCTTAGTAATTTTTATCTTTAGAAAAGAACACTTAAATGCTAATATATTAGTATAGAAGAATACACGTGCAATGCAGGGGGAAAAGTTTATTAGTTTCACATTAATTCGATATATAGTATTATTTTTTTCTAAAATATTTTAAAAATAAAAAATTACATTACAATAGACGAACAATACTATTTTGCAAGTGGGAAAATCACTTTTTAACAATTTTTTATAAAAAAAATTATAACAAAATAACCAAAAATTAAATATATCATAATATGTCATTACAAACTCGATGGCCAGGTCTGAGTTGCTTGTGCCAGGTTTCAAGTTCTCAATAGACATTTTGTGAGTTGTGGAGTCGTTTGTTGAGTCTACAAGTTTAATTTTCACTGATTTTTTAAATTTTGGTTTGGTTTTTTTTTTTTTTTTTTTGTATTTTGATGTTTAACATTATCTACATTAGATGGTAATTCTTAAAAACATCTAATAATGTTTGTATTAATAAAAATTTAATAATTAGGGGTACGTTAGTCAACTTAATGAACTTTTAAAAAAGCTCTTACTAATTATATGGGTCAAGTAGTCATTTTTATCTTAAAAATACACCCAAATGCATTATATAATAGTATATATATATAGAGAGATAATAGTCTATAGATATAGAAAAGTTTAAGCTAAAATTAAATGTCACATATTGATTAGTTTATGGTTTAATAATGTTTTTATTAATAAGAACTTAATAATTAGTAATTAGGGGTATGTTAATTAAATGTCTTAAATTAATTAGTTTTATAGTTTAATTATGTTTATATTAATGAGAACTTAATAAATTATAATTAGGGGTATGTTAATTAAATGTTATAAATTAATTAGTTTATAGTTTAATAATGCTTGTATTAATAAGAATTTAATAATTAATAATTAGGGGTATGTTAGTCATTTCTATAAAAAAATTTAAAAACTCTTTGTAATTTTATGGGCAAAATAGTAAAATCTATCTTAAAAAAATAATATTGAAATGTATTTGTTGGTCCCAAAGGTTAACAACAATGTTGTAGAGGGGGGTGAATACAACTTTTTCGTTCTCTTAATTGAAATTGTGAATCAGACTTAGTTGTATAATAGGAACATATAGAGGTTTTTCAAATAATTCTTTTATTTTGATAAATCAAAGAATTACAAGTTAGATGCGGAATCTCTAACTTAATTGAATACATAATCCTATCACTAAGATCAGTTGAGAACAGACTCAAAGCTGATTACAAGCAATACAATTCTGCTAACACAAATGCTCTATGAACTATAATTGATTCACTAAGAATTCTTGCTGATTCACTCGCGCACACCTGGGCTGTGTAACCCAAGTATGATATTTATAGTAGAGCTTGTGTGATGCTTGAAACTTGATCAGCCAATGAATGTTTTCCAGATGTCTTCATCTTCATTGGTTGACTTCAGACATGCTTGCTTGTGTGTTCTGATGAAGTCTGCACGATCAGGTCTGGCAGTCTGTCAGAAAGTACACTGCATTCTTATCTTGTAGGCTGACCATGATAAGGAGACATGCTGTGCATAAGGAGCCAAGATTAGCAGGTATGTACATTGAGTACAACCTCAGAAGATGCCATTTTGTTATGCACAAACATTCCCTAAGAGTTAAAAGCATGATCACTTGAGTTTGTGATAACTCAAATGTTCTTCAGTTTCAGTGCTGGGTGAACTAGGATAATGGACCCTATGCTGGGTCTTCATTCCAATGTTCAAACTTGATCTTGACAAACAAAGAAAGTCTCCACAGCTTAACTGAAGGATACTTAAACATGTATGTGATATAAGACTTTGAATATTTCAGAGCTAGTTGCTCTTCAAAGATTTCTGTCTGCTGGGTGAACTGGCAGTTCTGTCTGCTGGGTGAACTAAACAACTGTAACTCCTTTTCAGCCAACATACAAAAGACTTGGCTTATTCAAGCGAATTTCATTTCCTTAAAAAGCAATCCCACCATACTTATATAGTTATTGTCATCATGAAATCATCATAGGAGTAATCATGACTTAACAGTATTATATATTAGTATAGATAAATATAAATATAAATCAAATATCTTAATATACAAAAGCAATTTATTCACAAAACATTTCATAAAAATCATCTCAAGAGTAACCTTACCATTTGCCTTTATTAGTTTCTTCTTGTGCTTAATTGTTTGCTTCAATTATGTTCAAGTAAGATATACATAACTAAATTGCATTCTTATTTATTATTATTCATTTGAACGGTAACAAGGAGGATATATATAGCACAACTTCTAGCAATAAACTAAAAGAAAATTATAAAGGAGTTCGGAACCAATCTTGCCAACTTAACATTTTGGCCCCTCTAGATTTTAATCAAGAAAAAGAATACAACCGAATATAATCAAATATGTCACTTTTCCTCATAGACTGAGAATTAAAAATGACACTATTTCAAAACTTCCAAATATTCCAGGACGTAGTCGCAATTATCACTTACATCCGCTCCTTTAACTATATTTTTTTCATGATTATTGTATAGGGAAAAGGGAATAGATGGTGTGTAGCTCAACTGCACGCCCCTGAGAATGTGCTAACAACATTTATCGCTTATATATGTAGGTATCTTTATTGTAAACTGATCATGTTAGGAGGATCATGTTTTCAACCATATACCATGCAAAATCATGCATCGTACGTTATTGATGTTAATTTTAAGACCACCGGTGAATGTGATCCAAGTATCGCGATGCATGCTGTCATTGATCCTTGTAAGTCAACTTTTGTAAATATGTTATTATTTTAATTAACAATTTATAATTTTAATTAGCTAACTATCTACATACTCTATTTTTGTTTTGTTAAAGTTTTCAGGAGGTGTCGCTACCCATGAAAATGAGCATGAAGTATCATCAAAGAGAAGATAACGATGTCAATCTTATAATTTAGTTGTCTTCATTTGGGATAATAATGTTAAAGAAGGGGAAAAATACACATTTGTTTAATGATATGACCTTTAATGTGTTTGAACTTTGCAATTTGTTTACCTTGTGATCTATTAATTAAGAAAAATGATATATATATATATATATGCCTAATTAGGCATATATGCCTAAAAATGTGATTGGTAGATGAAAAAAATGATTGAATGAGATTAGAAGAGAGAATAAGTGGAGTACATAGGTCGAAAATGTATGGTTAGACTAAATTAGTCATTTGCCTAATTAGGCGAATATAACATAACATTACTCATTAATTAATAAGAAAAAAGAAGAGCTGGGAATAAAATAAAGAAAAACATTTTATAGTCTCTTTCAATTAACATGTTTATCATCTCGCTAATTACGACACGAGGTTGTTCGATTTTCCCTAAAATTTACAACATATGAATTATAGAAAACTTGAGATCGAAATAAGTTTATGTATAAAAAGAAAAATAGAAATAAAAATGCGAAATTAAAGATAGTCACATATCAAGAATACAACCGTAAAAAGTTAAGTGTGTTACATAACTACAACTTACAATGAGTATTTGATATATGATGGGTTATTAAACAATACTCCCACGGTATTTGATTTGGTTCATAGTCATTATCTGGAAAATGTAATATCCAAAAAAGATGTTTAATTCCCAAATTAATTTTTTATTAATTTAATTTCTCAAACTTGTCCCCGAATCCAGTTAACAATTACGCTGAATGTGATTTCCAATTGAAATCTTAGTTTCATTGTCTTACTTTGTAATACCCCATTAAGTGTTACTAACTCATACCAATATAAATACATCTAGCATTTTTGTATTGCATACATTAATTAGTTTACAGTTTATTTTGTTATTATCGTTAGTAAATTTGTAGCCCTTTTTAAGTTTCGAATTTGAGTTCTGCATTAAATGTCGAAAATGTTATAGGAGACTAATAGTTATTGTGATCTAAATATGTAGGGTGTCTTTTAGCAATCTTCAATCTTTAGTAAAAACGTATGCTAATCTTTGCGGCATTTTATCAAACATTTGGTGTGCTTTTAATATAATAACTACTATCAACCAAAATTTTCTCAATCCCCCTTTTTGATCAAATACTTTATAGTGTGTAGTTTCATTCTTTAATTATAAATATAAAAATGATAATCTAAACATAAATTTAAGTTGACCTAAATCTCCATATTGTTATTGGTAGATATCTTTAGTTTTGAGGCACCAATTTATCAAATTGCGTATGTATTTATATTGCAATTAACCAATGGTTCTTTAGAAACAAGCTTTGTAATCTTGAACAAAAGTGCCAAATGAGGCTTGTTATATTTTGCACATATACATCTCGAACAAAAGTTCAAAATCACTCATTTTTCACAAGCTATATTGTCTTTTTGCCATTTTTCCATGTATTTTAGTTTGGAACAATTATAGCCAATCATCATGTTCGTTTTTGGTACAATTAGAGTTTTTTTATTGTCACACCCCCAAATTTGACATTTATAGTTAATCATGCGGAAGCTTTTGGGGCGTGACGACAATCGAATAACAATACCTCGAGCATATGATTATCGCAGAACCTCTAGATTATTAGGATGCCAAAATAGTTTTACAAACGTTACAGCTTGTCAAGCCGTCAAAATAGTAATGTTTACAAATACATTGTTCTTAATAAAGACAAGTTCTGGGATCTCGTAATTTAAACTACGTTAAGTTAATAAATAAATCCCATTAATTTAAAATTGGCATCCTAATTGTCGTGGCAGGTACGGTCCCAATTATGCATGTGTCTTACGACATAGCTAATTCCCCTGAAAAACATATTTTTAAAAGGTCAACATAACGTTGAGTGAATTCATAGGTTTTATGACTCGATCATAAACCATCATTTAGAAATCATTTCATCAATAGATCAAAAGTGGCATCAACGACCTATTGTGCGATTATTCTCAATTTAAATCAATCAAAGCCTCTGACTACGATCCCCCGAGGGTTAGCTAAACCGACAAGTTAATATGCCGAACTAAGCCTATAACCAAACCACAACACAACAATGGATGAAACATTTGCCTGGACCGGTTAAGTATACTAATCCCCAAGAACACGCGAACGAAGTCGCAGGTTAGTGCGACTAACTTTAAACAAACTGGGATAGGCCTGTCAAACCCGATAGTACTATCTGTATACTCAGTGGTTAGAGTCATCTAACTAATGGTTATAGTATTGCATGCTAGGCCTTCGGCACTACAACTTATCCAACTTAGTCGCTCACAAGGATACAATGTCAGGTTTTAATAATCGCATACATTCAGTTATATGTTTTTCACCCCAAGTTGGAAACAGTAAAAATAGTAAAAATGGGGCTGTGAACTCACCTGAATCCGAGCGTGCTAGCAAAACAGTTTATGTAAAAATGCCCAAATAAGGTCTCTTAGCGCCCTAAACGCAAGAGTTTGAATTAATAAATGTAGACGACTTTAACTAGTCCGTCTATGCCAGTTGTTTACTCAACTATGTTTAAATGTGCCATCGACGGGCTTGAATATCATGTAAGACCATTATAGGCGAAAGCGACACGTTGTGATCTTTATTAGTTTTCAAAACACTAAAATCGTTTAAGTCAACGTTTTAACATATTACAAGTCATAATATATAGATTATTGATTTCGGTTCGTTATTTATACGTTGCCTCGATAGTATATTGTCTCAAGTCCTCGACTTCGTTATATTGACTTTCAAGTCGTTAGTTGTACGTTACTATAACGTAATAATGATACTTATTTCAAATATATATAGTCTTTAATAGCGTTATAACTCTCATAAGCTATATATATATATATTGTTTCGGTGGTATTTGATAAAGGTTTAGGATTTCGTTAAATTTACTTTTAAATCGGGAATCGCGTATCCAGATAATATTGTCGTGATACTTAGCCATAAAATATATATATACTTATATATGTACATATATATCAATATCGTTATAAGTTTTATAATTCATTTTTATAACCTTTCTCGTTATAATACTATTTAACTCGTTATAATTCGGTTTTCCACGTTTTCTCGGTTTATACACTTACTCTTAACGTAATGTATATTTTAACAATTTAGTTCCCTGATTTCCAGAGGGTTCATAACCGTTTTCAAAGTTCCCAAAGTTATAGTTTTAAATCCTCGTATTTTATAGTTTTTCGGTTTGGGTCAAACGGCACGGTTTTTTCGATTCTCACCGTATAATTCTCGTTCTTTAACACTTAAAGTTATAATTTACATTTTAATACGTTTTAACTTATTTATTTTATTATCTCAGCCCATACTTTATTTATTTTATACCTTCACTCACTATAATCTCTTTTATCTCGTTTCTAGTCTAACTCTTCGGTTATCGACTTTTAACCCAACATTATTTAATCTTATCATTAAAAATTCATAGATTAACCTTTATTATACTTAAACTTACTGATTTTTGTAGTCATATCCCATAAAATACGTGTTTAAGTCCTTGGTCCTTGTTAGTTTTCATTTGTCACTTTTCAACAGTTTCTGTCCAAATTTTAGTCCATCTTTTGCTACGATTTTGACTAGTCAAATGAGCTTGGATTTTTATGAAATTTTTACCATATGTTCCTCTATGTCTTAGCTTTACTTAAATATAAGATTCATAATTTTTGGTCACGTTTAAGGGGTTCAAACATAATTAATACCACACAAAGGTCCAACAGTACCCTTTCTGGACAGTTGATAAAAGATCTGTTTGTACACATAGTTATACTTACATTCATGAAGTTTAATTATACTACTTTTAAAGCTAACAAAATATGTGACTTGTAGGAAAAAGAATCACTTCATTTAGATATGTGGTTTGAAAGTTATGATTTTCCAAAGTAAGGTCATAATCTGTCCTCAGAAGGGAGATAAGACACTTTTTCTTATAAACGTAATTTGACGTACCAAAAAAAGTCCAAATGACATGAAACCACTTGTAATGGAAAGATAACTTCTTAAACTTAATTTTAGACTCAAGATTTGACAAATTTGGTTATTTTATGTACGAGTTATGGCATTCCCAAGTCAATCAAAGTTTCTGTCCAGAAATATACTTAACCTTTTGAGTTTTCTTTTGTTCTTTTTAACAAGTTCTAGCCATATAATTTTATAAAACAACATTTTTAGCATGTAAATAGTTGATTTAACATGAGAGTGAACATTACTAGCATAAACATATATTTAAACTAATTTAACTAGGGAGAGTTTCCTTACAAAGCCTAAAAAGACAATTTTGAGCAAGATGAGAGTTCGGTTCCTTGGTGGATGATTTCCTAGCTTCGATTCCTTATGTTTAGCTTGTTTTACCCATGAAATGAAATGACACTATGATATGAACGTGATTTGGAGTTGAAAGAGTGTAAAATGATGATTTTAGAGGTGGTGGTTCATGGTGGTTGAGTGGTGGTTATATGGTGGATGAGTGGTGGTTGTATGGTGACTTGTGGTGGGTGTTCTAGAGCAACAAAGGGAGGTTTGGGGCTGCAGAATTTCGTAGGTTTTGAGAGGGAGAGAAAGGGAGAGAGTTTGTGTGTGAATTGTTGTAGAAATGTTTGTCAAATGAGACTCAAAGTCAAGTAATGGGGTGGGGAGACAAGGAGGTATGCAAGGGATGGTGCAAGGAGTCAAAGCATGGTTCATTTCCTTGATTTAGGGGATTTGCCATGTGGGTTTGGGCACATTTTTGGTCAAGGGGAAAGGAGGCTTAATCCTTGATTAAGTCTAGATATTTTGGTCATTAGGTGCAAGTCTTGATTCCTATGTTTTAATTGTGTGATTAAGGTTAATTAGGGTTAATTAAGGTAGATTAGGTTAATTAGAGTAGTTTATAGTAACTTGATTAATTATAAATTATTTCGATATCATAAGTATGTTTCCGATACTTCGTTTGTTGTTATTCGCGAAATCTCTACGTATCTCCGTTAATTGATTTCGTATATTCTTTGATTCGATTATTTGAATTGTTATACAATATCTTAGCATAATAATAGTAATTTACTACTATTAATTATAATAATATTCAATTATTTATCGAAACCTCGTTCGATTATATTTACAACTTAGTTTTGTCGTTGCACGTTTCTTAGATCACGTGAACGTTAATTGGGTTTCACAGGTTGTTATGCTTATTCATTAGCATAATTATCACCATAATAATAACTACTATATAATTGAATAGATTTACGTTATTTTCGAAAATAGATCACTAACGTTCGGGTATCTCGGTTTCTACCGATTATTTTATGAAATTCTCAATAATCACCAATGCATCTCGCATTAAAACTTTTGTGCATCTCATATGCAAACACGGGCTTTGTGCTAGACTTTATTTGATAAAAACGAATTCACTTTACTTTAATAGGGAATTAGCCTAATAAGCTCGTAATGATAATGTACGAAAATTGCCGTATTTTGAGGGTTGTCACATTTATTTTCTAACTAGATATGATTCTGGTTTAAAAGATTCGAAGGGTTCCTTTCTAAAACAACAGTCAAATGGAAGCTCAATTCTTTTGGTTTTTGAAGATAGTAGAAGTTAGTTTCAAAGCAAGAGCTAAATTCGGAGGGCGTCATTTGTTACTGAAGCGGGTTACATTCATGAGGTTGAGATGACCGTTCCTCTTGCAGTTTGAGTATTTTGTTTTAAACCCAATATCGTATGCTGCACTGGAATAGACAAGCTAAGGGTGCACCAGTTTGCTGCTGCAGTTCGTAGTTGTAAGCCTCTAGAAGTTTACAAAGGCAAAGGGATCATGTATGTCAATCAAGTTATTAAGAAAAAGAAAGGAAATAAGTCAAAGTAGAATATGCTTTTAATTGCATAACTGCGAAGATTGATAAGATTTGTAATGTTAGTTTTATGTGATCGTAATGTCACCTTTTCGAGTTATAAAGAACTTGATCAAAGTGTTTTGTTATTGGGCCATGTATGTCATTTTTCTTGGGTTATTGAATAATGATGATGTGTTTCATATCATATGCAAGAATTACTTGTAGCTCTTGTAACAAGAGTTATATCTTGCATTAAGTTTGAGTTGTTTGGAAGATTAGAACATAGAAGGTAAAACTATGAAAGTTTGAATTTTTTTTGTCTGGTCACGTTTACTTATTCTGTTTTGTTGCACCAACGAGTTGCAGTACATTCTAAATATCAGACAAGAAACCCAAATGGTTATAACTTGTAATGACATGAACCAGTATTATAAACCAATATGAAATGACAAACTATGACACGGGAAACTAAACTTATAGCTTGTTATGAGATCATTGGTTATGACGACATACAATCTAACATATGATATGGAAACATTTCTAGCTAATCGTTTAAGGGCAATTTGGGTAATTTGCATATTTAGTTAGTTTGGGTAGTTATTAACTTCATGGCAGGCCATAAAAATAATTGATCAAAAATGTTTCTCACCTTTTCACCAATAAGTGTCTTCTCATTTAATAGTAGTTTTGTTGTTTGGAGAAAAAAGGGCTTTCAAATGTACATTACTTTTAATCTTATTTAGACTTATATTTCTATCCAACTTTGTGTGTGAGCTACTTGTTATGATTTATCACTCTTGTTTAGGTTTACAAATGAGTCAAACTTAATCAGTTAGAAAAAATATTGATCTCCGAAAGCCTTTTCCTTTGCCTGCCATCTTTACAACAGTGAAACGCGATTCATCATTTGCTTTCTCCTCCTCCTATGTCAATTTGTTTCAAAACTTAGATCATCTCAAACTTAATATACTTTGTAGTGTTGTATTCATATTTGGTTCAACAATATACTTTTAATGACAAACAATTAGTCGTATCTCAAGCGAATTAGCAGTAGGAAAATTTTGATTTATGGTTGAGAATTGGGTCTAGATCCAATTTGATATTGTTTAAATCGAGTTAATAAACTAAAACTACAAACATGTGAACTATGTCTGTTATATCACTAAGAATTTTGTAAGAGAACTAATCGATTTTTCAATTTCAATAATTATTTTTAATGGAAACTTAATTGAGCACATAACCAAGAGTTAAAGGTGAGAGAAAAATTACGTTAGGTTAAGCGAGAACTTCTTTTTCATTTTGACAAAGAAAAGAAAGCACCCAATCTAAAAAGTGAAATATATGAGCTTAATATCATCACCTCTTGATACATCAAAGCTTTGGCATCTTGTGATTAAAAACGTTTTGTTCTAATGTTGTTATAAGACCTATAACGTAATTTGAACTACCATGTCAAAGCATATGTTGAAAGAGGTGTTCGTCATGGGAAGAGAATGTCCGTGATATAACTGAATCCAATTAAGTATTCAATTGAGTTATGCTTTCCCACAAAGTTGAGATTGAAGGCCATACCTTTTATCTACCCAGCAATTCAAGAAAAGATGTTTTCGTTGTTTCTTGTCACAAACGGGACATTTAATGGAGTAAATATCTATTCCCATTTGTCTAGGTTAATAGTTCGTAAAAGATCACTTGTAAGGTGTCACGAGTCGATGCTGATTTTTATGTTTAAAAGAATTTTATTCCTAGATGTTTTTGTCAATTGTCTTTCGTATTGAGTTGACTGTGAACGATTTAGTAAGATCAAGCATAAAGAGCCAACCACCACTTTCGTATAAGTCAAACCTAGTAACGACTTTCATTAGTTCTCTATATTAGTCAAGCTTCAGAGCAACACGTATGAATTTTATTTATAAGAAAAAGACTCGTAACAAAAAATATAAAATAATAAATTTTTAATGAATCACCGTCGATTCATACATCATATCTTTTAGATATATTATTACCAATCTCAGAAAACATCAAATGTTAAAATTTAATTTGAGATCCTTTTTAATACCAAGAATCGTGTGCTCGGTTTTGGCGACTAGATGGATTAAGACCTCCACGATCTCTATAATTAATTTCAACCCGGCATGCCTAGTGAATGGTTTTATGATAAAAATACTTCGGTTGTAAAATACAAATATACCCTTGGGTCAATTTGGTAAATTTCTACAAGGTTTGGTGTACGTAGATACCTATTCACCACTGATGGGTAATTATGTAATTTCAGCGATAATAGAAGGAGCTAGGTTCCGCTGCCTTTTAATAAGTTTTAGGTTTTCATCATCACCATCACTCTCACTCTCATCGATTTGTGGTTTCCTGTGGTAGCAGGAGCAGCACACACTAATCAATTTGCAAATTCCAATTTCTTAACATCATTATAATCAGGTATATATCTCTCGCTCTATCTATTTATCTGTCTGTCTATCTGCGATTAATTTGGGGTTAGGGTTAGGTTTTTTTTAATCATAGTAATTAGTTAACAATATGATATTACACTAGGTAACATGGATTTAATCTCCGTTAAAAGCATGTATTCACTGTACTGTTATAATTTTATAAATTAAATTAATATACAGTGATTGATGTAGTTTTGTCTGTTAATATCGTTGTAAAGCGGACTTTGAATCCTGTCTGCGATTATTCAATCATCAGGGTTTGGGGTATGTGTTGGTTCTTGATGTTCATGTAATTATATGTTGGTGATATGATTAGATAATGGCATATACGTATATATATGTATGTATATAGTATGTTGGATTACAGGTCACTTGATTGCTGTATTAGTATTTGGTACACTAATAACCCCATAGTTTTTCCTCTAGGAATTTACACAAGTCAAGTTTAGTTAGTGGATGTAATGTAAAAAGATGAAATATAGTGGTTGGTCTTTACTCATTAGGGTCAGATAGGTGATTATGCTAAAAAAAATTAAAGTCGAATAGTGGTGCGAAGTTGAATTAGTTTTTCTTATGCGTCATTATGCTTTAGATGCATTTTAACATGTAATATGAATATTAGCTATGAATCTCTAGCTCTATAATTTTTGCTTCATCGTGGGAAAGAGTCTACATTTGACTTTTGGTTTGTTTCTTATTTTAGATTTTGAGGTGTTTATGATGTGTTTCGGTTAAAACGATAGCTACATGTGTTGTGTGTTTGTATAGAAGTATATAGGAGAATAAAGCTAAACAATTTGGGGTCATATCTGAATTGTTGAGTACTAAATTAAGCTGCAAAATTAGATATGGAATCATTTTAGAATTTAGGTACTATCATATGATAACTATTGATATTCAACCATTTAAAGCTTGGCATTTTTGCAGGGATGCTTACTATGTGATGACATGTTCTGCTTTCTAGGTAGTATGGTACTAAATTAACTAAATACTTTCTATTTAAATATCTGGTGTTCAGACTGCGTGCTCGAGGAATGCTGGATTGACAGGTTTTTAAATACAATAAAGATGAACAAGAAGAACCCTTTTGTATACTTGGACGTGTCAATAGATGGAGATCCTATTGAAAGAATGGTTTTTGAGGTGTTTTCTTAGCTTTGACTTCAGTATATTTTCGTTGGTTTTGTCAGTTGGTAGTATGTATCTATACGTCACTGCTATGCGTGTCTTTCATGTGCTATAAAGTTGCTTTAGATGTCTACAGCAGTGATTATAAAGCTGAAGAACTCATTCCATTTTGTTTTGCAGCTCTTCTCAGATACTGTTCCGAAGACCGCTGAGAATTTTCGCGCACTCTGTACGGGTAATATGTTCACTGTAGTTGGTACTCGTGTCCTGAAACTTTTTCGACATTTCTGTTATATTACATCATAGACAATTACTCACAAAGTATCGCATTTACTTGAAAGGATTTTCTAAATAATCTTGGTTATACCCAAGTACAGTCATTTATGCTTAACTGATCCATATACAGTTTATAAGTTGAAGATAAGGTTTATGATTAGTAGGCATTGGTTTTGGAATTATGTGCTGGTGGATGTGCAGACTGAGGTACTTTTTTAAGCATAGAAACTTAATGAGCTCACTAATTGGGAAAACAAGTTCAGGCTGCCTTAGTTCCATGCACTACTATTTAACAGCTAAATAATGCTTTGTAGTGGGATGGTATTGTTTATTATAATCTTATAATTATAGTACTGAATGCTTAGTTCAATTTCAGGAGAAAAAGGGAACAGTCAGAAAACTGGAAAGCCTCTACACTACAAGGGGTCCTTCTTCCACCGCATAATCAAAGGATCCATGGCTCAGGTATGTTCTCTGTCATATACTTCCATGTATTATATGGTTTGTCTGTTCTCTACTTAGTTCCGTCTAGTTCTGCATGTCTTCGTGGTGGTCTGACTAAAATTAGTCAGCTATCCTTGTTTACGCTGTAGGATACAGGGTTGATGGTCACAACTGCTTTTCTTGTGATGTAGTTTTAAGGTTGTACTTATTTGGTTATATATATCCTCACACAATTCTGAAGCTTATCTTAAAAAGCCTGCTTTCTGCAATGATTTATGAATGTAACTACTAGTGGATTAATGGCTGGTGTTTGTTTTGCAGGGTGGGGATTTTTATAAGCGTGATGGTATGTACATTCTACCACTAACTTTAATTTCTTTTTGCATGTTATGCCTCCATTGTCCTAAATATGATGTGCACCATTTGCCAATTGTATATACAATCCTAATTTCATCACCTTCAGTCTGATTAAGCTGTAAAGGGTTATCACTTAAGTCTAACTCCTCTACTATTTTGATTTACTTGCAGGAAGTTATGGAGAGAGCATATATGGTGGGAAGTTTCCAGGTGAGAAGTCACTCTGTTAGCTGATTGTGCATCTGTTTGAGTTATGATGGTTTTGGTTTGTTTTAGGTAGTTTATGAATTTCTTTTAAACTGTTTCAAAAGTGGATGGTCAAGTATATCGAAATAAGCATTAATTTCTGTCTACCCAAAATTCTATATTTATTTTATATTTACAATACGCCACTTGTATTTTGAAAGAAAATGGGTTTTCCTTTTTGCATTGCCTGTGAAGGTTGTGGCTGACATTGGTCGTATTCTCGCTGCATGGGAGCTCGACCCACAATGAAATTGGACAATTGTAATTGTCTTGAAATGGTGGGTGTATGAATATTTCGTGTGACTTTTTTTCTAGATTGGTTTGAAATCCATGGTATGTGGATATAGTACAAAGTATATAGTTTTGAACAATTATGCCAATAACTGGTCTCTGATGTGCTTTGAATTATGATGAATATCTTGTCATGGGATTTTTAACTAGTGCATTTCTATACTTGTATATATGTACTCCTTGCATAGTAGAAGACGTACGAGATTTTTGGGTTTGAGGGGGAGAGAGAGAGATGGGGGGGGGGGTGTTGGTTACTCTGACTTCGTGCATTCTTTTGATCTAATTTATGTGATTGAATTGTCCTCATACACTATTGCTGTGAAAGTCTACCTCATTTCAAGTGTGTTGGGAAGAAATTGCTTCTTAATGATATCATCTCCTTCCTTCTGATTCTCAATGAGGGGCTTAGACGATCTTTTTCCTAGTTGCATAAGACACCTTTATGCGTCCTCATGCACTACTACTGCTTGAAAGGCTACCTCATTTCAAGTGTGTTGGGAAGAAATTACTTCTTGATGATATCATCTACTTCCTTCTGATTCTCAACAAGGGGTGTAGACGATCTTTTTCTTAGTTGCATAAGACACCGTTATTATGCTTTATCTAGTGTCTTGTCCAGGTTTTGTATAACCAGGTTCTGTATGCCAGGTTTTGAACGAATTAGCACATGAACCAGTGGCATTTTACAATTGATCTGTCATGACCTCCAAGATCAGCATTTTACTTTCGTAATATGTTCCCAAGTTAAGGTGTCAGCCATTTATTTCAATGTTTTATACTGATGTTAATGATTGGTTATGACATTTCAGATGAATCCTCCAAGCTAAAACATGATGCACCCGGCCTTCTAACAATGGCAGTTGCAGATCGGGATTTACGTGGCTCTTTGTTTAACCTCACCTTTGGTGCTAATCGGCATCTTGATAGGTATGTTAGTCTCTAAAGCTACAAATATATCCTCATCATCAGAGCTACAGCTATATCATCACTATATGCCAGTTGTTTGTTTCAATGAATTAGCAAAAATGATTTTAGAAATGGCATTTCTTGAATAGGAAATATATTGTTTTCGGAAAGCTTGTGGAAGGGGTTGATGTATTAAAAAAGATTGAAAATGCGGGTGATGAAGAAGGAAGACCTGCTGTGACCGTGAAGATCATATATTGTGGTGAATTAAGTGAGAGTGAGAATCAGAGTTCTGGTATGGTGGATGAAGTGTCTCGTATTTAGTTGGAATTTACATTGTTGCCCTTCATTTATTGTCTTCTGTAACTTGTCTGGTTTTTTGTTGTGAAATTGGCTATTTATTTGTTGTTCATACAGATAAGAAAGTAGCAAGCAAAAAAATGGGCAAAGATGTTTCATCAGAGGTTCACAGCCATGAAGTACGGAAAAAGGGAAAGCACAAAAAATCCTCAAAAGAGCGAAGGAAGAAGAGAAAAAGATATTCATCAAGTGAATCAGATAGTTCTTCTGATTCTGAGTCAGATTCATCTGACTCGGATAGTGATTCTGATTCTGACCTATCTGAATCATCATCATCTGCCCTTAGCTCTTCAAGTGATGATAGGCGTAAGAGAAAGAAGAGATCATCTAGAAGGGATCGACAAAGGCGTAAAAGGAGGGACAGGAGACGTGAGAAGAAGCGCAGGAAGCGTGATAAGAAGTCTAAACGCCGATCAAAAAGGTTGGGATAATAAACTATAAATATTCTGAAGTTTTTAACGGATTAAGTACTTAAATGCTATTTTCACCCTAGCTGATTGTATCAATCCACATTTACCTGTGGTAGAATGAATGCAGTTATAATTTATTAGAGTTTCTTTTGCGGGTTTACAACGGAAGCATACATGTACGCAGAAAACATGTATTATAAATGTAATTTGACTAATATCCAATACCCCTAAACTCTGATTTCGGATGATAGATAATGAGGTAAGAGGTGATTAAAACTCACCCTGAAGGGATATGTCGCAGCAATACTTGGAATACCCATGAAGGGGTAGGGCTGCTTTTACTTTATGGAATACACTTCATGTGCTAGAACCATAGCTAAAAATTTGTTGTGCAACTATCTTGTTGTTATATTGGTGTCTATCTAGAATTATTGTGTCGATCCTCAACTCCTTTTTGCTTTTTATTTCCGGTTCATGCTTTTTCTTGGGTGGTAATATTTTATAGATGTGGTATGTTATCATCGTTATTGTCTTTCTTGTATAAATTTCAGGACGTCTGATAATGTCAGCGATGGTGCGAGTGAAAGTCGATCTGAGGATAACGGTGATGTTAGAAAGCCTAATCGGAAGCATAATAACTCGGTGAAGATTGCTGGTATGATGACGAATGTTTTATTGCTCTGGCATACCATACATCTTTCATTTTGTTTTTTCTTCATTTCTTATTGATATGTATTTCTATGTTTTTGTGGTATAAGAACCTACATTCGCTACATATTTACTGCTACACTAGGTGTTAGTTATTTAGACTTCTTCTTTTGGCTTCCAAACATATCTAGATGGAAATCACTCTCCGTCAGCTGAAGTTGAAGATGGTTCCCTTGGTCATAAAGCTGGAGATGCATATGATTCACATGAAAGGGAGGAAGGTGAATATCCTAAGGAAAATGGTGATCGACCGAGCAACGGTGTTGATTTGGTGAAGATTTCTGAGAGACCCGATGTGGTAGATGACCATCCACACAATTCCAGGTTTGCTTTTACTTTTTAAAGTTTCAAAAACACTGCTATTTCACTCATTACATTCTTTTAAGTCTTATCTTTTCGTAATGTTTGTTATACAGAAGTAGAAGCAAAAGTCCTCAAAGGGCCTCAAGCAAGAGCATGAGTATCAGTCCTAGGAGGAGCCTTAGTGTGAGCCCCAGGCACAATTTGAGCAGGAGCCCGAGTGTCAGTAGGTCTCCTAGGCGTGCCACGGCACTCAAAAACCGTAGTCTTAGCCGAAGCCGAAGTCCAGTTAGAAGTGAACGTAGCAGCAAGAGTCCACTTAGAAGTGTTAGCAAGAGTCCACTTAGAAGCCTTAGCAGAAGTCCTATGAGGGGCAAAAAAGTAAGAAGCATAAGCCCAAGCCCGGTACGATCACGAGCCCGTATCAGCGTTGGCAGGAGTCCCACACCATCACCACCTCGAACATCATCAAGGAAATCGTCAAGAAAGTCGGTTAGCAGAAGTCCTGTTAGATCTTCTAGGAGAAGTTATAGCAGAAGTCCAGTGAGATCTTCTAAACGAAGCTGGAGCAGAAGCTCAGGCCGAGTCCCCTTGAGGAGGAGTCCTAGCAGAAGTCCTGTCAGAGCACCTCTGAGGGGTAGTCGACGCAGTTATTCCAGGAGTCCTGTTGGTGGTCCTAGGGGTAGGTCTCCTTTAGGTGACCGCGGTAGGAGCTTATCTGGAAGTGCTTCCCCTGATGGATCACCCAAGCGTATTAGAAGAGGCAGGGGTTTTAGTAACCGATATTCTTATGCACGTAGATATCATTCCCCTGATCGTTCTCCAGTCCGATCTTATCGGTATGGCAGGAGTGACCGTGACAGGTAACATAGAGTTTTTGTGAACAGTTATTTTGAATGGTTTTTAAGCATAGATGACAGTTAATTCTGGCTAATGGATGGATTGGGTAATGGCTGAAAACAGGTAATTTATGGTACTTGTCTGGTTGGCTGACAGCACTTTTGGTCCTACACTTTTATTAGTAAATAATAATGTCAAATGTTTATGAAAATTATATAATATTGATAGTAATAAATTTTGTTTTTAAATAGATAGATAAAATGGTTTAAGTTTTCGTGCATAAAAGAAACACAGTTAGGACAAGTTTCAACCAATTTGAGTTACCCATTTGCCCTGTTTTCTGTCTAACTATTTATTTTGACTTTACTCATTCGACCTGCTACCCCATACCCTGTCTGGACGGGATTGGGTATTGTTTGTTGTTGTTGCTGTTGTCATTTGACCCACCAGAGATAAAACATAAATGAAATTGTCATATATATCTTAGTGGGTTGACATTGCCTCCTTCAAATAATGGGATTCAGACAATTTTATACAATCCACATTCTTATTTGTAGGTACCCAAGCTACAGGCGCCGCAGCCCACTGAGAGACAGAAGTCCGCCAAGGTATTCTGGAACAGCTGAACCTCTTCTTTATATGAATTTAGCTGTGACAAGTAAAGATGTTCCTACTTAAGGAAAAAAATTTATGTTCCACAACTAGTTATTAATATCACATTTTGATTTATTATGTTCTGTATTTTATTTATAGGTACAGAGCTAGAAGAAGTAGGACCCGAAGTCCAAGTGTATCACGAAGCCCTGTCCGCTATCGTCGTCGTTACAGTCGCAGCCGCTCTCCTGTTGAGTCGTCTCGATACAGGCCATCGCCACCAGTTGAAAGGAGAAGAGCACCTCGTAGTAGAACTCCATCTCGTAGCAGGAGCCCATATGAACCAAGGTCTTCACCCTCGCCGTCTCCTAGAAGGACCAGCAAGTCAAAGTCGAAATCAGTCTCTAGGTCAAGGTCTAGATCGTCGTCCGGAAGCCGCCCTCCTAAGAAAGGTCTCGTCTCCTATGGAGATGGTTCTCCCGACTCTGGTCAGAAGTGAGAAATTGATGTTTGGAGAGATGGGTTCAGGTTGAGGAATTCACTTTAGCTGTGCTATTTTGAGGTATTTGGAAGGGGGCATCAAATTCTTGATAGACTTGCTATGTACGGTGTGTTTCTAATAATCGACTATTATCTGTTTCTTTTTTCTTGTATTTCTTGTCGATGGAGGTGTTAGACTAGTTAAGATGATTGGACTTGTTTTCAGAGGTTTAGACCTGAGGAGGGGATTATGTTTTAAAGTTTCTATTATTAACTTAATTGTCATGGGATTATGTTTTTGTTGCTACTATTGTTATGGCTATGACAATTTTGCTCTCAAATGTGCTTGTAGCATGTTGGACATTGAGGGATGTCCATCAGACCATCACATACTAAATGTTTGTAGTCTTGTTTCTACTTAATTTGTTGTATTTTCTGTTTAATTTGGTACTGGTAGACTCACATAGGTAGCGAAATTTGAGTTGACGATTGTGCTATAATGTATATGGAGGCGTTCAAAAAATTATTAAATTTGTATTGCTATTTTGATCAATTCATGCTTTTAGTAGGATATGCTTGTTTCTGAAACATCTAGCAAATTCATCGATGAAATTGTACTAATGAGAGATTTGTAAGTGTGATTTGGTCAAATGACAATATGGTAAGTAGGTTCAAACATGACTATTCAAATTCAGTGTCACAAGGAGTATCTTTCCTTAAAATTCAACTTGCTAGAGTATGTGATAAGTGAAATTTAATTGCATTTGCCTGGGTTAGCGGTGACCATGTTCGTTTGGTTGGGTTTGAACCACACGAGATAAGTGAAATCAGTTGGTTTTGAAAATTGAAACCGAACCGTCCAAAATAATTTATAAAACAAATCAAACCGAATGAAACTACTATTCATTTGGTTTGGCTTTTACAATTCGGTTACTCGTATCATATATTCAGTCAATCACTCTTAACAATATTCGTCCAAAAATATAATGTTAATATCAACTCTAAGACTAAGGCAAGACTTACAAATCAAACAGTTATAAAGCAGTTTAATCGCATTAAACTTTAATTCATATACTATTGTGACCGTACAAATTACGTTTTATTTATGAAATTGAGCATCATATATCCAAACGTTATAAGGGGAGCGACGACAACGAAAGTTGACAACATTAACGTGCTACCTAAGGTCTTGCAGAAGGTGAGTAAAATTGTAGGGTAAAACTGAGGTAAAAGAGACTTTAGGAATAAATTTGATAAAAAGTAAATAAATGTATTCGATTATAGATCAATAGTAATAATAAAAACTAATTTTAAAATCAAAATAATAATTCAACATGAGATTAACTTGTTTCAAAAGATATAGGAATCAAACCACATAGCCTGATCCAAATTGTTTAATTGAAAAAATCATTTGTTTCGAAATTACACCTATATAACAATCTCCATGTTATGAACAATGCCAATTTTGCAACATAGTAAAGTTCTTTTCTTTCTTTTTTCTTTGATTATTTTTTATATTTTTTAATTATAATTTTTAATACGTCAATATTTTTTTTATTTAGAGTAATATTCGGGTTCATGCAAGATATTATCTTTATCATTTTTATTTATGTTCGTTGAATAATTTTTTGATTTTTATAATAATATTAATATTAATTATTGATCGATATAACTTCAAAGTATTAATGAACGAGATCAATTTCACGGTTATATATTCTTTGCCTACATCAGTTATAAATTAATATAATTTTAAAATATTAATGAACGAAACTAATTCTTCTTATGTGATAAAAAGTTTTGTTTGTTAAGTGAAAATCAATTAAAAATTTAGTTTTATTTATGACGTAGGTTTTATAATCTCGCCGCCGTGAAGTGCGTTAAAAGAATCTCTTAGTTCCAAACAATAAACATCACTAGTTATGCGGTGTTTATTTTTACAAGTATATAAGTTACATGGTTTACGAATTAATGAAAACATTACGAAACTTTAGGGGGTTATTTTGTACCCGACCCGAAATTGAGGGTCACCGTCTCAACAACTCACCGGATAATCGGAAATATACACACTCACAGATCAAACCCTCGCATCTCCATTACTCTCTCCGGCGAAGCAACGACCACCGCCATTTTAATTTCATAGGTAACATGAAATTGCTTCTTTTTAAACCTATTTCACGTTCTATTTTTCCAATACGATCTCTAATCTGAATGTATAATGTTATATTGCTTAGTAAAGCTTATTAATGGTGTACTGTGAGAGTAGTAGAGAACATATTTAGAAAACAGGAAATACGAACATGGTTTATGCAATAAAAAGTTAAAAATTATATCATGTTTTAATTTTGTTAATATGATCAATAAAGTGTATGTATAATGTTATATTGCTTAATCGAGCTCATCAATGGTGAACTGTGAGAGTATTGTAGATAAATGTGTAGAAAGAAAAAAATATGAAATTAATTTATGCAATTAAACGTTAAAACTATATTATGTTTTATTTTTTTGTTAATATGATCAGTAAAGTGCATGTATAATGTCATATTGCTTATTACTGCTCATTAAAGTGAACTGTGAGACTAGTAGAAAACATGTATAGAAATAAAGAAATATGAACATAATAAATGCAATAAAAGCTATATCATGTTTTAAGTTTTTGTTTGATGACAGTGACAGTTGCTTGTCATATACTCGTTTACTTATTTTGTAACTTTTGTTGTGTTTCTATCTGCAGGATTTCAGCAATACTTGCAAATTGCAATCGTACAGTCTCTGCTTTGTAAGAAATCGATAGACTCCCTGGTGGTGAGTGATCTAATGTTCATATACAAATTAAAGTTTTTTTCCAAACTTTCTAGTTTGTGTGTCTAACTAAACAACCTGCCTTTTATATATTTATTTATTTATCTTTTTATAAATTTGCAGATTATGAATGTGATGTTGTATAGTCTTTTCTGGAGAGTGGAGACTAGTAGTGACCAATTTATCAGTTGGGTACAGGTTCTATTGTCTAGGTATAATCAGATCGTTTAATCCTTGATATTTTACTGCAAGTCTGCAACTTCTTATTTATGGATTTAGACATGCTTTCCCCTTTTACCTGATGATGGTTTATCGGTCGTACAAAACATGGATAACTTTTGAATTCATGGTTTACTATTTTTGATTTATTTGAAGTTACTATAGTTTCCATAATGGTTGGAAATCAAGTATCTGATTTCAGTTTAACGAGTAGTGCATCTTTTGTACCATGAGGAAGTTATGATTAATATATTGTATTGCACTTGGTCTTTTGGTTGACAGGTAACCAATGGATATTGATCGTTTTGTTCTATGCACTGTGCTATATGTCAAACAAGGCTCCATGGCCTGCCAACATATGATGAACTTTACAAAGCAAAGACATTGGAATCATCAAAAAAGTAGGTTTCTATCTTGGATATAACATATATATAGCATATTGTTCAAATTAAATGTTGTAGAAATCAGAGAATCTATATTTTTGTGAGTTTGGGTTGTCACTGCAATTGTGATGGCATCTAGTAAACTATCAAACACCATTTCTGAGTGCATGTTCCAAATTCAATCTCATTGTGATGACGAAATTAAAGAGAAGGCACTCCAAACCCTAGTTTTTGTCACAAAATCAAGTCATTCACATAGAAATTTAGTTGTGCAGAATGATGAATTAATCCCCACTATTCTCACGTTACTCAAGTCCTCTTCCCGTACTTCTGAAAAACTCTCACTTTCCATCCTCTTCAATCTCTCGTTAAACCCTAATCTTAAATCAACCCTTGCTGACATAGAAACCATTCAACACCTCAATACTTTAATCCTCTCTCGCGGGTCCCTCGAGTCTAGCAAATTAGCAGCTTCTCTTATATGTAGCCTGGCAATGCTAGACAAGAATAAAGCAGTTTTTGGAGTAGCGAATACCATCCAAGCTTTGTTGAAGGCAGTTTCAAAACCCAACAGTCCTATTACACATCACCTCCTCAGCTCGCTTGCTGAGTTGGTGCACTTCCATGGGAATTGCACCTTGGCTGTTAGGTCAGGCGCCGTCGATGTTCTCTTGAGAATTGTGGAGAACCAGGAATGTGAAGATTTAAGTGGCAACGCTCTTGTTATTCTCGGGCTTCTTGCTAGGTTCGATGAAGGGCTAAAAGCTTTGACATGCACGCCTAGTATTGTGAGTAGAATGCTTGTTGTGCTGAAAGGTAGGTGCATGTTAAGCAATGAAGGTGCGGCTGAGGTACTTATTCGTGTTTTAGATGAGAGTGAGAAATGCTTGAGAGATGCAATGGGATTGCCTGATCTAATGTTTGCCTTAGCTGAACTCTCGGTGAGAGGATCGACAAGAGCTCGGGAAAAGTCTTCTCTTTTATTAAGAAAACTAGAGGACTACGAATTGTGTATAGTCTAGTGTCCTTGCAATCGTAAAGTAGGATGTTCCTTATTGAAGATTAACACAATAAGAGACTTCGTTTTTTTGTAGCACACTAGTGGATGTGTCGCCAGAAAGTGTTGTGACTTTCATGTTTGTACATTAAAAAACTCATCTGGGCTAGTTCGTAGATTATCTAATTAGATGACATTTTACAAAGTGTATGCGGGGGTGACAATTGAGAGGAAATAAGTGGCATGACTCTTAGGGAGGAAAATATTTGTTTGGTCTATGTATTGTTAGGTAAAATTTTAGGATTGACATCTCACTATATACGATCATCAAACTTATCATTTGATGATGTGGTGTGATAATGCGGCATGTTATCGAGTCTTATTTTCTAGTAAAACTACATTTTTATCCTCTCGTTTGTTCTTTATCATCCATTCATCCTTCATCGAATAGCCAGTTTGATGTTATGTTAACTGTTAAGTATGCATCCCATATTTATATTTCCTGAATTATGAATGTATAATATGTTTGGTACGTTTAACACTATGTTCAAGAATTTATTGGGATTAGAAATGGGGTTTATCGGTCTTGACATGATATCAAATGCACATGGGACAAGCATATATTGGCATTCCCTTAATCTTGATTTTTTTTGCATCTTTAATGTGATCGTATGATTATCAAATATAGTGGGATATATAATGTAGGAAAGTTTTATGGCAATTCTAAAGTTTCTAATATTGTAAAAGTAGGAAATATTTTAAAGATGTCAAAGTGTTGTGGCCAAATGTAGATATTAAAAATCGAGAACCTACATGTTTCAAACATAATACTTAAGTGTCCTCTTAGGAAACTATTTGTGTAAACTCATGAATGAAGTGGGGGTGTTTTTGCAAATTTGAAATTCTTCACTAAATATATATGCCTGGACTACTAACTTAAATCCCTAATTTGCTTGTTTTCACTTTTGTTTCCCTTATCGTTCCCTTTCCCCTTTATTGCGCCGTCAAGCTTGTCCATCGGGTTTTAACATCGTTAGTGTTATATTGGCTATCGACTCCTTCAAGTGTGCTCTAGCTTCACCAATAGTAACAAGAACTCGCTTATCACATTAATTTAAGGTATCAAATTTGAATACTTAGCACTTAGATACATCAGTTTCAAATCGATCATGAAAAAACATCCTTATAATGCTTTAGTTAGGTAAATTGTGTTGCATATGGAAATGATTGTCTTAGGTTGTTCGGAATAAATGTTTATGGTTCCGATTATGCTTTCATGAACTTGATCCATGTACGGAAGGTATTTTGGTATTAATTAAAGCACTTTCTATTAAAAGGGTTAATGATAGTGTTGTAACTTTATAGTTAAACTTAATGAGCTAGTACATTATTTAAAGCACTTTATTGATTACTTATAGCTTCTTAAGATCTAGTGCAGTGGATGATGTTGCTTAGGTTATGATGATAGGATGCTCAATATCATCTGCTAATTGTTACTCATCTAGAAGAATGATTAGGACACTATGTTGAAGCTCTATAGCATCTTCAATTGTGGGGCTTTTTTTTTGCTTTTTTTTTTTTTTTTTCTTTTTCATTTAGTAGTGAATGGGTAATGAATTGTAATTCTCTCATGTTGACCCCTTCAGTAAGGCCCTCACGAAGAAAAAGAATGGCTCCTATATTTTAAAGCAAAATTGGGTGCTCTACTCTTCTGTGGGAACATGACTTCTCATGTTGGGGTGTTTGTGTAAGCTTATTCTCAAGAACACGCTTTGACGAGCTTATTACTAAAATGCTTATCCCCTTAAATAAGCTATGAATATGCACTCAAAAACAGTTTGAAGGGCTTTTAAACACGATAAGCCATAAGCTCTTAATAATATGCTTTCCCAAGCACCCCCTTGGCTTCAACATGAGAGGAACCGAACCCCTGGGTAGACTACCTTAGTATGGTTCAAACCATGGATAGCCTTCAAGTCTCTTCGAAAAGGATTTGAAGGAATCCGGCTAAAACTAGTTAACTTATTGATCTCACATAGATACATAATTGTGTTGATCCTTGTTGGAGGTGTGCTTAAGGGAATCTATATGCCATTGGAAAAATGTTGATCATATATGAGGTAGACGTCTCAAAATGTGGTTCTACTTTTGCTTAATTAGTCCTAACGCAATTGTGTGTCACTAGTTTTCTTCCTATACCTGTTAGTTAGATTTGTGATGATCTGATTTTCTAGGTTGGCATTGTTTTAGGGAATTTTATCTACTTGATCCAAGTAATTCTAACCTTTTAGTTATAGCTCATCTTGTAGGCTTAACTACATATGTTTTTGCCAAAACTTTATGAACTACTTCCATTGAAAGAAGTTCATGTTAGTTTCTTAGCCGTATAGTTTACCCATGATGATGAGATAACTTGGTCATTCTACTTGGACTTCTTGTTTAAGTGGGGTTGAATCCTATGTATAAAGTGTCCGTTGAGATCTACTGTATGTCTTCACTAGTCTTTGATGATTTCTATCTCTATGCAAGAAATATTTCAAGACCTTGTGTATGGTCTTGTTGGGTAGGACCTTCACTAATAATGATGTGTGTATGTAAGAGAACTTAATTACCCCTATTTGACTATCATGAGGTATTGAGGTGAATGCAAAATGAATTCGTTATGATACGGGAATGATTGTTGGTCATATGGATGTCAGTGTCAACGTGTTTTGCTGCACTGACGCTACTCACTATAGGAGGAAAATTGCATGGGTGAGACATGTTGAGTAATTGGGTGAAATCGTGTTTTGCTGCTAATGAAGTTATTCACTCTAAGAGGAAAAATGGGTGGCCGAGACATGTTGGGTAATGGGTCAAAGCGGGTTGGGTTGACTCACCAACAAAACTTTTTAAATATGGTTACAGAAACTAGTATCGTAATAATGATCCAATACCATAAAATGGCAATTTAGGAGGCTGTAAGCATATGATTATGCCACCGGGGAGTTTTATTCCACTTGACCTGTTTGCCTTTTAGGTAATTTGTGTGAGTTTTATACGCTCTAAGTCTCTAACCCGTTAACAATACCATATTTCCCAGATTGACCCATTTGTAGATCATAGTGTTGAAATTGCCCTCTTCTTCGATTCACATTCATTTAGTTGATTGGATCAGTTCGTGGAATTATGAGTGAATTCTTATTTAAGGTTTTTGCATGTGCCTACATTATCCGCGTCTTCTAAGACTTTTGGAAATGATCACTAATAATCTTATTAGTTAACCAGGCTGGTTATAATTATTGTTCTTTTTTGTCAATTTTACTGACTTTATTTGACTTCAAGTTCATCTGTATCTAGATTTTTTCTTTTTCATGTACATGCTTTTCTAGTATTGCTGAAAGTTGCAATATGTAACTTGACTATGTATTAAACATTGACATAACATTGTATAAAATTATATATGCTCATTCATGAATTGACTTACATCAAATCTATGATGTATTTTAGAGCTACTTGTTTGAACAAAATGTGTATTGATTACATATATTATAATGTGTCTTGGGCCGTATAAAGACTTCATGTTCCATATATGTTTTTGTGGTAATCTCGATAGTCAGATCATAGTTATGGGCTATGGGTATGAAACATGTCGCTCTGTAAATTTAATTACGTGCGTTTAGTCTATCGGATTTCAAGTCATACATTTGATAGTACCTTCGTTAAGAAAATTCCTACACATTTCATCCCTCACTCTGTCCGTCTTTTTTTTTTAAAGAAAAGAAACTTTTTCTGGCTTTCATTGTTTAAACCGTCAAAATAGTTATATGCAATAACATAAACATATGATACTTCTCTGATTCTGTAAAAAGATGATAATTACTTATTTTGCTTTGTCTAAACAGTGTATATAGAAATTAATATCTTAAGCTTGTAGTTAATATGGGATATTAAACTTATAGGAGTGTTAAAGAATAGCTTTTATTTGTGTGTACGGGATAATATCACTAATACAAGTCTTTACTAATATCATTAAAATTTATTTTCCTCCACAAAAGTATCTCTCATCGATCATAATATAGAGAACACTAATTCATATATCAAAAAAGTCATAAACAGATTGTTAATTATTTCAATTGCTTTAATGGCTAGGAAAAAATGACTGTGAATGGAGATTGGATTTGCGGAAAATGCCAGCACTACAACTTTTTTTGGAGAAAAAGATGTCAAAGTTGCAATGAGCCATTGCCTCCCATCATCAGGATCCCCCCATATGAACCTGGTCGTAGAATCCCTCACTATAGGTGGGGAGACTGGTTCTGTAATGTTGAGTTCTGTCGGGCTCACAACTATGCTTATCGTGGGTTCTGCTATAAATGTGGTACATTTAAGAACATCCAAAATGCAACAGAAATTGTTGGATTCTACAACCCTGCTCATCCAACGAGTTCTATTGTTTATGGTATGAGGGGTGCTAAACTTGCTCGTCGAGGGTGGAAGCCTGGAGACTGGTTTTGTGGCAGGTATTTTGATCATATTTTTATGGGTTCTCACATTGCTTACAGTTTTAGCTCACTACTTTTGTAGAATAAAACTTAACTGTCGTTTATGACTTGATTTACACAGGTTTGAGTGCAAGGCACACAACTTTGATTCCCAACTGACATGTTTCAGGTGCGGTTCATCTAGGGAATTGATTAACCACCCATCTTTGCTGGCAATGATTAGCAACACATCTACATAATCTCACTGCATCTCAGCTGTTTGGCATGGTCACATATGTTTCTTCTGATGGATTTGTTTGAAGTGTTCATTGTTATAATAATGTGCTTGAAACTGTCAGGCCTTCTGGTTTTTGCTATGACTATTTTGTTTCTGCCATTTACAATCCTATCTTATGGTTTCTTGTTGTTGACGGTAAGAGACTTTGAATCTGCTAAGAAATTTGGATGAATTGTTAAGGACATTTTAAAACTGTGTTGTTGAGATTATATCATATGGAGTTATTATATGTGGTAGTGGTGTTTGGGATTACATTTTGCTTGAAAGGTATGTTAATAAGCACCACTCAGAACATAACAATAAGTGTTTTTCTTCTAAAATTAAGTAAAACACAGTTGTATATTCAAATACTTAAAAAAGTGCTTGTTGCGTAGCTTAAGCACAAGCAATATACGTTCCCAAACTCCTTCTGAGAACAGTTTTACCGTTAAAACGGTTGGCTTGTTATTATTTTCATATCCATTAAAGCAGTAAAGCCAATATAGCTGACTAGAAAGTAGGAACAGAGTTTATGTGGCTACTCGTCAAATGGCGATTACCAATCATCTTTGTAAAATTGCTCAACACGAAAAACATACCAGAAACTTTAGCCTAACTTAAGACATATTTTTTTGCATGAGATATTATCAAAATGTACCCACCTCATGTCCAAGAATATAATGACCTTCAGTTAAATGTCCTAAACATTAACTGCCCCTCAATCAATAGATTAAGTCTGAAAATTTGCAGAACTCATTAACATACAATTAATTATCTGATCTTTCGAGGATAGAAACTATGGTTTTGGATGATGATTTTCATACTAGTTGAAACAAAACTGATTTTAAGTCGATTTGTAAGACTCAACTCTTAATTTATTCGACTTCATTGATTATTACTAAACACTAAAAAAAGAAGTCCCTACCTAACTAATAACTATTATGGTTTGGGTTTTGTTAGCATCAGCTCATACACTTGTCTTTAAGAAGGGATTTTATGCATCATTTATGATACCTTACCGACTAACCATCAAATAGTCACTCTTAACCATGAAGTAGAACACTATGAATCATAAAAATCAATTTTAAAGACGGCTCGTAAAATAAAACTATGGTTATCATTTTCCTAGTAATTTTAGTTAGCTTAACTACATGCATCCATTATAGCGTCGGACAAAGACAATGGTAGGTTGCAGTAAGTGTGGACCTTGATGAAAAGTTATGGGACAGTTGAGCTAGATGGATGTTGCCGAAAACAAACTCACACAATTCTTTATCTCCATATTTATTCACTTTATCCAAAACATAATAGGGTTCATCAGGGAAAACGACTTCAAGAAATGGACCATTTTCTATTGAGATCATCAACATGAGACTTTGTTAACTACTTAAGATACTTATAATTCAAGAAAAATTTGCTAACTTTATAACCATGGATTTTTCATCCATCCTTGTTTCTTCTTTAATCGAAATATATGAAGGTAAATGCATGATTGAGGACCACGGGGCCATTGAGAGCGATATCAAAATGACTTTTCAATCATGAGGTTGTGGGTTTAAATCCCGGAGTAGAAACAAATGTACATATTTTGACAAATGTGTAGTATAAATGAGAAGTTATGGATTTATATTATCAAATACCATATTACATGTTTGTTGAACTTTAATCTAACTTATAGAACGAGAGTTGAAATGATGATTTAGATTTTCAGATTAAACTATTTATGTTGATTAACTTTATCAAAATTAAAAATATTTAAATGTAAGTCTACATAAACTATTAAACAACATATAAACTTACAAAATTCAGTTTAACAATGAATTTTGAAATCAATTATCATGATCTAATTGATATAATGATATCAATGTAACCCAAAAGTCTTATTAAAATTATAAAGAATAGTTAAGTCAAATTAAAACAACTCAACTAAGGCATCCCGATTTAGTCACGGTAGGTCTCATGTCCGAACCTCCATAAGTAAACATCTTGGGGTGGCCAAAGAAAGAGTTCGGAAACAATCACAGGAATACCACAATTAGGCCACGAAGAAAAAAAATAACTTTCGTCCTCCTCGGGTAATCTAAATAGGAAACCTCATCCATCTACTTAGCTACTTTGAAATGCTTATCTAGAACAAAAAGTTAGTAAAGTGCTTTACTAATTAAGGTAACATGATATTACAGCACAATGTGCGAAAACACAGTGATCCCTGGAACGTGTTCAATTCGATATGAGATGCCTGAGAAACTGGGCAATTTTTAGTTTGCGTCAAAGAAGACAACAATAACCAATGAAATGATCATGGCTGCGGTTGTTGTTAACAAAAACTGAAAAAGGCAGAGTGAGACAAAAATGGATTGTTTCTTGTGTAAGGACCTAATTCCAATTCTATTCTACCTGCTACCTTGGTTACAAGTTTCATTAATCACCACATGACTACTTGACCTTTTTATCAAAATAATTTAAAAAGAATATCAATAATAAAGTAATGTAAAAGGCGACTGCAACTATATATGTATATGTATGTACGCGTATTAAATGAAAGCACAGGAATAAAAGATAGATCAAAGTATGGGTCATTTCCTACTATTCAATACATTGTCCATTGATCTTTATTAAATATTAACATTACTGAAAAAAAGATTCAAGAAAAAAAAAGTTGCAATTTTTACTATGGAGTCAAATGCAGGATTTGGGGATGGATGTTATAACAAGCATGAGTTGGTGAGAGCAAGGCATGATTGTAATGGAGGGGTATGTATTCCCATTTAGTTTTTTCTTGAATACCTTTATTAGATTTTGTGTGTTTAGAAATGAGATTTTATTGCTCTATAGTGAATTTTTTAACAATACGAATCCTTAATAATTCAAGTTAGTTGATTTTATTTAGATGTGAGACGATGATACGCACAAAAATTTGATAAACAGAATTTTATATGCTCGGAGTAAAATGGTTTTTTTGATGTTTGACTAAGCTAATTGTTGCATGCATTTGGATTGCGGGGTACTCAAAATTTATTGGTGTAACAAAATCTGAGGATATGCTATGTGATACATAAAGATAACATGATAAAAGTGCATTTTAAATTTCTCATATTAGTTTTGTGTCTTTGTAGCTCATATTATGATTCACTTACCAAAGGGCAATTGGCCTAGCGATATATGGTTCTCATTTCATATTGTATCTTGAGTTATTGGATTATAAAATGGAAATTGAACAAATTAATATAAAGTAATAATCTTTATGAGTTTCTCCAAGGATATGTACCTAAAAGATAAGAAATGTGTTCAAACTATCCATATTCAGTGTTAGCTTTTTCTTAATTTTCAGGTATCTGCTGAAATCCCAAGTGCCACACTTGAAAATTACAGGGTTGATGATCATGGGCAATCAATGAGCCGTGTGGTGCCTATTTCATCTTCTCATCTAACTGCCTATCGCTTCGTGATTATACTGCGACTCATTATTGTGGTATTTTTCTTACAATACCGTTGCACTCATCCTGTTAATGATGCTTATATCTTGTGGCTAGTATCAGTTATATGTGAGGTGTGGTTTGCATTATCATGGCTTTTGGATCAATTTACAAAGTGGGCACCTGTTGAACGTGAGACCTATCTCGACGGGCTTGCTTTGAGGTGATGGTACTTACATTTTTCCGGTTTACAAGTTGTATTTCTCCATTGAGGGGTAAGCCTAGATAAAGGGTATCAACTGAGGTGGTAAAATGGGCATGTTAGGTGGTTGGAATGTTGGATAATGAGTCAAAATGAGTAAATTTTGATAAGGGTTGGGTTACCCAAAACACTTTTAAGTGCCTCAAACATGATTACAAAAGTTATATCCTTCCAATGGTAATCTACAATAATATTTTTAATAAATTGATTTTGGAAGTATTCGGCATTAAAAAAAAAAAGATTTTGAGCAGCTTTTAACTCGTTTGACCCATTTTATACATTTTTAGTATTAAATTTAGTCTAATCATTTGAGAGATTCATTTTGGACCAAAATATTCAAATGTTTCTGAGTTTGGGCTGAGTATATAACTTTAAATATCAGGCCAAATTAATATTATGTAATTTGGGCTGGATTTTTCTTAAGCCCATATTGGATTTTGAATAGATATGGGATGAGTCCTCATGAGTACGGACTGGAAGCAAAATGGTAATCTTAGCTTCAAACTTGCCAAAAAAGGAAACAATGTTCATGTGAATCCCAAAATATAAACTATTGCAACTTTTTTGGACAGATACATAAAAGCATACTTCATGCCAAGTCATATTTGCAAAAACAAGTTTGTAACGGAAATATGATATTTTACAGGTACGAGAAGGATGAAGAGCCTTCACAGTTGGCACCAATAGACGTTTTTGTGAGTACATTGGACCCTTTAAAAGAACCACCCCTCATCACTGCAAATACCGTGCTATCGATACTTTCTGTGGATTATCCTGCAGACAAAGTCTCATGCTATGTTTCTGATGATGGTTGTGCTATCCTCACATTTGACTCACTTTCTGAGACAGCATCATTCGCAAAGAAATGGGTCCCTTTTTGCAAGAAGCATAGCATCGAGCCCAGAGCTCCTGAGTTCTACTTTGCTCAGAATGTAGAATATGTGGAGGATATTATTCGGCCTTCGTTCTTTAAAGAACGTAAAGCAATGAAGGTGAGTTCAACCTTGTACTAAAACGAATCTTGATTTTTGGCGATGAATTACACTTTTTGGTTCATTCATGGATTATTGTTAATGTACTCTTTTGTAATAATGCTTAAAATACGTATGGCAGAGAGAATACGACGAATTTAAGGTGCGGATTAATGCACTTGTAGCCAAAGCCCAATAGATGCGGGAAGAAGGTTGGACAACGCAAAATGGAACTCCTTGGCCTGGAAATAACCCCCAAGATCATCCAGGAATGATCCAGGTATTTAATGATTGCTGCTAGAATAATATTATCACAAAATCATTTAAAGAACAAACTTCTAATAATTAGATTATATGAACTACAAGAACGTATATTTATTTAAAAAAATTCCTAAAGTTAGTTTCATAAAACATAGAATTATACAAACTTACTAATAATAGTTTAACTCATGAAAATAATTAGGTAGTACAAAATAATCACACTATTACATACATTACACAGAAAAGACAATTCTAGGTACTGGGCTCAGCCGGGCCTTTAAATCCAAATATTCAGGGTTAAACAGTCCTATAAGTGAGTTCTAGACTGGGACTAATTGGGATTTTTGATTACATACTGTCATTGACATGGTATCAACTGGGCCTAGTATTGGGCCGTGTTGGGCCATGCATATGTGGGACTTGGGCTAGGCCCATTTGTGCATCTTCAAACTCTATACGTTGAAAGTTGACTTTCTAGTTAGTGATTGTTATTCATTTTATATGGTTGGATAGGTGTTCCTGGGACACAATGGTGGTCTGGATACAGATGGCAATGAGCTACCTCGTTTGGTTTATGTATCTCGTGAGAAGCGTTCAGGCTTCCAACATCACAAGAAAGCTGGTGCCATGAATGCTTTGGTTTGTAAATCTTGTTACTACTATTTGCAGTTTCAGTATATGTGCTTTGACTGAATGTCCATGAAATCATTGTGGTGTTCCAGACCAGGGCTTCAGCAGTTTTGACAAATGGTACATATATTTTGAACGTCGATTGTGATCACTACTTCAATAACAGCCAAGCTCTCAAAGAAGCCATGTGTTTCATGATGGATCCTGCTTATGCAATAAAAACATGTTATGTTCAATTCCCGCAAAGATTTGATGGGATAGATTTGCATGATCGATATGCTAATCGCAACAGCATCTTCTTTGATGTGCGTTCCTTACTGATATTGATCATTTAAGTAAACGGGTAAATGGGTAAACGGAAAAGGTTTTCCCTGTTCAGGCTATATTGATCGTTTAAGTAACAAATAAGTAAATAAATACTTTGCCTTTGACGCTATAAAGTCAAACCTCAACTTTTCAAATTCACCTTTAAACATGGATAGTTTTTTCATCTATTTCTACAATACTTTGGTTTTAAAACTTGTATACATAGAGTAGAAAGTTTCAAAGTTGAATACATACAATAATAAAAAGTGTCAAGTTGGATGTATTTCCGGACTATAAACCCTATACTTTACTACTCTTTATTTTCTTGGATGATATAAGGGTAATCTTCTTTCTTGATTTTAAAGTTACTAAAAGTAGCTTTTTTTTACTTTCAGAAGTCAAATGTGGTTATAACTTATATGGTATGTGTTCATTATAGTAATTTGTTTGCGTAGATCAACTTAAAAGGCCTGGACGGTATTCAGGGACCACTATATGTGGGGACGGGATGCTTTTTCAACCGACAGGCTCTTTACGGATATGATCCTGTTTTAATAGAAGCTGATGAGTTTGTTGAAGGTTTGACCTTTAAGTTAAACAGTCTGACAGTGTTTTATTCATCATTTACATTTGGTGAGTCACATTGATGTTGACTAAGTTTTGTTGTTTCAAAGGTGATTATGATGAAATATCATTAAGTATGTCCCAAAAAAGCTTAGAGAAGCGATTTGGTCAGTCTTCAGTTTTCATTGATCCAACTGTTATGGACACTTTGAATACCGCTACCCTTGTAAAAGAGGCGATACATGTTGTTAGCTATGATTACGAGGACACAACCGAGTGGGGCAAAGAGGTAATGTTGTTTTCAGCTTCTTCTTTTTTTGAAAAACATGTCACACCTACAGAATATTGGTCACTTTCCTTTTAAAGAGTATGAGTTTACCCTTGTAGCTTGTAATTATTTAAAGGGCTAAGTGCTTTAAAATGTACTTAGCTAAGGTTTGACATTTATAGTGTATATCGAACTATTTGAGCTTTCATTGTGTGCAATTAACTTTTAATTTATCTGTAATGAACTTTTAATACTTTGCTATTGTATGTATTTTGGTGATGTCCCAACTTGGAAGGATGCCACGTGGCACAATATAGACGACACACCAGTAAAATTAACATGAACTACATACAATAGCAATTAATCACAAGTTCGTTATGCTCAATGTAAGCAATTATGAATATCAAACTTTAGCTCGATACATTATGATACACTTAACCCTAATTTATATTCTTGTTCTAAATGACAACCCAACATGATCAATAGTCATGTAATCCTGTTCTTTAATTTCTCATCAGATTGGATGGATTTACGGGTCTGTGACAGAGGATATTTTGACAGGATTTAAGATGCACGCAAGGGGATGGATTTCAATATACTGCATGCCTTCACGTCCTGCATTCAAAGGTTCTGCTCCTATCAATCTCTCAGATCGTCTGAACCAGGTTCGTAGGTGGGCTTTAGGTTCCATTGAGATCTTACTCAGCAGGCATTGCCCTATTTGGTACGGATATAATGGTAAATTAAAACTCTTGCAAAGGGTTGCATACATAAATACCGTTGTTTATCCTCTCACGTCAATCCCGCTGCTTGCTTACTGTGTACTTCCAGCCATTTGCCTACTCACCGAAAAGTGCATTGTTCCTGAGGTATGTCAGCTACTAAAACTTTGATGTTTGACTATTTAAAGTCATACATACTAATATTGAGCTTCACTATTGAAGAGAACCTTGCATTCAATCAAAATCTCATAGTAGATTAAAGTTTATATCAAGCACTTCAATTAAATGATTAAAGGTCTAAACTTTGATTTGATAATACTGTCACTTACTTATATTTATAACTTAAAAATGGTAGAGTTTGACCTCAGAGGTCAAAAGTATCATTTGTTCATGCTCAATTACTCTTTCTTCGTAGTTGTACTTACATCATTACACATGTTGAATAAAAAATCAGTAGTACGGAAATTCTGACTCATTTATTTACGATTGGGTCGTTTGGGTTGTGGTTAATCTGAAACATGTCAAATGGGCCAAATAAAATAAGTTAGCTAATAAGGAACAAGTCAAATGGGTTGAAAGTCACCCAAATTCCATTTCTAGTGCATTGTACGCTCCTAAATTGTTCCCTTTTTAAAATTGTTGTATGATATTGTTTATGTAATCAAATTTCACATTAGTTATTCATAAAAAAAGAAAAAAGTATTTATGGATCAACCTGCCTGACCCGGCCCAATTGTTAATGTACTAAAAATGACCTTTTTCGATATCCAACCTGATTGTCTTGCTACCTCCTACGAGTATCTGTGCTGAGAGTGGATCGAGAAACCAATATGGCTTTATGAATTGCTACTACGACTATGTGTCAATCTTTATGCATGTTGAAATGCTTGTCCTTTATTTTGTGTTTTATTGCAGATAAGTGACTTAGGTGGAATGTGGTTTATGCTTCTTTTTGTTACCATTTTTGCCACCGTTATCTTGGAGCTCCAATGGAGTTGCGTGAGCTTACAAGACTGGTGGAGAAACGAACAATTTTGGGTCATCGGTGGCACCTCAGCCCATCTTTTCGCCGTCTTCCAAGGCTTTTTCAAACTTCTTGCCAAAACAGACACCAATTTCACCATCACATCCAAAGTTAATGACCAAGATATCAATTTCTCCGAACTTTATGTTTTCAAGTGGTCTTTCCTCCTCGTCCCGCCTACAATCATCATTATCATTAACTTAGTTGGCATTGTGTCTGGTGTTTCATCTGCAATCAACATTGGCTACAAGTCGTGGGGACCACTATGTGGGAAGTTGTTTTTTGCTATATGGGTCGTGGTCCATCTATACCCGTTCCTCAAAGGTTTGTTGGGCCGTCAAAACCGAACCCCTACCATTGTCATCCTATGGTCGATTCTTCTAGCTTCGATTTTCTCTCTTCTTTGGATTCGTCTTGACCCGTTTATGATTGACAAGTGGTTAGAGGTCAATGTGAGATCAATTTTTGGGTATATCATGAAGTTTTCTGAGAAGTCATTGAAGTATGATATTCAGGTAAGTCATTGGTAAGATTCAATTAGTTATCATGCTTCTTTTTTCTTTCTTTCATATCTTTGTTGCCTTTGATGAATAAAAAACTGAAGCACACCAACGTAACATCTCCATTTATTTATGTTATTGTTGCTATATCTAATACATGGATGACATTCGTGAAATTAGCTGTAAGAATTTTAAGTATAAACTACACAAGTCATAAATTGTCTCAAAAGTTTTTCTTTTTTTCTTAAGGACAGAGATACACATTTCTCACATATTATATTTTATTATATTAAATTAATATAAAAACAACTACACATATTAAATACACTTTCTCCTCCACGAATTTTAAAGTCATAAAAAATAAACTAAGAAATTTCTCAAATACCTTTAATTAAATCTGAAAACACAATATTTGCGATTAATATTTTTGAAACAGTTATATATAATGCATTTAAGATGGTTTTACTAAAGATAAAAATAATTATTTTACTCACACAATTACTAAGAGCTTATTTAAAAATTTATAGAAATGACTAACATACCCCTAATTATTAAATTGTTATTAATACAAACATTATTAAACCATAAACTAGTTAATATATGAAATTTAATTTTAACTTAAACTTCTCTATATCTATATATTACTATATGATACATTTGAGATATTTTTAAAAAAATAGAAATAACTATTTTACACATACAATTACTAAGAGCTTTTTAAACATTCATTGAAATGACTAACATACCCCTAATTATTGAATTCTCATTAATATAAACATTATTGAACAATAAACTAATTAATATATGACATTTAATTTTACCTTAAACTATAAGATGCTTATGATTTTCATAGGGGACGTGCCTATTATGGATGGAAATGTTAACAACCTGTCAAAGGTGATTTGTCCATATTTCGTAGTTAAATTCCGCCTCTAAGTACTTTAAGTTAACGTTCCACCAATTTTATACGTATCGTAAGTTTTTCTTAAAAATAAAAACGAACTCTTAAATTTGTTTTATACTGGAATTTTATGTTTACACCTCTATTTACATATTTCTTATTGTTATTTTGTCAATTTCTATATTCGAGGAATTCACATTTTTGATCAACTTTTATGATTACCATTTGATGTAGATAATGTTAAATACCAAAATACAAAAAACAAACCAAAAGTTAAAAAATTAATGAAACTTAAACCTCTAAACTCAACAAACGACTCCACAACTCGCAACCTATCCATTAAGAACTCGAAACCCGACACTCGCAACTCATGACCCGACCATCGAGTTTGCAATGACATATTATGATATATTTAACTTAGGCTTATTTTGTTACAATTTTTAAAAAAAAATTGTCAAAAGTGATTTTTCAACTTACAAAACAGTATTTCTTCGTGTGTTGTTATATCATATAAGATTTTTTTAAAACATTTCAAAAAACATAATACTATATATCGAATTAATGTGAAACTAATAAACTTTTTCTGCTGTACTGTGTGAGTATTCTGCTAGTAAATAAATAATGCATACGAATATAATTTGATCAAGACAATTATTAACTTACTAAAAACTTAGACGTAAATTAAATGGGAATTGAGTTGTAGATCAATATTTTTCGCAAGAGTTAGATGATCCCCTTCCAATAGTCGACGATTTCAATGATTTATCTGTACATCATTAAATATGTTTCTAAAACACGTTTGATGGTGTACAACTTAATGATGTTCACGGTTCAGTTCGATTCAATTTTTGTACAACTTAGTGGTGTTCACGTTTGGTGGTACACAATTTTATGATATATATACTTAAAATAGTAAATTATATATATATAGGGTGGGGATCAAGAGGGAAGAAAAAAAATTAGGAAATGAGGGAAGCAAATCTCAACCATTAATTTCATGATAAATGAATTTTAAAAATTACAAAAAGTTTCAAAATTTAACATTCATCACCAATGAATGTTAAAAACATCTTTTAATAAAAAAATCAAGGGCTAAGATTTGCTTCCTTTCTTCCCTAAATTTTGAAGCTTCCTTATAGATCATTCCCCTATATATATATAAAGTTTGTGGGCAGATAAAGTTATTAAAAGTTTAATATAATTTATGAATTTTTAAAGTAAATTTAAAATAAAAGTATATAATTAATTAACAATTAAATATCAATTTGATTATTAATGGTTTGATTTTTAGACATAATCCGAATCAAATCGAAACACTCGCAACACTTCTGATTACTGTATTATGGAAAATCAAATTGTCGGCGTTTTACCTTCAATTCGATTTTTTCATCATTTTAATCATAATCCAATTTTTCAATTTTTGGATCCACCCCTATACCAACTTAAAAAATGACACGTAATCTAAAATCATTACCCAAATTAAATAAGTACAAACAAGTGTAACATTCAGAATATTTGTGAGTAATATCTTGGCTTACAAACTTTGATATTAGAAACTAATCACCATTATCAGTTTATTTAAAGGACAAATATTTACAACATTTAAACGCTTGTTAAATCTTAAGGCAGTGCATTTTTTTAACAACCAAAATCAGTTATTTTATACTAGTAAACTTAATCTTAATAAAATATTGCATTAGTAAGTTATTTTTGTAAGTATATGCAAAAGGAAATGAGTGGCGTTATTGAAGCACGAGCGGATGCACCGACAGACGTTTTGTTTTGTCGGAGAAAAGTAACCAGGTATTACCGGTTAATATCAACTTACTATATTGGCTAAGATCTTAATCTTATTGGCTACCACAACTACTAAAAGTCAATAAATTGAATTTCAGGGTTTTCTAGAGACATCTTTTAAAAAATATAAAAATCTATAAATTTATAATTTTTATATATTTTTATATTTTTTATTCTAAAAAATAAAAATAATCTTTTACGGTTGAATGCATTTCTTGAATTTATTTAATTTTTAAATGACACAAAATTCTAGTAAAATAAAGAATAAAAGATAAAAGATAATTTTCTCTAACTAAATACCTTCTTAATTCATCATTTTGATATCATGTTCTTTTTGAGACATTCTCTAACAATAAATCTATATATCTTTATCTTTAAACATACATGAAATAGTGTAATGCATGTTTTTCTTACATAATCAAATTAAATATATATTTGTTCAAAAGAATGTCACTATACTTATCTAAGAATAGTATCATTTCTTATTTTAGATTGTCATGGTGGAACTTTTTTCTTTTAATTAATTAAACTCAACTTTCATACATGAATATTAATTAAAATATCTTTGTATTAATTTATATAGTTTAGTTTTGTTAAAGATACTTGTTAGAATCATTGTAAAAGGAGATTTAATAAGTTTCGTTAAAGATACTTGTTAGAATCATTGTAAAAAGGAGATTTACAACTCCAAAGTTCAATAGTTTGATCATATGATAATTATAAGGCTTTGTATTCACGATAGGTAGCCGTGAAATGTTTGATTGTCACATCAACACAACTGGTCATAATTTGAATTGATAATGAGTGTAATCCTCACTATTATCGCTTAGATACAAATTACAAACAAAATAGCTTAATTATCATGATGAATTAAACACATAATCGTTGACTTTCGTGGACAAAAGTTAATTTGATAAAATTGTTCGATCAATTCTCTTGATAAATTAAGATGGTTGGCATGAAATTTTCTCGCAACTCACGTCTATACCAAATACGCAAAATTCATACACGTGACCTTCTGGAATTCAAACACGTCAAAAGTCTATAATGATGTATACTACGTTATTGCTGAGGTTAATAATAATGTTTTGTTTGAAAAATAAAAATAAAATAATAATAAATGTTTTGTTATATTTAGCAGGAAGGTATGATGAAAGAGAGTAAGAGATGGTGTTTTTGATAAAAAGTTCGTACATGGTTTTGAAAAAATATATATATTTTTATTTAATTTATTTTTTATTTTCTAGGAGCGTTGAAGTTTACTGGAAGTATCGTTCTTCTGGAGACACGTTTTAACTTTTAAGTGGGTAATTATTTAGTTGGTCACCATTTATTTATGCGTATTAAATAATTAGCGTAATTAAAATAGGAAGTAAATATTGTTATTGATAATCATATATTCATATCTTCGATATGAGATTTTCTTTTTCTTTCTTTTTCTTTTTAAAAAAAAAAAAGTCAAACTTTGTAATTTCAAACTTACTTCTTATTATTATTTTTATTTTATTAGAATTGAAACATTATAAATACATAACATAAGGAACGTACTTAGATAGTAACGTATACGTATGATGATGATGGTGATGATGGACGGGCTATATGAAAGTAATATTTTAATTTGTTAATACCGAAAATTACGGTAGTATCTTCTATAACAAATACGTAATGAAAATTAAAGTGGTTAGTTCTAAAAAGTTATTGTCAATTTCACTATTTTAATCAGTACGATTGAGAACAAATATTATCTTTTCTTATCTTCATCTTTATTCGTATAGTTGTCGGATAAGATTTGTCATAAAATTAATTTTGTTTTTGTTTTGTTCCTTATCATAATAGAGAGCGGGTTTCTATTTGAAAAGGAAAAATGAGAGTTAAGAAAGATCTAAAAAACCCTCACTTTATCGATGGGGCATTAGGTCTTTCCTCTGCCTCCCACTGCTTCTCGCTTATCAAAGTGTTATAATTATATTTACTTAAAGATACATCAACCCTAACGAGCTTCGTTACATTGTGGTATGTACACAAGAGACAAAGTTTTAACCAAATTACCGAATTTAATTAGTTCTAGCATAAGGGAGTTTGGTAACATCTTTTTGTCTTTACGATATTATTTTGAATGACTTTCGATTATGTGTGTACTTTGTAATTAAAAATGGTTGACGAATGATTTTGTAATGTGCGTGAAGTAAGGTTATCTACATTAGTTGCAAGTTGTATATGAAGAAGTATAATAAAACATAAGATAAATACTTTTATCAGTGATTATATTTTCTTTAGTGAATCTTTAACGGAAAAGGTCTCAATGGAAATATACAAATAGAATCATTTAATCAAGATACATAAAAAAGGGTTTCTACTAACATCGAATTTTAAGTCGATTGCTTTTGAACTGAATCGTACGAAAAGATATAGTGATTTAGGGAAATCATATCTACATGATACTTTGTATTTATTATTGTTAATGAGTGAATTGAATAATTAACTTTAGCAACGGCTAGTAAATCCTCGTTCTATTAATTTCCATAAAAAAAATATAATAATTATAATATTATGTTAATAAAAATACTATTATTAAAATTTATATTTTTAAATAAAAACTAAGAGAATATCCCAAAATCGTATTTTATATATCTTCTTGATTTATTGAGCTTATTCAAAAATTAAAAGTCAACTCATTGAAAACCTTTTTTTTTCTTTTATCTTCTTTATAGGTTTTTTTAGGGTCGTTCAAATCATTCGAATTCTTATATAATATTTGTATATTTGAAATTATTCGAATATTTAAACTTTCAGGTTTATGTATCGAGTAATGGTTCCGGATAATTTGATTTTTCAGATATCTGAAAAATTGATTTTTAATTTATAATTTTTAGATTTTATATTACTTGTTTTATTAAATTTTAGTTTATAATGTGAATAAATGGTTACATATTATTTACACTTGTATTATGTTAGATTTGTTATTTAAATAGTTATAAATGTTTATTTAGTTGATTTATAAATTTTAATAAATAACAAAAAATTAAAAAGTTTATTTATTTTTTATATTTAAATATTCGGATAATCTAATATTCGTATTCAAAATTTCGAGTATTTAAAATTCAAATTTCTAAAATTTCGAATACAAATTTTGAATAATGAAGTATAATGTTTAAATTTTCACCCATAATTTTCTTCACCCACTTATCTTCTTTAAGACCATATTTCCACTCCCATTACAACTTACATCCTTGCAACAACTCAACAAATTTGCAATGAAGAAAAATAATAATAACAAAAAGAAAAAAAAATACAAAACAAAGAAAGGAGAAAAAGAAGAAACATGGAAGAAAAATGAAAAAGAAAAAAGAACACATGAGCCTCACATATTTTCATTTTCTTCCGTCAAAAAGACCACAACAGAGTACCACTACTACCATTTTTCTTGTTGTCGTGGTCACCCCTTGGTAATACCACCCCAAGTGGTCTAATTGGAGAAAACACGTTATTATAACTAACCGTCTTCTAATAGGATGAGAAAAACATCATAGTTTACATGAAAAGTAGAACCCAACTTCTTTTTTTTTCACTCCACGTACTTTAGAGATATCGTTCATGACCAAAAAATGTTAATTTAAGATAAAATAAATTAATATCATTCATGTTCTTATATTCAAAGTAATTTTAATTTTAATTTTAATTTATGATATTTTAAAAATGAATTATCGAGAATAAATGAGAGTAAAATGTGAGTTTAATAATCTAAAATACTAGATGATTAAAAAAATAAAAATAAAATTGTAGACAATAACAATCAAATGATTAATAGTTACTCTTTATAGGATGATATTTCATAAAAAATTATAAGATTTGATTATATTTCAAATCTTCTATTAAAATAACATCAAATATCAAACATTATCAAAACGAAAATCTAGTTTTTTCAACCTTAAAAAAAGGACCTCATGGCACCATTAAAATGCTAGCCTATGTAAGCAGCTTACTTACAGTCAAACAAGCTGATCCACATTCCCCTCAACGGGTTATTACAATTTCCATATTTTTATTTTTATTTTTTATTACAAAACAATAAATAACTTTAAAAATAATATAAAACGGCAGTGGTATAAATCAAGTGAAAAGACTAAGAGCATTGAATTGAAAGAGAGATCAAGATTCAAGAATGGGACAGATTCTATTCAAGACAATGCACATCAAACTCAACTGATTTGATTTATCATCAAGCTTTCATCAAATCAATTAAAATTTTCAAACTTTATCATCTGGGGTTATAAATTAATCCTTTATTTTTTGTTTAATTTGAAAAATATGGAAGCAAATGCAGGATTAGTGGCTGGATCTCATAAAAGAAATGAGTTGGTGAGAATAAGACATGATTCTGATGGAGGGGTATGTAATCTTTTTACATTTTCTTGAATACCCTTTGGATTATAAATACATCTTTAGTAATTTTGTCGTAGATCTATTGTCTATATGTACATTATTAGTGTACTGAAGTGAAATTAATAGTATGGTTATCTTCTAATTAAATTTGTTGAGTTTGTTCAGATCTGAGTGCTTTAGTTTTTTTATTAGTGTTGTGACAAATCAGCTCACTGATCAGTGATATTTGTGATTGTAACTTATCAATCTCGACATTGCTGTTGATTAGTTTTGTGGTTTTGTTGTATTGTGAATTTTAGATCTGAACCTTGATTATATTTGTAACTTGACATTAAAAGTTTTTATTTTTTCGTCTGTGTTCTTGATTATTAATTGAATTAATGAGTCAATATTTGATCTTGTGATGAACCGTTAAAGCTTAGTTTTATCTCTTTGATGGATATGGAGTCTGTTTCTATACAATATTGAACGATACTACGTAATTTCTAAGGTTTGGTGGTTAGTTTGATACATTTTCGCTTTTAACAAAATGTGGTATGGTCCTTTTCTGTAAATCAAATCAAGTTCAGTTGCATCTCCTTCAAAAAAGTTGATGAAAGGTATTTTAGAAGTTTAACTAAGCTTTAGTGCAATGGAAGGAAGATATTGGATTGGGGATGTGATTGTATTTATATAGTGTGAGTCGATCTACAAAAATGCTATGTGTTGATACTTTATATTGCTATTGATGAATTTGAATAAAAAAAATTCAATATTTGTATTCAAAGCTTTCATAGAACGATATCTCTCCACTGAAAGATCTGATATACTCTATTATTTTAGTTTTGTTAATTAATTCATTGTGACGTTTATCATGCAGCCGAAGCCATTGAAGAATATGAATGGGCAGATATGCCAGATTTGTGGTGACACACTTGGCCTTACTGAAAATGGTGACATTTTTGTTGCTTGCAACGAGTGTGCATTCCCAGTCTGCAGGCCGTGCTACGAGTATGAAAGAAGAGATGGAAATCAAGCATGCCCTCAATGCAAGACTCGGTATAAAAGACACAAAGGTTAGCATATGGTCATCAAGTACTTGTTATAGCTCATCATAGAGGTGGCACATGGGCTTGGGTGGGTTGGCTAATGAGTAATTTTCATACGCATTGAACGTGGGTGGATCAGGTTTGGTTGGGTTGACTGCATTTTGCTCTTTTGTCCATTTTTGATTTTTTATAACAAATTCATGCATTAAATTGATTACAAAAGCTATAGTACCATAAAGTTAATCTGAAGTAATTCTATTTAGAAGTTTGTATGAATAAAAATCACTTTGAACAATTTTTGACCCATTTTCTCTTTTGGTAGTGTTTTATTTGAATTTTACACATGACTAGTTAGAGGTAAAACATAACCCAAATGGATCCGTTTATAACTAAGTGGGTCGAAATTGCCACCTCTAGTTTAGAGGATAACATTAAATAGATGATTTTGTTTTATTTATTTAATTATAACAATGGAGTATGAACCTATTAGGAAGCCCTCGTGTTGATGGCGATGATGATGAGGATGATGTTGATGATCTGGAAAACGAGTTCGATTATGTTCAAGGTAATGGAAAGGCGAGACGCCAATGGCAAGAAGATTCCGAAATTTCTTCATCTTCGAGACATGAATCTCAGCAACCAGTTCCCCGTCTCACTAACGGCCAACAAGTAAGTCATGAATTATTACAACTGGTTATTTGATATTATTTATTTATTAATTATCAGATAAAGTTATTTAAATATACCGGGCGTTACTTTCAGGTATCTGGTGAAATGCCAAGTGCCACACCAGACAATCTGTCTGTAAGAAGTACATCGGGTCCATTAGGCCCAGGTGACAAGCATGTGCACGCACTTCCATATATCGACCCAAGACAACCAGGTGCGTTAGTTAGGTACAATTAACCGTACAATCTTGCATGACAAACGGTGACACTAAACTAACATTTTCCTTTTTGCAGTTCCTGTAAGAATTGTGGACCCGTCAAAGGATTTAAACACTTATGGGCTCGGAAATGTTGACTGGAAGGAAAGGGTAGAAGGGTGGAAGATGAAACAAGAGAAAAATATAACGCAAATGTCGAATAGGTACAATAGTGAAGGTCGAGGAGGTGGTGAGATTGAAGGAACGGGATCAAATGGAGAAGAGTTACAACTGTAAGCATTTACCGATGTTCGGTTTTATATAATATATAAACACATGGTTTTGAACAATTTGACCCGTGACTTTAGGATTATCATATTTGTCACCTTGATTTTCGATGTTGATTGGGATATTTGTGTGACAGGGTTGATGATCCGGGACAAATGATGAGCCGTGTTGTGCCCATTTCATCTACTCATTTAACTCCATACCGGGTCGTGATTATATTGCGACTGATAATTTTGGGTTTTTTCTTGCAATACCGTGTCACTCATCCGGTTAATGATGCTTACCCTTTGTGGCTCGTGTCTGTGATTTGTGAGGTGTGGTTCGCCTTATCATGGCTTCTGGATCAATTTCCAAAGTGGTCACCTGTTGAACGTGAGACCTACCTTGACCGGCTTGCGTTGCGGTAAACGAGATTCAAATTACATTTAATTTGTCAACTATAAATTTGAAAACGAATTTATAGCAGTAGTTTGACGTTTTGCAGGTACGATAGAGATGGAGAGCCTTCACAATTGGCACCTATAGACGTTTTTGTGAGTACAGTGGATCCCTTAAAAGAGCCGCCCCTCATCACTGCTAACACGGTGTTATCAATTCTGTCTGTGGAGTATCCAGTTGATAAAGTCTCGTGTTATGTATCTGATGATGGTTCTGCAATGCTCACATTCGAGTCTCTTTCTGAGACAGCAGAGTTTGCGAAGAAGTGGGTCCCGTTCTGCAAGAAGCATAGCATTGAGCCCAGAGCCCCTGAGTTCTATTTTGCTCAGAAGATTGATTACTTGAAGGACAAGATTCAGCCGTCTTTCGTTAAAGAACGTAGAGCAATGAAGGTGAGTGTCATATCTTCTTACTTAATACGCTATACTACATAAACTATTACCTTAAAGATCCTTAAAAATGTTGTAACGGTTATATACTTTAATACTTCTTGTACATGGTTTACATTATATTATGTATGACAGAGAGAATATGAAGAATTTAAAGTGCGGATCAATGCGCTTGTAGCCAAAGCCCAAAAGACGCCGGAAGAAGGTTGGACAATGCAAGATGGAACTCCATGGCCCGGAAATAACCCCCGGGATCATCCTGGAATGATCCAGGTATTCACTGATAACTTCTGAAATTTTGTTGACTTTCTTATATTATTGATTAATAGATTAATAGATTAATAGATAGATATGGCAAAATAGGTCGAGTCAGGTAGGTTGAATAATGGGGGTTTGAAACACATGATTTTGTTAGGGGTCCAAACGGGCCAAGATTGGGTTGACTTGAAACACATTTTCTTATTAAGTCTAGGTTTTTTGCAACTAATAAGATATTACATATGCTCAGAAAAATCATGTTTTTACAATGATAATCCAACTTTTGAAATAAAACGATTCATGGCTTTTATGCCTTACGAATGCTCGTTAGGTGACTTTGACCCGTTCTTAGCCATTTGACCATTAGAAATAAAAGAAGCCAAAATCAACCCGTTCATAAGTCGATAGTTTGTAATTGCAATGATGATTGTTTTTCATTTTATATGGTTGAATAGGTGTTCTTGGGACACAATGGAGGTTTAGATACAGACAACAATGAGCTACCTCGCCTGGTTTACGTTTCTCGTGAGAAGCGTCCAGGCTTCCAACATCACAAGAAAGCTGGTGCCATGAACGCTTTGGTTTGTAACCTTTGATAGCTTTTAAACATTTCCGTATCATCTCCTCCTTTAAGTACCTAATTGTTTATCCATACAACTTTATGGTACTCCAGATTAGGGTTTCAGCGGTCTTAACAAATGGTGCATATCTTTTGAACGTCGATTGTGATCACTACTTTAATAACAGCAAAGCTCTTAAAGAAGCCATGTGTTTCATGATGGATCCCGCTTACGGAAAGAAAACATGCTATGTTCAATTTCCACAGCGATTTGATGGGATCGATTTGCACGATCGATATGCTAATCGCAATATCGTCTTCTTCGATGTGAGTTCCCTGCTGTTATTAGTACTCCGGTTTCAACTTTGCTGAGGTCAAAATGATAAATTTGTTACACACAGGATATCTCATGTTGGTATTGAATTAAAATGTACCTCATTTGACTTCCAAAAAGTCAAATGTGGACTTCAACCGTCTCGTTTTCATTATTTTGACTTGTTTCTACAGATCAACTTGAAAGGGCTGGATGGTATTCAGGGACCGGTTTATGTGGGGACAGGTTGCTGTTTCAATCGACAAGCTTTGTATGGATACGATCCTGTTTTAACAGAGGCTGATTTAGAACCAAATATTATCGTTAAGAGTTGTTGTGGTTCAAGGAAGAAGTCAAGAAATAGTAACAAAAAGTACAACGATAAAAAACGAGGGATGAAAAGAACTGAATCAAACACTCCTATGTTCAGCATGGATGATATTGACGAGGGTGTTGAAGGTTAGACCTTTACACTCGTCGTTTATGAGTTTTGACCATCCTTATTAATGAGTTTCATTTCGTGGGTCGCATTTATGCTAACTACTATTTCTATAATTTAGGATATGACGAGGAAAAATCGTTACTTATGTCTCAAAAGAGCTTAGAGAAGCGATTTGGTCAATCTCCCGTGTTTGTTGCTGCGACATTTATGGAAATGGGAGGCATTCCGCCAACTACTGATCCTGCTGTCCTTTTGAAGGAAGCTATACATGTTATTAGCTGTGGTTACGAGGACAAAACTGACTGGGGCAAAGAGGTAATTTTGCATCACGAAATATTATGCCTACTAATTCTACTTATAAGAAAAATTCTTCCTTTTTGATATTTGACCCTGCCAGCTTCTGTTAATATAATCATGAAGCGTTAAATCTTGTTTGTTTTGTTGTTTATGATCAGATTGGATGGATTTACGGGTCGGTCACAGAAGATATCTTGACTGGATTTAAGATGCACACAAGGGGATGGATATCGATTTACTGCATGCCCCCACGTCCTGCTTTCAAAGGCTCTGCTCCTATCAATCTTTCTGATCGTTTGAACCAAGTTCTTCGGTGGGCTTTAGGTTCCATCGAGATCTTACTAAGTAGGCATTGCCCCATTTGGTATGGGTATAATGGTAAACTAAAACTCTTGGAAAGACTCGCATACATAAATACAATTGTCTATCCCCTCACGTCGCTCCCACTGCTTGCTTACTGTGTACTTCCAGCCGTCTGTCTTCTTACTGGAAAGTTTATCATTCCTGAGGTATGTCAACAGTCAACTACCCAAATGTCAAAACTTCATTCACTAGTCAAACATACTATTTTGAACTCCAAGATCGATGATGTTATTTTGACACTTAACCAAAAAATTAAGGTGCATTAACGTCCATAACAAGAAACGTAATTAGGAAGGTGCCGGTCTACATTTTAGTTAAAAATCATGCCGTTATTGTACATAAAAGTTTATCGAAGTTTGACCTCAAAAGTTATCATTTTTGTGTTTTCCTGCAGATAAGCAACTATGCAAGTATGTGGTTTATTCTTCTCTTTATCTCCATTGCGGCCACTGGAATCTTGGAGCTCAGGTGGAGTGGGGTGAGCATCGAGGACTGGTGGAGAAACGAACAGTTTTGGGTCATCGGTGGAACTTCAGCTCATCTCTTCGCCGTCTTTCAAGGTCTCCTTAAAGTTCTTGCTGGAATCGACACCAATTTCACTGTCACGTCAAAGGCCAACGATGAAGATGGTGATTTTGCCGAACTTTACCTTTTCAAGTGGACTGCCCTCCTCATCCCACCCACCACCGTTCTTATTGTCAATTTAGTTGGCATTGTTTCTGGTGTTTCATCTGCAATCAACAGTGGGTACCAGTCTTGGGGTCCCCTATTTGGGAAGCTGTTCTTCGCTATCTGGGTCATCGTCCACTTATACCCGTTCCTCAAAGGTTTGATGGGTCGCCAAAACCGAACTCCGACCATCGTCATCGTGTGGTCGATTCTGCTCGCTTCAATTTTCTCTCTTCTGTGGGTTCGCATTGACCCATTTACGACAGACGACAAGCTTGATGCGATTAAAGGTCAATGCGGGATAGATTGTTAGGTATATAAACAAGTCATTTTTAGCAAAGTTTTTAAAGTTTATCATCTATGTAACACATACGATAATATGATCCGATTTATTGATATTATTTTTACACGTTAAACCGTACTGAAATTTTGTTATGTCTAATGTACTCGTCTCATCTTCAACCAGATATTTATCAAGTCTTGTTGATCTTTTATAACTTTGAAGTTTGCCCTAAGTTTGAGATCATTGTTCTATATACTCGAATGATTCTCGTCTAATAGGAAAATATTAGTTACAAAAGTTGTATTACGTTACATTGTTGACATATTCCGATATTCTAACATATATTAGCATTATTTAAGCCTTCCGATTGTCATCACAGAACAGATTCATAAATGGTCATTATATACAACGTTTAACCTCATAACTACACTCAAAAGGAGGACATAAGTAATCGAAGCAACAAACTTGCATAATTCTGTAATGAAAAACATATAACTCTAAAACACATTTCATGGGTCTGGTGTGTCATATCCTGAAACAAAAATGAGGATAAAATACAGTTAAATGATTGAAATAACGAGCTTAAAGATGAAATACTATTGCAAGAAAACGGCTAACGATTTACTCACTGAACATATTCGACGTTGATTTTTCCCCTTTGAGATTTGGAGATGGCATTGAAGGCATCATTGGACAGGACCATAGTGGATGGACATGGCCTTTTGGAACAAAAATCTACCACCCTAACATCAATAGTGCTATCTTTGCACGGTTTATTACTTCCGCTCAGACATTTCAACCTGTAGCGCCTACCACATGCTGCCCCATTATCCCATAGTCCTTCGCTCACTGATACAAATAAGTTCCCTGATGGAAATTGATCTGGTTGGTTGCCGTTGCACTTTGTAGCTACATACAGAAAATACCAAAAAATATCGTGACTTTTTCCTGTATAACTTAACAAACTTTTATATAGATTTAGAAACAACATTTTCTTTGTAAGGGAGAATATAAGGATACAACTTCTGGAAGTGAAATATGGACTTACGAGTATACGGAGGGTCATAAGAAGAAGCAGTGCCAACATCACCCAATGCATACTTGAGGTTATTAATACTTAATAGAATAAATAAGCTCACAATCACACCTATTGCCATCGCTACTCACTCTTCTTCTATCTTACTATCTTTAGCGTTAAGATGTACCATATATATAAGGATGTTGACTGCCCAACTGTATGGTCATGGCTGCTGTTATATATATATATATATTATATATAGAAACAGATATACACGTGTATACAAGGATGTAAATTATTACTTTTTGTCTTTTAAGAAGATATGCAAATATATAGTATGATATGTAGTCTCCTAATAAAACTTCATGACTAAAAGATCATATAATAAGACACAGTTTGAAAACTTATAAAGGAATTGAAAAATATCATAAGAAGAAATTGATATATTTGGACTTGAATCATATCAGGAAGTGAAAATAACTGTATTTTTTAGAAATTTCAAAATAAAAAGGGTTAGAATTTTCAAAAGAAAATCATTAGCTATTAGTCTATTACATGGGTATTCATCATCAATTACTGAATTCTAGATGAAACTGTTATATCAGGCTTGAGACATGAATTTTAGAAACTTATTATAAATGTAAATTCAGTAATAGATTATATAATCTTCTTTGAATTTCAGTTTCCAATCATTCATCTATTGCATTAAAAAGTTATAAAACGATAAAAAGTACTGGTATAATAAGAGATAATGTCACATATTTATATAGAAATTTGAATACAAGAAGATGAAGTATAACTATAGTGATCAAAGGGGATAAACTATAGAATTGCATCTCATCCAACTTGGCATGAAACCTACTTCCCATAGGTTTTGGCTAATTAAAGTAAATAGATTTTGACACCTACCACTAATCAGTTTACTTGCATATGGCTTCTGATCTAAACATAAACAACTCTATATCATTCCTTTTTGGACATTATTATAAAAATAGTCAACCTTGATGGTGGGAAATCTTTCTTTTTATTAGTCTTATGTTAGTAAGAAGATGCACATGTAAGATTTACTAAATAAAAACTTAAGATTGTATTAATGTGTTCAAAAGTAACTAATCTATTTGGCCTACACGTCGGCTAGCCAACCAAAGGTGCACACCTAGTGGCAACCTACTATCACCACTAACCAAAAACTTATGGCTCTAAGCTGTTTAACACATCTTTTACAGTAAACAAAGGAAGGGGAAGTCATATTTGAATTCATTTCCGATTACCTAGAAGATTTAAATATACAATTAGATTAGATGTACATGAGTACATTGTTTATTATTTCATAAAAATTATAACATAAAATCCAAAAGTTGTTATTTGGATTGTGCTGGCCTGTTTATAGGCTTTCTGTTTAAAAAATAAATAATATGCATAATGAGAAGATTGAAATACATAACAAATTTAAGGATATACAGATTGATAGAAAATATATAATAGATAGCATTATAAATTGAAAAAACATGCAGTTATATATTCATGAATATGATCTGACATTTATTTGACTTAAACAAGCAGTGTAGACCCAACTAATAAACAACAGATCAAGCATCTATAGATTTAATAAGACTAAAAAGGATATGAATTTCATATTGTATTTTAAATTTGCTTGTTAAAGTAGTGGACAAAAAAGATATGCGTCCTCATATTTCAATATTAAATTAACTTATTAAAATAACAAGGAATATGATCAACTTCAAGTAAGTGGAAGGATAACATGTAGTGTTAAAGTGGTTATTCATGGTGATCCTCATTCGTACTCAATCCTTTTTAATATAATATGATTTTTCCAATAAACTTCACATCAATATCAACTAGAAAACGTACTTACATTAATTAAACTCTGGTATCATATCGTTCGAGAGATTTGTGGGCCTACATCGTCTGTAAATCTGCATGCTATTCTTTCATGAACACTTCAAGACTCATGCCAACATTCTCAAAAACATTCATGTCCTGATGACACCAACTCTTGTATTAAACATCATAGTTCTTCATTGATCTATTATTATCTTCACACTCTGGAAGCAAAATAAACAAAAATGCCCAAAACTTAGAGGCATCTTATACAAGATTGAGCATAGTAATATCCAGTAATTAGGATTTTGGATGTAAGATGGACTATTATTCATATCAATGATAAGTTGGTTACATCACACTTACCATCTCACCAATAATCACCACACGAGCAAACACCATTCTTAAAATGATGAAAGCGATTTGTATCCCTAAGTACAATTTCTCTTTCAACAATCTTGGAAATCAGCTTAGCAGCAATATGACAATCCTCACAAACACGTAGATTCTTGGTTATTCGTATAGGTGCGGAAGGTTCAGTATTTATAATGACAAACACGATAGCAAGCTTTTCACTGTGTACCACTAGATGGTTTCCTTTATCTTCATCTTCTATATCATGAAGTGCAGAATCTGTCTTAGGTACATACCCCATTTCTCTCATCTTCCCCACAAGTACATCTAATTCTTCATAAATTTCTCTAGATTGTGGATGTGACTGATCACCAGCAAGAAAGGAATGAACTTTATTATCAAGCTCAACATTACTAACACCAGGCTCTTTCTTGACTCCTTTGGCTTTCATAATTGACCGAATAGTTGTCACATCTTTCCATCTACCCGCTTTTGCATAAATATTTGACAACAAAACGTAATATCCAGCTTGTTCAGGGACCAATTGAAATAAATGATCTGCTGCCACAAGCCCGATATCCATATTAGAGTGAACCTTACAAGCACTCAACAATGCACCCCAAATTCTATCGTTTGGTTTCATTTTCATCGTTTGGATGAATTCATAAGCTTCGTTGATTCTACCAGACCGCCCTAATAAATCGACCATACAAGCCAAGTGTTCAAGCCTTGGAACAATTTTATACTCATCAGTCATCAGTTTAAAAAATTGTTTCCCCTGATCTAATAATCCAGCATGACTGCAGGCTGATAGGACAGGCACAAACGAAATCGAATCGGGCGTGAGACCCGAGTCCTGCATATCCGAGAAAACCACTATCGCACTTTGACCATCTCCAGTCATACCGTAAGCCGAGATCATAGAAGTCCACGACACAACATCTCGAGTTTCCATCGCATCAAACACGTTTCTTGCGTCATTCAAAGATCCACATTTCGCATACATATCAATCAATGCGTTCTCTACCGTTAAATTAGGAAGAAGCCTATTCCTTTGTGCATATTCATGAATCTTCTTTCCAAGTAATAAAGCTGAAAGATCCCCGCAAGCAGGTAAAACACTAGCAACTGTGATCGAATCAGCGTCAATTCCGTTACTGTCCATTTGCAAATAAAGATTAACCGCATCACCAGGCATTGAATTATTAACATACACAGCTATCATCACATTCCAAGAAACTAAACTCTCACGAGCATAACTTATAAACATTTCCTTCATTAACATAACATTATCAACCGACGTTGAACTTGTTACAGCAGGGGAAAGACTAGCCATAGTCCCTGCATTAGGCTTCAAATTAGAAGATCGGATCAACGCCCTACAAACTTCCAACGCATCATCAAACCTCCCGTTTTGTGCATATGCAGCAACCACAGAATTCCACGAAACAACATCTCTATTAGGCATTTCATCGAACACCTTACGACCATCCACTAACCGTCTACATTTCCCATACATTGTAATCAATCCATTCCCTACATAAAGATTCGAAAGCAGACCCTTTTTGGAAACGGTAACATGTGTTTGTAACCCAACCCATAAATTCGCAGACCCAGAACACGCTTTTAAAACTTGAGGAACTGTGAAATGATCAGGGTTGATATTGAATTTGAACATGTTTTTATACATATGAAGTGCTTTTAAGTAAAATTCGTTATTTACGTAGCTTCTAATCATTACATTGAAAAAGACAACATCTTTTTGCGGCACTTCATCGAACAGTTGGCGGGTGACTGTAATTTGGCGACATTCGGAATAAGCTTTCATTAATTTAAGAGCAATATGTGATGCTGAGATTATATTTCCATCAATAATCAACCTGCAATGTATCTTTTTCAATTGTTTGATATGTGGGCAGTTGTCCAAGATTTTGATAACCAGTTCTTCAGTGATCAACATGACTGTCGGGCGATATTGAAAGAACCGGATTTGATAACTGAAACAGAAAAAAAAAAAAAAAAAAGTAACAAGAAGGAAAAAGAACAAACAGAAAAACTTGCAATTATAAATCCTTTTTTTTTTTTTTTTCTTTTCTTCTATGCAAAGTCAGCTTTTTACGGAGCAACTCAAAATCAAGTATTCCGTTGAGCTCGAGCTTATAAACCGAGCTCGAGCTAATAGGGCTAAGGTCTCCTCCGGCTACTATCGAGACCTTAGTAATATATATTTGTGAGTATATTTGGAAATTAAAGTTTCTATATGATATTATAGTCGAATTTTATTATTATGGGGAATATTATATGCCCGGTACCTATAGTTAGGTGCTACAAGTGCAAATTATTTTTATATATTTTGTTATTAATTAATATTTCATATATTTGAAATAAGTTTGATTAATGGAAACTAATTTTACATGAATACTCCACTTTTTCAAGTCATCGTGAATACTTCCCGAGCAAAGTTTGCGTCTGTATTATTAAGGCTCATCAAGCAATCAAGTTTGAGTTCAGGTTTAGCCAAAAGTAGTCCAGCTGAACTCGAGCATTTTCAAGATTAAACTCGACTCGTTTGCAGCCTTACACATCCATATACAACACTTATAGCTTATGTACGATAAAAATAATTGGTGTACACGTTTTAAATATGTAACTGATTGAATGCAACTTATGGCTTATGATTTACATGACTAGTATACTCATCATCATACAGTTAATTGAATGCAAGTTATGTGCACAAAATGTCTTGAAATGGTAATAATTACACTTGGACATATATCTATAGCCCAATTATTCTGCTTACGCAAACTTTAGGTACACTTTTCAATAGTTATAACTATAAGAACATAAGCTTTAACCCGGACCTCACACATGAAAGCTATCTTAGAATTATACAAGACTAATGTTTATATTTGAAACAATGCTTAACCTTCACAAAGTTATACAATTAATAGATGTTATAGTTCAAGACTTTACAAATAATAACCAAGTTAATAAACAAATTATATAAGGTCAGGATTTGTCATTGATTTCCCTTTTTTCACCTGTCATCTTGAAATAAAGCCTTGGAAACAGGATTACAAGGCTTATTCCGTTCACTGTTATTTTGTATAGTGGAACATGAAGGGTTGTTACGTGTCAATGGAGTCTCATAAACGACACTATAACTACCTTTACGCTGTTTCTTCCTTTTGGGTTCGGGTTTGCCTTTCATGGCCTTTGATTGCTTTGGAGCCCAAACCCTTTGCAAATCAGGCATTCGGCTCGTGCAAGATACAAACCTCCTAGCCCTCTCTCTCCTCTCACGAGCCTCATTTAACTTTCTGTCATGTTCCTCTTCTGCGTGTCCTTCATTCGTGTCGTTGTCAAGTGGATGAGAAGATTCATCTTCTACAGATATTGAATCTTGAATAATTTTACTTGCAGCCCTGTCAGGTTTCTCTCTCCTAGATTGATTGCTATCCTCAATGTTAAGCATGAGAGCCTGAACTTCATCCTCTTCACCAAATGGCAAGAGGTCCATTCGATCATAGATTATATCTACCACGTCTCCAAGGTTTTTTGAATACCTGAAAGTTGATTCATTCGTTATACAACCATAACTCATAATGCTAACTATATCATCTTAATAAATAACTACCAAAGGATCCTTGGCATTGCTATTTTAAGTGATTTTTGTGATACAGAATAATCAGAATAAGATAACCACCTCAAATTTTGTTAATTTAAGGATTTAAATGTATAATAACTGTAAAATAATATGATGGTCAAAATCAGTTTTATTGCAGCTACCAATATGTCATCTCCTTTCATAGATCTCATACTTATTTCACCTTGAATCATACTAATGACACCCACAATGCTATATGGGATAAAACTGGACGGGAAGACTGTGTAAATAAAGAGACATGGAAATGTTAGTACCTGGTTTTTATGGTTCTCTCAACATAATCATAGAGACTCACATCACCATGAAACCCTCCGTCCACAAGGTACTGAAAAATCTCCAGAAGAGAGCAAATCTGTTTCACAAATTTCATCTTCAGAGACCCCTTTATACTTCCTGCATACTCTGATTGAAGTATCTCCAGCCGGAGCAAAATTTGTAATTCATATCTTATGTTTATTAAGGAAAAGATTAGAGCGGTTGACAGTATACTATTAAATATAGATAACTAAATAAAACAATATAAACAGCTGAAGGATACTCTCGGACCAAGTATTCTGAGGTAGAACTTTGATTATTATCCTCGTGTTCCTTCAAATCTTTGGGCTCGCGAAGTAACAACTCAACGATTTCAGCAATTTGCATAGTAAAATGTTCATCGCAATTTTCAATGGTTCCGTGCTTTTGGTTTAACCAATAAATGGATGAGCTTACAAGTCTCTCTGCCAATATCTTTAAGTCCACTCCAGCAGATTCAAGCCCATGTTTAATTTTCATAGGCAAAGTACTGAAAAAGGCTTCTGAAGTTTCAGAACATGATACAGATGTAGCAGCATCCTGCCATTTTGACAGATCAGAGCACTTATGCATTGACAGAGGTTCATCAGTTTCTTGGTAGTTAGCACCCAAATTCTCATTAATATCAGTCTCATTCTGTTGAACTAAATCTCGGGCCATTTGGCATGATCCACGCCTCATGTTCTGATTAGATAAGGTGCTATTTTTTACTTGATTCATCCAGCATTTCAGAAACTTCAACTTCTTAGACTTTTTACAGCCATTAGCAAAGTAAACCTCTGCCAAGTCTACATCCATGATCTTATATGCTGCCTTGCAGAATGAGATCCATGTAAGGTCCCGATGTGTACTTTTTTTCATCTTTCTTCTTTTTCCATCACCTAAACGAACACATTTTCCCAATGGAGAAGTACCCAATTGAGAATCAGTATCACCTTGAGAACCTTTCTCATTTGTAAGAGAATGTGCTCCATCAGAATCTTGAATGAAATGATGATTATTATCTATAGGTAATAGGACGGCTGAATGAATTGTGAAGGGTTTAAGAATCCCCGTACAAGAATCTCCATTACTATTCGATAGAGATAAGAAAGCCCAGTAACCTTCCTTGTAAAGGAAACTAAGGAATATCTGCCAAGTTGGAACAGCATGTTTATCAAATAGCTTCGAATTCTCACCAGCGAGTAGTTCAAGAACCCTATCAGCAAAAAGATTGTCTAAATTATCCTTCCCTGTTTTGCAAGATACTGCCGATTGAACTAAGAAAAAGTCTAATGAGAATTCATCAACATCATCACACTTGGTATACTTTCGAACGGCTATGACATGCAACTTTAAAGTTCCATCATTCAAGCTACCCAAAAATGTGTTCACAAAATCGACATGTTGACCTTTCAATCTCCCAAATTCACAGGTTTTGACATCAGATCTCAGTTTAGATGATAACTTTATATGCAACAATTCAAGATCACAACATTTGCACTCTAAAGGTTTACCACTAACATCCGTAATTTCAAGGCTCAATTGGCCACGGATCCTCTTACTTGATCCACAATCATCTACGAACATAGATGAAACCACAATATTCGGATACATCAAACCAAAAGGAACAAGAGCAGAACCTAAAATAGTCGACTCTGTTGAACAAAATCCCCAACCCAATTTCCTAATCTCATTCCCAATAAGAGAACGCTCCTGCTCAACTTCACTAACTTCAAGTTTCTCTTCATGACTTTGAACATCAATCCAACACAAATGAATATCCTTACCATTAAATACATCATTAACAACACTGAAACAATCACGAAATCGAGCACGATAACAGTCTAAATTCTCATTAACATCAACACACATAAACTCAGCTAGATCCTTCACCGATCGACAAACTGGAGACAACAAAACAATCAAATTAGACCGTATATTTACAAAATCACAACGAATTTTACCTGACAGATCATCAATATCAGACTCCCAATCATAATCATGAGCAAGCTGAAGCAACGAACCAGCTACATGCGAGCAATTCGAAGGCACATACATCAATTGCGTAGACGCGATCGAATTTAAGGTTTCAGAAAGCGAAATTAGGGTTTCTGATGGTGAACTGAAAGATAGAAATACGGAAGGATGATGATTAGGCATAATACGGTGAAGTGTAGATGCGGAAAGAAGAGGGGAAAGTGAAGAAATGAAGAATTTAAAGGAGAATAGTGAAGATGAAATTGAATTGAAAGATAAAATTATTTTTGATGTTGTAAGAACTGAAGTGATGTAATTAGGGTTAGGGTTTGGGGAATGGAGTAATGGATTGAGGTCAATTAGAAGAACTATGCGTTGTGTTTTAGTGAAATTAATTGCGTTCGCCATTGAAATTGTGAATGTAATTAGGGTTAGGGTTTGTGGATTTTGTTGAAGAATGGAAGAAGTATGTTTGTTGCAGATCCAGATGCTAACATGCGCAGTACAAAAAGTGCAGAATTAAAAAATAAAACAAATAGTGGGGGCGGGAATGTAGAATTGGCGGGAGAATTTTTCATATGAGGTTTGAATGAATAAGGATCTGAGCTGAGTAAAAATCTATTGTCGTTTCTTATTCTTTTCCTAGTTTTCTTTTTTTATTACAAAAAATTTAATCGGATAATGTTCCAAAGAACTCCAATGCGAAAATGTGTTTTCCAAATGAGAGTGTTAGAACTATTGACTAAAGCTATTTAAATGTACGTAGTTTTTATTTTATGCATGTATGTTTTATAAAGAAACTACTTGTCTTTTAAATAATTCAAATTTGTAAAATCGATATTATGTTATAGTAGTATAAATACAACCTTCATATGAAGAAATAAGTGCACCATTAGTATACACTTTAATAAGTGATACGGAGTATATAATAATTTCTCTAAATCTCATTTTCTTTCATCTTCTTTCAAAAATTTTAAAGTTAAATCTTATCTTAATCAAAGTTAATTTATAACAACCTATTAAACTCCAAATCATTAAAAAGATTATTATTAACCCAATAAATAGTATGTTGTTTTATTTTTGAACTAAAAATTATTAATCATGAGAATATTAAAGAGTATGTTGTTGAATTAAAGTGATTTAAAAATTGTGAAATTATATATCATATCACATTTTAATATGTGACATATTATAATTAATGAATTACTAGTAATAATAGCAGTTCAAAGATAAAATGCTTAATAAGAAAAATTAAAGGGTTAAATCACTTTCTGTATGAAAGTAAACCATCGCAATCCTTTTTAGAGAAAATTACCCAAATCATTCATTTGTTTGTCAAGAAAATCACAATTCGTCCTTCAATTCACGATATCTCACAAATAATCTCGGTATTCATTATTTTCATTCACAAGTAGTTCTTGTCTCCAATGGCGTTAAAGATTCCCATTAGACATGTCATGTGCAAGGCATGTCGAGGGTATTTTTGTCATTTCATTATGTTCCCACATTTCCTCATTTATTTCCCGTTTCATCTAATAAAACCCTCATTACTCACACTAGACACTCTAAAACCCACTTCATCAACCTAAACCCTCGTTTATCCATTTCAAATTCAAACACTGAAAACCAAAATTGAACACACTTCTTGGTAAAGTGCAAAGGTTAAAGAATAATATCTACAAGATAATGAGGGCGACGTTGATATCTACGAGATGAGGACTCTATACTGTAAGCAATTATCAATTAAGACTTCTACTTTTTTGAATTTATATTTTGCATGTAATGTTTTGAAGTGTGTATAAAAAATAATATTTTTTATATTCGTTGTATTTACATAGCGTCGTCCCACTTATTTCTATATAAAGATGTTTCATGGGGGTTGTTTTAGTAAGTGTTACGCCTTCAAAATTGAAAGTAGTGGACTAACCGGATATCCTTCAGGTTTCAACTAAAAACCATGGTGGAAGGTATTGGTTAGCCATAACTTTAGACTTATTATCTCAAACCTATGTGGGACGAGTTGTCACAAACTCCTCACTTAAACTCCTAACGTCCTCGTCAGACCTTAATAACCCGGATCCATTCCCCAGAGGATGCACAAGCCACGTGCCCATCGCACCCCGAGAGGCTATCGCTCTGATACCATATGTTACGCCCCTAAATCCGAAAGCAGTGAACTAACCGGATATTCATCAGGTTTCAACTAAAAACCATGGTGGAAGGTATTAGTTAGCCACAATTTTAGACTTATAAGGGATTCAAACTTCTTATATCAAACTGATGTGGGACGGGTTGTTACACTAAGCATCCAAGTAGGAAATATGTTGGGGTTTAGTAGCTTATATTGACTAGGTAGATGCTGATCAATTTTCAGTTCATGAGATAGATTGCATGGATGAGGAGTAGGGGTATGATGATAAATGTATTAGCTACTACCATTTTAGACCACCCAATTGTGATTTAGATTATGGGCTAATTACACTAGGTAATGATCAGGGTGTTTTGAGTATGATACCATATGCCACTAGACATAGGATTATTGATGTGTATATTGAGCATGGTATCACGACTATCAAAACTTATTGGAGATCCCATAAAAAGGAAAGGTTGTTATTGAGCTAATATATGAGCATGCCAATGAGAACAAACCCATTGTTAGAGTTAAACCAAGAAAACTAAAGCCTAAGAAACTGCATTTAGAATGGTATGGAAATGAGCATGATGGGCAGGGTAGTAGTGAGGATAAATGTTTAGTTGATAAGAACTTGGATAATGATCAAGTGTACAAACTAGTTGATAAATCTATCAAAGAAGGTTTATGAGATGAGGTGTTGCCAAATGTGTGTAGTAACCCATTTGATGGCCTTGATGACATATTAGGCCCAAATTTTTCTAGTCAGAACATAGAAAGAAAAGAAAACAATGGAGGATGAACCAGGATGTTGATAGGTATGAAGAAGTTCCAGTCGCTGAAGTGAACAAACAAAAGACATTCAATATAAGGGTTGTTGAAACTAGTAGTGATAGTGATGGTGAGAGTAACAATGAAGAAAGTGATGAGAATGACAGTGATTTTAAGGAAGATGAGCATAATCAAGTTGCTGATGTGGAAATTGATATGAGAGAATTTTATAAGTGTGTTGATCATAGGTTGAATGGATTGGTATGCAACAAGAACCTTCAAATGAAGCAGATACAAGTAGCAACCCAGAAGTAGGTGGGCTTGATTTTAGTGATTTTGAAAGTGGTTCAGGCTCAAATGATGAACTAAGGTGGATAAGGAAAAGGAAATTAAAAGAGTTAAGGAAATAATCAAAACCATCTGGTATGCAAGTAGAGAAAGCTAACTGGTATGTTGGTCAACTTTTTGTGAATGCAAAACAAGTGAAAGAACAAGTAAAATTGCACCATGTGGATATAAGGAGGGACCTATTTTTTTTTATTTTTTTTTTATAAAAATGAATAGGAGAGGATTAAGGTGAAATGCAAAGGTGGTACACCTTGTTATGATCAAAAAAGTGGTGAGCCCAAAATGGAAGGAATCTTGAAAAAGAAGTGGTTGAAGAGAGTGACAAAACAAGGAAAAATGTTCTCAAAAAGGGCAAGTGTAAGGTTGTTAGTGGTGGAAAAAAAAGGCAAAACAGTCAAGGAAACTAGTGCACAAAATGAGGGTGAGGGCAATGAGGCTTAACAATATGCCAAGTTGAGGGGTTACATTTTGGAATTGCAAACTAATAACCCCGAAACAATAGTTAGGCGAGAAGTTGAACTAGGTACAAATCCAAATGCTATCAAAAGGATATACATTTGTTTGGGTGCACTTAAGGCAATGTTTAAGGTAGGGATGAGGATCTACATTTGTTTGGGTACACTTAAGGCAATTTTTAAGGCAGGGTTTAATGGAATATATCTATTGCCATATGTTAGGAATGTAATGGTTTACTCTTTTTCATGACTTTATCTATGTTTGTAATGTAATTGTTTACTCTTTCTCATGATAGTATCAATGTTTGCATTTGTTGAAGTCAAGTTGACCAGAAAAAGTCAACATTGCATGATTGTTTGTGTATGCAGTTTGTGTATTGATATTGTGCATAAGGCATTTAAAATGGCAACAAAACTACACTTTGTACTTCTATTTTTTGTACAGTAATAAAATTTACCATTTAACCACAGAGAGTCAAAATTACAATTCCAACTTGCACCATACACTTTAAGATCCATTTTCATTTCATTAAAACATAAGGAACTAAGTACATAAACCTAATTGCATCACTACAATTGCATAACATCACATCCAACTTTACCTAAGTCAAAAATACATCTAATTATTGAAAGAAAACAAACAAAATCCAACTCCAAAATAAATACATCTTCAACTTACGGTTTTCTTGTTCCTTTGCAGTAATGGCATCTTCAAGTGTGTTTCTTGCCCTTAACAACCCTGGAATAATTTGTAAAGAAGTAGAACACATTGGTGGGTCAAGGCATTCTATGAACCCGCAATTACAAAACTGTAAAATCATTAATTAGAATAAAGAAAAATGTTATATTTTCTAGGGTTTAAAAACACTAACCCTTTGTTGACAATAGTAAATGCGATGACCGAGATTGAAGTTCATGAAGTTTTCACTATATGAGTTCTACCACGTACACAAATAACCACCATGATTTGATTTTTGAAACGAATTGAGAGGTGAAAGGCAAGAAATATGAGTGTCCGGTGTGGGTAAATGAAGGTTTTATTAGATAAAGGGGGAAATAAATGAGGGAAGGTGGGAATAGAATGAAATGACAAAATTACCTTCGGCGTGCCTTCCACATAATAGGTTTTAACGGGATGTTTAATGTCGTTGGGGACAAGGACTACCAGTGAGCGAAAATAACGAATTCACCGGTGAGATTTCATGAACTTAAGGACAGATTGTGATTTTTTTGACAAACACAAGACCATTTAGGCAATTTTTTATTTTTTTTTCAAGGATTATAACTCTAAGCAAACAAAATTTAAAAATTAAAACACTAAAATTCCATAAACAAATTTACCATAGAATTGTAAATGTTAATATTGGTAATCCTGTTTTTATCTACATTTGAAAGACTCTCATAATCGTGTGAAGGGTATACAGTACTTTCCTCCAACAAATATAACTGAATTGCTTAACAATTTGAATATAAACACACAAGAGCCTGATCCAACCTATAGGTAGCACAAAGACACACAGTGACTGTTACTTAAATACACAACCAAATAAATGTTCTTTAAGCACAAGCTTAGAAACACCAAAAATGAACTTTTATATTCATCATGCCATTCCTTCAAGCACAGCTACCTTCAGAACAAATTAACACGCTTGCCATTCAAGAAATACGATTTGAAAAGGTTTACAGGCACCATGAAGCATTTAAACTCTGAAACCAACTTCACTGACCATCCAAAAGAACGAAAGATATCTAGAAAACTTGAACAAACTACAATACCTAGGTTTCAAAAGCTGCTATTTACAAGCATAAAGTTTCTTTCCCTGCACCAGCTAAATTTCTTCTGGGCACCACCACCATACACTGGAACAGTTGAGAATATTGAGTTAGACCCATAAACAAGATAACATCATAATGTACGAAAAAATAAGCAGCTTCTTATATTGTAAAGTTGGATGATTGTACCGATAAGGTGGGTGGCGGTAGTCGTAACCTACAAGGAGTACCCTTGGTCCTATGTTCCATCCCGCGCTATTGAATTTGTGGTCAGGATGAGACCAAAAATCTGCAAGAAGACTAGTATGTTTAAATCAAGTGGACCGTACTATCACAGGTGGCAAAATGGGTGGACTGGAACATGTAATTTTTTTAGTTTGGGTTGCGTCGTGTTGAGTTGACCCAACTAGCACTTATTTGTCCATTTGACAAATAAATGAAAAAAAAATATATAAAAACTACACATTATTAATATGTTAAATATGATGACAGAACTATTTTGTTACAATAATAACAATCTAAATTTTTATTAACAAATGGAGCAAGTTTTATTGGAGATGATACGCAACCCAAATTGACCCATTCACAAGTGAACAGGTTGAGATTGCCACCTCTATGAATCATCTATAGACAATAAATGGTATTTAAGATAAGGTAGAAGTACCTGGGTTAGTGATTCGACTGCAATCTGGTGAAAAGATCAAATGATGGCCCAGAGTAAGCAATTGGTGAAGACCTATTGTGAAAACAGCATATTAAAACTCTTTTGAAAGGAGGTGCACAATTAATATATAAAATACAATTCTCAGTTGACGTTACAATATTTATGGGGTATGAGTATTATCATGTTGAATTCTAACCTTTTATAGTTTCTGTACGGAGTACTGAAACGCAGCCAAGTTTATACATTGGTAAGCCTCGGTTCAAACCTGTGCATCCAAAAAGATCTAAGTGACAAACCTTTACATGGGAAGATGCACTCCCCCAGATTAATATTCAACGGGTCGATGCCACAGTTGTGATTATATGAAGGAGAGAACATGACAAAAAAAAGTATTTCTCTTAAACAATAGCATACCACAAGCCCCGTACATTGTCTCTAATCTAGCAATGAAACATTAAAACTCAAGTTCGATTTCCTCTACCATTGGCAACAAAACCTAAACTCGTATAGCCAGTGGGACTTCAATTTCACAAAACAAATACAGAGTACAAAAAAGAGAGAATTGAAGTAACAAAACCTTCTACAACATCGAGTATTTTACGCAGATCCCTCACTTTTTCCGCAGATCCCTCACTTTCTCTACAGTCACACCTGCACGCAGACCCCATTTGAAACAAAGAGTTTAACCGGAACCCAATCCTAATGCGCAAACAACATCAAGTCTAGAACATACGAGGCACACAATGAATGCAAAATCTCTGATTAACCTTAATAACTATGTATTACAGGTCGATACAAAACGGAGCATTTTGAATCTCTGCTTATACACAAGATAGTTGGTGAAGAAAAAAAGAGTAACAATACATGGAAGACTAACCTCTTAAAGTTTTGCATGCAGATCTAAGGCAAGAAAAGATAGATATTGCTGTCGCTTTTGTGCCTGTATGAAAGATAAGGCATCAAAGTATAAGACACCAAAAACAGAAAATAAGGTTGTATATAAATTTAGTTTCAGGCAAAAGTGAAAGACCCAAATGCTGCAGTATATATGAGCACAAGCAAACCAAAGTACTACTCCGTCTCATTTTGTCCATTATTATAATTTCAACCTTATGAAAGAAAAAACTGTAATTGATACACATTGTACCATATTATAAATAGCAAAAAAGGGAGTAGAAATTTAAGTTATAACCAATTGGTTTACGACCAAATCATAAGCAAATCAAGACACAAGATACTGCAAATAATCACATACCAATTGGTTTAAGACCGGTGAGAACAAATTTGGTTAATGTTAGGATGTTGCCATCACCATTGCACACAGCTCTGGTCTCATAGACACCAAGATTCCCTTCTTCAATGGCCTCTATGGTCATGTAAAATTTATAAACCCCGTAGTGTTTCGAGTATTTACACTCCATAAATTCGAAATCATGGAGGTTGTTGGGTTCCTTCTCCTTAACATGCTAACATAAAAATTACAGTTAAATTTAAAATAAAACAATGGGAAAAAGTAAATTTAAAAAAAAGAACCACAAAAATAGCAAGTTCAAAGAAAGTGGAACTGGCAAATACCATCTCACGAGCCCTGTTGAAAGCAGCAACGGCAATGTCACCAATAACACTAACAATGGGATAATCAAGTGCAATTGACGTTGCTGTTTTGATACGTACATGGGCCACGATGATGGAGAATTAGTCAAACAACAGTTTCTCAGATTCCAATTAAAATAAACTAGTATTTTATATTATGATTACAAGTACGTTGTGGCCTTTGCATGAGATATGAATATGCACGTTTACATGAATTTAGGAGTATGGGAAAGTTAGTGGAAGACTTGTCAAACTAGTAGTTATGTTAGTATTTCCATTATAAATATTGTATCTTTCTTTTGATGAAAAAATATGAGAAAATTGTTGTTTAACGCAGTCTAGTATCTTTCTTTGTTCTTGGGAGATTAACCATCTCGAATCGGTTGTATCATGTTTCCTCAGCAACCTTAAAATCCATTAATTCAGCTTCAGGCTGCCAAACGCATGAATACAAGCATGTAAGTGTGTGTGCAGACATGTGCAAAAGCATGTAGACAAGAGAAATGGATATCATATACATACATTCCCCTTATCGAACTCTTTAAACTCCAACCAGATTTTATTATCCTTTTCATTCAGGGATAGGTTGACGGATTGAGGGAATTTTCTGTTTGGATCTGACAAAAGTGGTCTACATGCTGAAAGGAAAAACTTACAAGTTACCAACCTAACTCATATGTGAACAAAAACAGATAATCAGAATCAAATAAGAGCTGTAAAACCTAATCAAGATTTTGAATTCAAAACATTTTAGTCGACAAAATTTTAATTTATATATCTCAATTGAAGTTTTGGGACAATTTCCATTGAGGAAGGTCAACAGATGCACAGACCCAGACGCATAATCGTATAAAATGAGAAACTGTTGAGTTTAGTGCCTCAATATCTATAGAACACTTCAATGAAGTCATCAAGATGTATGACCCGAATTCAAAAAAATGAGTAATTCTCACGCCAAGTTTTTGTTTTTGATTGGACTCCTTCCCATAAACTCAGACACACACCGGTAGTTTGTGCACCTAAGTTTAAAACAAGTTGGGTCCTCTATAACCATCCCGACATCTCTTGTGCTCGACATGCCAGTCTTTTTTATTTTTGAAATGCATACCAGATGCCTTCACGGTCTGGCTTCCATGAGAATCAAAATCAGGAAGAACACGACCACACGCGGAAGTTTGAGCGAGAAACTTGCAACTGTTGCCCTCGACCTGAAAAAATATATCATATAAACTAAATTAGATTAGATCAACAAATTATTAAACTCCGAATCTCATTCTTTCATCTCAAAAAAAAAAAAAAGAATATTCTTGTTAAGAGGTGGAAAAAAACATTCATACTGTCATTTGAAGTTACGAAAGTAAACAGAACTCTGTTTGAAAAATTAAAAGTCTTGACAACAATGAACTGGTGATATCAAGTCACTGAAATGTGCAATATCTTAAATGATATCCAACTTGAAAGTCACACAATGAGCAAAGCAAGTTCCTCTGAAATAGTTAGTTGATTATCGATTTTCTTTGAATTACCACAACTCAAATTTACTTCTTTAACAGTAAATGTGATTCTGATTCTTTAACCTCACAATAGTAAAATATACAATACTTTGATAAATGGGATGATGAAAGTGTTGAAGTGTCAGAAAGGCATATAAGTTAGATGAGACAGATTGACGAGAGTAGGACACTGTACATGTCAAAGAATCCGAGGGCCACTTATGTGAACTACAGGGACTTGGATTTTGGTAGAAATGATAATGCTAAAAATACAACTTACTTGGAAGCCATGAAGTGGGGAAGCAACTACTTTGCCACTTTGGTGACAATTTTAAGAGGTTGGCTATGGTGAAAGGAATAGTTGATCCAAACAATTTCTTCTATTCCGAGCAAAGCATCCCACCTCTAATCAAGAGTGACTTTGGTACTTACCAAAGTGTGTAACGCTATGCATGTGCGCTGCTAGATCTCGAGTCGTATAATTAGTATCAAATGTTGTGTGAGTATTTAACTTTCTAATAAAAACTTTAGTATCAAATGTTAGATTGTAAGGTTGCCATTTTTTATTTTATTAAACGTTAGTTGTTTCATTGTTTCATTATTTTATTAAACGTTAGTTGTTTCATTGTTTCATTATTTTATTAAACGTTAGTTGTTTCATTGTTCAAGTAAATTTGCTTGTAAGTTACAAGAATACATGTGAACTTTTGGGACTCATGTATTAAAGTTGCAACTAGAAATTAGAACTTTTGTATTACTTAGATTGATACCAAACTGGACCATAAAACCAAGGATACACATTTTTTATTTATTAAAATTGCATAACCAGACGGCTATACATCAGGCAAACATGATTTCAACCCCTTTTTTTAATTTTTAAATGCATTTCTCAGCCTCCAAAATCTTTATCAACAACCGAGCAGCAGAACAACAATGTTTACATCTCCTACAAACCTGCACAACACTCTTTAATCTCACCCAAATTCACACACAAATTCTCAAATTAGGTCTACAAAACAACCCATTAGTCCTCACCAAATTCACACAAACGTCATCTGATCTCAATGCGATCAACTACGCTTCATTCATTCTATTCGCCCCAGATGCTAAAACTCATTTATATGACACCTTTCTATACAACACCATCATCAGAGCATACGCTCACACCACTCAATCACGAGCCACTGCTGCTGATGTATACAAAACAATGGTTTATAATGATGTTACGCCTAATAAGTTTACGTACCCATTTGTTCTTAAGGCGTGTGCTGGTGTTGGGAAGTTGCGGTTAGGCGAATCGGTCCATGGTAGTGTTGTGAAGTTTGGTTTTGATGAGGATGTACATGTGTTGAATACTATGGTTCATATGTATTGTTGTTGTGGTGCGGTTTTGGACGCACGTAAGGTGTTTGATGAAATGTCTAAGTGGGATTCTGTGTCGTGGAGTGCGATGATTGGTGGGTATGCGAGAATGGGGATGTCGACGAGTGCGGTTGAGTTGTTTAGGGAGATGCAGATTGATGGGGTTCGACCTGATGAGATCACTATGGTGTCGGTTTTGTCTGCTTGTAGTGATTTAGGTGCTTTAGAACTTGGGAAATGGGTTGAGAATTATATTGAAAGAGAAAAGATTACGAAACGCGTCGAGCTTTGTAATGCTTTGATTGATATGTTTGCGAAATGTGGTGACATTGATAAAGCGTTGAGGTTGTTTCGAAGCTTGCATGGGAAAACGGTCGTTTCTTGGACTTCTGTGATCGTTGGTTTGGCAATGCACGGTCGAGGTTTGGAGGCCGCTTCATTGTTCGAGAATATGAAAGATTCCGGGGTGGCACCTGATGATGTTACTTTTATTGGGTTGCTTTCGGCTTGTAGTCATTCAGCGTTAGTAGAAGAAGGTCAAAAGTATTTTGATTTAATGACACAAGAGTTTCATATAACACCTAAAATTGAGCATTATGGATGTATGGTTGATCTGTTCAGCAGGGCTGGGCTTGTAAAACAGGCGCTAGAATTTGTTAACAAAATGCCAATTGAGCCGAACTCGATAATCTGGAGGACGTTAACCGCAGCTTGTCGGCTCCACGGTGAGCTCAATCTCGGTGAAAGAATTACAAAACGGTTGATTGAAAAGGAACCGTTGCAGGAGTCGAATTACGTCATGCTATCCAACATATACGGGAAGATGTCGAATTGGGAAAAGAAGAACACGATCAGAGAAAAGATGGGTGAAAAGGGAATGAGAAAGATCCCCGGGAGCACCATGATCGAACTAGACAACAAAATCTATGAATTCGTTGCAGGTGATAGAACACATGAACTATACAAAGAGATTCATGAAATGATTGATGAAATGGGTCGAAAGATTAAGATGGTTGGGTACGTTCCTAGTACGTCTGAAGTGTTACTCGATATCGGTCAAGAGGAAAGGGAAGATGCGTTGACTCGACATAGTGAGAAACTGGCGATCGCATTTGCACTCATAAAGACACCACCCGGGGCTCCTATACGAATTGTGAAGAACTTGCGCGTTTGTGGCGATTGTCATTCTGCTACGAAGTTCATTTCTAAGATTTATAACCGAGAGATTGTAGTAAGAGATAGAAACCGTTTTCATCACTTCAAAGATGGTCTATGTTCATGTAATGACTTCTGGTGATAGTTTGATCACATTTCATGCTTACCCAAGTGATTCATTTATACAAAACAAATATAATAAAACAAGTGATAATCACATACTACCTTACTAGAACAGTTTTATAACCTAAACAACAATGAAAACAAGTAACGATTCAGTTTTTTTTTACAAGAACCGTGATTTAGCAGCGGATATTTGGTAAGAATCAATGTGACTATTCCTTTTGCTGATATTAAGAGGTGGGATGCTTTGCTCAAAATAGAAGAAGTTTTCTGGGTCAACAAAACCTTTCACCATTGCCAGCCTCCTAAAATTGTCACCAAAATACTTGCTTCCCCATTTCGAGGCATCGAAGTAACTTGTGGTTTTAGCGTTATCATTTCTACCTAAATCCAAATCCCTGTAATTCACATAAGCTCCCCTCGGATTCTTCGACACATATGGCGTCATATTCTCGTAAATCCGTCTCGTTCCACTTGTATGTTTTTCTAACGATTCAACGCTTCCATCTTGCCACTTTTCAAGGTATTGTATGTTATACAAATACCCGTTTCTATAAGGGTATGGCGTTCGCGTTTCTTCAATCTCATTCATTTTCCCACCGTGTGGTTCCATTATAAGAATCAGATTATCGCCCTCCAGACACCATTTCCATACCTCCCCTAATCTTTCTTCAGGTATGGGTTCTTTAACGTAATCAGATTTAGCATAAAAGTAGCTTTTCGCCTCGGCTTTCCTATCTTTCAAAACATCGATACTTACTCCTTTTTGATAACCCGCAAAATAAAGTATCGAGTCGACCCAACCAATTTCACTACAGTCTTTTTCTTGCAAGCCGAGTTCAGGGAAACTAACTTTTGCAGTTTCGATAAGCTTATCAACCGTTCCAAGAAACATCGAATTGAATGTAACTTGAATCGTTCTATTTCCATTCCAGACAGGTTGTATTATAACTCTAATGAACAAATCTCGACTCAATTTAGGCCCTATGGACTGCCACTTGTTAAAAAGACTCGAACCGCCTTGTTCTAAAGTCTTGGAAAGACTAAAAACCGAAACTTTTTCAGGAACATAAACAAGATTCACCTTCCAAGCTACTACAACACCAAAACTAGCTCCCCCACCGCCTCTAATAGCCCAAAACATATCTTCCCCCATCGATTTCCTATCGAGAATTTGCCCATTAACATCGATAACCCTAGCATCTACTACATTATCAGCTGCTAGACCATACATTCTAACCATAGTACCGAACCCCCCTCCACTTAAATGACCACCAACTCCTACAGTTGGACATATCCCAGCTGGGAATCCAAGATTTCGACTTTCTCGGGCCACTCGGTGATACAACTCACCAAGAGTTGCACCAGATTCGACCCATGCAGTTTTTTGACCCGATTCGATTGTTATCATCCTAAGTTCCTTAAGGTCAAGAACAATAAAAGGAACTTGATCATAAGAAGTGTGTGACACTCCTGCATAGTCATGTCCACCACTTCGTATTCGAATTCGATATCCGAATTTTTTGGAACAAAGTATTGCTGATTGTACATGGGAATATGATAATGGTGTGATTATAGCAATTGGTTTTGGAGTTGTGGAGGTTGCAAATCTAAGGTTTATGATTGTTGACTCAAGAACTGATGAATATTGTGTGTGTTCTTGAGTAAACACAAAATCTGATTTTGTAGCATTTGAATCATTAAAAACACATTGAAGAAAGTTATCATCTAGTGGTTTTGAAAATTCTGAAAGTAGCAAAATCATTAGAACCCCTATGATGAATAATCGTAGAAATTTAGTACTGATAGTATTAAGGTTCATTTTTCTTCTAAGCTAGGAAAACAAGGTTATTGATTTTATGTATTTTTCTTCTAATAAATAGGCAAAATATTTTTGTCCGGAAACAGTTGAAATTAAAACTTTTGACTGACATTGATTTTCTTCTAATGTGTTCATGGAAGCCAGCTACGTTGTTTCAGTTGCGACACGTGTTAAAGAAATGTATTGAGGCCAGTAAGCATATGTCCACCTAGGTTGTATACATGTCAGCTCCATTGGACACGTTCGGAAAAAGATATCAAGTTCCAAGCTTCGAGAATGAAATGAATGATACATGTAAATCAACACCAAAATATGAACTCAAATGACACAACTGAAGTCTTGAAAACAAACGTGTAAATTTAATCGGTCAAAATAACCCTTTTAAATCATTATTCAGTAATAAAAAAAATATATATATTTATATATTTATTCATTTATTTGCGAGTACTAGGAACTCCATGGGTAACGTAAACTTTTTCTTATGATACATAAATAATTACATGTCGGTAACAGGGTAAAAAGGTTAAATCACAAATGAAAATATGTTATTATTTTTTAAAAATTGCTAGATTTATTATTGATAACTTATATTATTGGCTCTAATTTATGATGAACAATACAAACTTTAATATTACTTAATAGAAAGTTTGAGAATCTATAAAGACATGTTGCTAGACTAAACAGCACCTTATTTTAGTTAGCCTCATATATATTTTTGAATTTATTCATTTCGTGTTATTATATAAATATCTATATCTATATCTATTGATTTAATACAATCGTGTGTGTTAATGATCCTTAATTTAATTGTTATATTGGTTTAATAAAGCTCTTATTAAAGTCAGTTTGATATATTTTAATTACCACATCAACATGTGTCTATATATTACTTTTCATTTTTTAGTACACACGGTTAATTTTCAAAGAATGAAATTTCATTCATTGTTTGAATAGTTAGTTGTTTTTATTTTGGGAATTTGTTGGTGATTTCAATCATGGGTCAAAAATTTACAGTCTAAAGAGTCAGATTAGAAGGTAATATATTAAGAAATGAACATAGAGTTAGCATCATCATGTTTAGGAATATGTTAAAATTTTAAAATAGAATGTTTAAATGATCTAATATTAATATTGATGATGTGTGAAGCTCTTGAATGCTTATATGACAAGTTCTAAAGTGTCCATAAAAAGTTTGTCTTGACTTTATATAATACTATTAGTAATGATATAAAAAGATTAAGAACATTTTTTAAAGTTATATTGTTGAGAAATCATTTTTTACACTCATTATATAATAAAAATTTGATTTTAATAATAAAATGATTCTATTTATATTTAGTTTTGAATTTTAGAAAAATAGTATAAACAACTCATATGTGTGTTATGTGCGTTCGGGCTAAGGAAATTTTGTAAACTGGTAATACGTTCAACCATTATAGAGATTAGCTTTAGTCAGTTGCCAAGTTTATGCTATTGAAAGTTATTTCCTAAGCTAGCCGTGTTCTAATACATTCAACAAAGTCAAAGATGGAGTTAAAGATGGAGAATAAAAACCCAACGGTGGGAATCAAGTTTTATTTGAAGCCAGCTCAGAGAATGAAGATCATCACACTTGTTGCAGATTTAAGTTGATGATTTATCAACACTTTGGAACATTGATCCTAATCCAAATGAGATCTTCAAAGTTGTACACATGTACACACCTGCTAAAGATGACCGTTTGTGCATACGGTGTTCCATCTATCGATGTCAGCCAATTGCATGGGCGCGTGAAGTACATGCCCAACATATACTACAAACAACAGATTTTGTCTGACAGTACATGTCAGTTCATACAAGAAGCATATCTAGAATTCACCAATGAGAAAGAAGACTCGTTGAAGGTTCTGATTGGCTGAAGTTGATACCTTAAATATACTAGCTCGAATATAAATAGACATCTTTAACCTTGAAGTCAAGTGTGAATTCCGTGTGAGTTTTTGTGAGCATAGTATTAACATTTTAGCATTCATGTGTAGCCAACTAGAGTGTCTTTTCTAGTTGATAGTGAGTGTTCAAATTTATATTCAACAATTAGCAAACTTCGCTATGGCTAACTTGTAATTCTTTGATTTATTCAAATATAGAATTAAGTTGAAAATTGATATATGTACATCTCATGCAAATTTGCGATTAAATATGTTAGGATATAAGTTAATAAAAAAGATTGTATTCACCCCCTCCTTTACAACTCTTTGTTGTTAGTTTGAAATCAATACAAATAGCTTTACAAAATGTGGAATTTAGCTGAATTAAAACTAAGATAAGATAAAGAAAAGAGATTAAGAATAATTTATTATTTTTACAATTACTTTTTCATATTAAAGAAAGTTTTAAAAGTTTGATGTGTCCCCGATAAAAGTATGTATGTATCACTTTTAAGGTGTTAAGATCATTTTTATATCCATGTTAAGAATACAATTAAGATTAAGATTATGTCATATTATAAAGATTAGAAAATTTGAAACATTAAAGAGACATATCACTTAGAAATGTGTTGATGTATCACTATGTGAATGAACTTGTTGATTTTATATATAGACTAACAAAATAAATGGTACATAAATTAAATAATGAGTTTTGTGTTTTAATAGTTAAAAGATGTAAAACTGTATGCCTTGAAATTGAACAATATAATATAGTGAATATAATAGGGTGCTACTGTGATGGAACAAAGGAAATGAACTTAACGAGCGGGCTTAGCCCAAATTGACTTTTTATTATTGGAAAGCTTATTTTATTAAACAAAAATTAAAAAATGCAACAACAAGCTTAGCTCCCATTCAGAGCCAGATACGTACCGGGGGCAGACTGTAAAAGGGATAACTATTATCCAAGAAATTTTAAATTAACGTAAAGACAAAGATAATATTATTTTAAAGATGTTAACGTTCTAAAAATTTTAACCTCACAAAACTATAGAAAACAAAAAGGAAATCTTTTGCCCCCTCCACTTAAATTTCCTATCTCGTCCTGCTCCGATTATAGATTGATCAATTTTCTTTTGCATCTTACTTGACCAAGAAGCATCTCTTATGCAATTATAAAAATGGATTTATACAAATCTACGAACTTGCAAATTTCGAATGACTCTCATGCCATTACGTACCTTGGGGCTTGTTTCGGTCCATATAAAGACTTAGTACGTCTACACAATTTGTACGTTATCGTGTTTAGGAACTACTAACAAACCGGCTGGGTCACTCATTCGAAGGACAACGAAGATGCTTATAATATACATAGTACATGAAAACATCGCACTTGTGCTTTAGACGAACTTCTATAGGAATGATAGGATTTTAGTAGCTAAGGGAGATAAACCAATTTCGTTTCTTTAGAGATGTTGTATATGTTCAAGTCACGACTTCTACATAAAGCAATTAATTTTCAAAAATCTACGCGAATTACTGATGCGCGCAAAGCATATATTGGACCTTATTAATCATATTATATATACATATATATAACAGTAGTCTTAAAATTATATATCTTATTTAGTAAAATGTCTGTATATCATACATCTCCATCCCTTCAGGAACAGATTTATTAAAATTGTCACTGCTCATTGCTCATAGTTTTAGAGGTGGGATGCTTTGCTCAAAATAGAAGAAATTGTCTGGATCAACCTTAGCTTTCACCATTGCCAACCTCTTAAAATTGTCACCAAAATACCTGCTTCCCCACTTCATAGCATCCAAATAACTTGTGTTTTTAGCATTTTCATTTTTACCCAAATCCAAATCCCTGTAATTAACATAAGTTGACCTTGGATTCTTTGACACATATGGTGTCATATTCTCATAAATCCTTCTCATCCAACTTATATGTTTTTCTGAGTCCTCAATGTTTTCCCAATTCTCAAAGTATTGTATGTTATACAAATAACCATTTCTATGAGGGTAAGGAGTTCTCGTTTCTTCAATCTTGTTCATCTTTCCACCGTGTGGTTCCATTATGAGAATCGATCTATCATCCTCCATACACCATTTCCATACATCGTCTAATCTTTCTTTAGGTATCGGTTCTTTCACGTAGTCTGATTTAGCATTAAAGTATCTTCTCGTCTCGGGTTTCCTATCTCTTAAGACATCATAACTTCCTTTTGGATAATTTGGAAAATAAAGTATTGAATCAATCCAACTCATTTCAGTGCAGTCTTTTTCTTGTAACCCCAATTCAGGGAAGCTACTGTTTACGGTCTTAATGAGCTTATCAACCGTTCCAAGAAACATCGAATTGAATGAAACTCGAATTGTTTTACCATTATTAACTGAAACAGGCTGTATTATAACTCTAATGAACAAATCATTACTTAATTTGTCCCCTATGTGCTGCCACTTGTTGAAAAGATCCGAACCACCTTGTTCCAAAGTCTTGGAAACAGTAAAAACCGTTACTTTTTCAGGAACAGTAACAAGATTCACCTTCCAAGCTACAACGACGCCAAAACTTCCTCCACCACCTCCTCTAATAGCCCAAAAAAGATCTTCTCCCATAGACTTTCTATCAAGAATGCGCCCGTTGACATCAATTATTTTGGCGTCAATAACATTATCAGCCGCTAGACCATACTTTCTTACCAAAGTACCGAATCCTCCTCCACTTAGGTGCCCACCGACCCCTATCGTTGGGCAGATCCCAGCTGGGAATCCAAGATTTCGACTTTTTTGGGACACCCAATAATACAGTTGACCGATGGTTGCACCAGATTCAACCCAAGCAGTTTTCTTACTCGAATCTATCGTTATGGACTGTAGTTGTTTAAGGTCAACAACAACAAAAGGGACATTATCAGATGATGTGTATGAAAGGCCTACATAGTCATGGCCACCACTTCTGATTCTCATTCGGATTCCGGCTTTTTTAGCACAAAGTACAGCTGATTGTACATGGGAATATGACAAAGGTGTGATTATAGCTAATGGTTTTGGAGTATTAGAAGTGTCAAATCTAAGGTTGACTATTGTTGACTCAAGAATAGATGAATATTGAGTGTTTTTTTGGGTGAACACTTCATTTGAGTTTGTGCCATTTGAACTTTGGGAGAGGCATTGAAGGAATATATCTTCTAGTGTAGCTGAATATGTTGAAGTGAACAACAGCATGAGAACCACTAGCAAACATGGTATAAATCTAGTGCTAATATTTAGCTCCATATTTTATTTTCGGCTAGACAAAAGCATGAGTTAGTTTCTTCATTTCTCCATACAACTAAGTGCTATATATATAGGGTGATTTTTACCACCAATGGGAAATGGAAATACGTTCCGTATTTCTTTTAATAAACTCTGAACTTTCTATACACATCTATTTTTATACATGTTGATAATATATTTTATTGTGTAGCACATTTGAGTTATGGTCAAATTTGTGTTCATAGAGTATATCTGTTCATGAGAACCAGGGACAGAGCTACCTTCTAGATAGGCGTGACTCGAGCTACGGGTTAATTTGTTAAACACAGTAGTATAACAATTTTACTACACTAATCACGTGCTTTATAAGTGATACCGATTCAAAAAAGTACGATAACAATCACTATTAGTCAATACATTGGTTGTCTACTTTATGTTAAATTCTAGGTGATATTTTATCTACTTAATAATTATGTATCTATCTATCTATCTATCTAAATACATGAATATTTTTTTAACCTAACAATTCCTCATAATCGGCTCTAATTTTGATATATACACGTCTCATCGCTACAATTATTATCATAACTAGATATAATAATAATAATAATAATAATTTGAAGATGTAGTTTTTATAAGAAAAGTTATTATTATTATTGTTATTATCGTTATTATCATTATTAGTAATCATCATCAAAGTGCCTAGTGATAAGACATAATGACATTTTTATATAAGGTTTGAAGCTATCAAAGTTAATATTGAGTGTGGTAATGAAAATGTTTACGGGATACCCTTATTATTGGTTAATTAGTCGACGTTTATCCTTATTATTAGTATTATAATAATAATTATTATTAATTAATAAATATTGATAATTGATGACATGTATTTATTTCATGTGAAACTAAATTCCGTTGGAAACATTTGGTTGGAAAACGACTCGTCTATCCATAAGGAATTAATGACAAAACCCGCGTCATCCCAACAACATTAAGAAAAGTCTTAAACGACTAAAGTTTGGTCAAACGAAATACATGGTTACATTTTCATCACTATTTGCCACTTGGACAGTTATAGGATTTGGTCAAACAAATTTTAGGGTTGCACTTTCACCACTTTTTTCCTATAATAGCATATATAACCAAATACCACTTGAACAAGTAGATATATGGTAACCACGATCCCTAAGTAGTGGCATTGCTAGTGCGCAGATGGTCCATGTGATCGACATCATTTAAGTGTATGCTACTAGAAAACCTATTGGGCTGTGGAATGTTAACCATAGTTAATAGTGAGATTTTTAACAACATAAGTTGTAAAATAAGAGTTGTGTTTAAATTAAACATATATTAAAGTAAAATAAGTTAGGAAACATACAATATCATCGTACACGGTATGTAATAAGAAATTTTAACTTAAATGGACATTGTAAGGTACAATAGAAAATAAACTCGTTATTTTGATGATTGTAGTAATTATCATATTAATTTTTCTTGTATTTTTTACACACCAAATTAAAAAGCACCTAAAAATTCGAAGGACTTCAATTATTTAAGATGATGTAGTAATATTTTAACTTATTATGTGCCTATTTTTAGCTTTTATGACATTAAAAATCAGATATATAATGACTAAGATTTTCTACTTTTTAACAAAAGAATTTAAATGTGTTTGGTGTGCTCCATCTATCTTTATTTATGCAATATTAAAATAGTTTGTATGAAAGTCTTGTTTATGCAATATTAAAATACTTTGTATGAAAAGTCTTGTTTATGCTATATTAAAATAGTTTGTATGAAAAGTCTTAATCCATGTTTAAAGATGGTAGATAACAAGTTACTTTTATACCCTCTAATAAATTTACATATTGATTTAACAAAAAGTACAAACAATTATGCTAAATGTACATACATTAAATATATAATATTGATATATTAAGTCGATTAAATATAAATTCAAACAAATGCAAATAGTTAAGAAATAAATATTATTTATCATCATCAGTATGATACTTAAATTTAACAGGCTGATGGGTTGAAAAATTAACCCTGATTATTAATTATAATATTTTGAAATATAAAGGACAAAATATAGTAAAAAAATGATACAACATTATTCTTTTTCTTACATTTTATTTAGGGAAATTGTCCGTTTTTGTCCCTGTGGTAGTCCCGTTTGATGCTTTTTATCCTTTTTCAATTTTGTTCGCGATTTGTATCCCTGCGGTTTTCAATTTTGCCGATAACGTCCTTTTCACTAACTTTCGTTAAGTTTTTCGTTAAGTCCATATAAAATGACCTAAATACCCTTATCTTATACACTTGATTCATTTGTACCATCCAATTCATTTTGAAACTCTCTCAGATCTTCCCCACAAGGTCACAACCACAACCACAACCCCCATCCCACAAACCCTAGCTAAATCCACACAATAGCAGCTGCCTGTCGCCGCCGCTGCTCTCTTCGACATTCACCGCCGCTGCTGTATCTGTTCGACAGAGACCCGCCAACGCTACAGCCTCCCGAAGACTACGGCTCTCCATCGCCACCAGATCTGTATTGCTGCCATCACCATTAATCCACCGCAACCACCGGTTTACTGAACCACCACCACCTCTATCTTAATGTATCACCGTCACCACGAAAACGAATTGGGTTTCAAAGCCACAAATATCTCCGGTACATGGTAAACCCACCAATAGATCTCCGCTACAACTGCCGGAATTTCAAGAAACCAAAAATAGATCTCATGTGGGTGTTCGGATTACAACTAAATCGGAAGTGAAAGTGTGCTACGGGATTGGACGCTAGAAACGAAGTCAGCTCTAGTGAAAGCCGGAGATCTCACACAAAACACAAATGGTCCACAGAAATTATGGTGGGTTGCGGCAGATTTCAGGTGGTGGGATGGCGAGCGATTTTCGGCGATTTGTGGTTGGATTTGCAGGTTTCCGGCTTGTTCTGTCCTAAATCGCAAGTCTCATATTTGCAGGTTCGCTCCATCTTTTCAGATCTGGGTTCTTAGATCCGGATTTCATATTTGTAGGTTTGATTTGTTTATCTAGTAAAATTTGGGTTTGGTGAACAAATTAGGGTTGTGGTTGCTTTCAACGGGAACTAGTGATCGGATCCGATGGTACTTTCAGATCTGTACAAAAACAGAGGGTTTCGGTGGTGGTTCGATGCCAAATGTTATTCCGAAGATGACATCTGGGGTTTTCTGTGTGAGAGTAGTGAGTGACGGTATTGGTGAGCCAAGGAAGAAGAAGAGTTCAAAATCGGTGAATATCAATTTATTGTAGAAAATATGGGTATTTTTAGTTGTTGATATTGAAAAGATTTTGTTGTTAAAGATAGGATCTGATGATGAAAATTTGGGTTTGATAATAAAATTAGGGTTAGGGTTAGGGTTTGAAGGGAAGAGGCAAAAAGAAAAGATGACATGAAGGGTATTTTGGTCATCTTACACGGAGTTAACGAAAAACTTAACGGAAGTTAGTGAAAAGGACGTTATCGGCAAAATTGAAAACCGCAGGGATACAAATCGCGAACAAAATTGAAAAAGGATAAAAAGCATCAAACGGGACTACCACAAGGACAAAAACGGACAATTTCTCTTTTATTTAAAGACAATATGCATGGTACTGGAAAAAAAATTATTTGTGATCTCTGCATTATGCAGATAACATGTTATATTTTTAAATTATGAATATCTCATTTCTAGATGTTATAAAGTCTTTTTTATATAAGCATTAAAACTAATTTTGATATATGAATATGAATATATTTTTATTTTTTATTTTATTTAGCATCAAGATTGATATTGAGATATTAATTTTTGATTATTTAGAATCTTACCCCATCCCATTTGATGATTGTTTTTTTATTATCATACTACTTTCTATTTTATTTCTTACAAACCAAATGATTAAATTTAAAAATTTCATAATACTTAAATTAGTTAAGATGATATGTTCATATTTAAAGTTATTATTTGTATACTTTGTAGGTAATATGACATTAAAATTTATATATGTATATAAAGTAACAGGATCTGAAAAGAAAAAAAAATTGAGGAGAAAAGGGAGAAAGAAAAATTTTAAATAGAAAACAAGTATAATTCAACAAAAAAAATATATATATATAATTTAAAAAAATGATTTATGTAATTAAATAAATACTTATCTATGATTGAAAAAACATTTTCATTAATAAACACTTTTCTTGAATCAAATGGTTAATTTGATGAATCAAAGAGTTAATTTGCTTTATCAAATAGTTAAACTAATATTTCTTTCATTTCTCCACTATTTTTTTTTTTCTCCCTTGAAATTGAAGATCGTTGATGTGCTGATTTTTAAAATATGTATATGACATCTTTTTAATGTGTTATAAGTCTTTTTAATATAAGCATTAAAATTAATGTTAAGACATTAACATTCTTTTTGAAGCATCATAATACAACAAACTTGGTGCGTATGACCACAAAAAAGAAAAATGGTGCGTATGAGCTCATAATACAACAAACTTGGTCAACTTAATTATGACTAAAAATAAACGGCTGTACGTATCCATATATCATCTTCTTGAAGTCATCGTATTCATTCAAATTGCTCAAACCCTTTTTTTAATACTTATACTATCTACCTTTTATTCAAATCTCTGCGCGTTTAATACTTCAATGTTATGAACCTAAACTATATATAGAAAGCTCGATTATTGTACGATCGACATGAAATTAAAATGGAAATTAAATTAAAATAGTGATAAACAGCTGACGCGCGTAACGCTATAACATGTAATGCTCTTTGTCTTGTACATACTAACAACTTTTCATTTGTATAGCTTGTTTTGCTCGACTCTTTTTTACCCGAAACCCAAACTTGATTGAGATCATGTAAAAATCATCATATTCGAGATATATACCAATTTCAACATAGAATGGTTATAATTAATCTCACTAATAAACTTGTTTACATGTAGAAGTGTAAAATCCCATTATTAATATCTAATTCCTCATGCAAGAGAAAAAGTGAGAAAATTGATTGTCTTACGCTTAAATCTGGATTCATAAGCACTTCGTAACTAACCCCTTGATTAAGAAACTATTGTTGGGTGCAAATTCATTTCTCAAATTGGAATCTAAAGAAAATAGTGTGTGCATATAAACTTATGGGAGACTCCCTCTATCACTAATTAGTTTTAGAGTGAAACCTTATTGGGTTTATGTGTTGGGTTGTTGTTAGGCTAAATATCGGTGCTAGTAACTACTACTCGGTCTATGAAGGCAAAGCCCCTTAATCCGACTGCTAGAACATATAGGCAAAGTTTCTATAACCTAGCTTTGCTAGATCTTGAGGTACGACCTTCTACCAATCAAGTGAGTTGCCAATATCAATCAAACTTGGAAAACATAAACAATAAATCCAACTCACTATTGATAAATATTTAATTCCTGTGGTTATAACATGTTATTAATTGATCAAATATTTATAATGATAAAATAATATGGAAACGTTAAAACCCTAACCGCGAGCTTGAACTGCCTAACCTAATCTATCATCTAATACTCCCCGTAGTCCGAGTGGCAAAATCGTTAAAGTTCAAGACTGGAGTAAAAAACTATAAATAGTAAATCTATAACTAGAACTAATTTGTTGATAAAAAATATCTTGTAGCAAGCAACAATTCTTAAAAGTCTTAAATTTTTTCGTATTGTAGCAGTGGAAATAAAATATTTAAGTAAAGAAGCTCTAAGAGAATTGAAATTAGATTAAAAATAGATGACTTTGGTAGAAAAAGAACTTTTTTTGAAGTTTCATAGAAGACTTGAGATTATAAAGAAAATAGAGATAGAGATAAAAGAATTTTAAAGAGAAGCAGTAAAAGGCATGTCCTAAATCAGATAAAGATTTTTGTTTAGAGAATTCCAAAAAATGGGGTGCTTTTGTTAAAGGCATAGAAGAGTCTCCTATCATTTCTCACAAATGATCAAAATTGTCATGGAAGTATGATCATTTATTCTCGCAAGAGTTTGAATGATCACAAGGAGTATTGTTTGAAGTTGTGTTGCAAGAAATTCAAGTAGCATATTTTTTTTTGTTGGTTTGGGTCCACTTCTGTTGCAACTTGCAGTAGCTCCATAGTTGCTATATGTCCTTTGGTTTTTTGGAGCTTTGATTGATAATCAGTTTCTATGGATCCTGCCCATTCAATAGTCATGTGATACAAAAGTCTCAACAAGATAAATGAGGGCTTCATAGTTTTGCATGTTGCAGTCTCATTTGGTCATTGTGAGGTCTCATTCTATTTGCTCAAGTACTTCAGTCATGTGTTTGCAAGTGTTCCATTAGTCTATTGTTAGATTATTTTCGTGTTGCGTCATGGTTTTCTAGCATTAGGTGCGTGTATGTAATTATAAAGTTTTTATTTGGATGTCATCATTCATGTTGTACTCTGTATAGTTCTTCTATAATTGTTTCAATAGATTAAATCTTTTACCTTCCAAAAAAATATATTATCGAATGAAAAGAAACAATTGATATAATTTTAAAAGATTTTGACATTAATGAGGAATTTAAACTAGAGAAAACATAATAATTAATCAAATATACATACAAGTATACAACAATAGACTTAAGAAAGAAAGAAAGAGATCTATTTATTAATGTATGATTATCATCTCCTTCACTTCAGCAACGACCTTATTAACGCAAGCAAGAACAAAATAGTACTAACATTATGATATATATATATATAAGAGACTATCACTGTTTCAAAGTTAACCATGCCCTTTGCATCACGCTTTTAGAGGTGGGATACTTTGCTCGAAAAAGAAGAAATTGTCTGGATCAACTACACCTTTCACCATTGCCAACCTCTTGAAATTGTCACCAAAGTACTTGCTTCCCCACTTCATGGCTTCCAAATAACTTGTGTTTTTAGCACCATCATTTTTACCTAAATCCAAATCCCTGTAATTCACATAGGCTGATCTAGGATTGTTTGACACATATGGTGTCATATTTTCATACATCCATTTCATCCAACTTATATGTTTTTCGGATGCTTCAACGTTTTCCCAATTCTCAACATATTGTATCATATACAAATAACCTTTTCTATGAGGGTATGGAATTCTAGTTGTGTCAATCTCGTTCATCTTTCCACCAAGTGGTTCCATTAGAAGAATCGGAAAATCACCTTCCATACACCATTTCCAGAAATCTTCTAATCTTTCTTTTGGTATTGGTTCTTTCACGTGATCTGATTTATTATTGAAATATCTTCGGGCCTCAGGTTTCCTATCTTTAAGAACATCCATACTTCCTTCTATTGGATAACCCGCAAAATAAAGTACTGACTGAATCCAACTCATCTCAGTGCAGTCTTTTTCTTGTAAGCCCAACTCTGGGAAGCTACTGTTGACGGTCTTAATGAGCTTATCAACCGTTCCAAGATACATCGAGTTGAATATAACTTGAACTGTCCTGTTTCCATTCCAAACAGAAATAGGCTGTATTATAACTCTAATGAACAAATCTTTACTTAATTTGTGCCCAATGTGCTGCCACTTGTTGAAAAGATCCGAACCACCTTGTTCCAAAGTCCTGACCATAGTAAAAGCCGTAACTTTTTCAGGAACATGAACAAGATTGACCTTCCAAGCTACTACAATACCGAAACTTCCTCCACCGCCTCCTCTAATTGCCCAAAACAAATCTTCCCCCATAGACTTTCTATCAAGAAGTTTACCATTGACATCAACTACTTTAGCATCGATAACATTATCAGCCGATAGACCATACTTTCTTACCATAGTACCAAATCCCCCTCCACTTAGGTGGCCTCCGACCCCTATAGTCGCGCAGGTCCCTGCAGGGAATCCTAGATTTTTTGCTTTTTGAGACACCCAATAATTCAGTTGACCAATGGTTGCACCAGATTCAACCCAAGCGGTTTTCTTCTTTGGCTCGACCGTAACAGACTGCAGTTGTTTAAGGTCAAGAACAACAAAAGGGACATTTTCAGATGAAGTGTATGAAAGGCCTGCGTAGTCATGGCCACCACTTCTGATTCTAATTCTGATTCTGACTTTTTTGGCACAAAATACAGCAGATTCTACATGGGAATATGCCAATGGTGTGATTATAGCTAATGGTTTTGGAGTTGTGGAGGTTGCAAATCTAAGGTTTATGAGATTTGACTCAAGAATGGATGAATATTGTGTGTTCTCTTGAGTGAACACATTGTTTGAATTTGTGCCATTTGAATTTTGAGATAGACATAGAAGAAATTTATCTCCTAGAGGATCTGAATATGTTGAAACGAACATAAGCATAAGAACCCCTAGCAAACAAGGTATAACTTTAGTGCTAATATAAAACGACATAATTTAATTTAGGCTACCCAAAAGAGATTGTTAACTTTCTATATTGTTTCTTATAACTAATTAAGTTCTATATATAGCTAGGGTGATTTGTTAGGTTGTTAATTATCCTGCAGTGGAAATGAAATCAGTTCCATATTTCGAGTTCAACTCTATCTCTCTCTACCCATAAATGTTTATACACGTGATTGATAATGTATTATATTAGTAATAAACACCTAATTAGATAGTGGAGTAAGATTCATACGCCCCTTATTAATGGTGTGTATGAATTTCAATTTAAGATATCGCATCACACGATCATGTCACATCATTATTATTTTATTATTAATATTAATTTTCAACTTATTTGATTTTTCTCTTATATCTTTTAAAATATAACTTTTTATAAAATTTCAAATATACCATTGTGACGTACTTATTTTTATTTACGTTTCGATATAAATTTTATTCAAAACTGAGTCGGTTAAAAAATAATGTATTTTTTCTTTAAAAATTTCAAGTTTTCGACTTTTTTCGTTTTTTACGATTTTTTCATTTTTCTTCGTCCTTTTTATGTTTTTTTTTCCGTTTTATTTACGTTTTCTTCGTTATTTTACGTTTTCTTTGTTTTCTTTACGTTTTTCTTCATTTTTTACGTTTTTCATGTTTTTTTATGTTCTTTTTCGTTTTTTTCTTCGTTTTTCTACATTTTTTCGTTTTTCTTCCTTTTTTACGTTATTCTTCATTTTGTTCGTGTTTCTTCATTTCTTTAACATTTTTCTTCGTTTTTAAAAAAATAAAATAAAAAAACGAAAAGAAAACGTATCAAAATGAAGAAAAACGTAAAAAAACGTTAAAACAACAAAGAAAAATGGAAAAAACGTTAAAACAACAAAGAAACATGAAAAAACGTACAAAACGAAGAAAAACGTAAAAAACGAAGAAAACGTAAAAAAATGAAAAAAATGAAGAAAAACGAAAAAATGTAAAAAAACCATTAAAAACGAAGAAAACGTAAAAAACGGAAAAGAACGAAGAAAAACGTAAAAAAAAAAAAAAACGAAGAAAACCGAAAACTTGAAATTATTTTTAAAAAAATACATTATTTTTGACCCGACTCAGTTTTAAATAAAATTTACATCGAAACGTAAATAAAAATAAGCACGTTACAACGGTATATATGAAATTTTATAAAAAATTATATTTCAAAAGATATAAAAGAAAAATTAAATATGTTCAAAATTAATCTTAATAATAAAAATAGATAGTGTGATTTGACAAGATGACAAATCTTAAAAGGGTGTATAGATCTTAAAAATGGTATATGAATCTCGAATCCCGATTAGATATGCATTGATAAAGACTAAGCTGCGGTCAACAGATGACTTGGTTGTATAATATGTTCATGACAGCTAACCAGTATGTTCATGACAGCTAACCAGAATATTTAGCAATCTTTCTCTTAATTACTAGCATTACTATTAATAAAAAGTCATAGGTGGTATTGTCTCCGGTTCGTTTACACTTGCCATATATAATCGTGTGATAAAAATGTCTTAGTCATTAACGTGTACAACTGGTACGGTTTATGTCAGAAAAGTGATTTTTATAAGATTTGAATCACCTAGCTTTATTTTAGATCAGATCGACTCTGATGCTATATATAAAATACTCAGTTTGACCTATTCAAATTATGGGTACTATATCTCTTTTATTACTTATACGAATAATCTCATTATAAATTGTTATATTATATTTCCTCCGTTCTAAAATAATAGTTCAGTTTTAATTTTCAGTAGTTTTTCTTTTTCAACTTTGACCTTAAAGTATATTTGTTTGTATTATATAATACTTGATGAAAGTTATACCAATAAAAATACATTTAAAACTCAATTCATTCATATATTTTGCATCAACTATTATATAACACAAACAAAAAATTTAAAGGTCAAAGTTAAAAATTTAAAAAGTCAAAACTAAACTATTATTTTGAGACGGAAAAAATATATTATATATAATATAAATTTGATGTATTATACGGATTTACCAGCTGATTTTTCTCGTATAACAACACGTTCAAACAGATAATTACTATTAATTAAGTGTTCTAAAACATTTTCAAAACGTCAAATGGTAACTTTACACAAAGAGTTATATGTTCAAATTTAAAATACATTCGATATTTATCAGTTCATTTGAAAATCACCCCCTCCCCTTTAATTGTTGTTAAATTTTGCTATTCAAATACTATATTTTTTTGTTACTTATACGAATAATCTCATTATAAATTGTAATACTAAATATTATTCATAAATATAAAGTTGATAAAGTATAGGGATTTACCCACATGTAATTTTAACAAGTTTTGTGAGTTTGCGGGTCAAGTGTACTCGCAGATAAAAATGTATCTCCGTGACTCACCTATCACCTACTATCCGATACTATTTTTCACCCGTACCCATATCTGCGGGTAATTAAGGTGTAAAGAGTCCTGCCACACAAAGTTTCTAAGCTCACCAGTAAACTTGCTATTACAGTTTCCTATCAAGATTCCTTCCCATTTTTTTAAATATAACGTCAGTTCAACTCATAAAATTGGCACCCATATAAGAATATAGTTGATCAACATACTAAATTTACATCAAACCCATCAAAATCTCTAACATTCGATATTGATTAGTTCCACGATAAGCTAGCTAGCCTCTAACTTTCATACCACCTGTAACATGTAGTTGTTGTTGCAATAACGTTCATTAATGTAACAAACACATTGGACTAGGTGTTGTGATAGAACTTGTCCCATAAGCATTGTTGCAATAAGCGATTGTATCTTCTCCACTCACAGTCGATAATTATGTTTATTTGATCCAATGAAATACCCGAGCATGGTATATTGTTGCTACAATCAAAATCAATTGCAGTTCGCGATGATGATGTTCCTTGAAAGAGTTTGTACTTGGTAACTTATGTCACTATATTCACCGTCGCTGACTGCATATAAAAGAAATACGTAAGCTAATACTTAATAAACTCTTTTTCTTGAAGTGAAATAGTCATTCGAAAAAGAAGACGTTACCTCTTCAGGGGAATTATTGTCGTCAGCATAATAATATTAATATTGATCAACAAGAATAGGGTTATTCACATTGTGGAGGTTAATCTCCTCGAATGTAATATCTCTAGCATAACCCAAACCTCTGTTGGTGATTTTAGTATCACTATTTCATTTAATGTAATGGGACTTATACGTGTTTTAAAAGAAATCATATTATATTTTAATACGAGTTAGGAGGTGCGGGGTGCACACTTGTATTATTCTATATTTGATCTCGGTGTGACCAAAAGGCGGGGGTCAAGGGGGCCGCGCCCCCTTGCGGGGTTCCAAGGGGCAGCGGGTAGGAAAAAATGCCAAATTACTAACAGGACCGCAATGGAAATTGTTGGAACTTGGTGGGTTTCTAATGTAAATTTGGTTGGTTATCAACCATAACCGCTTGGTCTTTGTGATTTCACGAAAATTACAGAGTTTGAAACACACATATTTACTCTCCAGATTCATACTAGTTTTGATCGAATTTTCTGTGCCAAGAATTTCGATTGTCCGTTTGAAGATTATGCAAGATTGAATTTCTTGTAACCCAGGCATAGGGGAGAAATATCAATTCGGAAAGTGAATTACACGATCCTCAAATAATCCAAGTGATCATCATATTTTTAACCCCTGTTTAAATTTCTAACAACCTCCCTGTATATATGACATGCTGCATTAACGCATTCGAGTTCACCCATAAAAGGGTCAATTTGGGTTATATATATTTCGACATGTCCAAAGTGTAAACTTAAGGCAAAACTTTGTTAGAAATGGAACAGTGAAATAGTTGTTCAAACGGGTTGAAATTGTCCCAAATTAGACTTCATTGATTGCTTTAATCTTGTTTTGAATCATTATTTACGTAGGTTCTTGCAAATCGGCTTTCTCTAGTTCTTGATTTTATTATTAGCCCGGAACAGTCAGCTTTTGTCAAGAATCGTCAAAATTTGGATGGTCCTCTCACGGTGAACGAGATCATTAGTTGGTGTAAAAAGCGCAAGAAAAAACTTATGATATTTAAAATTGATTTTGAGAAGGCTTTCGATTCCATTTCGTTGGCTTTTCTCGACCGTATTATGGGCTTCTTGGGCTTCGGTTCTAGATGGAGAAAATGGATCATGGGCTGTTTATCTTCTTCTAAAGCTTATGTGCTTGTGAATGGCAGTCCGTCATCTGAATTTGCCATTCTTCGTGGGCTTATACAGGGAAATCCTCTTTCTCCTTTTCTTTTCATTCTTGTGATGGAATCATTGCATATTGCCATTCAAGATGCCATTGAAGTGGGTTTATATTCCGGAATTAAGATAAACTCTATTACTATATCTCACTTGTTCTTTGTAGATGACGCAATTTTTCTAAGTGATTGGGATCGAGACAACATCATTGGTCTCGTCAGCCTCCTCAATTGTTTTCATGACGTTTCTGGGCTAAAAATCAATTTGCTTAAATCGAACCTTTATGGTATTGGAGTTCATTCTTCTGATGTCGCAGAAATGGCAGCTCTCACGGGTTGTATCCCCAAGTCGGTGCCTTTTAATTATTTGCGAATTCCCATAGGTTCGAACATGAAGCATAAAAGAGAATGGTCTCCTATCATCGACAAATTCAAGACACGTTTAAATATATGGAAAGCTAATATGCTTTCCATAGGGGGTCGCTCCACATTAATCTCCTCGGTTCTTGGTTCGTTGGGAGTGTATTATTTTTCGTTGTTTGTAATGCCGAAACAAATCAACAAGTTGCTGGAATCGCTTCGTTCTCAATTCTTTTGGGGATCAACCGGAGATAAGAAAAAACTTTCTTGGATTTTTGGCCAAATATTATAGCTCCCAAAGAAAAAAGAGGTTTAGGTATTGGTAGCTTACGAGCTCTCAACCTAGCTTTACTTCAAAAATGGAGATGGAAATATACTAATAACCCGAATGCTCCTTGGGTTCGGCTTGTTAACTCCATTCATGGCTCTCCGGGTAACATTGGATCCTTTTTTTCCCCTCATATTAAAGGTAACAGCACTTGGGCGGCTATTGTCGGCTATATTAATTCTTTACATGATCAAAACATTATTCCACATTCTTGTATCAAACGCAAAGTGCAAGATGGTATAGACACAAAATTTTGGAAAGACTCTTAGATAGACAATATCCCTTTGGCTTCCAAATTTCCTCGTTTATTCCGTCTCGCTAGCAATCCAGACTGTTCTGTTCGTGATATGTGGAATAACGGTTGGCATTGGTCATGGTCCCGTACGATTGAGGGAGGCATCATTCATACGCAACTTCAGAACCTCGAAAACATGCTCTCTTCAATACAGCTTAATGATTCCAAAGATTCGTGGATTTGGAACCTAGATGTTGCCGATTGTTTTTCAGTCAAACAAGTTCGTTACATCGTTGACTCGTATTCTATATCTTCGAACTTCTCGGAGACGAAGTGGTACAAATTCCTTCCGAGAAAAGTTAATATCTTGATTTGGCGCATCCTTCGTGATCGAATTCCTACGCGTTGGAATCTTAGCATGAAATGTTTCGAGATAAATTCAATTTTGTGCCCAATTTGCAACAAATTCATGGAAACTACTACCCACCTATTCGCTACATGCTCTCTAGCATCTTTCATTTGGAGAAAAATTTCAACCTGGACCGATATCCAACTTCCTCATATTGCCAGCCTCAAAGATGTTTATGATGGTATCGAAGGCATTTCTCTGCCTTTAGCCTCCAAAAATATTCTGCTTGCTATAGTTGGAGTTACTGCTCGGACGATTTGGAGCTTCAGGAATCAATGTGTTTTTGGTGGAAAGCATCTTCGCATAACTGATTTGTGGGACTACATCATAAATTTTTCTTTTTTATGGTTTACTTCTAGAAATTTCAAATGTAAGGTTACTAGAACCAATTGGTTCCGTAACCCTTTACTTCATTAACTATGTATTTTTTTCTAGCTTCTTGCTAGTTCTTTAATAAATTTAGCCGTTCAAAAAATAAATCACTAAAAAAAATATCATCCATTTTGACCTGGCCCATATCAACATTTATGTTTATTTTGCCACCTTTAGACGTGATACTTGAACTTATATACCTGCCATGTTTTGATTCTCGCTCCATTTTGTGTTCTGGAAAAGTCACATTTTCGTACATGTACACCTTCAACTGTATTAATCCCCATCCATGCCCAAACTCCCAATACTGCAAGATGGAAATATTGATAAGTGATCACATATGCTCGAGTTTTAACCTTGTGAAGACTTATGTATTATGGCCCGGACCGCAATGCCAGTAATATTAATTTGAGAGTATCCATTGTTTATAGCTATACAATCATCACCTAAATGTTTTATAAATCAAATTTACAATGCTTGTTTTATGAATCAAAAAACATCAAGGCAATATTCATAAATTTTATTAAAAAGTAACTTTTTACAGGTTCTGATAATTGATTCTTGAATTCGTATCTTGGTTGATCTTAAGACGTCTATGCCATCAGTGTTGGGGCTACTTGCAGGTGTAGCAATGTCTAAATTTAAAATACTCACGTCGTTGCATCCAAATACACCGATGTGGTTTCCAGGGCTATTACGATGCTTAAGTTCTCTTAGGTGAAGCCCGTTACAATTTTCAAAATGTAATGCCTACATATATGAAAAATGGTAGATACACGTACTTACACAAACTTAAATCTAGATCTAATAGAAAGATCACGATACATGTCAAATCTAATGTATAAAATAAGGAGAGAGAAAAATTCAACCAATCAAAATATTGTTTCTACTTTTAGATCCATGTAATTAAGTCTATATAATATTACTTCACATGTATATACGTTTCAAATGAACATATTAACTCACAACATTGCCATTACCAAGTACAATTATAAAGGATAGTGAAGTTGGTTTAACTAATCATCAATCATCTAAAGTTGATTGTTTCACATATTTTCTTTTACTTCTTTTTGTTTCACTTTTCTTGGATATCCATAGTTTTTTTTACCGATGGTGATATAATACATTTGTTTCACTTCTTTTTAGTTAGTGCGGTGAAGTTTAGACATAAAGCTAAATTTGGTATATCTACGTAGGTTGACGATTTGGTCCACCAAGCATTGCCATGACCATCGATCGATAAACAAACCATTTATGTCTGAACATTTTAGCCATGCCCCCGATCGCAATCGTTCTATGAGTTAGGATTTTTAGGGGCGCCAGTAGTACCAAGCATCTGCTCAAATAAAATAAAATAATTATTTTATCTATTCTAACTATGATAAAGATAGCGTAGGCATTTGTTTGAACATGGGAATGGCAATTTGGAACTATTTCCAGTGTAACTTGTTTAATCCTAATGGATTTCGATATGAAATTAATTTTTGATATAGAGAGTGACATATAAATTTATATGTATATTTAGTATTCCTTCTTGTTTCATTTTTATTGTACTCTAACAAATTTTATTAGATTTAAAATAGATTAAATGGATGTTAAGTTTACCCATATATTCAAAGTAAGTTTGACTGAAATTTTTTATATTATTAAATAATAAATGAGAATAATTAAGACATCTAATAATTTTTAATATTTATCTTTTATAAATAAATAATATTTTTAAAAAAATTGATAATTTATAAAAATAGTAATCTAACACCATAAAAATAAAAATTAATAAAATTGGTAATCAAGACTACAGTGGAGAGTTACATGGGCCTTGGAAGGTAATTGGGCCCAATTAGAAGCTTTGTACGACTGGGATGGTCAACCTTGACCTTGGCCCAATATCATTACATGCGTCTTGCCAAGCTGTCTCAAAAGCCTTGTTCACCAAGTTTTGGCGAGGATAGAGAAAAACAGCTAAATTAGTAAATAATGAGAAAATTAAAATCTTTGATAATATATCTAAAACTCTCATAAAGATTTCTTACATTTAACCTTTTATTCGTTAAATATAGATATTAAAATTACTATTTTATTTTATTTATTTATTAAATATATAAATTATTTAATTAATATTATATTTCATGTTATATTTTCAAATATCTTTTTTTTCTTTTATATTATATTTTTTAATTTATAATTATAATAATTTAAACTATTATAAGAAAATCACTTTTATTAAAAAACTAGCAATGACTCTTATATTTAGGTACCATTAAACATTTATTTCTATATATCAACGCATCAAATCTTCACATGCTGCTGTATGTGAGATCTGCTGTATGTGAGATCTGCTGCTAACATAATATATATATATATAAATGAATAACTCGTGACCAATATTATTCTGTCTAGCTACAAACTAACAAAGGTTATTATAATCCAAATGGTGAATTAAACTCATTATGAAGCTATAAAGTCTATAGTTGTTAACTCATCACTAGACTCGCGATTCAGATTTTCAACTTTTAACTCGCGATTCGAATTGACACGTAAGAATTACTATTTTACAATAATATACATATATTAATATGTATATGTATAACAATATTTAAAAATTTTGTTCTTCAGAAATTAAAACACCGTGATAGTCGATAGTAAAGTTGTTGACTAACCATCAACACAAAAGTTTAATTTAAAGTAAATTACATTTATTTCTTTTTTTATTTTGTCCTTTTATTTTTTGTATTACATTATATTAAAAGTTTGTCTGGTTTCTTTTACTCGTAAGTGTCGCACAAGACTTAACAGAGTCAAACACGACTCAGAAGAATCATTAAACAACTTGTAAGTGTCAAAGTCATTTTGGAATCGGGGTTCAAGTCACATCATTTTTTGAATTTTTAACTCAACTCGTAAGAGTCTAACAACTATGATAAAACCTTATGAGCCTCTTTTTATGTGAATGTAATTTTGATGCGCGCATAAAGGACAAGTGTTATTTTAAAAGGTAAAGTCATGTGTAACAAACATGTAAGCGTCTAAAAGCAATGGCTGAAAAAGGATTGACAAACCATCTTCATATTAAAACTACACTTCAATCAACTTTTACTCGTACTCATGCAACTGAAAATTGAATCCACATTTAAACATTTTTTTTTATCTTTATAAATACATAATATACACACAAAATAAAATAATAAAATTAAAGTAACTAGCACTGAAAGTGGTAACTATCATCTTCATCTAACCAATTTAACAACCACTTTGAAAGGTATAATGGTCACGTCAATTTAATTCCTAACTACTTTGTGTAATATATTATGACTCCATTCACTCGAATAACAACTAAATTAAGCTAATATTCAAAATGGCTAAAGCCCGAAACTTGAACTTCTAGGAAAATAAGTCTAAGTGATCGTTCATACATTTGGGTCGTCCGTATAGCCATCACCCTTAGCGCCATATTGCATAACATTATAATCACACGATGAGCTTCGATGTAGCAAGCAAAGAAAAACAAATGAAGTGATGGATGAACTCAAGATTATGACTTATTATTTAAAGTTCTGAAGCTTCCAAAATAGAAAAGGAATTAAAAATTTACATATATGAGATAATCATTTAGTATTCATCATATATAAGCATATACTAGCTTGATATTTTACTGTATTTGTCTAAAATATATAACAACAATGTGTTTTAAAAGGGTTTATTAATTCGTAATGCATTTAACTTCTATGTTTTATATTGTATGTGGTTAACTTTAAAATTTTATATTATATGAGGTAAACTTTCAAAAAATTTTTATTATATGATGACTTGTCTTTTTTAGCCTAAACAAAAAAAGAAAATTTCTTTTTCTAAATGGCCAAAAAAGAAAATATTACATACAATAGAAAAGTTTAAAAGATTTACCTCATACAATAGAAAATTTCAAAATTAATCACATACGATAAAAAACGTAAAACGTCATCACAAGTCCATAAATCCTTTTTAAAGATGGTGAAATATATATAGTTTTAGTTTTCCATCCAAAGGAGTATTTATTACCACAAGTGCATATATATAAATGACATATCATTAAAGAAGTTATATCTACTTTTCTAAAAGCAAAAATAAATAAATAATGATTTGCTAATAAATTCAAATATAAACTTCAATGGGTATACTAAAGGTTATAAGATGAATAATAAAATTACAAATTTGGAAATAAACTTAGAAAGAGGGCAAATACAAATGGGTCTACAAGTAGAATCCCTTTTATCATTCTTGGTCTTGTTATTTATGATGTATCACAAACAGTGATCCTTACCTTGTATATATATAGTTTTGTGTTTATATGGAATTTTATAATTACTTTTAATTTTGCCCCACAGCTTATATGTAATGTAAAAATCCTAATACGTTTCCAACACGTATTGATGATTATATTATTTATTTTTGTTTTCACACCTAGGAAAAACCGAAGACAAATCAACAAGTTTTATAGAAGTTCTTATGACGTTTTAGAGTTAAACACTAGTTATAAATAGATGTTATATGCAGCTAACACCATTTAAACTTAGCCGATGTTAATTAAAAGAAGGGATTAGTACGTCTTAATTTCTATGTAATATTCAGATAGAGTTTAATAGAAGATTACGAAGAAGGATTACGTGTGTTGTTTGATTAGTCGTGATTTCAATGTAATCTTAGCTTAGAGTTGAAAATTACAAAGAAGTATCAATAACATCTTATATGTTTTATTCGAGTTATTTTTTTATTTTATTTTTTTTATTTTTTTTTTTTTTTATTTTTTTTGGAATGATGGCTTATATATAAGAAACTAGCAAAAGCTAGCAAAAAGCAATTATATGAATTTAGAATTTACAACAGGATTATTTACCCAATCAATCCAACTACACCCTAATCTTGAATTTCTAGATGAAATCCAAGTATACGAGTTATCCGTAAATATTGGACACATATCAATATTTATACTCAGATCATAACAAACTGAATCAATTCTGATCAATATTACTTAGACCCCTGAATATTTATTGAAACACAATAGTTTGTACGTGTTTAAATTTATTATTGACAACATTAAGCACTATCGTTTACAAAATCTAACTTTTTATATTTCATAAAGTTTTAAAAGAAGATGGTCGATCGTATCTTTGTTTTGCTTCTATATAGGACGAACATTGTACTTTGGTCTTTTGAGTACTTAAAGAATAATTTGACCATTACATTCTGTTGAGATGCGTACATAATTACATCAATTATATCTATTTTTAAGCATATCTATCTATATCTCTATTATATATGCATGTTTGTTTAATAAAGTTGGCCGGTTAAACGATGTAAACATGGAGAATATTCGTTACATATAAAACCGAATATACTCCTTTGATTATAACAATTTAATAAAATAATATTTCTATCATACTATATATTTGTCTACCTGTACCTATCATTATTATTATTATTATTATTATCATATCAAGATGCAGTTTCGGAAGCTATTGAAGAAATTGATCGATGATATGTTACCTGAATGGAGGGACAAATTTTTGTCTTACAAAGATTTAAAGAAACAATTAAAGAGGATTTATGTTAATAATGGTGGTGGTAATAAGAGGATTAAGTTGATTGATCCAATAATAATGGAGAATGAGGTTGCTGATTTTGTGAAATTGTGTCAAGAAGAAACTGATAAGTTTAATGATTTTGTTCTTGAGAAACAAGAGTGGTATATTATCAGAATTGAGGTAGCTAGTTTTTATTTATAAATCTTGATTATATAATTATTATTATATTATTATTTGTATTTAAATAGTATTTTATATCTGATAAAATGATGATGTGACAGTCGTTTATTTCTTTTTTATTGTGTCACACGACCACTTTACATGTGATTAAGTGTGTCGGGTGTCACGTGTTACTAGTTAACTTGTCAAGTATACTAATTTCAGAAAAAGCTTAAGATACTATCCGTCCGTCTAGTGAAATTATAAAAAGTTATTTATTAAAAAGGATGTTCATATACGCACCCTAATTGTTATGTACAAATCTTGCACACTAATGCAAATTGTTTCATGAATTGAAGGTTCTAGAAGGTAACTTGGTTGCAGCCAAGGATTCGAGCGAATTGTTGATGAAAGTTGGTCGAGAATTGGTAGATTTACATGGGGAAATAGTTCTTTTGTTAAATTACAGTGCGCTTAATTATACAGGTATTCGCCTCTTTACTTTTTAAAATAATAGTCCAACTTTTGGATTCTACCTTAATATCTTCTTGCATCAAGAGAATAGGATTCACATTATGCAAATAATTGATAAATTTCATAAACAAAGTAGTGTGCATAAGATGATCATAAGGAGACTGCAGTTGTATTTTTTAGACTAGCTACAATACTTTACATGGCCATTCAATTTAGTTATTTTCATATATTAATCACATCATTAGTCAAATGTCTCTAGTATACCTCTACCAAAATGACTGAATAAGAGAAGTTATGTGAACCAAAATCAATACTAGTGTTCAGAGGCGGTGATTTCGATCCATTTACCTACAAATTATCTCTAACAAATCAAATTCAAGTAGTATACTTAGAAATTTAGTTGAAAGTGAAATGGGTCAAACGGGTCTAAAGAATTTAAAGCCATCCAAAGTGTACTAAAGAACACAAGTTACAACCTTTTAAGTCACCTTATTTATAAAAAATTGATCAGATATTTGTTTGAGGCTAGATTTTTTCTTTATCATATTCAATCCATTACTGATTTATATAGTTGAATTTAGTAAAAAACAAAAAGTGTTGGCAGGTTCACTTGATCCGATGTGTATCAACTTATTAGTCAACCTAAATGAACCGCCCATTTTGTCAGTCTAATCAATACTTACAAAACTCTGTTTACAATGCAAATGTGACAGTCTCGTTTAAGATTTATAAAAGGGTCTTAATTTTGCAGGATTAGTGAAGATACTAAAGAAACATGACAAACTAAGTGGTGCACTCATTCGCTTGCCTTTCATCCAAAAAGTTCTAAATGAGCCATTTTACAGAACAGATGTACTAAACAATCTCATTAAGAAATGTGAGACAATGCTCGACTACATTTTTTCCATGAATGAACAACCATCATCATCCCCATCTACATCACCGAACATCAAAGAAGAAGAATCGTTCTCTGAACCCAAAGAGACGTCTTCTATCATTACAGTTCCTGAAGAACTCGTTGACATCAAGAACATGGAGAACACCTACATGAGACTAACTCTTTCCGCTTTAACAGTTCTAAAAGAGATTCGGAGTGGAAGCTCCACCATAAACATGTTTTCACTTCCTCCAATGCAATAAAGCAAGAAACACCTAATTTTATGTATTTTTTTCAATAAACTTTCGTTTTTTCATATGAAATGTTGATTACTAATTGGCATTTTCAGCTTGCAATCCTCTTATGAGGTTTGCGAAAACTTTTATACACGAGAAAAATTGAGTAGACCACTCTGGCACTTCTTGTATTACAATACTTTTATTTAAGGGTTAGCTTGTAATTTGCATATAATACATGAACTATAGTTATTTATCACTGCTATGATATGTTTGTTTATTTGTTTTAAGTAATTTTGTGAATGTGTTTTTGACTTTTGAGTAAGGTTCAATGAGAATGATATATTATTATGAGAAGAGAGGAATAAATATTAGTTATTGAATCTACCAAATCTATAGATAAGGTTTAAGGATTTTTTAGATAAAAAAATTGAGTTTTAATTTACTTTGGACGGAGGGGTACCGTGGTCATTCTACATTTTCACAAAAAAGAGTACTATGTTTTGTTTTTGTCAGAATTAGCATTTTCTCAATTTCTTCAATCAATTTTCCTCCGTCATCATCCCGTCTTGGTGAGTCTCGCCATCGTTCCTGCCTTCGTAACCTAGCTCTTCGTTCATGTTGTTGTGAACCTTGGTGGTCGTCACTGTTGCCATCAACACAATATGATTTCATCTTACAAATGAAGTTGAATGAGTTAAAAAAAAAATTGAGTATTTAACAACTGTTATCCTTTTGCATTTTATTTTTTATTTGGTGGTGTTTGTATTAAAGTTTCAAGTGTGTTGGGTGATTCGTGATTCAAAACAAGGCAGAATTGAGACAAAAATGGAACATGTAAGGAACAATTAAAGAAAGTACATACCCATCTTGAAGATGGCGATAATGAACTTAGTGGATTTTAGCTAAACGTCTGGTATGTGAGATTTGGTTATTTGTGACTTATGAAGATTGTTTCAATTTGAATTCATGGTCGCTGCATAAAATATTTGAATGAGGAAGATTATAATAGGTGGTGTATTTTAATTTCGTTGGACATAGTGTAAAGTTTTTGGTGAGTGTGAGTGTCAACGTACATTGAGCTTCAAAGTTTATCAATTTTTTATTGATAAAAAAGTATTAAATAAATTATCACATGTGATATTTCTTTTGTTATCAGATATGATTTTCGATGTAGCTTTATAAATAGTCTTTCTCATATTTTTATTTTCACAAATTTTGTATACTCGTTTGAACCCAAAACCATTTTTTTATTACCAAACTAATATCAAGTTGCTTTGTGCAATTTAAGACAAATTTAATAAGAGTAATAAGTGGCACTTTTAAGGGTTAATTGTTTAGGGTTTAGGGTTTTTTCCTTCTGAGTCAAGTTTGGTAAATAAGAACAAAAGCCGTTCCCGCGTGAGAATTAAACAAAAACCCACCTTTTGTGTCTTTCTTTCTTTCTTTTGATTATTTATTTCGATTAATCGAATTACTCCTCATTCCTCAATCGCTTATGATTCCATTAATCCATTTCTGAACTGGGTTTCAGTATTTGCCACAATTGAACCGAAGGTTAGAGCGATTTATCTATTTGTTTTATTTATAAACAATGGTTTAAGTATTATACTTCTTGATTGTTGGTTATTTTTAATTTGATTGTAAAAAGATTGAATTTTGATCATCAAGCTAAGTGGGTTTTCAGTTTTGTGTAAAAAGAGGGTTTTGTTGATATGCTAATTTTAGTACTTTTGTTGTGTGTTAGGGTTTCAACTTCAACTTTGTATAAATCAAGGGTTTTGTGGGTTGTGCTTTTACTTCATAGTTTCAATTAATGGAAATGCAGCATTCTTTAAACATTATTGATTATTCAACATTTTGATTGTCATTTATGTTTCTAGGATACACTGTATTAGAAGTTATAGTGTGATTACTTTTTGGGGCATGTTTTTGGTGTGAAGTTATAGTCGTCAGAGTTGGTAATACTAACACGACGACATCGGCTCAGGATGTTGTGAGAGTACCGAAGCTGTAATTAAAAATATATTTATTGTGATGCATATCTAATTTATTTAAATATTTTTTTTTGCTAAACTAGATGTGAAACTACTCTCAAATTTACACTACAGCCGGTCCAGTTTTCAAAAATTTATGATATAATAAGATCAAATTCCTTTTAATGTTTTATTATAAATAATATTACATAATAATGTGTGCAACTTGTGACATTTGATCATGGTTCCACTCCTAAACGTATCGTAAGTTTTGTGTTCAAATAACTAACTGGTGTTAGATTATGGCCGACGTCGGTGCACAGACTACTATTGAACAAGCTAGTACTATCTGTGAAGGTCATTACATTCTATTATGGAACACTTTTTTATTAAGTTTGCTAGTAATTGTTTATTAAGATTCACAAAACCAATCCCGATGTGAAACTACTCTCAAATATACACTACAACCGGTCCAGTTTTCAAAAATTTATGATATAATAAGATCAAATTCCTTTAAATGTTTTATTATAATTAATATTACATAATAATGTGTGCAACCTGTCACATTTGATCCTGGTTCCGCTCCTAGAAACGGCAATTGTAAGGTTTTCAACATAACTAAAGTCAGAATTCAATATTCAACAACCTACATATATAAATACATACATAATATATAATATATATGCATATATATTGAACGGAAATTATTACCAGAAACGAGAGGAGAGACCCCAGAGAGGGGGAGGGAGTGACGAATAGTGCGGTAGAAAGTAGTTGTTTAGCGGAGACCAACAATAAAGTTGTTTAGCGGAGACCATTGCCGGTGCCAGTGACGTTGCAGACTGACAATGTAGAAAGACGGGAAATATGTTGATCGGGGGTTTTGGGTTTGTATGACAGAGGTCAGTGGTGATTAGGAACGTATTTGTTTTTAAGGGGTTTGGATGGTTTTTATAGTTTTGTATCTGCTTTACAAGTACGCTAACTATTAATTTATTACCGTTTGATATGATTTGATTAATTAATTGTTGCTTTACGAATAAGCAAACATTATATTAATACCGTTTAAATTACTCGTATTATTTTTACTTGTGGGGTAAATTTATTTATTTATGGGATATCCGGAGGTATTCAAAATATATTATTTTATTTGTGATAGCTTTATATATTTAAAAATAAATGTAAGTCATCGATTTTTATATTTTATTTCATGTATATCAAATTCGAATATAAATTTTATAAAATAACTGTAAAATAACACAAATACCAATGTATTTACATACAAAAAAAAAATATAAGTAATGTAAAATAAAAAAATAAGTGTATTTTCATCCTTGTACTTTTCTTCAATGAGTTTTTAGCATAATTTGGTATAAACATACAAATTTGAGTAACTTACAAAATTATTTTCAAATACGCAAGACCTACAAAAAAAATGATATAGTTGGGTGACCTTCGAATATATAATCCCTTTATTTATCTGCTTTACAAATATACGAGCTTTTCACATACATAGTACTATATAATTAAATAAAATAAATAATAATGAAATTAATTATCTGCTTTATAAATAAGCGACTATTTAAATATTTAAATTGATATCTTTAGAAATAAGTGACTATTATACTACCATTTGATATAATTTAGATTAAGTAATTAGTTACTTACAAAGTACTATCATAATGGATTTTAGCTAAATGTCTAGTATGTGAGATTTGGTTATTTGTGGCTTATGAAGATTGTTTCAATTTGAATTCATGGTCGTTGCATAAAATTTTTGAATGAGGAAAATTGTAATAGGTGGTGTATTTTAATTTCGTGGGACATAGTGTAAAGTTTTTGGTGAGTGTCAATGTACATTGAGCTTCGAAGTTTATCAATTTTTTTCTTATTGAAAAAGTATTAAATAAATTATCATATGTGATATTCGTTGTAGTCTTATAAGTAGATCTCTCTCGTAATTTCATTTTCACTAAACTCACTGTGTACTCGTTTGAACTCAAAATCTTTTTTTATCACCAAACTAATATCAAGTTGCTTTGTGCAATTTAAGACAAATTTAATAAGAGTAAAAGTGGCACTTTTAAGGATTAATTGTTTATTTTCCAAAAATAAGGATTCTTTTTATCCTTATTTCCTTCTGAGTCAAGTTTGGTAAATAAGAACAAAAGCCGTTCCCGCGTGAGAATTAAACAAAAACCCACCTTTTGTGTCTTTCTTTCTTTCTTTTGATTATTTATTTCGATTTCGATCAATCGAATTACTCCTCATTCCTCAATCGCTTATGATTCCATTAATCTATTTCTGAATTGGGTTTCAGTATTTGCCACAATTGAACCGAAGGTTAGAGTGATTTATCTATTTGTTTTATTTATAAACAATGGTTTAAGTATTATACTTCTTGATTGTTGGTTATTTTTAATTTGATTGTAAAAAGATTGAATTTTGATCATCAAGCTAAGTGAGTTTTCAGTTTTGTGTAAAAAAGGGTTTTGTTGATATGCTAATTTAGTACTTTTGCTGTGTATTAGGGTTTTAACTTCAACTTTGTATAGATAAAGGGTTTTGTAGGTTGTGCTTTTACTTCATAGTTTCAATTAATGGAATGCAACATTCTTTAAACATTATTGATTATTCAACATTTTGATTGTCATTTATGTTTCTAGGATACACTGAATTAGAAGTTATTGGTGTGAAGTTTTCGTTGACATATAATTTTTATCAGAAGTTTATTAAATTGGTAGTCTTGACATATAAGCATGGATAATGGCATAAATTTGACTCGAGTATTGTACTGTATCTTGTATTATGCTGAGTTTGTTCTCCAGATCATATATCATATAGAAGTTATTATAGCAGAAAATATATATTATCAAGAATTTCGTTTAAATCAATAATTGAGTGGCCATTACTTTATAATTCACAAAACCAAGTTTTAATCATAGTGAATCTGTTCCTCCATCTTGCCCTTAAGTTTAAAGATTTATTTACATATTTGATTTTAGATCTTAGATTAGGGGTGAGAACTTTAAAACCCGAGATTATATAAGAATTTTATATTTGTAAATGTGTGTGTATTACCATAATTCTCCAATCGGTCATTAATATTTGATCACTTGCGGGTTTGGTATCGAATTAACAGTTGATTGGTCATACAAAGAAGGCGAATTTTTATTATAAATTAAAAAACTTTACGTTGAAATTTGTTGAAGGAAAGATGGAAATCGGAGAGAAATGATAAGGAGATGGTGGTCACACAGATCAGTATATGCAGGTTCGACAATCGAGTCACTGCAAAGATGCTTCTACACTACATGGAAGAAATAGCTGGACTAGTTTCAGGGGTGGCTCAACGGTAAAGCCAGTAAAGCAATCGCTTTAGGCCCCGAAATTTGTAAGGCCTCGAAATTTATAAGACCCCATATATATATATATATATATTTTTACTGTATGTGTTAATATATAAAAAAAAATTATTGTTGTTTATATATATTTTTTAATAATTATATATAATTAATAGATTTTCTTTTTTTAAGATACTTGATTTTTAAGGCCCCATTTACAAGGCCTCACTTTTATTCTTAAAAAAAAAGTCAATTAGTCAATAATAAATAAGGTGTTAATTAATAGATTTAATATAGTGAATATTTAAATGATACGCTTTTTTAATTCATATTCAACAAGGAGTCAAGGATTTTAACATATATTTTATGTATGGAATGTGTTTCTTGCGTGAGATGCAGAGGAACAACTAACAAAAGAAAAAACCCTCTGTTTTATTTTTGAACAGACAACACCACCGACAAAAAAAACCCTTTTTTTCTTTTCGGCTTGGAAACCTACGGCGGTAACACAACGCTTGATTTTTATTGTTTTTTGGGCTAAACATCACAGGAAAAAAAAAAGTTTGGTTCGTATTGATTATAGGAAAAATAATTAATATTGATTAATTATTTTAATTTGATTATTGCTCGAGTTTGGACTAGCATTCAATTGGTAATCTTGAAGTGTTCGTGTGTGGATCAACGTTTGAAGTTGCACTTGACTAATCACTACGACAATCTATCAGGTTCTATCGCTCCTTTTTTAAAGTTCTTTATTGTGAATTTGTGATTAGTGTCTAATAGATATTTAGATTTATCAATGTCAACTCGTAAATATGAGTCTGGTTACTCGAAATTGCAAAAGAAACGAAAACAAGAAGCTTTAGTAGAATCTCAAAGGGGGGCCCTAGATAAATTTGTAACAGGCACAAAAATGAAAAAATCAAATAATACTAATGAATGTCCTTCAACTAATCAAACTAATATAAATGATAATGAAGTGAATGTGGAAGAAGAATTAAATAATCAAAAGAATGATGTTAATCCTAAAAATCAAACTAATATAGATGATAATGAAGTGAATGTGGAAGAAGAATTAAATAATCAAAATAATGATGTTGATCCTAAAAATCATGTTGAACATGAACAAGCTAATGAATTTAACATGTGTCCTAAAAATATTTTTGATCCAAGTCAATGGACAAATATTGATAATAAGTTAAGGGAATTCTTAGTTGAAAATGGACCGATTAAATTTAATGAGGTGGATTTTCCAAAGGATGAATCCTCTAGGCACTTTAGCTCTTCATTATATGTTCATAAAACGTCAAATGGTGAAAAGTATGAAAGAAGATGGTTAGTTTATTCAATAGATTTAGATAGAGCATTTTGTTTTTGTTGCAAGTTGTTTAACATCAATTCAAGTAATAGTAAATTAACTAGTGAAGGTAGCAAAGATTGGAGAAATATTAGTACAAAACTAAAAAAACATGAAAGAAGTAGTGATCATATTACTAAAATGAGTATATGGATTGATTTAGAGACAAGATTAAAAGAAAATAATACAATTGATAAAGATATTCAAGATCAAATAAATAGAGATAAAGAACATTGGAAACAAGTATTAATAAGAATTATAGCAGTTATAAAATCTCTTGGTAAAAGAAGTTTAGCTTTTCGTGGAAAAAACGAAAAAATATATGAAGAAAATAATGGAAATTTTTTAGCAGCAATGGAAATGATTGCTGAATTTGATCCAATAATGCAAGAACATATTCGAAGAATTAAGAACAAGGAAATTCATAATCATTACCTTGGACACAATATACAAAACGAAATAATAAGTTTAATAGCATGTAAGATCAAAACTAAAATTCTTAAAAAGATTAAAGAATCTAAATATTTTTCAATAATACTTGATTGTACTCCCGACACTAGTCATGTAGAACAAATGTCTATCATACTAAGATGTTTAGATCTATCATCTAGTCCTATAAATGTTATGGAATACTTTCTTGGATTTCTAGAAGTAAATGATACAACCGGTAAAGGTCTTTTTGAAGCTATTGTGAATGAAATTAGTAAAATCGGACTTGATATAAATGATATAAGAGGACAAGGCTATGATAATGGGTCAAATATGAAAGGAAAACATAATGGCGTGCAAAAAAGATTTTTAGATATAAATCCAAGAGCCTTTTATACACCGTGTGGTTGTCATAGTTTAAATTTATTAATTTGTGATATGGCTACTTCTTGTTGTGGAGCCACCAAATTTTTTGGAGTTGTACAACGTATATATTGTTTATTTTCCTCATCCCCTCAAAGATGGAAAATCCTATTAGATCATCTACCAAACTTAACTCTTAAATCATTATCACAAACGCGTTGGGAAAGTCGAATAGAAAGTGTTAAGGCAATAAGATATCAATCACCTCAATTAAAAGATGCATTGTGGAAATTATATGATGTTAATAATGATCCTAAAGCTAAAAGTGAGGCTGAAAGTTTAGCTACACATGAACTAGCCGATTTTGAGTTTTTTTTGGGGATGGTTATTTGGTATGATGTATTATTTGTAGTTAATTCCGTTAGTAAAAATTTGCAAAGAAAAGATATATGTATTATAGATGCAATAAAACAATTAGAAGGTCTTGTTGAGTTCTTTATCAAATATAGAGTTAATGGATTTGAAAATGCTATAATTACCGCTAAAGAAATTGCTAACGAAATGAATGTAGAACCTAAATTTCATGAGAGACGTATTATCCATAGAAATAGACGATTTGATGATAATGTTGACAATGAAACCATAAAGACACCTCAAGAATATTTCAAAATTGATTATTTCTTATATATTATAGATAAAGCTATTTCATCTCTTGAAATTAGATTTGATCAATTTAAATTTTATGAAACTCTTTTTGGCTTTCTATTTAGCATATCAAAATTAAAGTCTCTTGAAGAAAAAGAATTAAAAGATAGTTGTCTTAACCTTGAAAATAATTTAAAATACAATGATTGTTCGGATCTTAACGGTATAGATTTATTTTCAGAACTAAGGATTCTAAGAGAAATCATAAATGTTGAAAATGACAAACCAATTGATATACTTAACTATATTAAAAAACTTGACTCTTTTCCAAATGCTTATATTGCATATAGAATTATGTTAACCATTCCCGTAACAGTTGCTTCAGCCGAACGAAGTTTTTCAAAGCTTAAAATTGTGAAAAACTATTTAAGATCGACAATGTCACAAGAAAGGTTAAATGGATTAGCTACTTTATCAATTGAAAAAGACTTAGTAAACGAAACTGATTTTAATGATTTAATTAAAGATTTTGCATCAAAAAAAGCGAGAAAAATAAATTTTATATAAAATAAGAATAAGTTAAAATTTATAGTAAAAAAGGCCTCATTTTAAAAGTTCGCTTTAGGCCCCCGATAGGCTTGAGCCGCTCCTGACTAGTTTTTAGATGTAGGCTGAAAACATCTGCAACGCCACGCGACATGTATCCCGAATTTGATGCCGACCTTGAAAACATACCCCTGTATAAGTAAAGCCCCGCTCTTTCTAATAAAAAATAAAAAGAGGGGCGAAGCGGGGGTTTGAAGTGACAAAGGCCTATGCTACAGTAAGAAAAAAAAGCAGGTTTCGGTTACGAAATCACGTACACCATACTGCTTAAGGAAATCCCAAATGGTATCTTTTAAGGTTTGGAGAAACGTGAATAAAAAGGTAATATCGAATTACTCGTAGAACCCTACAACACAACAGGCAACAAGTGAAGGAAAGGAAAGATCTATGAAAGCCTGTAGGAAAGGTTGCAGTAGATATGAACAAACCAAGGAGAACTAGACCTCACCACCACCACCGTTAAAGCTCGTATTCTTTGACAAACTCAGCCATACAATTTTTACCTTCATTGGCTTGCAGACACACCGCCAAGCGCCACCAACTCAGAAGTCCCGCACCAGATAACAGAGTGTGCTTCCGGGCAGCTTTTGGTCTTTTCCGTCCAGATAACGGAGTGTGCTTCTTCACCACAACTAGCACTGACCCTGTCATGAAGTCCTGCACCAGATCAACTGAGCTTTTTTGCCGGCTGACAGTTGACCGCCGTTGCCGCCGCCGGCCACCGCTGATCAGAAAAAATTAAGGATATTGCACATACTACACCCTCCTTGCTCGAAGCCAGAAAGGGGATAAGTAATGCAACTTGGAAAATACATCACTGATCAGAAAAAATTAAGGATATTGCACATGCTAAAAAACCAGATTGCAATTATATGAACGAGTGTACTAAGCATCTTCAAGAATGCTACAAGTGTCTGAAATTAGTGTAATCCACTCCCGCAAACTTCACAAATGTCCATAGTGCCAGACAAAAGTTCAGATTCTTTCTGTGATAAAAATTGTAAGGAGCTCCAAATGGAAGTGATCTTTAAGTAAAACAACTATGAACTGAAATGAAGGAACAAACATGCATACTAATGCATCCAAACTCCCATACAAAGCAGCTTGAATGGGAATGGCACCTAATTATACATCAGACGACCATTTGAAGTTTATATTATGAAGTGCTCAAACGAATAATGTATATCATACCCACAACTCTACTAAAAATACAGTCACGAGAACTTAAAGATGCAGTTTTAATCATGTGAATCATTAAGAGATAATACAATGAAAACGGCTACTAACCTCATGAATTTCACAAACAAAGTCGAGGAAAGAAACAAAATTTTGAGGGACAGATTCAGCAACTTGCAGAGAATACATGTTGCCGTCCAAAGAATAATCATGTGAACCGGATGTTTTGTATGGACTAAGAGCGGTTATTGCCTTCTACTTTGTTTCTTTGACCTACCAACCATGCGGAACTATCATTTCAAAAGAAAACTCATTTTAAAAAGGTTATGTCCTGTCCAGGGCAGAAATCGCATACTTTTATGGCTAGAGCTAAAGAGATAATATGTACTATCAACAAATTTGACTGAATTTGTGCTCTGTCAGAAGGCTTCAGTGGCTACATATAAAAAGTTAAGTATCACAAAAACCTTACAAATTACAAGTTCAAGATGATATGAATGAATAAACATACAACCTTCCTGCAGTATAGACATTGGTAAACTCAATGGTTAACCAAATCAATCAACATGCCAATCTCAGTAAAGATGTTACAGATAAAAACACGTTACAAGCCGTTCAAGCACAATATACACGAATTTTCAAACTTCCCTCTTTCTACTTCAGACTTTCTAACTATCAAATTATGTAAAAACAGCATCTGAGAAAATGGCCCAAACACATGATCATATATAAATATGAAGATCCCTATAAACCTGCGAAACATCCCAGAACACTCCTCGAATTAAGAAAATAATGCTCAGCGCTGGGCCCACCCAAACTAGCTGGTTCTTCTCAATTGATTTCCTGGAAGTGAACACAAACATTGCGATTCATTGATAACAACCAAGTACCACCGAAACTATCCATCACCAGACTATGTTAATTAAAGTTAGTATGGAACTCATCAGCAGCCTTCTCATCTCCAAATAATAAATTCACCGAAAGCTAAATTGGTTTTTTTCTTTTTTATGTCAGCCAGGATCATAGGCTGCCAGTTTTCAAAGCCTTACTCTTTTCATAACAGAATTGGCTGATCACTCTTCATGATATTTCATCAGAAAAACAGAAACAGTAAGGTTTTCAACGTAACTAGGAAAAATAAAGACGTAGATCAAAAGGCAGATATAATATGGAGATGGGAAAGCAGATCATTGATATTATTTTCTTATAAAGAAACGGCAATTGTAAGGTTTTCAACATAACTAAAGTCAGAATTCAATATTCAACAACCTACATATATAAATACATACATAATATATATGCATATATATTGAACGGAAATTATTACCAGAAACGACAGGAGAGATCCCAGAGAGGGGGAGGGAGTGACGGATAGTGCGGTAGAAAGCAGTTGTTTAGCGGAGACCATTGCCAGTGCCGGCGACGTTGCAAACTGACAGTGTAGAAAGCGGGAAATATGTTGATCTGAGGGTTTTGGGTTTGGATGACAGAGGTCGGTGGTGATTAGGGACGTATTTGTTTTTGAGGGGTTTGGAATGGTTTTTATAGTTTTGTATGTGTTTTACAAGTACAGTAATTATTTATTTATTACCGTTTGATATTATTTGATTAATTAAATGTTGCTTTATGAATAAGCAAACATTATATTACCGTTTAATTACCTTTTTATTTTTACTTATGGGTTTTCAGTTTTATTTATTACCGTTTTATTTTTACTTGTGGGTTTTCAGTTTTATTAATTAAATGATTCCATTAATCCATTTCTGAACTAGGTTTCAGTATTTGCCATAATTGAACCGGAGGTTAGTGTGATTTATCTATTTGTTTTCTTTATAAACAATGGTTTAAGTATTATACTTCTTGATTGTTGGTTATTTTTAATTTGATTGTAAAAAGATTGAATTTTGATCATCAAGCTAAGTGGGTTTTCAGTTCTGTGTAGAAAGAGGGTTTTGTTGATATGCCAATGGGTTTTGTTGATATGCCAATTTTAGTACTTTTGCTGTGTGTTAGGGTTTTAAGTTCAACTTTGTGTAATTAAAGGGTTACGTGGGTTGTGTTTTTACTTCATAGTTTCAATTAATGGAAATGCAGCATTCTTTAAACATTATTGATTATTCAACATTTTGATTGTCATTTACGTTGAAATTTGTTGAAGGAAAGATGGAATCGGAGAGACATGATAAGTAGATGGTGGTCACACTGATCAGGATACGCGGGTTCGACAATGAGTCACTGTCAAGATGCTTCTACACTACATGGAAGAAATAGCTGGACTATTTTTTAGATGTAGGCTGAAAACATCTGCAACGCCACGTGACATCTATCCCGAATTTGATACCAACCTTGAAAACATACCCCCGGTATAAGAAAGGCCCCGCTCTTTCTAATAGAAAACAAAAAGAGGGGCGAAGCGCCCATTTGAAGTGACAAAGGCCTATGCTACAGTAAGAAAAAAAGCAGGTTTCGGTTACGAAATCACGTGGTCGAACTATAAAGAACGGGAGGCTAAGGTTACGAAGTAAGGTTAACTGGTTAAGGAAAGCTAAGGTAGAAGGTCAGTGATTACGAGAAAGTCAAACCTCATTCCTTTGTGCATTTTGTAGATCCTGATTCGGTCAACTCGGCTGTAGAAGCTGCAGGAACAGGTCAACTTGGTTCTTGAAAAATCCTTACTAAATGAACGAACATTGAAGGAAGGAAACACCCTTAAAGTTATCAGATGTGGTTCTTGAAATTGGGCTGTTGACTAGCTGCGATGATTTCGCTGTTGGTTGGAGAGGTCCCGTTTCTGGAGTTAACTTTCTTATTGACCCATTTGATTGTAGCTTTATATTTCTTTTCACGAAGACACTGCATTTTCTTTTAAAGGAACCGAGACTCACGCAGTGATAAAATGCAATTATAAGGTCAAATTTTTTACGAGGGACGTTAATGTGATTAAAGTGTATGATGAGCACTTGGTTTTGGTTTTGGTTTTTCAGTTGGCAGCGTCCCCTTTTATATTTTGTAGAACTGCTGATGACGATATCGTCAGCATGCATCCATCTGAAAGAAAGGTAACCCCCAAGAATTCAAATTGATATGACTTTTGTCGAAAATGCTACCCATTGTTACTTTCACTGCTTGACATGAAGTTTTAACACTTCGAAACAAATTACAAACCTAAGTTCACATTGTTACTTTTATCCCCTGCAGGACATCATAGATCTTTTCACAAAGAACATGGTTAACGACAGTCTTGGTGCAATTTGCAACGCACACGTAGTCCATGCTGATATGAGCGATTATGGAGCTCTTGACGAAATATGCATCAAATTAGCAGAGCTAGCAGCTACGGTCATTGATTTCCCTAAAACTAGCAAGATCGTGAACATGCCACCCAAGCTTAGCCAAATCTTTACCCAGACTTCTTGGGCAAAGAAAAGTTTAAAAGTTATAAATCCAAAATGATACTCGGGAAAGTATACCAACAAATTCATGAATGTTACAGCACAGATGTCACTACTTCTCCCGAGCTTCAAATCCAACCGTCAAACATCCCGTATGATAAAGATCTTGAGGTTCATGAAGCGGAACCTTTTTAAATGATGCATGGGGATGTAAGTTGTCATATAATCGATCACTAAGCAGGCTTCTTGGACCGTAAAAAGTAGCTCGGGATGAAGAAATTGTAACGGGTCACATTTGGTCAATGCCCAAACACAGTAGCAAGAAAAAAGTTGAGTTGAAAGAAAGAATTAAACATGCATACAGTGCATTGAGGAAGGAGTTCAGGAAGGTGTTTGACCAACTAGATCCTGAGTTTGACCAGATTTTCTGAAGAGGAGAGAAACCTGATTTTGGAGGGAAAGGTGTCAGCTTAGTACCAGGTTACTTATCATCGGACTTGGGTAAAGAAAGCATTGAAAATGCAAGAACCTGACATTGAAGGCGAAACAGTAAATCTAAGCTTTGCATGGATTGCAGCTGATTATCTTGCTCGAATCAAGATTAAGCGTAGGGGAGCAGGAGAGAGGAATTTACAGTAGCCGATTGATTTGTTTGGAAGGTATCTTGCTGATCTTATGTGATTGGTACTGGTTTATACTTTGGGCTGCACGGCCACTTTTCCATTTCTAGAGGTTCTGTTTTATTATATATCGTTTATATAATAACTATGAAAGCTCTGATATATATTATCTATGAATTGTAGTTACCATTGGCATGAACTAGTTGGTTAGTTCTTGGAACTCTTTTTGGATATGTTTACTTTTAAACGAAATGAAGCATCAAGTTCCTAGCTTTTCACTTGGAACTTTTTACATCTGTTGATCTGGAGCTCCATATTAATGACAGTAGTAATCTTTTTGGAAGTTCTAACCGTTTAGAGTCGATCGGCTTAAATAGATTGACTGGTAGATTAATTGGGAGAATGCTGGTGTTTGAGGGGTAGAAAGGTGATTTGGTTGTAGCCTGTGAAGGGTAGGAACGTAATTTGGAAAGCAACGATCATCATTAGTTGTTGTAGGTGATCTCTATACTTTAGGTAGACATGTTTACCAGCAAATTATTAGGATTTGTGATAGGATTAATTATATGTAAATGCCTTTGGTCGTGTAACCAAGACAAATGATAGTGTTACTAACAATGGTTAAGTTACATCCCAAGCCAACTCGGCCAATTTTGTGCTACTGTCGAGTCAAAGATTTTGACCTCTTCGACTGAAGCCAATTTGGGAGATGATCTCTATCTATGTATGAGCTTCATGTTTCGGTGTTCTGAAAATTGTGGTGAGAAGATGATATTCAAAGACTTTTTGATTTAGAGTAAGAATGGTTGTAGGTTGGTTTCTTGAATTATATGAATTGACTCTGCATTTGGTCTTTTTGGACCTTTTTTCTACCCTTTTGAATCCATGGCTAAGCAAGATGACCAGTAAGCACTCAAATAGTCAAACCAACTAATATTCTACCCAAAAAAAATTAGAATAAAATAAAATAAGTCAAGAAAGTAAAAACTAGTTACTCTTTTATACAAATGAGTTATAGCAAATTACCAAGAATACATAAATAGTCTATTAAAATCGAAAAAGTTTATTGTAAGTGGTTTTCCTATTTATAAGTGTGGGGTGTGTTTGTCAATAGAAACTTGAGTTGAAGCTTTATATAATTATATGGAGTCGAAAGTTAAAATTTATAATTTTTTAAAAATATTTGAAAAGATAGCTTGAACTTAAAATGTGAATTTACATAAAAAGATAATAAAACATATTATTATAAAATAAAAGGTATTTAAGTAATATAACTTTTCATAAGCTCTAAAAAGTTACTTTCACTCGATTATTTATTTTTAACTTATTTTTTTTATAAACTTTTAAAGTTTTACTCATCAAAAAAAAATTTGTAGTTTAAATATTGTAAAAATATAAATTTAAACTATTATAACCTCCAACAAGTTAGTTGACAAACATACCAAGATTACAACTATTTTCTATAGCATACACTGTTTTATTGGACTGTAGTTCGATGCTAAAATGTTGATTGATAACAAGTACATCTGACCATTTCTTAGCAAGAATTTATAAAAATATTGAAGTAAAATTACTTTCATCAATATTAATCATTAATAAAAATAACTTGTATGATTAATCATTTCATTAGTTAGTTACATATGAAACTTATGAATTTATTTGCCGGTTACATTAAGTTATTCTATAATGTCATCCACAAATTGAAATGAAAAGATGCCAAAATTTGACTAGGCCAAGTCATAATTAGATTGAAGGTGACATGCCGAGAATTTATTTAGAAGGTAGGCCAATAGTACCAATGGGGAAACTACCATGAGAGGATATGAAATAGAATTACTAGTCGTGTCTCACTATCAATTTCTAATTAAAATGGCATGACCCACAAACTTCTTGTACCCTTTTTCCTCTTTGCAATTAAGGAACATTAATTTTGGAACCCTATTTTAAGGCCTAGTGTCACTTATTGAGCAACATACAATGCATATATCTACGTCTTTATACTTGTTTTACTATTGATTTACAAGATTATTATAAATAGATTTATAAGAAGACATAATTACCCTCGACAAATATCAAATCAAGTTATATATTAAAAAAATCTAAAATATTATAAATATTAACAATTAAATTTTTTTTTCCTCTTCAATTAATTTATTCTATCTCCGTTTCTATACAAAACTACTTCCGATCATAAACGTTATTTTTTTCTGACAAGACTGTCTTCGTAGATGAAAAGATCGATTTTCAACTTAGACGTACTACGTTCGTATAAGAAAAATTTAGGTCAAAATTTGACACAATTATTGATTACTTAAAAAGTGTGTATGTCGTTCAATTTTTATTTTTTTAATTAAAAAAAAAAAAAAATTAAATGACACGAGCCCCTTATTTATGTCAAAACTCGAATTGATGCCTCTGCAAATTTCTTGTAATAGGGAGAATTGGGGCCGTTGCCCTTTCTAACTTTCGTGTTTTTATGTTCTTTCTTGCCCTCTTAGTCACTTTCTAAGAGTGGCAATCTTATATATATATATATATTTGCCGTTTCCAAAAAAAAGATTGATCAATATTATATGATTAACATGACATATTAATTAAGAATGTCGCATTCGGACATATTTTAAGTTGATTAACATGAAAACGAAGTTAAATATGCCTCGTATATTAAATGCTTGTATTGTATGATTTGATTATAATGAACCAAAAATGCAACATAATTAAATAGCTAATTGTCATTTAGAGCACCGAGAGTGGAAGTGTAATCGCCAACGTTTTTCGCTGTGAATGCCGATCTCTAGGCGTTTTGACTCTCCATCGGCGTTCAGCATTCAACGTCGGTGATTGGACCAAAACCATGAGTTCTTCTTTCTTTTCTTATTTCTTTTTTCTTCTTTTTGTTTTGTAAATGGATAATGTAGAATGGAGAAGAACCTATGTCGGCCAGGAGGAGTAAAAGACAGTTATGTAATAAGTGAGCCAAGTTTTAATATTGGGTTAGGTTTTTTGTGGCTTTTATTTTCTTAGCCTATAATCTTCAAAGATGATAAATTCATATAAATGTTAGTATACTATATCATTTTTAATTTGGTAACATAATTAGTTTTAACTAATTTATTGTGTTATTTGTTTTAATTTTATTAAGTTAATTACAATTTAAAATAATGATAATAAAAAAAGGACTGAACGACACTAAAAACTCAGTATCAACTAATATTCCAGTTCCTATACCCAATTTCAACTGAAAAATACTAAAGCGAATGTTAAAACCGTACACATGTGAGGTAGCCAAATCTCTTAAACTCACTATAAGTTGCATTATAACAATCTTCGAATCATACGTTGGTTTCAAGATTTTATCTATTTTTATGATTACTTCATTTATCAAAAAGTTTCTTTTGTTGTCTCAACCGAAACCGATCGATCCTCATCCTTTCGGATTTTTTAAAGTACGTAATTATACCTTGCCTTTTTTGTACATAAAGTAAATGGAATTTATCATGAAATCCCTCAAATTCCCACTTCATAAGTTGCAAGAGCACACATTCGACAAGTCGAAATCATATCATATAATTTGGTAATAATCATAGTAGCCTTTTGTACTTTATGATAAAAGGTTATAGGCTTATTTTGTGAAACAATAACAACATACTTTACACACAAGATCACATCTTTTTACAAGATACATTAATAAATTTCAACATCCAATATATTCAAGAAATATCCTTTTCCTACTAATAATTGTGTTTCACTATTTCATCTATCCACGTGGCATTCCTTCATTCCTTCAAAGACCCCCTTTGACTTTTCTAAGTTGCTGGCTTTTGCTCTAGTTCAATTTATTTAAACTTAACTAAATATATTAGTCCGTATTCATCTTAACGATAATTAGACAACCTTTTTTATAACTTCCGGTATATAAAGGTATATGCTATTCGCCGTTTTGGTGACTTGAATTTGATAAAAACTAGTAGCTTAATTTAACTATTAACTATACAAAGTGAAGGTGGAGTAGAATCCCAATTAAGCAGTTCTTCTATCATTTGCATAACAACCCTATTTTCTTCATCTATTTCTTGATCACAAGAACCACCATTCTCCACCATCGGGGAGGTCGTTTCCTTAACCGTCCCTTCCTTTCTCTTGCCACCAAGTTCAACCTTCATCACCCAACCCGAATCTGACCCTTTTCCAGGTCGTTTTTGCCATACTCCAAAATGAGAGTTATTGCTATCAAGACGTAAACATGTAAGTGAAGGTGATGGATCTTTGCAACATTTACGTAGCTTGGCTGCTAGGGCGGCCGGAGGAATCTCTGTCTCTGATAATGAACAATTGTCGGAAATGTTCTTGTTTTTTGCCGGAAAATTTGTCTTTGCGCTTTGTCCGTTCATCAAAATAGCTGCTTGGTCATATGCTCTTGCTGCTGCTTCTGCGGACTCAAATGTTCCAAGCCAAATCCTTCTCTTTCTATGGTACAAAATGGATTGTATTAAAATTAGTATGCTTGCTATTGTATCAACTATTACAATAGTTGTCGGCAAAAATATGTGTACATTATATATATTTTTTTAAAATCTAACACTACAACATGTTGTTGGTCGGTCACGTACATCGCTAGGCCAAATACAGGTTTATGTTGTGTATAAATTACTTTCTACTTGTCATTTAAACGTTATATTGAAACACTCACAATTTACAAAAGACCTATACAATTAAAAATCAAAATCGTTATCATTTTATATTAAGATACAGTCTAAAGTTTCATAGACCGATGATTCATGTTGATATTAGCATACGAAAGAACAGTAAATTATACGTTTTATACGTGTGTTTGCTATTTTATCTAGTTCGTTCATTTGTTAACACGACCAATTAACTTCGTTCGTAAAGTTAATAAATTGAAGAACATAGAAGTAGAACCCGGTTAGATATATGCAAGATTGTTTAAAAAAAAAAGAAACAAAAAAACTATATATATTGATGCTTAGTTCTTTCTTTGAATTAAATTGAGACCAATGAGTTTCTTGAATGCACAATGAAGTTTTTGATATTAAAAGCCACTGCAAATGTTTTGAAAATAGTTAGAAAAATGGTAAATAGTGGACTTACAAAAGTGGGTGTCTGATCTCTGAAACCCAAGATCCCCATTGCCTTTGCCGGACACCTCTAAACTTCTTCGATTGTACCATGATATGTTTATTATAAATATGTGTTTATGGCTTCACTGACACAACAATTTATAGAAGATGATAAAGATATAATTGATCAAAGATGGTATGGTATAAGGAAGAGGAGAGTGAGATCATTAAATGTTATGGGTATAAGTTTAAATGGTTATATATATGTTTATTTATGTGTGAGCGCGCACATCTTACCAATTTTGTGGAAAAGTACGAGTGCCTTCAACACTAATTAGGCTAAAATGAGAGACTAAATTTACAAAAGCGTAAAAGTTTAGGGGTAATATATAAAAAAGAAAAATACCTATACAGTGGCAATTAGTTAACAACACATAATTTATGTGCTACCAAATAGTATTCTATGTGTTTACAAGAATAACACACATGGTACTAAAAGTATGTATTATAGGTGATGTTAAAGCAAAAACTAACTTAAATTATAAATTTTATTTTGTTAAATACACACTATTAACCTCTCGTTTCGCTTCGATAGTATGTAAGCTTCCAAACTATTCGAATTTCGTATATGTATCCTTTGTTTAAAAGGGGAAGTATTTAAAAGTTTATTTAACTTTAGATCTAAATCTACTTTATATATCAAACTTTAAATTATTATTATTTTATTGTGCATTTAACCGTATATTTATTGATGTATATAGTATTAATAATTGAAAGTTTGAAATATAATAGAAACGTTTTAAGTTGTATATATATAGTAGCACTTCGATTAAAATTGAATTATTTACGAAAGAAATATCACTTCTTTAGATTGCCAGTAATATATAATGTAAGGTTAAATGTAAAAAATAACGGTGCACATAAACAGTTTGGAACTATCAGAGCTACTAAACCGAATTGGGATCTAACTAGAACTGAACACCCGAAGTACAACATCGTCATTCTTGCTTATAATTTTTAACCTTAATAGTTTGTGGTGTGGTCCGATTCTAGTACCGCTAAAATCAATTTGAACCGTCCAAATCAACTTACTAATAGTAATACCGAAATTTATATTAATAATGGGTAGATATATAATAGATATCATATCCCTTCATTAATCATAGAGATACATACTGATTATATTATGAGACTTAGTTGCAAAGTAGTTAATATTTGTAATTGTCAATATATATATATATATATATATTTAATTGCACGTGAACAAACACGTAATTTAATAATTCTCATAAGTTCTTAACTTTTTTTTTATTCTTATTTGAACCTCCATACACATATATATATGTATGTATGTATATATATATATATATATTTTAAACAGCTTGAAATATATTAAAAAGTTAGCAAATAGCTAACAAGAGTTACAAAGAAAATGCTAAAAGAGGGTTTTGAAGTCAAGAGACCCTATTACAACTAACTTTTCTATTATGATTGACAAACCAAGTGAATGAAAGATCAACAATTGAGTCTAATAACGAATTTTTTATGAGCTTCTTGACGTTAAAAATCATTGCTTTCAAAACTTCCAAATCACTCAACTTGTAGTCATTATAATTGCATGGAAAATGAGTCTCTACTTTAGTAAAACGTCTGTAGAATCCAAATACATAATATTTTTTTTCTTGAACATCAAACTTCATCAACTTAATTTAAAGTAGAGTTTCAATCACTGAATTGCATATAATATATGTTTTAAAACTATATGAATCATTATTTAGTATTCACATGTGTCATATTTATATTTGTTTATTAAACTTCAATAGTAAAAAACTTTTAAGGCGATATATTAAATAATCCAATTAGCTGTATTAATAACGGCAAACATTTGGTTATATTTTTATTGTCAAAATAATTTTTGTTCACGGATGAATTATAAGCTAATTTGAAGAGTTTTCTCAATATGTGTGTGTTTCTGGTTTTGAATCAAAATCGCAAGAACCAAACCGAACAAAAACTGTAATTACATGATGCAATTTATGATCCTTGACTTTTCTTTTATTCGTTCGTGGTCCGCTTTAGTTCTGGTCCGGTTTAATTTGGTTTTTAGAGAACGTACACCCCTAGTGAACGATACCATAAAGGAAAGTTAAAAGAGATTGACTTTAGAGTACGGTAACTAGTGGTAAGGGCCTGATGGATATGTGTAATTGATGATGATTTATGGAGTGCGAAGAAGTATTGAAGCCGACGTAACAACATTATAGTTACAGTTAATTTATTTTATATATGTACCATTGAACGGCCTAATCTTAGTGTGTCATCGCATAAGCTGAAAATACCAACCACAAAGCAAAATTTATTGAAAAGATAATAATTGAATTTCGGTGTATTATGATTTATTAATATAAGGTACTAACTAAAACTAAAAGCAAAATACAAAATTTTAAAATAAATTACGACGTAAAATAATTTTACGAGTAGATAATAATTAATTAACATTATATAATGTATTTTGTTTGAATTTTAGGTGATAATTTGTATTAATAAATAAAAATAAACTAATTTAAATCAAACGTAGTATTTAACATTGCTAACAATCGTTACACTAAAACTTTAACGGTTTTCTTTTAATTTTTACATTAAATTAAATTAAATAGTAAATAAATAGTCACAAATTGAAAATTTAGTAATTAATATTAATTTTGAAAGTTTGTTATATACACTAACATTTTTATAAAATTTTATTGCATTCTCATGCAATAAACACGTTTTAAATTAGGGTTTACATATTTAAAAAAATTAGGATTTGTTTTTCTGTAGCAATCTATATATTATACGAGACTCAATGTGATGTCACGATCCACTTTGTAAAAAAAAAAAAAATATTACACGAAGTTTTACTGTGAAAATTTATGTAAAAAGGGGTATGAAGCTTTGTCCATAAAGAAGATTTTCTATAAAAACAATTACATTACGTATATAAAACATATAAAACTTAATATTTGAGTTTTTATAATAAATATTTAGAAAAATAATATATACGTCTAAACTTTTCAGCCTAAATCTAGACCTACAAATATGATTGATAGGTATGAAAAATTGATTGGATAAAATTAAGGGAGAAAAAAATCCAACCGATAATTAGGTCTAATTTTAAATCTATATAAGTATGCATTTATAATACTACTTTAATTTTTATTTATATCTATATATACCTATAAAATATTTCACTTTCTCTCATTTATAAATTGGAATTTTAAAAATGGAAACTTAGTCAAGATATACCATATCATGATGATGTTAATTGGCTTCTTCAAACTATTCTACTAAAAACATTTATAATTATCATGGACGTAAATGCTTATTTAAACATGATGTACGATTTTTGTTTTCTCATAATCATTTTTTGTAGCCTTTACAACATTCATTATCATACATTGTGAATTGTGTTATAGTTGTCACATATTTAAAAGCGCTTATAGTGATCTTTCTAAAAATGTATAGTTAAAAGAATCATGAAACTGCATATAAGTAGTCATGCCAATGATTTTAAGAGTAGGTGATATATGATTTTTGAAATAGCAGAGAACTTTTTCATATTTTCAAAATGCATTTTTAAATCAAAACTTAAACATTCAAGACAAATAAATAACGAAAAATCTTTTATATCAAAAAAATTAAACACATAATAACTTTTTTTCTTTTGCTGATTTTTAAATATTATCCGCCGCATCACAAGATAATCGACTTAAACTCATTTGTCACAAAAGTGTTATTGATTACTCATTTCATGAGAACGAAGTTGTTGGATACTCAAATTGACAAACTTTGAACTTTCTTGTCAATTTGCTTTATTGAATTTCTTTAAAGAAAATATAAGTGTCACTGTTTCTTGATAAAAGCAATTGCAATAAAAGATCGCACCTACATAAATTTAGTGTGATACTTGAATATTCATTTGGCCTTCATAACCACCAAGAGTAAATGACATAGACCATTTAGGACCTCATCAAGTCTTCTGTCCCATATACTTCACTATTTTAATAAAAAAACTATGATCTTGTGACTTATGGTCTTGACATACATTGAACATTATTGTTCCCAATTTACTTAACTCAATATTACATCATCTTGGTACATATTTTCCTTTTTAATACTTGGCAGGACATTGACTAGTATAATTCTTTTTTACATGGATTATAGTTTTTAAATTTGTAGTCTTCAAATTTTAAAGTACTCTCAATAAAATTTGGCCCATGAAAAAAGTTACTTATTGATATTGATATTTATAACTTCTGTTAGATGTGTAGCAAAGGGTTGGGCTATTTGTGTATGGATCCATATTTGATATAAAGCGAGGTCCAGACTAATAGTACGGATTGACAATTGGACCAATTTGGATTACCTCAAAACCTGGATTTCTCAAAAGAGACTAATATTTATGCTTTTGATTGAGATAAAACGTTACAGAACTTCAATCATGATTCTTGGGATCGACTCATAACCGAATTAGTTGAAATCTAGGTTGGTTTTGAAACAATATTCGGTTTGAAGTGTTATATTTGTTTGGATTTTGTCCGAGTTAATGTATTTGTGTCGGTCGTCGCTTGAGAGGAATATCAGAAATGGTTTGTAGAATGGTAGTAAGAACAAGAATGGACTATATCGAAACGAATAAGATATATAACACATAGTTTTTATATAGTGGTCGGTAGATGGAATTTTGTGATAAATTAAGAGAAATGTTAATGTAATTAAGAGCCGTTAAAATTATATTCATGTAATTATTAGAGGAAAAATGACTTATTTTCATGAGACTCGAGTATACAAATTGGTAGTGAAAAGTGTATGTCATACTGTTAAGTCAAAAACTCGTTGACTTAAGTAAACTTAGTTTTAAACTGAGTTCTAGATGAAGAGGGATAAACAAATTTATTTATAGTTATGACTTAGTCTAACGACTTGTTGATTGTATTTCGTTTATATTAATACTAGCAAATACTCACATAACACAACGGTCTATATCGTAATGATAGGTAGCGGTAATGATGGTAATGGTGGAGCAATGAGAGATCGAGAGTATATATATGTTTTGAAAGTTTATTATAGACTTTTGTGTTTATATATTTATATATACGGTAATATCGTGAAATTTGATTTATATATAGTAATAATAATAGATATTAATTGGAAGTATAATTATTGAAATGATTAAAACGTTAGAAATTATGTAGGTGTAATTTCTGTGATTGAAGTGAAAATTAAGTCAATAACTCAAATGAATTACAAATAATTATAAATATAGATAATCGCGTATGTATAAAAGAAAAGGTAAACAATTATAACTTCAATAGTATTTTTTATCTAATTATTGTTTTGTAGAAACAACCCATATATTAACATAACCCAATTAACTAATTTGTTGTTCACGCAGCAATACAATTAGAACTTATACACGTACATGTTATGTATCGATGGTTAAATTTAAAACTACACAAGAAATAAACATGTCTTTTTCAAATTTCATGGTAATGGTCCATTCAAGTTCATCTTTCGTTAGTATGTAATGTCAAACGTTATGAAAATCTGAACTAAACGGGCCTAAATGTATGAACCTCTGTGAAATGATACTGGATAGATCAACAATGTGTATTTAATTTATCGGGATAATATGTAACATACTACAGTACAAGGGTATATATGAAAATATTTGTATGGACGAAAACTTACATCCTAAGTACATCCATAGCCCAAAGGCCACCTATAGTGGTTCGTTCTCAAGCTCAGGACGGATCACCACGAACCATCACAGACGGAAGGTTTTGTGGTGAACCGTTCTTATTGTAAAAACTATAGATTCAAGACGAAAAATGTGGGCCCTACCGATTATTTAATTGATTATTCGTTTTCTTTTTCACTTTTTTCTAGTTTCTTTTCTTTTTTAAGAAATAAAAATAAAGTGGAAGAAGATGAAGTACCTGCTCTTTTTTAGATTAACCTAATGGACATTTTTATTTATGAGTTTTTTAAAAAAAGAAAATTAAATTAACTAGTCCAATTAGTTAAATATAAAATCTAATTTTAATTGTATGTTAAAAAATTTTAATATCTATAACAAAAACAAAATGTATAAAAATATTTATGTTTTTTTTATTAATTAACGTATCCTTTATGTTATTAATTAATGTATCTTTTATTTTATTAATTAATAAGTAGTTTTTAAATTAATTGTAGTGTTTAATATTTAATTAGAATTAAATGTGTTTTTAAGAAAAATGAAAAATAAAGAAATTAATGGGTCACAGCTGTCCGTCGTGAGCTGTCGTCAAAACACCATTGTGGCCAGTGGTGAATAACATGTTGGTGATTTTTATCACCAATACGATTAAAGTGTAATTGGATTAAACTTGTTGACCAATACGATCATTGTAAATATTAAACAAGTAAGGTTTGTGCGGAGTGCACACTTGTTTTAATTTATTATGATGTCACAGGGGGTCTGGGGGCAACGCCCCGGGTAGCGGGGTTCAAGGAGTGGCAACCCCTGGTGGGGTCCAAGGGGCAAAGCCCCTGGCTGGGGTCGAGCTGATATTGCTTTATAGAAAATGTATTGAAGATTCAAATTTTGAATGAAAACTAGATTTTGACCTGCCAGTTTGGTAACCGTTTTTCCAACAGTTTTGGAACCGTTTGAAAAATGGTTTTATGGTCAGTTTTTTGGCATTCCAATCTGGTACGAACTTTCATAATATTCACATATTCTGTTTCTTGACTTTGAGTTTTATCCGATTGAATTTTTGATTGTACCATCGAAATACTTCAATTTGAAAGTGTTATCACGACTCTCAATTGAATCAAAGTAATCGAAATCTCTAATTTTTAACATAACAATTCGTCGTAACTGACATAGTATTTACGACGGATTACGAGGAGTGTTATAACTGCAGATGGTCTAAGTAACGAACACTTTAATAAAAAGATATCTCTTTCTTCTCGATGACCCAAAAGAATCACTCATTTTGAACTATACAAGCCCCTGTGGTCATCTCTAAACTCATTCTAAGATTCGCTTCATATATATAATAAGTTATTATATGTAGCCCTTAGGGTTATAAATAACAACGAAAATGTATAAGTGGTTTGTAAATAGCAATTAAAAAGTCAACTTCGTTGGTTAATGTTCACCGTTTAACTACAATTGATTAACAGTTTTATGGTAGTTGTTAGTATTCAATTGAGGATAGTACCTATTTTATGGTCCCTTTTATGGTAGTTACGATTTTAAACAGTCTTATAAGCTACAAATAGCAAAATCCATATAACATGTTATTTTTGTAATTCTATACAACATTAATGCATAATTTACATCTTATTTATGGTTAACTTTATTAGAGTGACAAATGGCTCCACATTTGCTCCATGGGACCATTCATGCAACCATTTTTGAGGACGATAAGTTGAATAATGGATGGGATTTTAAAGTCTGCTTCAAGGTCCATACTTTTTTGTATATATTTCCTCAAACTTAGTCTTTTAATTTAAATTTCCATAGAGAACTTTTTATACGTTATTATTTTTTTATATATATAATTAAAAAAAATACAATAGACGTATCTAAATTCTTTATTGTTTTTCCCTTTACAATCCAACAATCTTAATTTCTTTCGTATAATAACACTTTTGACTCCTTAAATATCTTAGTATTTATTTAAATGAAAAAATAGACCAAATTATTCATTTATAAAAATTAAAGAGTCTATAAACTATATAAAAATCAGCTAAAATACTTTATTCGTTTTATTAAAATTAAATTCGGCCCGCGTTATAGTGGGTCTATAAACTACATAAAAAATCGACCAAATAAAAATTAAATTCGACCCGCACATCACGAGTCTATAAACTATATAAAAAATGGCCACAATATTTTATTAATTTATAAAAACTTAATTCGTCTAGCGTTATCGCAAGTCTATAAACCAAAAACGATTGACCCTTAAATATTTGATGTATTTGTTTAAATCAAAAAAGTCGGTCACAATATAAAAAAATTAAATAAATATTTTATTAATTTATAAATGTTAAATTTGTCGCGCCTTATCGCGGGTCTATAAACTATATAAAAAATTTGCCACAAATCGACCAGTTATTTTATTCATTTATAAAAATTAAATTTGTCACCTGTTATCGCGGGTTTATGACCTAGTCTTTATTCTTTATATATAATTAAAAGATAATACAATGGAGGAATCTTGATCATTCGTCGTCCTTCTTTTTTGATCTAAGGGTGGATATTTAATATAGTAAGGGGTCAAAGTCAATTTTACTAATATGCCCATGAGCTTCAAAAAATAACACAACTAGCCGCTACAGATTTCATAATACTCGCTTATTATTTTATTCATTTGACACTTTATTGCTTTAAAATTATAGTTAAACTCTCACACTTTAATTAATATTTTTCATCACTCAAAAATTCAATTAAAGATGTTACATTTATTTTTAATTCTTTAAATATGTGTTAGCTATGTTAGCTACAATTATACTTAATTGTTAAATTTAATCATACATGTATTAATTAAATACAACATACGTAAAGGTATTTATATTTAAATACAAAATATAAAATAACAAATAGTTTACACTTATTTTATGGTGGATAACATGTTTTATTAATATCATTTTATACATGTACCATCTTACATCAGCAATAGTCTTTTTCTATTATTATAATAAGATCGTAATTCATTATACTTAGGTTAAATATATACTACAACGGATCTATAATAATTTAATTATTACAAATTTTCATGTCTACTTCAACGTACTTACGGAACAATAAGCTAGTTTTATTTACAGTAATACAAATACTTATTTGGTTTCTCGTCGAATGAAAAAATAAATAAAAAATTTGCATTATTAGACGTTAAAGTTAAAACAGAGTTTAAAAGTTATACCCTTAATTAATTATTTATGTTTCTTTTTAATTTCGCTACATGGAGCCAACAAGTCAAGGAAATGGGAAAAGGTTTTTAACTCAGTTGAAGAAAATGATCCTTTGTAGCCCTGAGGTAAATCGTGCGATACTCAAAAACTCAAATAAAAATGATAAGTATAATTTTTTATAAAAATTTTATTAGGTCGAGGATTCGAAAACGCAGCAGTCGATTTAGAAAAGGCGAGAGTTGCGAGAACCAGAATGATCGAGAATGAACCAAAGAACTTTGGTTCGAGTCCTTTTCACATATATTGTGCAGATAATGTTTCAAACATTATATTCAACGTTAAATACGAGAATCCTGTTGGCGCGACTCTAATTGGTGAAGCTTACCTCCCAGTCGAGGAAGTCATTAACGAAAATGAAGCGGACCGATGTCTACGGATACTAGACGAAATCGTAACCTGATACAAGGACGTTCTAGGATTCATGTGAATTATACCCTGATGCACGTATAGTTGATGATAATATTACATCATTTAATTTCTGAAGGGTATTATGAGCCCAAAAGATGTTGGGAGGATATTTTCTAGCGATTAATGATGCGAAACATTTGATCTATATAACAGGGTGGTCGGTTTATACGAAGATTGTATTGGTTCGGGACCCTTGGAGGCCGAAACCGGGTGGGAATGTGACATTGGGTGAGTTATTGAAGCGAAAAGCCGATGAAGGTATGGATGTGTTAATGCTTGTTTAGGATAATAGAAGTTCGGTTGAGGCGTTGAAGAAGGACAGGTTAATGGCGACATGCGCACCAGTAGAATTGGCCTAGTTAGCGACGATAAAAATCATCGCCGCTAAAGTATGTCTTAGAAAGGTCACATCTAATTATCTTTAGCGACGATTTTTTTTAAATGAAGAATGTGTGGGTCAGGTTTTCACATATTATAGACCTATTTAGCGACAAAAACATTGTCGCTAAAGTTATTTTTATTTTGATTTTGGTTTTTAATAGAGTTTTTAATAGATATTTTTAGCGATTTTTAGTCGCTAATGGTATTTATATTTTGTTTATATTTTTTTAAATAAATACCTTTTGGACTATTCTATCGTTGGTAAATATATTTATATCTTGTTTTATAATTATTTCAATAAGCAACTTTAGCGTCGTCGCTGAAGCTGACTGTGAATTTAGACAGCATTATGCTGTTTTTTCCAAATTTCCGAGGCCATTTTAGACCGGCAAAAAAGAACAGCGGAGATGATGTACAAAAATATCCCTTCTGAGATACGTGCCAAAGGGATTGAAGCAGACCCTAGCTAGAGACTCGGGAATTGTGAAATTCAAAAGCCTGGTAAATACGAATCTCCAAAGAAACTTGAACCAGATTCCGATTACAGTAGAGTACAACAATCACGACGCTTCATGACTTACGTGCATGTGAAGATGATGATTGGTAAGTACTATGCTACATTGTTTTGTCCAAATAAAAATTCATATTTTAAACTATTTTTTCATTCACTTGTCTGGAGCTGATGACGGTATATAATCATTGCGTCAGCTAACGTTAATCAAAGATCAATGGAAGGGGCTCGAGACATTGAGATTGCAATTGACGCCTACCACATAGCGACTAAATGGCCCGCTAGGGGTGCAATATTTGGGTTTCGAATAGCAGGGTGGTTAGAACATCTATTTTATGTAGATGACTCATTTCGGCATCCAGAAAGTCCACGCGTTCACAATGTAAATGCTATCACTGATGAAAATTGGAATTTGTATTCGAGCCCAACATTCATTCAAGATCTTCCGGGCCATTTGCTTCGATATCCTGTAGGTATCTCTGATATCGGAGACGCTACGGATTTGCTGGACTTTGAGTTTTTTCCGGACACTAAAGCACGTGTTTTGGGGACTAGATCCGTGCATCTTCCTCCGATTCATACTACGTGATGTAACTCGATGTAAAACATATTTTTTGGGAATTATTTGATCTAAATGTAATCATTTATTAACTCAATAACTAATAAACTAAAGAAAATTCACTAGAAACTACCTTAACGGTGCACGTTAAGTTGACTAAAGTTATTTTAGTAACAAAACTGGTCTATGTTTATACAAATCACAACTTTACGAGATTAATAATTGATTAATTTCAAAGTAAACGACCCAAGGATTCAATTGTACATAAACCACCTGTTAACCCGATTACCATATGAGTATTGACCAAAATAATTCATATTTTATTAGTAATACATAGAGCAATTACCCATTGTGGTCCTCACCACGATCAAGCATTATCGTTAAGTTAGTATTATAATATTAGTTTTTCTTTTAAAAAATTACAAAAATCATTTTCTAAATTTTCCTTAAAATTTCATGGACAGTCGTACACAAACTTTAAAATCAATTATATATTTTTTAAATTTATTATGTCAATAATTCTTATTCGTGAATGTTAACTATTTCATTGAAAGGACAATGTTCGATATATATTTTTTTTATTAAAATATAAATAAATTATAAAAATTTATATGAATACATTATTAGGTGCACAAAGTATAATTTTGATCTTTTCTATTTCACTTAATAAATTTATTAACAAATTTGGTTCCCTTCTTTACTGAAATATCAACTTTTATAGTCCACTACCATCTTAATTTCAACACTAGGTGACTCTCTATCACACAGTTATCTTATTTGGTTATAACTTTGGTAGTTACCGCCTCTTCTCTTTTTCATCCATTCCTTACTCGAAAAAAATCTCAAACGAAAACTGTAACTGCATAGTAAAATGACGTCGAAAACTGTAAACCACATATGTAACTCATCTATAAGCCATAAATGCATGTTTGGATGGTGAAAGCTGGTGGTGAACTATAAAAGTTGATGTTTCAGTGGAGAAGGGGCCCGGGTCTGGTGATGAATCTGTTAAATGATGTGGGGAAGACGAAAATGATGTTTTGTGCACCTAATAATGTATATTATATATATATATATATATTATAGTCTTTATTTTACTTAAAGGAAAATAAATTAATAAAAAGGTTAATAATGGTTTAATCCTTGGAGTTTTAACTTTTTAGCGTTTTAACCATTCAAGGTTTTTTCTCATGATTCAATCCTTCAAGTTTGCGTTCACTTATTGGTTTAACCCTTCAAATAACTAAAGTGTAAAACTTATGAAAGTTAGATGATTAAACTAGATAAAGTTATAAGAGAAACATCATTGTAAAAGTTAAACTTTATAAATTAAACCATCAAAATTTTGAACTATAAAGAAAGGATATCACCTTAAAGGGTTAAACCACCAAAATTTTAAAACTTGAAGATTAAATTATAAATAAAAAAACTTTGAGGATTAAACCACTATTGACCCTTAAGGTGATATCACCTTAAAGGGTTAAATCACAGGTGGTCATTTTTAACGGAATAATAAACGGTCGTTAATCTAAAAGACAATTGGCATAACAAGTTTCAAAAGAAATGATGATTAATGTAATTAAAGTTTGTAAAAGATTATCACGTAAAATTTAAATCAAACTTAAAAGGACGATTTGTATAAATATCTCTTCTTCTTTCTTTCAAACTACTTTTCACCATTTTTAACCTACTATTAACTACTACCAATTCTTTTACCACTAAAATTTTTCCTACTAAAAACATATACTACATATTTTAACAATGATACATAAAGTACCGAAATATAACATATTTTAACGATGATACATAAAGTACCGAAAAAATAATATTGGTGTCCACACTCCTAATCTCCCACACCGATGCCAATGCCTAAACATGTACTCATAAACATCTACTATGAGCGCCAATTAATCAGCGCTGATACTCTTTGCCAAGACCCACGATACATAAATGTCTGACAAACTTTTTTTCTCTTCAATTTAACGACGAACCTATATCCTACCCGACTCACATAATATGTACAGTTAGACAAATTTCTATACAAACTCAAAATTCTCAATCATGAGAGATTGTAGTTCAAATAAAGCTCATTTTACGTCAGACCTTTTTAAATCATACAACATCGTTTTATAAAGTATAAGCTAAATGTACAACTCATTTTTACTATTCTTACTAGTTGATACTTATACATGATCACAATTTCCAAAATAGTATCACAATTTCTAAGACAGTATTCTCTTATCAAACTAGTATGTTTAGTAACTTCCTTTTATAGGGTGAACGAAGTTATATTTTCAAACGAATTTTTGATCAAATAACATGTTCCAATTTGAGACTTACCCATATTATTCAAACTCACTTTTGTAGTCAAATGTAGACTTGCTGTGTAAATTTGATTCGATTCATTACAATTAAATCTTAATTTTAACAACTCAACTGGCTAGACGTACAAGTGACGCGATACATGCCACACTTTTTGGGTGGTAATTGCAAGAATGCCGGAGGCCCACATGGGTTCAAACCTGTTCACATTAATTGGGATGCTCAATTTTATACTTTATATAAATCACCCGAATTATACATTTATACCGCATTCCCAAAAATAAAAAATAAAATATTTATTGCATCTTTTTTTTCTTTCAAAAGACCTTCCTATAACTCTCTAAAAATATTATTTTTATTTTTTTAACTCAACGCTTAATTATTCTTAAGAAATATCTTTGAGGTTTAAACTGTTTTATGAGGTTTAGCTGTTAATCTTTCTATTTAATTTATTTAAAAATAACTATTCACTTATAAATTTCAATTAATCATAAATAAAATAAAATAACGCAAATGTAAGTTTTATTACTAAAAAGCATAATAATAATAATAATAATAATATAATTACATTTTCAAAAAATTGTGTTGGAATTGTCTTCCTTATCTAGGAGCAATTGGCTTTAAAACCCTTTAATCGTTTCTATTTTGTAATTGTTCTTTTCTAACTTTTTATTAGCTTTAACATGTTTCTGTCATTAAAAAAAACTGTGTTGGAGTGTCTACCGTAGAATTGAATTGGGTGATCGTGAAACTACTAGCAAAATGCTGAGATGGCGGAAGTAGCACATGAACGAGTGTTCATATTCATGGGATGGATGCTCTATTATTATTTAAATTAATTTAATTTAATTTACTGGAGGAAGTTAATATATATGCTTGGTACCAACGGGCTTCTGGTCTAATGGTATGGAGGTTTTACCCTCCTAGGCAAGGTCTCAAGTTCAAGCCTTGTATAGGGCGATAAGGGGTTTCCTCCCGCACGTGTAAAGGGAATGATGCCATTGCCTTATGGGCTGGACCCAACCTGGTTGTGTGGGCTCGCTACGCCTTCTGAGCTAGGGGCCATGTAGCCACAATTGCCGTTCCAAAAAAAAAAAATATGTATGCTTGGTAGAATATATGCTTGGTGGAATATAAAAACTTAATGTATTCCCGCCGCAAAAATAACATACTTCAGACTTTCCAACTCTTTGCAGAAGTATAAATTATTTTAAAAGCATGAGATGAAAGTCACGAAATTTAAAGATTCCAAATTACCCACGCATAATTACCAACACGAAAATTCCAAGTTAATTTAACATACCCAACAATTAGATGCAGAAACTACAGAGCATCCGTGATAATGAAATCACTCACCCAGGTGAATTTGTTTGGAAACAGTCAAAAAGTTATTTTAAAAAAATTTAAAAAAAAATATTAAAAAAAATTTTAAATATAATTTTTATTTTTAAATAAGTAAATTTTAAAAATACCCTCAATAATAATAAAAATTTGATAAAGAAGATTGTTGCCTACACTAGGTTCACCTATACTCGACTACTATTATTTTTCATACACTCATTCTCCTACGATGCTATGCCAAGGGCGAATTTAGTGTAGAAGGAGGGGGCTATGGAACCTATGAAGAAAACCAAATTAGAGTAAAACTAGATTTATTTTTGTTGACCATCTACGCTATTAGTGTTTAAAAAAATAGAATCATTTGTAAATTATGGTGATAATAAAAACACTTTTAATAGAAACGTTGAAAAAGAAATTTCAAGACGAATTCCTACTTCTTCAAAGCCTAAATTAGTTGATTTGGATAATCTTCCTTGGGATCCCATAGATAGGATGCAAATTTTGAAATATTAACTTAATCAAAGAGATAAAATTAGGCAAAAATATTGGCTTAATGGACCTTGTCAACAATGTGGTTATAATTTTCGACAAAAAGCGATAGGAAGTAGAGATGGGGGATTTAAACCGGAGTGGTTTGATAATTATGGAAATTGGTTGGAGTGTAGTATAAAAGCGGATAATTTTTTTTGTTTATCTCGTTACCTATGTAGAGATTATGTTTGGAACCAAGGTGGGAATGAATCATTTGTCACGAAAGGTTTTGGTATTTGGAATATAACAGATAGATTTAAGCTTGTTGATGATGTGAATAGTTTTCATGATAAGTTAAGAATTGTGAAGTTTTAATGAAAAAAATCAATTTATTGAAGTTGCCCTTCACAAGCAAGATGAAATTAAGAAGAAAGATAATCGACTTCAATTGAATGCTACAATTGATGCTTGTAGATTTTGTCTGAAAGGTGCATTAGCATTTGGTGGTCATGATGAGATGGAAACCTCTATTTACAAAGGAAATTTCTTGGAGTTAATGAACTTGATTTTTAGTCAAAATGAGGAACTTCATAAGTTATCAAAAGCTCCCGGAAATGATCAATTGTTGGCTCCATGCCCTCAAAAAGACATTACTAGTTGCTTTGAAGAGGTAGTATTAAAATCGATTTAAAGAAATTGACGAGGATGTGTTTTTATTGCTTGTTGACGAGTCAAGTGATGTATCTCATAAAGAAAAAATGGCGATAGTGTTATGTTATGTTGATTGACATGGACTTGTTAAAGAGAAATTGTGAGTCTTGTTCATGTGATGGGTACTACTTCTCTATCTCTCAAATCGTCGATTCGCTCATTTTTTGTGAGATATGAATTAACTATGAAACGGGTAAGAGGTCAAGGTTATGATATAGCAAGCAAAAATGGCGATTGTGTTATGTTATGTTGATTGATATGAATTAATTATGTAACAAGTTAAATACAAAATAATTCACCAAGTTATATGCTTCCTATTAGGCTTTCTGATATTACTGTTAGCCTCATATGAACTTTCACTCGTGCGTACCCTTGCTGACATTATCAGGTGTCCTGAAATTTTTACAAGAAAGACAATAATGATGATAAAGTAACGTATCTAAAATATATTCCCACAAAAGGAAAAAATTAAAGGAATGAAACAGTAATACAAAGCAAAAAGAAGTAGAAAATCATCATAACCACTCTACAAAAAATTCAAGCAAAGAAGCATAGCTTTTAAACCAATAAATTCATTCATACATAATTGAAAGCAAAAAAAAACTTTAATATGATTTAAAAAGAATTAAGTTGTATTCAGTACTATGTTTGTGATGTATACACACCTACAGATGAATATGATAAACACCAGATCGATAAAAAACAAAACTATGAATTGAATTTCATACCTTATATTGAGAAGAGAAATTGTAAGCTCTACACACCGCTGATTCGCTGAAGATAATTTGGGAGAATTTTGCTGTAGACATATGAATCGTTAGGTTAAATGTAGATAAATGTTAAATTCAAATTCAATATGATGGGCTGTGTAAGGGATCATGAAGAAAAACTCCATGAATAATTAGAGTTCGAAATGACTCATCTATTTTCCAAATTGAAAAAAATATGAAAAATACTTCCCTAGTACTGATTCTTTTCATTGGAAATCGATTGAAGATTTCAGATTGATTTTGACGTAATATTAGATACGAGATCAAGATTTAAATATGAAGATGATGTATATGAAAACTCATAGATAGTAATCATACCTGCAGAAACTTTTTGGAACTCAATTAACAAGCTAGGGTTTTCATAAAATGTGATCAAAATTAGCTTGTCTGGTACCGAATTGAAATGCATTTGCATTAAATTTTGACTTTTGAATTTTGAATTAAGCCGCTTAACTTTCCATAGAAGCTGCAAATTGTTTTAATTTTGAATATAAGGCCGCTAGTGAAATGAACGAATTTATAAGTGACAATATCTGTAAAAAGAAGAGAGAGACAAATATTAGGTAAACATTTTGACTAATTTGATCTAATGGTTAAAATTAATTGATTGAGATGCATCCAAAGGCTATTTTTCATTTATAAAAAAAGAGTCAACAATATTAGCTAATTATACTTTTCTTTTAATAGTATAATAAAGAGATAAAGAGATGGTTTAAAAGGGTAAAATAGTAATTTGTTTTGTCTCTCTTTTTAAAATTTTAAGACTTTTACCTTAAGTGTTTTATTTATATAGTATAGATAAGCGATTTATTTGATAGATGAATGAATTACGTCTCTTTTTTCTAGTTTATTTAACATGTTGATGTATTTTTTGGGTGTTTTAAATGTTTGCTTAAAATAGAAAAAGATGGGACAGATATACATTATGGTCAACCTTACTTTAGTATTAAAACACATTTATTTAGTGTCAGTGAAATATATCATATTATCTTCCTCGTGACAATATTTTATGTATTATTATCATACAAAATTTACCATTCAAAGAAAACCTTTGTTAACTTTAAAATTATAATAAATTCGTAAACTACCAAAATAACTTTAAATAAAACAGACTTTGAGTCTGTACCGGTAATTACTATTTTTTGAACAACATTTTAACCAACGGTAATTCGTTTTGCTATATTTAGAATAGCTCAGATATTGGTCCACCGGTTCACTCGCTCTGTAAACTATGGATTCCATCAAATCACCGTTAACTGCAACTCAAAACGACGGCGCATCATCATTAACATCATCATTATCAGTATATCCATATCCGTACACCGTCAACGTCGCCAATTTTGTAACAGTCAAACTTTCCAGCTACGAAAACAACGCCATATGGAAAATACAAATGCTCTGTTTAATCGAAGGTCACGATATGCTCGGATTCATCAACGGCACACTCCTACCACCGCCGGAAACTCGACAGAGAAAGTTCAGCGGTAGCGGAGGTCCGACGCGTTACTCCGCGGCTGGATTCTAGGTTCATTAACTGATATTATATTAACTGAAATCGTAACCCTAAAAACTGCAAAAGATATATGGATACATTTAGAAACAAGTTATAACAATAATGATTCACCTTCATTTATGAAAGATGAAATTAACGGTGGAGATTTGAAATTTGATAGTGAATCGATGATGATGATGAATATGAGATCTACACAGCATTCGAGGTCATTACCGGTTCCGCTTCGTGGCGTTTCTCAACAGATTGATTTGAAAGGTGATTCGATTACTCCTAGTGGTGATGGAAGGATGAATAGTATGTATAGGAATTCACGAGGGTTAGGGTTAGAAAACATGGTTTTCGCAAAGGATAAAAGCTGTACGGGCGGTTCCACGACTCATGTTTCATTTGATTTGACCGAGATAACTGATTATTTACATGGTATAACCTTTTCTATCCAAATTAGTTCGTGCTTGACTTTAATTTTTAAAGGCTGATACATGGTATAACCTTTTCTATCCGAATTAGTTCGTGTTTGACTTTAATTTGAAAAGGCCGACATGCTTATATTTATGGCTTACAAGCTGATCAACTTGAACTTACGAGCTTCAGTAAGCCATATGCTAAAGTTGATGAGCTCGTAAGCTGTTAAAATGAGCTTCGGGTAAACTGATCATTGGAGTTTTAGTTGCATTGTTTGGTTTGGATTGAATTTAAATGATAAATTATGCACTTGAGATCAGCTGTTGTAGGATCTGTTTTGTTTTATTGAGTGATTGATTTATCTTTAGGTTATTAATGGGTCCATTTTTGGCACTTTGTGCATTAGATTTATTTGATTTTGTTGTATCTAACTTTACTATCTTCATAGTTTGGTGAAAAGTTTGTCACATGTGCAGGATCAAGTCAAAATGTTTTAAGGGAAATTGTCCGTTTTTGTCCCTGTGGTAGTTGCATTTTGACAGTTCTATCCTTTTTCGAGTTTGGTTAATCTTTTTGTCCCACAGGTTGTAATTTTGGCCAGGTTTGTCCAATTTTAACAATTTCGTTAAGTTTCTCCGTTTATTCACATAAAATGACCAAAATACCCTTCCTTTCATCTCTTCTTCTTTGCCTTTCCCTGTACTTCCAAACCCTAACTCTAATTCATTACCAAACCCAAGAACATAACTCCACACATACACACAAACACACAACAAATTCAAACACAAACGATTAAATAGATTGCAAATCATATTCAAATATTGGATCAGAAACCCAGATCAAAAGATCAGAAACCTAGATTAGAAACATAACTCTAATTTCACCATCACAAACACAAGATTAAAAACCCAGATGGTGGTGTTCAGAACTCAACAACAACAAAACCATTTCAAATAATAATTAAATAAACCCTAAATCAAAGCCCTAATTTTCGGTGACTTGCTACAACCACCCGTACCAGATCTAAAGCAATCATCGATAAAGACCGAGAAAGTGAAAACGAGATCTAAAAACGAAACCTAATAACACCACAACTCCTGCAATTCCGTTCATTTCCGCTGCAACCAAGAAATGAACTTACGAAAAAAAAACGGAGGTAGTGACAGAAACAGAAAATGGCCAAACGTATTCGATTTCGAAGATCTGGTCTTGATTTCGAAGATCTGGACTTTAAATCTCCGGCGACGGCCAAAAAACAAGAACCACCATCTCAGATTTTAATTGGGGTTTCATCATGGTCAGATCTGCATTTCATGGTGGTCGGATTCGTCGGAAATGAACGGGGAAGATCTGCTTGAATCAAGACTAAACATTCAATCGATTCTCAGATCATCGCGATTCCAAAATCGTGACCAAAGTTCGTGATTCCAATATCAATGCGAAAAGTCGTCATCATCGATCAATTGATTCTCAGATCTATATATCTCGTGTTAATTCATCATCATTGTCGTCGTTGTGGTTGCTTCCGTTAACCCTCCGTCAAGATCTTCAATCGTCGTCGGTGTCGCTCAACAACAGGACGGTGTTGCAACTGTCGTGACGGCCAGCGAAGTCACGATGGTGGCGGTGGGGGTACACTCGATTTGATTTCGGGATTCGTTGGTGACCGTGTTTCTTTGTGTTTCTGTATTTGATAAATGTGTTTAAAAGAGATAAAAGATTATGGTTTGGTGAGTAGTAGGAAAGATGTAGGGAAAAGAAAGAGAGGGTTAGGATTTTTAGGGTTATGGTTAGGGTTAGAATTGATGAACAAGGTAGGAAGAAGATGAAAGGAACAAGACAAAAGGGTTAGGGGTTTTAGGGTTAGTGGGAAGAAGAAGGGTATTTTAGTCATTTTACACGACTTAACGGGAAAACTTAACGAAATTGTTAAAATTGGACAAACCTGGCCAAAATTACAACCTGTGGGACAAAAAGATTGACCAAACTTGAAAAATGATAGAACTGTCAAAACGCGACTACCACAGGGACAAAAAAGGACAATTTCCCATGTTTTAAATTGACTTATTTTGAACAAATTGGATCTATAAATTATGCAGATGAAATCAGCAATTATTTCATCTGCATTGTGCAATGTATTGGTTGATTCATCTTTGGATTACCGATGATTCCAATTGAGTGATATTCCATGATTTTGTAGTAGTCAATTTAACTATCACAAAGTATGGGGAAAAAGTTAGTGGCATGTGCAGGATCAAGCCAAAATGCTTTAACTTATTATGTTTCACACTTTTACATGTGGTTCTTGATTGTGTTTTTTTATTTGGATTTTTGATTACTTTGTCTAATTTGTGTTATATATGAAGAAAATGAACATGTTTATAAAGATTATTCTAGTTTTTTTATGCTTGTATATATGATCGTACTGTGTGTACTTATAATTCTCGGTAATAAGATTTTCAATATTTGCTGACAGAACCATCTACAAACATAAACGCTTACCTCTCGCTATATAAAGCTGCTCTTAGAGGTCACTGGGACGATGCAAAGTATATTATAAATCAAGATGAAGAAGTAGTCTCAACCCATATCAACAAATACGGGTTCACTGCTCTCCACATTGCCGTTGAGACTGGAAAGCAAGGCATTACCTTTGTTGAGAAGTTGGTGGAGATGATTTCACCGAAAACACTCCTACAAACGTTAACTTTGTCAGAAAAATACACCCCTCTTCATATTGCAGCTGTCGTTGGCAACACTGCAGCTGTGAAGATCTTGGTGAATAAAAATAGTAAACTGCTATATACTGAGGATGTGGACGATTTATTGCCCATTCATAGAGCTCTTATCAATTCTCATAGAGATACATTTTTATATTTATTGAGTGTCACGAAAGGCAACCAGTATCCTAATACATTCAACGGCAACATGGGCGTTACACTTCTGTCTAATGTTATATTTGCAGGATATTTTGGTGAGCTATACTTTTACCTGTTACATTTACTAGTTCTAGTATTCAATTAACATGACTGAAACCTTAATTTGTCTTTTCTGTATATATTTTTTGACAGATATTGCACTCGACTTATGTATTCTTTATCCTGAATTGGCTACTATGATACCATCTGACAATGTTGATGCTCTTTTGATGGCTATAGCAAGAAAAACAAATGCCTTTGAGAGTGGATGTCGGCTCAATTTCTTCGATAGCTTAATCTATAAATGTAAAGTTCTATTATGTTTAGTCATCTAACATTCATACCCACTACTAAATGTTTGTTTCCCCCCTCACGGTTGTACCATGTATAGAATCCAAAAATTGACAATGTTAAATGGTCAAAACTATTAAGTCCTTCATGTTTTGTTCCATGTTACAGACGTTCCTTTTAAGTTAGAGAACCTTAATTCAAACAAGAAGCAGGGGAATATGAACTTCTTCAGTTCAGGTTTGTTACAACTTTTCATCAATAAAAATTGGTTGCTCTGATATCTATTTTGTGGGTCTGATTTTATGTCACGAAGGAATAAATTTTTGAGTCTTTTAATATAATAAAAAAAATAATTATGGTGTAGCTCTTCAAGAGATCAGTTCTGGTGTCTGGAAAGTGATGGGTAGGATCGGTGAGTATCTTTAATTTCTCTTTGAACAATGGTCAACTTATAAAAGTCAAGGAAGCTAATTCTTGAATTTGCTATTTGAATTTAGTGCCACATATCACACACATTCAGAAGCTAAAGCTAGACCATCATCAAGCTCTTACACTCGTGAAATGTCCGTTGCAAGAAATCAGTACCTTAAATCTCCAATCAAACAGTATCCATTATTCTAATCCCATCGTAGAGGCGGCAAGCAATGGTGCTTATGAGGTTGTTCAGGAGATCGCTGATACATTTCCACAAGCGATTTGGTACAGTGATAATAAAAGTGGCCATTTTATGATTCAGTTGGCCATAGTTCATCGGTGTGAAAAGGTTTACAATCTAATATATCAAATGAGTGACCATAAGCATTTTCATAAGACGCTCAAGGATTCTTGCAACAATAATCTCTTGCATCTGGCTGGAAAATTGGCACCTCCACAGAAACTTAATCTTGTTTCTGGAGCCGCATTACAAATGCAGCGTGAATTGCAATGGTTTAAGGTAACAAGTTTTTCTTTTTCTTTTTCTCTATAATATATACCATGAAAATTTTGATATTTTATTTTTGACAAATTATGGAGCTGAGATGAATTATCTTCCCATTTTCGTCACAAAAATATTAGGTAAAATGCATTTTTTCTTTTTTCACGGCAACCAAACCAAACCCACCTGACTCAATCCATTTTATACAAAAAGCTACCTATCTTTTCATCTGAACCTTTGGGAACCTCTACTCAAACTGATTTTAATTTTTTGCTGCAGGAAGTAGAGACTTTCTTGCATCCGAAATACAAAACTGAAAAGAACTCCTCTGAGCAGACACCAGAGATGCTATTCAGCAAAGAACACAAAAAGCTCGTGAGAGATGGTGAAGAATGGATGAAAAAAACTGCCGATTCATACACAGTAACCACTGGCCTCATTACAATAATAGTTTTTGCAGCAGCAATTATTGTACCCGGCGGTAATAATGGCGATACGGGCCATCCAATTTATGCAAAAGAATTATCATTTCTAATATTTGTTGTAGCTGATGCGATCTCCCACTTCACATCCACAACATCATTATTACTATTCTTATCAATTCTCACAGCCCGTTATGCAGAACAAGATTTTCTCTTCACATTACCCTCAAGACTAATACTGGGACTCTCAACATTATTTCTGTCCACAACGTCAATGATGATAGCTTTCGGTGCATCATTGTATCTTTTGTTTGGGCAGGGGAAAGATTGGATTTTGATCCCGATAGCTGCATTGTCGTGTTTACCTATTACTTGTTTTGTGACATTACAGTTTCCGCTTCTTGTAGAACTAATCTCGTGTACCAATGGTCGAGGACTTTTCGATAAGCAAAGTAATCGTCCATTTTATTGAGTTTATCATATCATTAATTAAAAATTACAAACTCAGAAAGACAAGAACTTGTGTTGAGCAAATTTTATATATTTATCGATTGATGTTTCTATTAGTAGGTTAACGGATACAACTGCAAATGTTACTAAAAAACGTTAACTTGTTAGATCGGCCCGAACCAATATACGTGAGGTAAATAAAGAATCTGGATTTATATAACTATATTGATCTATCAAGAATCTGCAACTAGTTTCTAGCTACGGCCTTCTTCCGCAAGTGTTCCTCGACCATAGGTAGGAAATAATGGGGCTTCTTGATAGCGGATTGAATAGATTTGGGTTAAAAGATAGCTATCGGATGTCAGGTTTCACATGAGTCAAGCTTTTATCGAGCAAATTGAGACTGATTCAAAATATTCAAAAGTCAATATAACACCCCTTAAATTACCTCAGGGTTAAATTAGTAATTTGACTCGGAAGCGATGGATAAAAGATAATATTATAACTTATCTTACAAAATGACCATAGATTTTTTTCGCGAGTTTACAATATTGAAACACTACTGAAACAAAACATATAGTTGTTATACAAAATCCACATACACGTTAATTTACAAAACATTCAAAAACATATCAGAGTGATGGCACGTGTCAAACATTCTTCAAAACCATCTTCCTGCCCAACCCACACAAAAGACAAGCATAACCTGCAGGAAGGGAAGTGGTGGGATTAGCACAAAGCTAAGTGAATGAATGTACAACTAACAATTCAACTTAGCTTAATAATCTGTTTACACTAAGCACAATAAACACATAAACTCAAGAGGATCGGCGGTTACTGAGGAACCCTACAGCCGCGGTGGCCCACAGTAACACTTACCACAATCTGTAAAGGCCCATACAGAATAGGCCGATAACTTGGCACTACAACACCACAACACACTTTCCAGCGACAACACATGTATCTGGAACGTGTGTTGAACACAGTAGTAGCCAAGTCCAATCGCAATTGACCTCTGAATAACACAGATGCCCGAAGGCCACATATGCATAACAAGTAGGTATACACAATCATAACTCAGACTAAACAGTCAATCAAGGTTTACGTTACTTGTTGTAATCACACCATTACAACTAACTCAAATTATGAGTTGCAGATCCACTCACCTGTTTGCTACTATCCACCTCTCAGAATTCTAATATTACTGAGTCTTCGACTGATCTGAGAATACAACAGATAATGAGTTAGTAACTCATTTCGTAAGCGTATAACATATCTCAACGCATAGTATCTAGATAATAAACATTTATCAAGTTTAAATCATCATAATAGCACATTCTTACAAGCAGGTAATTCCCCGAAGTCTAAGGAAATAAGAGTTCAATCTGGAACGAAACTCGAAAATCTCGGAACGTCATTTAAAAACTGAAAAATGCCATTTTGAAGCCCAAGACGACCCCGAAAGGCCAAAAACTTACAGGGCTATGGTACATAGTCTTGATTACTTGATCGATTCCGAGTGACCATGCGAATTTCATCAAAATCTAATTTTTAGTAAGATTTTCACAAAACTTAGTAACACTTACGCATTTTCAAAAACTGCGACATAAAAAGCGATATTGCCAATATCGCCATAGCGACATTGCCAATATCGCCAAATCACTAGCGATATTGCAAGCGAAATTAATCGCGATATTACCTGCGATATTGGTGGCGATATTACCAATATCGCCTAAACCAGTTCATCTGCGTTTTTGCAGAAAACTGGGCTGATTTTACCAAAAATTCTCAAATCTCAATCTTAACAGCGTTTTTCACCAACTAAACGTTCTAACACTTAGTAAACACATAAACAAACACTCTAAATGCATCAATTTAACATAAAAACACATAAATGAATTTCCAATCAAAATTCTCTTATTTCTAAAACCCAAAAACTAAAAAAACTAATTAACCTTTGATTCTTTGCTTAAAACCACAAAAACGAATTGCAGGACTAACCTTTGATGAATTCCGAATCTAATGATACTATTTGGAGGTGTTTTGGGCTAGATTTGAGCTTGAATTGCAAATTTGAGTTTAGTGTGTGTTCTTGGTGTTTGTGTGTGTTTTTGAGATGAAGAATGTAGATGAAATGGCTGATTTCTGGATTCTTGAGTTTATATATATATATATAATTTACGTATACTACGATGTATTATTATCATTAATCTAGCACACGATGGTATTAGTTATAATAGTTAGGCTAACCCGTATTTTAAACTAAAAATACCGTAATTCCCATTTAATTATTCCTAACCATAATACATTCAAACATTTCAAATAAATTAACTCAATTAAATAAAGTAAATTTACCTAAAAATACTAGGCCATTGGGGAGGATGTTACAGTCAAAGCAGTCCAAGTCAAGGCAAACTTGAATTTGAGATTTAGAGTTACTCGTGTTGACTGTCGAGTATTTACTAGACTAGCAAAGCCCGTGAGCCTTAACTAGCATGTGTTTATCTACATTCACACCATTTTATGTATGTATATATTATAATATTATATTCACATATTTACGTGTACTATATAATAGAGTAAGTACGGCTCATTAGTATCGAGCTAGTTATGTTACCTTCAGTCAATTATTAACATTAAAACATAATCAATATAGATAAGTATGTCAACGTAAACTCGAGTTTAGATATGAAAACTCAATCGAGCTCAAGTTGACTTTTGAGCTTCAAGTTGTAAGTTCGAATCAAGCTCGAGATCTTGCCGGTGTTTTAGCTGGACTCAAAATGAATAGCTTATTTAGTAGCAAAATGTGATCTCGAAATCTATATTCCTAACACATTTTCCTAAATGGTGTTACTACTTTAGTTTAGTTAAAGATAACTCACCATACTACAAGAAATGGACATTGAGATATTGGAATAATTAGGTTTGGGCCTAAGAGAGGGTAGAATATGGAAAGTAATATATATTTTAGGAACTGTTTATATAATTCTCTAAATTTATATCGGGCTAATTGGGTTTGGGGCTAAGAGAGGATAGAATATGAAAAATAATATATAATTTAGGGACCGTTTATGTAATTCTTTTTTTATCAGGACTATTTATATAAGTCACTAAATTTATATTGGGCTTGGATTTGGGCTTAAGGGTGGGTAGAATAAAATAACATATAAGTTAGGGACTGTTTATGTAATTCATTAAATTTATTAGATTAATTGGATTTGGACCTAAGAGAGGAAAGAATAAAATAACATATAATATAGGGATTGTTTATGTAATTCGCTAAATTTATATTCGGCTGATTGGGTTCGGGCCTAAAAGAGGGTAAAATAAAATAACATATAATCTAGGAGTTGTTTATGTAATTCACTAAATTTATATTGGGATAATTGGGTTTGCATCTAAAAGAGGGTAGAATATGAGAAATAATATATATATATATAATATACATATTAGGACCGTTTATGTAATTCACTAAATGTATATCGGGTTAATTGGGTTTGGACTCAAGAGAGGGCAGAATATGAAAAGTAATATATATATTTTAGGGACTCTTTTATGTAATTCACTAAATTTTATAGGATATTGGGCTAATTGTGTTTGAGCTAAGAAAAAAGATGAAATATGAACATAACATATAGTTTAGGGACTGTTTATGTATTTCTCTAAATTTAAGTTGGAAAACCTCATCGTTTTCAGTAGCTGAGATAGCCATCCAACTGAACCGATGCTTACCATGTTCGTGTATCTATATATATTTCTTTATCTATATATCTCTATTGATTCGATTCGGTTACTGATCTTATCAGTTGAATATGCAAATTGATAAAATCAGTCGTCAATTATCCGATTACTGTTTCTAAGTTCTGTTTTGATTTTGCAGGTCACACTGTTTAATCATCACTCGATTCATTGTTCGTCAATCGATTGCGTTACTGTGATTTTCAGTATTTATGATCGTTTGATGCAAAGTTTCACATCAATAAATTATTTCATCTTCCAAATTTTTACACTCATGGGGTCAGTCTCTTTCTCTGTTCACAATTAATATCTATATTTGTGTGTGTTTTATTTTATTTTTTATATGTTACAGAATATTAGGTTAAGATTGTAATTAATTAATTATTTAGTAAGTATTGGGCAAGGGGAGTTAAGTCTGCAAGTGTGTGTAATCTTAGGGTTTTTGTATGCTATAATGTGTTATTTGACAACATTTAATGAATTGGAGGATAATAGAAGATTTTGGTAGAGCTAATTGCTTAAAATAACAGCATACATTAGGTGCCCTGCGGATTACAATAAGGTACAAACGCTATCAGTAATAGCAGCATGAGCTATAAAGTGTTGCTATTCTCGAGAAAAAATGAAAGTATATTGCTTTTTCTGGTAAAAATTTGTAACAAAATGCAAGTACATTACTTTTAGTGGTAACAAAATGTAAGTAAGTTTCGTTTACAAAACCGTTTTAATAATATCAACCGAGCAATTGACGTTGCTATTTTGAGAAAAGATGGAACTACTATTGCTTGTAAAAATGAACTATGATTGGCAACGAGATTCTAGTAAGTTACTGTTACTGATAATCTTTGTAGTACATTACTATACTTGGTAAAATTGGTAAAGTATGTTGGTATTTAAAGCGTTAAACCTGATTAAGTATCGTTAATGTTTGGTTTATTTCAAAGTAATCATCATTTCCATTAAAGGTAGTTGAGAGAGGAGGTGGGTCTCTTATATTCTTTACCTAGTTGCTTAATCTAACAGCCTAATAACTTTACTTATTTAGATGGCTTTATGGTTTAACTTTTGATTGTTTTTTGGAATCTACTGGTTTGCTTCTTGTGTAAGCAAAATTAATAATTAAACTATGAAAATGTGAGTTTAGGGTGATTTGCTTTTCTTTCAACCCTTGCTTATTGTGGTGAAGAGATTGTGTTTGTATAGTTTAGACATAATTGTTTTGTTTAGAATCAGGGATTATGCAAGAAAGGATGTATACAAAGTTTTGTTCATTATTTCAACTGAATAGATTGTTAGGAAAGAGTTTTTTTTGTATGGTTTCAGAAAATTACTGTGCTTTTATGTGTTGGGTGGTGAAAAACTTCAAGGGTAAACTCTGGTCTCTTTTCCATGTAAGTTTTTAATCTTCAATGAAAATAATTGATATACGTTTAGCTTTGAACTGTAGCGTAGTCTCTTTATTGTAATAAATAAACGTTATTGCTGTGATATATGCATATTATTTGATATTTTTCTTAATTACAAAATCTCTATTAGAAGATGACCCAGGGGAGAGTTTTCCTTGTCCAATATATGATTAGTTTGTCACCCGTCTTTGTCTTCAATTTGCAGTTTTTTCTTTCTGTCAATGTGCAATTTGTTTACTGTATTTGATATAGAGGGAGAAAGTTGATAGTGGGATAGGAAAAGGGGGCTTAGATTCAAACCTGAGACCTACTCTTTGTTTTTGCATACCTTCCTCTCCTTAACAGCTTGGGACTCGACCTAAGACCTACTCTTTATATGGCTCATTGATGGTGACCCATAACCACGTTTAGTTTGAAAAAAGAACCCATGTTGGACGACTCAACTAAACCATCCTTGTAAGTTATACTATACTAGTAAACATATAAAAAGGAGATTATTATGCATGTTTGCTACTCATTAGTACTAAACATCAGATAGTATAGTTTTGTGTGTACAATTGTACAAACAATTCGTGAAACCAAAGAGTCCTCGTGCTCTTGAAAATGATTATTTTAATATTTTGGTTACTATGACACTTTATAGTTTATCCTAACCATTTTTATGGTTGTAAACCTTATTTGCAACAGAGCAGAGGTTGTGTTGGATGTCCTAGGGTCCCATTTATGAATAATGATAAAAAGCCAATTGCAGCTCTTAAAAAAGACGCAGCCACAAATAAAGCTAACGTGGTACAAGATTTTTGTAGTAGCAGCACATACGAGATGGATAATAGTGCTGCTCAATCACAGTTAAGCGCCTCATCGGTTAGTATGTCGAATCCGAACCTCGATGGTCATTGTAGTTCTGGAAGCAATCCTTCTAAGTTTGTAAATCGTGGTAGGTCATCTATAGTTCATTCATGATAGTTTCAATATCAACTAAAGTAATTATCTTTACGTGATTCATCTAAATATATTCAAAAGGGGTTCTGAGTATAGGAGGGAAACTAATGTTGCCACTAGCCGATCAATACTGGTGGCGGACAAAAAAGAATCTGAAAAGGTCATGCATTTTGATTAGATTTGGCAAAATCAACCATTTATGTACAAATAGATTGATTTAAGCTATGTTTTATCTCTATTGGGTCAATTAGGTTAGGCTAAAAAAATGAACATATGGTTTGAAAGTCATCCAAAGTGTGTCTACATGTGTAAAACCTTATATATAACTTTATTGAACTTTAGATCATTATTGTAATGAAATAGTTCTGTAATCATATTTAACGCATTTATTATATATATATATTATATATATATAAAGTTCAAAAATGAAAAGTAAACTGTTTTCAAGGCCATATCAACCCAACCTGACCCAGTTTTGAGCCATGATAAAATTACATTGTTTGACCCATTACCCAACCCGCCTGAGCTGACCATGTGCAACCCCTGAATCTGGTTAATCCTGATTTTTTTTTTTTATGTTTGAAGGTCTCCTTCTTTGGAATCAGACAAGGCAAAAATGGATGGGAGATAAGGGATCCAGTCAGAGCAAGAAAGCTCGAGAACCTGCTATAAGGTGAAAACTCAATAATTGTTTAAGTTGTACGTCGATTCATCAACAGTTGTCGAAATAAGAAGAAAACCACATGTTGATGCAGGTTTATAGATTCATAAAAAAATTGGACTTTCAAGAAGAAATACACAAGTCTAAAACTGTACTAATGTTACTCATAATCTAGTTATGGAATTTATTAGCCTAATCTAATATTTCATCTCTTGATTAAAAGCTACGTTGCTAGTTGTGAGTATCCTGATTATTTCATCTTTCCCTTAGAATAATTTATAGAAATATAAACAACCTATCAACCAAGCCTTCATGTTTTAGAAGCTCTTTGATCAAAAGTTTACTTATTGAAGCTATCCTTCAATTTAACTTTAAAGTAAATTATGTACATACGTCAATTCATACATTTTGAAAATTGACTCCTTATCGTCGGGTATCAATTGTCATGGTGTTGTTAATGGTTAAGCTGAGCTTGACTTTTTCTGCTCGAGCGGTTTAATACGTACACAAACTTGGCATATTATATAGATAAATAACATGATGTGATCATATATATGTGTAGTTGGAATGCAACGTATGATAATTTGCTTGGGAGCAACAAGCCTTTTCCAAGGCCCATTCCTCTACCGGTAAGTCTTCCTCCTGTGTTGTATATCTTGCTGCTCCTTTAGAAATTTCTTTTGGAATCAGAGGAGTAATATTCAAGATCACCTATTTATTGGTTGCTGACTTGCTCTTTTGAACTCCACAATCTTTCAGGAAATGGTGAATTTTCTTGTGGATGTTTGGGAAGAAGAGGGGTTGTATGACTGAGTCGTTGCAAGATCAAAGACAAAACAAAATGGGTCAATGTTTTCTGTCAACTGTTACATGATTATTTAGTTGATATTGTTGTGCAGAGTTTGTATATGTTTCTGGCTTTCGGCTTGTCTGAACCTACGAACCTTGGTTCTATCAACAACTGACCCTTTTCGGGATCTCTGTTTAAGAGAATAACTCATCCTAGCTGAGTATATGTAGTCAGTGATGCCCGCAATTTACATTGTTTTCAGTTTATAGTACTCTGTTCAGTTGAAAGTTTATTATATGGGTTCCAAAATATTTCACTCATTCATCTCAATCTGTGATATTTTGATGGAGATTTTAGCGCATTGGCGGAGTAGTGGACACGGGTTAGGTGATGTGAATTGCGAAGTGCATACCAGTTAAGTTACTACGTTCTGGACTCAAGCAAAACTGCAGGGATCAAGGAAGTCGCTCCCTTGTGGGGCTCTAGGGTCAACGCCCCTAGTGGGATCTAAGGGAGATTGCAGAGCCTCTAGTTGCGATCCAAACACGAAAAAACACACACATAAACACTCTCCAATCTGATTTTGTCCCAAAAACAGATTGATTTCTTTCGTTTTATCCCAAAAGGTCTTTATATTTTAGATCATCCCACAACTTGTTTTCGTTTTCTGACTTGCCATTATTTTCGGCTTCTAGAAAGAAAGTTATGACTAAATCGGTATTCGGTATGACGTTGTTGTGGTTGGTATTTGTTGAAGTTTCTGAATTTATGTGTATTATTTAGGAGTATCATCAGATTATACCAAAGGTTTGATACAACTATACGAAACCTACAGATTTGGTTTAATTTTTATTTTGTTCTTTGCATGTGCATGTATACATTGTTGAAGATCAATTCGAGAGACGTTACTTATACACGTATGGTTGAAAATTACTGATTTTATTTATTTATATTTATTTTATTTTTCCCTAAACCAACTGAATTTTATACTTGGACCATTTGTAATAATGCTACTATGTAAAGTCTGAAGATAGTAAAGTTAGGAAGCATATGCAACGTCAATTTATTCATTTATTTCGATAACTTAACAAACTATTTTTTTCAAGCTAATGAATTTCTTTACTCGTTACTTTTTGTTTTTGTTTTTTATATCTAGCACAACAGAGTCTGTCTATTATGTATGGTAACACTTTCGATTTTTACCTTTTCATTTTTAAATTTTGATTTGATTTAGATGAGTTTATTCTAAGAGACAAGTTTTAAGAGGGCGTTTGTTTGATGGGTTTTGGAATTGGATATCATAAGTTATAAGATCTCTCTCAATGGTGAATGTGGAAGATGGAGTTCTTCATCGAGATAGAGATGGAACTAAAAAAAAAACAATTTTTTTGTCAGTGGGTCTCACCACTTGTTCGTCTTTGTGGTTCTTCATCGAGACAAAGATGGAAGACAAGAACGCGAGAAAGCTTGGAGGACGAATGGTGAAAAACGACTAGAGGACGATAGCCAAAAAGTCACCGTTGGCACGGGTCTAAGGAGTTAGGTTTTGAATTGGTGATTGAAAGTAAAAAATAATAAACCCGTCATTCTTGTCAAGTTTGCAAAAAAGATACTTTTGATTCCCCTCTATCTGTTTCCTCTCTTATTTTTTCACTTGTTGCTTTTTCTTATATGTTATAATCTTAAAAAATTAACCAAATATTAATCTCTATTTTTAAAACAATAATTATATCATTTTATCATATCTATTAGGGTATGTTTGGTAGGAGTGAATCATTCATAATGTAATCAAAGCAAATAATAGAATCGACTTGAAAATGAATGAGTTTAGAGAAACATAACTCATTCCATTTTTTGGTCCCGAATAGAGAATTGAAATAGTGAAATGCACTAATAAATCATTCTCATTTTTGGTAAATCTTATACATGATACTGGAGATGACTACAAACAATCAATTGTCTTTTCATGTTCAAATTCAAAAGGAAATTGTTTTGCGCTCAACATTGCAGGACCAATAAATGGAATAACGTAAATCATACCAATACATGTCGTCATCATCAACGATATCACCGTCAAGTTCAACATCATACAGTTCAGTAACAATAACAAAGTTCTGTGACTTGTTTAAACCAAAAATAAATTAAGTCAATATATTAAAACACACACCCATGAACAACATAACCAACCAACAAATTAAACACACAATTAGAAACAAACATATAATTGCAAAGCTTTAATTTTTCAACAAAAAAACTATTTAAATAATAGATGAACTCAAACAAATTATCTACAAAACCAAAAACAAATCCGTACAGAGACTACTATAACGATCGGAAGAGCAGGAGGATTTAACATGAGTCTAACACAAATAATAGAGATGAAGAGGCGGCTAGGGTTTCGGTCATGAGTTGATACCTTGGGTCCCTCTTACGAGATAAGCTAGTTATGTTTTTGTGTCAACCAACCTGATAAGGCGAGCAGTAGCATAGAAGAGACGATTAGAATATCGTCCGTGTTAGTACAGATGTCCATGAAAGCCGCTGGAGATGATGGCGAGCAGAAACCTTTCAATCGCCAGAGAGAATAGTAAGGCTAGGGTTTGTATGTCTTTCAGAAATTTGGTAGAATGTGCAACTCACGTGAATTTACATTTTATATCCCTGAGTTTTTCTTAAAGGCTTCTTATTTTAACCGAGAATGATAAGGAGAATGAGCTACGTTCAAATTTTCATTCCTTGCTATTCTTCCCCTTTTTAAATGGAATGGATAAGTGGGAAAGAGAATGGATTTCTGATTCTTCTTTTCCATTCTCCGTCTCAAACAAACAAGTGAAAAGGGCTTCATTCCATTGCTCCAATTCCCTTTCCATCGTACCAAACACACCCTTATCTCTCTTAAAAATCCTACAAACACATACCAATTTCTAAATCCACCTATAAAACAAACACCACCTTAGCATGACAAAGTTTAGTGTGAAGTATATACTTTTAGATTCGTGGTATCTGTTTTATATGTGTTAGAATGTACTCCGTATTGTTCTACACTGTTACGGTATATTTTTAGGTGTTTGTGATATATATTTGATATGTGTGTTATTATTGTTGTTTATATACTTTATATATATGGTTAAATAATTTTAAAGGTGTTACAAGAACAGGAAATAGAATGTCCAGATTTAGATAATATGTTCTGATGAGATAAATATGCCATATTTTTATATAATATTAAAAATTAAAATTAAAATTAAAAAATATATATAGATATAGATATATAGATACAGATGGATGATGATAGTGGATTTATCTAAATTATAGATGATAGAAGTTAGACACGTATATTAACGTCCAATTTTGTAAAAGGAAAGAAGAGAAGTGAGAGATCAACAACAAAGAACGATTCTTGATCCGATCCCTAAAGATTTGAATCGACCTTGGGAAGACCCTATGCCAGAGTCGGGCGACAGACATTTAGCACAAGAGCTGAGAGGAGTTGGCTTGTCTGCATACGGTATGCCTGAATGGAAGGATTCTTATGGTAAAGCATTGACATTTGGTCAACGGTCAAAGCTTTTACTTCAGGAACAGAGACAAAGCTTGCCAATATACAAATTGAAGAAGGGGTTGGTTCAAGATGTGAATGATAACCAGGTTTTGGTTGTCATTGGTGAGACAGGCTCTGGGAAGACAACTCAGGTGACACAGTATCTAGCTGAAGCAGGTAACACCACTCAGGGTAAGATAGGATGCACAAAGCCTAGAAGGGTGGCCGCAATGTATGTGGGTTGCTGAAGAGTTCGGTTGTCGTTTACAGGAGGAAGTTGGATACTCGATTCATTTTGAGGATTGTACCTGCCCGGAAAGTGCGATCAAATACATGACTGATGGTATGCTTCTGAGGGAAATTTTGGTTGATGAAAACCTCTCTAATATTCAGTGATTATGATTGATGAAGCTCACGAGAGAACAATGCATACTGATGTACTTTTCGGGTTATTAAAAGGTCTGGTGAAAAGAAGGCCTTAGATGCACTAAGAAGTTTTCTGCATATTTCTTTATTTGCAATATCTTTACAATTCCTGGAGGACATTTCCGGTGGAGATACTTTACACTAAACAGCCTGAAAGCGATTATCTTGATGCAGCTTTGATTACTGTAATGCAGATCCACTTGTCGGAACCTGAGGGGGACATACTTGTCTTTTTGACTGGTCAGGAGGAAATTGATCACGCTTGTCAGTGTTTGTTTAAGAGGATGAAAGGATTAAGTAAAAATGATCATCATACCAATTTATAGTGCACTTCCTAGTGAAATGCAATCCAGAATATTTGAACCTGCACCACCAGGGAAGAGAAAGGTGGTTATGGCCACGAATATTGCTGAAGCTTCTTTGACAATTGATGGGATTTTTTATGTCATTGATCTGGGCTTCGCCAAGCAAAATGTCTATAACCCAAAGCAAGGTCTCGATTCACTTGTCATCACTCCACTCTCTCAGGCATCAGCTAAGCAACGGGTTGCGCTTGCAGGACGTACAGGACTGGAAAGTGTTATAGACTATACACTGAAAGTGCTTTTAACAACGAAATGTCACCTACTTCAGTTCCAGAGATACAAAGGATAAATCTGGGGTTAATAACATTAAATTTGAAATGGGTATAGATGAGCTCCTGTCTTTCGATTTCATGGACCCACCATCCCCTCAAGTTCTGATTTCTGCTCTTGAACAGCTCTACACTCTTGGAGCTCTTGACGAAGAAGGGCTACTAACCAAACTGGGTAGGAAAATGGCCAAATTCCCCCTTGAACCTCCTTTCTCTGAGATTCTGCTTGCAAGCGTTGATTTGGGTTGCAGTGATGAGATATTGACCATAGTTGCGATGATTACAACTGGGAACATCTTTACAGACCTAGGGAAAAACAAGCCCAAGGAGATCAAAGAAAAGCTAAGTTCTTTCAACCTGAAGGAGATCATCTAATATTGCTTGCTGTTTACGATGCTTGGAAGGCCAACAAACTTTCGGGGCCATGGTGTATTGAGAATTTTGTCCAGTCAAGGTCACTTAGGAGGGCCCAAGATGTCAGGAAGCAGCTTTTATCTATCATGGACAAGTATGTTCTCTTTGCTTTGTTTATGTTACTTGTATTATATACTCATTTTCTGATTTTATGCTTAATTGTGAAAGCTTTAACAAGTTTTGACCCATTCATGGGTATACATGTAAGTTTATGCTATATTATTGGCTAATGGGTATCAACTTCTATAAGATTGGTTAAACTAGTAATAGGTTGAATGGGTTGAAAATAGATAGTCGTATAACCTTTTAAAATAGTTTCATTCAAAAAATTAGATTATTCATCGTAATGATATACTTTCCTCAATGGATACTTAAAACATCAGTTCTTTGTGAAGTATAAAAAAACATAAAGGACAAAATGTTTTTTCTATAAACAACCCGACTTGTTCCAAAAACACCCGTTTAACCAGTTACCCGGTCTGCCCGTTTGGCACATCCTGTCCGAAATGGGGATTATGTGAAATTCTCATATTATGATCCATGCGTTTTCTGAGCAGGTACAAATTGGATATTTGAGTGCTGAGAAGAACTTTACCAAGATATAGAAGGCAATTACACCTGAGTTTTTCTTCCATGCTGCGTGGAAGGACCCACAAGAGGGATACAACACCATAGTTGAAACTTGAAAACCAGCCAGTTTACATACATCCAAGTAGTGCGCTCTTCCAAAGTTAACCAGATTGAGTTACCACCAGCTAGTGATGACAACAAAAGAGTACATGCGCGAGGCTACGGTCGTAGATCCAAAATGGTTAGTGGAATTGACACCAAGGTTCTTTAAGGTGTCTGATCCCACAAATATATCTAAGCGTAAAAGACAAGAACGGCTCGAGCCTCTACGTGATAGGTAGAACGAACCCAATTCGTGGCGTTTGAGCAAGCGACAGGCATAATCAATCAATTATTCTGGATTGTACTTTGTTATATCTGTTTCACAGTTTTGTTTTTTGATTTCATGGTAACTTTGTGAATCATAGGCTTTTCTTGTACTTTATTAGTTGCATCTCGTTATGATTGCACAAAAGAAGGTTGGGTTCCAAAGCTATGCTAGTATAGTAAAAAAGAAACGTATTAGTGAAACACCACCTGTTTTGAAAAAAAAAATAGTTGTGCTTTTATTTATAAGTTAACTATTCAATAATGTTTTTGTTTTCTCAGGTATTGTTTCTCTTTAGTTGTACTCCGTATTAGTTAAGAGCAATGCTACATTCACATAAATTCTACAAAATAAAATACACAAAATGATGTGTCAATCGATGAGAATCAATCATATTAAAATTAGTTTTCTCTTTCATTTTTCTCTTATTTCATCGTATTGGTCCACCTCATTGTGTGGTTATAATTTTGTAAACTTTTTGTAACTGTATCATTTCTCATCAGTTAATTATCCAAAAATTGTTTGTTAAAATAAAACTAGTTAAAGCAGAAAAGGGACACGTTCGGTTGGTAAGCTGACCTTGTACGGCCTTTAGATATATGTAGTGTATGAACTGCGAAAAGAATATTGACCCAAAATGTACGTCTCAGTTCTCAGAAACAAGACGTACAAGTATGGATGTAAAATGTACAACTGAGATTGCACAAGCACAAATATACATAGCAGAGAAAGTTCGGTCTAAATTCTTATTTATTTATTTTTGAAAATGAATGGTTCAACTTTAATCGAATCGTATGTGATTTAAGAAATTTGTATGCTGAATTTTAGTATGATTTTTATAAAGGTTACTAATTACACACAAGAGTGTTGTTCTTCCAATTTAAGCATCAATTTGATTTGGTTTCGTGAGTTACAATTGTTGATATTACATGTTTATCTATTTTTCTTACCGTTATTGATGTGATTATCAAGTTGATAAGTTTTGACCATATTTTCTCTACGTGGCTTAACAAATTATCTTCGACATATGGTCAAGTTATAACTCGACTTGGTGTAGAGAGAAAAATGTTGTCAAGAACTTCAATTAATTAAATCCGTTATTATATGATTGATGTAAGACCAACGTCATGTGCAGTAGAAGCTCATTTACTCGAGTTGGTATTTGCTAGTATATGATAGCTTATTTTGGACCACCCCAAATTAAAAATTCTAGCTACGCCACTGTGAATCGGAAAGGGAGCAGAGGACAAGAATCATGGTTTTCGAAGTTCCTATCATGATTTGAAAAGGATCGGAGAAAGTATTTGTGTATCTATCGGTTTATAAACAAATGTTAGATGTTGTTGCCATCACTATTTATTGAAAGAAATTTGAGTTTTAGCTCTCCAAGTTTTACTGATACATGTAAGATTGGTCTTCCGCAAGATCTCTGCAGTTAACGGTATGGATGATTTTCCTTTATTGAAAGTAATAAAAATGCAATTAAACAAACTAGTTGCATGGATAATTCTTTTTATATTTAAAGTAACAAGCAACTAACCAAGCCTGAAAATGTATTTCAATACTTCTTTTTCCTAATCTCTATCACTAATTTAACACATGTGACAATTATATTTTTAGATGCAACTTTAAACACATGGATATTCTTTTTTCCTTCTAACAAAAAATATTAACATTAGCACCTTAACTTGAAATATCACATAACCTTGTTTTGATCGTCAAAATGTTGTTAAAGGTATTAACTATTAGATAACACTAATATATCAATTTAAGAACGTTAATTTGCATTAAACTTTTCCTTTACGTGTTTAGATGTGGGGGTTCATCGTTGATACTAACATCAACTGTAAAAACTATGCTAAATGAATAGTAATTTTGTTTACTTCTCGGTTGATACAGAACTAAAAAACCCTAAACATGTTTAGTGAGTAATTTGTGGGGATTAGTTTGATTTAAACTACAACATTGCAAATAAATCATATCAAATAACACTTATGTTGTATCCGATACTAATTAAAAAGAATATATATATTTATTTTTATGAATTAAGTTTGAATAAAAATGAAATTTTTTGTAAGAATGAAGGAATCAATCTCAATCATTCATTTCATTAAAATAATAATACCCTCAACATTTTTAAAAATTAAATATCTCACAAACGGCTAGTCAAAAAAATATAAAAAATGCACCATAAAAATCAGCATTTTTTTTCTTCGATTAGACATATCACAAGGTATACTTTCGACGAACTTTTTTTTTCCATTTTTTGGTAGGTTTCGAACGGTAACACATGTGTTATTCGCTAGTAACACATGTGTTGTTAGTTGTTGGTAACACATGTGTTATTCGCTAGTAACACATGTGTTAACACATGTGTTACCAACAACTAACACATGTGTTACTAGTTTTCAACCCCAAAATAAAAAAAAAATAAAAAAATTTATCGAAAGTATATCATGATGGATGTCTAATCTTAATGAAAAGAACGTTGATTTCTATGGTGTAATTTTTATAATTTTTTAATTAGCCGTTTGTGAGATATTTAACTTTAAGGGAAAATTGGGTTTTGCAAAATGGATGACTAGGATTCATTACTTCATTCTTACTAAACTTTTCATTCTCATTCGAACTCAACCCTTATTTTTATTATTTTTTTAAAATGACTTGTTAAATGTTAGTGGTTCAGGTCTAGCAGTGATATCCAATTGGGCAATATGCCAATCCTGAGTCTCTCCTGTTTCTCTTTTAATTTATTTTTATTTTTTATCGCCTGACGAATTAAAAATCTAAGGTGAAATTCAAACTTGAAACATTTAATGAAATATTCTCTCCCTAAAGTACCATAAATGATAGATGTTACTCACTTTAATTCTTAAATATTATATACCACATAGATTATGTGTAATAGCAATTACGGTAAATGATAGTGCAGGAACCTTACCCATGTGTAATTCACACGAAACTTACACGCAACATGATATATTTAAATTAGTTAAATCCAAATTTTGTAAATCAGTAAGTAGTTAAATAATATTTCTAAAAACGTCATTATCCTTATTTAATCAACTTTCTGGTTAAAAAGGACTTGCACTCATTTATTTTTCATATCAAATAACATCTAAATCTAATCTAATAGCATAAGTATAAATAGCCATAGCCTATAGTCATTAAATAAATAGTTCATGAACCTAATTCATTCTTGATGTATTACCCAATTTATATGAGATATTTAGAACAGTCAAAATCACATTAAATTATAACAAATTATACTTAAATTATATCTTATACCAATTAAAAATGACACATTTTTACTTTTATATTATAATAACAACAATAATAAGATCATTTGCAATGGTTCCATTTTCGCATCCTTACAATCACTTCCATGTCATCACGAATGGTGTGCAAAATGTTGTGGTGGTCCATTTTCACCTCAAAACGGAGAAAAACAGAAAAAAATACGAACTTTATGTCAGCTTTTTTATTTTTCAATTTTTTTTCTCTGTTTAACAATTAAAAGAACAAAAGGAAGGGTTTCTTTTTGATATTTTTGAGAAGAGGAGGAAGTTACTGTTGTTGCAGGGAGAAATAAATGGTTTTAGGAAGAGAGGTGGTTGAGGAATAAAAAGGTTTTAGGGTTTTTATTTGAAATTGGGTTTTAAGCTTTGGGGTATTTTCTTTAATTTATATCAAATAGTAATAAAAAACAATAACATTACATCCACTACTAATTATAAAACAACTATGTATTTACTTTTACATCAAATTGCACTTAAATTATAGTTCATGAACCTGATTCCCTTGTAATTTACTCCAACCTAATACAACATGACAAATATATATTAGTCAAATGCCACATTTTCTTATATTAGTTAATAATTACATCAAATATCAATAAAAAGTCATTATCTTAATCTTTTTTATGATCCACTTGACTGATGGGTGGCTGTGGGGTCCATGACATTGAAATGTATGGAGTAGGAAGAAACATTGAACATAACATAAAACTTTTTTTTGGGTCAAATAAAATATCAAATATTATTATTTTTTAATAATATTATTATAATTAAAGTTTTTAAATATTTTAACAGATTTTCGGGCGGATTCATTGAACCATTTTCTCTCTCTTTCCTCGTTTGTATAAAATAATCTATACATACACAATCAAACAATCTATGCCCTACCTTTTATTTTCTTCCCCCTTTTTTTTGCCCTTTCATTTTGGGTTTTCAAGTTCTTCAATTTCATATGGTTTCTTCAAGAATTGATGCTTAATCGTCTACTCAATTTCTCAGTTGTACTATTTCTGTTGTTAGATCTGCTGTTTTTTGCTCTCGATCGAGGGTTTTTTAGTGTTGGATTTCTGTCGATATTACTTCAATCGTACTCATGCAGAAATTATATGGTAAGGAACTCTTTAATCGATGATTAATTTTGATTTTATGTTATTTTTTAGCTGATTTGATCGTTTTGTGTTAAAGTTTTGATCTTTACATGATATGTATGCGTTAGAAAGGAGTTTTTTTAGATTAGTAGTTTAATTGACTGTTTTATGAAAGATTTTACCTTAAAGTTCAATAAATGATTGATCATATATGTATATATATGTTGAATTTATTATTTATGTTAGTACATCTTACATACAATTGCATAAGAATCAAATGATCATATAATCCTGTTTAATTATAGCCTAAAAGCTGTATGATTTTGTAATTTGAAGTCAAATCTATCATAGAAGTATGTGTACAAGTTCATGATCAATTGCTTCTGCTGTGGCTATGAAATCTTATTTATTATTCTTTTATAATTATAAGGTATACTAGCTCTTTTTTTTTGGTCAGCAGAGAACGTTTATGTGGTTGGATGTTAAAATTTTGTTGTGATTCCTTTAGTTTGAATTGAAAATATATGGTCAAGGAAAGTTAGGGTTCGCTTCTTTCTTGAAAAAGTCAAAATTGAAGCTTTTTGTTGATCTTCTGGTTTTCTTTGTTTGGTTTTCAGGGGAAGAGGTTCTTTACCATGGTATGTCAAAATACCAAAATCTTGAAGAATCAAATATATTCTTGTCTCTTGGTCCTCAAGTCGATGTGTACTTCCCACCTCGCAAGAGGTCAAGAGTCAGTGCTCCGTTTCTGTTCTGTGAAGAATTGTTTAAAAAATCACAAACCACCATCAATGTTCTTCCCGATGAATGCATATTTGAGATTCTAAGACGTGTAACTAGTGGTCAAGATAAAAGCGCAGTCGCTTCTGTTTCAAAGCGTTTCCTCATGCTTTCAAGCACCATCCGCAGGGACGAGCAGAAAACGGCTCAAGATTTCGATAAAAGCGGTGGGTGTCTTTCAAGGTGTTTAAAAGCAAAAAAGGCTACCGATATCAGACTTGCAGCTATGGGTGTTTCGTCAGGTACACGTGGTGGATTAGGTGAACTCACAATTCTCGGAAGCAACGCTAGTAAAGTGACAGATTTCGGATTAAAAGCCATTGCTCTTGGCTGTCCTGCACTCACGTCTCTTACGATATGGAATTTATCATCTGTTACAGATGAAGGCGTTGCTGAAATTGCCAACGAGTGTCACCTGTTGGAAAAGCTTGAACTTGCTCGATGCTCTGCGATATCTGACAAGTCTTTGATAGCGATTGCGAACAATTGTCCTAACTTGACATCACTATCCCTAGATTCTTGCTCAAACATCGGTAACGAAGGCCTTCAAGCAATTGGTCAAAAATGTCGTAACTTAAAATCGGTTTCAATAAAAAACTGCCGCTTAGTTGGAGATCAAGGGATTGCTAGTTTAGTGTCATCAGCATCATGTTCGTTGATGAAATTAAGATTCCATGGTTTAAACATCAGTGATGCGTCATTAGCAGTTATCGGACACTACGGTATGTCTTTGGCCAATCTCGGTTTATTCGATCTAAACAATGTAACCGAGAAGGGTTTCTGGGTTATGGGCAGTGGTCAAGGTTTACAGAAGTTGAGGTCGATTATGATCGCAGCGTGTAGCGGTGTTACCGATCTCGGGCTTGAAGCAGTCGCCAGAGGTTCCCCGAACTTGAAGCAGTTCTCTGTTTGCAAAGCGGCCTCATTATCAGACACCGGTATTGTGTCAATTGCTAAAGCTGCACAGTTGGTTGAGACCGTAATGTTAGAAGAATGCAACATGGTTACACAGCTCGGAATCTTTGGATTGCTTGTAAATTGTGGTAATCTAAAGACTCTTTCTTTGACTAAATGTTTAGGGATTAAGGATTTGCCTATGATAATTCCTTCGGATTTAGCTCCTTGCGATTCCCTGAAATCTCTCTCTGTCTGTAACTGCCCGGGATTCGGAAACTTTAGTTTGGCGTTGTTGGGTCGACTTTGTCATCAGCTTAAGGATGTTATGTTGACTGGTCTCTCCCAAATTACCGATAATGGGTTCATTTCACTCATCAAGAACTGTGAGTCTGGAATAACTAACGTCGATCTTAGCGGTTGTGTGAATCTAACCGACAAGATTGTTTCAGAAATTTCGATGGCTCATGGCCAGACACTTGAGGTGTTAAAACTTGACGGCTGCAGATCAATCAGTGATGCAAGCGTAGTCACCATTGCACAGAACTGCTTATTCCTTAGGGAACTCAATGTATCTAAATCTGCAATCACTGATTTCTCAATTGCAGCCTTGGCTTGTGCAGAACAACTCAATATCAAAGTTCTTTCAGTATCTGGATGCCAGGTGTCAAATAAGAGCTTACCGTTTTTGAAGAAACTGGGTGAATCCCTCGTCGGTTTAAATATCATGAATTGTCGTGATGTCAGCGGTACTGAAGTTGGTCTTTTGGGATCACAAATTTGGAAGTGTGACATCCTTGTTTAAGCAACACAATTCCAAAGATCAGACCGTAATAAGGTAGTTCTCGTGTCAGTGTTGGTAATCATGCAGGTTTTTACAGGTCCGTGTGACGGGTCTTCTTGAAATCATCTCCAAGCTCTATTTTTTCCAAGGGATTTGGCTGATATATCTTTTTTTACGGTTTTATTAAACTGTTGCAAGAATTTTTGGCCTTTTACATGAGGTCTTCTATTCTTGTCAGCCATATCTTCTTGTGAATCCAGATGCTTGGTTCTGGTTTTTGAAGACAACCTTTCACATTGGTTCCTAGTCGTCGTCGTTAGTTGTTTGCTACTGTTGGTCGTTTCATTTTCGTGATGTTTGTTTCGTAATGTTTGTTTCGTGTCTAGTTACAAATGGTCATGGGTACAAGTAGGTGGGTTGCTTGGCTGTTTTGTGGGATTTGGTCATGGTAGATGCTGTTATATGTCTGTCGTGACAACCCTGCCCTGGTGAGGGTTGTTTTTCTGTTTTACCAATCCCTGGTTTTTCTAAGCTTCTTACTTGCTTGTATGCTGTTGATGTCTGTAACCTTTCGTGATGAAAACATATAATAAAACATAAGTGTTTTGTGTTAATGTTGTATGCGAATCTTCATTTAGCTTGTGTTTACTTATCTTGGTTTGGATGGTTTTCATTGAAATATAAAATATTAAGGGACGGATACGTGTGCAAGCAGGGTAACAGACACCTGTCAGATTGTTAAGATCATATAAATGATGAATAAGAAGCACAATGCATAAGTATTGAGTGGTCTTACTTCTCACTTTTACTCTATGAAACGCAAACTCACTAGTACAGCAACAACAAGAATAAGCAAATACAAATTCTTCAACTCATCTCCAGATCGTAATTCAATTTCTTATTCTTCATTTCCATTTCCATTTCCAGATCGTAATCCGATTTCTTCCGCCCAAAATTTTCATTTCATCCTACATTAATATCCTTCATGTTTATACCAAACTGGCGTATGGAAAACACCATTGAATGCTGTCTTAATGATATATATATACTTTTTGATTCTAGGTATGATTCAACAGCTGGATCATATTGTAGTAACGTCCTTGATACACCATATAGAACCCAGTAATGGATAATTGATGTACCTTCACAGTACAAACCTGTTGAAGAACTTTGTTCATATGTGCACAAAACGCAGCTAGCATTTTTTTTTCATGTGTTCATAGACCTTAATTACCATCCGTTCATTTAATACTAGAATATCAAAGTGCAAAATAGAGCTCAGTTATAGATGAACCCGGCGATTCCAACTATAGCAGAATAAAAATACAAAAACATACATCTTAAAATTGAGATGAACAAACAAATGAAACTAGCAACCGATGAAAATAACACTAACAAAGTTGTCTGGCTTTCAGGTGGCCCAATTCTTAGGTTTAAAACCCATAGCCAAATGAAAAATCGCTTTGGAATCTAGGTTATACCTAAATACCTAACTAAACCTCGAATAACCAAAATCCATTTAACACAACTTTATTTGGTTTGGACGGCTTTTCAGATCAAATCACTTGATGAACACCCCTATGTTGACCTACATGTGTATGCCATATTTGTTCACCTACACTCATAACTAAATTAACAGCTACCATTAAAATTTTCTACTTAGGACATCCTTCTGTACATTTTTCGTGACTCTTGTGTTTGTCAATCGTTCTTTTGATCCTAATGTAAAAGATACCTTAGACATTCAAGAGTGATGTTTTGCATATAACCAATTCAAGAGTTGCATATAACCAATATCATGGCTTCATGAAACCCAGTTTGATATTTAACTGCTAACATTTGTGGTAAAAAAATCATGCGATATACACATGCGCTGTAGCCTGTACTCCTGTAGGATAAACATTGGGTCATGAATTTTAATGGGTAATGAGTAGGTAGCTTGGAAATAGGCACACCATCTCATGGCCTAATATATAAACATTGGCCATGGGCGTTGTTGGGTCAAAATTAGTGGGTAGTTCGATAATAATCACACCATCTCATGGGCCACAGAATAAACATTGGCCATGGACCTTTAGCGTATTATTTTGGACTCAATAGTCCCGTTTAACTCACACACCATTACAGGTATATACATCTTCCACGTATACCGACATTTGTTCTACCTCCAAAACTTTAACCTAACTTAATAATTGGAGATGACCTTTTGGTTACTCTATCAAATTACTAAATTTTGTACAATAATTGACAAACCCAATATGAAAATTGAATGCTACAGCATATCAGTATATTCACTTTTTATAAACTCTACAGCGGAAAAGGAGACACGCCGAATGTAATGTAGTAACACGTCATTAAAGGGGCGCTTGGTCCAAACGGGGGAACAGGAAAGGGAATGGCAAATGGAATACTAAGGTATGCAATAGACATTATCACATTACCGTTATCTTTGAGAGTGGCTTGTTTAAAAACACTTTGATTCTTATATAAGGTAGTTTAAAAACACTTTTGGTTATACTAGCTTACTCATTCTTCCCAGATATTACTATTTTTGGCAATAAAACGTAATGGGAGAAAAAGGATGACCACGTATTAATATTTTAATTTTTAATACTGCAAATTTAATGGTTAGGTGACAGGGTCAATTTCTAGACAAATTTTAATTTGACAAATATGAAAATGTTTAGGTGTCAAAAAAAGAGATTGACGTAGAAAAATTCATATCTTCTTTTAGTTATATAGTTTGATGATTTGCCTATTACATGAATGTATAATAATTCTTATACTAGAGATGACAAAATTAGCCCATACGTTGAATTCTAGATCATTCTAAACTTTTATAATAGTTTAATGGATAATTTTAAGTTTATTAAAATTTTAAATGAACTAAAATGCACTAGAGGAGAAAAGAGAATGGGTACATGTGGCCAAGGTAAACAAAATAAATAGGTCTACCGCATTCTTCATTCCCAGATTAAAAACTAAAAACCCTAAATTGCTTTTCACAGATCCATTCCTGTACATTGAATTCTTATTTGTTGGTATTTAGAGATTTCAACGGCAATTTGCTAAATTCATCATCATCTTCTTCAAATTGCTAAATTCAATTGCAGACGGTTAGCGTTATTTTTCTTTGCTTCACGGAATTGACATGAAATATTTTTGATATAGATGGAATCATATGGTCGTAGCATCGAATATGATAAAATACCTTGTAAATACATTACACAGGAAATAGTAATCCATTACATTTTGAACTTGAATCTAAGGTCTTTGACCTGAAAACTGAAAAGTCAACAATAGTGAACAAATCTAGGAAGAATATGTGTTTGCTGTTAGATGTTACCAATAATGATTATTGTAGTTGCTTTCAGTTAATAAAGCGTACCAATCCAAATTTTGTCAATAACAAGTGTGACAATACTTGATTGTTTAAAAGTGAACCAAAGATTTAAATTTGTTAAGAACTTTGAATTGATTTATTTTTATTTTTTCTGTAAAATGATTGCAGTTTTTATGTTTAATGTTGACTTTAGAGTCAAACAGACAAGTAGTTGAATTAATAGGCAACAAATAGACATATACAATTAACGCTTAAAACTGAAGTGAAGATCTTTGTTACAAATAGGTCTTTTTTTTTTCTTTTAAAATTTATCTGTTTGATTGAGTTCGTTTTGACCCGAATCTCGCCCGTTGTAATCCAAATCCATTTTAATCCGAATACATAACAACGTACTCCAAATTTTATTATACCTATTATATCATGTTATATTTTGTTATTTAAACATCTAAAAAGCTTCATGTGTATAAAAATGTAAATCTTAAAATATGTAAAGATTTGATTAGTAGATAGTATGATGATTGATGGAAAAAAATGAAAAAGAATACTCCTTTTACTATTTGGATTAGACATGCCTTTAAGCTTACATTATTATTCACTTTTTATTATTATTATTATTATTATTATTATTATTATTATTATTATTATTACTCGTGTTATTACATTATTGGATTTAAAAATATGTACTCCTAAATATACATCGCAGGTGACCCTTCATAGCTATGAAATTGTAGTAGAAGCTAGGGGTCTTTTCTATCTATACCTTATAATCAATTTACAAATAAAAGTGAAACCTTATCATGATATTTTTAAAAAGGGCTTTTAAATAGTTTCACCGTATGAACTTCTCATGGTACAGAATATCTCATGACATATTTGAGGGTAATATCGTCTAGCTTTTGCCTTGATTGCTTTTCCAATTTCTTTAATCATTTTAATTAAGGCCGTGCTTAACTTCATTTAATATTTTTTTTCTTATTGCTAATATTTTATTTTAAATAATTTTTATTTTACTCTATCATTTTGCATGATTATTTTTGTTATAATCTTTAGGTTCTATCACATTAGTGCTAAACTGCTAAATGATAGTACACATAACTCAGAAGATAGGAAATCAACTGTTTACTATAACGGTTTCATCTTTCAGTTACTTTGTCGAATCGTGTGTACACAAAGGAGATAGAAGAAGTCGTTAACTCCTAAAAGGGTTCATTGGGCCGAGACTAAAGAAAGCCCATTCTTTATTGGGCAAGAATACTTAAAGCCTTAATTTTGTGTAAGATATTAGTCACTGAACAAAGGTTAAAATACTAAAGGATTAATTATAAGTGTGTGGTGAACAAACAAACAACTTGAATTCTTAGTTTATCAAAGATCGCCATCATAGACAAACTGTATAACAGATTGGGCTTTAGGCCCAACAGGCTCACTTTACAAGTTAACACTTTGACTCATTTGGGTTTTGAGTTAAGGTGGGATTTGATTATTGATAACATGCCATACATTTTTAAGTGTGACATGTCTTGTACAGAGGGGAAATTATTTTAAAAAACATCTATTTATGTACACTTCTTTATCCCGGTCAATCTCGGATCTAGTTAGTAAACTTGCAGGTATAGTTTAAAAGTTCGATTAAAGAAATCGGTTTATGGTTATGTGTTACTCTGAATCGAAATCAGCTTGTGTGGATTCTGAATCGAAATGAAGTTCACGGTTTTTTTGGAACTCGATTTTAGTCGATGGGTTCAAGTTCAACATGTAATGTTTTTTTTAGGCTTACATGGAATCAATTGGAAGTTCAGATGTACAAGATGCCATTGTTGACTGCATTCTTTGTCGGAATCATGATCAGAGATTCGGAGTAGAATACATGGGTTACCGCTCTAGAAGTAATTGTAGTGTAAGTTGGAGAAGTTCTCCGTTGAGTAAATCGCATGTTAACATGAATGGTAGATTGATCGAATATGAATATAGATGGATGGATATGGGAACGGTAATCGATCAGGTGAGGTTTGATTCCTTCATGTGGGTGAGTGGTTGATCACCTCTTAATTGAGAAGAAAACAAATAAAAAAAAACAGAAAATGGATTAAACCCTCGCACGAAAAAAAGTTTCCAAATGGTTATGACTAAATTGCCCTCACATATTTTCTACGTAATCTAACTTTAGAAATGATACTGACGATCCATAGTGTAAAAGACCACAAGTGTGACAAATTTAAAAAATAAGGATGATTTTTGTAATTAAAAACGATAAATAATTTCCAATAAATTCTTCCACAAACCATAAGTACCATTTATGTAGTTTTCTCAAATATTTAAGTTTATTTATATATGTTTCCCGATCTAGCCGTATATATAGAGTTAGCGGTATTATAACATGTCAACTAATTACTTTAAAAGCTTTTTATCTGAGGATACTATTATGGATCGGAGTAGGTAAAATAGTTGGTCGAGAGTCATTGGACTTTTGATAACATCAAAGATAAACTCGAAGATAAACCTTAGAATTCAAAGTAAAATCATCCCCAAGATGAGTAAAAAGGAGTGGTCCAAACCTTGTTGGGATGTTATTATTCACTGAATCATTTAGCTACAGGCATATCGGTAGCAAATATGAAAACGGCATAATCACCCACGACGAAAATTGCCAAAACTACTATCCTACCTTGTTGCAAATACAAGACTGTAATGAACTGCAACTTTATTGTAAGTGGTCAATTCCACCATATACATCATCAAAGACTTTAAATATTGGCCCAAAAGGAAAAACTTAAAACGAATTTCACATTCATAACTAAATACAATAATGCCATCACCTAAAACCTTGGATTCTGATAGTATAACATATGTCTCTTTGGCTTGAAGAGATGCCTAGAACCAAATGTTGAGTGAAATACATCTGCCAAAAGTGGAAATTGTAGCTTAGTGTATAATAGGACCGGTATAGCTCCAAGTGCAAAAATAAGAACTGGTATCAACATGAACTTGTGATGGTATACCACAAAGAAGCTCACACCAAAAGCAACCATCATGGTGAGTATAGAAAGAAAAAGTGTTGCTAATCCTATTGTCAGCTTTTGAGGTAATGATTCCGAGAAATCAGTTTCAGTGTAACGTGAAACGACTATGGATAGAAACATAAGGATTGAAACTGAAGATAGGATGAAAGAAATGGCATCAAATATGATAAACGCGATGAGGTGTCCGTCATGGAGGAAATGAGGAAAGCCATTGTCTTGGTCATACCCTCCCGGAATTGAAGTAACTACTGCAAATCCTATGGTGGCTATAAGTACAGCAGCCACCATGCATTGATTGGTTGTTTCCTTCATCCACTTCTTACTTTCAGAAACTAGATCTTTGTGGTTCTCCGTGAATAGTTCATATGGCATTCTGCCTTCTGCGTTCTCTGCTTCTCTACAAAAAGGTGGGATCATAGCTTTTACTTCCTAGAGGACACAGATATAACTATATAGGTGAGAACATTGTATCAGTGACTTAAACTAAAAAGTCAAACATTTGATTTGAAATAAAGATGTACCTTGAACCATAATAGTTCATTCTGCATTTGAAATGGAGCTGTCAACGAGTTCTCGTATGGATTATTCAGAGCGCTCATCCCAGCTAAATGCAATATATTATTGCCTTGTTTGTCTGTGAGAGGAGTTAGCAGATCCTTCATTGAGCCTATCTCGTACAATAGGCTATAGATACTTTCATGACGATGAGAGACAGCAACATGAAAGATAGTTTGGTCATTATCATCTCTCTTCCAGACAAGATCGGGATATACACGTATTAGCTCAACTAAAAACTTAACATTACCCATTTTTGCAGCAACAAACGGTATTTGAGAAGGGTGTGTTTCTCTTCCGTTGTTAATAATGCAGGGGCCTTCAAGTATGACATCGATATCCTTCACACAGTTTACCACAAGCTTTTTCCAAATATGTCTTAGTAATTGTGTGGCTTCATTTTTCTTCAAGCAGGGCCCCACTTTCAAATGGAGGACTTCAAAAACTGAGAGCAACAATCAAATCAAATAAGAAGCCAAGTAGATGAACCTAAGTCGCTACTTTGATGAATGTACAATGAAGTATATGTTTTTTTCTTTTCTTCTTCCTTATCAGCAAAGATGGAATTATGTTAGTGGTTCTCAACCCACAGATGAATGGGAGCAAAGGTTAAATAAGTTTCTCCAAGATGGAGAAAGCGGCAAAAATTGAACATTGCAGCAAACAAAACATGAACCCATGAAGGATACTTACTTGTACCGATGGTTTTCCAGATAATGTTTGGCTGATCAAACACAGAAGGCTTCCGAGCCAATGACTGCAGTACTCTAATTACATACTCATCTTGAGGAAAATCTGTTTGTTGCTGATTAACCAGTATTTGTAGTGCAACATCTACAAAAGATTGAAAGACAACTTAACTAATGAGGAGAAACATTATGACAAGCTGCAAAAATGATGCAAAAATTTGTGAACCATGGTCACTCAAACCTCCACAACCTGAAAACTTCATAATAAGATCCAAAACTATCTCATCAAAGTATCTCAAGAAGAAAGGTCAGATAATAGGATTCGATATTAATAGCCAATGTTAAAAATCAGCTAGGATGACTAAGGAAATGATGACTACTTGTTCTGAAAGGTGAAGCGTAAATAAGAAACGTGCAAGACATACCTAAGAGATCAACCTCAACGCATTTTAAGAAAACCTTATTCCAATCGTCAGTAGTCATACTATCATTAGGTTTACTAGACAGATGCATCAGCATCGTATGGTTTCCGTATAAAGCAGCCAGATGCATCACCATCGTATGGTTTCCGTATAAAGCAGCCAGATAGAGTGGCATCATGTCTTCACTACCACGGACTATCAGCTGTCTTGGACACTTTCCAAACATAGTGTCAACAATTTTAGTATTTCCGGCTATAACTGCTAAACAGAAGGCAGTATTGCCATCTCTATTCAGAAGTTCCAAATCCACCATTTCCATCTTGCACATAAAATATTTCACTAACTTGGTGCTTCGGGCCATTGCTGCTATATGAAGTGGCGTTTCCCCATTTTTAGTGATTCGACACCCCAACAACTCATTGCCATAATCGTTAAGGATGGCCGTTGCAGCTCTCAAATCTCCTTTCATTATTGCATTATACATTGGAACACATATCTCCAAGTACGTTGTTCTATCTGTTTGACCGAGTAAGTCAAAATAGTAAGAAGCAATTCACAACAAAGTAACATCACCACATGCATATATGGAAGTGTTTTGCAGGTAGTTCTAATTTTGTTAATTATAAGAAACAACTGACCATTAGCTAGATCTTGATGGGCTCTCCGGATTACTGTGATGGCGGTTGTCGGGATCATCTCCGTGGCTGTTTATTGTTTTGTCCTGCACTGTCATACCATTGGTAACTAGTTTCATTAAGAACATGCATGAAGAGAGATTGAAACATACCTTAAGTTGTAAGACCAGCTAGTTATGTCTTCACTTCTTTCTCACAGTAATGAGTGTATGAATGAGGAGCTTGATGGTTGACATATTTTATAGGATTAATGGACTTTTAACCCGAAAATATATATATGATAAAAAATCCCATTATCACTAACGCTTTTGTCAAATCAAAATATTAAAAAAGTAATATTAGGGGGTGTGTCGACTTTAGATAGTCTTACGTTTGAAGTTCATTATTTGAGGGGAGTTAAATAAATTTGACTTTTCCTTTTAGATCGACTCATAGAATTAAAGAGTGTTTTTTAAAGAGTGTTTTATCTTATAAAACTGTACATTGTTTTTTATGTTTTTCAAAATTAAATATTTTAAAATGACAAGTCAAAAAAATTATAACAATTACACTATAAAAATCGGAACTTTTTTTCTATTCGATTAAATATCTCACATGATATACTTCTAAAGAACTTTTTTTTTATTATTATTTCTTGGTAGGTTTTCAAAACTGGTAATACATGTGTTAGTTGGTGGTAACACATGTGTTACCAGTTTTGAAAGCCTACCAAAAAAGGGAAAAAAAAGTTCGATGAAAGTACGTCATGTGAGATGTCTAATCGAAAGGAAAAAAATGCGTATTTTAACGATGCAATTTTATAATTTTTTTATTAGCCGTTTTTGAGATATTCAATTTTTAAAAATGTGATTTTTTTTTTATTTTAATGAAATTGACAGTTGAGATCTGTACTCATATACTTTTAAAATTTTACATACTTAAATAAACTTTAATCTTTTTTATATATAAGTAAATAAGTTAAAATAATATAAGCATTTGAGCTCTGAAACTCTCATAAAATAGTACATATGTAACATATAAATTTATACAAATATTAAAACTTTAGCAATTAAGATAATAAGCAATAAAAATAAACCTTTTTGAATACCCACTAAGTTATACGTATATACATAGATGTAACGTTTTGAAAAATAGATACGATAAGAATGCCCTATGTAGAAAACTTAACTATTAATGGTTTTTATTTTTCTTTTAGTAAGGTTTTTATTTAATATTATATTTTCTAGTAAAACGTTAATAACCGACGATGCAAAATGATCTAAAATATTCTACCTAAAGAAAAAGTAGTATTTTAGCGTATGCTCCAAACTAATCCACCGACCTGAAAAGAAGTGCCAGTTCATTTAAGAAAATATAATTATTTTCTTGTAAAATCCTCCCATCAAAAACAAGCTAAGTTATGTGTTTGAGGAATGACCTCAAAATTGTAGTTGATGAGAATTGAACTTGAATCTATTTAAAGAATCTTAAACCTCCACCGTTAAACTACTTTCTTGAAATTATATTTTAATATATATAATTCAATAGCACAACAAAATATTATTTAATCTTGTCAAAGATAATATATGAGAATATAAAACATAAACAATTATATGTTTAGTCTAAGTTAAAGAGATTGTTTCTGCAATAACTCAGCAACTATTTTTTAATGTATTATTATAAGTAGTGAATTATTTTATATTTTAAATTTTAAATGGGCAACTATAGGAAATAAAAAGTTAACAAAATTTTGGGAATATTCCCCTTGTAATTATATCTCTATATCTCTATATAGCTATCTTCTCTATCTGTTTCTCAATAAATAATATAATATGACCCCATATTATATCCGCTATAAGTCATCGCAGCCTAACCATTGCTTAATTAGTAGCTAGCATGTCTTTTAGAAAAACAAAACAATATATAATCAATAACTATTTAACTAACTAAATACGTACGTTTTCTTAATAATAATAAAAGTGCATCGTTTGAAGCAGCTATTAAGTGGAACAAAATACTAATATATCGCAATAATGACATGAACGGTACCGAATAAAGCGTAAGAGGTGTTCAGTATTCGATAGAATTGGACAATTTGATATTCTGAATCGAATTAGACAAAAATCAAATTAATATATTTAATTTTGAATTAGTTATGATTATTATAACTAGAACCGCATAGTTATTAACAAATATATATAATATTTTTATTTATCTATCAAAATGAATATTAAATATTCATTTTATTATTTTTCATATATAAAACCTTATTATAAAATAGGTAATGTTAATATAAGTTATGATCCACTACTTTAAAATATTAACCCCTTTAAATTTAAAAATGACTCCTCATTTTTAGAAACCGTTAATGCAACACGTAATCGTTGATACCCTCGTAATATCACCATTTAACGAGTCAAAACGATACCTTATGATTCATAAGGTAAATAAAGAAATTAAATGGTTGATACCAATATATCTAAATAATAATTTGAATTTGTTCAATTCGAATTTAATATTTGTTTGGATAGATTCGATTTTACTTTTGGAAATCGAAATCCAAATGAATTTGTTTAACTAGATTATATTTGATTTGAATCCATCAAAATGATCACCTCTTTAGCCGTTAGTAATATAATTACCAAAACAACTTACATATGAATAATTAACATCATCCTTGATAAACACACCGAACAATCCACAAGCTAAGCCAACAATGACCAAGGATATATAATTATGACCCACATACACATGTTTTTGTAGCGGATAAACGAATGAGATTTTCTCTATTCAGATTACTTGGGGAGAACGGATATTTTTACTCAGATGTATGCGGCGGCCTATTGGGGATATCCCCATGACCGTTTCCGACCCTTTCCCTGATCATTGCAAAATGTGCAGTTAGTGAGGTTTAGACATGAGACCTTTTGTGAGGATATCATGACGTCAATCACTAAGCCACCTTAATAATTGTTACACATGCATGTTTTTGTCTTTTTGATAATATCAATAAATTAATTAATATATATCAACTGAAAACAAATTACTCCATATAATTTTCAAAAGGGTTAATAATGATTTAATTCTTAAAGTTTTATTTCTTTTTCCTTTTTTAACCCTTTAAATTTTTTCCTCATGATTTAACTATTTAAAAGGATATTTTCTCTTTATACTTCAAAAGTTAAATAGTTTAATCTCTAAAGTTGATATTTCATAATGATTTTACGCTTTTATTTTTATCTAGTTTAATCATTTAACTTTCAAAAGTTTAGTGAAACATTAAATCAATAAATCAATGTAAATTTGAAAAGTAAATTATTATAAAAAACTTAAATATTAAAACGATAAAAAATTAAATCATCATTAACCCTTTTCAAAATAAATTTTACTTATAATGTTCCGATTTGTTTACCTCCATCACTAGCCATTGCCAAAGGCAACAACATGAAACATTAATTTCTATGTTTAGACAAAAACATCACTCCATTCTCAAGTTATCTTTAAGAGAGAAAAGAAAAGAAATATGAATTAATGTCTCAAAAGGCCATTATATACTCTTCTAAAAAATCCTTCTAGATTAATTAATTATTGAACTCTTTTCTTATAACAAGCTAACTATATCCGAGCAAAACTTTAAAAGTGGAAGTAACATATTAATAATGTACATTTAACCCAACTCGAAAACTTGTTGCCTGGATATATCTGGATACTTCATTTTAACCGGCTATAACAGATACAGTTGAAGATAATGCCGTATTAAGTACAAGTTTGATGAGTACAATGAGTTTGTTTGTTATATATAGAAAAGAGTTAAATGACCTAGACAGCTTTTTTAACATTGCATTAATCAAAAAACATGTTGGGATAACTTCATATATCCCCTATTCAAACATCAAAACTACAAATTTCCCCAACTAAATACTCTAATTACATATATCCCCAATGCAATTGCTAAATCTCTCATATTTACCCTGTCTTAAATTTAATCACAAGTAATACTTTTAAATGCATATATTATGAAAATACTGACCATTATGCCCTTCTCTTTGAGCCTAACATATACATTGTTAGTAAGATGCTTCCATGTTAACTAATAGTAAAACATTAGAATAAATGTTAAAATATTTGTTTTTTTTATTTTTCAGATATAAAACCTTATTATAATATAAACTATATTGTATACCAATTTGAAGTATTTACTTTTGAATTTAAAAACTTATTCCACATTTTTAGAAACAATCAACGGAACATGTAAGCGTTGATACCCCTGGTGACATTACCCTTTAATGAGTGAAAACGATATTCTCGTGAAGTAAACGAACAAACCGAATGATTCATACCGATCCATCCAAATGATAATTTGAATCTGTTCGGTTCGAATCGGATATTTGTTTGGATGAATCGGATTCTAATTTTGAAAACCAAAATTTAAATAGCTTCATACAATTAAATTGGATTTGATCTAATCCATCCAAAACGTACAGTACCAACAAAATTTAACTTACAAATGAATAATTAACATCATCTTTGATAAACAGATTGAACAATCCACAAGCCAGGCAAACAATGAGCCAAGATATATAAATATGAGCTACATATGCATGTTTTTGTCTTTTTGATAATAATAATAAGAATAAATAATATATATTAATTGAGACAAACTACTCCGTATAATTTTCAAAAAGATTAATAATAATTTAATTTTCAAATTTTAATTTATTTAATTTTAACCTTTTTAAGTTTTTTTTATTATAAGTTTTTTTAAACAGCGACTTTATTAATAAAACTAGCAATGAGCTAGAGAAATTACAAAAAGAATAACATTTGATTTTGTAAACAATATATCCAACTAATTTTGGTTTTAATCTAGAGTTACACCAATTATATAATATTGAAACTAACTCATCATATAAATTCGCCTTTCTTGTATTATTAAATTCGAAATCGATCTTGTTACGAAATCTCTAAACTTACCACCACAAGACACAAAAAATGTCCTCTAAAACTAGTTTAGGTTGCACCCTATTTAAACATCATAATGACGAATTTCCCCAATACAGACACTAAATCTCTCATATTTACCATTTCTAAATCTCTCATATTTACCCTTTCTTAAATTTAATCACAATTAATACTTTTAAATGCATATATTATGAAAATAATGACCGTTATGCCCTTCTCTTTGAGGCTAACATATACATTGTTAGTAAGATGCTTCGATGTACAATCATCTTGTGAGCGTGGTTCTTGCTGTTAACTTTTAACATGTTTATGTTGTACGAGTATGTTTCTAAGTCAACAGTAACGAAAAGTTACAAGCTTCGATCAGCTGATTATTCTATTCGTATAAGTTCATTGAAAGTATATTTGGATATATTATAAAATTAATTCGTATAAAATTGATGTCAAATTATCAATTCAAATAGCATTTCATTTTTTTTTTAATTTTTTTAAAAGGTAATCCTAATCCTAATCCTACTCATAGTCATTAAATCTAACCCACATAATATATGTACATCGCACATATATATACACATGCCTCTCACGAGGTTTAAACCCCCAACCTCTTAATTGAAGAGCTTCACACATACCGCTAGGTCAAAGGCCCTTTAGTTCTTCTTTTTCTTTTTAATAAAACAATTGTTGAGATCTCAATTAAGTTAAAACCTTTTGATGAAATCGTGGCTTTCCACATTACCAAAAGTCGAAGTCCCCATTCATTTCATTGATTTAGCATTCTAAATTTATGTAATATTTGGAAGGTAGGATCTACACATCATGCGGAATTTTATTAGGTTAGGTGTGTATTGGATGATGGGATCAACAAAATGAGGGTATATTGGTCAATAACTTTATTATTTATGCATTTAAAAGTATTAAATTAAGGAAATGGGTGAATAAGAGAGTTTTAAGATCAAAGTCGGGAAATATGATATTAGAGTCTTTACTTGAAGAAATTAGTAATTTTGATGTTTAAATGGAAGATATACGATGATATTATCTCAAATACTTGGTATTATTTATCACACTTGGTTTTTACATATTTACAAAATGTACTTAATTTTCTGTTTAAGATTTCATGTAAAATTCTTTTTCGAAGATTTAAAATTGCTGCAAATGTGAAATTCGTGATCTAAAATTTGTGATCGAAGAAGTCCTCAAAGTGTTCATCAAATTTCATTTTCATAAAGAAAGTGTAGCCAAAATACATTTATTTTTATAGTAACCTTTGATACATAAAAGAGTCGTTGTTATTATTAATTTCTCCTTAGACGTTACGAATCGGCATAAAGTTGACATTATCTAATGCTAATCACACACGGATGCACCATGCCTTTATAGTTAACTTGACATATATACACAGATGCATCATAAGTACGTACGTCGTTCTTATTTATTTATTTCGTGATAGAATTTACAACTATTACAATACCTGTGTATACATATACATATATGTATGTAATTGTTAAATAAAGAGAAAATTATATGCAGGGGAAATATTGTTTATACGCAAGAAAAGTTAGAGGGTAAAAATATAAATATGTATTTGTTTTAATAAATTTACGTAGTTTAATAGAGCCTGTTAGACATTGAGCTTTTAAGAGCTTTTAGTAGCTTTAACTTTTAGTTTTTGAATAAAAAATTTCTATAAAAATAAAAGTCTTGTTCGTCATGTATAAACTGTAGCTTTAGAATCCAATGAAAAATTCAAATTTTCAAAGCTAAACAACTTTTCACGAAAAGCTCCAAACATAAAGCTACAGCTACAGCCTACAACTACTTCACCAAACATACCTTATATGTCGGTAGCAACGTATATGTCATCATGAGACTGGGGTTTTCATGGACGGAAAGAATGTTATCCTTACGCATTCATGCCACATTGCGACCCGACTCTAGCTTGCGAATGTGATACTCATAAACATTTTAGTTAGGTAAAAGTCACTTTCATTACTATAGTTATAAATATAATGATAATAAATCTCCAGAGTTGCTCTTTCGACGTTTTCTAAAGCTTAATCTGTTAGGGATTATAAAATGTAGTGCTACTATTGACAATTTCCAAAGCTGTAAACTATATTCTACACAAAAGAACATATAAATATAAGGAAAAAGAAAAATAATCATAATTAACGTTGAAAATCCCACAAATGACAAACCCATAGGTCACTAGTACTAATGAGTCAGGATCAGTTCGGTTCAAAACCAGAATCATGTTAGTTTTATTATTCTTTTTATGTCAAAAGATATTTAATATCTTCGAAACCTGTTTATTTGTAAAAAAAGAATATAAAAAAATATTTGATTTTATCCTCATCTATTAATGTTACTAACTCGCTCTTTCAAATTTCCTAGTCGAAAATAGAATTATTTGCCATTTTTTATATTTACAATTTTAATTGAAGGACATTCCTCGCTTTTAAGACGGTTCTAGTATGTTCCGGTCTATGAAGTTAAAGAAGTTATTTGATTCTTTGCTTTCCCTGTGGTACCAATTTTAATTTGGTCTTATCTGGTCCAAACAGAAGCCCAACTAAGAGTAGGCCATTCGGGATATATAATTTGTGGACTTGACTTGAATCGTATAAAATTAGGGGATTTTTCTCCGACTTCACGACGAGATTATAAAACTTATATTTTAAATAAAATTAAAATTTTTAATCAATTTTTATCTTGCAAACAAAAAATCTAATCACATAAACGAAATTGCATCGTTGGTTAATACTTATAAATAATATTATTGATATATAATTAATATAATCAGGGATTACGTCAACGTATAATTGATTTTGTTCGTTAATACTTTAAAGTTAAATTGATAAAAATTTATACAATTATAGAATACAAAAATTATACAACAAACATGAAAAATAAAAGGATAAAAATACTAATGTGTAAGAGCCTGAATATTGCTATGAATCACAAAAATATTAGTGTATTATAAGTTATATTAATATTATTGCAAAAATTTAAATATTGAAAATACACAAGAAAGAAAATCTTAAAAATATTAATATTTAAATAATTACAAATAAATAAATTACATTAAAAACTTTTTTGCAAATAGTCAATATTATAGGGGTTTCAGGTAAAATAATCAGTAATACATTTTGAAGTAGACATTTAGAGCAAAATTAGAAATAAACATTTACAAACAAAACAAAAAACTTTATCGGTTCAGTTATCGTTCATTCTTTTCTCAACTCTATATCTGTATCTATCTATATTATTTTATAAAACTTTTGAATCAAGAGTCTTAACTCTAAATAAAGAGAACAATGCAATTTCTATTTTACCCCTCAATACTAATAACATGTAACGTACGATATAAATTAAATGACTAATAATATGTAACATATAATATCAATTAAATTATCCAGTGTTATCGACTTAGATTGTTATATACGTTGCCCTCCCTCAATACTAATAGTATGTAACATCTAATATCAATTAAATTAAATGACTGATAACATGTAACCTGCAATAGCTAATGAGTGTCACCTGTTGGAAAAGCTTAACTTTCTCGATGCTCTGCGATATCTGACAAGTCTTTGATAGCGATTGCGAACAATTGTCCTAACTTGACATCACTATCACTAGATTCTTGCTCAAACATCGGTAACGGAGGCCTTCGAGCAATTGGTCAAAAATGTCGTAACTTAAAATCGGTTTCAATAAAAAAACTGCCGCTTAGTTGGAGATCAAGGGCTTGCTGCTTTAGTGTCATCAGCATCATGTTCGTTGATGAAATTAAGATTCCATGGTTTAAACATCAGTGATGCGTTGTTAGCAGTTATGGGACACTATGGTATGTCTTTGGCCGATCTCGGTTTATTCGATCTAAACAATGTAACTGAGAAGGGTTTCTGGATTATGGGCAGTGGTCAAGGTCTACAGAAGTTGAGGTCAATTATGATCGCGGCGGGTAGCAGTGTTACCGGTCTCGGGCTTGAAGCAGTCGCCAGAGGTTCCCCGAACTTAAAGCAGTTCTGTGTTTGCAAAGCGGCCTCATTATCAGACAGCGGTATTGTGTCAATTGCTAAAGCTGCACAGTTGGTTGAGACCGTGATGTTAGAAGAATGCAACATGGTTACACAGCTCGGAATCTTTGGATTGCTTGTAAATTGTGGTAATCTAAAGACTCTTTCTTTGACTAAATGTTTAGGGATTAAGGATTTGCCTATGATAATTCCTTCGGGTTTGGCTCCTTGCGATTCCCTGAAATCTCTCTCTGTCTGTGACTGCCTGGGAATTGGAAACTTTAGTTTGGTGTTGTTGGGTCGACTTTGTCATCAGCTTCAGGATGTTATGTTGACCGGTCTGTTGAAAACTGATTCAAAGTTTGACCGAGTATTTTGGTTTAGTTCCTTTATTTTCTAGTCAAAGTAGTTGCTAATAACTAGAAGTAGTGGATTGTTTAGTAGTAGAAGTGGGTAGTTTGTTTCCGAATTTTCTGTTTCACGTTGAGTCATTGTGAGTGTAACATTCCGCCTTACCACGACCACACTATTGTCCGCTTTGCCCGTAGGCGCACGGCTTTTTCTTGGTGACCGCATGAAGACTTCCCAGGAGGTCACCCTTCCTAGTACTACTCCCGCCCAAACACGCTTAACTACAGAGTTCTCACGGGATCTACTGTGCTTGTGGTCCCAAAACGCATTGTGTCTGGTAAGGATGAGATTGACCTTATAAGCCCAAGATCTCTCATGTCCACGGCCGATGTGGGATTTGCCTAAGGTGTTACAAACACCCCCCCTTGGGACTCATCGTCCTCGATGAGGTTTGCCCCACCATCCCGAACGATACATGAGTCGCTCCGATACCATTTGTAACGCCCCCCAAATCCGAAAGCAATAGACTAATTGCGTATCCTTCAGGTTCAACTAAAAACTATGGTGGAAGGATACTAGTAGCCCAATACTTTAGACTTATAAGGGACTCAAATTTCTTATCTCATACCAATGTGGGACGGGTTGTTACAGTGAGCCTATAAATATAGGCATCTTTTTCCTTTGTTATGAATTAAGCAAGTTTTCAATAGTAAAAGCCGTCCATTTTCAACTTTATCTCGGCGTTTTTTTGTCCTTCATTGTTCAGTTTAACCAACAAAATTGGTATGAGAGCCTTTTATGATCCTTTGGTCATTCAAGTGGAACTTTAATCCTTTGGTCTTTGAGTAAAACCTTTTTTAGTCTGAGAGAAATGTTTTTTGCAAGCATAAGAACAATGGCAACCAATGAATTTTCATCAATTTTTCTTGCACTCATCTCCATTTTCAGTGGTAAAAAGTACAAATTTTGGAGTATCAAAATGAAGACTCTTTTTATTTTTCAAGACCTTTGGGATCTTGTGGAATATGGCTTTGTTGATAACCTTGATCCAAATGAAGATGAAGTAAGAAGATTGCGTGACGTAAAAAAGAAAGATGCAAAGGCGTTGTTTATCATTCAACAAGCAGTTCATGAGAGTATCTTCTCTCGAATCGCATATGCAACTACGTCAATGGAGGCTTAGCAGATTTTGAAGACATAATTTCAAGGTTCTACAAAAGTGATGACGGTAAAATTGCAAACTTACCGTCGTGAGTTTGAAACTTTTTCTATGAAAAGCAATGAATCTATTCAAGCTTACTTGTCAAGAGTTTTCTGTCTTGTTAACCAAATGAAGTCATATGGAGAAATTATGGATGAAGAAATTGTTGTTGCAAATTTTTTTGAGAAGTCTAACTCCAAAGTTTGAGCATATTGTTGTTGCAATTGAGGAAACTCATGATCTAGCTGATTATTTGTTTTATGAACTAATGAGTTCTTTGCAAGTTCATGAAGATAGATTGATGAGATCAAAAGAAAAAGAGGAAGAAAAAGCATTTCAAGTCAAGGGGGAAACCCATGACAACGCTACTTATTCTGGTTATGGTCGTGGAAGAGGTGGATTCTGTGGTAGAGGTCGAGGAAAAAGCCATGGCATAGGAGATTATGGACAGAATAGAGTATTTAAATGTGACTACTGCAACATGGATGGTCCCACATAAGCTTATTGTTGGCAAAAGGATAAGGACGAGAACAACCAAGCTAGTTTTGCTGAGAACACAAATGAAGAAAGTAAGTTGTTCATGGCTCTTTTTACCGAGAACGAAAAGAGTAATGATGTTTAGTTCCTAGACAGTGGTTGTTCAAACCATATGTCCAGAAATAGTTCATTATTTAAGAAGCTTAATAAGTCAAAGAAATCATAGGTAACGTTAGGAAACAACAAGAAGGTTCAAGTGGAAGGAAGAGGCACCGTAAGTCTCAAAACCGGCCAAGGTAATGTCAAACTTTTAGAAGAAGTGATGCTTGTTCTTAGTCTTTCTCATAATCTGCTTAGTGTTGGCCAATTAATGACTAGTGGGTATTCACTTTTATTTGATGATGGTTTTTGCACTATTAAAAGTAAAAAATATGGACAAAATATTGCAAAAGTTCCAATGTCCAGTAATCACATGTTTCCTCTATATGTTTCATTAGTTGAACAATATTCTATGATGGCTAGTGGTGATAATGAGACTAGGTTGTGGCATTTACGATATGGGCACTTGCATATTAATGGTTTGAAGTTGTTGAGTAAAAAATAAATGGTTTTAGAATTAGCAAAAGTTGATAGTCTAGGGTTTTGTGAAGGTTGTGTTTATGGTAAGCAAAGTAGAAAGACTTTTCCTGTAGGAAAGGCATGGAGAGCCTCTGAGTGTCTTGAGTTAGTGCATGCCGATTTATGTGGTCCTATGAACACTTTATCTCTCGGTGGTAGTCCATATTTTTTGTCGTTATACTTGATTGCAGCCGTATGAGTTGGGTTTATTTTTTGGAGAACAAATCTGAAGCTTTTGACAGGTTCAAGAAGTTTAAAGCAGTAGTGGAGAAAATGAGTGATCTTTCGATAAAGACACTACGAACCGACATAGGAGGTGAGTTTGTTTCAAATGATTTTTAAAGCCTTCTGTGAGGAAAATGGCATTCATAGGGAGCTTACTGCACCGTATACGCCACAACAAAACGGTGTAGCGGAAAGGAAAAACCGTATGGTGGTCGAAATGGCGAGAAGTATGATGCAAGCAAAAAATGTTCCTGTTTGTTTTTGGGCAGAAGTTGTTGCAACTGCGGTTTATCTTCTCAATTTATCTCCTACAAAAGCTGTTCGTAATCGCACTCCATACGAGGCTTGGACAGGTAGAAGACCAATAGTGAGACACATGAGACTTTTTGGTTGTATCGCTTATGCTTTAGTTAAAACTCATTCGCGGAAATTTGATGAAAATTCCGAGAAATATGTTTTTATGTGTTATTGTTCTGAATCTAAAGCATACAAATTATATAATCCAAGAAGTGGCAAGATTACTATTAGCAGGGATGTCGAATTCATTGAAGACTCACATTGGAATTGGAGTAAAGAAACTGATCAGCAGTCAGTTCAAATGCTAAAAAACAACATTTCCGAGCCACAAGACTCAACATCAGGCAACATCTTGTTCATCCAGTTCGGGAAGTAGCGGTCCAAGTTCTCCAACAAACAACGGATCATCACCCTCTAGCTCATCGAGTGAAACTCCTCAAAGAAAATTTAGATCCCTTGAAGATGTTTATGAGTCTACTGAGGAAATTGATGAGTCTTGTACATTTGCTTTGCTTGTTTCAGATCCTATTTGTTATAAAGAAGCTGCACAAAGGAATGAATGGTGCAAAGCTATGGAGGATGAGTTGTTGTCTATTGAAAAGAATTGTATGTGGGATTTGGTAGACTTGCCAAAAGGAAAGAAGGCTATAGGGCTGAAATGGGTGTTCAGAACCAAGTATCATGCAGATGGTAGCATTCAAAAGTATAAGGCAAGGCTTGTTGCAAAGGGCTATTCTCAACAGCAAGGTATCGATTTTGAAGAAACTTTTTCTCCCGTTGCTCGCTTTGAAACTGTGAGAACTATTTAGCCTTAGGTGCTCAATTAAATTGGCCAGTGTATCAATTGTTTTGTTGTTCATGGCAAAGAAGATCAAGTTTACAAGTTGAAGAAGGCATTGTAAGAGGGCATGGTATTTCAAAATCGATTCTTATTTTCTTGAGAATGGTTTTGAATGAAGCAAAAATGAACCCACTCTTTACTTCAAACAAGATAGTAAATCAGATTTTCTGGTGGTGTGTCTTTATGTCGATGACATTATTTATATGGGTTCAAGTAAGTTTATTGTTTCTGAATTTAAAAATTGCATGATGAAGACTTTTAAAATGTCTGATTTGGGTCTATTGTACTACTTTCTTGGTCTTGAAATCAAACAAGGAGTTAGTGGAATATTTATTTCACAAAGAAAGTATGCAACTGATCTTTTGAAAAAGTTTAACATGTTGCATTGCAAAAGTGCTCCAACTCCCATGAATATTAATGAGAAGTTAAGTTGTGATCATGGAGCTGAAATGGCAAATGCTACCTATTTTCGAAGTCTTGTTGGTGGTTTAAACTATTTGTCTCATACGAGACCTGACATTGCTTATTCTGTTGGAGTTGTGTCCAGATTTATGCACAATCCAAGCAAGCTTCATCTTGGAGCTGCGAAAAGAATTTTGAGATATATTGCAGGTTCAGTAGAGCAAGGGATTTTGTACTCAAAAGTGTCTAATTTCAAGTTGATTGGCTATACAGATAGTGATTGGGCAGGTAGCATTGATGACAGGAAAAGCACACCCGGTTATGTGTTTAATCTTGGATCAGGAGCAATTTCATAGAGTTCAAAGAAGCAACAAGTGGTGGCTTTATGAAGCTTCGAGGTAGAATATATTGCAGCAAACATCTTCAGCTTGTCAAGCGGTGTGGCTAAGGATACTTTTTGCAGATCTCAGCCAGCAGCAAGTTGCTGGAACAGAGATCTTTTGTGATAATTGATCGACCATTGCAATGACAAAGAACCCAGGATTTCACAGTTGGACAAAGCACATCGAGATTCGCTTTCATTATATTAGAGGCCTCGTTTCTAGGGGAGAAATTGCTTTGAAGGCTTGTGAAACAAATGAACAAGTGGCAGATATTTTTACAAAGGCGCTTCCGCAAGCAAAGCATGAGTTCTTTAAAGCACAACTTGGAGTTTGCGACTTTGAATCAAGGGGGAATGTTGAAAACTGATTCAAAGTTTGACCGAGTATTTTGGTTTAGTTTCTTTATTTTCTAGTCAAAGTAGTTGCTAATAAGTAGTGGATTGTTTAGTAGCAGAAGTGGGTAGTTTGTTTCCGAATTTTCTGTTTCACGTTGAGTCATTGTGAGCCTATAAATATAGGCAGCTTTTCCTTTGTTATGAACTAAGCAAGTTTTCAATCAGTAAAGCTGTCCATTTTCAACTTTATCTCTGCGTTTTTTGTCATTCACTGTTCAGTTTAACCAACATGGTCTTTCCCAAATTACCGATGATGGGTTCAATTCACTCATCAAGAACTGTGAGTCTGGAATAACTAACGTCGATCTTTGCGGTTGTGTGAATCTATCCGACAAGATTGTTTCAGAAATTTCGATGGCTCATGGCGAGACACTTGAGGTGTTGAAACTTGACAACTGCAGATCAATCAGTGATGCAAGCATAGTCACCATTGCACATAACTGCTTATTCGTAAGGGAACTCAATGTATTTAAATCTGCAATCACTGATTTCTCAATTGCAGCCTTGGCTTGTGCAGATCAACTCAATATAAAGTTCTTTCAGTATCTGGATGGCAGGTGTCAAACAAGAGCTTACCATTTTTGAAGAAGCTGGGTGAATCCCTCGTCGGTTTAAATATCATGAATTGTCGTGATGTCAGCGGTACTGAAGTTGGTCTTTTGGGATCACAAATTTGGAAGTGTGACATCCTCGTTTAAGCAAACATAATTCCAAAGAGCAGACCATAATAAGGTAGTTCTTGTGTCAGTGTTGCACAGGTCCGTGTGACGGGGTCTTCTTGAAATCATCTCCGAGCTCTATTTTCTCCAAGGGATTTGGCTGATATATCTTTTTTTACGATTTTATTAAACTGTTGCAAGAATTTTGGCCTTTTACATGAGGTCTTCTATTCTTGTCAGCCATATCTTCTTGCAAATCCAGATGCTTGGTTCTGGTTTTTGAAGATAACCTTTCAAATTGGTTCCTAGTCTTTGTCGTTAGTTGTTTGTTAGTGTTGGTCGTTTCATTTTCGTGATGTTTGTTTCGTAATGTTTGTTTCGTGTCTACTTACAAATGGTCATGGGTACAAGTAGGTGGGTTGCTAGGTTGTTTTGTGGGATTTTGTCATGGTAGATACTTTTATTAGGTCTGTTGTGACAACCTTGGTGAGGGTTGTTTTTCTGTTTTACCAATCCCTGGTTTTTCTAAACTTCTCACTTGCTTGTATGCTGTTGATGTTTGTAACCTTTCGTGATGGAAACTTATAATAAAAAATAAGTGTTTTGTGTTAATATTGTATGAAAATCTTCATTTAGTTTGTGTTGTTTACTTGTCTTTGTTTGGATGGTTTTCATTGAAAAATAAAATATTAAGGGCACCGTATCTTTCTCAATCAGGGAGTAGGATCTAAACGTTGTTGCTATAGAAACAAGGATTGTAATTTGTGGTCTAGCATGTTTAGTGAGTACCTGATATTTTATGGTACATATGAAATTTTGTTAATGCTATATTCTTATAAACAATGGATCATATTGTGTATGTGTGTTTAGACTGATTAGTGATCTTGGCAAAAGCTGATTGTGATTCTGATATACCGCTCTCCATGGAATTTTTTGAAGTTATCAGCCTTGATGTTCATATCTGTTGGGTATAAACACGTTTTCAATAAGCATTTTGCAAAAGAAGCGGTTTAGAACAAAACTTAAAACGTTTTCTTAAAATGTTATCCCACCAAGATCACATATGTATGTATTATGAAACTAAAGTAAACAACCATAGGGTGTTTAGTAGATACAACCTTTGAAGAGTAGTGGTAGCCAAGCAATGGAGATGACGAAGAACTAGAACTCGTTCTTCTCCAATCGGATGCACACCAGGCAAGATGTATCCAAAATGCTAGTTACAAATGCAAGTCAAGAATTACCTCATAAACTAACTTGTTTATAAGGTGTTGGAGGAAGAAATCAAACAACTATAAGAACCAAAGTAAACTACACTAAGTGGTAGCTAGTTTACTAAGTTTTTTAATGTGTTATTATTCAAAAACATTCACTTTTCCCTTTTGGTTTGCTTGAAAAACTCAGCCGAGTTTTCTGCCTTTTAAAACACTTAAAAGCCCTCTGTTTACTCCTCTAAAACCTTTTTTTCAAGCTTACATACGTAGGGAAGAAATTGGAGTATGGGGGCACACTAAAACCAAAGGATAATGAAGCCTTTTGGTCTTGGAACTTGGAAGAAGACTTTGGAAAGCATCAAGCCTCCAAAATTCTGCACACATGTTCCCAATGCTAGTTTACTTTATCTAATTATTTCATGTAACTTACTTAGTTATTTAGTTAGCTGCCTAACTATATAACTAACACATACATGCAACATGTCAATACATATACATGCATGAGATATTAGATAAGGTATGAATGAACCAATATATATAGATTACAATCCATATATATATATATTACATGCGTTATAATGTTATATGTAACTTCATAAAGGTTATAACACAATATTGATTCATTTATTATCTTTTAACTTAAAGATAACAATCTTTACTTTTATAATACGTTTAAACAAACTTGTTAGAAACGTCTAACGGATTAATTACGTAGTGTGTGACCTTTTGGGATTATATATCAAAGGTAACATTTGATAAACGTTGTGTCTTGGGCATATGATCCAACAATCTCCTACTTGCACAAGATCAATGTGTATTAACGTAGACAGTAGTGGATGTTCTAGCTACATCTCACTGCCCCAGTGATATATGATTTAATATCATCCTCAATACCCATTCGACTAAAGTTTCATTTTAGAAGCAATGATGTATGGTAAGCCATCAATTATCCCTCTGTAATAGATATCTAGTTTGAACATGAGACATGGATAGATATCAATCTCATATAGTGTTCAACCATTATGTTACTCGATCAAGATTCAACAAATTTCAATCAAACTTCAGTTTGCGCATGGCCATGCATTTCAATCTGTTTGAATCATCGAGGGGCCCAAAGATATCAATTTTATGAATGTACAGATTCCATATTGATCACATACGCCTCTCACTACCTTTCATATTGTTCCCAACAAAAGCCCTTATTACTGCCTATTTACAGGAGAGCGTTAGACAATGTCAAAGAACAACATTCCATGTAATCAAGTCCCAATGTGTATCTCAGGTCTAAGGATACAAAAGATGCTACCATTTTCAAAACACTTGTGACGCCGATCCATGAAGTGTTTTGAAAGCGGTCAAGTCCAATATTTATCTTACTTAAATATCTGTGATCTTTGGTTACTCTACCCGGTCAACCAAACGATCTACAATAATCTTTATTCAAACTCATTCCCATGATTTTGATCGATTACGAATATTTAGAATAACCTAGTTACTCACGGATTTAAACATGCTAACATAGAACACAATACTCATTAATGTAAGAGACAACACCTCATATCAAATAAAATGATATTGCTATATAGTTCCGAAATATCCAAAATAATAAACTACAGATCATATCCAATCACTAGTAATACGAAGCCCAATAGAAGTGGTATGAGACTCATGTTTAGCTAGAGTCATGGGCTTGGTGAAAGGATTTGCTAAGTTCAGATCTATATGGACTTTGCAGATGACAACATCTCCTCGTTCCACTATCTCTCGTATATAGTGAAATGATCTCTGAATGTGCTTGGTCCTATGATGTGACCTTGGCTCCTTTGCTTGAGCGATAACACCAGAGTTGTCGCATTGAATTTCAATAGGTTTCTCGATGCTTGGGACAACCTTGAGATTGGTGATGAATTTCTTCATCCATGCTGCTTCCTTTGCTGCCTCTGAAGCGGCAATGTATTCAGACTCGGTGGTGGAAAGAGCAACTACTTGTTGCTTGCTGCTTCTCCATGTGATTGCACCACCATTAAGAGTGAACACGTATCACGACTGTGATCGTGAGTCATCACGATCAGTCTGAAAGTTTGCATCCGTAGGACATCTTACGGTAAGCTCTTCATTCACACCTCCGTAAATTAAGAACATATTCTTAGTTCTCCGAAGATACCTAAGAATGTTCTTTACAGCAACCCAATGATTCCATCTAGGGTTTTGTTGATAATGGCTTGTCATGCTCAAAGCATACGATACGTCAGGTCTAGTGCATAACATGGCGTACATGATAGATCCAATTGCCGAAGCATATGAAACCCTTTTCATTTTATTAATCTTCTCATCAGTTTGAGGACATTGAGATTTATCAAGTACGGTTCCATGTGCCACAGGAACGGAACCTTTCTTGGCATCTTGCATTGAGAAGCGTTTCAGAATCTTCTCAATATATGCACTCTGACTTAAACCAATTAGCCTCTTAGATCTGTCTCTATAGATCTTTATTCCAAGAATATAAGCAGCTACACCAAGATCCTTCATTGCGAAACACTTTCCTAACCATGACTTAACATCTTTCAAGGTTGGAATGTCGTTTCCTATAAGGAGTATGTCATCGACATACAGGATTAGAAAAACAACTGTACTCCCACTAATCTTCATGTAAACACAAGGCTCATCTTCGTTCTTAGTAAATCCAAATTCCTTGATTTTCTCATCGAACCGAAGATTCCAGCTCCCTGATGCTTGCTTTAATCCATAAATGGATTTCTTAAGCTTGCATACTTTATTAGGATGATTGGGACAGACAAAACCTTCAGGTTGTATTATGTAAACATCTTCACTTAGATGCCCATTCAGAAAAGCCGTTTTGACATCCATTTGCCATATATCATAATCATGATAAGCAGCGATGGCAATTAGTATCCTAATAGACTTAGTCATGGCCACAGGAGAGAAAGTTTCCTCATAATCAATTCCTTGAGTTTGAGTAAAACCCTTCGCTACTAGCCGTGCTTTATAAGTATGCACTTGTCCGTCCATGTCGGTTTTCATCTTGAAAATCCATTTACTTCCAACGGCCTTGCAGTTAGAAGGAAGATCAACTAAATCCCAGACTTGGTTGTCATACATGGACTGCATCTCGGCGTCCATGGCTTCTTGCCATTTATCAGACTCCTTATCTGATATAGCAGACTTGTAGCTAGTGGGCTCACTTTGATCCACTAAGAATATATCATCATACCTTTGAGGCTCTTGACGATTTCTACAAGATCTGCGGACGTCTTGTGTTTCAACCGGTACTTGAACCATATCTGGTTCAGGTTCAATTGTTTCAACTTGACTAGTTGTTTCAACCTCAGGTCCAGCATTTTGTGGGTTTCGAATTTCTTCAAGATCCACAACATTTCCATCATTAATTTTTGAAAGAAATTCTTCTTCCAAGAATACCCCTCGTCGATTAATAATTACCTTATTATCAGCAGGGTGATAGAAATAGTATGCTCGAGTTTCCTTAGGGTATCCAACGAAAACGCACTTTTTGCCCCTGGGTTCTAACTTGTTGGATGACTCACGTGGAACGTAGGCATCACAACCCCAGACCCTTAGGTAGGATAAGCTTGGAGTCTTTCCATGCCGTAATTCATATGGTGTCTTATCCACTTTCTTGGTTGGAACCATGTTGATTAAGCGTGCAGCTGTTTCTAAGGCATAACTCCAAAATGAGTGAGGCAAAGTGGTACGACTCATCATAGATCGGACCATGTCCAACAAGGTCCGATTCCTCCTTTTAGACACACCATTGTGTTGTGGTGTTCCGGGTGGAGTGAGTTGAGAAACAATCCCACAATTCTTGAGATGTTCATTAAAGTCGTAGCTAAGATATTCACCACCTCGATCAGATCGAATGGTTTTAATCGTTTTTCCAAGCTGATTTTGTACTTCATTTTGAAACACTTTGAAAAAATCAAAAGCTTCATGCTTGTGTTTCATTAAGTATACATAACCATATCTACTTTAATCATCGGTAAATGTAATGAAGTATCTTTCACCACTTCTTGACATCGTTCTAAAAGGACCACACACATCAGTGTGAATGAGTCCAAGTAAATCGGCGGCCCTTCCACCTACCCCGGTGAAGGGTGCCTTGGTCATCTTTCCACTAAGACAAGATTCACTTATGTCATAAGATTCCATATCGGTGGACTCTAAGATTCCATCGGTTTGGAGCTTCAATATGCGTTTCTTATTTATGTGGCCAAGTCGACAATGCCATAGATAACTTTGATTCAAGCTTGACTTGGATCTTTTGGTGTTAAGATTATAAATAGAGTTATTAATACATGAGCCATGAATATCAACTTCATATATTCCAATGGTTTGGATCCCCACAGTGATAACAATTGGGGTTCTTTGGAGTTTGAGGAGCCTTTGGAGCTTGTTTCTTGGCAGGTGCATTGTCCTTTCCATTTGGTGCTCCTTTGCCTTTATTACCCGTCTACTTGCCTTTGCCCTTGGCATTTGGCTTTTTGATGTAACCCCTTTTGACCATGAGAACCGGAAGAGGCTTCGCCGAGATGTTTTTCTCGGCATTTACAAGCATAGCATGCAACTCCATGATAGGTTTCTCCCAGCCATTCATGTTAAAGTGCATGACAAACTGGCTATAAGATTTAGGCAGCGAACCTAGCACCAAACTGGTAGCAAGATCACTCCTAAGGGGAGAACCTAGCCTCTCGAGTCTCTCAATGAGCCCTTTCATCTTTAGAACATGTGGGCTCACGGGGGTCCCCTTCTGCATCTTGCAATTAACAAGAGTGATAAAAGTATCATGCGTCTCTTGTTGAGCTTGTTGCTGAAACATGCTTTTTAATTGTAAGATCATCTCGTAAGCCTTATAGAATTCCAAGTCTCTTTGAAGACTTGTTTCCATAGTAGCCAACATTAGGCAAGACACGTCGGATGAATCATCCACGTGCTTGGCCCAAGCATTCTTAATTGCCTTGGATGCATTAGATGCAGGAGTCTCAGGGATAGTTCCATCAAGGACATATAATTTCTTGTCATGCGTTAAGACAATCCGAAGATTTCTAAACCAATCCAAGAAATTAGTGTCGTTAAGTTTATCACGATCCAATATGGATTGAAAGTTGTAGGAGTGTGAGGGAACGATTGCGTTTGTTGTCATCTACAAGATTGAATTAAGATATTAGTATTTTAGATATTAAGATCCTTTAACAACTAATTACCCATGTTTTATATAAAACTTAATTGCTTAAAGGCTAAGATCCACATCACCCTTAACTTCTCGTAATTGGCCGAGTGCACTTCTTACGATAACTAAGTTACTTGGTAGGGTTGAAAAACCAATTACATTAACTTATTTAACTCTTAGATTTAAGGGATTCATTAACAATCGAATTGTTAAAATTGGCACGTTTAATCCCAATTTATGCCAACCCACCCTTTGTGATTGGCTGAGTGCACTTCTCACAAAGTTGAGTTATAAGTCATCCTTACTTAGAACGTGTGATGTCCGGCCCAAGACTCTCGGGTATCATGAACCACCACCTCACCCCGTCACAAGTCTCACTACATGAATGGCCCAAAGACAACTTTTCACATGGGATCTCGATAACGTGTAAGTTGTTCTAAAAAGGGCGGCATAGACTTATAATTTTTTTTAAGGGTATCGGTATTATAATAGATGTAAGTGATGTTTATAAAACGTTTTATGTAACGAAAACACTTCATGCCTTGAAATCGTTACATCTAATAAAACCATGTTTTATTATTACATATTGCGTTTTAATATTGTGTGACGATTTATTTTAATATCCTAGATATTACTACATCGGTAATTAAACGCATTGAATCAATATATTAGCTACAAATAAAATCTATTTATTTTAGCCCATGGGTTTTATATAAATTAAATCCATTAATTTTATTATCCAAAAACCCATTTTAATGAAACTTAGGTATACAAGTTTCAATAAGTTTTGTGTGTTTGTATTTCAAAAAAAAACATCAAACATCACAAACAACCAAAACACAAGTCATACAAAGCCAAGCCATAGGTTGTAGTGTTTTTGTGAGCAAGCAAAAACACTATTAGGTCAAAGGGACATATTATTACAAAAACTACAAATAATAATCTTCTCAAACTCCCACTTGAACCAAGATCCATCCCTGAACTCCATTTGACCTCCATTTCTTGATCTTCAAAGTCTTGTTACATTTTGAAGTAAAATACTAACTAGTCTAATTTACAACCAAAATTAACTATACACAACTTAATAATTATTACACATTAAATGAATAATTACATTAATCATTAAATAAACACAACCAAAGGTCATAGGCTTGCTTTGTATGAACACAACCACAAACATCTTGACACAAGCAACTAAGTAATCATCCTCTTGGCAAGAAAAAGATGGTGACTTTGTTTACATCAACTTTCTAACATGAAAGAGATGTAAACCCACAACAAACACAATAAAAACGTTGCTCTCAAATATGTCCTTTTTTCAAACTTGAAAAACGACATACTTATGGTTTTAAAACATGTAAACCATAATTTGTCTAAAATTTCATAAACATAACATAAGTCGCTCTGATACCAATTGTTGGGATTTAAACACGTTTTCAATAAGCATTTTGCAACGGAAGCGGTTTAGAACAAAACTTAAAACGTTTTCTTAAAATGTTATCCCACCAAGATCACATACGTATGTATTATGAAACTAAAGTAAACAACCATAGGGTGTTTAGTAGATACAACCTTTGAAGAGTAGTGGTAGCCAAGCAATGGAGATGACGAAGAACTAGAACTCGTTCTTCTCCAATCGGATGCACACCAGGCAAGATGTATCCGAAATGTTAGTTACAAATGCAAGTCAAGAATTACCTCATAAACTAACTTGTTTATAAGGTGTTGGAGGAAGAAATCAAACAACTATAAGAACCAAAGTAAACTACACTAAGTGGTAGCTAGTTTACTAAGTTTTTTAATGTGTTATTATTCAAAAACCTTCACTTTTCCCTTTTGGTTTGCTTGAAAAACTCAGCAGAGTTTTCTGCCTTTTAAAACACTTAAAAGCCCTCTATTTACTCCTCTAAAACCTTTTTTTCAAGCTTACATACGTAGGGAAGAAATTGGAGTACCCGGGCACATTAAAACCAAAGGATAATGAAGCTTTTTGGTCTTGGAACTTGGAAGAAGACTTTGGAAAGCATCAAGCCTCCAAAATTCTGCACACATGTTCCCAATACTAGTTTACTTTATCTAATTATTTCATGTAACTTACTTAGTTATTTAGTTAGTTGCCTAAGTATATAACTAACACATGCATGCAACATGTCAATACATATCCATGCATGAGATATTAGATAAGGTATGAATGAATCAATAATATATAGATTACAATCCATATATATATATATTACATGCGTTATAATGTTATATGTAACTTCATAAATGTTATAACACAATATTGATTCATTTATTATCTTTTAACTTAAAGATAACAATCTTGACTTTTATAATACGTTTAAACAAACTTGTTAGAAACGTCTAACGGATTAATTGCGTAGTGTGTGACCTTTTGGGATTATATATCAAAGGTAACATTTGATAAACGTTGTGTATTGGGCATATGATCCAACAATATCATACATGAGTAGGCTTTATTTGTGTAGTTGTTTATGCTATATTCTTATATACAAGGTTTTATGTTGTTTATGTGCGTTTAGATGTGCTTGGCAAAAGGTGATTGTGATTCTGATATACCATTCTCCAGGAAAATTTTCAAATTTATCAGCCTTGAGGTTCATATGCTACATTAGTAGGCTTTATTTGGGTAGTTGTATATCATAATTTACAAAATGATAATTTCAATGTAACATACGGAGTTATATCTATTTACGGGATATCTTACTAGGTGTGGAAGTTGATTATAATAAGAAGTATGCCAAAACAACTCAATTTACACGTTCATATTTACCAAATATGATTGTACAAACAATTCTATATACAACAAATTACACAAACAAGAAAACCAAAAAAAAAAAAAACAAATTATATAAAGACGATCGTTATTTGCAATCTCAAAGATCACGTAAATAATTTCTCTCACATGTATCATTCCGTGAACCCGCGATTTATAATCTAGTTTAAGTCTTAAACGAACATCATAAAAATATTCGCAAGAATTTAAAATATACAATACATCGAACAAATACCGACATATAAAACAGCTATAAGCCTATAAGGGCATCTATTAATATTATAACGCGTTATTGATGTCTTCGTCGTTGATAGTGTCTAATTGTTAAGGCAAACCGCCCCTTCTTTGTCTCTAAGCTAATTATCAATGATTTTGTGTATCCAACTAGCTTGCAATTTTTAATTCTTTGGATGCCGTGTATGTTAATAAATTCACCCTTTTAATATATTCTACTATTCAATATGAATATTTTTTAACATTAATTTCATAGTAGACATTGACTAGAATGAAATAGTCAAGTTGTAGTTAAAGCATCCACATCTCTCCACTCATTCCAGCTCATTAATTGTACTCAATTAGATGTCACATGTCTCTGATAGGCCATTAACAGTAAGATCGATATTACCTGTTGTATTCGAAATTACAACTTAATTTATTTCATATATTGTTAAGTTTATAAAGACAAAGAAAAAAAACTCCAGTAAGAAGGAGATCTATAAGTTGCTCGCATGTGTGTGTGGTTTCTCATATATCTTCTTATTATCTTCACTTTCACTTTCAGTTTTGATCGATCGTTTTGTACTCCGATCTCTTTCATTTTAGAAACAGAAATATGGCATCTTCAATCAAGGAGTTTGATCACTTACAAATCCCACTTGAAGACGTACTAAAGGCCACCAACAACTTTAGTAATAAAAATATCATCGGGAAAGGTGATTTCGGTAGGGTTTACAAGGGACAGCTCTTGCAGTCCGGGAAGTTGGTGAAAATTGCTGCTCGGAGATTAGATCGTAAGCACCAACAAGGAGTCATTGAGTTCTGGACGGAGATCTCTTTGCTTTCGACTCTCAGTCATGAAAATCTTGTCACCGTTATCGGGTTTTGTGACGAAAAAGATGAGAAGATCATTATAAATAGCTATAATGCCAACGGAAGTCTGTCGATACATCTAAGCAACCCGACCCTCACATGGATTCAACGATTGAATATATGCATTTGTATTGCGCGTGCATTAAATTACATCCATAATTTGGATGGACGCAGTTATTCAGTCTTACATCGTAACATCAACAGCTCCACGATTTTATTAGATGATAAATTTGAGGCCAAGTTATCCGGTTTTGAATATTCTACTAAATATTCAGTATATCGAATGAACCAGGTTCTCCTTTCGGAACCTATTGGCATAAAAGGGTATATTGACCCGGCAATCGAAAAGACTGGAGGTGTGAACCTGAAGTCAGACATCTACTCTTTTGGCGTTGTTTTATGGGAGGTATTATGCGGGAGGAAAGCATTTATTCCAAATGAGGATGAGGATAATAGGTTTTTAGCTTCATTGGCCAAATTTCATTATCGAAAAAGAACAATGAATGATATAATTCATCCTGATCTACGGAATCAGATGGCTCTGGAATCACTCACCAGCTTCTCAGAAGCAGCATATTCTTGCTTAGAGGATGAGCGAGTACAACGTCCAGTTATGAACAATATTTTGGATGATCTTGAGAACGCATTGGAACTTCAGGTGCGACATGAAGATTTGGTAAGATCCCTCTCTTTCCTTAATTATTTTGGGCAACAATTGTTATATTTTCCATTAATTTGCTTCCAGTTGTTTTAACTGATGGTATCAAAATGGGTTTCTAATATAGAGGTGACAAAATGAACATATTGGGTTAGGTAGCTAACAGATCAAAATGGTGGGTCAAAACAGGTTAAACGGATCATGGGTTGGGGTGTGTTTATATTTACTTTAAAACAGAGTAAGTTTAACAAATCGTCCATGTAGTTTGCCTTTTCTTTTACGTATCATCCATAAAATGAGTTAATTAAATCTCTAGTCTCTTGGGTTCCTACTTTGTCACACTTCCAGTCCTTTTTACCAGTGAAATAGCCAAGATGCCATTATGATCTCTGTTGACTTTTCTCTTTATTTATTTATTTTCTTATAACTCATTACTAATAGGGTAGGTTTTGCTAGGGTACTGTTAACAACTCTTTTAGTTAATATACCACTCGTATTAATAAACTCAAACAAAGGTGACTCCTACTTTCCAGTGTCTCTAGTGTATTTCTTTCGTTTCTACAGGGATCAACAAAGTATCTTCGACACAATTTCTTTCTACTTTCATTCTCAGTTTCTAGCAAGTCTCACAGTAACACCCTTTCCCCTCTTGTCTTGCAGGTAAAGAATTTGAAATGCTTGAATATTCAACTCAGTGATATAATGCTTGCCACACATAACTTTTCGGAGGAATACCTAATTGGGGCTACCTTACATTATAACTTATACAAAGCAGAACTAGACCTTTTTGATATAGTAAATCCTTCCACTGTAGGAGGGAAGAATAAAGGTGGCCTACCCAAAAGACGGAGCACTGTAGTTATAAAACGCATCGTCGCTAAAGAAGACAATGAAATAGATAATGTATTCATTACAGAACTTGAAATGTTTACTACTTGTAAGCATCGCAACATAGTCACTCTACTTGGATTTTGTGATGAAGGTTCTGAGACGGTTCTTGTCATTGAGCATACTTCTAACGGATGCCTTGATGATTACTGGAGATACGTCAAAGACAAGTCTGTTCTTACATGGGCAAAACGATTGAAAATTTGTGTTGACGTTGCACATGCATTGAAATATCTTCACTATGAGATGGAAGACCAAAAGACGATAATACACCGTGATATAAAGAGCGAAAATATTGCGTTGGACGAGAATTGGGGGGCAAAGATTGTTGACTTTCAGATCTCTGTATTCCTACCTCCGAATCAGGATGATGACGCTCTCTATCATGAATATCCTTGTGGCCCTATTAGTTACATTGATCCAGCATACAAAAAGACGTGTAAGTTGAAATGAGAATCAGATGTATATAGTTTCGGAGTAGTTTTGTTTGAGGTTCTATGTGGGAGAAGTGCCTCTGACAAAATTTACAAGAAAGAGGGTGCACAAGGGTTGGCCCATATGGCACGGAGAAACATCAACGAAGGACTAATAGAAGAAATGGTAGATTCTACTATAAAGGAAGAAAGTGGACTTAACAAAGATTCATTAGATAAATTTATAGAAATTGCATATCAGTGTTTAGCACAAACTCAAGACAAGCGTCCAACAATGAATGTTGTTCTCAATGAGCTCGAGCATGCCTTATTCTTACAAGTAAGTACATATTAAATTATATATACTCTTCACAAAAATTATGTTGGACACTTATTGCTTTTAATATTGTTGTTGGTGTTTACGTTTTAGTTTAATTTTTGCGGTTTCTACTTTCTACTACTTATGAATTGTTAAACTCATATATGTAGTACATTTGTATATATTGTTACAGAATTTATTGTCACTAGTTTTTTTTTTTCTTCCTAACTTCTGTTTAATTATTTTTCATATTATTGAGGAGCAAGTACAACTCTCGAATAAGGATGAAATCTTCAATGAAATTGAGAAGCCGGTTGAACTTAAATTGACACATGAAAGTCTTGTAAGACCCTCGATTTGCTTTTATGCTCTCTTATTCGAGTCAAATTGCTTACTTTGTCAAATATATTTTTATTGTTATCGTTATTAATATATTACTATTATTATTCATGTAAAATAAAACTTGACAGAAATAAGTAAGATCCAATATTGAAGTGTTTTTTTTTGTTTTTGGAAACGACACGCTATAACTCAATAAGACACAATATGGAAGTGATATGTGATAATTTATTTATATATTACTGCAAAAAAGAAAAAGAGAAACTGAAAAAAGTTGATGCATGCTTGTATAGAGTATGGAAGTGTTTGTTCCACAAAAATTTTCTAAAATTCTTTAAAATTGAAATTTGAATTTCATCGTCCGTGTGTTTAGTTGAAAAAAAAAATGGAATTGGAATTCATTTTTTTCCTTTCAAATTCCATTACCTTTCAAATTTACCACAACATACAAAACCCCAATCTTATATTAACTTCCATTCTCTTGTGACATTCAACCATCTCCATCCCCAAACTTGCAGCAAGTCAGTTACCACCACTCTATCAGCCACTTATGGGCTCTGGCCACCTTCGTCACTACCATTAACACCGCCGCACCACCCACTTCGTCACACCTCCATCACTACTACTAACACCGCCTCACCACTCACATCGCCGGACCACCTCACCGCATCGCATCAGTGCGCCGCCACCATTTCCTTTGTTCTTCTTCTTTAATTTAGCTTTCCTAGGATATGGTGTTGAATCTATCTTCTTCAATATTTAACATCTTCTATTTTTCTTTGTTTGATTTCATAATAGATCTTGTTTATTTTAGTAGCTAATGATATAGATCTTCCTTTTCCTTTCGATATGGATGTTCTTCTTCTTTTTTTTCATCGTGGGCAAAGTTTAGCAGGTGATAGAAGTATTCTATAAAAGTAATTTGAAATATATTTTAAATTTAAATATAAATTTATATTATATATAATAGATAGGTGTAGAAAACGATTTGTAAAAAGTAAAATTCGGAATGACTAAAGTGTATAAATGATTGAATAATAATGAAAGATATATAAAGAAGTTATAATATATCCAAATGGTAAATTTTTCATTCGATATTATTTACATTCGAATTCCATTGATGTATTTTTGTCAACCAATCACAATCATATTCATACAAATTCTAATTCCTTCGATTTCTCATTCCTTCTAATTCCAATTATTTTCATAGATCCCAATTCCTTCTAAAATATTATGTTAATTAAGCGCACCCTAAATTTTAGTTTACAATAATCTGTTGCTAATTATGAATTTTCATATTATTGCTAAAAGATGGGGCGACTACGACACCGGCATCTGGACCAAGTTAATGAAGAAATTGAAAAAACAATTAAATTGCAACTAATGCAAGAGAACCATGTAAGACACTTCTTTCGTATTTGTTTTTCTTTCATTATTTTGTCGTACTTATTGTATTGTGTATTAATTAATGGGAAAATATTATACACATAGAGTCAAATGATAAATATAGTATATAAAATTAAATTTGTTGTAAGTAACATCAAATTTATACGGGAAGTATAACTTCTTTTTTTTTAAATTCAATTATTTTTAAGACTAACAAAGGAGCTACGAAAAGATTACAAGTTTGTAGTTGGGCTTGAACTTGGACGAAAAATCCAATCAACCCATTTTGCTTTTACATTTTTTACACTACTCGGAATCTATATATATGAACGAATCTTAATTTCAACTCCTAAAATATCGCATCTAGGCTTCGTTGAGTTGAAGACTATGTCTTTCATGTATCCAGATTATCCGAAGAGTTGTGTGAATTACTACCTCAAAAATGTTTTTAGTAAATGTTGAATATCGTATATTGTTGACAAAATAAAAAATATCTTAAATTTCCACGACATTCGGATATTGCATGCCCCAACACTGAAAAACACATCTCCATCATTCTTTGAGAAGATGAAAATGAAGAAAGATGTGCTTCTCTGTTATGTCTTAAAGTAAAGTAACTTGATTAAACAGATTATCAAATTAAGTATTCAACTTTTAACAAGAAATCAAGTTATATTGATCTTTGCGGAAATAAGAACAATATTGAATCACACAAATTATATGTCGAATGAATATTATATATCAATAATTCAATCATATAAACACACGATTGTTTTCTCTATTAGGTGTTATCAATTCAATGAATTTCATAACACCTATTTATACAGGTATTACGGTTAGGAAATACAATCCTACCGTATCTCTAACAAATAGATATATCTACCTAACCCCTTGTGGGTTTTATGGAAACTAGATCAATTATCATACAATTCGAATTCTTCGAACTAATAAGATATCTTCGAATGTTCAACATTAATCTCCATGTTCTTCTGAGTCTGCATGGCTTGAGAGTTTGTCTTCATTTGTGTCTGTTTTGGTCTTGAGTTAGGATGATATCACACAGACTCAGATTGAGCATTTTGAATAGATTAGGAAACAAGACTGTCTTAGTCCGAGTGTATGCTTAGCCAGACAGACTAACAACACTTAGCCAATTTTTCATTACTTTTCTTAGACTCAAATCGTGACTCATCATATTTATAATTTGGGTTTAATCATTGTTTTCCCAAAAATCTGCCCGTATTTGATGATGTCAAAGTAATTATAAACAATTAAATGCAAAAACTAACATAGACTTTTATGCATATTTACGTCTGTTACAAAAATAGTCTTTCACAGAAAAACATAAATGATTACTTGAAATTCCTCCAATCATATCCTCTGTCTTCTTCCTCTTTCAATCAACTCAACTTCTTCCAAGTTATCCTTCTCATTCTTCATATGCTCTTTTCCTATTCTATCACTTTTACTTTTTAACCTTGGTATTTTCTCCAATTCACCCAAATGATATAACAAACATCTCACCACCTATCTTAATGGTAGACTTTGATCACCTTTGCATAAATCTAATAAAGCTAGCAAATGATGGTATTCTTTATGATGCAACATATTTGTTAATTAAAAGCACTCAAGCCCTTGAGAATCTCTTTCAAGAAACCCTTCTTGATCATCTATTTTTACGTAGGTATTCTCCACACAAAAATATTCCTTCTGGTACAAGGTGAGATCTATTCCTCATATCTTCATCTATTAACCCAACATGCTTCTTATCCTTTTTGATGTTGAATGATACACGGAAAGTTAAATAATCATCGACATTTAAAAATCCCAAATCATATGCAACCTCGACCATCATAATGATCTCAGGCATGACTTCTCTCAAAATCTTGTCAACTATACCCCTGATAAATCTTGCAATGTACCGGCACTCTATAAATTCAAGGGTGTGTAACTGGTCATCATAGACATTGTACCTCTTGTATTCTGTCATTTTGTAGTCACTCCAGACTCTATTATGGTCTAAATATACATGGCAACTTAAGATCAAGTGTTCATCCTACGCACATAATTATCTCTCATTCGACAGGATAAGACATATTTCCTACTGAGCCTTTCTTGTAATCTCATATCCTCTTGTAATTGATGTTCATCTTGTTGAGCCTTTTTAACTGTTGACATACTTAGCTCTGCAACTGTTTCATTAAGCACTTGTTGAATGGCTCCAGTAGTTGTAGATTGATCTTGATGAGTATTCGAATCATCATCATGGAATATGTTAGTAGTATCAAAATCTGCTTCATCTTCAAGTGTAAGCATATTCTGGTTTGTGGAATAATCATCATCAGACTGAACATGTGAGTTTGTACTACAAGACTGAACTTGTGAAAATGTATTTACAGATTGTCCTAGTGAGTCTGTAGCATCAGACTGAGAAGTAGAGTCTGTGCTTTGAACATCTTCAGATATTGTTGTGGTTGATTTTGAAGATTTATCTTCACTATTAGAGTCAAGTTGATTAATTTCAACTTTTGAAGTTTCACAACAGATAGTTTTTCTAGTAATCAATGTCAAAATGAAATGTTTGTACATTATTTATAGAGGAGTCATCAAAGGTGACATAGATTGTTTCCTCTATCTTTCTTCTTTAATTGTTGAAGAATATGAAGGCTTTGGACACAGATGAATACCCAACAAATATCCCTTCTTCAGACTTGGGCTCCATCTTTGCTAGTTGATGTCTTTGGTTGAGAATATAACATTTATTCCCAAACACATGAAAACAATGGATACTTGGGACCTTGTTCTGATACATCTCATATGAAGTCTTACCATGTCTTTTGACAATGATAGGTCTATTCTTAGTATAACATTTAGTATTAACAACTTCTGCCCAAAAGTAGATCTTCATGTTTACATGACATAACATGGTTCTTGCAGCTTCTATGAGTGTCATGTTTTTTCTTTCTACAAACCCATTTCCGTTGAAGAGTTCTAACAGAGGCGAAGTTCTGCATGATACCTCTATCAACACAAAATTCAATTAGTGTAAAATTCTAGAATTTTGTGTCCTTATCACTCCCGAGTTGCTTCATGTAGACTACTCTATAATTGCTCTCGCTTGATCAGACTAATAATTTCCTCTGGTACATCACTCTTTGCCTTCATAAATATAACATATGTATACCTTGTAAATTCATCTAGAATTACAACTGTATACTTCTTTCCACTCAAACTACTAGTGCTCACAGGACTAAATAAGTTCATATGTAGCATATAAAGTGGTTGATCAATTGAATTGAGTAGTTTAGTGGGAAATTGGGTCTTAGTATGTTTACCAAGTATACAAGTAGAGCACACTTTGTCTTTCTTTTATGTGAGTGCTAGTAGGCCCCTCACCAATTTCTTCTTGGATATCAAATTGATGTTCTTGAAGTTCAAGTGTGATAACCTTTTATGCCATAACCAGCTCAATTCAAGAACATATTGAGTAAATAAACAAGTTTCTACATCCTCATCTATTTACTAGATTGTGCTTCAATCCCACTATATATGCAACCCTTGTAAATTGTGCATTTCCAGCCCTTAGTACTCCATATTCCCTAGTTTTGGCAACAGAGTCGTCACCATATTCCACAAAATATGATAGGTATGACTTACATCCTCTCATATGTCTGGAGCAGCCACTATCTAGATACCATTTCCTCTTATTCTGCACAAGACAAACAAAACAAATTTATCCCTTTTGGGAAGCCACTTATAAGTGGCTCCTTTGGGATGACCTACAGTCTTCCCTTTTGTTTTTTACTGGTTTTACAGATTCGGCCACAACTTACTTTTTTAAAGGCCTGGTATTTTGAACTTCTTTACAATGTACACCTTCATGACCTTTGATACCGCAATTGTAACATGCTCTTTTCAATTTTTTGTTTCTTGTGGGTCCGTGGTTGTAATTGTAAGCATGTCCATACCTAGGTTGTTATGTGGACTGAATGAAGCTTTTGAAGTCTGTGGTTAATTTTTGCAATTGATGACTAAGTTTGTTAATAATCTCGGTCTGTTCATTCACATGAGTATGTTTAGGTACATACTGAGATTTAAAGTTCACAAATCTTGAGTTAGATCTCACAAACTAAGAATTAAATTTCTTAGATTGAGAGTTAGATCTCACATACTAAGAATTAAATTTCTCAGACTAAGAGTTAGATCTCATAGACTGAGAATTAAATTTCATAGACTAAGATCAAGATCTCACATACTGAGAACTAAGTTTAACATACTTTGATTTGTTAAACTCATGTTTAACAAGTTCTGTGCCTTTAGGTTTAACATTTGGCACATACTTAGTTAAGTTGGACACAGACTTACTTGAGTTAGGTACAGACTTACTTGTACTAGATTGTTTACCAAAAATTTTACTTGTAAAGTTTGGTTCAACTTTCCTTTTTACCCGTTTTGAACTAATTACTTGTATTAGAGTGGTAGGGGTTTGCTACTGCTTTCTTTAACTCCATTAGATTTAGTATTTAAAATTGGTATTTTATTACTAATATCATTAACCTTCTAAACTTCATTTGTTTGAATGAATTATGGTTTGATTAAGTATGGGATATCACAGTCTAGGATATCAAAATCTATATCCTTAGTTTCATAAACAAGTTTTGTTTCTAAAACTTTTGAACTTTGTGATTTAACAAAAGCATTAGTTAGTATTCTTTTGTCACCAATTGCATAACTGAAAGTATTTGGTAAAGTGTTAGGTACATATTGTTTAGGTTTTGAGTCTACCTCTTGCTTTAAATGAGACTTAAGATCAAAATCATCACCAAGCACTGCTTGTACTTAACTAGGAATTTGTTTTGATGAACAGTCCTCATTTTTTAAAGAAGCTATCCACCAGAATAAACAAATATTTTCATAATGCTCAACTATCTTTTTAATTTCATGTTTTTCTAAAGCTAAAGTTTCGTAAGCTACAACTTGAGCATCTAGATCCTCTTTGTAATTCCTATTAGCAAGAATGTAGTCATTACTTGTAGTTCTTTTTCACTATCACTTATTCTGATTTTTAGATCATAAATTTCTTCCAGACTAATTTGAAAATCTACAAAAAGGTATTGATACATCTTTTGCTTCTTAGAATCTAATTATAAATGAAAATTATGTACCTTGTAAGCATTGCCTTTGTTCTAATTTGAATTCTAACGTGCTCTTTCTGCCTCTTTAACATTATATTTAAATTTTCTTTCAGTAATAACCATAAAACACATATCCTCTTGATCATCTTCATCTTTTGATGAAAGATTTTCTTCTAACCACTCTTCAACATATGGAGCCTTTTCTTCCTTCTTGGGTTGAGAGTTGTTTCCACCCTTCTTTAGATTTAAGTACTTCTATCTGTAATTCTTGGCTCTACTAGAAACTTTTTCAACCTATGAAGTTTCGATATACTTCACCTTACACTCAATAGTTATGTGACCTGTGATACCACATCTATAACAAGTAACCTTCTTTAGATCAAAGATACTTCTTGTTTTGGATGCACCAAACACCTTCTTTTCGAGCTTTTCAGTAAGCAAGGCTAGCTCAGTTTGTATAGCTATTGTTTCCTTATCATGTTCTGAGTCTGCCTTTGGTAGTTGGTAGTCTACCCTAGAGTAAAGCTCTTTATTTCTTATTTCTTCTGCTAGTAGCAATTAAAGTAGCTTCTAGATCCTTTGCAATCTTCTTGGCATTTAATCTTTTTCTCTCTTTGGATTCCTCATAATTCATGAGTAATCCATACAAACAAGGAAGATTATAATTGTAGCCTTAAATAAACCTTCAAAATCGATTACGTAACCAATTTCTCAAACCTGTAACCTTGAAGCTCGAAGATTCAACACAGTCGAATACCTTAAAGTCGAAAATCCTTGCAAACCTTGACAACTTTGAAGCTCAAAACTGAAACTCCAAGAATTCTTGTCTAAAGAATTGATCACCAAGAAACCCTATGCTAATCTGTCACATTTTTCAAGCTTACTTTAACCTCGAAAAACCTTGTACCACAAGAAACTTTGATCAAACTGCGGAATCTAGACAGCTGATTTTGAAAACCTGTATCTCTCCCTAGGGACCTCCGATTTAAAAATCCCTCCAATAATACCCTAGATCTGTGTGTCTTCAACCTCCCGTTTACATTTAACAAAGATCCAACGATTAAGGAACTCGTAGCAGTGATTCTCCCATCACTGTGCAGGATCTGACGAACTAAAAAGAGCTGATACAACTTGTTGGGAATAAACACCTTTGAGTCAATTTATCTTCATGAAATTAATGTAATCTTGGCTCCGATACTAATTTTTGCAAACCTTGAAAGATAGTGTGGAATTATAACTCAAAGAAAACACACATGTGACCTTAAACGTTAAACCTTTATTAACTGAATGAGCAATATAATAAAGAATGTACAACTAGAATCTCCCTCACCTCATTTTATAGATATGAGGGGGTATGAATCCTAGTACTAGTTCGTTAGGAATCCTCCTATACTCATCCTATCATACGAAGCCTTTATACGAATTGACATTAAGAACAAGAATAAGTATTGACAGACACGATATATCCTCAAACGCTTACATCTTTTATAAAATTAAAGAACCACGAATGAGTACAAAGAAGAATAATATTTATGGCTCATACCCTAATCTAAGTCGGCTCGGGAATCCTAGAGTTTATCTAGTCAGTTATTTGTGCAACAAGTACTCCTTATCCTAAATGATATCCATACGTAAATTTCATCCCCAAGTTACTTAATCCCTAAGAAAGTTAGAATCATAAGCCAACTTAATTCCTAAGTTAATAGTCCTAAAACAAAAACAATCAAATTACATATTACTACCCCTAGGCATTGCTAATATTCCTAATACTAAAAATAGTTAAAAAGAACAAAGAAAATGAAGCTCAATGGAGTAGAAATTTGGGTTTGATTTTCTTTAAAGAATTTATTTCTCTATCTTAAACTTCTTGGTATTTTTTTTCAAAATTCTTAAATTAAGATCTATTTTGTTGATCCAATAATGAATAAAAAAAAGTTGACTTTCAATTTTCTTTTAAGTATAAAAATGATTCCTTGGAGTTCCGTGGTAACTACCGACAACGTGCCGGTAGCTTGGAAATATTTCAGCCTTTTATAAAGTTAGATTATCAAAACTTCCTTCATTTGTCATTTCCTATTTTACCCTCGCAGGAGCTTAATTCTACTATACTCCAATGAAATCAAATAAATTAACTAATTTTTATGTGTCATACACAAATTACTTATGTTTCTAAAGGTCATACCTATGAAATAGTTTATTTCAAATTTCATTTTCATTCTTATTTTAATAGCTAGTTAACCACCCCCCCCCCCCAATTTTACCCTCGCAAACGCTTAATTCTACTATACTCCAATGAACTCAAATAACTTAACTCATTTTTCTGTCTAAAGGTCATACCTATGCAACACTTTATTTCAAATTTTGTTTTCATTGTTATTCTTCTAGCTATTATAAGCTGTAACACACCCCCCATCCCCACCCACTCATTACAATGATGCAGAGAAACAAGTTAGAGCACTTAAAGATTCCACTCAACGAAATAATGTTGGCCACAGATAACTTTTCCAGGGCATACCACACTATTGATACCAAATACTATTACACATATGAAGCTGAACTCAACCATTATGATATATTATATCGATCCTCTGTTGAAGGGAAGAATAATGGTGAACTACCCAAGAGACGGAGCACTGTACTTATAAGACGCCTCATCCACAGGGAAGACAAGCAAGGTGAAGAACTGTTCTTTACAGATATTGAAATGCTTTCGAAGTGTAAGCATCGCAACATAGTTACTCTTATTGGATTTTGTGATGAAGGTTCTGAGATGATCCTTGTCATTGAGCACACCTCTAATGGATTTCTTGATGTTTGTTTGGAGAACACCAAAGACAAGTCTATTCTTACATGGGAAAAACGTTTGAAAATTTGCCTTGATGTTGCATATGGATTGAAATATCTTCACTATGAGATGGAGGACCAAAAGACAATTATAAACTGTAATATAGGAAGCCACAACATTAAGTTGGAGGAGAACTGGGGGGCGAAGATTTTTTCCCTTTCTAAATCGGTGTTCCTGCCTCCGAATCAAGATGATTACACACTCCATGTCAATACGGATTATGGAATACAGCAACACACCGATTCAGAATTTCAGAAGACTGGTAAATTGAAAAGAGAATCAGATGTTTATAGTTTTGGTATACTTTTGTTTGAAATACTATTTGGGAACAAAGCCTATAACGATATTTACCTTAGTGGGTCCACGCTGGAATCTGTGGCATGGCGAGGCTTCCGCGAGGGAACACTAATGGAAATGATAGATCCTATTATAATGACAGGAAGTGGTGAATACAACTTCACCCTGAATAAAGGACCCAACAAGAATTCTTTGGACAAATTTATAAAAATTGCATATGAATGTTTGGCAGAAACGCAAGACCAACGTCCAACAATGAAAGTGGTTCTCAAGGAGCTTGAAAAGGCCTTATTTTTCCAAGTAAGTTGAATGTTCAAAAAAATTTGACCTTTTCTTTTTTTGTCTTCATTTTACAATATCACTAACGGTAATCAATTTGCTGATTTATTTTAATTTTAATGATATATTGTAGATGATATTAGTTTGAGATACATGATACTCAAACTGAATCTTAGGAAACGCAAAGAAAAAATTCTCATACCATTAAGGTTTTCAATTGAAAAAGCTATCTTCACCTAATAAATAAGCTGTTTAAAAAATATTTTTTTAAAAATAAAAAATTCCGTATCGAAACTGTCAAAATAACTTTACTTATGAACATTGTGTGGACTAAACGAATAAAAGTTTGAAATTGCAGAGTTTTTTCTTTCTGTTTTGTTATTAATAGATCCTATCTTTAGTCGACCATGAATTCATTACATTATTGATATGGAAGTATGATAAAATTAAAATATCTATGAACATATAAAAAGGTATCATGTGGAAAGCATATAGTGCATATTTAATACATATAAAAGTATTTTGTTTGATATTTAGATGAAAAGATATGGAATTTCAGAGTAGTTGATTACGAGTATTATAATTTTCATAATTTGATACTGTTATCAAGTTATTTATTTTATTCACTCATGGTTGATAGGAAAGCAACGAGGATGACCCCAGATTTTCCCTTAGAGACATAGCAACGGCCACACAAGACTTCCATGATGACAATTGCATTGGAAGAGGAGGATTTGGGAGTGTTTATCAGGGAGAAGTTCCAAAAGGTGATGGATTCAATACCATTGTAGCAAAGCGATTGGATACAACACGTGGTCAAGGGGAACAACAATTTCAGAATGAACTCCAAATTCTTTTCAAGTATAAGCATGAGAATGTCATCCGTCTTCTTGGCTATTGTGATGAGAAAGATGCAAAAGTCATTGTTTATGAGTACGCGTCGAGAGGAAGCCTTGATAGGTACGTGAATGATGTTCATCTTACATGGATGAAACGGCTTAACATATGCATTGATGTTGCAACTGCATTGGAGTTCCTTCATGGAGGACTTGCAACACAAGAAGTGGTGATACATAGGGACATCAAAACTGAAAACATTCTATTAAATAACGATTGGAGAGCAAAACTTGCTGATTACGGGCTTTCCTTGATAAGTGCAATAAATCAGGAAACAGACTATGTCTTCGATCATGCGTGTGGCACAGAGGGCTACGTGGATCCACTATACCGAAAATTTGGTTTCTTAACTATGAAATCCGACATATATTCATTTGGTGTGGTTTTATTTGAGATCTTATGTGGAAGATCAACATTTAAGATCCACAAAGATGAAGGCCAATTTCTACCAAGTTTTATTAAACAGAGATTTGAAGAACGAAAACACGATGAGGTAGTTTTTGAGGCTATCAAAGCACAGATCATGCCAAAAGCGCTGATTGCATTCCAAGCGATTGCCTACCGGTGTTTAGATGATGATAGAGAACAACGACCAACATCAAAAGAAGTTTTGGAACAACTTAAGAAGGCTTTGGAATTCCAAGTAAGTTATCATAGTTTTACAATGGACTGGTTCGTATTTACCAAATTTGTTATATGTATTAGAAAAGGGTTAATGACATAAGAAGTTATTATGATACTTCAATTATTAATTATTATAGTCAAAAAGTGTCAAAGTTTCATATTAATTAGTAATTGTTTAAATCATGTGTAGGAGGAGGATTCATGTATAGGAACCGCGTTAATCCTGAAATGATACAACCTCCGGACCCCACATAGTCAAGTTCGAAAGCTCAAATACGTATCCAGGTATGTCGTTCGAAAGCTCAAATTCCATGAGTATATATAACTAGCCTTTTTTTATTTTTGTTTTTTTGTTTCTTTGGTTTTGGTAATAAACATGTCTTTATTCTTTAATAGACAATTGTTCTCGTGAACCAAAGGGAATGGAAAAATATGTCATGTATGAGACTTGTAATGTGAATCTGTATCTTTCTTTTCTTTTTTTATAAGCCCTCAAAGCAGTTGGAGTTCGATATTTGAACAAAATTAAGTATGACATATTGTTGTAACTGCTATACATTTCTTTATACATTTATATGTAGATTAATGAAACTCAAATATTGCCATCGACTCATCGGCTACTTGTAATATGAATCTCTGTTTATCTTTTCTTTTTAATTATAAGCCCACAAAGCAGTTGGAGTTCGATTTTTGAACAAACTTCAGTATGACATATTGTTGTAACTGCTATACATTTATACGTAGATTAATGAAACTCAAATATTGTCATCGGCTACAATAGTACTAGCAATTTCTGCCCAGAAGCAAGATAATGGGCAATTCTGGGTATTTCTCCTTACATATTGGGTTCTTCTGGACTGCAGAAATTGTAAAAATGGATCAAATGGGTGAAACTTGTTTAAAAGAGCATAAAGTACACACGGAGAAAGAGATGGAAAATGAGGAAGACAGGTTTTTTTGTTATTTCCAGTTAGACCTATTATTTGATATTTCCAGATTAAAGATTTTTCTCAGCTTTGCGATTTCCGGATATAACATGATTTGTATTCCTACGGAGTACTTGCTACTTTGCTAGTTTCAAATTATACACTTTTCAGTATTTCAAGACTAGAATTAAGTTCAAATGAGAATTGAATTTTTTGTGAAAATAGAGGAATCAATCTTAACCATCTATTTCATCAAGATAATAATACCCCCAACATTTTTAAAAATTGAATATCTCATAAATGGCGAGTCAAAAAAAATATAAAAATTGCACCTTAAAAATCAACATTTTTTTCTCTTCGATTAGACATCTCACAAGGTATACTTTTGACGAACTTTTTTTTACATTTTTTGGTAGGTTTTGAAAACTGGTAACACATGTATTAGCTGCTGGTAACGCTTGTGTCAGTCGCAAGTGTTACCAACCACTAACACATGTGTTACCGGTTTTCAACCCAAAAAAATAAAAAAAAAAATAGAATTCGTCGAAAATATATTACGAGGGATGTCGAATCGTAGAGCAAAGAACGTTGATTTTTATAGTGCAATTTTTATAATTTTTTAACTAGCCGTTGGTGAGATATTTAACTTGAGGGGAAAATTCGAGTTTTGCAAAATGGATGGCTAGGATTCATTCCTTTATTCTAACTAAAAAAATCCATTTTCATTTGAACTCAACCCACTCAAGACTGTATAAAAACTTTTGTTACATTCTAATTATATTCAAGATTATGTTTAAGATTTTGTGTTAGATTATTATTATTTGATGTAATTTATTTTGATTATTTTTTTTCTTAATTTATATGATTCATCTTTTTAAGTTTTGGGGGTTTTATATAAGTTTAACAACTATAATCTAAATATTTGCATTATGATTGTTTCAAAAAATGAAACTAATCACTTTTATAATTTTATTACATAAGAAATTCAAACGAAATCAGAAAAAAATTAACAGATTTTTAAGCATTTTTTTATTTTTAACCCATTTTGACCCGAGCCCGTCATGAATCAAACCCGTATTGACCCGGTTACCCAAACCTGACCGCCTACCCATTTTGCCACCTTTAACTACAGATTATATGTGTAAAAATCCAGGTTGATGAAAGTTCTCTAAACTGGTTCGAATCAATAATAGTAGAAAGTCAAAATTTGGAAATTGGAAAGTCTATTCAGATAACTATGTTGACCCCATTCCTTAAATTGATAGGCAAAGGTCATTGTGAATAGTAGTTTTTTGTACCATTAGGTTTTATTGTTGCTAATCTTTATGTTTCTAAACGTCTACCTGGTTGATGTTTTATTGGGGTATTAAGTTTAAGATTAAGATGAAAGTTTTTATCAATTTGTTTTGTACACTCTGTTTTGATTTCCAAGGAATAAAACAGTTTTTGCTCTGTCCAAATTGTAGCTTACATATTACCTCACATCCATATTGTTATAAATTCTTCCCCTTACAAATGTCCTAGATAGGTAAATTCCTCTTGCCCATTCCGATCGGCCATCATCCTGTTTTGGAAGGTCTGATTAAGTAAAGTCAAATGTTGTCATCGGATTATGATTATGTGTTATCTAGTATTCGAGCTTGTAGAAATGTGTTATGGGTTGCATCGTCCAGTGAAAGTACAAGTGCTACACAACAATACCAAAAAGCCTGAAATTTTGTATTTTAGATCCCCAGACCACGAGGTTCCACAACAAAGCGAATATGGATGGATGTTAATGTGTGGATGTTCAACTCTAATTATGTATTTTAGATCCCCATCTGTCAGAACATACTAGCCTTTTACACAAACTTGCTTTTAGAATTAGCCTAATAAGTGAAAATTAATCCAAGAAGGTGACAAACACTCCTCTTATAAAAATAAATATCACATATTGAGGAGTTGGTCTTTGCTCAAGACCGTATCCCAACTAGTGAACTAGATGCGACATTGAAAAAGAGTTGATCATGGTTCTTGATGTGTATATCATATGTAGAAACCATAAAGCACCTACTTGTGATGTCGCATCCAAATGCTTTTAAGTTTCTCAATTCTGATCCGCAAAGCAGTAAAGCTTTGTTAGAAGTAGAAAATACAGGTACATTAATCGAATAGTCAAGAAGACTTAGAAGATGTCTTCTGTGTAGTCAGCCGAATGCTTAAAAGATTTTGACTAGACTTGAGAAGCTATAGTGTGACATTACAACACCTAACAAACAAGTAAATGATTTGAGCAGAAAAGACAATATAATAATTAAAAACGGCAATAATAGGGAAACAGAGACAAAATAGACACAGAGGACCTTATGATATTAGGCTATGGTAGCAAGGTTCACAGCTTTGGAAAACAGAGCTAACATGGATATGAAAATGCTGGACTCTGTTTAACCTGATCGGCAGATCACTAATTATTAATTTTAGTAAGTCAAATGAAATATTAAAATGTACCAAATCAAGTTTATAGTTTCAACAATTTCAATCATAGCAATAGCTCATATAGTTGCCATCCTAAAATATAATCATTGACTTTTTAACGCCACCATTGTTTCTTTCATATTTCAGGCATATGCATGATCAGTTTTTATCTTAATCAATACGCTAAATTTGGTAATAAACATGCCAAAACATTACTTTCTTACATAAAAGTATCCTTAAAGTCTGCAAAGTTTCAATACATATATATCAACGAAACGTAATCTATAAATGGAACTTCAATTACCGAACCAATTGCAAAAAGAACAATTAGACACTTGGATTTTGATAATACAAGATTTGTTTCTTTTTAAAGAGGTTCCTTGAATGATGTGTTGAGTGAAACACATCACCCAAAAGAGGATATTGTAATTTAGTGTATGTAAGGATAGGTATAAGAGCAAGGATTGCAGTAACAATTGCCAGCGTGATAAAATTTTGAGTTTTTAACACGAAGAATATAACAGTAAAAGCAATCATCATGGTCACAATAGAGAGGAAATGTAACAACCTGTCCCACATCGGTATGTGATAAAAAATTTGAGTCCCTTATAAGTCTAAAGTATTGGGCTGCTAGTATTCTTCCACCATGGTTTTTAGTTGAACGTGAAGGATACCTAAGTAGTCCATTGCTTTCGACTTTGAGGGGTGTTACAAATTGTGACAACCCTCGAAATCCGGTAAATTCCGTATACCTTAATCATGCATTCTTACGCTAATTCCCTCATAAACAAAATGAATTTGATTTAAATTGAGATAAGGTTAGCTTGCCCACTATGCACATTTACGTTGCATACGAGTTGATGTTCAAGTAAGTAATAAAAGTAATTTTGAGAATTACGTGATAAATCGGAAAGTCCAATGAATACAAACGTTGGTGATAAACTTTTCCTAAATAACGTAAAACTATTTAATATAAATAGTAGTTATTTACTTATATTATTATGATAGGGCTTATGGCATAACCTTTCAGAAGATTTAAGATCAAGCTTATACGATTTAAATTAAACACAATGATGAAAGGTAATACATGTTTCACTAAACGAAACATCGATAATTTACGAATGATTTGGAATTGACTAACAATATTCCAACCTCTCTTAATCTCCCTAATTAACCCTAAGCTACATCTAATTAATCACTACCTAAACTAATCACTAAGTAGCTTAAACTTCTAATTAAATCAAGCTAGTAAGCAAGTAGGTCACAAAAGTCAAAACCTGGCCACTTTTCCTTTCCCTCCTCTTTGCTTCAACGATTCTTTCCCTTCCCCAAACTCACTCCCATCCACATGTTCCTTTAGTAGCTTCTTGTATACTCCTCCCCTCCCATCAACAACTAGCTAGGAAAATATCTTTGTGCAACTTGCCAGATCACTTAAGTATAGTGAGCTACTTCTAAAGAAAACACACACACACACACTTCACAATTCAAAAATCTGCACACACACACTCTCATTTCCATCTCACTTTCTATCACGATTATCATTATCCCTCATCATCTTCACCATTTACCAAAGGACATCCACCATAAAACCACCATAGAACCACCACAAACCACCATGAACTACCATCTTTATACATCATTTTTCACCATCTTTTGAGCTCTTAAACATCATTGGGTTCTTGTGATCTCATAATTTTGAGAATCACATCATCATTAAGGAAAGCGAGTAGATTTAGGTTTTAAAAGGGTTTTTAGTGGAAGCTTTCAAGTTCTCTTCTTTTCTTACCATTTCATCCAAGAGCATTGTAAGGAAACACTCTTCTTGAACTTGTCATTTCCTACATTTTGAATACCCACATGCTAAAAGTTCACATTTGTATTAAAATCACTAAATGTATGTTAAGACATTAAATAATAATAAAAAAAAACTATACCTTCAAAACAAGCTAAAACATGTTTAAAATGATCAAGAACAAGATTGTGTTAAAAGGGTACCTAAAGGGTATGATTTAGTGATATACACATTATGAAATGCTTTAGATGTATTAAAATGGAAGAATAGTCAAAATAGTGAAAGATCTGGTTAAATACATGATGTTAAGGACATATGTATTATAAGATGATTTGAAAGTGTTAAAACAAGATTTTAGTTCAAATAGTGAAAGAGTTGCTAAACGAGCGAAAAACGGCTTCTAAAATGAGAAATGAAACGAGAAGCGAACCGCAAACGTCACATTTTGAACTAGAAATATGTTACATCTTGTTAAAATGCTAAAAAGTTGGTTTGGAATGTCAAAAATCGCGTTTGAAGTCATTTTGTGAAAAACAAAGAAAAAGCCGAATTTTGGCCTTACCCGGACGGGTGAAATTTCAGCCGGACGCGTGACGCCGGATTTTGGCCTTACCCGGACGGGTGAACCTTCACACGGACGGGTGAATTGAAGGACCTTGAGTTCTTTCTGCCAGTCACCCGGACGCGTGGCTAGTCACCCTACCTGCTTAGCTTTACCCGGACGGGTGACTAGGCCACCCGAACGGGTAAGCCTTATTTCAGGTTTTAAAAAAAAAAAATTCGATTTCCAAAATTTGAATTTAAGCTTACCATCGAGTAATTTTAGTGTGAGAAAAATTTCATTTTACTCAAGACATTGTTCGGAACAATTTTGGAGGGAAAAACTATAACGAAAACGATCAAATAGTTTAAAAAGATACATTTTGAGGGCGATAAAGAGAATAAGTATAAATATAAATATAAATCACTATGCTTTTGAGAAACATATACGTATACATACAAAAATATCACCAACGGGTTGTAAATACGTTCAAATAGCAAGTAATGATCCTAGTAGTTGAGTGAACAACTAGCATAGACGGGCCGATAGAGCTGTCTACTAATATTACCAACCTCATGCGTATAGGACGCTAGGAGGATAATTTCGGGAAAAAGATACATTTTGAAACGCTAGCACTCTTGCTCACCAGGTGAGTTTGTAGGCCCTCTTTTACTGTTTTCAATGATTTATAAATTTGGGTGAAAGACATATGAACTGTTTTGTAAACATGACAAACGAATCTTTGTACGATCCTAAGTTAACATGATGTAGTGCATTGAAGTCCTCTTGCTTACACAATATAACTATTAGCTAGACGACGCTAGCCACATGGATATACAGATAGTACTATCGGGGTGACTGCCCACCATAACTTTTATCGGGTAGCCGCGCTAATTGTTGGCGTTGTATCAAAATAAGGATCGTATATCTAGTTTTTTCGAGAGGCACAAGCAAGTAATGTAAGTCGTGGAGTGGTTATAGGCTTAGGGATCAGTACTTTAACTCGTAGGACCTAGCTAGTCTGCGGGGGATAATCATCATGAATGATTTGATTGGTAATAAACTGTTTGATTTATAATGAACTTATACACGTTGGTTGTATACGATATTGCAAAGTTTATGCTTGCAACCGATTGATTTATACAAGTAAATATTTATTGATAGAGTCATAAACATGTGAATTTACTCAGCAATTTTGTTGACGATTTATAAATATATTTTTCAGGAATTAGCCACGAAGTAAGAATAGGATGCCATTTCATTTGAAACATTGAACTCATTTTATATGATTAAAATGTTAATTAGTATTTTTTTGCCAAACAATTATCGTCCTTTTGAAATCGATGAACTTGTAATCCTTGATTCTAAACTATTTATGCCATTCTAAGTATATGTTTGAGATAATCATACGCTCTTGATGTAAAAATTGATTGACCGCGTCATGCCCCGTGCTTCCGCCTTACCTAAACGTGACATGATTTTATTTGGGGTTTGACACAAATGGTATCAGAGTGACTCATGTATCGTTCGGGATGGTGGGGCAAACCTCATCGAGGACGATGAGTCCCAAGGAGGGGTGTTTGTAACACCTTAGGCAAATCCCACATCGGTCGTGGACATGAGAGATCTTGAGCTTATAAGGTAAATCTCATCCTTACCAGACACAATGCGTTATGGGGCCACAAGCACATCAGATCCCATGAGAACTCTGTAGTTAAGCGTGCTCGAGCGAGAGTAGTACTAGGATTGGGTGACCTCCTAGGAAGTCCTCTTGAGAGTTGCGAGAAGTGAGAAGGGATAAGAACACAAGGATTGAAGTTGTAGATAGGATCAAAGAAATGGCATCAAATGCGACAAACACTATGAAAGCTCCATCGTGAAGAAAAACTAGGAAGCCTTTGTCTTGCTTATACCGACCTGGAAGGGTATAAGCGACTCCAAATACTATAGTAGCGAGAAGCGCTGCAACCACCATACATTGACATGTTGTTCCTTTCATCCAATCCTCACTTTTAGAAAATAATTCTTTATGGTTCTCGGTGACAATTGCTTTGGTGACAAGCCAAAATTGTTCCTTTTTTCTCTGTGACCAGGATGAACCATAGATTCTACTTCCTACAACCAAAATACAGGCTTGTAAATATTCTACATAGTAAATAACAATAACTGAAAGTTGGATACACACAATAGAAGTTTTGAAAGTTTGACACACACAATAGAGTTCTGATCATAGTTAGTGGGACAACTGTCAAACATTCTAGGTCATTAACGGACTTGAATTCCTAGTATCTCTAATTACGTTTACAGCACTCTTAAATCCTAGTGAAAACTCTAGGTTACGACTCCTTAAGTATCGAAATCTTAAGTTACCGAAATTGCGGAACGTCATAGAGAATTGCTTAGCGGATTTTAAGGCTATGAGAAACATTTAATTAGGTTACAAAGTGCCAATGAAAACAAATGAAATTTAATTTATCGTATCACAAAAATCGGAATTAACCGGAAATTTCGTAATTCGGTAAACACGACCGGAATCAAATAATTAACTCGCGAATGTCAATCGTAAATGAATCAAATATATTTTGATGTAAATTATGTTAGAAAATAAAATTTTATAACTCAAAATTTAACCATTAAAACATCACAATTAAATTTACATTATATACAAACTTACACAAAATTAATTATGTAACATTTAAGCTTTTATTTACACAACATTTGACAAAAAAAAAACTAACGAAATCAACCCCCCCCCCCCCCCCCGATCCCCTCACTTGACTACTCAAATCCCAAACCATTTGTTTAGCTTACCTGCATAATCATTACAACCATTTCCACACTCTTTCATTCTCTCATTTCTATCTAAAAAACATACACAAATCCGTCCAGTTTTTGACCCGACTTAGATTAACCATAACTCACTGAATAATGGTCCAAAAATCTTGATTTTTCTTCTGGGATTTAGCCCGATGTCTTAGATTTCAAACCCCACTGGTCTCACTCAAAATCATTGAGTATTCGACCTCCAAATGTGTCACACAAATCTGGTGCGCAAATAGGAAACTTTATGTGGACACTAGATTGTGATGCATGTTCATGGGATTTAAATTGTTCAATAAATCTAAAGTTATTATTTTTAGTCTCCTAACAAATTTTTCTCAGTAGGATAAAAATATTTTATTTTTCTGTGTTGGTCTAATATTTTTAGAAAATGCATGAACACAACACTATGAATAAGCTTTGAAATGTGAAAGCTTTATGTTTCTAATGTTACAAAAATCTAAAAATGCTTGATAAATCGTGTTAAAAATATGGGAATTATTTTTCTCAGTAACATAAACATGAGAAGAGTCTTGAGAAATAAAATTGGAATTTTTGAGAAAATATAAGTGTTTTTCCTAAAATAGTGCAAACAATGGCTATAAAATGTGTTTTAATCATGAAAATTAGTTATAAGTCCCAAATAATTATGGGAATTTTTCTGAGTTATTTTCTGATTTTCCTCAGATAATGACACTACACTCCAAATTTCATATCATTTATAGGTGTTTTGATATGTCTTTTTGTTTACGTTTCGTTGAATCGTAAATTATTGGGAACCTATGTTCCATTGCTCAAAATGATTTGAAAATTTTACACAAGCCTAATAATTGTTACAAACTTACTTGGTAAAAATTCCAGAATTTTTCATGAATTGTTAATATTTTTCCCAAATTTCCTTCACTTATTAGACATAAATTGATTATAAATAATCTATAAGTCTAATAATTCCCAAATTTTTGACATAAAATTTGTGAACTATATTGTATGATGTATACCAAGTTTGGTAATTTTTGGATGTTGTCTTCTCATATTTCAATTACTTTGTTCATAACGCGAACATTAATCGATAACGAAATCCGAATGGAAATTCAAACTATAACGGCACTTTGTAATGTAATTAGCTAGCTAAGAAATTCTAACAAACTGTATTAGACGAGAATCTAATTAGAAACCTTGTGTTCATAGGACTTGGATAGGGGTCATACCTGAAAGGAACGCGCATTACATCCAACCTTACGTTCACTCCCGATTGTGAGTATTCACAAGCCCTCTTTTTAAATGCTTTACTTGATTACAAATGTTCTGCTTGATTATAGATGTTGTATTTGATTACAATTGATGTCTTGAATGTTTACTATTTATATGAACATGATTATATGCTTGTTTTAGCTATCGTATCTAAAGTCCCCGGTTTGTATCTCTACATGACCATTAACTCTATATAAGCCAAATGATGCATATGGTGTGACAACTATCAAAATTTCATGTCATTGTTGTGCTTAAATCTCTAGAATCTCAAGTTTCATTTATAGCATTTTAAAAATTCTAACAGAAATCATGTAACGTCATAGAGATTTCTTAGTGAACCCTAAGTCCATGAGAAAAACTTAATTAGGTTATGAAGTGTCAATGAAAACAAAGGAAATTAAATTTCATATATCTTCACAAGATTTAATCTTATCGCAAAAATCAGAATTTATCGGAATTTCATAACTCGGTAAACGCAACCCGAATCGAATAAATAACTCGCGAACATCAATCGTAAACGAATTAAATATTTATTGATGTAAATTAGAAACTTAGAAAATAAAATTTTATAACTCAAATATTAATCACAAAACATCTCAAAATAAGTCTTTACAAAGTACAAATTGAGGATAAAATTAATACATTAATGATACAATATTTAAACATATAATTTTATAAGATTAAAATGTTTTGAACCCTTTTTTTTTAACCCTCCATCTTCTCTCTACCCCTCTCTCTCTAAAACCTTCAAGAAATCAACCAAGTTTCATCATAAATCCAAAAAAGTTAAGGTGTCTTGGAGTTTCATCAAGAACACCAAGGTAAAAAACAACATCTTCAACACTTTTCTTTCATTTCTAGTCTTTAAAACCATGTTTTTCATTTCTAGAATCCTAATATTAATCTTGATGTTTGTAGATATCCTTTTCATACACCTTATGTGTTAAAAAGAAAGGATAATCCATGATCAAAGCGAAATCAAGTTCAAAAACTCGTATTTGAAAGATTATGTTCTTTTCTTTACATGCATGCAAGTAGTTGTTAGTTTGTTTTTATTTTTGATCATTGTAGTTCATGAAAATACTTTTAAAAACTTGTTTAAATGGGTTACTAGCAGATTTGTACAAAGATTTGGGATCATGGGCTAAATGATAGCATTTTTGGGGAGTATGAGATCTTGACAGTTTTGTGTCATAAAATTTTGGGCCAACTTTGGAAGGCTGTATCTCCATGTATACTCCACCAAAAATGATGATTTTTATTCTGGGATTTAGGTCTTTAAGTTACATTTCAAACCCAAGTGGTCTCATGCAAAAATATTGAAAATTGAACCTTCAAATAGTGGTTGAATGACAAAGGGGTGAATCTGTCAAACCTGGAAAGATTTCTTTACCCAACTTTAGACGACCATATCTCTTTGTTTTTGTTATGAAAAGTTATTATTTTTAATTATGAGATTAGATCTTTATGTTAACTTTCAAACTCAAATTGTTGCATACAAAAATGTTGAGATTTGGACCTTTAAACACTTGTCAAATGACAAAGGGGTGAATCTGTCGTGCATGGACAATTTCCTATACCCAACTTTAAATGATCATATCTTGCTCAAAACTCCATGAAAGATTCCAATTCTTTTTCTGGAACTTAACTTTATGTCTTATCTTTAAAATTAGTATAATATCACACTCTAAATCAAAGAATTCATTGCCCATTTGGTTGATGATCACATAAAGGTCCATCAGCGTTTTAAAACTGATGAGAGTAAGTTTGAGAGACCATTTGCATAGGCTAAACACCTTCAAAAATTACAAGACCAGAGCCAAAATACTCCTAAGACGTAATATTTTTAGGTGTAAAAAGAGCTTGGTCAGATTCATTTTGAATCTAGGTCAAAAGATGTCACACCCCGCTAAAGCAGAAACACGAGATGTAACAGTACAATGATTTCACAATCGAAAATTAAAAAAGATCACCGTTCAACGGTCTACAATTAATACATTACATAATGTCTTACAAGTGTTTACAGCACAAAAGTAAATTGTCTAAACATGCGATTACATCCAAAAGAGAAAATCCCGTAATGCTACAGCATCATAGATCATATAACGGGTTTAGCTTCAATAGACAAGTTGTGACTAATTCCTGAAAAGCATGTAAAAGTAAACAGGTCAACTATGAAACATAGTTGGTGAGTACACAGGTTTTGCGTAAGGAAAGACCCTTTTCAAGAGTTTAGAAAGTTTAGTTTAGAAGTTCCACGTTACTACGTGATTAGTTCACAAAAGTAATCTATTTAGTACCGAGGCTCATACAATGACGAAAATCATCCGATAATTTCATAAGATCAACTTTTAGGATAGTCAACCGCTATTACTCGGATAATTATAAAAGTAATTCATTAAAACAAGGCTCATTTAAGAGCGATATCCATTTGATAGTTAGATTCATTTGTGAATCGATGTTTTGTTTACAAATGAGGTTTAATTAAGTACGAGATTCATTTAGGAGTGATTCCCTTTGGAACTCAATTAAAAGTCGTAATTCGTTCATAACGCCACGCTCATATTTTCAAAGAAATGTTCAATTCACTTTTATAAAACTCAAGATATAGTGTTTAATAAGTTCAAGTTATGTTTATAAAACTCATATTGTAGCATTTAATAGATTCAGGTTACGTTTATAAAGTCAATGGATCATCAAATCAATATCAAAACGTTTATAATCTCAACGGTTTATTATGTCGAAGTTCATAAGAATGCGAAGCGTTATTATGAAACCACGTTTATCATTGTCCACAACTACAATGATTTATAGTGTAAAACTCGGGTTTTAAATTTATGGTTTTAAAGAAGTATTGTTTCAAATGACAACGTCTTTGTAAAGTTCGGGTCGTAAGGTTTATAGTTTCAAAGAAATATCGTTTCAAATGACAAAACGTCATACGTTTATAGTTTCAAAGAAATATCGTTTCCAATGATAAGGTCATTGTAAAGCTCGGGTCGTAAGTTTATAATTTCAAAGAAATATCGTTCAGATGTCAAAGTCATTGCAAAGCTCGGGTCGTAGGGTCGTAAAGTTTATAGTTTTAAAGAGATATTGTTTCAAATGACAAAGTCATTGTAAAGCCCGGGTTGTAAAGTTTATAGTTTCAAAGAGATATCGTTTCAAAAGTCGAAACGTCATACGTTTATAGTCGCTTATGAATTTCTATGCTATCGCATTTTCGTCTATAGTCACAATGAATTATTATGCTTGAGTCCACAACCAAACCTACAACCGATAAACCTTTGCCCCAAAGAGAGATGCCATATCGTTGACATTTAGGATGATGGGATGCACTCACGTGGCCGCGTGAGTGGGAAAGTGGTCTCGCTCCCAAATAGTACTATTCATATGCATCATTTGGCTCATATAGAGTTAATGGTCGTGTAGAGATACCGGGGACTTTAGATACGATAGAAAACAAGCATATAATCATGTTCGTATAAACTTCAAACATTCAAGAAGTTATTTGTGTAACATCCTCTCCCGCGGTCTGGTAATTTCTATTATTTTAATCGATTATCTAAATGTTTTAGAAATTTTTAATATTATGTGTTTCATTGTGAACGTAGATAAATAAGTCCTTTGACTTATTGTGACTAGTGAAATATTAATCGTTTTAAATTGTTATAGATGACGGTAAAATAAAATAATATTTCTCGCAAACGGTTTTCAGGTTCCAGACAAAAGGTTTAGGACGGGTATAAAATTATACCATTATATTACAAGCCGACCTTGTAACCTCCATATATATCTCATTTCTTCTTCTTGTTTCCTTTTTAGAAAGCTTGCAAGATCAAATCCAAAGAAACCCATACCCAAACTTTGATTCAATCTTGTTTCTGTGATTTCGTATTCATAACATCAGATTCATCATCATCTATATCTTAATCTTCATCAGTTTAGCAATCCCTTTCAATTTCAAAAAGAAAGAAAAGAAAAGTAAGTTTGATTTTGAGTGTGTAAATCAAATTGAAGCTTGATATGTTGTTATTAGGTGTTGTTTGATGTTACTTGAAGTATTAGAAACCTTAGATTTGAGTATTATGAAGTTTTGGTGAGTTTTAATTTGAAAAACTCGTTTTTACAGCGGAGTTCGCAGTTCTCAGTTCATCCTGCGAACTGAGATTCCTGCGAACCGAGTTGCGAACCCAAATCCTGCGAACCGAGTTGCGAACCCAAATCCTGCGAACTGAGTTGCGAACCCAAATCCTGCGAACCGAGTTGACCTGCAAACCCAAATTTCTGCGAACTGAGATTTTTGTTTTACAAATTTTGAAAATGCGTAAAGTGATTTTGAGACGCGGTTTTGTGAAAATATCACCAACTCGGATTTAATTGAAATTCGCATGGTCACTCGAAAACGACCTAGTAATCAAGGCTATATTTTATTAGCCTAGGCTGTTTTTGGCCATTCGGGGTCATCTAGGGCCCGAAAATGACATTTTTCAGTTTAAACGTCATTGCGGGATTTTTCTAAGTTCATTTCTGATTGAACTTTTGTTTGCCTAAACTCCAGAGATTACCTGATTGGATAATTAGGCTATAATGATATTTATGGAACGAACTTCTGACTTGTATTTGATTTTCTGTTTCAGATCAACATAAGACTCAGTGATATAAGAATCCTGAGTGTGGAGACGTCAGAGGTATCGGTGAGTGGATTCGGAACTCATCATTTGATTTAGTTGTAACTATTTGGTTACAACAAGTAAACGTAGATGTGTATTAGACTGTTTAGTCTTGATTATTGATTATTGATCTACGTGATATGTGAACTATGTGTACTATGTTATTGAGGTCAACGTGTAGTTGGACTTCTGGTTATTATGTGTTTTACACAGGTTTTGATTCATTTGTTGTGTTTGAGACCTGTGTATGTGTTTAATAACCAGTAGTTATCGGTCTATTCTGTATTGGCCATACGGATTTACGGTAAGTGTTCTTGGGGGAATCCCCGGGTATTATGATATCCCCAAAGCCACCGATCCTCATTGAATTATGTGTGTTTACGATTATTTGGTGTAAACAACTAGTTATGCTAAGTTGAATGTTGTGTGATGAATCTATTCACTTAGCTTTGTGCTAACCCCTCATTTTACTTCCTGCAGGATATGTTTTGATTTATTGTGGGAACAGGAAGGGAATGGTTGATCAGGGAATGTTTGACTGCGCCTTAGTCTCTGATATGGTTTTTGTAATAAACCTTGTTTTGTAATTTTATAATAATCCGCCTTTTGTAGTTTAAAAAGTTTGAAATTGGTGTATTTTTGGGAATTGTAAACTGTTTAATGTATTTTAAATTCATGCTTCCGTGTTTATTAATATTATATTCTTATATTGAAAGAGGGGTGTTATAATTTGTAATCAATACGACATTTTAACCATGTCAAGTATTCGAAAAATAAGCATAGCATGAGCATAACATTTGTAAATCAATGATAGCATTTGTAAAACGAGCAGAGTATAAGCATAGCATTCGTAAAAATAGTAATTATTCACGAAAAATTCTAGAATTTTTACCAGATCATTTTGTACCCATTTCTAGGTTTGTGTAAAATTTTCAAGTCTTTTTGAGCAATGGAACTTTGGTTCCCAACATTATGCGTTTTAACGAGACGTAAATCGGAAAACATATCAAAACACTTCCAAAGAGTGTGAAATTTTGAGGATAGTGTCACTTTCTGAAGAAAATGACACTGGAATTTTCCCATAATTATTTTGTGTCCAAAAGTATTTTTTCATGATTATTTCACCTTTTGTAGGCTTTATTTTCAAGACTCTCTTCATGATCTAGATACTGAGAAAAATAATCCCCAAAATTTTGAGACGTTTTATGTAGCACTTATGTATTTTTGAATCATCACAACACAAGTATTTGAAATTTACAAGCTTACAACAATGCATGGTGTTCATGCATTTTCTAAAAATATGAGATCAATAAGATAAATTACTATCTTTTTATTCTACTGAGATAAACTTGTTAGGAGTCTAAAAACAATTTTGTTTGAATTTATTGAACACCTTAAGCCCCATGAACATGTATCACAACATGATTGCTCACAGCAAGGTAGCTGTTTGCGCATCAGTTTTGTGTGTTACATTTGGAGGTCAAATACTCCATGGATTTGAGTGAGACCAGTGGGGTTTTAAAGGTAAGAAATTAAGTTAAATTCCAGAAGAAAAATCGAGATTTTTGGACCATTATTGACTGAGTAATGGTCGAACAAAGTAGGGTCAAAATCTGGACAGATTACATGCATGACAAAAGTGATCTTTTTGGTGTGTTTTCACTACCAAACGATTTTTAGACCTCATCCAATGATTGAAGTCTTGTCTTTTATGCATTTGAACATGTGTTTTACAGAAACATAAACATATTTTAACATTTTAACCATTTATTCTAGCAAGAACATGTAAATAAACTCTATAACATCAAAAAGTCGACTTTTTCGGTTTGATGTTTGGTTTGATCATAGGTTACCTTTATTTTACACATGAATATGTATAAGGTGTAACCTACAAACCATCAAACCTTGCATGAGGATTTAATCCATGAAAAAGGGATGAAATCCATGAAATAAACATAATAAAAGTAGGAAAATGGAAGCTAGGATGAGTGGTTATACCTTAAAGATCTTGTATTAGTGCAAGAACACTTTTGAAATGGTGATTTAGAGATGAAAGTGGGCTGAGATTTTCTGGAGTTTAGTGTGTGTTTTTCTTGAGAGAAAATGGAGGAAATGATCGAAGGAAAGTGTGTGTAAGTGTAGAAGTCTTTGCATGGAATCAAATGAGCTAAGTGGTGGATTAAAAGGTGGTCAAGAGAGTGGGGCTGCAGATTTTTGGTGGGTGAGGTATATTTTCTTTATTTATTTTTATTTAAATGTTTAGAAATAAAGTGTAGATAAAAGCCTACAAGTTATATAATTAAGTTTGTACAAGTTTGTGTACACTGTGAGCTTTAATTGTGATGTTGTGAGAGTTAAAGTTTGAGTTGTAAAACTTTATTTCATAAGTTTTTAATATTCATCATAATATATTTGATGTGTTTACGGTTGGTATTTGCGGGTTAATCGTGCGGTTTCCGGTTGCGTTAACCGAGTTACGGAACTTCAGATTAAATTCCGGTTTTTGCGATACGATAAATATTTTGTGTTGATGAATGAAATTAAGTTTCATTTGTTTTCTTTGGCACTTTGTAACCTAATTTAATGTGGTTCACAGTCTTAAAGTCCGCTAAGCAATCTCCTAAAACGTTACGCGATTTCGGTAACTTACGGTTTCGGTACTTAAGGAGTCATAACCTAGACTTTTCACTAGGATTTAAGAGTGCTGTAAACGAAATTAGATAGACTAGGAATTTAAGTGCGTTAATGACCTGGGATTTTTGACAGTTGTCACAAAAGATCCCTCTAAGTGACCCAAAAATCTGGACAGATTCTTGGTTGTCTTTAAACTTTATATTTCAAATGCATATATGGGTTTATGACTTTAGAAAAATTGTTTGACATAATAATGAGTATTTAGAAACACCCTAAGATGGGTCATAAGAATCTTTCAAGTGAAAATGGTTGTATTACAAGTACTTATGACCTTGAAATCATTAACAAACAAGTAAACATGTACATTTTTCCATACGATTAATATAATTTGACAAGTCTTGTGGGAGACCTAATTTTCAAAGATCATTCTTTTAAATTGTTTAATTAAGCAACTCTAACTAATCGAATTCGCCGAGGAACTAATTAGAACTCTCATGTTCGTAGGGTGCGGATATGAGTCGTATTTGTCTAGCACGCGAAACACATCTGAAATAAAACGCTCAAACCCAATCATGAGTTTCATAGCCTCTATTTTTAAACGCTTTGATATGTTTTGGGGTGAGAATACATGTTTTTCTTTTGTGGTTATAGGTACCTATAAACTGTTACGTATTGCATAAGTTTCTACTATTCAAATTATATGAGCTTCTATCATGAATTGTTCGTTATGGACTAAAACGCAAATATGGTGAACTATTGGGTTGACTCCCCCGTCTCCCCCGTCCGGGTTGGTCACGCTAACTCGAAAAACAGACGTATAATCATTTGACCCACTACGAGTGTTGTGAATATTTCATGGCAAACCAAGAAACAGAAAGTGATTGCACTTTCATCCGCCGAGGCGGAATATATTTCACTTTCAACAGCTTGGTGTCAAGCCTTATGGCTTAAGGGCATATTGGAAACCGTGGGTGAACCTCAAATTTCTACAACTAAGGTTTTTTGCAACAACAAATCAGCTATAGCCCTTTCAAAAAATCTTGTATTCCATGGTAAGAGTAAACACATTTGTATAAAGTATCATTTTATTCGCGAACTTGTGGCAAACAATGATGTTGAAGTGAGTTTTTGTAGAACAAAAGAACAAGTGGCAGACATCCTTACAAAAGCGCTTCAAGTAGGAAACTTCAACCGTTTGAAGATGAGTTTGGGAGTTCAAGAAATCTAGCTTATGGGGGAATGTTAAGAAGTAAGCTAGATTAGTAATTAGTAGTATTATTGATGGCAGTTATTTGACAGTTACTTTCTAGATAGTTACAACCCTTTTGAAGGGTCACGATGGTTGTATGTTTATAAATTTGTTATTATTATGTGAAATAAAAAGCTACTGTGATTTTAAGTATTTAAAACTTCATTGTAAAATAATTGTTCTATATTTCTCCAACACATATGACCTCATAATTAGTTTTAATCCAAAAATAAAATAAAAAGTTGGGGGCGGACTAGAAGAGTGGTCCACTAGTGCTTCTTTTTAGAAACATAACAATGCAGAAACAATACATACGGCTTCTTTGTCAATCAATTCGCCATTGAAGAACTCAATTGAAGTCTTAAAACACAAACAACCAAACCTGTTTCATTCAATTCAAAGCCCTTTGATTTTTTAGCTGTTTGATAAAAAACTTATTTTTTTTATTGCGAAATTCTATATTTTATGCTAAATTACAGTATATACAATTAGGATACGAAATAATGTAGTTATATATGAAATATGAAACGATACCGTTGATGACTTCTATTGTTTTCTGAAAGATTTATCCACTTTCAAGAAAAATTTCCCTTGACAAACTGCAGTTGGTCAATGACTTTGTTGACATCTATCCAGTGTCTGAGCAATTTGACTGAGCAAGCAGTCCCAATTCGGTACACCAAAGTCAAGCACTCCTCTATTGGCCCGTACATTTCACATTCATAAGTATCTGTTTCGAATAAAACAGGATCAGTTATCTCCATGACTTGATGTGGTATAGCCATCTTCACATAATCATGAAGATTCAAACTGTTACTAAACATATCGTCAGTAGGACGTTTTCCCGTAAACAACTCTAGTATGAGAATTCCGAAGCTGTAAATGTCACCATAGGGTGACATCTTACTCCCCATTCCATATTCTGCATATTTTACACACGAATAAAAGATTAGTTCCTAAATGAACAATCTTACTTCATTTTATGCTTTGTTGTTTTTCTTATTTAGACATATAACCTATTCAAACAGATTTAATAAAGTGATTTATTTCTAAAATTAACCATTGCTCTTGCAAAATAAAAAAAAATAAAAACAGATACCTGGAGCTGCATATCCAACAGTTCCTTTTACTCCTATAGAATTGTTGTGGCTTGTAGATGAACTGTGTGTAATCTGTCGAACGAATCTTGCCAAGCCGAAATCACAAAGATGAGCTACCAAATCTGAATCGAGCAAAACGTTACTAGGCTTGATATCACCATGAACCATTGGCGATCCACACCGGTGATGAATATAATCTAAAGCACTAGCCAATATTCAATCTTTGTAGAAAGTTTAGGTGTTTGGATGACTCCATGTTGTTCTCCGGACCAACTATTGGATTCGGATGCAACCAGTCCTCCAAACTTCCATTAACCATATAAGAATAAACAAGAGCCTTAAAATCGTTCCCTTGAAAGTCAAGAGCTGAACAAGAAGTTATGATTTTCACAAGATTCCTGTGTCTGGTATTTCTAGAAGCTTCACATTCTGCAGTAAAACTCTTGTCAGCACCATGAACTGCAAGTTTTAGTACCTTCACAGCAACAGTTTCACGTCCATTTTCTGGGTACAAAATCGCCTTATAGACAGAACTGAACTTTCCAGAACCGATCAAGTTTGCCAATGAAAATCCATCTGTTGCTTCGTGTAAGATTCTATAAGAAAGTTGTTGGAAGTTTTCATTGTCTGAATTTGTCCCCAAGGGAACCTTCTTGCTATATGTTCGTTTGCAAATTAAATACAAGACCAAAGCCACAACTAGTACAAAAATCACGCTTAGTATTGGAATCATCATTATCAAAGAGCGAGAAATGTTGTTTTTGTTAGATGATTCTTGATCAATGGAACACTCTGGCAACTGAAATTCGTGCAATCCACCGCAAATTAAGCTTATCATTTCCACTAATGAAAATTTTGCTTGTGTTTTCAAAAGCTCCTTTTTCCGGCAACTTTTCCTCAAAAACATTGAAAGATAAGTTCAAACTTTTGAAGAACACAAAATCTCCTAGGTACTCGGGGATAATCCCGGTTAAATTGTTGCAAGAAAGATCAAGAACTTCTAGTCTCCTCAACGAGCTAAACATTGATGGAATTTCACCTTGAAAGGTGTTCCTAGAAATGGAAAGTACAACCAAACTTGTGGAAGCTCCAAGACTAGACGGAATTACCCCCGACAACATGTTGTTCGAAGCATTAAACGAAACCAACTTCCGTAACTTTCCTACTTCGGAAAGAAGAGTACCCACAAAATGGTTGTCAGAGAGGTCTAAAGATGTTGTCAAGGAAGAAAGACTGAATATTTCCTTCGGTATGAACCCACTGAGATTATTTCTAGAAAGATCCAACAGCTGCAAGCCTTTACAGTTCGATAAACTAGATGGTACCGGTCCTACAAGATTATTAGTATGTAAAAAGAGCCTGTTCAATAGCGTGAGATTTCCTAAAGACGACGGTATAGAGCCTGATAATAAGTTTCCGCGAAGAGACATTACACCAACATTTATGAGATTCCCAATTGAATCCGGAATTGTACCACTGAATCGGTTGGAGAATAGAAACAATCTAGTAACCTTAACTAGTTGCCCAATCTCGTAAGGGATATTTCCCGAAATCAAGTTTCCTCCTATCGTTAGATCCGTAAGTTGAGTAAAGTTAAACATCGATTTTGGAAAAAGTCCTCCAAGATTATTAGCACCGAAACCTAAAGAACTTAAGTCGGTACAGTTAGCCAAAGAGGATACAAACTTTAAGTCGTCAAGTTTCCCATTTCCAAGCTGATTATTATCAACTGCAAACCACCTCAGTCTTGTTAGCCGATCAAAACTGGGTACGCCTCCAGTAAAGTCATTTTCGTTAGGGTTATGTGTTTTTAAATGTATCTAACTTTTTCAAAAAAGCTATTGTGTGCATCGTACTTTAAACGTCTCTATTAAATGTATTCAACTCGTAAAAACACACAATTGTATGTAATTTGATCACGTGTTACTCATATAAAGCACCTACGTGTCACTCATACAAAATTCTCACTTTTTCAAAAAAGCTATTGTCTTAAAAAATTATTTATTCGTAAGACTATAAATATTAAAAATTATAAAATTTTATCCTTAATTATTATTTTACTACTTCACTTTTTTAAATTTTCAAGTCAAAAATAAGATTACTCACCATTTTTTATATTTACAATTTTTATCGGACTACATCCCTTTCTTTTTATATTTACATTTTTTATATTTACAATTCTTATTGTAATCTATCATTTTACATGATTATTTTTGTTATAATCTTTACATTAAATTAAATTAATTAATGCAAGATTGTGTAGACATAAGAATAGCATTCTTTTAGGTTCTATCACATTAGTGCAAAATGATGTACACATAACTCGGAACTTCGGAAGATAGGAAATCAACTGTTTAATATAACGGTTTCATCTTTCAGTTACTTTGTCGAATCGTGTGTACACGAAGGAGATATAAGAAGTCGTTAACTCCTAAAAGGGTTGATTGGGCCGAGACTAAATAAAGCCCATTCTTTATTGGGCAAGAATACATAAAGCCTTAATTTTGTGTAAGATATTAGTCACTGAACAAAGGTTAAAATACTAAAGGATTAATTATAAGTATGTGAACAAACAAACAACTTGAATTCTTAGTTTATCAAATATCGCCATCATAGAAAAACTGTATAACAGATTGGGCTTTAGGCCCAACAGGCTCACTTTACAAGTTAACACTTTGACTCATTTGTGTTTTGAGTTAAGGTGGGATTTTATTATTGATAACATGCCATACATGTTTAAGTTTGACATGTCTTGTACAGAGAGGAAATTTTTTAAAAAAACACCTACCTATGTACACTTCTATATCCCGGTCAATCTCGGATCTAGTTAGAAACTTGCAGCTATAGTCCAAAAGTTCGATTAAAGAAATCGGTTTATGGTTATGTGTTACTCTGAATCGGAATCAGCTTGTGTGGATTCTGAATCGAAATTAAGTTTACTGTTTTTTTCGAACTCGATTTTAGTCGATGAGTTCAACTTCAACATGTAATGTTTTTTTTTAGGTTTACATGGAATCAATTGGAAGTTCAGATGTACAAGATGCCATTGTTGACTGCATTCTTTGTCGGAATCATGATCAGAGATTCGGAGTAGAATACATGGGTTACCGATCTAGAAGTAATTGTAGTCTAAGTTGGAGAAGTTCTCCGTTGAGGAAATCGCATGTTAACATGAATGGTATAGTGATCGAATATGAACATAGATGGATGGATGTGGGAACGGCAATCAGGTGAGGTTTGATTCCTTCATGGGGTGATTGGGCGACTTCTTAATTGAGAAGAAAACAAATAAAAAAAAACAGAAAATGGATTAGACCCTCGCACGAAAAAAAGTTCCCAAATGGTTATGACTAAATTGCCCTCACATGTTAGTATGTAATCTCTATAAAAGATAATAACGATCGATAGTGTAAAAGACCATAAATGTGACAAATTTAAAAAATAAAGATGATTTTTGTAATTAAAAATGATAAATAATTTGCAATAAAAATTTCCACAAACCATAAATACCATTTATGTAGTTTTCTCAAATATTTAAGTTTGTTTATATATGTTTCCCGATCCAGGCGTATATTTAGAGTTAGTAGCATTATAACATGTCAACTAATTACTTTTAAAAGCTTTTTATCTGAGGATACTCTTATGGAGTATGTAAAATAGTTGAAAAAGTCTTTGGACTTTTGATGACGTCAAAGATAAACTCGAAGACAAACCTTGGAATTCAAATTAAAATCATCCCCAAGATGAGTAAAAAGGAGTGGTCCAAACCTTGTTGGGATGTTATTGTTCAATGAATCATTTAGCTACAGGCATATTGGTAGCAAATATGAAAATGGCATAATCACCCACGACGAAAATTGCCAAAACTACTATTCTACCTTGTTGCAAATACAAGACTGTAACGAACTGCAACTTTATTGTAAGTGGTCAATTCCACCAGATACATCATCAAAGACTTTAAATATTGGCACAAAAGAAAAAACTTAAAAATGAATTTCACATTCATAAATAAATACAAGAATGAGACCACCTAGAACCTTGGATTCTGATAGTATAACATATGTCTCTTTGGCTTGAAGAGATGCCTAGAACCAAATGTTGAGTGAAACACATCTGCCAAAAGTGGAAATTGTAGCTTAGTGTATAATAGGACCGGTATAGCTCCAAGTGCAAAAATAAGAATTGGTATCAACATGAACTTGTGACTGTATACCACACAGAAGCTCACACCAAAAGCAACCATCATGGTGAGTATAGAAAGAAAAAGTGTTGCTAAACCTATTCTCAGCTTTTGAGGTAATGATTCTGAGAAATCAGTTTCAGTGTAACGTGAAACGACTATGGATAGAAACATAAGGATTGAAACTGAAGATAGGATGAAAGAAATGGCATCAAATATGATAAACACGATGAGGTGTTCGTCATGGAGGAAATAAGGAAAGCCATTGTCTTGGTCATACCCTCCTGGAACTGAAGTAACTACTGCAAATCCTATGGTGGCTATAAGTACAGAAGCCACCATGCATTGATTTGTTGTTTCCTTCATCCACTTCTTACTTTCAGAAACTAGATCTTTGTGGTTCTCCGTGAATAGTGCATATGGCATTCAGCCTTCTGTGTTCTTTGCTTCTCTACAAAATGGTGGGATCATAGCTTTTACTTCCTAGAGGACACATATATAACCATATAGGTGAGAACATTGTATCAGTGACTCAAACTACTAAAAACTCAAACATTCGATATGAAATAAGGATGTACCTTGAACCATAATAGTTCATGCTGCATCTGAAATGGAGCTGTCAACGAGTTCTCGTATGGATTATTCACAGCGCTCATCCCAGCTAAATGCAATATATTATTGTCTTGTTTGTCTACGAGAGGAGTTAGCAGATCCTTCATTGAGCCTATCTCATACAATAGGCTATAGATACTTTCACGACGATGAGAGACAGCAACATGAAAGATAGTTTGGCCATTATCATCTGTCTTCCAGATAAGATCAGGATATACACTTATTAGCTCAACTAAAAACTTAACGTTGCCCATTTTTGCAGCAACAAACGGTATTTGAGAAGGGTGTGTTTCTATTCCATTGTTGATAAAACGGGGGCCTTTGAGTAGGACATCGATATCACGGTTTACCACAAGCTTTTTCCAAATAGCTCTTAGTAATTGTGCGGCTTCATTTTTCTTTAAGCAGGGCCCCACTTTCAAACGGAAGACTTCAAAAACTGAGAGCAACAATCAAATTAAATAAGAAACCAAGTAGATAAACCTAAGTCGCTAGTTTGATGAATGTACAATGAAGGATATGTTGTTTTCTTTTATCAGAAAAGATGGAATTATGTTAGTAGTTCTCAACCCACAAATGAATGGGAGCAAAGGTTAAATAGGTTTCTCCGAGATGGAGAGGGGGGGGGGGGGGGGGGGGGGGGTGGAATTAAACATTGCAGCAAATAAAATATGAACCCATGAAGGATACTTACTTGTACTAATGGTTTTCCAGATAACGTTTGGCTGATCAAACACAGAAGGCTTTCGAGCCAATGACTGCAGTACTTTAATTACATACCCATCTTCAGGAAAATCTGCTTGTTGCTGGTCAACCAGTATTTGTAGTGCAACATCTACAAAAGATTGAAAGACAACTTAACTAATGAGGAGAAACATTATAACAAGCTGCAAAAATGAAGCAAAAATTTGTGAACCACAGTCACTCAAACCTCCACAACCCCAATGTTAAAAATTAGCTACGATGACTAAGGAAATGATGACTACTTGTTCTGAAAGGTGAAGCCTAAACAAGAAACGTGCAAGACATACCTAAGAGATCAACCTCAACGCATTTTAAGAAAACCTTGTTCCAATCGTCAGTAATCATATTATTATTAATATCGGGTTTACTAGACAGATACATCACCATCGTATGGTTTCCGTATAAAGCAGCCAGATAGAGTGGCATCATGTCTTGACTACCACGGACTGTCAGCAGTTCTGGACGCCTTTCAAGCATAGTGTCAACAATTTCAGTATTTCCGCCTATAACTGCTAAACAGAAGGCAGTATTGCCATCTCGATTCGGAAGTTCCAAATCCTCGGCCACCATCTTGTCAACAAAATGTTTCACTATTTTGGTGCTTTGGGCCACAGCTGCTATGTGAAGTGACGCTTCCTGATTGTTAGTGATTCGACACCCCAACAGCAGAATGCCATGGTTGTCAAGCATGTCCATTGCAGCTCTCAAATCTCCTTGGATTATTGCATTATACATAGGAACACAAATCTCCATGTACGTTGTTCTATCTGTTTGACCGAGTAAGTCAAAATAGTAAGAAGCAATATATATCACAACTATAGTAACATCACCACATGCATATATGGAAGTGTTCTGCAGGTAGTTCTAATTTCGTTAATTATAAGAAACAACTTACCATTAACTAGATCTTGATAGGCGTTCTGGATCACTATGGGGGTTGTCGGCATTATCTCTGGGGCTGTTTATTGTTTTGTCCTGCACTGCCATACCATTAGTAACTAATTTCCTTAAACATGCATGAGGAGAGGTTGAAAAATACCTTAAGTTGTAAGACTAGCAATTTATGTCTTCACTTCTTCCTCTCAGTAATGTGTGTATGAATGAGGAACTTGATAGTCGACATATACTTTTATAGGATTAATGGACTTTTAACCCGACAATATATATGATAAGACATTCCATTATCATTAACGGTTTTGTCAAATCAAAATAAAAGGAGTAACATTAGGGGGTGTTTTGACTTTAGATAATCTTATGTTTTAAGATTATTATCTATAAACAAATAAGTTAAAAAAATATGAGCGTTGAGCTCATAAAACTTCCCTGTAAAATAGCACATAAGCTTAACATGTAAACTTATACAAATACTAAAACTTGAGCAAATAAGCTAATAAACAATAAAAATAAATCCTTTTGAACGCCCACTGAGTCATACGCATATACATAGATGTAACGTCTTTATAAATAGATACGGTAAGAATGCCCTACGTAGACAACTGAAGTATTATTGGTTTTGATTTTTTTTAGTAAGATTTTTATTTAATGTTATATTTTCTTACAAAATGTTGATAGCCGACGATACTGACTGCCCCAAAATACCCCGCCCCAAGGACAATATTTTAGAAGCAACTTTTAGAGTATGCACCAGATTAACCCATCGGTCTGCTAAGAAGAGTGTCAGTCCATTTTGAGAACATGATCATTTTTTTGGAAAATCCTCAAATTCGAAATCGACTAAACTATCTGCTTGAAGGCTGACTTCAAAGTTGTAGCTGTGAAGATTGAACTTGAATCTACTTTGGAGAATATCAAACCTCTACCCTTACACTACCACCTTGGGGTTATATTTTAATATATGTACTTTAGCAACAATAACAAAATAATATTTTATCCCGTCAAAAATAATATACGAGAAAGTAAAACGTAGATAAGTATACATTTACTCTAAGTTAGAGAGGTTGCTTCCACAATGACTCTGCATATATTATTTTAATGTATTATTATAAGTAGTGAATTATTTCTATTTTAGATTTTAAGGGGCCACTATACGAAATGAAAAGTTGGCAAAACTTTTGGGATATTCCCCTTGTTACTATATCTCTATATATCTAGTTGCTCTATCTCTATAAATAATATAATAGGACCGCATATTATATCTACTATAACTCGTCGCAGCCTAACCCTTGCTTAATCAGAAGCTAGCATGTCTTTTTCAACAACATAATCAACAACTATTTAACTAACTAAAAACGTTTTCTTAATAATAATAAAACTGTTTAGTTTGAAACAACTATTAAACCTTTTGTGTAACAAAATATAAAAAATATGGCAACAGTGCGATGAACGGTACCGAATAAAGTGGTTAGGGGTCTTCGAGTATTTGGCTATAAACAGATTATTTAAATAAACTATTTGAATTAGACCATTAGAATTAAATAATTTGATTTTTTTAATTGGATAAAACAAAAATCAAATTAATATATCGGTTTTTAAATTGGTTTAGTTATCAGGATTAGAACTGAATAGTTATTAATAAAATATGAAATTGGTTCTTGTGAGAAGTTAATTTTATGAGAGAAGGGAGAGAAGTCAATGAGGAGTGGACAAGTGTCCTCCTCATTTCTCTCCCATTTCTCCCCCATTTCTCTTACCTTCTTATTTCTCCACCCTCATTCTTCATTTCTCCTTATTCATTTCTTCTTCCTTCTTATTTCTCCACCTTTTTTTAATCTTTCTTTTTTAAAATTCGTTTATTTTTTTTTATTTTTTTAAATTACATTTTTTTTTGTTTTTATTCGTTTTTCTTCGTTTTTTTCGTTTGTCTTCGTTTTTTTACGTTTTTGTTCGTTTTTTTTACGGTTTTATCGCTTTTTCTCCGTTTTTTTTTCTTTCTATTTCTATCGTTTTTTCGTTTTTCTTTGTTTATTTTTACGTTTTTCATTTTTCTTTACGTTTTTTTTCCTTTTTTACGTTTTTATCGTTATTCATCGTTTTTTTTTCGTTTTTCTTACGTTTTTATCATTTTTTCTTTGTCTTTTTAAATTTTTTTTACGTTTTTTTCGTTTATTTACGTTTTTATGTCGTTTTTTTTTGTTTTTTTTTTGTTTTTCTTCGTTTTTATCGTTTTTCTTCGTTTTTTACGTTTTACCGCTTTTTCTTCGTTTTTCTTAACATTTCTATCGTTTTTCTTCAATTTTTTTACATTTTTTTATTTTTCTTCGTTTTTACTGTTTTATCGCCTTTTCTTCGTTTTTAACGTTTTTCTTCTTTTATTTACGTTTTTATTGTTTTTTTTTTCTACGTTTTTCTTCTTTTTTACGTTTTTTCATTTTTTTTTTTGTCTTTTTACATTTTTTTAGGTTTTTGTGTCGTTTTTATTGTTCTTTTTCGTTTTTATCATTCTTTTTTGCTTTTTTTTCGTTCTTCCCCATTTTAATTATGATGCACCCAGATTTTGAAACATATTATATAATTATGATGCACTTAGACTTATATGATAATGATGTTTACTGCATCATATTCTATAACTATGATGCACTTACGCTTTTGTGATAATGATATTGTATATTTATTCGATCACAGACATTCATAACTTATAAATATGATGCAATGAATTTAAAAAAATTACAGTACCATACTTTAAAAATATGATGCACCTAGATTTTGAAACAACAAAGTTTATAACTACGATGGATCGTAAAAGTATAAGTTACTGCATCATATTCTATAACTATGATGCACTTAGACTTATATGATAACTATATTGTATATTTACTCGATCACAGACATTTATAACTTATGAATACGATGCAATGAATTTTCAAAATTTACAATACCACATATTTTATAACTATGATACACCAAGACTTGAAATAACAAAGTTCATATCTACGATGAATTGTAAAAGTATAAGTTAGTGCATCATATTCTATAACTATGATGCACTTAGACTTATATAATAATGTTTATTGTATATTTACTCGATCGGGGACATTTATAACTTATAAATATGATGCAATGAATTTTCAAAATCTACAATACTACATATTTTATAACTATGATACACCAAGATTTTGAAATAACAAAGTTCATATCTACGATGAATTTGTAAAAGTATAAGTTAGTGCATCATATTCTATAACTATGATGCACTTAGACTTATATAATAATGTTTATTGTATATTTACTTGATCGCAGGCATTTATAACTTATAAATATGATGTAATGAATTTTTAAATTTTACAATACCACATATTTTATAACTATGATACACCAAATTTGAAATAACAAAGTTCATATCTACGATGAATCGTAAAAGTAAAAGTTAGTGCAGCATATTCTATAACTATGATGCATTTAGACTTATATGATAATAATCAACGCATCAGATTTTAAGTCTGTGTGCATCATAAAAACGAAGAAAAGTGAAAAAAAAAATGTAAATGAAACGAAGAAAAATGGAAAAACCTTTAAAACAACAAAGAAAAACGAAAAAAACGTAACTAAACGAAGAAAATGTAAAAAAACGAAGAAAAACGAAAAAAATGAAAAAAAAAACGAAGACAAATGAAGAAAACGTAAAAAGATTGAATAAAAACGAAGAAAATGTAAAAAAACGAAGAAAAACAAAGAAACGAAAAAAAAACGAAGAAAACGTAAAAAAAACAAAGAAAAAGGAAAAAAAATTAATTGAAACGAAGAAAACTGAAAAAACGTAAAAAAAAACGTTAGAAAAGGAAGAAAACGAAAAAAAACAAAGAAAAGCATTAAAAACGAAGAAAAACGTAAAAAAAACGATGAAAACGTAAAAAAAGGATAAAAAATGAAGAAAAACGTAAAAAAAAACGAAGAAAAACGTAAAAACCGAAGAAAAACGTAAAAAAAATGAAGAAAACATAAAAAAAAGGAAAAGAACAAAGAAAAACGTAAAAAAACGTGAAAAACGTAAAAAACGAAGAAAAACAAAGAAAACATAAAAAAAAACGATTTTAAAATTTTTATTTTAATTAAAATCCGAATTTAAAAAAATAAAAAATAAAATATAAAGGTGGAGAATTAAGAATGAAGGAGAATTGAAGAGAAATGGGGAGGGAATGAAGGGGACACTTGTCCCCTTCTCATTGGCTTCTTTTACTTCTCCCAAAATTAATTTTCTCCCTAGAACCCTACCTATAAAATATATAATATTCTTGCTTCTCTATCAAATAAATGTTAATTATTTATTTTATTATTTTTCAAATATAAAATCTTATTATAAAATAAGTAATGTTAATATAAATCATTGCATACTAATTTAAGATATTAACTTTTAAATTTAAAAACTTACTCCTCATTTTTGAAACCATCAACGCAACACGTAATCATTGATATCTCTCTTGACATTAACCTTTAACTAGTAAAAACAATACCCTCGTGAAGTAAATGAAGAAACCGAATGATTAATATTGATCCATCCAAATAGTAATTTGGTTCCGTTCGGTTTGAATTCAATATTTGTTTGAATGGATCGAATTCTAATTTTAGAAATCAAAATCTAAATAGATTCATGTAATTAGATTGGATTGGATTCGATCCGGCTAAACAAACACTTCTTTGACGATACGAACATAATTACCAAAAACAATTTACAAATGAATAATTAACATCTTTGATAAACAGATTGAACAATCCACGAGCCAAGCCAACAATGACTAAAGATATAAATGTAGGTGTTAAAAATGACATATTTAACAAACATAAAGGAGTATCATGCAAAGGAATGAGACTATTTTTTTCAAATAGGAATAGTCACGGGCACACCTATAAAACCAAAATTAATTATAATTAAATATTGACCTTTAAATCACCATAGAAAGAACCAATCAATGATCCAAATTCCTTCATAGTTTTCTACTTTAATTATATATAAAGATAAATATTCTCTTTTTGTGATTACCAAGTTACATATTCTTATAAAAATTATTTTCTAAATGGTTAAAATATTTTACAACTTTAATAAAAATGACTTTGGGTCGAGACTAACATCATGAGTTTGATTCAATCAGTCGCGATACATAATATAATAAATTTTAATTCAAGCTTTATTGAGTGATTTCATTTTTATCACGTGTCAAGTATTTGGAGTTGTAAGATATGACATTAACTAAAAACAAGTTAATTTGTAAGGTGATAAATTCGATGACATAGATGAAAAAAAAGAGTGGAATATTTGATTTAATTCTCAAAATTTCATTTTTTTCAGTTTAACCCTTTAAGTTTTTTCCCTCATGATTTAATCCTTCAAGTTTCAAGATTCTGGTGATTTAACCTTTTACGGGGATATCTACTCTTTATACTTCAAAAGTTAGATGGCTTAATCCATAAGTTATCTTTTATAATGATTTTAACCTTCTTACTTTATCTGGTTTAATCATTTAACTTTAAGAAGTTTAGTGGTTTAACCCTCTAAAAGAAACGAAAAAAAAATTGTTATTTTTGTAATTATATTTTTAATGGGTGGATCCAGACGAGTCATGAGTCGTTCCAAGTAAATATTCATTTAGATGGGTCGACCTATCGGATCACTTGTTGAATCCATAGGTCCACTTTCCCAACCCATTAGGTAACATAAATGCAACGGATCGGGTCGAGTCAGATCTAAATGAAAATCTGCTCTATTAACACTCTTATTTTAACTGAAAAGAAGCTTTGAAAAACCTAATTAAACCGTCTACTAAGAACCATCAAAAGAAACCATTAAGAATAGCAAACTTGTGGCAATTCAAGGCCGAACAAAACCTTCCAAGGAAAATAACTTGTGCAAAAGAAAACGATATATAATAGTCTCTTCATAATTAAATATTTTATAGTGTCTTATGACTAATATTAAGGGTTAAATTCATTGAGATCGATTACTTTAACAAGATATCACATAACTAATATAGTCAATAAATAAATAGAACGAAAAAAGTAAAAGTGTATCAATTTAGGAGGTTCACCTCCTCAAGGTTAATTCACAACAAAAACTCCACTAACACTCTACGATTACAAGAATAGACACGCTCAACTTTTAACAATCTTGAAAACTATCGCAAATTTTCTCTCAAAAGCTTTTTTAATCCTTCCTAGAATTATATAACCGCAACATCTTTATTTATATTGGAATACATAACTCATATAACTCATATAAAATAGGCAATAAAATATTTAAAAAAAATTATATAAATACTAATAAAATTAAACTTAAAGTGGATGACCTAATAGTACCGGCAAAATCTATTCGGTTGCTCAAACTCTGAGCGGATTTGAGTATTTTCTTTCAAATCTTGAGTAATTTTAGACATCAACAATTGCTGGAATGGGTCTAACCGGGTAATAATTGAAATATATACGGGCATTTCGGAGCTATTATAATATAATTTAAACATACATGAATAAATTAGAAGTGCAAAAAGCTTCGTTTCACATATACAGATGAGCGGTGGAGAAGATGAGTTTGTCTAGGTTTTAGTATTTGTTTTTGCTACTTTCAGTTTTTAGCTTTGCTGTTTTCAAATCAAATACAGTAAATAAATAAATTTTCTATTTACAGACTAAATGTTTTTTTACTATTTCCAGATTGAAATACATTCATACGTCATAAAATGACGAAAATGTTCACCACCTAACTTCATCACTTTTCTGGGCCACAAACAACAATTATCATCACTTTTACGGGCCACCAAAAGTTACTTAATATCCAAGATAATTTTTGCAAAATAAAGTCATATTTATAACTATTTATAGTTACTAGAAAATTTTAATTACGAAAAAGTTTACATTTCGTACACGTTGGATACTATAGACATCTTGGAAAAAATTAGTTTGAATGCAAATAATCATATCATAATTTATAATTATATAACATAGTTTATTAAAACGTAAATGAAAAAAAAATATTTGATTTTCTTTTTCTTTTCAATTTTTATACCCGTTATGATCTATACCTGTTAAGACCTTGACCTGTTAAAACATGAACATATTTTTATCTGCCTGAAGTGACACACCCGCTCATTTTACCACCTATAACTAAGACATTACTTCATTTACAGGACTTGGTATTATTTATCTCACTTGGTTTTTACATGTTTACAGGAGATACTTAATTTTCGGTTTAAGATTTCATGTAACTAATTTTTTCGAAGATTTAAGATTGCCGCAAATGTGAAATTCGAGGTCTAAAATTTGTGATTGAAGAAGTCCTCAAACTTTTCATCAAATTTCATTTTCATTATGTAAATGCAGCCAAATTACGGGTATAATAAAAATATAGTGACCTTTGATACATAAAAGGGTCGTTCTTATTAAAAAATTAAAGTTGGCTGATGCAATCTAATCGAACATGGATGCACCATACGTTTACAGTTGACATTATGACATATATACACAGATGCACCAGAAATACGTCGTTCTTACTTACTAATTTCGTTTTAGAAATTACAACTATTACAATAGATGTGTATACGTATATATGGTAATTATTAAATAATGAGAAAAATTATACGAAGGGAAATATTATTTATACGCAAGAAAAGTTGGAGGGTAAACAATATTAATATATATTTATTTAAAAAATTTATGTACGCAACATATATGTCAAGCCAAGATGACCTTTTTTCCGAAAGGAAAAAATGTCATCCGTACGTACTCAGTGCCGCATTGCGACCTGACTCTAGCTTGCGAACGCCATACTCCAGAATTCAGACAAACATTCTAGTTAGGTAAAAGTCACTTTCGTTACTATAATTATGATAATACATCTCGAAAGATGCTCTTTCGACGTCTTCTAAAGCTTAATTAGGAACAGATTCTTAGTGAATGGAAGGACAAGGAAGTCATACACGCACACGTTAATACATAGACAAATCAAGTGTCAACTGTCCGTGGATTGCTTTTACTTATAGAATAAGCCAACTTGCAGTAAGACATGAGTATAGTTACGAGTTTTTTGTTATTTAATTTGATCTTAAATATGTAACAACCTTAGAGTCTGTTTGGAAAATAAGGAGGTTTTAGAAGCTTAAAGACTTTTGTTTTGAAAATTAAACTCCTTTAAAAAATAAAATTTTGTTTAAGATGTACAAACTTAAAACCTTTAGTTTGAAGGTTAAACTCCTAATTTAAAAGCTCCTCCAACTAGCGTTTAAGAGTTTTTTGATCATTTTACACTTTAATATTACAACTACAACCACTTTATCAAACATAATTTACAAATAAAGCTCCAACTTGCAGCTACAGCTAATAGCTAGTTTTGTCAAACGTACCCTTAATCTGCCAAGGATTATAAAATGTACAGTTTATAAATTCCAAAGCTGTAAACTAACATTGGAAACTGCACAAATGACAAACCTATAGGTCATCAATACTTATCAGTCGGGACCGTTCCAGTTCAAAACCAGAATCATACTAATTTTGATTACTCTTTTAGTCTAAAAAGAAAGTCCAACACTACTCTTTATACCTGTCCTAAAAAATTATTAGTTGCAATAAAAGTTAAATATTAATAATCATTAAATTTTATCCTTATTTGTCGGAGGACATCCCTTTCTTTTATGACGGAGAGTAGAGGTGAACAAAAAAACCGAAACCGAAACCGAAACCACTAAAAACCGGTTTTTCCAAAAACCGGTTCGGTTTTAAAAACCGCCGGTTTTCAAACCGGTTTGATCTATCCGTTTGCCGAACCGGTTTGGAAAACCGGTTTTTAAAACCGGTTTGGAACCGGTTTTTTGAGCTGTTGGGATATAGCCGTTATTTTCAAAATTTGACCTTTTTTTGAGCTTTTTTTTACAACTTTGCCATCCTAAAACTAGTATAAATACATACCTTGGGTTTGGTTTAGTCACCACACTCATTCTTGTTCATTCTATTCTCAAAACACTCAAAACGCTTACGATTTACGTACGAAATTCTCAAATAATTCTCAACTCCTCTCAAAACGCTCTCGAAACTCTATCAAAATGGCAACTGAATCTTCTTCAACTTCCACCGGTGTTGGTTCTTCAAATGCACCAACTATTGTTCAAGTTTTGGTAACCAAACGAAATCCGGAGATTTGGCAAAATTTCGACAAAGTGTTATTGTCGGATGGTTCCACTAAGGCATTTGTAAAAAATGCGGTAAATTTTTAAAAGCCGACTCCAACTCTACTTTGAAATCACATACTACAAAGTATTGTGAAGGGGTCAAAAGTAATCCCGAGTCGGGTCAAGCAAGTATGTCACGGGATGGGAGTATTTTTGCATATCAAGCGGAGCGGTGTCGAGAAGCATTTGCCGGCTTTGTGATTCAAGAAGCTCTGCCGTTCAACCACTTCGACAACCCTCGGCTTGCTAAGATCATTCAAGAGCAACTCCAACCGCGATATAATCATGTAAGTCGTACTACTCTTAGACGTGATGCTCTTAAATTGTGGAAAATTGCTAAAACTCAACTAATTGAAGGTTTTGAAAACTTAAATACAAATATATCATTAACAACCGATGTTGGGTCGGCTCCTCATGGTTTGCCCGGTTCGTACCTATGTGTTACCGCACATTGGGTTGATCCCTCAACTTGGCAAATGATGAAACGTACCATTGCTTTTGAAAACTTTGACTATCCTCACACGGGTAAAAACTTATTTTACATGTTACGAGATGTAATGAAAATGTTTAAAATAGAACAAAAGGTTTTTTCAATATCTTTTGATAACGCGACTAATAATACAAACACCGTTCAAAGGTTAATACTAAAATACGAACCACCTTTGAAAGACATTTTCTACCATAGTAGATGTGTTGCACACATCATTAACTTGGTTGTGCAAGACGGACTAGCGGTTCAACAAATAATGGTTGTAAAAAACGCGTATAAAGCTATGTTACAAGATATATTTTGTTCGGGTAAAGCTAGATATAAAAGTTATATGAGATTATGTAAAGAAACGGATTCCATCTTTTTAACCCCTAATTGGGACATGCCCGTAAGATGGAATTCGACCTACAACATGTTTATATGTGGTTTACGACAACGCGACACATTAACCGTGTTTCATGATCTACTTGTTCAAAAAGGCCTTGCAACATCATTTTCTATAGAATATTGGGAGGTTATTCAAAAGATAACCGAATTACTCAAAGTTTTTAAAACGGCAACTACTTTATTATCGGGTGTTTATTATCCCACTAGTCATTTGGTACTTAAGCAAATATTTTTAATGAGTACAAAACTAAACGAATTCGAATTTTGTGGTAATGTATATTCAATAATGGTGGCTCCCATGAAAGAAAAACTAAGAAAATATTTTAAAGAAATACCACCCGTAGTTAGTTGTGCCGCCGCGTTAAACCCATGTTTGAACATATCCGGGGTGGAATTACTTATTGATAGTATTTGTTTTAATTTGGATTTGAATGATGAGAACCCATTTTTTGCACAAAATACAAAAGATTATTTTAACAAAGCTTTTAAAGATTTATTTGGTCATTATTTTCAAAAATTTAGTTCAACAACAATGGTTTCTACTAGTTCTTTATCCACAATGTTTGGTTCATCTTCTTCCCAAGATCCAATGATAAACTTATATAATACTTTAATGCAAGAAAACCATAAACGGGCAAGGGGTGATAGTGACCAAAGTGCCACTAGCGAATATGGGAGATATACCGGAACGAACTTTTTATCCACAATACCTACCCAAGAATTCGCACATTTTGATATTTTGGCTGGTGGAAAGGGAGGGAATCTCAATTTCCCATTCTAACCATCATGGCCCGAGATTTACTAACCGTCCAAGCTTCTACGGTAGCTTCGGAATCCGCTTTTTCTCTTAGTGGCAGGGTACTATCAATAAGAAGAACAAAACTCACACCGGCCTCATTAGAGATGTGTATATGCTTAAAGGATCACTTAGACGCCGCGGAACGTATACAACACGTTTCAAGTCTTGAAGGTGAATTGGAAGACTTTGAAGGAATTATACACGATATCGAGGTGGAAGGGGGTATGTCAATATCACTTTCCGATGAAGAGATTGCTCTTGATGAAGCTTCGCGAGAGGCTTCCTCCGAAGAAGATTTCGACATTTGAAGACTACCTAAATTGAAGATGTTAGAAGACTTTGAAGATTAATAAAAGTTGAAGATTTTTGAAGACTACCCAAATTGAAGATGTTAGAAGACTTTGAAGATTAATAAAAGTTGAAGATTTTTGAAGACTACCCAAATTGAAGATGTTAGAAGACTTTGAAGATTAATAAAAGTTGAAGATTTTTGAAGATTATGAAGACTTATATTGAATTATATAGAATTATTAGTTTCAATAGTATTTTTATGAAGATTTAGAATACTTTGTTTAAAGTTATTGTTAAGTTATGCTTCCATACATAATATACTAGCATTCTATCGAAAAAATTTGAAAAATACATTGTCTAAGCCTAAAACGCTTAACGCTCGAATAATATTGAATTATATATAATTAATAGTTTCAATAATATTTTTATAAAGATTTAGAAGGCTTTGTGAAAAGTTATTGTTTAGTTATGTTTCCATACCTAATATATTAGTATTCACTCGAAATTTTTTTGAAGAATACATTGTCTAAGCCTAAAACGCTTAACGCTCGAAGAATATTGAATTATATAGAATTATTAGTTTCAATATTATTTTTATGAAGATTTAGAAGACTTTGTTTAAAGTTATTGTTAAGTTATGCTTCCATACATAATATACTAGCATTCTATCGAAATTTTTTTGAAAAATACATTGTCTAAAGCTAAAACGCTTAACGCTCGAAGAATATTGAATTATATAGAATTATTAGTTTCAATAATATTTTTATGAAGATTTAGAAGGTTTTGTGAAAAGTTATTGTTAATTTATGTTTCCATACCTAATATACTAGCATTCTATCGAAAAAAATTTGAAGAATACATTGTCTAAGCCTAAAACGCTTAACGCTCGAAAAACCGACACTTTCTGGAAAAAACCGGTTTCAAACCGATTTTTGAACCCGAACCGGTTCCAAACCGGTCCTAACCGGTTACAACCGGTTAGGGTTTTCTCCCTTCAAAAACCGAACCGGTTCCAACCCGATTTTTGAAAAAACTGGTTTTTGACTTTTACGTACAACCCGGTTCGGTTTGCCAACCCGAACCGGTTTTCCGGAAAACCGGTTTTTGTGCACCACTAACGGAGAGCATGTGTTCTAATATGTTCTGGTTTATGAAGTAAAAGAAGTTATTTCATTCTTTGTTTTCCGTGTGGTACCAATTTTAATTTGGTCTTGCTGGTCCAAACAGAAGCCCAACTAAGAATGGGCCATTTTGGATATATAATTCATTTGATTTGAATAGTATAAAATTAGCGATTTTCATTTTTGAGGCGGAATTATAAAACTTACATATCAAATAAAACTGAATTCTTAACTGATTTTTATTTAAAAAAATAAAAAATCCTATTATATAAACAGAATTAATTTAGTTCATTAATACTTATAATTAATAATGATATATAATTAATATAATCAAGGACTATTTAAATGTGAAATTGATGTCGTTTATTAATACTTTAAAGTTATATTGATAAAAATCAATGTAATCGTAGAAAAAAAAGTTATACAACAAACATAAGATGAAAAGGATAAAAACGATAATTTATAAGAACTTGAACATTGGTCTGAATAACAAAAACGTTAATGTATTATAAGTTATATTGTTACAAAAATTTAAATATTAAAAATACACAAAGACAGAAAAACTAAAAATTATTAATAATTGAATAATTTCAAATAAAATAATTAATAATACATTTTGAAATAGACATTTAGAAAAGAAAAATTAGAAATAGACATTTTAAAAGAAAAGAAAAAAAACTTCTATGATTCAGTTACAGTTAATTCTTTCTCAACTGTGTATATAGATTAATGGATGATATACATTCGAATGAAGTCTTATCAAACCCCAACTATAATTTACGTAAAATAGTTGATAACCGATTACTTCACGTGAATAGACAGTATGTGGAACAAACTGTTATTATAGATTTGACGTCCGACGAACAAGAGTGTCACATAATGCCAGAAAATGTGACAATTGAGCTAGAAACCACAACGGCAGAAACCGTATATTTTTATTAAATACGAGAAATGCTTTAATTACACACGAGAACTGCTCCAAAGATTATATATGTATGGAGTGATTAAGAGAGAAACACCTTTTTAAGGAAAGAAATAAACATTAATATTTATTCAATCCAAAAAACTGCCGCTTAGTTGGAGATCAAGGGATTGCTAGTTTAGTGTCATCAGCATCATGTTCGTTGATGAAATTAAGAATCCATGGTTTAAACATCAGTGATGCGTCATTAGCAGTTATCGGACACTACGGTATGTCTTTGTCCGATCTCGGTTTATTCAATCTAAACAATGTAACCGAGAAGGGTTTCTGGGTTATGGGCAGTGGTCAAGGTTTACAGAAGTTGAGGTGGATTATGATCGCCGCGTGTAGCGGTGTTACCGGTCTCGGGCTTGAAGCAGTCGCCAGAGGTTCCCCAAACTTGAAGCAGTTCTCTGTTTGCAAAGCGGCCTCATTATCAGACAATGGTATTGTGTCAATTGCTAAAGCTGCACAGTTGGTTGAGACCGTGATGCTAGAAGAATGCAACATGGTCACACAGCTCGGAATCTTTGGATTGCTTGTAAATTGTGGTAATCTAAAGACTCTTTCTTTGACTAAATGTTTAGGGATTAAGGATTTGCCTATGATAATTCCTTCAGGTTTGGCTCCTTGCGATTCCCTGAAATCTCTCTCTGTCTGTAACTGCCCGGGATTCGGAAACTTTAGTTTGGCGTTGTTGGGTCGACTTTGTCATCATCTTCAGGATGTTATGTTGACTGGCCTTCCCCAAATTACCGAAAATGGGTTCATTTCACTCATCAAGAACTGTGAGTCTGGAATAACTAACGTCGATCTTAGCGGTTGTGTGAATATAACCGACAAGATTGTTTCAGAAATTTCCATGGCTCATGGCGAGACACTTGAGGTGTTGAAACTTGACGGCTGCAGATCAATCAGTGATGCAAGCGTAGTCACCATTGCACAGAACTGCTTATTCCTTAGGGAACTCAATGTATCTAAATCTGCAATCACTGATTTCTCAATTGCAGCCTTGGCTTGTGCAGAACAACTCAATATCAAAGTTCTTTCAGTATCTGGATGTCAGGTGTCAAACAAGAGCTTACCGTTTCTGAAGAAGCTGGGTGAATCCCTCGTCGGTCTAAATATCATGAATTGTCGTGATGTCAGTGGTACTGAAGTTGGTCTTTTGGGATCACAAATTTGGAAGTGTAACATCCTCGTTTAAGCAACATTATTCCAAAGATCAGACCGTAATAAGGTAGTTCTCGTGTTAGTGTTGGTAATCATGCAGGTTTTTACAGGTCCGTGTGACGGGGTCTTCTTGAAATCATCCCCAAGCTCTATTTTTTCCAAGGGATTTGGCTGATATATCTTTTTTTACGGTTTTATTAAACTGTTGCAAGAATTTTTGGCCTTTTACATGAGGTCTTCTATTCTTGTCAGCCATATCTTCTTGCGAATCCAGATGCTTGGTTCTGGTTTTTGAAGACAACCTTTCACATTGGTTCCTAGTCGTCGTCGTTAGTTGTTTGTTACTGTTGGTCGTTTCATTTTCGTGATGTTTGTGTCGTAATGTTCGTTCGTGTCTTGTTACAAATGGTCATGGGTACAAGTAGGTTGGCTGCTTGGTTGTTTTGTGGGATTTGGTCATGGTAGATGGTGTTATTATGTCTGTCGTGACAACCCTGGTGAGGGTTGTTTTTCTGTTTTACCAATCCCTGGTTTTTCTAAGCTTCTCACTTCCTTGTATGCTGTTGATGTTTGTAACCTTTCGTGATGGAAACTTATAATAAAACATTAAGTGTTTTGTGTTAATATTGTATGAGAATCTTCATTTAGTTTGTGTTGTTTACTTGTCTTTGTTAAATATTAAGGGATGGATATGTGTGCAAACAGGATAACAAACACTTGTTAGATTGTTAAAATCATATAAGTGATGAATAAGAAGCACAATGCACAAGTATTGAGTGGCATCACTTTCTCAATTTTACTCTATGAAACACAAACTCACTAGTACAACGATATATGAAAGATTATGTTGAAGGGTTGTATTTGACACTCAAATGAGTGTGCGCGACTTGGGGGGGAGAGAACCTTTGTAGTAATCTGTATGAAAGATTATGTTGCTGATACGTGTACCATTTTTTACATATTGATATCCCGAAAATGAAAATAAAGGAAGAATGTTTGTTTATTTATGTAGTGAAAGGTTTAGACGAGGACTAACAAAAGATATAGAACTATGAGAACCAATTTATCTTTTAATCACTTAAGGGCATTTTAGTGTTTCTAACCCACAAATATCAATCAATTAATGAATAAAGAAGAAAAACTAAATCCTCTGATTTACTGTGCCAGTTACGTTCCAACTTCACAACTCGAGACTAATTCTTCAACTCATCTCCAGATCGTAATTCAATTTCTTATTCTTCATTTCCGTTTCCATTTCCATTTCCATTTCCAGATTGTAATCCGATTTCTTCCGCCCAAAATTTTCATTTCATCCTACACTAATATCATTCATGTTGTTGCTATACCAAATTGGCGTATGGAAAACACCATTGAATGCTGAATTTTTACCATCTTAAAATCATGTTGCACACATGTTGTATTTTTGATGTTATAATATAGTTAGTCTACGTCTTAATGATATATATATATATATATTTTGATTCTAAGTATGATTCAACAGCTGGATTATGTTGTAGTAACGTCCTTGATACACCATATAGAACCCAGTAATGGATAATTGACGTACCTTCAAAGTACAAACCCGTTGAAGAACTTTGTTCATATGTCCATAAAACGCAATTAGCATAATTTTTTCATGTGTGCATAAACCTTAATTACCATCACATTCGGTTAATACTAGAATATCAAAATGCAAAATAGAGTTCAAATATAAATGAACGCGGCAATTCCAACTATAGCAGAGTAAAAATACAAAAACATGCATCTTAAAATTTAAATGAACAAACAAATGAAACTAGTAACCGATGAAAATAACACTAACAAAGTTGTCTGGCTTTCGGGTCCCCCAATCTTAGGTTTAAAACCCATAGCCAAATGAAAAATCGCTTTGGAATCTAGGTTATATGTAAAAACCTAACCAAACCTCGAATAACCAAAATCCATTTAACACACTATATTTGGTTTGGACGGCTTTCAGATCAAACCACTTAATGAACACCCCTATGTTGACCTACATGTGTATGCCATATTTGTTCACCTACACTCATAACTAAATTAACAGCTACCTTTAATATTTTCTACTTCAATTACATCCTGCTGTACTTTTTTCGTGACTCTCGTGTTTTGATCCTAATGCAAAAGAAAATACTCCATGTTAGTACTACATTGTATAGCCATGATTTTTCCAAATAGAATTAAGCAAAAAAAACTTTGTTCAGATGTTCACAAAACAAAATTAGTATCGTATGTTAATATATGAACAGGCCTTAATGACCACCACATTCACTTAACAGTAGAATATTATGACCCCTATATTTACTTATTTGTTCATATGTGCATAAACGTTAATAACCTATGCATTCGATTAACAATTGAGAATCATATAGTTTTACTTCCTAATTACAACATTCACAACACATGGGTATGCATTTCATAATGTTGATATTTAATGAGCGTATTTAAATTATATTCATCTGTGAGCAATATTTAACATGATGCTTTTTTTCTCGTTTCACTTATTTTTCTTACACTTTCCATGTAGCCGATATCCAGCAAAATCTATTAGAATATATGTTAGGTTAGTATATTAGTATAGTCGAGCCACAAAGAACTGACCAGCAACACATATCTCCAAATTTGTTGTAGGGCCAGGCCATGCTGCAGAGTCATCCTTGATTCCTCGCCCATGCATTTATTCAAAGTAAGCCTTGAGGCTCCTAGGGCGTTTGATACTTGTTGAACCAGGAGACCATAATAAGGCCAAGTGTCGTTTGTACCCACTGGAAACTTTCCCCGTCTAAATTTAGGCCTGAGCTGCATCCAGCAAAAGTGCAACTCATCAAATGTTGCATCCATATCATCTTGATCTACCCCCAAAACATCACCAAATTCTTCCTGTGACAAATTCCAATTTATATCAAAGAGTAATCTAGAAGTTCTTCGGGGTGGAACCACAACTATCGGTTGAATATTGTCACCCGGGAGAGGTATAAGACCGACCATAATTCCAAAAGCAAATTATGTGTTAAATAAAAGCTCAAAACCGTCTACTAATAGTTGATAACCAATGTATATCAAACATTACTGATTATGGACCCAAGACCATCTATACAATTGAGTAGAACCATACTAATATCCTAACCTAACATATACTCTAATTAAATCCTCATTACCAGGGAATTCATCATGCATAAAACAAACAGATCTTATGGTGCGTTAAAACCCTTATTAAAAATTGCAGTGTTAAAACAATAATCAATGTGCATTTTTTAAATCGTTTGTCTCCCCATTGTCAGATCTATTGTATCCCCAATTGTGATGGATTTGTTGTCTTACGATTTGTATCTGAACAAGGTATGATAAATTCAGATCATAAAAAAATCTAGGTAATTTATGATAAAGAAAAACTTTCAATATATGTATTAAAAATCAATTATAACACCGTTTTTTGTGATGGTCTAACCTTCCCGACTGGTAGAACCAGTAAACCAGTAAAAGCACCGATGCGTTGTCCGGTTCGATTATCACAACATTGTGAAAAGGAGAAAAGTGCCGAACACGAAGAGCACACACATGCTTTTAATAGTCTACTTCGATTAACACAAAAAATATAGAACACAGCAATACTAATCGCGAAGGAAAAACATCTAGAACGTTGGAATTTTATAGCAATCCAATATCTTCTTGGCTTAAAGAGAAATCTGGATCTATATAGATTGTGTATTGTATTCATAAAAAAGGATATAGATGTGGACTCAAAAAACTATTAGTATAATGACTTGTGTAGTTATAGTAATTTTAAAGTTGTTATGGTATATGACAAAGAAGTTGCCACTAAAAGCAAGCATCACGGTGAAGATGGAGAGTTAGAGTGTTGCTTGACCTAACATCAGTTATTTGGGTAATTATACCAAGAAATCGCAATAGAAAATCTAAAAACCATCAGGGATAAGAACACGGGGATTGAAGTTGAAAGAAATTGCGTCTAATATGACAAACACTATGAATTTTATGTCAAATGTTTTAGTCAAACCCGTCTGGTATTGAAAACACTACCAAAAATCCGATGGTCGCTATCAATTCAGACGAAACCGTTAATTGATTACTTTATCCTTTTAGCCATGTCTCGCCTTCAGAACCTAGATCATTGTGGTTCTGAGTAAATAGTTTATATGGTGTTACACCCTATTAAAGTATTAATTCTTCATTTATCTAAAAGGAGGATGCGGCGTACCATATACTACCTATAAGACACATGTAAAACTATTAAATTTCCCGTAAAATACATCTAACTACTTCTTCTGAACCACCTAAAGTGTTTAGATTACTATTTTGAATTGTCTCATTATAAATATTCATTTTGAAATTTAATCAATTAAAAAAGACTTTAATGAATAGAGATAGTATTTGATTGATAAAAATTATAGTTAATAGAGATTCTTAAAACTGTGTACAAAGTCAAAATGTTCCAGAGAAAATATAATATTATACGTAAGGTTTGAGCAGTAATATTGATATAAATAAATATATGTAAATTTATAATTAAAAAAAACTTCCAATATTAGTATATTAGATCAATTATAATATCACAAGCGAATCAATAAAAGCACTAGTTCGTTGTTTGGTCCGCTTATCAAAAAAATGTGAAAAAGGAGAAGAAAGAAAAACACGAAGACCTCTGTAAACATTTCTTTGTAGTTCTCTGCACATTTATTGCAGCTATATTTGTAAAACGACTTTCTTTTGCATATTTATTTGTAGACCCCTTTAAATTATATATTTTTACAAAAATTATTTGTTGTTCCCTCATGTCACCGGTAGTCTATATAGTCCGACAAATTTCATAACATAGTATTTAAACATAATTTCCCCCTTTCTTCGTCGGTTGTGCTTCCGATAGTCTAGTTTAAAAGTATCTTGCTAGATGTACTTTAAATTTGGCTCCGGCATGAACCCCTCTTCTGTGCAAGTATTCTCACTACGAGGAATTATAGATCAGGTATACTTTCAAGATCTAATTCCAACGTTCTTTTTTTGGATAACATTTGTGAAAGTTGTCTGATCATATAACACTTCCTATAATAGGGACTGTGCCAAGATGATTTTGCGATTTTACCAGGCTACGGAAAAGGACTTCTTATAGGATCGGGTTGTGGGTTACTTCTTATTTTCTGAAAACCCAATGGACCTACCCGATAGGACTCTAAACCCGACCTAATAACCCGATTGACACCGTTACCTACAAAACACATATGAAACCATTAAATATCCCATAAAATATGACTCATTATATAAAATATGAGAAATAATAATGATCATAAATAAATCTACGTAATTTATGATAAAAACTTTTAATAATCAATTATAACATCACCAGTGAACCAGTAAAAGCTCTGGTTTATTGTCCGATCCGATTATCAAAACATTGTTAATTGAAGAGAAAAACGGAGCACGAAGACCACATATGGATGCTCTGAATAGTCAACTTCATTTAATACAACGGATATAGAGTGCAACAACAGTACAACACTAATCGTGAAGGAGAAACATTTAGAATGTTGGATTTTATTGTAAATAATCATACGTCTTTTGGGCTTAAAGAGATACTTAGATATGTATAGATTGCTCAGTGTATCCATACAACAAGGATAATGAGCTCGAATGTAAAAACTATTGGTATGGAAACTAGTGTGGTGATAATAATTGTCAAGTTGTTACGGTGTATGCCAAAGATGTTGACACTTACAGTGAAGATAGAGATGAATAGTGTTACTTGACCTAATAACTGTTTTTTGGGCACTGATGTCACGAAGTCAAGATTAGCAAATCTAGAAACTATAAGGGATAAAAAAACGAGGATTGAAGATGAATAGTGTTGCTTTGTCTTCTAACTATTATTTAGATTCTACATTAATAACTAGTTTTTTAGACCCATTCAATGATGGCTATTCTTTAGATGTAAAATGATAGTGAATATTAAAAGCGAACAATATGTTGTTGTACATAGATGAGTGTGAGTAAGAAATGTAATTTGAAATAATCAATCATATTTTGCGCAATGTGTCACGCTGTGATTTGAAGGCATAAATATTCAAAAAAGCTTTATAAATTTGATGTGAGCAAGCATTATCAAACACACAAGATTCCTTAGACATTCAAGAGTGATGTTTCGCATATAACCAATATCATGGCTTCATGAAACATAGTTTGATATTTAACTCATAAGAGTGGTCAAAAAATCATGCGATATTCACATGCGCTGTAGAATAAACATTAGGTCATGAATCTTATGGGTCAAAATGAGTAGGTAGCTTGGAAATAGGCACACCATCTCATGGCCTAAAAATAAACATTAGGCCATGGGCGTTTTTGGGTCAAAATTAGTGGGTAGTTTGATAATAATCACACCATCTCATGGGCCACAGAATAAACATTGCCCATGGACCTTTAGCGAATTATTTTGAGGTCAAAATAAATACTACTCCATGAAAATCCATTTTAATTAATTTATTATTATCAGTAGTATTATTATTATTTTTTTAAGTAAGAACTCAGACACCACTTCAAATATATATATTCTTCACAGAACAGATATAATAGCAAAAGGAATTCACTAAAACAGATACCATAATAGAAACAATCATTGCTGTTAATCTATTATGAGTTTCTGATATGAAACATATCATAAAAATTAGCAGGATACGACTTTTCTTTCTATCTCTACCTACAGCCAAAACTTTAGCAACGAAGGAAAAAATAATTAAGGATAAAAAGTTAGTTGCTTTAGTTTTATTTGGTGGGACAAAATGATAAACAATCAAGAAGGATTTTTCGACGATAAAAGTCAAATTGGAGGATAGGTGTAATTAATTTTGTTCAATGATAGCATATAAGAAATAAAAGAACGGATAAACATAATTATAGTTCATGGCAGTTACAACAATGATACCCATAATCCCCAAATTGGAGAGGAATGCTTCATTACACCGTACTTTTTAATGATTAATTGCATTATAATTAACCAATCATCTTTAATGATTATCATTATCATCTCTTAAACCCTAAAAGATAGTACCATAATTACAAGAAAGCGCACATACAATTCTATTGTAAAACGACAATTATCTGTCAAGATCAAATGAGATTTTTCTATATTGTGCAGATTTACTCGAAATTTTTGGTTACATTAACTTACTCATTCTTCCCAAATAGTTGAAACTATTTTGGCAATAAAACAGTGGGAGAAAAAGGATGACCAAGTACTGAAATTTTTAATTTTTAATATTGCAAATTTAATGGTTAGTTGGTAGTGTAAATTTCTAAAGAAACCTCAATTTGACATGCAAATGTTTCAAAGGAAGAGGTATGACACGTAGAAAAACTCATCTATGTTGAAACACTCAAAAATCGCAATCAAAGAAAAACTGTATAACAGATTGGGCTTTAGGCCCAACAGGCTTACTTTACAAGTTTACATCAAATTTTTTGACTCATTTGTGTTTTGAGTTAAGGTGGACTTTTATTATTGATAAGATGCCATACATTTTTAAGTTTCACATGTCTTGTACAGAGGGGAAATTATTTATAAAAAACATCTATTTATGTACACTAAACATGAATCAAATATTCTATATTAATTGAACTTTGAACAATGAAATTTTGTATATTATGTGCTTTTCTATCTTAGACCTTACATATAATATGATGTACCAACCGAAAGAACCTTAGAAAAATGATATAGCTTATCTAATACCGAGTGTCAAGTTGAAAATCCTAGTTTAGCGACAAAGTCTGTTGGTGCAACGACGAAAATACTAATCGTAGTTTGTACACCTCAAGTTGTGATGATACATAAATTTGTCCCCATTTTTGATATTTAGAGTAATTACATAAATGATCTTTTATAGTTTGTATAAAATTTCATTGTTAATTTTTAACTATTTTTAATTACAAGGATCATCAAAACTTGTCACACTCGTGGTTCTTTTTATAATAACGGCCGTTAATAACTTCCGCTATGTCAAGTCATGTGCAAAATACAACCGAAGCTACCGGTAGTTCCGAGGGGACGGAATCCTCCAATAATACCACTCTACCATCACGTGATGTTAAACACCTTTCACCCGTTCACAACCATCACCAGTAGCTTAAACCATCGTCTCCGCCTTACAATCGTTGTCGCACACACCATCATATCCGACCGTCTTCATTTCTTTCACCGTCGTCACCTCCATTCGGATCCCTTGCTTCATGAAATGGCACCACTTCTTTATCCCGTTCAATCTCGGATCTAGTTAGAAACTTGCAGGTATAGTTTAAAAGTTCGATAAGAAAATCGGTTTATGGTTTTGTGTTGCTATGAATTGAAATCAGCTTGTGTGGATTCTGAATTGAAATGAAGTTTACGGTTTTTTTGGGACTCGATTTTAGTCGATGGGTTCAAATTCAAAATGTAATGTTTTTTTTTAGGTTTACATGGAATCAATTGGAAGTTCAGATGTACAAGACGCCATTGTTCCATTTGTTGACTGCATTCTTTGTCGGAATCATGATCAGAGATTCGGAGTAGAATACATGGGTTACCGATCTAGAAGTAATTGTAGTCTAAGTTGGAGAAGTTCTCCATTGAGGAAATCGTATGTTAACATGAATGGTAAATTGATCGAATATGAACATAGATGGATGGATGTGGGAACGGTAATGGGAAGAATCAGGTGAGGTTTGATTCCTTCATGGGGGTAACTTCTTAATTGAGAAGAAAACAAATAAAATAAAAAAAAACGGATTAACCCTCATACGAAAAACATTCCCAAATGGTCCTTTCATATATAAAATTAATTGTTCTTACATATTTTACACGTGATCTAACATAACAAAAAATACTAACAATTGTTTGTTTGATGCAGAGAATATGAGCGTAACAAATTTCAAAAGTAAAGATGAATTTTATAATTAAAAATGATAATCGACTTTCACTAAAAAATTTCACAAATTATAAGTATCATTTATGTAATTTTTTCAAATATTTAAGTTTGTTTATATATGTTTCCCGATCCAGCCGTATATTTAGAGTTCGTAGTATTATAACATGTCAACTAATTACTTTAAAAGCTTTTACTCTTATGGAGTATGTAAAATAGTTGGTCTACAAAGTTTCATTGGTCTTTTGATAACGTCAAAGATAAACCTCAGAATTCAAATTAAAAGCATCCCCAAAATCAAGTCTCGTCTTAACATTCAAATGATTTATGTAGCCAAAAACTTCTATGATTATGACAATTGAAGTGAAACATCTGTTTGAAGTGAACACCATGTGGCCTAAAGGTCCTTTTAGATTTTCCGTTTTAGTATATGTGAAATATGTATCTAACACAACTAATTCAGTTCCTCCTAGCTATTCATCCATCATATTTGAACATGAGTTAGCTTTGGTTTTAGTGATTCCTGCTGATTCCGTAGTTTAAATTACAAGATGAGTAAAAAGGAGTGGTCCAAAACCTTGTTGGGATGTTATCGTTCAACGAATCATTTAGCTACAGGCATAATCAACACTTTGAAAAGACGAAAATTGCCAAATCTACTATTCTAGCTTGTTGCAAATGCAAGACTGTAATGAACTGACTTTATTGTAAGTGGTCAATTCCACCATATACATCATCAAAGAGTTTAAATGTTGGCCCAAAAGGAAAAACTTAAAATGAATTTCACATTTATAACTAAATACAACAATGACACCACCTAGAGCCTTGGACTCTGATTGTATAACATATGTCTCTTTCGCTTGAAGAGATGCCTAGAACCAAATGCTGAGTGAAACACATCAGCCAAAAGTGGAAATTGTTGTTTAGTGTATAATAGGATCGGTGCAAGTGCAAAAATAAGAAATGGCATCAACCTGAACTTGTGATGGAATACCACAAAGAAGCTCACAGCAAAAGCAACCATCATGGTGGGTATAGAAAGAAAAAGTGTTGCTAAACCTATTCTCAGCTTTTGAGGTAATGATTCCGAGAAATCAGTTTCAGTGTAACGTGAAACGACTATGGATAGAAACATAAGGATTGAAACTGAAGACAGGATGAAAGAAATGGCATCAAATATGATAAATGCGATGAGATGTCCGTCATGGAGGAAATGAGGAAAGCCACTGTCTTGGTCAAACCCTCCCGGAATTGAAGTAACTGCCGCAAATCCTATGGTGGCTATAAGTACAGCAGCCACCATGCATTGATTAGTTGTTTCCTTCATCCACTTCTTACTTTCAGAAACTAGATCTCTGTGGTTCTCCGCGAATAGTTCATATGGCATTCGGCCTCCTTTATTCTCTTTTTCTCTACAAAAAGGTGGGATCATAGCTTTTACTTCCTAGAGGACACATATATAACTATATAGGTGAGAACATTGTATTAGTGACACAAACTAAAAACTCAAACATTCGATTTGAAATAAAGATGTACCTTGAACCATAATAGTTCATGCTGCATTTGAAATGGAGCTGTCAACGAGTTCTCGTATGGATTATTCACAGCGCTCATCCCAGCTAAATGCAATATATTATTGCCTTGTTGGTCTGTGAGAGGAGTTAGCAGATCCTTCATTGAGCCCATCTCGTACAATAGGCTATAGATACTTTCACGACGATGAGAGACAGCAACATGAAAGATAGTTTGGCCATTATCATCTGTCTTCCAGATAAGATCAGGATATGCATGTATTAGCTCAACTAAAAACTTAACGTTGCCATTTTTGCAGGCAACAAACGGTATTTGAGAAGGGTATGTTTCTCTTCCATTGTTGTCAATGCGTGGGCCTTTGAGTAGGACATCGATATCATTCACACGGTTTACCACAAGCTTGTTCCAAATTTTTCTTAGTAATTGTGTGGCTTCATTTTTCTTTAAGCAGGGTCCCACTTTCAAATGGAAGACTTCAAAAACTGAGAGCAACAATCAGATTGAATAAGAAACCAAGTAGATGGACCTAAGTCACTAGTTTGATGAATGTACAGTGAAGGATCTGTTTTTTTTTCATTTCTTTTTCCTTATAAGCAAAGATGGAATTATGGTAGTGGTTCTCAACCCACAAATGAATGGGAGCAAAGGTTACATAGGTTTCTCCGAGATGGAGAAGGTGGGGAAAATTTAACATCCACAGCAAACAAAATATGAACCCATGAAGGATACTTACTTGTACCGATGGTTTTCCAGATAACGTTTGGCTGATCAAACGCAGAAGGCTTTCGAGCCAATGATTGCAGTACTTTAATTACATACTCATTTTTTGGAAAATCTGGTCGTTGCTGGTCAGCCAGTATTTGTAGTGCCACATCTACAAAAGATTGAAAGACAACTTAACTAATGAGGAGAAACATTATGACAAGCTGCAAAAATGAAGCAAAAATTTGTGAACCACGGTCACTCAAACCTCCAAACCTGAAAACTGAAAAATAAGATCCAAAACTATCTCATCAAAGTATCTCAAGAAGAAAGGTCAGATAATAGGATTCGATATTAATAGCCAATGTTAAAAATTAGCTACAATGACTAAGGAAATGATGACTACTTGTTCTGAAAGGTGAAGCGTAAACAAGAAACGTGCAAGACATACCTAAGAGATCAACCTCAACGCATTTTAAGAAAACGTTATTCCAATCGTCAGGGGTCATATAATCAGTAGGTTTACTAAACAGATGCATCACCATCGTACGGTTTCCGTATAAAGCAGCCAGATAGAGTGGGATCATGTTATTATTACCATGGACTGTCACCAGTCTTGGACGCCTCTTAAGCATAGTGTCAACAATTTTAGTATTTCCGGCTATTACTGCTAAACAGAAGGCAGTATTGTTATCTCCATTCGGAAGTTCCAAATCCAGCATTTCCATCTCGTGCACAAAATATTTCACTAACTTGGTGCTTCGGGCCATTGCTGCTATGTGAAGTGGTGTGTCCTGATTTCTAGTGATTTGACACCCCAACAACAGAAAGCCATGTCTCTTAATGATGACCTTTGCAGCTTTCAAATCTCCTTTCATTGTTGCATTATACATAGGAACACAAATCTCCATGTACGTTGCTCTATCTGTTTGACCGATAAGTCAAAATATTAAGAAGCAATATATATCACAACTATAGTAACATCACCACATGCATATGGAAGTGTTTTGCAGGTAGTTCTAATTTGGTTAATTATAAGAAACAACTTACCATTAACTAGATCTTCATGGGCTATCCGGATCACTGTAGGGGTTATTGGGATCATCTCCGGTGCTGTTTATTGTTTTATCCTGCACTGTCATACCATTAGTAACTAGTTTCCTTAAACATGCATGAGGAGAGATTGTAAAAATACCTTAAGTTGTAAGACTAGCTAGTTATGTCTTCACTTCTTTCTCACAGTAATGTGTGTATGAATGAGTAGCTTTATAGTGACATACTTTTATAAGATTAATGGACTTTTAACTTAACCCGACAATATATATGATAAAAGATTCCATAAAATCAAAATAAAAGAAGTAACATTAAGGCGTGTTTCGACTTTAGATAGTTTATTATTTATAAGCAAATAAGTTTAAAAAAATATGAGCGTTGAGCTCATAGAACTCCCCTATGAAATAGCAAATTAGCTTAACATGTAAACTTATACAAATATTAAAACTTGAGCGAATAAGCTAATTGTAAGCAATAAAAATAAATCCTTTTGAACGCCCACTAAGTTATACGTATATACATAGATATAACGTTTTTAAAAATAGATACTGTAAGAATGCCCTACGTAGAAAACTGTGAAGTACTAAAACCACACCTAACGCAAGCGTCGATTTGGCCACCGACACGGGGTTGACACCGTCGCGTCGATTTGTTGAGTGAGTTTGGAGACGGGAGAAAAGAGAGGGGGTCGGTTTGTGATGTGGGCCCACGTTTTTTTTTCTGCTGACCGTTGGGAGTAGATAAAAAAAAATATATTTATTTTTTAACAGGATATATATATGTTATTTCAATAAAAAATATTTTTTTGAACTTTTTTAACATATTTATCTTACCCCAAACATACTATAAATATACCTACAATTAACCTTCAATTCACATACTTTTCATCATCTTTTTATCACATTCTAATACATTATTCCACCCAAATATTCTATATAATTCATACACAATTTTCATCATCTTTCTATCACATTCAAATACATAATTCCACCCAACTATTTTATATAATTCACACACAATTTTCATCATCTTTCTACTACATTCAAATACATTATTCCAGCAAACTACACACACTTTTTACATCTTTATCCACATTCAAATACATTATTCCACCCAATAATGTATATAATTCAACCTTTTGATTATTGTATCGTAAATGGATCCAAACTCGTCTTCGAGCTCTGATTCCGATTATGAATCGGAATTCTTAGCGGTGACGGCATGTTTTGATCTGGTCGCGATGCTAGATATTGTTGATATGTTAGACCAACAAGATGAAGAAAACGAACCCGAAACTCTGCCGCCAAGAGCACTAAGAAGATACATACTGAGAGATCGTATCGGTGCCGGGGAACGTTTGTGGCAATACTACTTTGCTCCAAACTCAACATTTCTGCCTGATTACTTTCGAAGATGATTTCGAATGAGCCGGTGATGTGTAAATATCTAGTTATAAAAATAGTAAAACAAAGTCAAAGCAACTATTACACAACTAGGCAAGTGTACCTAATCGGATAGTAGTATAGCAGTGATAAGTCTACCGGGTAGTCTCTCACAGGAACAGCTTATATGTACTTTAAGGTTATTTGTCTAAACTATAGCTAAGTTAATCGGGAGATGCCTCTTAATGACAGGCAATCAAAAGGATATTAAATTAACTAAGGAAAGCAGTAAATCAAATGATCAACCAAATGATAGAAGTATGTTCATCTAGACTTATTCCCCCTAGAGTTGGATAAGAATTAAATATGTATTTAACGTATAGGAGTTAACAATCTAAACTACTTGTTTTCACAACGCAATTGTTTAAATGAAATTCTAAAATGCAAGTGTCCTTGACAAGTTATTAATTCCAATTATGGTCAATCAACTCAACTAACATGATAATTCAATCTCATAATCCTAGTGTCCTAGAGATTACTAAATCATACAAGATGTCTCTAAATACGATTCACTCACATTACAATTCAATTAACTCAATTCAACTCTTTTATTGTGTCCAATTAAAAGTAAATGTAATATGACATCTAAGAGTTCTCACTCATTAGCACAACTATCACATCAATTGAATAAGCCAATTTAATTAAATACAAATGGTTCTACGATTAAATATCATATCATACGCAAAATAAATCACAACTATTATAAATCCAACATCTAGGGTTAATAGTCTAGATGAACATAAAGTGTTTAGCTTATTGTCATAGGCTCAATCAAACAAATACTCATAATAAAGGAATGATTCATAATGTGATTACAAAGATAAATCAAACATAAATAAACAACATTCGAGTGAAAAGAAATAAACACTAACTTCTATAATGATTACAAGAGGAATGAATTGCCTAGGGTGTCCCCAAAAGCTCTCCACAAGCTCCCAAATTCGTCTCCAATTCGTGTGTAATCAATTGGTTAATGATCATTAGGGTTTAGAGGTTAATTTAGGTCAAGAATGCCTTAACCGACCCTATTTCCTGGCTGGAGGTACAAGTTCCCGGCTGGAAATAGGGTCTTCCCCCCCGTTTCAGCTTCTGGTTCCCGGCTGGAAGTCTAAACTGGAAATCATGACTTCCCGGCGGGATCTTGGACTTCCCGGCGGGATCTACTCATTTTCAGCCTTGGGTCAAAAAATGAAAGTTGTAACCCTGTGAGTTCCGGAGATTTGGGCGCTTGAATAACCTCAATCGAAGTTCGCATGAGGGAGTTATGGCCAAAACAGTGGAGCCTAGCAGAAACTGCAAAATCCAATCTTTTCTTCATCTTTTCTTCAATTCTTCTCGATTATTTATCTGAAACTAAACTAAACTAAATAAGTACCGAAAGTTCATAAATAAGCTAAAATAATATACAATTAGGACCCGATATCGCCACTATAAATATGTATAAATTACGCGATATCTGCCGGTCATTGTTTATCCGTTTATATGAACGTATAACTTCTCACTCTCAACAATCTCTACCACAGTATTTCACTTATTTCCATCAACGAATTGACGCTCTCGGTACACTTGGTTTCAACACTTACCAAAAGTGCACTTCCGCCATACGCCAATTGGCATATGGTATCGCACCTGATGCGTTTGATGAATACTTACACATGGGTCAACAAACATCCTACGATTGTTTGGACAACTTTACCAAAGGTGTATTTCATCTATATTCCACTGAGTCCCTTAGAAAACCAACACTCCACGATGTTCAACGTTTATATGTGAAAAGCAGTATTTAGCGTACGCTCCAGACTAGCTCAGTGGCATGCTAAGAGTGTCAGCCCATGTTGAGAAATATAATTATTTTCTTACAAAGTCCTCCCATTCGAAATCAACTAGGCTATGCGTCTGAAAGTTGGCTCCAAAGTTACAGTTGATGGGGAGTGAACTTGAGTCTACTTCAGATAATCTCAAGCCTCCACCATTACAATACCACCTTGAGGTTATATTTTACTATATATATACATATATATATATATGGATGATCTACAGAGAAATGGTAATCCTGGGGAAGGGGGAAGCTAATCCGGGCTGTCCATTAACATTTTTCGTGATGAATGTTAGTTAACATTCTTCATGAAGAATGTTAGTTAATTTGAACGGCCCAGATTAGCTTCCTCCCTTCTCCTAGGATTACCCATTCCTTGTAGATCATCCCTTTATATATTTATATATTTATATATATACTTAACAACAATAACAACAAACTAATATAAAAAATAATATATAAGAAAGTAAGACGTAAACAATTCTACATTTACTCTAAACCAGAGATTGCTTAACAATGATTTGCAACTCTTTTTAATGTATTATTACATATGGTGAATTATTTTTTAGTTTAGATTTATGGGGCAACTTAGGAAATGAAAAGTTAACAAAAATTTTGGGAATATTCCCCTTGTTATTATATCTCTATACATCTATCTTCTCTATCTCTATAAATAATATAATAGGACACCATATTGTATCCACTATAAGTCATCGCAGCCTAACCATTGCTTAATTAGTAGTTAGCATGTCTTTTAGAAAAACAAAACAGTATATAATCAATAATTATTGAACTAAGTAAATATGTTTTCTTAATAATAATGAAACAACTATTAGACCTTTTGTGTAACAAAATACTAATATACGGCGATAGTGAGATGAACGGTACCAAATAAAATGGTTAGGAGTGTTCGGTATTAAGATATAACGGGTTATTCAAATAAGTTATTTGAATTGAACCATTAGAATTGGGCAATTTGATTTTTTAGATTGTATCGAACAAAAACCGAATTAATATATCGGTTTTCGTATTGGTTACCATGACTAGAACCGAATAATTATGAATAATATATATAATACTTTTGTTTATCTATCAAAAGAAATGTTAAATATTTGTTTTATTATTATTCATATATAAAACCTTATTATAAAATAGGTAATGTTAGTATAAATCGTTGTATACTAATTTAAATTTTATAAACTTACTCCTTATTTTTAGAAAACATCAAGGCAATACGTAATATTGATACCTCTCATGACATTACCCTTTAACGGGTCAAAATCATACCCTCGTGAAATCGAATGGTTAGTATCAATCCATCCAAGTGGTAATTTGGTTATGTTCGTTGGAATGCAATATTTGTTTGATTGGATCATATTCTAATTTTAGGAACCGAAATCCAAATGAAATTATGTAATTAAATTGGATTTGATTCGATTCATCCAAACAAACACCCCTTTAACAATACCAACATAATTACCAAAACAACTTACAAATGAATAATTAACGTCATCTTTGGTAAACAGATTGAACAATACACGAGCTAACCCAACAATGACCAAAGATATCTAATTATGACCCTTCAAAAGTTAGATAGTTTAATACTTAAAGTTTATCTTTTATAATGTTTTACCCTTCTAACTTTATTTAGTTAAATCATTTAACTTTTAAAAGTTTAGTAATTTAACTCTTTGAAATGTTAAACCAATAAGTTAATGAAAACTTAAAGAGTTAAATCATTATAGAAAGAATCTTAAATAGTTAAAACCTTAAAAGTTGAAACCTTGAAAATTAACCCTTCTCAAAATAAATCATACTTATAATGCCGCTATTTTCTTACCTCCATCACTAGCCATTGCCAACACCTACGTACGATAAGGCAACTCCATCCTCAAGTTATTTTTAAAATAGAAATGAAAAGAAATCAAAAGGCCATTAAATACTCTTCTAGAAAATCCGTCTAGATTAATAACTCTTTTCTTATAACAAGCTAACTATATCCGAACAAAACTTTAAAAGTGGTAAGTCAACATATTAAAAACGTACATTTAACTCAACTCGAAAACGTGTTGACTGAATATATCTGGTTACTTCATTTCAACCGCCTATAACAGGTGCATTTGAAGATAATGGCGTCTATTAACTACATGTTTGATGAGTATAATGAGTAGGTTATATATAAAAAAGAGTTAAATGACCTAGACAGCCTTTTTAACATGGTATTAACCAAAACATATGTTGGGATAACTTCATATATCCTCTATTCAAACATCAAAATTACAAATTTCCCCAACTAAATACTCTAATTACGTATATCGCCAACACAATCACTAAATCTCTCATATTTACATTTCTTAAATTTCATCACAATTAATAGTTTTAAATCCATATATTATGAAATAATGATAATTATGCCCTTCTCTTCGAGCCTAACATATACATTGTTAGTAAGATGCTTCCATGTGCCATCATCTTGTAAGCGTGGTTCTTCCTATTTACTTTGTAGCATGTTTTATCAGTTGATTTATAACATATTTATGTTGTACGAGTATGTTTCTAAATCAACAGTAACGGAAAGTCGTAAGCTTCAGGTGATTATTATATTCGTATAAATTCATTGAAAGTATATTTGGATATATTATAAAATTAATTAGTATAAAATTGATGTCAAATTATCAATTCGAATAGAGCTTCATTCTTCTTTTTCTTTATAATAAAACAATTGTTGAGATCTCAATTAAATTAAAACCTTTTGATGGAATCGTGGCTTTCCACATTACTAAAAGTCGAAATCCCCTTTCAGTTTATTAATAGCATTCTAAATTATGTAATATTTGGAAGGTAGGATCTATACAGCATGAGGAATTTTATTAGGTTGGGCATGTATTAGAGGATGGGATCAACGAATGCTCAGTTATCTTTTAACCTAGTTATGTTAGGCTCTTTAACTATTGTTGTAGCTCACCATATGAATGTCATGCCGCCTTATCCATATCTAGCTACTGACTACAATACTATCATTGTTTACACATCATATGTAGATTGGTGGGTATATTGGTCATTCCCCTTATTATTTATGCATTTAAAAGTATTAAATTAAAGAAATAGGTAAATAAGAGAGTTTTAAGATTAAAGTTGAGGATATATGATATTAGGGTATTTAGTTAGAGAATTTAAGTAATTTTGATGTTTAAATTGGAAATATATGATATAATCCCAATATGTACGTTTTATGTAAATACCACTTTATATTACATTGTTTTCCTTTTCTTTTCCCTCCTCCTTCGCCTCGTTTCTTTCTTCTGTATTTCAAAACTCGGAAATGCTATTAATTCACCAACCGAGAGCTTTACCAGAAAAGAAGCTTTGGAAAAGCTAATTAAACCGTCTACTAAGAACCACCAAAAGAAACCATTAAGAATAGAAAACTTGTGCAAAAGAAAACGATATATAATATATAATTGTCTCTTCAAAATTAAAGCTAATATTAATAGTGCCTTATGACTAATATTAAGGGCCAAATTTGTTAGTCATCGATGACTTCTAACAGGAAATCACATAATTAATATAGTCAATAAATAAATAAAATGAAAAAAAAAAAATATAACGATTTATATAGTTCACCTCCTCAAGGCTAAATTACAACAAAAACTCTACTAAAACTTTACGATTACAAAAATAAAGACACTCAACTCTCAACAATCTTGAATATTCTCACAAGTATTCTCTCATCTCTAAAATTATGTAACCCCAATACCTCTATTTATATTGGAATACATAACTTTAATAACTCCTATGAAATAGGCAAGAAAATATTTAAAACATTTGCATCAGATAGTAATAAAATTAACCTTAAAGTGGATGACCTAAGATTAGTATCGGCAAAATCTACCTAGTTGCTCCAACTCTGGGTGGATTAGGGTATTTACTCTCAAAGTTTAAGTTGTTTTGAGCATTAAGAATTGTAAGAATGGATCTGACCGGGTAAAAGTGAAAATATATATGAGCTCAAATAGTTGGAGATATTATAATATAATCAAAATAATACAGGAATAAATTAAAAGTACACAAGTTTTTATTTCACAAATACCTCTGGAGCAGTGGAGACGATGTCTTTGTCTAGATATTAAAGTTCTTTTTGTTACTTTCAACTTTTAGCTTTGCTATTTCCAAATCAGATTACGTAAATAATCAAAATTTCATTCACTCATTCTTATGGTACTATAATAGAAATAGAAATAGAAATAGAAATAGAAAGTATAAGATTTGTTGGGATGAGTGGCTTAAAAACCCTCTCCTTTTTATATAATTTTCTTGTGGTTCCGGTTGAATTCTTTTCAACCGGTTCATTTTTATTAAATTCTTCTGCTGTTCAAAAAATAAAATTAAAAAATAATCAAAATTTTCTATTTACAGATTAAATGTTTTTACCATTTCCAGATTGAAATATATTTATACTTCATAAAACAATAAAAATGTTCACCTCTGAACTTCATCACTTTTGTGGGCGACAAACAACAATTAATCAATTATCATCACTTTTATGGGCCACAGAAAGGTATTCAATATCCACAGATAATTTTGGCAAAATAAGGTCGTATATATAAATTACTCGAAAATATTTGATTACTAAAAAGTTTACATTCCGTACATGTTGGGTACTGTAGACATCTCGGAAAAATTTAGTCTGAATGCAAATAATCATATTTATAATTGTTAAAACACATAGAACACAACAAGTTCGATCAAGAATAACAACATTATTAACTGCACTCAAACACAACTGAAAATAAATCTTAAAAATAAAATACAAAATCTCACTACATAAAACCTCTCCACTCACACCAACCTACAAGATCATCTTTGGATGTTCCAAAAACTATTAACACAAAGAATTAGTACATACAAACCCTAAACGAACTCAGTCATCAAGAGAGAGATGAGATGATTACAAATTTACAATACAAAAAGTTAATATCTAACCTAAATTAAAATACAAAAAGGAGTATATATATTTTCTGTCTAAAATAAATTACACTACTGCTCCCTCAAGTTTTGAACTCTTCAAATCTGCACCAAACTTTAAGAAATAACAAACTAGTAATAAAACAAGCACAAACCTTTTATTACCTTACTCCTTAAACCTCGTCAGATTCTGATAAGACAAAACAAGTACCTGCAAATGTATATTAGAACCAACACACCTCATATTCCATATTAGTTTGATACAAGTATCCTTTTAACAATAATTATATAACATAGTTTATTAAAACGTTAATGAAAAAAATAAATTATCTGATTTTTAATTTATACTCGTTATGACTCGTACCTGTTAAGACCCGAATCTTTATTTATATATCTGATTGCGTGAACCGACCCATCCGCCCGTTTACCGCCAATACCTAAGACATTACTTCATTTACAGGACTTGGTATGATTTATCTCACTTGGTTCTTACATGTTTACAAAAGATAGTTAATTATCGGTTTAACAGTTCATGTAAATAATTTTTTTGAAGATTTAAGATTGCCGCAAATGTGAAATTCGTGGTCTAAGATTTGTGATCGAAGAAGTCTTCAAAGTGTTCATCAAATTTCATTTTCGTTATGAAAATGCAGCCAAATTACGGGTATATTAAGAATACAGTGACCTTTGATACATTAAAGAGTCGTTGTAATTGAATAATTGAAATGAGCTGATACAGTATAATCAAACATGGATGCACCACATGTTTATAGTTGACATATATACACAGATGCACCAGAAGTACGTCGTTCTTATTTATTATTTTCGTTTTAGAATTTACAACTATTACAATATATGTGTATGCATATATGGTAATTATTGTATAAAGAGAAAAATTATATGAAGCGGAAATATTGTTTATACGCAAGAAAAGCTGAAGGGTAAAATATATAAATATGTATTTGTTTAAAAAATTTATGTAGCTTATATGCTGAAAGCAATATATGTGTCATCCCGAGATGGTGGGTTTTTTCATGGACGGAGAAAATGTCATCTGTACGAACTCTTGCCACATTGCGACCTGACTCTAGCTTGCGAACGTCATACTCCACAAGTCAAATAAACATTCTAGTTAGGTAAAAGTCACTTTCATTACTATAATTATGATCATACATCTCGAGAGTTGCTCTTTCGACGTCTTCTAAAGCTTAATCAGGAACAGATTTAGTGAATGGAAAGATAAGGAAGTCATACACGCACACGTTAATACATAGACAAATTCAAGTGTCAACTGTCCTATTTATAGAATAAGGCAACTTGCAGTAAGACATGAGTATTCGTAGTTACGAGTTTTTTGTTATTTAATTTGATCTTATTTCTGTAACAACCTTAATCTGCCAGGGATTATAAAATGTACTGTTGACAAATTCCAAAGCTGTAAACTATATTCTACACAAAAGAATATATATATATATAAATATATAATATAATATAATAATAATAATAGCTAACATTGGAAACCGCACTAATGACAAACCCATAGGTCACTAGTACTTAGCAGTCGGGACCGGCAGGTTCGAAACCAGAATCATACTAGTTTTGATTACTCTTTTAGTCTAAAAAGAAAGTCCAACACTGCTGTTTATACTTGTCCTCAAAAATTATTACTTGCAATAAAAAGTAAATATTAATAATCATTAAATTCTATCCTTATTTATTATTCTCACTAATTCACCCTTTTAAATTTTCAAGTCAAAAAAAAAATTACTTGCCGTTTTTTATGTTCTAATATGTTCCGGTTTATGAAGTAAAAGAAGTTATTTGATACTGTTTTCCCTGTGGTACCAATTTTATTTTGGTCTTGTCTACTCCAAACAGAAGCCCAACTAAGAATGGGCCATTTTGGATATATAATTCATTTGATTTGAATGGTATAAAATTAGGGATTTTTTTCTTGAGGCGGAATTATAAAATTTACATTTTAAATAAAACTGAATTCTTAACTGATTTATTTAAAATTAAAAAATCTTATTACATAAGCGAAATTAGTTTCGTTCATTAATACTTATAATTAATAATGATATATAATTAATATAATCAAGGACTACTTAAGCATGAAATTGATTTTGTTCATTAATACTTAATACTCTAAAGTTATATTGATAAATAAAAAATAATGTAATTTTAGAAAGAAAAAAGTTATACAACAAACATAAAAATGATAATATATAAGAATTTGAACATTGCTCTGAATAACAAAAAAATTAATGCATTATAAGTTATATTGTTACAAAAACTTTAATATTAAAAATACACAAAGAAAGAGAAACTAAACAATATTAATAATTAAATAATTTCAAATTAACGAATCACATTAAAAAATTATTTTGTAAATAGTCAACATGACGGGTGTTTAAAATAAAATAATCAGTAATACATTTTGAAATAAACATTCAAAAAAGAAAAAATGGAAACAGACATTTTAAAAGAAAAAAAGAAAAGAAGAAAAACTTCTATGGTTTAGCTACAGTAAATTCTTTCTCAATCTATCTTATCTAATAAAGGACGATAAGGTTGAAGTCATCAAGCTGACTTGACATCCTCCAAGGTAGTTTTTCATGCTAATGTGTCATGACAAGGTTACTCCGATTATGTATGTATGACATCATAAATAAGAATTAGAAGTCTTAAAATATTTCATTCAAATATATTATTTTTTATTATTTTATTTTGTTAGTTCTAATACATCGCATGCAACTAATAATAACTTTTAAGCATGCTTGTGAGTTCCAATACATTTCATTCAGATCATCTTTTGTTGTGTGCGTTAAGTTTGGAATGTGAATGGTCATCTTCTACTCATTGTAAACTTTGAGTTCATTTAACATATCACCACACATTTTCTTCACAGCAACATTCTAAATAAAATAAAATGACCACTTATTAGGTTGATATGATTGTAATGGATGGAAGGTATTTTTCTTGAGTTTATTTTGATGGAAATCTTTGTATTCGTGAAAGTGAGACTCTTGAAAAGGATGGTGTACTTGGGAATTCATCAACTAAGAAGATGTTGGTTTTTGTGAACTTAGAAAAGCCTTGAGCTTGTGGTGTTTGAACTTTTCGTTATTGTATGTTTGGATGATTTCTATTTGTTTGCTTTGATGATCGTGTTGTTCAATATGAATATTTGTGGGCTTACCTCTGTTTATTTAGAATATTTAGTTTGGTAGAGATCACCGGCAGCGACTTTGTTGGCATGAATTTATTTGGAATGGTTTAAGATAAATGAAAATAAGTTATGAGGATTACAAAATCAATAGGAGTACTATTTAATTATAACTTCTCTTTTAATATATTTTGCCTTGAATTTTATTGTTGGTTGCCTTCAATGTTTTTGTGGCAGCGACCTTCGAATTCCGACAGTAACTTCGAAACCAACAGTGACCTTCAAATTCCGGCAGCGACTTTGAACCCGGCAGCGAAGTTCTGAGACCAGAGAACCTCTCCTTGCTTTGTCTATTGTTTATTATTTAATTTAATTTTTACATTTTGTATATGAACACCTTGAGAAAGCTTATCTTGAGCTGTTACAGGATATACTTTTAGGCTTTTAGCTTAGAAACCGTACTTTGTATATTGGAAAGTTGTAATTATTTTAGTCTATCTGTTTGAGCATGTGATAAAACAAATCATCATTTCTTGCACAAGACCATACCTACGGATTAGTTTAAAGTGTTGTATTTCTAAGACAACTTGAATCAAAGTTGTCTATTTTTGCCTTTTGTTTATTGGCATCAGAGTTCATTGTTAAAACGATATTTGAGACCACTTGATGATGACACTTGAGAAGAATCAAAGATAAGCATAGGTAAGGTAACTTTAATTAGGCTAATTAAATTGCTTGCAAGTAACGATTATGTTGTTACGTGTGGAATCTTTGCAGTTGAGTGATCATATATTCTTCAAAACTAACCTTTGATTATCTCAACAAAATATTCAAAGTTTGAAAAATAGAGCAAAAAACAATACTAATTGAATCCCAATTTGATCTTGATGTGGTTATGTTACCAAGTAAACAGGACCATATGCTTGACTTCTATTTAACTGCCCAAGTGAAAATATGGCATCTGAAACTCCTCTACCGTTGTCTTTCTTTGGCAGTGACTTGGAACCCGGTAGCGGCTATGTACCCGGCAGCGACTTCCAACTCCAGAAGGGACCTTCGAACCAGGCAGCGACTTTGAACCCGGCAATGACCTTCAAATTCCGGCAGCGACTTTGAATTCCAGCAGCGAATTTGAACCTGGCAGCGACTTTGCACCTGGCAATGACCTTCGATTTCCGGCAGCGACTTCTGGAGTAATCTTTTTATTTTCAATTCTTTTTTCTTTTTCCTTTTTCCATATAATGTTATCTTCTGGTGTAATTATTAACATACAACATCGATACCTTATTGTATTATCAACAGGTGTAGGATTGGGAGGATTTGTGGCTTGCAGAGCTCTATCCGAGAGAAACAGTGACCCTGCCAAAGCGTCTCGCCCATGGTATTCGGTAATATTTAACATATTTGTTCAATTGCAATTATTGGTTTAGCATTCACTTTCACCAAGTCAAACATTGAAGGTTTAGATTTGATAACCATTTATCTTTGACTTTTCTTTGTCATATTAACCTAACATTGAAGGTTTTTGAGGTTCTAGACGATGCATCATGTGAACCGTTGGTAAGGATATTAAAGGCTGACGTGTGGCCCCAAATTTCTGAATTCATGTATACATAAATGGCTTGTGAGCTGGTTGCTGAGTATTGTAAGGTATGATTCAGCTATTAGTCTTCTAATATAGTATATTTGGCACTTCATTTATGACTGTGAAACTGATGGTGCCTCCACAGTTCTAATATAGTATATTGGCACTTCATTTGGTGGTTTCAACTATTATACTTTTGGAGATTTAATTCCTGGGTATCTCTTGCAGAAACATTTTATGGTAACTTTTCCATATATGGTGGAAAGTTTCGGGTAACTGCTTATCATCTTAATTAACTGGTCTTTCAGTTTCATTTTTAGTCTTTTGAATTTCACTTATAAATTTTTCTAATTGATTGACTTAGTTTCATTTCTGATCATGTTTTTGCTTCTTTTTATTATTTTAGATATTTGATCTGCATTCTCATTTATTACTGTTGATCCACGATCTATGTCTGATCTTCTTTTCTTTTTAATTATGCTAACGAATATCAAGTGTTGTTTTTCATTATATGTGAGTTGATTCACTGTATGCACACATGACTTTGTTGTAACCCATGGCTGAAGATATATGCAAGTTTGTATTACTTTGTTGTTGAAATGTGATTTGAGTCATTCACCAGATTGTCGCTCCAATTTTGCAGGTCTGACACACATGATTTATCATTGATTCGTTTCATCTTTTGCAGCTTGGTTGCTAGTTGCCTTACTCTGAAAACGAAAGGAATTGAGACCAACCATACTATGTCTACTTGGAAAAAGTATAACTATATCCGAGTAAATAAACTATTGAGCATGGTAAAAAGGTTTCTAAGACCCACATGCAACTGACTATTGTCTCTGTAGTTTTGCCTTAAATCTCATACTACCAAAGGCATTTCGTGCTTAAAAAGAGTAAGGGGTATGAGTTTTGTCATCGTTTGAGTATGAGAGTAAGGTTACTGTGTATTTATAGAATATGATCCTTGTTTATGAAATTGATGTTGAATAAATCAACATTCAGTACTCAAGGTTGATATGCAACTTTGTTTTATCCGAGTATATATAATAAAAATACAACTGCTCACATAAATCAGCTGATAACTAGATTAACTAATCCGCTAAGGAAAAAAATTTCACATGCATGCTAGAAGGAACAAAAAACATAATTCTTGAAAGTATTCACAACAGACAACATTCAGAAACTTGGATTTCGATAGTAAAGTATACCTTTCTTTGGCTTAAAGAGATACTTGGAACTATACGTTGCATGATACACATCCATCAAAAGAGGATATTGTAGTTTAGCATACAAAAAGGCTGGTATTATAGCAATTACGCTGATAACAATTGGTATTGAGATAAACTGCTTACGGTATAGCACGAAGAAGCTGACACTAAAAGCAACCATCATGGTGATTATAGAGAGGAAAAGTGTTGTTAGACCTATTAGCAATTTCTTGGGTAAGGATCCCAAGAAATCATCACTAGAATAACGAGAAGTGAGGATGGATAAGAACATAAGGATTGAAACTGACGATAAGATCAAAGAAATTGCGTCCAGTATGACAAACGCTATGAAGGGTCCATTTCTGCGTAATATAGGAAGTCCAATGTTTTGATCGTACCCACCAGGAATTGTAAATGCCGCTGAAAATACAACAGTAGTGATAAGTGCAGCTACCACCATGCTCTGGTTAGCTGTTCCTTTCATCCACTTTTCACCTTGGGTTACTAAATCTTTGTGGTTCTTGATGAATAGTTCATGTGGTGTTTGACCAGCCTCGTTCTCCTCTTTTCTACTAGAAGGAGGGACCATAGCCTCTACTTCCTACAAGGTACAATTGAAATCATTATATGTTTCTCAAATGTTACAAATATATCAAAATATAAACCATAATCAACTTAAAATGCTCTATGTGGTATAAAACCATGCATCTTCTGTTGATCTCTTAATATGTCACTATGCAGATGGCAATTTTATTTCACTTCGATAAGTTTTACTTTGATTAAATACATCAAACATAGAATTTCTTTAGAACTTGACAATTGTTTACAGATTATTAGGAGACCAATATATAACTGCTTGTGACATGATTATATTGTAACATCCCGCCTTACCACGACCACAATATTGTCCGCTTTGCTGCACACGACTTTTTCTTGGCGACCACATGAGGAATTCACCGGAGGTCATACATCCTAGTACTACTCCCGCTTGAGCACGCTTAACTGCTTGTAGCCCAAAACGCGTTGTGTCCGGTAATAATGAGATTTACTTTATAAGCCTATAATATCTCATTTCCACGGCCGATTTGGGATTTGCCTAAGATGTTACATATATAATGCATATTTTGTGTCCAGTATCAAACTCCTACATTCTCTTCTTTCCACAATTATTATGGACTGAAACTGAAACTATAAAAACTCATGGTCTACTGATATAATAAGGTGCACTGGATACCCAAAAGGATATCAAGTATGTGAAGACAAATACTTAAAAAGTTTCGAAAAAGGCCAAGGGTACATATGATATGATATGCCTACTAGATTGCTAGCTAGCCAAGATAGTAGCTTTTTGAAAATCATCTAAGTATCAACGACATAAATATCAACTTTCATGACCAAAAGATACATACGACCTGCATCTAACATTCCTGATTACCATGAAGAAATTATAAACAAAAATGAATAATTAACTCAACTATTTGTTACATATAGGTCATTATATGTTTCAATGTGTGTATTTTTATGCGTCGACTTTACATAGATGTCCAATTACTGGAACTAGAAAAGCATATATCCTATAGCCTCATCAGCTGCTAACCATCCCTTTATCCTAAAGCTACGGGCTCAGCTCAACAGTCTTAATGGGCATGCATATGCTTAAGGACATCATTTGGGACACTCTAGGAAAAAATAATTATTCAAATGCTCTTACAGAGATTGGAAAGAAGCCTATATGTAAGATATAGAGAGAGTTATTATAGATACAAATGGCTAACACTCCATAAGTTCCCGGAAAAAAGATGTACCTTATACCATAATAATTCACGTTGCATTTGAAAAGCAGCTCCTGACACACGCTCAAGTGGATTTTTTTCTGCACTTATTCCCACTAAATGCAACATATTATTGTCGCGATTGTCTTTGAGAGGGGTTATAATTTCCTTCATCGACCCTATCTCATATAACAGATTGTATATACTCTCATGACGATGAGAAACAGCAATGTGAAAGATAGTTCTTTCATCATCATCTTTCTTCCATATTAGATCCGGGCACAGACGAATGAGTTCAATTAAAAACTGAGTGTTGCCTATTTCTGCAGCAATAAATAGTATTTGACAAGGGTATGTATTTTTTTTGTCTACCTCTTTCATGGGGCCTCTAAGTATTTCTTCTATTTCATTATTAGGTTTTGCCACAATTTGTTTCCAGATTTTTCTTAGTAATTGTGTCGCGTCACTTTTCTTAATGGCATGTCCCACCGCTGCATGAGTGACTACATAAAAGTGAGAGCAACAATCAAACAAGCAACAATAAAGATGAACTCAAACATATCTATATATGTTCGACTATTTTTAAAAAGAATATAAATAACTTAAACTTACTATGGTGATGAATAATATATGACTCGGGAACTTACTCGAGTGGATTTTTCTCCAGATAACATGTGGTTTGATTTCATAAAATGCATAAGGCTTTCGAGCCAATACTAGCAGTAAATATGTCCCGAAGACCTCATTATTAAAAGAGGGCATCATAGTTGGGTGGTCGTCCAATATTCGTAGTGCAACATCTACAAGAGATCGCTAATCAGTGCTGAAGGAAAAATGCACATCATGAAAAAGCAACAAAAATAAAGCAAACTTTGTGAACCAGGTGACATAAGTTTTGTATACGAAAACCCTTGCATACAAATTTGTGAACTTCATTCTTAAAACCTCCAAATCAGGAAATCTCGAAACAAGATCCAAAAATATTACCGAAGTTGTGGGAAGAAGAGTTTCTGGACTATGAATATAAATAAAAAATAAAAAATTCTGATATCAAAATCATGTGTAAAAGTGCCTCTTAATCTTCAAAGGATCTTCCTGATGTTAGAGTGAGGATGTAGGTTAGCTTACCTCGCAATACGAAACCGATGACTTAGCGGTATGTGGTTTAAGTGGCTCATCAACCAAGAGGATGTGAGTTCAAGTCACAATTGAGACACATGTAGTGTATATATATGATATGTATAATTGGTGTGCGAGTCTTTACCTTTAAAATTAGATTATGATAATCATTTAACTCCAATGTTAATTGAAAACATAGTGAATTATTCACCTGTGGTTTGAATTCTCCAAAATAAACGCAGAAGAAAACTCTCCATATGCATTCAATCTTCATCTCTACATCTTACTTGATAGTATTTTAATATACTTAACGATTAGCATGTTAGTGTTTGACTCATTATTATAAAAATGGTGAGATTTTAATATATCAAGTTAACTTGGGACCAAAGATTTTAATGGGGCATTTGATATGTAATTAAATGGGCAAATTGTATAAAATAGAAACGGAATTATTGTGTGATTATTGATATTAGAAATCAACAACCAAAATTATTAGCAATAGAAACTAACTCATAATTCTACTATATTTTATATTACATGTCACGTTTTTTCGAATTTTTAAGTAACGTATTACTAAAAATATAAAGATATTTAGAGTTCGTTTCTATTACTAATAATTATGATAATTGGTTTCTAGAATATAGAGACAGTTAATAACTCACTTATATAAATAGGTGTTACGTGGTAGGGTTGTTTTGTGGAGGAGCAGATAATTAAAGAGAGAGGACTAATGAGAGTGGAATCGGGAGTTGTTCACTGATCCATGTGCACGTCTCTTTGAATGTTTAATAATATTGGGGACCCTCCATTATCGTATTCTAATATGTTAAGATAGAGACTTGAGTGTATACTTAATGGTGTTTAGATTAACATACATTATAGTACTCAATACCAATCATATATAGTGAGTTTGTTCGTCGATCAGGCTTGAAGAGATGAACCAAGTAATGGCCCATATAGCGACAAGTACAGTCTTCAATGATTTTTGATCCAGTTTGATGGTTTGTCCTCCCGTTTCTTCAACTGTGGAGGGGATTTTAATGAATAGGTATTGTGTACGCCTTTTAGTATATCCCATTATCCTGTATATGCTCAGCCAAATGGGCTAATAGACTCTACGTTTTGTTGGAAGGGGTGATAAATTTACTAGGGAGGGGAAAACTTAGACCATCACGACGTGATTGAGTTTGGTCAAGATCGTGACGCCAACTGTTCTGGTCGCAACGTGAAGTTAGGCCGGCCTGAAAAGTCAATTTTTTTGTTTTCAAAGTTATCCACTTTCTATATAAATATACACTACGAGTTGTAAGCTCTTGAGCCACGAAAATAATAATGAAATCTCTCTAGTTTGACCTCTTTGAATAAACCTATGTGAGATCGGATATAACAATGTAAAATTCCCGTGTCGTATTGTTTGTTTAATTCTTGTTGCTTATCTGTTTACCGATTTATTCTTTGTGATGTGACTGTTATTACACGTGCTTTGTTTGGGACCACTAAATTTCCTAACAATTGGTATAAGAGCTTAATAGTCTGAAGATTGGGAAGATGGCAGATGTGAGAAAAATAAACTTCAGGTTATTTGATGGATATGACTTTAACTTCTTGAAGATAGAGATTTGGAATTATTTGTTTTAGTCGTTGTTGAGTATAATTCACAATGCATAGAGAAAGAATTAGGGTAGATCTAGATCCAAAAGAAGAGAGCCATAAGGGAACGATGGGAACAACACATGTTGAAGTTGTGTGTAACATGCAGAACAAGATAGCTTGAGAAATCCACCATTACGGGGATGGTAGTGGTTTGTGGATTGATGACGCGGTAGGAGGCCAGTCGTGCTGTGACAGTGGTGGATCACATAATTGTGTGTTAGTAAACGTATCATGATGCGACGATGACTGGTCGCGGCGCAACGAAGTGGGTTATTAGATTCGTTTATTTTAGTTGAGGAGAGAGATGTGTAGAATCATGGGATATGGATTGGGGTTCATCTTTCCATGCGACACCGTGCATAGAAGTGATGAAGTTTATCGAACTTTACTCTAGAGATGTGTGACTTTTAGATTAGAGGGTGTTTGATGTTGCGAGTGTTAGGGATGTGGTCCTCAAGAGGAAATTTATCTATCTAAGTTAAGAAGTTTGACTATGATGGGTATCACATTAGTTTTGATTAGTAGTAAAAGGTAGTCAAGGGGAGTTTGGTTATTGCTTGCGGATTTAAATGGGAGACCGTGTATATGTTCAATATTTAAGATTTGAAATAGCTAGGTAGGATAGATCTCACACACTTTGAAGATATCAGTTGCGTAGGAGATGCTGAAAGGAACGCAAATGATGGGTATTGGTTCAACGATCAAGCAAATCTCCAGGAGAAATCGATTGAGGTTTTCAGGTGTTATTGGAGGCCGTTGATCTTCTAAGTCCTAGTGAGGTTAGATATTGTTGAAACTTCGGGAACTAGTGAAAGTTCAGGAACCGAGTGAAGTGTCAAAGCTAGTGGGAGTTTAGCAACTGGATGGAGCTTTGGAAGAAGTGGTGCCGATATTTGAGTCACACTTTGTACAAGTGTAGTGTGCGAATTTTAGATATACACTACAGCGACCAGACCCCCAGATTTATACTCTACAACCGGAACAAGTTAGCAACTGACCAAGTGTAATGAAACACAGTCTTCTTAGAAAAGATGTGTAATGAATTAGTATAGTGGAGCTGGCTGAGTGGGAAAAGATGTGTTCGTTGAAGGAAACTGTATATATGTTCGAGTTAATATACAAGTGGTGAACTTGACTTAGAAGAAGTTGGTGTTCAAAGTTTTGATGGCGTTCTCACATGTCAACTTTGAAGATGACTTATATGCATTAACATTATAGGGAGATTTTTTAATAAGTGGAAAGGAAAATCAGCGGCGGAGAGTCAAATAGGTCGGGAAGAAAAAGTATGAGGGGTAAGAGAATATATGTATGGATGGATCGATGACATGTTGGTGGCATGATTAGACATGGCTGTAATCGGTGAGCTGAATAAATAGGTGTCTTTTGGAAATCATGTGGTTGTAGAAACAACGAAGTTGGAGAATCTCACGTTTCAACGTATCTCTTTAAGAATTGAAGAAGATTGTGGAAAACTAGAGAGGAGTAAAGTCTCGGTTTCATGGTTTATTCAATTTACTTTGTATCTAAAATCTTCCGACTCATAACGTGGTTGAGCAGCGTGTTCTGACGGGTTTTTTCGGCGATACATATAGGTTAGAACAAGTGACACTATTGAAGGAATGATGAAGTGAAGGTTTACTGGTTTCTTCAAGTGAGAGATAGTGGAAGTGGAGAAGAATTGTTTGGTGAGGTGAAAACTTGGACCACTGCGACACGACCGCGAGCATAGTCAACATCGCAACGCTATATGTTGTGATCGCGGCGTGAAGTTAGGTCTGCAAGAAAATTCGATTTTCTTGTTCTCAATCTTATCTACTTTCTAATTTTTGTAAACCCATGAGCCACAAAAATAATAATTTAATCCTTGTGGTTTGGCCTTGTGAACTATACTGATCGCAAGTTCGGATATAACTATGCAAAATTCTTGTATCACATTGTTTATTTGATTCTTGTTGTTTGTTTGTTCATCCGTTTATCGTTTGTGAGAGTGTGATTGCTATTACATGTGACTTGTTTAGGACCACTAAATTTCCTAACACATTTTGTATGTAATATCTCCTATTAGTAGGCATTGAAGTAAGGGTCATGTGTTTTTAAATGTATCTAACTTTTTCAAAAAAGCTATTGTGTGTATTGTACTTTGAACGCCTTTATTAAATGTACTCAACACAATTGTATGTAAATTGGCCACTTGTCACTCATATTAAGCACTCACATGTCACTCATATAAAGTTTCACGTCAAAATATTACATACAATTATGTGTTTTTACGAGTTCAGTACATTTAATAGAGTCTCGTAAAGTACGATACACACAATAGCTTTTTTGACAAAGTTGGATGCATTTACAAATACTAAGACCTTCATATAAATAGTAATGTTTACAGGATATACAGTCACAGTCGTGATATATGCTATACTAGTCTACATGTATATTAAGATATCAAACAGTATATCGGTTCTATCGGCCATAAGAGTAATCAATGTCTCCAGTTAAAAAGCCGAATTATTCATCATTGTCCGACTTAAATGCACAATATCTTCACTAACAAATTCCTAACAACAACTTACTCAGATCGGCCGGAGAAGCATATATGATTGAAAAGAAATTGAGAGAAGGGGACAGATACATAAAAGACATGCATTATTTAGAAATAACAAATTTTCAGCAAAAGCATAATTACGTACCAAAGATATCAACCTCGACACAGTGCAAGAAAAGCCATTCCCTATCCTGTAATGTCCATTCAGCACCTAACATGTTACTAGATTCATTATAGAGATAAATCACCATCTTACGTTTTCCGAACAAAGCAGCCACGTGGATTGGCATCATGTTCAGAGCACCACGGATTGTCAGCAGTTGTCTATTCTTTTCAACCAATATCTTAGCCAGTTCCACATTTCCACCTCCAGCTGCTAACATAAGAGCAGTGTTGCCATGTTTATTCTGAAGTCTCATATCGTCGTCTTGCATTAGGTCCACAAGGTTTTTCAAGAACGTTCCGTCATGAGCTGTAGCTGCAATGTGAATTGGTGCTTCCCAATTTCCAGTAATGCAATTCCGTAACATATAGTTTTGATGAGCGAGGATAGGATGCGCACTTCCCCAATCTCCTTTGATTGAAGCTTCATATAGAGGAACACATAAACGGAAGTACTCTTCTCTGCATCCTAATTAGTTATCCGTTATGAGTTAGCTAATGCTAATTCACCCCAGGTTTATTGCAAATATAAATTTTACTTGGTTATTATTATTTTTATTGTTTTTGGAGTAAGCCTAGTCTAAGTTTAAATTAATTAAAATTCGAAGCATTATATAAAAGGAGAATTTTGTGCCAAGTAAAAGTAAATAAATTTGTAGTTGCTGCCAAGTTTCCTAGTGCTTGTGTAGCAAAACATACCTTCAAGTATATCTCGAGAAGGATAGTTGTATATTGGCCTCTGCTCTGCATTCTGCTCGTCGTCCATCATACAACCGGGTAATAAATGTTCATATCCATCAATAAAGAATCAATAAATATAGCTAACTTTTTTTCCAATAAAAAAGGGGTACATACCAAAAAAAGTTCTTTTAATTTTTCTATGATAGATAATCTCCAGGATGCCATTATGCCAAACTGCTGGATCTCTATATATGTAGGATCCTATTTCAGTCGTGGATCATCAAAGATCTTATGAAAATAAACAAACTGCAAATAAAAGAGAAAGAAACTAATACAAAGGGTAATTGGCAAAGAGTGATGTAGAAATGATTAATCTCTATAAAAAGGCTAATTGCATAGAATTTTTTTATTATTTCTGGCTAATCTCTAGATATGTAGGAGAAGGAGGATATGTGGGAAATAATGTAATTCCTTAACAGATTTTTATTTTATTATTATTATTATTATTATTATTATTATTATTATTATTATTATTATTATTTTTAATTATTATTATTATTATAATTAATATTATTATATTATTATTACCATTATATTATTATTATAATAATATTATATATTATTATTATTATTATTATTGTTTTTGTTTCGCTTTTGGTGAGCAAGATCCACAGATGACGATGATGAAAAATATAATATAAAAATCCGTTGCACTAAACGAAAAGTTTACCATTAAAGTCAACTGTGAAGATTCACAGATGTAGTATAGAGGTTTATGTGAAAAACCTTTACAGTTTAAAAGGCAAACCTTTACACAATTTTTCATATCAAACATCACTGTAAAATTTTCGGAAAAGCTTTTCTATTTTTAACCGAACAGATTAACGCATATATAAAAAATAAAAAAATTGTTATTGTTTGTATGTATAAAACCTTTTTAGTGTGTAAAAGATAATTCAAAATTTGATCAAACTAGATTCTGAGTATGTGGAAGTGAAAATAAAATAAAATTACTACTTATAAAAAAAATTATTCAAAACTTATGCTATAACTATTAAAGTACATGGATATAAAATTAGTTGATAATATTAAAAGAGATAAGTTAACATTCATCAATGATGAACATTAATTTAAGTGGGTTTATTGGTTGAAACTCATAGATAAATACATATTTGATTAATATTTATTGATAGAACATTTGTTAATGAATGTTAAATTACAAACTCAATGACATTCATAGAATTAACGAATGTCAAGATGAATGTTAATGATTTTATCAATTAACATTCATCAATGAATACATTCTTTCAAGGAATACTAGTAAAAAATAATGCTTCCCTTTGGATTGGGTACTTTCCATATATAGGGGTTGATTATTGTAAAACAAAATTTAATGTAAAACAAATAAGAAATGATCTCAACCGTTAGATCCATAATTAGTTGACTAATTATTCTATTTAATACTTTGACTTTTTGACAGCTTTCAGGGTTATTGAAGACATTTTCATTCAATTTATTTTCTCTCTTTCTATTCTTCTTCTTTTACGTTTTTCCATCAAATAATTTTTTTTTTTTTTTTACTTTATATTGTTTATTAGAACTTGTAAAGTTTACAAGTTGATACCACAAATGGCTATGGCTCGACCTATTTATAAAGGAGTCATTTATCTTAAAGTTTCATCTCTGTTTATCTTAATACCTTCTTTATCTTTCTAATAAATCTAATTATATTTTATGTTTTGTAACATTTTAGACATTTAACTAAGCTAATCCATAGTTTCATAAGGCCCTCCATATTTGTCGAAATTTCTAGAACTTGTCATTCTCTCAAACTTGAATGTGGCATCATCCTTGATGCCTATTATAGCCTTATATGCATCATCCAATTTGGTGAATTGCAGCAAACTCTCATTTGGGATCAAACTTGGCTTGCTCGCAAGCTTATTCTTTCATTTTTTCAAGTACTCTATGAAAACTGTTAAAATTCATCCTATGTTATTCCTCTTGAAGATTATCTCTTTAGTTATATTCTCTTGGTAGTCTTTCATGTGTTGTGATGCCCTCGTTGAAATGTTTTAACCTTTATCCTCAAGATCCTTCTAACACGACTTCATCACGCTTTCCTGGAAGACTAGATGCATGCTTTGATATGTCCCTGATAACTCCTAAAGTTGTGGCTTGAGTTCACATACTTTGTATGGTGCACATACTACTAAATTTGTCTCTTTCACAGTCTCGATTGTATTTTTGGTTTCCTTTTGTGGTCCCATCTCCTTGTATAAATTGTTGTGCAACTCGTCCTTAAACTCCTCATCATCATTGTTTAATTAATGTTGAGTAGTCGTAGAAGGAGATAGTTCCTTGGAACATGGCTCATCATTAACTACTATTGCAACACATGTTGTTTTCCCTTGTTTATTTGATTAGGACTAATTTGGCCTTCCCAATGAGCTTTCACAATACAAGGGTCCCTTCGTTGCATGATGTAACACTCTAAATTTAAAAATATGGGTTTTTAAAAACTTATATTTAAATTACAATGTAATGCGAAAACGTCCCGTTAATGATTAAATAAACCAAACATAGTTCAAACTAAAACGTCATTGGTGTTACTTTGTCACATCAAGGACAGTATAAATGAAACCCATAACAAAAGTCTAACTGAAATCAAACTAAATGAAATAGTTAATTGACGAGCTAAGGCCTAATATTTTGAATAAGCCCGACTAACCCCCTCACTGGTCATAATCGTCATAGCTACCTAACCAACAAATGTACAGTCATTAAGTACAAAAACAAGTGTTAGCTTTAAATTAAAGTTGAGTATGCATAATGGGTTCTAATATCAAAATGCTAATTAAAATCATTATTCAACAAAACTTCTTTATCTCAATATTTAACTAAGTCATGCATAATTAATCAATATAAGTAGATGACATGGAAAATGTCATTAATAACTAATAGATCAATTGTACAAACAAATAGCATGGCACGAACTCAAGTACAAGTCCTAAAAACCGTGCCTACAACCCTTCATTCAACACTCGTTCTACTGTCATATCGTCATATCTTCATTTTATCATTTCCGTCAATTCGAGTATGGTTAGTCCACAATCAACCAAAAACTAAAGGGGTAGTCTTGGAGTCTCGGAGGATTAAGTAGGGGAAACCTACTATTCCCAACATAGTAGAAGATACGGGAAATACATTCCACAAGCATCATTAAGGAATGAGATATCATAGTGATACACACATTCCGCGAGTCCATACTACATGTATGTGGCAAACCTCCATGTATCGCTCCGGTGGGTAGGAGTAACTAAATCACCCAACGGTGACCCTATCATTTATGGAACCCGATCGAACTTCATTCGAGGCATCTCTACGAACAAAGTTTAAATTAAAATCACTAACTCAAATCGTTGTTGATACTCGTCAATTTCAACACAATTAGGACCCCTACTTCGTGTGTGTCCCCTAAGAATCATGCAAGTACTAGTGAACTAACTAGTGACAACACAATATTATAAACCAGCCCAAACCGGTACATCTCATGAGCTCGGAGCTCGGATACCACTTCTCAAAATGAGCTCTCCTTGACATTGCAGTTCACCTTACAATAGTAAAATTCGCTTAGTGATATTTGAGCCTGGATACATCTATCCCGAGCTCCGATAGCACACGCATTGCATGTTTGAACAAGGTCTGACACATGGAATGGAGACCTCGCAATGATGTCAAATCATACCACTCCGCATGTATCTTGACAAATCCTTACACAAAAAATCTTGCCATACCAATCCCATGTGATTTAAACCTAATGGTGGAGCGTGCAATTTAGTGATAGTCCAAACAGTAAACCATATTGGACCAAAGGTACAACCAAAGACAACATACAAGTGCTTACTCTCACACACATTCAAGCACCTCATACACTCAAAATTATCTCCCTGTATAATTTAGATAATTAATCTCTTGGCTATCCTCGATTAAGCTTAATTTCGAACTGTGTGTCAAAGATTGATCAACCATAAATGCTAACTATTATTATTTATTGATCTATTTCGCTTGTAATAAAAAGAAAAAATTAATGAATAAATACATAATGAATGTTTAAAGTTCGTTATCGTACATTAAAATAAAAATGTGTAAAGTTAAATACTTTTTAATAAACCATCCGATAAAGCAACCTCTATGATAAAGTCATCGTCAATGGGTATTGTTGATAATATAAATAGAAGAAAGCAGACCACCACCTCTCTTGCTAGTTCATATCTTTCTCATTTCCGAGTTGTGGTAACCGCCGGCGTAGGGGTGTCAAATAATGAACAGATCACAGAAACCACCATCGATGCGAGACCTGGGTGCAGTAACAAAAGGGAAAGGAGTTTTTGGCAATCCAACAAAACCACGTACTGAGAAAAATAAATGTTTACATCTTTTTGGAATATGTGTTATTCTTTTTGGAATATGTTTTCTTCTTTTTGGAATATGTTATCTTCTTTTTAGGATATGTTTTCTTCTTTGGATTATCTTTTCTTCTTTTTGGAATATGTTTTCTTCTTTATAGAAAACCAAATGATAGTTCTACTTTGTGATCGCCTGTTGTTTATCTGGTAATCTGAATGAAGATTAATAAAATCGTGCTTTTACTAGTAAAATTGTTTATTGCCGGCTTTGTTAGAGAAATATCCTCTTCTATCAATCGTAATTCGTCATAAATTTTCCTTAGTAATAAGTAGCATTAATTTATTGTATTTTTTATTAGACTTATTAGGTAAGTTTCTGGAGAACACGTATTATTTATTGTATATAATCATTGTAAACTGAATATAAACAATTTGCATCCATTCATACACACACACTGTTCTAGACATTGTTATATAAGAACATTGATGGTTCGATTTATAATTGATAGTAATAGTAATAGGATTGTGTTAGCATAAATTTCTAATCTTACACCCTTATAAATTGTTTGATCATTTTCTTCAATAAGTTCAATTTTTAAAGAATGAAAATGACACAAATACCCTTATCTAATTTTGGAAAACGACATAGACATTAATTAAATTAAATGTAATTTATTCCATAATTAAACAAGTGTACATTTGAAATACATATTTATAAAATGAATAAATGAAATAAGTATTTCGCTATTTTACGCGGGTGTCTGCTAGTTGATAATAATAGTAATAGGATGGTAAGACCGACAATTTACGAGTTTTGGATCTTATGAATTTGGCTTAAACTTATATTCAGGACTTTCTAAGACGTTTGCTCAAACTTTTTAAATATAGTCTTTAATTTAAATTGCAACGCTTCTGAAACGAAACTTGGTCATTTTAATAATAAATTCAATCTGATCCCGAATTTATGGTTAATTGCAAGGTTTTGAAATCCAGTTTTATAGTTGATTCGGTTGAAGCATCAGATCCGGTTCAACCGGCCGTTGTATACACTATACACGTTGTCATGTGTACGTATGTCAGAACTCAGAAAGTCAGTAACCTACTAGTCCATTACTTATTTGACCAAGATGGTGACTGCTCATTAATAGCTATGCAGTCACTCTATTATTTTTTATTCTTGACTATCTTTTTCACTCTAACTTCTCTCTCTCACACACACATGTACGACTAAATTCATCGCCAAAACACCTTCATTGCTTAACATTCCAACCAAAAATTTATATACATAAATATAACACACATATGTATCCACATATTTGTATAGCTTACGAATGCAAGCCACTGTGGGTAAACAATTACCGGAAAGAGACGCCGCAAAAATAACTTACGAATGCAAGCCCTTGTATTCTTCCAACCAGAAGCCCACAAAGAGAAAAGATTTGATGGGCCAGTTCATTTAAGATATAATTATTTGTATTAATTCCTTTCGAAGCCCAATTTTAATTTGAACAAAAATGTTAATAACCAATAATTACCAATTAACGCTAATCGTATTCGAAACCAACCTAGCTATAATTATATTTTCTATGAAAACCACAAACCATACATATACTTAACAAGAAAAATCCTAAATAGGTCAAATTCGTAACTTTAAAGATAGGTCTAAAAAGATGACTGGCGGACATAAAAAAATATCCATAAGAGAATAAGTAATATTTATGTTTTATTAATTGTGTAATTAGACATGTCTTTAGGTCTACATGTTTCGGCTTATATAACAATACTCATTCAACAAATAACATATATCAGTTCCTATGCATCATTCTTAGTTTTACGTACGTGATGATGAACATTTGGTCTTTAGAAATTTGAATAAAATTAACATTCAAATCTATTGAATATCTAACTAAATGTATACAGGGAAAAATAAATTTTTTTTTTTTTTATGAACGGCTTGTTAGATGTTAGTGGTTCAGGTCTAGCAGTGACATCCAATTGGGCAGTATGCTAACCCTGAGACCCTCATATTCCTCCTTTTTTATCACCTGAAGGGGTAAAAGTCTCGGGTGAGACTCAAACTTGAGACCTCCCATAGCCAAACATCCCATCCCAAAGACTCACAAAAAATCCTTGGTGGCCAACTAAGCTAGTCCAGTTGATTATAGGGAAAAAATAGTTGCGTAGACTACACATGAAAAATGCTCATAAGTTTTTACCATGTTGAAATAAGGTGTTATTTTGTAATCTAAAATGAAACATATTGTTGTTATAAGTTTAGATATATTTTGTATTTGTTTTAATTTTTATGTGCAGGTGAAAGATCAAGGTGTAAAGGTGAGCAGTCTGGAAACTTAAGGGTTATTCTGTAATAATAGCTTAGAAATAAATAGACTTTTTCTTTATTTTCTTTCTATTTTTATTGGAATAATACTCTGTATCATATCCGTCTCTCTCATTCTCTTCTGTATTTGTTTGATTATCATGTCTAAATTGTTCAAGCTTGTGTTTGAATATTCAGATTAGGTGTGCGATTGAGGGTTTTATTGTAAGTGAGATTTTATTGGTTTTGATTTTGGGTTATTAACTCGATTTATGTCGATGTAGTTTAATGAAAGAAAGTTCTGGTAATTTCCTATGTCGATCTACCATTTTTATCAAATAGCTTCATATCCAATGAAATGAAATCCTACCTTATTGTTCAAAAAAAAGAAAAACGTAAAACACAACAAATGCTTATAAAGATTCAAATAAAAATAGACCATTCTAGAAAACATTATCTTATGCATGCATTCTTGTAACTGCATGACTTTGACTCTTGGAGAACATCCCAGAATTCAACTTAAAATCATCCCCAAAATCACAAGTCTTAGCTTCATCAATTCTACCAATAGCCACCACTTTGGCTACATGGCAAAACTGTCGGCCCCACCGTCTGTTGTTTCCGTAGAACCTAATGATCCGACGTGTTACCCAAGCTTTTGGTTGAAGCAATCCTAACGAGCTCAACAAAATTTTCGCCGTTTCTCGGAGATGTGGTGCTAAAGCTTTAAGGAAGACCGTGGGTATCGGCATTCATCGGACCACCCAACTTCCTAGCGCATGTAGACATGCTTGAGATGTACAAATCGTGAATTTTGCGCATAACTCTAACTGGTGCCTTTAAGGCCCTTGTTGCAATATGCTCTCTTTTTCATTTGATTGATCCATAGTGTAATTGTTGGTGAATATTTTGGAAATGTGTATGTGAAATTAAGATTACCTTCTTATATATGGGATTTAATTTTGTTCAATTTAATTTCTTGAATTTAAATTCCACGTTTTAGAAAAGAAAAGGTGAATTATTTTTGCGTTGTGATTTCAATCCATATAATACATACAGAAACTGTATCGTGTAATGCATGTGAGCATTGTGATATGGTAAACTTTTCTTTTCTACAGATATCGTAATACATGAGAAAATATAATTTAATTAAAGTTAAAGATAATAATATAATTAAAGTATTAATATTTACTAATTATCTTGCAACGTGAGCTATAATATTACAATTTTTCTACCGTTTATTAGTTTGTCTAATAATCAATATGCATTTTACAATTTTTTTACATTTTTTACATTTAAAATAAAATCTCCGGCTTTCAATTTACATCAACAGATATCACTTGTTTTTGTTCAAAATATACATTTTGATTACAATAAAGACTTATTTTTAAGTTTTCGATACATTATATAATATTTTATTTTGTAAAATATTTATGAGTTAATTACGTCGTTTGTCCTTATGGCATGTCAAAATTACCAGTTTAATATTTTAAACTTTTTAATTACGTAGGTTATCTTTACTTTTGAAAGTTGTTGCCTTGCTAATCCTTTGGTCTAAATGTCGTTAGATAAGTCAGTTAAATCAAGTCATGTGCATAACATATGAGGGTAAAATTGTCATATCACATAATATTATTCTTTTGAGAAATAAGTTATCCCGGTAAATTTTGTAATATTACTTAATAAATAAAAGTATCAATGGTATTTTTCAAAAAGACTAAACAACGACTAGACACAGCCAATGGTAGACCGAATAACTGAACTTTTCTAGACATCACTATTTATTTAATTTTTCTTTTTCCAATTAATACAATTATAGTTATAATTCTAAAACATAAATTTAATAAAAAACATTCATTAAAAGTAAAAGTTACATTAACTAAATTAAAAAGAACATTACATTAATAATAATAATAAAGTTACAATTAGACAACTAAAAGTAAACTAGTACTCTATTCGTCATCCTCAACCTCGGTTTCGGGTGGTGGTGGTGGTTGGAAAAGCGAAGTATAATTGCGGATTACTTCCTCCCTAGCATTGAAGAGCATTTCAAGATCGTCGGGTGACAAGTTTGTTGGTATTGGTGTCGAGAAACTTAAACGCTTTGAACATTATTTATTTATCTGCAAGCATTGTTCACTCCAGAAAACTTGTGTGATTGGTCGATGACCAACTTAGTCAGTTGAATACTTTATAGAAATAATGAAGTCAAAACTCCTAGATCTTAAGTAACCTACAATTTTCCTTTGTAAAATTTATAATGTATTGGTGCTCATTTAAGAGTAATTCCGTTTTAAATCATCAAGTTTTAGCTTGAAAAAGACCACGATATAATTACTAATTATATAAAAATATGAATATGATAGTATAGTGGCAAGAAATTATTTTACCAAATAATACAAGGGCCGCCAAATGAACATATTCTTCTACAACATTTCTACCTACTAAGGAAGTAGCTTTACAGGCAGCAGTGCGTTTTACGGTTATACCATTTTTTTTTTCTTTAATTCCAATACACTACAAACATGGTGGTTAAGAATATGCAGTTTTCGATCTAATCTTTTAGCTAGGATTTTGCATCTTTGTTACTTGTTAGCTAAACTTTTGCTACTTGGAAATAGATGTTAACTTAACATTCGGTTCAAATGCAGGTTTGCTCTCATATTTCTTCTCCTTGTGCTAGTGTACGTTGTTGTGGCATTTGCTTGCTAAGGACTTACGCTACCAACATGTCTAAGGTAAAAACATGACTCAATGGAACAACTCACAGCTCATATTTTAGGTTCACAGACTAAAACTGGATCAAAGATTAGTTTTGTTGTCTGAACCAAACGAGTTTCATTTTGAAACCACGTTCATGGCTTTTTAGCACGACTCAAACTATCGTTTGACAACTTGTTTATTTTATTTCTCGAATGTGAGATTTGTTATTGTTGATATCCTTGAGCGAAGCTCCTCGTCAGTTCTTTTAAGTTATTCAGCTTGTAATTGTCTTGGATAATGAAGTATATATGTGAGGAATAGTCTTTTGCGCAAGCATTCAAAGTTGGTCAAGAGTTTAAACATGTGTAGGTATATAGTGCAAGTAATATTTTTTTAGTTTTTGTTTTCTTTTATGGAATAATCATCTTATCTTACAATAATTTAAACTAACAAAATAAAATTAGAATTGGTCAAATGATCAAAATTTCAAAAACTAAGTCAAAAGGTACCTATTTTAGAACATTCACGGTGCATTAGATTTTTCAAAATATGATCAAAAGCTAATATACTATTACGTCAGCACATCATCTTTTTATATAAAATATCTATAATTCACTAAACTTTACAATTTCATTAGACAACCACATCATTATTATCAAATTATATTTTACATTTATCTTACATATATAAATTAGCACCAACATAAGAATGGTAAATTTAAGATAGGTTCCATAAAAGATGAATATTAGAAAGCTAACGCAGGAAGTAAAAAATCAACATGAGAGTTGACAATTAATGTGAAAACATAGATTGTAAAGTTATAGATAAAGTTTAGTAAAATAAAACTTTTGTGAATTATTTATTGGTATATCCATCAATTTAGTCTTCCATCAGGAGCTCCATTTTCATTAAAAGCAGTACTTCTCCCACTTGAATTTAATATGGATAAAAGGTACGTCTAACAAACGCATGTACAGACACCCAGCTTCAATTGGTGTGAGATAATGTGTAACCTTTCACAATTCATTCGACGGTACCACATGTATTTTTGTTTTTCTATTGCACTTTGTCACCCAAATGTATTGTAAATGCTGTTAAAGGATACATAGTTACGTACAAGTCAAAGTATAAGTTGTTTCACATGATTGAAGTACAAATTAGTTAGACGATCAAATCTTTTAACTTATCATTGTATGTGTAGAATTTATTATTGTATATATAAAACTTACAAAAAAACATATAAATTTAAATAGTCAAAAATATAAAAAATATATAATAAACAATTTTAAAATTTAAATAGCTACACTAGTAGATTTTTAATTTGACACATAAAACAACAAAAAATGTAAAATTTGATATACTATCAAACCGAAGTGCTTCTATCATATTTGCATTATATTATCAGGTTACTTTCACGGTGTTTTTTAGACACAATAATCACCAATCTTTAATAGTCATAAATAATTAGTTTTTCTATTTTATTCTTCATATTATTCATTAAATTTTTGGCACAATAATCATCAAATTTTAATAGTGATAATAATCAGTTTTTTTATTTTACTCTTTAAATTATTCATTAAACTAATAATTAAGATTGTAATTATTCACAAGTCAAAACTGTTTTTAATATAAAATGTAAAAATGATAATTTCATTACCATTTGCATAGATTTTTTATTAATGGGTAATCTTTATCTTTATATATAATTAAAAGATGATATAGTGGAAGAATCTAAGCTCTTTATTGTTTTTCACCTTTTATGATCTAACAATCTTAATTTCTTTCGTATAATTACATTTTTGACGCCTTAAATAGTTGATGTATTTATTTAAATTAAAAAGATAGACCAAAAATTTTATTCATTTATAAATATTAAAGAGTCTATAAACTATATAAAATACGCGGCTACAATATTTTATTATTTTATTAAAATTAAATTCGTCTCGCGTTATAGCGGGTCTATATTAATTATAAAAAAAATCGACCAAATATCACGGGTATATAAACTATAAAAAATCCACTAATAAACTATATAAAAAGATATTTGATGTATTTGTTTAAATTAAAAAAATCGATCACAATATTAAAAAATCCACTAAATATTTTATTCATTTATAAAAGTTAAATTCGTTTACGCCTTATTGCGGGTCTATAAATATAAAAAAAATCGATCACAATATTTTATTCATTTATAAAAATTAAATTTGTCTCACGTTATCTCAAGCTCAGGCTCATAACCTGGTAAAAGTAAAACTAGAATGGCGGAACGTATAGTACTCCGTAGAAGCTACTAATTAATATGCCCACATGAATACATAGAAAAGGGTTTGTAAAATCTAATTAAGTAAACTATTAGTTAATAATAATTTAGAAAATCACTAATTATATCCTTTAATATTATTTAACACATTAATTCTTTAACTAAAACTTTTAATACATTAATTCTTTAACTAAAACTTTTAATGAAATAATTCACTTTTGATTGCCCTACTAGTCGATCTGGATAATCAAAAATTAAATCTCGAAATGTAAACGTTAGTCTACTAAGTCAAATACTAAATTAATTATATTCATTGGTTAAATAAATGAAAAAAATAAGCAATTAAACATGAATGGAATCGTCATGTGTAAAATATGGAAATAAAGAAATAAGGAAATAAATAAGAGGTTAAATATGAAATAAGGATATAAAGGTCGATCATGTGTGAAACATAATAAAGGAAATAAATAATGAATGGAGTTGTAAGCGACCGTGTGCGTGATGATGGTTGACCTCACATTTTTTTTTCTTTTTTGTCAAATAAACGAACAAACATATCGCCCATACTGTCACGTGTCAAATATTGATTGGATGATTATGTTGATGATCGCCTTTTATTTTTTTTTTAAATCCGTCAATCATGTATGTAGGATCGTCTATTAGTAGCCACGTGACATGTTTTGGTTTGATGGATTGATCGGTGATCGACCTGACCCATATTGATCGACTTTTTTTTTCTCTATTTGTTTTAACCAATGAGTAGAATTAATTTAGTATTTGACTTTATAAATTAACGATTACATTTCGAGATGTAATTCTTGATCGCCCAGATCGACTAGTAGGGTGATCAAAGATAAATTATTTGTTAAAACTTTTGATAAAAAAAACTAATATATTAAATAGTGTTGGTTAAAAGATGTAATTAGTGATTTTTAAATATTAATTAGCCATCTTTGTTGTCTCCATATTATAAGAAGGGTCAATAAAAAATTTAATCCATTAACCAACTACAATTAAAAAATTAATCCTTTGACCAAGTGTTTTAACAAAGTAATCTACCTTTGATCATCAAAACCTTCGATCTGTTCTATCGTCAACTAATTTGTGAAATGTATCCGTTAATTACAAAGTCAAATACTAATTAATTCATTTTTAACACACGATCAACATTAAAAATTGAGAAGAAAAAAAAACAATAGATCGAAGTGGGTCAGGATTCGATCACCAACCAAATTATGACACTTCGCCATTCAGATCGAAGTTCGATCATCCATGATCGAAATTAAAAAAAAAAGGTACGATCATTTTTGATCGAATTAATATTTAAAAAAAGGTGTGATCACTTTGATCTATTGTTTTTTTTCTTCTTCTCAATTGTTTAATGTTGATTGTGTTAAAAATGATTTAATTAGTATTTGACTTTGTAATTAACGAATACATTTCAAAAATTAGTTAATGATCGAACAGATTGAAGGTTTTGGCAAACAAAAGTGAATTAGTTTGTTAAAACACTTGGTCAAAGTATTAGTCTATTAATTGTAATTGATCAATGGATCAAATTTGCGATTGGTGACTTATAACAACCTATTAATCTTTGATTGACCAGATAAGCAAACCCCCTAATCTCTCTCCATTTCCTTCTCCCTCTCTCCGTTTCTACTTTCTCTACAAAAATAAATAAATAAGGGAAATACTACAACCACAATTTTTTTACAAAAAGAACATTTACGTAATGATATGGACCAATAGTGTAAAGAGAGAGAAAAACAAACTTAAATTATGATTGGTTCATCTCACTTCCCAAATCATTTTGTGAACTTTATTTTGTAAAATGTATGTGACTCTAATATTGCTTAATATTGCTCAATAATTAATACAGTTAATTCTTCATCATCTTCGTCTTCATGTTTAAATTATCTTCATCTTTATCTTCAGAGAACTGACCATCAATATCCATTTTCAAAATATTAGATTCACCCCACTTAAACATTTGTCCATTTATAGGTGCTTTAATACATTTATGCTCTTTAATTCTGTTCCCTTTATAATTAAATTATTACATACATGCAATCTTTTGTGTATTTTAGGGTTTCCCATTTCATATCTAGCTACACAATACAATAAATCACTCACATCAACTGTTCCTCGCTAGATTTAATTGGGTTCTTTATGTATAGAAAAATTGTTTTTTCTGTAATTTTTGATAATGTATACAAGAAAAGTAGATTGCTTATAAAAGATTATTATGATTATGATACTCTGTATAATGTTTTCGTCACATGATCATAAACCCTAAGACATGCATTTATGAAATTTATCAAGATTAAATAATCACTGCAGGAAAAGAAGGATTTTTATGATTGTTTCGTATTTCATCGATCACTGATATCGTTTAGCAATAGTTAAGCTATTTCAATAATCCTTATAATGTCTTCCAAGATTTCACTAATCGTACTCAAATAAAAAACAAATGAAACAAGAAAACTATATATGATACGTCCGTTTTGGTTACAAATGGGACCCGTATAAAATGTGATAAGAACGTCGAGCTAAGTACCGTGGAATAGAGAAAGGACTGATTCGGTCTTTGTTGTGTAATTTGCAGATAGATTGTGTAAAGAAGCAAGGTCAACTTCTGGAAGTGGTGCAGGTTTTGAGAGAAGTTAACCTAACTATCACAAAAAGGCTATATATTTTCTGATGCTGGATGGTTCATGGATGGTACTGCATTTCATAAATTTTGACCTTCCATTGTCAAACACACCTCCTCAAAATACAAAATCGAATTCGGCCGATAATAGTTCTTTTAAAGTCTGAAAAGCATAATGTTCTAATATGTATCTATTATATATAATAGGTAGAAAATTGCATCATTTATTTGTATTTCACAATAGGTCTTAATGTTTGTAAATGCATTCAACTTTTATCAAAAAAGCTATTTTGTGTATCGTACTTTACGGGGCTCTATTAAATGTACTGAACTCGTAAAAACACATAATTGTATGTAATATTTTGACGTGGAACTTTGTATGAGTGACATGTGGTTGCTTTGTATGAGTGACACGTGGCCAAATTACATACATTTATGTGTTTTTACGAGTTGAGTACATTTAATAGAGGCGTTCAAAGTACGATACATATAATAACTTTTTTAAAAAAGTTAGATACATTTAAAAACACATGACCCTTCATAATATTCTGCATAGAAAAAAGTGATTAATTTGACATTTAAAAGTCAAATTACCGAATTAGGACAACTATTATATATACCATACCTTTTTTGACATTTAAAAGTAAAATTACTAAATTAGGACAACTGTTATCTATACTAGCATCAAACCTCGTGCATAGCAGTAGGTGAAGATGTCGCATGTTGATGTTGAGAGACAAATGTTTAATGATACTTGAGTGTAAAAATAAGTGTTACTTCTTTAATGAAAGTGAGTTCTTATAATAGTTTAAACTATTGTAATTGTAAATTAAAAAATGTGATATAAAAGAAGAAAGAATAAATGTATTATGTGAGATATGATATTAGTTAAATGATTTATATATTTAATAAATGAAGAAATAAAATATATTTAATAAATGAAGAAATAAAATGATAATCAACGATATCTTTTTTTAAGGATTAAGAAAGAGAATGTGAAACATTTTTATAAAGGTTTTATAAAGCCCATGCTTATAAATATGTTATGTTTTATGTCAAAGCTAAATTTACAGAATTTTCTAATACACATTCTTGACAACTGATGAGCAGAGCTTTTGAACTTAAAATACTTTAAAATTGTCCTGTATCTTGTTTGAACTAATATAAAACGAATCTTTTGAATTGAACATAGAATTTTTCATCAAATTGAAGTTAAAAATGTTAATGCAACATTAGTCATAACTGAACTCAAATTGAAATAGGGACGTGTTTATCAAATATTTATATTTGGGTAATATGTTGCTATTATGCTAAAAGAACTTGCAGTGTTCCAGTTAAAGATGAAAATGGCAAGAAATTGTCTGACCAAAAAGTCATGAACTACATCCAACAGGTAAATCGTCATATAAATTTAGTCATGATCGATGAGTCAATCTGTAGTCTTTGAGTCCAAATTAAGATCAAAGATCACAACTTTTAATTGATGCAGGCTATAGGTAAAAACCGCGTACTTGCGTCAAATATAACAGCTCAACAAAATAAAGTGCACCACACCGATCTTCGTTGAGAGCCAACCGCTATTGAAATGACAGCAATAGACCGACCAGGGCTATTTCCCGAGATATCAGCAGCCCTAGCTGATCTCCATTGCAATATTGTCAAAGCTCACGCGTGGAGCCATAATGCTCGTTTAGCTTGTGTAGCCTACATTTCAGATCAATCCTCTGATACACATATTGATGATCATCTTCTAGCCACCGTAGAACACCACCTGAACACCAATCTACACGTCTCTAACACACCGGAAAACACAAGCGTAGAGTCCTCAGACCACAAAGATGTCAAGTCCACTGGTCTTATAGGTGCTGGTGGCAGTGAAGGCACCATGACCACTGCAGAACGGCGGCTGCATCAACTTTTTTTATCGGTTCAAGATTTTGATGTACCGCCTCTACAGCCAGTCTCGGTGAGAACTGATTCTGATTGCATGAAAGAGACTAAAAAGGCGAGTATATTGATAGAAAATTGCGCTGAGAAGGGATATTCGATTGTTACTGTGCAATGTAAGGATAGAAGAAGGCTTATGTTTGATATAGTTTGCACACTTGCTGATATGCAATATGTGATCTCTCATGCTTCTGTTGATTCTCATGGAGGCTCTGCCTTTCAGGTATATGTTTCATCATCCTAAAGCTACATCTTAAATGTTACTGAAAAAAAAAAGTCTCAAAAAATAAAATATGTGCAGTATAATAATCATGCAATGAAAATGTTTACCTCTATTCTTAAAATAAAAAAAATAAAAAAGTAAAAAAGACTCGCCCTTTTCGGATAACTTGAACTGGGAATTTTCCCCCGTTTACCTGTTTATTCAAAATTGACGATTTTGGGAAAACTAAGACCGTAAGTATCGGTACGGAACTAACTTTAATTTGACATTTTTAACAGAAGTATTTCGTAAGAAAGATCGATGGTGGTGCATTGAGCTCAGAGAGAAGCAGCATGCAATGAAATGCCTAGAGGCTGCAGTCGAGGGTCGCGTATGTGAGGTATTTCTTGTTCCTCCTAAATTAAAAAAAATCCTAATCCAAAATCTTGTTAAATGTGCATATTTATGCAGGGAACCTGGCTACAACTATGTGCAAATGAAAGGGTAGGGTTGCTATCAGACATAACTAGAGTTCTTCCGAGAGAAGGGGCTAGTAGTACTGAGAGTAGATTTATCAACGAAAATGGACAAATATGTGGATCTTAAGTTTTACGTGAGAGATGTAATTGGAAACAATGTGGACGTGGAGTTGGTGAAATCCATGAAGAGAGAGATGGGTTTAATAGATTTAGCAGTGAAGAATGAGAAAATTGTGAAACCAAATTTACCACCTGCTGTGAAACCTAAGTTCTCCATTGGAGATATCTTCAAGTCTCAGATGGAGAAGTGATGCGGGCCCAAGTGTGGAGGATCGGGCCCTTGTGTTTCTTGAGGCTCAAGATCGCGTATCAAAAGGGGGCTCACGAAAAAGGCCATAACTTGGGCTAGGAGTGTCCGTTTGAGGCCCATGACCAGGCGAATCGAAGGCTGGGCCGAGCCCAACGTCGTGACTAACCGCCGTAGGCGGTTAGCCCAACTTTCGGGCCCAAATTCGCTGTCTTTTATGATTTATGGGCAATTTTATGTTTTTTTCATACTTTTTTTGACTTTGTTTTTGGGCTAGAGTCCGGCCCGTTTATCTGTTTAGGCCCATTCGAATTTCTGGTTCCTTTTTAGGGTTTCATGAACATTATCAAGCAATTAGTTTTTGATTGAATGAAATTTCATTTTTCTCTCATTTTTTAGGCGAATTTTACCTAATTATTGGCATTCTTTTGAATCAACAATAGTTGGAGGAATCGTTCATGGTATTCGTATGAATCAACAGGTTCGATTTGTGTTATCTTAATTTTAGTCTACATCAAGAAGCTTTCACATAGTCTTCTGACTTACATGTAAATAAGGTTATGTTAGAGATTGTAAATAATTTACTTTCGCTCTTTAGTTGCATCCACGCCTCAATCATTTCTGCAAATTATGCATATCGATGATGCTTTGTGGATAGCATTAAATTACAACGTCCGACCTTCATACCCTTACTCAAGTTATATATACAGGCAAGAGCAACCAATAATTCATCACAACCGTTAAGATTTTTTATAAGCTTCTTAATATATGGACATATTTAACTAGAGTTTAACCTTCATGCGATGCAAACTAAACCAGTATATGCATTACAATATGTGGGATCAAATTAAATATATTTGATATTACTAAATCCTTTTTATATATAGATAGATCTCATGTTATAATTTTGCATTTCAAGCAATACAAATGATACATAAAATTTGTACATATGACGGTTTCATAACTAAAAGGTTGGATAGATGAATTGACTACTGCTTTATTTCATTTTTACATCCATTAAACCACATAAGTGTTCCAACAAAATGATGCAAATAAGTATGATTCACATTAAGATTGTAACACTTTATGTTAAGTTGCTCCTGCATTTTCCTCTCCTAGAAGAACGGGGATCAGTTATCTCCATAACTTGATCAGGTATAGACATCTTCACAAAATCATGAAGACTCAGGCCATTACTAACCATTTCGTGAGTAGGGGGTCTTCCTGTAAACGTCTTTAGTATAGTATGAGGATACCAAAAGTGTAGATATCGCCATATGTTGACGTCGGACCACCCATTCCGTACCACAACTTGCCTCATATATGTGTTAATTGTATGACTATCAAATTTAATGCATTACAAATAGAGTAGGATGTGATCGCTATATAATAATCCTAGGTCTAATCTTATGTAAAAACGATCCTATTACGATTCAACTATATTTTTTGGTTGATAAGATTGTAGTATCATATGACCTCATAATTAGTTTTAATCCAAAAATAAAATAAAAAGTTGGGGGGGCGGACTAGAAGAGTGGTCCACTAGTGCTTCTTCTTAGAAACATAACAATGCAGAAACAATACATACGGCTTCTTTGTCAATCTATTCGCCATTGAAGAACTCAATTGAAGTCTCAAAACACAAACAATCAAACCTGTCTCATTCAATTCAAAGCCCTTCGATTTTTGAGCTGTTCGCTAAAAAACTTATTTTTTTATTGTGAAATTCTATATTTTTATGCTAAATTACGGTATATACAATTAGGATACGAAATAATGTAGTTATATACGATATTCTTGACGTTTTGTCTAAACAAAATTTTCTCAAAATTCTGGATTTTTTTTGCGAAATGTGCTGTATTTTATATTTTATTCCTAGTTGTTTATGCATACACAATTTATCTTGCCAAATTATGTACACATATACCTTCTTTTGTGATTCATATTAATGGGAAATTTTGGATATTTTGGGAAATGTTTGATTTGTTTGCAGAAATATTTGATTTTGTGCTAATTTATATATTTTATGTATGTATATACAATTAGGTTTTGATTCTATGCTAAATTATGATTTTGAAGGGTTACCCCTGAGATCACCATGAAATATTAACCGGATGAATTCTTGTGTAGCTTGAACGTTAACCGGATTGCAAAGGTAGGCTCACATATTTAATGATGGAACCTAAAATGTCATTTTCAGACCAAAAAATAAAAATAATAATAATAAATAAATAAATAAAATTTTGAGGCGCAGGAACTATTCTCTAGCTAAAGAGCAAAATGGTTGTAGATTAATGAAATAGAAGATTGAGAATCTCGACAAATGAAGAGATTGAGATTGTTTTGTATGAAGCATTGGATTTGGTTAGTGCGCAATTTGATGAAGGATCAGTTTGGGAATTATAAAGTCAGCTATGCATTTGAGGCCAGAATCACCACTGTTTTTAGTTTAGTTCCTATAGCACAGATGGCAAAATTGTGAATTTATATATATATATATACAGATCGATACATCTGCAGAAGAACTATATATCATCCTCAATGAGTTATAAAGATATTAGCAATGAACAAAGTTATACATCTTTCAGTCTCATAGCCAATAAAACGCAAACTCAACCTCAACCTCATAACCTGTAAATAACAAAGAATTTCTGCTATGAGTTATTATAGTTGCATTTGCTTTAATTTTTGTGATTCCAATCTAAATTTAACTCTCATACATAACATAGGAGACATGACTGTTGGTAATAACAGAACAATGAAGTAGAGCCAGAGCCAAAACAGATTAAAACAAAACACAACAACAATTTTTAACTCATTCAGATCAAGCCAACGCATAAAATAGGTAATCAAATAGGGAAGTCAATACTAAAAGTTATTACTTGCTAATTGTGTAAGTGATCAAAGTATTGTAAACATAATAAAAAGGTTATAACTTATAACTCCCAGTTGAAACATTTACTAACAATACTGTGAATATTTAGACAAAGAATTTATCTGATGTTGACAGACTCAAAGATTGAATCAGCTCAAATCTTCCAACAGTGACCAAAATGAAAATGTAGAATGTAAGACATCATATCTGGTATTTGTAGCATATGAAATATAAAACGATACCGTTGATGACTTTTATTGTTTTCTGAAAGATTTATCCACTTTCAAGAAAATTTCCCTTCACAAACTGCAGTTGGTCAATGACTTTGTTGACATCTATCCGGTGTCTGAGCAATTTGACTGAGCAAGCAGTCCCAATTCGGTACACCAAAGTCAAGCACTCCTCTATTGGCCCATATGTTTCATATTCATAAGTATCTGTTTCGAATAAAACAGGATCAGTTATCTCCATGACTTGATGTGGTATAGCCATCTTCACATAATCATGAAGATTCAAACTGTTACTAAACATGTCGTCAGTAGGACGTTTTCCCGTAAACAACTCTAGTATGAGAATTCCGAAGCTGTAAATGTCGCCATAGGGTGACATCTTACTCCCCATTCCATATTCTGCATGTTTTACACACGAATAAAAGATTAGTTCCTTGAACAATCTTACTTCATTTTATGTTTTGTTGTTTTTATTATTTAGACATATAACCTATTCAAACAGATTTAACAAAGTGATTTATTTCTAAAATTAACCATTGCTCTTGCAAAAAAAAAAAAAAATACCTGGAGCTGCATATCCAACAGTTCCTTTTACTCCTATAGAACCGTTGTGGCTTGTAGATGAACCGTGTGTAGTCTTTCGAAGGAATCTTGCCAAGCCGAAATCACCAAGATGAGCTACCAAATCTGAATCGAGCAAAACGTTACTAGGCTTGATATCACCATGAACCATTGGCGATCCACACCGGTGATGAATATAATCTAAAGCACTAGCCACATCTATTACAATATTTAATCTTTGTAGAAAGTTTAGGTGTTTGGATGACTCCATGTTGTTCTCCGGACCAACTATTGGATTCGGATGCAACCAGTCCTCCAAACTTCCATTAATCATATAAGAATAAACAAGAGCCTTAAAATCGTTCCCTTGAAAGTCAAGAGCTGAACAAGAAGTTATGATTTTCACAAGATTCCTATGTCTGGTGTTTCTAGAAGCTTCACATTCTGCAGTAAAACTCTTGTCAGCACCATGAACTGCAAGTTTTAGTACCTTCACAGCAACAGTTTCACGTCCATTTTCTGGGTACAAAATCGCCTTATAGACAGAACTGAACTTTCCAGAACCAATCAAGTTTGTTGATGAAAATCCATCTGTTGCTTCGTGTAAGATTCTATAAGAAAGTTGTTGGAAGTTTTCATTGTCTGAATTAGTCCCCGAGAAAACCTTCTTGCTATATTTTCGTTTGCAAATTAAATACAAGACCAAAGCCACAACTAGTACAAAAATCACGCTAAGTATTGGAATCATGATTATCAAAGAGCGAGAAATGTTGTTTTTCTTAGATGATTCTCGATCAATGGAACACTCCGGCAACTGAAATTCGGGCAATCCACCGCAAAGCTTATCATTTCCACTAATGAAAACTTTACTTATGTTTTCAAAAGCTCCTTTTTCCGGAAACTTTCCCTCAAAACCATTGAAAGATAAGTTCAAACTTTTAAAGAACACAAAATCTCCTAGGTATTCGGGGATAAACCCGGTTAAATCGTTGCGAGAAAGATCAAGAACTTCTGGTCCTCTCAACGAGCTAAACGTCGACGGAATTTCACCTTGAAAGGTGTTCCCAGAAATGGAAAGTACAACCAAACTCGTGCAAGCTCCAAGACTAGACGGAATTACCCCCGACAACATGTTGTTCGAAACACTAAAAGAAACCAAATTCCGCAACTTTCCTACTTCGGAAAGAAGAGTACCCACAAAATGGTTGTCAGAGAGGTCTAAAGATGTTGTCAAGGAAGAAAGACTGAATATTTCCTTCGGTATGAACCCACTGAGATTATTTCTAGAAAGATCCAACAGCTGCAAGCCTTTACAGTTCGATAAACTAGATGGTACCGGTCCTACAAGATTATTAGTGTGTAAAAAGAGCCTGCTCAATAGGGTGAGATTTCCTAAAGACGACGGTATAGAGCCTGATAATAAGTTTCCGCGAAGAGACATTGCACCGACATTTATGAGATTCCCAATTGAATCCGGAATTGTACCACTGAATTGGTTGGAGAATAGAAACAATCTAGTAACCTTAACTAGTTGCCCAATCTCGTAAGGGATACTTCCCGAAATCAAGTTTCCTCCTATGGTTAGATCCGTAAGTTGAGTAAAGTTAAACATCGATTTTGGCAAAACTCCTCCAAGATTATTAGCACCGAAACCAAAAATACTTAAGTCGGTACAGTTAGCCAAAGAGGATACAAACTTTAAGTCATCAAATTTCTCATTTCCAAGCTGATTATTATTAACTGCAAACCTCGTCAGTCTTGTTAGCCGATCAAAACTGGGTATGCTTCCAGTAAATTCATTTTCGTTAAGTGCTAGCACTTCAAGATTCGAGGCATTAGATAACGAAACTGGAATAAGTCCAGTGAATTTATTTATTGGAAGGTTAAAAAATACGAGTCTAGGAAATCTTTGTGCAATGTCTTGTGGCAAATTCCCGCCAATTTGATTGTTGGGCAAATCTATCTCCTTCAAAGATGAAATATTGAAGAACGAAGGTGGTAAAACGCCTGAAAGGTTATTACTTGCGAACCCAAACAACCACAAATTCGACAACTGGCCTAGAGTATCTGGAATACTTCCATGAAAGTTATTTCCTAAGCCTGATATAAACGTAAGGGACGTAAAATTTCCAATAAACTTGGGTATTTCTCCTGTTAGGTTATTCGAGTGGAGATTTATAAACAAAAGCTTATTCAACGATTCAAACTCATTAGGAAAAATACCTATAAAATCGTTCCCACCCAGATCAAGATCGACAAGATTTAGACACTGAGATATATTTGAAGGAATTTCACCTGATAAAAGATTATTCGAAATTCCTAGCCTTCTTAATCTCGATAACCTGCCAACTTCTTTTGGGACGTTTCCTGTGAAACTATTGTTGTGTAACAGAAGCTCTCGAAGAAACGACAAGTTACCAACTGCAGGTGATATTGAACCTGAAAATCCACCTGACCACAAATTGAGGGTGACAACTCGTTTGTGCCTTAGACTACAAACGACACCTGTCCAGTTGCAGAAATGGGTCGAATCGTTCCATGTAGGCATGATCTGATATGGGTCGGAGTTTATATGTGCCTTGACTGATAACAAGGCCAAACGATCGGTCTCATTTCCAGAATCGACAGAAGAAATCGAGGGGATAAAACAAAACAAAAGGATACAAGAAAATGATTTTCTACATAGAATCATGGTTTTGAATTATACAGTGAAACAGGATGCCGATTAAATTGAAAAATTGTTTGGAGTTTAGAGTGCAATAAGGAAATTTCTTGATAAGCAACACAATAAACATAGTAGATATGTTGTGTAATCTTTTAATTTAATGGATTAATAAGACTGAATGTCTAAATATGGTATGAATGCTCATAATAAGGTGTCAATATGTCATTTTATAATCCAACAAATTTTATTGCCATATGTCTTCATGAATCATGACAGTTTATATTCTTTTAAGCTTGAAGCAACGTTTTAAAAATTGATTTTTTGACCGGAATAGTCATCCCGTCAATTCTGGTCAGATCGGTTGTTGACCTTTTTTAATTGATTGAGGGTTAATGTTTAATTATACTTCATATTGACTATAAATTTTATGAATTTGAAATTTGAATTTTTTATAGCAAATTATGAATGGTAAAAGTTAATTTAAGTATAAAAAAAGTATATAAATTGTCAAAATTAAAAGTTAAGGAAGCCGAATTTCAAAATAATACAGATTAAAAAAAAGTTTGGGGGACCGAAGGCAGTTCTCCGTGGACCGGACACGTAGCTTACCGAATCAGTTGCGACACGGATGGAGCATGAGTCAGTACGTCAACAATCATAAAAAAAAACCTCCATATAGCACATTTCCCAATATAAGGATTCTTTGTCAGGTCTTTCCAATGCCGGGGACAGCAGCAAACCACCTTTTTTATTCACAAATGATTGTGATTGTGGAGTTTTAAAAAACGGTCACTAAATTGAAGTAACGGGTGAAAAAATGTGATCTTAAAAAAAAAGCCAATTTGGTAAAAAAAAACCGGTCCAATCTCACCTAAAAAACCGGTCGGACTGCCGGTTATTGACTTGGTCAACCTTGCCCGAAAACCAATTTATTTTGAATCGAAAAACCTTGAAATTCCAAGTCAACCGATCGGATCAGTTTTCAAAACACTAGTTTGAAATCGTCTACCAGGAAGTCTATGATCACATAACTTTAAGAATTGAATGTAGACTTCAGGGGTAATGAAAATAACATTTAGAATAATGACTTTGACATGCTTGACTTTGACAAATTAAGAGGGCTTGATTATTAATAAATCAAAAACTATACTTAGTTGCCACTTGCCAACAAACATTTGTTTCTGCTAAGATATATGCATACTAAAAATAAGTAAATATATAAATAACCAACACTTGATAACTATAAAAAAATGTACTTTTAAACTCCGTACATTTTATTTACTTTTAGAACAATATAATAACAACCCTAAAAACTATCAACAAAACTTTTAAACATGCATTACTAGTTGTACACACACCAAAATATATTTCGTAGTCCTTTTGAAATTTTGATTTATTTATACAATTAATTTTATTTCTATCTAAATGTTTTAATTAAGTTTTTTGTTAACAAAACCACTCAATTTGTAAGTATTTTTTATGGAACTTTTAAATGTATCAACATTAGAGAAGCGTTACACCTCTGATCATTCCACCAGTTCTTTTAATACTTGATAAATCTAATGATTTATAAGTTTTAATTTGTAGGCCGCTCAAATTATTTTTTAAATATCTGTCACATATATGATTTAAAAGGATTTATAACGACAACAATAAGCACTACATTGAAAAATTGACATTGTGGGAGGTCATAGCTCGATTAATTCATGCCCAATTCCTGGAATCTATGATTTGAGGAACTTAGAACAACAAATATCTGTAGATTAATCCTTATATAAATAAAATCAATATATTAATGGATATAATATCTACGTGAAAAAATACAACGTAACTTACATAAACTAAGTACATTTGCATGTGTTTGGTTTGCAAAATGTTTGTGAATTAATTAAATTAATTAAACAACTGAAATCTCAAGGAATTGAAGTCTTATAAAATTGGTCAGAATGTGTAACTCTAAGTGATTAGTGAAGGATATTGAAACTAAGTTGAAATATTAAACTCTAAGTGATTAGTGAAGGATATTGAAGTTTTTTGAATATGAAATTGACAGGAATATTTTTATACTACACTAAATAGTCAATTGCAAGATTTATAGTATTTCAATTCATATTAAATATGAATATTATCATATTTTATACTACACAAATTACCGTTTGAGCTCATAGTGTAATTAATGAGATCATAATCTACATCGTAGCTCCTTCATAATTAGTTAACTTGATTGTTCACTGTTAGGAAAGAAGAAGACCGTTGAGAACCATATGCAAGTAACGAAGAAGACTAGTTCGACAATGAAAAAGGAGACTAAAACGACAATTGACAATAATCATCGTTTCTTTATTTCTACTATCAAGCCTGGTGTCATCACAAAGTCAGGTCTGGTAATTAAGTAGTTCTATCGACCCTAAATCTTATATGGTAACTGAAAGAATTTGCAGATATGAATTTTGATTTATTCACATATATCGGGTAACTTTTGTTTAATGCAGTATCTACCAGTTGAATTTTCAATACAAAATGGTTTAAAACGCGGTGTAGTGGCTCTTAGAGATGATAAAGGTAGATCATGGAAAGCTCGTCTCAACAAACACAGTAGCCACACTTTTTGTGTAGGATGTGGCGGTCTTAGAGATTTCTGTAATGCGAATAGTTTGAAGGAAGGTGATACATATAAGTTTGAGATCATTGAGAATGAGAAGGACAAACTCCCGTCGTTCACATTTCTTGTACGGTACTTTCTGTATCTTCGATTGATTAGTGGTTTAAATATTCGTGTGTGTTTGATTTATGTTATGTTGGATTTTTGGATGATCATAGGAAAGACAACTTGTTTGGTTTTGGATCCTGAATTAGTTCTTGGAAGAAAACAGATAAAATTCACTTCAACAAAAATTGCAAGAAACATATATATGTCAATAAATTTCAAGATTTACACAATAAATGTTAACTGGATGACAAAGATAGGCTCACATATTTCTTGTGTAGCTTGAACGTTAACCCGATTGCAAAGATAGGCTCACATATTTAACGATGGAACCAAAAATGTCACTTTCAGAACAAAAATAAAAATAATAATAATAAATAAAGAAATAAAAATTTGAGGGATAGGAACCATTCTCTAGCTAAAGTTCAAAATGGTTGTAGATTAATAAAATCAAAGTTTGAGAATCTGGACAAATGAAGAGATTGAGATTGTTTTGTATGAAGCATCGGATTTGGTTAGCGATTTGACGAAGGATCAGTTTGGGAATTATAAAGTCAGCTTTGCATTTGAGGCCAGAATCACAACTGTTTTAAGTTTAGTTCCTATAGCACAGATGGCAAAATTGTGAATTTATATATATATATATACAGATCGATACATCTGCAGAAGAACTATATATCATCCTCAATGAGTTATGAAGATATTAGCAATGAACAAAGTTATACATCTTTCAGTCTCATAGCCAATAAAACGCAAACTCAACCTCAGAACCTGCAAATAACAAAGAATTTCTGCTATGAGTTATTATAGTTGCATTTGCTTTAATTTGTGATTTCAATCTTAATTTAATTCTCATACATACCATAGGGGAGACATGACTGTTGGTAATAAGAGAACAATCAAGTAGAGGCAGAGCCAAAACAGATCAAAACAGAGAACAACAACTTTTTTAACTCATTCAGATCAAGCCAAAACATAAAATAGGTAACTCAAATAGGGAACTCAATACTAAAAGTTATTACTTGCTAATTGGGAAAGTGATCAAAGTATTGTAAACATAATAAAAAGGTTATAACTTATAACTCCCAGTTGAAACATTTACTAACAATACTGTGAATATTTAGACAAATAATTTATCTGATGTTGACTGACTCAAAGATTGAATCAGCTCAAATCTTCCAACAATGACCAAAATGAAAATGTAGAATGTAAGACATCATATCTGGTATGTGTAGCATATGAAATATGAAATGATACCTTTGATGACTTCTATTGTTTTCTGAAAGATTTATCCATACTTTCAAGAAAATTTTCCTTGACAAACTGCAGTTGGTCAACGACTCTGTTGACGTCTATCCGGTGTCTGGGCAATTCGACTGAGCAAGCAGTCCCAATTCGATACACTGAAGTCAAGCACTCCTCTATTGGCCCGTATGTTTCACATTCAAACGTATCTGTACTTATAGTTTCCTTTTGTTTTGTTTCGAATAAAACAGGATCAGTTATCTCCATAACTTGATGTGGTATAGCCATCTTCACATAATCATGAAGATTTAAACTGTTACTAAACATGTCGTCTGTAGGACGTTTTCCCGTAAACAACTCTAGTATGAGAATTCCGAAGCTGTAAATGTCACCATAGGGTGACATCTTACTCCCCATTCCATATTCTGCATATTTTACACATGAATAAAAGATTAGTTCCTAAATGAACAATCTTACTTCATTTTATGTTTTGTTGTTTTCTTTATGTAGACACATAACCTATTCAAACAGATTTAATAAAGTGATTTATTTCTAAAATTAACCATTGCTCTTGCAAACAAAAAAAAAAGATACCTGGAGCTGCATATCCAACAGTTCCTTTTACTCCTAGAGAACTGTTGTGGCTTGTAGACGAATCGTGTGTAGTCTGTTGAAGGAATCTTGCCAAGCCGAAATCACCAAGATGAGGTACCAAATCTGAATCGAGCAAAATGTTACTAGGCTTGATATCACCATGAACCATTGGCGATCCACACTGGTGATGAATATAATCTAAAGCACTAGCCACATCTATTACAATATTCAATCTTTGTAGAAAGTTTAGGTGTTTGGATGACTCCATGTTGTTCTCCGGACCAACTATTGGATTCGGATGCAACCAGTCCTCCAAACTTCCATTAATCATATAAGAATAAACAAGAGCCTTAAAATCGTTCCCTTGAAAGTCAAGAGTTGAACAAGAAGTTATGATTTTCACAAGATTCCTGTGTCTGATACTTCTCAAAGCTTCACATTCTGCAGTAAAAGTCTTGTCAGCACCATGAACTGCTAGTTTTATTACCTTCACAGCAACAGTTTCAGGTCCATTTTTTTGGTACAATATCGCCTTATAGACAGAACTGAACTTTCCAGAACCAATCAAGTTTTCCGATGAAAATCCATCTGTTGCTTCGTGTAAGATTCTATAAGAAAGTTGTTGGAAGTTTTCATTGTCTGAATTAGTCCCCGAGAAAACCTTCTTGCTATATTTTCGTTTGCAAATTAAATACAAGACCAAAGCCACAACTAGTACAAAAATCACGCTAAGTATTGGAATCATGATTATCAAAGAGCGAGAAATGTTGTTTTTCTTAGATGATTCTCGATCAATGGAACACTCCGGCAACTGAAATTCGGGCAATCCACCGCAAAGCTTATCATTTCCACTAATGAAAACTTTGCTTATGTTTTCAAAAGCTCCTTTTTCCGGAAACTTTCCCTCAAAACCATTGAAAGATAAGTTCAAACTTTTGAAGAACGCAAAATCTCCTAGGTACTCAGGGATGATCCCGCTTAAATTGTTGCGAGAAAGATCAAGAACTTCTAGTCCTCTCAACGAACTAAACGTCGATGGAATTTCACCTTGAAAGGTGTTCCCAGAAATGGAAAGTACAATCAAACTCGTGCAAGCTCCAAGACTAGACGGAATTACCCCCGACAACATGTTGTTCGAAACATTAAACGAAACCAAATTCCGCAACTTTCCTACTTCGGAAAGAAGAGTACCCACAAAATGGTTGTCAGAGAGGTCTAAAGATGTTGTCAAGGAAGAAAGACTGAATATTTCCTTCGGTATGAACCCACTGAGATTATTTCTAGAAAGATCCAACAGCTGCAAGCCTTTACAGTTCGATAAACTAGATGGTACCGGTCCTACAAGATTATTAGTGTGTAAAAAGAGCCTGCTCAATAGGGTGAGATTTCCTAAAGACGACGGTATAGAGCCTGATAATAAGTTTCCGCGAAGAGACATTGCACCGACATTTATGAGATTCCCAATTGAATCCGGAATTGTACCACTGAATTGGTTGGAGAATAGAAACAATCTAGTAACCTTAACTAGTTGCCCAATCTCGTAAGGGATACTTCCCGAAATCAAGTTTCCTCCTATGGTTAGATCCGTAAGTTGAGTAAAGTTAAACATCGATTTTGGCAAAACTCCTCCAAGATTATTAGCACCGAAACCTAAAATACTTAAGTCGGTACAGTTAGCCAAAGAGGATACAAACTTTAAGTCATCAAATTTCTCATTTCCAAGCTGATTATTATTAACTGCAAACCTCGTCAGTCTTGTTAGCCGATCAAAACTGGGTATGCTTCCAGTAAATTCATTTTCGTTAAGTGCTAGCACTTCAAGATTCGAGGCATTAGATAATGAAACTGGAATAAGTCCAGTGAATTTATTTATTGGAAGGTTTAGAAATACGAGTCCAGGAAACCTTTGTGCAATGTCTTGTGGCAAATTCCCGCCAATTTGATTGTTGGGCAGATCTATATTCGTCAAAGATGAAATATTGAAAAACGAAGGTGGTAAAACGCCTGAAAGGTTATTACTTGCGAACCCAAAAAACCACAAATTCGACAACTGGCCTAGAGTATCTGGAATACTTCCATGAAAGTTATTTCCTAAGCCTGATATATACGTAAGGGACGTAAAGTTTCCAATAAACTTGGGTATTTCTCCTGTTAGGTTATTCGAGTGGAGATTTATAAACAAAAGCTTATTCAACGATTCAAACTCATTAGGAAAAATACCTACAAAATCGTTCCCACCCAGATCAAGATCGACAAGATTTAGACACTGAGATATATTTGAAGGAATTTCACCTGATAAAAGATTATTCGAAATTCCTAGCCTTCTTAATCTCGATAACCTGCCAACTTCTTGTGGGATGTTGCCTGTGAAACTATTGTTGTGTAACAGCAGCTCTCGAAGAAACGACAAGTTACCAACTGCAGGTGATATTGAACCTGAAAATCCACCTGACCACAAATTGAGGGTGACAACTCGTTTGTGCCTTAGACTACAAACGACACCTGTCCAGTTGCAGAAATGGGTCGAATCGTTCCATGTAGGCATGATCTGATATGGGTCGGAGTTTATATGTGCCTTGACTGATAACAAGGCCAAACGATCGGTCTCATTTCCAGAATCGACAGAAGAAATCGAGGGGATAAAACAAAACAATAAGATACAAGAAAATGATTTTATATTTATCGAACTCTGAATTTTTATCGATGCAATCATCTTTACAGAATCTTGGTTTTGTATCATACAGCGAAACAGGACACTGATTAAATCGAAAAATTGTTTGGAGTTCAGATTGTGATAAGAAATTTCTTGATGAGCAACACAATAAACATGAATTAGTAGATCTGTTGTGCAATCTTTTAATTTATTGCATTAATAAGACTAAATATCTAAATATGGTATGAACGCTTATATTAAGGTGTCAATCTGTCATTTTTATAATCCAACAAGTTTTGTCCAAATTCTCTTGGTTTATACAAATTTTATTGCCATATGTCTTCATCATGACAGTTTATATTCTTCAAAGTTTGAAGTCGTCTAACAGGAAGTCTATGATCACATTAATTTAAGAGGTGAATGAAGACTTCAGGTGTAGTGAGAATAACATTTAGAGTTATGATTTTGACATGTTTGACTTTGACAAATTAAGAGGTCTTGATTATTAATAAATCAAAAACCATAATTAGTTGCCACTTGCCAACAAACATTTGTTCTTGCTAAGATAGCAAATTAAAAATAAAAAATAACCTACAGTTGATAACGATAAAAAAAAGGTAGTGATATATTCACAATTATTTTTGATAAATCTACTAAAGTTGTGCATAATTAATGTGTACAGTACAAATTTTTAATGCACATATCTGTTGAATCTATCAAAAACAATGGTGGATATCATCACCATAAGAAAAATGTACTTTTGAACTCGTACATTTTATCTATTTTAAAAAAAAATTAAAACAATAATAACAGCTCTAAAAGTTATCAATAATTCTTTTAAAACATATATTAATAATAATGACAAAAGTTCATTAAAATATGGAAATTTTTGAAAGAACAAAACCCCTACATTCTTAAAAATTAAATATATCAAAAATCGTTAGTCAAAAAATTATAAAAATTGCACCATAAAAATTAGCGTTTTTTCCTCTTCGATTTAAGATCCCACAAGGTATACTTTCGACGAATTTTTTTTTTTTCATTTTTTGGTGGGTTTTGAAAATTTTTAACACATGTCTTATAAACAAATAACACATGTGTTAGCACCGACTATCGATTGTAACACATGTGATAGTCGTTAATAACACATGTAATAGCCGCGGGTAACACTTTTGTTAATACATCATAACACATGTGTTAACCCACAAAAAATGAAAAAAACTAAAAATCATCGAAAGTATGCCTTGTAGGATCTTAAATCGAAAAGGAGAAAATGACGATTATTATGGCGCAATTTTTATAATTTTTTGACTCACGGATTTTGAGATATTTAATTTTTTTAAAAAAAGTGGGGAAAAGTGAATTTTTGCCACATGGCGCATTCTTATTGATACTTCCATACTTCTAAAAATTTCCTTACTTCCATGAACTCACCTCTAATAATAATAATGTACATATAGCAAAATAAAATCTATGGTCTTCTTGAAATTTGATTTATTTATACAATTATTTTATTTTATACATATTTAAAATATTTAAATAGGTCTTTTGTTAACAAAACCACTGTATTTGTAAGTATTTTCTATGGAAATTTTAAATGTATCAACATTAAAGAAATCTTAAATCTCTGATCATTCCACTAGTTCTTTTAATACTTGATAAATCTAATGATTTATAAGTTTTAATTTGTATTTAAAAAGATTTGTAACCACAACAATAAGTAATACATTGAAAAATTGACATTGTGGTAGGTCATAGCTCCATTAATTCATATATACTCAATTGCTTTGAAATTCATGCCCAATTCAGGGAGTTAATGATTTGGGGAACTTAGAACAATAACTATCTATAAATTAATTCTTATATAAATTAAATAAAATCAATATAATAATGGATTTGATATCTACGAGAAAAAATACAACGTAACTTGCATAAAATAAATACAATCGCATGTTGAACTCTCAAAAATTTCATCTATTTTATACTACACTAAACAGTCAATGGCAAGATTTATAATATTCCAATTCAGATTAATATGAATATTATCAAATAGAATATTCACTTTAATGATAAAAATATTCAAGAAAATTTATTTTTTCTCCATCTCAATTTTATTATTTACGGATGAAAAAATACACAATTTAATAAAAAGAAATCATTATACTTTATTTTTTGTAAAATAATAATTTTATCCTTAATTTATTACTCACTTTTTTTACATATTTTATATTGGAGAGCAATAAAGAAATTTTAATTAATTATCTGATATAATTTTAAAAGTAAACAATCAAATTGATACTTTAAAAATGAACACGTGAACTATAAATTTGAAACGGAAGAAGTGTATGTTTTCCATTTTATATATGTATCTATCTATGTATATAAAACAAGGTTTTGGATTGCTTATGTGTCAATCTCCTATTAATTTGAGCTTATGTGTCAATTTCTTAGGAACTAACCTTATTTGTCATTTAATCCTCCATGCCACCTCACCTTATCAATTTTCACTTTTTTCTTTAAATTTAAATATCTTATAAATTGTAAATCAATAAATTATAAAAATTACATCATTAGAATCAGCGTCATTTTATCTTTAATTAGAGATCTGACATGATATACTTTCGACGAATTTTTTTTCTTCCTATTTTTAACGCTGATTGAATATGTAACTTTTATAATTTATTCGCATACGATTCGTGAGATTTTTTGTCATTCTTATTTGAACTCACCCCTTATTGGTTGACCCAAACTGATGATGAAGAGTTTTGAATAATTTTGGTTATTTGGTTTTTTAAATGTTGTCAGCCATTGTCTACATGTTTACATGTGGCTTTTGAACTCTTGCAACCTATGTTTAATTTACTACGTAATAATTTCAAGGCATGGGTTTTACTATCAGTATGCAATCCTATCATATTTTTATGTTGATGTTGGGTACAGTCTATTGGTAATATGATTAACCTTTTGATTATCTTTTTTGGCATGGTCACAAACACCTACTTTTATTGACATACATGTTGTATACCGTTGAGAACGAGTAATCGTTTTTATTGAAAATGAGAAAATCAGTTTTGAGATGAAATTTTATATATTTTGATTTAGGCAAAATTTTGGTTAATCGTAAAGTATAAGTTCCACATTGTTGAACTATTTCAATACTAAGTGATTCTTCTTTTTCACAATTTCTTTAAGAAGCGTAAATTATTAGTTTTAATAGTAACAGTACCGATGTTGCATTATCTTAGCATGTTAGATTAATTGTGATTTTTGAAGTTTAAAGGTTGTAAATGTATAAAGTTTGTATGTTTACATGATATTATTATGCTTAAAACCACCTAAATCATTATCAACCTTAATATGTTGAAACTATATTTGACACGTTAGTTATTTATTAAACTGTTTGAAATCGTATTTTTAAACGGTCGTGCATCGCACGGGCTCAATGCCTAGTATATATATATATATGATAAAAGTAGTCAAGAGCCAATATATAAGAGGGTATTCAAGGGTCACATATTACTTATCAAGTGTAATTAATTATTAACAAAGAGTACGTAGTAAGTTTTAATTACCACCTAACGTGACTTTTGAGATTACACTTAAACTCAGCTCATAGCTACCATACCACACTGTCAATCAAAGAAAGCCATGACCTCAGTTTCTTCAACTCACTTCTTCAAATTCATCAGACCAGGCTTAAAAATTAAATCTGTAAGCACTTCATTTTATATATCCTCAAGAAAGTTAGTAATTAACTTAATTAATAGAAATTTGTTATGTTCTAGCTCTGTTCAAAATATATGATTATTATGATACATTTTACAGTCGATTCCAAGATCTTTCTGGAGGAAACTGAACGAAAGGAGTTGCAAAATAGCGACACTGAAACGAGGGCGTCACGAATGGTCGGTCCACATTAGTGACGAAGGTGTTTTTTGTGATGGTTGGGAGGAGTTTGTGAGAGATAATGGAATTCAAGAGTTTGACTTTATTGTCTTCAAACATCAAGGACACATTGTGTTTGACTTTATGGTGTTTGACGAATCTATGTGTGAAAGACAATATCCTCCAAAATTGTTCGACGAAATGGATGTTGAAAAGCCTCTCATAGAATCTGATTCAACCAACACATATGGTATGCTCTGTTCTATTGTACTAGATGCTTCACAGGTTGTACATTTCACTTTTGTGAATTATTTTGTTTCTTGAAATTAATTATATTCTAGAAGTTAATTTTTTGATTTATGTGTTTTGATTTTAATGCAGTCTTATAAAAGGTTTTTAATTGCCATATGCAATTGTTTTATTTAGTTTGTTTTTATGTTATTACTTCATCTGCCCCTGTTCTGTTGTCCCCAATTATATTTAAGCTTGTACTATAAAACTAAATTATAGTAAAATTATTTTGGTTGTTAATTAGAGAGGTCGAAGGTGGTCAAAAAGCAAAAGAGGAACAGGACTTCATCTAAAAATGAAGACAGATTACCGCTTGATGATGATCGTTGTTTCACGGCTACAATGAGACCTTCTTATATCAAAACGTATATATTGGTAAGTCTAATTTCAGTTACTTGTACTTTAGCTTAAAATATGAATCATACACGTTTTGCAGCATGTTCCTACAAGTTTTGCTAGATCAAATGGATTACTTACGGGAACAAGGCGCACTCGAGTAGTTCTAACGGATGAAGCACAAATGACTTGCCAAGCAACACTCGATAACCGTAGATCATCTCAACTTCGTCTAGTTTGTTTGCGCCCATTTATAATCAAAAATGATTTGAAAGTCGGAGATGAGTGTACTTTTGAGCTCATAAAACACGGAAAAGTGCCCGTTTTCAATGTTGTAATACGTAAGTTTTATCTATCATTGTGTAATTAATGAGATCATAATCTATATTGTAGCTCATTCATAATTAGTTAACTTGATTATTCACCGTTAGGAAAGAAGAAGACCGTTGAGAACCATATGCAAGTAAAGAAGAAGACTTCGACAATGAAAAAGGAGACTAAAACGACAATTGACGATAATCATCGTTTCTTTATTTCTACTATCGACCCTGGTGTCATCAGAAAATCGGGTCTGGTAATTAATTACTTCTATCAACCCTAAATCTTATATGGTAACTGAAAGTATTTGCAGATATGCATTTTGATTATTCGCATATATCGGGTAACTTTTGTTTAATGTAGCATCTACCAGTTAAATTTTCAATACAAAATGGTTTAAAATACGGTCAAGTGGTTCTTAGAGATGATAAAGGTAGATCATGGAAAGCTCGTCTCAACAAACAAGGTAGGCGCACTTTTTGTGTAGGATGTGGCGGTCTTAGAGATTTCTGTAACGCAAATGGTTTGAAGGAAGTTGATACGTATAAGTTTGAGATCGTTGAGAATGAGAAGGACAAACCTCCGGTCATTCACATATCTTGTACGGTACATTCTGTATCTTCGATTGATTAGTTGTGTAGATACTCGTGTGTGTTTGATTCATGATAGTTTATTTATCTGTTGAAAGAAATAAATTGAAAATGTAACATTTCTTATTAAGATTTCTCCTTACCGAAGTTAACTGCACATTTCATATAAACTTCGGAGTAGTAGATATGGAATAGGAAAAATGTTAAGAGAGTCAAATATGATGTTAGCTTTATATCACGGGGACTTATTATGTATATTTAATAAAGTTGAAAGTTGAATATGTATATTATGAGCTTGATACACTTGTACACTTATATCTATCTTTGACATAAACTTCATTATATATATATATTTAAATGTGCAAGTGTATCAAGCTCATAATATACAAATAGTAACATATTCTGTAGTGCAAAACATTCAAACAATAAATTTTTGTACTGTCAACTAATTAAAAAAAAAACATCTATATTATACATATTCAACCTTCAACTTTAGTACATATACACAATAAGTCTCCGTGATATAAAGCTAACATCATATTTGAATCTATTAACATTTTTCCTATTCCATATCTACTACTCCGTAGTTTATATGAAATATTTATTGTAGTGAACATAGACTCGACTGTTTCTCGAAAAGAGGACAACCCATACTTCATCGGCGAAGTGAAGGGCTCCTACATAGAAAAGTCAATGCTGGTAATTTGAAACATTTACTACATTCTCATTACAAAAAAAATGGTGATCAATGGATAATATGGGCAAAAGTTAATAACAATTGTCGTGCATATATGTAGTATTTGCCAGGTAAATTTACCAAGAAGAGTGGATTATTCGACAAAGAGGAAATGATTCTCAAAAACGTCAACGATGAAAGGTCATGGACTGTCGAGTTAAAGGGCTCTATGAACCAGTACCGTTACATAGGACGAGGATGGAAAGATTTTTGTGTTGCAAATGGCTTGGAGGATGGAGATCTTTTCAAACTTGAGCTCGTTAGCAATGGTGAAAAACCTGTTGCAAACTTCTACTTTTTGAAAATCTGTAAACGATGACAGGACTTTAGTGATGAGTATAATAAGTATATTAATTGGTTTGTTAACTTATTTTGACAAGACCCATGTTTTAAAGTTGCTATAACTTTTGTGTGTCCATCCAAACCAATGTCTATCTACCTTATAATTTTTTTAATTTAATTTAGTTATAATAGTAATAGTATGTAGAAAGTATGTATATATAAATACCAAGTCCATCCAAACCAATGTCTATCTAGCTTATAATTTTTTAATTTTAGTTATAATAGCAATAGTATGTAGAGAGTATGCATGTATAAATACCAATAGTGCATAATGATCATGTAGGTATACAAATAAACACATAAAAAGTTATGTTCATATTCCACTAAAATAAGTATTTATTTTTATGTTACAATTAATTAAACGAAATTTAAATGGATAAATATGTTATTTGATCGGTGAAGAATATCACTAGTGTAAATTTATAAAACATTAAAATTGTGTATATAGTCAAAGTGAACATTTTGACTGATACAAACTAAGTAATAATTTCTCAAAATCATATATTTCTAAAAAATTTGTAGATCTCTCAAATTAAAAGTTTTTAAATTAAATATATGTCACCATTATTATTCTAGCAAATCACTGAAAAATCATAGCTCTCGATTAATCGATCCCTACTCAATTGCTTTGAATTTAATTAATGCTAGAAATTAATTTTATGATCTGGGGAACTTAAAACGCAGAGTATCTATGAAATTTTTAATGGAGTCCAGACGATAAATGTTTTTATATTTGTGAATGTAATCCTCCTTTTTTCCCCTGGTTTCTTGCTATAACTTTTTATATATAATATTTTTTAATAAAAATAAAAATTGATTTATATCAGAATGAGCATATAAGTCGAATTAGGCTTTCTACATAGAAATTAGCCTTGTTCAGTTTAAAATGCATCATTTAAACCAAACTTATTCGCTCAATACAATATGAACATACCTATAAATAAATAAAATTAAAAAACATTCGACTCTGAGTATTTAATATCGTGTTATCAAATATGTTATATTTATTATCAAAACGATTGTTCCTTTGATAATTAAAAAAATATCATATTTACTAGCGGGGGCGGAGCGACTTCAGGGTAAGCGAGGTCAAGTGTCCCCGATGATCTAAATTTTTTTTAATATATTTATATTTATATATGAATTTAGTGTAATTGAATGTTTCTTTCAATGATTCATTTTGTAATTCGTAATAGATATAACCAACTTAACCCTCAACATTATACGTCATTTTAACATTTATTTTTCTATCAAACAATAACAACAATGAACTAAAAGAAACACGCCTATATTTTGCTCTGTGAAATACTACTTGCTATTTGATCAATATACATTTCAATTAATTTTATGTTATAGAAAAACAGTGACTGCCCTTAAGTTTATAAAGATTTGTATCTTGAACTTTTGTTTTACTAACTTAATTTGACATACTCGTGGGAGAACTAAAACTTTTTTATAGATTAATTTTGAATATTATTTTTTATTATTGCCTACTAACTTGATAAAGAAAATAAAAGCTTTGATTATATTAATGTTTACAAAAATAAGATGTTGTTCGCTCTCTCATTTATAAAATTTATATTTCAGATTTTATAGTTTTGAAAACTCGTCTTTTTCAAAACTATAAAATAATAAAAGAAAACACGTTAACTCAGTCGTTTTAAACTATTATGTTATTTATTGATGTATATTAACAATTTTATCAACGGTTTGAAGATATTTTATACTACTTCTAATTCAAACTTTTTTAACAAAAGATTTTACCCCCGTCAAGACAAATGTCTGAACCAACCCGACACTGTATACTAGACTACTCTGTATACTAGACTAGTTATTAGACTTCAAATCACCAACCCTAAATTTGGACTTAAATTAGATTGCCAACTACCGTTAATGTTAAAATATGATTCATTGTTAAAATGCATTTTTATTTTATTTGATGATAGTTTAGTATTTAAAGAAAGTAATAGTATACAAATAAATGTGTGAATAATAGTACTACAAGACATCTTTTGATGTGCACAAACACATAGTTACATTTTTGTTTTATGCACAATGTTTAATACATTAAGGGCACGTTTAATTTGAGTAACGGAATCATTATGAGTATGAGAATGATAGTTAAATGAAATGTGAATGAGTATGAGTGGGAATCAAATCTTAAACCCATCTATATTGATGAGTTTGAAAAAAAAAATTCACTTTCAGAGTTTCATTCTTAAATTTAAAAATCTATATACCTAAACCATTTATCTTGTACTAGTGTTTTTCATCCCTGTTACCATTCTCATGTATCAAAACCTTCCGATTAAAATCAACCCGAATGCACTATCGTGGTGAATTTATAAAAAATTGTATTTCACGACTTATCTCTACTTCACTAGTATCGGATGTTTGTGCTTGAATTTTGGTACGACACGTAAATTATTTGGTGAGTAGGGATATACTGTGAAACACTATTTAAATTATAGTTTTCATGTCACTATATTTAGAGGTTCACGAAATTTACAATCAAATAATATAAAAGAAAAACACACTCAAACTTCTAAGCATGAAAATTAGAGCAAACACATAATTGTTCAGTGTGTTTTTGGGCTTTTTTATAAAAGCTTTCTGGGTGTTGCTGCCTTGCTGGGCTAGTCCTTGGGCTTTCTCTAAATAACAGTCTTTTTGTCGGTTATACAAATATAATATAATACAATTGAAAGAACAACATTTTAATTTATGATTTTGATCATGATTCTTTTAAATGCATTTTTAAAGTTTTGAAATCTGTTTTGAAACAATAATCCAAACACTCTCCTAATTTTAGACATACACATAAAATTATCAAAATAAAAATAAATAAAAAACAAAAAACAAAACAAACCAAAAATAAAAACAAATTGACGAGAATTTCAATAATTTTACGTTCTATAAGCTCAAACTAACTTTTTAACATATTTTAAGTGTCTTATTTTTTTTTCATGATTATTAGCCAAATGAACTGAACTTTTTTAAAAAGACGTGATATAATTTAGGGTTATGTTAACCGAAATTCATAAGGCTTTTAATAAGAAAATTTTACATGCATAATTTATTGTATCTTTAATAAAAATTTAGGAGGTCAACATAAATTCAGGGAGACAAGAAGTTTGTTATAATTTTAATACAACTAATCATACATGTCTAAATATTTTAATAAAAACATTAAAGGCTCTTTTTATAATTTTCATTAAATTTAATAGTATTAAATCACATTGTACAACTTTTTAATGCATCACTTTTTGTGTATGCATAAAAAATAATTGTATACTTATCACTTTTATTATGTCTTCAAAAAATTTCAAAATTTTCATGTCAAACGTACTTTTGCAAAGAAAAACATAAATGTATAGTTACACCATTTATTTTGATACTTCCAATATAATATAATATTATATTATTTTATTTAATAAGAATGCATACACATTAAAGGTCTTGAATACTATAATGTAAATAGCTTAAACCAAAAATGGGTTATCAAAGAAAACAAAAGGTAAAAAACATTCAAAATTAAATGGAAAATGAAAATTGAAAAATAATATTAAAACGCAGAGAGACAGATCTTGAAGTCCCCATTTACTTCAGCAATTAAACGTTAGTTCGCCTGTTACACCTTCTTCATACACTACCAAACATTCATTCCATCATCACTTCCCCCACAAAATTGATTTCAAGATTCTTATTATTATCTGAAAAAAAAAAGAAATGGATAACGGTGTTCCATATTACAATAAAAAGGAGGGAGTACAATTACCCACAACAACAAAAACTAATAAATCAGATAAACGTTCCAGATCATCATCATCATCTTCAAGATCATCTTCTGTACCTTCACTTTTTTTAGCTTTTTTTTCTTGTCTAGCTTGGCTTTATATTGCTGGCAGGTATACCATTTTTAGTTTACTTTATTAAATTTTGAAACTTTAATCACTATGGACTTGTATAGTTGGTTAAAATCTATGCTTTTTGGGGGGTTTGTATGATTTGATCTTTTTATGTACAATGTGTGTGTTTTAGTATTGAATTTAACAATTTCTGGATGTTTAATTAAAAAAGGTAATTTTTAGGGTTTTATTTGATATGATCATGATTCATGATAATTAATTACTTGTAATTGCTTATAGTTTTAATTACTGTATATAGTTTGTGGTTTGTTGGAAGATTTGATTTGATCATGTTACAATACAATATGTGTGTTTGAGACTGAATTTGACAAATTTTTTGGATGTTCAATTACAAAGCTGTCATTTATATGATTAAAATTTTGGTAGTTGGTTATAATCGTTTTTCTGTGGCTGGTTATAATTGTTATTGTATGATTTGTGTACTGTTGGAAGATTCCATGATATTTGGATAAATTATATCTGGTGAAATTTAGGGTTTGTAATTGGTGGATTATTGAGGGTAATTGTGGAAATTGTTATCATCCCCAAATTGAAGATAGTTATGAGCCTGAAAGATGTGGTTATATTTGATTTTATTAGGTTATGGCAGGATGCTGAGAACAGAATGCTGTTGTCGAATTTGCTTATGAAGAATTCTGCTGAGGTTTGCTTCTAATCTATTTTAGTTTTTTAGATGTTATATGAATGAACATAACGAATATAGATGCACCATTACGTATTTTTTTTCTTAGAGAAATTATCAATTTATAAGTACATTAGTAAATACTGGTCAAAACGCTCATTAGTAATTATTGCTATTGCTATGTGAGCATTTTGCTCTTATTGCTCCCTCTCCTTATGAAATTGCAACATTTGATCTGGTTTCTAAAACACGTTTTACTAAAGTTATATAAATGAATACTATGGACCCAAAACAACTGTGTCAATTACTCTTAATAATTTTCACGAAATGGAAGGAATTTGGTGTAGTTTATATTAAGATTTCTTTCGTTAATCTTTTTTTTTTTTTTTTGGTTGTGTTATATGGCAGAGACCAAATGTTCTTACAGTTGAAGACAAGCTTGTGGTCCTAGGATGCAAGTAAATTTGATTCTTTTTACTTGTATAATTACAAATATGTTACATCTTTAGATTTACTTCTTGACATGCTAATATTTGTTTCTTTCTTTTTGTGTGAATCTTTGTTCTACAGGGATTTAGAGAGAAAAATTGTGGAAGCAGAAATGGAAATAACGTTAGCAAAGAGTCAAGGTTTTCTCAAGAACCAGTTGAAGCAACCTGGTTCCTCTTCCACCAAAAAACTTCTTGCAGTGATTGGTGTTTATACTGGATTCGGGAGTCGATTGAATAGAAATGTTTTCAGAGGATCTTGGATGCCAAAAGGTGATTACTTTTTGGTTTAGGAATATAGTCTCAAGATTAATATGCTAATTCATACATTTGTTTTGTACAGGTGATTCTTTGAAAAAGCTTGAAGAAAGAGGAATCGTCATACGTTTTGTTATTGGGCGAAGGTTGTCTATTCACTATAAGTACTTCCATATATTCCTATTATTTATGGGTGGATAGCTTTTATATTCACTAAGTTGACAAACAATGGTAACTTTCAACTGACCTCACAAATATTTATTACAAATTTAACTAAATAAAATCTGGTGTCAGATTGATTATGATATTGCCAGAATATCATAATATTTCTTCGTCTTGCACATACGAATTCAGAACAAAATCTTTACTAAGATTGTCAATGAAAGAAAAAAGATTAATGAATTCAACAAATTTTCTTAAGATTTTTAGTTTGATTGTCATTTTGGGAACTAACCAAAGTTAAGCACCGTTGAAATTTCAGTCCTAATCGTGGTGACAGCTTGGACCGCCAAATTGATGAGGAAAATCGTAAAACAAAAGATTTCTTGATTCTTGTAAGTTAATATTTTTATCTTCTTAGCTAATTAGCCAAATATCCTTTGTCCTATGATTAATATCTTTTATTATCACCTGTTTAATTCTTAGGATGGTCATGAGGAAGCTGATGAAGAATCACCAAAGAAAGCAAAGTTCTTTTTTAGCGCAGCAGTTCAAAATTGGGACGCAGAGTTTTATGTAAAAGTAGATAACAATATTGCCCTTGATCTTGGTGAGAATATTACCATTTGTTTCTGTATTAAAAGGCACATATTTATAACCCATCAGATTGTGTTAGAAACTTTGTTGTACTTACTTAGAGTCTTATTCTCAATTTCTCATTTCAGAGGGGTTGATTGAACTTCTTGAAAGCCGCCATGGTCAAGATAGTGTTTATATTGGATGCATGAAATCAGGAGAAGTGGTTGCTGAAGAGTAAGTAGCTCTCATTCTCTGTCCTGAGGGTCCCATCTCCGTTTCACCCGCATGAAGCGAATGGGACCGACAACTATGTCTCATATCTTTACACATCACATAATTGGGACCCGCATAATTTCTGAGTTTTCGTGTTAGCTTTTACCTGCTTCTTTTACAAATCCTCTTCCGTTGGGGTCTTATGAGGATTGCAACATAGAGTGGACATATAGTTTAGTGAATTTATTATCGTTAACTGATAGTCCAAAATACCCTTAAACAATGCCGGAAGAAGGGATTGGTGTGGCCCAAATTCAATTAACATATAGGGATAATGATATGAGAATGTATTAAACTTTACACGTTTTGCTATTGTATGAATTCATGGTTTAGAAGTTTTATTGTGTGTATTAAACTTACTAAATATCTCTAATGTATGTATTTATGTTGATTTTCGATACACAAAATAGAAACTTCCATACATAGATTAGACATTTTTTAGAAAGTTTAATAAACGCTACAAACTTATAAAACATAAAATATATACAATAGTAAAACGTGTAAACTTTAATACATTTTCATACCATTAACCCTAAAATATATCGTAATGATGATTATTTGCAAGCACGTGATTTAGCTTCAAATTTCCGAAAAGAACGGAAAGTGTTCAAATTTTATGGGATATCTCAAATGGAAATCTTTGCATGAAATTAATATTATTAATGTATGAACACCTCAAATCTTTTCAAAATATATATGTATTAGTGTTTATGCGTTCAATTTGTTTTTCTTAACCCAAGTGTGTTTGTCAATTGTCAGAGGAAAGCCATGGTATGAACCAGATTGGTGGAAGTTTGGCGACGAGAAATCGTAAGTATTTTAGCTTGTGATTGGAATTTTCTGAATATCACTTTACAGAATGGATTTCATGGTGCCCCTTGTAATTCAACATGTCCCGACCAGATTCTAAAGAGATTGTTTGTTAGGACTCTTTATGTCTCTAATATGACTCAAAACCTACATTTTTTATCCAGGTACTTTCGGCATGCATCTGGATCACTGGTCATTCTATCAAAGAATTTTGCTCAATACATAAACATAAACAGGTATGTTGTCCCTTGCAAGATATGAATCTTTCAGTGTAATTTGTGAGTAATCTTGATAGTCCTATCAAACAAATATCGATATCGATGCTATGATGAGTTATCTGTTGTGTTGCATGAATATAGGCTTTTGAAGAGGGGGCGAGCTATGTGAAGTATGCTCTTAATTGTTATAGTGTCTTAAAAACATTTTATTTGGACAACATAAAATCAAATAAAAAACACCAAGTTAATCTCTCAAAATTTAAATTAGAAAAGACTAGAATGTAAATCTTGAACTTAAACACACTGCAGTAGGTGGGCGTAAACAATTGTATGAGATTCATTATTGTATATAACTCTAGCTTTATAATGTATTGAAATATATGTTCTGTGTGTTGAGCCCAAACCATCTAATCCAGTTGACCATTCCTAATTTAACAGATATTAAATATTTTGGTTTTGCTGATTAGTATAAGACCATCCCGTCTTCTCTTTCAGCGCATCTCTAAAGAGTTATGCTTATGAAGACACTTCAATTGGTTCATGGATGATGGGCATACAAGCAACCTATATAGACGAAAATCGTATGTGCTGCAGCAGCAATCGACAAGGTACATTCAGAAGTCCCAGTCTTCCCTTTTGTGGAAAGTTTTGAATCTAAAGTACTCTTTTACCTTTGTTCATTACAAATTATTGATGATACTGATTCTGGTACACTAGTCCCTAGATATAAGGGTATAGTAGATTCTTGATTAATATTCCATCAAAAACTACATATAAAGTCAATTATTACAAATTTCATGATGACATGAAATACTATTTGGAAGTCCAGCAGTTTATAGTTGCGTTTGAATACCAACTTTTTCACTGAATGACAATTTGTTTCCAGATAAGGTGTGCTCATTGGCTTGATTGGAGGCTCAAGTATTCGAAATGATCTCTTTTCAGAAATGAGTTGGAATTGTTATGTAAGGATTCTACACACACTTTTAATTAAACGACACGCGTACTTCACGCAGATAAGAAAAATCTAGTTACCAAAACCTGACATTTTGTTCATGTACATGCAGGAACATGTATATTGGGTATATGAATAAATACAATGGAGAAAGGGGCAACACTGATCGGGCTTGAGAAATTCCGGCTTATCGGTTCTAACAAAGGTATAACCCCCGAAGAGTTTACAAGTAATTCATTTCCGTTTAGTAATACTATTTGGCTATGCAAGTCTCCGTATTTTGCTGTTAGGTGATACTCTTCTCTTGTGGCCTCATCATATTTAGGATTTCTAAGCATTTTCGCAAATTTTGTTCTTTGGGTGTGTTTTGGTTTTTCCTGGGTTGATGTGATTATTGTAGGGCCATTTTCAATAGAAACGCCAATGCTAGTTGCTTTATGACCGTCGAGATTAATCAATAGCAATGTGATCCCTGCCTGTAAAGTGAAAGACAATTCTAAGTTAGTACATTGAAAACGTGAAGTTCGAGAGTTGATACTTTTAGCTTTTATGTTTATACTTACTGAAGTTTTTGAACAATGAGCATAAGAACGTATTTTGTTTGTGCCGGTAAAACTTGTTGATAGAACATGTCTTCCCATTAGCCGGTGCCAAAGAAGCCCACTGCATTGTATAGAGTGGGTGTGAGATTTTTATTGCCGATTCATTAACTAAGGGGTTGAATCGTGATCAATTTATATTGTCTTGGTTGGTCCCTATCCAAAGCATGACCCACTGATTGGCATGTATTGTAGTTACTTGAGATAGAAAATTGGGTGGGTTGGTGGGTAATGGGTCAAAGTGGATAATTTTTTATAGGTTTGCTTGGGTTGACCTGAAGCACCTTCCTTAGATAACCAATGTGTCTAATATAAGTTAAAATGTTATAGTACTGCAATAATGATCTATTTTTTATAAGTAGAATAATTTATGTGTTGTGCATTAGAAATACACATTATGCAACTTTTGACTCATTTAACCTCTTTCTTTTAAGCTAAGTGTTTTAACATACCTACTTGAACTTTTAGAGATGAAAGGTAAATATGTAAATGGTTTGAAGTTTCAGGTTTCCCGACTTTCTCTGCTTTCCGCAACTGTAAACTTTTTTCCGATAACATAAACCTTTTTTTGAATAGCGATACGCTATAGTTACCAAAAACAGAAACAAACCAGCGATTAGGCTTATGACACACATCTAACCTTAGCCGAATTAATGGAAGTACCTGTAGTAATCGGGATTAGGAACAAAAGTGGTAGTGTTAAGAAGTCCATAGTTTCCTCCTATCAATGTTTGTCGACAATACGTTTTTGTATCGTACATTGATGCCATCCCAAGTTGATCCAAGTACCTATTTCGGTCACCCGAGATGCAAGATCACATTAAAATGTCAAGAACTAGTCACACATATCACACATAAGGCAATATAAATGTGATATAGTGAGCCTATAAACTATATACGACTAGAAAGTCTTCAAAATAGTCCTTAAATGGTGAAAATGTTATGAAGATGACGTACCAAAAGCCATACACGAAAGCATTAGAGACAAGATTATGACCACTATTATAAGCACCTCCTGCTTCACCGACCCAAGCCACCGTAGAAGTCCCAGATTTCTTCAGAATGTTTTGAAGGTCTCTAAACGGTTGTGATCCACCATCAAGATATGACGGGTCAAGTATCTTTTCAACCAAATGATCGTCGACACCTATTTATAGCATATTTCAATGAGTTAAGAGTGTAACTAGTTGTCAGAGTGTTCATGTTGTTATCTCTTTTGTCTATAGTTGTGAAAGTATCATAATCTTACCTGGACCTAGGTTATAAATGTGATGTGTAATCACTTGAAGGGAATTTGAAGCCCCAGTTACATAGTCGTTGAACCAATTTGCATCATAGAATCCTCCTGGTCCAAGAACTATCGGTTTTTCTTGAAATCCTTCGTATATCTTCTGCACTAGATTTTGGAGGCATATTGTATCTAACGCGTACTGTTTTGCTGTGACACTTGTTCCTATCCCGTTTCCACTTAATTCATTTCCTGAATTCTCATCAAATTACTTGACATAAATCTTCGATATAACTTGAGATGAGTGATAAGTATAGAAGCAAAAAACATACCAAGTTCCCAGCCACTAATAATGTAGCCCTTATTTGCGGTGTATCTTATAAGAGCTTCTGCATTGCTCGAGTCCCATGATCCTAACGTTGAACCATCTTGGCCTATTGTCCGACCAGTTAGCGCATTTAACCCAAACACGACCTTTGCACTATGAAAATAAAATTATACATCTTTACTGAAAATCATCAAAAATCAAATCTTTTTGTCTAAACACACGGCATATTATGCAATCAATAGATTCACCACCAACTTCCAAATAATCTTTTCAAAGAAAGGTACAAGTTATTATTTCTTTTCTTATGGCAAATAATTACACTCATAATAACCATTTGTCTCGAGTAAAACTCGAACACAGTCACAACTTTTTATTTGATTGATTACCTCCGTACTACTAGGCCAAATGATGTATATTTAATACTCTACACCTGTAGATTTCATTGAATTTTTCTTATCTGTATAATATTATGTCTACGCTGGTCAATAACCGTTGATTATTTCAGAATATATTAGTTTATGCCTAACAAATCATTAAAAACAGTGCAATAACCAATCGTAATATAATATAAATATAAATAGGTAATTAATAAACAAATGTATAATAAACTAACCCGGAATTTTTCAGGAAAATATTGAGTTGATCCCATCTTGACATGGTCAAACAACCATTGGTGAATCCAAGCATCACACTAGTGTTCTTCGTGAAATTAGGACATGGTTGTTGACCACCAATCTTTTCATAGACCACTTTGTCTTGCAAAGTGCCACCCAATCTAAGTTTCAATGGAGAAAATGCTGCATATATATATGATCACACTCATAATATCAAAACATTGCAAGTACATTTTCTTTGTTCAAATTGAGTTCAGTTTGTACGTACGTACCTTTAATAGCGTTAAACAAGATTTTGTTGTTAAGATCCTGCGAATTAATAGACAAAACTTAGAAAAAATCAACTAATCAAGGTTTATTATCAAAAGTATAGTCGATTACTAGTGACACAGTAATTTTTTTTATTTTTTTTAGAGACAAGTACCCATAGACCCCTACAACGAATACATGAACATATTTTTCACCAATATTTGCAATAGTCCAACCTCAGGACTTGAACCCACAACCTTCAAGTTATCGTATGGTTACATAAAACAAATTTTAATCATGTATACTAAAATTAGAAGAAAAAGAATTTGATTGGATTTAAAGTTTCCACAAACGAATGAATATATAAAATTGTTTCTAATTATTCTTCTCAGAACCCGTTCTTTGTAAAGATATAAACTTCAAACCTATTTAGCATAAAATAAACTCACCAGATTGAGAAGAGAAGCATTGCCCCAACTACAAGTTCCATAATCACATTTTTCTGGTGGCCACCAATCTAAAGTTGCACATATGAAGTCATCATCTATATAACCTATTGAACTTGACCCGTTTACGTATACGCTACCCTCAACAACATCAACCCTTAACGAGATAATCGTTTTCGAGCCAAAACATACCATGAGTAGCAAAAGTAACAATGGAGATCGACTACTAAACAATAAAGCCATCTGAAAAGTATTTCCCAATTTCCTTATGAAATTATACAATAGCAAGAAACTGAAACAAGTGACTATCTGAGAAACAAAACATTATCCAAACAAATAACAAAAGGTGAAAGGTGACACTTCCTGTCTGATTTCAACATTGATATGATATAACCAATTAATGACCTATTTATATGATAAAACAAGAGTATTTAATTTGTGTGTGTGTGTATAATTATATGACCATATATGGTGAGAGTTGGTGGTGGATTGTGAAAAAACAATCATTATATAATTTATAAGTCAATTGTTGCATATTGGATGTGTTTTCTTGAATGGATTGATTGCATATAATATGTTAAATTATATATTGATTGGTGCAATACATACTCCGGTCAGCTTTATGCTAATTTAAGATAATAATAAAATAGATGGTGATTATTTAGGCTTTCTGAAAATTGGTAGTTGTATAATCTTTTCTTTACATGAAAATAATTTGATACTCTTAACATATATGATAAATCACAGTTCTTAGGAATGTCTTTAAAAATAATCTTTTATGCTTAAAATAGTTGTATTTTATGGCTATAAATTTTGAATTGTTGAGGGTTAGTCGTTAATGTACTATTACTTATATATGCATTATATATTCTTCTCAACGATATTCCTTTAACATTGTTATTAATAAAACCCCTTTTACTTTTACTGAATAGCACATTAAGTCTTATTGTTAGAGTTTCGTATTATTGTTCTTATCCTATTAAGTTACTTACGATTAATATAGCTTCTTGTAGTACAAAAAGATAACTTTTAGTATAGATTGGGCCAGATTGAAGTGATCAATTCTAGCAGACACTCGTATCTTAATCTTAATTTATGCATACCTCTTATTAAGGGTTTACTTAAGAGATGGGCATGGAACGGGACTGATATCTAATCGTATCGATTTTTTTTTTTACTCTAAAGTCAGTACTGAATACCTGATTATTTGAAGTGGGAAGGTACTGATACGAGATTGGTACGGTAAAGTGGTACCATACCGGTTCAGTACCGCATTCGGATGAGAATCGTAATCAATGATCTCATAAGGTGTTTCTTCAACAATTATTTGATCTTCCTATATACCATACAATGCAAGCATTTGATAATCATCAACCATATAAATTGTTTATAGTCAAAAACATATACAAAAACTAGATATTAAGAAGCAAAACACAAATTGTTAACATTGTACGTAGTTAAGAAGTCAAAATCACTTACATGCTCTTTTCTTGTTTGATGATTAACATTGTGCTCTCATACAAATTATTAAGATAATTATTACCAATAAGTTATTTGATGAACCCCTTGGAGGTTGCTGTTGTATCTGACTATGATACAATTTGTGTATAAAAGTTTATAAAACTTAACCAATCACTTTATTTAATTCTCCGTATTCATTTAAGGTGCATCATATTAGTAACCAGGTTTATTTATTTATTTATGATTTAATTATCATATTAGCAAAACTGTTTATAATATATTTATAAAAGAAATCTAAATAAAAAAAAAATCAGAGTTATGTACTAACATGGGATCGGGTACTAAAACGGGAACTGGTACCGTACCAGAAATACTTCATTTGAAAATTGTTTATATAAGTACCGAACACTGTGTCATTTGAAATCGTTTGATACAAGTATGGTACGGTACTGGTACTGGACCGGTTCCGATGAAAAATCAGTAAAGTTGCTCACTCTAATTTATCCTATTAGCTTAAGCCTTAAAAATTTTAAGATTCAAAATTACAGTGACACTTTTCTATTTATTTAAAGAATATGAAAAATTCCTATTTATTAACTCAAATAATTTGAATAGTTTAAATCCACTTGTCTATGTTACATTTGTTAACTCACTTTTAAATTGATTATATATCCCAGTAGATCATAAATCAATTGAATGACGCCTTGTGTATTCTGTTAATATAAAGAATAATGTTAATTGACAAAATATAAAGCAACTATCAATATAATTTTGTGCTTTTCCAGTCGTGAAATTAAAAGAAATTGTTAGTTACACACTTACGCTACTATATAAATATCAAAAGTATTATACGCATAATATAAATATCAAAAGCATTATACGTATAAAATTTTCGACTGTTTACTATATCATCATTTTTCGAATTTAAAAAGAAAGGAACTTTCGGACACACAACCGCTGAAGTGATCAAGTCTTGAATGCCGGTCTTTGACTAGAGATGTGCGAAGCTGCCAGTTTACAATTATACTACATTATACGAGTACCCGACTAATAAAAATAAAAATAATGCATTAAACATTATTACGAAAGAGCTCTAGCTTATGTGAATCTCACATGTGTTATTAACTCACATGTCTAGTTTACAGGAATGGATAGATGCATTAGTTTGCCACATACGAATACGTTAACTTACAAGATATATTATATTATAATAAATAAATAGATAATAAATACAACATTACTATGATTTCAATTAGTTATAGAGAAGAGATAAGAACAAATACTATTGACAAGGTTCCAACTGGTGAGACAGGACCCAAGAATAGTAGGTTACCAAATTACCTTTTATTTAATTGATAAAGCATCCAATAACAAGTTACAAAATTTCAGTATTTTAAAAGCCTAAACTAACTATAATTTATTTAGTTTGTTGCTGTAACATGTTAACGTATGATATTTTTATACAATAAATGCAAAAAGCTACCCCTGTTGTAACCATTGGGTATTTTTAATTAAAAGCATGCGCATAGTAGTATACGATTGTGTAACACTCATTTTAGTACTCCAATATTTATTGGGGTGGTTAGAGGTTTATTTGCCTTCACTAGATAAAACTTAGACTCATGTTATTAGGCATCAAACCTTGATTGATATCCTTGTACAACTTGGCTGTATTTGTCAATTTCTTTGTTGTAAATTGATGTATTTTTTGAAATACTATAAATGTTATACATACGTATTCGATGTTTTTTGTTCGTAAAGTTAAATTGTTAGTGGAAATTTAGTGAAATACTAATAAAAGTGAAGTGATGAACAAAAATGCCATCACTTTTGAAAATTAACATTGGGCCCAGGTATCATCAAACAGAAAAGAACATGGTATCGTAGATCTAGTTAAACTACATCAAGCCCATTTTCTGATATCAGGCCTAGCCCCATGTATTTAAACCCAATCATATTGTTCCTTTTTATAATCGTAGGGCATGTTTGACATGGAGCTTTTCGGAGCTTTAGCTTTTAATTTTTGAACAAAAAGCTCCTATGAAAATAAAATCTCTGTTTGTCATGTACAAGCTGTAACTTTAGAATCTAACGAAAAGCTCGAATTTTCAAAGCTACTAGAAGTAGTTTTTCGTGAAAAGCTCCAAACATAAAGCTACAGCCTACAGCTACTTCACCAAACATACCCGTAATATATTTATATTTATTATTATTTATGTATATACTAAAAGATATATTTATTTTATTTATATATTAAAAGAGTATCAAAAATTGTTTGAAAATTTACATGTGACATATCTATCTATCTATATCTATATATATACTAAAGGAGTATAAAAAGTTGCTCTACAATTTTTCACATGGCAAACTTTTAAAATTTTGAGATTAAAAAATTTAAAATTAAATTAAATAAATAATCAAAGTTAAATAATGTTTGAATATAATATTAATTAATTAAAGAATCTACTAGTCCTATTCAAACACTAATTAAAAAATTATATTAAACTATCAAAATTATTAATTATGTTATATTAAATATAATAAAATTACTGTTATTAGTTAATTCCTTAAAGGTACCAATCTAAGAATTTAAAAGTAATTGATTATATTAAATCTAATAATATTAAAATTATTCTTTAATTTCTTAAAAATAGCAATTAGATTTTTTTTATGGAATTTGTAGTTTCAAGTTAGGACCATCTATTTTATTTTTTGATAAATAAACATTACGTTATAAAGATTGTATTATTTAGATTGTCGTGCATCGTACGGGTTTATAACTATAACACCCCTCTTTCTATATAAGAATATTATATTAATAAACACGGAAGCATGAATTTAAAATACATTAAACAGTTTACAATTCCCAAAAATACACTAATTTCAAACTTTTTAAACTACAAAAGGCGGAGCATTATAAAATTACAAAACAAGGTTTATTACAAAAACCATATCAGAGAACCAAAAGCGCAGTCAAACATTCCCTTCATCAACCAATCACCTCCCGCACCCACAATAATCAAAACATATCCTGCAGGAAGTAAAATGAGGGGTTAGCACAAAGCTAAGTGAATAGATTCATCACACTCCATTCAACTTAGCTTAACTAGCAGTTTACACCAAATAATCGTAAACACACATAATTCAATGAGGATCGGTGGCTCTGGGGATATCATAATACCCGGGGATTCCCCCAAGAACACTTACCGTCAATCCGTATGGCCAATACAGAATAGACCGATAACTACTGGTTATTAAACACATACACAGGTCTCAAACACAACAAATGAATCAAAACCTGTGTAAAACACATAATAACCAGAAATCCAACTACACGTTGACCTCAATAACATAGTACACATAGTTCACATATCACGTAGATCAATAATCAATAACCAAGACTAAACAGTCTAATACACATCTACGTTTACTTGTTGTAACCAAATAGTTACAACTAAATCAAATGATGAGTTCCGAATCCACTCACCGATACCTCTGACGTCTCCACACTCAGGATTCTTATATCACTGAGTCTTACGTTGATCTGAAACAGGAAATCATACACAAGTCAGAAGTTCGTTCTATAAATATCATTATAGTCTAATTATCCAATCAGGTAATCCCTGAAGTCTAGGCAAACAAAAGTTCACTCAGAAATAAACTCAGAAAAAGTCCGCAATGCCGCTTAAAACTGAAAAATGCCATTTTCGGGTCCTAGATGACCCCGGATGGCCAAAACCTGCCTAGACTATTAGAATATAGCCTTGATTACTAGGTCGTTTCCGATTGACCATGCGAATTTCAACTAAATCTGAGTTAGTGATATTTTCACAAAACCGCGTCGCACCACAAACCCTTGCGACACAACCACTGTGTCGCACAACAGAAACCTGCGACACTAACATTGTGTCGCAATACTCAAAATGGCCGCCTTTAGCGACATAACCACTGTGTCGCATAACATTTAAGCGACACAACCTGCGACACAGGCTTGTGTCGCAATGAAGAACAGACCAGTTCCCAGATTCAAAATTCACGAAATCAAACATGTAATACTCAAATTAACTTATTCCAATCCATGAAATTCACTTATAAACAATAACAACACATAATAATCAAACCCTTACCTCGAAATCACGGATTAAAAGCTTCAAATAAGAAATTGTAGTTACTTATCACTTTCACTCTCTAATTTCTCTCTCAAAACGATTTTAAGATCTGGAAATGTTTTGGAAATAGTCTGGAAGCAATTGAGCGGTGTGTATATATATTTAACACACAATTACACTTAAGCTCCTTAATTAATTTCAGTTCAGCCCGTTTTGCGACACAGTCCTGCGACACAACCATTGTGTCGCACAGACAACCTGTCGCAGAAAATCAAAAACTTACAAATTTTGAATCAACTAATATTTTACTAGTCACAATAAGTCAAAAGGATTGTTTAACTACGTTTCACAATGAAACACATAATATTCAATAATCGATTAAAATAATAGAAATTACCAGACTGCAGAATAGGATGTTACAATAACTACTATATATATAGGGGGGTCGATCTATATGGAAGGGACAATTTTGAGGGAAGCAAATCTAGGTTGTCCGTTAACATTCATCACAACATTCATCGTGACCAAAATTAACATTCATCATGATTCAAATTAACATACAAGTAACATAGGTTCATTGTACAATTTATCTTTAGTACATCATACATATAGATCATGATTCAAAATAACAAAAATAAATGAACCATTTAATGAAAATAGTAGTAATGAAGTACATATTATAGACATGAAAGACTATGGCAAATACAACCATAAAGTGCAACAATTGAGTTTGATGGCCATATCTCTTTCCGTTGAGTTAGACGTAAGAATCTCTTTTCATTTTCTTTTTTTACTTTTACACGAAAACCTATGTCACTAAGTCAATGGACTTCAAACACAGTTAAATTTTCATAACAACTTGAGATTAAAATTGATTGGATTTTTCACCTCACAAACGTTTCCAATTTATATTATACATTTTTACTACTTTAATATTTATTTGAATTTGATTGGAAAATATTTTTCTCATTTGAAGGTCTTTAATTAACACCTCCACTATCATCATCGTACGCCTCATTTGTGACCTGCAACCTAACGCCATCACATTTGAGTGATTATCGTATAGATCTCGTAATTCAAGTCTTACATTTCATAGATAACTGTTGCCAGCAAGATGGATACATGGAGAGAGAGGATATTCAACGGTGTTAGATTACTGATTGTAAGGCGCAAGCATTTTGTAAGAAGGTGGATGTGTTCCGACAAGTGCGTGTGTTGTAGGTAGTAGTGTTGAAGAGGTTGGTCACAAGAGTTATCATTTTCTTTTTTTTAGTTTCTTAGGTGATATGACAATTAAATGTGAAAATTCACGGAGGTAACGCCCGTTGGAGGTTGATGATGACCGACGAAGGTCGATGATGGCCGTCGGAGATCGACGATGTTCGGTTGCAGGCGGCCACCAATGTGCGGCTGGTGGGTAGAGAGAGTTACGAATGAAAAAAGAAAAGAGAATTAGTGAGGGTTGTTTTTACCAAATTACCCTTTATAGTGTAAAGTAAAAACGAGGACGTGGGTCATTTTTAATGCCTATCCCTCCTTCCTACTTCGTTTAAAAATAACTCAACATGAGCCCCACCTAATTATAAACTGTAGATTATTAATTTGAAAGGTTGAGATGCACAACTCTCTCTTCTCTCCATAAGAGGCCTGCCATTGATCCTCTATTTATTTATAAATACTTGCAATAATAATTAAATGCTAGAAGGGTAATATGGTCCATGTAGACTCGATTAATTTTTCAAAACCGTCGCTTAAACAACCCTAAAACTCGTCGTAAAATAAAACCTAAAAAGTTACTGGAGAGTGAACCTTAAAAACATATAGAAAAATGACCATTGGAACAAGATGGAAGGGGATATATATAACACCCCTCATTTCATATAAGAATATTATATTAATAAACTCGGAAGCATGAATTTAAAATACATTACCTTAATATATATTAAACATTATACATAAATAGTTTACATTTTTCAATATTTACACAATATTTAAACTGTTTAAAACTACAAAAGATGGGGTATTATAAAATTTACAAAACAAGGTTTATTACAAAAACCATATCAGAAAACCAAAAGCGCAGTCAAACATTTCCTGATCAACCAATCACCTCCTGCACCCACAATTAATCAAAACATATCCTGCAGGAAGTAAAATGAGGGGTTAGCACGAAACTAAATGAATAGATTCATCACACTCCATTCAACTTAGCATAACAAGTTGTTTACACCAAATAATCGTAAACACACATAATTCAATGAGGATCGGTGGCTCTGGGGATATCATAATACCCGGGGATTCCCCCAAGAACACTTAACGTCAATCCGTATGGCCAATACAGAATAGACCGATAACTAATGGTTATTAAACTCATACACAGGTCTCAAACACAACAAATGAATCAAAACCTGTGTAAAACACATAATAACCAGAAGTCCAACTACACGTTGACCTCAATAACATAGTACACATTGGTTCACATAACACGTAGATCAATAATCAATAATCAAGACTAAACAGTCTAATACACATCTACGTTTACTTGTTGTAACCAAATAGTTACAACTAAATCAAATGATGAGTTCCGAATCCACTCACCGATACCTCAAACGTCTCCACACTCAGGATTCTTATATCACTGAGTCTTACGTTGATCTGAAACAGAAAATCATAAACAAGTCAGAAGTTCGTTCCATAAATATCATTATAGTCTAATTATCCAATCAGGTAATCCCTGAAGTCTAGGCAAACAAAAGTTCAATCAGAAATGAACTTAGAAAATCTTGCAATGATGTTTAAAACTGAAAAATGTCATTTTCGGGTCCTAGATGACCCCGAATGGCCAAAAACTGCCTAGGCTATAGTATATAGCCTTGATTACTGGGTCGTTTCTGAGTGACCTTGCAAATTTCAATTAAATCCGAGTTAGTGAGATTTTCACAAAACCGCGTCTCAAAAACACTTTCAAAATTTGCAAAACAAAATCTCTTTTATAAACTTAGCGACACAACCATTGTGTCGCACCACAAACCCTTGCGACACTATCACTGTGTCGCACAACAGAATCCTGCGACACTAACATTGTGTCGCAAAGATGAACAGACCAGCTCCCAGATTCGAAATTCTTGAATTCATACATGCAATACTCAAATTAACTTATACCAATCCGTGCAATTCATATATAAACAACTATAACACAATATAATTGGAACCTTACCTCGAATTCACAGCTAATTAGCTCGAATTTGGTCCAAAATACAATTTCTCACTTCTTTCTCTCTTTTCTCTCTATTTTACACTTTAAAACTAGATTAGAACTTATGGAAACTATCTGGAAATGTTTGGGCGGCGTATTAATATATATAACATCGAATTACACTTAAGCTCCTCAATTAATTTCAGTTCAGCCCGTTTTGCGACACAGTCCTGCGACACAACCGTTGTGTCGCACAGACACCACCTGCGACACTACCCTTATGTCACAGAAAATCAAAATTTCACATTTTGAAACGACTAATATTTCACTAGTCACAATAAGTCAAAGGGCTTATTTATCTACGTTTCACAACGAAACACATAATATTAAATAATTTTCTAAAACAATTAGATAATCAATTAAAATAATAGAAATTTCCAGACCGCGGGAGAGGATGTTACAATATACACATGGGAGAGCGGAATGAGTGAATGAGGCCCTCCGAGCAGCTGGCCAAAGTCAACGGCCGAAGAGAAAATGTAGGTAGTGATGGAAGCTGTTTAGGGTTTTATTATATACATTTAGGTTGTGTATATTTATCTAACAGTCTAATTTATGAAAGATTAGTACATGACTACCTAAGAAAATGTCCCACTTCTATAAAACTTTTAGAAGGTGAAACGTTTGTAAGATCTATCATAATGATGATTCGTCCATATAATTTTTTGTTAGAGCATATAAAGCCATACAAAAAGTTATTAATGTGATACTAGCGTACAATCGTCTTTAAAACACGATTTTGGTGAATTTTGTGACAAATACATTGTTCAAGTTTCTTACATTGCAAATCATGTAACATATGGAATCCAATTTTATTGTTGGACTACCTTTCACTTGGTTTTCTTCACAAACTTTTTTGTAATAAAGATTGTTGAAGACATTGAAGCATTTTTGGAAGGCTACGAAGAATAATGGCACTATGCCTTCAATTGGTGTTCTAGTTGGTTTTTAAAGCTTTGGATTTCATTCGTTGAATATGTGTTGATCTAATCTCTATATTGTTTAAGCTTTTAGGTTTGGACACCTTACTTTGTTTTGATGTTGTAATTCCGTCAACTCATGTTGAAGATAAATAGGAAAAGAAAAATATTACTTGAGGCGATGATGTTCACATATACAATCTAACGGAACTAAAAGTATGATATTTTTTTTTTGGAACAACTAAAAGTATGATAGTTTAATAATTATCTTGATGAAATTAGTGTCAGAATTAATTATTAATTTAGTTTAAATTATATTTATTATTTAATTAAATCTCACATTTACATGTATGTTTACCAATTATTGTGATGGATATAGTTAGTCCTTGTAGTTAAAATTATATTAGAGTTATTATTCTTTTATTTCACTAGTTGTCAAAAAACCATTGTACGAGTTTTCTCTCCCTTTCAAAATTCTCCAGTACCAAAATCCATCATAAGAAAACACAAAAACACAAAACTTCTTGTAATCACCTATCCTATAATTTTTGAGTTATTGATATTATTAATGGTGTAATAAATAAGTATTTAATTTTTATTATTATTATTTATACTTATATTTATGTCATAAACAATCTATAATAATAATAATTTATCTTATCTTAATCTTAATATATATAAAATTTGAGTTTTATGTATAAATGTTGGTCATTAATATAAGTAAATAAATACTTACATTTTAAAATAGTTACTATAAACATTTACATCTATTTGTATGTTTACATTTACATTTATATTTACAATACCATACAACAAGTAATGAGTATTTCTTAGAATAGTTATAATTATAATAAACATTATAATAATAATAATAATAATAATAATAATAATAATAATAATAATAATAATAATAATAATAATAATAATTTATCTCGATATATATAAAGTTTGAGTTTTATGTAATAAATGTTGGTCATCTATAATACTAAGTCTAAGTGATATAAAGTTTGAAATGAGGAACAATAGTGGCAGGCGGGTGGTAGTTGAAGGAGTAATGATGCTTACAATTAAGTTTAGTTGTTTTATATTATTTTTTGTCAATATAATAGTAAAGATAATTTACGTATTGCTCCAAATATATTTTATTAACTGTTATAGTTACTGAATGAAATTTGATGTAAAAAATTGAACGAGCTCATTCACCAAAGAACAGTAACTGATAAGTTATTTGGACAATCATGGGTTTGTAGTTGATCGGTTCTTTCAGAAGGGTGGAACGGCCGAGTTTCGCGTGTTGACGATTTTTGAGTGTAAACTTTAATGATGTCAATAGTAAAAAAGAAATTAATATAACTAGTGTTTGTTATGATCAAAGTATAAAATACAAGGTTAAGTGTAGAGTTGATACATATATAGACACTAGAGAACACTCTACATATATTATTTTTACATGTACAATATGTAGATACTTACAACAAGCTAAGTTTAAGCAATTTACTATTCTCCACTCAGTGCATGTGCAAACCTTAATTGAGCAATTCATGTACAGACCCACATTTTAAAAAATATTTGTTAACACTTTTATAAATTACAAGATTATTTAAAAAAGGTTATTAACATAAAATTTGAATTTAGAGAAACTTAGATTTACATTTTTAACTATGTTTATTGTTTCGTTTACCATGAAATTAATATTAGTAAACACATATAATAATATTAATAAAATAATTCCCGTGCATCGCACAGGCCAAAATCACTAGTATACTATAAATTTTGAGTTTCATGCTATTAATATAAAGTCTTAATGAATATCAAATACATAAATGTGAAGTTTTAATGACTCTAAAAAGAGTATGGATGACCAAAAATAAGAATCAACAATTTTTTTTTTAATATTTCATTTCTTTATATATAAAAAGGTTATATTAGTTTAATTGTTTTTGTGGGTAGAATTTTTTAATGTCTAATATTTTTATTACGATGTTAAAAGTACTTATCAACAATGCCAAAATACGTTTTCAAAATGGTTAAATTATTTATTTTGTCTAAGTTCTCAAATATAATATAACTTTTAATCGATACTTTTAAACCTTTAGCTAGCGACTATAACCATAGTTGTTTGAGGGTGGATTGATATAATTAAATGATCAGTCAAAAGTTAGTTCAATTTTGTTTATTTTTTTACATTGGTAGATACTAAGATTCCTTTTCGGTTTTGTGTTCTATTAATAATCTTGAGTTATGTCGAAACTATTTTTGGATGTTGTTGTCCATCGATTGTAAGTGTTTTGTTTTTAAACAAGATAAAAACTTACCAGGAGGTACGTAGTATTGAAAAGAAAATTGTACCACAAGCTATTAATAAACACCGATTTGGTGCGCCTCAACCCAACCCGATCGTTATCAATTAACAAGTTATACTTAATAGCTTGAACAACCTTTTATATCCATATTTTTAATTCTTTACGCTAAACATCAAAATTCAAAAAAAAATTATACAATAGGTGTGCAATGCATGGTCCGAATGACTAGTTTTCTATATAATCAAAGGCAACTAAGTAATTAATTGAAGATAATCATCATGACTTCGTCGTCTTCACATCTCACAAATTTTCCTTCAAGTATGTATTATTCCCTTTACATATTTATAAAATTCAATCTTTATTCATAAAATTGATGTTGAATAATCAACAATTAGATATCGTTAACTTCACTTAAACTAATAATATTCCTTTAGCTGATTTACATCACATGTAACTATTGATATAGTACACGTTCCTAACATAATATTAAACGGTTTATTATTTTTATTCAAATTAAACGGTTTATTATTTTTATTCAAACAAATTTAACCTTTCGATTACATTTTAAGTTGCATATAATTCTCCTTTCATGTGATACAACTAAACACTAACAACCGACGTGGATAAATGGTGACTTATCGATCGACTACTAATATAAATAAACAACTGTTAAAATCAATAAATAAACAATCAACTATAAATAGTTACCGTTCATTGTTACCATCAAGCTTATCATAAATAAAAACATGTAATAAAATAGGCGACTGAAAAATCGGAATAATCATATAATCTTGTTACGCAATATAATTTACTTCACGTGATAATTACCATTACAAATTACAACACCAACCCTGTGAAAATATTGCACAGTGGACAATACAAACAACCTATACATATACACACATAGATATACACCGACCGCCCATTTGCTGCCGATCGCTACAAATCTGCCAAGAGAGGGCGCGGTGAAGCGGTGCTCTCTCTCATAATCAGAGAATCAGGTTTCAACTTTTCGGGTTTATTTTCAATAAACATCGTCGATCAATATTTATTTTTATGTCTTTTAACTTATGTTGTATTTCCCCTAACGTTTTTAGGGTTTTAGAATTGTACGACTCTATTGACTTCGTTGATTGATTGCATGAACCACAATTTTGATAATTTATTTCCTTTTAATCTCCTTTTTATACTTTTCATATGCAAAATTGCGTTTGCCTATCAAGATTCATCACGACTGATTTTTGATGTTACATATGTATGCATATTATATATATATATTGTGTTATTTGATTTTGAATTGAGGAATTTGTGTGCAGTAAGTGGTCTTGATATATTGTGTAGTGAATTCTTGAGGATATTGTTATAAAGTTTTTTTTTTGTTATTTATTTATTTTTGAATTTTCTTGAACTTTTGAATGATAACTGTCTTTTAATTGTTTTGTTTTTGTGTTAGAGTTTAGGGTTTATATTGTGAATGTTCAGTTTATTGTGGGCTTTTAGCAGGGTATCAAGACAAATGGCAAGTAATCATGGTGGTAAGGATGTTATGGAAACTGGAACAAGTGATGGTAACAATTCCGCTGCCACTGTTGAGATAAAGATAAAGACTTTGGATTCGCAAACGTACACTATGCGAGTAGATAAATGCGTAAACATCTCTCTTTTCTTGTTTTTCAGTATGTCTTGTGAGAATCTGTCACTTTTTATTTGCTTGTGAATACTTAAATGCATATGTATATTCTTATAGGTACCTGTTCCTGCACTAAAGGAACAAATTGCTACGGTAACTGGTGTTCTATCTGAACAGCAACGTTTAATATGTCGTGGAAAAGTACTGAAAGATGATCAGCTTCTCTCAGCTTACCGTATCCTTCTCTCTTCTGTAACTTCTCAGTTAGTTACTTACTTTAAGTTTGTTTGAAACGATTTTTTGTAGTTTATAAAAAGGTTTGTAATTGCTCCCGAGTCATGATATTGAGGCTCCTTAATTAGTATGAACTGTAGATGTGGAAGATGGCCACACGCTGCACTTGGTTGCTCGACAGCCGATTAACCCATCACTAGGAAATTTTCCTGATCATACAGGTTTGCTGAGTTTTAAGCTTTCTTATCTTTCTCTTCAAGTTAAGTTTGCATGAGCGTATACCCCATTTTGTTTGCACAAATACCTTAGATCATATCCCTAATATAAACTAGGTGAAGGTCTATTTCTCGAACAATGAATCTAGTAACAGGTACATGCTTCCGTGTCATGCACTTTTCTTTTTCCATTTCATTGCAGAACTTTAAAGTGACGGATTATGCTCCACAGGGGTTCAAGCAGTAAGCTAACTTACCTATGTTTGTAGGAAATTGGTGATGCTTAGCAAGTGATTTGTCATAAAAACTAAAGAATGTTTCCTCTTTTGTTATTCTTGTTGTTTCTTGAAAGTTGAAAATTTTGTGTATATTATAGAAAGACCATGTAAACCTTCATTGTTTCTTAATCACGTTGTTGCCATAGATGATGTTGGTTCCTTTCACTATTTTTCCACTTATTTGATTTTTGCATGTGGCGTTTGTCATAATGTATTTGAATATGACTTATTTTGCATATGCAGCAAATGATCCAGCATTAAGTACGAGACAGTCTATGGGCAGCCAACATGGGCCCAGTGTAGTGGTTGGAACATTTAATATATCTGAACAAGGTGATGGAAGTCTTCCGGATTTTAGTCGGGTAAGACTCTGAAAAGTATGAATCGTTAAAAGCACTTGTTAGAGGTGTAGCTGAAGTAATTGTTTTGTGGTCTCGTGATATTTAGATTGTTTCTGCTGTTCTTGGTTCCTTTGGAATAGCAAATGCTGGAAGTGGTGGTGAAGCAGTAGATTTGCAAGTGAGTGCCTAATTTCATTAGTTCATTATCTTTAATTATCATTCTGAAATAAGGTTTCAGCGGCTTATTTTTTCAACAGCAGCACATTTCTGAAAGGCTTTCACAGATACCTGGCCTGAACGAAATAAGAAATTCCACTGGACAACAACCTGAAGAAGCTTCTGGAAGGGGTCAACCTACTTCTCAGAATGCTGCTTTCACGATTCCAACTGATGTTTCTATGGAATCTCTGCAGCTCCCTGTAATTAAAATATCTTGAATTTGTTACATGCATACTTTACACTTTTTGTTACTACTTTCATATTCAAATATCGCCCGGACAGGTTATTCCTGATTCTTTGAGTACCTTGTCCCAGTATTTAAGGCATTTGAGGCAAGAGTTCAATGACAATGGTCAGTTTTTATTATTATTATTATTATTTTTAATTTATTTATTTTTAATTCTTTTTTTCTTCTGAATGTTGTAGACGCTATTGATTGCTTAGTCAGTTATTTGTGATATGAATTTTTGATATTTGGTGATGACAGTTAGGGTCCAGAGCAACAGTTCTCAGTCTCTTGGTGGTGGGAGTGCTGGAGTAGAGTCACATGCCGCACCACACTTGGCCGCTGTTCAGGGAGGTTTACCAACACCAGCCGCCCTGGGTGAAGTGATCCAGTCTACGAGACAATTGCTCATTGAACAAGTTGGAGAATGCTTGATGGTATGCATCAAATGTATCACACTAACTATTGATTGTAATCTTGCACACTATTAACCTGGTGATTGTGTAGCAACTGACAAGACAATTAGGGAATCAAACGAATGTGACCGATCCCGTGGCACGGTTAAGAATCCAGTCAAATGCAATGAGGTCAGGTGATCTTTTGCAAAATTTGGGTGCTTTTCTGCTGGAGCTTGGCCGCACAACAATGACACTTCGAATGGGACAGGCACCAGTGCGTACTGTGTACAAGTTTGTTGTTTATATCTGTACCGTATACTTTGTTATATATCTGATTAAGATAAGAAGTACTTGTTTTTCCAGACTGATGCTGTGGTTAGTGCTGGACCTGCTGTCTTCATATCCACATCTGGTCCAAATCCCATCATGGTTCAGGTAATGTAGTAGACGTAGAGGTGGCAATTTGACCCACTTACTTATGAATGAGTTAATTTGGGTTATGTTTTATCTCTAACTGGTCAAATGTGATTAAGTTAAAAAGGAAACGGGTCAAGTGGGTCAAACATGCAAAAGTCTTCCTAGGGTATCCCGTATCCTTTGTGCACACAACCTGCTAAATTATTTTTTGCAAAAAATGCAATAATGCTGTAATAGTACATTCTTTTTAATTTTTAATTTTATTTGACACACTGTCGGTTATTAAAATAATTCAAGATTTCTGGGAGTTTCCGGTCAGCCCGACCCGAACTGTTTCGACCCTCACATTAGTCAACTGTTTTGACTCCTTTACCATATGTGTTTTCCTCTTGTGAGTTGTGACAGTTTAATGCTTCCCTTCCGATTCTTATCTTCTGCCTTCTATAACCACGGTGCAGCCTTTACCCTTTCAACCTGGAACTCGTTTTGGAACGACACCTATGGGTGCAGGCACTGGTTTCTCTGTTGGTTCTGGTTTACGTCCAAGGAATATTGATATCAGAATACGTACTGGTACTAAATACTATTTCTATTTTTTATTTTCAATTGATTTATATACTGATTTACAGCTTGTATGCTCTCTAGGTTCAGTGTTGGCCTCAGCTTCTAATCCAAGAGAAGCAAGTGGCGGAGAGCGGCCAGCAGCTGAGTCTGCAGCTTCTGATGGTGGAAGTTCAAATCTGCAAGCCGCTGTTGGAAATATGCCTCAGACCAGGGGTGGGTCTGATGCGCGGGTAGTTCCTATTAGAATTTCTACAATGCCACCTGGACTTGCACCTTCTGAATCGATCCGAAGTTCTGTGAGTGTATTATATCCAGTGCTAGCACGAGCTCAGCATTCTGGAAACGTAAATGGCCACACATCAAATGGCAATCACCTTGACAACAGCCCACATAGAGCCCCTAGTTCTGCAGCTCAGCAACAATTGCCCGGAGCTCCCGAAATTCCTGGTAACTTGCGTTAATATGCTTGATGTGTGTTGGTGTGTTATATGTTACTATATCTATAGGAGTGTTCTTTGCAGGTACAACTCATGGTGTATTGCATAATGGTGAAGGCTTGCCTACAGAGGTTTCTAATGGACTTGATCAATTACTTAGAAATTTATTTCCTGGTGAGCCAAACCATGGTAGCCACTTCGTCTTTCAAGGAACAGACTCAGGTTCTGTTGAAACTGCTCGCACAACCGTCAGTGCTCAAGAAACACCCGTGGTCAGTGATGAAGGAAATTTTCTATCGAATTTGCTGCACCAGATTATGCCTATTGTGTCTCAGCACATCAATGGTGGAGCTGATGGTTCACCCGGACAAGGTGCTGATGTCGAAAGTGGAGCTGCGCAACCATCTTCAAGTGTAAGTCTTGCTATTATGTAGAGGTGGCAGTTTCAATTCATTTACTAATGATCAACTCAATTCTCCTTTACTTTGGGGTTAGATGGGTAAATAATTCTTTTTGCATATAAGGGAACTCGCCAAATGGGTCGATTGGGTGATACAGGCAGAAAGTCACCCATAGTGTATTTTTAGTTCAGAAAACCTCGTCTTGTATTATAATAATTTCGACTGTTGAAATAATATATATTTGCATATATGACGCTAATTGTTTATTGGAAAAATTAAGTTCTGGGAAATGTTTCCAGTCAACCCAACCTGACCATGTATTGACCCGTTACTCGACCCACCCCTCTTTTCAGCTCTACCTATATGGGAACTAAGTTTAGTTGCTAGAGTGGGATTTGAATTGCTGGCATACCATGGAAACTATGATGATCACACTCATCTGGTTGGAACATAGATTGCAATATTTTTTTTTTTACTATTCTGACGTGCATATGCTATAAATATGTAGGTTGAAGAGAACCAAGATAGAGGTGCATCTTTAAGACAGCCTGATGGTCCTTCATCTCCTCCAACATCGAAGCGGCAAAAGGTACTTTTTCAAATCTCTTTTGTTATTTGACAAATTTATATTTTATGAGGTGGTCACTTTTTCACATCTATAGAACTTAATACATGGCCACCTTATTTTTTTTTTTTTTTTTTTTTTTTTTGTGATACTTCATAAAGTTGTCCAAGGACAGATGAGAAGAGATTGCTAAAGGTTGCAAAATGCGCAGTCCTCGGAGGGAAGGGGATGGGTCGGGTTGATGCTAAATGCTTTTTGTCCTTTCTATATTCTATATTTTTTTAATGCATGTAGTGGGTCAAACATTATTACAAAAGTTGAATAATCTCAACAATAATTTTTTCTGTGACAATGGTTTCATGTAATTAAAATATACTTCGGGTGACTTTTTTAAAGTTATCTTTATAGCGGTTGGAGCTGTTAAAGTTCAAGCATAACCCATATTGCAAATTTATAAGGGAAAAACGATAAATGGACCTAATTACATAGGCCTATATGGAAAGTTTTACAAACAAGATGAGGAGAGAAAAAATGTCAGTCATCCAGTGAATTAGTCTTACTTTTAGGCCTATATGTTATTACTCTAATAAGTTGAAATCGCCTCTTTGAACAACTTTTTACTCATGATACAGAGAGAGTAGTAATCACAAGAACAAGTTGCATCCTCTTAAAAGGGTTTCTACAGTGGAGATCCACATTGCCTGGTTTGGTTTCGACCAGAATTCAGTTGGCTGCTGATGGGTGATGCAGCGATACATGAGGATCCGAGTCCAATATATATACTTCTTCCCTTTCATATTTCTGAATTCTGTCTACAGGGCAATGTTTTGTGTTGAGTAAACAATTGCATAGTAAAACAATGTTGACTGTCATTCATTTCATCATTTATATAATATGTCCAAAGAAGTTCTATTCGTGTAGACTTTTGTGCCAAGAATCTGAGAGCAATTGAAACATTTATCTTTAGCTCATCCTTGAAGTGGCTACCGATATTTAGTGGTATAATGTACCTCGTGTATGCTGTCGGATTTATCACTCGATGATATGGCATGATGATGTAACATAATAAGGAGTTGAAATGTCGAATGGGTGTAAAAATCTAAAAAAATGGACCAATTATCAGTTACCAGGCTACAATCCCATATTACCATTTGTCCATTTGATCACATTCATCTACATTTGATGGTAAATGAGACTTTTCTTTGCTCGCGCATTGGGGCAGGATTAAAAACACATGCTTGTCACTTTGATTGAAGTCGTATGTGATTACATTGCGGTGTTTAATTTTCTTGCATTGTGCATCACGCTCTGATACTTTTTCGGTTATACACGTCATCATTTAATTAAAAAGATAAAATTGATTGAAAAAAATTAAAATTTGACTATGTGGATCTTACAAATTAGTTTCCCCAATATTAACGTCCAAAATATATAAATAAAATAATGTTTAGTTAGATAACGATAAAAATAATAGTAATTAACATATAAAATAAGCAGTAGCATATATATTCTTCCAAAAGACCCTGTCGTATTTATACATTTCATGATAATTGATTTTATAAATTATAAAATATACTATGAAATGGGTAGATATAATGTTTATGTGTATTATATGACTTAGAATTATCTGTATGGAAAGTTTGTACTTTTGTACATATACCAAAACAAAACAAGTATAATCGGGATGTATAATTGGGATTTGATAAAACTGGATAATGGTTCATCATCATAATCATATCATAATCATCATAATCATAATCATCATAATCATAACTTAAATAATAAGAAAAAGAGAAAGGAAGAAAAAATTATATTGGAAAGAATTGAACCCAAGTGCTCTGTGTATAGGCATAGAGTGCTTACCATGTCACTAAAAATAGAAAAAGTACTGTTCATACCACTTTGAAAAGAAGAATTGGCAAATTCTGTAGATGTTACATGCTGACCTTTTTAACAACCATGAAATATATTCTTTATTTTGAACTTCTTTGTTTTCTTATGTGGCTCAACTTTAGGATCTAAATGTTTTGATGTTGAGCCCAATCTTTTTTTTCTATTTCAAACGTAATAATTAGAAGTAGATGACATTTTTTTTTTGCTTATTAATGGTATTTTTCTTGGAACGAAAAAAATAGATGATATATCATTTAAGGTGCTGTTTGTTTTTTAAGAGGTGTTTGTCTAAAATTTGAAAACCGACTAACAATCACTTATCGTAATTAAAGGTTGGTCAAAAATCAGAATCTAAATCTGAATTGTATAAGACTGTTTAATTTTTTATAAACGTTTTTGGATGTGAGTAATTATTTATTTTAAATAATTTATGACTGCAATTTGATGTGATCAAACCTTTTCATCGTTATAAATCATTATTTTGTACATTTAAACTTCATTATTCATATTTTAATTAAAAGTATTATTAAATTCAAATTTTATTAGATTTGATAAATGTTATAACAATAGAAATAGGAAAAAAAAAACCACGTATCCACATCTACAATCAAATCACAGTCACTTTGAAGAAACCCACGTGCTACTTTGACTCATCTTCTTCACTTCTATTCACTTCCATATCAGCCACCGTTTTAAAAATCCAAGCTAAATCCACCTCCAAAATCTTTTTGTCGTTTAACATTCGATCAACGTAAAAAGAAATCGAGGATTAAAAGTTAAAATAAAATAACACCATTCACCTTACTTCAATTATGTGTCAATGGAATATGATGAAACCACAAAAAGATACCAAAATTTAACAGTATCGTTGTGGAACCCGATTAACTAACTATCAATTTATAGATTTTTCACATATATATGGGTAATAATAAATAGAAAATGTAAAATCGAAGAGGTTCAGTATGAGGTCGATCCGACGTGATGGTGATGCCGGTGGGAATGAGTGGTCGGCGGATGGGAACGAGAGAGAAGAGTGGGTTATAGCCTTTTAGGCATGTGTTTTCTTAAGTGGTTTACCAGATGGTGTGGTTGGATCTTAAAATATTTAGGGTTTACAGACATTAAAGTTCTGAATAGCAAATGAAAACAAACGTCTCTGAATACGAAAATCTCTGACCAAATAAGAGATTCTTATGAGTTTTTCACAAAGTTTTTGTAAAAAGCTCTAAAAAAAACCTCTTACTTTCTACTAACGGTCACCAAAATAGCTGAGTGGTTGATGTTATGATATTTTTACAAAAGGCTTATGTTCAAATCTTATTAACTCTATATTTTGGAGTGGCTAAGGAAACAACATAAATGGTCACGGAAATAATCCAATTAGACCATGTAGATCTGAATAAAAATACTTACTCATTTCAAATGAACTGAACATAAATAAAATCTTTTTCATTTATCTGTTTACCTAAATCATTCTTATAACATGAAAATGATAACATTCACTTACATTTAAATCTAAACGTTATAATTGTTCCTCCTTCTTTTTTATTCACATCATTTTATATTTAAGATTTTTTAAAATTTCATTATAATTTTAAAAAATTTGTAAATATGAGTATACAAAAATTACCCAATAACCTATGATTTACTCGATGATCACACGTACCGTACATTTTATGAGTTACTAATAATTTAATTTAATACTTATTTATTTTTGGAAAAAAAAAAACAATTTATAAGTTAAAGATGCATAAATCATTTTTTTCAAACAACATACAAATTATAAAGTCACCAGTTTTTCGACCAAGTGGACCCAAGACTTTTTATTTAATTGGTTAATAAAGTCCAGTAGTGTTTCCACTACAGTTGACCCCACACAACAATATCAATTACACCCGTTATTCACAATCAACGGCTATAAACCATCTGATGGTTAATCAACGGTCAAAATCACTCCGCAGTTTATATCAGTCAAGTACCTGTAGTCTTTAGGTCAGCCCTTTTTCTCGAACTACTATACTATCACTTGTCTTTTCCCCCCTTTTTTTTTCCATCACTTTACAGTTTACACACACTATTCACACACTCGCCATTCTTACTGCGTGTGGTAGTGTGTGTGAACTCAATCACCTGCTATGAAATTAATTTAAGTTATTGTGTTCGAAGATTTGAGCTGAATTTGAGCTCGTTCGGTATGGATAATCAATGGCAGATTAGCAAATGCGGTTCCACGTGGCAGTCATCGGCGCAGCCGGCGACGGCGATGGCTCCGTCACCGGTTTCTCAAGCTCAGTCACTCGATTCTGTTAGGAATTCGGTATATCTACCTCGCCGTTACTGTTTTACTGTGTTAGATATATATGTATACATGTGTGTGTGTGTAATTTTGTGGATATGTTATACCGATTGACTGATTCTGCTAGGAATTCAGTGTATATAACACGTGATTACTGTTTTACTGTGTTATATATAATCTATACACACGTGTGTGTTTTATTGTGTCGACTTGTTGTACTAAATGTGTATCATGTTTGATTTTTTATATCTATGTTCTAAGGTTCTAGTAAACTTCTACTGTAATTTAGCACGATTTTTGTCTCAATTTATTTGCAGTATTGTGTTTTCTTTCTGCTAGAATGTGTGTAGATTATAATGTGCCCAAAGTTTATTAAATGATTATAATCGATAACTTATCGGATAGCTAGGGGCAGTGATGAATTGAGATATTGTTAATGATTATACTGTGAGACAACTTGTTCATCACATGTTTATGGATTGGCGGTTGCTTTAACTTGACCTACACAAATGGATACATTAAATTGGATAGACATATGGAATTTAAAAGTTCTGGGCTTAAGGTTCATTTGTGTTACATGAAGAGATGATGTGTCTTTAAATCAATATATGTAGTTAATACAATTATATGTGGTAATACATAATTGAAGAGATTATGTCGCTTAAGTTTCATTTGTGTTACATGAAGAGGTTTTGCTGATTATGTCTATTTGGAATGTTGAGGTTTATATTCTGTGAAGTAGACAATGTATGAAGTCTTATATGAATGTGCTATTATATTGGAACACATCTAAAAATATAGCTGCTGTGTATGATGTCAGATCGTGTAAGGACTGATCCTGTACATATATGTTCCATCATTACTATGTTTCTTGTAACCTTTTGGAGCTTTGTATTACAGAGTAATAAAAGACAGTTATGCTAATATATTTGATATACATTTGGTCATGATTGGTACACAAGTTTTAATTGATGTATATTCTTTTGTAGGTGATCAGTTCAAGTCATTACTCGTATCCACATGTTGCGCAAGAACAAAGTTCATCAACCCGCAAAATGCTGGCTGATCCCTTTCTTAAAACTTCAAATTTCAGTTTATACAACTCAAACCTGTCACCGATGGGAACTCCCTTTTTTACCCTCCTTTCTGGACCACCATCTTTCTCTCAATATAATTCCCAACAGGTACTGAGTTCAAAGCCATCCAATCCACCCAGTAAATCTTATGTCTTCAATAGCAATTCTATTGTTGGTCCCCCAGAACGTGAAACTTCATTTGGTTCCTCCAAGCTACCATCACAAAACATTGATAATCGCTATCTGAAGTCAAAAGTTGATATCTGTCCAGTTGTTCCAGTCAGGAGTTTGGCTAGTGACGGTGGAAATACTGCTTCTTGTTTACATGATGTTGTGCAGGCTAGAAAACTAAGTGATCCGACCGTAGAGCTTGCTAAGGCGGCCAATTATCACACTTCTCATAGTATTCAACAATGGAATGACTTCTCTTCTCTGAAATCTGCACCGATTTCTGGTCCAATGCCAGCTCAACATGAGAAGCTTCACAGCTCACCCATCCCTCGTCAACCATCTCCTCTCCCAAGTGGTTTACCACGTGTGTTTTGTCTATATGCAAGTGAGTATTTAAACAATTCTTGTTGCTATAATAGATGTTAGTCATTGCAGGTTTTTCTGATAAGCTCTAATCCTATTTCTTGATGCATATACTCTGAAAGGTGGTAGTCTGTTTCTCAGCAGTAGTGGAGTCCTTGGAGTTGTTTGCTCATGCCATGGTTTTCGCATGTCAATTTCCAAATTTTCAGAGGTAGTATTTAAAGATGTATTTTGGATTAACGATTAATCGTACGAAGATGATTATCTTAATAAAAACTTCAATGGTTTATTCTGTATACTACTTGCCTGCAGCATTCAGGATTGCGGAATGTTAATCCTGGAGATGCTGTCCATATGGACAGTGGTGAAACCATAGCTCAGTGGCGGAAGGTCTATTTTTCACGGGTTGGGGTAAGTACTAAAAAAGTGTCAAATTATGCTCATTCATTTATTTTATATCATAGGCCATATTTGTGAATACCTGTTTGGCAATAAAGGTGTAGAGATGGCATAAAACCTGTCATCGGGGAAGCTAAGCAATATATAAACTAGTTGTGACCTTTTTTACGTTTCCAATTTTGATGATGGACTTTCTGTCTAAGAAAGATGCTTCTTCCAGTGATGTTGTATTTTTCTTATATCTTTATTTTTGAACATTGTATTTCTTATTGGCATGTTATTGAAGCACCAAGAACACTGGTTGGTGATGTTTTTATCGTGCTTTAGATTAAAATACCAGAAGATCAATGTGGATGGCACTGGCCAGAAGGATTTTCCACATCAGCTGATTTGGTCAAGTCTAGAGAAAGGGTGCCTGGCGTAACCAAAAGTTCTGATCTGTCCAAGACTGTTGGTCTCCCTAGATCATTTGCAGCATCCAGACATCCATTGACAAACATGGTATTTCCAGTTGACCATCATTCAAGTCCAAATTTGCTCAGCGAGATCCGATGTCATAGCAATGCAAATACTGGTGCAGCTAATAAGATTATGGAGCAGCCTGTGACTCATTTTTTACCAATTTCAAAGTTGGCGGGTGTCACAGATAATGCTTTTCAGTCTGGTCCAACATACATTGATCCAACCTACAAGACCAAAAACTCGTTCACCTGCCAACAAAACCTGCAAAATCTAAAAAGTTTCAGCAAAGATTCTGATAAATATAACGACTTTAGCGATGGTGATATAGTGGGAAAAACTGAAGTTTCCTCAAATATTGAGTTGAGACTAGGACAGCCATCTCAGCAGAGTAAATTATTTGGGAAATCAAATGTACTAGGTTTTAATGCTCATGTTGGTAGAGTTAGCCATCCCGCAGAATTGGTTTCCTCGCAGCTGCTAAATTATAATGGTGTGTTTCTTGCTATATATATTTATTTTTACTTTGTTTCTTGCTTTTCCTAACTATTGTATTTAGAAGTGGCAATAACAACCCATTTGCTTATGAATTGGTCATAGTGGGATATGTTTTATCTCTATTGAGTCAAATGGGTTGGATGGGTCGAACAGATCAAAAGTTGCCCTAAGTTCTTAAGACATAAAACCCTTTTAATCAGTTTATATATAGAATAATTGAAATTGTGGAAGTTATGAAAAATCATATTTGACGATTATTTAGGAATAACAACTATTTTGGTGGAGAAAAGTTTTTGGTCAAGCTAACTGGACCTGAACCACTATGATGAAAATTACTTCCCAACCGGCCATGTTGCCACTTCTAGTCTAATGTAAGAGGTAACAAACTTTTTATTTGTATCTTGCAGTAGGCACTAAGAAAGTTATAGTGGAAGACAAGCAAATTGTTAACTGTGCTGCTCAAGCAGCTAAATCCAGTTCAACTGAAGGACAAAACCGGTTAGAGTTTTCAAATCTCGGATTTGGAGCCTATAGCACAAGAACGGAATTTCAGCCTGAGAAATTAAAAGGTGATGCAGTTGTAGGTTCGGTCAATTCCTTACTATTTTCGAACTTGGAAAATCCTAAAGATAAAATGCCTAAGCAACAATACGGTGAATCTCGAATTTCCAAGCTTGGTTCAGTAGACATTGAGTGCAATACAGACAACCCAACCATAGTAAAGTTCGATTTTAATGGTATGAAAAATTACAAGCTTTTGAACAAAGAGAAAGGGTCAGAACATATTGACCATGGATTTCCTAGAACAGTTTCATGGCAAAATGTGTCTCCTAGACCAACTTTCATGTCAGGAGCTCCATCAATGGTATTTTTGTCTACAGTTATGAACTCTTCTTCTAACATGACCTCAACAATGTCTAAAGAAGAGGCTACCAGAGTAATGAATTCACATGCACCCTCCTTGAGACCAGCTGTTGAACATGTGAATCAAAAGGATCAAACTTTACCAGGAAATCAAATAAATGAAAATTTGAATTCAATAATCCGTCCATCAAAATCAACTGAAAGAAGGGATGGATACAAAGTCCCAGGTAAATATAACTTTCCACAACTTGCGACAAATTCTGTTCACTCTGGTACTACTTCTTGGACTGCTGGTGAAGCAGAGGAGTCAGCTGTGGTTTCTGGTAAATGATTATCTATATCAACTGAGATTACCGATTAGTCTTGATTTCCTTTTCCCTAAATACCTAGATTTAATTAAGTGGTAGATCTTTCTGCAGTCTTACCCGAAACATCATTTCTAACAAGAAAAAGCGTAGTGCAGAGCGAGCTATTGTATAACCCTTATCAAACTGGTCCTCCACTGCCAAGGTTACTATGATTTTTGTCTTCTGCAATTTTTACGTTATCTTTACCTAAATGCAATCATCTTATTATAATTAAAAAATTGCAGGGTTGATATAGGTGAAGATATTTGTTCATCATCTGGGCACAGAAACTGCTGTCAGGGTACATCATGTGCATATGTTCCAGACAAGTGCAACTGTTGGCTACAAAAAGCCAGTATGATTAAAAATTCTAATCTTAGTGAGAATAAATTTGTCAGTGCTTTTGGGGAACCATCACAAATCAGAGCCTCTATATTATCTGCTTCTAAGATGGATAAAGATAGAACTTTGTGTGATAAATCTATTTCTTCAGGTAAAATTGGAGAAACAACGAAGCCAAATTTGAAGAAAGTTGAGTTTAATACTTTTCAGTGGAAAGATGTTCCCAAAAAAATGCCAAGAAGGTGTCATGTGCCATGCCTAGACCAGCCGGCTAAGTTTTTAGAGGATAGGATTGATGTCATTGAAGAAATTTCTGATGTAGCAGTCAAATGCTTTGACCAACCGGCTCAGAAGGTTGACTGCATGAAGGAGCAGGTTATGTCTAACATATCATCCAAATGTTCTGCCCCTGCGTTGACCCAGGCTTCGGTCAAAATTAGCAATGGAGACTCATGTACTGATGATGCGCAGAACACTGATTGTGCTAAGAACTTTGCTGTAGATGAAGGTTCAGGGATTCAAAAGAGCTGGTCCTCTGATGATGCACATGACAGTAGTAGTAACACTAGATTTGATGGTTTTGCTATTAAAATCAAGTCCATAAATGAAAAAAGCTCTAAAGTGGTTTCTGATCTATCAAGTCGTAGTCTCGTTGGCGAGCTTAGGGTGATAGATTCTTTAAGATTGAAGAAAGTACAGAGTCAAGTCCACACTAAACTTCCTGCCCATCGAAGTAGTACTTCAATGAAGACATTTGAGAAGGAATTTGAATCTAGAAAGAGAAAAAGAGAAATAAAATTTAAAATTCTTGGAAGATCATTCCATGCCTCCCCTGTTTCTTCACTATCCACTGGAAGTTCTGGGCACTCCTCTCAGTCTCGTGGTGATGTACATAAGTTTGATAAAAGTAGAAAGAAACTTCCATGCAAGACTCGGAAAAGGGTTTATGATGATTTTCATGAAATCCCAGAATCCTCACACGGAAAGAAGGTAAGGATGGAAATGGAGTTTTCAAAAACAAAACATGTTTGGAAACAAGAAGTGCGTAGTAAAAGTTTCTGTAAGCCAATAGTATGTGGGAGGTATGGTCTTATTTCAAATGGTGATACATCTAAACCAGCAAAGATTTTTTCTCTTGGAAAGATTCTTAAAACTGCCAAAAGATGTCCGGCTGCTGGAAAGAAATTGGTAAAGAAACAGCCGGTAAAGGCATCAAAGAAATCTATTATCAGGGTAGGCGATCGACACTCGGGTAGACTTTCTAATTTGAAGGAGGATAAATACCACATAGGTCAAGGACCTTCAGTATTCAGTGATGGTGATCCTATGGAAGCCTCAGATAGTGAGTTGGCCACCAGAACAAGGCGAAAGAGCAAGGAGATTCGCAAACGCAGCATATACGACTTAATCACAGAAGGTATTTTATCTTCACCAAAGATATGGCGTTAACATTTTGAAATCCATCCGTCTTGTATTCTTATGCTCTCTGATCACAGGAAAGGACTCTGGTTTTGCTGCAAATTTTAAGAACATAGCTTCCATACCCCACGATAACTTGAAGAATGGTGGAAACAGTAACGATCTCCACGGAGTAGACAATATATCCAGGTAATTTATTATACATGGATTGGAGTATTTGAACAATAAGTACTTCTGTCTGTGGGCCGTATAATATGATTATGACCTATGGTTCAGATCCCTGAAGGAGGTAGCATGCAAATCAACACAAGATGTGGATAAACACTGTGATGTTTGTGGAAGCTTTAACAATGATGAAGTGAATTGCTTGTTAGAGTGCAACCGATGCTTGATAAAAGTATACTGTTCGCCCTAATTGACAGATGTATTACTTGGTTTCCTTGAGAGTATTGGGTATAAAGATCTTGAGAACTTTTCGTATGATATTATGCAGGTGCATCAGGCTTGTTATGGCATCTCGAAAGTTCCCAAAGGTTTTTGGTATTGCAGACCTTGCAGGGAAAATGTCACTAATATGGTAAGACCTGTGACTGTATTTAGTGTGGTCTATTAAGATTAAGTTTTGATTGTTAGATATTGATATGTATGATGTCTAGTTTTTTTTTATTATATGTCCTGCAGTTTAATTAATAAAATGATACAAATTGTTGTTTGTTGGCATATAGGCATGTGTTCTATGTGGTTATGAAGGTGGGGTCATGACACGAGCTGTTCAGAGTAGCAACATTGTAAGAAGCCTTCTGAATGCATGGGATGTTACAGAATCACAGGAGAATCAAGTTGATATTGATAGACCCGCAAATACCAATTGTGTACATATAAGGGCATCTTCGCTACCTGATCAAATGGTCAAGAATCCATCTAATCTTGTCAAAGGCAAGATGGTAATAAATAGTGTAATAGCAGGTTTTTTCAACTCTTCTGTGAAGCAGTGGGTACATATGGTTTGTGCACTTTGGACACCTGGAACACGATGCCCAAATGTTGACACCATGAGTGCTTTTGATGTGTCTGATGCCCGCTCTCCCAAAGGAAATGTGGTAAGACCTTAATGAATATACTTAAATAGACTTTTCACTTTTCCTTGATTATGTTTTCCATCATGATTATTGATGTTATTTTACTGTGCAGGTTTGTTCAATGTGTAAACGTCCTGGTGGTTGTTGCATAAGATGCAGAGTTATTAACTGTGCAATTCACTTCCATCCCTGGTGCGCCCATCAAAAGGTTAACCTCCCATAAAGGCTGTAGTATAAATCGACTAATAGGATCATTTGCACGTCACCGACATATAGGAATGTTCTTAGAGTTTACTGTTGTAAACTTACATCAAAATCTAAATTGTATGTACGTAATTTTGCATTAAAATATTAAATTTCAAACCAAAACAAAACATAATATTGAGCAAAAAAATTATGAACTTTCTCAACATTCCGGCTTTTTTGCGAAATTATCAATCAGGTGAAATTAGAGTTCAGTGGTGCGAAATTAGTATCAAAAGCTAATTGTATATACATAATTTGGCAAAAAATGTAAAATTTTGGCATAAAATATGATAGCAAATAATAAATAATCAAAAAGTTCGCAAAAAAGCAATTATTTTTGCAAAACTAAAATTAGAGTTTACTGGTGAGAAATGAGGTGCTAAAACGATTGTGGAAGAGGTGCTATAATGATTGTGGAAGTGTTAAAATGTTGAATTTGAGGCCCAAGTGTGTCTGCTAATCAAGTTGTTTTCCCCCAAAATTTAAAAAAATCAAATCAGATATCTTAAATCGATCTAGTGAGTGGAGGATTTGGAGACCGGAGATGATGAAGTAAGCGAGAAAAGATGCAGTAAAATCGATAATTTTGGTTGTAGTTTGGCTCTTTTGTAGAATGAACACTCAAATTCTACTAATTGCAAAACTAACACCGCTTTTCACATTCTAAATTCTAATTTCTACATCTAAATCTTATTATAGATGTGGTGAAATGGGTGGGTAGTCTGTAACTTCTTGGTTTGGGTCAGGTTACCCAGAATATTATTTTTTCCAACTTGTTTAAAATTGTTAGTGGGTCATATATGATTGAAAATAAAAATACCAATTCAATAACTATCTAATTTCTTGAATAAAATGGTTTGGGAGGTCTTGTGCATTTATCTTAAATAAAATGGTTTAGAAGGTCTTGTGCATTTAAAATTAACTTTTGGCTAATTGCAGCCAGTTTTGACCCATTTCCCTTTGTGGTATATATTTTTTTCTTTAGTGCTAATATGATTGTTGCTTTCGAAATAGGGCTTACTGCAAAGTGTGGTTGAAGGAGCTGACAATGACAAGGTTGGTTTCTATGGGAGATGTGAGCTTCATGCAGCTGAAAACCATTGTAACCATAAGACGACTACTCAGAGCATACAAATTGCGAGTATTGATGAAAAGGAAACATGTGCTCGAACCGAGGTTTGTCTTTGTGGGTCATAATAGGTAAGCTCATATTTTTATCATTAACACTATTCGCAATCTGGATTAGGGTTACAAGGGACGAAAACGAGAAGGCTTTAGGCATGATAGTCGACATAAGGCTAGCAGCGCTGGTGGATGCCTGGTTCGGCAAGAGCAATTAGATGCTTGGAATCATATAAATCGTCAATTGTTATTTAAAAGACGGCTTCAAAGGACACCACAGCTGGTTCAAGACGTTGAGTATGATGTCCGGGTATGCTGAATTTAAGTCCATTGGTTACAGAGCATGTTTAGGGGGTTTATGGGGTATTTGGGTATCTGGATTTGTGAAATGGAACTTATAATCAAGTCACAATAATCAGTTCTTAGTGTTTTGTCGATAAAGATTACTTTGGGATTCTTATCTTACACGTCTCATACTCAATGGTGCAGAAAGAATATGCTCGCTATAAACAGTCGAAGGGTTGGAAGCATCTGGTAGTATACAAATCAGGCATCCATGCTCTTGGTCTGTATACATCAATGTTCATTTCACAGAGTGCAATGGTATGATCTTTAGTTACAAATAGTTGATACCAGTTGCTTTGTTTTAAAATTATGAACACTATAATAAGATCTAATTATTGTTATAGGTCGTTGAGTATGTTGGTGAAATAGTGGGGCTGCGTGTAGCTGATAGAAGAGAAATTGATTATCAGTCGGGAAAGCAGTTGCAGTATAAGAGTGCTTGTTACTTTTTCAAGATTGATAAAGAACATATAATAGACGCAACCCGAAAAGGGGGAGTTGCCCGATTTGTTAACCATTCTTGCCAGGTAGTATTATGTCATTCATTTATGCTTCAATAAGATGGCTCTTTCTCTAGCAAAGCAAAACTTATTGAAAGTTGGTTAACTTAACAAATATTTTGTTTATCTATCATCTTTTCCTTCTTGAGCTAACTTTCAATTATTTGCTCTTCATGCCCAGCCAAACTGTGTCGCCAAAGTGATTACCGTGCGGGGTGAAAAGAAGGTAATCCATACTATCTACGTGATTTCAAGTTAATTAGCTTTGTGCACTTGTAGAAAATTGATTTTTTTAGTACTTCCACTTGATCGTTGGTTCTTTAAGATGCTTTGGTCAATCAATTTAGTTAAAATCTTTACTATTTGAAACTTGCGGGTCTTATCTCCACAATATTTGGATAAAGGAAGAGGGAACTCGTAAGTGATAATACAAAGAAAATAAGAATTAGGGGGTGTTTGGGTTGGCCTATATTGAAAGCTTATTGCAAATAAGCTAAAATTTGTGAGCTTATTTTGAGCCTTTAAAAACTCTTTCTGAAAGCAAATAAGCCCACCCAACCACTAAAACTTAAGCTTATTGTGTTGAAATAAGCAAAAATGTTGACAAGCTCTCAAAATAAGTCCATCCAAACACCCCCTTAAATGAATATATCCGCATGTCAGTTTCCATTCTAGTACGAGACAGATTCTCAAGTTTCTTATATTGGCAACATGTAGGTCGTGTTCTTTGCCGAAAGGGACATATATCCAGGAGAAGAGATAACGTATGACTACCATTTTAACAATGAAGATGAAGGCAAAAAGATTTTGTGCTCTTGCAATTCAAATAATTGCAGGCGTTATCTCAACTAGTAGCACGCTTCCCTCTTGTGTACAAATATCACATTTCTGTCAATATAATCTAGTCTGTGTACAGTTTTTACTACCTGCTCATTTGTAGTATTAGACTGTTGGTAACTTTTAGCATTTTTTGAATCTCAATATCTATATCTACAACTCACTTTATAAAAAAATTCTAATTTATTTATTCCCCATGTATGTATATAACTCATTGCCTCCATTATTATTTTCTTCTTTCTTGGATCAAATTTCAAAAGGAAGATAATAATGCAAATGGGAGTTTTTATTCACTAAGGTACAATACCATTTAATGTATTTGTCATGATAGTGCACCAGGTATATGGTAGAACTAGTCCAATTTGTAAATCTTGTGCCTAAAAAAGATTGCTGAACACCTATTTTTAATGGATAGCAATTCAATCTCAGATTTAAAAATTGATCCGGTTGGCTTGTTAATTCAAATTGTGCAGTCTCATAGTATGAATGAGGTTGGTTCTTCAGATCAAGCTAACTGGTAGAAAAAAGGATAACCAAAGAAAACATTATGCATCAAAACGAGTAGTGAAGTTCTTTAGTAACATATCTTCGAAGTTCTAAAAGCAACACATCTCTGAAGTCTATAATGTTTTTCTCAAGTAATGTGATTATTTCCTCTCAATGGCTGCGTTGACACGAGGATATCGATCAGCCCACCTTGAGTATCCTACACAACATAAGTAAAAAAAATGAGAGAAAGATATAGCAGAAAATATGAATATATAGAACTATTTTTATTTGCGAATGAGGGGGAATACAAATGAAAATGTAATTTTGATACTAGGTAGACAGTACAGGCATAATAAATCAATAATACAAGATCGGGCAACTTGGGTAGCATACTAAAAAATGGGTCAACCCGCAAACACTTTTTTTTCTTTACTCGTTGACATTAGTAAATTTTGTTAATAAAACAACTTGGGAGGTTTTATGGGTCTTGATTGCATTGTTTAAAATAAAATATAACCAAAATTAACCCATTTTCCTATATATTATTACTACAACGGCAACAAGCACACATTCTTTCCGAATATATTATTACTAATACTGGTAATATTTTAGTGTATTGTTATTATTATTTTTATTTTTTTATCGTGTAATTGTGTTACTTTATTTATGTTAAAACTACTTGGATACAAAAATAGTTTATGTTATATATGAATGATTTGATAAAATAATTGTTACTTGTAATAAAGTGTGTTGTATGAAACAGTATCTAGATGTTATTTATTGTTTGGATTTTTAACAATTATATATAGAGGTGCACATAGTTTGGGCCGGACCGGACTTTAGACCGGGCTTAAAAAAGATCGGGCCTAAATGATACAAAAAATATCGGGCCTAAAAAAGCCCAGGTCGAGTTAAGCCCGGACCTTATGATAAAAACTAGGCCTATTTAGGTCTGAATGAGCCTGACCAGGCTTTTTTAGGCTTGGGCTGTGCTTTTTTAGATTTTTTTATTTTTAAAGAGTGTAATCATCTAACAATATGTTTCTTACAGTACTTTAAATTATAAAAGCATATTTAACAAAATAAAGGAAACACAACAGATAACCTAGATACGTATGAATATATAAATATAAGTCTATAACTAACAAATAAGAAAAGCGTATTAATTATAGCTTTGGCATTTTATTACTTCCATAGCTTCATCTTTCCATCAGGACATAAGTCCATGGATATTACAACATAGTGAATATATTACTATACTAAGATGTCCTTTTTGACTCCACATATATTATACAACTCATTGACAATTTAATGTTTTATATGTAATAAATATGCCAAGTATGTCAACTTATACAAGATGTATAATAATATGATATATTATATATACGTAGATATATATTTATTTATTTTCTAACTTTAATTGGGCCTTTTTATAGAAAAGTCTGGGCTTTCGTATAAAAAAAGTCCGGTCTTTCGAGCTTAAGACTGGGCTTTGAACTTTTTTCGGGCTTTTTCGGCTTTGGGTTTAGCCCGTGCTGAACCGGGCCCGGGCCAGACCGAGCTTTTATGATTATTTTTGGTCAGATCTGGCTTTAGATCGGGCCTTTTAAGCCCCGACTTTTTTGGGCTTTTTAAAGTCGGGCCTAGAACTGAGCTCGGGCTTTAGCCCATATGTGCACCTCTAATTATATAAGTCAAAAGATTGGATTGATTGTTGTTTAAGTGTTGTGTTTGATAGTAAAAAACTTCAAGCATCTGATTATTGTAATTGGCTAATAATCACTAGAAAATGAATCATAGGTAATAAATACATGTAATTAGATGAAATGATTTTTCATAACCCCCTACCTTAATTTGTAATGAAAACTTCATTTGAAGAGTAGTGTTTAAAACAATTATTGAGTGACGTTTTTGTGCATTCACCAGTAAATTAACAAATTAAATGTGGTGGTTAAAAACATGTTTTTATTGTTACTAATGAATCGAAGAATTATTATGATTATTATTATTATTATTATTATTATTATTATTATTATTATTATTATTATTATATATTCATGATAGAGTAATAAAGTTTAATATATCAAAAGGTTGTCTTAAAAATCTAATAAAGTTAAATGCACCAAAATATATTAAACTTTATTACTCTATCAAAAATATACAAACATACCAACTATTGACTTACACAATCATTCTTAAAAACAGAGTAACTTGTAGTCCAAACAATTTTTTGAACTTGGGACAACAATTCTAATGTTCATTTTGCCAACACATAGAAGAAAAAACCAACACATAGAAGAGGGTGAAGTTGATCAAACTCTTAGAACAAAACATTTATCTTATTTTTCTTTCACCTCAGCAAGCCTTTTTGCACCGTTTTGGCCATTTTGCCATGCCAATAGCTATGGTAATGTTATGATTGTGTGCAACAAAACATTAGACACAAGAAGGATGTATGAAGTTATGGGCAACAAAAAAGGACTTCATACAGTACCATGTACTCGAACATGATAAGGTGGCCCCCGACAGAAAATTGGCTCATCGGGAGATGTAGAACGTGCACGAGTCCTGAGAATGTCGTTTGGGTCATGTATCACTGAAGCAGCTAACAATGTGTATTCACCAGGAACCAGGAAATAAAGAGAGAATGAATGTTTAATTTCTTCAAGTGGTGGAATCTCTACCTTTACACCTAGCAAAGTACCTAGCATAAAGAGTGAAACCAAACACATGATTAATACAAGTGCGAAAATCAAATTATCTGTCTAATACTCTAATTTGTGTTGAATGTATAAGATTGTGAGTCCCATTTAGCGTGTGTTTGGGATTACTTTTTGGAGAGATCATCGTATTTGTAAAACGAAAATAATCAGAAAAAAAATGTTTGACAAACTGATTATCCATGTTCTAAAACGTCTATTTGAAAAGGCCCCATCTGCTATAAAAACACAATCCCAAACACCTCTTAATGTGAACACAAAAGAAATAACAAAGAAACGGTCAACAAATGACATTTATAAGTCTTAAAAGGGCAGACTACATAAAAAGGTAATCATATTTGATTTTTAATTGGGGTGATAAATTCTCAAAAGCTTTTCTTTAAGGTAATCTTGCAAGTAAACAGTTTTAGTTTGCATAGTATTATCACGTTAGGAAAGGGTGATAATGCAAGCACCCCCTTCCCCTCAGCGCATGCCTCCCCGTACACACAAGGGGGTGCATTCATTCAAAGCATGAGGAAAATGTTAACATGGTCAAACTTACTGACACGTCAGCTGCCACGTAATCATATTGATCTGGTAACCGGTCAAATGAACCTAAATCAAAGCTTTTGAAAGATGGTTACCTTACACCAAAACTTTGTTGAAACTACATTTTGTTTACAAATAATTGTAAAAAATAAAATAAATATAAGTGTAGCATTTCTCTAATAGTTAACTTCTCATGCAATTTACTCGTTTTATAATCTAAGTAGTGATTGCAGGTTAGTCTTACCGGCCCATAGTACTGTAGGACTTTTGCCATCAATGCAGTTTTCACCTGCAACATCCCGGCATGTAATACTAAGACTCATCTTAATAGAATCTTTCGTGTTATTCCGAACCAAAACTTCCATGGGAGTCATGTCATTAGCCAAAACAGAACCTTTCATTGAAGGAGAATCAACTCCTCGTAAAAGGCTTTTGCCAAGCCTAAAACCAAATGTTAAAGGATCGGGTAGCAAAACGTCCATTACTGATGTTTGAAGTGCTGCTTGTGTAGCATCCTTAATATGAAGTTCTCCGGAGCTGTTTCGGCCCGAATGCCACCTCACCTTAATCTTTGTAATCAAGTCTTTAATAGAAGCACTAAGTTCGGCTTTAGTTTTAACCATACCTCCATTTGATTGTGAATTATGAAATAAAACGGAACCATCAAGAACAGGTAACTTAAAATGTTCTAATGGTATGAGAACTCTTGAAGTATACTCTCGGTCTATTCTTGTTTTAGGATAAGTGAATTCAGATGAGTTGTCGGTTGTATTTGAACTGTCCAGCTGGACTGACACACTGACCTCAAACACAACATCAGTAGGATTATGCAACTCAAATTCAAGAAACCGTAGGCCCCAGCATCCCCTATAGGGATCGATTTTCATTAATCTATCCGCTTTTGTATCCAACACATTCTCAGATATTTCTCCAACATGGGCCGGGATCTCCATTGACAGCAAGCGGGCTTTCATGAAAGACAGCCCCTGCAAAACACAGATGTTTAAGGGAGTGACTAGGCGGCGGCCAGGTGGAAGTATGTCACCATCTGCTGGTGGCTCGTTGCTTTCAGTAGGCCCTGCTAGAAAAGACATTGTTTTAAAAGAATAAAAAGTCAAACGTATAGGTCATGGCTTGACCCATTTACAAAGGGTCGATTTGGGTTATTTTGAATCTCCAACAGGCCGAATGGATACCATAATAAAATATATAGACTATAAAACTAAAATTCTTTGATGAGTCAAACAGGTTGAAGATCACCCAAAGGGCATCTTTAATGCATAACTGATAAGACTTCTCAAAATCAGTTTATTAAAAAAAAAGATCTTTATTTAAAAAATAATAATGTTTGTGATGTATAAAAGCACAACAATTTTTTTATTGTGAATCTAGCCCGTTTCAGCGCGCACCAAATAATTACCCATTTTGATTCGTTAGCCAACCCACACGACTAGTCCACTTTGCCACCTCTAGTCAAAACTGTAAGAAAATATAAATATTAACTACCTGCATAATATATAAACAGCACAGGGCTACTTCCATCTTTAACTTGCTTACTTGGACTTAAAGACATGCTCTTAATAGCAGTATCAGGCTCCGGAGAAAGTTGCCAGGCTTTTAATGTAACAGGGATAATAACTTCAGCACCTGGTCTTAACGGTAATGCAGATTTCAAAATTTCATACCCAACTGACACAACAGAATCTTGATTTTTCCCTGATAGCAAGATATGAGCCTGCTCAACAGCAACTGTGCCAGCATTAGCCAAACTAATCCAAACCTCACGAATCTCACCTTCGTATAATATTATAGCGTTATCACCACCAATAATGCGTGACACTAATAATGGCAGTCGAGGTATTACCATAATGTTAGGCACAGTTATGTTTTTCATCTTTCCCGACCCACAAGAACTAAATGGGTCACACATAACGAGTCCTTGTGTTGCACCAAGGACTAAATTGTTAACGTCTTTGAAGAAATGTTCGGTAAGTACACCAAAACAATGCACAGTGCATCCAGGTATACTCACCGGGCCTTCTTTAGTAGGAACCCCTGATAAACTAAGTACTTTGGAAGAATTTGAGGGAAGTGTTACACTAACAGGAAATGCGTCGAAGTTTCCAGAATGGGCTGAGAGAGAAATACTGTTGACTATTAAATCAAACCCACATGGATTTGCTAATTCTACCAATACTTGGACTGGTTCGCTGATAACCCAAATCAGGTCTAGTTTATTGGTGCAAACTGCATCTTTTTTGCTAAATGGTGTGTAGATAAAAGGCCCTGATGGAGCTGATCCGGCCCACCAATCTTCTTGTTTTGAAGTTCGTTTTATAATATCTGTCTGTGAGGAATGGAATGGAAATGAATGCAACCTGGAAATAGACAGATATTTTGCATGTAACTTTAGGTATATAACATGGGGAAAGCATATGTTTAGCAAACTGCACCTATTCCTATGTGAAACAAGAACGAATAGAAGGGCTAAATACATAATAAAGTAACCAACTTTAGAATTTTTCTAATTATGGTAACTGGTAAACTTGACATCAGTAAGTAGTAAATTGGACCCAAAATAGAAAAAATATTGCAGTTTGGTTACCCAAAATGGAAAAAATCCTTTTTGAATGTTTGTAGCCAGAATAGAAATATCAGTGAAGTTGATTACTTTTTATGAAATTAGACTTACATAAAAGATGTAATTAATTTATATATGAGTACCTTATGAAAGGTAAAGCGGGATCCGGGCAACGAGTACCAGAAGGAAGGTGAGCAGCTGAATTGTTAAGGGTACTTGCAATTCCGTTTTGGCCCAGGGGTGTAATTAAAGGATAATAAGATCTTACTAAACGAGCAGCTGCACTCCATGCAGCAAGAGGATCACCAGCACGAACAGCACACATAAGTATTTCTTTCAGTACAACCATTTGTAATGTGTTCCATTGCGATTCAAATAGAGATAACACCAACTCTTGATGCATCTTCCCACTACCGAAACGAGTTTCCTTGGAATTAAAGTAGACATAAAAACATAATAAAAAGGGTTCTTTGTAAGAAAATGTATCAGACTTAACCCAAAATTCTATTATATGTATCAAACTTTAAAAGTTTCTAATGTATATATCAAACCTTCAATTATTGCTACTCTATGTATACCATGACTTATTCTTCACGTAACCCAGTGTTTTTCGCTTATGTGACACCAATACAAGTTTCCACGCCATCAAAACAGGTGCCATGTCAGCAACTTACATGTTATAACTTATAAGAGGTCAGACACATACATAGCAATAATTGAAGGTTTAATACATACAATAGAAACTTTTTGTATTTAATACATACAATAGAAGTTCATATCACGAGGAATTTGAAACAAACGGTGTTATAACTCACCTTGGAAACGTTGGGTTGGGTAATGGAACCTCTACTTTGAACACGATAAGCTTTTGTAGCGAGTGCCAAGACTTGCAAGGCACTAGAAGCAGATAAATTGTTTTGTTGCTGCAGATACAATTGAGCCACCTGCCTCGAGTAAAAGGCGGCTTTTCTTTCGTAACCAAGAGTTCCAAATAAACGAGCTATCTCCACATACAATATCAGCTTATCATTTGCATCAATCAAAGATCTTGCTCCATCTGAGGCATTTGTCAGCAGGTTAACCACCTCAGTAACCATCTCCGGTCTGCCCATTACATGAAAATGTCACAAAATGTTAAATAAACGACACTTAATATCTCCATGAATAACAGAAGTGATTATAACATATAGATGCAAGTATACCTGCAGATAAATCTTGCCAACTTTAAAGTAGCTTCAAGTTCAAAGCTGACAGGCGAAACCCTGCAAAACGTGAAGGCAAACAATCCAATCATAAAGTTATCGAAGAAATAACAATAACATTGCTTACTGATGAATCCCACGTAGTCTTAACATCATGGGTACTTGATTACTCGAATATTTGTTGCTAATTCTCAACATAATTTTTGTTTTCCAATTCGCACAAGAATTTCAACTTTATTATACTACAATAAGTTAGAAGTAGATATTTTCAAGAGTGGTTCATTAGTGTATAACAAGGTACCTCTGAGTACTTTCATGAATACATAACTTCCGATAATGCATAATGACACCACTGTAACGATACTTGACCTCTTGCACTAAACCTGGATCCTTCTCCCCTGCTTTACCCATCTTATAGCAAACGTATGCATATCAGTAAACGCTTCAGACTTTCAGTATCTATATAAATTCTTGTACTAATTACAGAAGCACATTTTGCAAAGCAACATTGTAAAAAACTAAATTATCTCCTTAACCCATAACATCCTCATATCACATATAGAGTCCAAGCAACAAGATCCAGAGAAAAGCATAATTTTTCAGGGAAGCAATGAAAATGGTATTCCAATTCACCAGACACCAATGAATGTTAAAGGCAAATTATGAACAATATTATCTGCTGATAATAAGTCAGTAATAGTATTCATCAATGAATATTGAACAGAAAAGATAATATTAACTGGTATATTTTGCGTTTAATATTCATTGGTCAATATGATTAACATTCATTGATGAAGCTTCTCTGCTTCTGTTAAAAGGTGATGATAAAAATTTATTTAAAAAAAAAAAGAATTATGTTCAATAACATTTGAATCTTTAATTGTTGGATGTGCTTACTAGAAAAGCACAAACGCCACCTTCCAACGCACCAGCATACCAGAAATAATCTCCAGTCATCCTACAAAGTTCTAAAGCAGTAGAATAATGTGTATTGGCATCGATGGATGATCCAGCAAGTAGACAATAATCTCCTATAGTTTTTTGGGCACGGGCATTGCGCCTTTTTTTGGCTTTGATTGCCTGAAAAAATTGCTGCTAAAAAACTCTGGTAAGTTACTGACTCAAAAAACATCTGCAACTATAAAAAGAAAACAAATATTAGTTATAATCACTAGGAGACCTAAAATAAAAACCTCCTCTGCACTGAGACTGGCTTGAGAATCTAACGGTGTCTTCAAAAGGGTCCCACCCGATTCTGCTTCAAGAACCCATTTCTCGAATTCCATTAGAAGTGAAGCTGCAATTTCTTGCATCATTGTTTGCAAGTGTAATTCTTGAGTTCGTTGATCAGCAGGAGGAAATAAAACCAATTTATTTCCTTTCTTTCGTTCATTATCTAGCTGCAATAATACATTACAAAGTATTATTTACTTATTATCAGTCATAATCGACACAAACAATGACCATCATACAGTTCTCAATCTCATACGCTGCGATTAAGCGTTACCCAAACATGCATACTAACTGATCAATTGCATGCAAAACAATCAAATGTTCTACTCATAATAAAAGAAACTAGGTTTATTGCATCGAAATGTAACGAACTTTCATCAGATTGTCATCGAATGCAATGAGCTACCTTTTTTTATACCTTGTGACAAAACAGACTTTCATTCACTTACCAATATATGTAACTGACCTTCTATAACATGTGGAACGGTGACATGGGCCCAAATCACATTTCACCTGCAGGTATACTTGCATCTATATGTAGAAAGGTAACTCGTTACATACAATGACCTTTTGGTGAAAGTTCGTAACATTTATAAGTAATGAACTTCATGTTTCTCTAATATCCATCTGTTTCAATACTAAATGAACAGTGCATTTGGTATTGCATTTTGCAGAGATTATATGATTAATACGTTTGCAAAACGGAAATAATCAGATAAAGGTGTCAGGAAAACAAGTGATTATCCAGGTTTTCATAGAGAAAACACAATTTTAAAGTAGTAGGTTAAGACATGCTTTTACAAAATGTTGTTTTTAAAATGCAAAATTTTATTTTGAATATACAATCCCAAACACCCTCTGTAACAACCATGTATACACATTTAGAGAGGAATTATCAAAGAAGAGCATTTCAAAAATAAGAACGCATCATAAATAAACCTGAGAATCAGCAGGAAAAAAGGCGAAACAACGTTGAACAAGAGATGAAGTGTATCTCTTACACGCGATACCAAACTGAACAGCAACACTATCAAGATCAGGTGAAGAAGGACAGTGACAAATACCAATAACACCATGAATTTTCCTATAAGATTGAAAATCTTCCCAAGGACTCGGTGGCGATCCACCAGTAACAAATTTAAACCGAAGATAACCCGAATCCCAAGGTTGTTGAGAAAAAGGTGATTTATTGCCTTGTGTGTAAAATGAACTAATGGATGATAGTTCCATATTATGGTGACGACCAACCATTGCAACGTAGTGTCGGAACTGTGTCGCGTTGATTGATCCAATCGGGATCACGGCGATACGGATCATGGAACATGTTTCGATGCTTACGTCTGGTTCCATTGGGTTGATGCTGGTGATCAGAGGAATGATGGTGGACGATAATGGTTGAAGAAGACATACAAAGATCAGAAATTCATAAATCTGTTAAATAACTATACATATGTTACGTTGCAAAATAATAATATGTATTAAATCAAATTAAAATTTGTGTATAAAAGATGAGAAATAAGTGCTATATATTATATTATTATATTATTGGGTAGGATCCCATGGAAGTTTCATGAAGGAGGGAAGCAAATCTCAGCCCTTGATTTCATCATTTATAACATTCATTCCAAATGAATGTTAAATTATATTTTGTTATTATACATTCACGAATGTTACTTAATCTTGTTTCTTGATGAATTTTTAGTGATAACATTCACCCATAAACGATATAATCGGTGTATAATAACATATATGAGTTAATATTTATCAGAAATTAATGTTTTAAAAATATTAAGTTGAAATTTTGACTAACATTCATCACAAATGAATGATACATGTCGATTTTGAGAGTTTTTTTATTTAAAACGTAAAATTATAACAACATTGTTTGATTAAATGACGTATATAATCTATTTATTTATATTTCAAGATTTAATTTGATGAATCTTACTTGAATATTATGTTTTGATGCTAAATGGATATTTGATTCCTTATATCCCTTTTTTTTTTTTTTTTTTTTGCCTACCCTCTTGATTCCCACCTTATTATTATTATAATTATAATTATAATTATAATTATAATAATCATAACAACCAGGTTATAATTATATTTTACGTTATCACATATTGCATTTAAAAAGTGTGATTAAAAGAGATGATTCGTGTATAGTGATTTCTTTTGTTTTGACAAACCTAAAATTATTAGTAATTTTATGGATTAATTTCTGTACTACTAATTTATTGTTCATTGAAAAATGGAAGCGTAAAAGATGCATAATATGTAAATTTGATTGAACAGTTAAATGATGACAACTAGTCTTATTAAATGTATAATTAAATATTTAATTAAATAATATATTAAGGGAGAAATCAAATTATAAAACTGAACATCTATCTCACTTGAATTAAACCAAACAGACACCCCTAGTTATAAATGTTATACTAATCTTTCATATATGTCCCATCAAGTAAACTAGCACCAATAACTATGAGATTGAAAGCAAACAAATGAATAATGTGTTTCATTACATGAGCCAAAGTGCAGTTGGCAAAAGACATGGGTTTAGTATTTTAATTGATGGTGAAGAGAGATGTTGGCAGCAAGACTCTCAAGTCCTACCCACCATCATAAACAAGCTAAAGTCAACTTTGAAGTCTAGAAAACCCGCAATCTGCTTTGTATTTAGAGCATAACCATAACCTTAGCGAATGATAACCAGACTACATGACAAGAGCTAAAGAACACCATACAATATCAATAAAAGGTCCCAAAAACTTCAAAACTTGACGGTGGAGTCTCACAAAAACGTTCAAAATATAATTAAAATAAGATAACACTCTGGTTGATAATGGCGCAGCAACACAATAATTCACTACCTAAGACGAACTTAATTTTCACCTTCCTCGATCTTAGCCTTGTCGCTCACGTAAATACCATCAAGAAACTTTCGGATATCTTTGTTCTTCACATGGCATTTCTGCATATAAATAATCACAAGCAGCCGTTAAAAGATGAAATACTAATGAAAAAATGTAGAAACTGGTATGCAAACAAAATATATGCAATGTAAGAGGTACCTGGTTGATTAGAGCACATGATCGAGAAACAAGCTCGATGTCATTTCCGTCCAAAACAAGCTCATCCTTAACCTTCTCAGATCTAACAACAGTGACACCATCAAGCAGATCAACCTTCCTCACCTGTGCATTTAAAGAACAATCCATTTATCAGCGATAACTAAGTAGAAAGCACAATACCTAACAAGATAAGCAATATAACAGAATAACATGGCAAAATCCAGAGGCATATTATGCCAAAGAAACAGAATCACATTCAATACATAAAAAACAAATCTAGCATTCATACATAAAAAACAAATCTAGCATTCATACAAATCGAACAAACAACAAGTTAACAAATATAAAGTACACTACAACTAAACTATGTTTCAGTCTGCTTTCAATAAGATATACAGTCTAAACAATGACTATAACAGGTTATATGTACTTTACAAACAAACTACTAACAAAAATATGCATTTAGATTACTTTCGATAACCTTTGTAGTATAAGCAGATGTTAGAGTAAAGCTAGCTAAATAACTTAACAGCTCATCCCAATTTGGAAAAGCTGATAAGCTAATTTTAACCGCTTACACCTTGACAAGTGATAATTAAGCTTATAAGCCCATAAAAGCCTTTAATAATAAGCTTACCCAAACAGCCAAAGACGCCTTAAACATCTAATTCTACATCCTAAAATACATAAACAATAAAACCAAAAGAACAGCAGTAATAAATCAGGAGAACATAGAACTAGGAAATGAAACGAAATCAAGCGTAATCAGCAATAAATCAAATACTTTGCATAGATAACAACTTCAGCCAATAAAATAAACTATGAACATTTTATTCCAGTATTTCCAATCAACAATAAACAATCAGATAACAATAGATACACAATTATACATGAATTTATAAAAAATACAACAAAATGAATAATTAAATATGCATATAAAAAAATCGTACCTTCTTTTCACCAAGAAAGTTACGGATCTCAATAGCCTTATTGTTGTTAGTGATGCTAGCATTAATCGGAAAATGAGCATACACAAACCTCATCTTATACCTAAACCCTTGAGTCACACCAATTATCAAATTGTTGACGTGGCTAAGCGCTGTACGGATAGAAGCAGTTGTTTTACGAGATCCGAACCACGCATCAACCTTCAATTTCTTCTTTCCCTCTTCATCAGTAATCAACATGAAATCGAGATTCAAATGCTTGAAATTGCGAGTTAGGGTTCCACGAGGTCCTGTGACTTCGATGATTTTGGCTTTGATTTTGATTTCAATGCCTTCGGGGATGTCCATTGTTTCCGATGATAAGATCACCTTCATGGCTGCTGATTTGGATAGCGAGAACGCCGGCGGCCGGTGGATGACAAATTAGGGTTTTGGGATTGAAGAAAACAAGCCCTAGTATTGATAGTGGCGTGTTTATATATACGTGATACATTTCGGTGAAAATGAAAATGGGCTTGGGGTTTTCTAATGGGCCGAGATTTATTAATTTTTTGTTGTAAAATAACTAAAGGCCCGTTACCTTGGTCCACACATCAGCTTCCAACATCCTACATATCATATTCGGAGTAGAAAATAGTGCTGACCTCAAAAGGTCAAAATGACAGCGTCTTTCTAAACAAAAGTGTTCGCTAATACTAGAAAACATAATCATATTCATACAATTAGGCGTGTCGTGATTCAGTTTGGTTCGGTTTTTTTAATAAAATCGAATGTGAATCATAAAATTCATCTTTTAAGCAATTCAAACCGCTCGATTTGGGTTTAATTTGGACGTAAAGTCACTTTCGTCTCAGAATTCAGTTCGATTTTGTCTAATTTGATATTTATTGACCAAATCTTGGTTTAGCTCTTAACAATCATCAGTTTTATCATTTTGAATCTATATTTTTTAGTTTAGATAATTAGAACCCTACACATAATCCAACATGATTTGAAATATGATTGAGCCAAGTTGAACCAAACATCTCATAGCAGTCTCAATCAATAAAGCCCTGAAATTGTATACACCCTGCCATTATTTAGATACCATCTATCCAAAAGATGATCAAATAAATGGATCAAAGATATGACTTCATCAGAACAAGAATTAAGATCACTTTTGTATTACTTCATCATAACAAAAGTTAAGATCTAGTGTTTTAGCATATGAGAAAACTTATAACATGTTGAATTAACTTAATAATAAAGCTAACAAGTCCCATTATAAAAATCTTATATTTGGAAAATATATCGAAACAAAAGAAAGACTAGCTTCGTCTGCCTAATTTGATCTAACGAAAAATACGTTCAACTGCGCTTAATTAGACTTCTCGAACACCTCCGGCTAAATATGAAAAACCATCACCGTTTCGTGTGTATTTACATAATAATCTGATTTCATACACCAACAAAGTCTTCATAGGCAGGTGTCTCGTTTAGATCCGGCAACACAAACCGTCTCTTTTGGATCTCGATTTCTGATTGAGCTTTGCACGATTTTTGAACAAACAAGTTGTTTTCCGTTTCGCGGTCTTGATGCACATCAATCTGCAAAGAGGAAATGATCAAATGAAGCCTTTTTAGTAACAAACTTAAGCAAGGGTATAACAAATTGTACAGAAATGACCTTTTTCCATATATATACTATATACTAAAATGTATAAAACAAACCTTTCTTTTTCTTGATTTATTGTCAATAAAAGTGGTTGAACCCCCAACCTGCAAAAGTTTATTTCATATATTATTGTCTGGTCATAAATTAATCAAATACAATTTTCCTTTATATATCTATAACTTTAAAACGTGACTAAAGTAATCTAGAATTAATGCAGAACACTTTCTTACATGCCATTTATTAGGCCTGTCGACCTTAGAATATAATCATCATATATCAAAAAGTTTCGGACTATCCAAAGCCCATACCCAAGATAGCCTCACCATAACAAAAGTGGAGACTCGTTGTTCTTGATTATTCCCAAAACAAAATCAGTACAAAGGGGCCCACTCAAAGAATTTATTCTTCGTTAAAATACCCGGAAATCTAGAGCTTGTAAGTAGCTTAAAAGACCATAATACCCCTCACTAGTTAGCTACATGACCAAAATGCCCCATCTATCCAGCTTTTCAAAAACCACAATGAAGGGACAATTTCGTCCAAAAAAAATTACTTTTGTGCTTGAGAAGCTTTTATGCATTTCTAGATCTTGCTAAAAGTTAAACTTACCCCATGAAACTACAAATTTTACCCTTACTCTTTTTTTACATTTTTGTTATTTTACCCAAATTACTTCTAACAATGCCAATTTTTTGGGTAACCTTTTCCTTCTCAGGGGTAAATAAACTCAGCTCAATAAAATAAATATATTATAAACCTTTTAATGTGTATAAAAATAATTTTCCATTTCTAGAAAACAAATAAATTATATACATAATTAATATATTCAATATTACCTTTGAAATTATATAAAAGTTGAATTGAAAATATATATTTTAAATGTTTTTATCAACTGGACTAATTTTGAGACAAAAATCTACAAAGCGGTATCTTCTGCAGTAAGACATGAAGGGTATTTTCGTCAATTCAAATTGCCGTAAAAAGACGTTAAAAACAAGAATAAAAATTGAAACAATAAGGGAGTCCACGTAAAGAAAAACAGTACGGAGTAAATATGTTTCTTTCCGTCGCCGGAAATCCAACAACATACCGGCCGACGGTCGAAAACTCAAACTTCCGACAAATCAATCAACAGAAAATGGATTCTAACTACAACAGAAACAAATTCACAAACCTTAACAGATCTGTCACCGGAGAATAGATCCGACGGCCGACTAGACTCGTCGCAACCGTCACTCGTAGACGAACCACCGCCGCCGCTCCATGACAACGGCGTGCTAGGGCTCCGTTGTTGTTGTCCTTTCGAACGAGACTTCCGATCGCCCCAACCTAACGGATGATTCGACGACGCCGTATTTGTTGTTTCCGGCGATTTTTTCAGACGTAATAAAAGATCAGCTACCAATTCATCGGTGGTAAACGCTGCAGTTACCCAACGTTCGTTCATCATATTTGAAGTGATTCTGATATTGTTGTTATAAATATATATAGATACAACCTATAGATATAAAATGGATGTGGAGAAAAGGTATAGGAAGAAGGAAGTACTGTGAATAAATATGAGTGTGAATGATCAAAATCAACATATTTGTGTGTTTTGTTTTGTGGGCCCATATCGACGTTACGTAAATACTTTCTCAATATCATTACTTTTTACACTTTTGTATTTTTTTAATTAAAAAGATTTATATAATAATATTTATATCGTTTACTAAATTATGATAAATAGTGCTTTAGTAGAAAAGGTGAACGCTTTCTTTTGTTGCACAAATATTGCTATCTATGACTATGATGTGTAGACTTGTAGTGCTCTTACAGAAGAAAGAATGATGGTTTTCTTTTAACAACGGGCGATATCGAAAGGTCTAAACTTTTCATTCCCAAAACGGGTATGTGAAAGAATAAAGTTTAGAGTTTAGATTGCTTTTAGTGATCCATTAACATAAATGCCTGGCTATATTAGGAGACATAACTATTTTCATATGAAGAATGTTAGAAACCGACTGATGTACATGTTTTAGGTCGAACTACAAAGTTAGAGGTGTAGTTGAAAAATATATTCGTTTCAACATCGGTATATAACATGCACATACACATATATAAGCGATTGTATAAAGTACAAAGTGATTTTATTACAGAATCGTTGGCTTAACGGGATTAAAGTGACTCTTCAATTATGAAGTTCTGAGTTCAAATTTGAAGATAGACGTTAATATAGTATAATACGTAGATTAAAGCCTAAAGGGATATTACTATAATATCTTAATTCACAATCGGCAATCACAAAGGGATAAGAAAACCGAAGGTGTAAAGTGAGAGTTTGACTTGTTCTACGATATTATAGGTTTTTTTATTTTTCTAAATTTCTTGGTGACACATTTTTGTCTTTTTTTAAAATATATAATAATATAATAATAATATTATTATCTTATCAAACGGATGATTTATGTTGAATTAGTATCTTATATTTATGCTATATACTTCCATCTCCGTCTAGTTGAAGAGGCCCACTTTAATATAAGGCAACTATTCTTCATACCATATTTCTATGTCTTTCTTCATTCCTTATTTAAAATTAGGAAATGATGATGTGTAATTTGATGGTTTTTAATATGTGATTTGTTTTGGATGTTTGCTACCTTGTTTATACAACAAGAGATAAAATGTAGCTTATGTTATAATAATGAGGATTTTAAAAGTCTATATATTTAAAAGGTTGTTTTTTATTGTAAAAAATACAGTAAAATCGACTCTCTAACGACCTCTCACTGATCGATACATTATCATCTCTCACCGATCGGTACAGTATAATAATAACAATAGATATATATTCGATTCCTTTCCTGATTATTCTTCTTAAATTCTTTCTGAACATGATTATCTATGTTGAATATTTTTAAAAAATGAAAACATAGGTAAAATAAAGAGGATAATATTGTTGTGAGTAACTAATCTCTTTTTTTATTACTCTGACAGCGATTTAAGAAAAGTACTCATTATTTCCAACCCTTTTCGTTCCTTTGAAGTTTTAATTTGATCATTTTGGAGTTCATAGTCACCCTTTAATTCCTTTTTATTGTTTAATATATAAACATACAGGATCAAGATTCATGTGATCCATCATATACTTTCTGAATGCTTAACACAACACGTGCTACTACTTTGTTTTCCACCCAACCCGATTGCATAGCCCGACCCGTTTTCATTGTTTTTTCCTCTAGTGACATTTCATATTGAAAACGGAAACAACTAAAACAAGTGCACTACCACAGTCTTTGACACTCCTACACCACAAATCTTTGTATTGGCATATCATATTTATCATTAATTTTTTAAGCAATGATACATAAAACAGGTCTAAAAATGATGCCTAATTCGAACACCAACAAAATGGACAAAACTTGAAGGATGTTTGGAGACATTGATCATATGATTGCAAAAAGTGCCGATTAAAATACATTTACGTCACACCGAGTCCCCAAAAAGAATGGCACATACACATACTTATACAATATACCTATATAACTATCTGGGTCATTGACTTACACAACCGTTGAACCTCAACCGCCACCAAATTACTGAGGTTCCCTTGTTACTTTGTTATCCAGTAAATCAAGATTAGGAACGTGCAAACTGAAGCGACTAATGAAAGAATGATCGTATCCATTGATTTTTTCTTCTTTATCGCAGATAGAATACTATTCACCTGTAAAACCATCGAATAATGTACTTCATTTATGTGAAATTATAGTTTCTTGTTGCGTTAGTGAAATAAAATTAGTTTAAAATGCTTTACTTACAGTTGGGAGGCGACTGCTAACATTGGTAAGCTTTGAATTGATGCCTCCAAATGTTGAACGTTGAAACATAAGGGTACCTAAGGTTTCTTGCGCTTGTGATATTACACCATCCATCTGCAATCCACATTATAATATTAGTATACCATGGATCTCTAAGAATTCATTCAGTTCACTTATAGTAGTTTCCTTGGATATTCATTTTGTGGGTCAATGTCTCAAGTAAATAGAACTGACAAACACATCTTCATTTCTTTAAAGACTTGAACCATTCTAGAGCATCTCCAAGTTACGTCACATATTTGCATCATATCAGTGTAAATATTAAATGAGATAGTTTAAACTTTAAACATTATAATATCATATATATCAAAAAGTAATTTTACCTTTCTATTGTGAATATCTAATTAATATGAGACCTATAAAATTTGGTGCCGTGAATAGGGTTACAGAAAAATTTGGTATAAAATGGTGTTACACCAAATATTTGCACCATTTAAGTGTCTTGGTTGGAGAAGGTTGACGTCAAATTTTACTACACATCGAAGATGATCCAAATAAAACCTATGAAATAATATAATTAAAGGGATCCAGTTACATACCTGGCCTGTACTTCTCATGAGAGTGGCACGTTCTTTAAGAAGAGACTGCTCTTGAGATGCACCACCCTCTTCAAGATCTAATCTTGTTCTGTCAAACTCCCTGAAATCCTCGAGTAGTGATGCATGCTCTCTCTTTGCTCTAAGGCTAGATCGAAGTCGATTGAACTCCTGCAATCAGAAAATATAAGAAGTATATTGGCAAATGTGCGTTGTTCATTGCAATCAGAGACAGGTCATAAGAGTTTACGATCAATTATAAGAGTAATTTAACACGGTGAATGATTGCTCATGAACTTGTATAGTTGTATACAGCCCACAAACATGAGAGCATATGACTCTAGCCAGTGTAGGTTCGGCATCTACAAAACACTAACGTTTTGGATGTGACACACACATACGTACTCATCAATTTAGAGTGTAAATTCTACGAAAATAGTTTCAATTATGAAAAATGAATTGTAAAATGCTATGATAAAGGAACAAAGCTTGTACAGAAGATATATGACATGGCAAAGAAACGTGTATTTTTCCACTACATACATAGTTGCACCTCTTGAATCTATTTCCTACTTATTTCTTATGAGTGGCCCAAAAGTCGAAGCCAATAACAAAAGAACATCACTATCCATTTCTTTTATCAATAAATCTAAATCCATAATTTTTGGTTCATTGGACTATTGGAGTAGTTTCCTAAAACGAAGCCTTGACCCGAAAATCTTCAAAACATTGCATGACATTCTTGTTTTAACTGGCTATTAAGGGGTCTTACTCGATATTAAGTGATCTAACTAGTAAACAAAATCATTTCTACACCTTAATCAACCACTTACTTGAAGCCGATATCCGCATATAATTAGATTCCAAACGGGAATTCGAGTCTCACCGGGTTAACTAGGATTATAATTGCGGAATTTCTACGTGAATCAAGATCTATAAAAGAAAGAAATTCTATTTTCTCTCCTATTTACTATGGCGACGAAGAATCAAATTATCATTTGTACACCTAATGATGCTAACAAGTTTAAATATGTTAGAAATGTTAATTGCTTACGAATGAAACGAGCAACAAACCACATGAAAAGTAGAATACCTGACTAAGATCACGATGAATTTCTTGATGACGAGTCAATGTATGAGAAAATATTTCTGATCCACCCGAAGACACCCATGCTTGCATTTGTGAAATTACATAATGTAGTTGTTTCAGTAATTGTTCTATCCCCGATCCTAGATCATTCTCATTACCGTCATCAGCTTTTGTAGAAACTAATTTACGATATAAATGCATTTGGTCATCTAACTGGGCTTCAAGATTCCTCGCCTACACACATATATAGATATATCAATCTAAGGGTGCGTTTGGCATTCAAACAATCAACTTGAAAACTAATCATTGCAATTACAGTAATGATCGCTTTTTCTTAGTGTTTAGGTAAACCTATTATAATTTTGATTAATGATGGTCAAATTACTTACATTTGGGTGATAAGAAAGGAGTAGCCATAACAAAACTGACTATTGAGATAAATGTAAAATGACCTAACTTATGTGAGATTTAAGCACAAATTCAAATGCAAACACTGAAATACCACTTAAACATCAACAGTTTGCAATGGTAATTGGCTAAATTGAAATCTATAAGTACTTGTTTGCTCAATTATCACATTACAACTTATAGAAGCATTTAACTCTTGTTTGCACACAAACTAGCACCTAAATCACTTCATCCAATAAATCATTTCAAACAGATTCAAAGTCCAATAGACTTGATCCTAATCTAGATCCAATAATAAAATCATAAACCCTAAGTAAAACAACTGATTTCAATCTCAAAGTCAACATTTTTTCAAGTAAAGGTGGGAAAAATCCATGATACAACAAACACCGACTTGTAAAAATCTGAACTTCAACAATTAAAAACACAAAATAAACAAGAAAATAAGTAATGTAACAAAAAGAAAAACCTGATTTTGATCTCAAAGTCGCATTTTTTCAAGTAAAGGTGAGATAAATCCATGATACAACAAATACCCAGTTGTTGGGGCAAATTGAACAATATAAAAACACAAAATTGACAAGAAAATATAGTAAAAAAAAACCTGCTTTCGCAAGGAGTCCCAAGAGGTTGGTGGATCCATATGTGGGAGAAAGAGAACTGATTTTCAATTGATATGAAAATGTTTTAGTTTAATTGTTTAGAATTGTGATTGACCGACAGACGATTATAGAGGAAACCGTATTATTTTGACAACTAAAATATTCATATAACCCTTTTCGTGTATGTATCCTATATACACCTGAACAAGCAATAGAATAGTTAAAAATAAAATCTCTGAAAAGGCAATATATTCTTATATAAATTAGAAATGAAATAGATTTATTTAGAAATTAACAAGATATATAAAGATAGGTTAAATAACAAATATTAAGTAAAATTTTAAAATTGAGTTTGTTTATTTTTCTTATTTTATCAATGTTATTATAGTATGAGCCATTATATTGCATCTCTTTAATTATATTCATTATTTTCCATTTTAAATGTACATATATTAGCTAAATAGCTACAAATTATAATTTTGCTAAGCATACCTATTAGGATATGGTTAAGGCATGGTTAACGACCAATTTTTACAAGATGGTTCCTAGACGGCGGTTAAGAATTAGTTTTGAACGGTTAATGTTAGTTATTTAAGTATAGATGTTTTCTAAATAGTTGACAGTTTTATGACGATTGCGCTTGATAATTTTAAACAATAACAATAGTTGACGGGTTTTTTTCACGAAAGTTATTTTCATAATTAGTTCAAAGAGGTAGGGTAAGCAAAATTTTATAAATTATGTGAATAGTAATAGCTCATTTTCATATATACCTTGTTTTTGAAGAAAAAAACATAGGAACTCAAAAACTGATATAAAAACTAATCAGAGTTTTGAAGAGATATTTTTACAAGGTCAATAATCTTGATGAAAACTATAGGCTTTTTATTATTTTTTTCTGACAGATTATGCAAATTTAATTAGATTGAAAGAAAAATGTGTAGTTGGATATTCCAAGTTTATCTTTAATCCCACATTCCCACCATCAAATCATGCGTGTTAGTAAAATAAGACTCTGACCAACATTGCTTAGTTTACACTTGATAACCTTTTAATTATAATGCCAGATCTATTCTTTAAACTAGCTTTAGAAAAAGTTTGACTTTTATTCTTCAAGATTTTATTCATTCTTCTACTAATTAAATTTACTTTAGAATAACACAAATCTACAAATCAATTGAAATATAGGTTAAAAACTTGAGCTCAATTAATGGCCTTATTAAGAACCGAAACTAAAATGAATAACACAATGCAAATCGTCGAGTTTTCCGAACACAAAAAATGGAGATTTTACATGTTCATCATAATAAACTCTGAATATAGCAAAAATAATAGAGCCTAAATGTTTTAGTTCCTATGGTCAACAACAAAGTCAACTATCAAATTAACAACATTTGTGTTTCATTGGTGATTGAATAACTTACACATACTTTATCTCCTAATCCTCAGAAACTTTGATTAGTAAACTGTAAAGGGATCTAACCCCACTTTTGTATAAAACTTAACAGCTTTTAGAAAGTCAACAACAATTTATAGCAATCGTGTTCTACTCCAAAACAATGACACCATCCCCTTGTCTTTCCTCATTTGACTTATCTTGACCATCAGGCAATGCATCTTCCATTGACACGTCAGCATTGGCAGTCCCATTGGCTGGACTGGCTTCATGCTGAGGTGGACTTGAACTTGCCACATCACCATTGCTCTTCTCATTTTCAGTTGCAGGGGTGAGGATTTTGGTTACTTCCTGATGTATCGCTTCTAGTGGTTGAAGATTATTTTTAACCTTGTAACCCGCAGGTTTATGGGACAAATACGCTTCAACCGAATCGAGAGCATTTTCTTCAACTACCTTGCACATCTGCAAGATGGTAACAATTCAAAGATTACAAAACCCTTTAATAAAATAATGATCCAAGTTTACCATGATTTAGCAGAGTGAATAGTTACCTCGTTATAAAGACGAGCTGTTGCCAAACGATCTGTTTTATCATCACAAGCAGCAGCTGATATTTCTTCTGGAGCTGAACAAATACATAGATATAGATATCTTTCAATAAAGGCAAAATAAGCGAATAAAACCGTATCACTGCCATTATTTTGTCTTAAATGATTATATTTAAACACTTACAGAGAATGTCAATTTTAGGCAGTTGACCAATCATCTGGGAAGATATTTCATTGTGATTTGTGGTTATTCTGTCTACAACCTTTTGTTCAGTCTCCATATCATCATTTCGAATCTCATTGGGTTTTTCGTCACCCTGTTATCATGTTTAACAAATAATCAAATGAGCAACCAAAAAAATGAATAAGAACACTTTAAGTCCAGCAAATCAGTAAACTTATTTAACACATGATCAAGATGTACCAATAAAGAAACAGATTAGAAAACAAATATTATTAGCAAAAGAACCATGACGACTAGAGATAACAAGATGGGCGACTCAGGTGGGTTGGCAACGGGTCCAAATGGGGATTGATCCAAAACATTTTTCGTGCAGATATTATAAATGAGCAGTGGTTAAGAATTATCAAAGAAACTATATTATTAAATAAAATCTATATCTCTTCAACAAAAGTATATTAGAGATTTAAAGCATTAAATAGATCACTTTGGGTGACGTTTGACTCGTTTCCTTTTGATACAAACAAATAAAAAGCAAACAGGTTTCAAGTACATAGCATAAACAAATACAAACATTTAAAGAAGTAAAACGTGTAAGAATCAACTTACAAAGTATTCTTTTTGATATTCGGCATTAAGTCCTTTTTCAAGGAGGAGTACGCGTTTCTTGACAAACTCAACCACTCTTCTCTGCATCTCTCTGAAGTGATACAATGCATTATTCGAAGCAGCAATATCTTGTGGTTGCGTAACTCCCAAATTCACTGTTTGACCATCAAGACCACCACTACCAGGGGTGGTCAACTGAGGTTGTGAAGCTCCAGGGACCGTCAAATTTACACCAGGGAGATTCAACTCTTGACAAATGAGTTCTTGAACCCTTAAGTCCTTGTCGTCAACAATAGCTTGCCATCTTCCATAACCATGCCTTTATATACAAAAAAAAAAAATTAGAAAAACAGATAGCAACCATTTTCGGTTACCAAATGGAAATTAATTCTTACTTGTATTATTATTATTTATTTTTTTAAAACGGCATCAAATGCAAAGTTATTTTATATATGTAAATTATTGAAAAACTTAAATTACTTTAATACAGCACGGAGTAGGGTCCGATCATGCTCCTCCTTCCAGAATTTTAGACCCCGTAATCCTGGATACCGATATATAATGTCGTCTGTGAAAAGGGGGGCAGATGGACTCTCTGATGAACACTTCACCTGTAGTGGTAGAAAAAAAGGGTCCACAACAATTAAGATAATAAAAAGTCTGACAGAAAATAAACACAAAATTGTATAGCCGTTGTTACTAGAAAGCTAGGACTTACTTTATCCCTTACAAGAAGCAAGACTGCAATCCTGACAAGTACATCCTCTATTCTTAGCCCTTCTTTCGGAACACCGTCTACATTGACGATAAGTTATAAAAAAGAATTAGTTTTATGGAGTATAGTAGAGAGACAGGATATTTATGGTTCTAACCACAAAAAGTCACCTGAAAAAGTCACTGCATCTGTAATGTCTTCGGAAATGTGTGACAAGAAGAGAGTTCCATAACTGCATAATATGCCATTGATAAACCAAAAAGACCAAAATTTTGATATTTCAATCTACCAACAAAAACCTCTGCACAATGATAGAACTTCCAAATGCAAATTCGAATCTTATAGTTTTTCAGATTTCAGATTAGGATGGATATTTTTGGCTTAACAGTCTCAAAATATATTATCGTAATATGGTGTGCATTACTTTAATCCGCAACTAAAACAACTCTAGTTAACTCTAGTTACAAAAACATACAAAATACCATTTAACAATCCAGGTCAAATATGAGCTTCTTTATAGGGATGAAGGAAATTAAATGAAATTTGAATCTAAAATAACTCTTACACTTTAATTTCCTCATAACTCTTCTGCTTCAAGCGTGAAGTAAATTCAGCCCAATCAAAGTCTCCTACCCCAAACCTGCGATGCATTATACATAGTTAATACCACCACAAAAGGTGTAAATACTGACTCATTATACTCTTATTATTTGTCTTATTATCTTTTATCAGAACAAGACAAAACTATACCTCATTAAGATTTGAACGAATTGGGCCCGTTGACTTTGATTGAATCCGAGTACTCTGAAGGCTCTCCCTTCACCTTCCATAAGAGGAAGTAGCTCAGCATTGTCAACTGTTAAAAGAAGAATCAAAAGAACCCATCATCAAATGTTCTCAACCTTGTAATAGTAAAATAAAATAAAACAACTTTGCAAGTTATGCAAAACTTAAAGAAGTACAACTAAAAATGGTACCACGTGTTTTCTTCCTGGTAGGCTTTCTCACAGGTGCTATTCCGGCTGAATTCTCCCCATCAGATAACTCAGCTTCATAATTATCGTCAGCATCAGAACTTACATCTTCTAACCCCGCAAGATCATCATCCTCAACAGAAACCATCTGAGCATTAAAAGAAGAGCAAAAAGTTCAGGTTTAATAAATTCAAAAAAATAGCATAAAAGCGTATATATATTTAAAGAAAAACCCAACCTGCTTACGGCTTCTTTTTCCTTTACCCATAGAATTAAACTCTTCAACTTTGTGCTCTTCATATCTGTCTTTTAACAGCTCTTCCCAATAACTCGATCTTTCTGGATTATTTGCTCCACTTTTGTTCTCTGATAACGGCTCCATATCCTCTTCCATTCTTGATTCTGCCTCATCGATGTACTCAAAATTTGCCACCTAATGATATACAAGACAAATGGATCATAAAGTTACAATCTTTAATGTAGTAATGTACTTGTCAATAATGTGAAATTGCAATGGGAACAACAAAAACCTTAAAAGCTTTCAAAAAACCATCTTCTTCTGCTTCATCCATTGCAGCATTTTCTTCTTCGGTGTAATCACGATTAAGCAATCTATCAAAATTCCAATTCCAACAATTAAAAAAGGTTAAGACTAAAAATGAAGAAATCATGGAAAATATACTTGACCAACAATGCAACAAATATTACCTATCAATTGCAGCATCATCATAATGAATTTGTCTTGATTTCATCGCCTCATCATTCTCATCAGCAAATAATTCCTTTGAGCCATATCTTATGATGTCATCCAGCTCTTCCTACATTGTAATAAGATCATTCTAGAATGTATACAGACAATTCCATTTTTATCAACGCAATATATTTAATCTTTAGAATAGCCTCCGGCTGTAAAATATACCTGATTGATGTTTTGATTTTTGAGTTTGCCAACAACCAAATGCTCTAAAACCATCTTCTTCTTGGTCATCTCCATCATCCTTTCTTCAATTGTTCCTCTTGTTATGAGTCTGAATATCATTACCTGAAAAATGGTCGATAACAAAATTATTACAAATATACACTAAGGGGGTGTCTGGGTTAGCCCTTTTAGAGGGATTTTTAGCTTATTTGACATGAAAAGCCATTTTTAATTGCCAAAACCTTTTAGCTTTTTAGCTTATTTGAGGTGAAAAGGCGATTTTTGTGAAGCCAAGGAGATGGAACTTTTAGAAATGAGCTTCTTAAGCCTATAAGCTAATAAGCTATTAAGCTTAAGCTCCATCTCATTAGCTAAGCCAAACACCCCTAAAGGTGGCACTTTCAACCCATTCACATATGAACAGGTCGACTTGAGTTGTGTACTTGTGTTTAATCTTCAATGGGCCAAATAAAAAGCATAACCTAGCTAAAAGAGGAACGGGTCAAATGGGTCAAATAAAAAAATAATCTAGCTAAAGGGAAAACATGTCAAATGGGCCAAATAAAAAATACACTAGCTAAAAAAGGGGAATGGATCAAACAAATATTATTTCTATACATAGCTAATGCGATAACTGTTTACACAGAATTCAAAAAGAAGGCGCTTGTGTATTGGGAACCGACCCGCCCCGTTTCAGCGCTTGCTAAAAGTGATCCATGCTAAGAATTCAGAAAGACCAAATCCTAATGTAACAACATCTGACCTTATTTTTCTGTCCAAGACGATGAGCTCTGGCCATAGCTTGTAGATCAGCATGAGGGTTCCAATCGCTGTCATAAATAACGACAGTGTCTGCAGTGGCAAGGTTTATACCAAGACCACCCGCTCTAGTAGATAGCAGAAAGCAAAATCTAGAAGAATTAGGAGCATTGAACCTATCAATTCGAACTTGCCTTTCTCCACCACTAACTTTACCATCAATACGTTCGTAAAGCCATTTCTGAAAAAAACATAAACAGTCAGACCAAATTCAAATTGAAAATTGTCAAACTTGTTTACAATTCCTACCTTGTTATTGCAATAATCTTCGAGCAAATCCAGCATGTGCTGAAATTGTGTATAAATTAAAACTCTATGTCCTTGGTCTTTCAGCCTCACCATCATTTTATCCAATAGCTGCAATTTCCCAGAAGTTTCCAACAATTGTCTGCACAACAATAAATTAGTCCAACTTATAAACAGCCCTTACCACCAAGAACGAAAAAATATATCTAAACAGAGGGTAATATAAACTACTTGTAGAACTCATTGGTGTCTTCCGGTTCAACACCTTCCAGCATGAAAGGGTGACAACAAAGCTTACGCAGTTCCATAACCACATTAATAAGAGAAATCTGAAATTTAACAACAAACATTGAATGTTAATTTTAGTTCAAGCTAAAAAAAATATTAATTTCACCACTAAATCTAATGAATTCACCTGAGCACCTCCCCGGCGAGTTAATAACTGATAATTACGAGTTAGAATCGCCTTGTAGTATTCTTTCTGCTTGCTACTTAATTCCACACGTAAAATGAGCTCCTTTTTAGGTGGTAGCTTTTTCATGACATCTTTCTTCACTCCTGCAATTTTTTATCACCAAAAGACCACAAAAGATTATTATCAAGTTTAATTAGAATGGAACAAAACATGCACAAGTTTACGATTTTTACTTCTAAGAAGATGAGGGGCCAACATCTTATGGAGCCTTGAAACCTGCTCTTCTTGATTGATATCCTTAAACTCTTCCTGAAACTCCTCCAAACTTGCAAACTGCAATTCTTTGAATTTTTGTTAGTATGAAAACCTCTTCTCATATAGTCATATACAATCATCTACAATGTATGCACCGAACATCAAAATGGTGTCAAAAGTTGATGTATTCCCTCTTCAACCTAGACTACAAAATGGTGTGAAAATTTGGTGTAATACTATTCACCTCACGAAATTTTTATAATGCAATTGTTTTATGAATTAACCAACATAAAAACAATTAATTTATGAAAACTATATTATTAAAAAAAGCTGAGTGTGAAATTTAAAACTTGTACCATATTGATATGGTTTGATTATTTTATTAATGTCTCTTGCATACTTAACTAATTAATCATTGCTTTGAAATTTGATGCATACATATGAGATGCTTTAATGTTACAGAAAGTCGGTGCTAAAAAGTTGCAGTGGAACTAACCTTCCCAGCATCAAGAAAGTGCATAAGCATGAAAAGCTCATCCAAATTGTTCTAGAAGACATTAGCAATATATATCAAAATTTAGACCAAGGTAACACACTTAACAAATTCTATAAAACACTCTTAACCAACATGAACGACACTACACTAAAACAAACCTGAAGAGGGGTTCCAGTCAATAATGTACGATGTCTAGTGTTGAACTGCTTTAATGCAGAAAACAACTTTGAATCCTTATTCTTAAGGCGATGGCCTTCATCCACTATCTACACAATTAGAAAAGATTCAGTAAACAAACATGCAGATGATTGAAGAATTGATTTAAAAAGTCAAAGACGTACCATGGTCTCCCAGCTTATTGCCTTCAACGACCCGTTATCTATGTTGATCATTTCATAAGAAGTCAATAGCACATCGAATTTGATTCTATCTTGCTTACTTTCACCTGTCGCGTGACCTGACTTTTTCTTCTTGTCCTTCTTATGAGACTTTGGGAAATAAAATTCATATTCTTTTATAACATTACGAGAAAGGAGTGTCCCAACATACATAACCTGCAGTAGTAATCTTATTATTCTGAACAGAAAGTGACATAACCCAACTAATTATTCAAAAAATTGAAAGATTGTGTGACTTACGACGTTCATATGAGGTGCCCATGTGGCAAATTCACGCTCCCAGTTCCGCAATGTAGAAAGTGGTGCTACTACTAAATGTGGGGAAACATTCTCTTCATATAACGAAGCTAAAAAGGCAATACTTTGTATCGTTTTTCCTGAAATTTTAACATGATAATTAATTATTAAAAGTACGAAACACATAAAGAATTGAAGAGCAACGAACACATACCAAGACCCATCTCATCTGCAAGTATCACATGTGTTTGTTTAGACCATGAAAAACGTAAGAAGTTCAATCCTTCAAGCTGATATGGGTGGAGCTCACCTACAATTACACCAAAAACACTTAACAAAATTAGAAACCTTATTTACAACAGTAACAACAGAATCACAAAATTTAAATAATTTGCATACCTCCAGGAAGAAATTCAGGGCTTTTTTCAAATTGCTGAAATTCTTTTGACTTCTTTTTTGGGTCAGCAGCATCACGAACGTTGCTTTTTTGCTTCCTTAGTTTGCGATGTTTAGACTGAAGTCTATTAAAATTCTCAATTTGTTGTTGGAATGATGAAATATCTGACTCTGATTCCCAATAACATTCATCATAGTTAAGACCTACATATTTTACATAATATTCCTTCTCCTCGTCGTCTTGCCTATTTTCATCAGATTCAAAACATCCTTAGCCTAACTTGTGAATAAACAGAAGTCTTAATATTAATATATAATTTTTCAGAAAGTTCACCTGCAAGCAAGAATCCGATCAACCATTGTATATTCTGGCCTGATTGCTACAAAATCATCTTCTGAGCTGTTTCCCACTGGCATATGCTTGCGAAAATTATTAACTTTCGTCCTTAAACGTGGCAGTTCCTTGTAAGCTTTTATAAACTCCTTTTCTGGCACCCTGAAATACAGACAATTTTGTAATGTAAAAACATCCCAGTTTTTTTTTTAAAAAGAGAATCTCAGAATACATGTAATGTTTGAAAAGATATACCATGTGCAGTGGAGATAAGATAGTCCTTTCCATTTAACAAGATATTGTTTCACAAATATCTGCTTTGAACCAAGCTTGGATGCATCACTATCATCAGCAACCGTAGGCCGCATTTCGCAGTCCAAAATCTTTTCTATATCAATCAGAGGATTAACCTGCAAATAGAATACATAGATAAAGTAAAAAAGTAGTGTTGAAGTGTGAAAGGCAAGCTGTTCATATAGTGATGTATTTCAAAACATACGCATTTTGGACACCTCCATGTAGGAGGAAGTGGAGCTTTCAGAGGTGGTAGTAAGCACTTAGGGTGGTATTCGTAAGTGCACGTTTCACATATGAGTAGATTTCCAGATTCACCACAAGCATTACATGAATCTTCTTTCTAAAAGTTACAACAGTACATAAAGCAATTATTATATAAATATATATACATATGCACGTCTAATAAATATGTGACGTGCAGGATCTAAACCAAAAATAAGTACCGAATCATCTCTGACAATCTTCTCAAATTGCTCTGTTTTCTTGGATTTATCGTGCAGCAGATCTGACTCATCGTCAGATTCATCCAGACTATAGCGCGGCCTTGAGTCTGATCTAGCACGAAGTCGCTCAACTAAACTACTCATCCTCCTCTGCAACATAGCCAACAACTTTACTATTATTCATTGACTGACAAAAAGAGATGGAAGGTGGATACAGTAATAAGTTGCTACTATATTAAATGAATAGAAAGCACATTTATAAGAGTCTCCTATGAAACTCAACTTTTGCGATTGAGATCAGGTTTTCACTATAAATAATCCATAGAATAAAACAAATGTGTGACAAAAGTATGTGTTTTCTGTAAAAGGACAAGCGCACAACTATATACCGAAATTTCTAAAATGGCCACAATGACTGCCCTCAAATGGTAAAAAGATAACGCAAGAACATTTAAAGTAACCCTAGTAACAAAACCAATAAAGCGATGTTAGAACCTTTTAAGGTAAACCTAGTAAATGAAAGACCAACTAAATTCTTCTGTTTAAGTTAAACACTACAAAGATATGAGCTTTACCTACAAGATCTGGAATACAAGGAGTTAAGTCGCAGGTGTTTAATTACGACATATACTTAAGGCTGCATATAAAAAGCAAACTCAAAGCATGATTCAAAGACTCTTATGATGAGTAACTTCAATTGAAACCTAGTATGTTAAACCTTTTCTCATAAAAAGCCTATAAATAAAGCTAGCAAATTCAGATACACATTTACAAATTCGTAAATCAAAAAATCACCAGGGACCCAAAATGTACAAATTAGGGTTTCAAATAATCATAAAAATACAAAAACAAAATCACACTTCTAGAAAGATTCTCTATACACAATAATCACATGCTACTAATTCATATAATTAGAACAAATGTAGCTAGCTCAACATCAAAATTACAAAACCCTAGAAGCAAATAAATGAGAACCCTAAAAGCATGTAACTTTGAATAAAAAACATCATATCTAAAAACAATTTAGCAAAATTTACCTGAAAAACACACCGATCTTGTAAATTTAGGGTTTCAGTACACAGAACCAAAATTCTGCTAAAATTTCACAACTGCAAGGAAATTGGGTGTTAGGGTTTCACTAAATCTGAAACTAATTGGCGTAAGAGCGTGCGTGTGTCTGTATGTATGTATGAAATTAAAAATTAATTGAATTATTATTAATTAATAATAAGCATAAAAATAAGAGTGAGAGATAGATAGTACAAAATTTGACCTGATGATGACCAGATTCTGTGTTTGAATCCCAGTTAATTGAAAGTTTAGAAGAAGTGGATGAATTTGGGGAAAACCTTGAGCGAAAATAAAGTTATTGATTTCTCTTTTTCTTTACACCTCTGTTTTTTATTTTTCCTTTACCCTTTCTTTTGATTTTCTTTTTAAACTCATTTTACTACCGCTAGGGTTCTTTTTATAAGAAAAAAAGGGTAAGGTAATAGTAGCTATTTTATTACTTCCTATTCTTCATGACATTAATATCAATAAAAATAATATATTACTATTCAAATTATTGATAATGTTACAAAATAATATATATATATATATATATCTTGTTATACAATAGCCTTAAATAGACTATAAAAAAACAGTGCACTAAATTTAAATGAATAGGGTATAATTATAGTTATCTAAAGTTAACATGTTATATCTTTAATTTTATATCTAAATAAAGTATACTGGTAATAATATTTGAAATAAAGTGTTTATTAAATAACATATCTGCATATGAATATATGTGATTCTTTTGAATGTATTTGTTATTTACACATATAAAAGTTGTGTTAATAAAATATTAAATTATAGTAAAACAAAAAATAATAATGTTAGCAAAAAAAATATTATAAAATTAGATCTTTTGATTGATTGTGTAACATATTAGGCGAATTTCATATGGCAGTGAGCTTGAAAGATTCGGTGTTTATAAGTAAATATTGTTTTAATAACCGCAATGTGTTTTAAGTCTACAAACATAAAAAATCTCATGAGAATTCTACAATTATGCGTACTCTACCAAAAATGATATTATGATAGGGCATTACAAACTAAATTTGAAAAACATAGTGTAATATAATTTTTTATATAATTGAGATAAGATGAGATTTTAACTTTATTTTTTTGATAAAACACCTCATGACTACAATGTTATTTAATTGAATAAAACATAAAATATGTTATATATAATTTAAATCTTACATTGAAAGTATATTCTATTAGTATAAACATCACACCTAGAAATAAAATCATGGTATTAACTTCTTCTCTTTTCAATAAATTCCATGAATGTTTTGTTGTTTACACAAATTTACGAGAATCATGAGTCAACTATTTCGCATTTTCAGTCCAATAGCAATAGTTTTGTTTCGTAAATGGTCCCTCTTCCAACTAAATGACTATAATACCCTTACTCCACTCTTTTCTAAGTTTTGATTACTTTTTAGATATTTTAAAAACAAAAAATATGTATCTCAATTTCTTAAATATATACATTAATAAAATAATAATACAAGTATATACACTTTTATATATCATTTGCTCCCCCAATCTTCACATCTAATCCATGTTCATCATGGCATTCTTCCGCTTCTTTGGCAACCCCGTTTCTCAGTCGAACCCTTTTTTCTGTCAAACGCGCTTTCGACCATTCCACTGGCTATAAGTTGTCTTGTCTTCTCTTTCATTTTTCTTCAGTTTGTCTTTTGTTAAGTTTGAAGCACCTTAGGCAACCTGGTGTGTCGTTGTCTCGCCTGTCACGTTGTTTTTGTCTTGAGGTGTAGTTGTATTGATGATGACGAGGGGCGGAATCAGGAGATTTAATATTTATAAGCTTTTACTAGTCCCAAATTATAATTGCTACCTACTATAAGTAAGTGGTAAGTATAACACAATGTTGTTCTTTGATTGCAACGAATTGCAACGAATTGAAACAAAGGTTATGCTTTAGATGGGGTAATTTTTTGGGAAAGTTTTAGCAAAAGTAAGTAGGTTTTGGGTTTGTTTTGTTTGGTTTTCTAATTTTCAAAGGCGAATGAAGTAAAATAAAGATAAAAAAACAGAATTAATCAGAGATCTATAGAGTGTGACTGTTGAAACTTTAATAGTTAATATGTCGCGATGACATTCATTATAAAGTTAAATGGAGATCCTCATAGTTGAATGAAGTGAGAGACCCTTGTGAAAACGTTATAACCCTACCAATTAAGTGTAGATTCTAAGTTGGTATATCACAAGAAACTAGTTTATGTCGATGCTGATCAAATGCCTGACTCCCAAAATTGTTCGATGAGGACTAGTGACCCTTCTTAGAGTATTAATTGGATTCTTGGTGCATGAATAAAGTGACAAACTAATATATTACTGATTTTTCTTAACACCTAAGTCTATTCAGTTATTCCCTATGTGTATAGCAGGTTATTAACTTTACATGTTTAAACTATTAGATATTTAAAGTCTACGGGTTTAAGCATCTTAGATCACTTACTGGATTTTTGTTTTCGTTTCTAGACTCATCCTATAAGTTTTAATAGCTCATATAATTTTGCCTTGACCTAAACCCTCATTTACAATCAGTTATTCATCCCTAAATTATTCACGATGGTTTTTCATGGGTTAGAGTTCAAACCGTGTTCAATTAGGGTTATTTGGTAGTACACTATGCATGTATTCTAATGTAGTGTTTTTTATATGATCACTATGTATTCTATTTTGATAATGTTTCCATAGCTTAATATGTATTTCACTCAACACAGTGTTTCCATAGCTACTTACTATAACATAGATAACTACTTGTCCTAACTAGGTTTGATAAGATGGTAATTAACAGGTTATATAAGGCTAGTGTCATGTGCAGTTTAAATGAATATAAAGTTGAATAACTTCGATTATAAATTGAAAGACTAATTAAATGTCATCCCTATTTTCAACAATCACAATAACATACTAGTTTCTAATCATGACAATAAACATAGCACATACAAAACAATCATGCAAAATATAGTTAAACATAGTTAAAGTATGAGAGTTAAGATATCACCCAAAAACAAGAGAAGCGTGTTATTAGCGGAAGCTTGAAGTCTTGAACCAAAGTATTACACCAAAGATTTTCGATTACAACCTTGCTCGCTACTCTAAATATTTCTTAACCAATCCTAAATACATAAAATTCTAGAGAGAGAAAGTAGAGAGAGAAGTGATGAGAAACTTGAAATTCTCCTAAGTTTTCATGTGTTTGGAAATGAAAATGGATGGAGTATTTACAGTTGAAACTAGGGGTGTTCGTTTGGATGGATTGGATCTCGTGTGTCATGGCCGGATATGGCGAAGGCTTCAAACTAGGAGTGTTCGTTTGGATGGATTGAATCAACTCTTATCCAATTAAATGAATCCATTTGGATTCGGTTCCTAACATGTGAATCCGATCCATCCAAACATATACCGAATCCAAGGTGAATCGAACCAAATTACTATTTGGATAGATCGATTTTAACCATTTTGTATCTTTGTTGATTACACGAGGGTGTCATTTTGACTCGTGGAAGAGTAATGTCACGAGGTGTATCAATGATTACATGTTACCATGTTGCGTTGAGGCTTTTATAGAAATGTGAACTTAGTGTTTAACTCACAAGTTAAGATATTAAATTAGTATACAATGATATATATATTAACACTACCTATTTTATAATAAGATTTTATACATGAAAAGTATTCAAACAAATATTTAACATTTATTTTGATAGATAAACAAGAGTATTTCATTACCCACTATTTGATTTATTTCGACTTTTCGGTTCTAATATAGTAACCAAAACCAATTGGAAAACCGATATATCAATTTGGTATTTGTCCTATCTTATCTAAAAATATAACTTGTCCAATTTTAACGGTTTAATATGAATAGTTTATTTGGATAATTTGGTTATATCCGAATGTTGAACATCCCTACTTCAAACTCTGATGTTTGGACGTTAAATTAAAAACCGTAACTTCATGTACATTTTGGGATTGTGTGAACTTGTATGTGGTGTGTGTTTGGAATTTAGTGGGTGGTGACCAAAACTAATGGATGATGGTGGTTGCTCTCATGAAGGGTAGTTGAAGGTGGTGTTTGATTTTGGAGGTGGTAGAGTGTGAAGATAAGGAGAGAGAAGATGAATGTATATTATTAATTATTTGAAATTATAATTCATAATTAATATTGAAAATAATAGTTAAATAATTTAAAATTTTAATAATAACAGAAAAAGTTATTTTAGTCATCTTAGGTGAATGAGAGACCATCCTTAAAACAAAAATGTAGTTATTGAATTGAAATGCAGAAAAAAGTTAACAAACGATTTTAATAAATCCATGTAAATTACAACAACCATATATGAAATATACTTTTTTTTTCCTACTTCTCTAACACATTATAAATAAAGAAGAAATACTCCGTATATTTTACATAATTAATATCGCATATACATATATCATTCTTAAAGTTCAAAATTCATTTATATCTTTAATTTTCTTTTTATAATATCATATTAATGCTTATAAACACACTAAACATACAAACACTATCTATTATTTGATAAATCAATTTAACCTAGCTACCTGTAACATTTTGTTTGCTTAAAAAACAGATAGAAAATAGTTTTAGTTTAGTAACAATCTGAACACGATTTGTTTAGTACTCAATTCGCGAAGCATGTATACATGATTAATCTAAGTAAATTTCATATCTAATGTCTTAATACGACGGTATAAGAAAATTTAATACATTATACTTGAAATTTTCAGTTTATACAAGGAGATATATGAAGTTGCACTTACGTTAATTTGTATGACTAGACTAAGAATTTCATATTTGTAAGCTTAAACAATTACAATGTTAAAATTTAGGATCTTTTGGAATGTAAACAAAAGACATAAATCTAAAACAATATTAGTAAAATGAGAAACATAATAAGTCAAATAGAGTTGTAAAAAAAAGAAAAAAAAGAAAAAAAAAAAGAAAACGTCAAATAGAGCTGTTTTGGTATTTTGTTAAGGTTGTCAGCACTAGGTTTGCATACCCATAACTCCATAAGGCCATAATATTTGACCCAAATGCTCAAATGACAACTTAGCCCAGCTTTTATAGGCCCAATTCTTGCAAACCCAATGCACACAATAACATTAATTCGATAGAACGCATGGATTACCTCAACATTTTCGACTTACTTTTAAATTTTAACTAGGTTATAACTTGTGAATATGTGTGCTATCACGTAATTTTAATACAAATTATATGTTATACTTTTTATTTTATTACGTAATTTTTTAATTGACATATTTATGCGATTAACCTTGCATAAATGTTGTAAATGGAAGGAAACATGTATAAGTCCCAAGTTTATTAAGTATAATGAAATTAGAGTAATCGAAACATGTCTTTTTTTTTTTGTTAATAATGATACCCTACATATCTTAGATATCAAGGATATTAAAATAGTCGATAAGCGTTACCTATTTTGATAGCTAAATCTATGTTTTATCAATTTGCCACGTATGAACTAATAAGGATTCAATTCATCACTAATTCAAGTTCTATTTTAATTTCTTTTACAGTACATAAGCAAGTATAAGATTCAAAATCATTTTCAATCCGTATGGGTTGATCCACACTAATAACTACTCGTTTTGATATGTCACACGACACCTCTATTCCACTTTATCACGTATAAATTAGAGTAAAAATGGTTGATTCAAACTCCGAACCTCAACTGTAAACTGAATTGTAATTTAAAAACAAAATTGATATGTTATAATTGAAATTGGTTGTGAACCGTTGACAAAGAACATTTATTGCACCAAACTCATTCTTCACATGAATGCTTGAATCATAAAATGATAGTTTAAACGATCGTCGCATTATAATTATGTTGTAACATCTTCAAGAATTTGATATGTAATTTCGACCGATTCACAAACATACGAATCTTCCAAAAATCAAAAATCATGGTCCAATTTCAATGAGGATCCAACTTTCAACAATTGCTCATTTTAGTATGACTTTCACGTGAGCACTTTATCAAATACACTGTGGGTATCATAGTCTGAAAGTTCAAATATTAGTATTTATGTATATGCTATAAAAATGTTAAGTATATTTTTGAACGACAATTTTATAACTAACTTAGTAAGAAGTTAAAGCTCAAAAAAAAGCAATTAAAAAAACAATTAAAAATGTTAAGTATAATAGTCAAACAACTTATTACATTGATGTCTGCCTTCTAATCATGTATACATTAGAAAAATGACTACATGAAAAAGCTACGAGTACAATATGTTTACAGTTTACAAATTAGAGGGAAATGAGATGACAAAAAAGCTCCACCAATTGGTGTTCCATCTTCTTTGTCAGTGTGGACTGAAAAATATGTATATAATTGTAAACCTACTTAACTTTCTGCCTCATCCACAACTTCACTCAGATTCTCATATTGGACTCCATGATACCCGGTTCCATATGGGTATTAATTAAATATTATTTAATTAAAGAAACATTACATGTATCATGAATAAAGAATATTTTTGTTTATCTTTGCGATAAAATGAGTAAAACTGATCAGCTTGAAGATTGTATAAATTTAATAGTTGGCCCCACAGTTTATTGTCAGTCTTCATATTTAGTCCACAGAACAATTTTTTTATAACAATATCAGTCTTACCGTTAGTAGTTAATCCCAAGTTAGTCCCAAAGACTGCTTTTTGTTCATACTCGTTAGTATTACTATACCTTCAACCTATTTAATTAATTTTAATATTTCATAGACCAAACTTTAAAACCATTAGACAAATTATACGAAAATCAATTCTATCAACAACCTATTCCAATCTCAATCATCAACATGGATGTTAGTGCTAGACCTGAACCACTAACATCTAACAAGCCGTTCTAAAAAAAGAAACCGAACTAAAGATTCCGGAAGTTAGACTCAATATCTAATCGTCATTTAAATGAATCGGGTTCCTCGAAAAATAAAGTTTAGTACATATTAAAATAGAAACATAGGTCAAAGATTATGCAAGTTTGTGATTGTTAAAAAAAAGATCTAAAGACATTTGATTAAAACTGTACCTATATGGCGGTACCTATATGGTGACAACGTGTATCCATGGAAAAGTTTTTGTAGTACAAAAGATCAAAACTTGTTATTGAAGTACATCTAGGCACTGCATAAATCGGTAAACACTATTTGATATGTCACTAAGTATAACATGAAATTCACAAGTGGTGTACTTTTGCTACTTATGAAGATGTTCTGCAATGCTGCCTTCATATAATACTACACGGTTCATGTTCTAAAGAAACAACGCAGAAAAATAGTTTTAATAAATTTTGAAGAAACCTAATCTTTAAGTTGTATAAAGTTATAAACATTAACACTATCCATCGTTAAATAAAAGGAGAGTGATCTATACATTGATGAATTTTAAAGGCCTTACTATAAGTTTTGCATAGTCAATACCTTACTATAAAGGCCTCCAATAATAATTTATACGTTCAATTAAGAGTAGCAGGATGTTGGAAATTATGCGGTAAAAGTTAAAATCATTATACAAAATTAATTATAATTCCATTCTATTTACTTATTTTTAGTAAAATGCACACTTGTTGATCATCTTTTTGGGAAAGCAAAGTGATGAATTTATTAATAGCCCAAAAGAAGAGAATAAAGATCTCAAAGTACGAGATCAACAACATCAACAGCAAACCAAAGCACTCGAAAAGGACATTATAACCTAAAAAAAACATATAACCTCAACAAATAATACTAAAACTTTACCTGGGTCCAAACAGGCTATCTTTTTTGAGGTCAAAATGGGCCGGGTTGAAACCTTAGATCTTTCAGGCTCCATTACAGCTTTTCCTTTTGACTGGGATTTATGACTTTGTATGGTAAGACTGATCAATCTCGTTAATCTGTAAGGATTGAATCAAAATGATTATCTTTTAGAAAGCTTAGTGTACATATATAGAAATGACATGCTTTAAATATGCATACGATGGATATATAAAATGATTTACTTTTAAGTGAAAGATTAAAGTCAAATAGAAAGTGTGTGTAAACAGTAAGTAATGACTTGCTTTGTGAGAGCTCAACTACGTGGGGTAAGCTAACTGTTATTGTGATAATTCTCAATGCCTCTGTTGATAACCAACGATGCCTATATATACATGTTATGATCATGTCAGATCCTATACATCAGGAACTAGCTAACAAACTATTCAACGTATTAGGAAACTATCTTGACTTATTATATAATACATATGAACACGTGTGACTAATACACCCCCGCAAACGAAACGGGAGATCATCGAACGTTGAGATTGTTCCGGAAGTCATCAAACAGAACCCGAGGAAGCCCCTTGGTGAAAATATCGGCAATTTGGTATCGAGATGGAACATGAATAACTCGAACTTCGCCACGTTGTACTTTTTCACGAACAAAATGGATGTCCAATTCAATGTGTTTGGTGCGTTGGTGATGAATCGGATTGCTAGATAGGTAGATGGCGCTCACATTGTCACAATAAACGAGTGTGGCTTTACGGAGAGGGATATGAAGTTCAAGTAAGAGGTTACGTAACCAACACGATTCAGATACTACATTTGCTACGCCGCGGTATTCGGCTTCGGCACTTGAGCGTGAGATTGTTGGTTGACGTTTGGAAGACCAAGATATTAAATTATCGCCAAAATACACACAATAGCCGGAGGTTGATCTACGTGTGTCGGGGCAGCCGGCCCAATCGGCATCGGTGTAAGAGGTTAACGTATGTGTGTCTGATTTCGAAAGAAGTAAACTGAACTGAAGTGTACCTTTAATGTACCGAAGAATGCGTTTCATGGCTGAAAGATGCGCTTCACGTGGATCATGCATGTGCAGGCAGATTTGCTGGACTGCGTATGCGATGTCAGGACGTGTGAAGGTTAAATATTGGAGGGCACCTGCGATGCTGCGAAAACCACTCGGATCGGATACGGGATCGCCATCAGTTGAGCTTAACTTGGATTTGGTATCTACTGGAGTGGTGGATGGGTTACAGTTGCTCATACCAGCCCTTGTCAAAATCTCCTGTGCATATTTAGATTGGTTGAGAGATAAACCATTTGTTGTGCGAGAGACTGAAATGCCCAGAAAAAAATTAAGATGTCTGAGGTCTTTCATGGTATAACACCCCTCTTTCTATATAAGAATATTATATTAATAAACACGGAAGCATGAATTTAAAATACATTAAACAGTTTACAATTCCCAAAAATACACTAATTTCAAACTTTTTAAACTACAAAAGGCGGGGTATTATAAAAATTCTCCAAACAAGGTTTATTTCAAAACCATATCAGAGTCCTAGAGCGCAGTCAAACATTCCCTTGATCAACCAATCACCTCCCGCACCCACAATAATCAAAGCATATCCTGCAGGAAGTAAAATGAGGGGTTAGCACAAAGCTAAGTGAATAGATTCATCACACTCCATTCAACTTAGCATAACTAGCTAATTACACCAATAAAACGTAAACACACATAATTCAATGAGGATCGGTGGCTCTGGGGATATCATAATACCCGGGGATTCCCCCAAGAACACTTACCGTCAATCTGTATGGCCATTACAGAATAGACCGATAACTAATGGTTATTAAACCCATACACAGGTCTCAAACACAACAAATGAATCAAAACCTGTGTAAAACACATAATAACCAGAAGTCCAACTACACGTTGACCTCAATAACATACAGCACATTGGTTCACATATCACGTAGATCAATAATCAATAATCAAGACTAAACAGTCTAATAAACATCTACGTTTACTTGTTGTAACCAAATAGTTACAACTAAATCAAATGATGAGTTCTGAATCCACTCACCGATACCTCTGACGTCTCCACACTCAGGATTCTAATATCACTGAGTCTTACGTTGATCTGAAACAGAAAATCATACACAAGTCAGAAGTTCGTTCCATAAACATCATTATAGTCTAATTATCCAATCAGGTAATCCCTGAAGTCTAGGCAAACATAAGTTCACTCAGAAATAAACTCAGAAAAAGTCCGCAATACCGCTTAAAACTGAAAAAATGCCATTTTCGGGTCCTAGATGACCCCGGATGGCCAAAAACTGCCTAGGCTATTAGAATATAGCCTTGATTACTAGGTCGTTTCTAATTGACTATGCGAATTTCAACTAAATCTGAGTTAGTGATATTTTCACAAAACCGCGTCTCAAAAACACTTACGCATTTTCAAAATTTGCAAAACAAAAATCTCTTTTATAAACTTAGCGACACAACCATTGTGTCGCACCACAAACCCTTGCGACATAACCACTGTGTCGCACAATAGAAACCTGCGACACTAACATTGTGTCGCAATACTCAAAATGGCCGCCTTTAGCGACATAACCACTGTGTCGCATAACATTTAAGCGACACAACCTGCGACACAAGCCTTGTGTCGCAATGAAGAACAGACCAGTTCCCAGATTCAAAATTCACGAATTCGAACATGTAATAATCAAATTAACCTATATCAAACCGTGGAATTCACTAATAAACAATAACAACACAATATAATTGGAACCATACCTTGAAATCACGGATTAAAAGCTCAAATATGATCAAAACCCAACTTAACTTTACTTTCTCTCTAATTCTCTCTAATTCTCTCTCTAAAACCGATTTTAAGTGTTTAGAAATGACTGGAAAATGGTCAGGAAGTACTAGGGCGGTGTATATATATTTTTATCATCGAATTACACTTAAGCTCCTTACTTAATTTCAGTTCAACCCGTTCTGCGACACAGTCCTGCGACACAACCATTGTGTCGCACAGACAACCTGCGACACAACCCTTGTGTCGCAGAAAATCAAAAACTTACAAATTTTAAGTTTACTAATATTTTACAATAAAACACATAATATTAAATATTTCTAAAACAATTAAATAATCAATCAAAATAATAGAAATTACCAAAACGAAAGAGAGGCTGTTACACATGGCGAACTCGTTAGCTAGCTTTTGCATGATAGAGAAGCGAAGGGTAGTAAAAGAAGTTGTCAGAATTATATCGTCTACATAGAGTAGGAGATAAGCCGCGTCATTTCCATGGTTGTATATGAACAGTGAGTGATCACAACGGCTGTGAATGAACCCAATGGAGGCAACGAACTCTGCAAATCTTTGATACCAAGCTCGTGGAGCTTGCTTCAAACCGTAAAGTGACTTCTTGAGACGACATACATGATCGGGATATTGCGGATGTCGAAAACCCAACGATTGATACATAAAGACGGTTTCATTGAGTGTACCATGTAAAAACACGTTTTTGACGTCAAGTTGATGTATTTCCCATGAGTTCGACAAGGCAATACTAAGAACAACGCGAATGGTAGCCGCTTTAACCACCGGGCTAAATGTTTCTTGACAATCGATTCCAATGGTTTGGGACCGCCCATCACCGACTAGTCGAGCCTTGTATCTTTCGAACGAGCCATCCGATTTAAATTTATGCTTAAAAATCCACATAGAACGGATGATGTTCATATTAGGTGTGCGAGGTACTAATTCCCAAGTTTGATTCTCGATAAGGGCATTAAACTCATCAAGCATGGCACGCTTCCAATTTGGATCAGACAAAGCAATTTTGGGGTTGATCGGAATAGAAGAAGGAGTGACATTCGTGTGAAGGTTGAAAGGTAATTTTGGTTTATGGATGCCGGACATACTACGAGTAGTCACGGTGCGGACAGTGGGTGTTGGAGTTGGTTGTGCAGTAGCAGATTGCTGTGGAGTAGAGGAGGAAGGAGATGGAGATGTAAAATGAGATGGGCTGGGTGGTGGAGAGTTTGTTTGTACATTAGATGGAGAGGTGATAGGAAAATCAGTAGGATAGATATATGAGGAGTGAAGTGTATCAGACGACTGATGCAGAAAATTATATGAATCAAGAGTGGTATTAGAGAGGTTAGAAAATGGGAATTTAGTCTCATCAAAAATGACATGGCGGGACAAAATTATTGTTTTAGTTTTGAGGTTGTAACACTTGTAGCCGCGATGATTTGGTGGATACCCAAGAAAAACATAGGGGGTTGATCGAGACTCGAGTTTGTGAATAGAAGTAGACGGAAATAACGGATAACATAAACAACCGAAAACTCGTAAATGAAAGTAGGATGGATTGCGGTGGAATAACAGTTTTGTGGGGGAGAGATTGTTAAGGAGCTTAAAGGGAATGATGTTTAATAAATAAGTAGCCATAGCCAAAGCGTGTTGCCAGAAAGTAGCAGGAACGGAAGAGTGGGCAAGAAGGGTGCGAATGATGTTGTTAATAGCACGTATTTTTCGTTCGGCTTTACCGTTTTGAGAAGACGTATGGGGACATGAGAAACGGAATTGCATTCCATTATTTTGACAGAAAGTGTGAAAGGAATGATTATTATACTCTCGACCGTTATCGCATTGAAAAGTTTTGATGGTGGAGTTGAATTGTGTTTTAATGTAGTTACTAAAATGTAGAAATGTTGGAAAAACCTGTGACTTATGTCCAATGGGATATGTCCATAGAAAATTGGTGAAGTCATCAAGATATAAAACATAATATTTGTGACCACTTGAACTTAATATAGGTGAAGTCCAAACGTCACTATGAACGATACTAAAGGGAGAAAGAGTACACGATTGAGATTCATAAAACGGTAATCTAATGTGTTTACCAAAGATGCAAGATTCACAAGGAGATAACACTTTATTTCGATTACAATGAATTAAATTCTTATTTCTAAGAGAATGTAACACATTGGCGTGTGGATGTCCAAGACGCCTATGCCACAAATCTTGAGTAATCGCTGCAAAAGTAGAAGGAGTTGACTGAAGATGTTGAAGTGCCGATTTTGTAAGCGGATAAAGGTCACCGCTACTATTACACCTCATGAGTTGGATGCCCGTTCGGAGATCCTTCAAAGTAAAACCAAACGGGTCAAAAGTAATGGAAATATTATTATCAATGGACAAACGACGTACCGAAATGAGATTTTTAATCAAATGGGGAGCATGTAATATATTGTTTAGACGTAAAGGGGGATGAGAATTAAAAAAAGTGGTATGTCCGATCCCGTGAATTGGAATAGTATGACCATTGCCAACTATGATTTGTTTAGGAATGCACAAACGAGAATAAGATGAGATTGTACCTTGCGAGCTAGCCATGTGAGATGAAGCACCGGAATCCATGTACCAAGTGTTGTCTGGAGGATTTAATTGCATCGTGTGGAAAGTTTGCTCAAGGTCAGTCGGTGTGTAATTGGGGTCCACAGAAGCTGTGAAAGCCTGAGTTGGGCGTGGGCCCAGTATACCAGCAGAGGGTGATGGCCTAGTTGTTGTGGTATTGGGTTTGGTCCAACCATTGGTAGGATAAGGGTAGGGAGGTAAGTTAGCCCACATGTGAGCCCAGGCCCATGGAGGAGGCCATGTCTGTTGGCGAGTAGGGTAAGCACTTGAACCAGAATAGTTGGAGTTGTGTCGGCCACCTCGCCCACGGCCATTGCCTCGGCCACCTCTTGAATTTTGCCGGCCACCGCGACCCCTATGAGTGTACTGTCCATAATTGATTGAAGTAGTTGAGTGGTTGGTCGTGGGAGAAGGAGTAGACGAAGTTCGGTCGGATGAGGTATTATATAATAAGTCAAGATAGTTTCCTAATACTAACAAAGTTCTCAGCTACGTGGGGTAAGCTAACAAAGTTCTTTCTTTCATGGTGCCTATCTCGTTCTGAAACAACCTCTACCGCCTAAAATGAAGATGGTCTATATATTGTTTGGAATTGCCTGCAAGTCTGCAACCAGTTAATATATGTACTTTACTAAATCGATTATGTGATCATCTTCTTAGACGGACATATTTTCCTGAAAATGCATATAATATTGATGAAGAGATAATGTAGTTCAAATATGCATATTCTTATACTCATTATAAATTGGTTTAGGTGTTAGAAGATGGTGATATATAAGTACAAAATGTAGTAGATGTTGGTGTTTAAATCTTCTGTACACAATTGGAATTGTTGTCGTTGCTGAAACGCGTGATGAATTGTTGCTGAAACGCGTGATGGATCACTGATGAAACGCACGCTGAGTCACTGAGGAAACTCGTGCTAAATCGCTGCTGAAACGAGTGTTAAATCGCTGCTGAAACGAGTGCTGATTCGCTGCTGAAACATGTGTTGATTCGCTGTTGAAACGCGCTAGCTTATGCTAAAGTATTGCTGATTGCACTTGTTGATTATATATGTTGATTGCACTTGCTGATTGGAGTTGCTGATTAGGTTTGATGATTGCAAATGCTGATTGCACATGCTGATTGAGGTTGCTGATTACACTTGCTGATTCGGGTTGCTGGTTGCATTATTGAATCAGTGACTTAGTGACCAGCTTGATCAGGTCATCGACCAACTTACTTAGTGAGCAGCTTGATCAGGTCAGCGATGAATCAGCCTAATTAGTGAACCTACTTAGTGACCAGCTTGACCAGGTCAGCTACAAATCAGCCTAATTAGCGACCATCTTGATCAGGTCAGCGATCAACAACCTACTTAGTGACCAGCTTGATCAGGTCAGCGACCAGCAAACCTACTTAGTGACCAGCTTGATAAGGTCAGCGACAAGCAAACCTACTTAGTGACGAGCTTGATAATGTCAGCAACAGCAACCTACTTAGTGACAAGCCTCCTCTGACCAACGACCAACAACTCGATTAACAGGGAGGATATTAATTAGCAATATATTTTTTGAAAGGCATGACATCGATAAATGTGTTCCGTAAACATACGACTCTTGTCAAAATAGTTGAACCTTTTAATACTCGCACTTTTGTATATCAATTAGCGATACAGTTTTTGTGTTTTAATAATCGCACTTTTGTATATCAATTTTCTATGTAAAATTGTTGAAACCTTTTAGTTCTTTATATCAAATTTACGTAAGAACATTGTAAAATAGTTAAACCTTTTTTAATATATATATTTTTTCATTACTAAGACATGTGTAAATGGACTAGGTGATATTTCGATGTATATTTCAATTTGTGCTATTGGTCCTGGTCTACAATCATTCCAATTTAATATTTAATACAACTTTTAATCTATCGGCAACAACTCCTTCTTAATCTTTGTCTTTTAATACAACATTTAGTTTCAGATCAAAAAATGCAACTCATTTTTATCGATGTTCAAGATTGGAACTCCGGCAGCAACCTACAAATATCCCGACATCGACCTTAGACCACCGGCAGCGACCAGTGAACTCCAGCAACAACCTACGAATTCAGGCAGTCCTTTGATCAATGACAGTGACCATTGAACACTGGCAGCTACCGTTGAACACGACAGTGGCAACGACCTTTGTTTGATCAACACATCAACCTTTGAACTCCGGTAGCTAATTTCGAACTCTGGCAGCGACCTTTGAACCCTGACAGCTGACTTTGAACACCGGCAATTACCTTTGTACTCCGGCAACGACCTTTGATCGACAACAGTGACCTTTGAACTATGGCAGCGACCTTCGAACCCAGTAGCTACTTTTGAACACCGGCAGCGACCGGTGAACCCGGCAGCTACCTTTGATCAACGACAGTGACCTTTGTTTAAGTTTTTCTCCATTTTTTAATAAATTCTGAAAATACCATAATTTACTTTACCTTCAGATGTGTCTAGAAAATAATGATCTGATTCTCACGCTTTCTCTCCTCGAGCTACTCAATTTTTCACAGCCCTTTCCTTCCAATGGTTTTCTACCGGTAATACCACTGCTATCATATTTGAATTCTTAATATCAAAATATTGAGTAATACTAAAAATTGCTACTCGATTCATGTGTTTTCATTTAACGGTTTTTGAGACCTCTCCTAATTAAACATCTCATCCTTAAGCCTTACAAGAAAATTTTAGTGGCCAACTGAGCTAGCCCAGTTGGTTGTTAATATTGATGATGATATTTTGTAAAGTACAGCTAAATTGTATGTATATACTGTCAAGCCTTTTTTACATATGAGTTTATATTGTTGACTTATTTCTATACTTATTGTAAATAAAAAATATATCAATTAAGTTTATATATTTATTTTTTGTCAAATTTATAAGTCTTTTTTACATATGAGTTTATATTGTTGACTTATTTCTATACTTATTGTAAATAAAAAATATATCAATTAAGTTTATATATTTATTTTTTGTCAAATTTATATATACACGGGTTAATAAATTAGCTTTAGATTAAATAACGGTAACTAACTCAATAATTCAAAGGTAGTTTTGTCTTTTTGCAACTATTATTTGTTATCTAGGTAGTCATTAATTTAAAAAAATATCAAGGGCTTCAAATCAAAATACTTAAGTAAGGTCAAAACTAATTTATAAGGGTCTATTTCTAAAAGAATTACTTAATTCTGATTTTCTTTTATAAGTAAGGAGAAATTTTTTTATTTCTTAGTTAAGTTATTTGAAATAAAATATATTTAGTGATAAATTACCAACCATATTTGCCACAAACACAACTTACAATATCTTATTATTATTTTATTGACTACATAGACTTGCAAATAAGGAATATTAGTTACTAAGGAAAACACATTGTTGCATCATTTTTCTCTTACATGCTTAGTTACAATTATTTTCTTATTTGAAGTTTTTAATGTGGAAAGCAAAGTAAAGATGACCCACTGTTCTGTATGAGTTTTGATTTCGTTCAGAATTAAGTACGTGTTGGAACAAGAATGCTAACTACATGACACGTAAACTATTTGTTTAAGTATAATCATAATAATTAGCTTTTTGACTTTGGTCGAACTGGTAGACTTGTCATTTTCTTGAATACCAATCACTTGCAAATCACATTAGAATTACATAGATCTTCACAATGATGCAAAGTTTACTGACTTAATGGGTGGTAAAGAGTAATTTTATAAAATTTAACTACTAAAAATTCAAAGGACTAAGAGTGTCATATCAAATGCTCTATAACATAAAAACCGTGAATGAAGAAAAGGGATTAGTGTTCGGGAATAAACTTTACGGTGTATATTTTAAAATCATTTTGATCTATTATGCATATTCAACTTTCATATATAGCTATTATATGTATCCAAATAGTATTTTTAATGATGTGAAAACTTATATGGATGTCACATATCACCTTACACATATGACACATAAGTAAAAATACCATTAAATACATACAATAAAGATATTTGAAAGTGGATATACATAATAGACCAAAATGAAATTTAATGTACATTATAGAGTTTAGTTAAAAATTAAGTGCAGTTCCACGTACTAATCCCTAAACAAAATGCCACACTCTCTAAAGTCTTGTTATAAAGACTCAAGTAAATAATCTCATGCAATTAAGGAAAATACAACACCTCCTAATTTATGGATTACAAGGGTCGGACATGTATTATCATTGATCATTTTTGGAAAGTACTTTTTAGATGATGCCATTGAACCCTTTTCTGTTTTATAAGTTTTGCGAAGACCCTCAAGCAATTGTATCATTTTTTTCTTCTAACATACTTTTTCATCTTGGTTTGAAGAGCTTCAAAGTGGGAAGCATATGTAGCGGGAACTTTCTGTTCAATATGTGTAGGTTTTTCTGGTGTTGGATGCACGAGGTAAAGATCACAAATTAAGCTTTATTGAACATAAACTCGGTTACATTTAAACTAAGACTCAAACTCTCTCTTTTAGCTTTCTGCGAACTTGCACTAAGCTTTAAGACTGAGTTTTCAAAAAGAATAACCGATTACCCTTTCAACCTATGGATATATGTATATATAATAGTCAAGTTCGTATGGACTGGGCCCTACGAACTTGGCCCACTTCAAAGCCCATACGAACTTGTTTAAGTTCGTACCTGCCCTCTAAGTTCGTACGAATATGCATATAAGAAAAAAGTTAACGGTTACAATAATTAACAAAATGACCAATTACAAATTAAATATTGTTGGCACACAAGATGTACCAACAATATGGTTTCTGATATAGTAGGAAATTAAATGTTGGAACCTGGATGCTTACTTAGTATTGTGGCAGTTACTGTTTGTTCGGTTTGGTGACTTGGATCAAATCCATGGTGTTATTATTGCTCCAACAACCCTCTCGTTTTCATTCTTTTGTGGCTCTCCATCACATGATTCTTCGTTACCCTTTTGTCTATTGTCGTGGTTGATGGGGTAGTGGTTGGCTACAACTTCCGATCACTAAACCGAAAAAAGTTTATTAATAAGGGTATCTCCATCACATGATTCTTCATCACCCTTTTCCCGTTCTCGGAATGATTGATCTGAAATGATGAATTTTTACTGATGAGGGGGAAATATGTACCCTGTGAGTGAGATGAGTGTGTAGGGGTGGCTACGGTTTTGAGAAATTGGTTAAAGTTTAGGTTTTGTTGGAGTTGTTACAAGAAAAATGTAACATCCTCTCTTGCGGTCTGGTAATTTCTATTATTTTAATCGATTATCTAATTGATATAGAAATTGTTTAATATTATGTGTTTCGTTGTGAAACTTAGATAAATAAGTCCTTTGACTTATTGTGACTAATGAAATATTAATCGTTTTAAATTATTATAGATGACGGTAAAATAAAATAATATTTCTCGCAAACGGTTTTCAGGTTCCAGACAAAAGATTTAGGACGGGTATAAAATTATACCACTTTTTCACAAGCCGACTTTGCAAGCCGACTTTGAATTCATATATATCTCATTTCTTCTTCTTACTTCCTTTTATTTGAAAACTTGCAAATCAAATTCAAGAAACCCAAAACCAGAATTGAATTCATGTTTGTGTTCCTGTGATTCCGAATTCATAACATCAGATTCATCATCATCTATATCTTAATTGTATCAGATTATCCATCCTTTAGTTTTCAAAAAAAAGAAGAGAAAAGATGTAAGTTTGAATTGGAGTGTGTAAATCGAATTGAAGCTTGATATGTTATCATTAGGTGTTGTTTGATGCTATTTGATGTATTAGAACCCTTAGAATTGAGTTTTATGAAGTTTTGGTGAATTTTGGTTCGAAAAACTGATATCAGCGGCTCAACTCGCAGTTTTCAGTTCGTCCTGCGAGTTGACTCTGCGAGCCGAGTTGACTTGCGAGTTGACTTGCGGTGCGAGTTGACTTGCGAGTTGAGTTGGCTTGCGAGTTGACTTGCGAGCCGAGTTGACCTGCGAGCCGAGTTGCGAACCGAGTTGAAACCTGCGAACCGAACTGAGACTGCGAACCGAGATTTGTTGACCTGCGAACTGAGATGTTGACTTTTTGTCTTTTTGTGCAAATTTTGAAAAATGCATAAAGTGTTACTAACTTTTGTGAAAATCTTAGGCAAAATTAGATTTTGATGAAATTCGCATGGTCACTTGGAAACGACCTAATACACAAGACTATTTATGTAATAGCCCCCCCCAGTTTTGGCCATTCGGGGTCATTTAGGGCCCGAAAACGGCGTTTTTCAGTTTTAAACGTTATGACGGAATTTTCTGATTTCATTTCTGATTGAACTTTTGTTTGCCTAAACTCCAGGGATTACCTGATTGAATAATTAGGCTATAATGATATTTATGGAACGAACTTCTGACTTGTGTATGATTTTCTGTTTCAGATCAACGTAAGACTCAGTGATATTAGAATCCTGAGTGTGGAGACGTCAGAGGTATCGGTGAGTGGATTCAGAACTCATCATTTGATTTAGTTGTAACTATTTGGTTACAACAAGTAAACGTAGATGTTTATTAGACTGTTTAGTCTTGATTATTGATTATTGATCTACGTGATGCGCGAACCAATGTGCTGTATGTGATTGAGGTCAACGTGTAGTTGGACTTCTGGTTATTATGTGTATTACACAGGTTTTGATTCATTTGTTGTGTTTGAGACCTGTGTATGGGTTTAATAACCATTAGTTATCGGTCTATTCTGTATTGGCCATACAGATTGTTGGTAAGTGTTCTTGGGGGAATCCCCGGGTATTATGATATCCCCAGAGCCACCGATCCTCATTGAATTATGTGTGTTTACGATTATTTGGTGTAAACAACTAGTTATGCTAAGTTGAATGTTGTGTGATGAACCTATTCACTTAGCTTCGTGCTAATCCCTCATGTTTACTTCCTGCAGGATTTATTTTGATTGAATGTGGGTGCAGGGAGTAATGATTTGATCGTGAATGTTTGACTGTGCCTGAAGCCTCTGATATGGTTTTGTAATAAACCTTGTTTTGTGAATTTTTATAATACCCCGCCTTTTGTAGTTTGAGAAGTTTGAAATTCGTGTATTTTTGGGAATTGTAAACTGTTTAATGTATTTTAAATTCATGCTTCCGTGTTTATTAATATTATATTCTTATATTGAAAGAGGGGTGTTATAAAAAATGATACGTAGGTCTAAACTTGTAAGACTAAATCTAGAGTTAAATATGTAATTGATAGATGAGAAAAATAAGTAAGAGAAAAAATTCAACTAATAAAATAATTCTGTCTAGATTTAGTCATATGTAAGTATTCCCATATATCATTACTATTGTTATAATGGAAAGATAGATAGGAAAATGAATTAGAAGTTTATTGATAAGGGTATTCAACTCAACGTATTTAATGGACGATGGTCGGTTACTCGGTTTATACAACAACTTCTGGGTTTTTGGATTCAGAACGCAAAAAGCAAATTATACGGATCAGGAGTGCAAATGTGTGTAAACCATGAAAAACTTTTATGCAGTTAATTATTATTATTAGAAAGTTGATCTTAAATATAAGGGTATATTTGGTCAGTGAGTTTTGGGGTAAGAAAATGAATATAATAGGCAAGCAATGAGTTTGTTCAGTTAAAGAAAAGTTACACACTTTTCCAAAAAATTTTAAGAAAAAAACTTAAAAATTGAAAAACGTGTTCAGAATTATTATTTTCTTGAAAAGTTTTCCAAGAAAACACAGAATGCCATTTTCCAAATTATAATTGCAAGTTGGAATACCGTGTTTCTCATTTTTCCACCTTTTCCTTTGTAACTGCCTTTCTACCTTTTTAAAATTTCCAAAACATTTTCTCTCGATATTAATTTTCTAAAATGAAAAATAGAACCATATTTGAACATGTTTTATAATTTTTCAACATTTTTCAAAAATGCAAAATTCTTTTTATTTTCTAACAGTCAAAAATGAAAAATTGTGAGAAATTTTTACAACTAAACCTATCATGTGTGTTTATTTAATGATTTAAAATTGAGATAGGAATAAAGTCCAAAAAATTCCTAACTCCTTTTCTACGTGACAAAGTGGGTCATTCACCTTTAATGCTTTTTATCTCTTTTGTGTTTCTTCTGTTTCTTTCTTCACTTTTTTGCATTAAGATATTCAAACAATTAAGGTGAGGGATTAGAGGAGATGGTGAGTTACGGTAGGAGGGACAGACAATTTTGACTGTTAGTTTAGAGGTGAGCACGAGAAATCGAAATCAACCAAAACTCAAAACCAAGAAAACTGATTCATATCAATAATCGACAGGTTGGATTTCAATTTTAGAAAAACTGAATAATCAATTCGGTTTCGGTTTTTATGGAAAAACCAACCGAAAAAACGAACGGACCAATACATTAAAAATTATATGTTTAAAATTTTACATTTTGGTTTATAGTTTTGTAATTTTACACTTTTGCTTTTATTGTGTAGTTTGATACTTTGAATACCTGTAAGGTGAACCTTTTAAAATTAAAATGGTATGATACTATGATTTGTTTGAATTAAATATTTTGAGATAAAGTGAAAAATTAGCAAAAATTAGTGGGCTTCATTGGCCAGGTAAACATCAAAACCGAAATAACCGAAAATCGATATAAAATCAAAAACACCGAACCATAAAAACCAATGGTTTCTGTTTTTAAGTTTTCAAAAACCGAAGTTTGTGGTTCGATCTTCGGTTTTAGCCTAAAGCCGACCCAAACCGATTCATGCTCACCCCTACGTTGATTTATGTGATCTACGCCCGAAATTCACTACATCATAAATACCGTGCATTGTAAAAATCCTGCATGATAAGTACAATATAAGTAGCATTCTACTCTTACAAATTTAATCGCATAAAACAAAACTGCATTTCACGCCCTACAAATGTGACACATGACTCAAAATGATAGTGCCCTATCTTCCCCTCAAAAACTTCCCGTGCCTCGTAATCTGACCCAATAAATAAATTTAATTTAAAACTAAATAATTTCTCTTGTAATTATGATTCCATTATCTTTCCTTTTCAAACGTATATCCATTTTCAATCGCACTTACAAAACAAACGCACGTTTAACGGATATTATATTTAACCCAATAAAGTATATGCAATTTAATTTGTGTCACAGTTAGTTCGAAGTTCCGTCGTTTCAGTCTTGCAGAGCATACAACTGATGACGTCAGGTGCAAATTTCAAGTTCCCTTCTAAGTTAATTCGATTGTCTGCTATTTATAGTTTCAATAAAAGCTCAGGTAGAAAATATATGTCTTGATTACGTAGAGTGAGAACAACTATAAAGCTTTCTTAATTGTAAGTTGCAAGATGTAAGTAAATACTAAAGTGGATCGATAGTAGTAGTTGTTGCGTTTGCAAATGAGTCGAGCCTTTTATCGAACACATGGTGTTCGAGCTTAATTGAGTCAAGTTTTAGTTGACCTCAAAATCCGATCGAGATCGAAATATATATCGAGTTGAGAGTGAGCTTATAAAAGAGGCTTTTCGAGCATTAAGTAGCATGTATGCTTTTCGAGCATACTAGTAATGTTTTTGACTTGTGGTTATGTTTTATTCTATTTTTCATATATTTTTGTTTTTGTATAAATATTTGAGTTTTTCAAGTCGAGAGTGAGCCATCCATCGTGAATCATTCTCGAGCTGAATTCAAGACTACGTCATGAAGTTTGTTCGAACTATGGAGCTGAGCTCGAACTTAGCCTAAATTAGTCGAGCCAATAGGCTATCAGTTGATTGTAACTCAACTCATCCTCGCTGTCAGTATATAGAAGAAGCATTTGCATCAGTGTCATATAACTAACTAGCTACATATTTTGAAGTGGTTTATGGAAAACGATATGTCGTCATATGTGTAGAACTGTTACAAATGCATGTTATTTGACTATCATGTAATAGAAGTTGTTTGACCACAATACTTACTGTGAGGTTCCGTATCTTACTTTTTTTATTCAATTTTCAGAGTATAACTTCACAGATCTTGTTTCAAAAGCACAATTCCGGTGGTTAAAGCCGGCGGAGGTGCTGTTCATACTACAAAATTTTGAGGAAAACCAGCTTTCCCCTGCGCCTACTTCAAAGCCACCCAGTAGTATTCTGCATTTTCATATTACGATGTTCAATTTGGTTATAAAGATAACATGTCTAGTAGAATAGTTTACTGACATTTCTGTTATCGTGTCGATTAAATGCTTCTACAGATGGTTCTTTGTTTCTGTTTAACAAGAGGGTTGTCCGATTTTTCCGTAAAGACGGTCATAATTGGAGGAAGAGAAAGGACGGACGAACTATTGGGGAAGCACATGAACGTCTTAAGGTTTTCTCGTTTTCCCCTCAGATGCATGATTATTATTCTTTTGCGTAGGAGTCAAATGTGGATTTACCTTAGGTTTGGACCTTTCCCAAGCACTAGTTTAGATAGTGTTCAGTTTTGTTGATTTTTTTTCTTCTTCTATATAACTTGAAATGAGTTTGCCACAAAAACAAGAAAAATAAATTACAGCGTATATAAGCTCGAATCTTGGTGCACTCAGGACATTGTACACCCATCAATATTCAGATTTGCTTTGCCTAGGCCTAAATTTTATAGGCTCAATGGGTTGGTTTTTTCAGTAAAAACTTTTTACTGTTCATATTCAAACAATTAGGGCAATAAGTCATGTTCTGAGGTACACAATGTTTTGTACATAAACAAACTGCTCGCTGATTCATTGTTTTATACCGAGTTGCTCGTTGATGCGATGTTACATTTTTGTGAATAACATGTGAGTCGATTGAAAGATCATGACCTGATGAGTCGTATTTTTTGCTTCATTCTGATACAGTGGCATAATCTAACTATTTTACATTTATTTTTGTGTAGGTTGGAAATGTTGAAGCTCTAAATTGTTATTACGCACATGGTGATCAGAATCCAAACTTGCAGAGGCGTTCTTATTGGACGTTGGATCCGTAAGTTCCTTTTATCTCTTTGTCAGTTAGTTTGTCTCCTTTAGACACCTACTTCTGCCTTTATACAGTTGGTATCTATATGTTCTGAACAATTTGGTACTCAATGTTTTATCTTAAATGAAAATTGAAAAATTATTTAGATCTGAAAATTATTTTGTGCTGACAGACTTTGCATTTTTTGATCTTATGGTGACAGGGAAGTGGAACACATTGTACTTGTACATTACAGAGACATAAGCATAGTAAGTCTTAGGATTTCATAAAAAAGCGGAGCCCAAATGTGATTAACTTTATTTGAGTGTGATATCGGTGAAGGTTCGAATGAGAAGGAAAAAAAAGCTGAAAACAATAAATTGACGTGTAAAAACCCATTTGTTCATATGTGAACGGTTGGACAGTTCACATATGAACAAATCAATTACAATTGCATTTTAACACGTAATTTAATTGTTTTCAACATTTAGTAAGCTCCTTTTTGAACTTACATCAGTAGTTGGACTAAATTACATGTGAACTAACAAATTCTCTTGTGGCTCTCATGGTTCTCAACTTTTTGTTGGTTCTCTTTTGAACTTCCACACGCAACACACACACACATAGAAAGATTCAAACATTTGCTCTTTCTTTTACTTAGACATACAAAGAGTTCGCTCACCTAGAAATCCAACTTCAAGAGATAGTATCCGCCACCAGCAACTTTGCTGATGAAAATCTCATCAAGGAAGGTGGATCAGGAAAGTATTACAAAGGAAAAATGTTGCGATCTGGACAATTGATTGATATTGCTGCACGAAGGTTAAGTCGTAAGTATGGGCAAGGAGACGTTGAGTTCTGGACAGAGATATCAGTGCTATCTAGTCTCAAGCATAAAAATATCATCTCTATTATTGGATTTTGTGACGATAAAGATGAGAAGATAATCGTTTACGATCATACAGTTCACGGAAGTCTCGACCAACATCTAAGTGATCCAACTCTAACATGGTTCCAAAGACTGCAAATATGCTTAGGTGCTGCACGTGCGTTGAGTTACATCCATTATGATATCATACACTGTGACATCAATAGCTCTAACATACTTTTAGATAAAGATTGGGAACCTAAGATATCGGGTTTTGAACTTTCCACAAAATATCCTCAAAGTTGGAGGCATCGCCTTCTCTTCTCTCGCTACTTTGACACCAAAAATATGACACCCAAATATGATGTTTACTCTTTTGGCGTGTTATTGTTTGATGTCCTTTGCGGGAGGAAACCAATGATTAAAAATGATGGTGTAAGGGAAGAATTAGATGAGATCATTGATCCTGATCTAAGGAAACAAATGGACTTACAATCGTTAAATGTCTTCTCAAGAACAGCTTATAACTGCTTGAATCAACAACTTGTGCAACGTCCAACTATGGATCAGGTTGTTAAAGAACTTGAGGACGCGTTGGAACATCAGTGGAAACATGAAAATCTTGTAAGATCATCCCTTTAATTTTTGTTTTGTGTTCTTCATCTTTCTGCCATTATTATTTTTTATGTTTACTAATTTATATTCCATTGTGGTAACTTTCATTCAAAGGAACATCCAACAGCTGCATATGAAGGTACATCATCCAACCATTTGAAGGTAATTATTATTATATATACTTTTAGGCTGAGGTGACCATGTAAATAATATTGATTGTTTTAACCATAATACACCCATTCATCAGAATTTTTGATATGTCCCAAAAAATGCAGAATACTCTGATACTGAATGAAAGTACCTACAAGAAACATACATAGCAAGAAAAACCAAAATGGTGTAAATACGAAAAATGTATAGCACTCTTGTTATTCTCAATATTTTTTTTTGTTTTTTTTCCTGAAATGTGAAGTTAGCTATATAATAATTTTAATATTTTTATTTTCAGCTCTTTCAATATGTTAGTTATTTCATATAAATATTTATATGTAGAGATTAGATTTTTACAATTTGCAGTGAGAAAAGTCAATAAAATAGCATATCAGATGCAAAACCATAAAACTTGTGAATATGTCGAATTTGATGCTTCAAAGTTCAACACTTCAATTGAGATATATGATTGTTAGCTATGTGAACTTATATGATACAAATTGCGAGTTTTGAGTACATCTTAAGTTTCTTACCTGTATTTGAGTTCTTATTTGATCTTTCTTCTATACATATAAACACATGATTTGTTGTTTTTTGGTGACAACAATAAATTACTTATGATGATGAACATAGTATAAATGTTTTCTTTTTGCTTTAATCAGTCTGCTAGCATGCACAAGCTGGATCACTCCCCTTCTCACTTGTCACATAATTTTTGTAGATGGAATGGTTGAAGATTCCGCTTAGCAAAATAAGGGAGGCAACAAATAATTTTGACGACTCATACTCTGTTGGGTTCGGCGGGTTTGGTATCGTTTACAAAGCACAGCTTGAAGTTTTAGATATTCAAAGTTTATCACCGATGGAAGGGAAATATAAAGATGAACTTCCCAAGAGAAGCCAAACTGTAGCTATAAAACGCATCTTCAGTAGACCAGACGAGCAAGGTAAACAAGGGTTTTTAACGGAAATTGAATTGCTAACAAGTTGTAAGCATCCAAACATAGTCACTCTTCTTGGCTTCTCTAGAGAAGCTCGTGAAATGATTCTTGTCTACGAGTACGCTTTCAAAGGAAGCCTTAATGATTATTTGGGAAACACTTGTAAAACGATTAATCTTACTTGGGTGCAACGAATACAAATCTGCCTTGATGTTGCACATGGAATTGATTACCTTCACACCAACATGGATGGAAAACCAAGGATAATACATCGAGATATAAAGAGCGAGAACATCCTTTTGGATGAGAATCTGGAAGCAAAAGTTGCTGACTTTGGGCTCTCCATATTCCACCCTGCGAATCAACAAAAAAGCACTATCTATACAAAAAATATTGCAGGCACAGAGGTGTATATGGATCCGGAATATCTCACCACATTTAAGTATAAAAAAGAATCGGATATTTACGCATTTGGTGTCGTTTTATTTGAGATCTTATCTGGAAGACTGGCATATGATTCAATCTACATGATGGAAAATGACAAGGGGCTTGCACCCATTGCGAGACGACGCTTCAACGAGGGAACTCTAAAGGAACTGATAGATCCTAAGATAATAGAAGAAGATGGCGAACACATTTTTACTTTAAATAGAGGACCCAATCAAGATTCTTTTGATACATTTTCAAGAATCGCATATCAATGTTTGGCAGAAACCCAAGCCAAACGTCCAACGATGGTAGCTATCATCAAGGAACTTCAGAAGGCATTAAAATTTCAAGTAAGTCAATATTTTACATAAGTTACTGATGTGAAATTTATTGTAGGACATATTGTAGACTTGCTGGATTGATTTGTTAAATTAAAACAGGAATATAAAAGAAAACAGAGAGTAGAACTTGCTAAATTTTAGAAGAAAAACAGAAAATAGGAATCCACCACTTTATTCTCTAAAGGAGGTTAATTCACCAAGATTAAAGATAAAGGAAACACCTCCCACCACCAAGATCAAAAGACCTATAAAGGAAAATGAAGATTTAGGGTAAATAGAGGCTGAACTCCATTAAAATTCATACTGACTTGTTACACCACAACAACCTCTTTTAGTAGAGGAATTCAAGTTCCAAACCCTAGACAAAAATAAAACAAAAGTTGGAAATGTAAAAAGGTTGCTCCCTAGTACAACAATCTTCAACCAATAGTATAACAAATAGAAACTTCATTAGTTGGGATCACTTTCTGCTCCATTTTGTCTCATCCTGATTTGTTGATTTTGTCTCTATCTTCTTTCATACTTGATTGGCTGGATTCTAAGCTTCATTTCCAACTAAATTAATTTAATTAAAACTACTACAGTCACACATATATATGTTACATATCTATACAAACATAATGCATGAGACCTGGTTATTGAAAGCAAGTAAGATAGGAACGGTAATGGCCCTAGGCCATCTATTTAAGTAAGGTACACCCCTGGTTGCACTTAGGGTCACTAAACAACCTTTCAAAATAAGACATAGTAGGTATCACAACCATAGCTTGACTTGTAACCATCACCAAATTAGGTTGTGTGATTATAGGCTTCTCTTTTGATATGACAACCGTACGGGTTACAATACTTCTCTTCAAATTCTTGATCCTTTTTGGTAAAACCCGTGCTCATTCATTAACATTATACCAGAAACGTAGGTGTTATGATAACAATAGTTCAAAACACATAAAAGACAAACTTAATATTCATAGCCAGACTTTTGCGTATTATATAAAGCATTTATCTTGACTGATCGTTCCAGTTTCCGAAAATGGTATATAAATTTAGGGATTAGTGCGTGAGAATGCATTTAACTTTTTGCCAAAACTCTATAGTGTGTATATAACTTTATTTTGGTCTATTGTGTGTATCAAATTTTCAAATATCGATCTTCTATGTATTTAATGGTACTTTTGTGACGTGTCATCTTTATAAGGTGCCATGTGGCATCCATACAAGTTGTCACATCATCGAAATTACTACCTGATACATATAATAACAATATTTGAAAGTTAGATATACACAATAGACCAAAATGAATTTGGATACAAACTATCTCAGGAACACAAGTTATTATTATTCTTTCCTGTTCACTTCTTTTCTCTGCTATTTGTAACAAAGATGCCCCTGTAAATTGGCTACTTGAAGTACTTGAAGCATCCAAATGCGTTTGTGAACTAGATAAGTTCAGACAATTCATATGACGAGCCACCCTCGTCTAGGCTAACTGCCAGACATAATTAAGCTCTTTCTTGATGAAAAGGTCACCAGTTCAGTTAACATATACGTGGACTTTAGAAGCACTCCTACTTTAGTTGAGGAATGAAACTGTTTGGGGCAGTTAGGTCACTTTTCCGTGTAGACTGGGGACGAGATAAAAGAGTATAGGGAAAAAAAAGTTTGTGCTAAGGTTAAGTGCATTTCCACTCACTAATGCAAAATATTATAGTAAAAATAACTTAAGGGGTAAAATTTTGGGGTAAGAATTGGACAACAAACCAAACTTTGTGTAGATAGATTATCTCCTTTCACTAAATATGGTGTAACTTTTGATGCATACATTGGAGATGCCCTACTACCCTTCTGAACCACACCAAAGATATGTGACGCACTGACACTCCTATTTGTTTCTTTCCCTTTTTGTCTTAAACATTTATTATTTGATCCTAACTTTATATATAGAGAAAAGACTGATAGCCGAAATAAAATGTCTCCCTAATATACAATGATTGCGCATGGCAAGATGAATGGAAAAAATAAGGAAAGAGAAAATGGTAAGTCACATGTGAACCAATATATGAGTTAAGCCAATCTTTAGGGATACGAGTTAAGCCAATCTTTAGGTTGATATATTTAGTTATATATATATATATATATATTAAAACTCTTATTAGTCTCTCTACCTTCGGGTGGAGGTATTACTATCCACATCCTACCTCCCCCGTACCCCGTCCCCGCTGAATTGGGTATCCTTGTTGTTGTTGATATCAAAACTCTTAAATGCTAGAATCATACTTGTGCCATGCGACGGGGTAGTGGCAGTGAGAGTTGACAGTAGTGGAGATGATGTATCAAAGAGTGATAAGAGGATGAGGGTGTTTGTGTGTGTTTTAAGAGTGTGTAATATGTGTTTTTTTGTAGTAAGAAAGATATGTAATGTTTGGTTACATGTGGTATGAGTTTTAAGAGATTGACCAACTTTTAAGAGGTCGACCAAATTCTCTTTATATTATAGTATAGATATACAATACAGAGACATACACATATGTATATAGTGAAAGTATATACTTTTTTCACATTTATACATGGTTACAAATTTGATTTGGAAATTTAAAAATCTATTTTTTTCTTGGTGAGTACCGTGAACAAACTGCAAAAGAGTTAAGTGCACTAGAATGTATCGAACTAATGTTTGACATTCATGGTGTATAACGAACTATTCGGGTTTCCATTGTGTGTAATAAACTTGTTATTCATTGCTATTGTATATAATTAATCGTATTTTTACTGACGTGTCATCTATGTAAGGTGCCACATGACATCCTTAGAAGTTGTCACGTCACCAAAAGACATACAATAGCAATAAGTTGAGAGTTCATTACATACAATTGGAGGCTCAATAGTTTAATACAAACTATGAATGTCAAACCTTAGTTCAATACATTTCGAAGCACTTATGCCTTTTCAAAAGGAATTAGTGCTTGAGAATGTACTAAACTATAACCTAAAGTATATTGTAAGTATCCAACTTCATTTTGGTATAGTGTGTGTATTGAACTTTCAGTAATGGCTATTGTATGTATCCGACCTCCTAATACTTGTAGTCGAAGACGTACCACTCATTTTTGATGACGTGGTAATGACATGTTAGCTAACTTGGCAACTTATACAGTTGCCACGTCGTCAATAATACCGGCTATCGGATGAATAAGTCATCGGATACATACAATAGCATTAACTGAAAGTTTGATACATATAACAAACCAAAATGAAGTTGGATATACACAATAGACTTTGAGTTATAGTTTAGTACATTCCCAAAGCACTAATCCCATTTCAAAATCATCCTTTACAACATGGATTATGGATATAGCTGAAAACATTCTCCTTTATTATGACACACAATGTTGCAGGGGGAAACCATGGTACTCTCAAGGTTTCGGATCAGTGATATAATGTTGGCCACCGAGAACTTTTCTGAAACATACTGCATAGGGTTAGATGCATATGGTGTAGTGTACAAAGCTGAACTTGATGATTTTGACAGCAAAAGTTTGTATTCAGTTGAAGGGAAGAATACCAGTGAATTGACCAATACACAGAACACTGTAGCTATAAAACGTATCTCAAGTAGAGAAAGTGGGAAAGGAAAAGAAAGGTTCTTTAAAGAAATTGAAATGCGTTGTAGTTATAAGCATCCCAACATTGTCTCTCTTCTTGGCTTTTGTGACGAAGGTGATGAGATGATCCTCGTCTACGAGCACGCTTCTCACAAAAGCCTTGACGATTATTTGACAAGAGTTGATAACTTGAATAAATTTACATGGACACAACGTTTGCACATGTGCCTTGAGATTGCACACGGACTCAATCACCTTCATACCAAGATGGGCGACCAACAAAAGATAGTGCATGGTGACATAAAGAGTGCTAACATTCTGATATGCAATAACCGGGAGGCGAAGATCAGTTACTTTGGGATCTCGAAATTATCTCCAACAAGTCAAGGAGCAAGTACTCTCCTTACAGATAATAGCGTAGGCGCGAAAGTGTATATGGGTCCAGAATATGAAAAGACAGGTAAACTGGAAATAGAATCAGATATCTACTCTTTTGGAGTGGTTCTTTTTGAGATCTTTTGTGGGAGGGTGGCATATGATCCAGTTTACCTAGTCGAAAACGACAAAGGGCTTGCACCTATTGCGCTACAATGCTTCAATGATGGAACATTAAAGAAAATGGTAGATCCTAAGCTAAATGAAGAAACCAATGAAGACATTTGTTCTTCAAATAAAGGACCTAATCAAGATTCTATGGACACATTCGCAAAAATTGCCTATCAATGTTTGGGAGAAGTTCACGCCAAGCGTCCAACCATGGCAATCGTTATCAAGGAGCTTGAGATAGCATTAAACTTTCAAGTAAGTCAACATTTTCATAATTATAGCATTCTTTTGTCCTTTATATTCGTGATCACCAGCAGTAAGTATTATATAAGTTCAACAATTATCAATCTAAAGGACATGTGGGATTTATTGTCTTATTAGTTTGGAATTCATTGCACAAACTAGAACTTTAGATGTATAGAATTGCATAAAATACATTAGTTAATAACTTATACGTCAGAAAGCCTAAGTTTATGGATCTACAGAGTTATAATTGCTGAATCTATGTTTTGGTTAACTACTTTCGTGTTGGTGAATTCAACTTATATGCTTCAAAGTAGTGCCAAATATTACATGAATTTGCGGGTTGGGACTTGTGAATATAAACTCAAAGATCCTGGTCTAATGAAATCTTAGAGATGGGTTCCATTTTAATTTTGAATACTGGAGTTGATTGACTGTCTCATGACTCACAGGAAAACCTCATGCAAAGCCTCCAAATTTCACTTAAAGATATAAAATTGGTCACAGAGAACTTCAGTCAAAAGAATTACGTTGGAAGTGGAAGATATTGGAAGGCATATAGAGGAGAGCTTTCACATGCCAATGGGCGTATCACAATTGTTGCAAAGCGGTGGGATACTAAGTATGGTAAAGGAGATAATCAATTCCAGACAGAACTTGACATTCTTTTCAAGCGCAAGCATGAGAATATCGTTGGTCTTGTAGGCTATTGCAACGAAATGAATGAAAAGATCATTGTTTATGAGCATGCATCTAACAGAAGTCTTGATAGGTATTTGGACGATGCTGGTCTAACCTGGATGAGACGGCTAAAGATATGCATCGATGTTGCAAGTGGATTGGAGTTCCTTCATGGAGGTGCTGTAACGTTAAAGAAGGTGGTACATAGGGATATCAAAAGCACTAGCATTCTACTAACCGATGATTGGAAGGCAAAAGTTTCTAATTTGGAGTTGTGTTCATTAGATTCATTAGATCAGGACATGGAACATGTCACTGATAATGCTAACGATACATTCAGCTACCTTGATCCAGAATACAAACAGGGCTTCTTGACGGAAAAATCAGATATATATTCATTCGGTGTGATTTTACTTGAGCTCTTGTGCGGAAGATTGGCATGTGGGGGTAACGGTAAGTCTTTACTCCCTTTGGCTAAACACCACTTTGTGCAAGGAAATCTGGATGAGATGATTTTTAAGGGTATAAAGGAACAAATCGATCCAAAATCATTGGATACATTTGCTGAGATAGCCTATCAATGCTTACATGGTGATGGCTATAAGCGGCCAGGGGCAGGAGTGGTGGTGATACAACTTAAGAAAGCGTTGGAATTTCAAGTAAGTTCTCATGCTTATACAAATGCTGGCTTCCCTACGATATGTACGTACTGGAACTTCCATTACCGTTTGTTAAATAGATACCTTAGTATATGAACATGGAAACGATATTAAACAATTGATTTAAGGGAAAATTATTTAGTTGAAAGAATATTTATGAGAAAATGGAAAGTGAAACCATTTTTTATTTTTCATTGGATATATCCGTTTTACTTTTTATAGTATAAAATAGGCAACATGTCAAACTGAAAATGAATATATTAATATGTTTTCATTTAACTGTTTAAATTAATATACAGGAGGATTATGAAATATGGGAGCCCAAACTACCTAAAGACTACAAAGAAATAATCATGTCCTCAGAAACCCCAGAAAACTACTATACGGAAATGAAAATGGATATCTACAAGAAACTCTCCGATGGAATCCTCCTTCAAAGGGAGAATGTGGTAATTAGCTTGTTCTCTTATATATCTATCTGAGTAGTTTCTGTATTTTCCATTTCATGTAGTTTTCATTTCTGTATTTTTCATTTCATTCAATATTTTGCTGTCATTCATACCATTTTCATTCACTTACCAAAAAACAGTGTTTGTTGGTTCATATCGTTTTCAAAATTCTGTTAATTATTATGAACCATACTTGCATTTCCAAGTGACAGAACCAGAATTTATTTAATTTAATTTTATTTGTTTTGTTTTTGTTTTGTCTGTCAGTGGTTTACACTAAGTGATAATGGAATAGCAAATAAAATGATATCAGCGACAATGTTTTCTTATGAAAAAAGTGTATCGCATAAGTGGAGATCTATTCATAAATCAAGGTTCTCTCTCTCTCTCTCTCTCTCTCTCTCTCTCTCTCTCTGTATATATACATTATATCTGTGTGTGTGCTAGCACCCGCTCGTGTGTATTTTTTGCTTTTTTCATTAAAAATTTGCTGACGTTGCTTCGTTTCAGTTTCAAAGTTGACTAGTTTCATTTGCAGATTTGCAACCAAAACTTATTACTCTGTATTATTAATATTAAACAATATTTGTTGATAATTAATTTTGATTAGTTAATCATTGCTCACTACATTGAATGACATGCTAGGAGGATGGTTACATGCATAGCTGATCACGAGTAGCTGATCATGCATCATGTACAATTTTTCATATTTTCTGTAATTTGATATTCTTGATTATTTAGCAACAGGCTGAAACTTAACTTCTATCAAATAAAAAACTTAACTTTAATATGGATCGAGAATATGCAGTGGATAATTTAGACTAATTCTAAATGTACAGGTTTCGGAAAGTGGCAAAGATTTCGGATACATCAAATTTGAATATCCATATTGCAATAAACGACCAATTTTTATCTCCCGGTGTCATTTATGGGGTTCATTTGGTCTTCAAATTTTGTGATCCAAGAAAAAGTTCAAGTAAACCTATGTATGTGAACCTAAAGTACAGAAAAGGAAGCGAAACTTTGCATTCGTATTTCGCAACCTGGAGAGACGACGAGTGGATGACGACTGAATTGTGTCGATTATCAAATGACAAGGAAAATATTGATTTTGAGGTTCTACTGGAGAGTTTTTCACGATATTATTGTGGAAGTTCTGCTATCTATGTCCAAGGCATTGAGTTTCGAGCCATTGAAAATGCAAGTTTAGATAACTCGTTGGCTCTCATTCTAGATTATTCTGTTATTATTTTGAAATAGAGGTAGTTGAATGTGCAATATCTTTATGTTTGACATTACAAAGTTAATAACAAGATCTTATCATCTGTACACAGGTGGCACATGAAGATATCAAGAATCTAAAGGAAGTCCAACAAGTTCAAGAATCAAACTTGATCGACCAGGAGCATCAAATTCCAACTAACAATGATGACGTCGATGAAAAGGTCCTCCTCTGTTTTATTAATATGTTTTATTTTTCGAGGTGTGATCAATTGGTCATGATAATAAATTTTCTTAATTGTTTGAAAAAAGGCCTCAATAAGCGAAGTGAATGGAAAGAAACATCTTATGCTTTCTGCGAAGGAGGTTTTGTACAATTCTCCTAAACTGAAGCCTTTTCATTTGAAACCTTCATATGAGTCGAGGTTTGCTATTTGAACAAGTTTCATTACGTTTTTAAATTCTAGTTGTTGAACTTTTTGTACATTTCTCAGTTCTATGCGTAAAAGATCCCATACATTCATGTTGGTTTCTTTGTTCTAAAAAAGATTTTACTTTGTCTTTAAGAAGTATGTAGTTACACGATATACATGTGCAGATTTCAGAATGTGATTGAGCTTCTGCCACAACAAGTATTTAGAATCAAGTACATGATTGAAAGTCGAATGTTGTCACCATTCACAGAATATGTGTGTTACCTTGTGTTCAAGCTTTCAGAAAAATGTCGCGGCCTGCATTGTCCAATCAAAGTACAGGATCTACTCAATCGTAGAAACAAAGAGACTAGAATCATTTATTTTAGATCCCCAACCGTATCAAATCTCCAGGATGCTAATTGGATCCCAAAGCAGAGGAAAGATGGATGGATGGAGGTTATCATATGGAAATTCAACTCGAAGTATAAGCTTGGTAAGAATATTGTCCCTATGAATTTGAAACTGATAACTTATGAGGAAACTATGTCGGGGCTTATAATATGTGGCTTGAAGTTCAGGCCAATATAGAGTACATATTCGATTATTTCAACCATCTTATGTCGAAAATATTGATCTTCTACCTTTTGTTTTGCTAAAGAAGTCTTCAGGTATATGGTACATGAAAAGTTGTACAGGAGTTACCTTGAAAACTTTTGTCTTATTGTACATTCAACTTTGGCATTTTGTTGTTAAGTATGTGGACATGAAAAACCGAAAAAACTGCATGAGTTGCAAACAAGTTGTGAAAATCAGAAGGTGTCAAAATTATTTACTGTCGCATTAGCTTTAATGCAGGGCTTATTATATGTTTAAAACTGGTAGGTATGAGAGACCATTGTCAGGGCTTATTGAGATGGTATGAACTACAATGTTCAAGATAATAAAAACTTGACCACCATTCGTTGCAAAGACTGATAGTAATGCAATCGTCTTCCAACAACCCAACATACACTGATTCAGAATAATGATACAAAGCAATGACGAAAGCTTTATTTTGCAAATGAAAGAGCTAATGGACGGTAAAAGGTAATTTTGTAAATTAAACTACTTAAAAGTTGGAGGATTAAGAGTCCAACTCGCTCCAACCATAAACAAAGTACCATACCCTTTAACGTCAACTATACAGGCTCTCAAGTAAAGAACCTCATGTAATTAAGGAAAGGGTTTATTGATTCGTGATGCGTTTAACTTTCATGTTTTTATATTGTATGGGGTTAACTTTGAAATTTTATATTGTATGAGGTAAACCTTCTAAACTTCTCTATTGTTGCCTCCTTTAATGATTGCATGCTTCAGACAATTATTATCATTGATTTTTTGTGGGAAGTACTTTTTCAGTCATACCCTTGAGCCCTTCGTTGGTTTTATTACTTTTGTGAAGACCCTCAAGCAATTGTTTCATTTTTTCTTCAACATTCTTATTTATCTTGGTTTAGAGTGCTTCAAAGTGGGAAGCAACTGTAACGTGAACTTGCTGTTCAATATGGTTTCTTCTCTCGTATGAAATTAAAGTGTTGGAACCAGAATGCAGCTGACTAGACGTTGTAGCAACTGTTTGTTCATTTTGTTTACTTTGATCAAATCCATTGACTCGTGTTATTATTGCTCCAACACTCCCCTCACATTCATTCTTTTGTGGCTCTCCATCACATAATTCTCCGTTACCCTTCAATTTTTTGTGCATTGTAGATTGATCATCATCTGAGTGTGGCCTTTTTCTTGAATCATTTCCATGTAAAAAACACAACCAAATTAGTCAATCCGGCCAATAAAAAATAAAAGTAAATACTTAAACAAAGAAGAAGTGACATGGATCCGTGGATCATATAATTAAAAAATGAAGACTAGAAACTTCAGTTACAAATTGTGTCGCCCCAAAACTTACAAGTACTTTGTAGTAATTACTAAAACAGATAAGGGTAACGGTAAATATTTGTGAATGCATTCAATTTATACCTAATCTTTATTGTGTACACCCAACTAACGAGTGATATTTTTAATGGTTTTAACTTTCAAATAAAGTGTTTTTGATGCATTTTGTGACTAGTTTAACCCTTAACCACTAACTTGTTGACCACTTTCAAAGTCAAAGTCTACGTGACAATACACATAAGTAATAATAATCTATGTGGCAATACACATGAGAAATAATAATCCACCTGGGTTTATGTGGATACTCATCATCATCAACACTTAAGTCAACCACCTCTTTTCACCACTAACCACCATATTCCACCACCACTTACACACACCAACCTGGGTTTTTCTTTTGTCCTACGGCCATAAATCACGATCTGTAGGCATCACAAACTAACATATATACATTACACAGCCTGTATGTGAACTAGCATATATACATAACACAAGATTCGCAAATGTAAACAACATATTCTTAACAACAAAAATGTTTATATTATCTACATCTATACTTCTATACTAATATATAATGTATTTAACATTTTGTCTTAAAATAATTCAAACATGAGAAATGACTACATTGCCCCTACCAATTAATACAATATTTCAATTATTACTATTATCTAATAGTATATATAAATCAAATTTCAATCAATTACCCTGTATAAATAAATAATCAACACAAAATTCATACTCTCAATCTTTAAAATAATGTTTTGTTTTTACCATCGCATTGCGCGGGTTACGCTAGTCTCATTAAATTGAAACATAGTAAGTGATTAAGTAGATCTATATAGATAGCTAGCAACCTGTATGTGAACTAGCTAATTGTTAACACCATCTCCAAAACCAGGTTCCCCAGCATATTCTATACTTATATCCGTTTTCCGGTGAGACCAGGTTCCCAACACCACCGGATCTAGTAGTACAAACTCCGGCGACCCTTCAATCTGTTTTTCGGTGAGACCAGGTTCCCAACACCACCGGATTGAGTAATGAACCTTCGATCTTTTCTGTTGTTGAATCCGACGGTGTTTCGAGATAAACGAGATTAGCTGCTGGGTCTGGATTGGTTCCCCAACATTACGCCGATAATTTCGATTCCGATTGATGATACGACACTGCCGTCCATGGAGTTCTCACCATCGATTCGTGCTTCTTTAATCTTCGCGATTGTGTCTTTGTATCTTATTCAGTTAATCAAATAAGCGAATTGTTCAATTGTATTTCATCTTACTTTCATATCTCTTCAATTTCTTCGCAAAATCCCCTGCTCTATTATTGATTTATTAAATTTCAATATCTTGATTTCTTCGATTTCAATTTCTTGAGTTCAATGGTACATCCTTTCAATTCCTGATCAATTCGGCTCCTTCTTTCTTGACTCAATTCTCTACGATGTTTAACTAAAGTGCTAGCCCTAATTTAGGACAGTGCTGTTGCAGGAACGTATTTGGAAACAGCTTTCGCACCATGTTTCGTGTTCATGGGTCGGTTGGTGGTTGATTGACATTAGTAATCCTTGTGTTCATGTAAAGTAATTGGTGGAGTTCCGGTGAAGTAATTGGGGAAGATGTATCATATATTCTTGATTCTTATCCCTTTATTTGACTATTTGATGGTCAATATATGTATCATAAGACAATATCCTTAATCGCTGTTGTTACGTTCCTTCTGGTTCAATTTCAAATATATCTATCATATATTTTTGTTATTTAGTTAGGGTTGTAAGTTGTGAATTGTGATATATGGAGGAAGAAGATGAAGCAGTATGTTTTGATTATAATTATATTCTCAGGTTAGTGAAGAAGGAAGTTGTTGCTGGGACTATGTTGCCCTCCGGTTGTGATGTTTATCGAATTCTAATTTGATTTTCTAAATATTTATTAATTTACTTAAAGTTTACATTTGCAGATGAGTCGGCAATATAGCGTGAGTTGGCGGTTACGTTTAGTTTGAGGTGGCAGCTGATTAGTCAACAAATATAATTGATTATACATAGGAAGGATACAGGTAAAATGTTTTATTTTGTGAGTTTTAGCGGGTTATGTACATTAATTTACCATCTATTAATTGAGTACATACGATAGACATTGAGTATAAATTAAGTATGTTTTCACATACTTTACCCAACAAATAAAATAGTATAATTAGCTATTATGTAACAATTTCTTGTTCTGTTAGGGATGGGATGAATTGTAAAGGATGTACAAATATTGTTCACACACTTACGTGAACGAGGACACGAGGCATGATAGCTTGAGACGACAACGGGGACAAATCTTGGATGTTACCTTCTGAGGAGAGAGTCAAAGAAGAAGTGAGTTGATTTGTGGAAAAATAAAAGTTTAAGCTCACAGGGACTTGTAATAGTTTAAGCTTCTAATTTTTATAAGCTCCAGTTCTTGTAATCAAATAATTGAGTTACGTTTAACAAATAAGAATCATCACTACAATCCATAATTAGTACTACTAATTAAATAAGGAGTATACTCACTTTGTCCTAAAGAACTTCATACTAGTTTATTATCTTTAATCTAAGGTCGTTGTGAGTAGCCATGAACAAGGTGTGTGACTTGAAATCAGACAAGACATTAAAGAAGGAAACAAGACGACTCAATTAAGTTAAATATAAGTCGATCAAGATTATTAAAACAATGAAGTTTGAAAGAGATCGAGAACGAGATGTAAATTACCACCATGAACAGAACCTCTGGCTTGAATTTTCTGATAAGGGGTTTTAGGTGAGCGTGGAGACTTATAACTAGCAACACGCAGAATGGCAACATCTTCCTCTGTTGGAGCTTTCTCGGTATTATAATAATTTTCACTATGGAACAGAAAGCCAAGACTTCTGTAGGTTTGAGAAAGTTTGATATTCAGACATTTGGAATTAAAAATGTATTGAATTTAATTGATTTGAGAGTGATCGAGGGGGATATGGTTAAATTCTAGTTATTTATTTATGCAGCTAGAATATAATTAATGACCCATAAGATGACATATATACTGCTTCTTACATTACTTTATGATACATTATTCTGACTTTTTATTTTCTCTTCAAGATTAATTGTATTATGTGTGTGTGAATGACATACTTAATGCATAAAATAACAAGAATTAATTTGTGGGAAATCTTTCATAAATATGGATTAATTGTCTAAAATCATAATAAATATATAGTACAATGTATTTTTTATGTTCTCGTGCTCTCATTGTACTTTATAACTTTTGACATTTTTAACCATTATCTATGTAACTCGAAAATTGAATTCTCTACTTCGTAATGGAAAGTTTTAACTTTCCTTTGATTAGAAATTTTCACTAACGAAAGTTTGATATCTACACCGCATGTACTTATATCTTTCATATAAGCTTTAATCCAACAATGAATTCACTTTTCGGGTTACATAAAATTAAAAATGGAAAAAAAGTTGAAATTACATTGGGAAATTGAGACGTAAAAATATACGTTGTCTAAAAAGAAACAAAGCCAAAAGTTTATTATATTTTTAGACCCCTTTATAAACATGCTTCTTAAGAAGTGTTTTTTAGAGTTTAAGGTACATGTTAAAAAAATCCATAATAACCATATCAATATCAATATCAATATGATAATATATATTACAATAGGTCATATAATATTAGTAAAATATGCAGATTTAGATTTTGACTCTTTCAAATTTATAATCTAGATTTGATCAATGTTTTGAGTTTATTGCTTGAGGGTGTTGGTTTATTGCTTTTGCGAACATGCTCAAACAATTGATTCACTTTTTCTTCAACATGCTCATTCATCTTGGTTTGAAGTTCTTGAAAGCGGGAACTAACTATATCGTTCACTTGCTTTTTAATGTCGTCGGTAGTTAACACCTTATGTTTTTGATTCCTTGTAAATTGATCATTATCATGTTGCCTTTTTCCCTGTTAAAAACACAACCAAATTAGTCAATCCGGCCAATAAGAAATTAAAGTAAATACTTAAACAAAAAGAGAAGTTTTATGGATCCGTGGATCATATAATGGAAAATGAAGACAAGAAACTTCAATTACAAATTGTGTTGCCCCAAAACTTATAAGTACTCCGTAGTAATTACTAAAACAGATAAAATAGTATAATTAGCAAAATGGACCAAAGATGGCAATATAGTTATTATGTAACAATTTCTTGTTCTGTTAGGGATGGGATGAATTGTAAAGGATGTCCATATATTTTGTTCACACACTTACCTCACCTATAGCGGCGACACAAGCTTGAGACGACGACGGGGAGTCTTTGCTGTTACCTTCATGAGGAGGGAGTCCTTGAAGAAGTGAGTTGATTTGCAGAAAAATAAAAGTTTAAGCTTACAGGGACTTGTAAAAGGTTAAGCTTCTCGTTTTTATAAGCTCCAATTCTTCTAACTAAATAATTGAGTTACGTTTGACCAATAAAAATTGATATTACCTATATATGGAAAAAGTAATTGCTGTTAAAAGCTCTTGAAATAAAAGTTCAGGTAGTTTTTAAAAACTAAGCTCTTGATAATGTTCTCTCCCTATTTTTTACAACACTTCTAGCAGTGAAAATTTGAAATGTGATTGTGTATAGAGTATAGTGTTGATGATTGTTGTTGAAGATATATAACTTCTTTTCCTTTTCTTTAATAAAAATTATTTTTTAAAATTTTTAATGGTAATTTACAATCTTAAAAGCAATATAAGCCAACACAAATCATCGTGTCTACAATCCATAGTTAGTACTGCTAATTAAATAAGAGTATACTCACTTTGTCCTAAAGAACTTCATACTAGTTTATTATCTTTAATCTAAGATCGTTGAGACTCGCCATGAACAAGTGTGTGTCTTTTCATTTATTTCAAAGTACAATCACAAAATCCTCAACAATATCAGCTAGTAGACTTGAAATCACATAAGACATTTAAGAAGGAAACAACATGACTCAATTAAGTTAAAGACAAATAAATCAATCAAGATTCTATAAACAATGAAATTTGAAAGAGATCGAGATCGAGATATTAATACCACCATGAACAAAACTTCTGGTTTTAATTGGCGGATTAGGGGTTTCAGGGCCATACGGAGAGTCAGAATTAGAACTCTTAACCCGCCAATTGGCCATATCTTCCTCTGTTGGAGGTTTTTTGGTATCACAATCCTCATCACTATGACCAGCCATTTGGAATTGAAAAGATGTTGAATTTAATTGATTTCAGAGTAGTTGCAGGGAGATATGGTTAAGTTCTAGCTATTTATGCAGCTAGAATAGACCAGCTAACATGCATGCGTATATATACGTAATATAATGACCCATAAGAACTCTTAATTTCATGTATTTGATCTTAGCATGTGAACTTGTTTCTAACAACTCTTAGTTGACTTTTAACTTATATGGCTGATTGATTTGGAACGCAATTATGTTTTCTTTCTTTTTTAATTAGCCAAATGGATCATCACACGCATGTGTCATTTGAAGCTAATTGTCGTGCTTCTCCAATTATGTGTAATGGGTCAAAAACTTGACTAATTACATAAGCACTACAAGAAAAAACGAAATTACCGATGCCGGCTTTAGCGACGCCTCACATGTCGTCGGTAAAGGGTTAAAAATGACAAAAGGTTCCACTTTTTTTTGTCAATCTTTGACTTTTTTCTAAACGTCGTCGCTAACGGTCGTCGCTAAAGAGTTTTTGAATTTCTTTTAAAATTTTTTATTTGGCACGAAAATAAAAATTTCCCGGGCAACCCTTTAGCGACGACAGTGTCGTCGGTAAAGAGTTTTTATTTATTTTTTTTGTTTGCGTTGAATGTACGAATACCACGTGTAACCCTTTAGCGACGCCGTGTAACCCTATAGCGACGACATTTTTATTTATTATTAATTTTTTATTTGGGAAGAATGGACAAGTTCAAATAAATTAATAAATTGTTTTCTTTGTCTCGTAAATAAAAATATTATATTAGCTACTTTAATTAATAAAAAATTTTATTTTTGTGTTTCTTTAAATGTCATTTATATTAGACTAGTTATGTTAAAAACTAAAGCATGATTTTATAATTTTGATGAAATACCTTAGTGATATGAAAACGCCTTAGAGTTTTATGAAAACGCGTGAGGGTTTAAGGAAAACGGTTGAAGGTTTAGTTAAACGCATTAGGGTTTGATGAAAACGCTTGAAAGTTTAGTTTAACACTTGAAGGTTTGATGAAACGCTTTAGGGTTTTATGGAAACGCCTAAAGGTTTAGTAAAACGTATTATGGTTCATGAAAACGCCTAAGGGTATAGTGAAACGCATTAGGGTTTGATCAAAACGCTTGAAGGAACTATGAAACTCATTAGAGTTTGATTAAAACGCTTGAAGGTTTAGTTAAACGCCTAAATGTTTAGTTAAACGCTTAAAGGTTTAGTGAAACGCATTAGGGTTTAATTAGTAATTTTTAAGTTTACAATAGTTTTGATTAAGGTTGAAGCTTAATATACTAATCAAATTTACTAAACTTATTAGTCAACAATTACATGACACAATTTTAATGTAGTATTACAATTTAACGCGATATTTCTTTTATTAAACTAGTATCTTTAGTAATACCCTTATAAAACGTACATAACTACTACATTTACTAATTAATTATATTTGTAATGATAAGTGTAAAAATGACGTGTAGATATTTAATTAATAAATAAGAATATGTAATTAAGACACTAAACAAATAAGTTTTTAGTTTGGTTTTCCTACCTAATAATATTTAATTACTAGAATCAAAGTCTAACATTATAAATGGTTAAACAACACACGTTTTGAAACAAAAAGTTGTTAACAGCGCAGAAGAATAGAAATATTAAGATCCATAATGACCGATTCAATCAAATCATCAAATAATAAAGGGATAATCACCAAAATAATCTTTTGACCAAGTCTACTTAACATTTTAATCCGTTGACCGAGTCATTTGCGAAAGTAATCCATATTTGATCGAACCTTCTTCGATCCTTTCGATCTTCAAGCATTTACCCGTTAATTAACATAGTCACCTATCACAGGAACACACGTCACCAACCAAGATCGAAACATTCGATCTTGATCGAAAAATCAGAAAATAAAACATTGATCTCCATATATTTATTTTATTATATAAAATTTCGATCAGAAAATAAAACTTCGATCAAGATCTCCATATATTTATTTTTATTAAATAAATCTTAATATATTGAATGTCATGTATAAATCTTTTAATATTTGCGAAAGTAATGTCGATCAAGATCTCCATAATTAAAAGAAATGAACCTAACATTATGAATGATATGACGTCTGATCGAAGTTTTATTAAAAGAAATGAACCTAGCATTATGCACATTTTTTACTAAATACCAAATAATCAAAGTTCCACAATTAAAAAAAAATAAAAATAAATATATGGAGATCTTGATCGAAGTTTTATTTTCTGATCGAAGTTTTATTTAGTAAAAATAAATATATGGAGATCAAAGTTTTATTTTCTGATTTTTCGATCAAGATCGAATGTTTCGATCTTGGTTGGTGACGTGTGTTCCTGTGATAGGTGACTACGTTAATTAACGGGTTAAATGCTTGAAGATCGAATGGATCGAAGAAGGTTCGATCAAACATGGATTAGTTTCGCAAATGACTCGGTCAACGGATTAAAATGTTAAATAGACTTGGTCAAAGGATTATTTTAGTGATTATCCCAATAATAAATATATGGAGAGTTATTTGTACTAAACAACTGCTCACATGATGTTGCAATTATTGATTCTTTTTTTCTCTTTCATACGTTTATAGGTAACCTCAATAAAAGTTTGTTCTATGTATGCAATTTATTCATTTTGTTGTTTAGCTCTGTGTCAAATCAGAAAAAAATCATGTTAATATTTTTACGAGGTTGATTTTTACATGACACTTAAAGTTGATGGTTGGCAAACACGTATAATGTCGCATAGATTTTTTTATTACATTATCTCTATAGGTGACAGTCACATCACTTAATAAAAAAATGTGTGTTTACAAAAGGTATTGAACGCTTTCGTCCCTTTCCAAAAACTATTTTCCGGCAAACTTTAATATATATATCTTGACGAGTTGAAAATATATCACGCCGAAAAAATAGAAGACGAGAGAAGTGACATGCGGAGAAAGATGATATGAATGTTTTAATATATTATATTTAAATTTAATTCTATAATTGAATAAGCAGGTAAAAAATAAAAGTTATTTATCATCTTTTTATTTTATTTATTTTAACAAAAATGTCATGATTTATATAATTTGTAAAAATAGTTAAATAAAAATAGTAGGTTGCATAAATAAAACAAATTTTTACAGTATGTTGCAGATCTGTACGATTTACTCAATTAATATTAACTACATCACATTTAATAAAAACTAAAAATCTTAGAAAATCAAGTTTACGGTATCAACCGGTAACTAGTTATCATGTTACTTACATCTGTACAAAATCTTCCAGTTTGATAAATATCTAATTAGTAAAATAAAATAAGTTTTGTATATAGAACAAATTGTAACAGTACATTGCATTTCATTTACCCAATTATTTATTTTGCAAGATATGAAACGAACACTTAATTTTGACCTGTTGTTATTGGTATACTTTATAATTATTATTTTATTACTTACAAACTAATTTAGAAAATGATATACTCAAGATTTACCATCAAATAATGTCACAAACTTAAAAGTCACAAACGCTAAGTATACGTTTTATTAGTAACTTTAACAGCAAAAAACAATTTAAACATCAATGTTAGAACTACTTACCTTCTTGCTTTAAACGCCTACTTTCTTTTTAAACAGATAAATATTTTTAAATAAGCAATTAAAACGTCGCTAAGACAAGAAACACTTAATAACGAAATCATAAATACACATTTCAGTGCAGACATGTCAGCATTTAAACCGATGTGGATATCTGATGTGTTCATCCATGTCAGATCAGCCTCCCATATTTAACCTTACTTAAGATTTAAATTTAAATGAGAATGATATTTTTTGTGAGAATGAAGGAATCAATCTCAACCATTCATTTCATCAAAATAATAATACCCCTAACATTTTTAAAAATTGAATACCTCACAAACGGTTAGTCAAAAAAATATAAAAATTGCACAAAAAAAAATCAGCATTTTTTCTCTTCGATTAGACATCTCACAAGGTATAATTTCGATAAATTTTTTTTTTTCATTTTTTTTGGGTTTCGAAAACTGGTAACACATGTGTTAGTTTCGGTAACACACGTGTTAGCTGCAGTAACATATGTGTTACTGCAGCTAACACATGTGTTACCGCAGCCCACTAACACATGTGTTACTGCAGCTAACACATGTGTTACCGCAGCCCACTAACACATGTGTTACCGCAACGAACACATGTGTTACTAACCACCAACACATGAGTTACTATTTTTCAACCCAAAAAAAAAAAAATAATCGTAGAGAAAAGAAAGCTGATTTCTATAGTGCAATTTTTATAATTTTTTGATTAGCCGTTTGTGAGATATTTAACTTTAGGGAAAATTGAATTTTGCAAAATGGATGACCAGAATTCATTTCTTCATTCTCACCAAAATTTCATTTTCATTTGAACTCAACCCCCTGCTTAAATATATTCTTTCTAAAAATTTATTTATATCTCTCCGTACTTAAATAAATCTTATGGGTAGTAGTAGTACATCTCTCTCATCTATTTGACTCTTCTTCTTCTTCAAAATTGTAGATGCTTTTCTTCAACATTATCTTGAAATAATCTTCTGTATCTTCTAAACAAGATCTAATTATTATATATAAAACATTATTCAAATGAAATAAGTGTTTCATCAAACAATTGAGTTATAAGTTATAACTATAACATAAATTGTTATATTTAATTCTTGAATCCGATTGAGAACACCTACACAAGTTTCAACGCTCTGAAAAAATGAGTAGAGAAAAAACTTTGATGCTACATATACACAACCAGCAACAAGGATAGAAGAAAACCTATATAAAAAAGTCAAAAGTCAACATCATCTTATGAGTCAGCATATTACCTATAATAATAATTAATAATAATTAATAGCCTAATCATATATATTCCTCTTATAATAATTATATTCTATCTATATTCTATTTCTATATCTATCATTTGGATCAAAAGTCAAAAGTCAATCTTGTGAGACTTTTAATCAAAATGAAGTAGTTTGTGAGATATGTCTATGAAGTTAAGTATTGGATTCATTTATACTTTTCAAGTCTATTTAACAACTTTTATTACTATAAATAGATCATATAAGAATTTATAATTTCTGAGAAATAGAAAGTGATGTATGTCAAATAATTGAGAAATCACCCCTTATTTGACACAATTAGTGAAAAACCACTTCACTATATGTGATATACAGGGTTGAATCTTTCCTTGAACTTGCAATTAGATCTGACCTTCACAAATGAGATAATGAAATGTGAGTTAAAGCTGTTGAATGATGGAACACTTGATATTAGCTTTATCAACATAATTGAACATGAAACCATTAAACATGTGAGGCTAACTTCAATTATTTGATGTTAAAAAGTCGATAAAAGGCGTCTTAATATTGCTCTTTTATCATTAAAAGACTATGGATATCACCTGATAAATGTTAGTGTTTGAGAGATGGGATCTGAAGCTATCGGATGAGTGTGACCAACATGAACAAGTAAAGCACCAATGAAGCACAAGTCACAAAACCAACATGAATATTATCCCTATGAATTTGAAACCGATAATTTATGAGGAAACTATGTCAGGACGTATTATAGGTGGCTTGAAGTTCAGGCCAATTTAGAGTACATATCAGATTATTTTAACAATATTATGTCGAAAATATTGATCTTAACCTTTTGTTTTACTAAAAAAGTCATCATGTATATGGTACATAAAAATTTGTACATGAGTTACCTTGAAAATTTGTCTTATTGTACATTCTACTTTGGCATTTTGTTTTTAAGTATGTGGACATAAAAAACAAAAAAAAAACTACATGAGTTACAAACAAGTTGCGAAAATCATAACTGTCAAAAGCAAGGTTTTGAAAACCGGTCCGACTGGTCGAACCGGAAATAACGAGAAAGTCGGGCGAAATGAAACCGGTTATGGACCACCTTCGACCAAGTCAACGACCGCCGGTCGGACCGGGAACCGGCCGGTCAAACCGGAACCGGAACCGGGTCAGACCGGTTATTTATTTATTTTTATTTTTTTTCTAAAGCGAAATCACGTAGGTAAACGTTCCAAATTATTAAGTCAACCGTGATCAAGTTGGAATTACTTTGTGTCCTTAGCTTAGAATATATAGGAGTCCATGGTAAGCTTTGGTTTGTCTTGCCACCAATGTGGGACAAATTACACATTAAAGGAAAATAAACACGATAAAAATGTCTACCCCAATGTTTTGAACCTCTAACCTTATGCTTGTTGAATGATTTGATTGCCAACTAATCTAGCTATTACTTTGTGATATTGTTGTAATTATTACTATTTTCTTACTAGTTTGTAAATAGTTATTTTAATAATTTTTTATATAGTATTTTTAATGATTATTTTGACAATCCTATAATAAGTTCATAGTCATTATATGTTTCATTACAAAATATCATAATATATAATTGTAGTTTTAAAAGTTTGAGGTATAAATTTTGAAATGTCATATATTTTCACTCGTAATTTGGATTAAATCACCGTTTTTTTCTTTTAACTATTGTATATTTTTCAAGATCTGTTTGTGACAAACTTTCAAAGGGAGTTTTTTTCTAATAGAGTTATAAATAGTTAAGAAAAGTAAAAAAATAATTATAAAAAGTCATAAAAAATTAAAAACTCAAAAAGTCAAGAAAAGTCAAAGACCGGTTCAACCTAGGCATGTGCATGGTTCGGGAAGAACCGAGAAAATCAAAGAACCGAGGAACCGAACCGAAACCGAAATACCGAGGATATTTGGTACGGTCCATGGTCCATAGGTTTTCAGTTTTTCGGGACTCGGTTCGGTCCGGGACAAACCCGAAAAAAACCAAGAAAATGGACCGAACCGATAGAATCTATACTTTCCCTGATTATTGGAGATAACTTCCTTAATTATTGTATGTAAAACAACCATTCATCCTTATCATTTGTTAGCTATATTTACTAACAAATATTTTCTTCAACCCAAATAAATTAGAGGCATCCAGTACGAAGTATTCGTACGTCTGTAATTCTACAAACTTCATCCAAGAAAGCTTCCGTTCTTGTATTATTATATATAATATATAACATGTTGGTCTTGATGAGTTGTAAGTATGTTACAAATCTTTTTTTTTAATCTTTGTTTGTAAACATGTAGAGTTCCATGTGTGTTCTTTTATAACAATTCTTTTTTCTTTTTTCTTTTTATCTTTGTTTGATTTTAAATCATAATGGTTTTTACAATTAGTGATTCAATTCATGAAAACCAAAACAGAGGGGTTTTAAAAATTAATTGTAGTTCTTTGTTTCGCACGCCGGATCACAAAGAAAAGTGTATTGGTTTTCTTTCTTTTAATTTGTTGTTGTTCATCCTCACGGCTCATCCAAATATATATCTATATATATAATATATTATATTATGGGTTGTACGTATATGTAAGCAAATTGTTTGTCATTAATGATTTTTTTTTTCATATATATCTTGGAAAATGTACTAGCAAGTGATGGAGGGACTATGGAGGATTAGAAGAGGTGTAAATGAGAAATTGTCTTTATTTCTTAAGGCTATTTTATAACTACGATTTTTGATTTGTTATTTTCATTAAACCTTTGTCTTTGATTTTTTATTTTCATTAGACCTTTTTACTTGGTTATGTTTATGCACTTCTATCATTGGATTTATGTTTATTAATTTGATTTGTTATTTGGATTAAGTTTTTTATTTATGTGGTCGTACATGTACGGATCGGTTTTTTCCCAGAACCGAACATACCCATTATGGAACCGAACCGAACCAAACCGATAATATATGGTACGGTCCTCGGTCCGACTTTTTGATATAAATTGGGACTCGGTTCGGTACGGTTCTGAGCCGGTTCGGTCCGGTTCTGGACCATGAACAGGCCTAGTTCAACCGGTCCGACCGGAATCGGAAGGCAACCGGTCCGAATTAAAAATCGGTTTTCAAAACATTGGTCAAAAGTATTTACTGTAGCATCAACTTTAATGCGGGGCTTATTATATGTTTGAAACCGGTAGTTATGAGAGACCAATGTCAGGGCTTATTGAGACTAGCGTGATACTCGCGCTTTGCAGCGAAATATACTACTTTATTTTAATTTGTAACTTGGCGATAGTTGTATATTGTGTTTATTATTCATTTATGTATTACTCGCCGTACCCACGAATGATATAAATACTACTGTTGCTTTGGCTTTACTCACTTCAGTGGCCTATTTCCATGCAGGTCTTAGCAAAAAAGGATTAGGTTATTTCAAGAAACCTCCGCTATGGTTATTTCGTATCCCCCCTTTTCTTTCTGTAGGATTTTGCTTACTATACCTGATGCTGTAGCATTATAAACTGTGGTTAATTCAAGGGTTAATTGTTTCGTTATGTATCGAACTTTACATTTTTTACTATTGTATGTAACCACCTTTCGAAAGTGCTATTGTATGTATCGAACTTGTGATTTTTGTATATTGTATGTTGACTTTCCATTTTTAGCCTTGACAAAAAAGGAAACTTTCCTTTTTTGTAATTGTCAAAAAAGGAAATATTACATACAATATACAAAAATCACAACTTCGATACATACAATAGCACTTTTGAAAGGTGGTTACATACAATAGTAAAAAGTGTATAGTTCGATACATAACGAAACAATTAACCCAATAATAAATGGGAGTTAGCACACAATTTTGTTAGTACCATCCAACCCGCTATTCGGAGGTTCGAATCCTTCCGTCCCAAAGCATATCCATTGTATCCTAATACTTCTTTTTTGTTCAACAAGGTTCTGTTTCAAGGTCTAATACTGGAATAGAATATTATTCCTCTTTTATTTTATCTGATTTTTTCATAAACTAAAAAAATGGAGTTCAAATTCTGTGACCCAGATGAAGATAAGATGGGGCATAGATCATAGTTGCAGAAAGATTACTTAACATGAGGTTAAACGAAATATGAAAAGAAAATACATATAAACGAGGAAGTGCTTAGCCTATAGGTTTGTATTGTAATCCTATTTCAATGACAATAGTCTTTTTATTTTTGCAATCGATAAGGATAATTTGGTGTAGAGTTGGAGATTTGAAATAGGGGGTGTTTTGAGTGAAAACAATATAAAAAGGGTAATGCTAAATAGGCCTAAAGGATATGCCTAATCACAAGCCTAATACCTATAATACATGACACCAGGATTCCACTCATTTTCTATCCTAATCTCCAATCATTTCCTTATCTACCAATCACACTTTTACGCATATATGCCTAATTAGGCGTATATATCATTTTCCATATAAAAAAGTAGTTACTACGATATAAAAATGGGTTTATTATTTGGTTATGTATAGAACTTTACATTTTACTATTGTATGTAACCACGTTTCAAAAGTGCTATTGTATGTATCGAACTTGTGATTTTCGTATATTGTATGTTGACTTGTCTTTTTAGCCTTGTCTAAAAAGGAAATTTTCGTTTTTGTAATGGTTAAAAAAGAAAATATTACATACAATATATGAAATTGTAAAGTTCGATACATACAGTAGCATTTTTGAAAGGTGGTTACATACAATAGTAAAAAATGTAAAGTTAATATATAACCGGATAATAAACCCTATAAAAACTACAATGATCAAGATAATAAAAACTTGACTACCATTCGTTGCAAAGACTGATAGCATAATGCAATCGTCTTCCAACAACCCAACAGAGACCGATTCAGAATAATGATACAAAGCAATGACGAAAGCTTTAGTGCATAAATGAAAGAGCTAACAGACGGTAAAGAATCTCATGTAACTAAGAAAAAAATACCATACCCTTTAACGTCTAGTTTTAGAGATTCTCAAGTAAAGAATCTCATGTAACTAAGAAAGAAAAAATACAACACTGCCTCATTTTTGGTTCGCATGCTTATTCATCTTTTTTTTTTTTTTATTATTCCTCCGATGATGCCCTGAAGCCTTGTTTTGGGTTTATTGCTTGAGGGTGTTGGTTTAATGCTTTCGCGAACACCCGCAAGCAATTGTTTCACTTGTTCTTGAACATGCTTATTCATCTTGGTTTGAAGTTCTGCAAAGCGGGAATCAACTACATCGATCACTTGCTTTTTAATGTCGTCTAACACCTTCTGTTTTGTATACCTTGTAAATTGCTCATTATCGCGTTGCCTTTTTTTCTGTTAAAAACACAACCAAATTAGTCAATCCGGCCAATAAGAAAATTAAAGTAAATACTTAAACAAAAAGAAAAGTGTCATGGATCCCTGGATCATATAATGAAAAGATGAAGACAAGAAACTTCAATTACAAAATTGTGTTGCCCCAAAACTTATTAGTACTCCGTAGTAATTACTAAATCAGATAAAATTAGTATAATTAGCAAAATGGACCAAAGATGGCAATATAGTTATTATGTAACAATTTCTTGTTCTGTTAGGGATGGGATGAATTGTAAAGGATGTCCAAAGATTGTTCACACACTTACCGTAGGCGTAGGTGGGACACGAGCTTGAGGTGGGGAGTCTTCGCTGTTACCTTCTGAGGAGGGAGTCAATGAAGAAGTGAGTTGATTTGCAGAAAAATAAAAGTTTAAGCTTACAGGGACTTGTAAAAGTTTAAGCTTCTCGTTTTTATAAGCTCCAATTCTTCTAACTAAATGATTGAGTTACGTTTGACCAATACAAATTGATATTACCTATATGTGGAAAAAGTAATTGCTGTTATTCTATATAAATGGAAATGGAGATTTCTCACAAACCCAAACAGTCTTTGGGTGAAAACAATCAAGGAGATTCATGGTAATTCTGGGGGCTTGCAAAACTCTACTTCGGCTTTGAATACAGGAGGAATCTGGGCTAACTTGATCCGCTGGTTTGGTAGATTGCATGACCAAGACATTATCTCAAATTCTCAATTGAAACTCAAACTTGGAAATGGATCTCTCATCAGATTCTGGGAAGATATATGGTTGGACAACTTCACCCTAAAGGAAAAATTCCCTCGTTTGTACGCATTAGACAATGAAAATCAATGCACTATTTTTGATCGTTATAATGCAGGTGCTTGGGTTTGGAATTGGAGACGAAATCTTCGAGGAGGTTGTGAAGCAAATCAATTAAATGAGCTGAGTTCTCTTGTGGCAACGATTCATTTATCTAATGATCCGGATAAATGGACCTGGGAAGCAGATTATTCAAATGAATACACGGTCTCAAGTGCACGTCGTCTGATCCAGAATTCTACATTGTTTGCAGGCACGTCACACACTAGATGGTGCAAATTTGTTCCATGCAAAACCAATGTCTTCGTCTGGCGCCTGTTAATGAATAGAATCCCCACAAGAGTCAACTTTTTGGATCGTGGTATAGATGTTCATAACTCTCTTTGTCCAGCATGTAGCATGCATAGTGAGGAAACAAATCATCTTTTTTTAACTTGTGATGTGGCTAAGCAAGTTTGGATCCAAGTGGAGAAATGGCTAGATTTTCCTTTACCATCGGTGAACTCAGTAAACGACCTCCTATCATGGGTTGATATGCAACCTACTCACAAAGTCAAAAGATCAATCCTTGAAGTTGTCATCCTCTCTACTGTTTGGAACATTTGGAATTTCAGAAACAATGTGGTGTTTCAAAGCTCAACTTTTAGAAAAAATCAAATTGTTGATTGCATAGTTGTCCATTCGTATGATTGGTTTTCGAGTAGATGTAACAAAGTCGGTATCACTTGGTCATTGTGGTTGCAAAACCCAATGCTTTCTTTGTAATTCTTCTTTAGCTACTTGCTTGTTTTAATCCAATAGTCAGCCGTTTAAAAAAAAAAAAGCTCTTGAAATAAAAGTTCAGGTAGTTTTTAAAAACTAAGCTCTTGATAAGAGTTTACTCACTTTGTTCTAGAGAACTTCATACTAGTTTATTATCTTTAATCTAAGATCGTTGAGACTCGCCATGAACAAGTGTGTGTCTTTTCATTTATTTAAAAGTACAATCACAAAATCCTCAACAATATATCAGCTAGTAGACGTGAAATCACATAAGACATTTAAGAAGGAAACAAGATGACTCAATTAAGTTAAATATAAATCAATCAATCATGATTCTATAAACAATAAAATTTGAAAGAGATCGAGATCGAGATATAAATTACCACCATGAACAAAACCTCTGGCTTTAATTGGCTGATCAGGGGTTTCAGGTTTATACGAAGAGTTAGAACCCTTAACCCGCATAATGGCTAAATCTTCCTCTGTTAGAGGTTTTTCGGGATCACAATCCTCATCACTATGATCAGACATTTGGAATTGAAAAGATGTTGAATTTAATTGATTTCAGAGTAGTTGCAGGGAGATATGGTTAAGTTCTAGCTATTTATGCAGCTAGAATAGAGCAACTAACATGCATGCGTATATATACGTAATATAATGACCCACAAGATGACATATATATTTCTTCTTACATTAATTTATTTAGACTTTTTTTTTTTCTCTTCAACATTAATTGTATTATGTGTGTGAATGGCATACTTGATGCGTACAAATATACAATGAATAACAATAATTAATTTGTGGTAAATCTTTCATAAATAAGGGTTAACCGTCTAAAATCATAATAAACATATAATTTTTAATTTTTTCTCCCTTTAGAGACGTACGTTTTATGTTCTAGTGTCCCTATTGTACTTTAGAACTTTTGACGATTTTAATCATTATGCATGTAATTCGAAAATAACAGGAAACTCCCTGTTGACTAGAAATTTTTACAATCGAAAGTTTGATACCCATTCTGCATTTGCTTATATTTTTCACATAAGCTCTAAAACATAGTTTTTTTCTTGATTTATCAGGATGTCTAACAACTTTTTGTGGTGAATCATTTGGATGGTTGTGCAATGTCTTATAATGTTCACTAATCCAACAATAAATTAAGTTTTCGGGTTACATACAATTAAAGGGAAATGATTCATAGAGAAGTTCTAAATCTTGGAGAAGGAGGAAAGCAAATCTTAACCTTTGATTTTTTCAAAAATAAATGTTTAATTTTGAAAGTATTTGTGATTTTTAAAATTCATTTATGATGAAATCAAGAGTTGAGATTTGCTTCCCTCATTCCCTAATTTTTTTGACTCCGTCTTAATTTTCACCTTACAATTAAAAAGGGACATATCGAAAGTAAAATGAGAATTGAGATATAAAAATACATGTTGTCTAACAAGAAACAAAACTAAAAATTTATTGCATTTTTAGACAATTACCCGTTTATAAACATGCTTATTACGAAATGTTTTTCAGAGTTTAAGACAGATTTTTAATAAAAATCATATCAAAATCATATCATAATCATAATAAAATAATAGATACTACAAAAGGTCAAAACTCTTACTTTTATGTATTTGATCTTAACATCTGAATTTTTTCTAACAACTCTTAGTCGACTTTTAACTTAAATGACTGATTGATTTGGAACGTAATTATGTTTTCTTTCTTTTTTAATTAGCCAAATGGATCATCACACGCATGTGTCATTTGATGCTAATTGTCGTGCTTCTCCAATTATGTGTAAAGGGTCAAAAGTTTGACTAATTACATAAACGTACATAACTACTACATGTACTAATTATTTATATGGCCCTTAATTATTATATTTGTAATAATAAGAGTAAGAATGACGTGTAGAAAATTTAATTAATCTTAATTATATATAAATCATTTTCATCTTTTTCCTTTTTTTAAATTAGACTCAACAATGATTAATGTCCAAATTACCCTTAAAAATTATTAATTACTTTTCAAATGAACCACTAATTTATAAATTGCAACCCTTAAGTTTTAAACTTTACATATTCTTAAATTAAACTTTTAACAATATAGTGTAAACATAAAATCTATAAATGTCAAATTAACTATTTGTTTCCGGAGCTATGCGTGAGCACAATGCTATAAATATGAATACATAATTAAGACACTATACAAAGAATTTTTAGTTTGGTTTTTCTATCTAATAACATTTAATTACTAGAATCACAGTCTAACATAAATGGTTAAACACACGTTTTGAAACAAAAAGTTGTCAACAGCGCAGAAGAATAGAAATATTAAGATCCATAATGACCGATTCAATCAAATAATAAAAATATGGAGAGTTATTTTTATTAAACAACTGCTCACATGCTATTGCAATTATTGATTCTGACCTTTTTTCTCTTTCACTCGTTTATAGACAACCTCATTACAATTTTCTTCTATGTATGAAATTTATTCAGTTTGTTGTTAAATTTTCTTTTTTCAAATCAGAAAAAGTCGTGTTAATATTTTTACAAGTTGATATTTACATAATGACATTTAAACTTGCTAACTGACACAAACATATAATGTCACGTAGATTTTTTTCACTACGTCACCTGTACAGGTGACATAGACATCAGTTAATGAAAAAGAGTGTTTATAAAAGGGTGTGACTACCCTCACCCCCCAATTATTACTATCTCTGTTAATGTGCATTTCATTATATCATTCAAACCTCACTTTGTTTAAATCCTACAACCCATCATGCCTACGTGGGACTTATTCAACCTTCCAATTCTCCTTTTTCATATCATGCAAAATAATTATATAAAATGGTATCTTCACTATCCATCAACCTACACTTTTACACTTTATCTTATAATCCTCGAATCGCATTATTCGCATACATTTGTCTCTCATAAGTTTATTTTTTAATTTTTATATATGTAATAAAAATAAATATTTTAACAATAAAGCTTAAATTATATGACGCGACTAAAGCAAAAGCTAAAATTATTTGACGCGACTAAAGCAAAAGTTTAAATTATTTGATGCGACTAAAGCAAAAGTTTAAATTATTTGACGCAACTAAAGCAAAAGCTTAAATTATTTGACGCGACTAAAGCAAAAGTTTAAATTATTTGACGCGACTAAAGTTAAAAATCAAATTCCTATATAAACGAACCTATATCAATTCATATTTTCATAACATTCAAAATCTATATCGATTCATAACCTTATAAAACAATCTCATACATTACAATTCTTAGAAGAAGATATGTCGAGTGTGTCAGATTTTTCCACCGATAAGGTATAATATTTCATATAATGGTACTCTAAATCATATTATGTTATCATATTTTGACTAAATACATTCTCAATTTCAGGTGTTTAATAATCGTGAAGAACTAATGGAATGGGTGAAAAATGAGGCACTATCTCATAGACAAGTTATTGTCATCAAAAGATCAAAAACAAAAAATGGTTACTTAGCCAAGATTATATTTATGTGTGAGCGTGGCGGTATATCCAAAAGTAAATCAACGCCCGAAAAAAGTATTCCATGTAAAAAAATTGACTGTAAATTTGAAATGGTAGCAAAATTTTCAAAGACAAAAGGTGTTTGGTCGATAACGATGATAAATCCAACACACAATCATCCAAGTATAATGTATATGGAAGGTCATGCATATGTTATGCGATTGACTGATGATGAATTTCGTTTAGTTGCAGATTTGTCAAGAAATAATGTAAAGCCTCGTGAAATTCTTGCCACGTTGAAAGAGCGGAATCCAGAAAATGTTTCTTCAAACAAAACGATATACAATGCAAAAGCAAAACTTCGCACAATCTGCCAATCAAATCTGACTCCTATACAGGTTGTAATGTCATTTTTGAAGGTAAAAGGATATGACTTTCAGTATCGTACAAATGATTCTACTAATCAATTAGAAGAATTATTCTGGATCCATCCAGCTTCATATGAAATATTGCGTGCATTTCCGCATATTTTGATGATGGATGCTACGTACAATACGAATATTTATAAGTTGCCTTTTCTTGAAATCGTTGGTGTTACTTCTACCAACAAAACATTTTCTATAGCATTTGTCTTGATAGATAGAGAAAAGACTAGCAACTTTCTGTGGGCGTTAAAGTGTCTAAAGCGGGCCCTTGGCGAAACGTATGAACCGCGAGTTATTGTGACAGATAGAGATTTGGCTCTAATAAGTGCATGCGAAACAATATTTCCAAGAGCTAATAAATTACTTTGTAGATGGCATATATGGCAAAATATTTTTAAGAATTGCAAAAAATATTTTAAGTCAGAAGACGAATGGAATTCTTTTTATCATACATGGCTTTCATTAGTTAAAGCTCCTACAATGACGTTATATACGCACTTCTGTAGCCGGCTTCAAGTCAAGTTGATCCATTATCTAGGTATTATTTTTTAACAATCATTTTAGCAAATATATCAACAACCTTTAAAACAAATATGTTTTTGAATTTTCAGATGTTTTGACATACCTCAATGAGGTATGGTTAAACAAATACGCCCACATGTTTGTATCAGTGGCGACTGATAAATCACTTAACTTTGGAAATTCAACCACAAACAGGGTTGAAAGTTAGCACGCAAAGGTGAAATTAAATTTGGGTTCCTCTCAATCAAGATTAGATACATTTGTGCCTATTATAGATAAAGTTGTGGAGACACAAGTTACTATTATCAAAGAAAGCTTTGAGCGAAGCAGAATTTTTCGATGGCCAAAATATGACCATCCAAGTTTCCAATTATTATGGGGTTCAGTTTCCCTTTATGCTATAAAAAAAATCCACACTGAACTTGGTCGTCCTAACGGACTTGAAATAACAAATGAGAATTGTGGTTGTCAACTGAGGTCATGTTTTGGGTTACCAGGTGCGCACGAACTTACAAGTTATTTAAATGCAGGTCTGCTTATTCCACTAGAGTCGATTGACATTTTCTGGAAGACGCTTGATTTTTCGCCTTGTATATCGACACAAGATGGTGATCTTCGTTGTGATGCTGACTTGGAAATGCTATCTTGGATTCAAGAACCCGCCGTTCACATAAATACTCGTGGACGTCCAAGTGTGAAGGTACAGAAACAAAAGGCGAATTTTTCGTTTCACACGCCACATCACGATCCTCCCAGACATAGTTATTCCAACACGTCAAATCTCGATGGGTTTGATTTACCGGACTTGAACAAAGAGCCTGCCAGGCATAGTTCTTATGTTCATCGAACTTTTTTCTCGCATCCATTATTGAATCAAATTCCAGCTATATTTCAGCCGTATGTAACAAACATACATGATGTAATCGGTGATGGGAATTGCGGATTTAGATCAGTAGCTTCATGTTTAGGTCTTCATGAAGAATGTTGGCCTCAAATTAGAATGGAGTTACTTTATGAGATAAGAATGCATGAAACAACATACACTAATATGATTGGAAGTGTAGAATTGCTACAACTTTTTCAAGCAATAAACCTTCCACCAAATACATCTGCAGTTGATGAGTACTGGATGGATATGCCGACAACGGGTCTGCTAATTGCTTCAAGGTACAACGTGGTTTTGCTATTTTTGAGCAATGATGGAAATTCGACGTGTTTTCCACTTTGGTCCAGTCCACACGAGTCACAACCACATTACGTATGTGCAATTGCTCGGGTACATGGTAACCACTTTGTAAAAGTGGATTTACAAGGATATTATCCAGTTCCTGAAACGCATCCTTCATGGACTAAATTTAAATCTGATTCGAGATGGGAACGTCCATATAAGAATCAACAAAATTTATATAATGAGCTTAGATGTTTTAGTTCTAAATCTGATTTTGTAAATCTCGATGACTAGAAAATTATAAAAAGTCAATTTATTACTGTTATTTGTTTGTTTTTAATAATTAAGTAAAAATTACGTATTTATTATAAGATAACTAATTAATTAATTTTTTTTTGTGTAATAAAAAAACAATAAAAAAAAAATGAAATGTAACCATGAGCATGAAATGTCCCAAATATTATACTAAAGAAACAAATGTCAAATCGCAAGTTTGTCTGACAATTTGGCAGGCGGGGGGGGGGGGGGGGGGGTGCGTTGAGAATGACCGTTATAAAAAGTATTGAATGCCGCCGTCCCTCTCCAAAAACTATTTTTCGGCCACTCTAATATATATTTTTTGACGAGTTGAAAAAATAGAAGACGAGAGAAAGGACATGCGTTTGAGAAAGATGATATGGATGTTTTAATATATTATATTTAAATTCATTTCAATAGTTGAATAAGTAGGTAGAAGATAAAAGTTATTTACCACATTATTATTTTATTTATGTTAACAAAAATGTCATGTTTTATATCACTTCTAAAAATAGTTAAATAAAAAATGGTAGGTTGCATAAATGAAACAAAATTTTGCAGTATGTTGAAGGTCCGTACGATATATCCAATTAATGTTAACTACATCACATTTAAAAAAAACTAAAAATGCTTGGAAAATCAAGTTTACCGTGTTAACCAGTAACTGGTTACTATGTTAATTACATCGGTACAAAATCTTCCAGTTGAATGCATATCTAATTAATAAAAATAATAAGTTATATATATAGAACAAATTGATACGCATTTCATTTACCCAATTATTTTTTGCAAGAAATGAAACGAAGACTTAATTTTGACCCGTTGTTATTGGTATACTTATAATTATTACTTTATTAGTTACAGACTAATTTAGAAAATGATATACTCAAGATTTACCATCAAATAATGTCACAACCTTAAAAGTCACAAACGATAAGTATATGTTTTATTAGTTATTTTAACGGCAAATGAACAAATTTAAACATCAACGTTAGAACTGCTTTCCTTCTTGCTTTAAAAAACATAAAAAAATAAGAACTAAAAAATAAGCAGGTAAACGTCTATTTTTTATTTAAACATATAAACATTTATAAATAAACAATTATAAACGTCGCTAAGACAATAAAGACTTAATAAGGAAATCATAAATACACATTTCAGTGCAAACATGTCAGCATTTAAACAGATGATACAATTTCAAGACCACAATATACAGAAACCGAACAGCAATCAAAGACGCGAAGGATTAATAAAATTGACGGTGGTTGTCCATCTATTTTATATACTAAAGGGGAGTTTGGAAGAAGTATAAGGCTGATTTGGCATAATATTAAGAAGATCATCAGATGACGTGGCGTAATTATAGAGTCAGAAATATTCTAATTATTTTGAATTTTGTTTAATTTTTCTTACTTCCTGCAGACTTTTCATTTGCCTAACTACAGCCTTTTCAGCCTTTTCTTTGAAACTCAAAAGAAACCCTACCACAAATGTACTACAATCGGCTTCACACAGGGATCCAAGGAAGAAGAATCACAAGTGACGAACCTCCTAACCTCTACTCCATAAACCTAATAAAGGTATATCGAGATCCTAATCACCTTAGGTGTTCTTCGCAATTTGTTATTATCACGCGTTTCCAATTCTACATCTGCGTGATTGGTATTTCAGTTGTTGATATAGACTGCTACCTATCGATTTATTATGATTTTTAGGGTTTATCGAGATCCTTTTATTTTGTTAGGTTATATGTGATTTATGAAATTAACCTTCTGTTATTTCATGACATATTTAGTTTATCTAATATCTGCATTCATATGGAAAACTTTTATTACATCAAAAGGTAAATAAAAAATATTTATTGTTTTTTTAAAATCCAAATGGCAGAAACACCCAAGTAAAACACCGGTTTCAGTTGGATTGATACATACATTAGTAGGTCTCTGTAGTTTGGTACGTAAAAAAAAAGCAAGCTTGCAAGAAAGATATAAAATACTAAAACTAAAACGTTTTTAATTAGATACAGTTCAACAAAGTTTCCCCTTTAATTATCCAAAATCATTTTTGGAATAATATTTGGCAGATTTTCACGTTTCTTATTCTGCTTCTCGAATTGTTATAATACGCTTACTTTTTCTTATTCAATTCAGATCTATGTAGAAACTGGAAAAATGGATGGAGAATTTATATGAACCATGTATTGTGGTTAAGTAGAAGATGAGTGTGTTTTATGCCACACTGAGTGTTATATATCATGCGTTTAGTAGTAGAGGACAGTTTTATCCAGCAACAGTTTATTTATTGATCATGTGCCTTATGTAGCAGATGACAAAAAAGATTTTGCGGGAAGTGGGTTCAAGCTCTTTCCTTACCTAACTGATTACATCTTAAAGTTTTAATTTAAGGGGTAGTCACTTAAAGTTTTAACCTATTAATGCAGGAAGGTCTCGCTGCTGTTTTTGGAAATGGATTATCAACATGTGTCATGAATATTGGTGCTCATGTCACTTCAGTAATTTTTGTAGAGGTAGTCTTGATGTGTTCTCTTCCTTTTTGTAGAGGTAGTAATGAATATTGGTGCTAAGGAAATAATCTGTTTACTTGAAACAGATTTTTGTTTAATAATTAATAAAACCACGAAATTAATTGCTTGTCATATGCAATTAATGCTCCATTCATTATTCCCACATTATCCAATATTTTTGCAGCTACCTAGGGGAAACAAATGGTTTCCTTTATGTTATATAATTAAATCGTTTCTTATCCATTCAGACCATCATCAGTTTACTTTGTTAAACTAACAATGGAACAAGAAAGTTACAGTTTCATTGCTGATCTTGATACCATCAAGGATTCATGGAAGTTGAAGGTTCGCATTCTTCGATTGTGGAAGACCACTTTTCAACTTGACATGATCATTATGGATGAGAGGGTTAGTTACAACTTTTAAGTTTAGATTTTTATTGTTTTCTTTACATTGTTTCTTGACTTTTAAAGGTTATGCTATGGTTGTTGTATTTAGGCCGATAAGATCCAAGAAAGTGTTAAGAAAGCTTTATTTCCTGTGTTCAACAATGTTTTGGAAGAAGGAATGATTGTTATGCTTAGTAAATTTGGCGTTGGAGCAAACAATGGGAAGTACCCTTTGTTGAGACATGCATACAAGGTCAACTTCTATCGTTGTACGCAAGTTAAAAGATGTGTTAGATTTGATGGTCCTATGCATGGCTTTAATTTCCTCCCTTTTGGAGAAGTCATAAACCACATTGATGATCCTAATTTACCAGTTGGTAATTTATATAATGAGATTTTCATTTTATGACTTTACATCCTAAAAGTACTCTTTTCAGTTCTTACTTATAGTGACTTTTTTTTATCAATTTTTGAAGATGTTATTGGGTGTGTACTTGGTTGTGGTAACATGGAGATTTATGATAAAGGTTCCGGGAAAGAGGGAAAACGGATGACTTTGGATCTTGAAGATTTGGAGTATGTTTTAGATCTTTATTTTTCCAATAAAATGTGCTGATATTGTGTTATTTATGTTTTTGATACATACTTTTTTATATGTTATAGGGGGTTGAAAGTGAAGTGTACTTTATGGGATGATTATGCGGAACAATCCATAGTTAGTACTACTAATTAAATAAGAGTATACTCACTTTGTCCTAAAGAACATCATACTAGTTTATTTTCTTTAATCTAAGATCGTTAAGACTCGCCATGAACAAGGTATGTGTCTTTTCATTTATATAAAAGTACAATCACAAAATCCTCAACAATATATCAGCTAGTAGACTTGAAATCACATAATTAGACATTTAAGAAGGACACAAGATGACTTAATTAAGTTAAATATATATCAATCAAGATTTTATAAATAATGAAATTTGAAAGAGATCGAGATCAAGATATTAATTACCACCATGACTAGAACCTCTGGCTTTGATTTGCTGATCAGGGGTTTTGGGTGAACGCGGAGACTTAGAACTCGCAACCCGCATATTGGCTAGATCTTCCTCTGTTGGAGCTTTTCCACTATCAACAGAAAGCCGAGACTTCTGTTGGTCTGAGGAAGTATGATATTCAGACATTTGGAATTGAAAAGATGTCGAATTTAATTGATTTCCGAGTGCTTGAGGGAGATATGGTTAAGTTCTAGCTATTTATGCAGCTAGAATAGACAAACTAACATGCATGCGTATATATACGTAATATAATGACCCATAAGATGACGTATATATTTCTTCTTACATTACTTTATTGAGACTTTTCATTTTCTCTCTAAGATCAATTGTATGATGTGTGTGAATGGCATACTTGATGCGTACAAATATACAATAAATAACAATAATTAATTTGTGGTATATATTCCATAAATAAGGGTTAATAGTCTGAAATCATAGTTAACATATAATTTTATAATTTCTAATTTTTTGTCCCTTTAGAGATGTACGTTTTATGTTCTCGTGTCCCCATTATACTTTAGAACTTTTGACAATTTTAATCATTATGCATGTAATTCAAAAATTGAATTCATTGTTACGTAACAGGTAACTCTTCTTTGACTAGAAATTTTTGGAATCGGAAGTTTGATACCCATACTACATGTGCTTATATCTTTCACGGAAGCTCTAAAATATAGTTTTTTTTTCTTTATTTACCGGGATGTCTAACAGATTTTTGTGGTAGACCATTTGGATGGTTGTGCAACCTGTCTTATTATGTTCACTAACCCAACAATAAATTAAGTTTTCGGGTTACATACAATTAAAAGGGGACAAATTTAAAAGTAAAATGAGAATTAAGATATAAAAAATACATGTTGTTTAAAAAGAAACAAAATTAAATTTTTTTTGTATTTTTAAACAATTAATCATTTATAAGGGTTAATATGAATGTACCTCTTGTTTGTTTATACAGGAAGACGTACACCGAAAGAGAAAGGATGCTTACAATGTGACCCATTTATAAACATGCTTATTAGAAAAAAAATTCAGAATTTAAGACAGATGTTTAATAAAACTCATACAAATCATATCAATTATCATATCATAATCATAATAATACACTACCATAGGTCAAAACTCTTACTTTCATGTATTTGATCTTAGCATGTCAACTCGTTTCTAACAACTCTTAGTTGACTTTTAACTTATATGACTGATTGATTTGGAACGCAATTATGTTTTCTTTCATTTTTCATTAGCCAAATGCATCATCACACGCATGTGTCAATTTGATGCTAATTGTCGTGCTTTTACGATTATTTGTAGGAGGTATTAATCTACCAATATAATAAAAGAAATAGTATCTAAGAAATTGTGATATCGTATTAAAAATTATATACCGTGAGTATGTAATTTAGTAGATTGAAAACATCATTTGATATACAAAGCTTATGTCTTATTTATAAAGAGTCAAAAGTTCTATTAATTATTAGAGAAATACTGTACATAACTACTACATGTACTAATTAATTATATTTATAATAAGAGTAAGAATGACGTGTAGATATTTAATTAATAAATATGAATACGTAATTAAGACTCTATACAAAGAATTTTTAGTTTGGTTTTTTGTCTAATAAATTGGGATAAGTATTTCGGAATGCATACAACTTGTACTCAATGTCTATTGTGTGTATCCAACTTTCATTTTATATTTTTGATGGATCTAACTTTCTAAAAATGTAACATCCCAAAATTTAAAGTTTTGATTTTCTGCAACACAAGGGTAGTGTCACAGAGGGTGTTGGTGCGACACAATGACTGTGTCGCATGACTGTGTCGCAAACGGATCTGATCGAAATTAATCAAGGAGCTTGAGTGTAATTTGAAGTATATATATATACCAACACCGCCCAAACGTATCCAGATATTTCTATTACTTCTGAAAATCGTTTCTAGAGAGAAAAACAAGGAATTCAAGGAGAAAAAGTAAGAAATTAAATTGGGATTTAAATTGGAGCATTTGGACTGTGAATTCGAGGTAAGGTTCCGATGATTATGTGTTATAGTTTTTTATAAGTGAATTACACGGATTGGAACAAGTTAATTTGAGTATTACATGTTTGAATTCGAGAATTTCGAATCTGGGAACTGGTCTGTTCATCATTGCGATACAAGGGTTGGGTCGCAGGTTATGTCGCATGAATGTTCTGCGATACAGATGGTTATGTCGCTAAAGGCGGCAATATTGAGTATTGCGACACAATGTTAGTGTCGCAAGGATATTCTGCGACACAAGGGTAGTGTCGCAGGAAGTTATGGTGCGACACAATGGTTGTGTCGTTAAGTTTAGAAAAGAGTTAATTTTGTTATGTTTAATTTACAGACCGGTGTTCTGTACGTAACTGAAGAGGATATTCAACCGTACAATTATCCAGGTAAGTAATAGATTGTTATATAACGAATGAGAATATCCAGACGATAAGAGTACTTGAACGGCATGTATTATTTCAGTAACTAGCCGTGTTGTTATTGACCATCTTTATGCTGAGTGATCATAAATGGTCTAGCCATGTTGTTATTGACCCTCTTTATGCTGAGTGATCATAAATGGTCTAGCCGTGTTGTTATTGAGCCTCTTTATGTTGAGTAATCATAAATGGTCTATGGTCTAGCCGTGTTGTTATTGACCCTCTTTATGCTGAGTGATTATAAATGGTCTAACCGTGTGACGGTGAAATTTAATTGAGTCAAAGTGATTATATATGCTTATAGTGTTCGCAAAATTTCTATCTTATATTGTTGAAATGATTCTATTACTTACTAAGCCGATGTGCTTACCCATTTCTTTCATTGCTGGTAATACAGGTGGGTCAAGTAAGGGAAAGGAAGGTCTTGGGAAGGAGTCGTAGCGCGATTGGTAATGTACTTACTACTACTGGTAGTAAGCGTTTGTTTACTCCCGTTGAATCATGCTCAGATATTGAAAGGGGGGTATTTTGTAAGAAAGATCTTTTGCTTGTAAATTTTGTAAACAATGTAATGTTTATGTATATATATATATATGAAAAGTGTTGTTCATATTATTGAATAAAGTGTTATAACAAAAATAAAAAAAATAAAAAAAATGGGTGTTTCAAAAAGTGTGTATTAATGTATTATGTAGTACTTTTGATGATGTATCGACCTATAGGGATGCCAAATGGCACCTTATACAGATGACATATCAGCAAAATACATTAAAACACACTTTTTGAAAATTAAATGCATTAAAAATAGCAAATCTAAGTTAGGTACACACGATAGATATCGAATACAAATTGAGAGCATTCCTAAACATTTATCCCAATAAAATTTAATTACTTGAATCACAGTCTAACATAAATGGTTAAACAACACACGTTTTGAAACATAAAGTTGACCAATTCAATGAAATAATAAAAATATGGAGAGTTATTTTTATTAAACAACTGCTCACATGCTGTTGCAATTATTGATTCTGACCTTTTTTCTCTTTCACACGTTTATAGGCAACCTCATCAAAATTTTGTTTTACGTATGCAATTTATTGATTTTATTGTTTAGATCTCTGTCAAATCAGAAAAATCGTTTTAATACATTTATGAAGTTGATTTTTACATAACGACATTTAAGTTGCTGACTGACCGACACTATAATGTCAAATAGATTTTTTTACTACATCATCTCTACGTTTGACAATCACATTAGTTAATGAAAAATAATGTGTTAGCAAAAAGTATTGAACGCCTCCGTCCCTCTCCAAAGACTATTTTTCGATAATTTTAATATATATTTTCCAGTGAATTGAAAATATATCACGTCGGAAAAATAGAAGACAAGATAAGGGATATGCGTTTGAGAAAGATGATATGGATGTTTTAATATTATTATATTTAAATTAATTCAATAATTGAATAAGTAGATAGAAAATAAAAGTTATTTACCATCTTTTTATTTTATTTATGTTAACAAAAATGTCATGTTTTATATCACATGTAAAATATTTAAATAAAAATTGTAGGTTGCATAAATTAAACAAAGTATTTCAATATGTTGTAGAGTTTTTCGATTTACCCAATTAATATTAACTACATCACATTTAAAAAAAGCTAAAAATGCTTGGAAAATAAAGTTTACCGTGTGAAACGGTAACTAATTATCATATTACTTATAACGGTACAATTTCTTCTAGTTTGATGTATATCTAATTAATAGAAAAAATAGGTTATGTATATAGAACAAATTGTAATAATATATTGAATTTCATTTACCCAATTATTTTTTTGCAAGATATGAAATGAAGACATAATTTTGACATGTTGTTATTAGTATACTTTATAATTATTACTTTATTAGTTACAAACTAACTAATTTAAAAAATAAAGATTCACCATCAAATAATGTTACAAACTTAAAAGTCACAATGCTAAGTATATGTTCTATGTAGAGTAAAGTTCATTAAAGTATGAAAAATTTTGAAAGTATGAAAGTACAAATCTCAACCGTTAATCTTGATCAAAATAATAAAACCCCAACTTTTTTAAAAATTAAATATCTCAAAAACCGTTAGTTAAAAAATTATAAAATTTGCACCATAAAATCAGCATTTTCTCCTCTTCGATTTAAGATCCCTCAAGTTATACTTTCAACTAATTTTTTTTTTTTCATTTTTTGGTGGGTTTTGAAAATTTGTAACACATGTGTTATAAACAAATAACACATGTGTTACGGGCGACTAACACATGTGTTAGCATTGACTATCGATTGTAACACATGTGATAACCGTGGGTAACAGTTTTGTTAATTCATTATAACACATGTGTTAACCCCAAAAAATGAAAACAAAAATTCGTCGATAGTATGCCTTGTGGGATCTTAAATCGAAGAGGAGAAAATACTGATTTTTATGGTGCAAATTTTATAATTTTTTGACTAATGGTTTTTGAGATATTTAATTTAAAAAAAAAGTGGGGGAAAGTGATTTTTTGCCACGTGACGCATTCCTATTGATACTTTCATACTTTAATGATCTCACCTCTTATTAGTTATTTTAACAGCAAATAAATAAATTTAAACATCAATATTAGAACTGATTAACTTCTTGCTTTAAAAACATACAAACATAAGAAACTGAAAAATAAACGGGAGATAAATGCCTACATTCTTTTTAAACGCATAGACATTTATAAATAAGTAATTAGAAACGTCGCTAAAACAAGAAACACTTAATAACGAAATCATATTTACACATTTCAGTGCAGACATGTCAGCATTTAAACCGATGTGGATATCTTACGTGTTCATCCATGTCAGATCACTCTCCAATATTTAACCCTACTTAAATATATTCTTTCTAAAAATGTATTTTTATCTCTCCCTACTTAAATAAATCTTATGGGCAGTAGTAGTAGTGTAGTACATCTCTATCATCTATTTGACTCTTCTTCTTCTTCAAATTGCAGATGCTTTTCTTCAACATTATCTTGAAATATTCTTCTTCTGTATCTTCCAAACAAGATCTAATTATTATATATAAAACATTATTAAAATGAAACAAGTGTTTCGTCAAACACTTGAGTTATAAGTTATAACTATAACATAAATTGTTATATTTAATTCTTGAATCCGATTGAGAACATCTACATAAGTTTCAACGTTCTGAAAATATGAGTAGAGAAAAAACCTTGATGCTACAAATACACAACCAGCAACAAGGATAAAAGAAAACCTATATAAAAAATAGAAATCGAACAACAATCAAAGACCTGATCAATTAATAAAATTGACGGTGTTTGTCCATTTCTTTTCCATCCGATGGTGGTTTCTTCTTTTTATTTTCAGTTTCAGAGATGATGTACTTGAAAAGATATAAGTAGGTTTATTGGAGAGGGAGAGGTAGAGATCTACTGAGAAAATAATCCAGAGAGAGAATCAATTTACCATGGTTAAGTTAGGTGTATGACATGGATGTAAGATCAGACAGCCACGTCAGTTTGTAAATAAAAATTTGTAAATTATTTGTATCTATATCATTTCTCAACAAAATTACTAGTCAAGATAATCTTATGGGTCAGCATATTACCTATTATTTGAAATTTTAAATAGACACTCTAATATTTCAGGATGTATACTATGTGTGAGCGTACGTGGATGCGTGCCAGTCCCATCAATTCTTATGTGTGTCTGTATATGTTAGTCACATCACCCTCTAGAGGGTGTTCAAACAGTAGGCCCCTGTATGTGTCAATTTGAATGGGTTCGGTTTGAACGATCCAGTTACTTTAGTCACACTATTGGTTTAATTTAACACAAAAACTTATATTTCTAATCCAATTGATTAAATGTTAGAAAGCGGTAAAGAATCAGGAACAACAATGGTATACTTCAATCATCGGATTAAATATTAACGATACCAAAACCGAGTACAACCCAAAGACAAAACCAAAGAATCTTTCTACAAGAAAAAATACTCGCAATCCTCACCTCCTAGACCAAATTATTCACATAATTATTGATATATCACAATTACATAAACAAACCAAAGACAACCTCAATTTAAGGTTAGAACTTAAGAGAATACAGAGAAAACGAATACCTAACCAAACTTACAATAATAAAAATTACAACAATAATTAATAACAAAACTATTATCTATGTTAGTGATTACAACTTGAACCCTAAACTTGTATTCACTGTCATTTGCAGTCCCTGATCTTTTCCTTAAGCTATTTCAATACCCGGCACAAGACACAAACAAACATACAACACAATTATACATATACTAACCTTCCAACTAAGATTGTACAATTCCTATACCCTTTTTATGTACGTATAATAAATTTACACAATATTCAGGAATATATAAGACTCTAAATAATCTTATTGAGTTATTCTATTGATAATTTCCAATTTTCCCGACAATGGCTTTAGTACCATTAGGATGACCCACAGTTAGATTTAAGTTTGATACATCTACACTATCAATAAGTTGTTTGTCATTACCAATCATATGTTGGTTTGCACCAGAGTCTATAACCGAACTTTGACTATAGGTTTGAGGTTTAAAATTAATATAACAATAGAAAAACTTCTAAAATTGAGAGTTAAAAAACACATTTAAATTTAGAAAATCACCTGACATGTTTGCAGTAAGATTAGGTACTGATTTATGTTTATCATTAATGAGCCTTAATAACTTAGTGACTTGATCATGAGTTAAAGTGCCACAACTGGGACTAGAGGCACAAATATTAGAAGTATCAGATACATAATTATTGTTATTAACTACAAACTTTGGATTACCTTGATTAAAAGGTTTCATTCTATACCCAAGAGGGTATCCTACTATCACACCCCGATAAAATCGTTTCATGAGTAACAAGTGCGGAAGCTCGGGGGCGTGACGAGAACGATCAATAAGCATATGATTATCGCAAACATTAACTTAGAATGCCATAAATAGTTAGATTCAACGGTTACATACTCATTGTGTTCATAAGAACGATAGATGTTTAACAAAACAGTATGATTAACCTTTTAATCATAAAATCATAGTTTCAATGTTATCAAAAGTATGGCATCCTATTCATCGTAGTGAGCAAGGGTCCCAAAGTATGCATGCATGATCTTACGTTGCTGCTAATTCCTTGAAAAACATAGTTAAAATGATCAACAAAATTGTTGAGTGAAATTCACAGGTTTAAGACATCATCATTTAAACCAAAAGTATAGTAGACGTTTCGCAAATCATTTCGTGCCATCCATGGCGTTTAGTACGATGATACATAGTTTGAAACAATAAGTAGCAGACGGTGATCCCCCGAAGGTTTGCAAGACCTTGCGAGTTAAAGTGACGACACCTAGGCCTATAACCAAACCACGACTTTTAGTTGTTTTTGCCTGGGACCATTAAAATATACGCTCCTCGTCTCGACATACAGTCGGCAGTTAGCATGACTAACAAAAGTGGGAGGGATGTCATCCCAATAGTACTATTCGCATATTCGGTGGCTAGTGTCATCTAGCTAATGGTTACAGTTTGTAGTCATGAGGACTTCTATGCACTACAACTAGTTTAACGTAGGTTCGCACAAGGATTCGTTGTCAGGTTTTCAATCATCGCATGAAATCAGTTTGTATGTAAACAGTACATATGTTTTTCACCCCAAGTTTATAAAGCAGTAAAAGCAGTAAAATAGGGGCTGTGAACTCACCTGGTGAGCTTATGTGAGTGCTAGCGATTTATAAGAGTGTTTTGCCCAAAGTAGCCTCCTTGCGCCCTAAACGCATGAGGTCGTATAAGTAGATAGCTAACCGCATATCTATGTTTGTAAATGTAGATGGCTACCCGCACATCTATGTCCGTAATAGTAGGTGGCTACCCGCACACCTAGGTTTGTATAGATAGCTACCCGCATATCTATGCTAGTTGTTCACTCGACTCGTAAGTTGCAAAGTATTTCGTTTTCGAAAAGCGTACGACCTGTTGGTGATAGTTTTGTATATAAGTACGTGTATGTTTCTTGAAAACATCGTTGTTTTGTCGATTAAGGTGTGGGTTAAGTATTCCTACTTTCGTGTTAAGGGCATGGTTTACAAGACTCGTTTCCTGGAATTCAAATCGATTTCGTTATTGACTTTCTCTCCAAAATTGTTCCGAAAATGTCGCGAGTAAAACGAAAGTTTTCCTAAACTAAAATTACCCGAATATAAGCTTAAATTTAACTTTTGGAAGTCGATAAATTTTCCCTCCAAAATACTTTTTTTTTTTTTTTTTTTTAATTTGAAATAAGCCTTACCCGTCTGGGTAAGGGTTTAGGCTAAACCCACGCGTCCGGGTAAGGGTTTGTTCGTCCGTGTAATTTCGAACAGAAAGTCAGGTCTGATGATTTACCCGTCCGAGTGAGGTCTCACCCGTCCGGGTAAGGCCAAATTTAGACCTCACGCGTCCGGGTGAAGGCCCACCCGTCCGGGTGAAGGCCAAATCCGGCCAGATCCCTGTTTTTCACAAAATGGTTCCAAAACGATTTTTAACATGTTCAAACCAACTTTTTGACATTTTAACAAGGTGTAGTATGTTCCTAACCCCAAATGTGACATTTTTAACAAGATTTCAAAACATCTCTTAATACATAATAATCACAAATCTAACATGTTAGTTGCTCTTCTTATTACCATTTTGTTCTTGATCAATAGAAACACATTTAAACTTAGTTTTAACATCCATTTAATTGATCTAAATATGAGAGTGAACACCTAACATCAATACACTTAAATATGTAGGTAATGACAAGATCAAGAGGAGGAGTTTCCTTACAATGGTGTTAGGATGAAATGGAAAGAAAAGAAGAGTAAGAACTTGAAATCTTCAACCCAAAAGCTTCCTTTTGAATACCCAAATGAACTAGTTTCCTTTAGATGCTTGCACTAGAGTTTAAATGGTGATGAGAAAGATGTAAAATGGTGGTGGTTTATGGTGGTTTCATGGTGGTTTTATGGTGGTTTGTGGTGGTGGTGGGTGGTAGTTCTTGAAGAGGGATGAAGAAAGTGGTGAAATGAGAGGGAAAGTTGAGAGAAAACAAGTGTGCAGATTTTTGAAATGAAGAATGAAATGTGTTGTGTGTACGTATGTTTTGTTACTCTCTTTTCCTTATTTGTGAAGCAAGGCAAGTGGGGCTTGTGATGGGAGGTGCTTAGTCACCTCAAGCAACTTGCAAGGAGGAGAAAAATGTGTGGTTGAGAATGATTTGAGGATGGAGGCGTACGTAGGAAGACATAAGGGAGAAATTCTGCATTTCAACTTTTAAATGACATGCTTGTTAACTAGCTTGATTTAATTTAAGCAAGGAGGAGGAAGTTAAGTGACATGCTTGCTAGGTAGCTTGGAATTAATTTAAGCTAGCTATCTAGTTGCTTGATTTAGTTTGAGCTATGTGCTAGGAAGCTTGGAATTAATTTGACATGCTTGAGCTACTTGGTTTCAAGTTTGGTGTTTTGGTGTTAGCAAGCATCATTAGGGAGGTTAACGTAGGTTGCGATATGGTTAGTAAAATTCTAATTCATTTGTAAGAGTTTGTGTTTCGTTTTAGGGAATCTCGTGTTACCTTTCTTCGTTGGTTTAACTTTAATCGTCTAAGCTTGATATACTTTTTAAAAAGTTGAGTCTTAAGTCCTAATACAATAGTATAGGCAAGTAACTGTTATTAAGTAGTCTCACGTTATTTAGGAAACGTTTATCACCAACCTTCGTGTTTGTCGGAATCATCCGATTTATATCGTGTAATTCTCAATAATTACTTAAACGTAATGCATCATGCATTAAATAGTGTGCACCAAAATGTGCAACGTGGGCGTGTGCTAGACTTATCTCGGTTTAAGTCAAGTTTGATTTCATTAAAGGGAATTAGCGTAAGAATGCATGATTTTAGTGTGTACGGAATGTACCGATTTTCGAGGGTTGTCACACCTACAACCTCATAACACCTCTCAATAGTATGACCAATCATTCCCCATTTAGAACACTTTGGATTAGGATTAGGTGGCAATCTGGCAAAATTATTGTTATTAAACCCTCTGCTCACATTTACATTATTATTTCCAGTTTTAACAGTAAAAGCAGAGTTTTGTGTTTTACTAGATACATGACTGGAGCTAATTCCTCTGTGAGATTCCTCCCTAGAAATCAAGGAAAAGGCAGACTTGACACTAGAAAGAGGATCCATATATAGAACATTACTCCTTATCTGATGGTATGAATCATCTAATTCCATAAGAAATTGCGTCAGCTTTAGTAAATGATTATGTATTTGAAAATCTTTTGATGCCTTACAACTGCAAATAGGAAGTTTAATCAAAGAATCATAGTGTTTCCATAATGAATTAAGTTTGAGTTAATGAGTTTATTTTTTGATGCAAATTGAATGTGAAAAATCTTTCAATTTTGTCATAAGTTTCTTTAAGTTCTTGCCACACAGTTGGGGCATTTTCAGAAAAAATTTGACCAGCATACAAGTCATCAGAAATGGAAGTCAATAACCAAGTTAACACCACAGAGTTACATCTATCAAATTGTTTAGCTGAGACATCATCATAATCATCTTTTTCACATGTACCATCTATAAAGGCTACTTTATTCTTAATTCCAAGAGCAAGCAACATTGCTCTACTCCATACATTGTAATTTTCAGTTCCTTTAAGTTTTATAGACACAATAGCAGTTCCAGTGGTATCACTGGCATGGAGATACAAGGGATCTCCAAAATCAAGTTTGTTTATTAAAGTAACAGATGAACTAGCATCATCAACACTAGCCATATTAACTTTTTTTCTACAAGATCAAAGACACAAAGTTATACACTAATTGACAGACTTTAGACCCAAGAACAATTTTACAAGAAAACAACAAATAATCACAAATAATGCACAAGAACACACAAATGCCTATAGTTTGCCACAACCAAATCTAAAGGGTAGTCCAAGCACCGATCCAGATAAGTGAATTCTCAAGGATTCCACTCCAGGTCTTACTTAGAGCCCTCTCTTCTACCAAGAAAGTTAGTAACAGCCTAGGTAATCTTCACACAGTAACAGAAATATAAGAAAACACACAGATCGGATAATACACGTATGATTGTTCACGGAATATGCAGAGAGGCCTTGGCAATAATCCAAGTATAACAATAGAGGGCAGTTGATTTCCTTAAGCAAGGAAACTCTCTGATGTAGGAACTTGCTACTACACAAGAAGGACATAAGTTTCTCGCTAAGTACTCCATGCTTGGAATGCCTCAAGAACAGAAATCAACAGTTGAAGAACAATAACAAATCAAGATTTCACAATGAAATCCAAAAAAAACCCTAAATTTCTTAAAAAATAGGGTTTAAACTAAGCATGTGATGAGCACTAGGTTTTTTAACCAGTGAATCGATGATATATCAACAATAGGTCCTCTGTGAAGAAACAGGATCCACATATCGAATCGAACCCAATACACAAAAGAACACCACATATTGAGGAATAACCCTAAATTAGGGTTTTTAATGAAACAAACAGGGAAATACAATATCAATCGAGCCATGGCTCTGGTACCATGTTAGAAAGCAGTAAAGAATCAAGAACAACAATGGTATACTTCAACTAGCGGAGTAAACATTAACGATACCAAAACCAGGTACAACCCATAGACAAAACTAAAGAATCTCTCTACAAGAAAAAATACTTTCAATCCTCACTTCCTAGACCTAATTATTCGCATAATTATTCATATATCACAATTACATAAACAAACCAAAAACAACCCCAATTTAGGGTTAGAACTTAAGAGAATACAGACAAAATGAATACATAACCAAACTTACAAGAATAAAAATTACAAAAATAATTAAATATAAAACTAATATCTATTTTAGTAATTACATCTTGAACCCTGAACTTGTATTCACTTGTCATCTGCAGTCCCTAATCTTTTCCTAAAGCTATTTCAATACCCTGCACAAGACACAAACAAACATACAGCACAAATATACATATACTAACCTTCCAACTAAGATTGTACAATTCCTATACCCTTTTTAACATTAAAGTTATATATTTATTTTGTTTGTTATCAAATTTGGGTTTATGGTGCTCTATTTGGACACTTGATGTTTTTTTTTTTAAAATATATGGAGTAATCACTAATGAAAATCGACTTTGTAAAGTATGTATGTGTTATGTAAAATTATATTTTCGTACAAAATTGTGATTATAAACTTCAAGTGTATGTGTTTATGTATCTATGGCCACTCAAAATGTTCCAATTGAATGTACTACTCGTTGATTATTTGTTTGATTCCTACGTGCTAGTCACACGCGTGTTGTTCAGTCGGGTTTTCATTAGTAAAAAGTTAATTGAGGGTGAATATGATTAGAATTCAGTTTTTGGGTTTTAGCTTAAATGAGTTTCAGTTGGGTGTTGGGTTTAGCGAATTGAACTACTACCTGATCAGTTGTTGGACTTCTTCATGCTAGTCACATGGCTTGCTTGGCCTGCGGCTTTTGGGTTGAAAAAATTGTGTTTTTATAATTCTTAACATTGAATCCGAAAGGATAATTAGTTAATTAATATGTAAAATTATTAATAGTATGGTTTCTTTATGTGAAGGTTTTTTTTTTTTTTTTAGTCAGGTTGTGCCTTGATATGGTGGTCTAGGTGGGATTTTCTCCGGTTATGTGACCTGAAATCTTTGTCGTTGCTGGTGCGTTTAAGTAGTTAGTTACATGTGATTTAAGAGTACACAACTGGGCCCTTGTAGTAAATCATGTACTATATTGTTAGTAAACTAGTCATGTGCCAAACTAAATTATGTGGTAGATTCTATTAATTCATATACTATTTTTGCACTATAGTATTCTTGTGCGAAACTACCCGCTGATATTTACTTATATAAGTACTTTTTATTTATTTATTATCTATGTTGTATGCGTTTTAAAACTTCTAACCATTTGATTAGATTGTTCATTGAGGATGGATAGAAGTTGGATGTATATGAAGGATATAACATTACTACAATTTACTATAGGTGTTGAGTTTTTCATCGTCCGTCTTTATTCAGATTTAGAGCCAAATGTGTCTAAAAAATGTCAATGTGCAAAGTGCTACGAGTGTTTTAATTGTAATAAAGATAAAGTCAAAGATGATCTTATTGTTTATCATTTTATGAAAAATTACATGCAATGGTCATTTAATCATAATTTTGGAACTCCTCAATACGAGAATGACCAACATGAGAATGTTACTAACAATTTTGAGAGGGATGACATTGCTGCCATGGTATACGATGCAACCAAAATTCTTAATCCGAAGAAATCTTCACACGTAGATATAGGTAATATGGATGATTAAAATATTTTAAATGCTAGAGGATGGACAACGACCTTTGTTTTTAAAGGTTGTAAGAGATTTACATCGCTCTCCTTTATTACTCGACTTTTGCATATAAAAGTACTAGCGGGTGGTCAAATAAGTGTTGCACGATGGTCATGGAACTGATTCACGAAGCACTTAAAGAAATAGGGATGTTGTGATGTCTATGAGTTATTATGATGCGAACAAGATAGTTTATGATCAGACCAAAGGTTTTATGCTTTGACTACATCCCCAGAGGTGGCATGTGTAGTTTCAGAAGCAGGAACATCAATAGAGGTGGTTGGAACAAATTGACCCATTCAGGACAATGCTAGGCATTTACGGGTCAATGCATTCAAAGTAAAGCATAGATCTAGATTTTCAAGTTTGAAATTTTTTTGCATCAAACTTAGATGGTCTAGATATTGAACCATTTTCCTAGTAGGTAGAGTTTGAACTATAGGTGGTCATCTTTACATATTTAAGATTAGAACAATCTTAACTTCTCTGATATCATTTATTGGTCCCTAAACAAACAACTATATTATAGAGGGAAGTGAACAATTTTTTTTCTTGTATGCTAGCGAACATCAGCCGAAGACAAAACACAAAAATTGATAAGCCAATAAGACAAATAAGAAAAAGTAAATAAATAAGATAGACTAGAGATACTGAAAACCTTGTGAAAGATAGATTTTTTCTTTTAATCTATCTCATCACTATTTGAGAAATAATATACAGTTAGATTAACAATAAAGCAGAAGAAATATACGAAAATTATATATTATATATCTGCAGACTCAAACGTGAAGAAAGGCGGAAAAGACGGAATAGAGGAAGAAACGGTAAGAAGCCTACGACTCTCGTATCTTGTTGAATATTGAAACCCTGTGAGTATTTTGTGTTACATTAATAAATATTATAGAGGACGTACAAGAACACAAACCAAAACCCTAATGGATCCTAGACCATTAATATAACTGGATTGGACCATAGTAACCTAATATATTTTATACTCTAATATTTCTTAAGATTAACCTTAAGAGGTCTCCTACAACTTGGAGTATAGTATTGTATTATACTAATTAATTAATAATTACTCAGATCTTGGTTTTAATAATTACTCAGATATTGGTTTTGCAGATTCAATATAATTAATTTGGATCCCTCACATTAATCTTTCATCACCTACCACTGTTTAACGATGGAAAGTTAACGAAGTTAGCTAGAAGAACGTAATCGATCAAAAATAGCAACCTTAAGGACCTCGTTGAAATGGTTTTTCTCAATAGGGACGAAATCTCTGTGATTTATATTTTTCATAGCCCCCAATAGATCAGAATTTCAATAGTTGTTACTCACCTACTTTTTCACAACTATCATCATTTCACCTTTTATTATATTAAACACTTCTGTATGTTTGTAATAATATATCAACAAACATAAGTTGTGTGTTAGCTGACATATGCTTACTCTCCCTTTATTTCTTGACATTAATTTGTAGCCAAAACACCCTTTTAGATCTACTAGCTTTTACTTGATAGAAAACATCATGTCTGTAATACAAAAAGAGTTTAGTCACTTACAAATTCCTCTTAAAGTTATAACTTCTGCCACCAACAATTTCGCCGATGAAAATCTCATTGGACAAGAAACATATAAAAAGATCTACAAAGGTCAAATCTTGCAATCCGAAGTTCTCACTAATATCGTTGCACAAAGATTAGAACGTGAGTATGCTCAGGGAAGCGTGGAGTTTATGACCGAGATTTCGATGCTTTCTAGTCTCAAGCATCAAAATCTGGTCACTATTGTTGGGTTTTGTGACGAAAATCAGGAGAAGATCATCATAATAAAGCATGAAGTCAACGAAAGTCTTGACAAACATCTTAGTGGTTCAACCCTCACGTGGACACAAAGATTGCAGATATGTCTTGGTGTAGCGTGTGCGTTAAGTTACATTCATTACGATGAAGATCGTGATTTCAGTGTGGTACATCGTAATATTAAGTGTTCAAATGTTTTACTAGATGACAACTTGGAGCCCAAGTTATCAGGTTTTGAACTCTCGATGAAAACTTCAGCAGCTCGAAGACACCGTCTTCTTCTTGCAAAAGTTGCTGGGACAATAGGGTATATTGACCCAGCTTATGAAACCACAGGAGCGTTCACTATTAAGTCAGACGTGTATTCGTTAGGAGTTGTGTTATTTGAAGTCCTGTTTGGGTGCATAGCATCATCCTTTCCAAATACCTATGAGGATCATTGCCATTTTGCTAAATTGGCTAAATTACATTACGAAGAAACAACACTTGATGATATGATCGATCCGGATCTACGGAAACAAATGGATTTGCAAGCATTCAATACCTTCTCAGAAACAGCGTATTTCTGTTTGAAGGAACAACGAGCACAACGACCAAATATGGATCAGGTTGTTAGAAGACTAGAGAAAGCATTGGATCTACAATACAAACATGAAAATGCTGTAAGTCCCCTTTTTATTAATTTTTTTATTTTTATAGTGTTGCCTCACAAGTCTCAACCTTCTGTAATAATGATTAAATGAGAATATCACATATGATGCTGCTGATATACATGATAAATGTAATAAAGACGTAAAATAATCTGCTACTCTAACCATCCGTGTAGTTTGCTGCTTCCCTTTAATGAATAACTTTAATAACTTTTTCTAATCGTATATGCTGGAATTGATATCACAGGAATCCTCAATAGTTGACGCGGAAGCTAAAGTTACATCATCCAATCACCATAACGTATGTTTGTTAGTTTGAGTTCACCGTGCTGAATAAACTTTCGTTATTTAATTAACTTATTTCTTACTCATTGATTTTAAAGTATTAAATAAGCGGATAACCACTTCATTTGTTTTGTATAGAATTGAATATTTCTCATTTTTTTGTTTTTGTACCCTGCCATTTTTTGAGGGCACACAGATGAAAATTGCAGACTACATTGACCTCTCTTGCAACCCACCAGCTACTGACGTTCTTCCCTCTTGCAATCCACCAACGAACCAAGTAAGTTATCTATTCATGTTCGCATCATTTTTAATCCGATATTCGCACACATACCTCTAGTTTATATGAACCAATTTAACAAATGTAAAAATGAAAAGCTATACATCATATATATCCGATAGTTTTTGGTGATACAAGCTTTAGCAATATTGGCTTGGAAGTGTAACACGTTGCTTGAAAAAAGGGAATTATGAAATAAACCAACTTGAATTACTCCTAAATTCCTAATGTTTGAATGCAATTTGGAGAGGGGAAATGAAAAAATGTATCCTTTAAAATAGGTTGAATAAAATTATTGGTAAGTGTGTTAGTTTATTGGTAAATAGAATGAGAGTGAAATAGTATAAAACATGTGATGATCGGTGTATGGTATTAGACATGATTTAAGATTTAAATTATATGCATGCATATTAAAATTGTAAGGGAAATTTAAATACATGTTGATCATGGTAAATTTTCAGGTTCATAGAATACATTTTCATTATTATGAAAGGAATATTGGAGTTCAATATATATATACATATATATATATATACATTATAAGATGCATTAATTAAAACTACCACATTACTTGTGTAATACAATAGTAACAATTATTTTATTTATTTTTATTATTCGCAATAATATGTTTATTAAATAATATGTCATTATTGATTAATAATATTTTATTTTCTAATTTATATAGATACAATTTCAATATATCAAAATAACATGCTTGTCGTTTACAAATAATATAGATGTATTACCATTACCACTAATTATGCTTTAGTAATATTGCCAAGGGTTAATGCAGCAGTAATTATATAATGTATTGTAATTATTTGTTTCAAGTAATTTTTAGCTTTTAATACTTACATTCTACGACTAGATAGCCACGTAGATGCCATCAAACTACAACTCAAAATTAACTACTACTATCCACCCACTGTTTTAGTTTCTTCAATTGCAACCATCCTAGCCACCCCAGAAGAGAATATGAGGATGTTAGGAAAATGACATACATAAAACCACCAACTTTGCATACAGATACATAAATCGTTCCCTGGTTGTGCGAGGAGGTGGTTGACCGGAGGTCAAAATTAGATTTGAAACAACACAACGTTGCGAATGTCGGCGGTGGATTCCATGTGTGTTATGATTGCCGGTGGTGGTTACGTTTTTCCGGTGTCAATCGCCGCCAGTAACTAGATCCGTCGGTGTGATGGTGGTTGACCTATGAAGGCGAGATGAGATAGCCGGAATCGCTTTTCAAGTTCCCGTTCGGATCACTGGAAATCACCGGTTGGTTTCCCCATTTAGATTGCCGGAAATCAATGGTGGTTGATGTCGTAGTGACCGTCAATTTCTTTCTGATGGAAGTTACAGTAACAGCTTGAGATGATGATGCAGAGGATAAGTGAAAGAATCTAGGTGACATCAATTTCCATCCATGTGGTAGTTGACCATCAATTTCCATCCATCCAATTTGTCTCAATTAAGTCTGGACAAATTGATTTGAAGTAAAACTAGATCTTTAAATTAATTATTTAAATATTGAGAAGAATTTGATGATGATGATGTTGATGCAAAGGATAAGTGAGAGAACGAGGTTGTGGACATGAATTAACCTAACATATTGCTGTCAGATCTAATTTTATGATTCTTAGACCGGTGCCTATGGCACATTTTGTCTTCGTCTTCGTTCAAGGTGACTGTCACGTTTTGGGTCTTGCCCCTCGTCGTCATAGGTACGGTCCCGTCTTGGGACCATCCTATGACCCAGTGAACGGATGCAGGACGCGAAGAACGAAGAAACCCAGTGAACGTTGGGCCAATGGCTAGTGAACGTTGGGCCAATGGCTAGCTAACGGGCAACGACCAAAACAAAAAGTTAATTTTTTTTTTCAATTATTCTCAAAAACTATAAATACACATACATTATACTACATTTTCACACACAATTCTTACATTTCCTACTTTATTTCACACAAATTATATCAACAATTATCACACACAATTTTTCCAATTTCTACTTATTTACATCATCCTATATAATTCAAATACTTTCTATTTTTATCAAATCGTTAAAAAGATCACTATAATAATTCAGACGACGATTCCGATCTAGAAGAATTCAAAGCAAGTGTTGCTTCTTACGATCCAATTGGTATGCTCGATATTCTTGAAGGGTTAGAAGAAAATGAAGAAGATGAAGCCGAAAGTTCTCGGCCAAAAATACGTAGAAGACATTTGTGGCAAGACTACTTTGCACCTAATCCAACATTCCCGAAAGATTACTTTCGAAGAAGATATATGATGAGCAAGTCATTGTTTCTTCGTATATGTGAAGGTATAACGTCTTACTCTCAACTACCGCTACCTCCATATTTTAGTTTTTTCCATCAAGCGCCCGATTGTACCGGTACACTTGGTTTTAATGTTTACCAAAAATGTACTTCCGCCATACGACAATTGACATACGGTTGTACTGCTGATGCGTTTGATGAATATTCACATATGGGTCAACAAACTTCATATGATTGTTTAGATAACTTTTATAAATGTGTATCTCATTTATACTCGACTGAGTATTTAAGAAAACCTACTCTACAAGATGTTCAACGTTTACAAGCTAAACATGCGGAGTTACATGGTTTTTCAGGGATGCTCGGAAGCATCCATTGTATGCATTGGCCTTGGAAAAATTGTCCAGTAGCATGTAAAGGTCAATACACACGAGGTGATCACGGGCATCCAACAATCATGCTCGAAGCGGTGGCCTCGTACGATTTGTGGATTTTGGCACGCTTACTTTGGTCCTGCAGGTTCGAACGGTGTTAATGTTCTTAATGAATTAGATTTGTTTAACGATTTACTCCAAGATCGAGCTCCCGAGGCAAAGGATGTTATCTCGCTGACAGAATTTATCTGGAATGGGCGACTCTTGTTAAATCGTTTAAATGTTCGATCGAGGAAAAAAATATCAAATATAGTAGATTCCAAGAAGCTGTAAGAAAGGACGTGGAACGAGCATTCGGTGTCCTTCAAGGTCGTTGGGCGATACTTAAAAATCCGGTAAGACCATATAGTATTAACAAGATAAGAAGAATCATGTACACTTATGTGATTTTACACAACATGATAACCGAAGACAACATGCGCAATATATGTCAACTTGAGGAAGACTACCTCCGAAACCCTGAATAATCTTCCGCGACGTTCTTGGTCAGAGATGGTGGTAGTTCATGCTCGTATGGACAAATAATTACGTGATAAGCGAACACATCATTCACTTCGTAATAATCTTATCGAACACATTTGGAGCCTCCCGTCAAATTTCCGTATTCGAAATAATGTTACGCCTAACGAACCCACGAGCGAAGACACGGACGACCAGTAATTGTAACGTAGACTTTTTAATTATTGTAATGTTTTTATTATTTATGTAATGTAGGCTTATTTTTTAATTATTTTAATTTTAATTATTAGTGTAACGTAGTTTTTTAATAATTAATGTAACATAGTTTTTTAATTATTGTAGTGTTTATTATTAATTAAAAAATATATTTGTATTGATATTTAAGAAATGATGTGGCGTTGACGTGGCACTGAAAAGTTCAGTTTTGCAGTCACCATAGAGAGCGTTCAGTCTCGGGTCAGTCCTCAGTCTTAGCGCTGACGTGGAGGTCAGTCTTGCAGTCTTATTCAGTAATCATAGGGAGTGGTCTTATGGTGTTGATGACTTGCAGATTTAGAGAAAGATAGGGAAGGTGTACAACCATTTAAAACCAAGTAAGAAAAAAAGTCACATAATCAAGGTTATCTGCTGTTTTGATAATCGATTACCATTTTACTTGCATCGGTATAAAATCTTCTAGTTTGTTGCATATCTAGACAATAAAAACAATAATTTGTATACATATAACATTTGGTGGCAGTACGTTACACTATTATTACATTAACCTTATTGACAATGTAATAAATATGTAATAATTATGTGCTCCGTTGAATATACTTATATTAGTACATAATATAATTTTTAAAATTAACTATTATAATTATTATATGTACGAAAATAAGTAACTGTTTATGAAAATACAATTAATACATATTAATCATTGTTACTAGCATTAAGTCTATTTTCACATTACTTTAACATTGATCACTACTCTTAAATTTTAATTTCAGAGTTATTTTCTAACACAATCTATAATCTTATTTCAGTGTTATTTTCAACATCTATAATCTTGAACCACTTCTTAACTTCTTAGTACTCTTAGTTTTTAGGTTCACTATATGCAAATATTACATTATCAAAGGAATGTTTGAGTTCAATTAATTCATGTCAACATGTGCCTAATAACGTTCACAGTGTTAGCCCTTTCGTCAAAGTGAAAAAAGTTTCTCTAATATTAACTCTAAATATTACCATATTATAATGTGATCAAAATTTAATGAAAAGTTATATTAAATTTGGTGTACCATTTTACATTACACTAAACACTAATAATTATTTATAAGAGCATTTTCGATGCATATATTCAAATAGTATGAAAAATTACACTGTTTAAAAACGTATTACATAAGTTGGTTTTTGTTTCTTATACTAATTAAAAACATTAAACTATTTTAAATATAAATATTACTACGGACTTATGTATTTTAAATTGATTAAAATAGGTTTAGTTTTAATATTTAGTGTAAAACTAATATGTTCACTTTTTACTATAGGTTTAGTTTTAATATTATGACGGATAAGTTTCATTTTTTACGACAACATAGTGTAAAATTGTCACTGGTATCGGGATGTTTTAAGAGTGTTTGAGGCTGCGTATCGAAGACATTATCTTATTTGTAAAATTTAAATAATTAGAAAACGATATTTGACAAAAAATGATTATTCACATTTCTTTAAAGAAAAAATGCTTTTCTTAAAAAGTCATTGGAGACCAATTTTTTAAAAACAACATTTTAATGGAGAATCTAGAGAAATGCAGTTGCAAACACCCTCCGAGTCCCGTGACTTAAAGTGCATGCTAGACAATCCATTTCTAAATAAAAATGTTATTAAAAAGTTACTTTTAGCAGTGGAGTACAAAAATTTGTAGTAAAACTAGCAGAGGGGTCGTAAAATAGCCCTTTAACTAGTTTAATGATTCGTGCAATATACGGATTTTATTAAAAAATATTTTATAAAATTAAAATTTTACATTTATCTTTGTTATAAATATAAATATGTAAGCAGTTTTATATATTAATTTATTTATACGTTTTGTATGTTATTTAGTAATAAAATCAAATTAGTTATGATTATTTACATGCATAGGGAATAAAAGGCCGATGCATATTTACATTTACGATACATTTTACTAATAACAAAAAAGTTGTTCATAAAAATAATTATTGTCAAAGACATTTACATGCTTAGAAAATGACAAAATTTTAAATCTAAATCACCTTTAAATCTATTAAAATAATTCAAGATATGAGGAAAATTTGTATTTGGTGGAATTATTATTTTAACATAATTCAAAATAAAATAAAATTTTTTGAACGTCACCCTTTAATATATATAATAGATAATAGATAATAGATTGGTATCATTTATTAATTTACGTGACATCTTGAACTTATGTTTCTAGGTATTATACCGTTAATAACGTATTTGTCTATTTGATTTAATTCAAATGACCCGTTAGTATCTTCTCTCGGACGTTGTGATTATAAAAGATCTCTCGTAATTTCTAATTCTTTCACTACAAGAGACATAAGTTATATTTTTAATCAAAAATATGTTGCCAATTTATATTGAGCGCTACTTTTCATGAGTATAATATTAATTAGAGTACTTTTAAATGTGTCTAAAGATAAGCACTGACACGTGCTTACTTCGTATAATACTTATACATGTTAATGATTAAATGAGAGTATTAATTTATTTAAGTGGTCCAATCATATTACGATGTAGAAAGCTGAGATGTCAAATATATAATCTTTTTAAGTTTTTTTTATATATACACTGTTGATATCTCCTTACATATAATTGATTGATTAAAAAACCTCATATAAAAACAATTTTAATTTTAAAATTAATAAAATAAATTAATTACCATCATTAATTGCTATTGTTTTTCATTTTTAAAATATATTAATGATCATAATTAAATATATTAATGACTATCACTAATTATTATTGTTTTTATTATTTGAATCAATTGTATTAATAGCTTTTAGTATATTAGTTAACTGCTAATTTTTCATATGTTATATTTACCAAATAGTTGACTGTTAATTAGTTAACTGCATGATTCTATTGTAACTTGCTTAACGCAGAAACTTTAATAACTGTATACATATTACCTAATAAATAAATAACGTTAAACTGTCGTGCATCGCACATGTTCTAACGCTAATAAAACAATGTAAACGTATCGTCTATGTTAGGCATATTAAACATATTTATATTAGTTATGCATGATGATTTTACACGTTTAACTGTACACATTGATTAGATGTTCTATAATATAGAGCACAATATCAATATTATTATAAAAATTTTAAGCTAATAAGAATATGAGTTAATGTAAAGCTTACTTCTCTTCTTCATGTTTTTTTTTATATGATATAATATTTAGTATATATTAATCTTTAAATCATTAAGAAAGTATTAAAAATATATTGTTTAATAACAATTATTATATAGTAATCTTTAATTCATTAAGAAAGTATTAAAATATAGAAAAAAGTGAAAATTTGTATATATCTTTATTTTTATCATTTCTTATCAACATTATATACCCTTATTTATGTTATTTCCTATCAACATAGAAGTTTTTAAAACCTTATCACATTTTACAAACATCAAAATGTATAAGTGTATAACTAGTTAATACCAATAAGAAGTGTCATCCACAAGGTGCAAACTACATAACAAAAGAGATGAGTTTTATTCATCAAACAAAAGTTATAAAAGCTCATTTTGACATTCTTTAATCAAATATGATGTATTTCATATATATTTCAAATAATAAACATAGTTTTGATATAGTTCTTATACCTACGCTTAGATACATGACAACCACATATTCACGTTTTCCAAAAATATATTATAAGAATAGAATAAGTAAAATAGTTAAAAGTGATTTTTTTTTTGGTAAAGGGGTAAAGTGCCCCTGATAAATTGTATTACTCTAAACAAAACGTTTAAGTACAATGGATGAGGGTGAAATCCCTTACCTCAGCCTAATAAAAGGCAAAACAAACGCACCAATTGTTCTTCAAACCTAACCAATCGTAAGAGAGATGCCAATATTATGAACTAAACACAAAGAAGGAAAATTACTTCCTAACACAACTACAAAGGCGGATATCAAATTGATCACAAAAAGTCTGCATCTGTTCAGGTAAATCATAAACATGAGCTTCATAGCCGTTATAGAAATCAAGATCATCTTCTCAGAATCCTCTTCCACCATTCGAAAACATATATCTAGAAGTCTCATCATCAGGCAACTCAACTTCATCCTCATCATATTCTACCAATTATTCCCCCTAGAAGTACTGGGCTTGCTAGCCGATGCCTCATTCATTACCTTCATTTCCAGGGGTTTCCCATGCTCATCTACAAGCACAAGTTTCCCATCCAACATTTGTCTTTCAAGCTCATTAATCCTAGCTACCACAGGGGTAACATTTGTACTAGGAGTTTGGTAACCTCCTCCCTCTTCCTCATCCACCAAGGTATTTAATGCATCAAATGAATTCAAAATAGGAGTAGTAGCCTTATAGCTGTTTGTACCGTTGGATTCCCATTAGCCTTTGCCGCTTTTTTGGTAGAAACCGGGCGGTACACAAAGGTAGACTTAGGTTCCAAGCCAACCGGAGGTCCACAAGCAGGTTGACGTGGCATCTTGGAATTCTTCGATATATCGGAGATGATTTTCTTAGGACAATCATCTAGGACGTGTCCAAAGACCTTGCATTCTGAACATCTAGGAGGTGCCCACTCGTACTCAACATGAATAGTGTTAGTAGTAAACCCCTCAACACTGAATTTAGGAACATCAACTACAATGGTGTCTCTCAACTCAACATCAGCTTTAAGCTCAATCATAGTTCTAGTATAACAAGCCCTACCCCAAGAATCAGTGCACATAGCAGCCATGTAAGAATCTAACATCAAAGGGTTACCAAGTTTTGTTGCAATAGCACTCAACCCATCTTCTGTAAAAGTAGTAATGGGAACATCATGAAACTTTACCCAAATAGGGATATTACAAACATCCTCCTTCATAATATTCGCATATGGAGTCCATTGTTTAAGAATCAATGGCACATTGCAAATTAACCATGGGCCACACTCTAACATAGCTTCCATCCCCTCTTTAGAACCAAACTTGAAGAAATGCATGTCTTTAATCATCATTGACTTAACAAGGCTAAATTTTCCCCCATGTATTCTTCACATAGTTCTCAACAACCAGATAAGCCACACGTTTACCCAGAAAGAACCCGTAAACATTAAGCCGTTCCTTCACACCACTAACCGATTCTTTTAGGACATGAACATCCACACCATTACCAGCCGGCGTAAACAAAGGTCGAAAGTTAAAAGTTTTCTAGGGTCATATTTCCCTTTACTTTTGTAGCACAAAGATATCGAATTGGGAATATTACATGTCCGACTCGGTGAGTTACCCACGTCAGGACCATCATTCATGGACAGACCCTTCTCCTTCACAGAATTACCACTCCCTCTCCCTTTCGCTATCAAAAATCCCATTTTCATACTAAACCATGCAATTCACATGCAATCATGACGAAAAGATCTGATCGAAGTTAAATAAAACCCTGACCACTTAATTAACACCTGCTCAAACCCTAACCAAAACGATTAAGGATGAGATAGATACGATTAACAACACGATTAAGGAAGTATAGAAACACGATTAGCTGTTAAGGATCCAAAACACGAATGGATTTAAAGAAAACCTAAAGCCAAAATCCTAAAAAAAATGAATGGAAGAACCCTAAAATCGTTTGACCCTAAAATCGTCTGAGGGATTAATCTAGTGAGAAATTAACGACGGAGTTAATTTTAAACAAGAAATAATCAACAAAAAACGAATTAGAGTTACAGCCATACGATCAAAGGATCAAGAATTGGGTGGTTTTTTTTTCTTTATGGGTCGCCTTTTTCTCCGGGGGAGAGAGCCACAAGGATGTTAAAAGTGATTTTAAGAAGTCTAAAGTAACAAGAAAGAAAGATGGAAACAAAAATAGTGCAATAATAAGCAAGCTTTCTTTCCGACGTATTTGAATTCCTTCTCTTGTTTCCCTACAAATTGGATGTGTCGTCTTGTTCAAGACCGGATGTGTCGTCTTGAGCCCATAGACCACCAAATCATTCACTTGCCACCATGAATGTCACTGCCTATAGCCATGAGTATTTAACGCAATCACCTACATCAATCTAATACTTGTTGTCGATAAAGTGTCGACAGTTTTAGACGAATACAACCTTTATAACGCGATCACCTACAATTCTAACCCTATTTTGAAAAACAAATTGGCGAAATTCTTCACACTAACTGCAGGTTCAACTTCTTTCAGATGATTTTCCATTGTAACAAGTTAACTACACTCAATATAAAAATTAGAACACACTAATAATCCAGAAATCTAACCAATAACTTAATGATTACTCATAAAACATATGAATTCTAAATACATAATAAAGCAAAAAGCATATCAAGAGTTTTAGTCTCTCTTGCTCACAAAATATTACATGAACATGTAATTCATCAAAGAGATGAATTGCTCAATATGCATAACACTAGATCGATTAAGAACAAGATGAATACGGTCAGAATGATAGAATGAGTCATTAGGGTTAAATAAGTGATATACGATGCTTATATATCTTTAGCACTTGATCCACTCTAGTACCTCTACTCTTACACTTTATATTTCAAACAACAGGAATGAGCAACATCCAATCCAATCCTTAAACTCTCAGAAAATACATTCAAGCCCTCTATCTTTAACTTATAACCTCAAAATACAAAGTGTAGAACAAACCACAAATAAGACTTAAACTTATTTGTACATTGACTTATTTATAGGCGAGAACATATATATATATATATATATATTTTAACACTCCCCCTCAAACTTATACCAAATAAATCAAATAATCCCAACTTACTACATAAGAACTTGTACTGTGATACACTATGTCCTTTTGTAAGAATATCTGCAAATTGATTTGCAGACTCAACTTTGATTGTTTTGACAATTCATGTAGAAATCTTTTCTCTAATATAAAATGTAAGTCAATTTCAAAATGTTTAATCCTTTCATGAAAAATAGGATTACTAGCTATTTAAATAGTTGAATTGTTGTCACAAAATATTTCTACATGTCATGTCACTTTAATACTGAGATGAGAACGTTACAAATTAACCACACAATTGCACATGTGATAGTAGCCATAACTTTAGATTCAGCTTCACCTGAAGATCTAGAGACAATAATCCCTTTTATTTTTATTTTTCCAAGAGATCAAGGAATCACACATGTAAGCACAATAACCTATAAAAGACCTCTTTGTCAAGGAGCATTTTCTCCAATCTACATCAACATAAGCTTTTAAGGAAAAAGCTTGATCAGTTTTAATAAAACAAATACTTTTACTCGGAGATCACGTAAGATATCTCAAAGCTCTAAGTGCAAGTTTGAGATGAGATTTTAAGGGAGAATGCATATACCTACTTAAACGATTAACTGCAAAAAAATAATAATATATTAGGTCTGGTTAAAAGTGAATAGATTAACTTTCCTACCAATTTTTGATACTCATATATATTCTCATGTAAATGATCAAAATATGCAACATCACTAGATATAACATAATTTGCTTCAACACAAGTTGAAATTGGTTTACAACCTAAAAGACAAAATTTATGTATGAGTTCAAGACAATATTTTCTCCGAGACGTAAATTCTCCTTTTTAAGCATTTTAAATTTCAATGCCTAAAAAATATCTCAGTTTTCGCAATTCTTTGATCATAAATTGACATTGTTAATCTTAGACAAAATATTTTCATAAACAATAAGAGCAACAAACACATCATTATCAAACTTGGTATATAAAGAATAATCAGATTTACTTTGAATAAAGCCATATTAAACAAGAGCACAAGTTAATTCCTCATTTCATTTCCTTGGTGCTTGGTTTAAATCATATAAAGACTTATTTAACTTGCAAGCTCTTTTATCACCATGAGAGAAGTAACCTTCAGGAAGTGTCATATAGACATCTTGATCAAGATCACCATACAAAAAAACATTGTTGATGTCTAATTGAAATAATGGACAATTTTTCTGAATAACAATATTAATGAGACATCTAACAGTTACTATTTTAACAACAAGAGAAAAAGTCCATTCATTACCAACTCCCTCATTTTGACCTTTAGCTATAAGCATAGCTTTAAACCTTTCAATTTCACCATTAGACTTATATTTAACTTTATAAATTCAGTTGCACCCGATAGATTTTCTATTATTAGGTAATTCAGTTAATTCTCATGTATTTTTTGTATCCAAAGCTTCCATTTCTATATTGATAGCATCTAACTAGTTAATATTTTTACATATTTCACTATAATATTTTGGTTCTCTACTTTTATTTAATTTAGACAAAAACCAATAGTTTTATTTAGAAAGTTTTGAATAGTAACAACTCTTTCAACCCCATATTTGACGTTGCTCCAATCCTATAATCATCTAACTTTTTGAGAATAACATTTTTTCTGGTTGACCTTCATTGACCTTCTTAAGACATAAGAATCATTTTCCGGAACTGTAGAATGATTTGAGAAGTTTCAAAAAATTGATTTGAATTGCCCTTAGGGATTGTATTTTCTAGTATATGTGTTGCTGTGAATTCACTGTCATCATCGTTACCTGTAATATATATCCTTCGTCATTGGAACTTAAGGTGTTACAAGAATCCTTAAAAAAGGAGTCAAAGACGTTTAAATGTGTCAAGTCATTTTCAAGAAAGGAATTTGGAAAATCATTTTGGAAATTAGTTTATCTGTTTTCCATTTTAAAAGGGAAAACAGTTTCATAAATTTAACATTTTTTGACTCTAAGTTAAATCATTTATACCCCTTTTAGTCTCTCTTGCTCACAAAATATTACATGAACATGTAATTCATCAAAGAGATGAATTACTCAATTTGCAGAACACTAGATCGATCAAGAACAACATGAATACAACCATAATCATAGAATGAGTCATTAGGGGTTAAATGAGTGATATAAGATGTTTATATATCTTTTTCACTTGATCAACTCTAGTCCCTCTACTCGTAAATTTAATACTTCAGACATCAAGAATGAGCAGCATCCAATCCAGATCTTAAACTCTTTAAATATCCATTCAAGCCCTCAATCTTTAACTTATAACCTGAAACACACAAAGTCTAGAACAAAATAAAAAAAAAGACTCAAACTTATTTATAAGCTTGAACACATACATACAACATACGTGCGATATTAGGTTAAGAGATCCAATTTTTTTTTTTCATGCATCTCAAATATAAGAGTTGTATGTTGCATGTATGTATACATTTTGATTCATGTTTTTACATATATATATATATATTATATATTATTATTATTTAGGGTTTAAAATTGGATTTTATTTATAGTATTGTTTTTTCTAGTATAGAGGATTAAAATTGGATTAAGGTGATATAATTTATTTGATAAAAATCGTTTATATTTTGAATTACAACAATTGGGGCTAGATTTTGTAGAGTTGCAACACTTGATTTTGAGGAAAACTATTACTCTTCAATTGGTTATTATGAAATGGAAGGCGTAGGATTCTTGTTATTGTTTTTTATTTTGGAAGTTTTCTTACAAGGGAATGATCCGTGCTACTAGAAGTAGAAATATTGCTCCCCGAGACATGAACCTATAGGTGGCATGATAGGCAATGGGTTCAAACCACTTGGGCTAAATTTGTAAATATTTCGACCTCTTTTATCCTAAATATTATGTTGATTATATGGTTATGAAAACATTGTAATCACAAAGCATAATACAAATCTTTAGATAGAAATTGATATAGATATAATATGTTTGTGGTTGTCATCATATTTCTTGAATATTATTCTCTCTTATTTAGGAAAATGGAAACATCATCTCTTCCTCGCTTCAATTGTTTGGCAAACTACGGATCCCACTTGAAGATATAGCATCAGCTACTAGTAACTTTGCTGATGATAACATGTTTGGACAAGGTGGATTTGGAAAACTTTATAAAGGAAAACTCTTGTGGTCAGGTGACTCGATCGACATTGTTGCACGACGGTTAGATAGTATTAATGGTCAAGGAGAGATAGAATTATGGATGGAAGTTTCAATGCTTTCTAGCCTCAAGCATAAAAATTTGGCATCTATTCTTGGGTTCTCTGATGAGAACGGTGAGAAGATCATTATTTACGAGCATGCAGTTCATGCAAGTCTTGATCAACATCTAAGCGAACAATCTCTCACAGGGTCCCAAAGACTGCAAATATGTTCAGGTGTTGCACATGCATTACATTACATGCATTATGACGAGGATGTCATACATTGTGACATCAATAGCTCTAAAGTATTAATAGATAAAGATTGTGAAGCCAAGGTATTTGGTTTTGGACTTTCCACTAAATTTCCTGGAAATTGGGGGCATCGCCTTCTCTTCTCTCACTATTTTGAGACATCCACCTCCGAAGACCAGGTGTTTATGAACACCAGAAGTGTGACACCCAAATATGATGTTTATTCTTTCGGTATGTTATTGTATAAAGTCCTCTGTGGGAGGGAACCAATGATTAAAGACAATGGTGTAAAGGAAAGATTGAGCGAAATGATAGATCTCGATCTACGAAAACAGATGGACAGAAAGTTGTTGAACATCTACTCAAATACAGCTTATAACTGTTTGAGTCGGGGTGTGGATCGTCCAACTATGTTTCACATTGTCAAAGAACTCGGGGGCGCGTTGGACACTCAAGAGGAACCTGAAAATCTGGTAAGACAATCTTTTGTTTTGGTTTCTTTCGTCATTGTCATAATAATATTTTGATATATATATATATATATATAACGGGAAATGATCCATAAGGAAACTCATAATCTTGGAGAAGGAAGGAAACAAATCTTAGTTCTTGATTTTTTCATAAATAAATGTTTTTAACATTCATTTGTGATGAATGTTAAATTTAGAAATTATTTGTGATTTTTAAAAATTCATTTATGATGAAATTAAGGATTGAGATTTGCTTCTCTCATTTCCTAATTTTTTTTGTTTTCTTCTTGATCTCCACTCTATATATTTATAATATATATACATATATATATATTAAAACCCTAAACTTATGTTCCATTTTGACAATTGTAATAAAGGAATACTTGGTACCTGCGGATGAAGCTATATCTTCAATCAGCTTGGCGGTAATTTCTTTTACTCGATGACTGTGGTAAATTAATATAATTTGTCGCCAGCATATATAGCGCGAAGCAAACCTTTTACTAATATCGATGTAATTCTTCCTTTTTTTGAGAGCCTTAGAACATAAAATTTTAGCATTGAACGAAGTGATGCATAAGAACCAGCCCCAAACTTAGAAATAGGATTGATCCTAAGAGATCCGGTCCTTGTCAAAAAGAAATGGTTATACCATTAAAATTTATTAATGCGTCATCGTAAGCAAGGGTAGAACAAGTAAAGGGAAAAATAGTAGATTCATGTGATTTTGGTGGTGTATAAATCGTTTTTGATGACGTGAAAAGCGCAGTCCAATCTTAAACGAGCCCCGACAAATTAATATCATATTATAATATCATGTTATTAGTTTATTACAATATATCGGGTGGGTTCAAATAAGAATGCTAAAAAGATAGAGAATAAGAAAACCAATAAGATTGTTCCATTTTATTACAAAACTCATTTCCACCTTTTTCTTTAAAATTAAATATCTCACAAACCGTACATCAATAAATTATAAAAATTATATATTCGGAATCAGCGTCATTTTATCTTTATTTAGAGATCTCACAAGCTATACTTCCGACGAATATATATATTTTTTTACGAGTCTTAAAAATATAATCACATGGATTTATGATAAAAAGCTAAAATTAGTAATGTTAAATCACATGTGATTTTCAATTAAAAATTGATCTTTGATGATTAGCTTATCAGTATATGATTATTATTTAAAATCACATGTGATGGAAGATTTATCGCGTGTGATTGTTATTTAGTACTTAAATCACATGTGATTTGATATTACGAATTTTTAAAACCCATTAAAAAATAGAAAATTTTTTTTTGTCAAAAGTATATCTTGTGGGATCTCTAATTAAAGATAAAATGACGCTGATTCTGAATATGTAATTTTTATAATTTATTGACGTACGGTTTGTGAGATATTTAATTTTTTTTTAAAAAGGTGAAAATGGGTATTTAAAATGAAATAATCTTATTGGTTGTCTCATTCTCTACTTCTTTAACATTCTTTTTTGAACTTTTCTTATAGAGATTAACGTTAATTCCTTCAATCAGATTTTTTTTTGTTATTATCTCTCATTTTTTTTTGTTATTATCATGCTGATTTTGAGTTGTAAGATAAATGAGAAAAATATTACCTAAACTCCAAATAATATTTAGATAAATTATATTTTTTGTATAAATTAATATTTTAAGTATAATTTATATCAGGGAAAATGCTAACCTTTAGATAGAATTCGATACACACTAAAATTAGTTTAACACAATTCTAGTTTAGTTTGTCTCATTTTAAAAAAATATTATAAAGAACGTATGCAGTAAAAGTTATACAAAAGAACATCAACTAAAAAGGATTTAACTAACGACATATTATAGGAAAGTTACTTCAATAGGTTTAGATCCAGTATCTTTTAGTATTCAAGAACACAAAACACGAAGTTGATAATATCATCTATAGTATTCTTCATTTTTTTCCTCTATAGGTAGACATTTAGTTTGCATAGTAATTTGGTGTAAAAAAATTCACATTATTTTTTTCTGAGTGTGGTTGTCCCTCTAAAAAGGGAAGAGTGGTCAGCCTCCTCACCAACCAAAAAGTGACACATGTCACCAAATCAATTTTCATTTGAACCCCTCCTATTTTTTATATATTTTACATTCTACCTCTAACTTGTTACTCACTTACACACTCATCTCCACCCCATGTACCCTCCCCCCTACCTGTTGCTAGCAACAACTAACTCGTTTTAACCCCACTCACTCTCCCCACCAACCAAAAAGTGATGCATGTCACCAAATCGTTTTTTTTTTTCAAAAAAAAAATTCGTTATTTTTTTCAAAGTTTGTTATTTACCTTTTTTCCGTTCTTACATTTTATTAATGTTTTTACGATTTTTTTTTACGTTTTCATTCGCTTTTATCATTTTTTTTAGTATATATAAAATGCAGTAACAAACATCAAAATAACATGCAGTATGTATAAAATGCAACAACAAAACATCAAAATAACATGCAGTATATATAAAATGCAGCAACAAAAACGTAAAAAAAAACGAAAAGAAAACGAAAAACAAGTAAAAAATGTAAAAAAAACTTTAAAAAATGTTAAAAATAAAAAGAGAATGAAAAAACGTAAAAAAACGTTAAAAACGAAAATAAAATGAAAAAATGAATAAAAACGTAAAAAAATGAAAAACTAATAAAAACGTAAAAAAACGAAAAGAAGATGAAAGAACGAATAAAAATGTAAAGAACACGAAAAAAACGAATAAAAACGAAAAAACGAATAAAAAACGTAAGAAAGCGTTAATAAAACAAAGGGAAATTGTCCGTTTTTATCCCTGTGGTTGTCGCGTTTTGACAGTTTTATCCTTTTTCGAGTTTTGTCTATCTTTTTATCCCCAGGTTGGTATTTTCACCAGATTTGTCCAATTTACTAACTTTCGTTAAGTTTTTCGTTAACTTTTAGTAAAATGACCAAAATACCCTTCCTTTCATCTCTTCTTCTTTGTCTCTTCCCTTTACTTCTAAACCTTAACCCTAATTTCATTATCAAACCCAAATTATACTTATAAATCAACATATATATTCAACACTCAATTTTAATAACAGATTTGTTTGTGTTTGATTTTCCTTTTTAAAACTCCATTTATCTTATTAGCCAAAATCACTCTTGATTCCCGTGCGAGCCTTCTCCATTTATCTTAAAACTATCGGTAGCAGCAGTAGGAGGAAACCTATAAACACAAATCTGCATAAATAAACTTTCATATTTCCACACACTAAATTACAAACCTTTGCTAATGATCTATATATCCAAACTCTCAAACTCTTCGATTACAAGAGTATCAAGAATGACCACACCTGCAACTGCCGCTACCGTGACCTGCAAATCCGCCGCTATCCACCGCAAATGCTATTTCATCTTCTTGTTTCTTTTAGGGTTTGTTCATATATTTGAAAACCTAGGTTTTGGGGATTTTTTTTAAGATGGCTCGATTTTCAGATCTAGGGTACTTTTCTATCATATTTAGGGTATTTACGTATACAGATTTCGATTTTTAGATCTCGATCTTTTAATATTGCTCGATTTGCACGGTGGTGGTGTCAATCGAAAAGTCGGGTTTGTTTGGCCGGAATTTGCTAGTGTTAGCTGCAACTCCTGTTTATAACCGCCGTTCCCGGGTGGCTGTACGGAGGTGTGTTTATTTTTGATGATAAAGAGGGGTTGTTTATGTCTCTGTGAAATTGAAGATATTTTACTTTTAATACTAAATCGGGATGATGAATATACGAACAGAGAGAGCTGTGGTCTTGATTTCACATATTGTTTTTTAATTTTCTTTGAATCCAGATTCTTGAACTTCGATTTTAGATTTTGATATGATGCTCTGTGGTTTTGATTCCAGATTATTGGGTTTTGATTTGGATATGGCTTTGATTACAGGTGAGTTTGTGTGTATGGTTTGAGTTCATAATGGATATAAAGTTTTAGTATGTTTGAGTTAGTGGTTTCGATTACGGGTGTAACACCCCAAATAGGTCAAATCGCATTTATCATAATTTCAAAACTTTTACATTACTTAGAACCAAATGCTACCCAGAACATTCTCAAAACACGACTACCACAGGGATAAAACCAAAAATTTTCCCTTAAACGAAAGAACGAAATTTTTTTTAAAAAACCGTAATAAACTTTTTTTGAAAAAAATAATTTTGAAAAGAAATTTAGAATTTTTTTTTCCCGTCACAGTTGGTGGCATCCGGAGGCGGCCAGTGGCTCCGGGTTGCTGCTGGCAGCAGGTTGTAGGGGGAGGGAGTGGAGGTGGAGAAGTCGAAGGGAGGGAGGAAGATAGTTAAAAAGTATGAAGGGATAAAAGAAAGTTGGATAAAGGTGGAAGGGTATATATGAAAATTTTGTGTTATGTTTTTTTTCTTAACTTTTAACCTAATAGTTATAACTAATTACAGAAATGCCTCAATTATTAACTACTGATAAAAAATGGATGGCTAAAATGATTTACTCACTCTTCTCTCCATTTGACCCCTTCTCTTTTGATTATATTTCTTAATTTCTAACTCATCTAGAAGAAAGAAGTTATAAACATATATTTATTCATGAACAAAGAAAGTAAATTTTCTGGTTAGACCTTGAAGGGAGACCGACCCAAAGATCGGGATTTTATTAAGGGAAACCGGCCCCAAGACTAGGATTCTTAGGATTATTGTGTCTTCTTTTTACGGTGCTACGTTCTAGTAAAACCTAAGACTGGTCTCTTTCCTAGGCCCATTCGTTCAACTCTTAATGTATACGAGTTTAACCTTTGGTGAGCAACTCTAACTCATTCGAGTTAAAACTCGAAATATATATAGAGCCAAGCTCAAGTTGTAAGTAAAACGTATGTGTCTATATAAATATGTAGGATTTTGCTAAATATAAGGATTTTGCTAAACGTGGGCTATTTACTGGTGATTGGTAAATGGTGGTTTTAAATCAAATATTTTTAAAGTTCACTATTTAATCATAAATAGTCGACGGTTTTTCGTGGAGGTTGACAGTTTTCTCGTTGAACTTTTAACCATATGTTAAGCAAAATTTTTAAAGATATATATAATTATAATTTTTATTATTGTTGGATTTTAATGCTGTTAGATTTTAACCATAAATAGTCAACGGTTTTTCGTGGAGGTTGACAGTTTTCTCATGGAGGTTGAACTTTTAACCATATGTTAAGCAAAATGTTAAAGATATATGTAATTATAACTTTTATTATTGTTGGATACTAATGCTGTTAGATTTAATATTGATAATTAGATATGTTTAATAACATCAACACTTAAATTATAACTTTTAAAGATAGAAGGCCCGAAAAGTAGGTTTATGGTTTTCTAGTCAAAATTCTTAAGAGTGAAGTAGAATTTCGTAGTGAAGGTAAAATTAGACGAGACATGCTGTGATTGTCGGCATATATAAAACATAACGATCGTAATATAGTTTGCCTGTAATTCTCGCTGAAGGGAATGATTGGATTTGGTGATTGTTGAGTTTGATAAAGACAGAAAGTAAACGAATTATAGTAATACATATATTCTTATGTTTACATAGAGAAGTTTAATACGTATATATACAATACTAGATAACTGTCATATGACAGTTTATACTACCGGTTCGGTGAAACAATATGAAACATACTGGGCGGGTAAATTAGACTACACATATGGGCTTAGTCTACATATATTGGGCTTATTATTTTTTAACATTCCCTCCTAAGCTCAAACATGCTGAACTCCAAGCTTCTCTTTGAGATGATTAAACACACCAACTTGCAATGCCTTAGTGAATATATCTGCTACTTGATCCTTACTTGCACAAAACATTCCTTCAACTTCTTTTCTTTCAACAAGTTCCCGAATAAAATGGTGCTTGATCCTTATATGCTTGCTCTTCCCATGGAAGACTGGATTCTTAGAAAGAGCGATGGAAGACTTGTTATCACAGAATATCTTAGTGGCAGAAATTTGAGGAAAACCCAAATCTTCAAGAACATTCCTTAACCATATAGGAGAGAGCGACATGTATTCCGCTTCAGCGGATGAGAGTGCAACAGTACTCTGTTTTTTAGATTGCCAACAGATCGCTCCAGATCCCAAATTAAATAAAAACCCCGAAGTGCTCCTACTATCATCATGATTCCCTCCGAAATCGCTATCACTAAATCCTATAAGAGTAGGATCATTTGTTTTTCTGTATATAATGCCATGAGTAACAGTACCTTTCAAGAAACGCAATATCCTTTTTCCCGCATCCCAGTGACTTCTTTTTGGCTTCTCCATGAAGCGACTAATCTTTGCAACAACGAACATTAGGTCTGGCCTTGTAGCCGTAAGATACATCAGGCTCCCAACTAAACTTCTATACATACTTGGATTCACATCTATATTGGATTCATCCTTGATTAATTGAAGACCAAACTCCATGGGAGTTGTGACTGAACTTGCTTCACCCATATTAATTTCTTCAAGATTTCCTTAGCATAATTCTGTTGTGATATGGATATGAGATCAATATCTTGCCTAACTTCGATTCCCAGAAAATAATGAAGCAGTCCCATGTCTATCATTTCGAATTCACTCTTCATGGATCCCTTAAAGTCTTCGATCATCTCAATGCAATTTCCGGTAAATATTAGATCATCCACATATATACAAAACCAGGAGTATATTCCCTTTTTCCTTTTTGATATACAGTGTATGCTCTTGTGGACACCTTCTGAAGTTGTTCTCAATAAAGTACTTATCGATTCTGCTATACCAAGCCCTTGGAGCCTGTTTAAGGCAGGTATAGGGCTTTGTTTAATTTGTAGACTTTTCCCTCTTGTCCCTTCTTAACATATCCATCAGATTGATCCACATAAACATGTTCTTCTAAAAAACCATTTAGAAAGGCGGACTTAACGTCCATTTGATGTAATTTCCATCTAAATTGTGCTGATAATGCTATGACTAACCGTATAGTCTCTAATCGAGCAACATGAGCGAAAACCTCTTTGTAGTCCACTCCAAATTGTTGTTTGTAACCTTTAACAACCAATCTTGCCTTATATTTATCGACTTCTCCTTTTTGATTCAACTTAGTCTTATACCCCCACTTTACACCGATTGACTTGTGATTGCTTGGAAGATCAACTAGGCTCCAAGTATCGTTTTTTATTATCGAATTCGTCTCCTCGTCCATGGCAATTCTCCATTTTCTTATGTTTGAAGGCTTCATCAAAAGTGATCGGGTCGGCATCTGCAAAAAGCACAAAATCAACATACTCATCAAAGTTTATTTCTTGAGTGGTTTCATACAGATCCTCAAGCTTCTTGTCTTCCTTAGAGGAGGATCAGTGGATGGTGATGACATAGAAGACATGGATTGTTTGTTCGTTGGGGTATGATGATTTTGGTTTTGTACAGATGGTGAGTTTTGATCTTGATTTTCATTTTGTTGAGGCTCAATCTCTTCATCATTTATTCGCATATTATCTTCTATGATCTCTCCCAAGGGTTCGTTCCAGGTCTTAGTCTCATCAAAGATCACGTCTCTACTGATAACCACTTTTTTGGTGACTGGATTATACAATTTGTAAGCTTTTGAATTCTCGTTATATCCAATAAAGATTACCTTCTCAGACTTGTCATCCAATTTTCCCCTCCTTTGATTTGGAACATGTGAGTATGCCACACACCCAAACACCTTTAAGTGGGATATCCCTGGTTTAAATACAGACCATGCTTCTTGAGGTGTTTTCCCAGCAAGGCTTCTCGTGGATGCCCGGTTCAATAAATACACTGTACAAGCTATAGCTTCAGCCCAGAAAAAATCCGCTAGATATTTACTTTTAAGCATACTTCTCGCCATTTCCATAATTGTTCCGTTTTTTCTTTCGGCTACCCCGTTTTGTTGGGGGGTATACCGCGTTGTATATTGATGATGAATACCATTTTCCTTTAAAAATTCTTGAAATATATGTGAGGTATATTCCTCTCCACAATCTGATCTTAAGGCTCTGATAGAATAACCACTTTGATTTTCAACAAAAGCCTTAAATGTCTTGAATAATTCAAAAACTTCAGACTTTTGTTTAAGGAAATGTGCCCAAATCTTTCTGCTAAAATCATCTATGAAGATGAGCATGTATTTGCGTCCTCCTATAGAGGGTGTTCTCATCGGCCCACAAACATCCGAATGGATGAGTTCTAAAGGTGTGGATGCTTTCCAGATTTTTTCTTTAGGGAATGCCTCCCTTGAATGTTTACCCATGACACATCCTTCACAGATTTTGTCACTCTTATCTACATTAGGCAATCCTCGAACAAGGCTATGTTTATGCATGTAAATTAGAAAGCCATAATTCAAATGACCGTATCGTTGATGCCATAGAAGAGAGGTTTCATCATTCGTGGTTTTAAAAGAGAATAGATTGTCATCAAGAAAATGTAATGGGAACATCTTATTTGAAGTCATAAGTACCTTTCCCAGAAACTTGTTGTTTGCATCTCTAATTTCACAAGAATCGTCCTTGAAGTGCATGTCATATCCTTTGAGTATCAATTGCCCCACACTCAATAGATTGTGTTTGAGTCCACGAACAGAATATACTCCCTGTATTCGTTTATCTCCGATCTTTGTTTTTACTAAGATCTCCCCATTCCCTTGAACGCTTAAAACTTTATCATCTCCTGTCCGAACATCTCTTCTTACTGATTCGTCTAATTTGGTAAACAAGTTCCTATTCCCCGTCATATGATTGCTACATCCGCTGTCTATGAACCATATATCTTCCTGTACTTTATTCTAGGCCGTAAACATCATAAACATGGTTTCATCCAGTTGACTTTCTTCTTGATGCATAAGACTTGAATTTCTATTTTCATCAACGATCCTCTTTCTACAAATTCTGAACGTATGACCAAACTTCTGACAATAATAACACTGGACTTGAGAAAATGATTTCCCTCATCCCTTACCCTTGGATATGTTTTCACCATTATCGGGTTCGTCTGTTTTGACGAACTGCTTTCTTTTTCACTAGGATTCCATTGGTTAGTTGCTTGAAGTTTAAAAGCATTTTCTGTTGATGAGGGGGTGTCGAATTGACTGATTCGCAGTTTGTGGGATTGTAACGTCCCAAGAAGATTTTCTAAAGAAAATGTGGATAAGTCTTTTGACTCCTCAATCGCAACAACTACGTATTCGAATTTTCTGGTTAGGCTTCTAAGAATCTTCTCTACAACTCTTTTGTCGTCAATGGTTTCCCCATTTAATCTTAACTGATTCAAGATTAGAATTACCCGATTGTAATATTCCTCTATATTTTCGGAATCCTTCATGCGAAGATTATCAAATTCGCATCTCAAACTTTGTAGACGCACAACTTTAACTCTGTCTTCTCCACGATATGTTTTGTGCAACAGATCCCATGCCTCTTTGGCTGAATTTGATGAGGAAATTCTTTCGAAGATCACGTCATCTACCGATTGATAAATGAAGAATAAGGCTTTTCTATCCTTCTTCTTGGATTCTCTTAATTCGGTAGTTTGCTGTGCCGTTAAGACATTCGGATCAATCGGTTCGTTGATTCCCTTCTTAGATCCTGGGATTCATATAGCACTTTCATCTGGATGCTCCAATGGTAATAATTCCTACCATTTAACTTTGGTAATTGAGGTTGCAATCCGTTTGAATTGGTTGTCATCATCCCTTGCTCTGATACCAGTTTGTTGAGTTTGATAAAGATAGAAAGTAAACGAATTATAGCAATACATATATTCTTATGTTTACATAGAGAAGTTTAATACGTATATATACAATACTAGATAGCTGTCATATGACAGTTTATACTACCGGTTCGGTGAAACAATATGAAACATACTGGGCGGGTAAATTAGACTACACATATGGGCTTAGACTACATGTATTGGGCTTATTATTTTTTAACAGTGATGTGGTAGCTTACGTGAAATTTTTGTTGGAAGAAGGATATAAGATAAAAAAAGAACTCACTCCTGAGTTATTTGGTTGGCAAGTAACCTAATACATACACTAGATTATTTCCATAACTACAATAATAACACTTTTTAAAGTATAATATATAGAACAATTCAAGTGTAATAGATGTATACACTTAGAAATAACTGACCATCTATAATATAAAATGTGTATTATTAGTGTGTGTATATACACATGAGTATATAATTATAATTAGAAATTGAAGGAGTTGATGAACAAGATATAAAAATTTCTTTTATTTTTACTTTGATAACCCCTTCTTACATAACACAATTTCATAGGAGGAAGACAGGGAAAAGCTGGAAATTCGTCTAAGCGATATAAAGTTTGCCACGAAGGACTTTAACAAAGCATATCGTATTGGGGAAGGTGGATTTGCTGAGGTCTACAAAGCCAATCTTCAAATTAAAGGTGAACTGCCTAAGAGATTCAGGACTGTAGCTATAAAACGGATCGTCAACAATGAAAGCAAGCAAAGTAAACAAGACTTTTTTGCGGAAGTTGCAATGCTTAATAGCTGTAAGCATGAGAACATAATCTCTCTTTTAGGAATTTCTAGTGAATATCCTGAGATGATTCTTGTCTGTGAGTTTGCTTCGAATGGAAGCCTGGATGATTGTTTGGAGAAGAATAAAATGATTGATGTTACATGGGCACAACGATTACAAATTTGTCTTGATATCGCACACGGATTGAATTACCTCCACGCAAACAAGGTAGGCAAATCAAGGATAATACATCGAGATGTAAAAAGCGCGAATGTTTTGCTGGATGAAAATTGGAGAGCAAAGGTTGCTGACTTTGGGCTCTCCAAATTCCACCCTAAGAATCAATCTAAGAGCAGTATCCATACTTTACATCTTGCAGGCACAGAAATGTACGTGGATCCAGAATATTCAACTTCAGGCACGTATAAAAAAGAATCTGATATTTACTCCTTCGGAGTAGTCCTATTTGAGATCTTTTCTGGAAGGTTGGCCTATAATTCAATTTACAATACGGGAAATGAAAAGGGTCTAGCAGCGGTTGCACGAAGGCGCATGAAAGAGAGAACACTAAAGGAGCTGATAGATCCTAATATGCTGGAAGATGCTGAACACATTTTTACTGTAAATAAAGGACCTAATCAAAAGTCTTTAGATACTTTTCTAGAAATTGCTCATCAATGCTTGGCAGAAACTCAAAAAAAACGTCCATTAATGAAAGTCATCATCGAGGAACTTCAAAAAGCATTAAATATTCAAGTAAGTTAACTGTTTGTGTATCCATGATCCCTTAGTTGTACATAGAGTGCTCAATTCATTAACATTTTCAAATGAATCAGTAGGATTTATGATTATATTTGTTCAAAAGCACACACTTCTGTTTTATATTTAATATATGGACCTGCTGTCAAAAAAGAAAAAGAAATAACTTCAATGCTTAAAATTATCAAAATGATTTCCTGTTGAAGTCTTTTTGAATGTTCTGAAAATATGTTACGTGTATTATGGGTCCAATCTAAGGGAATTAATGGCATGTTTCTTTTTAATTTTGTTATTATCCTTATTAGCTTGCATGTGTACACCATAACAGTCTTCTTGTTTCATACAGGGGAAAAGCTTGGTACTCATGAAGTTTCAACTAAGTGATATACAGCTTGCCACAAACCATTTTTCCGACAAATGCTGCATTGGGGTAGGCGCATATGGTATGATCTATAATGCAGAACTCAATCATTTTGATAGAAACAGTTTGTCAAAAGAAGGGAGGAATGGAGATGAACTCCCCAAAAAGCACAATGTTGCCCTAAAACGCATCTTCAATAGAGAAGACGGGCATGGTAAACAAGGTTTCTTTGCAGAAATTGACATACTTGCTAGTTTTAAGCATCCTAATGTAGTTTCTCTTCTGGGCATTTCAAGTCAACATCGTGAAATGGTTCTTGTCTATGAGGATGCTTTTGAAGGTAGCCTCCATGATTGTATAGTAAACACTCATAAAAGAGCCAGTCTTACTTGGGTGCGACGAATACAGATGAGCCTTGATATTGCAAACGGATTAAACTATCTTCATGCCGGCACGGTGGACAAACAAAGGTTAATGCAGTTTGATGTGAATTGTGCCAATATTTTATTGGATAAGACTTGGAGGGCGAAGATTGCTTGCTTTTGGCTCTCTATATTTCCTGCTAATCGAGATGATGATATCTATAAAGTTCTTGCCAATAAAGTGCAATTGGATCCTGAATATATAAAGATAGGTAAGTTGAAAAAGAATTCTGGTATATACTCATTTGGAGTAATTTTATTTGAAATCCTGTGTGGGAGATTGGATTATGATGAAATTTACTACGTTGAAAATGAGAATGGGCTTCCTACCATTGCGCAACGTCGCTTCATCGAGGGAACATTAATTGAAATGGTAGATCCTAAATTATTAATGGAAGGAACTGTTGAAAACAAATGGATACTAAAGGATGAAGTCAATGAGAATTCTTTCTGTGCATATACAAAAATTGCAAATCAGTGCTTGACAGAATCTCACGATGATCGTCCATCAATGGAAGTCATCATCAAGGAACTTCAGAATGCATTGAACTTTCAAGTGAGTCATTTTTTCAAATACTAATTGCCGTTTTCATATGTCAATACATTATGCAAGTAACGCAAGTAGTTTTTTATGATCAAAACTTTACATTAGTTACTGTAATATCTCAAATTAATAACTGAAATATCTTAAACAATTGATTAATCTTCTTCTAAGATTAGTTGAATAACCGAGCATTTAATTCTTTATCTTTGAATATAGCTTCAATACACTTATAAAAATATGGTTTAAATATCTCAGCATATATTAAACTTTAATTGAATTCTGATATGTGTATTAAATTTTTCGTTCAAGCGTTCCATCAAATACTTAGATTTCTCAATCGTCAAAAAGTTTTTCTCCTTGAGTCTTTCATCCCAATGCAATTAAAATAAAAATAAAATTCCAGGTTTTTCATTATCTCCATTGGAGATGTCTGTAAATAAAATTTCTTAAGTCTAGACTTCCTCTTTGCTTATTTAATGTTCTGCATCCCGATCTTTTCTTCGTTACAAAAACATATTGCTGCTAAAACAATTGGTTAAAACATCAACATCTGATCTGGTAGGTTACCACCGACGTTAGTATGACATCAGTATGGGTGTTTGCTTAATTCATAATTGCATTTATTTTTAGCTTCAATTTCTTATTTAAAAGTCTAAGAATCCTGTAGTTCTATCATCTTGAATTAATTCATATGGAGCAAATATATGTATTAATGCAGTCAAGTATATACAGGGTACAACACTTATACTTCCTTCACACACAATGGTTGTAGGTGGAACACTTGGAACACTTGAAGATCCATGTCAGGCAAAAGTTGGAAACCTTGGAACACTTGAAAATTGATCTTCATGCTATAGAGGTGGCCACTAATAAATTTTCCAGAACACATGTTATTGGGTCAGGGGTATACGGTTTGGTGTACAAAGCAGAACTTGACTTTTTTGATGTCACAAGTTTATTGGCGAATGAAAGAAAGTACAAACGTGAATTGCCTAAAAGGCGAAGCACAGTAGCTATCAAACGCATCCTTAGTACACGAGAGGAATCAGGAGAACAAGGGTTCTTGGCAGAAATTGAAATGCTTAGTAATTTAAAGCATCCAAATATAATCTCCCTTCTCGGATTTTGTCCTGAAGGTTCTGAGATGCATATAATTTACGAATATGCTACTAATGGAAGCCTTGTTAATCATTTGGGAAACAATGATAACATGACTAATTTTACGTGGGGCCAACGTATACAAATATGTCTTGATATCGCACATGGAATAGAATACCTTCATAGTATAGTGAAAAAGCCAAGGATAATACACCGAGATATAAGAAGTGCGAATATTCTATTGGACGATAATTGGGTGGCTAAGATTTGCGACTTTGGGATCTCCAGATTCCACCATGGATATCAACAACATAGCAGCCTCAACACATTTACTATTGCTGGGACAGAAATGTATTTGGATCCTGAGTATACGAGGACAGGTAAGATGAAAAAAGCGTCAGATATTTACTCCTTGGGTGTAGTTCTATTTGAACTGATGTGTGGGAGGTTGGCCTACGATAGTATTTATAATGTCAACAATAAGAGGGGGCTTCCATCAGTAGCACGACAAAAGTTTGAGGAGGGTTCGTTAAAGGAATTAATAGATCCTAAATTAAGGGAAGAAGATGAAAACATTTTTATGCTCAATGGAGGGCTTAGTCAAGATTCTGTGGACACGTTTTCGAAAATTGCGTATCAATGTTTGGCAGAAACTCAAGCAAATCGTCCAAAAATACAAGTCATCATCCAAGAACTTGAGGATGCGCTTTCCATTCAAGTAAGTAACTACTTACAAATTCCGAACACATACCTTTATTTTATTTTATCTTTATATTGTTGATCCTTACGGATTATAATCCTCTCTAACATGTTACTTTTATGTGAGATATATGAATAATAAATAAAAAGTATGACAATGGATCCACTTTATTTCATCCTAACAAAGCACATAACATCATGGGTCACGTTAAAAAATAACTTGAGAGAATTTTGATTGGATCCTTATTGTATGTTGTTATACCAATTATATTTTATTATGGTTTTAATACTCTATTCTTAAGTCTTAATGCTAAAATATATTTTCCAATCTATTTGTCACCATTTTAAAAATAGTTTATGAAATAGGTTTATAAAGAGAAATGCTAAACTTACAATTTTTTACAAACTTATACTTGCAAAATTATTGGTTGATCATTATGAAGCTACAGAAATAAGAAAGAGAAAAGAGTAGCAAATGTAATTGATACAATTCACATGCCACATCATTTTGTAAGATAGATTTTGTTAAATTTATGTAAGCATAACATTTTTTGCCTGTAAAATATATCTTTATTAAGCGTATGACACGAAGTAGAGTGTAAAGTAGTATTTGATGAGTAACCGCCCTAAGTTACATACATCTAAATGGAAAGCAGTATAAATGTGTAAGTAATATTGATGGTTATTGTTAATTGAGAAATGATTGGTTCACTTTGCTGTACCTAAAAAGAAAGAAGTCTTTATTCTCCCATTGTTTTTAACTTTTATTCATTGCGACATGTAACAAATGTGTAGTTACCAAAGGGCCTTTGCATAGCAATATCTAGGTGACCTAACACACATAAAAAAGAGATCATATGTGTAGTTTGCACCTATCATTTTCCTGCGGGTATATATACGAGTAACTTTTTAGCTGACAAATAATTGGGTAAGAGCCTAACATTTAGTAGAACTTCAATCATTTAATAAGTTGATTGGGTGTCATAATTCACAGAAAAACCACAAGAACAAACTCCAAATTTCACTTGAAGACCTAAAACTGGCGACACAAAACTTCAGTAGTTACAAGTGCATTGGAGAAGGAAGATATTGGAAACAATATGAAGGAGAAATGCCAAATGCTAATGGATTTACCACCGTTATTGCAAAGCGGTTTGATAGCAAGTCTGGTCATCAATTTCTGAAAGAGCTTGAAGTTCTTTTTGAGTATAAGCACGAGAACATCATTGGTCTTGCAGGCTACTGTAATGATATGGATGAAAAAGTAGTTGTTTATGAGCAAGTGTCTAACGGAAAACTCAATAAGCATTTGCAGGACGCTGGTCTTACATGGATACGACGCCTAAAGATATGCATTGATGTTTCACATGGATTGCATTTTCTTCATATGGGTGGTGTAACAAAAGATACTCCAATAATGCACAGAGACATCAAAAGTGCTTGCATTCTACTAAATGAATATTGGACAGCTAAAATTTCAAACTTGGAGTGGTCCTTACAATCTTGGGAACGTGAACATATTGAAAAAGGCACTGATAATGCTTTCGGCTCATTGGGCTACATGGACCCCGAGTACAATAGAAGTGGTTACTTCACAGAAAAGTCAGATATATATTCGTTAGGTGTGGTTTTACTTGAAACATTGTGCGGAAGATTGGCGTGGGCAAAAGGATGTAAGGATCAATCTCAATCTTTAGTCCCTTTGGCTAAGAGGTACGATGGAGAAGGAAGACTTGATGAATTGGTGTTTCAGGGTATAAAGGAACAAATCGATCCTCAATCGTTGACTACATTTAAAGATGTTGCCCTTCGATGCTTAGATGATATTGGGGATCAGAGGCCAGAAGCAAGTGAGGTGGTCAGTCAACTTATGAGGGCATTGGAATTCCAAGTAAGTGTATTTGTGCTTTTACGATAATTAACAAGCTTCATTTCAAGCCATTCAGTAAAAAAATAGTTGGTAGGGTTTTCTAGATCGCATATTTTCAGCTTATGCTGAATAAAATGTGTTTGTAATAATAAGTGTCAACCCAAGCGCGTTTTGAGTTTCATTTTCTATTCACAACAAGCTTGAACGTACAAGTGATTTTTGTATCCAACCGCTTCAAAACACATTTTACTAAACACCTCTTTCTGTAAATATATATATATATATATGGAGTAATATAGAGGGAAACATTTTTTTGGTGGAAGAGGAAGCATTAATATTTATCATACAATATCTTACCTTCGACAATATAAATCAGAAAAAAGAAATGAAGTGAAATTTAGTAAAACTTAATCAGAATTGATTCTATGTAGGTCATAACATCAATTGATAAATACTAAATTCAAATTCCTTAAAATTCATTGCAGTCAATGTTAGTTAACATTCACGATGATAAATGTAAAAGTTATCAACTAATGTTATAAGTTAATATTCATCATCATGAATGTTAACTAACATTCACGATGATGAATGTTAACAATTTATTAAATTAAAATTCATCAAATAATGTTATTTCTTAAAAAGAAAATTCATTCGTAAATATATTCTTTATAGCATCGATTTTGATTAATATTAGCTGATAAAATAACTTTTTGTTGACATTTTGATTCTTAATGTAAGATGGTACGTGATAAATATTAACGCTTCCCTCATTCCTCCAAAAAAACACCACTTCACTCTGGATCATGTCCCGATATATATGTTAGGAAGTTTATGAGCCACAAACAACAACCGTATAACCACAAGTTATACCCCACAAGGATAAACGGATCAAACACAAAGAAAATACGTAATAAAGATTGTACGAGAATGTAAACGAACACACAGAATTAACGTGGTTATATCCAATCTACTTGATTGGTTTAATCCACGTCTAACTCGTTCACATGATCCGCTGTCGGTGCACCCTCAACCATCTTCGCATTCACCAACTATCGAACCAAGAAAACCTTATTCAAACCTAAGTGTTTCTCGTACATGATAGACAACCCCGTTATCACACCTATCGTCGTGATATTGTAGGGGACGTTCTTGGCCAAAGAAAGTCGAACCACCCAAGTGCCTGAGAATCCAACAATTCCCACTCCTCCTACTTTATCTCATTAGGTTTAATACCCAACAACGGTTGATATAATATTTTCTTATACAAACCAACCTCGCTTTGCATCTTCCAGAATCAAAATCACCGCCAACAAACTTATCAATCTTGACCTTGATTATGTATAAGAAACTAGTTAGGAATTTTATGAGCCACAACAAAAAACCTACAACAATTAATGGTTCAAACACAAAGCATATATGGAACAAAAATTGCACGAGAATGTAATCAAACACACGGAATTAACTTCGTTATATGCAATCTACTAGAATAATTTAATCAACGGCCAACTAGAGATAAATCTTATTCGTAAGTTAGGGTTTAGAAGATTAGGGGTTACAATATATACTGCACAAGATAAAACGAAACAAGTCCTTGTTGGCCAACTGAAGTACCCGCCTGGTACAGTAAACTACCCGCTCAGTACGCCTTGATCTAGCTGGGTACTCTCCTTTGCCAAATTTGTGTTCATAGACTCACCCATTATACGTGTCGGGTACCCCTAGTACCAGCCGGTTACACCTTGGCTCAGAATTTGACTTATTTGTTCGTTAGTCTTCACACCCAAAAATCTCTCACTTGAATATTCAACAACCCCAAAACTCTTAATCATTTATTGTCTCTTCAATAACACCCGTTCTAAGCTATTTACACCGCCAAAAAACCCATCCAGGACATGCTGCTCAACCTCAAAGGGTCGGAAAACTTTCAATACTAAGTTAACTGAACTACGTTACTAAGTTGGGACCAAGATCTCTATCTAGTTCAAGACCCTCTCATTTGTTCATGTGAATACCGATTAAAGCTCGACTCGACTCCAACAGCCTCATTGCACAAGCAACCCATCCATACAAAATTTTTTCCACAAGATGTTTCTTTCTAACAAAGAGATTACCACACACTAGAACAACCACATGAATAATACCATCAAGGTAGCACTACACCATCACACCCTTGATCATCCACTTAATCACTCTTGTTTTCACTGTTGGATCATTGACCACAAACGTGCGCATCATTTTGGACAAACAAAATTTTTCCCAATGAGCCAACTCATACGAATGTAATACCAAACTTGACTCTAGGAAAAGTATCTTAGTCACCCCACTCGGTCAGTCGCAACCGGGTTGCCATTGGAGATGATTAACTAAAGACTCAAAAACTCTAGTGGCATCGAGATGACAAATCAAATCCGTAGAAACCCCAAAACTCCCACTCATTTCAGTTCCTTCCGAACTCCCAATTGTTCCAGATCTCTCAACAACCTCATAAAGTTGAAGTTCACTAGGACATCCAGAACCTACACTTTTACCTAGCCATTCCTTGTTCGGAATCTTGACCATATGCAAGGTCCCCCGTTTGTACCTGCGAGCAATCACCAAACTACCATTGATAACCTTCCATTGTTGGTTGCCAAAACTGATTTGATAACGCTCATCATCCAACTGATCAAGCGTGATCAACCTCCTCTTGAGCTTGGGAATGAAACTCACATTCTTGAGAACCCAAACCGTACAAAGGTGAGTTTTGAGGACTACATCCCCAATACCCGCAACACCGAGTATTCTTCCATTTGCAAGATGAACACTACTAGAATAATACTTAAATTCCGTCATTTCTTCCAAGAATGGGATCGCATAACAATATGTACCCAATCCATTACCCAGGATTCGACAAGATTCTCCTTGCAAACCATTAACAAGTCAGTTTCTTCAGTCTTCGGGTTCACACTCGACTTACCAGTCGGACATTAATACCTAAAGTGACCCAGTTGCTTACAATTCCAACACAATGACATTTCTATTCTCCAATGAAACTCTCGTCCATCTCGATCTACTCATATTATGCCATATGCCTATCGCACTCAAAGTTGACCCTGAATACTCAGCGGATTTCTTCCTCTTAATCCCCTCACCGAGTATCAAATCATGGATCCCCTCAAACGTAAGCTTAGTAGTTCCAGACGAACTACTAAAGCTATAATCGTGTTGGACCAATTATCAGGTAACGAAAAAAAATATAAACAGTGTTTGTAGCTAATCCTCAAACTTAACCCTTACAGATCTTAACCTAGTCAAGATCGAGTTAAACTCGTTTACATGATCCGCGTCGATGCATCATCAACCATCTTCGCGTTCACCAACTGTCAAATCAAATCAAGAAAACCATATTCAAAGTTAAGGGTTTCTTGTACATGATAGACAACGTCGTTATCACACCCATAGTCATCGTTTTACCAATAATATTGTAGGTGACGTTCTTAGCCACAGAAAGTTAAACTACCAAAAGTGCCTGACAATCCAACAATGTCTACTTCTCCTGCTATATCTCATTAGGTAAAATACCCAAAAACGGTTGATATAATTTCTTCTGAATAAAAACATCCTCGATTTGCATATTTTAGAAACCGAAATCACTACTATCAAACTTATCAATCTTGACCTTGCTTATGTCCCCCATTGTTCCCAATAACTCGAATAACAAGTTCTAATACCACTTGTTAGGAATTTTATGAGCCACAAACAAGAACCATATAACCACAAGTTATATCCCACAACAATAAACGGATCAAACACAAAGCAAGTACATAATAAAGATTGTACGAGAATGTAAACGAACACACGAAATTAACATGGTTATATCCAATCTACTCGATTGATTTAATCCACAGCTAACTAGAGAGAAATCTTTTTAAAATTTTGTAGATTAAGGTTTAAAAGACTAGATGTCACAATGTATAGTGCACAAGATAAAAGGAAACAAGTCGTTGTAGGCCGACCTAAGTACCTGTCGAGTACAGTGTACTACCCGGGGGATATATTACACTACACGCCGGATACGCCTTGATCCAATAGGGTAGTCTCCTTCGTCAAATATTTGTTCATATACTCACCCATGCCTTGTACCCCTAGTAGCAGTCGTGTACTCTTCCAAACTCGGAATCTCAAACTTAGAACTTGACTCGTTTGTTCGTTTTTTGTTTAATCCTCACAACCAACAATATATGTGTATATTTATATAGGCGACAAATCAATTTAAGATTTGCAATTAGAAACCAGTTTTTGTTGGTTTAGTTTATCTTTCAATTTTCAAAATAAAATATCTCTTTTAATATAAAATGAAAATAAGGGAAAGGATCCATAGAGAAACTCCAAATCTTGGAGAATGAGAGATGTAAATCTTAGCCCTTGATTTTTCGTTAATAAATTTTTTTAATATTCATTTGTGATGAATGTTAAATTTTGAAATTATTTGAGATTTTTAAAATTCATTTATAATGAAATCAAGGGTTGAGATTTACTTCCCTCATTTCCTAATTTTTTTGCTTCCCTCTTGATCCCCACCCATGAAAATAATATATTAAATTTTATTTTATTTCAATTGTTTACTATACTTTATATTTATATATAGGAGGATTATGATATATGGGAGCCCAAGTTACCTAGAGACTATGAAGAAATACTTCGCTTCTCAAAAGTCGAAGAGATGTACAGGACGCACACCACAAAGAAAAAGGATATCTACAATTTACTCCGTGAAGGAATTCTCGTTCGAGATAGGGGCGTGGTAAATATTTCATTCTCATATCATACTAATTTTTGCATTTTACATTCAAAACATGCTATACACGTACTATGAAATATTTTAAGAACAAAAAGATCATTTTGGTTTGTCTGTTTACGTAAATGCACTTTTTCTTCATGATGGATACTCTGACATAAGTTTATATCTATCGGTTTGTGTAATTTTCAGAATTATTTTTTTATAAGAATCTTTAATCATAAAGTTTGCTCAAACGAAGATCCAAAAATATTAGATGTTTTCGGTTTGATATGTTTGTTTTATGTAACAGTTTTTATCACTTGGGAGTAATGGAGAAAAAAATTGCATGATATCAGCCAAAAAGTTCTCACAGAAAAACCGCAGGGCACTCAATTGGCGACACATTCCACAATCAAGGTTTCCTATTCTTTCTCTCTCTCTCTCTCTCTCTATATATATATATATATATATAGATCTTAACCATAACAAACATGACAAGCTTTTTAGGGCAACATGAAAAAATAACTAACTTAAAGTTAGTTGGAGACATATGTTAAGGATTCCATTTGAAGTTGTATCATGCATGATCAATTTATAGTTTCTTTGGTTAGGAGCTTCTCAATATCACTATTATTACAAGCTATTAAAACAAAGGAATTTAGTATACACTCCAATGTTATCAATAAACAGAAAAGTAAAATATCTGCAAATTTCAAAGTACTCTTGTCCGAATGAAACTACTATTCATTTCGGGTAAAAGACTATACATTGCAAAATGAGACGTGTTACAGGAAAGATATGTTGGGGTTAATATAAATTTGATTATCATATAATTATTGCAGGTTTGGAAATGTTGTCGAGATGTTAACCCTTTCGAATTTGAAGATCAACATCAAGACAAAAAATCGGTTTTTATCTTCTGGTGTCAACTATGGGGTTCATTTGGTCTTCAAATTTTGTAGTCCGAGACAACTTTCTAGAAAATCTATGTATGTGAACCTAACATACAAAATGCATGGTGAAACTTTCTATGCATATTTTGCAACTTGGAGAGACAAAGAGTGGATGATGATTGAATTATACCGGTTTTTGAATTCCAACGAACAAACTCATATTGAGGTCCTACTAGAAAGTTTTTCACGAAACTACTGTGGAAGCAATGCTATCTATATTGAAGGCATAGAGTTTCGTACCATCGACAATGTAAGTTTCTATGTACTCCTTAGTTTCCATTATTATATATTCTTTTGCTTATATCAAAAGTTGTGGTAGATGCATGAGTAACACGTTCATGCTTTGTATAATATGTTTATAACATGATCTTACAATTAACAGGTGAAAAATGAAGTCCATCTACAATTTCCGACCAACCCTATTTTATTTCTATTATATTTTATCTTTAAGAGAATTACCATTTTCCTTGTGGTTTTGGTAAGAAAACTCTTCGGTGACCAGATGTTTTTACTAAACAAAGTGGATGTGAATAGACATCTTATGCTTTCAGCGAAGGAAGTATTATACGACTCTTCTAATGTGAAGCTTTTTCGTTATTTGAAACTTGCAGGAGAGTTGAGGTTGGTTTGCTCTTTGAACAAAATTTATCGCATTGTCGACTCATTCTAACCTTCAAAATTCTCTTTTATAATTTCACATATTATATGTAAGAGAAATTTACTTGACGCTCACTTATCGGTACTCAAATAGTATCCTATACATGCAGACTAAAAGAGGTGATTGAGCTTTTACCGCAACAAGTATGTCATATCAAGTGCAAGATTGAAAGTCAAATGTTGTCACCAGGAACTGATTACACGTGTTACCTTGTATTCAAGCTTTCGGATAAGTGTCGGGGTTTGCATTGCCCCGTGAAAGTACGGAACATACTGCACTGGAACAACAAAGAAAATAGAATTATTTATTTTAGATCACCAAACCCATGGAATATACATGATAACATTTGGGTTCCAAAACAGAGGAAGGATGGATGGATGGAGGTTAGTGTGTGGAAATTCAACTCAACATCTCAACTTAGAAACGCTTGTATTCCTACGAATTTGAAACTGATAACGAATGAAGGAACTATGTCCGGCCTTATTGTATGTGGTCTCGAGATTCGGCCAATGTAAGAGTATATGTAGTAAAATCTCACCCATAGTGTGTTCAATGTAATCTAACTTAATTACAATCAATCTTGATTCTTCAAAACTAATGATGTGTTTGTTTTGATGGCTTGGGCTTTGGATTTTGGGTATTGAAGTAAGTATACAAAAGTACGTTGTTTTTTTCGGATTAATACACAGATTAATCATCGTACGTTATAAAAAAGTTTAACTTATTATCGAATTTTCATTTTATCAATTGAATTATTGTACATTTAAATAATTGATTTAAATGTTACTTAAATATCTAATCAATATCCACATTCCACGTCATTTAATGAATGACAAGTCAATAAACAAATTTGTCACTAATTATTATTGAATTTAATCTAATGATGAGTGGCGGAGTGTTATTTTTTTTAGTTAATGATGAATAAATTTCATTAGATTGGTTATTTTGGTGAATAATTTTTAAAAGTTAAATTATCTAATTGAATCGAAATGAAGATGGTTCATGTAAATAAACATTTGAGCAAAGTTTGATACCTTATCTGTTTATTAACCTTTTATACGTTAGATGTAACATTTTTTCCTTTTGCCAATCACTCGGCAACATGTTTCATCTATGTCTCTTTTTTTCTTTTTCTTTTATTTTTTTAATTTTTTATATTCTGATTAAATTATCTCCAATTTCAATTGCTCTGTTCCGTTAATATTATTATTTGAAACCTCTAGGTTGTATTAAGAAAGTCCTTAAGGTTTTGTGAGGTTTGGATTATCCTAACTACCCTTTATTTAACTAGTTTCTCATAGCAAAAGGAAATGTACGAACAATTATACATCACATGACATAATAACTGATTAAATTGAAATTGATCTGATATATTCCTATGAACTTATGAAGGAACTACGTCTGACCTTAATGTTGGTATCCCCAAGATTAGGCAAATGTAAGAGTATATGTCATAAAATCCGACCGATATTGTGTTCATTTTGATCATCCAACTTTTTTACAATGAATCTCGATTCTCCTTTACTCGATGCTTAGTTGGAACAATTTTTGTTTGGGAGATTATGCCTCATAAAACAATGCTAAGGTTTGTACTCTCTTATAACAAAAAAAAAAAAGAAAAATAGTTGTTGACTTGTTCGTATGGTCTTTGTATAATAAATAAATAATGCCATTAACGACAACAAATTATTGACTTGTTGATATTGTGTTCATTGTGATCAAAAGTGGTCGTGCAGTACAAGTCAGAATACTCCAATGAAGATGCTAACATTTGGATGATTCTGATAGGTTTAACTAGTTACAAGTGATATACAAGCTCAACTATTAATACTGGACTTCAACCATGAAGTCAAGTGTGTGAATCCTGAGTGATTTTATATTGTATTATCAGTGTATTGACATAAATATCATTACTTGTGACCAACTTTGTATTTGTTCTCAGCTAGTAAGGGTGTTCAAATTTGTACTTAATTGAGTTAGTTATTCCGCAACTGAATTGTAATTCTTTCATTCATTCAAGTAAAAGAATTATATTGAAAACTACTATATGTTCTCATTATAACCTTTTTGGTTACACTAATTCACAAGTTAATCAAAAGAAAGTGGTGTACTCACCTGTCACACCCTAATAAAATCATTTCACTTTTAAGTAAGGTGAAAGCACGGGGCGTGACGCGATCAATCAATAATCAATCAAGAGCGTATGATTATCACAAACATATACTTAGAATGCCAAAAATAATTTAAATTCGAGCATTACAAGTTCATTGAGTTCACAAGAATGATAACTGTTTAGCAAAACAACATGATTAATATTTTAATCATATAGAATATGTTCAATGTTTCAAAAGAAATGACATCCTATTCGTTGTGAGGAGCAAGGGTCTCAAATATGCATGCTAGTTCTTACTTCACTGCTGATTCCCTGAAAAACATAATTAAAATGATCAAAAATATTGTTGAGTGAAATCCACATGTTTAAGACTTTATAATTTAAACCAAGCGTTTAGTAAATATTTTGCAAATCATATTGTGCCATCCATGGCCAATAGTACGATGACTAACAAAAGTGGGAGGGATGTCATCCCAATAGTATTATTCGTATATTCTGTGGCTAGCGTCATCTCGCTAATGGTTACTATTTCTAGTCATAAGGATTCTATGCACTACAACTAATTTAACGTAGGTTCGCACAAGGATTAGTTGTCAGCTTTTTCAATCATCGCATGAAAACAGTTTGTATGTAAACAATGCATATGTTTTTCACCCCAAAGTTAGAAAGCACTAAAAAGCATTAAAATAGGGGCTGTGAACTTACCTGGTGAGTTGTGTGAGTGCCAGCGTTTTAAAAGAGTGTTTGCCCAAAGTAGCCTACTAGCGCCCTAAACGCATGAGGTCGTTTGTGTAAGTAGATAGCTAACCGCATATCTAGGTTTGTAAAAGTAGATGGTTATCCGCACATCGATGTCCGTAATAGTAAGTGGCTACCCGCACACCTAGGTTTGTATAAGTAGATAGCTACTCGGATATCTATATTCGTTTAAGTAGATGGCTACCGGCACATTTATGCTAGTTGTTCACTCAATTAGTAGGTTGAAAAAGTATTTCGTTTTCAAAAAGTGTATGGCCCGTTGGTGATGTTTTATTATAAGTCGTTGGCTCGTCCGTTTAATAAATACATACGTAAGTGATATATTTATAACGAGAAATGATAGTACGTATCGTTTATACTTAGATTTATACGCTTCTCAGAAACATATAAATTTTGTATTTATATATTTTTATATATATATTTAACTTTTCTAAAAGACTTTTTTTTAAACCTCGAACAAGGTTTACCCGTCCGGGTAGGACTAATCAAACCGAGTGACAAGTCACCTGTCCGGGTGATTAGCCAATAGAACTCTAGGTACCTTAATTCACCCGTCCGAGTAAGGCAAAAATCCGACCTTTTCCCTATTTTTCACAAAATGACTTCAAACATGATCAATTTTTGACATTCCAAACCAACTTTTTAGCATTTTAAGAAGATAAAACATGTTTCTAGTCCAAAATGTGAGTTTGAGGTTATGGCTTCTCGTTTTAAAACACTCGTTTCGTTTCCCATTTTAAAAGCCGTTTTGTGCTCGTTTAGCAACTCTTTCACTATTTTAATTATAATCTCGTCTTAACAATTTTAAAGCATCTCATTATGTATATATCACCAAATCATATATATTGGTACTCTTTTTAACTCAAATCTTGTTCTTGACCGTTTTAAACACATTTTAACTTGTTTTGAAGGTATAGTTTTATGAATCAACGTTTTAACATACATTTTTGTTGATTTTAACAAAGAGTGAACTTCTAGTATCTAGGCATTCAAAATAAAGTAAATGACAAGATCAAAAAGGAAGAGTTCTCCTTACAATGTTCTTGGATGGAAAAATATAAAAGAATAAGAAGAGAACTTGAAATCTTGAATGCTTCATCCAAAATCCTTTTAAAAAAATCTACTAGTTTTCCTTAATGTTGATGTGATTCTCAAGATTATGAGATCACAAGAACCCAATGATGTTTAAGAGCTCAAAAGATGGTGAAAAATGATATATAAAGATAGTGGTTCATGGTGGTTTGTGGTGGTTTTATGGTGGTTGTTCTTGGAAAATGATGAAGATGATGAGGGATGGTGATCATGGTGATGTAATGTGAGAGGGAAATGAGGGAGTGCAGATTTTTGAAGTGTGAAGTGTGTGTTTTTTTCTTGTAAGTAGCTCACCACTTGAGTGGATAACAAGTGGGCAAGTTAACTCTAGCATGACAAGTGATGGGGAGGTTGGAGTGTGAAAGCAAGTAAGTAAGAAAGGAGGACAACTTGTGGATGAGAGGTTGTTTGGGGAGGAGTGAATCGTACACAAGAAGGGAAGGAAGGAAAATCTGGCCACTTTGATTTTTTTGACCTATAAAGCCTTCTTCCTTGGAATCAACTTCATGATTTAAGCTACTTAGTGTTTCGTTTAAGTGCTTAGTTTAAGTAGGTGATTAAATTAGATGTAGGTTAGGTAATTAGGGTTAAATTAGGGAGATTAAGGGAGGTTAGAATATTGTTAGTCAATTTCAAATCATTCGTAAATTATCGATGTTTCATTCAGTTAATCATGTAGTTGGATGTTTCACAAGTTGTTGATTCAAGCAGTTATAAGTTGTTCTTGAGAAGACATTTAACGATTGTAAGTCCATTTGTTTCCTTAGATCAGGATCAATGATCTCATCTAATTCTTCCTTTGCACCATTGTTTTTAATCATTGGTTTCCTCCCGCAAAGGACATCAAACAATAACACCCCGAAAGAGTAAACATCATATTTGGGTGTCATACTTTTGGTGTCGAAGTAGCAAGAGAAGAAAAGGCAATGCCTCCAACTTTGACGATATTTTATGGAAATTTCAAAACCCAATATCTTAGGTTCCTAATCTTTATCTAAAAATATGTTAGAGCTATTGATGTCATATGACATCATAATGGATTTAACTCAATGCACGTGCAACACCTAAACATATTTGCAGTCTTTGGAACCATGTTAGAGTTGGATCACTTAGATGTTGGTTGAGAGTTCCATGAACTGCATAATCGTAAACGATAATCTTCTTATCTTTATAGTCACAAAATCCAATAATAAAGTATTAGAGATGATATTTCTAAGCTTGAGACTAGATAGCACGGATACCCAAAAAATTGAATATGTAAAATAAATATCAAAACCCTATCCAAAGTTTTGGATATCAGAAACTCGGATACTTGAATTGTCAGATACTTGAATTGTCAGATACTATAGTGGGTTATCCGATATTCAATCTATCTATATAAGTGTGAGTACACAAATTTATTAAATAGTTAAAAATTTAAGTAATTTATGCATAGTAAGCTTAAATCCATCTATCTTTAAGCCCTAATATTAAAGCTTTCTTTTGATTTTCGATCCATCTACTTAAACGAACATAGATATTCGAGTAGCTATCTACTTATACAAACCTAGGTGTGCGGATAGACACTTACTATTTCGGACATCGATGTGCGGATAGCCATCTACTTTTACAAACCTAGATATGCGGTTAGCTATCTACTTACACAAACGACCTCATGCGTTTAGGGCGCTAGTAGGCTACTTTGGGCAAACACTCTTTTAAAACGCTAGCACTCACACAACTCACCAGGTAAGTTCACAGCCCATATTTTACTGTTTTTTAGTGCTTTCTAACTTTGGGGTGAAAAACATAAGTATTGTTTACATACAAACTGTTTTCATGCGATGATTGAAAAAACTGACAACGAATCCTTGTGCGAACCTACATTAAATTAGTTGTAGTGCATAGAAGTCCTTATGACTATAAACAGTAACCATTATCAAGATTACGCTAGCCACAGAATATACGAATAATACTATTGGGATGACATCCCTCAAACTTTTGTTAGTCATGCTAATTGCCGATAGGATGTCGAGATGAGGAGCGTATATATTAATTGTCCAAGGCAAATGATTCACAAACATTCATGGTTTGGTTATAGGCCTAGGTGTCGGCACTTTAATTTGTAAGGTCTGGCTAACCTTCGGGGATCCCCGTCAGCTATTTATTGTTTTAAACTATATATCATCGTACTATTGGCCATTGATGACACAATCTGATTTGCAAAATATTTACTAAACGCTTGGTTTAAATTATAGAGTCTTAAACATGTGGATTTCACTCAAAAATTTTGTTGATCCTTTTAATTATGTTTTTCAGGGAATCAGCAGTGAAGTAAGAACCAACATGCATATTTGAGACCCTTGCTCCTCACAACGAATAGGATGTCATTTCTTTTGATACATTGAACATATTCTATATGATTAAAATGTTAAAAACAGTTATCATTCTTGTGCACTCAATGAACTTGTAATGCTCGAATTTAAATTATTTTTGGCATTCTAAGTATATGTTTGTGATAATCATACGCTCTTGATTGATTATTGATTGATCGCGTCACGCCCCGTGCTTTCACCTTACTTAAACGTGAAATGATTTTATTAGGGTGTGACAGGTGTGTACACCGCTTTCTTTTGATTAACTTGTAAATTAGTGTAACCAAAAAGGTTATAATGAGAACATATAGTAGTTTTCAATATAATTCTTTTACTTGAATGAATGAAAGAATTACAAGTCAGTTGCGGAATAACTAACTCAATTAAGTACAAATTTGAACACTCTTACTAGCTGAAAACAAACACAAAGTTGGTCACAAGTAATGATCTTATGTCAATACACTGATAATACAATATAAAATCACTCAGGATTCACACACTTGACTTCATGGTTGAAGTCCAGTATTAATAGTTGAGCTTGTATATCACTTGTAACTAGTTAAACCTATCAGAATCATCCAAATGTTAGCATCTTCATTGGAGTATTCTGGACATGTCAAAAAGTGTGTTTTGACTTGTACTGCACAACCACTTTTGATGTCTGCACAGCTGTCAAATATTACACTACATATCTTGTTTTATTGACTGATATTGATAAGGAAACATTTTGGTGCACAAAAGGCCATGGTTTGCAGGTGTGTACAATATATAATATCTGAAGATGTCATTTGAAGATACATAGATGTCTCAAAGTGTTGTTAACACATTAAATTAAATTTGCATAAGTAAAATGCTCTTCAATCTCTGTGCTGGTTAAGAGTAGACTTTAATTCCACTACTAGGACTTCAATCTTCAATCATAGCTCTATCTTGACTTGGTAAAACATCATCAGTACATAAATGAACTTCATAAAGAATGAGATGTAATTGTTGTAATAGTATTTATTCTCTGTACTAGCTATGCATGCAGTCTTCTATGTGTTGGGTGAACTAACACAGAAAATCCTTTGCAATTAGCATACATACATACGTTGCACCAAATTGAATAATCTCTATGCTGGATGTAAGGTCACTAGATCTTGGTTCGATAACGGATTATCTTTAGGTATTGAGGTGCGGAATCCCTCAATACTTAAGGTTTATGCTTATATAACGTTACTATCAATTAAAGGGCTTTGTTTTGATTATTAACAAAGTTAATCACTCAAAACCGAGCCTTTAATACTATAATAATGATATCTGCACGAAAAACGAGGAGAGAATATTTAATATTTGCTGTGTGTAAAATCTGGCACGGATTTCTAGATCTCTCTTTTATAAATGAGCAGCAATAAAGTATTTATATCTGGTTCAACTCGCAGGCCATGGGCCTTGCGAGTTGACTCAACTCGCAGCCCATGGGCCTGCGAGTCCATATAGCATTGCGAGCCCAGTTCTCAACTCGCAGGTGAGACCTGCGAGTCCAGATGGTCTACGAACTGAGATTTCAGCTCGCAAGTCTTGTTGACTTGCGAGTTGACTTCTCAATTCGCGATTTTGACTTTAACTTGAAATCGATAGTTGTCCAATAACATTTAACAAATAATAATAACAAGTTAATATCATATATTTACGAGTCTAAACCAATTATACAAGTTTGACAATAAATACACTAGTCATATTCAAGCTAGATCTGTTGTCACAATAACATGTCCCAACACTGGATAGGTTGACCATAACTTTAGTGTTAAATACAAGTTATTTTCATCATAAAATTAATAGAAGATATCATGCCTCAACAGAGACCTAGCCACATTAAGCAGGTGTATGTGTTTCCTCTCTACTACTCCATTTTGTTGAGGGGTATAAACAATAGAGGTCTAATGTATGATTCCCTTTGATTTATAAAATTGTGTCATTCTGTTAAGACAAACTCCAACCCATTATCACTTTTGAAGTTGTTAAGTAATAATCACTCCTATGATGATTTCATGATGACAATAACTCCATGAAGATACAAGTGTTATGGGATTACTTCCTTCAGCAGTAAAATACGTTTTGGATAAGCCAAGTCTTCTGTATGCTGGTTGCAAAGGAATTACTGTTCATCAGTTTACCCAGTAGACATAACTGTTAGTTCACCCAGCAGACAGAAATGTTATGAAGAATAACCAGCTCATACAAGCTTAATGTATTATATGATACACATCATTTAAGTATCCTTCAGTCATGTTATGAAGACCTTCCTTGTTAGTCAAGATCAAGTTTGAACTTTGGACTGAAGACCCAGCATTGAGTTTACTGTTCCTGTTCACCGAGCACAGAGACTGAAGAACACTTGAGTTATCACAAACTCAAGTGATCATGCTTTTAACATTTAGGGAATGTATGTGTATAACAGAATGGCATCTTCAGAGGTTGTACTCAATGTATATACCTGCTCTTCTTGGCTGCTTATGCACATTATGTTTCCTTATCATGGTCAGCCTACAAGACAAGAATGCAGTGTACTTTCTGACAGACTGCCAGACCTGGTCGTGCAGAATTCATCAGAACACACAAGCAAGCATGTCTGAAGTCAACCAATGAAGATGAAGACATCTGGAAGACATTCATTGGCTGATCAAGTTTCAAGCATCACACAAGCTCTACTATAAATATCAGACTTGGGTTACAAAGCCCAAGTGTGAGTGAATCAGTGGAAATTCTTAGTGAATTAAATATAGTCGATAGAGCATTTGTGTTAGCAGAATCATATTATTTGTAATCAGCTTTGAGTCTGTTCTCAGCTGGTTTTAGTGATAGGACTTTGTATTCAATTAAGTTAGATATTCCGCATCTAACTTGTAATTCTTTGATTTATCGAAATAAAAGAATTATTTGAAAAACCTCTATATGTTCTTATCATACAACTAAGTCTGATTCACAATTTCAATTAAGAAAACGAAAAACTTGTATTCACCCCCCCCCCCCCCCCCCCGCCCCCTCTACAACATTGTTGTTAACCTTTGCGACCAACAGAAGCATATTAAAGAAAGTTTCAATACTAGAAAACACTTCATCCTTTCTTTTCAAAAGATAAACCCAAATTGCTCTTGTTATGTCATTTATCACAGTTAAGAAAATCTAAAACCTTCTCTACTTTTAACTTTATAAGGTCCCATACATCCGGATGTATTAGATCTCCAAGTCTGATGGACTTGTGTTCACTCAAAGGAAAGTGATATCTAGTTTGTTTAGCCTGATGACATATGTCACAAGGATATTTAAACTCAATTTTAGCCTCCCTTTTAAAACATGTAAGACTTGGTCTGCAGGATGACCAAGTCTGCTATGTCACAGATTCCTCAAAGACACATTACTAGCATGATTACTCCTAAGTAAACACTTACTTCTCTCAACTTGGTCAATGAAATAAAGACCACTCTCACTACCAGTCCCCAGGACTTTCCTTGACACCAAGTCCTGTATATAACACCTTTTATCATCAAACCCAACAAAGTATTTTTTTATCCTTAGCAAATTTATATTTATGAACAGACAACAAGTTTGCACAATAATTAGGAACTACAAGAACATCACTTAGTACAATAGCATTTGATAATTTTTAAGTTCCAATTTTAAGAATTTGAGCTTCTGTTCCATTTGGATGTCCTAGTGTTTAACAAAGATCGGAAATATCAACAATAGAGAAACACAGCGGAAGACTATTGTTCGCCACGTACAACCTTCAATTACAGAAAAACATGAAATCTTTCAAAACTAGGGTTTCACACAAAACGCTCCGAGAAATAAGAAGCACCAAAAACGAACCCAGATCTAGCTTGTACAGACCATTTACCTTCAAGAACCAATTAATAACTGCTTCAAACAAGAAAACCCTAAATGATGAGAAAATCGACAATATAACATATCCTAAACTAGATTCAACAAATAATCAATATCAAGAGTCGAATGGCTCTGATAGCATGACAAAACTATAAGATCGACACAAGAAGAAGATATACCAAAACTATCTCATGTAGATTCAAATAAAGAAACAACCAAGATCAAAAATCAATGTATACTTACAACTGAAATCTCACATACAACATCAGTTAGTCAACTCTCAATCTTTGTAATAATCATCAATAACAAACGAATATGAAACAAGAAGAGAACAAGCAAACCCTAATCGAACTAGAGAGAGAATACAAAAAATAATATTGAATGCCTGAATGATAATGAAACATATAATTAATAAAATCTATTTATATTTATACTTTATACAGAAATTGCAAGTAAGTCCCTGCAGATTCTGTTTCTCACATCTAGCCTCTTGAACTCCTGAAAACTTGTCAAAAAACAATACCAAAATACAAATAGATATAACTAACCTAACCAAACCATTTTATAACTTACCAACACATATTCCATTTTAGATTCACCTCCATATTATTTAATACTATCTATAATGACCATGATGATTGCTTTCAATTTTAGCTTTTTTGTGCTTTATCATAATAAATTGATCTGGGTACCGATCGTTATTTGTGTAGTTGCTGCAGTAGCAGTTTTTTTGTACGCTAAACTGCAGTATCCTCTTTCGGTCGATGTGTATCGCTCAATTTATGGTTCCAGGTATATCTTTAAGCCAAAGAAATATATGCTTTACAATCAGAGCCCGATGTTCTATCTATATATCATCCCTGTCTATTGTTCTGATTGTAAAATTTAATTTGAATGTGCTTTTACAGCGTTATCTATGCAGACAATGAAAATGTGTACTTATCCTTTTTTTATTCTATATTTTTTAAATATGGTGGTTATAGTACCATCCTGCAGATTTTTTTCCTTTCGTTCTCTAGCATAGGATACTTTAGTTATTTTATGGTTTAATTGTCTAAAAACAAGAAGTACGTTTTATACTTTGTCCCTTTTCATTCTCACAATACGTAACTAGGAAAATGGGTAAAATGATTACTAGACACTCACAATTGCACATAAATCGTCAAATTGAAGTGTTGGAGGCTAAAGAAGAAATCATTATCTCTTGATAGTATCTTGTAAATAAACTAGGATACAAATTAGGACAGGGTATAGAGGGTCTTTGCCACCATAATCAATGTTTTCTTCGTTGTTTGTTATCACACACTACATTTGGGAATAAATGAATTTTCTTCTAAAATTCTACCTTTTATATAAATGTGGTTCACGTGAAAAGGATGTTTTTGTAGGAAGTAGAAAAAGTCAATGAGAAAGGGGGTTGAGTTCTGAGAATGAAAATTTTTAGTGAAAATGAAGGAATAAATCATAGTCATCTACTTTGCGAAACCTAATTTTCCCTTCAAATTAAATATCTCACAAACGGTTAATCAAAAAATTATAAAAATTGCACCATAAAAATCAGCGTTATTTTCTCTACGATTAGACATACCTCATAATATACTTTCAACGAATTTTTTTTTTTTTAGTTCAAAACCGGTAACACATGTGTTAGAAACCACTAACACATGTGTTACCAGCAACTAACACATGTGTTAGACGCGAGTAACACATATGTTATCAATAACACCAGCAACTAACACATGTGTTATAAGTTTTCGAAACCTACCAAAAAATGGAAAAAAAAAGTACTTCGAAACTATATTTTGTGAGATATCTAATCGAAAAGAAAAAAATGATAATTTTTACGGTGCAATTTTTATATTTTTTTGATTAGTCGTTTGTGAGATATTCAATTTTTAAAATTGTTGGGGTATTATTATCTTGATGAAATGGATAGTTGAGATTGATTATTCCATTCTCACACATAAACTTATTTTAATTTGAACTTAATTATAAGGAAGTGACAAGTGTATTTCTCATTCCCTCCCAATTTCTCCTTATATCTTCTTCCATTTTTTCTTCGTTTTCTAAACATTTTTATTCGTTTTTAATTCGTTTTTTTCGTTTTTTTTTTTTTTACTTTTTTCATTTTTTTAACGTTTTTGAGAAAACGTAGAATGAAAAGATGTAAAAAATAAAAATCAGAAAAGAAAAACAACAAAAATTAAATTAAAAAGTGAAAATAAAATTAAAAAAAAAAAAAAAAAAAGAAGTAAAAAATGATGAAAAGAAATGAAAAGACTGTTAGTAACTTTGGTCCCCTACATTCAACATTAATTCGTTATTTCTGACTTAAATCCAATAACTTTTACATTTTATTACAACTCGACCACTTTTAACTTCTTGGTTCAAGTGCAATATAGCATAATTGACTTATTAACTTAACTAACATTATTATAATGATAAGGTTTATGAAGTGTTACACCATATCGACAACTCCTTTTTATGCCAAGAGATGCAAGTTCAATTCATCGGATGACTTTGAATCTCTCTCTATAGTTCCCATTTTCAATCTATATGCATTCAGTTCCATAATAATGTAGCAGGTGATGATAAATACATCCACGTGGCATGCATATATTACCCTTTTATCAATTGAAGTATTTTTCCATTTATATAGTTTTCATCTCTCAGGTCTCGATCCTTCGTTAAGACAATCTACAATCATATGCTTCAAAATCGCATTTTTCTTCCAATTTAAAGTTTAAAATAAAAACAATTTCTCCAACCAGTCTCTCATAGTTAGAGAAATTTGTAGAGTATGGTATATACTACTCCTTACTTAAAGTGATACTGTTCACTACTCCTAGTGTCTTATTATATAGTTCAACCATTATATATTTAAGTTATCTCAAATACTGTTATGCTTATATAAAAGAAAAATAAATATGCATGATACAAATATGCATAACCGATAAAAACTAAAGTTAAACTATCCAATAAAATTAAATTAAATATAATTACATTAGAACGGATTGAAAATGGAATTGTATGAAATTATAAAACACGAACGCAGGTACATCCTATTTGACATAAAACACTACAATTAATAAAACTAAATTAATAGTTTGAAGTTAATTTAATTAGATATGATATAACTAATTATCTCGAATTTGTTGCTTTTACACATGCAAATTTGAAGCAAAGAAGTTCATGATGAACTTCGAAATGCACTAGTTAAGCATCTATGGAAAAAGTTATACAATTAAAAAAGTAAAATTTTTAATAAAAATGTTACCCTAATTATATGTTATAAATGTTTGATGAATGGATAAACTGTATTTGTCACATTTTATTTACATATATTTTATTTGTTAATTATTCTATTATTAGTTTGATTACGTTATAAGATTACTCACTTATACTCAAAAGATGCTATTTATTTTTTTATATATTTGGAGTTGAGAAGATGAAAATGACTAACTTCTAATTTCTTCTTCTTCTTTCTTTTTTCCTTCTTATTTTTATTTATTTGTCTTTTATCTATTTGAATAATAGACTTCTTCATTTGAAACAAGGTAGATTGTATGTGTATTGATGATATCAATTTTTCTTTTTCTTCCATCCGTCATAAGAGATTAAAAAAATTTAGGTTTCTTTTAACAATTAAAGCCATTGAAGACTAAATGGAATTTTTAATTTATCAATCGAAAGCAACGAAGATAGATTTTAAATTCGGGGGTTTTAGATAAAATCATATGAAAGATCTTTGAGGTTTGTATACACATATTTTGATTTCGTTTAATTTACAACACCACCACCCAACGAAAGTGTGACTTTCAAAAAAAAAATACACAATTTAAAGTAAACGGTGATTTAATCCGAGTTGAAAGTAAAAAAGATGTAAAATTTTAAATTTTCTTTTAAAAAAATCAATTCAAAACAGTTTTAGTTCCCGATTCGACCCGTGAACTGGCTAGTTGATGGCTCATCAAACTTAACCTAAAACCGGTTTACAACTGGTCAAATTCCTATTTTTTTTATACAATTGATTGGACCTATTTTCAAAATATTTCTTAGACCCTCTAACTCTAGAAAATGGAAAACATTCGTGAATAATAACATAGAGAACATGATTATAACTCAAATCAAAATAAAGAAACTTGATGACTACTTCTTTTAACTAGTTGCAAACTTGACTCCTTTAACTATCATACATTTAAATCTGCTCATCTCCTGCCGTGATTTTGCTTCAAGTAAGATTGCATCAAGAAGCAAACAAATCGAATGAATTTCTTTGTAGGGTTCTGTCAGTAACAGCCTTAAAAATAACATCAAAGGTAAAAAAATTTAAAAAGGGTAGTTTGGTCATTTGATTTGATAAGTAACTTTTTACGGATAATCATATTACCTGATATATCTAGTTTTATACATATAATGTAAAAATAAATAGTTTTGTTAAGACAATGCAGTTAATTTTGTTACGTATAAATTATGAAGGATAACGCCTAATTAAGTTATTAACAAGCACTTAACCCATATATATATATATATATATATATAACCCCTCTTGTATGTAAATCGTTGAGACATGTATTTAATAGAAAATTCTCTCAGATTTTGTCACGTGAAGTAAACCAATCTTCATGATCGGAGATTAAAAATAACCACATAATATTCTATGTTCATATTGTTCGTGTGTAATCGTTGACTGTGTTGCTTGTTTTTATTTTTCATATATTATAGCACACGGAGTGGTTCGGAACGTGCCCGTTCTTGGGCCAGAACGTTGTTCCCCACTCCGGGGCAGCGTTCCCGGCTGCGTTCCGGGCACAGCGTCCCCCCGACGTTGTGTTTCGGATTTCAAAATTTTTTTTTTTTTTAAATCAGTTTAAGTTTTTAAAAAAAAAAATTTAAAATAACGGATATATAGCCGTTTTTTCAAAAAAAAAAAAAATTTAAACCCTATTCTCTATTTATAAATAAAACACTTTCAACACAATTTTAAACACACCAAAACATTCTTTCTTATCTACAATACATTTAAAAACTCTACCATTCTATATAATTCATCACTTTCTCATCTACAACACCCTCAATTATTCAAAAACACACACCATTCATCACTTTCATCACCATGTCAAACAACCAAAACAACTAAACCAATCCATTCAACCTACAATCTCAATGGAACCCTTTACAATATACAACACCAAACCCACAATCCGACATACCCAATTTCGGCATTCTATATACACCCACTTTTCCCACTCCATTTCAATCATCATCCTCTCATACTACTCAATACTCATCCGATCATTTTCAAGCCTTCCTATTGTGGCAACAACAACAACAATACACACCCTTCACCAACAACAAGAACAACACTTGGTTGAAGACGAGGTTCCGACGCCCACATCCCGTAGAAGTAGAAACAAAAAAGGAAAACAAGTGGCCGAGGAATCATCACAATCGAGGCCAAAAAAGGTTTACAACAACGTGTCCGGTTGGGAACCCTCGGACGAGCTTCGGTTGGCTCAAAGTTGGGTTGCGGTTTCCGAAGATTCAAACCGTGGAAACGCGCAAACGGGCGACTCTTTTTGGTATCTTGTTATGAACGAGTACCACGGCCGCAACCCTCCTTTTACCCGCACCAAAGACGCGCTGACATCAAAATGGAAGAAACTCAACGCGGATTGTCAAAGGTGGGGAGGCATATGGAACCGGCTCAGCTCGCAATGAAGAAGCGGCGAAGATGACGACGACTTTCGGATTCGGGCGGAGGCGCAATTTAAGAATGAAACGCTCAAAACTTCTAAAAGTTTTCAAGCGTGGAACTTCTTAAAGGACCGCCAAAAGTGGTTAACTCCTGATCCCATTGTAGTCGGACGGCGAAACGTTCCAAAACGCCGCGAGACGGTTCAACTTGACGAGTTGGACTTGGACGAGGAACCGGAGGACAACCCGAACGCCACGCTATTCGATAGTGATGTATTCCAACGTCCACGGGGAAAAGCTAGGAAAGCAAAATCCCAAAAGACCACATCCGGTTCCAACTCTTCGACTCGCACTTCATTTGACGAGTCTCTCGCCGGCACCTTTGAAAGCCTTCGTTCCGACAAGCAAGCCTACTATCGGAATAAAGATTTGGAAACACAACTTCGAATCTTGGCTATGTCGACGGACGGGTTGTCGGGACGAGACAAACAAATAATAGAAAAACAAAAGGCGAAGATTCGGGAAAAGTTTGATTTGGAGGAACCGGCGGACGAGGCACCGGAGGACACGGATTTGGACTAGTTCGTTATTTTATTTCTAGTACTTGTTCTTTATTTTAATTTTTAGGAATTGTAATTGTTATTTAAATTTTTAGGATTTGTAATCGTAATTTAAATTTTTAGGATTTGTAATTTTATTTTTTAATGAACTTATTTATTTTATTTAAATTAATTTGTTATTTATATATATTTATTATATTATTTGAATTTTCTGACAAATAAAAAAATTAAAAAGAAATTCATGAACACTGTCCTGAACACTGTTCCCACTACCACCTTTTTCAGCAACAGTGTTCTGAAACACTGTTGCTGAACACTGTGACACAAGGATCACCACTCTTTGTGCTCTTATCCGTTTATTTTCGGTGTTATAACCACGTTAACATGTCCATTGTTTGGATTTATTTTTTAACAACTGATATTTAATCCAAGAACACCTTTCGAAAGTCCAATAACTGCTTCTGAGGTGCATTATGGATCTTTGGGGAAGATGAGAACAATAACACGACATGACTTCCTTCCATTTCACCCACATTCTTTACTGTAAGCACAACATCAAACACTAATTTCCTACAAATGTGCTCCGCTACATCCATTGACTTACAATTAGATGACGAGCAAAATTAAAAATCATTCCTCGTGAGACACATTAAAACTTATGGCGCACCCAGGAAGAATCTTTCAAGATACAAGGCTCTAAGTTGGGAACAATGATGTGATTTTATTCTTGTTAAATAGGCTTGATGTAATCTTGGTTTTTCATTTGGTGTTTGTAATTTTTCGAATATTACAACGGTTTGTTGTCTTACTAGTTTAATGGCAATTTGATTTGGTCGGTCGTTAAAAAAAAACAACAACTGATATTTAATGCCATAAATTCCTTTCACGATCAATGATTAGGTCCGGGGATATTTGCATTGTCTTTTTTACTTTAATATAAATATAAAATATAAATAAATATAATATCATTGTTTCTTGGTTAGAAGTTTTAAGGTGCATCTCTTTTTGCGCTTTTGCTCAAGTCCGGTTTGATCATTTTTGAGTGGCTTCTTTAATTTAATTGCTTTTACCTCATCCTTCTTGACGTGATTTCTTTTCAATATAATTTGCACTTTCAAAGAAGAGTAAGAAAGTTCGTTATAAGAGCAAGTTTAATATATGTACTATTTTAGAGTAGTAAATTATATCATTTTAGTGCAAAAGAACTTTATTAAAAAAAGTTATACTCACATTGAAAAAAAGTTGCTCTAATGTGTTACATTAAATCTTTTAAATTGATTTAAAACATACAATTAAACAAAATAGTATTATAATTATAATGTTTGTATAATTATTAAATTCTCATAATAAAGATAATGATAATAATTATATTTACGGATTTTAAAAATATAAATGAAGATTTTATAAAAACTATAGAGTTTTTTTAAATTAATATGATAGCGAATGTTATGTTTAAGTAATTTTAAAAATATTAATTATTTTAGAAATAATGCATTATATAAATACATTTTCATTCTAATATTGAAGATGTTCTATGAATGAAAAAAATAGACATTTTAAAGGTTTGTAAATGGATAAAGAATAGAGAGGAGAAAAAGAAGAAGCAGAAATCGAGAGAATCAGAGAATGGAGAAGTAGTTGCAATAAAGTTAAACAAAAAGTAAGGGTAATATGGTCATAACACACATATTATATTTGTGGTGTAAACGCATCAAAAGTTTTGTTGGGGTATATTTTATTCATCTTGCTCACTTCTTATAATTATTAAACTCTGACCTTGTCTGTTTCCCACGTTCACAAGCAACCCCACCAAGACTTTTGAATGAACGAAGACTTCTGAATACACGAAGACTTTTGACCTACAGTTATGCTGTATAATTATTTGTACAAACGAGCATTTTTGACCCGCGCGTTGCGGCGGAACGATAATATATGCCGCATATGATAACTATATTAATATACAATTTAAGAATCAACGTATTAAGACACACTGTTTCGTATATAGTTAAATTTAAACATTCGTATATAGTAATAGAAGATATACATGTTTTAGTTATATTGAACTTCTTTTAACTTTCATATATCCAAGGAAGATATTGTGGGTTTAATCCCTTTCATTCTAGCACTTGTTCAGATATATTGGTTTCTGCTGAACACATGTTTTTTACTTATATCTAATCTAAATAACTTTATGATCACAGAAAAAATAACAACATATTTACTACTTACGTGTGTGCAAATGTATATAAAGATGTATACATCTAAGTTTATAACCACATAACTGATTTTTTGTTTTGTTTTTGTATTGATAGAGATATATGTTTATGACATTATTATAGATTTGGTAAGCATAACAATTAGGTAACCAACTTTTATTGTAAAGCAATAAAGGGAAGTTGTTCAATAAATATAAGTTCGAATTAGATTAAATCGACTCAATCGTTTTTTAATTAATGTGTATTAATTCTTATTTAAATTGACATAACATTTATTCAAGAAGCTAAAGTATTTATAAATACAATAGTAAACATAATAATTCTTTAATTAATTTCTATTAATTGAAATATCTATTTATATAATATATATATATATATATATTGAAAAGAGGTAAAATAACTATTCATTGAATAGTTATTTACCTCCTGGTAAATACTAGGGCTTTCTAATTACTTTAGAAAATGATATACTTCGTATTTATCATCATCGACTAATGTTACAAACCTACTATTATTAGTTACGTTAAGTACTTTCTTCGTGTGAAAATAAGCGTTTTTTAGAAAAGTGACATACAATTTTAAAAAAATACAACTATTTCATCGTTTAATATTCAATTTAATCTCCGTTTTTCTTTCAAATACTCAGTTTTTCAGAAAAAATGCCAGTGAAAGGTATTATGTTAAGATTGGCACTCTACGAATATTTACTTTTAGACATTCTTAAAAAAAAATTAAACACTTATTTTGAAGCATAAAAAATATAACTAAATTCAAATAACAATAAAAATGTAAAGAGTAAGTCTCTCTAGAAAAAAATTAATAGTCAACGTCATCTTATGGGTCATCATATCACGTATAATATTAATAGTATAAGCGAATGTATTCCTCTCTTTTAGTATAAATAGATTCATCTCCCATTTGTAATCACATATTCACATTCAAAATGTCTGGAGCTCCATCTTTCTCAGACATGTGGAAGCCTGGCTCTTCTGCTTCATCCAATAATAGTAACAGTAATAGTAATAATCGTAGCAGTAAACCGGTCTCCTTTCATCGTCCGATACAACAAAAACCACCATCGCATCAAGATGTCGATCCACGTGCAAAGAAGTCGGACGTCAAGTCGGGTCAAGCTGGAGATCCTGCTAAGCCGTTGTCAATTGGTGATGTTACTACTCATGTTAACAATGATTAAGGATATCTTATTTATCAAGTTTCATCGTTTGTAATCTTCATTTAAGTAGTTCTTAATTCTCTCTTTGTGATGTGTTTGATTGCAAGTTTGGGATGTTACAAGAATCTTGTTTTGTACTTCTTGAATCCACTAAATATGTTTAGTTATTGTTTTATGGTGATCAAACTAATAAATCAATAATCATGTTCATGATAAATTAGTTTGTACTATTTGGATCAAAAGTCACATGTTAATCTTGAGTTGACTTTTGAAAAAATATTGGATTGTTTTGCCCTTTTTAAATCTTATTTAACAATTGAAGAATTATAGATGGATTTTTTATTACTGATTTTAATCAAGATCTTATAAGAAAGTTTAATTTCTCGGAGATAGAAAGAGTTGTTTGGCAAATTATTGAGAAATCTCCCAATCTTTGACACAGCTAGCGAAGAACAACTTATTTGTCAAGTAGAGGGATGAATATTTCCTTGAACTTGCAGCTAGATATGATCTTGAGATACCAAAGGGTCGGTCCTATCGATACGAGATGAACCTTTTAACTAAGAGATTGGAGTTTAACTCTCATTTGAAACAACAAGTTGTTAATATTCATAATGGTTGTACATAGTATATTTGTCAAATTGTAAGTTTGCCGTTTTAAAAAAAAATAATAAAAAAATATCTGATTTTGAAATAAACGAAATGTGAGTTGAAGTGCTTGAAATGATGAAACACTTTATTTCATCGAATAATTTATCAACAAAATTGAACACTGTTCTTTAGAAGTATACAACATGAAACCATGAAAAAGTATATTAACAGACATATGAACAAACCGCGAATGTCTGATATGAACTTTTATACATAAAACACTCCATAGATGGAAGACATACATGCCAACGAGATGAGCAGCGAAGCATATTGATATATTTGAAGTGTTTCACTACTCTTTGATTAAGTTTTAATTGTATGCGCGCTCAAGGTGTACTATGATCATACATAGAACTAGGGGTGTTCATTTTCGGATATCCGAAGTTTCGGATACCCGAAGTTCGGATACCCGAAATTTCGGATAGTAAAATTCACTACCCAAAACCCTATCCGAAATTTCGGGTATCCGAACTTCGGATATCCGAAACTTCGGATTCGGATATCGGGTTATCCGAATACCCGAATCAAAAAAATAAATATTTTTTTCCCATTTTTTTATTTTAAAAATTAAAGAGATTTATATTTATAAGCATTTAAATAATAAATTTAACATAATATGAGTATAATATAGATGTGTATGAAAGAAATCTCAATTTTTTTTTATCAAAAACACTAGAAGTATTTTTTAAACGTATAACAACTTAGTCTTTAAAGACATAAAGAAAGCTCATTTGACAAATCTTTCACGTAATAAATTATATTATTACAAGAAGTAGATTATATTACTAAAATTTAACTAATTAAGTATTATAATATAAAAATTATATATTAAAAATCTTTTTTTCGGATAATTCGGATATTCGGATAACCCGAAATTTAGAAAATCACTACCCAATACCCGAACCCGAAACTTCGGATACCCGGATTTCGGATACCCGAAAATTCGGATATCCGAAAATCCGAATTTTCGGATAATTTCGGATCGGATATTTCGGATATTCGGATATCGGATTCAGATTCGGATATTTTGAACACCCCTACATAGAACAAAAACTTCCGATGATTATTATTTTTTTATATGATAAAAGTGATGATTTACAAATTGTTGGTTTCCTTTCATCCGAATATTTTGGATCCAGTTCAAAGGATCAAGAACTTATGATAGGAGTCAAACTTGTATGAGTAAAATGCAGTATACATTTATAACGAAGTATATACTTACGATGCTGAATCTGAATCGTAAATCACAAAAATAAAGAACTGAGGTCGTCCACCCCTTCTGTCCTCTCTAAGCCATCATCCTCTCTAATCGCCCACCTGATATTTTCGTAATGTTAAACTTGTTTCCTTCTTACCTAGTATCGTCTTTTTTATCACTCTTTCGTAGCAATCAAAACATCATTATCTCCATTTTTCTTTTATAAAATCGAATGTAAACTGTAAACCTTTTATCCTTTTTAATTGTATTTTCAATAGCTAGCTAATAATGTGTTCCATTTAATGTCATTTTGTCATTATAGATGTTTTATCTTTATCAGCTTTGAAAATATAAATCAAAATTTATATTTAATAATTTTAAAAATGCAAATAAATATTTTATGAAAATTATAGAGTTTTGTTAATAAATATATAGCAAACGTCATATTTAATAATTCTAAACATATTAATTGCAAATTTATAATCAATATATTATATTAATAGATTTTAATTATTATATAAAAAAATATTTAAAGTGAATAGTATAATGTTGCATCAACCTTAGTGTTACATTAAATACTATTTTGCATTATTGAAATGTATAACGTGAATAGTGCAGTGTTTAGTGCTCATATTAAAATGTATTTATTTTTCTTATATACTTTTACATTATTTTAGTACATAAACTTACGTTTAATACTAATGTTAAAGATACTCTAAGAATGAAAGAGTAGACACATTTAGAAGTTTGTAAATGGAGGAAAATAGAGAAGGAAAAAAAAGTTAAAAATTAGAGAAGTGAAAATTATAATAGAAACTTTATAAATAAATACTAATGAGACCACTTAAATGTATTAATTAAAAAGGTATTAATTAACATACTATCTTCAAATCAGAATTTACAAAAGATATTATTTTAAAAAATTTATTAACTAGTCGAGTATTAATTTATCTACTTTCTACTTCAATCGTAAATAAGTTAAACAAAAACAAAGAGTAATATGATCATAACATATATATTATATATTTGTGGTGTAAAAACTTCAAAAGTTTTGTTGGGGTATATTTTTCTTGCTCACGTGTTCTTGTAATTATTTTACTCTGACCTTGTCTGTTTCCCACGTTTATAAGCAACCCCACCAAGCCTATTGAATAGACGAAGACTTTGCATGACCCGAAGACTTTGAATGACCCTACAGTTATACCGTATACTTATTTGTACAAAAAACTTTAGAAAATGATTAACTCGGTATTTATCATCATCAAGTAATGTTACAAACCTACTATTATTGCTTATTATAGGTACTCCATCGATCTCAAAATAAGCATTCACTATGAAAGTGACATACAATTTTAGAAAAATATAATTATTTCACCATTTAATATCAAATTAATGTCTATTTTCCCTTTCAGAAAAACTGCAAGTTTAGAGTGCTATGGTAAAAGAAAGAATAGAAAGATTTTTTTTTAGAAATAAAACAGAATATTAAACTAAGATCAGAATTGATTTTGCTAGAATAAGAAAAGATCAGAATATAATTATTCTTTGTTTTTTTTTAGAAAAAAAGAAGTGCAGGGGTAGAGTGAATTTTGGAGATTGAAAGCCAATGCCTAATTGAGAAAGTAATTTTTTAAAAGATTTATTTTGAGAAAGGATATGATATGATATGATATGATAGATAGGTGTTAAATCTACTATGTTTTTCATATCCCCCAATAGATCAGAATTTCAATAGTAGTTACTCACCTACTTTTTCAGAACTACCATCATTCAATGTTTATTATATGAAACACTTCTGTAAGTTTGTAGTGATATTTCAACAAACTGAAGTTGTGTGTTAGCTGACTGCATATGCATACTCTCCCTTAATTTCTCGACATTAATTTGTAGCCAAAACACCCTTTTCAATCTACTTGTTCTTACTTGATAGAAAACATCATGTCTTTTTTACTAGAAGAGCTTAGTCACTTACAAATTCCTCTTGAAGATATAACTTCTGCCACCAACAATTTCGCCGATGAAAATCTCGTCGGACAAGAAAAATATAAAAAGATCTACAAAGGTCAACTCTTGCAGTCCGAAATTTTCATTAATATCGTTGCAGGAAGGTTTGATCCTGAGTATGCTCAGGGAAGCAAGGAGTTTATGACTGAGATTTTGATGCTTTCTAATCTCAAGCATCAAAATCTGGTCACTATTGTTGGGTTTTGTGACAAAAATCAGGAGAAGATCATCATAATAAAGCATGAAGTCAACGAAAGTCTTGACAAACATCTTAGTGGTTCAACGCTCACATGGACACAAAGATTGCGGATATGTGTTGGTTTAGCGCGTGCGTTAAGTTACATTCATTATGATGAAGATCTTGATGTTAGTGTGGTACATCGTAATATTAAGTGTTCAAATGTTTTACTAGATGACAATTTGGAGCCCAAGTTATCTGGTTTTGAACTCTCGATAGTAACTTCACAAGCTCGAAGACACCGTCTCGTTCTTGCAGAAGTTGTTGAGACAACAGGGTATATTGACCCAGCTTATGAAACCACAGGAGGTTTCACTATTAAGTCAGACGTATTCTCGTTTGGAGTTGTGTTATTTGAAGTCCTGTTTGGGCTCATAGCATCATCCATTCCTAATACATATGAGGATCATTGGTATTTTGCTAAATTGGCCAAATCACATTACGAAGGAAAAACACTTGATGATATGATCAATCCGTATCTGCGGGAACAAATGGATTTGCAAGCATTCAACACCTTCTCAGAAACAGCGTATTTCTGTTTGAAGGAAAGACGAACAGAACGACCAAATATGGATCTGGTTGTTAGAAGACTAGAGAAAGCATTGGATCTACAATACAAACATGAAAATGCTGTAAGTCCCTTTTTTATAACTTTTTTTTTATATTGTTGCCTCACAAGTCTCAACATTTTGTAATAATAATTAAATGAGAATATCACATATTATGTTGATGATATACATGATAAGTGTAATTAAGACTTAAAATAATCTGCTACTCTAACCATCCGTGCAGTTTGCTGCATAGATGATTTCCTAAAATGAATTATTGTAATAACTTATTTCTAATCGTAAATGCTGGAATTGATATCACAGGAATCCTCAATACTTGATGCGGAAGCTAAAGTTGCATCACCCAATCACTCACAGGAATCCTCAATTGTTGACGACAAAACTGAAATTATCGTAAGGGTATTACTAAACATATTAGTTTAATAAATGTAATATTGCGTTGAAAATTGTGATACTACATTAAAAAATGTAACTGTGTCATTTGAGTAGTTAACCGGTAAGCTTAATAAAAAGAATTAGTATTTTCAATTTGACCCTAAGGCCCGTTTGTTTTACAGAATTCCTCGGAATTCTCCGGAATTGAAATTTGAATTCCATCGTTTTCTTGTTTGGTTAGAGAGTACAATGGAATTGGAATTTGAATTCCATCATTTTCTTGTTTGGTTAAACAATACAACGGAATTAGAATTTGTCCAATTCCTTTACCTAATGGAATTCAGCATTCCATAATACATGGAAGGAAACTTTGAAATTCCAAAGGAATATGTAATTTTTACTAAAAAAACCCTTCAAATACAAATTTATAAAAGTTAATAATTTTATAAAAGATTCTATCAAAATGAAAAATTTATAAAAGTTAATAATTTTATAAAATATTCTATAAAATGAAAGATTTATAAAAAGTTAATAATTTTATAAAAGATTCAATAAAAATGAAAAATTTATAAAAAGTTAATAATTTTATAAAAGATTCTATAAAAATTTTGTTTGTTAGTTTGAGGTCACTTTGCTTAATAAACTTTGGGTAACGCTAAATAGGCCTAACTCACAAGCTTAATCCATACAGTTTTTGACACATGAATTCCATTCATTCTCTCTCCTAATCTCATCCAATCATTTTCTCATCAACCAATCACATTTTAAACATATTTGCTTAATTAAACATATGAATCATTTTCCATAAACTTTAGTTATTTAAAAAACTTATTTCTTACTCATTGCTTTTAAAGTAAAGTAAATGTAAATACACCCCGCTTCTGTCATTTTTCAAACTGCCACTGACTTCTCTTCCTTCTTCTATTCTTTTTCTTTAATTACATTTTATTAAAAGGGAAATTTTACTTTATTTTTATTAAACAAAACAATTTATCTAATTAGTATTTTTTTATTCATTTTTTAATAGTATAAAACAAACAACTAACAATATTAAATAATTTTATATAATTTTTTAATTATTAAGATTTATAATTAGAACGTCTAAGTTCATTATATAAATTTTGTTGATTATTATACGTATGAGATTGTTTATAAGGTTATGAGTCGATATAAGTTTTGAATGTTATGAAAAGTTAATTCGATATAGGTTTCTTTATATAAGAATTTGTTTTCATTTTAGTCGCGTCTAATAATTTAAGTTTTGCTTTAATCGCGTTAAATAATCTAAGTTTTTACTTTAATCGCGTTAAATAATTAAAATGTTTACTTTAATCACGTCAAATAATTTAAACTTTTACTTTAATCGTGTCAAATAATTTTAACTTTTTTTTTACTTGGGTTAAATAACTTTAACTTTTATTGTTAAAGTATTAATTTTTATTAAATATATATTATTTTAAAAGATAAAAAGTTGATAAATGAGATAATGAATGATGTTAATGGGTAATAATAAAGGGGTGAGAGTTATGACACCCTCAGAGTATTCAATAAGCGAATTAACGCTTCATTTGTTTTGTATAGAAATGAATTATCTCTCATTTTGTTTGTATAGTACCCTGCCTTTTTTGCGGCGGGCACACAGATGAAAGTTGCAGACTACATTTACCTCTCTCGCAATCCACCAGCTACTGACGTTCTTCCCTCCTGCAACCCACCAATGAACCAAGTAAGTTATCTATTAATGTTCGCATTATATTTTAATCCGATATTCGCACACATACCTCTAGTTTATATGAGCCCATTTTAATAATGTAAAAATGAAAAACTATACATTATATATATCCAATAGTTTTTGGTGATACAAGCTTTAGCAATATTGGCTTGGAAGTGTAACACATTGCTTGAAATAAAGGAATTATGAAATATACCAAATCGAATTACCTCCTAAATTCCTAATGTTTGAATGCAATTTGGAGAGGGGAAATGAAAAATAGTAAAATACTGGTAGCCCCCTTGAAAATAGGTTTAATAAAATAATTGGTACGCGTGTTAGTTTATTGGTAAATACGATGAGAGTCAAAATAGTGGAAGACATATGATAGTTGGTGTATGGTATTAGACATGATTCAAGATTTAAATTTTATACATGTATATCATAATTCAAGGGAAATATTTACATTTCAAAAAGTTCTTTAAGTATATGTATGTGTCTTTATAGACAATTAATAAATTAATCATGATGAGACTTTTTGATGGGAGGCTTTTTCAACATGCATGATGAGATTCTTTGATGGGAGACATTTTTATAAAGGATTTGAAATTTATATATTCATTTTAAGATTTATACATCCTTTTAAGATTTGTTACTTTGTCATATTAACATTATCTATTTTTATTATTAAGATTAATTTTGAACATTTTTAATTTTTCTTATATATTTTTTAAAATATAATTTTTATAAAATTTCATATATACCGTTGTAACGTGCTTATTTTTATTTACGTTTCGATGTAAATTCTATTCAAAACTGAGTCGGGTCAAAAATAATATATTTTTTAAAAATAATTTCAAGTTTTAGGTTTTCTTCGTTTTTCTTACGTTTTTTTTCGTTCTTTTCGGTTTTTTTCGTTTTTAATGGTTTTTTTTACATTTTTTTCATTTTTCTTCTTTTTTTTTTGTTTTTTCTTTTTTTTAACGTTTTCTTCATTTTTTTACGTTTTTCTTCATTTTGTACGTTTTTCGTTTTTCTTTGTTGTTTTCTTCGTTTTTTTTACGTTTTTTCTGTTTTTCTTCGTTTCGATACGTTTTTTTTTGTTTTTTTTTAATGAAGAAAAACGTTAAAGAAATGAAGAATAACGAACAAAATGAAGAATAACGTAAAAAAAGGAAGAAAAACTAAAAAAAAAACGAAGAAAACCGAAAAAAACGAAAAAGAACATAGAAAAACCATGAAAAACCATGAAAAACGTAAAAAATGAAGAAAAATGTAAAGAAAACGTAAAATAACGAAGAAAACGTAAAGAAAAGGGAAAAAACATAAAAAGGACGAAGAAAAACGAAAAAATCGTAAAAAACGAAAAAAACCGAAAACTTGAAATTTTTAAAGAAAAAATACATTATTTTTTAACCGACTCAGTTTTAAATAAAATTTATATCGAAACGTAAATAAAAATAAGTACGTCACAACGGTATATTTGTAATTTTATAAAAAGTTATATTTCAAAAAATATAAGAGAAAAATTAAATAAGTTGAAAATTAATATTAATAATAAAATAATAATGATGTGATATGATAGTGTGATGTGATACCTTAAATTCAAGATTTAAATTTTATACATGTATATTATAATGGCATAAGCTTTATATACCAATTGATATTCTCAGTATACCAAGTCAAACACTCAGAATGCATAATTTCCAATATGATATCACAATTTTTAATATATCAATTCCTTTGCTATATTGATAAATTTAGTAAAGGGAAATATTTACATTTCAAAAACTGTATGTGTCTTTATAGACAATTAATCAATTAATCATGATGAGACTTTTTGATGAGAGACTTTTCAACATGCATGATGAGACTCTTTGATGGGAGACATTTTATATAATCATGGATGTTGATTTAGGATCTTACAAAACTAAAGAGCTAATTCCTAACTGAACATTTTTATTATTTACTTATCTTTTTATTTTTTATTTATAAAAAAGCAATAAAGCAATAAAGCAATATATCACAACATAAATACAAATATTTTTTTTAAAAATATATATATATATATTCAGCTCCAAAATTTGAATCATAACTTCATAATTAGATAACTATTTCAATATCGTTAGATGAATAACATTTTGACATCTCTTTTTATATTGTCATCTCTAATAGTCACTAATTAGATATTTAGATACAACTTTGAATTCTTTGTCATGTGAAGGGTGGACATTGTTTATATCTAGCTTTTTTACTCTCATTCAAAGGTTGAAACTTAAAAGAAGTTGAGAAATTACAGTCATCATTTTCATCCGTTTATACGCGATTATGCCTATGCCTATGCCTATGTCGATTCCGATTCCTTCCCTATGCATATCCTTGGCCCAACCCAAATTCAATATTAATTAAGGTTTATTGAATCGTAATGCGTTTAAATTTCATGTTTTTATATTGTATGAAGTAAAATTTTAAAACCTTTCTATTGTGATGACTTGTCTTTTTTGACCTAGACAAAAAAAGAAACTTTCTATTTTTGAAATGACCATAAAAGGAAATATTATATACAATAGAGAAGTTCAGAAGGTACTTCATACAATAGAAAATTTTAAAATTAACCACGTACAATATAAAAATATAAAAGTTAAACGCATTACGAATCAATAAACTCTATTAATTATATTATTAACAAAGACGAGCTAATATATTTGAGATATTATATACCGACAATAAATCTTTTGTAATTAATGCATGTTAATCATGGTAACTTTATCGATTTTTGTTATGCATGATAGTCTGTTTGTTTAATAACATTTTATCTTTAGATAATAATATTTTATTTTTCTAATTTATATATATAAAATTTCAGTATATCAAAATAACATGCTTGTAGTTTACAAATATATATTACTATTATAATCGATTATGTTTAAGTTTTATCGACAATTAAATAAATATGGTAGTAGTATAAAATGTGCTCCACTGAATATACTTGTATTGATACATAATATAATTTATAAAATGAATTAATATCATTATTATATGTATGAAAATAAGTAAATATCTACAAAAAGTTTAAACCTTTTTCTATCTATTATGAGGAAAATAGTTATTAACTTCGATCACCCAAATACTAGGTTGTGTAATTACTCCAAATGCTCCATTATTTTAATATTGAACTTTAAAACAACTTTATAAATGATAAATGCTCAGATAAATTTTAAAAGGAATCAGAAATAAAAGGTAGATTAAAATTAGAATTAACTTTAATATATAATATTAGAATAATAACTTTTTTATTTGAAGTAAATTTCAATTATGATGGGTATATAGGTTTTTTTAAATTTTTTTTAGAGTTTAACACTCAACATCTAAAGATACATTATTAATAGTATTAGATAACATTTTAATATTTAAAATGCAATTAATACATGTTAATCACTCTTGGCTAACGTTGAGCACTAAACGGTGTATTGATTATTGTTCTCTTTTTTCTTGCTTATGTTTTTTTCTCGTCCTCTTTTTATCTCTTTAATGTGATTCTTGCAACATATTAGTGTTAAGTCCATTTTTACATTGTTTTAATATGGATTACACTTCTTAAATTTCAATTTCAATGTTGTTGTCCATACTGTCTATAATCTTGAACCACTTCTTAGTGCCCTCAATTTTTAGGTTCACTAAATGCCTTATAACATCTTCAATCTTAGCTCTACATGTGTTCCGTCAAACTAAATTATTGTAAAAATGTTAATTCTAAACATTACACTATTTTAATATGACAAAAAACCAATGAAAATTTATGCTAAATTTGGTGTACCGCTTTATATTACACTCAACACTAACATCTCCAATGTGTATACTTAAATAGTATGAAAAACTACACTACTCCAATGTGTACAATCAAGTAGTATGAAAAATTATACTATTTAAAAAAGTATTACATAAGTTGGCTTTCGTTTTTATTACTAAATAAAACATTAACCTAAGTTAGAATATTAAATATTATTTTCGAACTATGTATTTTAAATTGATTAAAATAGGCTTAGTATTAAATTTAGTGTAAAATATTGGGATAAGTTTCTCTTTCTACATTAGAATAGTGTAAAATTGTCACCGCTATGGATATGTTATGAGAGCGTGCTATTTGAAGACATTATCTTATTTGTAAAATGTAAATAATTAGAAAAGGGTATTTGACAAAAAGTGATTTATTCATATTTCTATAAAGAAAAAACTCAACGGCAAACACCTTCTGCAATCTATTTCCGAGTAAAAATGTTATTAAAAAGTTTCTTTTAGCACTGGAGAACAAAAAATTGTAGAAAAATCATTTATTTTGAAATAGATTGTTTTTAGCATAAGGGTCGTAAAATAGCCCTTTAAAATATAAATTTTATAAATTTGGTTGTTAATGATATTTAGTTGCTAGCATTTAATAATTCACATGATATCTTGAACTTATGTTTTTAGCTATTATTATTATTATTATTATTATTATTATTATTATTATTATTATCATGATATGTCAATAGTTTATATTGTGTTAATAAGGTATTTCTATATTTGATTTAATTCGTTAAATCTAAAGTTGAAACATTTTTTTCCATATTAAAGTATTTTTACTATATATTGTTTGGTAAAGTTCTTTTATTTTCTTTTCTTAACCAACTGACCCATTATCCCAATGTATATATAATAACTTTCTTTATTATTCTCTTAAATAATTGACCAGCAATTTTCTTTATTATCTTCTCTCAAACGTAGTGATTTTAAGAGATCTCTCATAATTTCTAGTTCTTTCACTACAAAAAACAGAAGTTATATTTTCAATCAAAAGTTTGTTGCCAATGTATATTGAAAACGCTACTTTTCATAAGTATAATATTAAGTAGAGTAATTTCAAATGTGTCTAAAGGTTAATCATAAACATCTGCTTACTTCATATAATATATGGCATATAACAAGTTAATACCAATGAGAATTATTGTTTACAAGGTGCAAACTACATAACAAAAAAGATGAGTTTTATACATCAAACAAAAGTCATATAAGCTCATTTTGATACTCTTTAATTAAATATGATGTAGTTTTGATATATTTGAAACAATAAAACATAGTTTTGGTATGATTTGTATACCTAATCTTAGATACATAATAACCATGTATTCACTTTCCCCAAAAATATATTGGTAGAATAGAAAGTTAAAAGTGATTTTAAGAACCCTAAAGTAACAGGAAAGAAAGATAGAAACAAAAATAGTGCAATAATTAGCAATCCTCTCTCTAATTCAATTTCTTCTCTAGTTTACCCCCAAAATTGCATCTCAAGTATAAGAGTTGTATGGTGTATGTATGTATACATTTTGATTCATGTTTTTGCATCTTTATACCTAATTATGGATCTAATTTTCTGAGAATTTGTCTGTAATGTATTTATGTGGTGTTCTATTATTATTATTATTATTATTATTATTACTCTTCAATTAGTTAATATAAGATACGATGGAAGGTGTAGAATTATTTTTATTGTTTTTTATTTTGACAATTTTCTTACAAAGAAATGATCCATGCTACTAATAGTAAAAATATTGTTTCCCGAGACATAAAACTAGTATGATAGGCGAATTAGGTAATGGGTTCAAACAACTTAGACTAAATCTATAAATATGTTGATTATATCGTTATGAAAATATTGTAATCACAAAGCATAATACAAATCTTTAGATGAAATTGGCACATATATATGTACGTATACATGGTAGGATTTCTAGTTAAGTTCGTTATGATGGTAATAGTAGGAATGAATATTTACTTTTTATTTTAACATTAGTTAATTTTTTAATTAAAAAATTATATTAAAATTATTAAAATTTTAGGCTCTTTAATATGAAATAAAATTTAAAAATATATTTTTTTGCTGAATCGTACTTGTTTTTTATTTAAAAAAAAAATTTCTCTCATTTCTCCCCCAAAAATTTTTTCTTTTTAGATCCTGTTACTATATATATACATGGGGAAGGTTAAGTAGTTTAGTTTCTTATGGTAGTAATGGTAAGATTGGATTTTTTTAATTTTTTTTTTAACATCAATAAAACTTTTTAATAAAAAATTTGTATCAAAATTATTAGAATCCTATAATCTTTAATATGAAATAAAAAGTTTTCAAAAAATACATATATGATATACAAATTAAATTTGTGTATCATAATTTTATAATTTTTTGTTATCACGCTAAAAAATTAATAGTGTGTATCACACATAAAAATTAGAAAAGGTTATGATACACAAATTTAATTTGTGTATCACATATATATATATATATAGTAACAGGATCTAAAAATAAGAAAATTTTGGGGGTGAAAGGGAATTTTTTTTTTTTTAAATAAAAAATAAGTACGATTCGGCAAAAAATAAATATGATTTAAAAAAATATTTTATGTGATTCAATAAATACTTATCTATGATTCAAAAAACATTTTCATTAGTAAAAACTTTTCTTGAATCAAATAGTTAATTTGATGAATCAAAGGGTTAAATGAACCTTTCTCCTCTTTCTCCACCAATTTTTCTTTCTCCGTTGAATCCACTCCTATATATATATGTGCGTGTATTTAAACATATAGAATATATGTGTGGTTGTCATCATATTTGATACATTCATGGGACACGATGATGGATACACTGCAAGAAAAAACAAGAAATACAGACGACACCTTTCGCGACGACAATTGTCGTCAATTAACCATTTTATTTAAATTAATAATTTGATAAATACTATAGCGATGACACTCGGTCATGAGTAAAGGGTTTTATTTAACATTTTTTCTTGGTCAAACTAGTTAAGTGGGCCACCTATCGTCGCAAAATGTCGTCGGTAGAGACGAATAGGCATGAGCGTTCACCGACGACGGTCACCGACGACATGTCGCTGGAAAACATCTTCTAGGGTGACTTTTGGCGGTTTAACGACGACTTTTTGTCGTCGGAAATGCCTTCTTTTCTAGTAGTGAGAATTAGTCAAACAACAGTTTCTTAGATTCCAATTAAAATAATTTATGTTATGATTATAAGTAAGTGTGGCCTTTGCATGAGATACGAATATGCACATTTACATGAATTTAGGAGCATGGGGAAGTTAGAGAAAGACTTGTCAAACTAGTAGTTATGTTAGTATTCCCATTATAAATATTGTATCTTTCTTTCGATAAAATAGAAAATGAGAAAATTGGTGTATAACGTAATCTAGTGTCTTTCTTTGTTCTTGGGAGCTTAACCATCTCAAATCGATTGTATCAATATTTCTTGAGTATTATTCTTTGTTACTTAGGCAAACGGAAACATCATCTCTTCCTCACTTCAAGTGTTTGGCAAACTACGAATCCCACTTGTAGATATAGAATCAGCTACCAACAACTTTGCTGATGATAACATGTTTGGACAAGGTGGATTTGGAAAGCTTTATAGAGGACAACTCTTGTGGTCAGGTGACTCGATTGACATTGTTGCACAGAGGTTAGATAGTATGTATGGTCAAGGAGAGATAGAATTATGGATGGAAGTTTCAATGCTTTCTAGCCTCCAGCATAAAAATTTGGTCTCTATTGTTGGGTTCTGCGATGAGAACGGTGAGAAGATCATTATTTACAAGCATGCACATGCAAGTCTTGATCAACATCTAAGTGAACAAACTCTCACAGGGTCCCAAAGACTGAAAATATGTTCAGGTGTTGCACATGCATTACATTACATGCATTATGACAAGGATGTCATACATTGTGACATCAATAGCTCTAAAGTACTAATAGATAAAGATTGGGAAGCCAAGGTATTTGGTTTTGGACTTTCCACTAAATTTCCTGCAAATTGGGGACATCGCCTTCTAATCTCTCACTATTTTGAGACATCCACCTCCGGAGACCAGGTGTTTATGAACACCAGAAGTGTGACACCCAAATATGATGTTTACTCTTTCGGTATGTTATTGTATAAAGTCCTTTGTGGGAGGGAACCAATGATTGAAGACAATGGTGTAAAGGAAAGACTGGACGAGATGATAGATCTCGATCTACGAATACAGATGGACAGCAAGCTGTTGAACATCTACTCAAATACAGCTTATAACTGTTTGAATCTGGGTGTGGATCGTCCAACTATGTTTCAAATTGTCAAAGAACTTGAGGGTGCGTTGGACGCTCAAGGGGAACCTGAAAATCTGGTAAGACAATCTCTTGTTTTGGTTTCTTTCATCATTGTCATAATTATATTTTAATATATATTTTTTTCAACTTATGTTCCATACTGCCAATTGTAATAAAGGAATACTCGGTACTTGCGGATGAAGCTAGATCTTCAATCAGCTTAACGGTAATTATTTCTTTTATTCGAGAATTTAATATGATTTCTTGCCAGCATATATAGCTTGAAGCAAACATTTTATTAATATTGATGTATTTCTTCCTTGATTAGAAATTTAATTTTACTCGAAAAATAAAAAACACATTTACCAAAGTTTTAGAAAAAGGCAATAAAATTATAAAATTTCTTAGGTTTGGGGTCAAATATGATTAGAAAATAGAAGTTTCTTGCAAGTTATTTTCTTTGTAATTAAATAAACTCATAACTATTATTTGATAGAAATTATATTTAGTTCGCTCAATCAGATTTGTTTTTATTATTATATCTCATTCTTTTTTTGTTTTGTTATTATCATGCTGATTTTGAGTTATAATATAAATCAAAAAGTATTACCTAAACTCCAACTAATGTCAAGCTCTTAAGCAAGTCAATTAATATTTTATGGGTAAATTATATCAGGGAATACAAAACACGAAGTTGATGACATCATCTATAGTATTCTTCATTCCTTTTTCCTCGATAGGTTCACATCTAGTTTGCGTTGTAATTTGGTGTAAAAAACTCACATTATTAATTTCTAACTCATCTAGAAGGAAGAAGTGATAAATGCGTGTTTATTCATGAACAGAGAGTAAATTTTCCATTTGAACCTTGAAGGAAAACTGGTCCAAAGACCAGGATTTTTAGGATTACCGTGTCTTCTTTTTACTGTGCTACGTTCTAGTAAAACCTAAGACCTGTCTCTTTCCTAGGCCCATTCGTTCAACCCTTAATGTATACAAGTTGAACCTTTGGTGAGCAACTCTACTCGTTCGAGTTAAAACTCAAAATATATATAGAGCCGAGCTCAAGTTGCAAGAGCTGGATTGGATCGAGCTCTTTTAGAGCTTTCAAGCATTAAGTAAAACATACGTGTCTATATAAATATTAGGATTTTTGCTAGACATAGCATTTGGACTATAATTAATTCATGAGTGATTGATAATGGTGATTATAAAACAAATACTCTTAAAGTTCACTATTTAACTATAAGTAGTCGACGATTTTTTCGTGAAAGTTCGCAGTTTTCTCATCGAGATTGCACTTTTAACCATATGTTTAGTAAAATTCAAACATAATTGTTGGATTTTAATACTATTAAATTTAACATTGATAATTACGTATGTTTAATAATATAAATACTTAAAATTATAACTTTCAAAGATAGAATGCCAGAAAAGTAGGTTTATTGTTTCCTAGTCTATCAAAATTCTCAGAGTGAAGTAGAATTTCATAGTGAACGTAAAATTAGGGGAGACATGTTGTGATTGTCGGCATAAAATATAACGATTGCCAAAATTATTAATAATGTGATTTTGCTTTGGCCACCATATAATTCATGTCGTAAGAAAATAAAGTGTGGCTGGAATTCTTGCTGAAGGGAACGATTGTAGTTGGTGATATGGTAGTTTACGTAGAATTTTTGTTGGAAAAAAGATGTAAAATAAATAAAAGAACTCACTCCCCAGTTATTTGGTGGGAAAGTAACCTGATACACACTAGATCTTCATAACTATAATACATAAAATAACACTTTTCAAAGTACAATATATATAACAATTCAAGTGTAATAGATGGATACACTTAAAAATAAGTGAGCCTCTATAATACAAAATGTGTATTATTAGTGTATATATATGTATACACACAAGTATATAATTATAATTTTGAATTAAAAATATGTTACGGAAACGTGATGAAATTTGGATTAGTTTCACTTCTAAAACAAAAGATATAAGCCGTAAATAGAAAACTAAAATTATTAGATGCGAAATTCTAAACCAAAAAGATATATTATGGCAAGAACTATTAAACTCTACGACTTATTGTGTTCTTTTCTTACGAAACTTACTTGCACCCTAGGTAAGTCTAGATTTGAGTTAACTTATATTTTAAAATTCAGGGACGCAAAAGACATATGGCAGGGAAGGGTTCCTCCCACCTGAAAAAAAAGTTAAAAAAATTTGAGTAGTTAGAGAACCGATAATGATGAAATTGTTTTTTAGTGTTACGAGAGAAAATTGTTGCTGAAAAAATAGAGAAGTGGAGATCAGTGTTTTGAACTTTTAACTATTTATTTTTAAATTTAAATAATTTAATAGATTAAAATAAATAAATAAATAAATTAAATTAAAGAAATACGTTCATTAAAATAAAAAATACAAATAATTCAAATAATTTAATTTTATTAGAATTGGCCAAATTACAGTAATTTAAATTAATAGCCTACTTCAATCATCTTCTTCAAAAATAAAAAGTACACACTCACTTTATTCACAAGCATCTTTTTCATCAAATACTGTTTTTTCTTTAAGAGAGAATAATTCACACGTTAACTACACACACAAACTACCATTTTCTTCTACAAAACAAAAAGGAGAACAAGGATAATGAAAAGAAACGAACAACGTCACGCATCGGACGCTATCGGGGAATGCCGTCCAGAATAGCGTCCAAAATGCTGCCGGAGAGTGGGAAGGCACTGCTCTATGACATTCTCAATGGTGACAAAAACTCGTCCACTCCATACCCTCTTGGTATGAAGTTTACACTACATGGGTCTACATATAGTTACATTATGACCTCTTCAAGAATTTCTACATTATACTTTTGTTAATTCTTTTGATTGGTGAAGAAATGTGGAAATTAATTTTTCTATTTTGCTTCTATTGATGACCGATTATCATACTACACGTATATCTATTTCTTCAAAATGTGCATTGTTGGCTCGCTGCTTTATCGACTAAATTTTTTGCCTATTTCTTATTTTTATGTGACAACATATATTCATGAATCATGTTTTTGGCTTAGTATATCCAGAATTCACCCTTGATACAACATTTTGTGTGGTTTTATTGAGATTTGCTGCACGTCACTATGTTATACACTTAAACGATATTGGACCCCAAATAGATATCGGCTAGTGTGGGTGGTTGTCGCCCTTTCTCATTTAGATCTGGGGGCCTAGGTTTAGTCATGGTGATTTAATCTAGTTAGGGTCATGAACTTTACTTCTAGCTCCTTCCTAAATTTTAATATTATCATTTGCCGTTAAATTAGTGGTTAATTATTTCGTCATGTATCGAATTCTACATTTTTTACTATTGTATGTATCGAACTTGTGATTTCCGTAAATTGTATGTGGACTTGCCTTTTTAGCCTTGACAAAAAATGAAAGTTTCCTTTTTTGTAATGGTCAAAAAGGAAATATTACATACGATATACGAAAATCACAAGTTTAATATGTACAATAGCACTTTTAAAAGGTGGTTACATACAATAATAAAAAGTGTAAAGTTTGATATATAACGAAACAATTAACCCTTAAATAAATATATATGCAATCACACTTGTAAAATAGACATTTATCTCAAATGAGACTTGAACCCACATATAAGTTACCCTTATACCGCCAGGTCCAAGGTCCTTTGCCATACAAGTTTGTATTAACTTTTTGTTCAAACAAATTTGGTTTAAAATGTAACATAAACTTTGTTTAATTACACTATTAATCAGCTTGAACAAATTACTTGTTACTTAATGTGTGTCATTTAAAAATTTCATGTAATATTAGAAATTAAAGGAGTTGATAAACAAGATATAAAAATTTCGTTTAGTTTAACTATGATCACAGTTCTTACATAACACAATTTCATAGGAGGAAGACAGGGAAAAGCTGGAAATTTGTCTAAGCGATATAAAGTTTGCCACGACGGACTTTAACAAAGCATATCGTATTGGGGAAGGTGGATTTGCTGAGGTCTACAAAGCAGATCTTGAACTTAAAGGTGAACTGACTAAGAGATTCAAGACTGTAGCTATAAAACGAATCATCAATAATAAAAGCAAGCGAAGTAAACAGGACTTTTTCGCGGAAGTTGCAATGCTTAATAGCTGTAAGCATGAGAATGTAATCTCTCTTTTTGGAATTTGTAGTGAATATCCTGAGATGATTCTTGTCTGTGAGTTTGCTTCGAAAGGAAGCCTGGATGATTGTTTGGAAAAGAATAAAATGATTGATGTTACATGGGCACAACGATTACAAATTTGTCTTGATATTGCACACGGATTGGATTACCTCCACGCGGACAAGGTAGGCAAATCAAAGATAATACATCGAGATGTAAAAAGCGCGAATGTTTTGTTGGATGAAAATTGGAGAGCAAAGGTTGCTGACTTTGGGCTCTCCAAATTCCACCCTAAGAATCAATCGAAGAGCAGTATCCATACCATACATCTTGCAGGCACAGAAATGTACGTGGATCCAGAATATTCAACTAAAGGCACGTATAAAAAAGAATCTGATATTTACAATATGGGAAATGACAAGGGTCTAGCAGCCGTTGCACGAAGGCGCATGAAAGAGAGAACACTAAAGGAGCTGATAGATCCTAATATGCTGGAAGATGCTGATGAACACGTTTTTACTGTAAATAAAGGACCGAATCAAAAGTCTTTAGATACTTTTTTAAAAATTGCTCATCAATGCTTGGCAGAAACTCAAAAAGAGCGTCCACTAATGAAAGTCATCATTGAGGAACTTCAAAAAGCATTAAATATTCAAGTAAGTTAATTGTTTACGTATTCATGATCCCTTAGTTGTACATAGAGTGTTAAATTCATTTAACATTTTCAAATAAATAAGTAGGATTTATGATTATGTTTGTTCAAAGTAATAGATGAAGCACACACTTCTATTTTGTATAAAATATATGGACCTGCTGTTAAAAAAGAAAAAGAAAATAACTTCAATGCTTAAAATTATCAAAATGCTTTCCTGTTGAAGTCTTTTTGAATGTTCTGAAAATATGTTACGTGTATTTAGTGGGTCCCTTCTAAGCGTATTAATGGCATGGTTCCTTTTTATTTTTGTTATTATCCTTATTAGCTTGCATGTGTACACTATAACAGTCTTCTTGTTTCATACAGGGGAAAACCTTGGTACTCATGAAGTTTCGACTAAGTGATATACAGCTTGCCACAAACAATTTTGCCGATGAATGCTGCATTGGGGTAGGCGCATATGGTATGATCTATAATGCAGAACTCAATCATTTTGATAGCAACAGTTTGTCAGTAGAAGGGAGGAATGGAGGTGAACTCCACAAGAAGCGCAATGTAGCTTTAAAACGCGTCTTCAATAGAGAAGACGGACATGGTAAACAAGGTTTCTTTGCAGAAATTGACATACTTGCTAGTTTTAAGCATCCGAATATAGTTTCTCTTCTGGGGATTTCTAGTCAAGATCGTGAAATGGTTCTTGTCTATGAGGATGCTTTTAAAGGTAGCCTCCATGATTGTATAGTAAACACTCATAAAAGATCCAGTCTGATGTAGACTAAAATTAAGATAACGCAAATCGAACCTGTTGATTTACGCGAATACCAGGAACGATTCCTCCAACTATTGTTGATTCAAAAGAATGCCAATAATTAGGTAAAATTCGCCTCAAAAATGAGAGAAAAATGAAATTTCATTCAATCAAAAACTAACTGCTTGATAATGTTCATGAAACCCTAAAAAGGAACCAGAAATTCGAATGGGCCTAAACAGATAAACGGGCCGGACTCTAGCTCAAAAACAAAGTCCAAAAAAGTATGAAAAAAAACATAAAATTGCCCATAAATCATAAAAGACAGCGAATTTGGGTCCGAAAGTTGGGCTAACCGCCTACGGCCGTTAGTCACGACGTTGGGCTCGGCCCAGCCTTCGATTCGCCTGGTCATGGGCCTCAAACGGACACTCCTAGACCAAGTTATGGCCTTTTTCGTGAGCCCCCTTTTGATACGCGATCTTGGGCCTCAAGAAACACAAGGGCCCGATCCTCCACACTTGGGCCCGCATCACAGTCTTACTTGGGTGAGACGTATACAAATGAGCCTTGATATTGCACACGGATTAAACTATCTTCATACCAGCACTGAGGACAAACAAAAGTTAATGCAGTTTGATGTGAATTGTGCCAATATTTTGTTAGATAAGACTTGGAGGGCGAAGATTACTTGCTTTTGGCTCTCCATATTGCCAGCTAATCAAGATGATGATACCTATAAAGTTCTTGCCAAAAAAGTGCAATTGGATCCTGAATATATAAAGATAGGTAAGTTGAAAAAGAATTCTGGTATATACTCATTTGGAGTAATTTTATTTGAAATCCTATGTGGGAGATTGGATTATGATGAAATTTACTACGTGGAAAATGAGAAGGGGCTTCCTACCATTGCACAACGTCGCTTCATCGAGGGAACATTAATTCAAATGATAGATCCTATATTATTAATGGAAGAAACTATTTTTCGCAAGTTCATACTCAAGGAAGAAGTCAATGAGAATTCTTTCAGTGCATATACAAAAATTGCATATCAGTGTTTGACAAAAACTCACGCTGATCGTCCATCAATGGAAGTCATCATCAAAGAACTTCAGAATGCATTAAACTTTCAAGTAAGTCATTTTTTAAATATGATTTCCCGCTTCATATATCAATTACGATTTGTCAATTACTAGTTCCAAATACGTCAAGCACAAACTTGAATTTTACGTTGACAAAAAATTACATAAAATCCATGAAATTATTAGTCAATAAATTATGTACTAGTTCTGATCAAACAAGTAGTTTTTTGTGGCCAAAACTTTACATTAATTACTGAAATATCTTTTGAAATTTACCTAAAATATCTCAAATTAATAATTGAAATATCCAACAATTTTTTTAAAAAATTCTTAGAATCAAAACTCTAAGTCTAACATAAACTAGATTATAACCCACGAGACTGCTACATAATTTTAATTCAAATTTTATATTATATTTCTATTTTATTACGCAATTTTTAAATTGACGCGGTTGACATTATAAAAATGTTTTGAATTGGCGCAGAAATGCACATATCTATGTAGAAATGTAGAAACATATACCATGAGTACAATTAACAACAAATCATCTTCTGACCTCCTGTTCGATTACTATAAAATATTATAATATAATTTCTATAGACAGTATAAAAACATAACAAACCATCTGATTTTTGAACTTCCTTGTAGGTTTTAACTTACCATGTCTTAATTTCCACTTAACCGAGTACAATTAACAACAAATACAAATTACAATAAATGAATTGTGAAATATTATAAAAAGAAATAAAAAAGATGTAACACATTCTTTCCTATCAAGAATTGGAAACATTAGAAAAATACACTTGCCATTCTTATAAAATCTAAACAACGGTGCTTCTTAGTGCAAACCATCTTCTTTTCAACCTTTCAAACACAATTTTTGTGGATATTGATAACGTTCTTTTATGAATATGCAACATAGGAAAGTATTAATTAGATAATACGATAAACAACTAAAAACCAACAAAAATTATGATTATCACAACCGAAATAATATCGAATAAGATAGACATTTTCGAAATTAATATCATTTGGAATATCTTTAAAGTCATAATTGAAAAACATGGTTATTTTATATATACTTTCATGCACGTTATATGAATTACGGTAGTGTTCAATCTAATTAGTTACATGTCAACCATAGCATGTAGAAATGCCACACCGAGGGATTTTACCTTAAACGATCGTAGCTCCCCTTGCATTTGAAGTGCTGGAACAAAATTGAACCAATGCAGTGGTGCTAACTTTTCAGTCATATATCGTATGCTATTATTGTATTAATCATTATATTTGGTATCCATTTGTCCAAAGTGACTCATACTACATGAGGCTGAAAACTTTCTTATGACAATGCAATATGATCACTTGTATTTAATAGACCAGTTCAAAGTAGTAAGTTTCCCTGGAGACATTGTATAAATCTGGAACCATATTTAATTTAAGTAGAATGAAATCAAGATGAAATAAGAATGTGAGCGGGACAATGTAAACATGCTTGGACTCCCTTAGCCACCTCTACAACGTGTCTACCAAAAATTTTGTACTTCTTGAGTTGCCTTGAGCACGGGAAGGTCTATTTTAACATCATTTGAGTATCTTATAGTATCTTTACAAAGAAGCTGAAAATGGAGAAAGATCACAGAGTGCAGGGCAGGGCCAGAGCCAAATAATTTACTTAATGGGAGATAAAAATATATAGAATACTTTCAAAAGAATTGTCGGAAATAACTAACATTATCATTATAAGGGTCGAATGGGTATCCCAAAGGGTTAACTCAAAAAGGCAAGATATTGTATGGGTTTAGAGTTATCGGTATGTACCTACTCAATTTTGAAATTTGACATTTTAGCCTAAGTGAACTTATAAGGCCACCCTTTGGTAACTCTCTGCAATTCCGTGCAGTAATATTAGAAACTTTCTACTTAAAGTGTGTTCATACATTGTGTTCCTAACTTTCGATCTGCACGAAGCCTACACCAAGAAGTTCGTTCTTAATTTTTAATAGGATGAGGTACACTCTTGAAATAATAACTTAAAGGGTAAAATTGTCACTTAAAGCATAATTAAAACAAAAATGACATACCAATCTATCGGTTGTTGCTGTAAAGTGTTGGAGAGCATATTCCTTTGCATGAAGTATGAATGACAATTGATCAACACACTCATTAAAAAATCATACAGTGAATTTCAAGTTGCAATAAGCTTTCGCTTAATGTATGCAGTTCATTATACACACCATCTATTGCATAAGTGGGCAAGAATTAGCAAATGAAAACCAAAACACGTTATCAGGAACTACTTCTAACACATTCACATATTACAATTTCATTAGTCACTGAATGCATCCTTTCTTCACCCTACATTTAATAACTTTCTTAAAATTTTAACTTATAAAAAACAGAAGGGCAGGTGATCGATTTGAAAATCCAAATTAGCAGAAACATCAAGTTGGTTAAGCAAGGATAAAATACTTACTTCCGGATTCTAACTTACCTCCAGCATTATCTTAAACTCTTCTCGTGCCTTTTTCAGCTTATTCCGGCTCTCTTCTTATTCCTGTTTTTTCTTTTGAGCTAGAAACAAAAACATCGTATTGCAAAAATATTAGACAAGCTGGACCAAGTACAACGGGCAAACATTTACTTAATAATTACCTCAATGAAAGCTTGCTTCCGTTCCCCTAGTGATCTGAGAGCACCATATCTATGGTCATTAACGATTACTCTCACTACGTAGTAAATTGAAAGATGTCAAGATGGAAAGTTGCATATTAATAATTAAGAAACAGTCTGCAAATACTTGTTGGAGCAGCAACATTAGCTCCATTAGCACCATTGTTGGTTACAATGCCTCTCTTGGATTCCTAAAAATCACAAATTAGATTAAATTAGAGATGGCAATTTCAAACACAACTCTCAAAATGGGTCTATTCAGGTCGTATTTGTTAACATGATAGGTCAAACGGGTCAAATACAAAAAAAATAGCCACAACTGAAATGGGTCAAATCGGTCTAATGGATTAACGGGTCAAAAGTCATCTAACGAGGATTCAAACAACATCAGACAAACCTACAATCAAAGACTAAACAATTGCCTTATGAAATCAAATTCACAACCTCAAAATTAGGGTTTGAGAAATTAATTTCACATATACTGATCAAATTAATTACATTGACATCAAATTATAGAACAAATAATAATAAATCAATAGGTATATGCACACATATATGTATAACCTGATTGACTTATGGATTGAAAGACTTGGAAGTGAGTAACATAACTGTTAGAACCATTTAAGAGCACCTTATTTATTACCATGATCATAAGTAATCATCCCAAATATTTCAAATTAAGATAACATAAAAAATTCATCAAAAACACATCCAACGCATAAACCATAATGAGATCAATGCTTCCTGATAGGTATTCACAATATTTATGAACGCAGAGCACCAAAACCAATTATAAAGAACAACAATATGATCTCACCAGGACGTGGGCGTTATAATGATTGGTAACCATTGCAATGAACCCAACCCAATAAGTCATTCCCTGCTGCAAAGACAAGTATGCCTGTAGATAAGAAGTGTTTATCAGAACCGTCTAAAAGTTGACTTTCAAGCCTATAAGTATAATATTAGATGTGATAAGTAGTAATACTGGTTGTGGCGTTAAAGGCCCATATGAGCTGCTGTTGCATCCGAACAACAACGGATTAGCCAATAACATCATGAGCTAGAAAGCACTATTTAGAAGGAATAATGCATTCAAGCACAATTGGTTAAAACATCAACCTTTGATCGGGTAGGTTACACCAACATTAGTATGGGTGTTTGCTTAATTCATCATTGCATTTATTTTTAGTTTCAGTTTCTTATTTGAAAGTCTAAGAATACTGTTGTTCTATCATCTTGAATTAATTCATATGGAGCAAATATATGTATGAATAATGCATTCAAGTATACTAATATAAAACATGTATACTTAATTTATGTCTTTATGCGATATACTATATTGATAAAAAAAAAAAAGCTTGAAAGCCTTAGATTCTTTTATCTTAAATATTCCTTACTGATTTTAAAAAGGATCAAGAAAGGACATCGTTTCCTTTTTTTTATTATTTTTATTATTATTATAATTATAATTATAATAATAATAATAATAATAATAATAATTATTATTATAGAACATACAGGGTACAACACTTATACTTCCTTCGCACACAATGGTTGTAGGTGGAACACTTGGAACACTTGAAGATCCATGTCATGCAAAAGATTGAAACCTTGGAACACTTGAAGATTGATCTTCGTGATATAGAGTTGGCCACTAATAAATTTTCCGAAACACATGTTATTGGGTCAGGGGGATCCGGTATGGTGTACAAAGCAGAACTTGACTTTTTTGATGTCACAAGTTTATTGGCGATTAAAGGAAAGCACAAACGTGAATTGCCTAAAAGGCGTAGAACAGTAGCTATCAAACGCATTGTTAGTAAACGAGATGACTTTGGAGAACAAGAGTTCTTGGCAGAAATTGAAACGCTTGGTAATTGTAAGCATCCCAATATTGTCTCCCTTCTCGGATTTTGTCATGAAGGTTCTGAGATGCATCTTATTTACGAGTATGCTACTAATGGAAGCCTTGATCGTCATTTGGTAAACACCGATAACATGACTAATTTTACGTGGGCCCAACGTATACAAATATGTCTTGATATCGCACATGGAATAGATTATCTTCACACTAGTACAGAGGAAAAACAGATGATAATACACCGAGATATAAAAAGTAGTAATATTCTTTTGGACGATAATTGGGTTGCTAAGATTTGCGACTTTGGGCTATCCCAGATCCACCATGGATATCAACAACATAGCAGCCTCAGCACATCTCATATTGCTGGGACATATCGCTATCTTGATCCCGAGTACGTCAAGACAGGTAAGTTGAAAAAAGAGTCGGATATTTACTCCTTTGGTGTAGTTCTATTTGAACTGATGTGTGGGAGGTTGGCCTGCGATAGTATTTATACTGATGACAATGAGGGGGGGCTTCCATCAGTAGTACGAGAAACCTTTGAGGAGAGTACGTTAAAGGAATTGATAGATCCTAAATTAAGGGAAGAAAATCAAGACATTTTTATGCTCAATGGAGGGCTTTGTCTAAATTCTGTGGACAAGTTTTCAAATATTGCGTATCAATGTTTGGCAGAAACTCAAGCAAAGCGTCCAACAATACAAGTAATCATCCAAGAACTTGAGGATGCGCTTCACATGCAAGTAAGTAACTACTTCCAAATTTCCAACACAAACCTTTATTTTATTTATCTTTTAATGCTTACGGATTATGATCTTCTCGAGCAACATAATGGGTCATGTTAGAGATATATGAATCACTACAAGAAAAATGAGCTATAGTGACCAAATTTGTGACGCCCTAGAATCTTGTCACCAATAACGTCATTTAGTCACTGAAAAATAAGTCGTCGCTCAATTGTGGCGATGCTACAAAACTAGTGACAAATTCTAAAAGTAGTATTTTAGTGATAATATGTGTCGTCCAAAACTAGTGACGACTTCAGTTTCGTGATGGATTAGTGACGTTTTAGTATTTTGTGTCTAATTAGAATTGGTGACGGACCTATAGTGACAAAAAGTGACGACGTGATTTTCATCACTAACGTACGTTCGTGACGTTTTTCTACCTTTAGTAATGAAATTTGACATGTCAGTAGAGTCTTTTTTTCTTGTAGTGAATAATATATTAAATAAATAAAATGTATAACAATGAACCCGCTTTATTTCCTCCTCACAAAACAAATAATAAGATGGATCATGTTAAAAAATAACTTGAGAGTATCTTGATCTGGTCCTTATTGTTACACAACTTATTTTTTACTATGGTTTTAATACTCTATTCTCAAGTCTTAATGCTAATATATATTTTCATATCTGCTTGTCATCATTTTGAAATTTGTTTATAAATAGATTTAACACTATTACTAGTTATCATATGTGTCAACTTATTCTCAATCCATATCGTGTTATCATTATTTAACATATTAACATATATAACATCAGTTCTACAAAGAGAAATGATACACTTGCAATTTTTTACAAACTTATTCTTGCAAAATGATTGGCTGATCATGAAGCGAGAGAAATAAGAAAGAGAAAAGAGTATCGAATGTAATCGAAACAATTCACACGCCACATCATTTTATAAGATTTATTTTGTTAAATTTTTGTAGCGGTAACATTTTTGCCTATAAAATATGTCGGTCCCAAAACAACCAACAAAAGTTGTAGCGCGGGGTGCAGGAGGGTGTTTGAATACAATTTTCTTAATTTTTACTTTGGTGAATATAAATTAACTTGTAGGTTATAATAGGAACAAATAGTAATTTACAATTGAATTCTTTTATTTGGGTTTTAGTTAAACTAGTTCTTGATGGCTTATTCTTGCCTTGTGCCCACTGACATTTAGTTTGGTATCAATAAAGTCAACCTTTTTTTGGGTCACAGTTTTCTTTCTTTTTGCTTCACCAACATTGGGAAGCATAAACTTTTGAATTCTAAGAACAATCTCAAGATATCAATTGTTAGTCCCAAAACAACTAACAAAAGTTGTAGAAGGGGTGAATATAAATTACAGATTATAGTGGGAATAGATAGTAATTTTAAATTGAATTCTTTTATTTGAATAAATCAAAAAATTATAAGTTATTTGTGGGGTAACTAACTTAATTGAATACTGAATAGCACGTCTTATCAACTGAGAACAAACTTAAAGTTGGTTACAAAGAATGTTATGTCTGCTGATACTATTGCTCTCCTAATTCACTCAGAATTCACACTCTTTTGACTTCATTGTTGAAGTCCAGTATTTATAGGTTGAGCTTGAATCTTTCTTATAACCTCTTTAACCAATCATAATCTCCTAGATGTTTTCTTCCTTATTGGGTAATTCTGGGCATACTTGTTTGTGTGTTCTGACATGTATTGTATGATCATATATACAGTCTGCACAAAATGACAGAATGTATACTACACATTCTTGTTTTATTGGTTGACATTGATTAGGGAACATTATATGCATAAATGGACATGGTTAGCATGTATGTAATTTGTACAACCTCTAAAGATTTCTTTTGGATAGAATCAAAGTTCCTTGGTGTCGGTGAATCATCAACTTGAATCCGCAACAAGTGTGATGATCTTCAGTCTCTATGTTGGCTTCAAGTGAACTTCATTTCCATTGCTGGGTCTTCATTTTTCACTTCAACTTCATTTTTGACTTGGTTGAGTGTATAAAACCATAGGCAGCAAGAAACACTTTCATAATGATTTATCATGAAAGTTGTCTAAGGGTTTACCTCCTCAGTGCTAGATGCACATAAGTTTCTCTATGTTGCGTGAATGTACACCAACACCCTTTAGACCCAACTCACATAATACGTTTGTGAACTGTCTGCACTAAACTTTAAGATCTCTATGCTGGTTGTAAAAGAGTTAACTATAGTGTTACAAACAAGTTATTGTCATCATAAAATCAATGTAAAAGAATCATGTCTCAACAAAATATATATTTATTAAGTGTATGACACAAAGTAGAGTGTAAAGTAGCATTTGAAGAGTAACAGTCCTAAGTTTCATACATCTAAATGCAAAGCAGTATAGATGTTTAAGTAACATTGATGGTTATTGTTTATTGAGAAATGATAGGTTTACTTTGTTGTATCTAAAAAGAAGTCTTTATTCTCCCATAGTTTTTAACTTTTGTTCATTGCGACATGTAACATATGTGTAGTTGCAAAAGAGCCTTTGGTTTAGCGGTATGTAAGTGCCCTAACACACATATTAAAAATAGACTATGTGTATAGTTTGTTGCACCTATCATTTTCTTGCGTGTATATATACAAGTAACTCTTTAGTTGACAAAAAATTGGGGAAGAAGTTCCTAACATTTAAATTATTAATTTAGTGGAACTTCAATCGTTTAACAATCATTCAATAACCTGACTGGGTGTCATAATTCACAGAAAAACCACAAGAACGAATTCCAAATTTCACTTGAAGACATAAAATTGGCGACACAAAACTTTAGTAGTTACAAGTGCATTGGAGAAGGCAGATATTGGAAACAATATGAAGGAGAACTACCGCATGCTAATGGATTTACCACCATTATTGCAAAGCGGTTTGATAGCAAGTCTGATCATCAATTTCTGAAAGAGCTTCAAGTTCTTTTTGAGTATCAGCATGAGAACATCATTCGTCTTGCTGGCTACTGTAATGATATGGACGAAAAAGTTGTTGTTTACGAGCAAGTGTCTAACGGAAAACTCAATAAGCATTTGCAGGACGCTGATCTTACATGGATGCAACGCCTAAAGATATGCATTGATGTTTCATGTGGATTGCATTTTCTTCATACGGGTGGTGAAATAGAAGATATTCCAATAATGCATAGAGACATCAAAAGTGCTTGCATTCTACTAGATGGATATTGGACAGCTAAAATATCAAACTTGGAGTTGTCCTTACAATCTTGGGAACGTGAACATATTGAACAAGACACTGATAATGCTTTCGGCTCATTAGGCTACATGGACCCCGAGTACAAAAGAAGTGGTTACTTAACAGAAGAGTCAGATACATATTCACTAGGTGTGGTTTTACTTGAAACATTGTGCGGAAGATTGGCGTGGGCAGAAGGATGTGAGGATCACTCTCAATCTTTAGGCCCTTTGGCTAAGAGGTGCTATGGAGAAGGAAGACTTGATGAATTGGTGTTTCAGGGTATAAAGGAACAACTCGATCCTCAATCGTTGACTACATTTATAGATGTTGCCCTTGGATGCTTAGACGATATTGGGGATCAGAGGCCACAAGCAAGTGAGGTGGTCAGTCAACTTAAGAGGGCATTGGAATTCCAAGTAAGTGTATTCTTGCTTTTACGATAATTAAGAAGCTTCCTTTCAAGCCATTCAGTAAAAAAAAAAATAGTTAGTAGGGGCTTTTTGGATCGCATATTTCCAGCTACTGCTTAATAAAGTGTGTTTGTAATAATAAGTATCAACCCAGGCGCGTTTAGAATTTCATCTTCTATTCAAAATAAGATAAAACGTATAAATGATTTTTGTATCCAAACATTTCAAAGTATATTTTACTAAACACCTCTTTTTGTGTGTGTGTGTGTCTCTCTCTCTCTATATATATATATATAAGAGTGATCAAGAGGTAAACACTTCTTTTTTGAGAAAAGAGAGAAGCGTTAGTAAACGTTAATCATAATCGATACTATGAATGTAAAACTTTCTTGATGAATTCTTTCTGTTGATTATAACATCGATTAATGAATATTAGATTTAAACTCGTCAACATTCATCGTAATTTGAAAATTTATTTAGGCGACAAATCAATTTAGGATTTGCAATTGAAAACCAGTTTTTGTTGGTTTAGTTTATATTTTAATTTTCAAAGTAAAATATCTTTTTTCATATAAAATGAAAATGGATTTGTTGTATATAATTTCCTTTTAATTGTTTACTATACTTTATATATAGGAGGATTATTATATATGGGAGCCCAAGTTACCTATAGACTATGAAGAAATACTTCGCTTCTCAAAAGTCGAAGAGATGCTCATTACGGGCACCACAAAGAAAAGGGATATCTACAACTTACTCCGTGAAGGAATTCTCCTTCGAGATAGGGACATGGTAAATATTTCATTCTCATATCATACTAATTTTTGCATTTTACGTTCAAAACATGCTATATACTATGAATTCTTTTAGGGATAATAATTTCGTTATACGCTTAACTTATAGTGTCAACTTTAACATCTTTTGTTGTATAAGATAAAGAAGGAAAATTTTCTTTTTTGGAGTAGCTGAAAAGGAAATATTATATACAATAGAGAGGTTTAAAAGATTACCTCATACAATAGAAGGTCTTAAAGTTCAGAGAATACAATAGAAAAAAGTTTAAGTTGAACGTATAATGAAATAATTATCCCACTATTATAAGAACATAAAGATAATTATGGTTTGTCTGTTTACATAAATGCACTTAGATTTCGGTTTGATATGTTTGTTTTGTGTAACAGTGTTTATCACTCGGGAGTAATGGAGAAAAAAATTACATGATATCAGCCAAAAAGTTCTCATACAAAAACCGCTGGGCACTCAATTGGCGAGACATTCCACAATCAAGGTTTCCTCTTCTCTCTCTCTCTCTCTCTCTCTCTCTCTCTCTCTCTCTCTTAACGATATCAAACATGACAAGCTTTTTAGGGCAACATGAAATAATTACTAAATTAAAATTAGTCGGAGACCTAATTTAAAGATTCTATTTGAAGTTGTATCGTGCATGATCAATTCATATTTTCTTTTGTTAGGAGCTTCTCAATATCACCATTATTACAATCTATTAAAACAGAGGAATTTAGTGTACACTTCAATGTTATCAATAAACATAAAAGTAAAATATCTGCAAAGTACTCTTGTCCGGATGAAAATACTTTACTCATTTCGGGTAAAAAGACTATACATTGCAAAATGAGACGTGTTACAGGAAAGATATGTTGGGGTTATTATGAATTTTATTATCATATGATTATTGCAGGTTTGAAAATGTTGCCGAGATGTTAACCCTTTCAAATTTGAAGATCAACATCAAGACAAGAACTCGGTTTTTATCTCCTGGTGTCAACTATGGGGTTTATTTGGTCTTCAAATTTTGTAGTCCGAGACAATTTTCTAGTAAATCTATGTATGTGAACCTAACGTACAAAATGCGTGATGAAACTTACTATGCATATTTTGCAACTTGGAGAGACGAAGAGTGGATGATGATTGAATTGTACCGGTTTTTGAATGACAACGAACAAACTCATATTGAGGTCCTACTAGAAAGTTTTTCACGATACTATTGTGGAAGCAATGCTATTTATATTGAAGGCATTGAGTTTCGTGCCACCGACAATGTAAGTTTCTAAGTACTCCTTAGTTTGCATAATTATATATTCTTTTGCCTAGATTAAAAAATGTGGTAGATGCATGAGTAACATGTTCATGCTCTGTATAATATGTGTATAACATGGTCTTAATTTAACAGGTGAAAAATGAAGAAATTGAGAAAATAATGGAACCCCAACTACAATTTCCGACCAATACAGGAAAAATGCTCTTGAGAATTGAAAATGATGACAAGGGTGAAAAGGTCCTTATTTTATTTCTATCATATTTTATCTTTTAGAGAATTACAATTTTTCCTTGTGGTTTTGGTAATAAAACTCTTTGGTGACCAGATGTTTTTACTAGACGAAGTGGATGTAGAGGAACATCTAATGCTTTCGGCGAAGGAAGTTTTATACGACTCTTCTAACGTGAAGCTTTTTCGTCATTTGAAACCTGCAAGAGAGTCGAGGTTTGCTCTTTGAACAAACTTTAGCGCGTTGTCGGCTCACTCTAACCACTAAAATTCTCTTTTATAATTTCACATAATATATGTAAGAGAAATTTACTTGATGCTCACTTATCCGTACTGAGATAGTATCCTATACATGCAGACTTCAAGACTTGATTGAGCTTTTACCACAACAAGTATGTCATATCAAGTGTAAGATTGAAAGTCAAATGTTGTCACCAGATACGGATTACATGTGTTACCTTGTATTCAAGCTTTTGGATAAGTGTCAGGGCTTGCATTGCCCCGTGAAAGTACGGGACATACTGCACTGGAACAACAAAGGAAATAGAATTATTTATTTTAGATCACCAAAGCCATGGAATTTACATGATAAAAATTGGGTTGGAGAACAGAGAAAGGATGGATGGATGGAGGTTAGTGTATGGAAATTCAACTCAACATCTCAACTTAGAAAAGATCGTATTCCTACGAATTTGAAACTGATAACGTATGAAGGAAGTATGTCCGGCCTTATTGTATGTGGCCTTGAGATTCGGCCAATGTAAGAGGATATGTAGTAAAATCCTACCCCTAATGTGTTCAATGTAATCATCTAACTTGATAACAATCAATCTTGATTCTTCAAAACTAATGTTGTGTTTGCTTTGTGGCCTTGGGCTTTGAATTTTGGGTATTGAAGAAAATAATTTAAAGATCTTGATTCTTCAAAACTAATTATGTGTTTGCTTTGAGGGCTTGGGCTTTGAATTTTGGGTATTGAAGTAAATAATTTAAAGTACCTTGTTTTGTTTAGAGTTAATACACAAATTAGTTAATGTTCAATTTCGTTACTAGACTTTTATTTTGTTCAATGTACATCCAAATAGTTAATTAAAATGTTACTTAATTTTTTAATCATATCCAAATTATCAGTATGCACATCTCACTCGTCACGTCATGTCACATAATTCTATAAATTTCACGTCAATAAACAAATTAGTTATGTCTTGTGGTAATTATTATTTTAATTTTACATAATTATCTCCAATTTATATGTTGGATATAAACCTTTTTGTCGTTTTGTGATTCACTTGGCAACATGTTTCATCTATGTATCTTATTTTTTTTTTCTTGTTATATTCTGATTAAATTATCTCCAATTTCAATTGCTAGCTCCTATGATGGTCTTTCTTTTAGCGTTTGTAAGTGTTTAATTCCTAGTATGATATGTTAAGATACGTTGATGTAAGATGCTTTTGAGATAGTTTATCATGAAATCTCAATGATTCTTTTCATTTTATTATGTCATGAGAAAATGACACTTTTCTCCTCATTTTATCATGAGATTTGTTTGCAAATTGATATTATGGTGTCATATAATCGCTAGGTTGACACAGTCATTTAGTACAGTCGACCCAAATAACATAGCTAGTCTTTGCATACTTTAATTCTGGAAAGAAATTGGTTACAGGTAGCATGGGTGTTAGGGAAGTAATCAAGTGAAGTAAGCTACATACATATGTGACATGTCAAAATTTCAGATTTTGAAATAGAGGTAGTTGAATGTGCAATATCTTTATGTTCGACATTACAATGGTTAATAATACGATCTTACCATCTGTATACAAGTAGCACATTTAGGTATCGAGAATCTAAAGGAAGTCCAACAAGTTCAAGAATCAAACTTGATCGATCAGGGACATCAAATTCCAACTAACAATAATGAAAAGGTCCTCCTCCATTTTATTAATATGTTTTATTTAACGAATAATCAAAATAGTTCCGGTGGTCAATTGGTCATGGTAACAAATTTTCCCAATTATTTGAAAAAACATGCCTCGTTAAGCAAAGTGAATGGAAAGAAACATCTTATGCTTTCTGCAAAGGAGATTTTGTACAATTCTACTAAACTGAAGCCTTTTCGTTTAAAACCTTCACATGAGTCAATGTTTGCTCTTTGAATAAGTTTCATCACGTTTTTTGGTTCTAATTGGTGAATTTCTTGTACATATCCCATACATGTGGCTTGTCTAATAAAATATTAATGATGTTTTCTCTGTTCTCAAAAAGATTTTACTTTGTCTTTAAGAAGTATGTAGGTACACGATATACACCTGCAGATTTTGAAATGTGATTGAACTTCTGCCACAACAAGTATTTAGAATCAACTACAGGATTGAAAGTCGTTGTTGTTACCATTCACAGAATATGCGTGTTACCTTGTGTTCAAGCATTCAGAAAAATGTCTCGGGATGCATTGTCCAGTCAAAGTAGGGGATCTACCGAATGGTAGAAACAAAGAGACTAAAATCATTTATTTTAGATCCCCAAGCACATCAAATCTACAGGATGCTAACTGGATCCCATAACAGAGGAAAGATGGATGGATGGAGGTTATCATATGGAAATTCAACTCGAAGTATAAGCTTGGAACGAATATTATCCCTATGAATTTGAAACGATAACTTATGACGAAACTATTCAGGGCTTATTATATGTGGCTTGACGTTCAGGCCAATATAGAGTACATATCAGATTATTTCAACCATATTATGTCGAAAATATGGATTAGTGCGCACATGTGAATATAATCAACTATGGCACGTTGTATTGTGTATATGTTTCTTAATATTTTGATTTAATTTTGACATTAAATAAAGAATTTTTAGTTTGGTTTTTCTACCTAACAATATTTAATTACTAGAATCAAAGTCTGTAAACATATCATTGCTCAGGAAAGTTTATAAAAAATGTTCGATCAATAGTATAAAGAGAGATCGATACATGTTTATTTTGATTGTTCCATTTCATACTCTATCTATCTCATTTGAGAATTTTTGTTTGTAAAATTTATATGATTTTAACGTTTCTTTATAAATAATATGTGATAGGTTAAAATTTTATGGTGCAATTTTGGATAAAATACCAAGCATTTAGAGTAAAGAGGAGGCATGCATTGCTAAAATGTAACCCTCAAAACATTATGGTTTATCATAGAAATAATTCACTAGCTACTACAAAAATACGATCAACACAAAACGTGTAGGGGAAGTATATAATGAATTTTAAACATTACCTAGAAACAACATAATTTAATGTAGATCCCAAACAAAGAGTAAGTGTTTGGTATAAGGGTTGTTTGATATAGAAGGTATGGATTTCATAGATCTAATCTTGAAATATCAAAGGGTCATTGGTTTAACGGTATAAAAGGAAACTTTTAATCAAGAGGTTAGGGGTTCAAATTCCACTTGAAATAGTAAATTGTTAATATTTATAGTGATTGTACACAATATATGTGTTAGATTGTAGTTTTGCCGCTCTAAATGAAAAATAATAAAAAAAATATATTTGATTTTGAGATTAACGAAATGTGAGTTGAAGTGATTGAAATGACGAAACACTTGATATTTCATTGAATAATTTATAAATCAAATTGAACACTATTCACATGAAGTATACAAGATGAAACCATGAAACATACGAAGTATATTAACAGAAACATGAACAACTGCAAATGTCTGATATGAACTTTTTACATGAAATACTCCATGGATTGATGACATATATGCCAACGAGAAGAACAGGGGAGCATATTGATTTATTTGAAGTGAAATAATTTGTTCTTACAAAATCTATTAATTCATAATTAATAGCTGCTTTTGTTTGTAGATAATGTCAAAGTCGTAAGCTTGTACTCGTACTATTGTGGCGTGAATTTAATTATTGTGGATGATGCATGCGTTTATAGTCCATGTAAATATCTTGAAAGTGACAATGGCAACTACTTTACAAAATGAACTTAACTTTCGCATTTAGTATAGTCGAACTTTCCTTCTAAACAACATGTATTAAATGAGATTTAAATTATTAAGGAAATTTTTCTCTAATTTTGACACCCAATTTTTCTTATCGAAAATTATTCGAAAATTATTAATAATTAACTTTTGCTAAACTTACTTTTTAATAAAAAAAATTCCTGATTGAAATTTAATACGTTCAATTCCCACCGTATGTTTGGCACCATTCGTATCGTGTCGAACAAAATACATATCACATTTGTAACTAAGACGTCTAATTTTTCATTTTTAGCCTTTTCAATTATGCTTACCTTCAACTCTAGATTTTTCAATAGGTGAATCAGTCAATTACGATTCATATAGAGTATACGACATGAAACCATGAAACAACGAAGTATATTAACAGAAATATAAACAACTGCAAATATCTGATATGAACTTTTATACATGAAATACTCCATGGATCGATGACATATATGCCAACGAAACGAACAGGAAGCATATTGATTTATTTGAAGTTAGGGTACTAGTCTTTGATTAAGTTTTAATTGTATGCTCAAGGTGTACTATGATCATATATAAAACAAAGACTTCCGATGATTATTATCTTTTTATATGTGAAGTGACTGACTTACAAATTGTTGTTCCCTCTTTTCTGAATATACTGGGTCCGGCTTAGAGAAGCATAAACTTATGATGCTATAAAATTTGTAAGGAAAAAATGTACCGTTGTTATAATGCAATCTATATTTATAATGCAGTGTACTTATGATATAGTAAATATCACAAAAATAAATGGTTAAGATCGTCTGCCGCTCATAAGCCATTATCATCTCTCACCCTCCACCGGATATATTCGTACTGTTAAATTTGTTTCCTTCTTAACTAATGTTTTTTTTTTATCACTCTTTCATAATGGTTAGTTAATGGGTTCATTTTCTTCTCATAGTTCGGGTTAGAAAATTTTTCATGGGAATGAACGATGAACCCACGGAAAAACTGCCGGGGACAGTGGTAATTACTAATTAATTTGATCAAAACAAGACACGTAACACAAAATTTCATAGGTCAATGTAATATCTCGCAGTCAAAAAAGGATTCCCTCTGTTCATTAAATAAAAATAACAATAACAAGAAAATAGTGAATTATGTAATTAATCGAAAAAGAAAAGATAATGTTGGGTGATATGTTCAAAGATTCTCGCGGCTGGGTGATATTTTGGTTGTTTTTTACTAACTTTTTCTTTTGCATATTGGTATTTAGCTAAATGTTTATTATTCATTTATTTATTTATTTAATTATTTGTTTTGAAGATTTCGGACTCTAAACATTTTGTCTATGTTCTTTTTTATTTTTACTAGCGTTGTACCCGTGTAACGTGACAGTAAAAGTAAAACATTATCTTAAAAATTACATGCGTACTTTTATGAATTTATGTTGATTATTTATTTATAGAGTAATAAATTGAAATTTGATTTATATGTACTATATACTATTAGATTAGATAATAGTAATAATAGATTATTAAAGGAAAGTAAAATTATAGAGATAATTAAATGTAATCATTCTCATGAAGATTATTAATGGACAATGTAATTATTTCTCATGTTTGAATTGATTTTAAAATAAAATACTAAATCCATGATATATTACTATAGATAAATTCTTTGTAAATAAATTTGAAATTATTGATTGGATGTATCGACAATTAATATTTGGTTTCGAGCTCACATTTCATGTAAATAAGAGAAGTATTTTCGAAGATTCACCCGACTTTACCTTTTCATATCACCCAAGTTTATCTTTTCCTTTTCAATTAATTAAATAATTCACTATTATTATTATTATTATTGAGAATTTTTGTTTGACCTGAAATATTACGTTGACCCGCAGAATTTTGTTCTACGTAACTCGTTTTAATTGAATTAGTAATTATCGCCAGTTCAATGTCTATTCTTATAAAAAAATTCCCAACATGGACAATGATATAAAATTGACCCACCATTTGAAAGAAAAATTATCTATATTTAATGTCATTTTGTCATGAGACAGGAAGCTAGGAACAACTAGATTTATCTTACCTAAAGATAAGGATATCATTGAAAAATAGTTTTGACAGACCTATAGCATGCAGCATTGATTTATGCTACGATTTTTGATAGTTTCGCTAGAACTGTACAATAAAAATTTGTATTATATATATAAATAGTTATTTTTTTGGTTTATTTGATAAAAAAGTAATGATGAAAATGTCATTATCCGCACAATGATAATGAATCCTTTAAATCAAGAATCCTCTATAATATAAGCGAAAATAGAAATGATTAAAGAGTATGAAATTTTGTGTGCCTCAAATATAATTTAAGATGATATATTATGAACACTCTCTATTAGTGTTATAGTAGTATATAAAGTTCGTAGTGAGTGATAGGAAAAATAAGATTTAAACTGGAGTATAAATATATATATATCATAATGATAAAAATATATACAAAAGGTAAAGTACGGCAGCAAAAGGCATGAGGCTTAACTGCGACGACGATTATTGATGAAGATGTCCGACATTTAGAAACCTTTTCTTATGTGTTCTTTGTAGCAGCGGAAATGAAATATTAACTAATAGTCTTATAAGTAAGAGAATTGAAAGAAAGGAGAAGTTATATATTGCTGAAAAGAAGAAAAGTTTTTTATTTTTATTAAATAGTTAATCAGCACAAGTTAAAAAAGGCAAACGAAAGAATAGAAAGATTTGTTTTTTTATTAACAGTGAATTGAAGCAGAAGAAATATATGAAAATTATATATTATATATTTGCAGATTGGGACCTACAGACGGATGTAAAGAAAATCGGAGTAGACAGTATAAATGAAGAAATGATAAGAACCCTAAGACTCTGATACCTCGATGAACATTGAAAATCTGTAACTATTTTGTGTTACATTGATAAATATATTTATAGAGGACAAGAACATAAACTAAAATCCTAATGGACCGTAGATCATTAATATAATTGGATTAGGCCATAGTAACTTAATATATTTTATACTCCAATATTCCTTAATAAGATCAATATTAAGAGGGCTCTTTCAACTTGGAGCATAGGATTCTAGTATGCTAATTAATTATAATTACTCCGTACTGATTAAGAATACTAACATTAAGTAATACCCCCAGATCTTGGTTTTGCAGATTCAATATAATTAATTTGAACCACTCACATTAACCTTGCATCACCTACCACCGTTTAACGATGGAAAGTTAACAAAGTTAGCCAGAAGAACGTAATCGATCAAAAATAGTAATCTTAAAGACCTCTTGTGAAATGGTTTCTCAATAGGGACGAAATATCTGTGATTTATGTTTTTCATATCCCCCAATAGATCAGAATATCAAGAGTAGTTACTCACCTACTTTTTCACAACTATCATCATTTCACTTTTTATTATATGAAACACTTCTGTAAGTTTGTAGTAATATTTCAACAAACTGAAGTTGTGTGTTTGCTGACTGCATATGCATACTCTCCCTTAATTTCTTGACATTAATTTGTAGCCAAAACACCCTTTTAGATCTACTAGCTTCAACTTGATAGAAAACATCATGTCTGTTTTACAAAAAGAGTTTAGTCACTTACAAGTTCCTCTTGAAGATATAATTTCTGCCACCAACAATTTTGCCGATGAAAATCTCATCGGACAAGAAGAATATAAAAAGATCTACAAAGGTCAACTCTTGCGATCCGAAATTTTCATTAATATCATTGCACGAAGGTTAGATCCTGAGTATGCTCGGGGAAGCAAGGAGTTTATGACCGAGATTTCGATGCTTTCTAGTCTCAAGCATCAAAATCTGGTCACTATTGTTGGGTTTTGTGACGAAAAGCAGGAGAAGATAATCATAATAAAGCATGAAGTCAACGGAAGTCTTGACAAACATCTTAGTGATTCAATGCTCACGTGGACACAAAGATTGGGGATATGTGTTGGTGTAGCGCGTGCGTTAAGTTACCTTCATTATGATGAAGATCGTGATTTTAGTGTTGTCCATCGTAATATTAAGTGTTCAAATGTTTTACTAGATGACAACTTGGAGCCCAAGTTATCTGGTTTTGAATTCTCGATGAAAACTTCAGCAGCTCGAAGACACCGTCTTGTTCTTTCAGAAGTTGTTGGGACAATAGGGTATATTGAACCAGCTTATAAAACCACAGGAGGTTTCACTATTAAGTCAGACGTGTTTTCGTTAGGAGTTGTGTTATTTGAAGTCCTGTTTGGGTACACAGCATCATCCATTCCAAATACATATGAGGATCATTGGTATTTTGCTAAATTGGCCAAATTACATTACGAAGAAAAAACACTTGATGATATGATCAATCTGTATCTACGGAAACAAATGGTTTTGCAAGCATTCAAAACCTTCTCAGAAACAGCGTATTTCTGTTTGAAGGAACAACGGACACAACGCCCAGACATGCATCAGGTTGTTAGAATACTAGAGACAACATTGGCTATACAAAGGCAACATGAAGCAAAAGCGGATCTCGGGCTTACGTTTCGAGCCTTGAGAGGTGCTGTAAGTCCCTTATATATATATATGTATATATATCTTTTTATATTGTTGCCTCACAAGTCTCAACCTTTTGTAATCATCATTAAATGAGAATAGCATACATATGATGTTGATAATATACATGATAAGTGTGATAAAGAGTTAAAATAATTTTCTACTCTAACCATCCGTGCAGTTTATTGCATAGATGATTTCCCTTTCCCTTTAATGAATTACTGTAATTACTTATTTCTAGTCGTATATGCTGGAATTTATGTCACAGATAAGGTTTATGGATTCCCTGCCAGCTACACAGATGAAAATTGCAGACTACATTTACCTCTCTCGCAATCCACCAGCTATTGACGTTCTTCCCTCCTGCAACCCACCAACGAACCAAGTAAGTTATCTACTGATGTTCGCATTATATTTTAATCCGATCTTCGCACACATACCTCTAGTTTATATGAGCCAATTTAAATAATGTGAAAATGAAAAACTATACATCATATATATCCAATAGGTTTTGGCGATACAAGCTTTAGCAATATTGGCTTGGATGTGCAACACATTGCTTGAAAATAGGAATTATGAAATTTACCGACTTGAATTGCCTCCTTAATTCCTAATATTTGAATGCAATTTGGAGAGGGGAAATGAAACATACTGGTCCTTCAAAATAGGTTTACTAAAATTACTGATACGTATGTTAGTTTATTGGTAAATACAATTGGTATATGGTATTAGACATGATTTAAGATTTAAATTTTGTACATGTATATTAAAATTCAAGGGAAATATTTAAATTTCAAAAACTGCTTAAGTATATGTATACATAATTAATTAACCATGATGAGACTCTTTGATGGGAGACTTTTTATATACTCATGGTTGTTGATTTAGTATCTTAGAAAACTAGAGAGCTAATTCCTAGTCGGACTTTTTTATATTTATTTTTATTGTTTTTTTAGTTTTTTTTTTATAGAAAGGTAATAAATTAAAATACCCCAACACGAATAGAAATTTTTTTTTCAGAAATATTTACATATGTCCAATCCCGTAGCTTGAACCACAATCTCATAATTAAATGGTAAGCTCAAGACCGTTAAATCAATGACACTTTAACATTTTTTTTCTATTTAAAGGGGTTAAATTCAAACATAAAACAAAAATAGAAGATATACAATTGAATCATCGTTACTAATTAGATATTTAGATACAACTTTTGAAGAGTGAACCCAAGTTTTGGAACATGATTTTGAATTCTTTGTCCATGTGAAGGGTGGACATTGTCTATATCTAACTTTTTTACTCTCATTCAACAGTTGAAACTTAAAGGAAGATGAGAAAAAATAGTCATCAGTTTCATCCGTTTATATGTCATTATGCCGATGCCCATTCCGATCCCGATTCCTTCCCTATGCATATCCTTGGCCCAACGCAAATTCAAATTTAATTATGGTTATTAACAAAGATGAGCTAATATATTCGAGCTAATATATCCCCGACAGTAAATCTTTTGTAACTATTACGTGTCAATCATGATAAATTTTCAGGTTCATAAAATACATTTTTCACTATTATCAAAGGAATATTAGAACTCATAAATAAATGGTAAGATGTATTAATTAAGATTATCACATTATTCGCGAAATGCAGCGATAATAATTACTTTATTTATCTATATTATGTGCGATAATATGTTTGTTCAATAACATGTCATTTTTAAATAAAAATATTATAATTTTCTAATTTAAATAGATAATTTCAAGATGTCAAAATAAAATGCTTGTAGTTTACAAATAAATATAAATGTATAAATTATTTGCTTCGCTGAATATACTTGTATTAATACAAAATATAAATTATTTAAATTAACTAATATACTTATTATATGTACGAACATAAGTAAATGTTTATGACAAATTTAAACTTTTTTCTATTTATTACGAGGAAAATGATATTCATTAACTCCGATCACCCAAATAATGGGTTGGGTTATTACTCCAAATCCCCCATTATTTTATATTCTTTTATTAAATGATAAATGCTCAATTAAATATTCAAAGAAATCAAAAATATAAAGTAGATTAAAATCCGAGTTAAATTTGAAACATAATATTGGAATGAACTTTTCAATTTGAAGTAAATTTCATTTATGATGTAACAAGGTTATATGTGTAATTTTAAGTTTATTTTGAGAGTTTAAGACTCAACATGTTAAAATGCATTATTAATAGTATCAGATGGATCAACATCTTAGTATTTAAAATAAAATAATACATGATAATCATGGTTCTTAGTTAGAGCATACGGAGTGGGAACAACATTTCTCGCTTTTTTTTTCCTCCAACGCCTAAAAAGCCACACTTGGCCGACGTTGGGCACTAAACAGTGTTTTGACGATTTGTTAGTCCCAAACTAACAATAAATGTTGTAGATAGTGTGAATAAAATCTTTTTGGTTTTAACTTAATGGATACTTAGTTAATTGCAAGTTTAAATGAGAAATAGTATTTTTTCAATATAATTCTTATTTGATTTGAATCAAAGAATTACAAGTTAGTTGTATGCGAAATAACTAACTTAATTAAATACATATCAAACACTCTATATCAAATGAGAACACACTCTAAACAAGTTACAAAGAAATACTAAACTGCTAATACTATTTCTCTTAAATTCACCCTAATTCATACACAAATTTTTACATATTATTTCAAGGTTGAAGTCCAGTATTTATAGGTGAGCAAGGTTCCAAAGTGTTGGTGAATCTGCAACGAGTATGATGATCTTCATTCTCTAAGCTAACTTTAAATAAAAATCAATTACACTACTGGGTTTTCTTTCTCCATCTTCAGGTTCATCTTTTACTTACTTGAATGTAATAAGGCATAACTAGTCAAGGAAACAACTTTCAATATGATGAAACTTGAAAGTTGTCCAAAGGTTATATCTCTGTGCTAGTTGCACGTATGAATGAATCCTTTGGACCCAACTCAAAGAAAACACTTGTGAGTTATCTAAACTATTCGTTGAGATCTCTATGCTAGCTGTACATAGAACTATTTTAATTCAAATTGTTATTATCATTAAATCAATGTACAAGACTTCTCGGGTCATTCCTTAACAAATAACAAAAATAGTTAAAAGTGATTTTAAGAAGCTAAAGTAACAGGGAAGAAAGATGGAAACAAAAACAGTGCAATAATTAGCAAACCTCTCTTTCTATTTCAATTTCTTGCCTAATTTCCCCCCAAATTGGATATGTTTTGTTGAACCCATAGACCACCAAATCATTCACTTGAGATATTAGCTTAAGAGATTCTTTTTTTCATGCATCTCAAATATAGGAGTTTAATGTATGTATGCATTTTGATTCATGTTTTTGTATCTTTATACTTAATTAAGGATCTATTAGTTTGAAAATTTGTCTGTAATGTATTTATGTGGTGTTCTATTATTATTATTATTATTATTATTATTATTATTACTTATATTATATTTTTTAATCTACTATATATCTATGTTGGTGTATGTATTGATAGTTGATACGCATGATAATTTTTTTATAGTATTCTTTTTTCCTGTATAGAGGGAAAAAATTGGATTAAAGTGATATAACTTGTTTGATAAAATCCTTGATATTTTGAATTACAAAAATTGGGGCTAGATTTTGTAGAGTTACACGACTTGATTTTGAGGAGAACTATTACTCTTCAATTAGTTAATATAAGGTGGAAGGCATAGAATTATTCTTATTGTTTTTCATTTTGAAAATTGTCTTACAAATGATCCGTATTACTAGGAGTAGAAATAATGCTCTCCGAGACATGAACCTATAGGTGTTATGATGGGTGAGTTAGGTAATGGATTCAAACCACTTTGGCTATATATATAAATATTTTGACCACTTTTATCATAAATAATTGTGTTGATTATATGGTTATGAAAACATTGTAATAACAAAGCGTAACACAAATGTTTAGATGAAATTGATATAGATATATAGGAATATATGTGCATGTATTTATCCATATAGAATATGTATGTGGTTGTCATCATATTTCTTGAATATTATTTTGTCTTATTTAGGAAAATGGAAACATCATCTCTTCCTCACTTCAAGTGTTTGGCACACTACGAATATCACTTGAAGATATAGCATCAGCTACCAGCAACTTTGCTGATGATAACATGTTTGCACAAGGTGGATTTGGAAAGCTTTATAGAGGAAAACTTTTGAGGTCGGATGACTCCATCGACATTGTTGCACGGAGGTTAGATAGTATGCATGGTCAAGGGGAGATAGAATTATGGATGGAAGTTTCAATGCTTTCTCGTCTCAAGCATAAAAATTTGGTCTCTATTGTTGGGTTCTGTGATGAGAACGGTGAGAAGATCATTATTTACCAGCATGCAGTTCATGCAAGTCTTGATCAACATCTAAGTGAACAAACTCTCACAGGGTCCCAAAGACTGCAAATATGTTCAGGTGTTGCACGTGCATTACATTACATGCATTATGACGAGGATGTCATACATTGTGACATCAATAGCTCTAAAGTATTAATAGATAAAGATTGGGATGCCAAGGTATTTGGTTTTGGACTTTCCACTAAATTTCCTGGAAATTGGGGGCATCGCCTTCTCTTCTCCCACTATTTTGAAACATCCACCTCCAGAGACCAGGTGTTTATGAACACCATAAGTGTGACACCCAAATATGATGTTTACTCTTTCGGTATGTTATTGTATAAAGTCCTTTGTGGAAGGGAACCAATGATTAAAGACAATGGTGTAAAGGAAAAACTAGACGAGATGATTGATCTCGATCTAAGAAAACAGATGGACAGAAAGCTATTGAACATCTACTCAAATATAGCTAATAACTGTTTGAATCAGGGTGTGGATCATCTAACTATGTTTCAGATTGTCAAAGAACTTGAGGACGCGGGGAACGCTCAAGGGGAAACTGAAAGTCTAGTAAGACAATCCTTTTGTTTTGGTTTATTTCATCATTGTCATAATAATATTTAGACATATATGTTAACTTATGTTCTATTTTGGAAATTGTAATAAAGGAGAACTCGGAACTAGCGAATGAAGCTGCATCTTCGGTCATTTTGACGGTAATTATTTCTTTTATTCAGGAATTGTGGAAAATTAATATGATTTCTTGCCAGCATATATAGTGCGAAACAAATATTTTACTAATATTAAACGAAGTGGTATAGAAGAACCAACCCTGAACCTAAAAATAGGATTGATCCTAAGAGACCCGGTCCTAGTCCAAAAGATATGGTTATGTCTACAAGTGATTATACACCATTAAAATTGATTAGTGCGTCATCGTAAGAAAGGGTAAAATAAAGGGTTAATTGTTTCGTTATGTGTTTAACTTTAACTTTATACTATTGTATGCTCTCAACCATAAGATCTTCTATTGTATGGGTAAATTAATTCAGGGAAAATGCTAACTGTTAAATAGAATTTGATACACACATAAATTAGTTTAATACAATTCTAGTTTAGTTTGTTCCATTTTTTTCAAAAATTATAAAAAATATATGTAGTAAAACTTATATAAAAGCATACATCAACCAAAAGGATTTAACTAACCACATATTAGATTTCCAAACAAACAACAAAAGTTGCACATGGGTGAATACGATCTTTTTAATTTTAACTTAATTGTTATTAAGTTAAATAGTAAATTTTAAACAATATCATATAGTATTTTTCAATATAACTATTTTATTTGAATGAATTAAAGAATTATAAGTTAGTTGTGAAATAAATAACTAACTGAATATAGATTAATCACTCTTATCAACTTAAGACACACTCTAAGCTGGTTACTAAGGAATGCAATTGCTGCAAATACTATTGCTCCCAACTTACATAAATTTACACATGATTCACATACCCTTGTCTTCAAAGTTGAAGTCCCTTATTTATAGGTGAGCATGTATCTTCCTTGTAACCATTTCAACTAATTAGAATTTTCTAGATGTTTTCTTCTTCATTGGAGAATTGTAGACATGTTTATTTGTGTGTTCAGACATGTATTGCTAGACAATCTCTGATGTCTGCATATTATGTCATAAAGTACACTGCATATTCTTGTTTTATTGGTTGACATTGATAAGGGAATACCATATGCACAAACCGCTATGCATAGCAAGTATGTACATTTGTACAACCTCCACAGATGCCATTTTTGATAATGATAACAGTTCCAAGAGTTGGTGAATCATCAACTTGAATCTTCAATAAGTGTGATGATCTTCATTCTCTGTGTTGGTTTCAAGTAGACTTCATTTCCATTGATGGGTCTTCATTCTTCATCTTCAACTTCATCTTTAACTTAGTTGACTGTATTGAAGCATAGGAAACACAAGAAACAACTTTCAATAAGATGGATTTTGAAAGTTATCCAAAGTTTATATCTATGTGTTGGCTTGTTGTGCACATAAACCCTTTAGACCTAGCTCACGGAACACACTTGTAAGCTATCTTAACTATCTATTTAAATCCATTTGCTAGTTGTACATAGAATAACTTTAGTGTTAAACTCAAGTTGTTGTCATCTTAAATCAATTTAGAAGGATCAAGCCTCAACTATCTCCCCCTATTTGATTATGACAAAACTTTAACACATGGACCAGCATAAAGACAATTGACTTAGACAATTTTATAAAATGAGAATTACATAAACTGAATAAGTACATGTCTCTTTAATTTCTTTTTTGGGATCTTTTTGAGTTATATATATCACTTATTCTTGGATATTTCTTTTTAAGATAAAGTCAAATTTTCATTTCTTTTTAAACATTAAGGTTTATAGAGCTTGTTACATTGAAATGTAAAGACATATACTCTATTCACATTTGGATCTTGATATCTTCATGCATCAGTTATCTACATCATTCTTCCTCCTCTATGATGGGCTTTAACATGTTTTGGATTGTCAGGATAAAAACATCTCCTTCTCATCTCAACATCTATTTTGGTAGAATACATCCCAGCACCAGTAGTAAGTAGTGCCATAGCTCTTAAATTAATTAGATGTTGAATGCTAGCCATACCCAATCCTAATGTTCTTTGGAATTTTAGAATATCACCATCTTTGTAGAAGATTCCATGACTGGGTAGTCTATAGCCAAACCATGATAACCTTGTAAACCCATAGGTGGATCACAATCTCTATTTATGATGTAGGTTAATGGAGGGAATCCTTCATCACCAATTTTGGGTCGGCGTTCCAGAACGGCGTCGGACACATGACGTTGCTCTATGTTATTTATTATTTTTTTAACGACTACCTGACGGTTAAAATAAAAAAATAAAAAAAAAACAAAAAAAAAACACATAGTTAGGGTTATGTATACTTTACTTTACGGAGCTCTATTAAATGTATTGAACTCGTAAAAACACATAATTGTATGTAATATTTTAACGTGGAACTTTATATCAGTGACACATGGGTGCTTTGTATGATTGACACGTGGCCAAATTACATAGAATTGTGGGTTTTTACAAATTGAGTACATTTAATAGAGGCGTTCAAAATACAATACTCAAAATAGCTTTTTTGAAAAAGTTAAATACATTTAAAAACACATAACCCTATAAAATATGACATTAATTATTTGAGATTTGAATCCACAACCTATTTAGTGGATGAGTAACCCTTATACCTCCAGGTCGAAGGTCCTTTGCCATACGAGTTTCTATTAAAATGTAACATAAACTTCGTTCAATTACACTATTAATCAGCTTGAACAAATTACTTGTTACGTAATGTATGTCCTTTATAAATTTCCTGTAATATCAGAAATTGAAGGAGTTGATGAACAAGATAAAAAAAATTCTTTTAGTTTTACTATGATCACCCCTTCTTACACAACACAATTTCATAGGAGGAAGACAGGGAAATGCTGGAAATTCGTCTAAGCGATATAAAGTTTGCCACGAAGGACTTTAACAAAGCATATCGTATAGGGAAAGGGGGATTTGCTGAGGTCTACAAAGCAGATCTTGAACTTAAAGGTGAACTGCCAGAGAGATTAAGGACTGTAGCAATAAAACGGATCATCAATAATAAAAGCAAGCAAAGTAAACACGACTTTTTTGCGGAAGTTGCAATGCTTAATAGCTGTAAGCATGAGAACATAATCTCTCTTCTAGGAATTTCTAGTGAAAATCGTGAGATGATTCTTGTCTGTGAGTTTGCTTCGAAAGGAAGCCTGGATGATTGTTTGGAGAAGAATGAAATGATTGATGTTACATGGGCACAACGATTACAAATTTGTCTTGATATTGCACACGGATTGAATTACCTCCATGCAGACAAGGTAGGCAAATCAAAAATAATACATCGAGATGTAAAAAGCGCGAATGTTTTGTTGGATGAAAATTGGAGAGCAAAGATTGCTGACTTCGGGCTCTCCAAATTCCACCCTAAGAATCAATCGCAGAGCAGTATCCATAGTATAAATGTTGCAGGCACAGAAATGTACCTGGATCCAGAATATTCAACTTCAGGCACGTATAAAAAAGAATCTGATATTTACTCCTTCGGAGTAGTCTTATTTGAGATCTTTTCTGGAAAGTTGGCCTATAATCCAATTTACATTAAGGAAAATGACAAGGGTCTAGCAGCCGTTGCACGAAGACGCATGAAAGAGAGAACACTAAAGGAGTTGATAGATCATAGCATGCTGAAAGATGCTGATGAACACATATTTACTGTAAATAAAGGACCTAATCAAAAGTCTTTAGATACTTTTCTAAAAATTGCTCATCAATGCTTGGCAGAAACTCAAAGAGAGCGTCCACTAATGAAAGTCATCATCGAGGAACTTCAAAAAGCATTAAATATTCAAGTAAGTTAATTGTTTGCGTATCCATGATCCCTTAGTTGTACATAAAGTGCTCAATTCATTAACATTTTCAAATGAATCAGTAGGATTTATGAATATGTTTGTTCAACGTAATAGATAAAGCACACACTTCTGTTTTATATTTAATATATGGACCTGCTGTCAAAAAAGAAAAAGAAAATAACTTCAATGCTTAAAATTATCAAAATGCTTTCCTGTTGAAGTCTTTTTGAATGTTCTGAAAATATGTTACGTGTATTTAATGGGTCCCTTCTAAGCGTTTTAATGGCATGGTTTCTTTTTAATTTTGTTATTATCCTTATTTGCTTGCTATAACAGTCTTCTTGTTTCATACAGGGGAAAACCTTGGTACTCATGAAGTTTCGACTAAGTGATATACGGCTTGCCACAAACAATTTTGCCAATAAATTCTGCGTTGGGGTAGGCGCATATGGTATGATATATAGTGCAGAACTCAATGGAGGTGAACTCCCCAAGAAGCGCAATGTAGCTTTAAAACGCATCTTCAATAGAGAAGACGAGCATGGTAAACAAGGTTTCTTTGCAGAAATTGACATACTTGCTAGTTTTAAGCATCCTAATATAGTTTCTCTTCTGGGCATTTCTTGTCAAGATCGTGAAATGGTTCTTGTCTATGAGGAGGATTTTGAAGGTAGCCTCCATGATTTTATAGTAATCACTAATAAAAGAGCCAGTCTTACTTGGGTGCGACGAATACAAATGAGCCTTGATATTGCACAAGGATTAAGCTATCTTCAGGCTGGCACTGAGAACAAACAAAGGCTAATGCAGTTTGATGTGAATTGTGCCAATATTTTATTGGATAAGACTTGGAGGGCGAAGATTGCTTGCTTTTGGCTCTCCATATTGCCTGCTAATCAAGATGATGATACCTATAAAGTTCTTGCCAAAAAAGTGCAATTGAATCCTGAATATATAAAGATAGATAAGTTGAAAAAGAATTCTGGTATATACTCATTTGGGGTAATTTTATTTGAAATCCTATGTGGGAGATTGGATTATGATGAAATTTACTATGTCGATAATGAGAAGGGGCTTCCTACCATTGCACAACGTCGCTTCATCGAGGGAACATTAATTGAAATGATAGATCCAAAATTATTAATGGAAGAAACTGTTGAAAACAAATTTATACTAAAGGAGGAAGTCAATGAGTTTTCTTTCAGTGCATATACAAAAATTGCATATCAGTGTTTGACAGAAACTCACACTGATCGTCCATCAATGGAAGTAATCATCAAGGAACTTCAGAATGCATTAAACTCTCAAGTATGTCATTTTTTTTAATATTACTTCCCGCTTTCATATATCAAGTAGGATTTGTGGGAGATTGGATTATGATGAAATTTACTAGTTCCAAATACATCAAGCACAAACAGAAATATCTTCCAAGAATAGTTAGAATAACCGAGCATTTAATTCTTTATCTTGGAATATAATATAATTTCAATACGCTTCTAAAAATATGCATAAAACATCTATACTTAATTTATGTCTTAATGCGATAGACTAAATTGATTAAAAAAAAAAAGAGGCTTGAACATTTTAAATTTTTTTATCTTATATATTCCTTTATGATTTTAGAATAGGATCAAGAATTAAAGGACATGATTTCCTTTTTATTATTATTATTTTTCTTTTATCTATTCTTCTAGAATATAGGGTACAGCACTTATACTTCCTTCACACAAAATGGTTCTAGGTGGAACACTTGGAACACTTGAAGATCCATGTCAGGCAAAAGATAGAAACCTTGGAACACTTGAAGATTGATCTTCGTGATATAGAGTTGGCCACTAATAAATTTTCAGATGCACATGTTATTGGGTCAGGGGGATCCGGTATCGTGTACAAAGCAGAACTTGACTTTTTTGACGTCACAAGTTTATTGGCGATGGAAGGAAAGCACATACGTGAATTGCCTAAAAGGCGTGGAACAGTAGCTATCAAACGCATCGTTAGTAACCGAGATGACTTTGGAGAACAAGGGTTCTTGGCAGAAATTGAAACGCTTAGTAATTGTAAGCATCCCAATATAGTCTCCCTTCTAGGATTTTGTCATGAAGGTTCTGAGATGCATCTTATTTACGAGTATGCTACTAATGGAAGCCTTAATGATCATTTGGGAAACACTGATAAAATGACTAATTTTACGTGGGCCCAACGTATACAAATATGTCTTGATATCGCACATGGAATAGATTATATTCACGAAAAAAAAATGATAATACACCGAGATATAAAAAGTGAGAATATTCTATTGGACGATAATTGGGTGGCTAAGATTTGCGACTTTGGGCTCTCCAGGTTCCACCTTGGATATCAACAGCATAGCAGCCTCGACACATTTACTATTGCTGGGACAGAAACGTATTTGGATCCTGAGTACACGAAGACAGGTAAGTTGAAGAAAGGGTCGGATATCTACTCCTTTGGTGTAATTCTATTTGAACTGATGTGTGGGAGGTTGGCCAACGATAGTATTTATACTGTCAACTATGAGAGGGGGCTTCCATCAGTAGCACGACAAAAGTTTGAGGAGGGTACATTAAAGGAATTGATGGATCCTAAATTATGGGAAGAAGATGAAAACATTTTTATGCTCAATGGAGGGCTTATTAGTCAAGATTCTGTGGACACGTTTTCAAAAATTGCGTATCAATGTTTGGCAGAAACTCAAGCAATGCGCCCATCAATACAAGTCATCATCCAAGAACTTAAGGATGCGCTTTACATTCAAGTAAGTAACTACTTCCAAATTTCCAATACATACCTTCATTTTATTTATCTTTATATTCTTGATCCTTACGGATTAGGATCCTGTCATGTTACATGACGGCTCATGTTACTTTTATGTGATATATATTATAAATAAAATACATAATATGTATAATAATGAATCCACTTTATTTTCTCCTCACAAAACAAATAACATGATGGGTCATATTAAAAGATAACTTAAAAAAATCCTTTGATCCGATCGTTACGGTATGTTGTTATACAAATTATATTTTATTATGATTTTAATGCTCTATTCTTAAGTCTTAACGCTAAAATGTATTTTCATATCTGTTTGTCACCTTTTGATTTGTATCGTTTATCGTGATTTAACATATATAACATATAACATCAGTTCTATAAAGAGAAATGCTACATGTACAATTTCTTACAAACTTATACTTGCAAAATGATTGGCTGATCATTATCATGAAGCTAGAGAAATAAGAAAGAGAAAAAAGTAGCAAATGTAATTGTACAATTCACATGCCACATCATTTTGTAAGCTAAATGTTTTTAAGCTTGCCTGAAAAATATATGTTTATTAAGTGTATGACACGAACTAGAGTGTAAAGTAGTATTTGATGAGTAACTGTCCTAAGTTTCATACATCCGAATGCAAAGCAGTATAAATATTTACGTAACATTGATGATTATTGTTTATTGAGAAATGGTAGGTTCACTTTGTTGTACCTAAAAAGAAAGAAGTCTTTATTCTCCCAAAGATTTTAACTTTTGTTCATTGCGACATGTATCTATATGTGTAGTTTGTTGTACCTATCATTTTCCTGCGTGTATATATACAAGTAACTTTTTAATTGACAAAAAATTGGGGAAGAAGAGCCTAACAATTAAATTACTAATTTAGTGCAACTTCAATCATTTAATAAGTGATTGGGTGTCATAATTCACAGAAAAACCACAAGAACACACTCCAAATTTCACTTGAAGACCTAAAATTGGCGACACAAAACTTCAGTAGTTACAAGTGCATTGGAGAAGGAAGATATTGGAAACAATATGAAGGACAAATGTCACTTACTAATCGACTTACCACAGTTATTGCAAAGCGGTTTGATAGCAAGTCTGATCATCAATTTCTGAAAGAGCTTGAAGTTCTTTTTGAATATAAGCACGAGAACATTATTGGTCTTGCTGGCTACTGTAACGATATGGACGAAAAAGTTGTTGTTTACGAGCAAGTGTCTAACGGAAAACTCAATAAGCATTTGCAGGACCCTGGGCTTTCATGGATGCAACGTGTAAAGATATGTATTGATGTTTCACGTGGATTGCATTTTCTTCATATGGGTGGTGTGACAGAAGATATTCCAATTATGCACAGAGACATCAAAAGTGCTTGCATTCTACTAAATGGATATTGGACAGCTAAAATATCAAACTTGGAGTTGTCCTTACAATCTTGGGAACGTGAACATATTGAACAAGACACTGATAATGCTTTCGGCTCATTGGGCTACATGGACCCGGAGTACAAAAGAAGTGGTTACTTAACAGAAAAGTCAGATATATATTCGTTAGGTGTAGTTTTACTTGAAACATTGTGCGGAAGATTGGCGTGGGCAGAAGGATGTGAGGATCATTCTCAATCTTTAGGCCCTTTGGCTAAGAGGTGCTATGGAGAAGGAAGACTTGATGAATTGGTGTTTCAGGGTATAAAGGAACAAATGGATCCTCAATCGTTGACTACATTTATAGATGTTGCCCTTCGATGCTTAGACGATATTGGGGATCAGAGGCCAGAAGCAAGTGAGGTGGTCAGTCAACTTAAGAGGGCATTGGAATTCCAAGTAAGTGTATCCTTGCTTTTACGATAATTAAGAAGCTTCCTTTCAAGCCATTCAGTAAAATAAATAGTAGGGGTTTTCGGATCGCATATTTTCAGCTTAAGAAGTATCAACCCAGGCGCGTTTAGAATTTCATTTTCTATTCAAAATAAGCTAAAACGTACAAATGATTTTTGTATCCAAACATTTCAAAGCACATTTTACTAAACGCCTCTTTATGTATATATATAGTAGTTATAAACTCGTACGGTGCATGATAATCTAAATAATATAATCTTTATAATGCAATTTTTATTTATCATTAAAAAAATAAATAGTTGATTGTAACTTCAAATATGAACACTTATATGTAATATAAATCAGTTAATTGAATGTCTACCCCATTCAATATTTCAACATATAGTCCAAATTTCTAATTCAATCATAAAGAACAATATGTGAAAAAAAATCAACTTTTACAAAACTTTAGAAACAATGACATAGCTTCCTGTATCTTATGTAAGAAAGTTTGATAATGAAAAACATAATTTAACTAACTTGTAATCAATGAACAAAAAGTAAGAGGGTAGAAAAAATTGACATGTCGATTATATATTTGATTAGAGGAAAAAGTTGGAACAAAAAAGTTTGAAAATAAACAATCTATTGAATTATTGAATCTCTATTATACACCGCGATTTATAGTTTTACCCAAAAATATACATTATCAATTGTTACGGTGTTTTATGTACTGTAATAGTTACGTATTATCTATAGATAATCATTGAAATTATATTGTAGATAAGTTATTTGATAGATAATTAGTTGTCGTATTTATAATTAACATTTATCATCACTAATAATTGAAATCTATTTATTATCAATAATAATAATAATAATTAAATATTTAATAAGCATGAGATCTTATATTGACAAAAGATATTTACGTAAGTAAACCATGTTTCTATGAAATATTTTTTTCATTTTTATTCTAATTACTACAAAATCGACAAAAAAATCCAACTGCTACTTTTAAGGAATTAAATAAAAATATTAATATATTTAATTTAATATAATAAATTATTTTTAAATTTTAAGAGTTTGCCACATAGCATCTTTGCTTACATGGCAAAACTTGGAGCTTCCATTTATACTCTCATAGTATATTATATATATTTATATATATATATATATATGAGAGCGATCTAGAAGGAAACACTTAATTTTGGGAGAAGGAGGGAAACGTTAATATTCATCATAAAATATCTTACTTTCGTCAATACAAATTTAAAAGAAAAAAAGCTAGAAAGTTAATAAATGTTAATGAGAATCGATGTTATAAATGTTAAGCTTCCTTGATGAATTCTTTCTATAGGTTATAACATCAATTGATGAATATTATATTCAAACTCGTTAACATTCATCATCGTGAATGTTAGTTAAGATTCATGATGATGAATGTAAAAATTAATAATATTTATCAACTAATGTTATGATTTAACTTTCATCATTAAGAGTATTAAATTACATTCATATTGATGAATGTTAATGATTTATTAAATTAATATTCTTCAAATAATGTTAGGACTTAAAAATGAAATTCATAGAAAATAATGTTTAGCATCGATTTTGATTAATGTTTACAAATAATAATAATTTTTGTAAAGATTTGGTTTTATAGAAAATATATTTAGGCGACTAATTAATTTAGGATTTGAGATTGAAAACCACTTTATATTGGTTTAGTTTATATTTTAATTTTCAATGAAATATATATCGTTTTTATATAAAATGAAAAATGAATTTATTAAATATAATTTTGTTTTAGTTGTTTACTATACTTTATATATAGGAGGATTATGATATATGGGAGCGCAAGTTACCTAGAGACTATGTAGAAATACTTCGTTTCTCAAAAGTCGAAGAGATGCTCAGTACGTACACCACAAAGAGAAGGGATATCTACAATTTACTCAGTGAAGGAATTCTCCTTCGAGATAAGGACGTGGTAAATATTTCATTCTCATATCATACTATCTTTGCATTTTACATTCTAAACCTACTATACACTATGAAATATCTTAAGAACACAAAGATCATTTTGGTTTGTCTGTTTACATAAATACACTTAGTTTTCGGTTTGATATGTTTGTTTTGTATATCAGTGTTTATCACTTGGGAGTAATGGAGAAAAAAATTACATGATATCAGCCAAAAAGTTCTCATACAAATACCGTTGGGCACTCAATTGGCGACACATTCCAAAATCAAGGTTTCCTCTTCTTTCTCTCTATTTGGAGTTATATCATGCATGATCAATTCATATTTTCTTTTGTTAGGAGCTTCTCAATATCACTATTATTACAAGCTATTAAAACAGAGGAATTTAGTATACACTCCAATGTTATCAATAAACATAAAACTAAAATATCTGCAAATTTCAAAGTACTCTTGTCCGGATGAAACGACATTGCAAAACGAGACATGTTACAGGAAAGATATGTTGGGTTTAATATAAATTTTAATATCATATAATTATTGCAGGTTTGGAAATGTTGCCGAGATGTTAACCCTTTCGAATTTGAAGATCAACATCAAGACAAGAACTCAGTTTTTATCTTCTGGTGTCAACTATGGGATTCATTTGGTCTTCAAATTTTGTAGTCCGAGACAATTTGCTGGTAAATCTATGTATGTGAACCTAACGTACAAAATGCATGGTGAAACTTACTATGCATATTTCGCAACTTGGAGAGACAAAGAGTGGATGATGATTGAATTGTACCGGTTTTTGAATCACAACGAACAAACTCATATTGAGGTCCTACTAGAAAGTTTTTCACGATACTATTGTGGAAGCAATGCTATCTATATTGAAGGCATTGAGTTTCGTGCCATCGACAATGTAAGTTTCTAAGTACTCCTTAGTTTCCATAGTTATATATTCTTTTGCCCAGATTAAAAATGTGGTAGATGCATGAGTAACATGTTTATGCTCTGTATAATATGTTTATAACATGGTCTTATATTAACAGGTGAAAAATGAAGAAATTGAGAAAACAATGGAAGCCCAACTACATGTTCCGACCAATCCAGGCAAAAAGCTCTTGAGAATTGAAAATGATAACAAGGGTGGAAAGGTCCTTATTTTATTACTATCATACTTTATCTTTTAGAGAATTACCATTTTCCTTGTGGTTTTGGTAATAAAACTCTTTGGTGACCAGATGTTTTTACTAGACGAAGTAGATGTAAAGGAACATCTTATGCTTTCGGCGAAGGAAGTTTTATACGACTCTTCTAATGTGAAGCTTTTTCGTCGTTTGAAACCTGCAGAAGAGTCGAGGTTTTCTCTTTGAACAAAGTTTATCTCATTGTCGACTCATTCTAACCTTTAAAATTCTCTTTTATAATTTCACATAATATCTATAAGAGAAATTTACTAGACTCTCACTTATCCGTACTCAAATAGTATCCTATATATGCAGACTTCAAGACGTGATTGAGCTTTTACCGCAACAAGTATGTCATATCAAGTGCAAGATTGAAAGTCAAATGTTGTCACCAGATACAGATTACATGTGTTACCTATTATTCAAGCTTTCGGATAAGTGTCGGGGCTTGCATTGCCCCGTGAAAGTACGGGACATACTGCATTGGAACAACAAAGAGAATATAATTATTTATTTTAGATCACCAAACCCATGGAATTTACATGATAAATATTGGGTTCCAAAACACAGGAAGGATGGATGGATGGAGGTTAGTGTGTGGAAATTCAACTCAACATCTCAACTTAGAAATGATGGTATTCCTACGAATTTGAAACTAATAACGTATGAAGGAACTATGTCCGGTCTTATTGTATGTGGCCTTGAGATTCGGCCAATGTAAGAGTATATGTAGTAAAATCCCACCCCTAATGTTTTCAATGTAATCATCTAACTTGATAACAATCAATCTTGATTCTTCAAAACTAATGATGTGTTTGTTTTGATGGTTTGGGCTTTGAATTTTGGGTATTAAAGTAAATAATTTAAAGTATGTTGTTTCGTTTAGGGTTAATATACAAATTAATTAATATACTTTACAAGAAAATTCAGTTTTATTACTAGACTTTCATCTGGACTTTCATTTTGTTAAAATAAATTAATGTACATCTAAATAATTGATTAAAATGTTACTTAAGTTTTTAATTATATTCTAATTATCTATATGTCCACCCCACTATCACGTCATGTCACATGATTCCATAAATTTCACATCAATAAACAAATTAGTTATGTCTCCTGGTAATTATTATTTTAAAGAAAATGCTAACTATAGTCCTTAAGACTATGCTTAAGTTTACCATATTTACAAACCTTCTAAAACTATAACTGATTATTTCTATGAATATTAAATATTTATACATGTATATACGAAATGTGAGTATAAATATAGAATATAATCATTTTGAATTATTGTGAACTAAGTTGTTGATGTTATTTTAGATAAACTTATTTATAGCCCTTAGCATTTCCATTTTAGATAATTATTTTCGATCTATACGTCGGATATAAACCTTTTGTCGTTTTGTGATTCATTTGGCAACATGTTTCATCTATGTATCTTCTTTTTTTTTCTTTATTATATTCTGATTAAATTATCTCCAATTTCAATTGCTCTGTTCCACTACTATTTCAAATATAAACATATCAATTATTATATTATTTATTTTTATTTTTAAAACCTCTAGGGTTGTATTAAGAAAGTCTTCAAGTATTTGTGAGGTATGGAATGACCTAACTACCCATTATTTAACTAATTTCTCATAACAATAGGAAATGCAGGAACAATGATAAATCACATGACATCTTTACTTTTCTCATAACATGACATGATTACTGATTAAGGTCAAAACCTATTTTCAAGTCACACCAAGAGTTTTAGAGCTGAGTACGTTTACGTTGCATCATGGATAAATACTCGTAAAAATGAATTGATCTTATTCGAATCAACTTATCAATATATTCCTATGAACTTGAAATTAATAACTTATGAAGGAACTACGTCTGACCTTAATGTTCTTGTCCCAAAGATTCGGCAAATGTAAGAGTACATGTCATAAAATCCGACCAATATTGTGTTCATTGAATCAGCCAACTTTTTTACAATGAATCTCCATTCGCCATTACTGGATGCTTAGTTGGAACAAAAAAATTTTGGGAGATTTTGGGTCATATAACAATGTGTAGGTTTGTACTCTGTTATAACAATTTTAAATCTCCATGAGGTTTATTTAAGTGTAATGTACCTCAAACTATTACACTTAGCTACAAAGAATAAAACTCGCATATATTGACATAAAAAATAGTTGTTGACTTGTTGGTATGGTCTTTGTATGATAAATAAGTAATGCCATTCAAGTAATCGATGACAATGTGAACATGCCATTTAAACAAACTCTATTGCTTCGTTTTTCTGGGAAGAAAGGTTGTAGTTTCTTGCGAACTATTTTAATAGTAAAAGGTGACCCTACCTATAACATATTTCTTTCCTAGAAAATGCCATCAAATTACACGAAATAAATTGTTAAATAATTTTTTATTAAATGTAATATTCCTATATAAGTAGACCCATCTCTCACCATTTTAAAAATCACCTTCAACTGATAACTCTTTCTCTACAATGGATGGACCTCCATCTCTCTCTGGTGTTAGGCAGATCGTAGCTTCTAATTCATCAAATAATACTACTACTCGTACTAAACCAGTTTCCTTTCAACGCTCGATCCACCAAAAACCTCCATCACATGAAGATGTCGATCCCCGTGCAAAAATATCGGATATTCTGACCGCTGAAGGTGTATCAACTGATAAGCCACCATCAAATGGAGCCTTCACTCATGGTGTCAAGGAATGATTGTATCTTTTTGTTTGTTGTAACGTTATGCTAGCGCCTATGATGGTCTTTCTTTTAGCGTTTGTAAGTGTTTAATTCCAAGTATGATATGTTAAGATACGTTGATGTAAGATGCTTTTGAGATAGTTTATCATGAAATCTCAATGATTCTTGTCATTTTATTAAGTCATGAGAAAATGACACTTTTCTCCTCATTTTATCATGAGATTTGTTTGCAAATTGATATTATGGTGTAATATAATCGCTCGTTTGACACATTCAGTCAGTACAGTTGACTCAAATAACATAGCTAGTCTTTGTCATACTTTAATTCTGGAAAGAAATTAGTTACAGGTAGCATGGGTGTTAGGGAAGTAATGAAGTGAAGTAAGCTACATACATATGTGACATGTCACATTTCAGATTTTAGCATAAAAGATAGTTAAATTAAATTAAACAAACAACCGCCCAACCTTCTTTCACTCAACTTCAACCATCAAAACCACCATGCTACTGTCAGCCGCTGCGACATTTCAATTTTGATCGAAAATTTCAAACTCTTTATTTTCCTTTTTTTACTTCAACTAATCGTCATATTAGAAGGTTTCAGTTAATCGTCGTCCATAAATTATTTCAACTAGTCAAACGCGAATAGTATCAAAATTTCATACCCTTTAATTATTTATGCATTTTTAATATGTTTTTCCATATTATTTGCTACGCCGCTAAATTCTAAATAAAAGCCTCAACGTAATAGAAGAATAATCGACAAGCTATTACCAAGTTGCGTATATGAGATTTGATTTCTTTTTTTCCTAATTTTTTTCTTCCCTCTTGATTTCACTCTATATGAGAAATTCTAGAATCACTAATTTTAACAAAGAAAAATTAAGATATGAGATTACAAATCTTTTGATGTGGTACAAATGATATAAAAAGAAATAAAGAAGAGTGAGAAAAATAGTGTAATGATTACAACTCAATTTGTGAATATTTTTTGTTTAAATTTTTGTAAATATATCGTTGCTCTAAAAAGTTTATAAAAAAAGTTCACTAATTGATGTGAATCAAGAAACAGCAATACATGTTTATTTTGATTGTTCCATTTCATACTCTATCCATCTCATTTGAGAATTTTTCTTTGTAAAATTTATATGATTTTAACATTTCTTTATAAATAATATGTGATAAGTTAGTATTTTATGGTGCAATTTTGGATCAAATACCAAGCATTTAGAGTAGGGAGGGGGCATGCATTGCTAAAATGTAAACCTTAAAACATTATGGTTTATCATATAAATAATTCACTACCTACTACAATAATATGATCAACACGAAAAGTGTAGGGGAAGTATATAATAAATTTTAAACGTTACCTAGAAACAACATAATATAATATAGATCCCAAACAAAGAGTAAGTGTTTGGTATAAGGTTTGTTTGATATAGAAGGTATGGATTCATAGCCTTTGAAACATGTATATTATGAGGTGAGTTTAGGATTTCACCCTTCAACGATTTTCAAAAAATGACATGATGTCTACTCTTTGTTTATTAATTATATCCAATTTTATATTTCAAACTTTTTTAATATTATAAAAAAAAAAACATTTTCCTTTTCTAGATCTATGTCCAGAGATTTTAAAGATCTCTCGTCTCATTTGTTTCTCATGATCGCTACAAGCTATGCATATGCATGTATGCTGAAAACTATATGGTTGAGAATTAACTAAACTCAAACCAAACGCTATCACTGCATATGATTCCTTAACTTATACCCATTCACATTTCCATTCTAGACAATAATCATATCCATATATATTGCTATTTCTATTTCCCAACAACAAACCAAACACACCCTAAAGTCCCGTATGCTGTAGTCTTTTAATTTTTTTCTTTCCATTTTATCCTTTTTGCGACTGTTGAGTGTTGACCCTCAAATTTGTGCATCTTATTGCCATCAAGCAAAATGCCTCAAATTTGTCCTAATTTCACTTGTTTTATCCTTAAACTACTTTCGGATGACGGTGGTGACAGTGGTGGCTTTTAACTGTTTGTTTAGTAACAAGAAAACGGAGTATTTTATTGGAGTATTTTATTGTAGGTAATTATTATGAGATCTAATACAAGATTAACCAAATTTTAAAAGGTTATGTACCCAATAACATCTATCTACAGATAGATAATAGATAATATTAAGATCCATAATGACCGATTTAATAAAATAAAAAATATGGAGAGTTATTTATTAAACAATTGCTCACACGTTGTTGCAATTATTTATTCTGACATTTTCTCTTTCACGCGTTTAAATGCAACCCCACCAAAGCTTCAATTATTTTTTCGGAAGATATGAAGCGAAGACTTTTGGGTGGACGAAGACTTAATTTTGGCCTATTGTTATTGTTATACTGTATAATTATTACTTTAATTATCAGTTAAATGTTAGTGTTTGAACGAAGACTGTACTGTATGGATCTCACCTGATAAATGTTAGTGTTTGAGAGATGGGATCTGAGGCTATTGGATGAGTGTGACCAACATGAGCAAGTAAAGCACCAATGAAGCATAACTCACATGGCAGCCTTTAAATATACAAAATTCTGTTTTAATGACCATGTGATTAGTTAAGTTTCCAAAACATAAGTATAAACTCTACAAACACTGTCTGATATAAGTTTTAGACATGAAACACTCAATCGATGACATACGTGCTGATGAACTCTGAAGCATATTGATTGGTTTCAAGTTGGGTACTAATGAAGTTTTATGCTCCTATGTTCGAGAATATAAAACAAAGTCTTATAGTAATTTCTTTTCTATTTTCGAATTAAGTTTTACGACAACTTACAAATTGTTGGATCGCTTTCATCTGAATATTAATCTAAAACATCATTATCTCCAATTTATATCGGATGTAAACCTTTGGGCCTCGAGGATCGGTCAATGTTTTTGGTTGGATGCAACATACTGCTTTGGGAGAGATTGCTTCGTAGAAACTTGTACTCTGTTCGTACTATCGGTTCAAAATCTTTATGGGGTCATTTTAGTTCAAGCTATAACATTTAGCTACGGTCATGAGTTTAAACATTCATTTCTTGGCATAAAAAATAGTTGTCGACTTATTGGTATGGTCTTTGTATAATAAATAAATAATGCCATTATTAAAGTTAACGATAACGATGTGAACATGATAGTGAATTAAACAAACTCAATTGATTCGTTTTCTATGTAATTTCTTGTGAATTATTTTAATAGTACAAACTGGCCCTACCAACAATATATCTGTTTCCTAGGAGAAGGGTATATGATCTTAAAATATATTAAATTATACATTTCTTTTTATTTTATAAGGTGAGAAAATTTATGTTGTATGTATTAAGATTCAAAAACCATCTATTTTATATATTTTATAAGTCTTGTAGATATAATAATAAGTTAAATGTAATATTAGAAGTTTTAAAACTTCAATACATATAATATAACTTTTCAAAGTTTACTATATGTAATAGTAAAAGGTATAAAATTTACTTCATTTAGATACAATTGTATAATTTACAAATAAAAAAGTAGTTGGTCATATTATTTAAAATAAGTAACGTATAATTTATTTCTACATAAGTAGACCCATCTCTCACCATTTTAAAACCACCTTTAACTTCTAAATTTTCTTACAATGGAAGGAGGACCTCCATCTCTCTCTGGCGTTAGGCCAATTGCAGCATCTAACACATCAAATAATACTACTACTCGTGCTAAACCGGTTTCCTTCCAACGCTCGATCCACGAAAAACCTCCATCACATGAAGATGTCGATCGACGTGCAAAGAAGTCGGATGTTCTGACCGCTGAAGGTGTATCGACTGTTAAGCCATAATCAACTAGAGGCTTCACTCATGGTGTCGAGGAATGATTTTATCTTTTTGTTTGTTGCAACTTTATTTGAAGTATTCGTCCTCTGTTTGCTCCTTTAATGGTCTTTCTTTTAGTGTTTGTACGTGTTCAATGCTCCTTTAATGGTCTTTATTTGAAGTATTCGTCCTCTGTACTGTATGGATCTCACCTGATAAATGTTAGTGTTTGAGACATGGGATCTGAGGCTATTGGATGAGTGTGACCAACATGAGCAAGTAAACCACCAATGAAGCATAACTCACGTGTTAGCCTTTAAATATACAAAGTTCTGTTATAATGACCTTGTGATTAGTTAAGTTTCCAAAACATAATATAAACTTCTACAAACACTGTCTGATATAAGTTTTATACATGAAACACTCAATCGATGACATACGTGCTGATGAACTCTGAAGCATATTGATTGGTTTCAAGTTGGGTACCAATGAAGTTTTACGCTCCGATGTTCGAGAATATAAAACAAAGTCTTATAGTAATTTCTTTTTTATTTTCGAATTAAGTTTTACGATGACTTACAAATTGTTGGATCGCTTTCATCTAATGATTAATCTATTTTTATACTTGTTTTTACTTCGTAACTAATGTTATCATTTTAATAAATACAGAGTAGTTAAAACATTATTATCTCCAGTTTATATTGGATGTAAACCTTTGAGCCTCGAGGATCAGTTAAAACATGTACTCTGTTCCTATTATCAATTCAAAATCTTCATGGGGTCATTTTAGTTCAAGCTATTACATTTAGCTACAGTCCTGAGTTTAAACTTTCATTTCTTGGCATAAAAAATAGTTTGTTGACCTCTTGGTATGGTCTTTGTATAATAAATAAATAATGCCATTATTAAAGTTAACTACAACAACGTGAACATGACATTTAAACACACTCAATTGATTCGTTTGTTCTGTAGTTTCTTGTGAATTATTTTAATAGTACAAAGTGACCCTACCAATAATATATTTGAATCCTAGGAGAAGGCTACATATAATTTAAGGTTTATATATAGGATGGGGATTAAGAAGGAAGTAAAAAATATTAGGAAAGGAGGGAAGCAAATTTCAACGCTTGATTTTATCATAAATGAAATTTAAAAATTACAAATAATTTCAAAATTTATCATTAATCACAAACGAATGTTAAAAATATTTATTTATGAAAAAATCAAGGGTTAAGATTTGTTTCCCTCCTTCCGTAAGATTTGAAACTTCCATATAAATCATTTCATATAGTTTTAATATGTATTAAATTTTACATCTTTTCCTATATTATTAGTTGAAAAAATTTCTATTGTATGTTTTAAGATTCAAAAATTATCTATTGTATATTTTGACTGTTTTGTGATGCATAAAAAAATATAATTTTATAAGTCTAATACATATAATAGTAAGTTAAATGTATATATCAGATGTTTTAGAACTTCAATACATACAATATAACTTTTCAAAATTTACTACACGTAACGGTAAAAAGTATAAAGTTTACTTCATTTTAAAGTAATAAATCGTATAATTTACAAATAAAAAAGTAGTTGGTCATATTATTTAAAATAAGTAACGTATAATTTATTTCTATATAAGTAGACCCATCTCTCACCATTTTAAAACCACCTTTAACTTCTAAATTTTCTTACAATGGAAAGGGAAGGACCTCCATCTCTCTCTGACGTTAGGCAAATTGCAGCATCTAACACATCAAATAATACTACGACTCGTGCTAAACCTGTTTCCTTCCAACGCTCGATCCACCAAAAACCTCCATCACATGAAGATGTCGATCGACGTGCAAAGAAGTCGGATGTTCTGAGCACTGAAGGTGTATTGACTGATAAGCCACCATCAACTTGAGCCTTCACTAATGATGCCAAGGAATGATTTTATCTTTTTGTATGTTTTAACTTTATTTGAAGTATTCGTCCTCTGTTTGCTCCTTCAATGGTCTTTCTTTTAGTGTTTCTACTTGTTCAATTCTAATTAAGATATGTTAAGAATGCGTTGATGTGAGATGTTTTTGAGATCGTTAAAACGCAGCATGATTATTAATTATGTGTTTCAGAGTTCGAACCTATATACAATCGCTAGTTTGACACAGTCAATTAGTCCAGTTGACCCGAATAACATAGCAGGTCTTTGCCTTTAATTTTGACAAAAAAAGGTAGTATATAGCACGATGTTAATAGCTGGAAACATAAAGGAAGAGTTAATAACAGATATAGATAAATCAAAACATTTAATGTTTTTAACTAATATCATATCTTAATTAAATTTAAAGCTGTGTTAATAATAGATATAGATAATACTAAATCTATGTCTATATCTAAAGCTGATTAGTACGTGATTACATGTTATTTCATAATAATAATTCTATTCGATTAATTAAAAATATATAATTCAACATTATAGTATTATATTATAATATTTATATATAATTATAAATTCTTGTAAAATGTAATGACAATCATTAGATTAATTTCAAAATTATTAATGTAAATTTTATAAAAATAATAGAGTTTTTTTAATACATTTTAATCGTTACATATATAATTTTTAATTTGTGTGATGAAGACTTTTGGGGCATTGACCATTATTATCTTGTAAAGACTTACAAATACGTTTACAATAAATGAATACATGTATCGTCGTAGAACAAGAGAATCAACAAGCACTGAATTTAAATATTCAATTCAAGTTTGGTTTCTCATAAACCGGTAATTTCTCTGATACATATTTTGTTGGTTCAGGTGGATACGGTAAGGTATACAAAGCAAAACTCGATCATTTTAATGGCAGAAGTTCATCGACCATTGAGGGGTATTAAAATGTATAGATTGACATAATTACTTTTCTCATAACATGACATGATTACTGATTAAGGTCAAAACCTAGTTCAATTCACCACTAGAGTTTTAGAGTGCATTTACGTTGAATCATGGATAAATACTCGTAAAACTGAAATTGATCTTATTCGAATCAACTTATCAATATACTCCTATGAACTTGAAATTCATAACTTATGAAGGAACTACGTCTGACCTTAATGTTCTTGTCCCCAAGATTCGACAAATGTAAGAGTATATGTCATAAAATCCGACCGATATTGTGTTCATGTAATCAACCGACTTTGTTACAATGAATCTCCATTCGCCATTACTCAATGCTCAGTCGGAAACAATTTTTGTTTGGGAGATTTTACCTCATAGACCAGTGTGTAGGTTTGTACTCTGTTATAACAAATTTAAAATCTCCATGAGGTTATTTAAGTGTAATTTACCTCAAACTATTACACTTAGCTACAAAGAATAAAACTTGCATTTATTGACATAAAAAATAGTTGTTGACTTGTTGGTATGGTCTTTGTGTAATAAATAAATAATGCCATTCAAGTAAACAAGGACAATGTGAACATGCCATCAAAACAAACTCTATTGCTTCGTTTTTTCTGGGAAGAAAGGTCGTAGTTTCTTGCGAACTATTTTAATAGTAAAAAGTGACCCTACCTATAACATATTTGTTTCCTAGAAAAAGCCATCAAATTACACGAAATAAATTGTTAAAGAATTTTTACACGAAATTTGCATACTCAGACAATAAATGGGTAACTTGTATACATGAAATACTCGGTGGCAGTACGTTGCACTTTTGATAAATTAACCCTTCTTTCAACTTTACGCTTTTTTAGAATAAGTGTAAGTGTAAGTGAAGGGTATCATGAAAAAATTGACATTCTACGAATGATTACTTTGGAATAATTTTAAAAATTAGTATTAACACTTATTATAGAATAGATAAGAGAGTATATAATTAAATTCAAACAACAATAATAATGTAAAAAGTAAATATTTCTAGAAAAAAATTAATAGCCAAAATCATCTTATGGGTCATCATATTACGTTACATATATATAATATAATATTAATATAGTATAAACGAATATATTCCTCTCTCTTTTAATATAAATAGATTCATCTCCCATTTGTAATCACATATTCACATTCAAAATGTCTGCTCCATCTTTCTCAGACGTGTGGAAGCCTGGCTCTTCTGCTTCATCCAATAATAGTAACAGTAATAGTAACAATCGTAACAGTAAACCGGTCTCCTTTCAACGTCCGATACAACAAAATCCACCATCGATTCAAGATGTCGATCGACGTGCAAAGAAGTCGGATGTCAAGTCGGGTCAAGCTGGAGATCCTGCTTAGCCGTTGTCAATTGGTGATGTTACTCATGTTAACAATGATTAAGGATATCTTATTTATCAAGTTTCATCGTTTGTAATCTTCATTTAAGTAGTTCTTAATGCTCTGTTTGTGATGTGTTTGATTGCAAGTTTGGATGTTATATGAATCTTGTTTTGTACTTCTTGAATACAATAAATATGTACAATTATTGTTTTATGGTGATCAAACTAATAAATCAATAATCATGTTCATGATAAATTAGTTTGTGCTATTTGGATTAAAAGTCACATGTTAATCTTGAGTTGACTTTTGAACAAATATTGGATTGTTTTACCCTTTTTAGATCTTATTTAACAATTGAAGAATTGTAGATGCATTTTTTATTGTTGATTTTAATCAACACCTTGTAAGAAAGTTTGATTTCTCGGAGATAGAAAGAGGTGTTTGGCAAATTATTGAGAAATCTCCCACTCTTTGACACAAGTAGCGAAGAACAATTATTTGTTAAGTAGAGGGTTGAATATTTCCTTGCACTTGCAGTTAGATCTTATCTTAAGATACCAAACCTAAGAGGAATCTTTCAACCAAGACTTACTTGAAATAATGAATTGTTAATATTCATGGTGGTTGTACATATATGTGTTACATATCTGATTTTGAGATAAATGAAATGTGAGTTGAAGCGCTTGAAATGATGAAACCATGAAACACACGAAGTATATTAACAGAAATATGAACAACTGCAAATGTCAGATATGAACTTTTTATACATGAAACACTTCAAATTGATATATTTGAAGTTTGAGCACTAACCTTTGATTAAGTTTTAACTGTGTGCTCAAGGTGCATTATGATCATGTATAAAAACAAAGACTTCCGATGATTATAATATTTTTATATGATAAAGTGACGACTTACAAATAAAGGGATAGATCGAGACTTATGATACAATTAAATTTTTAAACATAAAATGTTGTATTATTATGATATAACGTATGTTTATGATGAAGTTTCTTTATAATGCAGTAAATTTGAACCATAAATTATAAAAAATAAGACTCACTCTCCTCTACTAACCTCCCTGAACTATTCCCTCTTATCCACCAATAGATATTCGTATTGTTCAACTTGTTTCCTTCTCAACTAGTGGTAATTCTTTTTTATCATTCTCTCATAGTAGTTAAAACATCACTATCTCCATTTTCTTATAAAAATTGAATGTAAACGACAAACTTTTAGTCTTTTTAATTGTATTTTCACTAGCTAGCTAATAAATATGTTTCATTTAATCATGAGATAGGAAGCTAGGAACATCAAGATTTGTCTTACCTAAAGATAAGTTATAATTAAAAAATAGTTTTGGGAAGACCTATAACATGCATTACTAATTTTCACCATATTTTTAATAGATTAATCAATTGTATAATAATATTTATATTATATTAGATGCCTAAATAATTATATTTTTTGGTTTATCCATAAAAATATCATTGTACGCACGATGATAATCAATCCTTTAAACCAAAACATGGTTCACCTATAATATAAACGCAAAAAGAAATATGTTCTGGATTCTCAGTAAAGGATATTGTATACTTACTAAAATTAATAATACCTTCATTAAAGATCATTTAACCATGTTCAAGTGAAAATTAAGGATGAAAAAATCACTATTTGGCATAAACTAAAATACTGATACACATCAAGCCAAGGGACGAAAGAAAGAAAAATGATTAAATATTGAAATTTCCTGTGTATTTTGTATTTTATTGATAAATATTTAATATTTATAGAGTACAAGAACACAAATCAAAGCCTTAATGGACTCTTAACTCATTGATATAATCGGGCAATGCAATATTAACATAATATATTTTATATTTTATTATTTTTTAATATTCCTTCGCAGTTGAAACGATAGGAAAACAGAGGTTCAAACTGGAGTATAAATACATAACTTATTGGCAAAAATAAATATAAAGGGTAAAGTACGCATCAAAAGGCATGAGCTTAGACGGGGGAGGCAATTGTGATGAAGATGTCTGGTATTGAGAATTTTTGTAGTTGATCAGCAGAAGTTAAAAGGCAAAGGAAAGGATAAAAAGATTTTTTTTTCTGTAAGAAATAAAACATAATATTATTAAACTAAAATAAGAGATGATTTTGCTAGAATAAGAAAGGTGTTAAATCTACTATGTTTCTCATATCCCCCAAATAATAGATCACAATTTCAATAGTAGTTACTCGCCTACTTTTTTACAACTTCTGTAAGTTTAATATTTCAACAAACTGAAGCTGTGTGTTAGTTGACTGCATATACATACTCTCCCTTAATTTCTGGACATTAATTTGTAGCCAAAACACCCTTTTAGATCTACTAGCTTTTACTTGATAGAAAATATCATGTCTATTTTACAAAAGGAGTTTAGTCACTTACAAATTCCTCTTGAAGATATAATTTCTGCCACCAACAATTTCGCCTATGAAAATCTCATCGGACAAGAAGAATATAAAAAGATCTACAGAGGTCAACTCTTGCAGTCCGAAATTTTCATTTATATCATTGCACGAAGGTTAGAATCTGAGTATGCTCAGGGAAGCAAGGAGTTTATGACCGAGATTTTGATGCTTTTTAGTCTCAAGCATCAAAATCTGGTCACTATTGTTGGGTTTTGAGACAAAAATCAGGTGAAGATCATCATAATAAAGCATGAAGTCAACGAAAGTCTTGACAAACATATTAGTGGTTCAACGCGCACGTGTACACAAAGGTTGTGGATATGTGTTGGTGTAGCGCGTGCGTTAAGTTACATTCATTATGATGAAGATCATGATTTTAGTGTGGTACATCGTAATAGTGTTCAATTGGTTTACTAGATGACAACTTGACCCAGCTTATGAAACTTCAGCAGGTCGAAGACACCGTCTTCTTCTTGCAGAAGTTGTTGGGAGTTGGGACAATAGGGTATATTGACCCAGCTTATGAAACCACAGGAGCTTTCAATATTAAGTCAGACGTGTTTTCGTTAGGAGTTGTGTTATTTGAAGACCTGTTTGGGCACATAGCATCATCCATACCAAATACATATGAGGATCATTTGTATTTTGCTAAATTCGCCAAATTACATTACGAAGAAACAACACTTGATGATATGATCGATCCATATCTACAGAAACAAATGGATTTGCAACCATTCAACACCTTCTCAGAAACAGCGTATTTCTGTTTGACCGAACAACGAACACAATGCCCAAATATGGATCAGGTTGTTAGAAGACTAGAGAAAGCATTGGATCTACAATACAAACATGAAAATGCTGTAGGTCCCTTTTCTATAAACGTTTTTTATGAGCAGGATTAGAAGTACCCTCATGATCATGTCTCTCATTATGAATATCTGAAGGAGGAACATCGATCCTAGAGGCATTGTTAGGGTTGGTGGTCGGTTGCTCGTTATCTGCCATATCTATTTTCACAACAACAACTCAAAACTTGTTAATCGTTAGTACCTATCTACTAACCGATTTAAAACCAATGCTAAAACCCATACTCAGGAATGTTTGACATAACACGATTCAGATTTGGGATTGAACACTTACCAATGTACAATTCTCCCCCAAATCTATGCTCTGATACCAACTTATAACACCCCTCATTTCATCTAAGAATATTATATTAATAAACTCGGAAGCATGAATTTAAAATACATTACCTTAGTATATATCAAACATTACACATAAACAGTTTACATTTTTCAATATTTACATTACATTCAAACTGTTTAAGACTACCAAAGGCGGGGTATTATAAAAATTCTCCAAACAAGGTTTATTACAAAAACCATATCAGAGTCCTAGAGCGCAGTCAAACATTCCCTTGATCAACCAATCACCTCCCGCACCCACAATAATCAAAACATATCCTGCAGGAAGTAAAATGAGGGGTTAGCACAAAGCTAAGTGAATAGATTCATCACACAACATTCAACTTAGCATAACCAGTTGTTTACACCAAATAATCGTAAACACACATAATTTCAATGAGGATCGGTGGCTCTGGGGATATCATAATACCCGGGGATTCCCCCAAGAACACTTACCGTCAATCCGTATGGCCAATACAGAATAGACCGATAACTACTGGTTATTAAACACATACACAGGTCTCAAACACAACAAATGAATCAAAACCTGTGTAAAACACATAATAACCAGAAGTCCAACTACACGTTGACCTCAATAACATAGTACACATTGGTTCACATAACACGTAGATCAATAATCAATAATCAAGACTAAACAGTCTAATACACATCTACGTTTACTTGTTGTAACCAAATAGTTACAACCAAATCAAATGATGAGTTCTGAATCCACTCACCGATACCTCTGACGTTTCCACACTCAGGATTCTAATATCACTGAGTCTTACGTTGATCTGAAACAGAAAATCATACACAAGTCAGAAGTTCGTTCCATAAACATCATTATAGCCTATTTATCAAATCAGGTAATCCCTGAAGTCTAGGCAAACAAAAGTTCAATCAGAAATGGACTTAGAAAATCTTGCAATCACGTTTAAAACTGAAAAATGTCATTTTCGGGCCCTAGATGACCCCGAATGGCCAAAAACTGCCTAGGCTAATAAAATATAGCCTTGATTACTAGGTCGTTTCCGATTGACCATGCGAATTTCAATTAAATCCGAGTTAGTGATATTTTCACAAAACCGCGTCTCAATAACTTGCGCATTTTCAAAATTTGCAAAACAAAATCTCTTTTATAAACTTAGCGACACAACCATTGTGTCGCATCCCAAACCCTTGCGACACTACCACTGTGTCGCACAACAGAATCCTGCGACACTATCACTGTGTCGCATAACAACATCCTGCGACACAAACATTGTGTCGCAATACCCACTATGGCCGCCTTAAGCGACATAACAACTGTGTCGCAAATGCGACACAACCTGCGACACAAGGTTTGTGTCGCAATGAAGAACAGACCAGATCCCAGATTCAAAATTCACGAAATCAAACATGTAATACTCAAATTAACCTATATCAATCCGTGTAATTCACGTATAAACAATAACAATACATAATAATCAAACTCTTACCTCGAATTCACTGTTCAATTAGCTCAAAATGAATCAAAACCCAACTTCTCACTTTCTCTCTCAATTCTCTCTAATTCTCTCTGTTTTTCACTTAAAAGTTAGCTTAGAACGTATAGAAACTATCTGGAAGTGTTTAGGCGGTGTGTATATATATTTAACATCAAATTACACTTAAGCTCCTTACTTAATTTCAGTTCAGCCCGTTTTGCGACACAGTCCTGCGACACAACCATTGTGTCGCACAGACAACCTGCGACACAACCCTTGTGTCGCAGAAAATCAAAAACTTACAATTTTGAATCTACTAATATTTCACAATAAAACACATAATATTAAATAGTTCTAAAACAATTAAATAATCAATTAAAATAATGGAAATTACCAGATTGCGAAATAGGATGTTACATTTACTCTCATTCAACGGTTGAAACTTAAAAGAAGATAGAGAAAAAACAGTTTTCATTTTCATCCGTTCATATGCCATCATACCGATGCCGATTCCTTCCCTCTGCATATGGCCCAACCCAAATTCAAATTTAATTATGCTAATTAACAAAGATGGGCTAATATATTTGAGCTAATATATCCCCGACAGTAAATCTTTTGTAATTAATACATGTCAATCATGGTAAATTTTCAAGTAAATAATACGCGTTTTTCATTATTATCAAAGAAATATTGGAGTTCAATAACTACATGGTAAGATGTACTAATTAAAACTAGCATATTGTCAGTGCAATGCGACACTAATAACTACTTTATCTATTTTTATTATGCGCAATATTATATTTGTTGAAAAACATATCATCCTTAAATAATAATACTTTATTTTTCTAATTTATATAGACAAAATTTCAATATCTCAAAACATGCTTGTAATTTACAAATAAATATAGATGTATTATCATTTTCATCGATTCTATTTAAGTTTTATTGACAATTTAATAAATATGTAGTGGTATAAATTATGTGCTCCGCTAAATATACTTGTATTGATACATAATATAGTTTATAAAATTAAGTAATATAATTATTATATGTACGAAATAAGTAAATGTTTGTGAAAAATTTAAACTCTTTTACATTTATTATGAGGAAAATTGTTCTTCAATCACCTAAATAATGGGATAAGTAATTACCCCAAATGCCTTGTTATTTTAATATTCAACTTTAAACAATTTTATTAATAATAAACGGCTTAGTGTTTTTAAATGTATCTAACTTTTTTAAAAAATTTATTGTGTGTATCATACTTTACGTGGCTTTATTAAATATATTGAACTTGTAAAAACACCCAATTGCATGTATCAAACCGACTATAGCAGGTAATTCCAAATTTTTAGCCGGTTACCATGTTCTCATGTCATCTTCTACGGCAAAATTCCGGCTAAAACCGTTAATTCCGGCCAACTTCCATTAATTCTGACGAGCTTCAAAATTTCAAAAAACTTACCCCTTTACATACAACATGTAGCACGTCAATTACCTACATCAACACAACTGTAAGCACGAGAAACCATTGACAAAATTAGAGATAAAGCAACTGCATCTATACACAACTACAAATTGTTTCCTAGATAGAAGCTTGTTTGTCATAAACTTCCTAGTACGAATCGTCACTGCCTTGGTGTCCGCCATTTTTACTACAAAATGACAAAATAATACATGATAAAATCAGAGTCAGTTCATTGTGAATCATGTAAAAGTACACACATAAACTGTTCTATTGACTTTTTGATAAGATTATAAATCAAAACTTTTAATGTCAAATTTGTTTGCGAGACATAACTTCTACAGGATATAATTACAACAAAAAATGAAATTTAGCAGCCTAGGAACTAAAAATAAGCAAATACAATAATATCAAACAATTATACAGCAACATAACAAAGTGCAGAAAACAACAATAGCAACATATCAGTTAAGAGTGATGTAAACGTTACTTTTTTCAAATAAATAGCAATTGAAATTAAAACTAACCTCAATAACAATTATAAAGCTAGCAAATGCAGTAAACAGCATATGATCTGATGGACACTAAATTAATTAAACTATACTAATGATAATATTCAACGAACAAACATATGCGTAGTAATAAAATAAGTTAACAATCTGATTGGATCGAATTCTGTCGCAGTAATAAAATTTCCAGCTTTTTGGGGAGAAAACAAATGATTATTTGACTTAAAATAAATCAATACACGCCAATTACGAACAGAATTATGTAACTAGAAATTACTGAGATAGGTGGTTGAAAATTCGTCGGAAAAGATTACTGAAGACAAAATGACCGGCTAAGTGTTTGATAGGTCACCGGATACATACAATTGTATTTTTTATGAGTTCAGTACATTTAATAGAGCCTCGTACGATACACACAATAACTTTTTTGAAAAAAAGTTAAATACATTTAAAAACACTAAGCCCAATAATAAATGCTCATTTAAATTTTAAAAGAGTTTAAAAATAAACGATATACTAAAGTCAAAGTTAATTTTGAAACATAATATTGGAATTATAACTTTTCTATTATAAATTTATTGATGTAACAAGGTATGCGGATAATTTTAATTATTTTTTTAGAGAGTTTAAGACTAAACATGTCATAACGAATTATTAATAGTATTAAATCAACATCTTAGTATTTGAAATGCAATTAATACGACGCCTGAAAAGCCACTCTTGGCCGACGTTGAGCACTAAACGGTTTGTTGACGATTTTTTTCTTTTTTTCCTTCTATTATTTTCTTATCCTCCTTTTGTCTCTTTAATATGATTCGTGCAACATATTAGTGTTAAGTCTATTTTCACATTCCTTTAACATTGATAAATCCCATTAAATTTCAATTTCAGTGTTATTGTCAACACTGTCTATAATCTTAAACCACTTCTTAGTCTATAATCTTGAACCACTTCTTAGTGCTCTTAATTTATAGCTTCACTAAATGCCAATATTGTAATATCAAAGAAATGTTAATTGCCACAAACAATCCGCCACTGCAGATTGGAGAAAAAAAATAATGATTAGATCGAACAAGGATAGGCTTCGATCACCGAGATGATATGTTAATTGCCACACACAATCCGTCACTGCATTTTGTTCACTGAGGTATAATCCCAAAGAAAAACCACTCATGGATGAGATGTAAGACAAAACAAAAGGCTCCATATTTTCCAGCGATGACTTGCAACTTCGACGAAGGTTACAATACTTCGACACTGGAAGTTAGTTCATGAACAGTAGCAGAAAGTTTATGGCACATTTGGTTGCTAACATACTAAATCAAGATTTAGTCCTTTAATATCAACTATTGTTTGATTTGGTCCATGAACTAACAAATACACGCACACATTTGTTATAGTCTTCCCTTTTGTTTGGCGTTTGTTTCATAGAACAAAAAATACCTCTAACATTTTGTTTCTTTTTATACTTGCTGCAAATCCGTCGTTCGCCGTGACGTCACTCCAGATCACTCAATTTAACCTAAGTTCGTCTAATCAACTTAACACTAAATTCAATTTCACTGTTATAGCTCGTAACCTTAACTCGAAGATCAAGTTCAATTACGATGTTGTTTCTGTTAATTTGAAATCGAACAGTGTAACCACTGGTGATGGAATGATTTCGGTGTTCGTAATGTAGTGTAAAAACACGACGAAACTGAAATCGATTGTGTCAACGACTGGTCAAAGTTGATAAAAATAGTCAACTGAAATCAGATCTAAAGAACAAAAAGAGCTTACCGTTGACCATCCAACTTGATAAGAAAGTGAAAGTGAAAATTGTTAGTGGTTTGAGGACTAAAAAGGTGTCGTTGGTAATTTAATTTTTATGAATTGTGATTAAATTGTTCATCTTTATGATCCTTCTTTTTTTTTTTTTTTTTTAATTTTAGTCTGGGTAATCGATATGCTTAGTGATAATACAAGGATTATATGAACGAGATGGCGTCATTGCGTCAACAAACATGACGGGCAACAACATAATTATATGATTAGTTATTTGTTTTTAATTTATCTTGTTCATGGAAACTATTAAGTGTGTGTTAATCGAAGAATGTGAGAAAAAGATGAAGATGAATTGATATATGAGTTGACAAATTAGGTTCAGTTGGCATCTGATCTGGCAACTGACTAGGCAACAAAAATATGAACCGAATTCACGTAAGCGTGTTGCAGGTAAAATGCTTTTCTTGTGACTTTTAACAGGTTACGTACATTATAAACACCACCTATTACATTGGTACACACAATAGATATTTAGTGAAAGTTAAATGCATCCTTAAACACTTTTCATTTTAATGTACGCCATGGTGTTTAGCCGATCTGATTTGGCACATATTGTTAATGTGGTTAGTAGATACATGCATAATCCCGGTAAGATGCACCCGGAAGTTATTAAATGGATCATTCTTTACTTGAAAGGATCTAGCAATATTGGGTTATCAATTGAGAAAAAGTATGTTAGTACAAACGGAGTAGTTGGATATGTTGATTCAGATTATGGAGGTGATCTCGATAAAAGGAAATGTCTTTCTTTAAATATATTTTCTCTTTGCAAGGCAGAATATATTTCTACTACCGAAGGAGTGAAAGAAGCTACATGACTCCAAGGAATGGTGAATGAACTAGGTCTACCTCAAGATGTACTTGTTGTGTATTGTGATAATCAAAGTGATGTGCATTTAACTAAGAACAACAAGTTTCAATCTAACCAAAGAGAGACACTGTTCTGTTCAAGGTATTGTTGAAAAATGAGAAGTGATTGTCGATAAAATACATACCAACGACAATCCCGTTGATATGTTAAGTAACGTTTCTCTCCACCACTAAGTTCAAACAATGCTTGGGCTTAATTGGTGTCATTGGAGTTTAATACCATTCAGGGTGCGGCGACAACAACAGCAACGATGAAGAGTTATGACTTTTGGTTCAAGGTGAAGATCGATGGAAATGTGTCCCAAAAGCTTTAGAATTTCTTTCCGGCAAGATAACTACAATTAATTAAATATCCTATCTGTACTATAGGATGACTACCTTATTCAAATAAGTATATCCTAGTTAATATAAAATTACTTCTTTATATGTAGAGAGCCTACACATTCCTTCAATATACACACATGCATACGTTTTTCCTTCCTGCCATATTTTAATTCTCTGTGATACTTCAATCTGCCTATATACTCCTTCGTGGTCGTCACCCGTCTTTTTTTCTCACGTTAAGTTGAGAATTTCCAGATAAATCACTTGTATTCTTCGTTTGTATTCGTTACTATATTTAATGGCGGTATCACACTGGTCCAATGAGGATTTTTGTAATATGCGTATTATGTGTTGAAGTTAAAGTTAAGCAATAATTGCCCTAATGGGTTAGTGGTCAAGCACCTCACTATGATCAAATGGTCCTACGTTTAAGTCTTCCCCTTGACTTTATTTGCATTGTTTTCTAGTTACAGCCTCCTCCTTCAGGCTTCAACTTTCATTTCTCTCTATTTAATTATATTTTACTTTTCCAATTATCTTTTTGTAAAAGATTTTACTATTATAAGGAAACAATTACTGTTCTATATGTACTTCAAAAGGTGACTTTTTTTCTTTTTTTATCTATAGTAACTTACATTTTTGATCCCCATGGTCTTTCTGATTCTCTTAAACCGTATTTAAAAATTGTTTATTAAGGTGTTGTCTTCGTGGTTTGATTTTTTTCTTTTCTGATTTTATTCTTTCAAAAACTATCTATTATATGTTGACTTGTCATTTTAGCTAAAAGAAAAATATTACATATAATAGAGACGTTTTGAAAATTAACCTTATACAACATAAAATTCTTAAAATTAAGTTCACATAATAAAAAAAAAAGGTTAAAACTTAACACTTGACGAAACAATAATTCTATAAAAATTAATGATATATAAATTATCAACTAATTCAATAACGAGTCAAAAAGACAAAAGAGAGTTACGACTATGTGATGAAAAGTTGTTGCTAGTACAAATAAATACTATATTATTACTCCATGATATAATATTTAATTTCAAGTGGTAAATAATGTGACACATAACTTATGGTCTTGTCTCCAACATGGGTTATCATCGAAATATAATTCCACGCTTCTTTCCCCGTGCTTTTCTAATACATATAATAATTCAAATGTTAAAATATCGCTTGTAAGCGAAATAATTACTTATAGTAACATGATCTTCAAGGTTGTATCGTTTGAATAGATATAGAAATGTGACATCCTATTATTTGTTGGATGTCCAAAGTACTAAACCATCACCTTGTTTAAATATTTCTTTTCTATATCTATATATATATATATATACTAATATATAAATCATCTTAATAATTTAACTTTAGAAAATTTTTAAAATTAAAATTCAATATTTTCATATTTAGTAATCTGATTCTCATTTTACAATATAAGTATATAACCCTATCACTTTACATAGTTTCATTTTCACCAACTGTATCTCGAATCTCGAAACTTACATACGAGCAAATTATTATTATCAACTCACAATTACGGGTAATCTGCCAGCAAATAACAAAAGGAATATATAACTATTGTTGAGTCATTGTTTACAATAAAAGTACTCCCTCTGTCCCACTCCAAATGTCCACATTACTATTTTGGATTGTCCCAAATAAGTGTCCACTTACATGTTTTAACAAACCAAAATAGATTTTAGTGGGTTGAGATGTTATTTGATTGGTGAAAAGTATAATTAGTGGAGATTTCTAAAACTGTGTGCATAGTTAAAGTGGACACTTTAATTGGGATATAGAAAATATTAAATGCACCTGTACAACGCGGGTAGTATGCTAGTTTTTGCTATAAAACTACGAAAGGTATTATGCTAGTTTTTGCTATAAAACTACGAAACCTACCTCTTGGTGTCCAGCTATTGTTCACTTGTTTCTTTCTCGAAAAGCGTTGTATTTATACATACTCTAGCAAGTACTAGAGGTTAAAAGCAGAGCAAGATTACATATAATTTGAACAAGTGAAATTGAGGGTTATCCATGTTCGAGACTAGCGAGTGGCAAATCCCTTTTACATACCAAGGTAAACTAACGGGTCTGTTTCGTAGCTGGACTAAAGTACAAGGACTAAAAATGCACAAATTCAGTCACATGGATTGTTAACACTCACATTTGATCGCTTATAAATTGCAAGTGGCATAATTCAAAATGAATCATGATGACTTACTAAGCATCTTTCTATTTAAATTACAAAATATAATTGTATTAAGTCAAACTTGTGATCGATCAAGCTTATTACGATCGCTATTCAAAGCTATTCAAAATGTAACTTTAGTTTTCAAATGTTGATCACTTATTATGATCGCTCATTTTTCTCACTGTTATGTGTTGCATTACAGTTCACTCATTTAGTCGGTGATCGTCCTGACTCACATGCGATTATAGTTTAAACTTAATTAGTGGTCGATTTGATCGTTTATTTGGGCGATCAATATAGGATTAATGTGTTAAAAAGGTAAGTCAAAGGATTAATCTCTTAAATAACTTTTGTTAATGAATGGAATTTGTAATTTTCTTTTAAAATAAGTTGATAGTTATTTACAGAAATTTTATATTATAATTGCATGGTTGTTAGGGTAATATATTAGAACTAAATATTAAATTGATATTTATGGGTATGTTTATATTATTAAATAAAAAGCTAGAAGAAAGGCATTTATGGAGCAAAACAAATCTTGAGAGTAGCAACAAGGTTAATGATTTTAAGATAACTACGATTGGATGAATATATTACTTAATAAACGCAAGAGAAAAATAAGTTAGAAAACAAGGACTCCTTCCGTTTAAGTTAAAAGTTCATTTTGATTATACACATAGTTTTAGAAATTACCATTAATTGTATTATTCATCAATCAAATAATATCTATATTTACTAAATCTATTTTTATTGGTTAATATATGAAAGTGAACATTCGTTTAATTCAAAATAGCTACGTGAACACTTACAGTTAAACGGAAAAGGTAACAAAATACGAAATAGTCTGCTGCTTAGTAGGAAAAGTGTTTAAGCTATGGGGCTAAAAATAAGAATGAGTGGGTGAAGAATTAGAAAGTTAACTATTGAAGTTTGTGAAAGAAAAAGAAAGTAAAAGGCATAGTTTAGAGTGCCCAAAATCATCAAAATTTTCCTCCATATATACAGTTTCCCTCTCATTTGCACTTTTTTATTGTCTACTCATGTCTGGCTTAAATGCATGCGTTTTTTATTTTCATATGTTGTGTCAGTAATCACTTTAGGAATTTAAGACTCCACAATTAAAAGATCTCCTAAAAGAATTACAACTTCAACTAGAATCCTGAGAAGCATTGATTAAACTATGTTAGCAGTATCTTAAGGTGTTTTATATGAAAATTACTACCAAACAAATGTTGTAAGAACATATTAACTCTATTATTTAGTGTCGATATATACATTTTCTCGAAACTGATACAGAAAATTACGTAAAAAAGTTAAAATTAAAAGAGTCGCTTCACTGGTATTTGATAACTTGTTTGCCTCAATATTTTATTAACATCGGGGACTGCTACGGTTACTCGAGAGGGGTTATAGTAGCTGAAATTCAGATAACACTTGCAAGAGCAGGCTGCCCCACCTTCTTTTGATCTGGGAAACTGCAAAATCAGTTGTATTTTTCTCTTTTTTACCTGCTTCTTCTTGTCACTTTCCTTTCCTACCCGTCCCTTTATCTTTTTCTATTGGTTTCTTTTCCTTTTATGTTCCTCAATCAAGACCATCATGCATCAACCACTTGTATCCTCCATCTATTAAAAACTAGTCAGTAACAGCTTACATTCTAATTTTAAACATTCTAGTTCACTAGTATTACTCACATACAACTACTTGTGATGGTATTGTTAAATGTTGTGAACTTTGCTGGGTAGATCGTTTTACTAGATCAAAGTTGTACATTGGTCAAATGCTGTAAAGAGTTCCACCCCATGTATTGAAAGATGTACAGTGTATTGAAAAGGACAGCACATGACTCAAATTCTTGTGTTGGTTATTTTGTTTATCTCATCCCTTATACCAGTCTTTATCCACCACTGTTGCAGATCACTTAAATTAACTCATGGCAACATCAAGTCCACAAACATCCTGATTGACAAATCTGGCAATGCCTGCATTTCCGACTTTGGCCTCCCCGCCTTTGCCCTCAACAATGTCACCATCACCGTTACCACATTCCCTCTTCTTCCTCTTAATCCTCCTCACCATCCACGTCACTCCCCTCCATGCCTCATCATCACCCCACCCAGACCTCTTTCCATTACTCGCATTCAAATCCTCTACCGACGTATCAAACAAACTCGCCACGTGGACCTCATCTTCTGATCCATGTAATGCATCCTTCGCTTTTTACGGCGTAACTTGTCTCCACAATCGAGTCACTCGACTCGTTCTCGAAGACCTCAACTTACTCGGCCGAATCGACTCACTCACTTCCTTAACTAAACTCCGTATTATCTCTCTCAAACGTAACAACCTCACCGGCCCTGTTCCAGATCTGTCTAACTTAACTTTACTCAAACTACTATTTTTATCCAACAACCAGCTCTCCGGAGAGTTTCCGCCGTCGTTAACTTCATTATCCGGTTTATACCGGCTCGATCTATCCTTTAACAACTTCTCCGGCGACATTCCGTCGACGATTAACCGTATGAACCACTTGTTAACCTTACGCCTTGAGCAAAATCAGTTCTCCGGTTCGATTTCTGTTTTAAATTTACAGAATTTACAGGATTTTAACATCTCAGGTAACGTAATTTCCGGTGCAATTCCGGCCGTACTGTCTAGCTTTCCTGTATCTGCATTCTCAAACAACCGGTTTTTATGTGGTTCACCGTTATCAAACTGTACGGAACCGAAAATTCCCGGTCTAGCATCGCCAGTCGGTAAACCGGCAAGCACCATCGCCTCGTCGTCAGCGAGTTCATTGCCGTCGACGACGGCATTACCTGGTAAAAAATCAAGTAACGGCAACCGTCACCGTAACGGTAAGATAGGTACAGTTGCGATAATAGCGATTATAGTCGGTGATGTTTTAGTTTTGGCGTTAGTGTCCTTAATTTTGTATTGTTACTTCTGGCGGAATTATAACGGGAAGTCAAAAAAAAAGTCAACGTCATCGCAGATTCTAGAAGGTGAGAAAATAATTTATTCATCAAGTCCGTACCCGAACCCGAATATGCAGAGCGGGTTTGAGAGGGGTAAAATGGTCTTTTTTGAAGGAGCAAGGAAGTTTGAGTTGGAGGATTTATTGAGAGCTTCAGCGGAGATGTTGGGGAAAGGTGGATTTGGGACGGCGTATAAGGCGGTGTTAGATGACGGAAATGTTGTGGCGGTTAAACGGTTAAAAGAAGCGGCGATTGGTGGCAGAAAAGAGTTTGAGGAACGGATGGAGGTTTTAGGGAGGTTACGGCACCCTAACGTCGTTAGCTTGAAAGCTTATTATTTTGCAAGAGATGAGAAATTGTTGGTTTATGAGTACATGAGTAACGGCAACTTGTTCTGGCTTCTTCACGGTACGTTATTCTCGCCGTCAAATCGCCTTTCTCTTTTTCTGTTTGTTTATTTACCTTTTATGTGCTTCAATCAAGACCCTATTTTGTATTCTTGTGTTTCCCGATTATTTATGCATCATGCATCAACCACTTGTACCTTCCACCATCTATTAAAAACTTGTCTGTAACAGCTTACATTCAAATTTTAAACATTCTAGTTTACTAGATCAATAATGCTTTGTACTTAATTAAGTCAAAGTTGTACATTGGTCAAATACTTTAAAGAGCTCCACCCCATGTATTGAAAGATGTATATTGTATTGAAAAGGACATCACATAACTCGAATTCTTATGTTGGTTATTTTGTTTATGTCATGAAACAGGTAACAGAGGACCAGGCAGAACACCTTTAGACTGGACCACAAGGCTTAAGGTTGCAGCAGGTGCAGCCAGAGGACTAGTCTTTATCCACCACTCTTGCAGATCACTTAAACTAACTCATGGCAACATCAAGTCCACAAACATCCTCATTGACAAATCTGGCAATGCCTGCATTTCCGACTTTGGCCTCTCCGCTTTTGCCCCGCCAACAACTGCCCCAAAATCCAACGGATATCGTGCACCAGAACTACTAACAATTGACGCCCGTAAGACCACTCAGAAATCTGATGTGTACTCTTTCGGGGTTTTACTATTGGAGCTTCTGACGGGAAAATGTCCGTCAGTAGTGGATAATGGTGGGACTGGGTATGGTGGGGCTGTGGACTTGCCGAGGTGGGTCCAGTCTGTTGTTCGGGAAGAATGGACGGCTGAGGTTTTTGATTTGGAGCTCATGAGGTATAAGGATATCGAAGAGGAAATGGTTGGGTTGTTGCAAATTGCTATGTCGTGTACTGCAGCTGCACCCGATCAACGACCTACAATGGGATATGTTTTGAAAATGATTGCAGAGATACGGGGAGTAGAGGTGTCACCGAGTCACGAGATGCTTGACTCGGTTTCAGACTCGCCTTCGGTATCTGATGATACATGCCGAGCTAGTGAGTAGTTATGACTTGTTAGGAATTTTTGTTTTTGTCTGATAGAAGTGTTATTCTATGCTGTAAAGTATAGTAATATTGTTTTCATTTTTATTGTTATCTTGTTGTTGACAAAATTCTTTAAATACTTGCGTCAGTTAAAGTTCAATTGGGCCATTGGGGGTGTTTTATAGTGTTTTGTCTTTGTAGTTGCATTTATTACTTAAATTTCTATAGTTTTGTCGTCTTCAGGTGTTGCGTTGATTCTATAAACTCAAGCCCGTGGGATTAACGAACTTCATTCAAATCTCCAAACAGAATGTACTTTCCTCATAATGATGCATGAAATCGCGAATTCTAGACCACAATGATGATTTGGGCGAAGATTTCTTGAGGCCGGTATATGTTAACCATAAAGAAAATCATCATCCGAAATGTTCCACTGACCTTGCACAATAGATTTCATAAACAAATTGGGATCTCACAAAGAAATCAAACCTCCTTATTGAGTACTTGATTTATGGGAAATAAATCTAAAATAAATTTTAGGAAATGAACATATGTTTTAGAATTAAATGAATTAAAAAGATACATATAACTTCTTAAATACTAGCTGGTTTTTGTTTAGTGAAATAAAGAAATATAATTAGTTAAAAGATGATTTCTATCATTATTTAATTGAAATCAATTGTAGGATACAAAATTTTTAAGTTAATGTTTATTCGGTTATAGTACAAATATATGTCTCAACAATTATAATATTTATAGTATTAAAGAGAATTTTGAATTTGAATGAAACGTTTAGAGCAAAATAGTATTAAACTATGTATTTTGTTAAACTAGTATAATACCTGAGCTATGCAGTGGAATACGATCTTTTATTATAAATAGTGACTCAATCATGTCCTATTATATTTGTTTTTTACGAATTATTTATAACGGTGACTCAATACTGACAGTTTACTCATATGTGGACTTGATGATTTAGGATATGGTTATAAATAATAAAAATTATGAAAATGATATAATTAATATGAAATGAAAACTACATAAATTAAATTTAGAATTGTTGAGTTTTTGTAATACCCCATTACTTAATAAATAAAATAGTTATTATAATTAATTTTTTTATAATAAATTATATAAATATCTTGATTAGTTAGTGGAGTTTGATGAATAAGCCTAAGAAAACATGTAGACTTTTGACTAATCTTTACAAAAAAACACTTGTACATCTTTTAAATATTAGAGGATGACTAATCAAGACACTTGTAAAGCATGTAACTAATAAGATCAATGACTAATCAACATAGTTAGTGGTATAAATAGGTGATTTATGCTAGCTTATTCCTCTTCTTGGTAATTTTGAAAGAAACAAAATAAAGAGTATAAATTTCCATCTCAAAACTCATAACATATACATACTAGAGTTTTAGAAAGGGGAAGGATTAATAGAAGTAAAAGGTGTAGGTCAACAATCATCATCTCATCTTTCACCATTAAGTTCTCATCATAAGGTATATACATTTACATATCTCAAGTCTTAACATTTTATTTGATGCTTATTGAATTCTTTATTTTCATTTCTTTGATGCATATATAATTAAATGTAATAATCTCCAAAGTAATGGTTTAACCATGTATTAGTAATATGATGGTTCAACCATTCTTGAAAAATGGTTAATAAAATGTTACAAAATGAATCTTTGTGTAAAAATTGGCTAAAAATCCGAATTATAACTATAAAATTCGGATAGGGGCTTTAGTGACTGTTTTTACAGCTTTTGTGACAGAAAAATCCGTCGCTAAAACTGTTGCAGATTATTTTGGACATTTTGTGACAGATTTTGTAGTGTCACTAAAAGTGACTGCACACATTAATCTTTTAAAATTGTTAGAAAACTTTGTATTTAACCACTTGCTTTACTTTACATCAAACAAATTTTATAACAAAATAATGAAATATATAGTTTGACAATTTAAAAGCTTATATCTTACAAAATAAAAGAAAATGACATATTGTAACATTTTTAGATTACCCACTTTTGTTGTTAAATGAATTCTAAGTATAGCCATTATATTGGTTTTAGGAAAAGGCAAAGGAGTAATCAACCTTCCAAATTAAGTGAGTATTCTTGTGTATTTTCAAAATGAGAATGTATGCTAGTTATGTGTGTTTATTCTTCCATGTAATATGAACTTTTATGACATATTTATATGCTTTGTATATTGATGACATTGCATTTGTATTTTATACATTCTAATGATTGTTGTGTGATGGACAAAATTACTTTTAAATTAAAATTTCTTGATATTAACTCAAGTTGGTCAAGTCTTTATCTTTGTGGTTTTGACTTACCATAACACTTAAAATGATTAGCATTGCTATCAATGAGTGTCTAATGTCCTACATCACAATAATCGGGATCCCCATAAATTCATTAAATGTTGATTTTGATTATATTATGATTGTATTATAAGTATACTTGTTCATTATTGTGTGTGATATTTTGTACACAAACACACAAGCTCACTAAGCCATTTAGGCTTACGCATTACATACATTCTCAGGTTCTAAGAGGTAGACTCAACTCGTGATGGATCAATAATAGGTGAAATGGAATAAGAAGACTATTTTCCTTATTATGTGAAAATTCTCCGACGTTTCTAGTTGTTTTATTTTATTTTAAGATGTAACTTTTGTTGGTTATTAGGCACTTTGTAAGATATTTCCGCAACAACTCTTTATGTATTTAAGCTTTGTGTAATATTAAATCGGGGCGTTACAGTTTTACTTTTAAAAAATTACTAAATATAATATATAAAAATGTTTTATATATTAGTGTCAATGTACTAGATTTTAGACTGGCATAACAATTCGAGGTATGCAATTAGTATTTATTTAGTGTTTACGAATCAATAATCATATAAATCAAATAAAATAAAATAATCTAATACAGAATATCAAAATGAATCGATATTTGACAATTTAATAAGAAGCGATAGAAAATTAAAAAATTGATATTTTTTCCTTGAAAAAACAAATAAAATATAAAAATTTACCCCTAAAAAGAATTTATGAAAAATTTCCCCTATGAGAAACAAGTCACAAAGGACCTTGCGACTAAGCGTCTAGGTCATGTGGTCGAGTCACTAGTTGTAAACCAGACACTTTATGACTTGTCTCCACGTGTGTCCTTATGTCTAAAAAAAAATAAAAAATTATAACACTTTTAATATTTGTTACCATACAAAAAAAAAAATTGTTAAATAACCGCTTACTAAAACTGAAAAAAAAGGGAGGAGTTTTTCTTGTTTTAAGGGTTTCTAGCAATTTCATTTTTCAAGAACGTCCATTTATTTTTGTTACCAAATATGAGTTATCCATTTATAAGAGTTTATAAAAACTAAAAATTCAAGTCTTACAAACCAAAAAATGCCTCAAAACAATGTCCACCAAACAAAGTCCAATTATGGTATTTATTAACATGAACAAAGCTCAAATTGGTGGGGTCACACTCACGATTTGGAGAACATGTCAATAAGTGGATACTATATATATATGATATATATAACTATAAAACCTTTAAAACGTATTTGTCATTAGAGTTTTTTTTGTTTTAAATATCTCAAAGTATATATAACTATAAAAGTTACAATAAAAACATGTAAAAAAATCACAAATGATGTAAAAAATAGTCAAACAACCTATAATTGAAAAACTGTTCAGTTGTCCGTTTGTTATAATTCATAAGGGATGTGTTTTTTATAAGGAAGATTTTACTTCCTACAACAAATATAAAATAAAATAAAATAATAAAATAAAAATAAAAATATTCTTTAAATGATGTCTCTATTTGACAAAGATGATAAATGATAGACAATTGACTTGGATAAATTTGCACAGATACTATATTAGGTACTCGTAATCCTTAAATGGGTTTATTTAACGTAATTATTGCTTTATATAGCTCAAATTAATGAGATAGGGCGAGCAATACAAGAAATTTAGGTTATGTTCATTCGTGACTAAAATTGACTGGTCAGTTTTTGTTAACTTAGCGCCACGTTAGCTTTTTTCAAAATTGATTGAAACTGATTAACAACTGACTGACCACTGCCATTAGTGACGGTCAGTTTTTGTTTCTGGATCCCACATTTATTAATGGGTTAATTCACCAAAAGTGCAACGAACTGCCACCATTTGTTCCATATGTACAAGCTACCTATTTTATGTTCTGGATATGCAACAAACTGACAAATCTTGTAACTATATATGCAAGATGGTAACCTGTTACCGGCTGAACTGGTAATTGAATTTTGTAAGCATTTTTTTATTTTTTTAAAAACATGGCATGGATAAGCTATATCTACGTGAAAATATGAATTAATAAAGAAAATAAAAACAAACATGAATAAGTTGATCCTAATTGATTTCTATAACCCTGTGAAAATCATCAGAATACAGAAATAAGAGAAAGATGTACTAATTTTCAAGTTATCGGATAAACTAATGTTTAATGGTTCATCAAGGTGACAATTTGAGTGTAATTCCCCACGCTTTGCAATAAAGAAAATTGTTTACAGGGACAATTGATCGACTCTTTGCTTATAAAGAAAATCATCATCTATCATCCATACACAAAACACATCAGTAGCAGATCTAAACAATAAAAACCAAATGAAATCAAAAATTTTAAAAACCCACTTTGAGATCGATTCACATATTAACAACAGATCTAAATCCCAATATAATAAAAACCCCATCAAAACAGTCAATAGGTTCGTCGGAGATGGAGTCCACGGGTTTGCCGGAGATGGTGCGATTTAAACAGCAACTCACACTCGATTTTCCTACTACAGCGGATCTAAAAAACTTCACCACAGGAATAAACTCCATCACGAATTAAACAACAACTCACACTCGATTTAGATCGGTTGTTACTCGTCGTGTCATCCTTTTTAACGGACAGCCGTTAACAACAATTGAAACGGTGGTTAAGGAATTCGGTGGCTGTGAGTTGTAAGAACAGGAGGTCTGATCATCTGATCCATTGTGTAAAAAAGATGTGAGTCGTTTAGATCGGTCGTTACTTGAGAATTGCAGGTGTTGATGTACCTGATTTTTGTTCACAATGGAGATGATGAAGTCAATGATTAAAAAGATGAAGTCACAATGGAGAAATTGCAGGTTGTTACTTGTAAACAATTTAGAGCGTTACAGCGAGTGTGGAAACCAAAATATTACAGATATGTTCTGATTTCTGCTTGATGTTTGATGTTAAATGAAGAAAGATGAAGTCTGAAACTAGGGTTCAAAATGAACTGAACAAGACAAGAAGATATAAACTCTCGATTTCTGATGTAGCAATGACAAATAGACAGCTGACGTGTCAAAATACTCAACGTGGCATCCCACGTGGCTGCATTGTCAGCAAAGTGTTTTTCCATCAGGTCAAAATCAAGTTTGTAAAGATACGTAAACGGTTTCTTCCGGTTGGTTACATACCCAGAACATAAAATGAGTAGCTTGTATATATGGAACAAATGGTGGCAGTTCGTTGCAATTTTGGTGCATTAACCCTTTATTAATATACTTCTATTATTTAACACTAAACAAAAAATAAAATAAAAAGGAGATGAGGCGTTGGATTACCTACATAAAATCAAACCGACGAAGGAAGTGACTAAATGGTGACATTGGTGTCACTTTTATGAAATCCATCACTTGGTCTAACCGACGATCCAATGGGACTGCTCTTAGTAAGCACACTTTACTTATACGCAATATATATAAATCACACATTGTATATATATTGTCTCCCCAAAACTCGCAACCTTTTTGATATAAAACTTGTCAACTTAAGAAATTGTAAATTGTCTATGTCAAAATATAATTTTGTAACTTGTTGAGTGGTAATCGATCAGCCTTGACGTAACAACATAGCTTTTTGATGAATTATCGCATATAAATAACATAGTTAAATTGTATGCAGTCCTCAAATAAAGAAAAAAGTATTAGTGGTCGACTTGAACTTTACATATATTAATAAACGAATTATCAAGTTATTTATATATATTTTGTCTCATTTCTATTTACTAAATATGATCATTAAGCTTCATGAATCCTTAGGGTACGATGCCAAATTTTACCCATCTTATTCTTCACCAAACTTTTACTTTTACACTTACAAATATACAATGTAGAAAGGGCTAGCGGCGCAACTTGTTATTCGTTTGCCTTCTACCTCTATGTAATATATATCTTAATTATAAATATACAAAAATACAAAAATGCAAAAATGAAAAAAGACATGTATATTTATTAAAGATCAGAGAATACAAAACAAATATAATAAGACGCTGTTGAACAAATAAAAATTACATCAATGTAAATCAAATTAAATTAATTCCACCACCTACAGGTAATGTCTACATTAGTAACATACATATACATATTTTCATATAATCACCTTCCCCCAAATCATTTTAGATCAAATTTGAACCAAACAATTTTCACACCAAATTATCGAGATGTTCTTTTGCCGAAATCTGAAACCCTAAAAAGGAGAAGAAAAAGAGAACCAAGTTGGATACGAAACCTAGGTCCGTTCAGTCGTAGATTCCGGCCAACAAACCCCATCGCCGACCATTTCTTCGGGTACAAAGTCTGATAGAAAAATGGTTTAATCAGATGAAACCCTCGATTCTTCTTTATTTTCCACTGAATCCACCACGTACGAAACTGAGTTAGACCGAAACAAAGCTTCGATTAAACGAAAGTCGGCGATTTTGGTGGCTACATGGTCCGACCGACGGTGATTTCAGTGGCTACAAGGTCTGGCCGCCGTTGACGTTATGGTGATGGCTGGCGTACGGCCTCTGACGTGATGGTTTTATATTGTGGGATGAACATATAAAAGAGAAATTTGCAATGATGAGTTAATTGTATATAGTAATGATGTTGCAGGTTTTCAAAGGGTCATGGTATTTGGATCAATTTTACAAGATCATATTAGATTTTTTTTAGTTTTAATAAGTGTAAAAAGATATATAATAATAATAATAATAATAATAATAATAATAATAATAATAATAATAATAGTGATAATTAAAAACTATTACCGAGTATTATACTAACGGTTAATAAAATAATGAATTAATACTTATTAGGATTGGACTGTAGATTGCAATTAAATTTTGAACACTAGAATGATATCTCATGGTTATTCAAATTGCATTAATTTTATAAACTTCGATATAATGCCATTCAATGTTGAAATCGGGTCTATTTAATTTTCTAGGCCGTCTCATTCAAATTCAGTCATTTTTCAAGTTTTACCACCCTAAATCTTTTTAACATCAACGGTACTCTATTTTTTAATGATTATCATATATCTATTTGATCATATTCAAATCCACGTAATATTAAAGAAAAAGTCTACATTTAAAGTTATAAAAACAAAAGTATAAAAAAAATTTAAAATTTTGACAAAAAGTAGTATACAAAAAAAAAAGAAGTTGATAAAAAAAAGGTTAAAAAAAGATAATAAAAATTTTATAAAAAGAAAGGTGGCCAGAAAATGGTGGTCGATGACAAGTGGCAGAGGGGCGGTAACAAGTGGTGGCAACAGGGGGTGGGGGGAATTACTTACGGCAGTCAAAGCCAATAGGGAAAATCAGGTTAAGAGAGAGTCTCTTTCCGATTAGTGCATCTCGCACTTCCAATTCATTCCGAGCATAAATGGAATCGGTTTGAGCGAATTACTTACCGCAGTCAAAGGTAATAGGGAAAGTCAGGTCAAGAGAGAGTCTATTTCCAATTAGTGCATCTCGCACTTCCAATTCATTCCGAGTTAGAAAAAGTCAGTTCCTTCCCTCCCTTTTACTTTTTCTAGGGTAAAGTCCTCTTAAATGGATTACTAGTTCCTTTTGTTGGGGGGGGGGGGGAGAAAATAAAATTAGATAAAGATGGAGAGGATGTAGGAAAAAAATTTATATTATGTTTTTCTTTTCTTAATTTTTAAATTAATTTTTTTTAACTAATTTCAAAAATGTCATACATTAACTTTAATCATTGATTAACTTTAATGTTTGATGTAATCGCTCACAAATCACTTCTCACTTTTTTCTCTTTATTTTCTCTTTCTTTTTTATTCCAATTATATTATTATTAATTTTTAAGGCTCAAATTTAATATACTAATCAAATTTACTAAACTTACTAGTTAATACTCATATGATACAGTTTTCAATGCAGTATCATAATTTTTAATACGATATTCCTTTTATTAAACCAACATGTTTAGCAATATTATAAAATAAAAAATAAAAGAAAACCTCTAAGTTGTATTAAGAAAGTCTTTTAAGGTTTTGTGAGGTATGGATTCACCTAACTACCCTTTATTTAACTAGTTTCTCATAGCAATAGGAAATGTTGGAACATTGATAAATCACATGACATGATTACTTTTCTCATAACATGACATGATTACTGATTAAGGTCAAAACCCATTTTCAAGTCACACCTATCGTTTTAGAGTAAATTTACGTTGAATCATGGATAAATACTCATAAAATTGAAATTGATCTTATTCGAATCAACTTATCCTATGAACTTGAATTCATAACTTATCAAAGGAACTACGTCTGATCTTAATGTTCGTGTCCCCAAGATTCGGCAAATGTAAGAGTATATGTCATAAATTCCGACCGATATTGTGTTCATGTAATCAGCCAACTTTTTTACAATGAATCTCGATTCGCCATAACTCAATGCTTAGTCGGAAACAATTTTTGTTTGGGAGATTTTGCCTCATAAAACAGTGTGTAGGTTTGTACTCTGTTATAACAAATTTAAAATCACCATGAGGTTATTTAAGTGTAATTTACCTCAAACTATTACACTTAATTAGCTACAAAGAAAAAACTCGCATCTATTGACAGTTGACTTGTTGGTATGGTCTTTGTATGATAAATAAATAATGTCAATCAAGTAAACGAGGACAATGTGAACATGTCATCTAAACAAACTCTATTGCATCGATTTTTCTGGGAAGAGTGGTTCTAGTTTCTTGCGAACTATTTTAATAGTAAAAAGTGACCCTACATATAACATATTTGTTTCCTAGAAGAAGCCATCAAATTACACGGAAAGAATTCTTAAATAATTTTTTATAAAATGTAATATTCCTATAAAAGTAGAGTCATCTCTCACCATTTTAAAAATCACCTTAAACCGATAACTCTTTCCCTACAATGGATGGACCTCCATCTCGCTCTGGCGTTAGGCAGTTCGTAGCTTCTAATTCATCTAATAATACTACTACTCGTACTAAACCCGTTTCCTTTCAACGCTCAATCCACGAAAAACCTCCATCGCGTGAAGATGTCGATCCGCGTGCGAAAAAATCGGATGTTCTGACCGCTGAAGGTGTATCGACTGATAAGCCACCATCAGCTGGAGCCTTCACTCATGCTGTCAACGAATGATTGTATCTTTTCGTTTGTTGTAACGTCATTTGAATTTCGTATTTCTTTGTGTGTGCTAGCTCCTATGATGGTCTTTCTTTTAGCATTTGTACGTGTCTAATTCCAAGTATGATATGTTAAGATACATTGATGTAAGATGTTTTTGAGATCGTTAAACCGCAGAATGATTATTAGTTATGTGTTTCAGAGTTTGAACCTATTCGAGGGATAGATGCCGGTCTCATTTGCAACCGGATAAGTAAGATATCATTATATAGATGTCAATAAGTCATAAAATTTTGTATTGTTGTTAAACAAATAGTAGTCTTTTTAGATCTTCATGTTGTTGTTATATTCGAGTTTATATGAATATACTTTTGTTATAATTAAACAAATTATCTGTTACATCTTGAAAGTCTATGCATTTAAATGTTAATATGTTGATGATTTTGATTTACAGAAAATAAAACTAAACCTTAGAGACACATGTAATTTTGATTTGGGAAGAATGAAATAAGCAACAATTAATTTATAGCGTAACATAAAATGATTTACGACATTTTTCTCCTCATTTTATCATGAGATTTGTTTGCAAATTGATATTATGGTGTAATATAATCGCTAGTTCGACACAGTCAATTAGTATAGTTGACTCAAATAACATAGCTAGTCCTTGCATACTTCAATTCTGGAAATAAATTAGTTACGGTTAGCATGGGTGTGAGGGAAGTAAAATTAAGTTAAAATGAGAATGAGATTTTTTTAAAAATGGATGAATCAATCTCAAGTATTTATTTCATCAAAATAATAATATCTTACATCTTTAAAAATCGAATATCTCACAAATGGCTAGTCAAAAAATTATAAAATTTGCAAATAAAAATTAGTATTTTTTTTCTCTTCGATTAGACATCTCACAATACTTTCGACGATTTTTTATTCCATTTTTGGTGGGTTTTGAAAACTGATAACACATGTGTTAGTTGCCGGTAACAGATGTTTTACCAGCGACTAACACATGTGTTACCAGTTTTCAACACCCACAAAAAAAAAAGATTTCGTCGAAAGTATATCATGTGAAATGTCTAATCGTAGAAAAAAAAACGTTGATTTTTATGATGTAATTTTTATAATTTTTTGACTAGCAATTTTTGAGATATTTTATTTGGCGGGAAAATTGAGTTTTGCCAAATAAATGGCTGAAATTCATTCTTTCATTCTCATTAAAATTTTCATTTTCATTTGAACTCAACTCTAACGAAGTAATTAAGGAAAGTAAGCTACATACATACGTGACATGTCACATTTCAGATTTTAGCATAAAAGATAGTTAAATTAAACAAAAAACTGCCCAACCTTCAACCATCAAAACCACCATGCTACTACGAGCCGCTGCCACCAACTGCAAGCCGCTGTGACAAAAATTGAATATTTTTCCAAAACATTTCAATACTGATCAAAATTTCAAACTCTTTTTTTTTTTTTTTTTTTTTTTCTGTTTCTTTACTTCAACTAATCGTCATATCGGAAATTTTCAGTTAATCGTCGTCCATAAATTATTTCAACTAGTCAAACGTGAATAGTATCAAAATAACAAATATTTATGCATTTTTAATATGTTATTTCATATTATTTGCTACGCCCCTAAATTCTAAATAAAAGCCTCAACATAATAGAAGAATAATCGACAAGCTATTACCAAAATATGACCCAACCCAATGAGTCCATTCACAAAAGAGGGCTAGAATAGTTGTCCCAATACAAGGGGTATAATAAAAGGGCAGTGATTCACCCCGCATAATTAGTTATGGTAATTATGATGTATGAATCAATTTTAACAAATAGTTGCACGATATGATATATAAATACATAAATACATAATTAACGAATTGCAATATTTCTATCTTGTAAAAAGGTAAAAAGATCTCTAAATAAGACTACACGTAGTTCTGACACCTGTCGAGACCCGTTGTGGATGTCATGTCAGCCACGACGGATTGTCATCCACGATTGACTGCAGTGGTGATTTCCCGACAGCTCACGACGGACAACTGGAACACACTGTATTCTTTATTTTACATTTTTCTTAGAAATACATTTACTTTTAATTAATTAAAACTAATAAATAAAAATAATTAAAAACATTTTAAATCATAGAACAATTTTAAAAACTATATTTTTTAATATAAATCCAAGATAAAATGAGTGACTTTTTATTAGTTACATTTTAAAAATTATTTTGACCCAAATAAAAAAAACCCAATTTGTAAAACTCAAAAGAGTTTAGGGTTTAAAATTTAAAAATTCATCTTCCTCTTCACTTTATGAAAAAGCTAATGACGGTAAAGAATCTCATGTAACTAAGAAAAAAATACCATACCCTTTAACGTATAATTTTAAGATTCTCAAGTAAAGAATCTCATGTAACTAGTAAAAAGAAAAATACAACACTGCCTCATTTATGGATCGCATGCTTTAGATAAATATTATCATTCATCTTTTTTTTTGGAAAGTACTCTTTTGATGATGCCCTGGAGCCTTGTTTGGGTTTATTACTTTTTCGAAGACCCTCGAGCAATTGTTTCATTTTTTCTTCAACATGCTTATTCATCTTGGTTTGAAGTTCTTCAAAGCGGGAATCAACAATACTGATCACTTGCTGTATAATGTCGTTGGTAGTTAACGTTTTGGAACCTGCAGAATGCTGCCTAGATGTTGTATCAGTTGTTTGATAGAAGGTATGGATTCATAGTCTATTATGAGATGAGTTTGGGATTTCATCGATCCTTAAACGATTTTCAAAAAATGACCTCATGTCTACTCTTTGTTTATTAATTATATCCAACTTTATCTTTAAAACTTTCTTAATAGTCATTGAATTAAAAAAACATTTACCTCTTCTAGATCTATGTCCAGAGATTTTAAAGATCTCTCGTCTCATTTGTTTCTCCTGATCGCTACAAGCTATGGATATGCATATGCATGTATGATGAAAACTATATGGTTGAGAATTAACTAAACTCAAACCAAACGCTATCACTGCATATGATTCCTTAACTTATACCCATTCACATTTCCATTCTAGACAATAATCATATCCATATATATTGCTATTTCTATTTCCGAACAACAAACCAAAACCACCCTAAAGTCACGTATGCTGTAGTCTTCAAACTTTTTTCTTTCCATTTGATCCTTTTTGCGACTGTTGAGTGTTGACCCTCAAATTTGTGCATCTATTGCCATCAAGCAAAATGCCTCAAATTTGTCCTAATTTCACTTGTTTTATCCTTAAGCTACTTTCGGATGACGGTGGCAGACAGTAGTGACTTTTAACTGTTTGTTTAGTAACAAGAAAAACGGAGTGTTTTATTGTAGGTAATTATGAGATTCTAATACAAGATTAACCAAATTTTAAACGGATATGTACACAATGATATTTATAAATTGATATAGGAAAGTTCATTAAAGTATGGAAAATTTTAAAAGTATAAAAGTTTAAATTTTAACTGTTGATCTTGATCAAAATAACAAAACTCTCACTTTTTTAAAAATTAAATATCTCAAAAACCATTAGTCAAAAAATTATAAAAATTGCATCATAAAAATCAGCGTTTTCTCCTCTTCGATTTAAGATCCCACAAGGTATACTATCGACGAATATTTGTAACACATGTGTTATAAACAAATAACACATTATAACACATGTGTTACGGGCGACTAACACATGTGTTAGCATCAACTATCGATTATAACACATGTGATAGTCGTTGATAACACATGTGTTAACCGCGGGTAACACTTTTGTTAATCCATCATAACACATGTGTTAACCTACAAAAAATGAAAAAAAAATCGTCAAAAGTATGTCTTGTAGGATCTTAAATCGAAGAGGAGAAAACACTGATTTTTATGGTGCAATTTTTATAATTTTTTGACTAATGGTTTTTGATATATTTAATTTTTAAAAAAGTGGGGGAAAATGAGTTTTTGTCACGTGACACATTCCTATTAGTACTTTCATACTTTCAGAAAAACTCATACTTTAAGACCATTCCCAACCCTAACCATGTCAATTGTGTGTCAGTTGAGACACGTCATCGCCACCTCAGCACCTCCCAAAATGACACACAACAGACACGCGGCTGCCAACCCTGACGTGTCACTTCGATTTCTAAGCCCCACATACATTTAAATAAAACAAAATAATTAAATTAATAACATTACATTACATTAATTAAAATTAAATATTACAATAATTAACTAAAATTAAGCATTTCATTAATTAATTTAAACTAAAGATTACATTAATTAAATAAACCTAAGCATTACGATAAATAAACCTAAGCATTACGATAATTAAACCTAAACATTACGATAATTAAAATAAGAAACTACATTTAAATAACTAAGCTACTCTTCATCGATTCTTAAAAGAAATTCATTCTCATTTAAATTCAACCATTTTTTTATTATTTCTATATAAGACCCGTCTCTCACCATTTTAAAACCACTTTTAACTTCTAAATTTTCTTACAATGGAAGGACCTCCATCTCTCTCTGGCGTTAGGCCAATTGCAGCATCTAACACATCAAATAACACTACTACTCATGCTAAACCGGTTTCCTTCCAACGCTCGATCCACGAAAAACCTCCATCACATGAAGATGTCGATCGACGTGCAAAGAAGTCGGATGTTCTGACCGCTGAAGGTGTATCGACTGATAAGCCACCATCAACTGGAGCCTTCACTCATGCCAAGGAATGATTTTATCTTTTTGTATGTTTTAACTTTATTTGATCCTTTTTGCGACTGTTGAGTGTTGACCCTCAAATTTGTGCATCTTATTGCCATCAAGCAAAATGCCTCAAATTTGTCCTAATTTCACTTGTTTTATCCTTAAACTACTTTCGGATGACGGTGGTGGGGTGGTGGCTTTTAACTGTTTGTTTAGTAACAAGAAAAACGGAGTGTTTTATTGTAGGTAATTATGAGATCTAATACAAGATTAACCAAATTTTAAACGGTTATGTACCCAATAACATCTATCGATAATAGATAATAGATAATATTAAGATCCATAATGACCTATTCAATAAAATAAAAAATATGGAGAGTTATTTATTAAACAATTGCTCACACGTTGTTGCAATTATTTATTCTGACATTTTCTCTTTCACACGTTTATATGCAACCCCACCAAAGCTTCAATTATTTTCTCGGAAGATATGAAGCCAAGACTTTTGGGTGAACGAAGACTTAATTTTGGCCTATTATTATTGTTGTACTGTATAATTATTACTTTAATTATCAGTTGAATGTTAGTGTTTGAACGAAGACTGTACTGTATGGATCTCACCTGATAAATGTTAGTGTTTGAGAGATGGGATCTGAGGCTATTGGATGAGTGTGACCAACATGAGCAAGTAAAGCACCAATGAAGCATAACTCACATGGTAGCCTTTAAATATACATAATTCTGTTATAATGACCTTGTGATTAGTTAAGTTTCCAAAACATAATATAAACTTCTACAAACACTGTCTGATATAAGTTTTATACATGAAACACTCAATCGATGACATACGTGCTGATGAACTCTGAAGCATATTGATTGGTTTCAAGTTGGGTACTAATGAAGTTTTATGCTCCGATGTTCGAGAATATAAAACGAAGTCTTATAGTAATTTCTTTTTTATTTTCGAATTAAGTTTTACGATGACTTACAAATTGTTGGATCGCTTTCATCTAAATATTAATCTATTTTTATACTTGTTTTACTTCGTAACTAATGTTATCATTTTAATAAATACAGAGTAGTTAAAACATTATTATCTCCAGTTATATTGGACGTAAACCTTTGAGCCTCGAGGGTCAGTCAAAACATGTACTCTGTTCCTATTATCAATTCAAAATCTTCATGGGGTCATTTTAGTTCAAGCTATTACATTTAGCTACAGTCCTGAGTTTAAACTTTCATTTCTTGGCATAAAAAATAGTTTGTTGACTTCTTGGTGTGGTCTTTGTATAGTAAATAAATAATGCCATTATTAAAGTTAACGACAACAACGTTAACATGGCATTTAAACAAACTCAATTGATTCGTTTTTTCTGTAATTTATTGTGAATTATTTTAATAGTACAATGTGACCCTACCATGACATTTAAACATGCCATTATTTGTGGTTCAGCATCACTTGATTTTCCTTTACCCTTTTGTTTTTTGGGAATTTTAGACTTATCAACCGAGTGTGACCGTTTTTTTGAATTACTGCCCTGTAAGAAACACAACAAATCAAGCCAATCCTATTCCAATTCCAATATATAACTAAAAGGGATCCGTTAGTGCGCACATGTGAATATAATCAACTATGGCACGTTGTATGGTGTATATTTTTTTAATATTTTCAATTTAATTTGGACACTAAATAAAGAATTTTAGTTTGGTTTTTCTACCTAACAATATTTAATTACTAGAATCAAAGTCTGTAAACATATCATTGCTCAGGAAAGTTTACAAAAAATGTTCACTGATTGACATGGATCAATAGTATAAATAACTGATCGATACATGTTTATTTTGATTGTTCCATTTCATACTCTATCCATCTCATTTGAGAATTTTTCTTTGTAAAATTTATATGATTTTAACATTTCTTTATAAATAATATGTGAGAAGTTAATATTTTGTGGTGCAATTTTGGATCAAATACCAAGCATTTAGAGTAAAGAGGGGGCATGCATTGCTAAAATGTAAACCTTAAAACACTATGATTTATCATAAAAATAATTTACTAGCTACTGCAAAAATATGATCAACTCGAAAAGTGTAGGGGAAGTATATAATAGATTTTAAACATTACCTGGAAATAAAATAGAAATATAGATCCCAAACAAAGAGTAAGTGTTTGGCATAGAAAGAGAAAACCGTTGACGGACGTTGTTTATATATGTGTTGGTGCTGAATATCCTCTTCCTTCACATCATATTTGTAGCGCAAACCCCCCCTCCCTCTTTCTAGCTCTCGTTTTACTTATTAATTAACACAAACATCATGTACTCTTCATTCGAAAAACGGTTTGCACATTTACAAATCTCACTACTAGAAATTCAATCTGCCACCAACAACTTTGCTGGTGAGAATATGATACGAGAAGGTGGATTTGGGACTGTTTATAAAGGACAGCTATGGCAGTCTGGACAATTGATGAGTATTGCGGTAAAAAGGTTAGATCCCAGGCAAGGGCAAGGGATAAAGGAGTTTTGGACAGAGATTTCTATGCTTTCCTGTCTCAAGCATGAAAATCTGGTTTCCATTGTTGGGTATTGTGATGAGGATGCGGAGAAGATCATAGTACACAAGTATGAAGAAAATGGAAGTCTGGATAGACATCTAAGCAACCCACGCCTCAGATGGCTGCAAAGATTGCGCATATGTGTTGGTGCCGCACGTGCTTTGAGTTACGTTCATAATGATGTCATACATCGCAATATGAAGAGCTCTAAACTTCTGTTAAATAAAAACTGGGAAGCCAAGGTATGTAGTTTTGGACTTTCCGTACATGCTAAGAGGGATCGTCTTATCTTTGATGCTCCTGTTGGCAACATAAGCTACATTGATCCAGTATATATGAAAACCGGAAGCGTGACAAACAAATCTGATGTTTACTCTTTCGGTGTAACATTATTTGAAGTCCTTTGTGGGATGGACGCATCTAGCAAAGACCCCGATACCAGGCAATATCTAATTGCAACTGCCAAACAACATTATGAAGAGGGAAAACTGGATGAGATTATCCTTCCTAATCTAAGGAATCAAATGCACTCACAATCGTTAGACATTTTCTCAGAAATAGCATATCACTGCTTGAAGGAACAACGAACACAGCGGCCAGAAATGGAAGTGGTTGCTAAAAGACTCGAGAAAGCCTGGGAACTTCAACGGAGACATGAAAATCCTGTAAGACGATCTATCTTTTTTTTCGTCCACTTCATTCTCGATTTTTTTTAATAGAAAGGTAAAAAAATCATCAGAAAAAATAATAAAAAGTCATTTTTGAGTTTTATTTGGAAGGAAAAGAGTTGAAACAAATGGATTAGCATGTACTGTTTATTGTTGATCTTTTCCGTCTATATATTTGAGTCGATTGTGAAAAACAATTCACATATCCATTTTCTTTTAATCTTTTCTTTTTTATTCCACTATTTTTTACTAGAAAAACTCGAGAATAGAACATTAATATTTTCCATTAACAACCTATCTATGAGTATATTTCAATAAATTTGTTCCTTTGCGCTTTTGATAATAAATTAGGAACAATCAGAAACTCGAGATGACGGTGCATCATCCAGCTACCAGACGGTAAGTAATTTCTTTTACTTCCCTTGGATTATATTAATTAATTGATATCCATTATATGATAGTGATATCCGCGATACTGCAATTAGTAAAATAATTTATCTTCCATCTTTTCTTTTTCATTTCAATTCCAATTTTCATTTCTATTTCCACTAATTATAAGTAAATCTATTATATTAATTAATTGGCTGATATAAAGTCAGTTATATTGTTTGCACTGGCCTAAGATCATTCTCAACAACTGACGCGTCAGTAGCGTGTCAGTTGAGACACGTCAGCGTCACATCAGCACATCTCAAATTGACACAAAACTAACACACAACAGACACACTCCTGTCAACTCTGACGTGTCACTTTGATTTTTGAGCCCCTCAAACATTTAAATAAAACAATTTAATTCAATTAAAAATATTACATTAATTAATTAAAACTAAACATTATATTAATTAATTATAATTAACTATTAAAAATCAAGCCCAAATATATTTAGTTGTGTTCTACAGAGCCCCCATTCTTTTTTTTATATCTAAAATGAAGAAGAAAACAGGGGAAGAAAACGAATTGAATTGCAGCCATGGTCAAATAGGGGAAGAAAACAAAAAAAATTACGTGTGGTCCCACCTACCCTCGTCCGTTCCTGTGTCGCCAAACCCACGAGCCAAACCGACTCGCTGGTGCCAATGGCGTCGATTAGCATACCGACGCTATCGTTGTTTCAGGTCTAAATAGCAATGATAGAAATGTCGCTACAGACTAAAAATTGTAATTGTAAAGCTTTAGCGACTATTAGTCGTCGCAGAAAGGTCGCATCAAATTCCTATTTAGTAACGATCTTGTGGGCCCAGATTGAGACTAGTCAAAGACCTATTTAGCGCCGAAAAAGTTGTCGCTAGTCTATTTTCATTTTGTGTATTAATTTTTTTAATAAATACCTTTAACTATGATTTTAACGTTGCTACATCTACTTTATTTTGTTTTTAATTATTTTAATAAATATCTTTAGCGACGATTTTATCATTGCTAAATGTATTTTTATTTTGTTTTAATTAGTTTAATAAGTATCTTTCACGACTATTTCATTGTCGCTAAAGCTATTTTTTGTTTTGTTTTTCTTTTTAATAAATAACTTTCAGGATGATAAAATCGTCACTAAATCCCAAATTGTTGTCGTTGTTCCCACTATGAATTCGGGCAACAATTTTTACTGTTTCTTCAAATTTCTCTTATTTTTTTCCCGTTTCAATTCCGCATATTTCCAGTATCTACATGACCAAGTTTCCATAGTTTTCTCAATCAAAACACAACTAAATAAACATACTAATATCACCCGAATGTTCAACAAGTTTAACGAGTTAAAGTAATAATGGTTTAAAAAAACATTGCCTCCACAAAGCCTTACATATAACTAACCGATCAACTTACTTATCATAATCCTCCTCCGCGTCTTCTTCATCTTCATCAAAGTCTTGGGCTTCTACCTTAAGTATCGAATTGAAGTGTAATAAATTAACCATTATATGTATATATTCAAGATATCAATTTTGTAAATAAATAATTATATACATGATTTAAAACCCTAAAAATTAACAATTCTATACTTACATAGTGCTTTTTGGCAGCGTCGTTGGTCCACACACCTTTTCGCCTAGGCATAATCCCAAATTTTTCAATGAGTTCAGGATATTGACCTTTTTCAACAAGCTGTAAACACATAAAAAGAAAATATATAAAGAATCATATGCAAGTAAATAAAATATTCTAAGATTTCTTACTTTGACACTAGGTAGGTAGCTACCAACGACCACCAGAGGGATCATGATCATCACGACATATATCTCCACCGTGATGCCCTGTAACAGATGCCATCTGCGTAAATACAAGTATATAAAACTACATAATAACACCAACAACTCAATAAGCATATAACCAACATAATTAAGCCAACAACTCAATAACAATTTCATTTAAGTTAGTGTCTTTTTACATATTTTAATTAGAAATTTATCAGGCTCATTAGTAGAACAATAATGTGGTTCACATTCATTATCAGACTCCAAATCTTCATTTACAGAATCTTCAATAGCATGAGCATGATCATCAATATAATCGTCATCGTCGCGGACAAAAGTATGATTAACACTAACTTCCGTTGATTAACCATCTTTGTTCAAGCTCGTATAAGTCAAACTATCCAAATTATTATTTAATGCAAGATCTGATGAATTGGTGTCATGTGTAACATTTCTTCGTACTCTTTTAAGATGGTTTCTCGTCCCAGATCTTTCGATGATTCACCTCTTGGACGACCCTCTAATATTAGCAACTGGACGGTTCATCAATGTTAAATAACTTGTTTTGGTTGTGTTGCAAGCATGTACGGTCCAACTTTAAACCATTCATAACTTTGAGAAATACTAGTTATGTTAATTTTAGTGACACAACATTGGGTACAAGAAGTGTTCTTGGTGTTGAACCATTTACATTTGAACAACACAATGTTGCAGCCGCTCGAATAATTTATCTCCAGAATATCTTCCAACTGACCATAAAACGTACATCCATCAACCTCGGGTGTTGAAACTTCGATGTTTTGAGTTTTATGACATGTACACGAGTATGAACCACAAACCTCACACTGTTAACTACGCAAGCGGTGGAAGAGTTTGCATTGATTGACGTTCCATTTTATAAAGCAAGTAATTTAGAACTACAGCCAGATGGCTTAGCTATTCACAAACAACGAATCTACGAAAAAAATAGATAAGTAGGAAATTCAAAGTAAATATTCATGAGTTTACAGTGTAACATATATAACGACTTTACCTTGTTCATAAACCAACCAGGAAATTCTCTTTGTAAATCATTCCCAACCTCCGCAGTAGTAAATCCACTGTAATGTTCATGTTATCAGTACGCCCATCGAAAAGATAACATAGGAAAAGATAATTCATAGTAAAACACTTACTTTTTGTATTAGTTTATGTCAAGAATGTTGTTAAGTACGTACCATTATACTTTCTTCCAAAGTTGGGGATCCAACTTTGTAGGTACACATTTACTAATTGGCGTAGACACTGATTGGAACACATGCAACTTACATTTTGGAATTGGAGCATCCTCATTCATGTGTGAACGATTAAATCTTGTTTGCACACCTCGAAGATACATTGAACAGAAAGTTAAGGCTACATTTGCACCTTACCCCTTCGCTAGAGAACCTTCAGGCCTAGCTTTGTTTTTGACATAACTTTTTAACTTCTTCATATATCTTTCCAATGGATACATCCACCTCATGTAAACAGGCCCACCTTGACTATCCTCCTCGGGTAAATGCATAAACAAATGAACCATTATGTCAAAAAATGTCGGAGGAAATATTTGCTTGAAAGTAAACAAAATATTGGTCAACTATCGTTCAACTTTCATCATGTCGGCCTCCATCAAATTTCGAGCACGCATTTACTTAAAGAATGCTCGGAGCTTGACTATTGGTGTTGAAATAGTTGGATCCAAGTACCCTCGAACTCCAACCGGAAGCAACCGTTGCATTATTGTATGACAATCATGAAACTTCATGCATGTTATGTTATTTATCATTTTCGATCATTTTCACTTAAAGTTTGATCTAAATCCATCGGGTAATTGAACTCCTTTATTGAATTGACAAAAATGTCATATGGCATCAATTGTGAATGAGTACTAGAATAAGGCTTTGATGACTTGCCATTTCCTTTATTTTTGAGTCACAACTCATTTCTAATATTAAAAAATTTTAAGTCAATTCTTGCATTGATAAAAAAAAATTCTTCAATATTGTTTTCATTATTCAATTCAAAATATTGTTTTAAATTAGTGTCTTTGGATTCGTCGTTCATTAGTATGATACCCAACAAACTCTTAAACACATTCTTTTCGATATGCATGACATCTATATTGTGTTTTAGTTGTAGAGAAGACCAATAATCCAGCTCGAAGAAAATATGACGTTTACTCCAATTCAACTCGTTTTCATCATGTTTTGTCTTCATACTTCCATAACTAGGATGTTTTCCCGGAACACGTAACGGCAATTGATCAAGTTTTTGTAAGATTGCATCATTGTTGAATTTTCTAGGACGACGCGTCTTCTCAATCTTACCATGGAACATCTTGCTATTCCTCCGTGCATAATTCGAGCGTAGGAATCTTTTATGACCAACATAAGCGGTTTTCCCTAACACACGAGTAGATGGAGGATCCTGATTACATGTAGGCCATGCTCTGTAGCCTTAACCACTCCAACCTGACTAACTACTACGAACGAGAAAGTCATTGATCGTCCATAAAAGCATTGCACGCATTGTGAATATTAGGGCCAAGATTAACAATGTCAACATGAAAGAAGATTCTTTCATACATAGCCACAAGGGCGTATTGTAAGTTGTCAATATGACCAGCCACATGTTGTAACTCAAACTCATGTTGCCATACAGATTGAAACCATTAGCAGTCAACCCTAAGAACGGTTTTATTTTCTGATGCAAATCTGGAAACCTTCCATCATAATTTTTCCATGATTTACCATCAATCGGTAAAGCATCTTACGATCTTCCAAACGCCCAGTAGCATGCCAAGTCATGAACTTTGCAGTGTGTCTGGAGCTATACATACGATTTAATATAATTTGATTACTAACTTTGTACAAGGGTGTCCAACTACGGAAAGTAATCCTAACCCACTCTTTGAATGTTTCGTCTGATACATGAATGCGTACAACTAATCTACCATTTGAGAAAAATTCGACAGCATTTCCCCTTACCTCCCCAAATATATGTATGAAACACATACTCGTAGGAGTAAAGAGAAAATGTCGACCAAATTTTTCTCAAATAGCAAATGAATTATACGCATCCATATCCTAAATGAGACAAAACATTCAAAAAGCAGTCTCAAATGGGAACTTTCCGAAATTTATTTCTTATAAATCAATTTCGGACGAGTTTCCTACAAGATTGATTAATTTCGGACCTACGGTATTAAACATGGATTTCCCAAAAATTAATCACTAAATCACGTATAATTCAATTAAATATATACATTCAACACTTTAACAATTATAACTAGATGCATACACTTTAGCAATTCTAAGTGAACAATTTAACAATTCAATAAGCATACATATATGCATAACTTTAATTCCATAATTAACAAAAGAATACATATATTCAACACTTCTAAATCAATTATATACGTACAATTCTAACTATACACTTTAACAATTGTAGCTAAATTCAATAAGTATACATACCAGTCTTTATTTTCAAAATTAACAATTATATACATAAACCATCAACCTACAAAGTACAAATCATCATTTTAGTTATTCTATACAATTACGTACACTTTAACAAATACATATACTTTAAGATATCTATACACTTTAACTCTATATACTTCACAAATACATACACTTTAACAAATACATACAATTTAACAAATACATACAATACAACAACTCATACACTTTAACATATACATACATTTTAACAAATACAAACAATTGAAAATCTATACACTTTAACAAAATCTACATACTTGACAAATACATAAACTTTAACAAAATACATACACTAAATCAATTTAACAATATACTTAACAAATAGATACGTTTCATCAATTTAACTAGTTCACAAAATCTCATTCAACATGCACTCAGTTTATCAAATAACAAAATTAACAAAAAAAAAAAACAAAATTAACAAGTTAGACAAACCTTGAGTGATGGTGATACACGATGGTAATCCGTCGGAGGTGGAGGGAACGTGGGCAACGAGACAGTAGGGAGGGCGGGAGGTATTTCGGCGATAGAGAGTGATGAGGTGGTGAAGGTGAGGTGGTGAAAGTGGTGGTAAATGTGGTGGTGAAGGTGGGTTTTGGTGTAAATAAGGGGTGGCGGCGGTGGAGAGAAAACCGGACTGAAAGGTTTGGTGAAAATGGAGAAGAAAATAGGGTTAAATATCTTGTCTTTTACTAAAGGCATTTAGCGATGATTTTAATGACTTTAAATACAATTCTATCGTCGTTAATGGGTTGACCGGGAACATTTAGTATTTTTGAGCCAATTTTGATTTTTCACAAAAATCTTTTGGGACAAAAATATCGTGGCTAATAAGCCCATAAAATCGACACTAAAAAGTTTTTTTTTCCATAAATTATAATTTGATGAATTCATAAAGAATTATATATTTAGCATATAAACTTATTTAATTATTACTTGAAACTTCACTTATTAAATTATTTTAACGTAGACTCAATTAAATTATTGTTTAATTAATTTATACAAAAATCTAAGTTAATATTTTAAAATATTAAAACTTTAATTATTAAATTACATATTATGTAACTAGTAATTTATGATTGAAACCATTTTTGTTTAATATGTAAAAATAAAATTAATATTTATTTTATCAAACTAAAACTTAAATTACTTTACATCCGATCTAAACCGACCCAGTTTACGACAATAACGACTCGCGATTAATAGTATATCATCCGCAAGTTTTTCTTGATGTTACGAATACATATTGAGTGACGTGTAGAGAAAACGTCTTAGGGCTATTTCTCGATCATTAGGGTTTGTTGACCAGCTTATGGTTGACAAACCGACCAACGTTACGATAATGCATACATGTAAACCATCGATAGTAAGTTCAAGAAATACGAACCCTAAACATCGTTATACCCTAAACTCTAAACAACCCAACTAAGATTTATTTTTATAATTACATTAGTTATCATATAATAGTTTATATGTCAAATTGTTAATAATCAAAACAACGTCATCATAAACCTAGACCCTAAACCTAAAACTCTAAACCCCAAACCCTAAACTCTAAATCCCAAACACTAAACGTTAAACCCTAAACAACCCAACTATTTTTATAATTGCATAATTTGCCATATAAAAGTTTAGATGTCGTATTATGATTCAAAACGACATAATCGTAACCCTAAACCCTAAACTCTAAAGTCCAAATCCTAAACGATAAACCCCTTGGTCACTGAAATTTTCGTCGCTAAAAAACCCATCTTCTTTTATGCTTTTTCTTGTAGTGTTGGTCTGATCCATTACTTGGATTCCTTTTTTTTTTTAAACACATAAATTACATTGTCTACCGCCTGTGTTTTAATAGTATTTAATATAATTTGATTACTAACTTTTGATGTTGTGTATAATTGATCTGCTTTTCAAAAGCTAGCTATCAACAAAGTACAAAGCACTAATCTTCATTTTCCATATTACAAAAATTTGTAGGAAAGAAACTTGGAACACTTGAGGATTCGACTAGATGATATAGAGTTTGCTACCCAGAATTTTCATGAAACATACTGTATTGGATCAGGCGGATATGGTAAGGTGTACAAAGCAGAGCTCTATCATTTTGATGGTGATAGTCCATTAATAGAAGAGAAGACTGTCAAAGGTGGATGTCCTAAAAGACACGGTACTGTAGCTATAAAACGCATGTTTAGTAGAGAAGATGAACAAGGAGAACAAAGTTTTTTTTCAGAAATTGAATTGCTTACCAGATGTAAGCATCCAAACGTAATCAGCCTTCTTGGGTTTTGTGATGAAGGTCGTGAACGGATCCTTGTTTATGAACATGCTTTTAACGGAAGTCTTGATGATTATTTTGGAAACCCTGGTAATATGACTATCTTTAGTTGGATTCAACGTATAAACATTTCTCTTGATATTGCAAAGGGATTGCACTATATACACAACACCATAGAGGGTAAACAAATGATAATTCATCGTGATATAAAGAGTGCGAATGTTCTACTGGGTAAAAATTGGGAAGCTAAGATTGCTGACTTTGGGCTTTCTAGAATCCAACATGAAAATCAACAAGGAAGCACTATCAATACTAATCATATAGCGGGAACAGAAGTGTACTTAGATCCTGAATATTTGGAGACCCATAAGCTGAAAAAGGAATCAGATATCTACTCTTTTGGAGTAGTTTTATTTGAAATCTTGAGTGGGAAGGTGGCATACGATGAAAGTTATAATGTTGACAATCACAAGGGCCTTCCATCTATTGTACGACGCTTCTTCAATGAGGGGAGATCAAAAGAAATTGTAGACCCTAGAGTAATGGAAGAAACTGATTTAAACAGTTTTACTCTAACTAGAGGACCCAATCAAGAGTCTTTGGATGTGTTTTTAGAACTCGCATATCAATGTTTAGCGGAAAATCGAACTAATCGTCCAACAATGGAAGTCGTCATCAACAAACTTGAGAAAGCCTTATATTTCCAAGTAAGTCAACGTTTTAAATTGTTACGTTTGTTTATATATTCTTGATCCCTAATTGTTGAGTACGAAGAATAACCATGCATTATTTGAAAGAAAGGTTGAATTTATCTTTGACATCTTTGATTACATTTTAGAGTTTCATTGCATTATTTTTTAACATGGAATAATATCAACTTAGCATTACTTTTAGATTTGAAAACATCGGGGAGGGTTTTGAGTAAGATTTTGAAACCCGGATCGACCCGGCCGGTCTGGAAAAGCCCGGGTTTTGTCATGTATTGAACCGGTTCAACTCTGTCGGTTTTCTGGTTGAATAGGCGAATCGGGACCCGGACCTGGAAAGAAATCCGTTTCGTAAACTTTTTACTTTTGATCTTCTTTTTTCTTTTTTGACCCTGGCAAGAAAAAAAAAAACCAAAAACTGAGACCAAAACCACCACAAAAGTCAAGTCTCTAATCCTAACTCAAATTCTTTTAAAACCGAACACAAAACCACCATATATTTCCGATCATCTCCGGCCGGGCATGTTCATGGAGGCTGCCAGAATCTTGAATGTGTGTAATGAGAGAGAGAGAAAGAAAGATGTGCGTGTGATGGGAGAGAGAAAGATGGTGGTTAAATGAGAGATATTAAATTGGTATGATGGAAGTTGTTAAACTGAAAATGAAAATAACCGTGTGAAAGAGAAAACGAGAGATTGCTTCTCATAAATGCACATCTTTCGACGATCGTTAGGCTCTATCTAGATTTTACCATGAGACATTTTTGTAAGTAACTTGAAAAGATTGACAACTAGAATAAAAAGTAGAACTAAATCCACTGTACTCCCTCCATTTCATCTTCCCGTCGGTCCTTCCTCCTCAAATAGTTTGTATTAAATTTAAATGACGATGCACCTATTTTGTTTTTAAGAGTTTTTATTGAATCAAAGATACACTTCAATAAATAATCATTAAAAATGTTTTATCAGTTGTAATTGGACATACCTTTGTCTTTATGTAACCGAGTTAAAAATAAATGAGAATAAGTCGCAAGAATAAGTCATGAGTTATCATTTGAGTGAGGGCCTAAAAGTAAGGCAAAATTTCATATATTTTAACTGCTAAACCTCTAAATATCATATATTCGTACACCTAAGCGAAAGCTTTATCAATACATAAAATACATTGGTTTCTATGCATATTTTGACATATACGATGTATTAAAGTTATGAGTGATATATGTGAAATTTTCAAAAAGTTAATTGGACTAGTAAGCTCACGGTATTAGCGTATACCATTAAAAGTTCATAATTGTGCAAAACTTGATTGATCGGGTATAAGAATACACTTTGGTCAAAATGAAGGATTTGCAATGTCTCAAGTATTTATTAGCCAATTAGAATGGGACAAGTGGCAGCCCACTTAAGACCATTTTGTAATGTATGTATTGAAATATCAAATCTGATATTTTGGTGTAAAATTACTTCTCTAATCAACTCAATATATTTTGTACAAATTGTAATGCACACTAAATTTTTGAAGATTTTGTAGCAATTGGATGAACATCAAATTTTACACTAAATCTATAATCTTTCCTTTTAACCCTTTTTAATAAATATTTTTAGTATATAAGTCTAAAATGTATATATATGCTACACTTTGAGTTACATAAATTGTTTGATTGAAAAAATGAAAGATATTTTTCAAATAAAGTATAATAATTGAAATGTTAATTATTAAAAAAGTTACTTAACTGAAGTTATACGAAAGTATATAAATAAAAATTACAATTAAATTAATAATCAGAAAAGTTATTTGAAAATTGAAATAATTCGTTTCTGGCTATTGTTTTATACATCTAAGTTCAAATAACGTGTAATAGATCAATATATTTCTGGCAATTGTTTTATGGATCACGTGATTTGAGTGGAATATTGTAATAGAATGTAAAACATTGATCAATCAACATTATTATTACTTTAATTACAAAGTATCTATTATAGTTTTTCTTGATTACGAAATATTTTAGTGTCATCAGCCATGCATTTCTTAATGTAAAACTAAGAAGTTTAAATAAAAGTTAAATCTTAGTCACCTGTCAAACAAAACTCTTCAGTTGCGTTTGGTTCACGGAATTGATTAGAATTTGATAGAATTGGAATTGAGATTTCATTTCTTAGTTTGTTTGGTTGAATAATTTATAAAGTTAATTTCCATCAAATTTCTTCCACTAAAGGATTTGAAATTTCCTTTTCTTTGATGAATTTCAATTCCTTAAAAAAATTTTGCGAACCAAACACAACCTTACTTTCTTTTCATATTCTTTTAAGATTAAAAAACTAAAACACAATTAATTAAAAAATTATAAAAATTACACTATAAGTTAGAATTTTTTTTTCTCTTCGATTAGACATCTCACATAATATACTTTCGACGATTTTTCTTTTTTGTGGATTTTATAAACGATTATCACATGTGATACTATCGACTATTACATGTGATACCAACAACTATCATATGTGATAACAATAACAAAAAAAACTCACCAAATAACATAAGAAAAAGATCGTCGAAAATATATCATGTAATATGTCTAATCGAAAAGAAAAAAATGTTAATTTTTATAATTTTTCGACTAACATTTTGAAGTATTTAATTCTAAAGAACGTGGGGCGAAGTTAAAATTCATTTAAATGACTATTGTACTCTTAAAATGAAGTTTTCTCGTTAGTTCGATCATTCTCACTAAAATTTAAATACTCAGTTGAACTTGACACCAAAGAGTTGACATGGGTATGCTGAGTGAGACTCCAAAATTCAAACATCTCATTTACAGAAATTTTAGATAATCATGTGTTTAATTATTTACAGGAAAACAACAAGGATAACCTCAAAATTTCACTTGACGACATAATATTGGCCACACAAAACTTCAGTGATGAGAATCTTATCGGAGGTGGAACTATCAGTAAAGTATACAGAGGCGAAGTTACTCAGTCTAATGGACGTAGCATCATTGCTGCAAAGCGGTTTGATAGAGTATTTGGAGAAGGAGATCCTCAATTTTATAAAGAACTTGAAATACTTTTGAAGTATAAACATGAGAATGTCACTGGTCTTTTAGGCTATTGTGACGAAGCAGGAGAAAAAGTTATTGCTTACGAGTATGCTTCAAATATGAGTCTCAATCACTACTTGGATAGTGATCATCTATCCTGGATGAAACGCCTTGAAATATGCATTGATGTGGCAAGCGTGTTGGAATTCTTTCATGGAGGTGTTCCAACACAAGAGGTGGTGATACATAGAGACATAAAAAGCTCTCACATTCTTCTAACAGAGGATGGGAAAGCAAAACTTACGGGTTTTGGGCTTGCCCTGATAAGTCCAATAAATCAGGAAACTTACAATGTCATCGAAGAGGCTATCCGAACACATGCCTATTGTGACCCACTGTATCCGAGTTCTGGTTTCTTAACAAAGGAATCAGATATATATTCATTTGGTGTGGTTTTACTTGAGATCTTGAATGGAAAATGGATATATTCACTAATCAATGGACGTTTACAGAATCTAACCCCTATATTAAAACGCCACTATGAAGAAGGAACGTTTGATGAGATGGTGTTTGAGAATATAAAGGAACAAATTGCACCAAATTCACTTGCTACATTTCTAAAAATTGCCTATCAATGCTTACATGACAAGAGAGAAGAACGGCCAACAGCACGTGAGGTGGTAGTACAACTTAAGAAATCCCTCGATCTCCAAGTAAGTTTTTCAGTTTCTTACAGAAGTCTCTTCTCAATGACTATAAATTATAATTAGAACATGCCGATATGCGTACAAATCAAAAGTTATGAAGTAACAAATGAACTAAAGTTTTACATTAAAATAATGGAAAAAAATTAATTTTGATAAATAAGGATGATATAATTCTGAAGTATACTTATTTTTGGATATTTATATTTATCTTTTAATATTAAAAAGATAATCAGATGTCAGACTCAAAATTGAAAATGAAAATAAGTTTGCTAAATGTTGATACAATGCGTACTATACATGCATTAAAATATGACTTTTCTAATTTTTATACAGATGGATCATGAAATATGGGAGCCCAAATTGCCTAAAGACTATAAGAAAATAATATGGAAGTCAAAGTCGCCTAAATTATACTCTACCGAAAAGAAAGAGGATCTTTACAACATGTTCTCTAAGGGAATCCTCCTTCAGCAGGGCAAAGTGGTAATCCTTTCTTTCTCATATTTCAACGATTTTTGTCTTCTGCATTCCATACATATTTTGCTTCCTGAAGTTTACATTGGGAGACTCTGGTTGGTTGGATGATGTGAACGTTTTTAATTACGAATAAAATCCTTGGAAGTCTACTATTAAGTACTCGTTTCATCGATCTGTGCTATCCGTCAAATCTTGTGGTATACATACATAAATCTATTATTACAAAATATTATTGAGATATAACGGGATTATTGTGAGGAATTATTCAGTATTTACACATGCATTAGACGGCACAGAGGATGAGTTTAATATGTTTTCTTGTTGTATAACAGGTACTCTCATTCAATGGTCATGGGGAAAGAAATGAAATGATATCAGCAACAAGGTTTTTATACCAAAATCGTTCTTCACATGAGTGGCGGTCTCTTACAGAATCAAGGTTCTTTTCCTTTCTCTATATGTGTATATGTACCTGCACATCCACATGCATTGTTGTTACATGTACTTATTGCTATCATTTATTTGAATGATAAATTCAGTTACTTTATCGGTATAGCCTACGAATATGTTTACATCCTACATATGTATTTTAAGCTTGCATTATGTTCTTTTTAGGTTAGATATCTCAAAGTTTACATAGCTACGAAAAAGATACACGTACCTTAGTGAAAGTATGAAAGTAGAAAACTTCAAAGCTATTAATAGGACATTGGGAAAATGTTACCAAACAAGGGTTTTCAACTTCTGGCTTGTGACAATAACTTGGATTCCAAAGCTTGATTTTTTTTTTCCGTAAGTATTCTGTCGTGGTGTGCCTCTGTTTTTGGTCTTCTGTTCTGAGGGCCATGAAAATTGTAAATTTGTTAGCATTTTGCAAGTCTATATTTATAATATTGTATTAAGCTGGTGAATAACATAATTCACTAAAATTTTAACTATTTACTAAATACTAATACCAAAATAATTGGTACACTGTACAATCAGGTCAAGTATAAAAAGTACTCAACATATATAGAGATATTTAATGAAGAAAAACAGTTATCTTATTAGTCTTTTTAGGTTTATTCATACAATTATTTGTACTCTTGTTTCAACTCGTCCCTAAAACAATGAAATTATTTCATGGGTTGAAAGAAATACGAAATTCTAGTGTGGACGTGTATATAGCGGAAAATAGGCTATGAGTATCTGAGACTTGAATATCATATAACATGTGCAGGTTTCATAAAGTAGTGGAGATGTTGGATTTATCTAACTTGATGATCAAAATCAAGACAGCAACTCAATTTTTATCCCCAAATGTTGTTTATGGGGTCCATATAGTATTCAAATTTTGTGATTTAAGAGACTTTCCAAGTAAACCTATGTTTGTTAACCTAAAGTACAGAAAGGGGAACAAAACTTTACATGCATATTTTGCAACACGAAGAGACAACGAGTGGATGATGATTGAGTTGTACCGATTCTTGAATCAGAAGCAAGATGAACTTTTTGAGTTCGTAATAGAGAGCCTTTCACCATACCACTGGAGATATGATGGGATCTATGTTGAAGGGATTGAGTTTCGAGCCATTAAAAAGGCAAGTTCGAATATTTTTTGGCTCCCATTCTGATTAATTCTTTTGTTTAAATTTTTTAGTGGATGTTGATGCATGGAAATTTGATGATTGAGTTTGTGTTATGAAAACTTGCCTAACACACCCACAAGAGCGGAAGCGAGGATATAATTGTTTGAGACAAACTTGCGAGAAATAATATAAAGCAATATAAAGTAACCGATAAACACAACGATTAACGTGGTTGGGAACAACCCTGCCTACGTCCACTCCAAGAGTTTCCTTTATTCTTATAATGAGAAAGATTCTAGTACAAGAAATCGTACACTATGAGTTAAACCCAAACTCAAGCCCCTTAGATTTTAGGATAAAATCTAAGTTTCTCGTACACTCTTTTTCAATCCTTACAAGAATAAACTCTTCACCTCACAAAGAAATTACTCTCTAATTTGATGTACGTATGTTTGTGATGCTTTCTCCTCTTTGCATGACCATCTTATTTATACATGATCATTCCCATGCATAGAGTATATCAACTCATTCTTAGCCACAAAATGAATTGCCATGTGAAAAACAAGCAACCATACAGGCCACAAGTTTCTTTTCTTGACTTCACATACGTACATGTGAAACCTTTCACATTTTCTTATAAAAGTTGGCCAAAACTATTCACTAATAGTTTCCATTGTTCATGCATGTGCTAGATTTAAAACAAGTTAATTGTGAGCCATCTTTTGGACTACCGTCCAACAGTTTGATTATAACAAATTGGCTTTAAATTAATACACGCAGGTGGAGCATGAAGAAATCGAAGTCCATCAAGTGTTGAATTCAAATTTGAATGTGGATCAGGTGCAACAAATATTGCCAACTGAAAGTGAAGAGGTCCATACTTCATTTTTAACAAAATTTATCAGTAGGAGAACTAAAAACATTCTTTGTGGTTCTATAACAATAGCTTTTTAAAATGATGAACAGTTGTTCTCGCTAAGCAATGTGAACGGAAAGAAACATCTTATGCTTTCTGCAAAGGCGGCTCTCAAGTACTTTCCTGATTTGAAACTTTATAAGTCAAAACCATCAACTGAGTCCAGGTTTGCCTTTTGAAATAACTTCAATACGTCTTCTCATCTAATTTTTAATATTTTCATAGTAGATTCTTAATTTATTCTTGTGATAGAAGTTCATGATATGCTTAGCCAATAATATTTGAAACTTCCTCATCATTTTCTTGTGAATTTTCTAATAATATAACAAGTGTGTAATCACATGAAATATCATATATGCAGATTTCAGGAGGTTATTGAGCTTCTACCACAACAGGTATTTCGTATGAATTGCCGGATTAAAATTCAATTATTGACACCAGATACAGAGTACGCCTGTTACCTTGTATTCAAGCTTTCAGGAGAATGTCAAGGATTGCAATGTCCGGTAGAAGTACGAAATCTACTCAATCGGCAAGAAGAAGCTGGATTTATTTACTTTGTAACCCCAAACCCATGGAATATACTTGATATCACTCGGATTCCAGAACGGAGGGAAGATGAATGGATGGAGGTTATTGTGTGGAAATTCAACTCAAATCAAGAACTCAAAAATGACTCTATTCCTATGGATTTGAATCTGATAAGTTATGAAGGCACGTTGTCCGGTTTAATTGTATGTGGTGTTGAGTTTCGGCCAATGTAAAAATATTTGATGTGGCATCTGAATTCTTTTTAGAGAATATTTGCCATAAATTCTAAACATTTTTTCAATCTTTCTTTTATCCATTAACCATTGTTGTGTTATTTATTTATTTAATGAAATCAAGGACAAATTCACAAGTTTCTTTAGTCGGGTTTATTATTTGGTTATGTATTGAACTTTGCAATTTTTACTATTGTATCTAATCGCCTTTCAAAAGTGTTATTGTATGTATCGAACTTTACAATTTCGTATATTGTATGTAATATTTTCTTTTTTGACAATTACAAAAAGGAAAGTTTCCTTTTTTATTAAGGCTAAAAAAGGCAAGTCAACATACATTATACGAAATCATAAGTTCGATACATACAATAACACTTTTGAAATGTGATTACATACAACAGTAAAAAATGTAAAGTTCGATACATAACCAAATAATAAATCCTTTTAAAAAAAACTACTCCGTATTTATAAATATTTGATTAATAAAACTTATTATAATTTCTAATGCTCATCTATATCTCTTCTCTTTTTATTTTTATTATTAATTAATAATTATTATTATTATTAATTATAAAAATAAGAAAGTCATAATTAGGTAGTCAATTTAAAATTAAACCCCTGTAGACTAGTCTCGGCCCTTCAATATTTGAACTAATTTGTATTTTAACCGTTGATCAAATTTTATAGGAATGAACAAATAATTTATGTGGAAAGGAGAGAGGAAGTTGTTGAAAGAGTTGTAGAGATAACGGAAGCGGATGTAAAGGGGATTGTGGGTGAAAGTGTGAAACTGAGAGTGTGTAAATAACCGTTGTGAAATCGTCAAAAATACATTAAAGGGATAGGATTGAAAGTCAAATAACTTTTTGTACACTGAACGGATTATTGGGTCAACAATATCAGATGACTTGGCTCCATCAGTGTATAGAGGTATAAAAGTCATATCAATTAAGTGCTACTATAAATCTTGAGCAATTTTAAAGTGATTTTGTAATCTATAAATAAAATCTATATACATCTAATCCTAAGGTACAGACTCTATACGTTTTGGGTGCGTCTATTGTCCTTGCCCGATAAAACAATTGACCAACAAGCATAAAGTTTACGTCCATACTTAGCTCATTAAACCATCTGAATATCCGAATTCGACTATACACGAATCATTGACTTCTAAGTTACATATATACCAATCTTTTCATAAAATAATATAAGTATTTTTGTTCTGCCGCAACGCTCAAGTTAAAAAATACTTATTTTACAAAAAATGCAACAAAATATATAGTTTCAAACTTGAAGATGATTGAATCGCAATAACCAAAAAAAGGATAACAATGTATTTGTTCTTCAGTCCACCTGATCTAACCTTCACCTTTTACTCTTTTTCTTCAGCCATCATTTATGTTAAGAACAAAACTTAATTCGTCAGTTAAGGACTTTTCTATTACCGGCCTTAAGAGAAATGTTTTCTTTAATTATGGAGTTATGTGAGTGACTTCGAATGTATCTATTTTTCGTATTTAAGTATATATATAATCTCATGGATAAACTGAATCAGAAGTAAGTGAAATCAATATTTTGTGCCACAAAAATATACACTTCCCATCAATTTTTTATTTTGGAGTTCTAATTAGCTAGTTCCAAATTCCAATAGCTAGTTAAGTAACTCATTCTCGAGAAATGTATAAAAAGGTTTGAAGTTTGTACGAATTTTGGATTAGATTTTACAGAATATAAACAGAAATATTGAGATGAAATGAAAAGCGAAATCGTGACATTTATACGGACTTAACCGAGTATATAACCTATTATATTTTAACTGAGTGCAGGTTTCAAAAGGTAGCAGAGATGTTAAACATTTCGAAACTGAAGGCTCAAATCAAGATCAGAATGCAATTTTTATCCCCAGGTGTCAAATATGGGATTTATCTTATTTTCAAGTTCTGCACTCCAAGAAAAGTTTCTATTACACCAATGTTTGTGAACCTAACGTACCAAATGGGGAATGAAACCTTACGTTCATATTTCGCAACCTGGAGAGATGACGAGTGGATGATGATAGAATTGTACCGATTCTTAAATAACAAGAAAGAAGCCAATTTCAAGGTCCTACTAGAGAACTTTTCACGATACTACTACAAAAGTAATGCCATCTACGTTGAAGGCATCGACTCTCGAGCAATAAACATTGCCGGTTTTGAAAAAATTTTAAAATTAAAATTTGTTGTACGTAATGTATGTTTATTTTACACATTGAAATAATATCAATTCAATTTTACTTATAAAAGTGTATCATGAACTTACATGTCTAGTTAATGTCACTACGAGAAAACTATCAAATGTCTATGGTCAAATTTATGAGAAATATGTGGATAAACGTGGTTATCTACAGATTTTTCACGAGTTTGATGTGAAGCTGAAATAGGTGTAACTAATTTTGTGATGGATTTGACATTTAGTATCGTGGATAATTCTGTGGGTAATTTGTGAGAAATATTAAAATATAATAACAAAATATCAATCTGTGAGAAATAGATAGAAATTTTCCACTTACTAATTCCGTAGGAGATATTAACTTTTACCCTAGTTTATATTGATGAAACCAAGCTTAACCATGATTCGTAAAATAGAATTGAAATTCCGATTCCGATACGCTTATGGCATAACGGTATGGGGTGCTCCTTAGTCATGTAACCATAAAAAATGATGGTCGGACGTTTCTTTGACAGCGGAATTGATTTATATTTACTTTTTAAACCTATTTTTTTGAATTAATTACAATTGCTCTAAATATTGTACCCTTGTAATTTGCTATAAACAAAATAGTGATACTTTTGCCAAATATAAGAAATTACATTGGATTAATTTTAATATGATACTCCTTCCGTCCCAAAATAATAGTCCAGTTTTGACTTTCTGAGTCTTTCTTTTTCAATTTTGACCTTAAGTATATTTGTTTGTGTTATATAATACTTGATGAAAGTTATACCAATAAAAATACATTTAAAACTCAATTTATTCATATATTTTGCATCAACTTTTATATAATACAAATAAAAATATTTAAGATCAAAGTTGAAAAAGAAATACTTCAGAAAGTTAAAACTAGACTATTATTTTAGGACGGAAGGAGTATGTGGCATCCACGTAAGCATGTAACCAATATCAAGGGTAAAATACCTAATTTATAGTATTTGAACAAGTAAAAGGATATAAACATGAAAGATTACTATTCAGGGAATCACCAGTGAAGAATAGTGTGACAACATAGGTTCTTTAGGACATAATCCCAAAATTTTATTTCATAGTTTATTAAGTATGCGATTTCTTGATATATCAAATTCTAGACATCGAGAGAAGATTGAGCTTCTATCACAACAAGTATACTTATTTCTGGATATTTATATTTATATTTTAATATATTAAAAAGATAAACAGGTGTCAGACTCAAAATTGAAAATGAAAATGAGTTCGCGAAATGTGGAACAATGGGTACTATACATGCATTAAAATATGATTTTCTATGTTTATACAGGTGGATCATGAAATATGGGAGCCCAAATTGCCTAAAGACTATAAGGAAATAATCCAAATGTCAAACTCGCCTGAATTAGACTCTACCGAAAAGAAAGAGGATATTTACAACATGCTCTCCAATGGAATCCTCCTTCAGCAGGGCAAAGTGGTAATCCTTTCGTTCTCAAATTTTAATGATTTTTTGTGTTCTGCATTCCATACATCTTTTGCTTCCTGAAGATTACATCGGGACTCTGGTTGGTTAGAAGACGTGAACGTCTTTAATTACGAATAACATCCTCGAAGTCTACTATTAAGTACTCTTTTCATCGATTTGTACTATCCGTCAAATCTTGTGGTATACATAAATTTATTATTACAAAATATTGTTGAGAAGTATACATACTCAAATAGTATCTTATACATGCAGACTTCAAGAGGTGATTGAGCATTTACTATAACATGTATGTCATATGAAGTGCAAGACTGAAAGTCAAATGTTGTCACCAGATACAGATTACATGTGTTACCTTGTTTTCAAGCTTTCGGATAAGTGTTGGGGTTTGCATTGCCCCGTGAAAGTACTGGACATACTGCACAGGAACAACAAAGAATACAGAATTATTTATTTTAGATCACCAAACTCATGGCAGTTACATGATAAAAATTGGGTTCCAGAACAGAGGAAGGATGGATTGATGGAGGTTAGTGTGTGGAAATTCAACTCAACATCTAAACTTAGAAATGATTGTATTCCTATGAATTTGAAACTGATAACGTATGAAGGAACTATGTCCGACCTTTTTGTATGTGGCCTCAAGATTCAGCCAATGTAAGAGTATATGTAGTAAAATACCACCCATAGTGTGTTCAATGTAATCATCTAACTTCATTACAATCAGTCTTGATTCTTCAAAACTAATGATGTGTTTGTTTTGGCTTGGGCTTTGAATTTTGGATATTGAAGTAAATAAATAAATGTACGTCGTTTTTTAGAGTTAATACATAAATTAGTTATTGTACTTTATTAAAAAGTTTAATTTCATTACTGAAGTTTCATTTTGTTCAATCGAATCATTATACATTTATATAGTTGAATCACTCTACATCTCCAATTTGTTCGCTTCACTCGTTCACACTATGTCACATAATTTAATGTATGTCACATTAATAAACAAAGTAGTTATGTCTTCTAACAATTATAATTATAATTATAATATAATTTTATCTAATGACGAGTGGCAGAGTGAACTTGCAAATTTTTTTTGGTATTCCTTTCACATGAATATTTTTGTGGATATAAAATCGTTTTCCTTGTTAACGAACGTTATTTTTTTAATTAATGTACAGAGGAGTCGAAACATCATTATCTCTAATTTATATGTTGGATGTAAACCTTTTTGTTCTTTTGTAATTCACTTGGCAACATGTTTCATCTTTTTTTATTTTATTTTATTTTATTTTATATTGTGATTAAATAAATTATCTCCAATTTCAATTGCGCTGTTCCATTACTATTCCAAATATAAATGTCTCAATTATTATTTATTATTATTATAATTTATAATTACAATGTAAACCTCTAGGTTGTATTTAAGAGAGTCTTTAAGGTTTTATGAGGTATGGATTGACCTAACTACCCATTATCTAACTACCTTCTCATAACAATAGGAAATGCAGGAACAATGATAAATCACATGGCATGATTACTTTTCTTATAACATGACATGATTACTGATTAAGGTCAAAACCTATTTTGAAGTGACACCTAGAATTTTAGAGTAAATTTACGTTAAATCATGGATAAATACTCATAAAATTGAAATTGATCTTATTTGAATCAACTGATCAATATTTTCCTCTGAACTTGAAGTTCATAACTTCGGAAGGAACTACGTCTGACCTTAATGTTCGTGTCCCCAAGATTCGGCAAATGTAAGAGTATATGTCATAAAATCCGACCAATATTGTGTCCATTTGAAAAATCATCTTCAACTAGTAACTCCTTCTCTATAATGAATGGACCTCCATCTCTCTCTGGTGTTAGGCAGATCGTAGCTTCTAATGCATCAAATAATACTACTACTCGTACTAAACCCGTTTCCTTTCAACGCTCGATCCACCAAAAACCTCCATCGCATGAAGATGTCGATCCATGTGCAAAAAAATCGGATGTTCTGACCGCTGTAGGTGTATCGATTGATAAGCCACCATCAACTGGAGCCTTCACTCATGGTGTCAAGGAATGATTGCATCTTTTTGTTTGTAGTAATGTTATTTGAATTTCGTATTTCTTTTTGTATGCTAGCTCCTATGATGGTCTTTCTTTTATCGTTTGTACGTGTCTAATTCCAAGTATGATATGTTAAATGTAAGATGTTTTTGAGATGGTTATACGAGCGGTATATGCCGGTCGCAATGCAACTGGATAAGTAAGATATCATTATATATTCGATGTCAATAAGTCACAAAATTATGTATGGTTGTTAAACAAATAGTAGTTTTTTTTTAAATCTGCATGTTGTTATGTTCGAGTTTATATGAATATTCTTTTGTTATATTCTTAGGTTAATTAGTTGTTATTCATTGTTTTATGGTACTTGTTTAGGTGCTATAAAAGGATACAAAACATTCTGTGTTGAATATTTCAAAGCGTACCAACTATCATTTGATAATTTAACACATTTAAGCATATAAAATGTGGTGTCATTTCATCTTTTTTTTTTTGGAAATAATAAACAATGGATACTAAATTTATTATATTTGTATGAATTTAACTTTAAACTTTGTATTTTAAGTCTATGGTTGATAAATAATTAAATAAATTACCTCTTGATTGCCTATGTATTTAAATGTTAATATGTTGATGATTTTGATTTAAAGAAAATAAAACTAAACCTTAGAGACACATGTAATTTTAAGAAAATCATTTGAGAAGAATGAAATAAGTAACAATTAATTTGTGGGGAAAAACCTTGTGTGAAAAATAAGTCATGAGAAAACGATATTTTTCTCCTCATTTTATCACGAGATTTGTTTGCAACTTGATATTATGGTGTAATATAATCGCTAGTTTGACACAGTCAATTAGTACAGACTCAAAATAACATAGGCTAGTCTTTGCATACTTTAATTCTGGAAAGAAATTAGTTACAGGAAGCATGGGTGTTAGGGAAGTAATTAAGTGAAGTAAGCTACATACATATATGACATGTCACATTTCAGATTTTAGCATAAAAGATAGTTAAATTAAATTAACCTTCTTTCACTCAACTTCAACCATCAAAACCACCATGCTACTGCGAGCCTCTGCTACGGTGCCACCAATTGCGAACCACTGCGACAAAAATTGGATATTTTTCCAAATCAATATTGATCAAAAATTTCGAACTCTTCTTTTTCTTTTTTACTTCAACTAATCGTCATATATATTGGAAGTTTTCAGTTAATCGTCGTTCATAAAATATTTCAACTAGTCAAATGCGAATAGTATCAAGATAACAAATACTTATGCATTTTTAATATGTTTTTCCATATTAGTTGCTACGCCTCTAAATTCTAAATAAAAGCCTCAACGTAATAGAAGAATAATCGACAAGCTATTACCAAAATATGACCCAACCCAATGAGTCCATTCACAAAAGAGGGCTAGAATATTTGTCCCGGTATATATAATAAAAGGGCAGTGATCCACCCCCCATAATTAGTTATGGTAATTATAATGTATGAATCAATTTAACAAATAGTTGCACGATATGATACATAATTAACGAATAGCAATATTTCTGTCTTGTAAAAAGGTAAAAAGATCTCTAAATAAACTTGACCAAACATCATTTTTTACAACCGTCTATTATCAGTTAACTGAATCATTTATAACAACCGTCTATTTCTGTCTCTTAAGCCTATTTATTGATAATAATGAAATGATGATATTACTTTTAAATCATGAAACCTAAATTATGTCTATCATGCATATGGAACTTTAATCAAACGAATCAAAATAGCTCATAATAATTAACTCACAAAGTTTTTCAAAATCTTATGTCACGCAAAGTTTCATCAAAAGTTTTCACAATATATTAAATCTCAAATAGGAGTTTAACTCAAATAGAAAAATCAAATCACACAAGTATATCAAGGATATCAATAAAAACATGTTAAGATAACGTTAAAAGAAAAATACAAATATTTGTACCTGAATAAGTGTATAAAACTCTCAAGGTTAAAACTATACTCCACAATCCCCCATAAAGTCGACACAAAACAATTTAACTAAATTTAGGCTCTTAATCTCAATATGACAGTTCTTGTTTCCTCGCATCTGAACTCTCACTATATTCTTTATTCCTAGCAATAATTGTACTTAAATTAACAATTAAACAATATTGTTACTCTTTAATGTAATTAACTGACGTAAATAAAATTACAGTTACATTGAATCTGAATATGGAGACTTACATGCAATAATTTACTTAGATAATTATTGAATGGAAGTTCTATTCATTTATGAAAAAGTTAAGATAGTTCAAGGGTTAAAAGTGAAAATTTAATATAAAAGACATGAAGATTATCTTGTTCATGCAAAAGAACGTACAAATAAAGTTTCTTCATCATTCGTCCGATTCGTTGTATCTAGTTCTTAATGATAACAATAATATTTGAGTCTAATATACTAAAATACATTACAATAAATTTCAAGTGCTGTTTCGCCATTAAACGATCTATTTTACAGCTCGAAATTTTCCGATCCCATTACCGAAACGGTAATTTAAACTATAAATTTTCAGTATATAATCTGAAATAAAACTACAGATTCAAGGAAGAAATTGTTAACATTAGGTTGTACAAGAATTACATATGTTTATGTTTCAAGAATTACCTCCTAACAAACTCGAATTCGAACCAAAACTAAACAGGTAGAAACCTTCTTATCGTCTGCTTCTCCTCCTCCAACTCTCCCCGACATTATTTGTGTTCCTCCTCCAACTCTCCCCGACATTATTTGTGCTTGATTTGTTTTTAGTGAATGAAGCTTATGGAGAAAGCAATCGCACATAACTAATGCGTTTTGCCAATAAAAGCGGGAGTCATTTAACATAATTGATCATGTTTCCTTTTCGTAAGTTTGCCCTCTCTTTCCTACAACCGAATGATATCTTAAATTATTTTATTTGTATCTTGTTTCTATTAAACGTTTTATAATTGAAAACTTAGTGTTAGTGATAAATTTATTTAATTCCATTGTTACGGTTACAATTATTATTGTTACTTATGCATGTAATATTATTAATCTATATCAATATATATCTATAATCTATATCTATAACTTTTATTAAGCATTTAACACTCTCTTTCTTAATCCTTAAAAAAAGGATATCAAAAATTACCATTTTATCCTTACACGTATTCATTCACTTATTAATTATATAAATCATTTAATTAATATTGTATTTACATAATATGTTTAAATATCTTTTTTCTTCTTTTATATCACAATATTGAATTTACAGTTACACTAATTTAAACTACTATAAAAAAATCACTTTCATTAAAGAGGTATCAATTATTATTGCATTTAGATACCATTAAACATCTATCTCGATCTCTATATCAACATGTGAAATCTTACTCGCTGTTGTGCATGGGATTCAACGCTAGTAGTTTATAATTAGTGTGCATACACTAAATATATTTGAGCCATTTTATGAGGACTGAATTGTGCCAATTATTAAATGACAAGGAAGATATTGATTTTGAGGTTCTACTGGAGAGTTGTTCACGATATTATTGTCGATGTTCTGCCATCTATGTTCAAGGCATTGAGTTTCAAGCCATTGAAGATGCAAGTTTGAACAAGTCGTTGGCTCTCATTCTGGATTATTCTGTTATTATTTTGAAATAGAGGTAGTAGAATGTGCAATATCTTTCTGTTCGACATTACAAAGTTAATAACACGATCTTACCACCTGTACACATGTGGCACATGAAGAAGATATCAAGAATCTAAAGGAAGTCCAAGAAGTTCAAGAATCAAACTTGATTGATCAACAGCATCAAATTCCAACTAACAATGATGATGAGGATGAAAAGGTCCTCCTCTGTTATATTAATATGTCTTGTTTTTCGAAGAATCAAAATAATCCCGGTGGTCAATTGCTCAAGGTAATAAATTTTCTCAATTTTTTGAGAAAACAAGCTTCGTGTAAGGAAGTGAATGGAAAGAAACATCTTATGCTTTCTGCAAAGGAAATTTTGTACAATTCTCCTAAATTGAAGCCTTTCGTTTAAAACCTTCATTGTCGAGGTTTGCTCTTTGAACAAGTTTCATACATTTTCTCGTTCTAATTGTTAAACTTCTTGTACATTCCCCATTGATGTGCGTAAAAGGCCTCATTCATGTGGGTTGTCTAATTAAATATCAATGTTGTTTTCTTTGTTTTCAAAAAGATTTTACTTTATCTTTAAGAAGTATGTAGTTACGTGATATATACGTGCAGATTTTGAAATGTGATTGAGCTTCTGCCAGAACAAGTATTTAGAATAAAGTACAGGATTGAAAGTCGGTTGTTGTCATTCACATGATATGTGTGTTACCTTGTGTTTAAGCTTTCAGAAAATGTCACGGGCTGCATTGTCCAGTCAAAGTACAGGATCTACTCAACCGTAGAAACAAAGAGACTAGAATCATTTATTTTAGATCCCCAACCGCATCAAATCTCCAGGATGCTAATTGGATCCCCAAGCAGAGGAAAGATGGATGGATGGAGGTTATCATATGGAAATTAAACTCGAAGTGAAAGCTTGGAAAGAATATTATCCCTATGAATTTGAAAAATGATAAATTATGAAGAAACTATGTCAGGGCTTACTATATGTGGCTTGAAGTTCAAGGCAATATAGAGTACATATCAGATTATTTCAACCATATTATGTCGATAATATTTATCTTGTACCTTTTGTTTTGCTAAAAAAGTCTTCATGTATATGGTACATAAAAAGTTGTACAGGAGTTACCTTGAAAAGTTTTGTGTTATTTGGATGTGTAGATTTGTTGTTAAGTATGTGGACATGCAATGAAAAACAATTCCACTAGAACTACTGTAACAACTATAGGAAACAAAATACCATACCCTTTAACGTCTAATTTTAGAGATTCTCAAGTAAAGAATCTCATGTAACTAAGAAAAAAAATACTACATTGCCTCATTTATGGATCGCATGCTTTCCCTAAATATTATCATTAATCTTGGCTGGAAAATACGTTTTTGAAGAAGCCCGTTAACCCTTTTTTGGTTGTACCATTTCCGCGAATATCCTCAAGCAATTGTTTCATTTTCTCTTCAACATTCTTATTCATCTTGGTTTGAAGTGCTTCAAAGCGGGAAGCAACAATAACTTGAACTTGCTGTTCAATATGCTTTCTAATTATATCGTACGAAATTAAAGTGTTGGAATCAGGATGCAGCAGACTAGACGTTGAAGCATCAATACCACTCCTCTCACTTTCATTCTCTTGTGGCTCTCCATCACATGATTCGTCGTTACCCTTCCATTTTTTTTGCATTGTAGATTGATCATCATCTAATTGTGGCCTTTTTCGTGAATCACTTTTCTGTAAAAATCACAATGAAATTAGTCAATCCTGCCAATAAGAATTTAAAGTAAATACTTAAACAAAAAGAAGAGTGTCATGGATCGGATCCGTGGATCATATAACGAAAGACAAGAATTTTCAATTACAAATTGTGTCGCCCCAAAACTTATAAGTACTCCCTAGTAATTACTAAAACAGATAAAATAGTATAATTAGCAAAATGGACCAGAGATGGCAATATAGCTATTATGTAACAATTTCTTGTTGTGTTAGGGATGGGATGAATTTTACGGATGTCCAAATATTGTTCACACACTTACCTGGACCTGGACACGAGGCGTGATATCTTGAGATGACAACGGGGACAAATCTTCGGTGCTACCTTCTGAGGAGAGGCTCAATGAAGAAGTGAGTTGATTCGCTGAAAAATAAAAGTTTAGGCTTACATGGACTTGTAAGAAAGCTCTTGAAATTAAAGTTCAAGTAGCTTTTAAAAACTAAGCTCTTCGTAATCTTCTCTCTCTATTTTTTAATTACACTTCTAGTAGTGAAAATTAGAAATGCGATTGTGTATAGAATACAGTGTTGATGATTGTTGTTGATGAAACATAAATTTTTCTCCATCCTTATTTTATTTTTATTTTTTCTGGTGGTAATTTACAATCTTAAAATCAATATAAGCCAACAAAAATCATCACTAAAATCAATAGTTAGTACTACTAATTAAATAACGTCAATAAACAGATAGGTTATTAAACTTTCCAAAAATATTCAATTCAGGAACAATATAAATTCTTTAGCGCAAAGATAACTCTACTATGAAAACCTGTTGAATATTTGATGGTTTTTGATATAACCTGTGACAAACTGACATGGCCATTATTTATCTACGTGTACACGAGGAAAAAAAAATTTAATTAATTTAATTTCTTGACTGTCCTCACCTACCCACCCTCACACACACACCTGCACAAATCCATGTCTTTCTTTCTCCTCTCTCAAAATACAATCACTTTCATTTTCTTTGGAAAAGAAATTTCACCACACATAATAGCAGTAGATTTGTACATGTTTTATTTACATTTCCTTGAGTGTCTTTTTAACCTAATCAATTTGGACAGATATGGGGTTTCATTAAAACACATAATGATGGTGGTGGTTTTGGATCTGGTTCCCCGTCGATCTTTGGCGGCATGACCAGATCGCGAGGTTCAGATGTGCGGAGGTGGTGGGTAGATCTGCAGGAAAACACAGTCCTCGTCGGACTGTACCACCAGAAAGTGGTGGTGAATGTAAATGAAGTTGGTTCATGTAAGTGTGCAAAATTTGATACTCAATCTATCTATTAACTCAATTAAATAAGAGTACACTCACTCTGTCCTAAAGAACTTCATACTAGTTTATTATCTTTAATCTAAGATCGTTGAGACTCACCACGAACAAGGTGTATTTTCATTTACTTCAAAAGTACAATCACAAAATCCTCAACAATATATCAGCTAGTACACTTGAAATCACATAAGACATTGAAGAAGGAAACAAGACGACTCAATTAAGTTAAATATAAATCAATCAAGATTATTGAAACAATGAAATTTGAAAGAGATAGAGATCGAGATATAAATTACCCCTATGAACAGAAGCTCTGGCTTCACTTTGCTGATCAGGGGTTCTAGGTGAACGGAGAGAGCTACAACTCGCAAATCGCATAGTGGCTAAATCTTCCAGTGTTGGAGGTTTTTCCTTATTAACAGAATCGCAAGACTGCGATAGGTCTGAGAAAGTTTCACTTTCAGACATTTGGAATTGAAAAGATGTTGAATTTAATTGATTTCGGAGTGGTTGAGGAAGGTATGGTTAAGTGCTAGCAATTTATGCGGCTAGAATATACCAACTAACATGCATGCGTATATATACATAATATAAAGACTCATAAGATGACATACATTGCTTCTTAGATTACTTTATTATCACTTTTTTATTTTCTCTTCAAGATTAATTGTATTATGTGTGTGAATGGCGTACTTGATGCCTACAAATATAACAAGAATTAATTTGTGGTAAATCTTTCATAAATAAGGCTTAATTGTCTAAAATCATAGTAAATATATAATTTTATAATTTTTAATTTTTCTCTATTTAGAGGTACAATGTACATTTTGTGTTCTCGCGTTCTCGTTGTACTTTATAACTTTTGACAATTTTAATCATTATGTATATAATCGAACAACAACAATAACAATAGCCAATCCCGCCATTGTCGGAGTATGAGAAGGTAAAATGTAGACAATCATATATCTACCTAAAGATAGAGAGACCGCTTCTAGGGAGACCTCCGGCAAAGATGAACGTATATCTTGTAGTGTAAAAAGGGTATAAGTAAAAAAATAGATATATGTCGGTAAATGCGTATGTATACTAGAGTATAAATATATAAAACATAAATATATAGGTATATAACGTGTGGCTATATAGTATGGTTATCAATATCATATAAATAGATATAGGTATAATGCATTCGATATAAGTATAAAATAGAAATTAAATAGTTGTATATGTAATTGATAAAAATATATATATAAGAATATATTGATATAGTAAATATAAATGTAATATATATATATATATTGTTTACGTAAATATTAGAGAGTACATAAAACTAACCACATATATGTATATATTATACCAAAAACTATAGGTATGCCTATAGTATATACAATACGTATATTTATATAGTAATAGATTAATGTAGATTAGTAAAATAGATATATAGTATATTCCTAGGTGCTCTAAAAGATCCTAAACCGCCTACTCACCATACTCTTCAATCCTAATCCTAAGCCTCCACGCAGTCCTATCAGAGGTCATGTCCTCGGACAACTGCAGCTCCTTCAAATCGAGTTTCAGTCTATCTTCCCACCTAAGTTTTGGTCAGCCCCTCCTCCTCTAGCCATCAAACTTGTTGGCTTCTAATATCCTAACTGGTAATGTGTGCAGTCTCCTCCTGACATGTCCAAGCCATCTCAATCGTCTTTCTCTCAGCTTGTTGGTAATAGTCGCCACTTCCAGATGCTCCCTAGAAACTCCTTTCAATATCATGTCAAACATGGTCCTAACACATGTCCACATTAGCATCCTCATTTCTGATACTTTCATCCTAGTCGTCTGGCCTTCTTCATTGGCCAACATTCTGACCTGTATAACATAGCCGGTACAATTGACACCCTATAAAATCTTCCTTTCAACTTCAAAGAGACTTTTCTTGTCACACAGTACTCATATAGCAGCCCTCCACTTCAACCAACCTACTTGTATACAGTGTGTAACATCCTCGTCTATTCTCCCCGACTTATGTAGCTATGACCACATATATCTAAAAGACTCTTTTGAGTGTAGAATCTTGTCACCAATATGATTAACTCTATGTTGTTCTGTTCTCTCTCGTTCCTATTCAAATCACAATGCATGTATTTCGCTTTCTCTCGAATGATCCGTAGGCCTGCATCTTCCAAGGCCTTCTTCCACTACTCCAACATGCTATTTAGACCACCCGTCATTTTCAATACTAACATAATATCTTTGTTAAATATCAAGCACCATGGTATGTTCTCTTGTATCTCCCGTGACAACTCGTTAAGGATCAAGGCAAAAAGGAAAGGGCTAACAGTCAATCCTTGGTTAAAACTAACTTGAACCGGGAGATAGTCCTTGTTACCCACTAGGATCCATATCCAGGTCTTTGCTCCTTCATACATATCCCAAATAGCTTTAATTTAGATCTCCCAAATCAACTCACGTGGAACGCGATCGTAGGCTTTCTCTATGTTAAGAATGTCATGTGAAGGTCTTTTTGTCTTTTCCTAAATTTCTTCGTAGGTCTTCTAATTAGGTGTATTGCCTCTGTCAAGAACTGTCCTGGCATAAAACTCAATTGTTTATTTGACACCTTAGTCTCACGTCAAAGTCTTGTCTTAATAAACCTTTCTGATAACTTCATCGTATGGCTAAGTAGTTTTATAACTATATAATTGCAATAAGTTTGTGCATCGGCTTTGTTCTAGTAGATGGGGATCACCTCGCTGAGTTTCCCTTTCTCAAGCATTTTAGCGCTTATAATAATCTTGTCGAAAAGTTTGTCAACCATCTCACTCCCTTATCTCCTAGTCACCGCTACACCTCTATAGGGATTTGGTCCGGCCCTACGACTTTGTTCCCCCCATCTTCCGTATGGTGGCCCTAACTTCCTCCTAGTTAATTCTCCTGTATAAAAAATTGTTTTGAAATTTTTGTCTGAGAGTCCTGCTCTCTACTTACTCCATTTTCGCGCTTCGCCCGTGTCTCTCTATTCTCATTAAAAAGAGAGGTGAAATATTATGCCCATTTATTCTTAATTTCAATCTCATTTACTACAATTCTTCCATCCTCATCTTTAATTTGATGTTTCTTATATCCCTTGTTCTTCACTTTTTGGCTTTAGCTATATTATAGATATTGTTTCACCCTTTTTGGAGTTCAATTTTCATTACAACTCTTCATACACTTTCTCTTTTGCCTGAGCTACTGCCTTTTTAGCTTGCCTATTGGCTTCATTGTACCTTTCATTTGCAGTAGTCTTATCTGCATAAGTCTCATCTCGACACAAAAGAAGCTCCCTGAAACGAGTCTATTTCACCTCTACTTTAGCTTGAACCTCCTCAGTTAGCCACCAAGATTCTCTACGGTCTTTATGCACTCTCGTGGTGCCAACAACTACACATAGGGATTCCTTAGCCACCTCCCTAATGGTGTGTGCGATGCGAGTCCTCATCTGATTTGTGTCATCATGAGTTATGTCTTCCACCTCCGTAGTGACCCTCTTAGTTACTCCCGCTTTAAAAGTCATTGTCATGAATCCTGTTAGGTTTTTCTATAAGATTCATGATTAAATTATTCTCTCACTCTCTTGTGCATGTCTCCTTACAAGTGTATCCATGACCTACAGTTTGTGTTGGAGGAACGAACCTCACTTGGGAGGAGTTTGCAATCTCTATAAGCTCTAAGGCCACATTTACGCATCAAGAAATAGTCAATCCATGTGTCATGACCACCGCTCTGATAGGTAATTAGGTAAGTGTCTCTCTTTTTGAACATCGAGTTTGTCACCACCAAGTCGTGTGTTCTAGCGAACTCCATTAACGTTCGTCTTTCTTCATTCCTAACTCCATACCCAAAACCACCATGGTCTCCCGAATATCCGTCCGTTTTTGCTGATATGTCCATTTAGATCACCTCCAATTATTATTCGTTGGTCCACTAGATACCCCCTGACAAGCTCACCTTGTCACCCAGGGAGTCCCAAAAGCTCTTCTTCTCTGCCTCTTCGAGTCCCGCTTGCAGGGCGTACGCATTGACGATCATAAAAGTCTCTTCCTCAATTACTAGCTTGATCGCTATGATCCTATCAATACGTTTGTCTACATGAACTACATTGTCTTTTAATCATGTCAATAAAAGGACTCCTACTCCATTTCGCAAAACACTTGACCCCGAGAACCAGAGTTTGTAGCCGTTTTTTCTATGGTACTGGCTCCCTTCCAATTGGTCTCTTGGAAACACGCGATGTCCACGTTTTGCCTAGTCAACGTCTCAATTAAGTTTGTACGTTTTCTAGTCAGTGTCCCTACATTCCAAATAATAACAATAAAAATTAAAGTTTAATCTATCTCCCAATGCTAAAAAAATTAAAAAGAAAACGTAATAGTGAGTCCATATCTAAATATTAAAAATAATAATGCTAATACATTATAACGAGTGTAGAGTGATAATGAAATCACTCTCCACAGTAACACAAACATAAAACGAACTCAATGAAATCAAACGATCAAACATGATGATTTGATGAAGGGCAAATGTAAATGGGTTAAGAATAGTGGTCAAAATTGATGCACGAAAAACAAAGTGAAGAAGTAGATCTGGGTTCAAACCCTAGATCTAACAAAATAAAATAAAAACACAAAAACAATTTGAATAATTCTAAATATTTCTATTTTTATAAGATCTGAAATCGACAGGAGGTACACCGAGATCTGGTTAAACTAATCATATTTAATTTGAATAATTTGAATAATTAAATAATATTAACTTTTACAGACAGTATCACGTGATTATTTACATTAAAATTGAGAACTTAATTTAGAAATTTAAAATACAGAAGAAAGGACAAAATAGAATACGACGCAGATTCGTTGTTATAATATTTGCACTTATTTGTTTTACATGAATCAAATACATACACAAACTACAAGCATATGCCTACTGTTAGGTTTTCAGCAGTAACAAAAGTAACAAGAACCTCAAATTAAGTGAAAAGACGGAAATAAGCGCGATTATAACTCTGATCTTCAACAGATCGTAGAAAAAAAGCTTAATTTTAGTGAACATAACTTAAATCAAGCTGATTAGAGGACGAACTAGGATCACGCAAGCGCAGAAATTAATTCAATGTTTTTAAATCTCATCAGTTTAAAACCCCATAAAGATCATATCAATATCATAATACATACTACAATAACATGGAGAGAGAGATAATAGATAATATTAAGATCCATAATGACAGATTCAATAAAATAAAAAATATGGAGAGTTATTTATTAAACAATTACTCACACGTTGTTGGAATTACCTTTTCTCTTTCACACGTTTATATGCAACTCCACTAAAGCTCAACTATTTTTTTGAGAGATACGAAGCGAAGACTTTGGGTGAACGAAGACTTAATTTTGGCCTATTGTTATTGTTATACTGTATAATTATTACATTATTAGGTACAAACTACTTTAGAAGATGATATACTCAAGATTTACCATCAAATAATGTTACAAACTTAAAATCACAAGAGCTAAGCATATGTAATCATAAGGCGTGTCAATTGTTAAGGGTTTGTGTGTACAGATTTGAGTATTTGTATTCTTCACACAAACCATTTATTTATTTATTATAATGTTTACAATTCTTATAATTTATTTCTAACAATCTCCCACTAATTGTAAACGTTGCTTGGATTGTCTTCAATTATGAAATATAACTTTGAAGTTTGAATGCCGAAAATCTTTTTAAAGCTGAAAACCACGTTGAAGCGCACCTTTTGATAATAATGTCTTAGCTTTGTCTTTGTTTAAATTACCGAAAAGCATTATGAAGACGACTCATTTTTTTGACAACTCTTATTTTTGAACATGTTGTTAGAATATTACTCTTTGAAGCTCAGATTGATCGTCAAGAAGCTTGACATGATTTAAAGCATATGAATTTTCAGTTGTCAGCTTAAGAACACAAACATGTTCTTCTCAATATTTCTCTTCCTAATTTTCTATAATGAAAGTTTTTCCTGCTTCCTTTTTCACTTCGGTGAACATCTTCTTCTCATAATACTCATATTTCTTTTGAACATTTTCGTTGTCGTTTCTCATCTTCATAAAATGCGTTGTTTGAATGAATTATTTAAAGATTGATGATTTTGAAGAATAAAGAAACTATTTGTTTTGCCAAAACATTGAACATAAATTTAACATTTATTTTCCCGCCATTTTTTTATAAAGAAAATGAGTCAAAGTATAAAATTAAAATCAACAAAAAAATCTGATTTGGAATGAAAAATAATTTAAACTTGTTTGTCCATGCGACCTGGTTATCAAATTCTGGCCCAATCACATTAAATACTTGGCCTAATCTTTTAGTAGCTAGTCCAACCCAATTTTTATCCCTGGCCCAATATTCTTCAGCCCAATTGCTTACTTTATAAACCTGCGATCCAATTGACTTCCTATTAATTCAAAAAGGTTTTGCAAGATCGTTGTCCTGATATCAATGCGAGATCAATAGCTTTCCAGCAATCACAATGACAAACAATCAAGCAAACACGAAAGATTATCAAATACACTTAAAACACTTCTTTTATTGATTATAAACTTGAGTACAATCAATCTAAGACTAAAGTAGTTCGTTCTTGCTCTGTAAACACTAAACAAGAATAAACCTAACACTCAAAAACCTTATTATCAGATTACACGAATTTGTCTATTTAAAGAACCTAAGTTCGTACGGGCTGGGCCCTACGAACTTGTCAGGTTCGAAGCCCATACGAACTTAGCTAAGTTCGTAGAGTCCCTAAGTTCGTACACTACCTAAGTTCGTACGAACTTAGACAAAAACTAGTAAAATATAAAATCTAACTATTACAATGATTATTATAAGACCAATTACAATCTAGACGCTGTTGTCACCGGAAATGCACCAACAGACTCCCCCTTGACAATAGCTTTAGATGACTTCAATCTTCTTCATTGTCTTCAAGTCTTGATTCTTGTTTAACTCTGTTGACTTCCTGCCCACATGCTCTTCTTGATGCAAAAGTTTACAACTCTTTGATATTTTCTTCCTTCATGACGCCAACTATCTCTGTATAAGATTTTGTTCTCATGAAGCTTCTTCAAGTCGTCTTTAGATAAGTTTACCAGATGTAAACTATCATAAACTCTCATCAATTCATTTCCTTCTTCATCTTCCATTACCGCCTCGGCTGTCTGATTATCAATGTACCACCATTTAAGGTTAGCCAAAACAATCTGTGGCATTCTCTTTAACGGAACTTTCTTCAGACACTTAACCGGTTTGTATATCATCTTCATCCATGGTTTATTGGTTACTAGATCTATCTTTGTCAAATCTTGAACTCTTATACCAACTATTGGTTTCAAATATACAAAACTATTGGATCTTCCTTCACGCTTAATTATTTTCTCCATTGTTCGAGCGTAAGGATCTTCTCCAATATTAATCAGATCAATCCAAGCAAGTTCTTTCAGCTCAATCTTTGGTAAAGAACTAAAAACCTTCAGCTTCTTTTCTAGGTATTGAATCCCATCATACCTTTTCAAAATGAACAGCTTCAGATCGATGTTCAGATCGATGTCATAAAACCAGCTGATTATTCCTTTCTTTAGTTCTCCTGAACCCTTGACCTTGATAGATTCCTTGATCTTTAACTCTGGTTCCTTTTCAACCTTTTTAAACCATAAATTTCTCAATTCCGCTCTTGATGGTTCTTTCTCTATTTCAGAATCATCTTTAGTAGTATCATCATTCTCTGGCTCAATTCCTTCTCTCTCAATCACCGTTTCACCAGTCTCATCTTCTCTAAACATACTGGAGACCGCTTTTGCATATGATCTTCACTCAAAGCTCCATGAGCGTCAAATCACATCTATCGAGTCCTTGGAGAAATTCCAATGTGAGGTCGCTACTGCTCTGACTACTCAAAATGCCACTATCGCTACTCAACAAGTTAACATAGATGCAGTGACTAAAGCTCTGGCAGAGATGGACATTTATGGAAGTAGCTACAATGAGAACAAAGCTCCAAACCATAAGAACTATGGTTCAAAATCTCTCTACTCCCACAACACAACAAAGTAGTGAAATTCTTACTACTGTTGATCAACCTAAAACCAATGAAGGAGCCCCAGATATACTACAAGTAGTCTATTTCAAAATCTATACAGAGTTCCAAATCTCAAGAATTTAAATCTGACCCTACCTGTTGGTGTTGAAAAGAAAGATGGTTTAGAAGTACTTGAGCCAAAATGTGGGGTTGTATATGCTGATAGTAAGGGTCGTTTCAAGTTTCAAAGAGAAGTAGAGCTAGATAAAATGGACCATGGTCAATTGATGATGATGCTCATGAAAGTGGCCTACCTATTTGATGATTCAAAAATAAGAGAAGTAGTGATGGATTAAGCATTTGCTAGAGAAATGAGATATATGCCTTCAAATGAAAAGTTTGAGATCATGTAGAAGCTTGAGGAAGAGCATGCCAAGAGATTGAAGGTCAAGCAAGAAAATGTGTAATAGAATAGACTTATGTAACGTGTACTTTTGTTATTCTATACATATAAAAATTACTTTTGAAAAAATGAATCAAAAGTTGAAAAACAATCTAAAATATGAAACATATGGATCATTGAAATTTACAAGTAAATTAGTATTCAATGGTAAGCACTAAGGGGGAGCTAGTTGAGTTTGAGATCAATGATTTCCACCAAGTCAATATAAGAAAGGCAGTGATGGAAGAAGCATTTGCCAGAGAAATGAGATATATGCCTTCAAATTAAAAGTTTCAGATCATGCAGAAACTTGAGGAAGAATATGTCAAGAGATTGAAGGTCAAGAAAGAAAATGTGTAATATAATAGACTAATGTAATGTGTACTATTGCTATTCTATACATATAAAAATTACTTTTGAAAAAATCCTGAATCCAAAGTTGGAAAAGAATCCAAAAGATAAAACATATGGATCACTGAAATTTACAAGTAAATTAGTGTTCAATCATAAACACTAAGAGAGAGCTAGTTGAGTCCATGTGATCTCTTCATTTGTAAAATTTTTAATTCGTTTAAGACTTAGGAGTTTTTGCATCATCATTTAGGGAGAGATTGTTGAGTCACCGATCTATAATCAACTCAATCACTGTAAATGTGATAATGTGGGAACATGATAATGTGATTCACTGTAAATGAAGAAGATCACTGCTAAGTTTATAATCTTCACTAGCAGTAAATCTACTCCCTAGTGTGCAGATAAGATTATTTACTTATGCAATACATAATCACAACAGTCGCAGTGGTTAAATTAAAGGAAGTCACTAGAAGAAATCAAGTTAAGTCTACCTACAAGAGCATGTTAGCTCGTAGTGAGTAAGGAAGCTTCTTTGTCCTCCATCGACTTCAGAAATAAAGAATAAAGAAACGATCAAGTCCAACTCGCTATGCGTGTGAAGTCCTTGGTTAACATTACATCAGCAACCTTCAAAGTTTACAATGATGAAATGTATGACATCATGCTTCATTGTGATTGGTGGAAATACTACTCATGAATAATGAAAGATAAAGTGGGACTATAGAAGATTCCTTCTAACCGTTTGTCTGTTAGAAGGAAACTGTTCACATAGCGACACGTGTTATTCTATTTTCCTAGAATATAAGAGATATTTATGGGAAATTCATGTCTATAAATAAAGTGACATATATTCGTTTATCGATTTGTAGCTATCACTTGAACTTATTCAGTGATAAAGTTTGTCTAACTATAAATTAGAGTCAGTGAGTAATAGTCATTCTATTCGTACAACGAGTAATACAAAAGCTTGTAATCGTATTAAATAGTCTTTAGCTTTGGCTTAGATTATTCTACAAAAGCTTGTTAATGTAATTTGTTTTCAATAAATTCATCATTCAAGTTATTGTGATTAACATTCTTGTTACCAACTTTCGTATATTGCATTTCATACTATGTTTATTACACAAGTGTTTTGAAATTAATAAAATTAGTTAAGAATTTTAAATTATAACAAATAAACTAGTAAATTGTATCCACCCTATTTACAATGAACTTCATATCACTTAATAAATAAGTGATACTTGGGATCTTTCTATATATATATATACAATAATTAAATTGAATTGAAAGTTAACTAAAAAATAAATTACTTAAATACATTTAAAAAAGAATAATATTATATGATATTAAACTTTGAAAATAAAAAATTACACTGATGCTTTCTGTGATTTACGACATTACACTAGCTGTCCTTTAATGTAACAAAATGATCATTTTACCTTAATATGCAAGTCACATGATCATATTTAACTAAATAAATTAATGGTCAACCACAGGACAACCTATGTCAGAAAAAAAAAAAAAAAAAAAAAAAAACAAAACCTTTAAAGGATGTAAGGTGAAACTTCTACAATGATCATCCATTTGATTTGGTCAATTTTAATTTGGTATGGTTTGCGTATTAATATTTCTATCACCGATATTGTGTATATTTGATAACTTATTCAATTAGTAGTTGTCATTATTGATAGTGTGACAATCGTATAAGTCGTCACATCATCTGACACATGATCAAAAACGAATGCAAGGTTAGCGTTTATAAATAATAAGAGATCAGATATATATAATGACAATAAGTGAAACTTTTGATAGACAATAGACCAAAATAGAATTGAATACACACAACATACTTTAAATCATGGTTAGCTACAATAGATATACTAATCTCATATAACTAATATGAGATCACAAAACGTTTTTTTCTCATGAAGGCTGATAATCTAACTGAATGGAACATTATTGGCGGTGAGGTTGGATTCCGGTGAAAACAAAAACTCACAAAAATGGTGAAAATATTTTTTTATTTTCATTCGCAGTTTAATTTTATTTGTGAATCTTTTTTTTTCAGTGCATAAATTTTTAGTTATCAATTTTAATTTTTTTATTTTTACTTCATGTAAATTTTTAATTGTGAACATATATTTCTTTTATTTCACATAGATTTTTAATTGTTAACCTTACATATGAAAATGTATGAATTTGACCAATCCGTTAGAAGTATTAGGAAATTTAAGGTATCTAGTATGAAGATAAAGAAAGAAGAAACTTATAATTTAGTTATAAAATGATTTGATGATTAATTACAACTTGTTGATTTTTTAAATAAAGATAATAAAATAGAGGAAAATTCATTAAGGTATGAGATTTTTTGAAAGTACGAGAGCACAAATCTCAACCGTTGATCTTGATCAAAATAACAAAACTCTCACATTTTTAAAAATTAAATATCTCAAAAACCGTTAGTCAAAAAATTATAAAAATTGTACCATAAAAATTAACGTTTTCTCTTCTTCGATTTAAGAACCCACATCACATATTTTCGACGATTTTTTTTTTTTCATGTTTTGGTGGGTTTTGAAAATTGGTAACACATGTGTTACCGGCGACTATCACATGTGTTAGCACCGACTATCGATTGTAACACAATCGATCGTCGATGCTAATACATGTGATAGCAGCGAGTAATACTTTTATTAATCCATTATAACATATGTTTCAACCCACAAAAAATGAAAAAAAAAAATTCGTCGAAAGTATACCTTGTGAGATGTCTAATCGAAGAGAAAAAAATAACGATTATTATGGTATAGTTTTTAATATTTTTTGACTTACCGTTTTTAAAATATTTAAATTTAAAAACAGTGAGAAAAAGTAAATTTTTTGTCAAATGATACATTTTTATTGATAGTCTTATACTTTAAAAAAACTCATAACCAAAATGAACTTCTCTCAAAATACTAATTTTTTTTTGAACGGCAAATATAATCTATTTCTAACTACTCCTTAAATCCACCTATGTCTCAAACGGGACTCGAACCCTCAACCTCTAGAAGGGAAGGCAACACCTGATACCGTTGAGTTAGAAACCCATTGCTTCTCTCAAAATACTAATAAAATAACTTATTAAAATTTAATAATGTTGGGAAGTGGACCTGGACGGCAAGGGACAGTTTAATTGCAGCCAACGACTCACTTTATGAATTTTCTTTAAGGAAAAAGGTTTTCTGATGAATTGAATAGCAACGCAATTATTGAACATATAAAAATCTTACTAGTGGTGAAGCAAGAGAAAACCGTTGACGGACGTCGTTTATATATAACTGGCTGAGTGTGCAGCAGAAAAGAATTTTTTAATAATATAAATTAAAAATTAAATAATATAAATTTTCAATTTAATTTATACAAAATATATACAAATAATATGGATTCAATGTAAAATAATTAAATTAAATAATAAATTTTAAATTTTATAGTTATATTTAACGTATAATTATTTTCATTCTAAGAGTTGACATAATTTAATTACCTAATAAAAATATTAGATCCTCTGTTGTATGAAGCTTTAACTTTTAGTTTTTGTAAAAAAGCTCCTATTAAAATAAAAGTTTTATTTGACATTTACAAGTTGTAGCTTTAGAATCAAATGAAAACTTCTAAATCTAGCTCAAAATAGCTTTTCGTGAAAAGCTTGAAACTTAAGCTACAACTATAGTTTACAGCTATTTCACCAAATATATATTTAGTAAGAAAAAAATAAAAATAATTTATAAGAGATTATGATACATGTATTGCTATCGAACATCCTCTTCCTTCACATTATATTTGTAGCCCAAACCTCCCTCCCTCTTTCTAACTCTCGTTTAACTTTATTAATTAACATAAAAATCATGTACTCTTCATTCCAACTACAGTCTGCACGTTTACGAATTCGACTTGTAGATATTAAATCGGCCACCAACAACTTTGCTGATGTGAATATCATCGGAAAAGGTGGATTTGGGAGTGTTTATGTAGGACAGCTGTCGCGGTCTGGACAATTGATGAATATTGCGGTAAAAAGGTTAGATCCTAATCACGGCCAAGGAATAAAGGAGTTTTTGACGGAAATTTCAATGCTTTCCCATCTCAAGCATGAAAATCTGGTTTCCTATGTTGGGTATTGTGATGAGGAAGGTGAGAAAATCATAATAAACAAGTATGAAGAAAATGGAAGTCTTAACCAATATCTACATGACCCACTCCTCTCATGGTTGCAAAGATTACACATATGTGTTGGGGCCGCACGTGCTTTGAGTTACATCCATTACGATGTCATACATCGTAATATCAAGAGCTCTAAACTTCTGTTAGATAAAAACTGGGAAGCCAAGGTATGTAGTTTTGGACTTTCTGTACATACTAAGAGGCATCGTCTTGTGTTCGATGCTCCTGTTGGCGAAATAAGCTACATTGATCCAGTATATATGAAAACCGGAAGTGTGACACACAAATCTGATGTTTACTCTTTCGGTGTGACATTATTTGAAGTCCTTTGTGGGAGGAACGCATCTATCAGAGACCCCAATACCAGTCAATATCTAATTGCAACTGCCAAACAACATTATGAAGAGGGAAAACTGGATGAGATTATCCTTCCTAATCTAAGGAATCAAATTCACTCGCAATCGTTAGCCATTTTCTCAGAAATAGCATATCACTGCTTGAAGGAACAACGAACACAACGGCCAGAAATGGAAATGGTTGCTAAAAGACTCCAGAAAGCCTGGGAACTTCAACAGAGACATGAAAATCCTGTAAGACCATCTATCTTTTCTTTCTTAATGCTTTTCCATTAACTACTTATCTATGTAGTATGTTTTAATAGATTTATTCCTTTGCGCTTTTGATAATAAATTAGGAACAATCAGAAGCTCGAGATGATGGTGCATCATCCAGCTACCTGAGGGTAAGTAATTTCTTTTACTTACCGTGGAGTGTATTATATAAGAGTGATATCCGCTATACTGCAATTAGTAAAATATTTTTATCTTTCACTTTTTATTTTTCATTTTTCAATTCCAAGTTTCATTTCCATTTCCATTACTTTTAAGTAAACAAATTATACTAATTAATTGGCTGATATAAAGTTAGTTATGTTGTTTGGTCTGATCAGTGGCGATCTTGAATATGTTTTTTGAGGGTCAAAATCATTTCATGCATAAAACATACTTGATCATAAAATATTCATTTGTTTATGTTAAAGAAGTATATAACCAACATTATAATCTTATTATTTATATGTGTATTTATCATCCAACTTATTACTATCATTTACGGCTATTAACTAGTAAATTGACTTGTAATTTGAAATCTCAAATTTTTAACTTGTGACTCAACTTGTAAGAGTTACATTTTTCAATATAGTTATAGAACCATACAATCAATAGTTAAAACAAATATACTCCTGTAAGTTATTATTGTGTATACCATAGCATAACATGAAAAAGATAGTATTATCAAAAAAAGAAATGACAATATGGAAACATAAAAAATAATAGTAGGAATTTGAAAAAGGTAATATTAAATAAAAATAAAAAAAAAATCAAAATCAAAAGTAACAATCTGTCATAAAATTGTTTTTATGTGGTTTCACAGTTTTCAAATAAAAATAATTAAAAATCGTTTTTTCACAACAGTAAATTATAATGAAAAGTAAACCTCAATCAGTTTCTCCCTTCTTCATCCCTTTTCTTTCTCTCTCTATTTGTTTCTGTAACAACAATGGCTTCTTCAACACTAAATCAACTCAAATTATTGTAACTTACACTAAGATCACTAAATATATTACATTATTTGCTCAGAATTTTGGGGGCCATGACTCCTCCCTGTCCCTATGAGATCCGCCCTCGAGTCTGATCTATTACTTGATTCCTTTATTTGAAAATACATAAACTACCTGTCTACTGGCCTCTATCCCATTGCTAGCTAATATAATTAGATTACTAACGTTGGATGTTGTGTCTAATAGATATGCTTTTCAAAAGCTAGCTATCAACAAAGTACAGCGAACTGATCTTCATTTTCAATATTACAAAATTTTGTAGGAAGGAAACTTGGAACACTTGAGGATTCAACTAGATGATATAAAGTTTGCTACAGAGAATTTTCATAAAACATACTGTATTGGATCAGGCGGATATGGTAAGGTGTACAAAGCAGAGCTCTATTATTTTGATGGTGAAAGTCCATTAATAGAAGAGAAGAATATCAAAGGTGAATTTCCTAAAAGACTCGGTACTGTAGCTATAAAACGCATGTTTAGTAGAGAAGATGAACAAGAAGAACAAAGTTTTTTTTCAGAAATTGAATTGCTTACCAGATGTAAGCATCCAAACGTAATCTCCCTTCTTGGGTTTTGTGATGAAGGTCGTGAGCGGATCCTTGTTTATGAACATGCTTTTAACGGAAGTCTTGATGATTATTTTGGAAACCCTGGTAATTTGACTATCTTTAGTTGGATTCAACGTATAAACATGTCTCTTGATATTGCAAACGGATTGCACTATCTACACAACACCATAGAGGGAAAACAAATGATAATTCATCGTGATATAAAGAGTGCGAATGTTCTACTAAGTAAAAATTGGGAAGCTAAGATTGCTGACTTTGGGCTTTCTAGAATCCAACATGAAAATCAACAAGGAAGCACTATCAATACTAATCATATAGCGGGAACAGAAGTGTACTTAGATCCTGAATATTTGGAGACCGGTAAGCTGAAAAAGGAATCAGATATCTACTCTTTTGGAGTAGTTCTATTTGAAATCTTGAGTGGGAAGGTGGCATATGATGAAAGTTATAATGTTGGCAATGACAAGGGCCTTCCATCTATAGTACGACGCCTTTTTAATGAGGGGATATTAAACGAAATTGTAGACCCTAGAGTAAAGGAAGACACTGATTTAAACAGTTTTACTCTTAATAGAGGACCCAATCAAGAGTCTTTGGATGGGTTTCTAGAACTTGCATATCAATGTTTAGCAGAAAAGCAAACTAATCGTCCAACAATGGAAGTCGTCATCAAAGAACTTGAGAAAGCCTTATATTTACAAGTAAGTCAACGTTTTAAGTTGTTATCTTTGTATATATATTCTCGATCCCTTATTGCTGAGTACGAAAAATGACCATGCATTATTGATTTAAAAGAAGGGTAATTAAAAAATATACCCTTTTTTAAAATTATATAAATATTTACCCTTTTTTAAAAAAATTACAAATTTGTCCCACTACTTCGATAAAAAAGGAAAACGCAAAACGCAATATGCGTTCGCAGGTTGCCTTTTTGGGTTTTTCTTTTTCAACCAAAGTCAATTCAAGTCAACATCAGTCAACGAAAGTCAGTTTAAGTCATAAACAGTCAAACTAGGTCCAAACAGTTAAACTGAGTCAACACGGGGTCAAACTAGGTCAATCAAAGGTCAGGTTGGTCAAAACAGTCAAACTGAGTCAACACAGGGTCAAACTAGGTCAAAACAGTCAAACTAGGTCAACAAAAGGTCAAAACAGTCAAACTGAGTCAACACGGGGTCAAACTAGGCCAAAGCAGTCAAACAAGGTGAACACGGGTCAACCAAAGGTCAAAACAGTCAAACGAGTCAACACTAAGTCAACCTAGGTCAAAACTCTGTCAAACAAGGTCAAACTAGTCAAACTAACTCCTGACCAAGATCGTACTCGGTAACGACTTGAAAATCTCGGTCATGGCCGAGATTGACCGAGATTTTCGGGTCGTTACCGAGATCGTACTTGGTTACGATCTCAGTTACAACAAAAACCATCGATCATCCCACCATCAAATGCAATTTCAACAACACAGTACACTCAATAACTCATATACAATGATTTTAAACAAAAATACTAACATTTAAATCATAAAACACAAAAAATGTACATTGCACACCAACTGTTCGATAAAATGCCAAGTATAAATTTCGAAATTTTCAAAACAATTCGGAATATAAATGTGTTTAAACCTCATAATTTGTCATTTTGATGTTGAATATCAAACAATATTATCTTTTCATTTGGCTTTTCGACCGAAATTTGCGTTCCACTTTTGCGGATCCCATTTGTGTTTTTACTTTCGGACCAACCGAACACATGTGAACAGACGGTCATGGTGAGGCGACGGAGGAGGTGAGCGAACACAGGTGGTGGGGGGCCGGCGACGGAGGTCAAAACGCAAAAAGATTTCGCAAGGGAGGGAGTGTAAATTTCAAATATTATGAAATTTGTTTTTTTTTCAATTGAATCATCCGGGTTAGTCCCGGGTCGCACGCAGTCTACATCCGGGTTAGTCCCGGGTCAAACGCAAAACCCGGACGAAATATGCGATCGCATATTGCGTTTGCAATATGGGAATTGCGTTTTCGAACAGGTAGGGTATATTTGCAATTTTTTTAAAAAGGGTATTTATTTATATATTCGAAAAAATAGGGCTTGTTTATAATTTCCCTTAAAAGAAAGGTCGAATTTATCTTCGATATCTTAGATTACATTTTAGGGTTTTATTACATTATTTTTCAACATGAGATAATATCAACATAGCATTACTTTTACACTCTGTTCTCGAGTTTTGTAATGAAAAAAAATGAGAGATGTGAAGAGGAAAGAAAACAAATGAATTCAAATCTTTCCAATTTGAAAGGAAAGATAGGAAGGAAAATCAGGCAAAAATCATCCATTAATTTCTTTTCTCGTTCTTTTCTAAAAAACTAAGGAACACAAATACTTTCATATTTTCTTTCCAATTCATTTTTGAAAATTTTTGCCATATTTTGAACCAGTTAATCTCGGTCAGTTTTCTAGTTGAGTAGGCGAATCGGGGACCCGGACCCAGCAAGAAACCCGGTTTCCTAAACTTTTTTCTTTTCATAACCGATGATGCATGTTAAAACCACCACAAATGTCAAGTCTCTAATCCTAACTCAAATGCTTTTAAAATCGAACTCAAAACCACCATATATTTTCGATCATCTCCAGCCGAGCATGTTATTGGAGGCTGCCGGAGTCTTGAATGTGTGTAATGAGAGAGAAAAATAAAGATTTGCGTGTAATGGGAGAGAGAAAGATGGTGGTTAAATGAGAGATGCTAAATTGGTATGATGGAAATGTTAAAACAGAAATGAATTTAATCGTGTGAAAGAGAAAACGCGAGATTCCCTCTCATAAATGGAGAAACCCATTTTCACACACATATAAAGTAGGTATTGTAGATATAGATAGAGGTACACCGCAGATGAAATAGACATACATAGTAATCGTGAAGTTTCAAATAAACGGTTGACCTGCGTTCGAACCGGCCCACCAGCGACTCAGATCTTTGATTGTGTCAACCCAAAAATTGGATGTTGCACATTTTATTTGAGAGACGAAGTGAGGAAGGGAAACTTACACTATCGGGTTAAGTTGAGTGGAGAGATTAAGAGCTAGAATTAGGATCGTTAACGAGTCGAGCAGGTAACGAGCTATTCGAGCAGGTAATGAGCTATTCGAGTTCGAGCTCGTTTAGTCCAAATTCAGGTTCGATAATATTTGAGTTCAAGTCAAGCTCGGGTTAAAGTTATGGTTCGATTAGTTTCTCGGGCCGAGCTTAAAAAATTTGAATTCGACTTGGCTCATCCGAATGCTCTTCCATTTTCGAGTCGAACAAGTTTATCGAGCTTAATGAGACGACGAGCGTGATTTATATAAATATTTTATGTTTAGAAAGTTTATTTAAATATTATAACCAATATGAGTTCAAGCCAAACCCTCAAGTATAAATGAGTTAATACGAATTCAAGGCCGAGTTATCTTACAAGTTTATCGAGTTAAAATTCGTAAAGAACAACTTGAACTTGGTAATTAGTTCAATAAAATCGATATAACTAAACGAGCTTCAAACCCGAATGCTAACAAATTATTCGAACTCGCACTCAAACACTGTTTTTTGTATTTATTCGAGTTCGAGTTGATTCCGAGTCGAGTAATTATTAATCGAGTCGAGCTCAGATTTCTTAATATTCGACTCGACTAGAATCGTTAGGCCTTAGTTAGTATTAACAGTGAGACAATTTTGTAACTAGCTTGAAAAGATGACTCAATTAGAAAAAGAGTAGAACTAAATCCACTCTACTCCCCTCCAATTCATTTTCCTCTCGGTCCTTCCTCCTTAGAGCCCTCCGCCTCTCCCCCCCTCACCCTCCTCCACCTCCATTTCTTCTCCTTTTAACTTGTTTACATAATTCATTTAACATTTTTAAAATTTTTAGTTTGGATTTTATTTTTCTAAGCCTTTATTTAAATCTATATTAACATTTGAACCTTTTTAATTATTAGTCTTTTATTTAAAGCACTATGCAATATATATATATATATATATTTAAAAGAATGATGTGATATTTCTCTAATAAACGATGATGCATTTTTACAGCAAGATGTAGTGTTTTTTATCGAGTAATTATGCAATGGTTTTTATTAAATTATTATGTAGTTTTTTTCGACATCTGATGTAGTTTTTTCATGAGTGTATAGACAAATATGATGCGGTATTTTCTATTGAAGGATGAATACTTATCTCATCCAAACATTATGTTGCAATGATTTGTATTTACAAGAATGATGTAGTGTTCAGTGATTACACGATGATGCACTTTTTATAACGATTATGCAGTGTTTTCTTATCGACCGTGATGCATTGTCTTTCTTTTTTAAACGATGATGCAATGTTTTTGTCGGATGATAATTCAGTTTTTTCAAAGAGTTTTAGTCAAATACAATGTAGTTGAATGACGATGCTCCAAATTTTTTTTTAAGAGTTTTTATTAAATCAAAGATGCACCCGTTCGGTACTAGAATAATCACACTTTGCGACGACGAAATGTTGTCGCAAAAACTCAATATATTGTCGCTAAAAGATTTTTGTGATGTAATGTTGCCGCTAAAGGTTCGTTGCTACATGCCCGCATGTGTTGGTTAACTACGACGACCACTCGGCCCACACTGTAATTACTTGACCAAAAAATAAATCGAAATTAAATTTATTTAGCGACGAAGAGATGTCATCGCTAAAGGTATCTTTTAATTTTAAATAATATAAAACCCTTTAGCGACGACATGTCCATCTTTAAAGGATTCAGTAAGTTTTGGTCATATGTCGTCGCTAAAATCCTATTGAGACGACATGTCAGTCTCTAAAGGGTAATGTGAGTTTTGGGCAAGTTTCATTGCTAAAAAAATTTTAGACGAAATGTCATCTCTAAAGGGTTCTACAAGTTTTGACAGCTTCTTGCAGTTTTTGCGTTATTCCTAAGTTTTACCCTGTTTTTCGTCGCGGCTGATTTCAACTTTTTTAGACACAAATTTCCGCACTTCTCCAATTCATAATGCAAATACGCAAACAATCAAATAACCATTTCAAATGTAATAATGTTCAAAACAAGCAAGTAAACAACAAATGTTCAAAAGCCAAATACAAATGTTCAACACACCCAAATATAAATATTCAAAACGCCAACATAATGGTACCAACCAACTTACTCATCCTCATTGGAGTTGTCTTCTTCTTCTGCTAGTACCAAATGGCCCGGAGAGGGTTAAAAGCGAGTAGGCTGTAGAATCGGTATGTTAAACTGTCTCAAGGCGAGATGTATAGAATTCATATACTCGACTTGGGTTTGCAATTGGGATAGTAAGTGGAAATTCACTTGAGACTGTTGACTTTGAGTTGAATAATTTCTTGCATTTCTTGTTGGGTATAAAACCCCAGTGCTTGTTACCCAATCATTTGACTTGAACTTGATCCCCCACTTGAAGGCTTTATACATAGTCCATGAATATTTTCGCGCATGGACCCCTACTTTGCCTCCATTATATCCTCTTCCTCATAGGATTTACTTCTTCATGTCATCGAGCAGTATAGGATTTAGCTCCATGACTACCGAAAAGGGCTCTCTTTAATAAGGACACATATCAAAGTACGTCTGCATGTTAAAATAAAATGGTTAGAATATTTACAAATTTGCATTAAGATATTAAACAAGTCAGGGTTAATTTTGAGCAGAAGCAATAAACATAACATACTTTACCCAAAATAGATCATTAATTGTGAAGATACCTCAGAAGACAACTTATCAGATGTTAAAAGGGATAAAACTAAATATTAGCTTTTTTCATGTATTTGAAAGTCCTTGTTATATTCTCAACAATTCCAAGTGATGATCATTTTTATCAGCATATGGAATCCCCCAAATCCAGTGAAGATAGGTCAATTATATCTCCAGCACACCAATACTGGAAGTTATATTAAATATTGAGCCTATGAAAAATCTTGATGAAGACCCAGAAGAGGATACTTTAGAATGTGATACGGCTAGTGCATGCAACACAAGTTACTACAGCAATTAATGCTTGTTCTGCTTGTCAATATGAAAGTGGAGCACGTGAACCACCTATATATGCCAGGAAATGGACTAGATCCCATCCTATTGAGCATATTATTGGTGATCCAAGTGTTGGTGTAAAGACAAGGAGGCATGCTGCAAGCAATTTCTTCATGCATGTGAATTTGTGTCAAAGATTGAACCTACTAAGGTTGATGAAGAACTTTCTGATCCAAGTTAGGTATGAGTTATGCAAGATGAACTCTCCCAATTTGAAAGAAATAAAGTATTTAAGATGAATGTAGTAAATTTCCAAACCATGTCTATAAGTTAGACAAAGCTCTATATGGTATCAAACAATTACCTAGAGCTTGGTATGAAATACTTCACAATTTTCTAATTGAATGCAATTTTAAAGTTGGCAAGATTGATACCTTACTCTTCATAAGGAGATTGCTAATGATATCATGCTTGTTCATATATATGTGGATGATATCTTTTATGGGTCAACAATTGAAAATTATTGTCAAGACTTCTCAAACCTCATGTCAGAAAAATATGAGATGAGCTTAATGGGAGAATTAACTTTCTTTCTTGGTTTACAAATCAAACAACTTGATGATGGTATTTTCATAAGTCAAGGCAAATATTTCAATGACCTTTTAAAGAAATTTGTCTTTGTTGATTGTAAGTCAATTGGAACTCCAATGCAGCCAGCTATCAAAATTGATGCTGACAATCGTGGTAAATCCGTTGATGTCACATTGTACATAGGTATGATTGGATATCTTTTGTATCTTACAGCTAGCAAACCAGATATCATTTGCCACATGCTTATATGCAAGATATCAAGTTGATCCTGAGGAATCACATTTGCTATCTGTCAAAAGGATTTTTAGGTACCTTAAAGGTACTCCAAACCTTAGTCTTTGGTGTCCCAAAGACTGTGGTTTTGATCTAATTGGTTATTTAGATGCAAATTTTGCAGGATGTAAAATTGATAGGAAAAGTGCTACTGGTGGTTGTCAACTGATGGGTAGTAAGTTGGTTAGTTGGACATCCAAGAAAAAAATAATTATATATCCACTTCAACAACAAAAGTAGACTATATCTCTGCTGGTAGTTGTTGTGCTCAAATTTTGTGGATGCAAAAACAGCTAAAGGACTATGGTATGAACTTCACAAGAACTCTAATCTATTGTGACAACACAAGTGCCATTGCCATCACCAACAATCCTTTATAGGTCAAAGCATATTGATATTAAGTAACATTTTTTACAGGATCATGTTATAAAAGAAGATGTAGAGCTACATTTCATCTCTACTACTTGCAGATTTGTTTACCAAGCCCTTAGATGAAAAACATTTTAAATATCTCATCTCTAAGCTGGGTATGCTTGAACTTTTAAAATCCTAAGAGTGTTATGAAGTTGCTTTGTTGTATGCGTTGGGTGTATTGTTTATACGTAACCAGCATTGAACAAGTTTTTACATGACCAACCAGCATAAGACAAGTCCTTCAAAACCATTTCAAGCAGGTCAACAGACACTAAATCTAATTTTCTTTTATTAATATATCTTAATGATAAATTATAAGATAATGTTGACTAAATTGTGTAATTACATTAATGTGATGTAATTTAAGATAATCGAAAACATGTTTTTCATAATTAGGTTGTTTGAGAAATCAAACCACGATACAACTTGTGTGATCTCAGGACACTGTAGCACTGTTCCATCACATCTTTGTAAAGTAACTGTTACTACGGACACTGTTACTCCAACATGCGATTGTGTTTTTCTATCTCCTTCTACAAATAGCCATACTTGGCTATCACGTTTATGTTACCGTTTCCATTTCCATTAAAACCCCCCAAATCATAAATGATATTCTTCTTTATAAATCCATCGCCTATTCTTCCCTTAACCATTCAAACACAAACAAAAATAATAATTGAAAATGGCGTTTACATTCCAACTTTCAGATAACATGAAACAATCCCCAAATTCTCCAGTTGCATTTGATATTACTCTCAAACGCAACAATTGTGCAACCAGACTTTAAAAATTTTAGGACTGCCAATTATCGGAATAGGTCGGTTAATTTCAAAAACTCACTCATTTTCTATTCATTAACCTCCACTCCATGTCAACCCCCCCCCCCCCCCACAAAAAAAAAAAAAAACGTTAAATGAATTTTGGTAGACGTGTGTCGTTACCAAAATCCATCTTGGTACCACTTTCATTTCTAGAAGCATTGGTAATGGAAAATCCATTGTCATTTCCTCTGAGCACATAAGGAGATATCTAAAGTTTCATGATGGTCCATTTGATGATACACCCTCTGCCACCAATTGTTGACATGAAGTTCTCCAATTTATTAATATCCTGACAGTTACGACAAAAGCCCCAAACGTGTACAAATGAATGCATTTTAGAGTTATTTCTTTGGGGTTATTATCTGGTATATGGGTCACAAATCGGGAAGTGAGAACCAATGTAACAATTTTGAGTTACAGTTAGCTCATGCTTTGATTTTTGGTTGAAATATGGATTTTGTCACTCTCATTTACACTTAATTGATATAGAAGATTGAGAAGAAAAAGAAAGAGAAAAATGTTCTATTTCCAAGGTTTCTAAGTCTAATCTTTGAAGGCATTTTTGGAGATGCATATAATGATTTAAAATGGTGTGATGTTGGTGATGTCTTAATGGGTGATAAAATGTTTTACAAACATATTGACCAACCTCACCAAGGTTTATCACCTTCTATACTGGCTGCCATCCCTCAAGATGAAATTCTTGATTCTGATCCAGCTACTGAGCAAGCAGTAACTCAACTACCAAGATCCTCATTAAGTTCATATTCTGATGACCATTCAGATCAGGATCAACCTAAAGAACAACCAGCACAGAAAGAACCATCAAGTAAACCAGCACATAAGCATCATGCCAAGCCAGCACAGAAGCAAAAGTCTATCTAGACTTTAAGTATGGCTTATAAATTAATTTCTTCCTCCCAAATTTCTAAAAAGGATGCTAAGAAGTCATCTAAACCTATGTTTTCTATCCCAGCATCCACCACCAAGCTTTTAAAATCTCAATCTTCAACCATCACTTTGCAGGCCTCACAGCCAGCACATGGTGATCAACCCCAACCAAAAGTAATTGAAAGGCGTACAAAGATGAAAGCTAACACTCACCCGTCCAAGGTACATGTCAAATCGGTAGTACCAAAAGTGCCCAAGGCTCGTTTGACTTCTATTCGTGTGGAGTAAACCCAAGCACTTGATAACCCTATAGCCAGCTCAGGTGTATCTTCTAGAAAAGATACATTGTTGAAAAAAGATAAGCCGTTATCTGAAGCAATCTCTCGAAAGGAGAAGTTCATTGAAGGAAAGAGAGACATCTCACCTCACACTGGGTCAATGATTCAACCTATTCACTGAACATTTGTCAATATTTCAAAATATTGACATCTTACTGTCACAACCCGATAAAATCATATTATGTTTAGTTAATGCGGAAGCTCAGGGGCGTGACGCGATCGATCAATAAGCATATGATTATCGCAAACACATACTTAGAATGCCATAAATAGTTTAGATTCAACGGTTACAAGTTCATCGAGTTCACAAGAATAGTAGCTGTTTAGCAAAACAATATGATTAACATTTTAATCATAAAATCATAGTTTCAATGTTCAAAAGTATGGCATCCTATTCATCGTGGTGAGCAAGGGTCCCAAAATATGCATGCATGATCTTACGTCGTTGCTAATTCCCTGAAAAACATAGTTAAAAGGATCAACAAAATTGTTGAGTGAATCCACAGGTTTAAGACTTTATCATTTAAACCAAACGTTGAGCAAATGCTTCACAATTCATAACATGTCATCCATGGCCGATAGTACGATGATATAAAGTTTAAAAACAATAAATAGTTGACGATGATCCCCTGAAGTTAGCTAGACCTTTTGAGTTAAAGTGCTGACACCTAGGCCTATAACCAAACCACGACTTTTATTGTTTTTTCCCGGGACAATTAAAATATACGCTCCTCGTCTCGACATCCTGTCGGCAGTTAGCATGACTAACAAAAGTGGAGGGACGTCATCCTGATAGTACTATCTGTATATTAGGTGGCTAGCGTCATCTAGCTAATGGTTACAGTTTGTAGTCATGGGGACTTCTATGCCCTACAACTAGTTTTACGTAGGTTTGCACAAGGACTCGTTGTCAGGTTTTCAATCATCGCATGAAAACAGTTTGTATATAAGTAGTAAAAAGCAGTAAAATAGGGGTTGTGAACTCACCTTGTGAGCTATGTGAGTGCTAGTGTTTTATAAGAGTGTGTTGCCCAAATTAGCCTCCTAGCGCCCTAAACGCATGAGGTCATTTGTGTAAGTAGATAGCTAACTGCATATCTAGGTTTGTAAAGTAGATGGCTACCCGCACATCTTTGTTCGTAATAGTAGGTGGCTACTCGCATATCTATGCTAATTGTTCACTCAACTAGTAGGTTGAAAAAGTATTTCGTTTTCGAAAAGTGTACGACCTGTTGGTGATAGTTTTGTATATATATACATGTATGTTTCTCGAAAGCATAGTTGTTTTGTCGTTCAAGGTGTATATCAAATGTTCATACTTTTGTAACATGTATAGTTTCTAAAACGCATTTTTAAAACTTTCGTCGGTTTCGTTATTGATTTTCCCTCCAAATTTGTTCCGAAAAATATCATATGATTAAAACAAACTTTTTTTTTTTTTTTTTTTTCAGAAATAAGGCTTACCCGTCCGGGTAAGATTTAATCCGACCGGGTGAAAGTCATCCGTCCGGGTGATTGTCGAACAGAAGGTCAGGTAAGTTAATTCACCCGTCCGAGTGAAGGTTCACCCGTCCGGGTAGGGTCAAAATTTGGCTTCACGCGTCCGGGTGGAAGCTCACCCGTCTTGGTAAGGAAAAAATCCAGCATTTTCACTGTTTTTCACAAAATGACTTCAAACACGATTTTTGACATTCCAAACCAACTTTTTAGGATTTTAACAAGATGTAACATGTTTCTAGTTCAAAACTGTGACGTTTGAGGTTTTCGCTTCTCGTTTTAAAACACTCGTTTCGTTTCTCATTTTAAAAGTCATTTTTCGCTCGTTTAACGACCATTTCACCATTTCAACTACAATCATTTAACACTTTTTAGATCATCCCAAGTTACATCTATCATTAACATCGCATGTTTAACCAAACCTTTCAACATTTTTACTATCATTTCATTTAAAGATATTTAAAACATCTCCTAGTACACATACATTATCAAATCATACATGTTGGTACTCATTTTAACACCATTTTGTTCTTGATCATTTGAAACACATTTTAACTTGTTTGAAGGTTTAGTTTCATGAATCGATGTTTTAACATACATTTAGTTGATTTTAACACAAGAGTGAACTTCTAGCAAGTTGGTATTCAAAATGTAGGAGATGACACGATCAAGAAGAGTGTTTCCGTACAATGCTCTTGGATGGAATGGTAAGAAAAGAAGAGGTTGAACTTGACTAAGTTCTTCAACCCAAAATCCTTTTAAAACCCAAAATCTACTAGTTTTCCTTTAGATGCTTGAACTAGAGCTTAAAAGATGGTGAAGAATGATGTATAAAGGTGGTGGTTGTATGGTGGTTTGATGGTGGTTGTTCTTGAAGAATGATGAAGGTGATGAAGGATGATGAAAGGTGATGGAAAGTGAGAGGGAATGAAAGAGTTTTGGTGTAGATTTCTTGATGTGTAAATGTACGTGTGTGTGTTTTTGTGTTACAAATAGTTACTTAAGTGCAAGGTAAGTGGACATGTTGAACTCTAGCATGAAAGATTGATGGAAGAGTTGATGTATGTAAGCAAACAAGTAGAGAGGAGGAAATATGTGGATGAGAGTTGAGCTAGTGAAATGGAATCGTATGCAAGAAGCTTGAAGGGAAAAGAGAAATTTGGCCATTGACTTTTGTGACCTACTAACTTGCTTGCTTGGAACTAATTTTCAAGTTTAAGCTACTTAGAGCTTAACTAAGTGCTTATGTGCTTAAGTAGGTGTAGCAAGGTTAATTAGGGAGATTAAAAGGAGGTTGGAACATGGTTAGTAAATTCCAAATCATTCATAAATCATCGATGTTTCGTTTAGTGAATCTCGTATTACCTTGCATCGTCTTTAATTTAATTCGTATATGGGTTATACAAACCTTTTGAAAGGTTATGCCATAAGCCCTATCATAATAGTATAAGTAAATAACTACTATTCACATTAAATAGTTTTACGTTATTTAGGAAATGTTTATCACCAACGTTCGTGCTTATCGGAAATCATCCGATTTATATGGTGTGATTCTCAATAATTACGTAAACGTAATACATCATGTATTAAAGTAGTGTGCACCAAAATGTGCAACGTGGGCGTGTGCTAGACTTATCTCAGTTAAAATCAAATTCGTTTTGATTATGAGGGAATTAGCGTAAGAATGCATGATTTAGGGTGTACGGAATTTACCGGTTTTTGAGGGTTGTCACACTTACCAAGTGAAACTACATCATTCAATGCTAGCTCTCAGGAATAGGTTATTGAGAACCCATCCCTGGTTCAAATGAGTGTCACAAAATCATCTACCCAATCAATAACTCTTTGATGCGTCGCCTACAGTCAGTCACGACGACTGTCGTTGGGGTGAACGTTGGACATTGACGAGACGACGGCGATCAGGTTGTTTTATATTTATATTTGCTTAGGAAGGTTTGTTATCTTTTGTACTTTAGCTGAGGTTTTAATACTGTTGGATATAAAATAGGATTTGCACTTGTATAGTTCAAAGACTGTGACCTTAACAATGCGACACTATTGGTAGTGTCACAGGAAGTGTACATGCGACACTAAGATTAGTGTCACACAGAGAGATCATGCGACACTACCATAGTGTCGCATGAAGAGTTGCAGTAGACTAAATGTAAGGATCAAGAGATGTCATTTGGTAGTGATGTAGTTAATTACTATAAATAGGGAGCTAAGCTCTCATTTGTAAGTGACTTGAACACTTGTATTTGAAAAATCATTTGTGTCCTTAATAGAAAATCATTCAACCAAATTCTCTCTCAACATTCATCATAATCTTGCTTGATTTTGGACTAACAAATACTAGTAGGAGCTTTGTTGTTTTGGTCTTCTAATTATCTAAGGAATACTTAAAATAAGATAGAGGCGGAGGTTGCTAAGAGCACTAAGAATTAAGTGAGTGGTCACTATGAAATCAGTTATGCTATGTAGTAGGGGTGTTCATTTTTGGATATTCGGCGGATAGTACATTTCACTACCCAAAATCGTATCTGAAATTTCGGATATGGATATCAGGTTATCCGAATACCCGAATCAAAAAATAAATATTTTTTCCTTTTTTGTATTTTAATAATTAAAGAGATATACATTTATAAGCATTTAAAAAATAATTTTAACATTATATAAGTATAAAATATATCTATATGAAAGAAATCTTAATTTTTTTGGTCAAAAACAATAAACGTATTTTTTATATGTACAATAACTTAGTCTTTAAAGACATAAACAAAGCTCATTTGACAAATTTTTCACGTAATAAATTAAATTATTACTAGATTTAGATTGTATTACTAAAATTTAACAAATTAAGTAATATAAATCTAAAAATTATATTTTAAAAAACTATTTTTCGGATAATTCAGATATCCGAATTACCCGAAATTTGAAAAATCACTACCCAATACCCGAACCTGAAACTTCGGATACCCGCATTCCGATATCCAAATTTTCGAATAATTTCGGCTCGGATATGTCGGATATTTATTTATCAGATTCGGATACGGATATATTGAACACCTCTACTATTTAGGGGTAGTTATTTTAATTATGGGTTTAGTTATGTTGACAGATCTAGGGATAGTTGACAAGCTTAAAACATCGAACGATACTCCACAAAGTATTATACTATCGGCTTTTTCATGGCTTCCACAATTGTACTACACTCAGTAGTGTTTCTATTGTTATACCAAGGACTCAGCATGTTAATCGTTGTTTCGTTAGATGGTTTCTTGTCTTCCCTTTGGGAATTATTATCTATGCCCTAGTGAGCCACATCTCCTAGCCTATTAGTTATCTAACCTACAGTTGCCCACAATTAGAAAAACAATATGTCACATGGATAAAAACTATGAAATGTATATTGTACCAGAAGTTGTCCCAAATGTAACAACCAATTTAACCGACGACCATATGTTGGGTCACTGATCTATGGTGAGTCAAGTATTTGGAGTTTTTATCAAAAATGACGAAGTCAAAACTTCAAGAAAATGTTATCCCGCTGGTCGTTACTCAATCAAGTCATAGCTAAGTCATTGTTGACTACAATTTGTGGATTCGCTATCGCTTGATGCTAATTGTTCCTATTGCTATAAGCATTGAACACTGAACATTCATCAAGATACAATTCACTGCAAATGAAGATGTTCACTACTAAGAAATTAGTCACTACTAGTGTTCAATCAACTCACTGGTATTACAAGTGACTATTGTCTTATGCTATCATAATCACAACAATCACTGTGATTAAATAAAAGGAGGTCACTGGAAGAGTTTAAGTCAAGTCACTGTACATGAGCATGTTAGCTCCGAGTGAGCGAGGAAGCGTCTTTTTCCTCCAGCGACTTCAAGAATAAAGATCTTACTATTCATCATAGTTTAAGTCGCTATGCATATGAAGTCCATGGTACACTGTTCATCAGCAACTCAAGAAGTCCATAGCGATGAAGAGTGTGACATCATGCTTTTTTGTGATTGGTAGAAATACAACACACGAAGAATGCATGATCTTTTAGGGACCATCGAAGATTCCTTTCGAACAGAATGTTTGTTAGAAGGAAACCAATGCTATAGTGACACGTGTCATTCTATTCCCTAGATAGTAGTAGAAAACGTTTACGTGAAAATATCTTTCTATAAATAGAGTGACATATTGTACTATTTTAATTTACCGATTTGTAGCTATCATTTGAGCTTGTCAGTGATAAACTAACCTATCTACGAATTGAGTCAGTGAGTAATACAAAGAACTTGATATTATATTGAATTTGTCTTTAACTTTGGTTTAGGTATTTCACAATTCAGTATGTTTACTTTCATCAAGTCAAGATTAACTTGTATTCAGCCTTTGATTACAAGCTTTCATACTTACGATTATTTACTCTGTTTGTTGATCAAACTATTTGATAAATACTTATAACTACTAAGAAATTCTGAAAACACATCAATTAACGAGTATAATTGTATTCACCCCCCCCCCCCACTCTAAAATAAAAGCTATATTATAGAACTCTGTATCACTTAAATCATAAGTGATACTTGGGACTATCACCATCCTCGAGTCTCATTCCCCAATCTCGGATATCAGAGATATCCATATCATGACATGAATTATTGAATAAACAATACCTTGAACAGGTACGAAATGAGTTGGGATGGCCTTGTCGAATGGCCGGTTAAATTCTTCATCATTATTACATATTAATCATCGTAACTATTCTAGCATGTTAAACTGATGTATGAAATCATTTCATGTTTGAAAACCTAATCCTATATCTAATTGCGGCAATCAGACAAATTGATACTATCATGCAAACCCTAAAGCAACAATCAAACAAGAACATGCATCAAAATTTGCAGGAATAGTAATCAGTTTGCTTTATGCGGAGAATTTAGAAAAATGGTTATGTCACAAATTTTCCCAAAGTTCTCTTTAAAACATTTGGTGAATGAAGATAAATTTAATCTATCTCTAGTCCTATGCTCCATGTCTCCCTCTGATATATTTCAATAAGGAGAACATCGGCCATGTCAAGTTCACTGATCATCAGACACATAATAACTTAGGGACACACGTCTAGAAGTTGGCCAAATTCATCAGTAGGTCTCAATCACAACATAAGTTGGATAGATAAACATTCGAGATTTATTTTATAAATTCAAACATAATTTAATTATATACAGACAAAGTAACATCATAGATTATAGCATAACTACCCTAGCATAACGTTTATCATAACAATCACATATTTTTTTAGCCCATCATGATCATAAATCTAGCATGCCTTTTTAAATAATAATGGCAACAACACAACATATTTAAAAATAACGAAGATAAATAAAATAATAAAATATGGCGAGGCGTTACAACAAATCTTGCTAATCATAGTCTTTGATCACCTCCGTACAATTAGAGCTTAAAGCTCTCTACTAACTAACTAATTAATTAACTACTAATCTAAAGTGAGAAAGTAGAGAGAGTGTATGTTGGTGAATGTATAAGTAATGTGTGTAGAATGGTGTGTTTAGGTGTGGTGGTGAATGTATAACTACTAATATACGGCCGTGGGTGGCGTATACGGGAGCCCTTGTGCTTCCGTGTGTGGGATCGTAAGTTCTTGGATCTTCGTTTGGGCGTAACTTCTTCATTTCTTATCCGTTTTGCAAGATTCTTTCGCCCACGTTCTCGTAATTACCTGAGAAACAATATGAAGCTAATTTTTTATACATATTTATGTGACCATCAGCTTGTTTAGAAAACTTAGCTTGATTGTGTAAAAACGACACTTTGTATTTTAGTGACACAATTAGCACACTTGTTAGTGTTGCTTGAAGTGTATTAGCGACATTATTAGTGTCGCCAGTTATGTAAAGCGACACTATTAGTGAGAGTTTGAGATATACTTATGTAATTCATATTGCATATCAATATACAAGAAGCCATTTGAATTAATCGTGTTCATTGATATAAATGAGTTAAATCGGATTCCGCACGTTTAACTTATCGATGCGAATCAGATCCGTACCTACACTAGTTAATAATAAGTTCTCATTTTATAGCCTACGGGTATTTAAGATCTCGAGTGAATTGTTTGTATTTTTTTTTGCTCTATTTTATACGTTACTTGAGCCTTTTCGTTCATTTTTAAAATATTGTCTAAATTTTAGCCCTCTTGATGATATATAGTCTTAAAACATCATGAAAATATACCAAGGTTACGGTTAAAATAGGGTAAATAATGTACGTAAAAACATGACTACCGCCATCGGCGGGATTGGGTAGTATTGTTGTTGTTGTAATGTATGTAAGCGAATCTTGCTTGTCCCACACTTCGAATTTTGCTTGTCCTTAAGCGAATCTTTAAATCTTCATATGTCAAGAATTCTCATTTATAAATCATTTTCGGGGGTGAGTACTCAAAGGAAGAAAAGATACAGATTAAAAACTAGTATTTTTCTTTTTGTCAAGGAAAGATGTTCACGTGACATATCTAAAGATTTCCAAGATGACTTTCTTAAGTATGCTTTCAATTCTCGCAGTCTTGGAATGTACATGACTAAGCAATTCTCACCGGGTGGTCACTCAATTCACTCAAAGTGTATCGGGTTCCCTATCTTTCTAAACCAAACGAAATCGCTCATATACCAGTCATGCACCACTCGTCGTCATAGCCTTGATCGAGAATCATATCTCCATCACTTATACGGGGATGACACCAATTATCTTCACTTAGTAAGAATGAGAATAGTATCCTAGGTAGCTTTTGTGACATCTACCTCTTGGAAATATATTTGAGATAGAATTTTGAGATTTTTTTTTAAAGAAGGGGAAACACTTAGCTTTATGACATCTTTTTGTCTTTTCTTTTTGCTAAGAAATTTCTAAGGGAGATATATATATATAGTGCGATGCACGAAAATTTGTTATATAATTTGTTTAATATAAATTAATAAAAATATTACTAATTAGTGTTTTATTAGGACAAATCTTATATAGATAATTATTATATTTTAATTTGAATGATAGTCTAAATTATTTAAACTAAATTTATTTTTTTAATCAAAAAATTTTAAAAGCTTGACACATAGCATCGTTGCGTACGTGGCAAAATATGGAGCAACCGTATATATATATATATATATATATATATTTGGCCCTTAAAAATCCTTCTTATTTTTCGAACTGTTTACCATTGCCAATTTGTTTGCACCTATATGGGTAAACACTAAGCAGTATCAAGTCGGCTATGAGTGATCCAGTTTCTTTTGCATTTTGCACTCCATCTCAAGAAAAATTCCATATTTGTAAGCACATGATGACTTTCTAGTTTTCAAGATTTTTATGAGGAGAAACGAACGAGATCTTTTTTCAAGACAAAACAGGAAGGAGTGAGGTGAATACTCATACAAATAGAAAAGTATATCCAAATAGCGATTTTTCATAACCTTGTAAATTCTAAGTTAAGTTATGGTGGGAATTTTTAGGATGTGAAAGGGTTTAAAATATGTGGTTTTAAAAGAAATGATTAGGCTAAGGCTCAACAGGGTTTTCTAGGGGATCATCAACACTTATAGTGTTGGTCGGGTTAGGCTTGAAAAGATATCATAGAATGGGTTTATTCCTAGGAAATGTCCAGGTCACTTAATTGCACTTTCACCATGTATGGCCCCTGTTTAAATGGTCTCGAAATGCATACTAGGAGCAAGTTCTAATTCAAAAGGCATGCACCGGTCACACACAACAAATGAATAGTGAAGCATTTAAAACGAATACTCATAACAGGCTCAAAATACCTCACAAGTATAATAGGTTGTATGTGCCTAGTCATGCGATGGCTCTATTAGATCTTCATCTTAAAAACATTTGGAATTTGACATGATTCTACCTTTTCTTTGCCTACTTTCGAATACTTGTAAAAAATATGCACTCTTGCTTGCATTTTTAACTCAGAAATTTTTGTAAATTTTGAAAAAATAAAGATTTAATGATTAAATTTGAGAATTTGCATAAAAAATTTATGGACATTCAAGAAGTGAAAGATATACTGCTATCCCACATTTAAAAATAAACATTGTCCCTAATGTTTCTACACTATGTAGGGAGGATCCCACACTTGGAGTTGTACTTTAGGAAATATATATTTAAGAGTTTTCCAATTATGGTAGTTTTCAATCCCACACTTAGAACTTTAAATGGGCTCTTAGCATATCTAAATATAAATAGATCACGAGATTTGGAAAGATACTTCCCTACGGACAGGTGAATATTGGACTTTGGGATCAGATTCATGGAGGAGTGGTGCGAGTGATTTGTTGGATTTTGTAGACCGGACTCTTCTAAGATCATCCATTCCTTACGAAGTTGATTCTAAAATAGCCATAAAACGGTAATAATCTCTAGATCTCAACAGATAGTAGTAGTTAAAATAAGGCATAAACTAAAACATAAACTAAGATAGAGTGAACTAGAGATTGTCTAGTAAGTCATCGGTGTATAGGTCAAAGTCAGCCTCTATGTGGTTATCCAGCACGGATGTGGGTGACGAAGTAGGTGTAGACTAAGGCACTTTGAACATCGTAGAGGTTAGAGACTACTTGATTTGGAAGACTACTTATGATGAGGCTTTAAGAACTTCCCGCCTCCTTTTTCTTGGAGCCACAACTCATTTCGAATGTTCAACTTTTTCAAGTATTTTCTTACATTATGAGTGTTTTTGGATTAAGGTACCCAATAAACTCTCACATGCTTTGTTTTAGTTGAAGAGAAGACCAATAATCGAGCTAGAAGAAAATAGAACATTTACTCCAATTCAACTCTTTTGCATCACGTTTTCTCTTCACAAACCCAAAACTAAGATGTTTACCCAGAGGACGTGACGATAGTTAAGCTAATTGCTCTAAGATTGCATCGTTGTTAAATTTTCTAGGATGACGCATCTTCTCGACCTTACCATCGAACATCTTGCTATTCCTCCAAGCATATAAGTAGTAAGTATTTAATCTTAGGCGTAAGGCGTTTCATCAGACCTTAGATATTTCAACAAACCTTAAGGCATTTCAATAAATCCAAAAGCATTTCAAAAAAGGCGTAAGGAATGTCAACAAACCCAAAGGCGTAAGGCGTTTCATCAAACTCTAAGACGTTTCATCAAACCCTAGGCGTAAGACGTTTCATATCACCCTTAGGCGTTTCATCAAACCCTAGCCTAAGGCGTTTCTACAAATTCTTAGGCGTTTCAACAAACCCCAAGTCGTTTCAACAAACCCCAAGGCGTTTCAACAAATCCTAAGGCGTAAGGCGTTTCATCAAACTCTATGAAGTTTAATCAAACCAGGCGTTTCAACAAACCCTAAAGCGTAAGGCGTTTCAACAAACCCTAAGGCGTTCCAACAAACCCTAAGGCATAACACGTTTCATCAAACCCTAATGCGTTTTAACAAACCCTAAGGCATTTTATCAAACCCTAAGGGGTAACGCGTTTTATCAAACTCTAAGGAGTTTCATCAACATCAAACCTTATGACATTTCAACAAACCCTAAGGCATTTCAACAAACCCTATGGTGTAAGGCATTTAATTAAAGCCTAAGGCGTTTCAACAAACTCTAAGGCGTAAGGCATTTCATCAAACTCTAAGGTGTTTCATCAAACCCTAAGGTGTTTCATCAAACCCTAAGGCGTTTCAACAAACCCTAAGGCGTAAGGCGTTTCAAAAAACCTAAAGGCGTTTTCACAAACCGTAAGGCGTTCCAACAAACCGTAACGCGTTTAAATAAACCCTAAGACGTTAGACATTTCAACAAACCCTAAGACGTTAATATGAACTAATTAAATATAATCAATACAAAATTATTGTTTAATTAATAAATATAATTATATTTAATTATTGCTTAATGTATACTAAATATATAATTTAAATAAAAATAATTAAATATAATTAGTAACTAATTGATTATATAAAATTATAAAATTAAATTAAAAAAAAATAAAATTATAATTACTATTTGATTAGTGTTTGATTTATACAGAATATATAATTCAAATAAAATAAAATTCCATTTAGAGAAAAAAGAAGTTTAAATTAGCTTTAGCGACGACAAAAGCCACGAGGGAAAATTTTCGTTCTAGAGCCAAAAAGGTTAAAGGAAAAAAATTAAATTAGCTTTAGTGACAACATGTGTCATCCCTAATGGCCACGCGGAAAACTTTTTTGGAGCCGAATAAAAAAATAAACAAGGAACGGAACACCCTTTAGCGACAAAAAAGCTGATTTCTTTGTCATTTTGTGACTTTTAACGACGACGTTGTAGTTTGTCGCTAAAAGTAGTCGTCTCTGATTCCTTTTTTCTAGTAGTGGTTGCAATTGAACATACCTTTGTCTCTATGTAACCGGCGATACCTCTCTTTAAGAGAGGCTGCTCACGTTGTTTAATCTAGAGCACTAACTTCCTCAGTTAAAAATAAATGAAAGTCGCAAGGATAAGTCATGAGTTATCATTTGAGTGAGGGCCTAAAATTAAGGCAAAATTTCATATATCCAACTGCTAAACCTCTAAATATTATCTATTTATATATTTAGGAGTGGATTCAAGAGAGAAGAAAATATTATTAACTTTCTGAATTTTTGTTGAATCACTTACAACTTTATGTTTTGTTGAATAATACTTGTTTTTTGCTGAATCAGAGTTTTAAATATATATTTCTCCCACTTCTCTTCCAAAAATTCCTTCCTTTTAGATCCGAGTACTATATACTTAAATGGAAGTTTTAATAATACATAAAGTGGATTGATTTTTATTCATATTTTGAGATATACGATATTTTAAGGTTGTAAGTGATATATATGAAATTTTCAGAAAGTTAATTGGGTTAGTAAGCTCACGGTATTAGTATATACCCTTAATAGTTCATAATTGTGCAAAACTTGATTTATAAGAATACACTTTGGTCAAAATGAAGGATTTGTAACGTGTCAAATATTTATTAGCCAATTAGAATAGGTCAAGTGGCAGTCCAGTTAAGACCATCTCCAATGTATGTACTGAAACATCAAAGTCCAGTTAAGATCATCTTCAATATATGCACTAAACATCAAAGTTCAGTTAAGACCATCTCCAATATATGCACTGAAACATCAAATCTAATATTTTTGTGTAAAATGACTTCAGCAACTATAACTCCCCATATTTTGTACAAGTTTTGATGTACATCAAATTTTTGAAAATTTTGCACCAGATTTATAATCTTTCCTTTTAACCCCTTTGAGTAATATTTTTTGTATATAAGTCCAAAATGTATGTAAATATGCTACCCTTTGAGTTACATAAATTGTTGATCGAAGAAATAAAAGAAAATTTTCAAACAAAGTACAATAATTAAAACATCAATTCATTGAAAAAGTTATGTAATTGAAGTTAGAGGAAAATATATAAATAAAAGTTACATTTAAGTTAATAGTTAGGAAGGTTAATTAAACATATAATAAATAATTGAAGTAGAGTAGAACATAAAAGGGAAATTAATGTTTAATGGGGTAATATGTAGTTGCTAGAAGTTATTTGGTGCAAAATTTTAGAACATACGTTAGAGATAAATCAAATTTGCTGTAAATATATTCCTGGTAGATTTTGTTGTTACCCCAAATTTTAAGCAACGTTTAGCACTTATATTTTTTCTAACATTTTTTTTATGTAAATTTAAAAAAATTTAACCATCGAAGTAGAAGACTTTCGCAAAGCTTGAGATTTTTCGATTCTTTGGCTAACAAAGACTTCTCCCGAGTTTGTTTGTGTAGCTATTTTTAAAAGTAGGTTTTAAAGGAAAACCTAGTATTTTGATTGACTGTCGCGTGAAGAAAAGAAAGAAACCTAGTATTTTGATTGACGAGAATAGCAGTCATTTGACCAGAGTCATATACACCTAGTAGATTCAAATAACGTGTAATATATTTCCAATAGATCAATTCGTTTCTGGCTATTGTTTTATGGATCACGTGATTTGCGTAGAATATTGTAATAGGATGTAAAACATTCAGCAATCAGCATTATTATTAATATTACTTTAATTTAATTACAAAGTATCTATTATAGTTTTTCTTAATTTCGAAATACTTAAGTGTCATCAGAACATGCGTTTTTCAATGTAACAACTAACAACCTTAATGTTTACAGCCAAACAGTTGACATGAGTATGCTGACTGAGACTCCAAAATTCAACACATCTAATTTACTGGAATTTTAGATAATCATGTGTTTAATGATTTACAGGAAAACAACAAGGATAACCTCAAAATTTCACTTGAAGACATAAAATTGGCTACACAAAACTTCAGTTATAACAATTATATCGGAGGTGGAGCTATCGGTAGAGTATACAGAGGCGAAGCTACTGACGCTAATGGACATAACATCATTGCTGCAAAGCGGTTTGATGGAGTATTTGGACAAGGAGAACCTCAATTTTATAAAGAACTTGAAATACTTTTCGAGTATAAACATAAGAATGTGATTGGTCTTGTAGGCTATTGTTACGAAGCGGGAGAAAAAGTTATTGCTTACGAGTATGCTTCAAATAAAAGTCTCAATCTCCAGTTGAAAAGTGATCATCTATCCTGGCTGAAACGCCTTGATATATGCATTGATGTGGCAAGCGTGTTGGAATTCTTTCATGGAGGTGTTCTAACACAAGAGGTGGTGGTACAGAGAGACATAAAAAGCTCTCACATTCTTCTAACGGAGGATTGGAAAGCAAAAATTACTGGTTTTGGGCTTTCACTAATAAGTCCAGTAAATCAGGAAATGTACAATGCCATCGAAGTGGGTATCCGAACAGTTGCCTATTGTGACCCAATGTATCTGAGTTCTGGTTTCTTAACAAAGGAATCTGATATATATTCATTTGGTGTTGTTTTACTTGAGATATTGAGTGGAAAATTGATGTATACACAAATCGATGGACGTTTTCAGATTCTAACCCGTGTACTAAAACGCCACTATGAAGAAGGAACATTTGATGAGATGGTGTTTGAGGATATAAAGGAACAAATTGTACCGAATTCACTAGCTACATTTCTAAAAATTGCCTATCAATGCTTACATGACAAGAGAGAAGAACGGCCAACAGCACGTGAGGTGGTAATACAACTTAAGAAAGCCCTGGATTTCCAAGTAAGTTTTTCATTTTCTTACAGAAGTCTCTTCTCAATGACTATAATCATAATTAACATGCCGATATGCGCTACATTGATAAATATGGATGATATAATTCTGAAGTACACTTATTTTTGGATATTTATATTTATATTTTAATACTAAAAAGATAACCAGATGTCAGACTCAAAATTGAAAATGAAAGTAAGTTTGTGAAACTTCGATACAATGAGTACTATACATGCATTGAAGTATGATTTTTCTATGTTTATACAGGTGGATCATGAAATATGGGAGCCCAAATTGCCTAGAGACTATAAGGAAATACTATGGATGTCAAACTCGCCTGAATTATACTCTACCGAAAAGAAAGAGGATCTTTACAACATGTTCTCCTATGGAATCCTCCTTCAGCAGGGCAAAGTGGTAATACTTTCTTTCTCATATTTCAATGATTTTTTGTCTTCTGCATTCCATACATCTTTACATTGGTACTCTGGTTGGTTAGATGATGTGAACGTCTTTAATTACGAATAAAAATCCTCGAAGTCTACTATTAAGTACTCTTTTCATCAATTTGTGCTATCCGTCGAATCTATTATTACAAAATATTCTTGAGATATAACAGGATTATTGTGAGGAATAATTCAGTTTTTACACATGCATTAAACGGCACAGAAAATGAGTTTGATTTGTTTTCTTGTTGTATAACAGGTACTGTCATTAGATGGTCATGGAGAAACAAATGAAATGGTATCAGCAACAAGGTTTTCATTCAGAAATCGTTCTCCATATAAGTGGCGGTCTCTTACAGAATCAAGGTTCTTTTCCTTTCTCTATATGTGTATACGTGGCTTGGTTTGAGGGTAGCCTACTAATTTTTTTACATCCTACATATGTGTTTTGAGCTTGCATTATGTTCTTTTTTGGTTAGATGTCTCAAAGTTTACTTAACTACGAAAAAGATACACTTACCCTTTAGTAATTCTGTATACATTAGTAGAAGTATGAAAGTAGAAAACTTCAAAACTATTAATAGGAGTTTGGGAAAATGTTACCAAACAAGGGTTTTCAACTTCTGGGTTGTGACAACAAGTATCTTTTGGATTCCAAAGCTTGATTTCTTTTTCAGTAAGTATTCTGTCGTGGTGTGCCTCTGTTTTTGGTCCTCTGTTCTGAGGGCCATGAAAATTGTAAATTTGTTAGCATTTTGCATGTCCATATTTACAATATTATATTAAGCTGTTCAATAATATAATTCACTAAAATTTAACTAGCTACTGATTACTAATACCAAAGTAATTGGTACACTGTACAATCCCTTTTGCAGGTCAGTATAAAAAGTACTCAACAAATATAGAGATATATAATGAAGAAATAATATATCTTATTAGTCTTTTTAAGGTTTATTGTTACAATTATTTGTACTCTTCCCTAAAACAATGAAATTATTTCATGTATAATGGGTTGAAAGAATTACGAAATTCTACAGTGGAAGTGTATATGGCGGAAAATAGTCTATGAGTATCTGAGACTTCAATATCTTATAACATGTGCAGGTTTCATAAAGTAGCGGAGATGTTGGATTTATCTAACTTGATGATAAAGATCAAGACAAAAACTCAATTTTTATCCCCAAATGTCGTTTATGGGGTCCATTTAGTCTTCAAATTTTGTGATTCAAGAGACTTTCCAAGTAAACCTATGTTTGTTAACCTAAAGTACCGAAAGGGGAACGAAACGTTACATGCATATTTTGCAACACGAAGAGACAACGAGTGGATGATGATTGAGTTGTACCGATTCTTGAATCAGAAGAAAGAAGAATTTTTTAAGTTTCTAATAGAGAGCCTTTCAACATACTACTGCAGAGATGATGCGATCTATGTTGAAGGCATTGAGTTTCGAGCCATTAAAAAGGCAAGTTCGAATATTTTTTGGCTCCCATTCTGATCAACTCTTTTGTATAAAAATTTTGACGAAAGTTGATGCATGGACATTTGATGATTGAGTTTGATTATAACAATAAAAGGATGAGGTTTTTCTCTGTTCATGTTACCGGGAAGGGTGAGTTTTTTTACTCATATGTATGCGGTCTAACCGGGTATTCCCTTGACCGTTTCCGACCCTTTCCCTAGCCACCCCAAGACTGTTCAGGTTACCGGGGAGGGGGAGTATTTTTACTCATATGTATGCGGTCTAACTGGGTATTCCCTTGACCATTTCCGACCCTTTCCCTAGGCACCCCAAGACGTGCAGCTAATGAGATTTAGACGCCAGCCACTGGTGATGGTTTTTGATTATAACAATATTGTCTTTAAATTAATACATGCAGGTGGAGCATGAAGAAATCAAAAAGGTAAAGGAAGTCCATCAAGTTTTGAATTCAAATCTGAAAGTGGATCAGGTGCAACAAATATTGCCAACTGAAATTGAAAAGGTCCATACTTCATTTTTAACCAAATTTATCAGCAGGAGAACTAAAACATTCTTTGGGGTTCTATAACAATATCGTTTTAAAATGATGAACAGTTGTTCTCGCTAATTGAATCGAACGAAAAGAAACATCTTATGCTTTCTGCAAGGATGGCTTTCAACAACTTCTCTAATTTGAAGCTTTATAAGTCAAAACCATCAATCGAGTCCAGGTTTGCCTTTTGAAATAACTTCTTCTCATCTAACCATTAATATTTTCTTAGTAGATTCTTAATTTATTCTTGTGATAGAAGTTCATTATATGCTTAGCCAATAATATTTGGAACTTCCTCATCATTTTCTTGTGAATTTTCTGATAATATAACAAGTGTGTAATCACATGATATATCATATATGCAGATTTCAGGAGGTTATTGAGCTTCCAGCACAACGAGTATTTCGTATGAATTGCAAGATTAAAAGTCAATTATTGTCACCAGATACAGAGTACGCTTGTTACCTTGTATTCAAGCTTTCAGAAGAATGTCAAGGTTTCCAATGTCCAGTAGAAGTACGAAATTTACTCAATCGACAAGCAGAAACTGAAATTATTTACTTTGTATCCCCAAACCCATGGAATTTACTTGATATCGTTCGGATTCCAGAACAGAGGGAAGATGGATGGACGGAGGTTATTGTGTGGAAATTCAACTCAAATCAAGAACTCAAAAATGATTCTATTCCTATGGAGTTGAATTTGATAAGTTATGAAAGCAGGTTGTCTGGTTTAATTGTATGTGGCGTTGAGTTTCGGCCAATGTAAAAATATTTGATGTGGCATCTGAATTCTTTTTAGAGAATATTTGCCATAAATTCTAACATTTTGTCAATCTATCTTTTATCCGTTAAAAAAAGTTGTGTTAATCATTTATTTAATGAAATCAATTTGTATTCACTAGTTTCGTTAGTCATTTTAAAAAAACTACTCCGTATTTATAAATATTTGATTAATAAAACTTATTATAATTTCTAATGCTCAATCTATATCTCTTCTATTTTTATTATTATAAAAATAAGAAAGTCTTAATTAGGTAGTCAATTTAAAATTAAGGGGAAAATGCACATAAATACATTTAACTTTGTCGCAATATATATTGTGTGTAACCTATTTACCTTTGCTTTTTTTAATGCATTCAACATTCAAAAAGTGTGTTTTGATGTATTTTGATGATGTTTTAATGATGCGTCAACCTCTACGGATGCCACGGGGCAACTTAAACGGACGACAAGTCAACAAAATACATTAAAACACACTTTTTAAAAGTTAAATGTATTAAAAAAAAACAAACAAATGTGAATAGGGTACACATAATAGACATACGATACAAGTTAGATACATTTCTAAACACTAACCCCTATAAACTAGTCTCGGCCCTTCAATATTTGAACTAATTTGATATTAACCATTATCAAATTTTATAGGAATGACTACCTATGGTGATTCGCGAAAGTTGATGTGAAGGACAGAAATCGGTGGAAGATGAACAAATAATTTATGTGGAGAGGAGAGAGGAAGTTGTTGAAAGAGTTGTAGAGATAACGGAAGCGAATGTAAGGGGGACTGTGGATGAAACTGAGAGTGTGTAAAATTGTAAATAACCGTTGTGAAATCGTCAAAGTCAAATAATTTTTTTACAATGAGCGGCCAAGGTTATTGGGTCAACTATATCAGTTGACTTGACTCCATCAATGTATAGGGTTAAAAGTCATATCAATTAAAGTGCTACTGTAAATCTTGAGCAATTTTAAAGTGATTTTGTTTTCTATAAATAAAATCTGTATACATCTAATCCTAAGGTACAGACTCTATAAGTTTTGGGTGCGTCTATTGTCCTTGCCCGATAAAACAATTTGACCAAGGAGCATAAAGTTTACGTCCATACATAGCTCATTAAACCATCCGAATATCCGAATTTGACTACACACGAATCATTGACTTCTAAGTTACATATATACCGATCTTTTCATAAAATAATATAAGTCTTCTCGTTCCGCCATAACGCTGGAGTTAAAAAATATTTGTTTAACAAAATATGCGACAAAATATATAGTTTCAAGAATGATTGAATCACGATAATCAAAAAAGGGATAACAATGTATTTGTTCTTCAGTCCACCTGATCTAATCTTCACATTTTACTCTTCATCTTCAACCATCATTTATGTTAAGAATAAAACTTAATTCGTCAGTCAAGGAATTTTCTATTGCTGGCCTTAGGAGAAATGTTTTCTTTAGTTATGGAGTTATGTGAGTGACTTTGAATGTATCTATTTTTCCTATTTAAAAATATAATCTCATGGATAAACTGATACAGAAATAAGTGAAATCAATATTTTGTCCCACAAATATACACTTACCATCAAGTTTTCTATTTTGAAGTTTTGATGATTAGCTAGTCAAATTCCAATAGCTAGTTAAGTAACCCATTCTCGAGAAATGTATAAAAAGCTTTGAAGTTTGAACGAATTTTGGATTAAATTTACAGAATTTAAACAGAAATAATGAGATGAAAAGCGAAATCGTGACATTTATACGGAGTTAACCGAATATATAACCTGTTATACTTTAACTGAGTGCAGGTTTCAAAAGATAGCAGAGGTGTTAAACATTTCGAAACTGAAGGCTCAAATCAAGATCGGAACGCAATTTTTATCCCCAGGTAATAAACATGGGATTTATCTTACTTTCAAGTTTTGCACTCCAAGAAAAGTTTCTAGTACACCAATGTTTGTGAACCTAGCGTACGAACATGAGTATTTCTTTTAGTGTTAATTAATGTGATTTAATATTAGGGCAAATTAAATTAATGAAAATCCAAAAATTAAAATTCGATGTACGTAATATACGTTTATTTCACACATTGAAATAATATAAATTCAATTTTTTACTTATATGAATGTATCATGAATTTACATGTCTAGTTATGTCCCTACAAGAAAACTTTTAAATGTCTATGGTCAAATTTGTAGGAAATATCAGATAAACGTGGTTACCTACGAATTTCCCACAATTAGTGACGGATTTAACATTTAGTGACGTGAATAATCCTATGGGTAATTTGTGAAAGATGTTAAAATATTATAATAAAATATCAATTGTAATAAATTTGTAAAAAATGCATGAGAAATTTTCTACGTAGAAATATTAATTTTTTCCGTATTTTATATTGATGAAACTAATGTTGCCCATTATTTGTAAAACAAAATTGAAATTCCAATATCAACACCCATTTGGCATAACGTAAAAAATGATGATTGACGGTCTTCTTGACAGCAGAACTGATTTTGATTTACTTTTTAAAACCTATGTTTTTTTAAATTAGTTACACTTGCTCTAAATACTGTACGTTTGCAAATCTGCTATGAACAAAATAGTGATACTTTTGCCAAATATAAGATATTACATTGGATTAAGTTTTCTAATAACAAAAATAATATGTGGCATCCACGTAAGCATGTAACCAATATCAAGGGTAAAATACCTAATTTATAGTATTTGAACAAGTGAAAGGATATAAACATGAAAGATTACTATTGAGGGAATCACCAGTGAAGAATAGTGTGAGAACATAGATTCTTTAGGACATAATCCCAAAATTTTATTTCATAGTTTATTAAGTATGCATCTCTTGATATATCAAATTCTAGGCATCGAGAGAAGATTGAGCAAGATTGGTAGTCAAATTTTGTCGTCAAATACAGAATATGCCTGTTATCTTGTGTTTAAGATTTCAGATGAGTGTTGTGGGTTACATTGTGTCTGGTAATAATACGAGATCTACTTCGTTTGAGTAACAAAGAGTTTAGAACTGTTCATTTTAGAACTCCACACCCATGGAATCTACATGATGATAATCAAGCTCCAGAAAAGAGGGAAGATGGATGGATGGAGGTTATTGTTTGGAAAAACAGCTCTAGTTACGAGATTTTAAAGGATTATTATAATCCTATGAAATTGAAACTACTAATTTACGAAGGAACTTTGTCTGACCTTATTATACGTGACCTGGAGTTTCGGTCAATTTAAGAATGTCTACGAAAAATAACTTCTTATTGTTGGTTGCTATACATTATATGCTTGTGTGTATGTTATTGATTGATCCATTTCATGTTCGCTTAAAAGTTCTGAAACGTCGATAAGAAGTAGCAATATATAAATAACATTCGGTAACCCAGGTAACCAAAAGGATATCATGAGCACAAGTGCTTATAGGTTGTTAAGGAACGACGTTCAGAAAAATATGGCCAATTTTATGATAATTTTGATTATGCAAATGAATACTTGAAAATCTAGAAACGAATTGGTGTTCTCATGAATTCCGTTTGACAAGTCACATCAAGCTCCATTCGTTTATCCGTTAACAGATTGTGAAAAGAGGTCTCAAATTTTCATCTAAGGACCCATATTGTCTAAACCACATTATTGAGGGGTCAAATTTGAACAATGTCCAGAAACAGACAAAATTAAACAAACATAACGGCAAAATCTTCTTTCAAAATTTACATATCTTGTCTGCCTATGCCCATCGTCCGCCAGCAAGCTTTAGATTTCCGGCGATCATTACCGGTAACCTCCCACCACCATTTTTTATTTGTTTTTACAATTATTAACACCCTTTTCAAACCTTTTGAAATTACCTATCTTAGATCTCAAAATTATAATCAATATAATGGCAAATTTACAATCAATAATAATTTCATTAGGGTTTCTCATATTCACCTTATCTGATTCCAATTCCAATCACAATTGCCCAAAAACCAAAACTTCATTACTCAATTTCAAAAGTCAATTTGTTATGTGTCAACATCAGGTTAGAGGATCATTTACTATAATCAACGACTGTTCTTTTAAGGTTCAAGAATTCGATATGCTTCCGGGTGGTTCTGATATTCGTTGGTGGGGTGCTGTTAGTGATTCTTATGATAACTTAACATCTGGGTTTGTTATATCTCATGACAAATTCAACACCACCACTTATAAAAATGAAACCTTTACTGTTAATTTAATGAGTAATGTTACTTGGGATGACATTAAGGTTGTTTCGATTTGGGAAACAAGGATGGCTTCCGATTACGGGCATGTGGTGTTGAAAGAAATGAGTGAATCTCCAACCCCGGCCCCGGCCCCACCAACTAGTAATTTTACTGGGAGTGAGATTGTTAAGATTAATGGAGAGCCTACTATGTTTGATAACTGTAAGAAGTTATCCGAGAATTACAGGCTAAGATGGACGTTGAGAGCTGAAGACAATGTGATTGATATTGGATTGGAAGGGGCGATTAATATTGAGAATTATATGGCTTTTGGGTGGGCAGATCCTTATAAAGAACATGATCATATGCTTGGTGCTGATGTGGCGGTGACGGGTTTTACCAATGAGGGAATGCCTTTTGTAGATGATTATCATATTACTAAATATAGTGAGTGTTCGACTAACAAGAACGGTAACGCTGAGGGTGTGTGTCCGGATACCATGTATGTTGATCATGATCGTGATTCAGTTAACAATACAATGTTAGTATATGGGCATAGGAAAGATGGTGTGTCGTTTGTTCGGTATCAGAGACCGTTGAAATCTATTGACAAAAAGTATGATTGGAATGTGGATGATAAAAAGAACATGACTTGTATATGGGCTTTAGGTTTAATCAAATCGCCCGATTCAGTCATACCTTATTACCTTCCTCAAAACCATGGTAAGACTTATGGGCATGTTCACATTAATGTTTCGGAGAGTGTGAACGATTGTGTGGGCCCACTCGATGCTAAAAACAAGCAAGATCAAGAACTTGTGATTGCGGACGAGAAAGAACAACTCGTTGTAACTTCAGGCCCAGGCTTGCATTACCCTAACCCTCCGAACCCTTCAAAAGTATTGTATATCAACAAAAAGGAAACTCCTCTTTTAAGGGTCGAAAGAGGGGTACCGGTTAAGTTTTCAATACAAGCTGGTCATAATGTGGCTTTTTATATCACATCTGATCCACTTGGTGGGAATGCAACATCAAGAAACCTGTTGGAGAGTATTTATGCAGGTGGGCCCGAGGCCCACGGGGTGCAGTCGAGGCCCAAAGATATAGAATGGATTCCTAACCGAAACACTCCTAATCAAGTCTACTATCAATCTTTTTACGCCCAAAAAATGGGCTGGAAGGTTCAAGTAGTTGATGGAGGTCTTGCCGATATGTATAATAGCAGTGTTCTTTTAGATGATCAACAAGTTGAATTCTTTTGGACACTTTCAAAAAAGTCTATATCTATTGCAGCTCGAGGTCAAAAGAAAAGCGGGTATCTTGCAATAGCGTTCGGGTCAGGAATGGTGAATAGTTTTGCATATGTGGGTTGGGTTGATGCTAATGGTACGGGTCATGTAAAATCATATTGGATAGATGGTAAGGAAGCGCAAAGTTTGCAGCCAACTAATGAAAACTTGACATATGTAAGATGCAAATCCGAACAAGGAGTAATAACTCTAGAATTCACCCGACCGTTGGATCCAAAGTGTGATGGACAAAAAAGGATCGAATGTAAGAACATTGTGGAGCCCACATCTCCTCTTAAAATCATATGGGCCATGGGGGCTGAATGGTCTGCAGACCACTTGAGTCAAAGCAACATGCATACATTAACAAGTAGTAAGCCGATTAGGGTTTCACTTATTCGTGGTTCAGCTGAAACAGAGGAGCATTTAAGACCCGTTTTAGCTGTGCATGGGTTTATGATGTTTCTTGCATGGGGAATGTTTTTTCCATTTGGGGTTGTGGCTGCTCGATACATGAAACATTTAAGAGGCAATATATGGTTCAAGATTCATGTATACTCACAGTGGTCAGGTCTAACTATTACTTTTCTTGGTATTCTTTTTGCTGTAGCTGAGCTTCGGGGTTTACATATTGGCTCGTTACATGTAAAATTTGGAATCTTGACATTAATCTTAGGTTGCATACAGCCCATTAATGCATACTTAAGACCTAAAAAAGCTGATGATGGTGAAGAACTGTTGCCCAAACGAAAAGTTTGGGAATTTATACATTTTTATTGTGGAAGATGTGCCATATTTGTTGGCATTTTTGCTATTTTTACTGGGATGAAGCATTTAGGAGATAGATACAATGTTGAAAACATTAGAGGATTGTTTTGGGCATTGATAGTTTGGATTTTGGTAGGGATTATTATCATATTATATTTGGAATACACTCAAAAGAGGTATATACGAAGGAGAATTTTCGGGTTGGGTCATTATGTTTTGGGTGATGAGGAAGATGAGGAAACCGATCTTTTGAGCCCAAGCAGGATACATGGAGTAAATGTGGAAAAACTCGCACTTTCTTCAGAAAGATCGGAAATTCAGCTAGAACCTTTGTCAAGATAGATTTTTTATGTAAGAAATGGCATTTTTTTGAAGTCTTGGGAAGCTTCTTGAGTCGACTCATAACTAACCAATTATCTTTTTTATCCTCCTGTTAACATTCAATACTTCAACATTTTGATCTTTTTTACTTTGGTTTATGACTTTGCAGTTTAGTATACATTTTTGTTGTTGCAGGTCAACTTACTTAGAGTTCTACAGGTAGCATGCCTATAGACAGACTGTTTACTTTTATATAATTAGCATTTCTCTGTTGAATGATATTGATGACTTGATTTTTTTACAAAGTATGTTATTTTTAATAAAAAGTGCCATTATTGACATTATATTTTGTCTTATTGTGGATCTCCTTGGCTGCCTTTATGATATGATGGTAAATTGGGACACGATCCACAGAATGAAGATAAAACTATGGGGTAAATAAGCTTGAATCTTATGCTATAGCATGGTTATTTTCTGTTCTTGCTACTCTTCATAAAAATCTTGTTCCTGCAATGGTTGATGCAGAAAGATTGTGCAAAATTATGCACCAACTATGAATCCGATGCTTGTTCTAAATTTCATGTTCAAAATCATTTTAAAATACTTATGCTTATGATATTAAGGCAACACTAGAGGCAACACTGTATTATAATTCATTGATGGATTGTTTCTATTTCTCTAGACTATTTGATGACTTTTACATGATGACACTTATTGTGTGGTGTATTCTCGTGTAGAGTATTTTTATCACGAAGAAGAATGCTTCGTAGGGCCAAGATTAACAATTTTTAGAGGCATGTACAGAACTTGAATGATAGATTTTATTCGTTTAACAGTTGTACCTTGTTTTAAAAAAAATTGTGCTTTAGAAAATTGTACGAAGTAAAATACATCAGTTCGATGGTGCTGCTAAAGATAAAAGAATCTAGTTCAAGTAGGAGAATGTATCCTAATCAAGAAAGTTTGTAATCCCAATTGAGTTTATGGCTTTGCCATGAAAGTTAACTGCATGGTTCATGTTTCATCTTTCATTATTCTGTGTTTATCAATTACTTTGGATATTATTGTTTCTACAAATGCAAGCTCTTACACGTAAATAGAGTGATGTACCTTTGCATTGATAGACACAATGTTCTCGATAATGTTTAGCCACAGTATCACTGTTGTAGTTGAATATGGCAGGACGTATAGTAAAGCCGGACATAGTTCCCTTCATAACTTATGAGCTTCAGATCACGCAAAAATAGTCATTTTGGAGCTCATAGTTTGAGTTAATTTTCCACACATTAACTTCCATCCATCCATCCTCCCTTTGTTGTGCAACTTGATTAATTAATGGAATTGGGCATCTAAACAGAGGTGGCAAAAAACCCGTTTTACAAACCAAAACTGGTTTACAAACCGAAACAGATTTGTAAATTGGTTTCCAAACTGATTTGATTCAAACCGGTTATGTTTGAAATCTGTTTGGCTTTCTAGCCGTTAAAACCGATTTGAACCAACTTGAACTTTCCTAGACTTAAACCGGTTTGGGCAAACGGGTTTTGACTCCTTCAGGTTCGGCTTGGGGCCCAAACCGGCTTTGTGCAACCCTATATCAATATACTTAACTAAAACTCAGCCCAGTAACTGATGGCCCAATGCAGTACGACCCGTATGGCCGTATCCAACTAAGAACCCAAGATCAACGTATCACACTTATTTTATTGACCAAATACTGAATTACGAAAATGCAAACTACCCAACAATTATGGGAACGAGTTTAGTAAGATACTATCTACATTTTGATTCAGTAATAGAGTCTAGCATTGTAATAAAATAAAATTGACAGAAAATAAAAATGTAACATGACGCATCGATTTTGACAAGGTAGAATATGTTGATTTTCTCATCAGATAAATTCAATTTCTCAAGTTTCTACACTCAGTGGTCAGTACAGTGACACATCCATCAACATATAGCAAATCCTTTTATCCCTGTTAAAACAAAATCAAGATATCTAGTAATCCACAATCACAACAAAATGAGAAGCCACAAACTGAGAAATAATTAGCTAAAGCTTCATTGATTCTCAAGACTGTTCATACAACCAACATAAATCCAAGCCACAAAATTATAACCACAATCATCAACTAATTGAAATACTTGTCATTGAACACTAATTTACAGTACTCAAACTACAAGAGTACAAGACCCATTACACAGGTTCATTACCCTGTAACGATAAAAATAAACAAAACACAATCAAACACAGCTTATAAAATGCAACAACAATGTTTAACCGAAAACAAACTTAAAGTTCAATGATTTTGTTTCCTACTTATTTTGCACCTCAGTTTCCACACCTAAGCCGTATAACACCCCCGCATATTTCTCTGTGGATCCACTAAAGTAACTTTCTTTCAATTTCTTGAAAGCATGAGACGTGAGCAAACTATCAGATCCCGCTTGATGACAAACACCGAATCTTTTAACTTCCAAGATCTCCGCAAGTTTATTCAAACCACCATGAAGATTATTGCAAAACCTCATCAAATGTTTGATATCATAAACCATTGGAAAGTAAATATCGATCAAATTAAAGAACCCAGTTTGAGATTCAGGCAATTTTCTTTTAGTCAATAACTTCAGCAAATACCCAAAATCATATCCACTATGAAAAGTCACCCAACAAATATTAGCATTCAAAACAATCCCAGATGACATCAAAAGCTCTGCAAATCTATTCGCATCAATACCCATTTCTGTATTCTTTTGAAAATCAATCCCACATTGTTTCAACATCTCAATAGAATCGTTAGCAAATATATCTTCTTCCACATTGAACTCCCTAAAATTGAACTGCCAAATGCATTGCTTATCACTTCCACAAGTGGGAAGATTCCCATCTTCATCAGAAAATGTCAAACCCAATTGAATCAACTTCAGCATATCGACATTCTCCTTCAACGTATGATAATTATAATCGTTAATGTTCTTATACTGTGCTAAAGGTCTTAAGACAACACCAGGGAACTCGGTATCCATAGCAACGTAAGGGTAATCATCAACAATTTGTTGAATCAAATCAAACTCTTCTTCAAGATTATCATTCCACACCTCTCTAATCTCAACAGAGTCAATTTTGGGAATCGAATCAGACATATTTCCTCTAATCTCCAACAAGATCTACAATACCCATTAAGGAAAAACCTAAAGTTAATGAAAATTAAGTACAGAAATGAAGAGTAGATACATATTCAACTTTCAAGATTGCATTAAAATCGTACCTTTAGACAAACACAATACACATATCAACTCAATACAACCCAACAAGATCTGCAATACCCAGAAAAAGAAAAACCCTAATTTCAAAATTTAACCGCAGAAACCAAAAAGAGGAAATTGGGAATTGTAAATTACAACAAAATCTTAGAGATTGAGTATACAAATGAAGTATAGATACATAAAGATCATACCTTTAATGTAACACAATACACATACTGACTCAATAAAAAAAATTGGGTATTTTGGATTAAGATGGATCTTGAAGATTGAGTATAGAAATGAAGTTTAGATACATAAATAAATATCAAGATTGTAAAACAAAATAGTACCTTTAGGGGATTTGAGAAGAGATCTTGTAAGTAAGAATCAATTAAATGATTTTGGGGGATTCAAAAGATGGAGCCTTCCTTCCAGTAGAAGGGGCGAAGTTTAGGGGTTTGGGGTTAGAAGGCTCCTGTAATTGATTTTTGGGGGAGTGTGGAAAGTGAAATAAGACAAGGTGAAAGCTTTATCAACCTGTGCAATTTTTATTTTAATTATTATTTTATTTTTTTTCTTTTTTTGAGCAGAATATTCACTTTGTATAATTTTAGTTTGTTTAAAACCAGTCAGAGTAATAAAAATGATTTCAAATAAAATAATTAAAAGCTTCTATTTAATAAAAAAAAAACTTTTTGCTCTAATGTAAGCACTCAAACATTATAAAAATGTGTTAAAATGATGACAATAGATGATCTACTATATTTAAAATTTGATAAATCTCAATATTTGCTAAGTAAATTATACTAAAATGTGATAATATCTCTCAAAAAATATTTTCAAAACGTTTTTTTTTATAGTAACAAGGTTTGAAAAAAAAATATTTTATTGAAGATGCTTTGGAACTTTCTTAAAACATTGTATTAGTTGCAAATATACATATTTATTTATGTGTTTTTTCTTTGTTAATAATAATTTAAAATATAATTTAGTGTAATGATTTCTCTAAACTTTTATTAGTTGCGGTCTCGAGCAAATGTTGTTCTTTGTGATTGCATATACAAAAAGATAAATCACGATTAAGTCTTGATAGTCCAATCACTTGTATATATTTAGTGTACCATAACAATAAGTTTCAACTTTCAACTACAATCAATGAAGCCGTATATCGTATGGGCATTAGTGTTAGTATATCATTTAACAATTTGGATCATATTATCAAAGATATAACAACTAGCTAATATAACAATTTTAGTATCGAGTAATTGTCTACCTAATACAAATATATTTCAATAGTTTTATTGTCTAATGGATGTTGTTAACTAAGGTTACTCGTCACAAGTTTAATTTACGTAAATACAGTCAATTTATATAATATATGCGTAGGTAGTTATAATGCGTAAGTAGTTATATAACTACCTCGTGTTCGAAATCTTTAAAACTATTACATCAACCCGAAAAAAGATCTTCATGTTTATTAATAGATTTTAAATATTAAAATAGTTAAAACTTTCATGTAGCTCTCGTAGCTCAGTTGGTTAGAGCACCCGTTTAGTAAGCGGGAGGTCTTGAGTTCGACTCTCAACGAGAGCATTTATTTATTTTTATATCTTTTTGTATGGGCTTGTACTAACATAAGAATATGCTGTTGGGCTTCATTGCTTCAACCCAATTGCATTCTGCCTAATCCTTGTTAAGAATTCGGATATGTATGAAAATTTTCTCCCGTCTATTTGCTTCAAAAAGCTCAACACTAATTAAGAATTGTATGTTCGTAACTTTAATCGACATTGAACCACTTATACTTGCTAACGTTTGTTGCCGAAAAAACATAAAGTTGCGCGAAAATCTTCAAATTTAAACAAGAAAAATCTAATATACGTTGATCAAAAAATATTTGTTTGGTAAAATCATAATATAAAAACATAAACCCTTGTTGTTACATTAATAAAAACAATATTTATCGTAAGTTATTTTTTATATAACTCTAAGTCTTAGGTAAATAAGACAAATATGGGTAAAAATGTGATGTTACACATCAAAAAGGTATTCTTACTTTTATTTTTCTTAAACGAATGGAGTAGTGTGCAAATAGTGGGATTTTATTAACCTAATGCCCACTCTAAAGTCTTATGATCAATGCGACTCAACAATTTAAATATATTTTTTATACTTGTTCAATATTATATTTCCTTTGAGGAAATATATACACAAATTAACGTTCGACATAATATATTTAAAAATAATAGTAAATAGATTTAAAATTCAATTTATTTCACTAATTATTTAATATATAATTTATAAGCAATGATAATTTCACTATCATTTTTGATAAATTCACCAAAAGTATGTATTGTTTGTATGTATAATTATATCTGATAATGTACAGTTGATATAGATTTATCAAAATTGATGATGAAAATATCAATACTAATAATTTATACATTATCTTTTTTGCTCCTCACTTTTTATCTTATTACATTAACCAATTAAATTTTTAAATATATTTTTAGACCTGCAACTTTACACTTATCGATTTTCATTATTAAATAGTGAAAGTTGTTAGATAGACAACCTAAATTTAGACTCAAGAAATTGATTTTAGCACACGTTAAATCAATAGGGAGAGATAAGGAAAGAGAGAGTCTAGTTTTTTAACATATTTGCTCAATATTACTTTTTATGTCCAAGGACTTCAATACTACTAAAATGATCTATCTATATCTATATATAATATAAATAATAGTTTGTGCAATTTAATTTTTACGCATACATACCTTTAAAAGTAAAGGCATTATAGCAAAGATCAAAACTATGTCACAGCGAAAAATGTTACATTACGGGAAATTTCAATTAAGAACGTTTATTATGTTAGATACGGTATAAACAAATATTTTTATTTTTTATTTTAATATTAATTCATTTTTATATAAAAAATTATATACTAATTATTATAGTTTTATGCTTTTTAATATGAAATAATTTTTTGAAAAAAATATATATTATGCACAACTAATTTTATTGATACATACTATAAACTATTTAGTGTGTATTACAGATAAAAGTTGTATATCGTATTTTTCTAACGAAAAAAAATCAATTTTATATTTAAAAGAATAAATTATAATAATTCTGATATTACTTTTTTATAAAAAAAAGTATATATATATATTGAAATTAACAATAAATTTTTTTATTTTTATTATTGTTACTATCAAATAAGAAATAATTTTACAAATAATCTCCTCCTACTACCACGTAAAGTAACAAGTATAAACATTAAACAGAAAAAAGGGGAACTAACATGTCGGCCAAATGAAACACATAATTCTAATAAATAAATTAATTAATTAACTAAAAAGGAAAGGGACCTGCATAAAATTCCAATCACTTTGGATGGTGGAATACAACTCCATTTTTTGTACCTTAAGAATATGACACCCTTCAATCAAATTCCTTATGCTCATATCACGTGATCTACATAAACCTTTAAAATAAAATCATCCACTACCAACTTTATTCAATACTACTAAAAATAACAATGGTCATATAATTAGACTTACTTAGCTCGACTATCATTCTTATACATTATCATATATATATTAGTAGTTTACGGGAATATTCCTTCATTTGTACCTTAAAATGCTATTGAAAAGCATGATATCATGTCGTGAAAATTTATTAGTTCACGTATTTTGATTTGAGTGCCAATTTACGTGTAAAGTTTGAATATTTAAAATCTGTAAATATGATAATTTTTTAAGTGATGACTCGTAAATGATTGATTTTTATCTATTCATCACTAAACATGTTTTATCATGTTATACATTAGAATACTATAAAAGCACATTCAGCAGTATATGAATAAAGATTAATGACGTATAAAATACCGTCTTTTCTCTTGCAATGCACCTTTTATTTTATGATATTCTAACTATGGCTTTGTTATGCCCTAAATAGATTTTAAAACGAGTAAACACATTATGGTTTTCTGTTCGGGTTAATTTGGAATATTGAGTCTTTTTTAATTTGGTTGTACGCGGTCTAAGCTATCTCAATGACCTTTTCAACCATTTCCAAAATATTTATAAAAGAATGTTCAAATATAAAATATAAGTATAACTGTCTACATTTCATTTCCTTCTTACTTTCGTCGATGGGGAAATTGAGATGGTTGTTGTTGTTGAATGCTCAAACCTGAAACTCCTAATTAATATTTCATTACACCTTACGGTTAAGCCGAGTTAGTGATGATTCTCTAAAGGTCTAATCACAAATATACTCCTTTAACCGAGCCCAATTAACATTCTGATCCTTTGACCCACTAACTTACCAAACTAATCCATGTTTGATCGAAAATATGTCGATCACGTCGATCAACAATGCTTTTCAAATAAAACAACTTATTTAATTAAACTTAAGTCAACTTAATTATTAAATTAATTCACTAAGTCAAAACTAACCCTAATCGAATCCTTCGATCTACATAAAGCCGCCAACTGCTTGATCGAAATTTTCGATCAAGCTGATCGAAAACAAAAAAAAAACATTATTATTTTACCTTATTTTAGCCTTATTACTACTTGCTTGCGAAAATTGAAGGAAAAGGGGGCCCACGTCGATCCCACCACTTTGACCAGCCACCTTGTTTGGGACACGTGTCGATCGACACGTCCCTCCATATCGAATTTTCAGCTTTTGTGAAGAAAAGGCTGTGAAAGGAATATTTTTTTACCATTTATAGTCGATTTCCACTCCAATTTTCATCTTTACTTTCATTTGTTTATGTTTTCACTTGTTCCTTCGATCTCTTTCTGGTCCCAGCCGTTTTATAACACCCCTTAAATTAACTCAGGGTTAACATAGTAATTTGACTCGGAAGCGATGGATAAAAGATAATATTATAACTTATCTTACAAAATGACCATAGATTTTTCGCGTGTTTACAATATTAGAATATTACTGAAACAAAACATATAATTGTTATACAAAATCTACATACACGTTAATTTACAAAACATTCATAAACATATCAGAGTGATGGCACGTGTCAAACATTCTTCAAAACCATCTTCCTGCCCAACCCACAAAGGACAAGCATAACCTGCAAGAAGGGAAGTGGTGGAATTAGCACAAAGCTAAGTGAATGAATGTACAACTAACAATTCAACTTAGCCTAATAATCTGTTTACACTAAGCACAGTAAACACATAAACTCAAGAGGATCGGCGGTTACTGAGGAACCCTACAGCCGCGGTGGCCCACAGTAACACTTACCACAATCTGTAAAGGCCCATACAGAATAGGCCGATAACTTGGCACTACAACACCACAACGCACTTTCCAGCGACAACACATGTATCTGGAACGTGTGTTGAACACAGTAGTAGACAAGTCCAATCGCAATTGACCTCTGAATAACACAGATGCCCGAAGGCCACATATGCATAACAAGCAGATATATTCAATCATAACTCAGACTAAATAGTCAATCACGGTTTACGTTACTTGTTGTAATCACACCATTACAACTAACTCAAATTATGAGTTGCAGATCCACTCACCTGAGGATACCAGCTTTCAAGCTCAGTAATCTTATATCACTGAGTCTTCTGCGTTTCTGAGAATAAACAGAGTACAAGTCAGTAGTCTGTTACATAATTCAGTGATTAATACTTATATAATAATCACACATACAAATCATTCTCAATAACCCACTTGGGGTCGACTGACGGGGTCCAAGGAGCTGGCCCCTGGCAGCGCCCCGAAACCTAGACGAAATTAGCCTGCGACATAAACTGGCGACACAACTTGCGACACAAACCTTGTGTCGCTAAACAAGTGTATGCGACATAAACCTTGTGTCGCAACATAAGCATGTGCGACATAGCACTTGTGTCGCAGCATAACAATGCGACATAACCTGCGACATAACCTCTGTGTCGCAAAGATGAACACCCTTGTGTCGCAAAGATGAACACAGCAGACCCCAAGTCCGAAATTCACGAATTTCAGCATGTAATACACAAATTAACACATATGAATGCATTCAAAACAAGTATTAACAATTATAGCATCAAATAACAAGAGTTTTACCTTGATTTCACGATTCAAACACTCTAATTTCGGATTAAAGCTTGCTTCTCACTTTCTTTCTCTAAATCTCCTATTTCTCTCTCTAAACCTCTCTTAAAACTTGATTTTTGGTATCTGGAAATGTTTAGAAAATAATTATGTATATATATATCCCACTAATTACACTTAAGCACCTCAATAATTTCATTTCAGCACGATCTGCGACACAAGCTGCGACACAACCCTTGTGTCGCACAACCAATACCTGCGACACTACCCTTATGTCGCAAAAACACTAGAATAAATTTTTTTTTTTTTTTTTTTTTTTTTTTTTTTAATTTTGGGATGTTACACGTTTCCCTTTCAGATTGGTAAGTTTCGATCTTTAATATTTAATGTTTGTGTTTTATTTTCTTATTTAATCATTTAGGGTTTTAGGGTTTAGTTTTTTTTAGGGTTTTGTTTAGAGTTTTATTTAGAGTTTATTTAAGAATTTTTAAAATAATTTGATTTTTTGTTGTTGTTTATATATATTTTGCAGGTTAAAGAATTCAGCAACAATTAATGGAGGATGTTAATTTTGATCTCAATGTAAGTCTATTTTTTATATAATTATACATTTATTTAAATTGTACTTATTTATTTGTTTTATAAGTTATTAAGTTACTTGTTTGTTTTAAATTTATGTAAATATTTGTTAGAGATGAATATTAATTTATGTTATGTAAATATTAATATAAATTTATATAAGTAACTATATTTTCCTTAAAAGTAAAGTTTTTTAATTTAAATTTATATAAATAAGTATATTCTTGTTAAAAGTTAAGTTTTAGAATTTAAATTTTTATATAAATTAACTATAATTCAAAAAAAATAATTTATGTAAATAATAATTAAATATTAGTTTAAGTAAATAGTAGTATAAATTTATATGAGTATATTTTTGTTAAAAGTGTTAAGTTTTAGAATTTAATCTTATACAAGTTAACTATATTTTCGTTAAAAGTTAACTTTTTCAATTTAAATTTATATAAGTATATATAAAAAGGTTAAAAGTTAACTTTTAAAATATAAATTTATATAAGTTAACTATATTTTTGTAAAAAGTTAATTTATGTAAATATAAATTAAATATTAATTTATGTGAATATTAATTTAAACGTATATAAGTAAGTATATTTTTGTTAAAACTCAACCTTTAGAATTTTAACAAGATGTAAGTTAACTAAAGACTTTGATAAAAGTTAATTTATGTAAATATTATATATTAATTTATATATTATTTTATGTCATTTAAATATTAACTTATGTCATTTAAATATTAACTTATGTTAATATTAATTTAAATTAATATAAGTATATTTTTGTTAAAAGTTAACTTTTAGAATTTAAACTTATATAAAATAACTATATTTTCGTTAAATGTTAACTTTTTTAATTTAAATAAATACAAGTAAGTATATTTTTGTTAAAAGTTAATTTATGTAAATATAAATTAAATTTTAATTTTAAAATTAAAATATTTATGTAAGTAAGTTTAAACATAAAATTAAAATACTTATTTTACTTATTTTTTGAAATAAATTAAAGTTAGATTATTGGTTAGAAATTAATATTTACTTTTATATACTTGTTTATAAACATTTTTTATTTTTAGGTCATATTAAATTAGGAGTTTTGAAATAAATAATTTTTGATACAAATATGATTTATTACTATTTGATTAAAAAGTAGATTTATTTCTTAGAGATTAAGTTATTGATTTAAATTTTTAGATGTTCTTAAAATATTAATGTGAATAAGTATAGTTTTGAAAATTTTTAACTTTTTAAATGTTAGTAAGTATAGTTTTCTTAAAAGTTACCCTTTTGAATGTTACATATTAACATAAGTTTGGGATTTAAGTATTAATTTTAAGAAGTTGAAAAATTATATTTTTCTTTTAGAAAATAAATTAAAATATCAATTAAGATAAATAAAGTTTTTGTTGTTAAGTATTAATTTTAAGAAGTTGAAGAATTAAATTTGTGTTTTAGAAATTGAATATATATTTTTAATTTGTAAAAAATTAAAATCTTTATGTAAGTTTAAAACTAAAATTGAAATATTTGATTTTACTTATTTGTTAGATTTAATCTTTACTTTTATATATTTGTTCTATAAACATTATTTATTTTTAGGAGATATTAACTTTTTAAATGTTAGATTTAATCTTTACTTTAGTAAACTATTTTTGATATATATTAAAATTAGATAAAGTATATTTGTTAGAAATTTATAAGCATAATTTATTTTTTTCCGTCAAATTAAATAAGTAGTTTTGAAATGTTGATAAGTATAGTTTTGTTAAAAATTAACTTTTTAAATGTTGGTAAGTATAGTTTTGTTAAAAGTTACCTTTTTGAATGTTGGTAATTTAGTTTTGTTACAAATAGATTTTTTTATACATATATTAGGATTTTGTGTAAATAAGTAGTGTTTTGTTAAATATTAACTTTTCGATTTAATTATAAGGTGATTTAAAAATATTTATGGAAATAAGTATTTATAAGTTAGAAATTAACATTTTGATCAATAAAGTACGAGTTAGTATATATATGTAGAATTGTGTTATAAATTAGATTTTATAACGGTACGAGTTACATTTGAAGTAAATAATGTTTGTTATGCTTATAAATGAAATAGTAGTCAAGGATTATTTATTTGTAAGGTAATGTATATCATGTTGTGTTGAGTTATATTAACTAACAAGTTTGTGGAATTTTGTTGTTGTTTAGACGTTATACTACGATGCACACTTGATCATTAGATCTAATGTTGGAGTCGCGATCAAAATTCGCAAGAGCTTATCTAGGTACCCTAATAGACTTGAAATGTTTAGAAGGTCGTGTTTTGGATCATGGCTTGATCTTGAATGCGATAACCGAGACCCGGGTTTGGTCCATTTAATACTTCAAACTCAGTACATGCCAGACCATGATGTCGATCATTTGTTGTTTTCTGTTGGTGGACAAGAACTTAAATTCACACGGCGGGAATTTTGTCTAATCACAGGACTTCGATTTGGTCCTCAAAACTGGTTAGACGAAAGATTTTCCAATCCATTTAGGGATAGAGTTTTCGGTTCTAAAGCTGGTAAGTCAATTAAGGGTAGAGATATCAAATATGTGTTTGAGAATGAGGTTGACCAGTTAGGTGATGTTGATCACGTACGAGTCTGTTTATTATTACTTCTTTTCTTTGGGTTTCTTGGTTGCGAGGCAAAGTTAAGCATAGACGACCGTGTATTAATACTTATAGAGGACTTGGTAGCGTGGAACCAATTTCCATGGGGTTCCTACTCGTGGTCTGCCACTATTCGTACGCTCCGTAATGCCGTCGGAAAACGTTAGGCGTTTCATTTTACTAACGTCACCGAGGGGTTACTATAACACCCCTCTTTCAATATAAGAATATAATATTAATAAATACGGAAGCATGAATTAAAATACATAAATAGTTTACATTTCCCAAAAGTACACCAAATTTCAAACTTTTTAAATTACAAAAGGCGGGGTATTATAAAATTACAAAACAAGGTTTATCACAAAACCATATCAGAGTTCAAGAGCGCAGTCAAACATTCCTTGATCAACCAATCACCTCCTGCACCCGCATTCAATCAATATATATATATATATATATCCTGCAGGAAGTAAAATGAGGGGTTAGCACGAAGCTAAGTGAATAGGTTCATCACACAACATTCAACTTAGCATAACTAGTTGTTTACACCAAATATTCGTAAACACACATAATTCAATGAGGATCGGTGGCTCTGGGGATATCATAATACCCGGGGATTCCCCCAAGAACACTTACCGTCAATCCGTATGGCCAATACAGAATAGACCGATAACTACTGGTTATTAAACACATACACAGGTCTCAAACACAACAAATGAATCAAAACCTGTGTAAAACACATAATAACCAGAAGTCCAACTACACGTTGACCTCAATAACATAGTACACATTGTTCACATATCACGTAGATCAATAATCAATAATCAAGACTAACAGTCTAATACACATCTACGTTTACTCGTTGTAACCAAATAGTTACAACTAAATCAAATGATGAGTTCTGAATCCACTCACCGATACCTCTGACGTCTCCACACTCAGGATTCTTATATCACTGAGTCTTACGTTGATCTGAAACAGAAAATCAAATACAAGTCAGAAGTTCGTTCCATAAATATCATTATAGCCTAATTATCCAATCAGGTAATCCCTGGAGTCTAGGCAAACAAAAGTTCAATCAGAAATGAACTTAGAAAAATCCCGCAATGACGTTTAAAACTGAAAAATGCCATTTTTGGAGCTCAAGACGACCCCGAAAGGCCAAAAACTGACTAGGCTATTGGCACATAGCCTCGATTACTGGGTCGTTTCCGAGTGACCATGCGAATTTCAACCCAATCCGAGTTAGTGATATTTTCACAAAACCGCGTCTCAAAAACACTTACGCATTTTCAAAATTTGGGTTCGCAAGTCTCGGTTCGCAGAGTTTCGGTTCGCAGGCTGAACTCAGTTCGCAGGACGAAGCCAGTTCTGCGAACTTCGCTGTTTCTTCAAGTTTTTCGAACCAAAACTCAATTTTTGACTTCTAATCAATCTAATAAGCTTCCTAACAGATAATATACATCAAATAACACCTATAAACAACATATCAAGCTTCAATTCGACTTATTCACTCAAAACCCAAACTTACTTTCTTTTCTTTTAAATACAAACTGAATTGGTTGTTCTAATCTGATATGAACGAATTAGATGATGATGATGATGATTCTGATGTTTTGATTTCGAATTCACAGGAACAAGTTGAATCAATATTGGATTTTGGTTTCTTGAATTGAGTTTGCAAGTTATGGAATTGAGTTTTCAAGTTACTAAAAATGGAAGGAAGAAGAAGAAATAAGAATATATGATTTACAAGGTCGGCTAACACAATCAAATGGTATAATTTTATACCCGTCCCAAATCTTTTGTCTGGAACCTGAAAACCGTTTGCGAGAAATATTATTTTATTTTACCGTCATCTATAATAATTTAAAACGACCAACATTTCACTAGTCACAATAAGTCAAAGGACTTATTTATCTACGTTTCACAATGAAACACATAATATTAAATAATTTCTAAAACATTTAGATAATCGATTAAAATAATAGAATTTACCAGACCGCAGAAGAGGATGTTACAGTTACCCACTTATTCATTAAGTGGATTTGTTTGGGCTTTTAAGGTAACATCTTGACAACCATCATATACTGATTATTTAACGTAAAATGATAAAACTACTTCAAAATTTAAAATAACATAGATAATTGTCAAAATTTAACACGATACAAATACAACATCAAATGATATATCTAGAAATCACTCAAATTAACATCCTCATATGCTTCTTCATTGGACTCGTGCAAATCAAATTGGTGAGGTACGTGCTAAGGTTTTTTAGATTGTTTTATCCCAAAAAATTTCCGAGTCTTAAATTGCCATGTCGACTCGCTTGGTACTAGTGCGGTGCAGTTATTTCTCATATGACCAAGTTTATGACATCTGCTACATTGAACAACCCTTTTTTCCTCTCCACGGGATAGAATACGTTTTATTTCTCGTGGTCTACCTGCTTGTCGTTTATTCATGAACGGTGGTCTCACAATCATCATATCACTTGGATATTCCCATTCGGATTGATCCGGTAATGGATTAATATTGTCTTGATATGTTTGTTGGTAGACATTTTTAGAATACCAATTTGAAAAAAAATTGATTACAATCATCAAGCCTCAAGAACCTCGCCACTGAAATTACATGACCACAAGGTATTGCAGAAAGTTGCCACTTTCTGCAACTACATGTACCATTACCAAAATTAACAAGACCTTTTTTACCTCCGTCATCAACCTCGTATTGTGATTGACTAATGCCGTGTGTTATCCACGTAGAACTCTGTAACTTTCTTTTTGCAAATTTTGCTTCAGCCCAAGGTGTAAATTCATTTTCAAGTTTCGCTACAAAAACGTACAAATAACAATTTTTAACAAAATGGTCATATTATTGTTAACTATATTAAATGATATTTAAAGTTTACCTCCAATTTCACGACGCACAAAGTACCACTTTTGCACAGAATTTCGAAAAAATTCAATTAACATAATGATTGGAAGTTGACGTGCAAAGGCAGATAACGCATTAACGGACTCCGCACTATTCGAAGTCATGATATTGTAACGTTCTCCAGGGAAATGTGCTCTTGACCACTTTTGTAAACCAGCTTTCATCAAGATAGTTCTAGCTGTTGGTACCGCTGTTTCAAAGCGCGCCTTCCATTCTTCAAAGTCGGACACCCTGTACGCTTTGCAAGTCTTCCAGTATAATGCATGGAATATTTCTTTCCATTTTTTGTTTAAGCCTAAATTTACAAGCAAGTGACGACAGCATACACCGTGATAAGCATTCGGGAAAACTTGCCTAATTGCCAAATCAATTGACGCTGCCCGGTCAGATATGAAGGCCAAACCCGGTCTTTCACCAATGCAATTCTTAAGCTTTGATAAAAACCATATCCAACACTCAGAACCTTCAGTTTTACCGACTCCGTAAGCGACAGGCAAAATTTGATTATTCGCATCCATTCCTACTGCCAAAAACATTGTTCCTAAGTAGTGACATTTTAAATGCGCACCATCTATAATGAGTATTGGTCGTAAGTAATTACTCAAACTTCGAATCTGCATTCACATTTATGAGTTATAATTAAATATGTAAAAACAAGTTTTATATAGCAACGATAAAGTTTTACTTACCGCGGCACCAATAGCAACGAAAAGACACTCGAACCTCTGTTGGTCATCAATCTTAATGTGCGTGACTGTACCAGGATTAGCCTTCTTCAAATTGTGACAGTAAAGTGGTAGGTTGGAAAATGATTCCTCGTCAGTCCCTCTTAACAATTCTATGGCACGACACTTCTCCCTCCAAGCTTGAGAATAAGATACATATATTTTAAATCTTTGATTTAAATCTCTCATGATATCTTTCCCACGATATACCCGGCTACTATCTTTCAATTGATCACGAAGTATGTTCCCCAATACATGTTTGTTTGCATTACGGTGATTTGCATTAGTTTGCATTTTTGAGCATGTGTGGTGGTCTTTTAATGTTTTTACTTGAAAAATTGAAGTACTATTTTTTAGCTTTGTGGCTCTTTAGAACCATTGACAACCTTTATTGACACATTTAGCTTCAAATCTTGTGGTTGATGATTGAGCTACTTTGAATGCATAACCTTCTTCGAGACATTTAATACCTAAATTTGTTTTTAGCTCATGTTTGTTATTAAAGAACTGACCTTCAGTAACTTTTGAAGATGACATATACCTATTAGTATTTATTGGTCTTTCTTCGAATTGTGGACATTCCATAGGCTCGGGCATTGACCAAAAGTAGTTGGGTTGCATTTTAGTTGGCACTCGTACTTTATCATCATCATCATCATCATCATCATCATTACCATCATTATCATCATCGTCGTCGTCGTCGTCATCATCATAATCATCGTCATCGTCATCATCATCATCATCATCATCATCATCATCATCATCATCATCATGTTTTTTCACACTTTCGTCCCCATCACTATTAAAAGACTCATCAATACCCAAAGACTTTGCCGTCTCTTTATCTGTTAACGGGTTATAATTTAAATCGACATAAACCCGGTGCTCTTTTTTACCACCAAATTGACTTTTTGTAGTTTGAGCATATTTATTTTCAACAGAAAAAGAATGGCGGCGAAAGACATCTTGACTGTCACTAATATTGTGAGAGAGATTTTGATACGAAGAAACATGATTGTGTTGTTTTTCATGGAAATCGTTATAAGAAGAAAGATCATCTTGTGAGTAAACATACGAATTTGGATTTTGGTACGGATCACTTACTTGGGTATGATACATATTAGGAACAAAACTAGAAGAACCGACCTCATTTCGTTGATTGCTTCCTCCACCAACAGCGATTTGTTGAACTACATATAACGTAAGATCACCATACGGGTTATTACGGACGACTTCGATTAGAAAAGCTACATCTTCATCGTCAAAAATATCAACCGGGTGTGTGTAAGTTGACATTTTATAACCCAATCTGAACTCCTGTTGAATATTTAAACCAACCTTTTTGGCTATAAACTTCTTCAACTTATAATACCTTGCATTTACAGGCAGACTTATGGCACGTCTAGGTAAACCAAAAGGCAAATATTCATACGTGCCATTTACTAATTCTCAGGAACCCCCCCAACAAAGAAGAATGTTAACACTGTTAACTTGTGAGCTCATTTTTGTTTCAAGATATGAATAAACTGATAAAATGATTGAGGAATGGAAGTAAAATATACAACACCGTTCACTTATAAATAGAGTGAACATACAACTGTATGTAATACTTTTCTTCTTTCGAATAACGTCCACAAAATGAGAATCCAATGTAAATAAGTCGATCAAGAGTGATATAACTCGTATCCAATGTAAATAAGTCGATCCAGAGTGATATAACTCGTATCCAATGTAAATAAGTCGATCCAGAGTGATATAACTCGAATCCAATGTAAATAAGTCGATCGATTGAAGTAGAATCCTATGTTAAAAGTTAATATAATATAATTAAAATAATAAATTATTATTCTTTTAAAAATATAATTGAAATTTATTATTTTTTAAGCCGACTTATTGGTTAAATAATGTTTATTTTTCTTTTTAAAATATTTTTATAATATATTAATAACAACTTGCTTTATCTATTTTTTTTTTATCAAACTCGATCCAACTTTCGATCTATGCCACGTGTGTCATTCCTATTGGGTGATCGAAACCATCGATCTATGGGTTTTTTTTTTTAATTTAGATCAAGCTGATCGAAACCTTCGATCTATATTGTCAATTTATGTTTTTTGAATTTCGATCACCCTGATCTACCTTGTCGATCTAGGTTTAAATCTTTAATTTTTTTTGTCTTATTCTTGATCGAAGGATTCGATTAGGGTTAGTTTTGACTTAGTGAATTAATTTAATAATTAAGTTGACTTAAGTTTAATTAATTAGGTTGTTTTATTTGAAAAGCATTGCTGATCGACGTGATCGACATATTTTCGATCAAATATGGATTAGTTTGGTAAGTTAGTTGGTCAAAGGATCAGAATGTTAATTGTACTTGGTCAAAGAAGTATATTTGTGATTAGCCCTCCTCTAAATACATTTTTTTAATTAATAAATTTCTCATATAACTATTTTTGACTTCTGTACTTCAATCTAATTATAATTCAATATAGTCTAGTTATACAAACGACAAATTCGATTTAGAAATGTACTTGTGTAATGTCAAATCTACTACTATTTCTTTCATTTATTTACCAAATTGTATCATAAGTATAATTTCTTTAATAAGAAAGTATGCATGTTGTGGCTTCTAAGGTTGCCTAATAAATTGGACACATGGTCCTTTGTAGTTAGTAGGAAGGTACAAACCCATTAAGGACCATATAAAAACTTGGCTCTTAAAACTCTATGACCTACCAAACACCATTTGTGTGTTAAAAATCCATCCAACCAAAGGGTATTATTGTCCAATTTTTCTGACACGCTCTTCAAAACACTTCCAAAATTCCAATTATTTAAAGGTTGCCAACAATCATACATTCATACGTGGTGTAAAGGTTTAAATTTGGGAGCAAAATTACATTAAGGGTGTGTTCTATTATAAGTATATTCATAACAACTAATCGTGTTTAATGCAAGCCCAATTGAGTTTTTTTCACGATTTTGGACAACATAATAAGACAAGGCCTACCAAAGATTTACTAATTGAGAAGACAGAATTTTAAAATGCCCTAATATTTTTAAAGAATTATTTTTTTATAAAATTTGAAAAGTTTTGAGAGAACAGTTGACCCTTTAAATCCGTCTCAGTATTAAGGTGTGTCGTCTAAACCATTCAAGGTGAATTATAAACATATTCATTAGAGTGTTAATTTTCATTTCTGTATTAGTTTACATCAAAAACATTGTTCATCTAAAAGTAAATTAATAATTCTTCTTTTACGAATTACTTATTTAATTTTATATAAAAAATCACATAAAATGATAAAAAAAAAGATGATCAAATAGTCATTTAACTTTAAAAAATAAAAAACATTACATATTATTAAAGTTATATGTTTTTTTATATAATTGAAAATTATTTTTAACAATAAATATTATAAAATATTGATGATACACAGTAAGATAAAAATCCCTGAATGTGTATCATTCATAGGATGAACTCTTTTAATTTTTACAGTAATATAATAATAAAAAACTACTGTACTTCATAATGTATACTGTACTTTTTTATTGTTTTTCTTTTCGTGGGCAGTTGCCAACTCATGTCTCGTGGGTTTTGATAGAGATGGCAAGTCCGTGACAGTGAAACTAGTGGGCCCCAATTTCCAATGAAATAATGGGTCCTTCCACGTCATCGTCCGTGTTGCCCAACTTACCCCGTACCTTTATTAGCTTGCGGTGGGCTCCATCAACAGCAAGTAAGGACACCAACACGTGTCCGTCCATGGCCGACTATTCTACATGATCATTTAACACGTCACGTTTTCATACGTGGATTTTCTCTAGGTTACTTTCTATAAATATTCAAGTAGTTAATTCGGAGTATGAAGTTTGACGTTTTGATTTTTATCTTAAATAAGAAAATATTCTATAATTCCTTTAATGGAAGACGAATTGTAATTGTTATACACGAAAACATTGGAATTGTTTAGGCAAACAAATAAAGAACTTAGGCTAAATTAGTTTAGCATGAGTCAAAATTGACCGGATGAATAGAAATCATTCAGTATGAGAATAAAAGCATGCAGGTTAATTATAAAAAAATGTTTGATATTTAGAGTTAAATATAAACATAAAAATTTGACTCGTCAAAAAAATAAGAGAAAGAGTGAAATCTATGTGATATGTATTGTATAAGTTAAGCTTATGTGTAATCTTATTTTTTAGACCTATCCAAAATTACTCAAATTCATAAAGTAAACTGGTAAACTGTGAAGGTTTTCGGGGAGGATGAACTGTTTTATTCTGATGTACGTGGCTTAACTGGGTTATCTCGTGATTGTTTCCAAATACTTTCTCTGACCGTCCTAAGATGTACTGCTAGTGAGGTTTGATCATGAAATTTCTTGTGAGAATACCAGGATGCCACTCAAATTCATAAAGTAACAAAGTAATAAACTAAAATGAAAGTTATTAGCTTTTCAAAAATCAAATAAATTCGTAACTTCCAAAACTAAACAAATTCAAACAACTTCAAGTATGTAAGATTAATTATAAAAACAGATGAAGCAAAACCAATATGAGCGGCCTAATAATTACCAAGGACATACAAAAATAAAAATAAAAAATACTTAAATATTTATATATATAGTATTGAATTACTAATAAATAATATTGTCTTTTATATATCATTTCAAAATGAGATGAATGAACTTTTATGAAATTCTAAAGGATTGCATGAACAATTGTAATGCTTCAACACATTTTGAGGTTAAGTTTTAGATTAATATATTAAAACTATCAAACTTTGTATGCTTTATACAAAGGTTTTGGAAGTTGTATCGTGAATAATTTATTTAGCTTATTTTGACCAAAATTGTGTTATTCCATAAATAAAAAATAAAACAAAATGAAATACCATGCTTATGAATCCTCGAAGGATGGAGATATGAGTATGATTGGATATGTGAGTAAATTCTCAGGTCTCGATAATACTTTTACTTGAGATAAAAGCAAATACAGTTGTTCAAATATACACAGAGTATTAGTCTTTTTAAACAAAAGTTAACTGAAAAAAGCTCCGAGTACAGTAATTAGGGATATATTATGTCGATCAAAGTGCACGTAATTGTAGTGATTCGTGTTGTATCGGGGTATATAACAAGAAATTTGAGTTATTTATAAATCTAAACTAGTGGATTGGTACTTTCATTTCATCATCATTTTAGTTGAAATCTGAAGGTATTTGGTTAGTCCATTACTTTTAACTTGAAGGCGTTACATATGATATCAGAGTCTTAGTTTTTTGCATTATAACACGTAGCTCGTGAATCTCCCGAGACATGAATCCTGATTATTGGTTAACACATGACTTATGTAAAGCTAACGACACATTTATCGAGTCCCAAACTATTTTTTATAATAGAAGTCGTTAATAACGTTCAAGCTATCAACTTATATTTGTGATACTAGTTCAAATCTAAAATCTCCGGATTTATAAAATTTATGGGAGAAATAAAAGTTCATTATGATTCTTCTCTTCCTTTTCATAAACATATTTTAAAACCTTAAATCATGTGTCCAATTTAAATTTTTAAACGTGCTCGTCCAGAGAATTAACATAACCTCTCTAAATCCTTTTCAAATCTAAATGTGTCTACAGACACACCTTTAAATCAGTTAGGGATTAGTACAGATAGATCCATCAAACTATGACACTATATATATTGTATGTATAATTTTATTTTAGTTTATCATGTGTATTGTTTTTTCAATAAAAGTTATTGTCACGTCAGTTCAAATACTGATTATGAGATAAAAAAGTCATCGAATACATACAATAGTAATAACTGAAGTTTAATACATATAATAGAACAAAATAAAAGTTAAGTACAGAGATAGACATCATACTATGATCGATTAGATTCTTCTATGGTAATCTCGATCAACAATTACTTGTGTAAGTTCGCATATCTTATATATGTGTGTATATGTTAGTCACATGACTCCTTATAGATGTTCAAACAATAGGTCTCATGTTTAAAATCGATTTAGTACATAAAACTGGGTGTTTATTATGTACTTTGGAAATAAAACTGGAGGTAGGTTATTTTCATTTTACATATACTCGTATACAAAGTACATTAAACTGGTCAGAATCGTAGGAGAGATTCATGATGGTAGCTTTTCTTTTGTTTTAACTAAAGAATTAATTATTTTATTTAAACAATTAACAAAATATTAATTACGGAGTATATAGTACAGTACTATAATTACTTTTAAAAGCAGAATGGAATTTCTTGCTTATTTCTTTTTAGTTCTTTACCTTTCTTGACCATTAAAAGAAGATTATTTATTATAGATAGTTGGAATATAATTTAATTTAATTTAATTTATTTTCATATAACACATTTGTATAAATATGAGTGAGTTTAAAGTTTGAGTTTAAAGTTTATGGTTTATTTAAATATATACCTAAAATGGTGTTTATAAAGCAAATCAATTTATTAATTGATTAAATTTGTAAACAAATGATGTTATTTTCTTTTTAGTTTATTGATATTATTATATTATATATTATAAATTATAATAATTATAATTATATAATATTAAGGTTAAGGTAGCTACGTACATAACAAAAAATTGAACATGAAAGAAAGCTAGATGTGCGTTGTAGCCTTTTCAGAATCATGAAACTGCAAAAACAAATACTCAAAACACATTTAAGCATGTAAATGTGTGTAGAGGTACACTTTTCTACATACATACATCATATACATAGTAGAATAGTAGAATGGTAGCGTACAATTTTCTACACCAACTTTACACGTATCATCTATTTTCATTAACTATAGTTTCATAGTTCTTTTCTTAGATAAAAAATTATATTGAAACTTGCTATGTATCCAATAATTTGTTAAATTAGTTATAAAACATTTTATTGAATATTTGCATGGTAGCTTGTATAAAACCGGCCACTCGTATTTTTTTCATTTGGTCGACACTTCGAAATTAACCATAAAACTTAAAAATGTTCCATATGCGCCACAAGTTAATTTATAGTTCTATATGAATTACTTGTAGGTTTGTAAACGAATTAAACGTTCAACGAATATTTTATGAATCGTTCGGTGAAAAGTTTATTTATGTTCGTCCGTTTAGATAAAATGAACGATCACAAAGAACATGAACATATTTTTGTTCGTTCATGAACGTTCATTAATGTTTTTTGTTTTATTTTTATATATTTTATATACAATATATAAACTATGTAACTTGATGTAAATGTAAATATTTTATATACTTTTTATTTATTTGTTTATTTAAAATATCTTATATAATTTATTAATTTCATATCTTTCTCGCTAATGACATTCCTATTAGGGAGGATATTTTTGTATTAGTTTGATTTTATATATTAATCTCGTGATGATGCATTAATTTATATATTTATTCGTTTGTGTTAATTTATGTTCATGAACAAATATATATTCTTAATAAATGAACATGAACAAGAAAATTCGTTTACATATCTATTCGTGTTTGTTCGTTTGTTTGTTAGAACCGTAATAAAGTAACATGAATAGACTTCATTCATGTTCATTTGATTCGTTTACAGACCTAGTACCTACTTGATTACCCTTATTTGATAACTAGTATTACATTAACAATCATATTTTTCATGTTTTACTTTAGATGAAGTCATCTGCAACCATCATCGATCTAAATCTAAAATACTTATCGAATTGGAAATACTTCTTTTATACGTCCTTTCTTGACTCCTATTGTATTTCCAACAAATCGATCACATTGCTAACGATATTTCAACTATAGTTATAAAAATAATAAGGTTATGATTGAAAATGTTACATTTTTTAAGACATAGAACAAGAAAGTGAACCAGTCATGCATGACATGTATGCACATGTGACATATCTTTGGCTGGCATGGGGTTAGTTAACATCATACATGAGCTGGATCCACACTCAACGGAAGAGACCCACTTTCTAATCAGCAAGAATATAAAATTACAAAATTAATTAGAAAATATTATACAAAAACAATTTATTTTTTTCTGGAATTGAAGCACAAAATCATGTGCTAATATAAATTTCGCATATACCCACTTATAATTTCTTCCCTTTTTTTTCCTTCTATCTCTAAAAGTCCAAATCTTGCACACAAAAAAACAATTAGGCTTCTGTTTATTTCTATTTTTGTTGAACTTATTGAATTTTGTTTTCCATATTCTTTTCCAAAAATAATTAAACATTTGGGTTTGATTTAAAATCATGAGTTTTTATGTGGGTGTGATTTAATTTGGTTTATTTGTGGTAAAAAGAATGAATCTTGGTGGTGGAAGTCAAGTTGTAAACAAACAATCAATGATGCCTAGTTCTAGTGGTGCTTCTTGGAAGTCCTCCGGTACTGTCTCCGGCGCCGGCGGTGGCGACGGTGCTGTCCCTGATCAGTTTCCGGCAGGTCTACGTGTACTTGTTGTTGATGATGACTCAACTTGTCTTATGATCTTGGAAAGGATGCTTAGACACTGCAACTATGAAGGTACATGATACACACACTAAATACACACCAACTGTGTGATTCTCTCTTTTTTTCTTTTTTCTTTTTTTTTTTTTTTCTTTTTTTGTGATTTATGATTTCAATTACTAAATCTGTAATCCCTTTTTCTTAATTTTCATCTCAATTATCACTTATTACATCCTATAGTTTTGATTTTATTTTGAATAATTTTTGCTGTGTATACTGTTTTATCCATAAAGAAAAAACTCCTACAAGATTACAAATATGTGGTACAAAACAGAAATAAACATGACCCAATTAGATTTAAGTTAGATAATCATAAAAAAAATTTCAGATTTAGAAATATTTCACAAAATTTGAGCTAGAATTTGACTTTCATCTTCTACATGTAGCAATAGGTCAAACTTTGATGATTTTTACCTGAATTTGAGTTTTTTTCTGTAATTATATACTTTTATGAAAGTTTATATTTTAGTTGATGTGGTAATCACTTCGTTTAGGTCTGATTTGATTTCTTAAAGGATTTATGTTTTTATGGAAAATAATTGATCTGAAATTCTTGAGTTTTGACTTTTTTGGTCAAAATTTTTGCAGCGACTAAATGCAACAGAGCTGAGGTTGCTTTAAAATATCTGAGGGAAAACAGAAATGGATTTGATGTTGTTATAAGTGATGTTCATATGCCTGATATGGATGGATTTAAACTCCTTGAACACATTGGGCTTGAAATGGATCTCCCTGTAATCAGTAAGTCAACCACTTGTAATTTTTTACTTCCATTTTTCTAATCTGTTCGTGGTATTGATTCCCCATCCAAAGTTCATGTTTCATTGGTTTCTACTTTTTGATTTGTTCTCCGTTTTTTCGGATAGAATTGTCAATGTATTCTGGATAATTTCATTTCTTGATTAGCTGCTTCAAGACTTTGAAAAAGGCAAGTGACTTGATTAGTTGGCCCTTTTTACAGTGATGTCAGCTGATGACAGCAAGAGTGTAGTTATGAAGGGTGTTACCCACGGGGCATGTGATTATTTAATAAAGCCTGTTCGTATTGAGGCATTACGTAATATATGGCAACATGTGGTTCGAAAAAGGAAACACGAGTGGAAAGATTTTGAGCCGTCAGCAAGTGCTGATGAGCAGAAACCGCCTGAAGAACCTGATTACTCTTCTTCCGCAAATGAAGGGCATAATTGGAAAAACACAAAAAGGCGAAAAGACGAGGAGGATGAAGCTGATGACCGAGATGATTCTTCTTCTTTAAAGAAGCCTCGAGTTGTGTGGTCCGTTGAACTCCATCAACAGTTTGTGGCAGCCGTTAATCAGCTTGGAATCGATAGTATGGACTTTTGTCACTCATTTTCATTTAGTATCTTGATAATGCAAATTACTAATTTACCTTTGTGTTATATACAGAGGCTGTCCCGAAGAAAATCTTGGAGTTGATGAATGTTCCCGGACTAACTCGAGAAAACGTTGCCAGTCACCTTCAAGTAAACATCTTTATGGGTTTACACTTTTCTATTTCAAGCAAATTATCGGTCAATGTACTATAAGGGTTGCTAGGGTTTCTAAAAAGAACGGAAAAAAAAATCTTTTTTTCAATTTTGACTTTGTTTGTTCGTTGTTGACTTTTTATGTGATGCATTCAAGACCTTTCTTCCTCACAACTCCCAAGAATTTATTGCAGAAATACCGTCTTTATCTTAGAAGACTCAGCGGATCACAGCATCCAGGGGGAATGACAGCTGGCTTTATGGGTGGCCCAGATGCAGGCTACGGTTCAATATCATCACTCAATGGACTTGATCTTCAAGCTCTAGCTGCAAGTGGTCAACTTGGTCAACTTCTTCCACAAAGTCTTGCAACTCTTCAAGCTGCGGCTCTTGGCAGGTCAAATAACTCCAAGTCACCTATTTCCATTCCCGCTACTGATCAAAGAAACATTTTCAGCTTCGAAAACCCTAAGTCAAGATATACAGATGTCCAAAGTCAACATTTGACTAATAATAATAGTAGTAGTAGTAGTAGTAAGCAGATGAATTTACTTCCTGGGATTGCTACAAATATGGAACCGAAGCAGTTTGCGAATTTGCATCAGTCCACTCAGCATTCTTTTGGAAGCATGAACAATCAAGTTCTAATTCAAATGGGTGGTCAAGGTCATATTCAAAGTCAAAGTCAAGTTCAGTCAAATACGAACCCTCATCATGGTTTAAGGCAACCCGTCTTATCGAACGAGTTGTTGACACGTGGTGGAGTGGTTGACATGTCAACGCCTGTGTACAATCCCGTGGTATCACAAACCTCGTCCATTGTGGATTTCTCGGGGAATCACAAAACCGATTCGTCTGGAAGTACCTATCCTCTCGGGGGTAGTTTGGGAATTCCAAATCTTTCTACTGCATCATCAACACTACAAGGAAGCGGGAACTTAGATACAAAGCAGCCGAGAAGAGCGGTTGTTCCAAGTTACGATATATTTAACGATTTGAATCAAAATGGATTGCGTAATTGGGGTGGTTTACAAGATGTCGGTTTGAGCTTTGACCCGTCTCAACATACAATGCACGGAGGACAGAACCGTAATTTAACTAGCGGTAAGGTGGTTTTCTCTCGGGGGGTTGAAACTAGAACTCAACATAATGTGTCAAATGTTGGTCAACAACGTGACACTTATATTGGGGACAATTCATTGAGGGTCAAAGCCGAAACTCTTCATGATGAAAGCTCTCATAATACATTATATACCGAACAATATGGTCAAGATGATCTCCTAGCCGCAATCTTAAAGCAAGTAAGTTTTTGATGCAAGAACATGTCTATATAATATATGTACTTCAAGAACGTAAAACGACTCCAAAATACTAATCTTTAACTTTGTGATGTAACAGCAACATCAAGAAGTGGATGGGCAGCCGGAAAGCGAGTTTGGGTTTGACGCATATGCATTGGATGATCTGCCTGTGTGAATTAAAGATGTACTCTACGCTTCGATAGATGTACATCATTTCATATTCATGTACGTTGTGAATACTACAGCTCGAACACACGGTATGCAAAGGCATAACGTGTTGAAATTTTTGACTGCTTTAGGTAGCGTACAAAACCTGAACCCGTATTAACAAGCACACAAGTATGATTTCTAGGATTGTGAATTTGGTTTTTCTGCAAAAATGTCAAGATTTACTATAGTTCCTTTTTACTCAGTCTTGGAATAATACGGTGTTTTGTACATGTTATAAGGTTTTTAACCTAGATCGTATTTGTTCGGACTTATGGTCACTTGCATAGCAGTGAGTTCTTTTTCGGGTTATTTGTTTTGTTGAAGAGAGATCATGTACACATTTCCGTAGTTGCCGAAAATACTTTTGTCCTTGTTTTAGAACCATTAACGTCTTGTCAAAAAGTTCTTGATGCTAATATATTGTTTAATATTGTGTAAATGGAATACAAAACTGAATTTCGTGGAACAAATTACAATGGAAAGATACATACAGAAATAGAAAATATGAAGTAGAACGATAATTGGATTAGTGATGCTTGTGTTAAACACGGTTCCATTTAAAGCTGTTGAAGCAGCGTACTGTAAGAAATGATGAGCATTTGCTGAAACTGTAGAACTTTTTCTTGTATGTATGGATTGTATTCTTGAAGGTGCTTAACGAGAGATCACGTTTCTATATGAATATGTAATTAAGGTGTTGAAGTTAGTTGATTGCACTCATTAAATCCGTTGATGTCCCTGAACGGGTCTGCTATCGATATACCTTGACAATACTTCACACATGACTCTTCTGAACATGGTCAACTCCCCATCCCCATAGTCGTGTTCGTTATACTCGTGACCTCTAGCCTTGTTCTGCTAGAGCTCGTAGGTATAATGCCTTTTACAATTTATTTAAAGTGTCCGCACTTATCTCACACATGTGATGGTTTTGGCATATTTGTACGTCATAAGCTGGTCCATATCATTGTTATAGGAATTTTTTTATGAAAGTTTATGAACCCCAATCTCATTTAGTTTATACAATCAAGTTATCATATTGAACCCAAGGATGTACAGTCAAATGGGTTGAGTTTATTTTCCTATAAAATGATTAATTCAAGATCTTTAGTCTCACTTTAGTCAGTTGAGTTTCCTTTCGTATAAAATGATCCATTCAAGAGTTTTAGTCTTGTACCTTTTGACGTCTTGTAAAATAGTTACTCTCAGAACCACGTCCTATATGTTTGTCGTTGCAAAAAATATTTTGCCCTCGATTTAGAACCGTTCACGTCTTATGAGAAACGTTCGTGATGCTAATATCGTTAGCTCACTTTATTTAGTGAATGACATTATTATTCTCGAAGTATGTCCTTTAAAGATGTTAGATGTCGTTTTGAAATGTTACAAAGATGACATAACATGATGATGTTTTGTAATAATTTTTTGATGTAAATTGACGTATCTTTAAGGCATATAAATTGATTTTGTAAATTATATATCAAGCAATATGATTTTATCACATAAAAAAAATGTAACCTACCATAAATTTGAAAACCACAAGTGGTAACAAATGCATAGTAACAATCAATATTAATGTGCAGCAAATTTGATATTACAACATTTTCTATACAAATGAGTCTATACCATCTTTTACCTTCCCTTAAAAAAAATTAAACAATTCTACAAAAATCAATCTCCATTGATGATTAATACCACTAATGCTGCCTCCGAGCTGTAGCCAAGTTGGTTTCCTAATGTTGTTGCATCATCATCAAAACGATGATGAATCCAGCAACAACCGAAAACACAGAATTCGACAGTGGGCGGGAAGAACCACTCGTGGGAAGTACACTCGGAAGTGCACATTCTTCACCGTTAAAGAAAAATTTAGTAGGGAACCCATCACCAGCAGCCACATTTATCCCTGGTGTTAGTTTCTTCGTGAACGAGATCACCGACTGTTGTTTCCCTGGTACCCTCGGGTCTCTCTTTGGATTTTTACCATCAACTTCCCCAACTAAATAGTTAAGCCCAGGTAAACCTTGCATGAATATCGTGTTGTTGACACCATTAATCTCGAGACCAGTCCCGTTAAACGAATACGCTTTCTCGAACCCAGGTGCAGATTTGTCCATTTCCATAGCGACAAACCAGTCAGCAAAAGAAGTTTCATCCCAGTTAAAAAGAGTGATCCGGGCCGACCACCCTCCACGGTAGTCGGTAAGTAGGTGCCAATTGACACTGACCCCACAGTGGTCCCCACACGGCAACGGGTTTGGGACGCTTCGACGTTGAAGGCTCGCCCAAGCCGTCGAGAGTGCGGTTCGGTTATCAAATGGAACCAGAAGCGCTTGAGCCGGGAGAAACAGTGCAGGTGCAGTTGTACTACATGTTTGGGAATTTGTACCACTCGGGCAGCCACAAGCACAAGTAGGGCAGGGTACGATTGACTCGTTATAATAAGCAGAAAACGATACACAACATCTTGGGCTAGAACCTTTCGCTTGCGTGATATTGCAAACCACTTGCCAGCTGGAAACCGCAGTCGAACCAGGTAGTCCGCTAGGGTCTGGGAACTCGGTTGGGCTAACCCGAACTGGTGGGCCGCATTTGTAATCTGGGTTCAACCTGCCGCTGATTTTGAAATTTTGTGGTGGGTTGAGCTCTGACCGGTTCATATCTGGTGGCATTTTAAAGACGTTTAGATGGAACGCTGACTTTGACTTACTGGGGTCCATCGTCGGGGGCAAAATCGTCCCATTACGGCAACAAAACGGGATCATTCCTCGTTGGGTATTGTTGGTCATTTCTAACGGTAAATCGATTAACGTGGGCCGTCTTTCGCAATTTAAAACGGTTGAGAAATCTGTTTCCTTGTAGAACGCGCCTTGGGGGCCGAATATGCATTCAGTTGAATCACGAGTGTAAGGATACGCGCCTTTTATGTCGTTGATGAACTCGCCTCTCATCCAGTCCCAAGTTAGGTTCCAGTTATCGAGGCGGCCAAGTGCATTATGGTTCTCGATGGTTACCTCAGCCCAGTAGTTAGAGTCGTAGGTCCGGAAAACATCGTACATGATTGTGAGATCTCCTGTTTGGCGGGGAAGAAACTTGTCAGTTACAGTATCGTTGGTTACTGCATTAAGATCTTTCATACAGCAGACGTTCATAACTCGTGTCCCTGAAAGATTAAAAACCAACATGTTAAAGTCAAAGTCACAATTAAAGAAAAGATCTAGCAAGATTCAAGGAAGTCGATACGATTTAGTCAAAGGCACTAGTTATATACAAAATGAACGATTCAGAACAGGTTATTAACAAGTGAAAGTCAAATGAATGATCAACAACATATTTTTTTTATCAAGCATGGTACTGAACATGTTAAAGTCAAACAAACATTATGAAAGATCAAGCTAGATTTCTCCTTGGATCACAAAACATAATTCGGCAGATTCGAAATTATTTATAATCGAAAGAAAATGAACAATGATAAATCATGTAGAGAAAATGAAGATTGTGAATGAACTAAGAAAGAGACAAAGTCAAACACATAGTACTTAAAGACTCGGTTTTATCATTGCCGGTGCTATGAATGGTTCAAATTAGGTAAACCAACTTCTTTTCAGGGCTATTAACACCCAAATCAAAGATGATTGAACTATTCAAATAACATAAAATCCTAGTCAACCCTTTTTTGACTAAAGCAAATCAAACTGTCTCTAGATTCAAATAATTTGAGTTATTTATAGCTAACCACTATTAAAGCAAAATCTTAGAAGCAGAACCCAACTGAAGTAAGAATTGAACAAATCAAGAACAATCCTTGAAAGAACTGGTCACAATATTGAAATCCAAACAATGTTTTGAAGAAGTCAAAATATTTAATAGAATTACAAATACATCACACAATATCAAACCTAAAACTACACGTTTAAACCATTTCATATCATTCCTTGTAACTTCTAAATATTGATTATTTTGGGTATTATCAACCGGAAAAACATGTACTGCGTAACTTGTTGATGAAGCTGAACGGTATTTATAATGGTTTTAAAACGCAACGATTTTGAAAGTTGAATGATCAAATTAGGAATGAAGTGAAAGTATAGCAACGTCACTTTCAAAAGAACCCATTCTTATCAATATTATTACCAGTGATATCACATTATTAACAATTCTTGAGTGAAATGGTCAAACAATTAAGGTGAATGCAGCATCCCAAAAGTCAAAGTTAGCTCAACTTTCAGATATAGCAAACAAAAAGATTAAAGCAGCAAACTTTAGCAGAACCAATTTCAAGCAAAATCAGATCAATAAGTACATATCAAGTCATAATATTTCTTCAGATTAATATCAAATGATTTATTAAAAATCACAAGGCACGATATAAATTAAATGTGAAGCATTTAAAACAGAGTTCAATTCAAATAAATGTAAAATATATATCAAGTTGGTCATACAGTTAAAAACAATACACTATTTCCAAAAATCAAATCTTTTGAAAAATTTGAAAGTAAGTAAATCAAACCAACAACTTTCAAAGTAAAATTAAATCAACAAAAGCCCATCTTTATCTTCATACATAGTAGACTTCAAACTTAAAAATCAAACATTTTTCTTTTAAATTTTTAACTAAATAAATGACAACAAAAAGATCAAGAACCCATCTTTAAATTTAATAAAATAATAATTAAAAAAATAAAAATTTAAAAGAAAAGAAAAAAAATTGTACCTTGCATAGTAGGCTTAGGGCAAATAAACCCATCATTAACAAGAGAAATATTAGTAGGCATAGGAACACCGGGTGACCCGACTCCGAATTGAGTACCAACTAAATCAACCTGAACAGACATTTGATTCAAATCACCAGCAGTTTCAATAGCATTCTTAAGATCCGAACTTGGAAACCCAGCAAAAACAGTTCCATTACCAACCCGACCCGGTAAAGAAACCGACCCATCAGCAATCACAGCATTAGAAGCAGAAACCAAATACTCATCGTGTTGAAACCCAACGAAAACTCTCCAAGATTTAAGTTCATCAGCTGCTCTGTTCAAGATTTGTAAAGTGGATTCGAATCTGTAAGGTTGGGTTGATGGAGTGGTGGTTTCTGGTGGGAGTATAGATCCGTCTGTGTAGGTGTAGGATAAGAAGATTCCGTTGCAGGTGGCGTTTGGTGGTGGTGGTGGTGGTGACGGCGGTGTTTGGGCAGTGGCGATGGTGGTGAGAAGGAGGAGAGTGATGGTGAGGAGAGAGAAAGGGGGAGACATAATTTTTGAATTATATTTTTTGTGTTTTTTTGGAATGAGAAAAAAGAATATATAGATTTGAAAACAGGGGAATTGGACAAGAAAAGAGAAAAAACGCTGACACAGCTTTATACTAGCTGTATTAAAATCGGTGGTATTTTTCTGTATTATTTATAGTGGAATACTAAATTTTAAGTGATACGTATGCGTGTATGTTTGATTGATTATCTAATCTAACACTCTTATAAAAAGTTTACATATTTTCTTTACAAAGTTTAAAGTTTAAAGATGCAAAATTTTCAAATTACCCTTTTATTAACAAATTAAAACACTTTCCATCTTAGAATTATGAAAAGTCAAACATATCACAAAAATTGTTAGATGAACATACTACAATCGACAAAATGCCATAAATTTCACTGCATAGCGCGGGTGTCTGCTAGTTACTTTATAATTAGGTACAAATATTGTAATTTTACACATTTTAACCAAATGTCAATTTAAGCTAACAATACTATCGAGAAACTCATCATATAAGTGTTTGTTTAATTTTTGATTAATGTTGTTTGAGAAATTCATCATATAAGAGGTTGTTTAATTTTCGATTAACGTTGTTTGTATATGATATTCATGATGCATCTATATAGTATAACAAAATAATTAACATAAACTAGTAACTACAACTTACTTAAGAGTAAATTTTAATTTATCAAGAAAAGAAATTATTTAATTTCATTGTAAAATATGTAGGCTTATATTACTTCGTTGTTATTATTTGGTATATTTAATTATAAGGTTATATTTTTAAACATACTCTATTTTATTTTAAAAATATACATATTATTATTATAATCACTTAATCAGAGTTGGAAATAAAATAAAATAAAAATAAAGAACCTTAAAATTTAAGAGTTATTTGGTGATATAAAGCGAATTATGTGGGATTTTGAAATAAAATGTGAACGTTGGGGGTATGATGGTGACTTGTAATGGGTGGGCCGTTGGCTACACGCTTTAATACGACGAGTAACGACATCTTTTTTGAAATTGTCGTACGCAATCCTTTATTTTATGTTCTTATTATTTTATTTTATATTTTATTTTATTTTATTATATTTTTGAATAAGAGAAGCATAAGACGTATAATCTTTTGAATAAAACATATAAAATTGGGTGATTTATAGTAAACGTAATTGACCTAGTTTGTAAGGTGTGATAAATACCGTGTTTCTTTATTTCTCAGGTTAAATTTATATTTAAAATATTTAAGATGTGTAATTGACCTATTATATATACCTTTTCTTTGTTGTCCGTGTGAGGAAGAAAAAAAAGGTTGTTGCATAAACTCTTTGAATTAGCTAAATCAAAGCATCAATATAAGAAAGCCGACACTATTAACAAAGCGAAAGAACAAGGTAAAACATCAAAATATAGTAATAGATTAAAAGTGGTGTACTCATTCAACTTCTCTCATCTATAGTTATAGTTGTATATTATGTATTTAGATTAGATAGATCGATCGATAGTTGTGTGATTTTATATTTTGCTTTATTTAGAGTTTAAAAACTTGTCCACATTTTCTCATTTTATAAATTGAATTAACAATGTTGTTGTTGTGTGTATCCAAGTTTTTGAAACTTGTTATCGTACAAGTCCCGTTACACATGCTCAACAAGTAACCGGCTTACATCATTGTAATGTACAATACTTTGAATCATGATTAGTGGTGTATGGCTAATTTTTGATGGTGTACATATCATCACGATTTTCTGAAACTTAACTGATGTCGCATTATGTGCGAGCCAGCGTAACGGTTAGCATCTTTGCTAAGAATTTAATTTAGATCATTCGTTACGCACGTAGCAAGTTTCAAGTTCAATACATATAATAGTAATTTTAGAAATAAATTCTATAACAATTTTAAAAGTTTGATACATATTATAATACAATGTGTAATTAAATTAATTAAAAAGAAGTTAAGTATTAGAAATCAAATTAGACATTTGACTACCATATATATTAGATCATTCACCCGGTTAAAATATGACGGAAAGTTAACTTGCTTTTGAAGTAGTATAATTTTATGTTACATTTGACGGAATAGTCCATTCTAACCGTAAAGTTAACTTGCTTGAAATATACACATAAATTGCCATGTGTCGTGTACGTACAGTGACACCAATCAAGATTGGAAGCATAGTAGTTGACTATGACTACCATTTCAAAGCCGATACAATTTATGGCTATGCTATTCGTTGTTCATACGAGTCAGGTATCACACTAGTTGGTTATCAGTTTAGTTAGCACCCAAGCCCACCAGCGAGTAACTCACAGTGGTACATAGATACCTTTTCACGGTGTACAAATCTGCGTCTATTCTTTTTAGATACTTTAGCTTACGTTAACTTAGTAAATTAAATTGTTATGCAAATATCAGAAAACACAAATCATATAATAAGGCTTTTCAGGTTTTCGTTTTTTATCCAAAACATAAAACATTCTCTTTGATTATTCTAAAACAAAAAACGTGATACACATGCCTAATAAGTTAATTTACTCCTTTTGGAATAAGGTATATACACGATTCAAACAAATATCTCGTCATTGATTTTCTAACCCTATTTTTAAACTAATTTACTAACATTTAAATGGTCAAACGTCCATAGAAACAATTACAAAAATAAGGGTCATAACCCATTACATTTATATACATGTGTATAGTCCGATGAAATAGTAAAAAAGGAGGAACAGTAAGATCTCAAAGTTAACATACTTTTTAATTGAATGTCACTTTTAAACCTAAATCAATAATATTTAACGAGCCGTTTAAAAATAAAAATAATAATAATAATAATAATAATAAAATAATATATTGTGTGTATAAAATATAAAAATGTAGGATGGCCGTTGGAAATAAGCTTGGTTTTGAAAAGTCATTGGCGGAAAACCCGGTAAAGTTCCCATGTGCCATGTGGGGCCTACGTGCCACATTTCATAAAAAGCGACGTCAATAATTTCAAAGCACTTGTTTTGTGATAAATATAAGAATATGTTCTAATTTATAAATACATTTTACACCCTAAAAAATATAATGTTTAATTTTGCAAATAATTATAGAGGTAATACACCAGTTATTTATTACATCTAAAATAAAAAAATGTCAGTTAACAAAATATAATAAACTAATATGAATTTGTATATTATTTTGAGGTGCCAGAGTATTTTACTTGTTTACAAAGGAAAAAGGGACGAGGAATCAAGCGATCTACTTTATCATTATTTTCAAGTTTTAGTAACAAAAAACGGTCATCAATTTAAGATAAAACTACAATGTATGGTAGCTAGAATATAAATATAAATAAATAATAATAATAAATTATATAATATAATTGATAGTTAAATACTTAAATGTGCAATTAATAGACAATTTCTTTTTCTTATTTTTACAAGAAATGGCCACAGTAAAACGGACAATAGTAAAACTGGCAGCGTAAACCTTTCGCAACAGCAACGAGTCGGTAGGAAAACATATTTATAACTAGTCAATGTAACAGTAAAAAAAAACATATTAAATTCATAATTCATAAACAAATATCAAATATCATTCTTGTTTCCATAGATGATACACTAGCAAAAGTGATGCTGAGACTCCGTGCAAGAACAAATGTATGCAGAAAAAGTAGTAGAAAAAAAAACGAAAATGAAGAAAATTAAAGACTCCGTATATATTTGTAAACCCTCATTCAAACTACACAATATTACCTCCAACCACTCGAGGTAAAGACCAAACAATTTTCCCACAACTCGATAAATAAAGACCTCGGCCAACCCCTTCTTTATGTTGTAACCAACAGACCCACCTTTGCATCTCTTGAAGACAAGACTATGACTCCACCATTGTGTAACCTGAGATGCTCTGACCCTGACCCTGACCCGACGACTCAACCCGACCTGACCGGACTTGACCTTTGACGCAACCAATGCACTTCATCTTGCCCCATAAACCCTGCAATTTCAAACTAAGAGGCTTAGATAAATAAAGAATCATAGTTAAAGTTAACACAGTTCAATGTCTAAAGTAACCCTTAACAACATTAAGAATCTTATTGGCTAGACTTGCGACGTGTTTATTTTTTGACAATAAATTTGTAAACCGATTGACCTGTTTGAGATATAACAGAACCACACAAGCACAAATAAATCATTAGAGGGTCAAATGTACCACCTTTATAGTTAAACAGTTGCCTTTATTACTGTACATAGATGGAAAAACTGCCACAAAAAACGAAGCTAAAAACTGTAATCACCTTCAGCTGTTGAAATTGAATCCACCAGATGGAACTTGAACGTTGTTTCCACCAAAGTTAAAACCAGCCTGAGCACCATCATCGACAGTTTCATCTTCATCCTCCAACCAATATGTCTCAAGAATCTTAACAGCCTTCTCGTAAATTTCATTATTGTCATGACTTTGCAGATTCTCAATCTTTTCTAGCCCCTCGGCATCATCTATTAACTGGGCATAAATATTCACATCACCGGAGTTACCCGAAAGCTTCTCCACTTCCCCTACCTTAAGAATGTTCTCAAGCCCTTCTAGAGAGACAGTCACGATCCTTGGATCAGGACATACAAGGAGATCACACAAGGGTTTGATACACCCTTGACTCACCAAATACCTATGAATCATGGTACATTCGGATGTTTAAATATAAATAATTATATTAATGGAGGTATAATTTGGTGAATATGTAAGAAGGGAACTTACTTAATTTGCTCATTGGTACCACCAGAAGTGGCATTTGATATTGCCCATGCGGCCTCTTTTTTAATATCAAATTCAGCTGTCTGGAGTAGATTGACTAGGGGTGCAATTAAACCAGCCTCAATCACAATCTGTACGTTAAAAGGAGGAAATCAAATCGTTACAAAAACATAAAAGTCGTGCTGGTGTCAGAAGGTTGCACTCTTTGTTTATGGTGTCAAAATGGGCAAGTCATGTGACAGAAACCTCTAAAAGTTAATGGGTCACAGCCCTTCCGATTTCAGAGATCAGGGGGTTTGCAAAAGAAAACAAAAGTGTGTTACCTGTATTTGTTCCTTGTTTCCAGCAGTGATGTTCGAGATAGTCCAGCAGGCCTCTTTCTTAATGCTCTTCTTGTGGTTATGGGTTAGCAAGCTCAGCAGGCATGGAAGTGCACCACGCTCGATAATATGCTATCAAATGGAAAATTAGCACACTTCAATTATAGATCTCGCTTATATACAAACTTAAGTTGACGTAAAAGCAATTGACATGTAGCAACAAAAATTAAAGTTTGAAACCTTAATACACAAAACCTCGCAAGATCATACCTGAGTTTGGAGATCATCGCCTGTCACAATATTCCCAACAGTTCGAAGCGCAGGGATGAGTACCGAAGGAGAAGGATGACTGAACAGGCCACAAAAGTTGGTCAACGATCAAAATCAATTTAAACAAGAATATAAAACAGAAAGATAACGCAATAATCCGCAACTCACAGGAGAAGCTCAACAAGGCGTTGGCAGACACCAGCATCAATCACAGCTTGAATTTTGTCATTTGTACCATCAGACAGATAAGAAAGAGCCCAGCATGCATCTGTCAACACCTCTTCATCATTTGAATGAACAAGTCGCTCAAGGGCTGGAAGAGCTGGCCTTGTCTGCAATTCAAAAGGTTTCAGTACCTCATAATAGGATAAAAATTTAGAAATAAAATGATGATACGATAACTAGTAAATAACCTGCTCAAATGGAGGCTGCGGCTTCCCTCGACAAAAGTTTGATAATGTCCATGTGGCATTCCTGAGCATGGAAAGCTTCGCGTGCTCATTTAGCTGAGAAAGCAAGGGAATCAAAGCACCTTGACCAAGGACGAGATCACGGCATCTGGGAGAATCACCTGCAACGTTTCCCAATGCCCAAACAGCCTGCAACATAGAGATTGTCAAATCGAAAAATCTAAACACCCCTTGGAAGATTATCTCTACTAATACGATTAAATTGCAGCATTCAGGTGTTACCTGCTCGCGCACATCATCACTTGGAGAAGCTAAGAGCTTGACAAAAATTGGGACCGCCCCATGATCAATTACGACCTTTGTGTTCTCAGAAGTTCCTGATGCAATATTTGTAAGTGCCCATGCAGCCTCAAACTGTTGCACAATGAAAGGTGATGTTAGAAACAAATATACAAAGAATAATAGAGGCATCAAGTAGTAGTACCTGAAGCTGTGGAAAATCTTCCCTCATTAGGAACTCGACAAAACGAGGCACAACCCCAGATTGTATAACCTCCTCAATCGGTGGGCTCCGCTCTGTGAAAGGAGAAGTTTAGCTAATTAGATCTACATACAGAATATTACTTCTTACAAGCTTATATGTAAGTTATACCTATGGAAAGCAATTTACGAAACTGAGTAGTTGCCTCCAGCTGCATATTATTATCATTGGAGTATACACCCGCAACCATAGAGGGAAGACTCTCTAACTGCAATTCAATCAGAACCATTTAACAATTCAAGTAAGTGAGAAATGTATGAAAATTAATTATAAAGCAACAACCACTTTAAATCCTAATTCAACTCGAAGAACCTACTTCATAACCAGAAACAGACACACTGTCAAAACTTGCAAATCTTGACACTAACTTGTTCAGTCACATAAGTCATAATGTGACCATATTTTACTATCCTGAAGACTGATGTTAAGGGGTTGTATGTTCTTCATGATAAGGTCAGAAGGTGAGTGAAAACGTAGAAGATAAGCAAATGATACATCCTTCAAAGTATTTATAAACACAATCAGACCTTATAATCATATAAACTTGACAAAACAAACAAAAACGTAGTTCAAGTGAGTCAACCGAGTTGATGACCACCTACTTTAGCCAGCCTAATTATGAAGTTACAAAAAATAAACACACTTAAAAACTAGTTAAACACCACAGCACATGTGCACCTGATACAACAAATATTATTTCCGCTTAGTAGTATACTGTATAGTGGTGTTAGTGGTCATGTAATAGCTCATAAATCATGAACCTTCATTAACACATTACAAATTTACAAGCCCAAACCTAGTTGACAATCCTTAAATTTATTCAATGTAATCAACTAAAAAATCACACAAAAGTGCCAAATCATATGCATCTGATAAAATAATTTATTAAACCAGGTCTATGTGTGTGAAAAACATAAAAGTTTGAAACTTCTTTCAATAGCAGACACAACAAAAGCCCTAAAGCTAGTTAATTACCTTATTATCATATCCAATTATATCTAATCATACATATAAATCGAAATAGAGGTCCTAATTACTCATAATTACTTAATTACTTATACACAAATGTTAACGGATACATGAATACATCAAATCATATGCAACTAATCAAACAAATTTACCAACTATATCAAATAAGAAATCAACTCGAAATAAATCAAAAACCGACCTTTTTCTCAACAGTTGAGGTTTGAACCGGAACACCAGTAACCAACGGTTGTGCTGACGAAAGCACTTGACGCTTTTTCAGCAAGTTCTCCTCTCTCTTATTCTTACGGATCTCAACCATATTATCCTCCCTACGCCGCCGTCCTTCATCCGCATCGACGGCCACCTTGTAACGGTTCCGGCGAACCTCCGTCCTTGCGCTCGGTCTCAGAGACATGATTAATTGATTGGTAATTGATTGATTGCTAATTAATGTCAGTGAGCACAAATATGAAACCCTAGAAATGCAAATACATACAAACAACAGAAATTGATCAATAAAAACTGGAAGCGATACACTGTGATGTAATTAGTGTGAAATTTTATACAAATCGATTGAAAAAGTTGGTTGATTTACGGAAGATCTAAAACGTACCTGAAGAGACTTCGAAGAGAGAAGAGGGAGGATCGAAATGTAGCGAAGATTTAAACTTTAAACGGAAAATTTAATTAATTAATTATTAATATTAATATTAATTTTAAAATAATAATAATTCATATTCATATTCATATATACCATAAAAAAATAGAAAATGACGTTAGCTGTTTAATGATTTGATGTTCAGGTCCTTGTAGTTTGCTAATTATTCAATTTCAATAATAATTCAATTAACAAGTTCAACTACAAATACAGATGTTCAACTACCATTCACATTATTACGAAATCATCTTTATTTCTATATGCATCACATATACTGTTTGATCTTTGCAAAACATATAGAAGTATACACTATACACTTATGCATGCAAATGTTTGAAAGTTGGAATTAGAACATTAGGTCTCGTTTGATTTTCAGAATTCGTAGAAATTTAATAAAATCGAAATATGAATTCGATTCCATATCACATTTGGTAGGGAGAATAGAATTCATATTACAGTGCATTGTGTTTGTTCCGTAGAATTACATGAAATTGAAATCCTCTGAATCCAATTAGATAAAGAAATTCAAATTCCTTAACATATTGAATGGAATATTCCATTGAAATTCAGAGTGATGATAAAAAGATTTCTTTTATAAATCTTTTTTGTTAATACTCTTATTAATATTATTAACTGATATTATTTTAAAGTTATATTATATAAAATACAAAACTATATCATACTAACATTTTAGTAAAAATGATATATTTTAACCTTTTATTATTTATATTTTTTTATCATTTTCATAATTATATATAATTAATCATATACCTAAATTAATTCAACATTTAATGTTGTTTTACTATAAATATTAATTATTCCTATATATAGAAACATAATAACTATTTATTTTTTTATAATAAATAATTGTTTGATATTATTTTATTATATATTTTAGTTAATTATACATTGACATTAAACCTATTTTACTAACTTATGTATTTATGTTATTATTATAAATTTGAATTTATTTTATTTCCTGCTAATTAATCTTGACAATTTCTAGCTCATTTAAATTTCAGATTCTAATTTATTCCTTCGTATTTAAATTTCTGTGATAAATTTCTTTAAAAGCATTGTACGGATCAAACGGGACTTTAAAATTTACCTTTACATCTTTGAGGAATGGTGTTATGTTGATATCTAAATAGTTTGAAGGGTTGAGCTTGTTCAAGTAGAAAGTACGTAATTGAATAGGCAAATGCTAGTTAAATACAAGGTCCAGATAATAATAATAATAATAATAATAATATATAATAATAATAATAAATCAAATCAATTGACATTGTTTAATTAGGTATTTACTGATGTACCCCGACATAGATTCGAATTTGAAAATTTCGCAACCACTTGAAACTTGAAAGTACGGTCGATGCCAGTGCAATGCTAACCTTTGCCACCTAATCATTGTAAAATGACAAGATCTAGCCCTTTTTATAACAGGTCACGTATCTATATCTACACATTATCGTAAAAAGATTATGATTCCACATGGAAAAAATGAAATTGTTAATGCTGTCTAGAGCACCTAGTTTGGAAGAAAAAAACAATGAAGTAATTGATACTATAAAATAGTAAATATTATTGATTATTGATTGAATTCAAAGATATTACAATGGGTCTGGATTTATAGATTTGATTAAACTCAATGACTATAAAACTTAATACTAATATAAATGGAAAACTAATACTAATATGAAACTAATAGGTACTAAATAAGCAGTGATAAAGTACGGACGTAAGAATATTTTTTTGCGGGGAATGGCTGACTATGATAGTCAACCATGAGACACGGCGACGACGACAAGCTGACGATCGAAGAATTATTCTTTAATCAGTTTCTTTCTAAAACCTTACTTCTTATACCATGTAAAATAAAGAAAACACATGAGGTATTTGTGTTACATTAATCAATATTTATAATACAATTATATAAGAAATCTTAAAACCCGAATTGACCCTAGATTATCTATACAATCGGGATAAGTAATCCTAACTTAACCTAAACTATATTCTTATACTGTAATAGATATTGTTAATTTGTGATTGATGTAAAGTTTAAAATTTTGTAAGAACATATATGATAAAGTGTTCTTTTTAAACTTCTTTGGGTAAAAAAGCATTGAAGGAAAAACTTTTTAAGTAAAGATTTATTGTTAGTTTACGGATATAAAAGCTTTTTTACATTGGAGATAAAAAAATTTCAAACTTTTTTATCCTTAAAATGAGATGAAATGAAGAAAATATTTTCTTCAAAGCTTTTTTTTTCCCATATCTTTTCTTCATTGTGAATGTTTTACGAAAATAGCTCTTAGCACCTATCTTATAGGAATGTCCTTCGTTGATACTTGAATCAAATCCTCTAAGAACGATTAACCCTATTCTAGACCAAAACTATACTAAATGTGAAGACCGAGGACTGGTTCATATAACAACAATTTAGTTCAGGCCGGTTCAACAATCGGTCCATTTAGTTCAGCAAACAAATTAACATGAAGAATTACCTTGCAATACTTGTGATTCTTAAAAATCTAATCTAAATAATAACTTACAAATAACAGTTTTACTCCAATAGACTACGCTCTTTAAAAAGTTTAATTCAATGGCCATACATCCATACATATATGCAATGTTTTAAAAACCGGTTTTTTGATCGGACCGGTCATCTCATCGGTTCCGGTCGAACCGGCTGGTCGAACCGATTGTTGACTTTTTGACTTTTTTACTATTTTTAATTTTTTTCAAAATTGATTGAGGGTTAATGTTTAATTACACTTCATATTGACTTTAAATTTTATGAATTTGAAATTTGAAACAATATATGAGTGGTTAAAGTACATCTAAAAGTAAAAATAAAATATAATTTAACAAAATTGAAAGTCAAGGAAGCCAATTTTTTTTAAAAAAAAAAATGGAACAATCAAAGTTTACGAGTGAAAAATGTGAACTTTCAAAGTTTACCAAAAAAAAAAAGTCAATTTGGTCAAAAACCGGTCAAACCGCCCGAAAACCGGTCAAACCGCTGGTTCTTGACTTGGTCAACTTTGCCTGAAAACCGGTTTATTTTGAACCGGAAAACCTCCAAATCCCGGTTCGACTACCGGACCGATCGAACTGGTTTTTGAAACACTGCATATATACATACATACATACATACATACATACATTCACGTAATAATATCTAATAAAAACTCCTATTAAAGACAATAATTTGAACATTCAGATTCTATTAACAAAATCAATATTTTTCCTAGCTTTCCTTTACTATTATGTCTAGTTCTTTTAAATTTTAACATAATATTTGTATTTTTCTATTTCTCAACTAGTGCTAAAACCCGTGTGATGCACGGCAGTATGATATTGTTTATTTATTGGGTTAATGTATATGTTTAGTTTTTTTGTAGTTTCCCTATCTGTGTCAACAACAGTTACGTACTTTTGTTTATTAAATTTCAAATTTATTTATTTTAGAAATTATGTATTTATAGCACATACAATACAACTTACCCTACTGCTCCCGAAATTGTTGTTGCTGCTTTCATTATGTATTATATATATATATATTATAGTTACATATTATGTATTATATATTTACTTTTTTTATTTTTATTTTATTTTTAATTTTTTTAGAGGAAGATTTCTAATTTTGTTAAGTTATAAAGAAAATTTAATATCATTTAATGGTAATTAATTAAATTAAATTAATTTTAAATTTTAAATAATTCCACATAAAATTTAATGACATGGCATATTAAATGTGAAAAAATTTAAGAAATGACACATATGAATTTTGTATACTTGTCAAAATTTTATTGGTGTCACATAAGCATGATTAGACATCCTTATATCCACCTTTAGATATAATAAGGATGGTTATTACTAAACATACTAGTTTAATAAAGGGAATACTTTTTTTGGAGCAGTCACAATCATTAATAACCTCAATGCACTAGCAAAAGCTAGACCCAAAATCAAAACATTTACACACTTGTTAATGGATATTGCATCCAAGAGTTCCAACTAAATTAAGTAAATTTAGTTATTACATTAAGATTGAGCCTTTTCAATATTTTATCATTGTACCATGTTGACCAATGATATCTTTAGGTGAGTATGATTTCAGACACATGAATTAATCAATCACATCTATCATTTTTTGTTAATATATTTACACTAATAGTTGGTCAACCCTCGAACCTCCTAAAACTAAATACATTTGGTCAAACTCTTAATACTTTTATGTCTATTAGCAAGCTCTCGTTCGTCTATTTTACTACATTTGCATTGTACATGTACGATGCAGCAAAGTGATAACGATGAGAGTTACAAGTTTTTGTGTTTGTTTTAATAGTGTAATAATAAATAAATAAATAAATGTGTTTTGTGTGACTTGTTTGAACCTTTGTATATAGAGGGAAAAAAGAGATATTTAATATTTAATTGTATAAGGTAAGAGTTTTAAGTGTATGACCAACTTTTAAACAAACATTTCAAAATCTATCGTTGCCACCATCATCTTCCACTACCATCGTACCACTCAGGGGCGGAGTTAGAGTGGGAGCAGCGGGGGCAGCTGCGTCCACAAAAAATTTGAAATTACGTAAAAAGAAAAACAAAATTAAAGTATTAATAACATTTTTAAATTTTTACCCCCACAAAACTATATAAAAAAATAAAATAATTTTTTTTGTCTCCTCCATTTAAATTTTCTAGCTCCACCTCTTATATCACTGTCTTGCACGGATCACAGTACAAAGGTTAGTTGTCTACAGAAGCGGCTCAAGGTTTTACGGGGTCTAAAGCGAACCCTAAAATATGAGGCCTTATTGATTTTGATATAATTACGATTTTTCTATCATATTTTGTTGCAAATTCAATAAAATTTGTTCGATAACACGAGATCTATTTTTCAAAAAGTCAGTCCATCTATTTCTTTGTGATATAGTACGTAGACTTTATAAGTTTGTTACTAAATTAGTATGTATATATGACAAAAAAGGGAAAATAAATTCTATTAAAACTAATTGTTATTTAAAAAAAAATCATATCTAATCTTTTACTTATATAAATATAAAGTTTTGGAGTTTTGAAAGGAATCAAGTTATCAACTAATTATTGATTTAGGGATTTACATTATTTCACTCTTAATTTATATAAAGGTTTGATCGAAGTTTTTAGCTTGTAATAGAAATTGCAACAATATTTTCATGTGTAACCTATGAATAGTTTACTAAATTTAGTTGTATTGATATCATATATGTCTTGCTTTCATCTTCAAAAACATTACATGATATACTCAATACTGAGTTTTATGTGACACTTAACAACTATATACTAAGTAAAAGATTATATTAAACTCACTATGCAATTCAAAATAAGTCATCCACTAAATCGAGTCATATTTGAGATGATTGAGTTGATTATCTGAGCAATACGATAAATGATCATGTGTGGAAATATGATTGGGGAATTTGATCGCGATATACAAAGATTATGAGAAAATCACCTTGCTAATAGCTAATTTAAAACAAATATTGAAATTAAAGACACAAAAAATAGAACATCGAAAACTTTTAGACGAAATCACTTATAACTAAGTGACAAAAAGTAAGACTAGTCACTTTTTCACATAAAATTAGCTTAATATCATAGACTTGAACTCTTTTGAGGCCTTTCAATGTTGTTTTTTTACATATAGTGAATCTAATCTCTTTGACATTAAATTATTTTCAGCCTTGAAGGCTAAAATATCTTGAAGATCATCGTAGTTTTTAAATATCTAATACATGACATCAAAATTTTAGGGCCTTATGAAATCGGGGGCCTAAAGCGCTTGCTTCAGTGGCTTTACCCTTGAGTCACCCCTGGTTGTCTATTGAAAATGTTATCTTATAATAATAGAAAACTCTTTTCAGTAGATCTAATTTTAATAGTTAAATCTTTCTTTAAATCTTTTTGAATAAAAGAAAATGGAAATTTTCTACAATCGCAGAGTATGAATTTTTCTACCATAAGCTTTAGTAATTTGACCTTTTGATAGTTTGAGCGGAAAACCGATGGTCAAAATGTTTGTCGAAAAAAAAAAGATGATGATTTATTAAGTGATTTGAGAATCAATTATATTCGATCATCAGAATGTTTTTTGAAAAAGAAATAGGCGTGGTTGATATTTTATCGATCAATATCGATTATAAGACTACTTCCATTCACAACCAAAACCAACCCAATTATCCATTAAAATATTAATTTCTCTCTCTTCCACATATCCAACCCAACTAAACCCAACTTTACACTCCCATTAGCAACCGAACTTAAACCTTTTTTTTATTAAACAATTAAGGTTTATTATTGTTGTTGGTACATTTAGAGTGTCTGTCATTTGGTCTAGGTTATCGAGTTGTAATAATTAGTCTAGTTTTTGTTACTAGCGACATTGGCAATATCGCATAAGCGATATCACCAATATCGCATGTGCGATATCACCAATATCGCTAAACTGGCTAATTAGTTAAGTATAAATACGTTTAGGGTTTCAGTTTTTGGTCATGACTTGACATACGAATTTAGCAGATGTGTTTATTTTTCTCTGGCATTGTTTTGTAATTCACATCTGATTTGATTTGATAAATATATTATTGTGATTACTTTTTTTGAATTTGTCATTTAAACGTACTTTGATTTGCTTTAGTATTCCGCGCTCTAGCATTTGCTTGATTGATTCATTGTCAAAAGGTCTGTCCTTTAACGGTCCTACAAGTGGTATCAGAGCCAATAATCATTGGATTAGTGGTTTATTGAATCAATATTCGTACGTGTTAAAATCTTTTAAACGAGTTTTACGATAAACAAATCGTTTATCAGTCTTAAAAGCATTTTATTCTGTATTTTTAGTGATATCTGGTGTTGTGTTCATCAGTTTTAAACCTTATTTTTGTTTGATTCGTAAAAAATATTTTTTTTAAGGTTTACAGCCGTTTTAGCGATATTGATAGCGATATTACCATCAATATCGCCATTAGGGTTTTAGCGACATTGTTACTTCTGTGCTCATTAATTTGAGCGATATCATTAGCGATATTACCTTGATATCGCCTAAATTGATTTTAGCGATATTGTCCCAATATCGCTTGATTGATTTTAGCGATATTATCCCAATATCGCCCTTTGGTATCTGATTTTGATTTGTGCTTTAACTAGCGACATTGATAGCGATTTTACCAATATCGCCCTATCAATTTAGCCTGCGATATTGTCAATATCGCTTTGTGATTTTAAATCAGAATTTTTATTCTAAGACAAAACTTTCTTTAGTTCAAAATGTCGACCTTACAAGCTGTGAATGCCATGCTAAAACACAATGCTGAAGTTGGTTCTGCTAATAAACCTCCATTTTTTGCTCCAGGAATGGAATACTCTGAATGGAGAGGGAGGTTCCTATCGTTTGTAGCGTTTACTGATCCAGAAATGGAAATTCCTTTACTCGAACGATATGTTAGACCAGTTTCGAGTGGAGAACATGTAGGTATTCCTCCACCAAAACCAATTCGTTCAATATCGGTTGAAGAACGAAAAGCATGGGAGTATGAGAGAAAGGCTCACTCTGCCATCACTATGGCACTACCTGCTGATGCAATGAAAATGTTTAAACAACATGACATTGCCTATGATTTATGGAATGGAATAGCTGAACGGTGTGGAGGAACCACTGAGTATAAACAGAGCAAACTGGAACTTGTGAAGAAACAGTACGATCTGTTTGACATCCAAAAGAATGAAACAGTTAAAGATCTGTTTTGTAGATATTCACGCCTTGTGAATGAATTAAAAGAAGGAGGGTATAAATTTAGTACCATTGAGGTTAATAAGAAACTCTTAAATGCCCTTCCTTCTCACTGGGAAACTCGTGTGCTGATGATGGAAAATGATCCAGATGTGCTGGCAATGACTCTAGATCAACTCATTGGAAAATTGGAGACCTGTGCATTGGATATTCAAAAGAAAAGCACAAGATCTGGTTCCTTACTTCCTGACAATAGTAATTTTGGATATGGTAGTACAACACTTTTATCTAGACCGTCTACCTCTGCATCTAAGTCAAACTATTCTTAGGGAAATCATTCTGCTGGAACATTCTCTTCGTTTCCACCTCAACCATCCTCTTCTGCCATTGCTTCTCAAAATGAGCATGCAGTTATTTTCAACGCATTCTTATCATCTTATGATGATTTCCTTTCAAAGAGGATTAGCTCGATAGATCTTACCGATGAGGATTTTGCCCAAGTGGATCCTGACGAGCTAGAGAGGGTTGACCTCCGTTGGAACATGGCTATGCTCACAAGAAGGACGAAGACATACTTGAAGAGAACTGGAAAGAGATCTCTTGAAGATGTTACTGATAAAACGAGTATGGGTTTTGACAAATCAAAGATCAGATGTTATAAATGTCAAAACCTAGGCCATTTCGCAAGAGAATGTGAGAAGGGTAGACAACCCTCGACGGGTTTCACAAGACCTTCTGCCTTCAAGAAGGACAATGAAGTTGCCAAGGCTGCTATAATGTTGGAAGATGAAGAAGCCTATGACTTCTCGGCCATGGATGATCAAGATAATATAGCACTGATGGCAGATGTTGAGAATCAGGTAGAATGTGATTCATTTAACTGTGAAACCTGTATTAAATTAACTGGTAAAATTAACAGGTATATAGTAGATAATGATCGTTTGAATACAGATTTAACAAATCTTGTTCAAGCGAACAGAGTTTTAAAAGACAATGAAAAGGTTTTTGAAATAAGTCAAAAAACACTTATCGATGAGAAGAAAGATCTAAAAGCTATGATTTACAATAAACAAGATGAAATCGATAGCTATTTAAAATTGATTGTTCATCTTAAAAAAGATCTTGCTTCTGCTCAAGCCGATAACCTTGATTTAAAAAGAAAACTGACAAACATTTGAACATCTACTATGGTCTTTTCTGACATCCTTCAAAGTCAGAGGACTGATACAAAAAGCAAGGCTGGCCTTGGTTATCACAACCATCCTCCTCCTTCAAACTTGAATCAGCCTATTCTGTCAAAGGATGAAATTAAAGATTTTGTGCCTTCTGTTCTCCAGAAGGATACAATTCTAGTGGTTGAACCAGTTATTAAGCCTATATCTGAAGAGGCTGCTGATGTCAAGCGACCTGAGTCGCTTAAAGTTCCAACTTTAAACAAAAGGAAGGCTGAGCTTATTAAGCCTATTATGTTTGTGCCTTCAACAACTGTTGAAGAGGTGGTGGAAGTGGAAGATGTAACTCACGAGGTTACAAAGAAAGTTGAGAAAAATAATAGTAAACCTGAAAATTTAATCCTTACTATCGAAGATAGAGGACAAATTTTTACTAAAAAACACTCAACTACTAAGGATTTAAAAATGAAACAGGTAGAGAATATTAAAAATCATAATGTTTCAATTAAAAATCCTTCATCTAAGGTTATCTCAACTATCAATACAGTTACTCCATCATGTTCACATAAGTGTTCATGTGCGGTAAATGTACCTGATATCAAAACTCGTAGGTCACCTCTTTCACCTAAACCACTATCGAGTGATGATAAGACCTTCAGAGAGAGAAGATCTTGTTTTTACTGTAAGAAGTAAGGTCATCTCATTAATCAATGCCCTATGCTTGCTAAGAAATGGGCATCACGACATGATCCAGGTCATTTCAAAAATAGAAATTTTCAAAAATTAAAACAGCCTGGATTATCTCGTAGTGTCCCAGTTTCAAAAGTTAATGACATCACTCCTACTCAACCGATAGCTAGAAAGGTTGATGTTATTAAAAAGCAATTTATTGTTCCTGAGAAAGTTTGGAAAAAGAAAAAGGAACAGGTTTTAGTTTCTTCTAAAATTATCACATCAGTAAATGAGAATGATTTACTGAAAAACAAAGTATTAACTGATGTGATAATAATAGATGAAGTTTCAGGAGAACCCAAGTCTATCAAGGCTTGGGTCTCCATTTCAAACTAACATTTTTTTGTTGTTGTGTTGTGACAGTCAAAAGTGCAAAACAGCAAATGGTACGTAGATAGTGGCTGTTCACGACATATGACAGGCAATGTCTCCCTGCTTACAGATGTTAAACCACACAATGGAGGACATGTTGCCTTTGCTGGTGATACTGGAGGAACGATAACTGGATTAGGAACACTCACTAATGGACAAGTGAGCTTTGAGAATGTGAACTATGTTGAGGAGCTGAAACACAATTTGATTAGTGTCTCACAAGTTTGCGACAAGAAGTTTACTGCAGCATTCACAGATCTAGAATGTTTGATATTGAAGCCGGGATTTATAATTCCCGATGAATGGATTCTTATTAGAGCTCCAAGAGTGAAGAACTCTTACATTTTGGATATGAGGACAGTTGAAACTAAGGAACATACTTGTTTATTATCCAAAGCTTCTTCTAAGGATTCATTATTGTGGCACAGAAGAATGGGTCATATTCATTTCAAGAAAATGAATTATCTGGTAAAACACGATCTAGTGGAGGGGATTCCTAAGCAATCTTTTGCTTTGGAAGATGATTGCGTTTCATGCTTAAAAGGAAAACAGCACAAGAAGTTTCACAAGTCTAAGCAAGTTAATTCCATTGAATCTCCATTGGAATTACTTCATATGGACTTGTTTGGACCCGTTAGTACGAGGAGTATTGGAGGCAAATCTTACTGCCTAGTAGTTACTGATGACTACTCTCGTTTCTCGTGGGTTTACTTCTTGCGATTAAAAGATGAAACACCAGATATATTGACCTATCTTTTCGATAGACTTGAAAACCTGTGCAATTTGAGGATTAAGAAGATACGTAGTGACAATGGAACGGAATTCAAGAATAAACTTCTTGAACTATACTGTCTACGTAAAGGGATTGTTCATCAATTTAGTGCTGCCAGAACTCCACAACAGAATGGGGTTGCCGAGAGAAAGAATAGAACGATCATTGAAACAGCTCGGACTATGCTTTCAGACTCTCATTTACCAATAACTTTCTGGGCTGAAGCAGTTAACACGGCGTGTTATGTATTAAACCGTGTTTTGATGAATAAACGGAAAAACAAAACTTGTTATGAGTTATTCAATAACCGAAACTAAACCTAAAATTTTTAGAACCTTTTGGATGTCCTTGCACCATTTTAATTACAAAAGATAAGATTTCTAAATTCGGTGAAAAGGCATTTGATGGGTTATTTCTAGGGTTTTCGGTTAATTCTCCTAACAAGAGGGTCTTCAATAAGGAAACGGGAAAAATTGAGGAACATTTTGAAGTAAAATGTTTAAAGTACACGGAGATTCCAAAAGGAAAAGGTCCGGATTGGTTGTTTGAGTACGATTCTCTATTTAACTCATTCCACCTTCCAATTTTTGATGAAGTAGATGAAGCTGTAACGCTTCTTCATGGATTACATCTTAATCCTGATATCTCTTCACCATCACCTTCTTCCTCTGCTGTTAACACTGTTTCTTCATCACCCTTGCCCGCTGCTGTTCCTGAGAGTTCTTCTGCTGATCAACAAACTGATGCCTCTCCTGCTACTGTTGATGCTGTGGATGACTCTCCTCCTGTAATTGAAGAAGAACCTTTTGCTCAAGAGGTTGAGCTAAATAATCTGGAAACAAACCTCACACCAGACTTAATACCCATTACTCGCATTCATCAGAACCATCCTACTAACAATATTATTGGAGATTTGAATGCAGGTGTTTTAACACGAAGCAAAGCGGCTGAAGTTTCATCAACGATCGATCTTTCGGATGAAACATCTGAAGATCCTTGTTTGAAGGCTGACATAGAAGAATGCTTTTTATCTCAAATTGAGCCAACAAAGATCGATGCGGCTCTAAAGGATTCACACTGGGTATCTGCAATGCAAGAAGAGTTGCAGCAATTTGTAAAATTGCAAGTCTGGACTCTTGTACCACTCCCTAAAGGTGTACACCCTATTGGAACACGCTGGGTGTTTCGTGTCAAACGTGATGATAGGGGAGTGGTAATCAGAAATAAGGCTAGGCTTGTTGTCCAAGGCTATACACAACAAGAAGGATTAGACTATGATGAAGTTTTTGCACCTGTTGCAAGAATGGAATCAATCCGTATTTTCCTAGCCTATGCAACATTTAAGGGGTTTCGCGTCTATCAGCTGGACGTGAAGAGTGCGTTTCTATATGGAAAGGTTGCTGAAGAAATATATGTTCGTCAGCCACCTGGTTTTGAAGATTCAGTCAACCCAGATTACGTGTGCAAGCTGGATAAAGCTCTTTACGGTCTACATCAAGCTCCGCGTGCGTGGTATGAACGGTTGGCAACGCACTTAATCAAGAATGGTTTTGAACGTGGTCAAATTGACAGCACTTTGTTCATCAAGAGAACTGAAAAGAGTCAGCTACTAGTTCAAATCTATGTAGATAATATTATTTTTGGTTCGACTGATGAATCTTTGTGTCGTCATTTTGAAAAAATTATGAAGTCTGAATTCGAAATGAGTGCTATGGGGGAGTTGAAGTACTTTTTGGGTGTTCAAGTTGATCAATATCCGACGGGCACCTATATTCATCAATCTAAGTATGTCAACGATATGTTGACTCGCTATAACTTACTTGCTTGTAAAGAGTATGGCTCTCCCATTCCCATTAACCATAATCTTGGACCCGATCCCGAAGAGGAAGTTTGTGACGAAAAGCTATATCGGTCGATGATTGGCTCGTTAATGTATCTTACTGCATCTCGACCCGATATAGTGTTTGCTGTGTCGTTGTGTTCTCGATATCAGTCGCAACCAACGGTTTCTCACTTAAAAGCGGTCAAACGAATATTTGGATATCTCAAACATCGACCTACTCTAGGTCTATGGTATCCAACTGAGAAGTCATTTGCTCTCACAGCATATACAGATTCTGACTATGGTGGTTGCAGCATTGATAAGAAGTCTACTTCATGAGGATGCCAGTTTCTCGGTTCACGATTAGTGTCGTGGCAATGCAAGAAGCAAACGACAGTTTCCACTTCCACAGCGGAGGCTGAATATATTGCTGCTGCCAGCTGCTGTTCACAAATTTTGTGGATTCAGCACCAACTTCGTGATTATGGTTTACTCTTGACTATGACTCCATTATTCATTGATAATACTGCTGCAATATGCATAACTAAAAATCCCGTACAACATTCTAAAACCAAACACATAGAAATTAGGTTTCATTTTATACGGGATTGCTATGAGAAACACTTGATTGACCTTGTCCAAATTGAAACTGAAAAGCAAAATGCTGATTTGTTTACCAAGGCTTTCTCTAGAACTAGGTTTGACCAACTGATTGACATGATTGGGTTGCGCTTCTTTCAGGACAAACAGTAAACTGTGACAAAACTTTTCTGTTGATTATTTCTTTAATTCTTCATACAGCTGTTCATTGGCAATAGCCACTCTTTATGTTTGTTAACATTAAAGAAAAGCATTATTGCAACATTTATAACAGACGTTTAGTTGTGTCTGTAAACAACTAGGGAAATGATAGTACATTAGGAGACACTCTTCAATTGACAATATTACGTGTTATCCTTGATGTATCAGTAGGTTTTTCACGTATCTGTTATACTTGTCCTTCTAGACATCAAACTACTTGCACGATGTATTGGTAGGCATTATCATACTCATTCTTCATTATCTAAAAAATCTCTTAATCTGTGTATGATCTTTCGTGATGATCATCATATGATGTATGACAATGCGTCTTAATTCTTATGTGTCAGCTTGCCATGCTTTTATTAACTTGAGTTTGTATATGACAACATTTGGGGAATTATGCTGTCTGTTTCCTTTGTTGTACGTTTGTACAGACCTGGTCTCAGTCAGTATACTTTCAAAAACACTGCAAACTTAAGTCAAAAGTACTTTCAAATCTTATAAAATCAAAGATTACTTACAAGGTCGCCAAATGGTTTGACCAAGTTTGGTTTTGCAAGCACCTGAATCAAGTGTATGTCGCTTTGTTGTACGTAAGTACAGACTTGTCACCGCTGGCTTGATTCTTAAAAATGTTGAATTCCAATGCTTTCTCTAATCAATCGAAGTTTTGAGCATGACTTGATACTAAGGGTATATCTATGTGAGATTCACGACGATTTATTCACTCTAATAATAACTGTTAAGTTTGAAGTTTGTGTATGTTACATGTTTCAGTGGATTAACAATACCGATAATCGTCTTGTTCTTGCTTGTCTCTTTGGCTAGTTAACTGTATGTGATAAATTTAAATTTGGACCCCTATACTGATAATCAAATTAACATTTAAAGTTGTCTTGCGAATCTGTCTTTCTAATATGATCCCTAATACGACATAATTCAGTTCGTCTTGTTTATTTGTTATTTTAAAAAAAAAAAAAAAAATTAAAAAAAAAAAAAAAAAAAAACGGAAAAGGAATAGAAACTTTGAACAGTATGCTGTGTGTGTTATATTTAATTTTAAAGTCTATTTTATTTTTTTTATCTTATTTTATTTTATTTTTTTTGTCACAGATTACTGTTTATGTTCTAATTTTAGCGATATTGTTTGAATTTTAGCGATATTGCTGATTTCTAGCGATATTGTGGTATCGCTGATATAGATATTTGAATTTTAGCGATATTGCTGATTTCTAGCGATATTGTGGTATCGCTGATATAGATATTTGATTTTAGCGATATTGACTAGCGATATTGTGATATCGCTAGATATTTGAATTTTATATAAATAAATATCTGTCACTGTATTCGATACACTTTCAAATCCACTCAGCGATATTAACTAGCGATATTGTCTGAGTTTTTAGCGATATTGCTCACTATTTCGATTTCTTCTTCGTTTTCTCAACCAAAATCAAATTAAACCCCTTCCCTGTGTTCGCCTTTGTCTTTTACATCGATTGGTATGTGCACATTATCTCTTATTTCACGTTTTATATCAATTTGTGTACATTTACAGTCGGTTTACTGTGGGATTTGTTTATATGCGTTAACTGCTTAAATACTATGTAAAAACTCGTTTAACTTATTCCCTGTATGTCCCTCATTCTTGTAGTATAAGTTTTGCGGTTTAGATCATTGTTTTGTGTGGAAATTTTGATTTTTGCCCGTCGCTGATGTCACCGCGATATTGTGAGGCGATATTGCAATATCGCCAAAATTAGGGTTTTGATTTTAGCGATATTGGCCCCAATATCGCTTAAATTGGATTAATTTCCAAACTGTTAAATTTTAGCGATATCATGCCAATTTTTCTAAATTTAGCGATATTGTTCAGTGATATTGTGATATCGCTGAAATTGATTAGCGATATTGTGCAATATCGCTCCTTGTGGATTAATTTCCAATATCGCTGATTTCAATCAGACTTTGTCAATTTTGTCTGATTTAAGCGATATCGCATTCAATATCGCATAAATCAATTTATGCGATATCAGTGTCAATATCGCCTAAATCAGAAAGGGCTTATTGGGCCTGGCCCAAACTTTTGCTGAACTGGTCCAGTTTTCAGGTCTAATTGAATTTGTGGCCTGTTCTCGATCCGATTACTCACTGCTTTTGAGTTTTGTGTTTTTTATTGACTTGTTTTGCAGACATGGAAGATTTCGCGCAGTTTGATCTCAAGTGTGACGTTCGTCACAATATTACTGCTTTTCTAGACGGATCCAAAGACTCTGCTGAGCCTTTTCGGCCTATGATCGCATTTCTACGAAGGTCACGTATATTTACTCCTATTTCGGCTTCCACGACCATATACAGAGACCATATCGGTCAATTTTGGCGGAATGCTGCTGTGAACAGTGATTTGGACTATACAAGACTGATTTCGACGGTCCACGGACGTCAAATCATTATTTCAGAACAGTTGATTCGTGATGTTCTTCAGTTTGAGGATCATCCCGATATGTTGATCCAGTTCTCGCACGAATTTATTGTGGGTGCAATGGATCGTTTGGGGTACACTGGTAACCACACCGACCAGTATCGAAAAGGAAATTTAACTCGTGTCTGGCGTTGGTTGATGCACATTTTTATCCTGTGCATTTCGAACAGGAAAGCTGGGTACGATGGTACTAGTCATCGAACAGTCTGTGCTATGCTCGCCCTAATCTACAACAAACCATATAAATATTCGGGCTATATCTTCAGGTCTATGGTTGATAATGCTCAACTAGGGGATAACAGATGGTATATGTATCCCCGATTTTTACAACTGATCATCAACCACGAGCTTCCGGGATTGGCGACTGATGCCACCCGCATATACAGGCAGACTCCGATGTCCAATCGGATATTTGGGGTCATGAGCTCTAATGGAAAGGGGGTTCCAATTCCCCCTGATACGCCTTTGTTCGGTCATATTCTTGACCCGAACTATCAACCACCGGCCAACGACGGATACTTAGATCCGGTGGTTCGTCAACCTGAATTCTCTGATGAAAATCTTGCAGACGTCCCTGTACAAGCTACAGAAGACCCTCTTGAGGGTGTTTATGTAAGTGTCACATCACAAGGTGACTTACATCGATTACATGTCCACGGGGACACATCTGAAGGGTCGTCTGACTCTACGTCTTCTGGTCCTCCTGGTGGCATAACCGAGAGTGACTCTGAGGGTTTGGTCCCGCCTCCTCACGAAGTTGAACATCTGAGGCGGATCAACCCTCAACGATATTTGAGGATTCAGAGACGCATTGCTGAAGGGAGGCAGCATATTCCTCTTAAAGACAAAAGAGTGAGGACTGATGCTGAAACAGAATATGTGCCTCCTCCTCCCAAGAAGTCGAGGATTGCACGGGAAGTTGCTACATCCTCCAGGCCACAGGATGCATTGCGGGTGGACATTCCGGTTCAACCACTCCCCTCGGTCATCCAAGAATTGATGAAAAGGCTGGATGCGATGCAACATACTTTGGATTCCCAGGCTGCAGTGATCCAGGTACAAGATACAAGACTTGCAGCGGTGGAAAAGGAGAATGAGACTCTTAGGTCTAGGGTGGTGACGTTGGAGTCCCAGATGGTCGTTTCGGGGGAGATAGAGGATAGTGAAAGACCAAATGTAACTCCCCCGCAAACTGAAAATGAAAATGTAAACGTTGACTCAGAAAATGAAACTGCACGTTTAGACTACTTCTCATTTGAAGATATTCCTGGTCAACCAAGACCATTAGCAGTTGACTATTCATGCGCTGATCTGACTTATCTTGCTAGAATGGTTAACCAATCTGAAAATGTGAGGGAGAGTACACCTGATGAGGATTCAGACCTAGAAACTGAAGATGAAAGATTAAATGAGGATGAATACTATTATGGTGCTCCGACTGTTGAGTCAGACTCATCTGAAGATGAATCTACTGAAGACTCAAATGAACCTGAAGCTGAATTGCCTGAATCTCCAAAGGTTCCTGAGACTGCTGAAGAAAGAGCTGCTCGCTTAGCTTCCTGGTGGCCACATGGAAAAGAAAAGATTGTGCCGGTCACGTGCAAGTCTTACAAAGTCAAGGGAGAATATAAGGGTTAATTAAAAAGCTGGAAAGTGGTAAATGATATGTTTCTGATCAAAAGGACCGATGGAGTCCAATACTTCAAACTGTCATTTACAAAGCTGAGTACGCTGCCTAAGGGAGAAATAAATAGACTTGCTCAGCTACAATTGATCAACCCTGAAAGAAACACTTGTGCAGATTTTATACAAACTACTCTACAAAAGGAAATCCGTACAAAAAGGTACAGTTTCATAAAGCCGACGCTTGGAAAAAGGGTTACCTACAAGAAGCGGATAGATCCAACTACCAATCAGCCTATGATCGGGATGAGGTATCCGCCGGCTATCTGCATTAAAAGAATCACTCTGGAAACAGTTCCCTTAAACTTTCTCAGAAGATTCCATTATTGGGAGTTTGACAGTCAAACGGGAGAAGCTGTGTTGATTTTTGTGCCAGAAAATGTTGAACCAGAGAAGACATCTCTCTATGGGTTAAAGAAGACGCAGTATCGAGTTTTTGATCCAATGAGTTTGATAAACTTATCAAAGGAGGATATGAGGAAGCTGTTTGATAATCGCATAAGGTATTACCGAGGTAATCCTACAAATGAAAAGCTTGCTCAACAATTTCAGAAGATTGTTGATATTTGTGTCACCCATGGCATTCATGCGAGTGGAAAATTTCCTGCTGGATGGGTTTGAGCTGAAGATTCTTTTTGAAGACCAAGCTGAAGACACGGGGGAGTTTGTTGGTACATTTAGAGTGTCTGTCATTTGGTCTAGGTTATCGAGTTGTAATAATTAGTCTAGTTTTTGTTACTAGCGACATTGGCAATATCGCATAAGCGATATCACCAATATCGCATGTGCGATATCACCAATATCGCTAAACTGGCTAATTAGTTAAGTATAAATACGTTTAGGGTTTCAGTTTTTGGTCATGACTTGACATACGAATTTAGCAGCTGTGTTTATTTTTCTCTGGCATTGTTTTGTAATTCACATCTGATTTGATTTGATAAATATATTATTGTGATTACTTTTTTTGAATTTGTCATTTAAACGTACTTTGATTTGCTTTAGTATTCCGCGCTCTAGCATTTGCTTGATTGATTCATTGTCAAAAGGTCTGTCCTTTAACGGTCCTACAATTATTTTTTATTCTATTTAAATTTATCAGAAAATTAAAAAAAAATAATCAACTTAAAAAAATTATTTATTTTAAATATTAAACTAAATAAAAAAAATTAAAAATATTCTACATTCATCAAACAAACTTATTAAAATAGATAAACGAAGTTACAATCGAAACATGAAATACAAGTTTACAAATATGGAAGATCGAAACTACATAATCATTCGTCATTGCCAAATTTTTGCCATATATGCTCAATCAAATCGTTTTTTAAAGTGTTGTGAGCTTCTCTATTGCGAAGTTGTGCCCTATTAGTCATATAATTGGATAGGTCTGCAATTCGTTGAGTAGAGTATTGAAAACTTTGCTCATCATCTTCAGTAGAGGTTCTTTGTTGCATGTTTCTAGGCCTATCATTTAGAAATTCTGATGGATCATAATAATGAAGGTATGTATGGCGTTCATCCTCAACAATCATATTATGCATGATTATACACGCAATCATAACTTTCCCCATCATATCCTTGTCCCATAAAAGACACGGGTGTCGAAGAAATGCAAAACGAGCTTGTAGAACTCCAAATGCTCGTTCAACATCTTTTCTGGCAGCCTCTTGACGTTCAGCAAACAAGTTGTGTTTCCGGAGTTGAGGAGAAGTTATCGATTTGACAAAAGCAGCCCATGAAGGATATATGCCATCAGTGAGATAATATGCCATATTATTTTCCCTACCATTCACGACGTAACTTACATTTGGTGCTCGACCTGCCAAGACATCATCAAAAACAGGAGACCGATGGAGGACGTTAATGTCGTTGCACGTACCTGGTGTTCCAAAGAATGCATGCCATATCCATAAGTCATATGATGCAACGGCTTCCAAAATTATTGTTGGTTTACCGCTTCTACCTGCATATTGTCCAGCCCAAGCAGTGGGGCAATTTTTCCATGTCCAGTGCATACAGTCAATACTTCCTATCATACCTAGAAATCTATGTTCTTCCCCGACACGAAGTAGCCTTGCCAAATCGGCTTCATTGGGCCTTCTGAGATACTCTTCACCGAAACATGAAATGACACCTTCTACGAACTTTATTAGAGCATCCCTTGTCACAGTTTCACTCATTCACAAATATTCATCTTGTGCATCTGCTCCAGTCCCATACGCAACACCCGCATAGCTCCGATACATTTCTGCAATGGTGAAAGACCCAATCTACCTGTGGCATCACGTCTTTGTTGAAAATATATGTCATTGGCTGTAACAGCTACCACTATACGGAGAAATAGTGGTCTTTGCATACGAAATCTACGCCGAAATGTTGCTTGATCATACGTTGGGTTGTCAACAAAGTAGTCTTCCATTAAACGTGTCTCACCTTGCTCACGTTCTCGATCGCAATACCTCCTTCTTGTTCTAGGAGGATGATCGCCTATGAGTAATTCACTGATGATTTCATCAAGTTGTCGATTTTGTTCAACAACCCGATCTTCCCATTCATCGTATGCATTCGAACTTGATGAGTTTTCATTATGAGACATTTTTCAAAGAGAATAGAAATGAAGAGTCAGTGTGGGATATCAAATGCTCGTTCCTATACTCTATTTATACTTGAAAAAATGATTTACATTTGTATTATAATTATAAAAAAGTAGTGTTATAAATGTTATATCTAAATGAAATTCAAGCATCCTATACAAAGTTGACACATGAAAATGAAGATAATGTTTGATTTGCATGATGATAAGATGAAACTCACAACTCGTGTGCTTGCTAGATACGTGAAGAAAATAATGTTAAAATTTTTATATCTAAATAAAATTCAAGCATCCTATAAAGTTAACACATGGAAATGAAGATAATGTTTGATTTGCATGATGATAAGATGAAACTGACAACTCCATGTGCTCTAGATGATAAGAAAAAGTTCAATATCTTACAAACACTTAATAAAATATATTACAAATACGTGAAATACAAAAGTACAATAGCTTACAAATACTTGAAAGTTGAAAATAGCTAATAAAATGTCTTACAAACATTAAAAGACATATTGGAAAAAAAACACATAGTGGAATGTAATTAGTTTCCATAATACTTCGACATTAGAAAGCGTTTCATGTTTTCTTCTTCAAGTGACAAATGCTCCTTTTGTAGCAGTGTGTTCAGATGCACAAGTTGCATCTTCATTAGCTCCCTTTCTTCAATTTTTTGCTCCCTTTCTTGATCCAAGTCTAGTCTTTTTTTCATGACTTCAACTTCACTTTCTCTAGTAAGCCTCATTGCACGCAGTTCTGCAACAACTTCATTAGAAGCCTTACTTTTTACCTTTTTTTTAGTAGCATCTCTACCCGTTGGACGTTTAATTGTTGAACCACCACTTGTTGGTGTTTCTGGGTTGGAATAGACACAATACTCTCCTTCTTCAGTAGTCCTTGATCTTTTCGTGCTACCACCACTTTCTTCATTTTCAACTTCACATTCAGGACGAGAACGTGTTATGTCACGATCTAACTGTAAAGCCTACTTCTCGTGTTTACACATAACTTCATTAAAAACAATAATGTCGTTAAACTTGTTTCCACTTGCCTCATAAAGTTTATGAGCTTCTTTCTCAATATCTTTCTGACTCATTCCGCTTCTTTTATTACGCCATGCTTCGCGATATACACCAACCCACTTTTGGGCATTTTCGCTCAGTCGTTTAAAACGACCTCTCATTTGATCTTCGTTCCTGTTATTAAACTTTTCCAGATTTTCAGCCCGAGCGGCATCATATAGTTCCTTTATTTGTGCCCACATTGACGTTTTTTTCTTGTTTTTTCCACGCTTGCTATCTTCACTAGCAAAACACCATGATGACATTAAAGCGATGTCTTCAGCAATATCCCACTTATTGCCTCGTGGTTGTTTTTCAGTATTTTGTGAGGTTTGGAGATTTTCTGTGATAGGAACTTGAGTTGGATTTGAAAAAAACTGAGAGTTTTCATAGTATTGAGTATTGGAATAATCTTGAGTGTCTCCAAGATTCAAATAGAAATTTTGAAACGAATGATCCATGTCGAAAAATATGAAATCAAAAGGGATTAAGAAATGAGTTGAGATTGGATATGTAAGTATATCAACATTACACTCTATTTATAGATAAAATTAATTTATGAATTTTGATATTATTTTTTTAATTTGGATAATGTTAGATTTCTATTGATAATAAATGTTATCTAAAAAATCTCAACATTTAATCTTATGCTTCCATGTGTAAAAAACAGATAAAAATATATTAAATATTAAAAAAATTCAACTCCAAGTTGATTGTTCAAGTTTAATTTATTATTATTATTATCATTTTAAGTTTTATAAAAATTAAAATTGTTACTTATCTTTAGAAATATCACATACCCATAAGAATATGGTACGACCCATCCAAAGTTATATTAAAATAAACCTCAACTTGTAGTTGGTTGGGTGAACAAGTCGGTCAAATTTAGTGACGTTCATATTAAATATAATATATATTTTACAACCGACTGACTTGTTTATCATAAATGGGAGTAGTCTAAAGGGTTTGGGTGATTGTTTAATGCTTAAATAATAGTGATAAGAAATTACATATTTACCCTTTTAATATAGAAAGGAATGAAATAAATGACCGACTTAAACAACAAAACACAAAATTACCTTATTTAAGATGACAAATGTCTATCTTAATTGATTATGCTAATACGACAAGTTCAACAATTAATTACAAATCCTCGTATAATGATAACTGAAACTGTAATATCTTTAGACTAATATTAGACAATCAATATTCTTTAACGGTATAATAGAAACTCAATATATAAACTAGAATTAAGAAAAATAATATTCTTTTTGAATAAAATTATAAGTCAAATTAATATTAGCTAATTATTGAGTGAATTGTTCACTATTTTGACTGTTATTCTTTCTTAATGAATTGGTATCAATTATATATTTTAATTTAATTATCTATAATGAAGTACACAGTTAATTTTAACTTATAATGTGTAAGTGTTAAGAGACTTGGAGTTGACTGATACAATTTTGATACGCTAGCTTCATAAGCAGTAAAACATAATAAAGCTCACCAAAGATATAATGCTAACCTTATGTAATTATAAAAGTACTTGGTTTTTCATCTTACAAAAGTTCAAACATTGTATTAAAAAATGAATAATATAACAACATATAACTACATCATTTTGATACATATATGCATTAGTTTTTTGTATACGTTTTTTTCATATTTAATGAATGTTTTTTTACTTTAGTTTTTATAAGGTAAAGATGAGTTCGGGACTCTTTTGCATAAAATTTAATATGAAGAAGATGCGATAAATAATTTTCTACGATGTTTGAATTCTCAAATATTTTATATGAGCAATTCCACATCTTCTTAAATTAATCATGAAAAGCAATGAAAAAGACGTTTTTTTATTATTCTTATTAAGTTGTATTAACTCTATGTTCTTCGAAAATCGCCATGTGACTGACGATCACTATGTTTCATTATTTATTTCTACTGCATAGTGCGGGTAACCTACCGATTTGTATTTATTAGTATTAATTTTTGTGTGTGTCAAATATAACATAAAGTAAATTGAAGAAAAATAAATTAAAAAGTATTTTTATCATTATAATTGGAGGAGAGAGTGAACCAACAATAACTTGTATTTTTTAGTTAAGATGCAAAAAAAAAAAAAAAAAATACATTTGCTGGGACTCAAAAAGCGACAACGACTAAACCACATAAACCCTTAAAGTTTAGCTGTTAAAGTAATATTTATAAGGTTTAGGATCACAATCGAAGAGGAGTTACGAGGGGAACGAGGAGAAAGGATTTTAAGCAATGGTTAGAAAATTAGTTTTTGAATTGAACCGGTCGAGTCATGATTTCGGTTCAACTAATTTTGTAAATTTTAACGGTGGTTTGGTGGAGTTTAACATATAAGCTAGACTTTAACATTGCATTATCGAGTTTATTTTTAATGGAAAAGAATGAGATAAAAAAGAAAAAAATAAAATATGAATAAAAAAAATGTAATAGAAAATATTTTATATGTATTTTCGAGTTGAAAAGAAAACAAAAAAATAGAGAAAAATACAATTAGCTATAATAATAATCAAAACATGTTATATATAGGATATTAAATCAAAGGACTGGTTAAACATTAATGATGGTGATAAAGATCTATCAGTAGGTAACTAGTGCTTAATTATCAGGTTTCATGCATATAATTTTATTATTATGTGATAACGAGATGACGTTTAATTTCTCTATATATATATATATATATATGATACCATTTAATATATAATTTCTTTGATCAAAAGTCATGATCTGAAAATGTGAAAAAAGTGATTTTTAACTTATCGATGAAGTAACAAAATCGTTAGAAGTGTCTAACCGACAAGGACAAAAAGAATAATGGGTTAATTCTTTTCTTTTTTCGTACCGAAAATAAGAACATTAATTATAAATGAGTTAGATTTTCTATACCTATTAATCCACTCATCCTATCAAATTAATATTCAGATGACACAGTTTTCAGGACAGTATCATAATTTTTAAAGTTATATTTCCTTTACTATATTGATATATTTAGTATAATTCATTATAAATTAGTTGAATTAAGGATAAGATGGTATCAAAATAAATGTGTAGAATGTTTTTTTATTCAATCTACCTCAAATATGAGCATGATGTGTTAAAATAAAAACTGATGTACTTTCAATCCCAATTAATTTGAGAATGCAGTATAACTCTTCTTTCACTCCAAAAAGTCGTAGACAGAGAGTCAGGTCACTTCCAAGAATAAAATAATTATTTCCTTACATTTTTCTCCATTTCCTTTCTTTAAAACAGTGAAACACCCTTTCATTCTCTTTTACCTTATGTCATTATACGTACTACACCACGTCCATCATCTCTCTCCTGTTTCTTTCTTCAAACACCCTTCTTTTTATTCTATCTTCATCCCTTTCTTTATCCTTCTTCATCTAGTAAACTAGAAAACCGCCGCCATTGCCGCTGATAAATGCTCCAGCGAGATGCTCGGAAAACATAAGTTTAGACGCAGGTGATGCTCCGCTATCTACATCCTCCGATAAAGAAATAAAACAAAAAAAATTCAATGTGTTCGCGTTGTTTAATTCATCTATAATTATCCATTTGAATATATGTTAATTGTTCATCAATTTTAAAATATTATCAGAAATCACATCGTGATTATATACAAAATCAAATGTAATTTTATGCTGTGCGTGTTTTTCAGTGTGGACCTCTAATCAATAAAACATGATTGTGACGTAAAACAAGCATACTTCAACAATAGAGTATGAGAATTGAGAAATCATTTGCTTACAAAAATGTATAAAATGTTTCTTACAAAATGACGTGACACTTATAGAATTAAAGCGAGGGAAAGAAGAGTAAAACGATTTGAACCAATATGATATGATAAATCATTTTGTATACTTTTTTGTAACATATGTTTGTATATTGCTTCTAGAATAATGAGTTCTACATGCAACCTTATAATCTTAGGCTATAATCATAAGGAAGGTGTTATGATACAATAAATGGAGAATTTGTGCATAAATTGACCTCCAAAACAAAAAGAGGCAGACAGTTAATAAACAAGGATAATTTTGGATACCTAACAAATTTGTTTCAAGTGTTTATAAGCTATATAAAAGAATTGGTTACAATCATTTTATTCATTTATAAAAGTTAAATTTGTCGCGTCTTATCGTGGGTCTATAAATTATATAAAAAAATCAACCAAATAAAAATTAAATTTGACCCATCTTATCGCAAGTTTATAATCTAATTTTCTTTAATAAGTGTAGCATTTCTCATTTTATTCTTTTAAACATTTAGTCATTAATTTAAATTATAAATGGAATGGAATATTAGCATTTCTCATTTTATTCTTTTAAACATTTAGTCATTAATTTAAATTATAAATGGAATGGAATATTTATAACACAAATAAAAAGAAAAAAGTGAAAATTATAATAAAAAGTTCCTCCTGACTGGACCCACACCCAGTAACCACTACCCCCTTAAATATTTTCCCCTCCATTCAACAAGACTATATAATTTATAATAATAAATAAATTCATTTTCAGTCAATTTAATAGTATGAAAAAAGCGCTTTACAGAATTTTTTAACTCCTTTCTTGAAATGCAAATAACTTTTTTTTCCTAAAAGTCAAATAAAAAATAAACAATAAGAAAGACAAAACAATATCTAAAATAATCCAACCAATTTCATGACCCCATGAGCCATTTAATGCTTTTGATTTGATATATTATGACAAGAATGTGACCACAATAATGTTCTAAAAATTCTTCTCAAAATCTCTGCACTTCAATTCTTTGTGCTTTTTGTATCTACATGTTTTAGTTTATTAGTAAAGTTGTGGCTTTATTCCCGGTGGAGCTTCATGGCACAGAAGAGAGTGAACAGAGTGATTAACTCATTTGCAGATCTTTGAATTTTTTTCATGTCAATGTAAGTGTTTTCTTGATTTTGGTTTTTTTATTCTGATGAATTCTTGAATACATCATGTGGGTTTTGATTTTTATGCATGTTTTGATCTGGGTTTGTAAGTTAAAGTAGAAAGTTGACTGCTTTTGTGAAAGTCAATGGTGTAAACTTTTACTCTAAAGATTCTGTTTTGTTTATCACAAGTACTAATTGGGATGCCTAGGGTTTGAATTTGTAGCAATGTTGATAAACCATAACTTATAAGTTTCTTTTTATTAACTTATTAGTTAAGACATTTGGGATTTGGTTATAATATGGTTTTTACTGAATTATGCTATGTTATGAGCTAAAATCAGAAAATTGAGTCTCTTTGGAAGTTTGGGTTATAAAATGAGGGTGAAGCTTCTTTGTGTAGCTTATAATCTAGTTGCAGTTGAGATCTTTGGTGTTTCTAGTATAGACTGATAGTGTTACACTATGGAATTTACGTTGTTTGCTTTAGTTGACCAATTTAAGCATCAATAGGGTGTTTGGGATTGCATATCTTAAGTTCTTATAACAACTTGTTGCACCTTTCAAAAGTCAAAACGCATGTTGAATGCTTATATAGCTGCCGTGTTTTAGCTTATTTTACGAAAAAGAGATTTTCTTTCCCTTTCTTATGAAGCTGGTGAGATGGTGCTTATTTGAAAAGCACTTGTAAGACTTAAGCGATCCTAAACACCCTTGAATACAAGTTTTCAGTGCTTCACTTGATTCGCACCTGTTTCAGTTCTTGGTGGTAAAAACTAAAAATTAAGCTCTTAATGTAAAAAATTCAAAACTTGTCCATGCCCAAATGTAAGTATTTTGAATTTAAGGTCAAAAACTACAATGTTCGCGTTTGACTCTGAAAGGTTAAAAGTGGACTTAAGGAAGGGGAGTAACAGTGTATCACATAGATACATGGCAAGCAATCCCAAAATGTTTGGTTGGTAAATAAGTCAATTGTATTGTTATTTGAAGAGATTCAATATTTTTGATGCCTTTCTAAGCAATAGAGCATGATTCATGCGTAAGTTTTAAAGCCTTTGTGATTTTATTTTCTATCCATATATCTGAACATTTTGCATACTTTGCACTTTGCAGATGTTATATAGTTTGTGGATAAATTTTTTAAAACTGAGCTTCCAACTGATACAAATATGATAGTTGAGAAACAAGATTCCAGAGGTGAAAAGGGTCGCGGTTTTCTCCATTTGCTTGACTGGAATGCAAAATCGCGTAACAAGTTGCTCCCCAGAACTCCTGAATTATCAGGTATTATTACACTCATAAGAGTAGCATCTTTTGTACATTTCTATCAAAGTAAACTTTGACCTACTGTTTCTTAACCTTCAATCTAAGTTCTTACAGAACAACCGAAGCAGAAAAGGAGCAGTACTAATAACATGCCAGTCATTCAGTATCAACCGGTATGAATCACAATACACCATGATACTTCATCCAACTTAGGGTGCATAAATTTAGACCAATTCATATTGTGTTGAAGCTGAAAATCACTTGTTTGACCATAAAAGTCAAAGTCAGATTTGGGTATGAGCTCTCCTAGAGCCAGAAATCTGCTATTGAGGCAAAGTTAACAAATGGCTCATAATGTGTGTGTGTGTGTGATTTTTTTTTGGAGTGGTGAAATTTCTTTACTATATGAGTTTATATTGAAAATTGTTAACATTTCCATTAACTACAAAGGGGAGCTGTCAAACGACTTGAAAGTCGACCTGAAGTCTATCTTAAGTACATTCAACCTCTTAACTCGTTTCGTTACAAAAAATCTATTACAAATATTATAAATATAATGTTTTTTGATCATAACTGACGCAATAATTCTTTACGAAAAGAATTTAGTTACGGACAAAAAATGTTTGCAGGTCAACCAAACTGATCCCACCCTTTTCGACCTTAACTAGTTTTTAAACTCTTGTTATATGTACAGGTAATTGAAAATTATACAGCAGGAAGTTTGATTCATAGAAGTCGTGCATCTTCACTGATCGATGAAGATGAATATGGTAAATCTCCCGGAGTGGTTGCTAGGCTTATGGGATTGGATTCTCTCCCGAATTCAAATCTTTCCATCACACATTCAAACCGTTTTCTCGACACTCGATCAATTACAAAACAACCTGCATTTGAACATAAAGGTTACCAGCAAACGGACCGAAAACATAGAGTTATCGAGAAATTTCAATCTGAAATTTTACCTACAAAGTCCACTAGACCGATTTCAATCACTCAGCACAAACTTTTATCTCCGATCAAAAGCCCGGGATTCGTTAAATCACCGGATAAGCCCGCTCATGTAATGGATGCAGCATCGAAAATACCTGCTAGAAAACCGTCTTCTCGAAGGCCAATGGAATCGAATGCCGCTAGGAATTTAAAAGGACAATCAATGAACAAAAGTTGGGATGGTTGTTTACAACGTAAACCATTATCAGAAGATGGTAAGAAATCAGTTTCGTTAGCTGTTCAGGCGAAGGTTAATGTTAAAAGACGAGAAGGTTTGAGTTTGTATGATCAGCGAACTCTACGAAAAAATACACTCAAGAAACCGTTAACAAACAATGTGCTCAAACAGAACAACCAGAAACAGAATAACTTGCTTGACAGAGAAAAATCTGCTACAAGATCTCTAGCTTTAGAGAAGAAGGTGAGTAAGATTCCCATGAACAAAAGCGTTGTTCGAAGGAGAAGTCCGCCGGAAGATGTGAAGAACCGGGTTGCGAAGAACTGGGTTGTTGATAAAACTGATAGAAGCCAACAAAAGGTAGTTAAATCTAATGGATTAGATGTTATTTCTTTTACATTCAGATCCCCGATTTCACACTCGACTGAGAAAAAGAACGTGTTTTTGGCTGGCAAAAACGACTTGAATTTTGTACCAGGAGGTAATTCTTTGAGTATCTTATTGGAGGAAAAATTAAGGGAATTAATGACCATGAGTTCGGCTTCTGTTTCTCAAGAATCAGAAATCAGCATAACTCCGATCTTTCAAGAAAAAGGAAACAAAGATAGAATGAGTACAGATCACAAACTTGTTGTTCAAGATTCTGGCCCCGAGTTAGAAAGACGTTATGTGAAGGACATACTTACTGATATCGAGTCAATGTTTGAGGATTTCATGTTAAGCAGGGGTAACAAGATTGTGAACCCACATTTGTTTGATATACTCGAAGCTAAAAGGCCGGGTTTTGAGAATAAAAAGGAGCCTCAGTTAAGGCGTAAGCTTGTGTTTGACTGTGTGAGTGAGTGTGTTGACTCGAGATGTAGAGTTTGGCCACGAGGGGCAGCAGCAGTTAGAAGAAAAGATCTGTTAGTTGCAGAAGTTTGTAACAAGATTTCAGGGTGGGAACAGATGAAAGATTGTATGGTTGTTGAACTTGTTGACAAGAATATGAGCCGTGGTCAACATGAAACGTGGCTCGATTTTGACTTTGAAGCGTTCGAACTTGGAGTTGATATTGAAAGGGGATTACTAAGTTCTTTGATTGATGAAGCTCTTGATGATGTGTTGGTAGTAAGTAATTAAGTATAGTATAAAAGCAAACAGTTTCGTTGAATCTTGGTATGTTTATGGTTTCTTTTTTCTTCTAAAGATCGGTTTTTTGTACATTTTTTTCGAAATAATTTGAAAGTTTAGCCCTTTTTTATGTTGACTTTGTTGCATATTGTTTTAAGGTAATAATAATAAGCATAGTGTTGTTGAGTTGTATATGTTTTGTATCTTATGAATCCTACTTAATTCTGGTTGGAGATCAAGGAAAGTAGTTTCTTTACAGGATTGTACACTTGACATTTGTGTCTTTTTTAATCTTCAGTAAGTCGATTTCCAAATGCATTGTGGGGTTGTACCGTACCATCACTTAATGCAATTGTTTGTCATAAAAATCTATTACTGAGATTTTGGGTCGATACAATAAGTAACGATTAGGCTATGTATATATGAGTTAAAAAAAATTGGCCCTTTTCCGGTAACTTGAAAGGTAGAAAAAAAAACTCATCAATTTACCCGTACTTGTACGAGTATTATTTTTTTAATGGAAATTTGAAATTTCTTACAATTATGTTTCCTTTGTGTAATTGAACTCAAGGATTCCAGCCAAAACAGAACCACACAAGTTTCACATGCAACAAGAAAACATGACGGTGTTTCATCCCTTTTTTGTGATCAAAGCGACATAGTATTTGTGTTGCAAGGTAGAGGTCGGGTAGAGGTCGGCCAGAGTCTTGTTTATGTGTTTCTCTCGAAGATTGATGACGGTTACGGAATTGGGTCGGAGTTTTCATTCATGGTGGTCAAGGTTTCTCAAACTCCTTCAACAACCGGGTTGTCATTCGTCGTTTACCAAACATGTTTAGTAGGTTTTTTAGTATCCAAGTGTGATGTGATTGTTGGTTTTTAAAAGCTTTTCAATTCAAGTTTTCTTTTTTCAAATTTTGTCAAAAGGCAGAGTTTTCAATTCATGTTTAGTAGGTTTCTTTGTTCAAGCAAGTTTTTGGCCTCTCTTAGTTCAAGTAGGAACGGAGAATGGCAAATGGTAATAGCTAGTTAGTATTCATATGGTTTTGTTTCGTTATCTCTAGCAGTAGTCAAGGTTCAATGTATACAAGATGTGTAGTCAAGATTTCAATGGTTCAAGGTTGGGAAAGATGTCTTTCCCTAAAATGTTTCCATAAATCTCTTGAGATCTCATATCAATATAATTTCAATTTCGCCAAAAAAGAAAGATAAAATTTCACATAATAAACCCAAAAAACAAAATACACCCATATAACAGTTCATAACAATTTCAACAAGTTTATAATTAAAAAGCCCTCAAATTTAACAACATCAAGCATAACCCTTCATTCATTTCCCAATCATACTTATATACACCATCACAAAATGATCTATAACTTACTCATCTTAATAGGTCCCATTTCCTTAGCTTTAGCCCTCAACACGTGTTTCTGAACTTTCCCAGTAGCAGTTTTTGGTAACAAACCAAACACAACTGATTTCGGGACCCAATAAGCCGGCATTTTCGCACGACAAAACTTCATTATATCATCTGCAATATTACTTTCATCCGATTTCTCGACGCCTTCTTTTAATGTGACAAATGCACATGGTGTTTCACCCCATCTATCATCGGGTCGTGCCACCACTGATGCTTCAGAAATTAACGGGTGCTGATATAAAGTATTCTCGACCTCAACACTACTAATATTCTCACCACCCGAAATTATAATATCCTTTGACCGGTCTTTGATTTCAATATAACCATCCGGGTGCTTTACAGCTAAGTCACCCGAGTGAAACCACCCGTTTGCGAAAGCTTCAGCGTTAGCTTTCGGGTTCTTTAAGTATCCTTTCATGACAACGTTTCCACGAAACACGATTTCACCGACTGTGGTACCGTTGGCTGGGACTGGTTTCATGGTTTGGGTGTCGACAACATCGAGTCCTTCGAGGGCGGTGTACGGGACTCCTTGACGTGCGTTGAGTTTGGCTTGTGTTTCGGGAGGGAGGTTGTCCCATTCGGGCTTCCATGCACATACAGTTGATGGACCATAAGTTTCTGAGAGGCCATACGTGTGGGTCACGCGAAACCCAGTTCGGGACATTTTAGAAAGGACGGAAGGGGGTGGGGCTGCTCCGGCTGTCATAACGTGGACAAGGCGAGGGAGCGGGAGAATAGTGTCTTTAGGTGGAGCGTTTACGATTGTATTGAGAACCACTGGGGCGGCACAGAAATGGGTGGCACCAAGATTGGCTATAGCTGAATAAACACCTTTAGCTGTAACCTGCAGATAACAAGAAAGCATCAATATGAATTTAGGGAGATGACAATTTTTTTAGCATAGATGATATCACCTAAAATCATATCTGGAGCTAAGAAGACTTCTAAGGCAACTTTTGGGGCGAAATTGGAGAAGAAGATCAAGGAATTGAAGACCATTATATGCTTTGATTCACACTGGGTTTGATGGTTTCTAACTTTTACTTCAAGAACATCATGTTTTCGGTCGAAACTTTATGTTGGTGTTTCTTTCCGCTATGGAGTCTCATTTGCTTAGACAAAGATTTCCCACTTAATTAGATAATAATTTCTATTGATTTGGTTGTTAATCAATTTCATGTATGATTTGACTTTTCAATAGTTTTTGTTAACTTAAAACCAACTTGTGAACTTTCTTAGCATTAAAAGTGGAATTACTAAGTGGTAGGAGGATTATTAATGATTAATTGGGAATAATTTATCATTGCAGGAGTATTGAACTAGAGATTGTTACAAAGTGGATCTTTTAGACTAAGTTGTTAACTCTTGGAATATTGGAGAACTCCGTACCAAAGTTGCAACATTATAATGATTTGAAATATTATAATCATATTTGGCATTAGTAAATAACCGAGCTTAAGAGGCGACTCAAAGTAATTGGATACCAAATGGGCCGATTAAGTTTATGTTTTATATTTAATGGGTAAAATTAAATTAAATGAAAGCTGAAAAAGAAAATGGTCAAATGGGTCGAACATGTCACCTAAAGTGTTTGTAATACATAAAACCTCTCAAATCATTTCACTAAAAGCAGAGTAATTCTAAAATACTATGTCTCTTGAATAATCTACATTTTTGGTCAAACAATGTTAAGAATAAAACTGACCCGTCCATTTTGCCACCTGTAGTTATCATATATGTACATTCACACACATGTGTAGATATAGAAGGTACCTGTCGGAGGCATATGTTGGTCCCACATATAGCAGCAAGAGTCCAAGTGAAACACCAACCATTGCAATGAAACATAGGCAAAGTCCACAGGTATACAGCTCCGTCTGGTACACCCCACACCACACAATTACTCATAGCCATCAAATAAGCACCTCGATGATGCAACACCACCCCTTTAGGACTTGATGTTGTACCCGAAGTATAACCCAATGCAATACTCTGCCACTCATCTTGGGGCGGTTTCCATGAAAATTCGGGGTCACCAGATTCTAGAAACTTCTCGTATTCAACTGCTCCTTTTGATAAAGCATATTGGAGATTCTTTGGGTCACATTCGCTGCTTTGATCTCCAATAACAATTAAAAGTGGAGATTTGAAGTGGCTTTTAGTTTTATCTTTTAGAATCTTAAGAGCTTCTTCAGCCAGTTTGAAGAACTCTTGATCAACCATTATGACTGCAGATGATGAGTGTTCTAGAAGGAAACCAATAGTTGAAGCATTTAGACGAATGTTGACTGCATTTATAACTGCTCCACTCATGGGGACCCCAAAATGGGCTTCGTACATGGCTGGAGTATTGGGTGCAATCACAGCTACCTGCCAGTTATAGTATGAAGTGAGCTACAAACTGAAAGCCAATGGCGCACTTTGAGTTAGAGTTAGACTTTTGACTCAAACGAACTGTCTTTAGATTCAATGCTGATATGAATCATGCATTAACATATCACCAAAACTTTATACTTGGTAGTCTAAGTCATGAACCTCAATATATGAATTTTCTTTTATTAGTTGTAGGAAAGTGCATCCATCTTGAAGTTAGCAGGTAATCCAGTTGACCTTAAAAGTCAAAGTATACATCACTCTGTTCAAAATGGAGGGAAAATGAAGTGCTTACAGGGGTGCAGCCCATGTTAAGTGTTCAATTAAAACAGAACTAGATACTCACACTACAACTTTAAAGAAACTATGAAAGTAATTAAAGATCTATACATATAAAGTTTTGATCATTGGTCAAAGACTTTCATCAATTAATGCTCCAAGAGCTGGTTTAGTAATAGATTTACATTCCCATTTCACCATGTTAACTAACTCATACTCATAGCTATTCTTGACTGCAAACCAAACGTCAGCTAAATATTGCGTCTTTCGATAAAGTTAAGGCTTAGTTTCTAGAACCTAATTGGTTTAGCTAAGAGCAGGTTTACAATCTCTCACTGACAAGTAGAAATCAAGAGAATAGTAAGTTTAAAAATAATGGATGGTGCAATGAAGCGACCAGTGCCGTTATTTAAACACTAACATTTTGGTTCAAATGTTATAAGTTTCAGAGGTGAATGGACATAATAAAAGTTAGTAATTTCTTAAATCAAATCGATAAGAAAAAAAAAACATATTTTGACTTGATTCTGATCATTTTGTAGTGTTTGGCTACCGTAATCCTAATTCTAGTTCAAAAGATTTTTCGGGCCAACACACTCAGATTTGGACCAGCACTTAAGCTTACTGTTTTGGTATAAAATAGTACTTTAACAATGAAAAAATTGATTACTATTCCAATTTTCTAATTACTTGCTATCAAAATAAAGAAATTTAAACATCTATGTAAGTAATAGCAGGAAAGAAACTTTTTACTATTACTTTTAGTTTATTGTAATAATAATTGCTAAACTAAAAATTCTCTAGCCACACCTGAGTCCAGTAGACTATTTATTGAATCAACCTGCAATTATTTGACTCTCAAACTGGACATTTAACACCTCTAAATCTAACCTTGATCATTTGTTCATTCATAAGTCAATGAAATTAATCAACATTTCACCACTAGTAAGAGGATGTCAGATATATCATAAACCTAGTAAGCTAGTCCTACAGCCTAGCTCCAATTTGAGCTTTTAATTTCAATCTTATTAGTTACCAAAATCAGAATCCATAACATCGTATTTTAACGTATTTAACTTCATCGTAATTCCGATCAACAATCTATAGTAACTTCTAATAATAATAAAACCTATAGATATAATCTCATATCTTATAAAAAATTTAATAAAAACGAAGAAATGAAATGAAAAAAAAAGGTGTTACAGTTGAACCGAAAGTGACGGAGTGATTGGAAAGAGCGGAAGCTAAACGGCAGCAACGGAGGTAAGTTTGTTGCCACGTGTAACGAACTGGACCGTGGATCAAAGATGGACGGTTGGGATGAATCAAAGCAGCTCGTTTTAGAAACCATAGTGGTGTAAGTGATGTGTAGTTTGCTTCGTTTTTTGTTAAATCGTCGATGTCGATGTCCTTGATCGTCGTCATCGTGGGTATTGTTTCCGGTTGTTTCGGAAGACACTCGGTGCTTTTGGAGTTTGGATATATCGATGAGTTTTTTGTGAAGGTGGCTGACACACTACTCAAATACATAGATACACCACATGTTTATAATATTTTTACTACTCAAATACATAGATACACCACATGTTTATAATATTTTTACTTATGGTGCTACTAAATAAAGATTTAAAATTTGAGGTAATAATCTGATCCGGTCGAGTCGAGTCGATTTCAAAATGAATAAATTTATTTTTACATACAAATGTTATTGTGACTTATATGTTGAAAATGCTTAGGCATATGATATTTATGTATGTCTACTTTGTTAATAATAGTCTTTGTGGTATGAGTCGAAAGAAGAGAAAAAGAAATTAAACATTTCCTTGTTTATGAATCGGTGATAAAAATCTTTTAATAATAATTTTATCATCAATATATTATATTTTATATAAGAACATATTAGTTCAAGTTCAAATATTATTGTTCCGTTGCATAACAGGCAAAAGACAACAAAACTCACTCCAACCAATGTGATCGGGATGGCACAAACCATCACCATCTGGGGATCAACTGTTTATGGTGTGGCACCACGGCATGAATACCCGGTCACCTTGAGTGCTCTACATAATATTGCAATTTTCTTTTAACCACAATATAATAAATATAATATCACATTTATGAGTGTTTGACTTGAACGGGTCCAAATTGAGATACGCATTGTTTGGCAATGCACCTAAAGTACGTACCTATCACCAATTCATCGATAAAAAGGAACCCATGTTGTCCTTTTAGAACTGATTCTGATTATAAGTCAATGATATATACTAGCATTATGGGTGTTCTCTTATGAACTAGTAATAAACGACAAGATTTACATCTTAGTTTATAACTTCTTTAAAGTTTATATAAACATTTAATTAAACATCTTACTCCTTTTATATTTTAAAATTATATTATATAATAATAATAATATTTTCCAGCTTCAGAAAATTCAGTCACTATTGATTTACTTGCCTAAATTTTTTTTGTTATTAAAAGTTATTTTTAGATATTTAATAAACTAATAAATATTATTAAGTTTGTGGACTATTTCTTCTCGCACGAAGGATGTATATTCTAAGAGAAAAATAGTACAATAATTATTGTCTATTAAATGGTCTTTACTTAACAGTTGATACTTACACTCGCTAAACCAACATGCATCCAACGATGTTCCCCTCCTAATTAATATAACGCTACTTGCGTCACAATAATGTAACGAATTTCTTTCATTTAAATACGTTTTTTAACAAAACGAATCACCCTTAAATCTTAATTATAATATAAGAAACGAACATGTAGAATCGATCATTCAAAATATTTATAAGATATCCGATACTAACAATTAGATTCATCCATTTTTCTTAATCCACCCGCATACGACACAGTTATAAACCTAACTTCTACATTTTTATGCACTTTTTAACTTCTACGTAATTGTATTGGTACATAACATTTAAATGATATCGTATAATCAAAACTGTATCTATTTTTTTCCCTTTGAGTTCTTGAGCATCGCACATGTTAGCATGTAAAATAGTATCATATAATCCAATATACATATTACCTTAAATTAATTAATTTTGAACGTTCATATTTTTAAATTTATATAAAACATTACAATTTTATCATATACATTATTTACATATTTATAATTATCAAATACAAATTTAATGTCTTATATTTATATACAGGTTTGAAATTTAGTTTACTTATAAAATAATGTTCATTTTATAACAATAACAACCACAAATTAATTCTTAATAATAATTACGTTCGCACTTGCATTTTTACACGTTTTACATGCACGTTGTCCTTAACCTCATGTCTTAAATTCTTTTCCAAAAGTATTCATTATCGTTGCAACTCATCCCTTCTTTTTGATAATCTCTTAGTTTGTACGATTTTCGATTAGGCCAAATTGAGGTCTTAATAGTCATTAGGGCCAAACTGAAGCCATAGTTTCCCAACGTGAGTAGATAGTTACACTTCGTATAGTTTGTGTCGGTGATTTATCACCAATATGATTTAAGTGTAATGGGATTAAACTTATTGATAAATTTGATCTTCATGAATATTAAATAAGTTTGGTTATTGCGAGGTGCACACTTGTTTTAATTCATATTGATCTCATGAGGGGTCCATGGGTAGCGCCCCCGGTAGCAGGGTCAAAGGGGCAGAGCCTTGGCTGGGGTCAAGCTGGAAATTTTTTATTCGGGTTAATGTGCCTTTAAAGAAAATGCTTTGGAAATCCGAATTTTGGAAATAAACCTGGTTTTGACCCACCCGTTTGAAATATTGTTAAACCGTTTGAAAAACGGTTATGATAACTGTATTTGGTCAGTTTCTATTCGATTTTCGGTACAAGTTTTCATAACACACACACACATATTCCGTTCTTGATAACTTTGAGTTTTATCCGATTGATTTTTCGATTGTACCATCGAAATACTTCAATCTGAAAGTGTTTCACGACTCTCATTGCATCCAAATAATCGATATCCCTAATTTCTAACAATTTGTTGATATCATCGTTGAAATGATTGATTTTTGCAACCATGTCTTGCAAATCTCCTAACCTCGATTTTAAGACCTTAAGTACGTTACTTGTTAGTCATCATAAAACCAAACTCTAATATCAATCTATAGTTTTCAAAATAAGATCAAAAATTAATATAAAAAGTAAAGGGTTTATTGATTCGTGATGCGTTTAACTTTCAAGTTTTTAAATTGTATGCGGTTAACTTTGAAATCTTTTATTGTATGAGGTAAACTTTCGAAAACTTTCTATTGTATGATGACTTGCCTTTTTTTGCCTAGACAAAAAAAGAAACTTCCTTTTTTTAAAATTACCAAAAAAGGAAATATTACATACAATAGAGAAGTTCAGAAGGTTTACCTCATACAATAGAAAATTTCAAAGTTAACCACATACAATATAAAAACGTGAAAGTTAAACGCATAACGAATCAATAAACCCAAAAGTAAACTATTTGAATGGTTTATGTGATTTGTAATAAATTACAAAAACAGTCCCTCAATAATTTTTTTCACATTTTTAGTCTAATAATTTAACTTTTGTTTCATAAACGGTCCTCATCGATCTAAAATGACGGAGATACACTTTTCTCGTGTTTTTTTTCAATTTATTTGAAGATACATATAAGGGTATTCTAATCATTTTAGGTGAATAAAAGACTATTTACGAAATAATAGTGAACCTTTTGAATTAATTGTGAAAAAAAAGTTGAGGGATAATTTCTATAAATCTATATAAATTACAGGGAGCACTTATGTAATTTACTCTAAGATAAAAGTAAAAAATGTAGGTGAGAAAACCACGTATGCTCCTACTAATAAACTCTAGATATTGCACTTTCATTTTCAAGGTTTGAATAGACAAAATAATACACTAAATGCATGACTATAATAATAACTACCTATGATATGCACTACCCTACATAATAACACTATCCAATACTTGAAATAAAACTATAATATATACATAATAACATTATCTAATACTTGAAATAAAACTATAATATACTTAATAATACTATCTAATACTTGAACTAAATCTATAATATATACTTAATAACACCATCTAATATCTAATACTTGAAATAAAACTATAATATACCTTGGATTATGAAGAGGAACTATGAATATATTCATTAATTAATTAAGCTTTCATTCATTAATCCTTATTAGCTTTGTTTGACTCGAACACTATCCATTATAACTCTTAGAAAAGAACGTTGTAGATTTTGGAACGAAGTAAATATATAAAATATACAAATAGACGACAAATATAATGTAAAATACACAAATGTTACCTTTTTTTCACACCTTTTTTTATAAAAATGAACAATCTTTTTTGATGGTTTGTCATGAATTCAGGAACTAAACCATCATATCGTTCGTTGTCCTCAACTTGTAGTTATTAAGCTACTTATATTAAAAGTGTATAAATAATAAATATAAATATATTACTGTATTTAACTACTTATTTTAAAAGTGTAAATATAATACTTTTCTTATTATAAAATATTATCATTATCATACCTTTTAGATCGTACTCGTATCAAAATAAAATATATAATACTATTAATAATTTACCTTTTTTTTAACAACAATAATTCATTCTACTACCTACTCCTTCCAAAAAGGCTGTAATAAATGTATATTTTAATCATTTACACCTTTTAAAATTTAATATTTATCTGAATGTGACATATTTTATGTGTTTTTATAAAATAAAACTTATAAAAAACTAATAAAAGTTATTTATATGCTTATTTAATACCATCATTATATGCATAAATAACATTAATCACATAAATAACAGACCAACGTTATAAAAAAAAACCATTTTATAAATGATCTAAATAAACCAGAATTATAATTTATTTTTGTTAAATTCCTAGCAATAATAAAAAACGACTAGACTTTAAGTTGACTACTGAAACCCATACTTTTTAGATCATTTTACTATTCTTCCTCACTCGATATCTATATTCTGTATCTATCTATATATATGTATATATATATACAGGCTGCGAAACTTAAAATTGGGGCTTTGTTACTACCGTAATTTATAATTCAGCTGATTTTGTGCTTCTGATCTATATACGTACTTAAAATCTATTTCTGCGATTGATTATTCGATTGTGTTAGGTATTTTTTTAGCAGAAGTATGATTTAAACCTTTTGATTGTTGTTTTCTGGATTTCAGTTATTTTTACTAAAGTTTCTGTTTATAGGTTAAATTTAATGAGATGGAAGCTGTGGTGCAATCAGGACTTGTTGGTTCAGAGATTCATGGATTTAAAACTATGGAAGGTGTGTATATGATTTTGAAATTTTGTTGATTATCGTTGAGTTTGTGCTTGTGGTTTTGTGTTGATGAAATGATTGTTTAGGGTAATGGTTTCGATGGAATTGAGTCAAATCAATTGCTTAACTTATTTAAATTGTGTAGTTAATGTGAGTTCTTTCTATAGATTGATTATTGGTCAGTTGTTATGACTTATAATTGGTAGTCGTCATTAAGTGCTATTTGATTTGATTACTTAACTTGAAAGGAATTTTGTTTGATTTTTATTTTAGTTTCATGAAGTTAGGACTTAGGAACTATAGTTTATTCAAAGAATGTTGCTTGTTTGATGATTAGTGTATAAAGAACAATGTCTTGGTGTAGCGGTGTACCCAATAAACTCAAAGCATTTGAAGAATTCAAAATGATTACATTACTATTAACGTGTATAGGCCCTTCCACAATTTGAGTGTCACCTTATTAAATGATACCGATATAAAGGAGAGACTAATTTTTATGGCATGTGGTTTGGGACAAAGAGTATTTCTCTTATGTTCTACTCCCTTTGCCCAAAAAAAAAATGCAACGATTTCCACTTTAGATTCTCTTAAGATGCGACATTTTTTTTTGCCCCTCTGTACGTGAAATTTGTAACAATGATTGTGACCTACAAGTTTTCTTTTATATTGTCCTACTAAAGGGAATTTGAACATCGGGTAAATAATTATTAGTATTAAACCAGGTGCCAAGTCAAACGTTTCGTCTTTTTATGGGACATAATTTTGTTCGAGATGAAATGATAATGAAGAATTTGAAATTATATTATTGCTAGGGTCACTTGGTTGTTTAACTGAAAAATTTGTCATATAAATGGCGGAAGTAGCAGCGATATGTTTCATGGATGCATAAACTTGTGTATCTTTACTCAGATTTTCATTTGAGTTCATCTTTACTACTTACTAAGACCCGTTATTGACTTTTAACAGATTTGGATATGCCTAGCATGATGGAGGAAGCAAAGACAAGATGGCTCCGGCCAAATGAGATTCATGCACTACTTTGTAACCACAAGTATTTCAGCATCAGTGTGAAGCCAGTTAATTTACCATCAAGTAATTATAAAAAAAAGCACATGCAACCTCTATTATAACCTTTACCTTTACTATTCTTATCATATTAGTTATACTTGTTATGGACTTATGGATACTGTGTTTTGGGTTATGCTTACGGGCTCCAACTTAAAATTGAGGAGTGTTATCTCAGTGTTTTCTTCTACAATGTATTAGGTGGCACCATTGTCCTATTTGACCGCAAGATGCTTAGAAATTTCCGGAAAGATGGCCATAACTGGAAAAAGAAAAAAGATGGAAAAACTGTAAAAGAAGCTCATGAACATTTGAAGGTGAATTGTTTTTTTCTTTCTTTTACTAAGTGTTGCCTTTATGTTGGATTTTTACCATCCACTTCAATAACTTGATCATCGTTGTATAATTACACTTACTACTTGAGCCTTTATTGGTTTGGGTCATCTAGCATTATCATTTTGTGGGTCTCATTTATACGATGTATATAGAATCAAAATGTAGCTGCGGGTCCCATTTACTTTAGTGAGGATTAATGAATATGGAACACTTGAAATGGAGATTGAGTGGAAGAAAATAGTATAAGTGAAAATTACCTTAAATTTGTGATCAAGCTGTTTTGCCTATGTTTGTTTACATAATGTTCAAGTTTCATTCTGTATTTTTGTGTGAATATTGTTGGATCAAAGAAAACTTAATGTTTCAAGTGTATGTTTCATTACTTGTAGATAAACTTTGTGATGATATAAGCTCTCAATATACAGGTTGGTAACAATGAAAGAATTCACGTATATTATGCACATGGCGAGGATCGGTCAACCTTTGTTCGTAGATGTTACTGGCTTCTTGATAAGTATGCAACAACCGGAACTTTCATTAAAATACATTATAATAGAACTAAAATACATATATAGTCATGTGTTTCTTGTGTTTATAATAATAATTATTTTGATTATTGTTTGATTGATCATGTTACAGGAAACTGGAACATATTGTACTTGTTCACTATCGTGACACTCAAGAGGTTTGTTCATCATATAAAATTTCCATTCTTGTATTAATTATCGTGATCACAAACATGACATGCATCTTTTTCCCATGCATTGAGAAACTTAGCATTATTAAAAAGTTTCTCTGTTCAAAAACATATCTGTCGACATATATAGAAGATCACCCAGTAGAGATGGCAATTTCAACCCATTTACCTACAAATGGGTCGGTTTGCATTATGCTTTATCTCGAACAGGTCAAGCTAAAATATTAAGTAGAAAGAAGACGGGTCAAATGGGTCCAACGCGTCAAAAGTCATTCGAATTCTACGCAAAGGCATACATGTCACTTTTCTAAAGTAGTTAGATTAGTACTGTAGTGATCTAACTTCTTCAATTACGTTTAACACATTTATGATTAACAGAACTTAAAAAATGGAAAAAGTGTTGTGGGTCAGCCTAACTCGACCCGACCTGTTTTGACCTGCACTAAATGATCATCCCTTTGATCCGTTACACAACTCTAGCTCCTCAAATTAATGACTACAACTTGCTACTTAGTGTATGCTGAACATGTCATGCAGTTGCAAGGTTCTCCAATGATGCCTGTTGATTCCAATTCTAGTTCAGATCCACCTACTTCATCTAATCTCTCCGAAGAAATTGATGGGGTTGATCAGGTGTACTTTACTGGTGTGTAAGTCTATCACGTGATATAAAAACACTTAAACTTACTATACGCAAAACCACGTTTCAGTTAAATTGTAGCAGTTTCAAGTTTATTTTTCTTTGTGATTCGACAGATCCTAATGAGACGGTAAATAATTATGAGATGAGAATTCACGAGCTCAACACACTTGAATGGGATGAGCTAGTGATTCCGACTGATTCCAACAAACCGATTACATCAGGAGGTAGTGAAATTGTTTTAGTTGCAATTATTTCATAATTCACATTAAAAATCATTCCGTTATTTACATATGCGTGCAGGAAATGTTGCACGTTTCAATCAACCTAACCAATATGGATTAAATGGATCATTAGATAATGTAAGTAAAGCATCACTGATCTTTTCGTATTGATCTTTATCATTATTTAATAGCAGTCCCTTCACCCAAAAGGAGAAATTTGAATTTACATTTTCTTGTTGAGTGTCGGTTGCTTAACATCTAACCTCAATTAAAAAGTTCCCTCATCTTCGACATTCTTTCTAGACTCTTTACTAGAGTTGGCAAAATGTACGGGTTTGGATAGTGGTTTAAAAAGTGTTTGTTTCTTCTTTTTTCTCTTTTGGCTGGGATCATAATGGGTAGTTTCTGTTGGCACAAAACATTTTTTTTACCAAAATCTTTATAAATTATTAGCACTTTAGATCTGATCTCAATATTTAACTTAGGATTTTGGATACGGAGAATTTAGGCATTAAAAAGGCACTCTTTCCTTTTAGTAGAGCCTTTTACTTTGACCTGTTTGACCCTTAGAGGTCAAACAGAAACTGAATCAACCCATTCATGAGTAAATTGGCTGAAATCGCCACATTAACTATTGACTTTCTGACTATGGTACGTGTTTACAGAGTAACTCCTCCTTGGGGAATAAATTAACTATTGAAAATGCTTTGGAGACATTTCGTGCTGAAACAGTAAGAGAACGTAATGCCATTGGCTACAACATTGAAATTCAGAAGTCGGGAATGAAGGACACTCAAGTTGCGAATGTCCACAATGGTGTTGTAGACATGATGAGAAAAGATGGATTGCCAGCACAGGATAGTTTTGGAAGATGGATGAATTATATCATAGCAGATTCTCCTGGAGCAATAGATGATCCATATCTAACTCCTGAACCTTTGTTGACCAGTCAACAATCACTTGTAATGCAGAATGGTGATCACCATGAATCTGAAATATTCAAAATAACTGAAGTCTCACCTTCATGGGCTCTATCAAACGAAGAAACAAAGGTGCTAGTCTTCTTCTTCTTTTTATTTTATTTTTATTTCATTCAACCTCAATGTTATATGAAGGTAACCAACTGGGTTAAGTTCCACTATTGTATGTAACCAACTTTATCAGGCGAAAGGATTAAGATTTCAAAATTATGACCTAAGTTGATCAACCTCGAAACTTCTGAATATAGGTAACCTGACCTGTTTACATGTAACTTTGACCATGTTGACTTTCTTTATTCCCTATAACCGATTCTTAGGTAGTTTGACCAAAGTTGGTTACATAAAACGGAATTTGGTCGAAGTTGATTACCTTTTTATGCAATAAGCCCTTCACAAATTCTTAGACGATGAAAAAATTCATGAGATGGAAAAACATTGACATTAGTGTCCTCTCTGCAGATCTTAGTAGTTGGAGCTTTCAACAAAAAACATATGCACCTATCGAACTCGAATCTGTTTTGTGTGTGTGGGGATGTTTGTGTTCCAGCAGAAATCATCCAATCAGGAGTCTTTCGGTGTATGATTACTCCACAAAGCCCGGGAGCCGTGAATCTTTTTCTCAGTTTTGATGGCCATAAACCCATCAGTCAACTCATGGCGTTTGACTTCCGAGCTCCTCCTACTACTACTTTAATGACATCTGTAGACGAGAAGCCTGACTGGCAAGATCTTCAAATCAAGATGAGACTAGCTCATTTGCTTTTCTCTACATCCAAAAGCCTTAACATTTTATCTAGTAAAATACCACAAAAGACCCTTAAAGAAGCAATATCGTTTGCTCAGAAAACACGTCACATTGTTGATAGTTGGGATTGTTTGGTAAATTCAATAACAGAAAAAACAGTACATTTTCAACGAGCGAAAAATAGTTTATTGGAGCTCACATTGCAAAACAGATTACTTGAATGGCTATTGGAGAAAGTGTTAGAAGGTGGTAAAATCCCTGATCGTGATGATGAAGGCCAAGGAGTAATTCATTTGTGTGCAATTCTCGACTATAATTGGGCTATATACCCGTATTCTTGGTCTGGTTTGTCGTTGGATTTTCGTGATAAGTTTGGCTGGACGGCTCTTCATTGGGCTGCACACTACGGGAGGTATGTTTCTTATTCACATCGTATGGATTTTTAGTAGTTGTTTTTTCTTAAATTTTAAAAGCCAATTAATCAGTTGTAATAAAATGGGTTTCAGGAAATACAATAAAGTGACCAAAACAGACATTTTTATATATTGTTGAAATAATCAAATATAGAACACGGCAAACGACAAACGAAAGACAAATAAATACTATGTACTACATAAAAATCTATCTTTATGTATGATACTTGATAGTATATAACTATAACTCAACAAATATATTTTCAGTAACATTCTACATTGAACATGAGGGGTAAAGAAGCTATCTTAGGGTGCCTTTAGTTGACGAATTTTTTTTTTGACATTCAGGCAAAGGATGGTCGCATCTCTTCTCTCAGCAGGGGCCAACCCGAATTTGGTAACCGACCCCACATCAGAAAACCCGAGTGGCTGCACACCTGCTGATCTTGCATCCAAAAGTGGTTATGAGGGGTTGGCTGCTTATCTTGCTGAGAAGGCACTCGTGTCACATTTCGTGGCCATGACCTTAGCAGGAAATGTTAGTGGTTCATTACAGAGTACACTCCCTACTAATGATGATTTTGGCCCGAACATCCCATTGACTCAAGCTAACGAAGAGGAGCAATATCTGAAGGATACCTTGGCTGCTTATAGAACAGCGGCTGATGCTGCAGCTCGTATACAGGCTGCGTTTAGAGAGCAGTCATTTAAACTTAGAACAAAAGAAGTCGAGTTTTCAAATACGGAAGATGAAGCACGAAGTATCATAGCAGCGATGAGGATTCAGCATGCTTTTAGAAACCATGAATCAAGAAAACAAATGGCAGCTGCTGTACGCATACAGTATAGGTTTCGTACTTGGAAGATAAGAAAAGATTTCCTCAATAAACGTCGCCAAGTCATAAAAATTCAAGTAGGATCTCACTATTATATATAATTATATAGACCTTGTAGTATATCTAGCTTTCTTGGTAACATATTTGTGTATTTATATAATGCAGTCAATTTTTCGAGGTAACCAAGTTAGGAGACAATACACTAAGATTGTATGGTCCGTAGGAGTGCTTGAGAAAGCGATTCTGCGTTGGCGTTTGAAGCGAAGAGGTTTCCGAGGTCTTCAAGTTGATCCTAAAAATGATGACAAAGACGAGAAGCAAGAAGAAAGTGGTGAGGAAGGGTTCTTCCATGCCAGCCGGAAGCAAGCTGAACAGCGGGTAGAGAGATCTGTTGTTCGGGTTCAAGCCATGTTTCGATCAAAAAGAGCTCAGGAAGACTATAGAAAAATGAAGCTCGAACACATCCAAGCATCGGTATACTTGATCTATACTAATCAGTGATGAATTGGGCGGGTTGAACAATGGAGTTAAAATGGGTAGTTTTTTGTGCGGGCCAAAATGGGGTGGGTCGGGTTGACCCACAAACACTTCTTCAGTTCTAAAAATAATTTAAGAAAACTACGTTATTGCATAATTACTTAACCTTCTTTAATAAAGCAGTTCATGAATTTTATATCCATTTGATTAGTTTTCTTTTTTGGTCAAATGTTTTAGCTTAGCCCATTTGACCTGTTAGAGATAAATGGGTCGAAATTGTCACCTAGACCCTAGAGCATCATTATTGACTATCATATACCCCTTAATGCTTATGTTTTTATTTTCACTCTTGCAGCTTGAGTATAATGAGAGCCTTGACCCCGTAACTGACATGGAAAAATAGAAGATGTATATGATGCTCTGGCCTCTGAGGGTATTTGTGTTTGTTTTTAGACCATTGCTTACATCTTGTAGATGCATAGATTATGGAGGAAAGTCGGTTCAGCCCGTCTATATTTTTTTTTTATGAGAAAGAGGGCTTTCTAATTCTAGTTTAAGTCTGAATGATCATTGATAGTAGTCTCCCTTCTCGCCGGGATCCCCTTTATAGCTAGATTTGATGCAAGTGAGGAGTCCTACCGCTAGTATTATCATGACGGTCTTTATCACAGGCACTATTTTGTTAAAAACGATGGTCGTTGGCTGTTTGTTTGTCCAGTTTCTCGTTTAGGAGTGTGCATAACTGAATATCGTTGAAATGGGAACTGAAAACAAATAATGTAATATGTAGAAATGTTTCCTGGTTGATCCTCTTGAATTTTGGGCTGAAATTGATAAATATAAGTTATTGTGTTGAATTTATGTTAAGACTAGGTATTATCGTGGCCGTGCTAAGCAATGTCCACAATGTTTATATATAAAAGAACCTATTGATCAACCATTTCTGCCGTCTTTCAACGACACTGACTGAACCATGTCTCCAGCAACTCCTTCGCAGTTTCAACGAACAAGAAACAAGTTTGATCAATCTGCTAATACTTCTCGTGAGAACAAACGATTTAATAAATGACATATTAACATAATTATTGCATTATTCTAGAAATAATCCACCGCAACTGCAACAAATTCCGTCAGAAAATCTACAACAACCGCGGGAAATGGTGGAATATATTGTGGTTTCGCTTATTTTTTATGAAATGACGATCAAGTTTTGATTTTGTGTGTTCAATTGCAGATTTGATTTCAAAATTAAAAATATCTTGAGTATGTATCTGCCTACTGCATTGTCTGGAAAGCCATATGTGTGATTTAAAAGATGACAAAAATGATCCTTCCACCTAAATTTACTTTCAGCAACTAAAACTAAAAGATCGATGGAATTAACATGCACGATTGATAAGAACGATCCAAGGGTCAAGAATGATACCCTCAGTCTCACAACAATTATTCATTGTCAACTGAATCTTACTTTTTTAACAAATTAAGACTTTAAGAGACCCATATTAAAATATAATATATATAGTTAGAGATCGGAGATTAGAGATTAAAGATTAGAGAATAGAGATAACCAACAAAGTCAAATCGATGACTTGAATCGGATAGATACATGGTAGAAAATATGAAGTAAAAACGTCACGACTGTGATTATTGAAAAACATAATAGTTGATTAATATCGATTGTATTCATTTCATCTAATTATTTTTTTATACTAGTAAATTGTGATTTTTTTTATCCAACTTATTTTGCTTAATGTTGATTAACGTGGGAATATTAAAGTCATCTCTAAATTATATACATTACAATTATGCATATAATGTATCTAAAAGAAGAGGAATAAATGACGATGACCAAAAAAATGATTTACGATGGCCAAGTTGGTATCCTGTCTATTGATAAAATAATAAAATGATATAATTATATGCATCACTTTGGATTTAACATATTAATTCTCAAAATAATACTATTTAATTTTACTTACATAGAATTAAAACTAAACTTAATTTTTTATCAATTGAACTTATTTTTATCTTAAACTCATTTGATCAAATTTTCACATTTACCTATCATATTTTAAATCCTACAAGTTTAAACATACGTATCATTTTTCCGATTCTTATATATAAAGTCGATAAAAATAAAATGTTTTTCAAATTTTACTCAAGTATGTAACTAGTCTAAACCTAAAGGGTTATTTATGTAAATACTGTATACTTATTTTTACCACTATTATCATCAAAAACAAGCTGAGTCGGGGGTTAGCACGAAAACTTTCCCAGAACGAAAAAAAAACTTTTGAGAACAATAAATAGAAATAGATACAGATAGAAACAGGCTTTTCTTACATATCTTCTGTATCTATATCTGTACATCGATTGGTTCATTTTAGGGTTTCTTTCTTCGTAATCAATTTCCCCAACTTCAATTCCATTCATCAATTCACCTTCATTCCATTCTTCTCACACCTAATTCTTCTATTAGTTCCCTATCACAAAAACCCTAATTTTGCACAATTTAGTTGCCATGGGCGCACCTGAGAAATTAGCTACTTCAAACAACAATTCGATGCAGGTGAGTTACTTAATCAGCTTCATTCATTCTCATTAATTACGTATCGTTATGCTTTCAAGTTAATTTAGCTTCATTTAATTCGTTATTTAGGTTTACGTATATACATATGTACGTATAACGTTTTAGACATGTTATTTAAGCTGACTGTTAGATATTGTGAATGATGATAGCGTGTTAAGGTGTATCGACTGAATGATGACGGAAAATGGGATGATCAAGGGACTGGTCATGTTACAATCGATTATTTAGAGGTCCGTTTTTTGATCGTTCCGCTTTTATATACGATAAATGAAATTATTAGTGTGAATTTTAACTTATGATATTCTACTATAGAGGTCTGAAGAATTGGCCTTGTTTGTGATCGATGAAGAAGACAACGAAACGTTGCTTGTGCATCATATTAGTTCAGATGATATTTATCGCAAGCAAGAAGGTTTTTTTTTATAAAATCAGGAGTTGTTTAGTTGTTTTTTAGTTGTGTTTTTCATGATTTGTGCTTTTGTTATTCAGGTACGATAATTTCGTGGAGGGATTCTAAGTATTCAAGTGATTTAGCTCTTAGTTTTCAAGAGACTACGGGTTGCTCGTACATATGGTACCTAGTAAATCGATATGTTATGTTCCTTGTTAGCACCTTTTGTTATTCATATGATTATCGTTTTATTTTACATAGGGATAATATATGCAATGTGCAGCGGAATCTGCATATCGATACTCTCCGCAGTAAGTAATTTTGATATACTTTTAATATCTATTGTAGATGTAGATTGTAGATATCGGTATTTGTGATGGCATGTAAGTTTTCAATTTTGTCTACAATGATTCTGCAGATGACACATATAATGGGGCTAACAATGAGTTGCGGGAGTTGCCTGCTGTAGAGTTATCAACACTTCCTTCAATACTTAAGGTTCAGAGTTAGAATGCAATTCTGTTATTTGTGTCATGATTTTGAAATCATAGCTGTTGATATTATATTGTTCAGTGGAGTAATAAAGTTACTGTTGAATGATTTTTGTCTTGCAGGCTGTGGTTGATAGTAGTGTTACCGATCAGTTGGGTGTAACAGAGCTCATACTGCATGATGTATGTTCTTATTACTCAAGAGTATAATGACATGTATTTGTAAATCCATAGAAAGACAATTGAAGAACATAAACATTATAGTCAATCTAAGTCCAAGGAATTTTTTTGGCATATCTCTTCACTGGAGATACTTATGATGTACACTAGATATTTGTTTATTGTCCTTCAATCTCTATTAAAGTAAATAATCATTGTTTTGTTATTTCACCAATCCTAATGCTCATGATTTCCGAGTCATAGAATCCGTGTAGCTAAAGTTGCATAAATATATTTTGCGAGCAGCAATTTTTTTTCCGGAAGCTGATGGATTTGTTTAGAGTGTGCGAAGATTTGGAGAATAATGATGGTCTTCACATGATATACAAGATTATTAAAGGAATCAGTTAATACCCCGATTTCCATCATTGTCATCAATTTTCAAGAATACTTTTGTCATGTTGTCTCCTAAAACTGATGAATTTGTATTAATATTAATTGCAGTTCTACTCAATAGTCCTCAGATCTTTGAAAAAATATTTGGTGACGAATTAATGATGGATATTATTGGATGTCTCGAATGTAAGTTGTTTGTTTTAGAATGATGAAATCATCTCTCTTTCTTTTGTATGAGGCTTATAATCACTTCTTTGTGTTGGGTTACAGATGACCTGGAGATACCTCACATCCATCATCGCAACTACCTCAAGGAACATGTTGTCTTCAAGGAGGTACCTACTCTTACTGTGATTGTATACTGTAAACTTTGTTCGAATCTATGTATTAATTTAAATGATGTTCATTTAACCATTATGTCATCAGTATTATAACTTTAGCGGTAATTCATGTAGGCCATACCAATTAAAGACCCCCTAGCCTTATCGAAGATACATCAGACATACAGAATTGGTTATCTGAAGGTTGGAAGCGTGACTTCTGCACCCATTGATTACCTGCTATTATTTGTCGTGGAATTTATATATACATTTCTTTCTTTAGGACGTTGTGTTGCGAAGGGTATTGGATGAGGCCACAGTTGCAAGCTTTAATTCTATGATTCACTCGAATAATGGAATGGTGAGATTGTCACATCTGAATATCCATATCTAAACTCTCGGTTATCGTTCTATAACTAACATGTTTCTTGGCAGGTTGTTACTTTATTGAAAGATGATAGCACTTTTATTAAGGAGTTGTTTGCGAGGTTAAAATCTCCTACTACATCTCCCGATTCCAAGAGAAATCTGGTAAATTCTTCTTCTTGATGCTACTATTATTGAATTCTTTAGAAGTTGCAAGTGCATATATGGATGGCTGAACGTTCATCTTATCTTTAAGTTGCAATGATCATTGTTTAATGGTAGACTTGAGCTAATTGTTGGGAACTGCATATATTTTGAAACTTGCATTTTGACCTAGACCTTTGAGTTGAACTTTGAAAACACGAACTTGTCTTACTTGTCATAACAATTAGAACTGAAAGACTAAACCAAATCTTCAACTGCCGAGACATAAACTTCACGTCTAACATTGAGAGAAGAACCCATGTTTGCCTTGACCTGCACTTGAATCTTGATGGCATGAACATGGATCCAACCGACAAGATATGGAAGCTTTCCTCCTGAACACTTGACCGACAAGGTAAGGGCGAAACAAAAGACACTGAAAACAGACATGCATGATACCCAAACCTCAAAAAATCGAGACGAGAAATACCCTGCTACGTCGAAAACCGAATGAACTAAGTCACTAACAGAACCATAAGGAGAGTTGCTGGATCAACAATTAATCGATGACGGCGCAATTCAAATGGATGGTGGATCAGGGAGATTCGGGGATGATTTTCAGAGAGAGTACCGGTGATTAGAGGTATCATTGAACTGAGAGAAGACATTAGTTATTTCTTGGATGAAAGTTTTGGAAAATTTGGCTCGATTTTTAAGTCAGAGACATCAGTTTGTCGGAGTTGAGAGAAAGAAAAGAAATCTGAGATGTTGAAGTGGTGTAAAAATGTGATAGGAACTCAAACAGTCCACGGGCCACCGGTGAAAACTGGGGATCGGAGTGAAATTATTGAAAAATGTGGCTCGATTTCCAAGTCAGAGAGAAATTCAAATTTTGTACTACAACTGATTATATGAATTTGTTCATTCAATATCACCTTCAACGCACACAGCCAGCACTTTTTATGTTGCAATTTTTAATTGCTGTTCTTTTTCTCTTTTCCTATACTCAGTGATTTGTGTCATTGCTAGAAAATGTGTACCTTTCATCTGGAATAAATATGTATGCCTGTCAATGTGTAGGTATTTTTCTTGCAAGAGTTTTGTAGCCTAAGCAAGAGCTTGCAAGTTGTCCAACAACTCCGGCTATTCAGGTATGGATCTTGATCCTGATTTTTAATGTGTGAATCCTAAACTAGTTATGAGGGTTTTGAGTTCTTTTTAATGCTTGTAGGGATCTAGTGAGTGAAGGCATATTTGGTGTCATTACTGATATTTTGCAGAGTGAAGATAAGAAACTTGTTCTGACTGGGTAAGCAATTTGTATCTCACTTTGTTGTTGAGTTCGTTTTTTTTTTTTTTTCTTTTTTTTCTTTTTTCAAGTCTTGTGTGGCACAAAGACCAATACTTAGATAAATCTTATGAATGCAGGACAGACATCCTCATTTTTTCATTGAACCAGGACCCAACCTTGTTGCGTTCTTATGTTAGTCAGAAGGAAGGTGTGCGATTACTTGGGCTTCTGGTATGTGAGACAATATGTGTATTGTAATTTGGTAGTTATTGGGAAGATGACGAGGTGGTTGTTTTTTTACAGGTGAAAGGGATGCTTACAGATTTTGGGGATGATATGCATTGCCAATTTCTTGAAATAATTCGAAGTCTTCTCGATTCTTTTTCTTCAGCAGGACAGGTTAGGCTATTATTGATTTCGTATTGTTCATGATATAATGGCAGTTAATCAGTTATTGCAACATACTTTGTTTATTCAGTTTGAGTTCAACTCACTTTTGATTTTCTCTTTGCAGAGAGATGCTCTCGTTGAAATCTTCTATGAGAGGCACTTGGATCAACTAATCAGTGTAATAACATCATCATGCCTTCCAAATGATGCTACCTGTGTTGGTCATATATCCAAAAATTCTGATGGAATTCAAGCAAGTGCAAAGCCTGAAATACTTCTGAACATATGTGATCTCCTATGCTTCTGCGTTCTGCATCATCCTTATAGAATAAAGTACTCCTCTAATCTGTATATCTTAATTGGATGTTTGGAATTTGGATGTGCATTTTGAAATTGATTTTTTATAATAGATAACCAGAATTAGATAAACAATTTTATTAAGATGGACTGAAGGAGATATTTGTATGTGCTTCTGCTATTTGTAGGCGTAATACTCAGAGTATCAGATGTTGACATCTTATTATTGAAGAATAACTAGATATAATGACCAAAAATTTGTCAATATGAGAGACACCTAATGGATGAGAGTAGAATTTTCTTAAGTTGGGTTAAAAGGGTGAGTTGTTAATATTATTTTACCCTTAGATAATAAGTTTTGTTGCAGTTGGTATGAAACCGGTCAATCCAAAACTGATTATTTGACCCTATAGTCAGACGAGGAATCAGTTTACCCAAACAGTAGCAACTAATCATGCGACTGCGAAAACGCAAATCTAATCATCCAGTAATCTGAACTCAATTTGTTCCATTTGGAACGCATATGAATTTTTTTTCCTTTCTGGTTTGCAGGTGCAACTTTTTGCTTAACGGTGTGTTAGATAAGGTATTGTATCTTACTAGACGAAAGGAAAAATATCTTGTAGTTGCAGCTGTTCGGTTCATTCGAACCCTAATCTCACATAACGTAAGTACAAGTTTTCTGCTGTTGGAATTCGATTTACTAGTACACTGTAAGAAGAATGTAATTTGATGAGTTTTACAGGATGAACATCTTGCGAGTTATATTGCTAAGAACAACGTGTTTAAGCCAATTATTGACGCATTTACGAGTAATGGTAGCCGCTATAATTTGTTAAACTCTGCAGTTCTCGAGCTTTTTGAGCATATCCGTAAGGTATTTATTAATTTTATCGAATATTTAACTATATGGCCTATGATTTGTAGCACGTGGTCTGATGACACAATGATCTTCTTGCAGGATAATATGAAGATACTATTGAAGTATTTAGTTGAAACCTTTTGGGATCAGTTGGTCAAATTTGACAGTTTACCTTCCATTCAATCTCTCAAAGTTAGATATGATCAGGCTCAGGAGCATGCAGCAAACCAACTCGAAGAAGATTCTAGAAGACGTGTAGAAGAGCGTGTTTTGGAGAAGGAAGAGGAGGATTATTTCAACAAGGATAGGTATTTTTCTTCATTTAATTATCATAGTTATACTACTGGTGACAACTTTGGCCCATTTACTTATGACCGGGCTGATTCGTGTATCTAATGGTCAAACGAGTAAAAAACGTAAGGTTAGAAGGAAACCGGCCATTTGGATGTCGCAAGTTGGTCAAAGTATATATTTTTAATACAGTAAGTATTACATCTATCAGTTCATTCGAAATCTTAGATTATTATTGAAATGATATAGTTTTTGTGTTTTATTTTAAACTAGTTATTCATAAGAAAGTTAGAACTTTGGACATAAGAGTGTCCCGGCCAACCCGATTCCTTTTGGCCTGTTGAGAATTACCCGTGTTTCCCCCCACCTATCTCTACCTCTTACCCAACATGCCAGCTTTAAGTTACAAATTTTGAATGCCTTATTTGGATGATTTGGGTATGTTTACAGTGATGAAGAAGATTCGACATCTGCATCAATACCTCGTACAACACGAATACATGCACAACCCGGTTTAACCAATGGGTCTGATGCCAGCTGTCCATCATCAAGGTATTTGTTCATTTATACCATTTAGTCTGAGTATAATATTTTAAATGTGGTTTATTGAATGTGTGTCTTTGTTCAAGGCCTGGTGGACTAGTTGACTACGAAGATGATGAGGATGATGAAGACTACAAACCACCACCAAGGAAACAGTTGGAAAAATCTGAAGATGATGAAGGAAGTCTAGAATTTAGATTAAAAAGAAAACTTTTGGCTGCAAAGGAAGAGCCGAACTTGGTTAAGAAGCGCCAGTTAAGTGGCAAAAACCCCAAATTAAAAGAAAGTTTATTTGCTACATTATGCTCGACTCTGAGTCATGTAGCATTACCTGTTATGAAATCAGCAATTGGTACACATGAGAAGAATGAAACGAGTCATGAAGAGAACGGGCCTGTATGCCGATCTGAAAATAGTAATCACAAGAGTGAAATGGGTCATGAAGAGAACGGGTTTGTAAGCCGATCTGAAAATAGTAATCACAAGAGTGAAATGGGTCATGAAGAGAAAGGATCTGTAAGCCAATCTGAGAATAGTAATGAAGAAAGTGCAGAAGAAAAAGGAGTTGCGAGTCTCTAGATGCCAAATTGATGCCTTACATGCTACACCACTGGGAACAGCTGTTCGGTTATGATATACATAGCAGCATGTGCAAAAAGGTAGTTACGGGCTTCTAGAAGCCCAATGTTACTACCGGCACAACTGTTTGAATGAGACGTGAAAGGCAGAAAATGAGAACCATTCCTAACAAGATTCGCGATCAGTTACTTACTTCTGATGCTTTCTGCCCCATGTACAAACTGTCTGTTAATGCTAAACTTCTTACCTCACAGTTTTGTCTAGCTTTTATCAACTATCTGTTTAGCAATCTGAACTGTTTTTGTGTTAAGTTTGTGTGTAAAAGGGGGGGAAAGGTTACGAGTTAGTAAAAAATGGCAGAGGTCGTCCCTTTGGGAGATGTAGTTTGACATGCAGTATATGTTGTACATTCCAGCATAAGGAAACTGAAACAAACTTCTTTCAGATTTGATCCATTTTATATAGGCCGAAGCACTTTTGTTGAGCGCAAATTTTTGGTGTTCTCTTGACATTCTGTTGTATAGGATTAATTAATGGTAAATCTTGTCTCTGGTTAGTATTGGTTCTCTCTGTTGTGACTTTAATTGAAGAAGTAGATTTGTTGGCTTATTGAGCATAATTTTCATGAATGTATTTGAACTATTGGAGTTCATCTTTCTCGTGTTAAACAAATGTTTCTACTACCATCACTATTGTTAAAACTTGTTAATATATTGTTGATTTATTAACTTCATGTTCAAGTATATAATTTGGAGTTCTTTGTGATGTCATATAACATGGTTGGATTCTTGGACTGGTCAAATGTGTACAGATTATAAGCTGTAATCCAAGTTTTGAAAAGCAGACAATATGCCTATCTGCATGACATTTCCATTCATTTTCACGCGTATAAACTTTTGTCATGAATTTTTTTTTATATTCTTATAAGGCTTTACTTTCTTGTAAAGTACCTTTTACAAGAGAAGTTGGGACATAGTAAGCAATGGGATGGATATATGTTAGTATGTGTAAAGGTTAAATCGTGTACGAGTTTGCTTAATCATCTTATTAATCCTTTTTAATGTGTAAACGTTGAAAATCATTTGGCCATCTATCTTCATTAAATAAATATCAAAAGAATGCATGGTAACACGACATGTTACTTTCATGATTTGTTCAACAACAATACATCATGAAGAAATTGATTGTTTTAAAGTGTTAACCTTATCCAAATTGAATTCCATGATGCTATCAAATCTTTTCACGTTTCTCTTTCAAAGAAAGTCTTCTTTTGCATACCCACAAAAGACTCAATGTTAGAATACTTGTTCCTCTCCTTCTAGAACTTGCTATCCAATATCTATATATTCACATATATATCCATACATGTACCATTACATACATATATATTCATAACCTTACATACCCTTTAAACACATTCAGTTCCTTCACCAACTCTTTCACATAGAAAACACACAAAAATTAGGTGTTTGAAAGTCCATTATGTGTCTAATGATCAAACAAGAACAAAAACCATCACAAAAAACCAAAGTGATATGATTTTTGTCACACTTTTAAGCAAAACCGGACTTGTTCAATCATTTTCCGTCGTGTTTCTTCATTGGTTCTACTCAGTTTCTTGAATTTTGTTTTCGTCTTTTGCATATACACATTGGATTTTATTTTCATAGAAGTTAATATCAAGCATGTCATCAAAGGGTTATCTAGTGATGGATGAGAAGAAAATGAAGAGGAAGATCTCGAACCGAGAATCAGCAAAGAGGTCTAGAATGAAAAAAGAACAACACATGAAAGATGTCAATGACCAAATATTTCATTTCACGAAAAAGAGAGACGAAATGGTTATGAAAATTGAAGGAATCGCAAAAAGGCATTCCGCTATGGAGACTGAAAACATGGTCTTGAAATCACAAAAACAAGAGTTGGAGAAAAGATTGGAGTATGCAAAAAATGTTTGTGATTTTTATGAAGGTGAGGCTCATGTGTCAATGTCATCAATGGGTGGTGCTCAAGAACCATGGCTAAGACTATGGGACCAAAATCAACCTTCTAACTTTATGTCTCTCATGTCATCTGTTGGAAATTTCCAATATTAAGTGATTATTAGTTTTATAAATTTATATCGTGTTAATTTGAATTAGTATGTTTTATGTAAATATTTTCATAGAAAAAATAAAGTAGTAGTTAGTCTAATATTATTATTACAAGTTTGTTCATATACTTACAAACATGTATAATATCTAAAAAAAAGCAAAGAATATGAAATAAAAACTTTATCCAATATTTGCTTAGATGTCAAAGTTCATGAATTTAGCTCCATCATGTCCTTTTCAATATTCCCAAACATAAGTTCTCATCTAATATTGTCGACCGCGTACTATTTCTTTATCTTCATATGTATCTAAAACTGTCAAACTAACATATCTTTCTCTATAAAAAAACTAGTAAAATAATTCTTTAAAACATATAATATCACGAGAAACAAATGTATCTGGAAGACCTTTTATTAAGCAATTGTTATGATTCATTGCATAAGTCACAAGTTTAGACTTAAAGATCATATATAAATATAATATCTCGATATATATTATATTAAAATTAACGAATTCAAACTCGATCGTGTATACATAGAGTGTGACATATGAATTCACTTATTTACTTCGTATATTCAACCGATATTTAATTTAACACATATAATAAAATTAAATATTTAATCACTAATTTTAGATCTATAATTTAACCACATGAAACGTTGTTTTATGTACCTATAGTACTTAGATAAACTATATGATTTCTTCAATAAAAATATATGAATTAATTAATATGCTTAACAATACATCATGGAGAAATTGATTGTCATTATTTTAACCTTATCTAAAATATAATTCAAAAGGAGGCTATCAAACAACTCACGTCTATTTTCCTGAAAGTCTTTAAATAAGCACAAAGACTTCAAAGTGATATGATTTTTGTCACAGTTATTTTAAATAGAGGGTTGAGTTCAAATGAGAATGGAAATTTTAGTGAAAAATGACAAAATAAATTATAGCCATTCATTTTGTAAAACCCAATTTTCTTTTAAAGTTAAATATCTCACAAACTTCTAATCAAAAAATTATAAAAATTGTATCATAAAAATCAACGTTATTTGTTCTACGATTATACATCCCTCATGATATACTTTTGATGATTATTCTTTTTTTTTTTTTTTTGGTTGAAAACCGGTAACACATGTGTTAGTGGTTGGTAACACATATGTTACTAGCAACAAACACATGTGTTACTAACAGCTAACACATGTGTTACCGCAATTAACACATGTGTTACAAGTTTTCGAAACCCATCAAAAAATGAAAAAAAAAAAGTTCATCGAAATTATACCTTGTGAGATGTCTAATCGAAGAGAAAAAAAATGTTGATTTTTATGGTGCAATTTATATATTTTTTTGACTAGCCGTTTGTGAGATATTCAATTATTAATAATGTTGGGAATATTATTATCTATGAAATGAATGGTTGAGATTGATTCTTCAATTCTTACCAAATATCTCATTCTCATTTGAACTTAATTCTTCAAGTAGAATCAATCTTGTCTAATCATTCTCAATGGTCTTTCTCCGGTTGGTTCTACTCGCTTTCTTGAATTTTTTTTTTTTTTTTTTTTTTTTGTATAGCCTCAATAGAATTTTATTCAAATTATTAAAAATAGTAACTTATTAAAAGCTAGCATGTAACAAACTAAATTTTCCAATTTTTTAATTCTGAAAAAGTCCGACCTGAATCAACAGTACTAAATATGTTAAGATAATACACATGTTCAGATAATCATTTGATTAAGTCATCTTTCTACAAATACGCATTAAATTCCTAATATCAAAAATTATAAAATACATAATAAAATATAATAAAATGCAAAAAGATGAAAATATTTTCATTTCCTTAAACATCATCTCGCAACACTTCTTGATACACAAACATTTGTATTGCACACTCCATTTTTTGGACAATATTTTTCAGGACATAACAAAATTTTTATAATGTTGCGAGATATCCCTCTTGAAATTGCTACATATAGTTGACTGTGAGAGAAAACATATTCTGGAAGATAGACACTAACATTAAGAATCGTTTGACCTTGAGCGTTGTTGATTGTCATCGGAAAACTAAGACGGATTGGAGACTGTTTTTGTTTTAACTTAAAAAGAAACATGTCATCAACAAATGGACACACGTATTCTTTATAAAAAATACTCGCTTTCCTGGATGTTGACCTATAGCTATCACCGCTTCAATGATGTTTGTTGGATTTTTACGCATATAGTCTGTAGCTAGAGGTGACAAAATAGGTGGGCGGTTAGGTTTGGGTAACCAGGTCATACGGGTTTGGTTCATAACAGATTCAGGTCATGATAGGTTTGGGTTGAAAATAAAAAAATGCTTAAAAATTAGTTATTTTTTTCAATTTTATTTGAATTTCTTTTCTAGTAAAATTATACAAATGATTATTTGCATTTTTTGAAACAATTTATACAGCAAATATATAAAACTCCAAAACTTATAAGAGATAAATCATATAAATTAAGAAAAAAAATTAAAATAATGTACATCAAATAATATTGGTCTAATACAAAATCTTAAACATAATCATAATCATAGATATAATTAGAATTTAACAAAAGTTTTTATATAGTCTTGAATTACTGAAAAATATATAATTTGAAACTCGCAAAGTAACAAGTACTCCGTAGCAATACAAATGTTATATCTGGGAATAGCAAAGCTGAGAAAAATCTTTTATCTGAAAATAGCAATTATATAGGTGTAATCAGGAAATAGCAAATCTGGAAATAACAAAAAGACCTAAAAGCCTATCTTCCCCATTGTCATTATCTCTTTCTCTGTGTGTGAACAAGTTTTTTTTAATTAACTTTCTAGTGTAAGAGATGTTATAAAATCACCCATTGAGTCCATAGCATTTTTCAAGTTTCGCCCATTTGAACCATTCCTTCAATTTTTGCAGTCCAGAAGAACCCAATATATATGTAAGGAAAAGTATCCAGAATCGCTTATATGGGCAGAAATTGTCACTACTATTTATAGCCAATGACAATATTTGAGTTTCATTAAACTGCATATAAATGTATAAAGAAACGTATAGCAGTTACAACAACATGTCATACTGAAGTTTGTTCAAAAATCAAACTACAACTGCTTTGAGGGCTTGAAGTTTGTTCAAAAATCAAACTACAACTGCTTTGAGGGCTTATAATTAAAAAGAAAAGAAAGATACAGATTCGCATTACATGTCTCATACAGAACCTCTGTTGCACAAAATATCTGACATATTTTCCCATTCCCTTTGGTTCACGAGAACGATTGTTGATTTAAGAATAAAGATATGTTTATTACCAAAACCACATGCAATCAATCCATCAATTAACTTTCCAATATATTACTACGTACTTCGTTAAAATTAGAAGTGATTTCTATCTGTCATCATACAGTTTGGAGGCATACTTGCCAAGTAAAAAAGAAACAAAAAAGAAAAAAAACTGGAATTTTCTATTATAATTTTTTTGCTGTGTGTTTAATGGTCATACCTGGATACGTATTTGAGCTTTCGAACTTGACTGTGTGGGCTCCGGAGGTTGTATCATTTCAGGACTAACGTGGTTCCAACACATGAATCATCTTCCTATACATGATTTACACAATTACAAATTAATATGAAACTTTTGACAGTTTTTGACTATAATAATTGAAGTATCATAATAATTTCTCATGTCATTAACCCTTTTCTTATACATATGACAAATTTGGTAAATACGAACCCTTCCATTGTAAAACTATGATAACTTACTTGGAATTCCAAAGCCTCCTTAAGTTGTTCCAAAACTTTTTTTGCTGTTGGTCGTTGTTTTCTATCATCATGTAAGCACCGGTAGGCAATCGTTTGGAATGCAGTCAGCGCTTTCGGCACGATCTGTGTCTTGATAGCCTCAAACACCACCTCATTGTGCTTTCCTTCTTCGAATATTTGTTTAATGAAACTAGGTAGATACTGACCTTCATCTTTGCGGATTTGAAATGTTGATCTTCCACATAAAATCTCAAATAAAACCACACCAAACGAATATATGTCGGATTCCATGGTTAAGAAACCGGATTCTCGGTAAAGTGGGTCCACGTAGCCCTCTGTACCACATGCATGATCGAAGACATAGTCTGTTTCCTGATTTATTGCACTTATCAAGGAAAGCCCGTAATCAGCAAGTTTTGCTTCCCACTCATTATTTAATAGAATGTTTTCAGTTTTGATGTCCCTATGTATCACTGCTGCTTGTGTTGCAAGTCCTCCGTGAAGAAACTCCAATGCAGTTGCAACATCAATGCATATGTTCAGCCGTTTCATCCATGTAAGTTGAGCATCACCCAAGTACTTATCAAGGCTTCCTTTCGACGCATACTCATATACAATGACTTTTGCATCTTTTTCATCACAATAGCCAACAAGACGGATGACATTCTCATGCTTATACTTGACAAGAATTTGAAGTTCATTCCGAAATTGTTGTTCCCCTTGACCACGTGTTCTATCCAATCGCTTTGCTACAATGGTATCAAATCCATCACCTTTTGGAACTTTTCCCATATAAACGTTCCCAAATCCTCCTCTTCCAATGCAATTGTGCTCATGGAAGTTTTGTGTGGCCATTGCTACGTCACTAAGGGAAATTCTGGGGTCGTCGTTGTTGTTTTCCTGTCAGCCATGAGTGAATAAAATAAATAACTTGATAACAGTATCAAATTATGAAAATTATAATACTCGTAATCAACTACTCCGGAATTCCGTATCTTTTCATCTAAATCTCAAACAAAAAACTTTTATATGCATTAAATACGCACTGTATGTTTGATAGGACTTACATGATACCTGTTTATATGTTCATAGATATTGAATTTTATCATATTTCCGTATCAATAATGTAACAAATTCTGGTCGACTAAAGATAGGATTTATGTATAACAAAAAAGAAAGAAAAAAAAACTCAGCATTTTCAAACTTTTATTCGTTTAGTTTTGAATATTATTTTTGTTATTAAAGTCCACGCAATGTTCATAAGTAGAACTATTTTGACAGTTTCGATACGGAATAGTATTTTAAAAAAATATATTTTTTAATGGCCTTTTCAATTTAAAACGTTAGTGGTATGAGAATTTATTTTGGCGTTTCCTAAGTATGGTACATATGGAATTCAGTTTGAGTTTTATGTATCTCAAACTAATATCATCTACAATCTACAATATATCATTAATCATTTAATCATTAATATTAAAATAAATCAGCAAATCGATTACCGTCAGTGATAATGTAAATTGAAGAGAAAACAAAGGTTAGTTTTTTTCAAATATTAAACTTACTTGAAAAAATAAGGCCTTTTCAAGCTCCTTGGCAACCACTTTCATTGTTGGACGTTGATCTTGCGTTTCTGCCAAACACTCATATGCAATTTTTATAAATTTGTCCAAAGAACTCTTGTTGGGTCCTCTATTTAAGGTAAAACTGTAGTCACCACTTCCTTCCATTATAATAGGATCTATCATTTCCGTTAGTGTTCCCTCGCGGAAGCCTCGCCGTGCCACAGAAGCCAGGATGTACTCACCCTTTTTACTGTAAATTAGGTTACCGGATGTTTTCCCAAATAGTACTTCAAACAAAAGCAAACCAAAACTATAGACATCTGATTCTCTTTTCAGTTTACCAGTCTTCTGAAATTCTGGATCAGTGTATTCTTCTATCAAAATCGTATCGAGATTGAGTGTGTAATCATCTTGATTCGGAGACAGTAACACCGAGTTCCCAAAGAAACGAATCTTCGCCACCCAATTCTCATCCAACACAATGTTGCCGGTCTGTATCTTTTGGTTTATTATCGTCTTTTGGTCTTCCATCTCATAGTGAAGATATTTTAATCCATGGGCGACACCAAGGCAAATTTTCAAACGTTTTGTCCAAGTAAGGATAAGCTTGTCTTTCATGTTTTCCAAACAAATACTAAGGTTTCCATTAGAGGCATGATCAATGACAAGGATCATCTCAGAACCTTCATTACAAAATGCAAGTATAATGACTATGTTGTGATGATTACATTTAGAAAGAATTTCAATATCTGTGAAGAATACTTCTTCTCCTAGCTTGTCTTCCCTAGCGATGAGGCGTCTTATAGCTACAGTTTTCCGTCTCTTGGGTAGTTCACCATTATTCTTCCCTTCAATACATGATCGATATAATGTATCATAATGGTCGAGTTTAACTTCATAATTGTAATAGTATTCGCTAACGCCAACAAGGTAGGCCTTGGAAAAGTTATCTGTGGCCAACATTACTTCGCTGAGTGGAATCTTTAAGCGCTCCAACTTGTTTCTCTGTTTCATAGGTATGACCCTTTAGACACATACGTAATTTATGGACGACACACAAAAATGAGTTAAGTTTTTTTAGTTCATTGGAGCATAGTAGAATTAAGCGCTTTCAAGGGATAAATGGGGCCCCGGGAGGGGGGGGGGGTGTTACAGCTACGGGTTCCCTAACAGTTAAATCTTTGTTAAATGTAAATTGGAGGTTGAAGACACATAGATCTAGGGTCTCATCGAAGGTCCCTAGGGAGAGATACAGGTTTTCGAAATCAGTTGTCTAGATTCTGCAGTTCGATCAAAGTTTTTTGGGATACAACGTTTGTCAAGGTTGAAGTAAGGTTGCAAAAGGTGATTGATTAACATAGGGTTTCTTGGCGATCAATTCTTTTTACTAGCATTGATGGAGTTTCAGTTTTGAGCTTCAAAGATATCAAGGTTTGCAAGGATTTCGTCTTCAAGGTATTCGATTGTGTTGAATCTTCGAGCTTCAAGGTTACATGTTTGATAATCTGGTTACATAATCGATCTTGAAGTTGTATTCAAGGTTTAGTCAATTATAGAGTTGTTATTTTTTTTAAGGTGTTGTGTTTAAAGGTATCCACGGCTTTCTTGGAATTCAAGTTATCTTGATTGTTGGAAGACAAGTAAGATTTAGCTTTTCCTAGGGAAGTCATTACTTGGACTAGAAGGTATCAAGTTTGTTGACTTGAGGTGGAAGGATCAAAGCTTTAGTGTTTTCTAGAGGTTAGTAGATTAATTTAGCAAGAAATCGGATTTAGCACATGGCTTGTGATACTTGTCAGAAAAGGTTGTAACCTTAGGGTTCTAAAGGGTAAAAGACAAGTTGACAAGGTTTGTAATAAGGTTTAGTAAAAAACGGCTAGTTATATAACTAGGGTTGACATTGAGAAATTCGATGGGAATAGCGACTTCAACTTATGGCAAGTAAGGATAAAGACTTTGCTTTTACATCAAGGATTAGCTACAACATTGGAGGAGTTACCAGCCACCGGCTCATCGGTGTATGATGATGTCATTCAAAGGAAGGCACATAGTGTATTGATTCTTTGTTTGGGTGATAGGGTTCTTTGGGCTAAGTTGAAGAGTTTGTATATGATTAAGTCCTTAGCAAAACTTTTGCATCTTAAAAGGACGTGGGTTTTGAATGAAATGGAGCTCTTAATCCATATGTCATTTTTAGAAGGGTCGGATCAACACGAATACACCACCAAACCGACTCAAACATTTATTGTTAAATCCATGAGAGAATATCTCATAAACAGCCGGGTAACAGAAGGCATAGAATACCAACATAATAAAACCCAAATTTAGGTGGAACAAATTGATTCCATCTATGGTTAGTATTTAGGCTTGGAGGATCGACAAGGCAAGGCTCCTAACAAGAAAGAATTTTGACAATCGCGGGATTGATTTGAACTCCAGAAGATGTCCTTTTTGTGATGAAGACCAAGAATTAGAGAATGTTGGGAAAAAACGATTAAACCCAAATTATAAATATGATGAGTCAAAATTTGAATCTAGGAAAAGTAGTGAAAATTGGCTAACTGTTGTTAGTATGTGTATATTGCTCAATCTGAGTCTGGTTAAGCACATACTCAGAGTAAGACAATCTTGTTTCTTAATCTATACAAAATGCTCGGTCTGAGTCTGTGCGATGTCATCCAGACTCAGACCAAGAAAGACTCAAACCATGCAGACTCAAAATATAACAGAATCAGAAGAACATGGAGATTAATATTGAAGATTCGAAGATATCTTATTAGTTAGGAGAATTCGAATGGTATTATAACTGATCTAGTTTCCATAAAACCCGTCGGGGTTAGGTAGAAATCTCTATTAGTTATTGATAAAGTAACCTTGTATTTCCTAAAAGTAATACCTATATAAATAGGTGCTATGGAATTCATTGAATTGATAACACCTAAAAGAGAATACAACTCTCTGTTTATACGATTGAATTATTGATAAATAATATTCATTCGACATATAATCTGTGTGATTCAATATTGTTCTTAATTCCATAAAGATCAATATAACTTGATATGCTGTTAACTTGGTATTAAATGTTGAATACTTAATTTGATAATATGTTAATTAAGTTACAGAGATCTTACCATAAGACCTAACATAGAAGCATATTTTTCTTCATTTTCGAGTTGTCAAGGGATTATGGAGATGTGTTTTTCAATGGTAGAGCATGCAATATCCGGATGTTGTGGAAATCAAAGATATTTTCGATGTTGTCAACAATGTACAATATTCTAACATTTACTAAGAAGATTTTTGAGACAATAACTCACTCAACTCTATGAATAAATTGGATACATGAAAGACATAGTGCCTAGATGCGATATTTTAGGAGATGAAATTAAGATCCGTTCATTCATATATATTCCGAGTCGAGTAAAAAATGTAAAAATAAAATGGGTTGATTGGATTTGTAGTCCAAGTTCAAGCCCAATAATCTTTTACTAGCTCCTTCATTAGTCTTAAAACTAACTGAAGTTAAAAAAAAGTTATTCTCCTTGTATAAATTGGATGTTACTTATGACAAATTTAATTTAATACACTTTATTTATCATTTGAATCTACGCATATAATCTTTTCCCACTGATTAATACATATAACAATAAGTACGACATAATAATGAAAGAAAAAAAAAGGAAAGGACTGTGCTATACGATTCTCATGCATTACTTTCAATTCAATTGGTTTTTAAACTTCTTCAATAACTTGGTCCACATTTGGGTGTTGTACTTGCTCCTTCTTTTAGCAATAATATGAAAATTCATAATTAGCGACATGGGTAAATTATCTTATTGTAAAATAAAACTTAGAGTGCGTTTGTTTCACATAATGTTTAGGAAGAAATTGGAATTTAAAGGAATTAGAATTTGAAGCAATTGAATTTTGTATGAATCTGATTGTGTTTTGTTGACAAAAATACATTAATGAAATTGGAATGTAAATAATGTCGAATGACAAAATTACCCTTTTGATATTTTATAAACTTCTTTATGTCTTTCATTCATATTCAATTTTTATACACTTCATTCTTTTAAAATTTTACTTTTCACAAATCGTTTTATATAATTTTTTTTATTATATATATAAATACATATAAAGTATTATTGTAAAATATAACATAAATTTCAAAATCACTTTTATAGAACACTTATATCATCTGCTAAACTTTGCTCACGATGAAAAAAAAGAAGATCATCCATATTGAAAGAAAAAGGAAGATCTATATCATAAGCTACTAGAATAAAATAAAAAAAGATCTATTATAAATATAACAAAATAATAAACATCTATTATTAAATCCAAAAAAAAAAAAGACAGAAAATGTTAAATAATGAAGAAGATAGATTCAACACCATATCCTAGGAAACCTAAATCAAAGAAGAAGAACAAAGGAAATTGCGACGGTGGGGTGGCGGTGTTAATGGTAGTTACGGAGGTGTGACGGAGTGAGTGGTGTGGCGGTGTTAATGGTAGTGATGGAGGTGGCTGGAGCCCGTAAGTGGCTAGTGGAGTGGCGGTGACGGACTTGCTGCAAGTTGGGATGGAGATGGTTGAATGTCACAGGAAAATGGGAGTTGAAATAAGATTGGGGTTTTATTTTTGGAGGGTTTTTTGGTAAATTTGCAAACATTCCATTTATAACTTCCCTTCATGGAATCTCATATTTCACAGGTAATGGAATTAGAGGGAAAACAAATGAATTTCAATTCCTTTCTTTTTCCAATCAAACACCAAACTATGAAATTCATATTTCAATTCGAAACAATTTCAGGGAATTTTGTAAAACAAACACACCCCTATTGTAATATATGTAAATATAATATAAAAGTGACATGCAGTCATATATGCATACTATACATTAGTGTGCTTCAACTGTTTTTCAATTTCTCCTTTTCTTTTTTTCAGTAATATAATTTTCACATGTCACCTCCATATTGTGTCTTTTAGTATTTTAGTAAATAAATAAATAAATAAAAACTTCAGTATTGCATCTTACTTATTTCTGTCGAGTTTTGTTTATGAATAATAATATTAATAAGGGACTATATATTTCGAGACCGCTCAAGTAAATTACTTTATTTCTAGAAGCCACTCATATTTGAAAATGATTTTGTAGGCCACTCAAATTTGTATGTTGTTTCATGTATATCAAGTTGAGCTAAAAACTTATTGAAAAATATAAAATGACATAAATACCCCGTAAGGTTAGGTAGAAATATCTATTAGTTAGAGATACTGTATGATTGTATTTCCTAACAATAATACTTGTATAAATACCTGCTATGCAATTCATTGAATTGCTAAAACCTAATAAAGAATACAATTGTGTGTTTATACGATTGAATTATTGATAGATAATATTCTTTCGACATATAATCTGTGTGATTCAACAAATATCAATATACCTTGATTTGTTGTTACCTTGATATTAAAAGTTGAATACTTAATTTGATAATATGTTAATATGTTAATTAAGTTACTAGGATCTTACTTTAAGACCTAACAGATAAGCATATTTTTCTTTATAGTCGGGTTGTCAAAGAATTATGGAAACATGTTTTACAATGGTGGAGGATGCAATATCCGGATGTTGTGGAAATTAAAGACATTTTATGTTGTCAATAATATACAATATTCAACATTTGCTAAAATGATTTTTGAGACAGTAATTCACACAACTCTTTGGATAATTTGGATACATGAAAGACATAGTCTTCAAATCAATGAATCCTAGATGCGATATTTTAGGAGATGAAATTAAGATTCGTTCATTTATATAGATTCCAATTCGAGTAAAAAATGTAAAGATAAAATGGGTTGATTAGATTTGTAGTTCAAGTTCAAGCCCAACTACAACCTTGTAATCCTTTCCTAACTCCTTTGTTACTCTTAAAACTAATTAAAGTTCAAAAGAAAGTTTTTATCCATGTATACATTGGATGTTACTTATGAGAAATTTAATTTAATATACTTTATTAGTTTATTTATCATTTGACTCTACGTATTTAATCTTTTCCAATTAATTGATACACATAACAATAAGTACGACATAATAATGAAAGAAAACAAATACGAAAGGAGTGTCTTACACGATTCTCATGCATTAGTTTCAATTCAATTGTTTCTTCAACTTCTTCAATAATTTGGCCCACATTTGGGTGTTGCACTCGCTCCTTCTTCTAGCAATAATACGAAAATTCATAATTAGCGACAGGGGTGAATAGATTACGGTGAATAGATTACTGTAAAATAAAATTTAGGGTGCGTCTGTTTCACATAATGTTCCGAAAGAAATTGAAATCTGTGAAAGGAATTGGAATTTAAGGAATTAAAGTTTGAAGGAATTGGAATTTGTATGAATTTGATTGTGTTTGGTTGACAAAATACATCAATGGAATTGGAATGTAAATCATGTTGAATGAAAAAATTACGCTTTCGATATTTTATAAACTTCTTTGTAGGTCTTTCATTCTTATTCAATCTTTATACACTTCAGTCTCTCAAAATTTTACTTTTTACAAATCATTTTATACACATGTCTATTATATATATATATAAATTATTATATTTAAATACAATATATATTTCAAAATCACTTTTGTAGAACACTTCTATCACCTACTAAACTTTGCCCCGATGAAAAGAAGAAGAACATCCATATCAAAAGAAAAAGGAAGATCCATGTCATTAGCTACTAGAAAAAATAAGATTTATTATGAATATAACAAAAGAATAAACAACATCTATTATGAAATCAAACAAAGAAAAATAGAAGATGTTAAATATTAAAGAAGATAGATTCAGTACCATATCCTAGAAAAAGCTAAATCAAAGAAGAAGAAAAAAGGAAATGGCGGTGGCAAAGTGATGCGGTGCGTGGCGGTGCGGCGGTGTGAGTGGTGTGGCGGTTTTAGCGGTAGTTATGGAGGTGTGACGGAGTGAGTGGTGCGGCATTGTTAATGGTAGTGAGGAGGTGGTCGGAGCTCGTAAGTGGCCCTTGGAGTGGTGGTGACCTGCTTGCTGCAAGTTTGGGGATGGAGATGGCTGAATGTTAAAGGAGAATAGAAGTCGAAACAAGATGGTGTTCTGTTTTTGGATGGTTTTTTTGGTAAATTTGCAAACATTCCATTCATAACTTTCCTTCTATACGGAATCTTTTAGGTAATGGAACTTGAACGAAACTAAATTCAATTTCATTCTTTTTCCAACCAAACACACAATGACTGAATTCAAATTGTAGTATAAGTAAATTATAATATAAAACAAACGCGCTCTTAATGTCGGTTAAACTTTCTTTTTATATATTGATGGAATGGAATCTTAAATTTCATTAGGTGATAGGAATTAGAAGGAAAATAAATGAATTCCAATTCCATTCTTTTTCTAACCGAACATACAGAGGATGAAATTAAATTGCAATTCTAAAGAATTTTTAAATTTTTTGTGAAACAAACACATCCTTCCTTATTGAAATATAAATAAAATATAATGTAAAAGTGACATGTGATCATTATCAACTTCTTTTCAGTTTTTCGTTTTCTTTTTTACAGTCACTTCCATATTGTGTCTTATAGCAGTTTCATTAAAAAAAAAAAAAGAAGAAGAAAAAAAACTTCAATATGGCATCTTACTTAATTCTGTCAAGTTTTGTTTTATATAAATAATAATATTAATAATATTAATAACGAAAACAAAATAAGTAATTTAACCCGAATAAGAAAGCATAACAGCAAAAGTAAATGGAGGGTCTTACAGGACTTTCATGTGTCAATTTAAGTTCAACCGGCTTCTCAATTTCATCGAAGATTTCGTCCTTATTTGAGAGTTGTAGTCGCTCCTCAATTATATGAAAAATAATTAAACAAAAGTTTAGAAAGAAAAAAAAAAAACTAGTGACGATAATTTATGTAACAATAAATATAAATGTTCTAGATATATGAATTTAACTATTCATAAGTAGTAGAAAGTAGAAACATCTAAAATTCAACTAAAACATAAACACCAACAACAATATTAAAAGCTATAAATGTCCAGCATAATTTTTGTGAAGAGTATACATAATTTAATATGTTTACTTACTTGTAAGAATAAGGCATGCTCGAGCTCCTTGACGACGACATTCATTGTTGGACGTTGTTTTTGAGTTTGTGCTGTACACCGATATGCAATTTCTATAAATTTATCTAATGAATCTCTGTTAAGTCCCCCTTCTTCCTTTATGATAGAATCTACCATTTCTTCTATTAGTCCTTTGTTGATGTTTATCCGTGCCACATGGGCCAACCCTTGTTCACTCTCTTTCGTGTAAATTTCATCATAGGCTACTCTCCCGCATAGAACCTCAAACAAAACTACTCCGAAACTATATACATCTGATTCTCTTTTCAACTTACACGTGTTCATATATTCTGGATCAATGTAACTATCAGGGCCACTCGAATATTTATGATAGAGAGCGTCATCATCTTGATTCGGAGGCAGGAATACAGATAGCCCAAGGTCCATAATCTTTGCCCCCCAATTCTCGTCCAACACAATATATTCGCTCCTTATATCACGGTTTATTATCGTCTTTTGGTCCTCCATCTCATAGTGAAGATATTTTAATGCATGTGCAACATCAAGGCAAATTTTCAATCGTTTTGCCCATGTAAGAACAGACTTGTCTTTGACGTATCTCCAATAATCATCAAGGTATCCATCACAAGTATGATCAATGACAAGGACCATCTCAGAACCTTCATCACAGAATCCAACTAGAGTGACTATATTGCGATGCTTACAAGTAGTAAGCATTTCAAGTTCTGTAATGAATACTTCTTCTACTTCTTTTTCAACCTTGATTTTTCTTATAAGGTGGATGCGTTTTATAAGTACAGTGCTCCATCTTTTGGGTAGGCCACCTTTATTCTGCCCTTCAACAGAGGAAGGATTTACTTTATCAAAATGGTCGAGTTCAGCTTTGTATAAGTCATAATTGGAGGTAGACCCAATCCGGTATGCCTCCGAAAAGTTATCTGTGGCCAACATTATATCACCGAGTTGAATCTTCAAGTGTTTCAAATTCTCTTTCTGCAAGACGAGGGGAAAGGGTGTTACTGTGAGACTTGCTAGAAACTGAGAATGAAAGTAGAAAGAAATTGTGTCGAAGATACTTTGTTTATCCCTTAAGAAACGATAGAAATACACTAGAGACACTGAAAAGTAGTATTCACCTTTTTTTGAGTATATTAATACGAGTAGTATATTTACTAAAAGCGTTGTTAACAGTACCCTTGCAAAACCTACCCTATTAGTAATGAGTTATAAATTCGAACATCGAAAAATAAGAAAATAAATAGATAACGAGAAAAGTCAATAGAGGAGAACATAATGGCATCTTGGCTATTTTACTTGTAAAAAGGACTGAAAGTGTGGCAAAGTAGGAACCCAAGAGACTAGCGATGTAATTTACTATTTTGAGCAACCATTTTGATCTGTTAGCTACCTAACCCAATATGTTCATTTTGTCACCTCTATAGTAAAAACCCATTTGTTGATACCATCAATTAAAACAATGGAAGAAAATTAATGGACATTATAATAAATTACCATAACAAATATTGCCCAAAAAATTAAGGAAATAGAGGGATCTTACCACATTTTCATATCGCAGCTGAAATTCCAATGCGTCCTCAAGTTCACGGACAATAATGTTCATATCTGGACGTTGTACTCGCTCATCCTTCAAGCAAGAATATGCTGCTTCTGAGAAGCTGGTGAGTGATTTCAGGGTCATCTGCTTCCATAGATCAGGATGGATAATATCATTCAGTGTTCTGTTTTCGTAATGATATTTGGCCAATGAAGCTAAAAACCTATTATCCTCATCCTCACTTGGAATAAATGCTTTCCTCCCGCATAATACCTCCCATAAAACAACGCCAAAAGAGTAGATGTCTGACTTCTGGGTCACACCTCCAGTCTTTTCGATAGCCGGGTCCATATACCCTTTTGTGCCAATAGCTTGTGAAAAGAGAACCTGGTTCATTAGAGATACTGAATATTGGATGGAATATTCAAAACCGGATAACTTGGCCTCAAAATTATCATCTAATAAAATTGTGGAGCTGTTGATGTTACGATGTAAGACCGAATAACTGCGTCCGTCCAATTTATGGATGTAACTTAGTGCACGGAAAATACCAATGCATATATTCAATCGTTGAATCCATGTGAGGGTCGGGTTGCTTAGATGCATTAACAGACTTCCCTTGGCATTATAACTATTTATAATGATCTTCTCATATTTTTCATCACAAAACCCGATAACTGTGACAAGATTTTCATGACTGAGATTCGAAAGCACAGAGATCTCGTCCAGAACTCAATGACTCCTTGTTGGTGCTTACGATCTAATCTCCGAGCAGCAATTTTCACCAGCTTCCCGGACTGCAACAGCTGTCCCTTATAAACCTTACCGAAATCACCTTCCCCGATGATATTTTTATCAGCAAAGTTGTTGGTGGCCTTTAGTACGTCTTCAAGTGGGATTTGTAAGTGAGCAAACTCCTTGAGTGAAGATGCCATATTTCTGTTTATAAAATGATAGAGATCGGAGTACAGAACAATCGAATAAAAATGAAAGTGAAAGTGAAGATAATAAGCTTATATGAGAATCCACACACACATGGGAGCAACTTATAGATCTAGCTCCTTGTTACTGGAGTTTTATTTATTTTTATTTGTCTTTATAATCTTAACAATTAATGAAATAAATTAAGTTATTGGCCTATCAGAGACAAGTAACATATTTAATTATGCGTAGCCTTAATCACGGGTCAACTGGATCACCATTACAAAGTCTGGATCATAACTTTTTTTATAATAGAATAGGTTATGAATTATAAATGTTACTGTAACTAACATCTAATTACGAATGCAATGAGCTGGAGAGATGCGGATGCTTTAATTACAACTTGACTATTTTTTTCTAATCAAAGTCTACTATGAAATGTTGAAAATATTCATATCAAATTAATTAATATTAATATTAATATATTAATTAAAAGGGTGAAAATTATTAACATACACAGCATCCAATGAATAAACATTGCAAGATAATTGTATACACACAATTATTTATGCGGATGCTTTAACTACAACTCGACTATTTCATTCTAATCAAAGTCTATCATGAAATGTTAAAAAATATCCATATCGTAGTTATTGAATAGGATTAGAATAATATATTAAAGGGGTGAAAATTATTAACAACACGTCATCCAATGAATTAAAAATTGCAAGCTAGTTGTATACACACAATTATTGATAATTAGCTCAGATTACAAAGAAGAGGCGCTTTGCTTAACAATTAGACAATGTGAACGAGGAAGACGTCAATAACGCTTTATAAAATTAATAGATGTCCTTGAAGCTGTTTTATATTTTGGTATTTGTTTGAAGTATTATATATTTTAAATTCTTTAAGATTTAAATTAGATTATAACTCGTGAATTCACAAAATGATATATGTGATGAAAATTATTTACCTGATCTTTTAGGTTGCAAATCACGATCCTCTTTACATAATTTGTTTTTCTAGTTTTCTTGTTAGTGTAATTTTTTGTACAGTCGTATTTGGTAAATATGAACCTATATATCGACTTGTTTCGGCATACTTATTATGATCATCAACTTCAACAACCAGGAAGACATTCTGTTTGTTACATTAAAATTTTCTATGATTATATCATTTTGTAAATTATGATATTCAACTACCCAAATAAAGCCAAATAATGTACGATATGAACATCTGATAACTTTGAAAAATCTCATGGAAAGTGGTATATTAGAATCATAATCAGGTTTTGCCAAGCACACTAATCAGTCTAAGTGCACATACACAATATGATCACTTGTTTATAAATAATGTTTTAAAAACCGGTTCGACCGGTCAATTTAGAAAATTAAAGGTTTCCGGTTGAAAATAATCAGTTTTTGGGCATGTAATTTGACTAAGTCAACAACCGGCTGGTTCACCAGTCGAACCGGAAACCGAAAACGGTTTCAACTGTTTTCTTTTCATTTTTATTTTCAATTTTTTTGAAAACTTGAAAAGTCACATATTTTCAATGTAACTAACATTAAGTTACCGTGTTTTTTTTTTGAAAATTGAAAACATGCAATGGAAGTTTTGAAATTTACACAGTTAATAATAATAAAAAATTGGACACAAACAATAGAAATTTTAAAAGTTCAAATACATAATATAGTTTTTGTCGTAATTTAATATATTTTCAAACACTTAAACCTTATTATATAAATTTTGTCCACATTACGAAGAACGGGGTGCGTTTCTTTCCAAATATTAATGACCATGATGGTTTGATTTAATACAGTACTTCAAATTTAATCTTTTGAGATGTGTAACTAATACGTCCCCCACCTATAAAATCAAAAATTTTGTTTTGCCCTTTGCTTAGAAGATAATCTATTTTTAGCAATAACTGTATTTGTATTTATTTTCTTTATTAATAATTCAGACCATTTTGAACCTTTCACTGATTTTCTTTTTATAAGATCATGGTATGGTATACGCTACTAATTAACCAAGTAAGTTCATGGTAAGCAGTAATTCATGATTACGAACAATGAAGACGATATTAGTGTAACCTACAAAAAATAACGATAACACCAATTTTTATATATTAGGAATTGACAATGAACTTATAACGAAATATTCAACGATGAAATATGTCTTAAACTAGACTAAATTAAAATGTATTCTAACAGGATTTATTGATGTGACAAATTAATACGCATATTTTGAATATACTGATGAGTCAATTAATAGAGCAGCGTGCTTTGACAAAGAAAGTCCTAGATCATATTTATCATGACAAAAAGTGCGCAATTTTCGGTGCGCATACAAAGAGAATGAAAAGAGAATTACTTAATTGGGTGAAATGACAATCAGTTTTGTCGAGTAAAAATTCCAATGGCTTTGGAGTAGGCTGTCTCAAGGCAAAGAATCTTGCTCTTTTGGACAAACAGAAATGAAGATTTAATGTTAAAAAGTCAGCTCCTTAGTGTAAGGTGATTGAACTTATGTATGGTAGTGATGATGGCTTCAAATAAATTTAACCAAGTAATTTTAAATCGAAGTGTGTGGTTACATATATATTGTCTGAAGTTGCAAGGAAACTGATGGGCTCAATGCCAAGAAGAGTTGTTAGTGGTCGGGATCGGAGGCAACCCATTTTTGGAGTAATATATGGACTGATGCAGGTTGCATAGTTAGTTTGCTCTGCGTTTATATACACTCAGAAATCGATAGAGATTGTATGGTAAGTGATTGTTGATCTCCTAACTCTACTAGTGTATGGAGTGCAAATTGGGCTTGAAGAAGACCTTTGCGAGGACGAGCTACGGACAAACTCAATCTGTTGCAAAATAAAATTGGTCATTTATCTCTCTCTAATGAGGGATCAAATATTTGGTATTGGAGTTAGATCCAAATGATATTTTTTCGCTTAGAAAATTAAACAGGCCATACAATGTAATTTCTCCATCAATGTAATTTCTCCATCAATCTGAAAATGACTGCAAAATGGCTTGGAATTTGTGGCTCCCAATAAAAGTTAATATATGCATTTGGCACATTTCTTGATCGGCTCCCTTCTCGATCCAATAAGTAAAAGAGGTATCAATCCAAGAATTGCACAATCTGTGATAATGAATTAGAAACGGTAACTCATTGTTTGCTCAAATGTCATAAGATGTGGAATATATGAAGAAATGTTGAGTTGGTTGAGTTTTTAATCATTTCAAAACATCTCACTTGACGATATTATTTTTAGAAAAATGGTGATAAAAAAGTATAAATGGGTTGCAAAAGTTTTAAATGGAGTATTTTTTGTTACAATCTGAGTTGTTTGGAGTGTGAAGAAACCGTATTTTTTGTGTATTAGATCAAGAAAGAAGTAAAATTTAAAATGAAAATATCTTTCTATTATTTAAAAGTATGCATCAACATGGTTTAAAAATAAAAGTAATAGAACTGGTGTAAATTGAAATAACTGAATTCTCAATCTGATAAATTTTGATCCAAGCTAGGCTTACTTTATTTGTTTCTATTTTCATATAAACAAAGGTAGCTTATGCTCTTTTTGGAGTTAACACATATTGGTTTATTTGGGTTAATAAAATTATGTTTTACAAATAAAAAAATAAAATGAATTTTGTTGGTCTCGAAAACAACCATTGATTCTACAATGAAATTATATTTTAAATTTATTTCGATGATAAATAGATTACATAACATGACTGTCTTCTATTTTCAAGCTAATATCTCATCTTTGATAATAATCTTCTATCTATATTATTATTAAAGGGCACTCCAGTTGATGTCATGAAACAAATGTGTTCCTTACGGAAATAACTTTCTACGTTGACGTGTAGTTATGTGGTGAACTGAACGATGTCATTACAACCTTTGTTTATAACTTTCCTGCGTTTAAAATGTGGAAAAATATGAGAACAAGTGAATCAAAGGGCTTTCTTATTAATTAATTTTATCCATAAACTTTTCCCTTTTTTTCAGCTATCAATATGTAAGTGCATTGTAATAATAATTATTTATTTTTTGTGATTTTTAAGATAAGATTACATTGTAATAATTACTTTTAATCATGTTTTGCTTTGGTTCCTAGATCAAACTACTAGCGACGTCCAGATAAGTTGCCGTTTACTTATCTGGGTCTCCCAGTAGGTCAAAATATGACAAGGGTGGTTGGGTGGAAACCGATTCAGGATAAGTTTATAAAGAAGTTGTCGAAATGGAAGGTGTCTACTCTTTCCATAGGTGGCCGTTCTATGTTGTTGAAGTCGGTTCTAGGCTCCCTGGGCATTTATTACATGTCGCTTTTTGTCATGCCAGTTATGGTTGCTAAAGACCTAGAGGCTAAAGATCTATATTTTTCTGGGGCGGGGATGAGGAAACTCGAAAATTGTCATGGATTAAGTGGGATTTGGTCCTTGCTGAAAACATGGTGGGTTCGATATTGGGAGTCTGACTGCGTTTAACCTTGCCCTTATTCAGAAATGGAGGTGGAGGTTTTTTAATAATGATTCCTTGTTATGGGTTAAAGTTATAAAAGCTTTGCATGGGCCATATGGGGGGATGGATATAGATCGTGGTCGTCAGCTTGCATCGGGGCCTTGGTCTCGAATGATTGCTTCAATTTCAAGATTGGAAGAGAAACAGGTCATCCCGCAAGCGGTCTTGACAAGAAAGTTAGGGAACGGTGGTAGTATTCGGTTTTGGAAGGATCTCTGGTTAGGGGAGCATGTGTTGAGAGACAGGTTCAATCGATTGTATGATTTGGAATCTATCCACGATTGTTTTGTAACAGATAGAAGGGTCAATGGTATGTGGGTTTGGAGTTGGCGTCGTTTGATTAGAGGGGGTGAGGAGTCCGCACAGCTAACGGTTTTACTCACCCTTCTTCAAGATGTTGAACTATTAAATTCGACTGATAGTTGGTGGTGGAACATAGGTGAGTCGGGTGACTTCATAGTGGTGGATACTAGAAGGTGGATTGATGCAAAATTACTTCCCAATGCAGGTCATGAAACGAGATGGAACCGGTTTATTCCTAGAAAGGTAAATATTTTGAGATGGAGGGTGGTCATGAATAGAATCCCAACTAGAGTTAATTTGGAAAATAAAGGTGTGGATGTCCCGTCTATTTTGTGTCCTTTATGTGAACTGGAAGTCGAACAGTTGGATCATTTGTTTATTAGATGTCAGGTGTCTGCTAGAATGTGGGATGCGATGTTTAAATGGCTAGATGTTTTAATCCCAAATTTTGATTCTATTTCATTGTTGTTTGAGGCGATTGATAACCTTAGATTATCGGTTATAAAGAGAGACTTGGTGGATGCAGTAGCATGTACCACTATTTGGTACATATGGAAATTCAGGAACGATAAGGTCTTTACGAGTGGCAAACTTCGAAAAGATGGAATCGTCGATGCTATTCGTGAACTCGCCTTTCTTTGGTTTTGTAATAGAAATAGGAAAAGCTCTTTAAATTGGGTTTGTTGGTTGCAACACCCTTTAAGCATTGTGTAATTTGTTCTCTCCTCTAGAATTTGATAGAGGTTTGAGTTTTTAATATATGGTTGGCTGTTCAAAAAAAAAAAACTACTAGCGACGTTGACTTAATCTAATTTTCTAGTAGTTACTAGATACCCGATAATGTTTGTTTAATGAATTTGATCCAAATAATCATCTTCCACTTTTGTGTTATTACTAAACAATTGAATAAAATTATGGAGGGCATTCGGGTTAAGGTGAATGGGAAATATTATGATGTCTCGATCAATTAATTTGCTTATTGGGCACCCGATTTTGAATTAGATTGTGTTAGCGAATCAAATGCGTCCTATGAGTCAGATTGCTCAGAAGGTCAACAATCTGAATTTTCTCTAGACCGTAAAGTTTTAGATAATCAGAGTACAACGCAACCGGAGTCAAATTCTATTCCTACCCGTAGTGAGTCTGATCCTTTTAACCTGATGGGGCTTATCGAGAATCAAGGCATTACCTCAGCAACGTTGGATAAGGTAATGAAGAGTAAAAGCACTACGGAATATATGTTGAAGCAAACGGATTTAGCAGAGATCAAGGATTTTGAGTCAATTAAGGAATCACCTAATATTTGCCAAGGAGACAGTAACGAACACAGGATGGAGAATTGTAATAAAGATAATGAAAAGACTCTAAAAAATAGAATGAAGTTACAGGAGTTAATGTCTAACAACATAGACAATTACGGATCGGAAACATCAAAAAACTCTTGGCCACCTGGTTACACGGAGTTTGCAAGTCAAGTTAAGAGAAATAAAAAAGATCAGGAGGGTATCAAATGTAACAGTCTTAGGGGGTCAATGGATTCCACATGCTCTAAGAGACCTATTTTCTCTACGGCCGATTTTGCTCTGGTTACTGAACTTGGCAATATCATTGGGATAGAAATGCCTGCTTCAATCAACGAAGTTAACCGTTTATTACATCGGACGAGTGAGATCAATGTATTTAGATGAATATTCTCTTTTTGAATATTTGTGGGACAGGGGGCAGAGATCCATTCAAAAAAGGAAGATTTGCAATATTCTTACTAAATTTTTGGTTAATTTTGTTGGGATTCAGGAAACGTTTATGATGACGGATAACTTATTCTCTATTCGGTCTATTTGGGGTAACTATCAATTTGATTACGCTCAGTTCCTTCGAGTGGCCACTCGGGAGGGATTATTTCAATTTGGGACCCGTACATGTTCGCCAAACATAGGATTATCTCAAATCCAAATGTTCTTATTGTTGAGGGGAGATGGATTGACATAAACCTTGATATTTTCATGGTCAACGTGTATGCCCCTCAAGATGAGGATGGGAAACAAAATTTTTGGCGTTACATCAGTGAGTTTAGATCGCGTAATCCGGGACATTACTTGAGTTTTGGAGACTTCAACTCGGTTCGTAATAATTCTGAGAGGTTCGGATCGGTTTTTTCTAATATTAATGCTTCGAATTTTAATGAGTTCATCGATAATGGGAATTTGGTAGACGTTCCAATGGGTGGATATAAATTTACTCGCGTTAACCAATCTTGTACCAAAGGTAGCAAACTTGATAGATTTTTGGTTACGGATTCGACATGGAATTTTGTTGGCCCATTGTCGGCTGTGGCGTTAGACCGTACTATTTCTGACCATCATCCCATTTTACTCCGCAGAATTACGGTTGATTATGGCCCCATCCCGTTTAAGGTGTATCATTCTTGGTTTCATGATGAAGGATTTGATAAGGTTGTTGATGACTTCTGGTCCAACGAGAATTACCGAAGATCCCATTCAGCTGTGATTAACTTGAAAAATAAATTGAAAGGATTAAAAGGTGCAATTAAAGTTTGGGTTGATGCGAAAAAATATAGGATTGGGGATATTAACTTCCTGAACGTTGAGTTAAGGAAATTAGATTTGAACATTGACGCGGACCAAGGTTTGCATCATGGGGGAAATCTACGTACAAGAATTGTTAACGATATCCTAAAATTGGAACGTGACCAAAAAGATGATCTTATTCAAAAATCCCGTATTAAGTGGTGTTTTGATGGGTTTGAGAACTCAAAATTTTTTCATGGTATGATCGACAAGAAAAGGAAATAACAATCGGTTCGGGGTATAAAAATTAACGGATCCTAGGTGGAAGACCCCTTGGCTGTAAAACAGACTTTTTTTAATCACTTCTCACAAAAATTCGGTAAAGTTCCCTCCTTACCTTTCTCTGTTCGTAGTAATCAGTTCAGGTCGCTTTCGTAACACCAACTCGATTTTCTGGAATCTGTTGTGTCTATGGATGAAATGAAAGAAGCTGTGTGGGATTGTGGCAGCAATAAATCGTCAGGTCCTGATGGATTCACTTTTGGTTTTATTAAGAGGTACCGGAGCATGATGAAAAATGACATTTTCGCAGCCGTTACTAAATTTTTTAACACATGTGTTTTTCCCAGTGGTTGCAATGCCTCATTTATCACTCTTATTCCCAAAACCAATTCACCTTTGGTGGTAAACGATTTTAGGCCTATTGATTTTGAATGAGGTGGTCCATTCTCTGAAAAGGAAGAAGAAAAAAGCGATGATTCTCAAGGTGGATATTGCCAAGGCTTACGATACTCTTAGTTGGGACTATCTTTTTTCAGTTCTTAATTTTATGGGTTTCGGAAATAAATGTATAAGGTGGATTAAAGCTTGTCTAGAGTCTGCTAGATCCTCTGTCCTTGTTAATGGAAGCCCTACGACGGAATTCCAGTTAGAACGTGGTTTACGATAAGGAGATCCCCTTGCTCCTTTTTTTATTCATCTTAGCAATGGAAAGTTTTCATATTGCTATGGAAGATGCGATGGAGGCTAAGAAATTCGCTGGTATCAATATCGGTGACATTTGTTTGTCACACCTTATCTATGCAGATGATGTTATTGTGATAGGCAAATGGAACCATTCTAACTTGATAAATATCATTGACATTTTCAATTGCTTCTATCTCGCTTCGGGCTTGCAAATTAACGTGTTGAAATCCAAGCTTTACGGTATCGGTGTTACGGAAAATGAATTAAATCACTTCGAAAATATGGCGGGATGTAAGGGTGAAAAACTGTCGTTTATGTATCTTGGCCTTCCTATTGGTGCTAACATGTCCCGGGTCAATTCATGGCAACCTATAATTGATAACTCTCTAAAAGGCTCTCTAAATGGAGAGCTAATTGCCTCTCTATTACAGGTCGTTCGGTTCTTATTACAACGGTTCTTGGTTCACTCCCTACCTACTATCTGTCTTTATATCGTATGCCACGAAAGGTTTGTAACCAATTGGAAGCTATGCGATCTAAATTCTTCTGGGGAGCTGAAGCTGATAATAAGAAAACCCACTGGGTTAAATGGGATCTGGTTTTAGCGAGCAAAGAACGTAGAGGTCTCGGGTTCGGCAGTCTTCTTTCTCTAAATAAGGCCTTGTTATACAAATGGGGGTGGAGATTTCACAATTATCCTAATGCTTTGTGGTCTAAAATTATTAAAAACTTGTATCCTTTTACTAGTACTGCACTTGGGTGGGAAAAGGTTAGAAAGCAGGATGGGCCTTGGAGTAAGATTATGCAAAATGTCTTACATCTTCATAATACAGGCTTTGTTCCTTGCTCTTCTTTGTATAGAAAGATTGGAGACGGTATGAGTACTCTCTTTTGGCACGATATTTGGATTAACGACTCGCCATTGGCGCAACAATTTCCTCGGCTTTTCTTGTTAGAAGAAAGTAAATAAGTTGTGGTCGGGGAACGCTGGAATGGTTCAACATTTCACTGGCATTGGAGACGTCCTTTACGTGGAGGTATTGAGGACGACCAATATCGCAGGATTTGTGATATTGTCAAGCAGGCTACAATTGTTCAAATCCTGGAAATGGACATGTGATACTATGGATCTGTTTTCGGTTAATGGGTTACGTAAACATATTGATCGTTTGACTTTACCTACTAATTATCTGGCGACTAGGTGGAATAAGTTTGTTCCTCGTAAGGTCAACATTCACGTCTGGAGATTGATTAAAGACCGTTTGCCTACCCGTGCAACAACGGGTTGGAATCCATGTTTCGTACCATTTCCGATTGTAGTAACTCGGTTAAGGTTTGGAATTCGGTTGAAAAATGGCTTGACCTGAAACTTCCTTACCATCTTCCTCCTATTGAATACCTTGACTTCGTTAAAAACCAAGGCTACTCGCAAAAGGCTAAAGATATTTTACTTAATATCATTTATATGGTCTGGTGGGAGCTATGGAGATCCCGAAATGATCACATTTTCCGAGCGGGGAAAAAGAGGGATGTTGGTATAATGGACTTTATTACTCACACTTCATATTTGTGGTATCATAATAGGCAAACGAAAGTGAAAATGCGATGGGATGACTGGCTTAAAAATCCACTGTGGGCGATATAACAAAAGTGGGGGAGCTTCTGACGCCGAATCAATGTTGTTTTAGCTCTTAGTCTTGTAGTTATTGTATATATAATCGTTGGCTTCTAGTGCCTTACTAGTAACATTTATAATATAATTCCGTCGTTCAAAAAAAAAAATCATCTTCCACTTTTTGTTTTCTTAAACTTTGAATGCTAATCAAATTCAAATGAATTATCATACAACGAACCCTTTAGTTATGCCATATATCTCACTATCTGGTAAATATATTTAATGCAAAAACTGAAAACCAAAATAAATAAACAATCACCTGACATCAGCCCAACAATAACCTAAACACTTAAAAAAAGTCTATAGTTTGAGTGTGCATCCGAATTTACATCTTTTACTATTATATGTATTTAATTTACTATTGTATGTGTAAAACTTACAAAAAATATGTCAATAGACGATTTTAAAGCTTTAATATATACAATAAAAGGTTTCGAGTTAGATTTATTCATTTATATAATAGTAAAATGTGTAAACTTTGATACATTAGTAAACTATAAACCCCTAAAAAAAATACACTGCCAAAAATACACGATTGCATTAATTAATCAAAGTCCAACAACGGAGCACTCAAAACAGGTAAGAAAATAACAAACTGAAAAACGATAATATTCAACTCGATCAAGCGAAATACTTAATATATCGACTGATTTTGAAAATGAACAAAGACAAGCAAGACGTGGGCATCAGTGAGTAGAGCTTCTGTAGTTATTTTTGATAATCATATCGGTGCTTCTAAACAAGGACGATGGCTAATCGGAAAGGGGAAAATCCATTAACAACTCCGTGTTTTACATTTGCTGTTTCGTTTCAAAATTCATATTTTCGGTGTGGGCTATATACTCACTACTACAAATTAATAATAATCTACTTTATTATAATTATATACTATAATAATAATAACTATAATCTTAAATCATTATAAAGGGTTTATTCTTTTGGTTTAAAACTCGTATATTGGAACATGCGAAGCTACTATAATGTCCTTCATTTGACTTCATAAATATAAAAACTCTTTAATTTACTTAAATATTATGGAAATCATTTAATTGGTTTAGCTAATTTGAAAATATATAATATATTACTCACTTATTAACCAATAATATTAAACTTTTAATTGTTTACCTCTTTGAAGAAAAATATGTTAGTGTAATAACTGACAAAATTTTTTGACTACGTGTATAGCATTCTCTTTACAGTCTTCTTCTCATCTCTTTCTCTAGCCGCCATAACGGACAATCACTCAATTTTTTAATTTCTTCGGCTACTTATCATGGAAAATCTACTAATACTATAAAAATCATTTACTCAATTATCACCTAAAAATCTAAAAATCTAAATCTAAATTAGGAACATATCTCTCCTTAACTTCTCTGTCAATTTACTATACTTTAAACATAAAGTCATTATTTTTTATTCGTATTGTACAATTGGCATATGCTAAATTGAGAAGATGTATAATCTCCTTAACTAAATCAATTAATTACAACACAATTGGTCTTAAATTATTTCATGTATGTCAGTAATGCTTTTAAATTATGAGTTCGTTATATTAGAGTAAAACTTTGACTATGTATAGACTTGCCTATTTGTTTAATTTTTTGTTGCATAGTAAAAGTCTACCGCTAGTAAAACAGTAAAGAGGTTAATATGTAAGCTATAAGTTGGACCGAGAAAAAACTTACCATCTCGAAGAGATAACAACAGAGCATAGTGAAAATTATTAATAATTTTAATATTAATCGTAAGTCTATCTTAATCATAAACTCAATACCACATAACTAAAAAAAAAAAAAAAACATTTAGAAATATAAAAATTAACAATAATAAAACCTAACAGTACCAAATTAAAAACTACTATTTACAACTCCCTTTTTCACAGCTGGTGTTTGCATATCACGACCTCTGAACAAATCTTCGCTGATCCCATTTTAGAAAATACATATATGACCACTAAAACTTCTGATACATCAAACACGCAATAGTCTTTGGAGAACCCAAGAGTTACTAAAACATATATTTATCTTAAAATCACAAGATGACCATGACGTTTATGATATAACTCTTATTACATTGTTCGAAACTCAAAGGCCTTCTACAATAAGGCCGGACATCGTTCCTTGATAACTTACCACTTTCAAATCAAAGGAATACACCAATTTTTAAGGTCATGATTTGAGTTGAATTTCCAGAAAATAACTTCCATCCATTCATCTTCCCTTTGTTTTGGAACCTGGTTGTTACCGTGTAAGTTCTATGTGTCCAGGGATCTAAAATACAGAATTTCAGCTTCTTTGGTATTTGTGTAGCCCTTGAACTTTCACCGGACAATGCGATCCACGACATTTGTTTTTGATAAACCATGATACATATACTTTTGTTATCTTTTAAAAATGAAAATATTATAGAATTTGATACCAACATTTATTTTTTAAGTATATTTTAATATTAAATTATTATATAACTCATTACCTATGATTATTTTGTATTTTTGTATCTATAAAATATGTAAATGTAAATGGATCCTAATACAATAATGACACTTATATTGCAAATGTAAATGGATCCTATCACAATAATGATAGTTATATTGCATGTATGATGTGTCTAGAATTTATAACTAATAGATAATATATTTCATCCTTAAACTAAAGGTCTTGATCTTATAAGTAACTTAAATTACTATATTACCGTTTTGTACTCCACACAATTCATTCATATAACATTTTCTAAAATTAATTTACATATCAAGTTAAAAAAAAAATCAATAGAAAATTATCACCTACCTATTAATTGAGCCAATATTTTTATTATTGAAACAGTATTAAATAATACATTTTATTGCAAAATTCAATTTATTATATATATACACCAAATACACATCAATCAAATACATAAATCACGGAATTCAAATCGACTAATTTTTCGAATGAAAAAGTAATTAGATCATTTATAGTTATGAGTTGATTTGAACAATGCTATATAGAAAGTTATGGATATTTAATCAAAAACTTGATTTGCATCAAATGAACACAAAATAAATCTAAACTATCTATTTCTTAGTCAGTTAGACATTAATATAAAACTCTCTAATAATGAGAAGTGAAAATGACACATGTATTTGATATCATAATCAAAATCTTTCAGGTTAAAAAGAACGACTGCATCAGAATCGATTTCAAACCAATAAGCATCTTTTAAAAATGTCATTAAACCTATAAAAATTCAATTGGAAACCATTTAGGAACCAAATGCTTAGTTTATAATAAAAAACAAACCTTCATGAAACATATGATTTTCTATAACCACTGTCAAAAGGATGAAATCGAGATCATGTAACACCAAATTTTAAAGGGATAACTATTCAGTTTATGAAATGGTGGATAGCCCAAATCAGAAATGGGTCAAATGGATCACTATTACAAAGCCTGGATCAAATATAATTTTTTTAACTTAAATGCTAATCTTTTAGTACTGTCAAGTTGATATTCGTTAATAGAAAATTACAAATCGAACCAGGGAACACGCTTGGTACATTACATGGGGGACTACGAATTATAAAGTGTTAATTAACATCTAATTACGAATGCAATGACCTGGAATGATCATGAGGACGCTTTAACTACAAGTTGACTATTACATTTTATAATAAGGTCTACTACGAAACATTAAGCATTCATCATATCAAGAGGATGAGACATTAAAGAGTTGAAAATAATTAACATACATGGGATCTGATGAATTATAAATCGCAAGTTGGTTGTTATTCTTTTTCAATCACACAATTATTGATAATTAGCTGAGATTACAAGGGGCGCTTCACCTAAACGATTAGACACTGATAATGAAAAAGACATCAATAACGCGTTATAGACTTGATAGATATCCTTAACCCTGTATTATATTTCGCTGTTTATTTGATATATCTTATATTTATTAATAAATAGACCTCAAACACGACCATTAATTTTGTATTTGATATTTATAATTATAAGTAAGTTAACTATATATATGATAAACTTCTAATATTTCATATGAGTTAAAATGCATGTAATGTTGTTTGAAATTAAATTATTTCAAATCAAGCATACATTCACTCTACTATTGTGAATTATCTTTTTTAATGTTTGTATATTAGCTACTGTTTTTCGAAGTATAAAATTAAAACTTCATAAATTCAGTCTTTTAGTATATTTTATGAAATTTAAATTGTAATTTTGACATTTTGATCAGATTGTCATTTGCCTATATGTGTGTGAAATTAGTTTATTAATTAAGATGTTGTGAGCTTAATTCGTTTTAGAGTCGATATTTGTATGTGCTAATTGTCAAGAACCGGTGGAACTTGAAGTGTTTGATTTGGGGGTGTCAAAATTAGTATAGCATAAAATAAGTTTTACGATATAGAATTAAGAAAGTCAGTGTAATATCAAAATATTATGAAGATAGATTAAACCAAAGTGAAAGTAAATATAACTCAACATTATGATCTTTGTAAGGGTTTTAATCCATTACTTTAAAATGATGGTGGCGAACATATAAAGAACGTCAAAATTAGAATCCAAAAATGATAAGATAACCGACTAAAAGTCTTTTAAATAACAAATGTCTAAAGTAGAGGACATGCTTGTAATTTTTGGAGGGGCCGTTATTCGGTGAATTAAATGATGTGATTACTCTGTGTTTTTTCCTCTGTTAAAAAGGTGAAAAAATACGAGAACAAGTAAATCAAAGGGCTTTCTTGTAGTTTATCTCATTCATAATTTTCTTTTTGGGTTGATTATTAAATAATAATTACTTTTTCTTTTTTTTTTATTCAAACTGCTAGCGACGTTGACTTACTCTTATTTTCTAGGTACTAGATACCCAATAATGTTTGTTTAATGAATTTGATGCAAATAATCATCTTCCACTTTCTTTTTTCTTAAACTTTGAATACTAATTAAATTCAAATGAATTATCATTAAACGAACCCCTTAGTTATGTCATATATCTCACTACCTGCTAAATTTATTTAATGCATAAAAACTAACAACCTTACTATTATATAAGAAAAAAGGAAATAAGTACTATTCACTAGGCATCTGTCCTAAATAATAATAATAAAAAGTTTATAGGTTTAAGAGTCTATGCAACTTTATATTTATTACTGTTGTATATATTCAATTTTGAAACATTTTATTGTATATTAACACATTGCTTGTGCAATGCGGCGGTAATACTTAATTTATCTATTTTGATTACGTACAATAGTATGTTCGTTAAATATAATTTCATCTTTGACTAGTTATATAACATTTTTTTATCATTGTTTAAGAGATAATGATTCAATTGGTTAAATAACATGTCAAATGCTTTACAAATAAGTATCGATATGTTTGCATTGATTTTATATGCTTAAGTTAATGTTTTTTTTTATGTTGAACAAAATTGTTATCAATTTTGTAAATAGATAATATAAGTTCAAAAAAGTAATGAAAATAAGTTATTTAAAGTGATTTTCATTTATAAGTGTAAAAGGGCAAATGAGTAATTTTAATTACCATTTAAGAATTAAGATTCAACAATTTAGACATGCTTTATACATTTTATTAGTATGCATGCAAAGTCTATTAGGATTAAGCATGTCCAACATTTAACTACAAATGATATATTACTTTAAACTAATCTTCTATACATATTATAAATTGTTTACACATTTTCTTTACGATGTTAAAAGATTCAAGATTCGAAATGACTAAATTACCCTTAACTACGAAAGTGAAAATAAAATTACGCCACTATAAACTAAAATCGTCTTTTATGCATAATGCACCGCTATATTACACATAAAATTTACTCGTTGATTATAAATAGTGCAGTCCATAAACTAATAAACTTATATGTTACAGCTCCAAGGAATATGGTACATGTGAGCCTATGAAATGGAATAAAAAATTAATTAACATCTAATTGCGTATGCAATGAGCTGAATCCAATGAAAACAAATACTTGACCTTGCTTGGCCGGTGTTTATTTAATCGTATGTGTCGATCGAGGAGCACAAGAAATTAAAAAATAAAAAACGTGAAAAATATTAGATACAAGGAATCCAATGAAAACAACTCGTGTGCCTAGGTTGGCTGGTGTTTTATTTAATCAACCACAATTATTATATAAATTCGCCCGCATTACGACGCACGTGGTGCTGTGCTTTGCAAATCTTAATGACCATGATGGTTTAATTTAATACAGTACGTCACATTTTATCCGTTGAGATTTGTAACTAATACGTCCCCCACCTATATAATCAAAACTGTCGTTGTCGTACGCTTAGAAGAACAAATCTCTTTTTAGGAATAATTGTATTTATATTTTGTTTAATTAATAATTCATACCATTTTGAACCTTTCATTAATTTATCTTTTCTAATTAATGTTCATGGGAAGTTCGATTCATAATTACGAACAATGATGACGATATTAGTGTAACCTACAAAAAATAACGGTAACACCAATTTTTATATATTAAGAATTGAAAACGAACTTATAACAACAATGAAATATGTCTCGAACTATTATAAATTAAAATGCATACTAACAGAATTTACTGATGTGATAAATTAATAATACGTGTATTATGAAAATACTGACTAGTAAATTTATAGAGCAACGTGCTTTGACAAAGAAAGTCCTAAATCATACTTATCATGACCAAAAGTAACACAACTTTCGGTGGGATACAAAGAGAATGAAAAAGAGAAATATTTGGGTGAAATGGTAATTAGTTCAAGTCTAACTCTCAATAACTCAACAATCCAATGGTTATTACTTCGATTCTCACTTCAGACAGTAAAATGCGTCAATAATACGATTTGTTTAAAGGATTTGACTTGGATGTTTATATTTCTAAAAAGAGCAAGGAATTAATTTGTACGTAGCCGTATAATAAACAGATGACTATCAAGAAATTTAAGAATAACTTAAGGGTAAGGCGAGTAAAATAACAGTTTTAGACCTTCGAATTTTGAAAGCTCTAAATTTTTATACGAGTATATTATATAAAGATAATTCACAACTAGAGTTTCTATCTTTTAATAATTAAGAGCCCTCGAAACTTTAAGTTAAAAGTAATTAATAAAGTAAAATGTAAAAAGTTTGAGAAAACCCATTTTGAATGTCTTTTGATTCCGAGTGATTTTCTTTTGTACATATTGAATTGCATTATGAATTTAAGATATTTTTTTTGTTTTTATTATGTCTGTTGATATAGGAAGATATTAAATGAGAAAATACGAAATTAGTGATTCGAACCTAGTTAAAATTAGAAGTATTGCATGTTGTTCGAAGAAAAATATATGAGAATATTGCATATGCTTTTATATGCTAATTTTTTTAAAAGGGGTGTCAATTCCTAAGTTCTGTAATTAGTCCTAACTCTTTCTTTATATATCGATTAAATTTATATATTTATTTTATATTAGTAAAAAAGTTTAAGATAATCTTTTCTTAAATGAATAATGTTAACCATCTTCGTTACTTTTAGTTTAGTAAAAAATGTTTCTCAATATCAAATCCCTTACAAACTATTATAAGAGACGATATCAAGAGGAAAATCAAATATATCAATAATTTATTTTTATCAAAATTTAGATAAATATATCGTATCCATTTACAAAATTTACATAAAACGGCTAGAAAAGTAGGTGTACTATCAAAACAAAGAAGTCACATTTTTATAGTTCGCTTTAAGCTTCGTCGAAGTTTGAGTCGCTCCTAAAAAACCTACTATCCCAAAGAGATAAAAACAGAGCATAATAAAATAAATAATAATTTTAATATCAATCATAAGTCTATCTTAATCATAAACTCAATACCCCAACTTGGATTTTGGGAAAAAATGGAAGTCATGGATTTCAGGGTGCCTTCGATCAGCTCGGGCTTCAGTTCTAGTTAACGGTAATCCTTCCTCTGAATTTTCTATTGGTCGTGGTCTACGTCAAGGAGACCCAATGTCCCCCTTTCTTTTCATAATTGTTATGGAAGGGTTGCACCATGCTATTAAAGATGCCGTTAACTCTCAAATTATTCGTGGGCCTCGCATCGGTTCAAGCCAAATATGCATTTCACATCTTTTCTTCGCAGACGATGTAATTATTCTTTCTGAATGGGATTCGAGGGAGATGGATAATATTATTCGTATTCTCCATGTTTTTCACCTTGCTTCGGGCTTAAAAATAAACCTTCATAAGTCACAGGTGATAGGCATTGGGGTTGATTTTGCCGAGGTTGAAGACATGGCGAATGGTACTCGTTGTGCAGCTTCTAAACTACCTTTCAATTACCTTGGTCTCCCAATTGGTTCAAATATGAACAGACTAGCGAGCTGGGATCCTATAGTCGCGAAATTCAATGATAGACTCGCTTCATGGAAGGCCAATCTTCTCTCGATCGGTGGTAGATTAACTTTAATCAAAGCCGTTTTAGGAAGCATTGGAATTTATCATTTTTCGATTTTTAAAGTTCCAGATTCTGTAATCTCTTCCATGGAGCGAAAACGAGCACAATTTTTTTGGGGCAGAGACAACCATAACAAGAAAACTCCATGGATAAAATGGGATTCGATTCTTTCGTCGCATGAAAAAGGAGGTCTTGATATTGGTAGTCTCAAAGCTTTCAATATCGCCCTTCTTCAAAAATGGCGTTGGAGATTTGTTCACAACCCGGACTCGTTATGGACTCGAGTTTTAGTTGCGATTCATGGAAATAATATTGGTTTGGATAACAATGGTTCTCAATATCCGGGTGTCTGGTCAAACATAACCTCCTGTATTCGTCACTCGCACAACACATGTATCATTCCTATCAACACTCTTCGCATTAGAGTTGGTAACGGATCCACAGTTCGCTTTTGGAAAGATATCTGGATCGGGGTTTCTACACTAAGTGGTCGTTACAATAGACTGTTTCACCTAGAATCCAACCCCGATTGTCTCATCACAGATCATTTTCGAAATGGGGTTTGGACCTGGAATTGGGTTCGTGACATTCCTGCTGGACGTTCAGCATCTTCTTTTGCACAGCTCAACATTGAATTAAATGGTGTTTCTCTAAATTCAAATGTCGACTTTTGGTGGTGGTCTTTAGATACGGATGGCAAATTCACGGTAAACGGTACTAGACGCCATGTTGACAATCTTGTTCTTCCTTCCTTGCCTCACCCTACGGTTTGGAATAACAAGATCCCGAGAAAAGTAAATATTTTCATTTGGCGTCTCCTATTGGATCGTTTACCAACTCGGATAAACCTTGCTTTTCGAGGTATAAACATTAACTCTTTCATTTGTCCAATTTGTGGAGTTAGCGTTGACACTCGCGACCATCTCTTTATTTCTTGCTACATGGCTATTACGATACGTAATCTCATTTCGGTTTGGACTTCAGTCTCTATCCCGCAATTCGTCTCAGTAAACGATCTTTTTGACTGGATGGCGAATAGATCTGCTACGGCTTCAGCAAAACTTTGTTTCCATGTCATTATAAGTTGCATGCTTTGGTGGATTTGGAGATTCAGAAACGATATTGTTTTTTGTTCTAATAATTTTAGACGTAGTGATATTTTTGATAACATTAGGCTTTTTTTCTTTTTCTTGGTTAAAGTCTAGATGTAAAGAGTCTTTATGTTGGACCTCTTGGCTTAGCCATCCTATGTAACTTTCTAGCTTTTCGCTAGTTTTTAATATATCTTTAGCTTTTTCAAAAAAAAAAAAAAAAAAAAAAAAAAAAGAAACATTTAGAAATATAAAAATTAACAATAATAAAACCTAACAATACCAAATTGAAAACTACTATTTACAACTCCCTTTTTCACAACTGGTGTTTGCATATCACGACCTTCGAACAAATCTTCTCCGATCCCATTTTAGAAAATACATATATGACCACTAAAACTTCTGATACCTTAAACACGCTATGTCTTTGGAGAAACCTAAGAGTTACTAAAACATATATTTATCTTAAAATCACAAGATGGCCATGATTTTTATGATACAACTCTTATCACATTGCCCGAAACTCAAAGCCTTCTACAATAAGACCGGAGATCGTTCCTTGATAATTTACTAGTTTCAAATTCAAAGGAATACATCTAATTTTAAGGTCATGATTTGAGTTGAATCCATCCATGTTCACTTAGTTTTGGAACCTGGTTGTTACCATGTAAGTTCCATGTATCCGGGGATCTAAAATACAGAATTTCAGCTTCATTGGTATCTTTGTGTAGCCCGTGAACTTTCACCGGACAATACAACCCACAGAATTTTTCTGAAGGCTTGAATACTAGGTAACACATGTAATCTGTATCCGGTGACAACATTTGACTTTCAATCTTGCACTTGATACGAAATACTTGTTTCGGTAGAAACTGGATCATGTTTCGATATCTATATATATGTTGGATATAAATATTATTTGTTTATATACTTCCTACTAGTTCTTAGCAGTTTTAGAAAAGGTAAAATTTTCTCAACTATCTTTAAAAAAACAGAAATTAATACGATTTGTTATACAACCTAGCTTCAAGTAAATATCAGTTTATCTAAGTGGATGTAGCCAAGCACATAGTAAAACGTTTAATGATTGATGGAAAATGCAAGAAACATAAGTATAGCAGTTAACAACCAGATAAAGTAATGACTATATACAGCCCAACTCGACAACATAATTCAAATTAAACTAACTTGATATATAGAACAAATGGATAAAAAAGACACATTAATCTACTTTCAGGAGGTAAACCATCCGTTCCAATATCCTAAATTTACCATAATACTGATACTGAGTAAAGAACATGTTATAAACATTATAGAGATAAAACTTTATCTGACTTATAAATTACTATTAATAAACTTTCCTAATAAGGATCCAAGTCGTATCATCAAGTTTCAAAAAGCAAACCTTTGACTGTTCTGATGGTTTGATATTAAAAAGCTTCACATTAGATGGGTCACACAGAACCTCCCTTGCAGAAAGCATATGATATGTCTTTCCGATCACTTTGCTTTCTGAGAACAACTGTTCATCAAAAAGAAGAGATAATTTATATCCAAATCAACATGAAATAGTTTAATTAGTTTTCTTAATACATGGACAGAGCTATCTTATACCGAGTAGGTTCACTCGAACCTGCTAATTTTATATATTTCACTGAATTTATAAGAAATTTTAGTATCATCTTAGTTTAATTTTGAAGTAAATCTAGTTATGAAGCCATTGATCTAGTATATAAATAACATTACTAGTTTTAGTTTTGAACCCACTTGTAGATAAATTCTAGCTCCTCCCCTGTTTCCTAAAGAAATATTTTACTCATATATTTAATATAAAACAGGGAAAGGACCTTTTCACCCTCAACATCTTTTTCAGATCTCTTAAATACTTTTTGATTCTGTGTTGGCAATTGTTGCATATGATCCATGTTCGAGTTTGTATTTAAGACTCTTTCAGCTTCCTTTAACTTCTCGATTTCTTCCTTGTATACAAATTGAATAACCATGTAACTAACTTAAAGTTATAACATGGAAAGTGCACTAGGCATCCATGTCTAATTCAAAGATTTTAACCCAAGCACAGAGCAAACAGTTTTTTTTTTAATGCACGCTGTCAATCGCCCAAATTTCAATTCCTTCAACATAGATGGCATCGCTTTCACGATAGCATCGTGAAAAGCTCTCTAATAGAACCTCGAAATCAATATTTTCCTTGTGACTCAGGAATCGGTCCAACTCAATCATCATCCACCTATCGTCTCTCCATGTTGCAAAGTATGCATGTAAGGTTTCACTCCCTTTTTGAACCGTAGGTTCACATACATCCGTGTACGAATCCGTTTTCTTAAATCTTCAAATTTGAATATCAAATGAACCGATAAGTAACACCTGGATATAAAAATTGAGCTTTCATCTTAATTTGGATATTCAGATTTTAAATATCAAACATCTTTGCGGCCTTGTGAAACCTGCACATGTTGAAATACATTGGTCTAATCAATCATCGTGTGTTGTCATGTTAACACTAAAAATTAGTTTTAGCTTACGAGAAAATAGTTATTAAAATTAATAAAATTGATTTTATATATCCTTAAATGCAGTTAAAAAGGTCAAATTTTTATTATTCTAGACGATATTTATATGATATAATTATAAGCTGATTAAATACACGTACAATACGAGATGCATTTTTGTTAAACTTTATATCTTTTTAAATAAAAGAAATTATTACTTTTAAGCGTTCATCGTTTCATGCCTCTTGTCTCAAAGTACTTCCAATTTTATCCTTTTTTTTCCAACGTACTTTTTAAAATCCTATTCCACCATTGTACATTCAATTTTTGTCCACTTTTAACCATTATGTAATCCGAAAACTGAATTCATCCTTATATTAATGAACACAATAAAACATGTCGCACAATGATTCCGTTGACTCGACAAACAAAGTTATTAGGCAACATTGTAGATCAAGGAGAAAAATCATATTTTAGAAGTTGTGTGAAAGAAATAAGCATATATGGTGTAGGTGTCAACTTCCGAGTCCGAAAATATCTAGTAAAAGTGATGGTTCTAAGTTACGAAGCGGTAAATTTGATTTTCGATCACATAATGGTTAAATAAGAATAAAAGTAGAAATTAAAGTGGGTACATGGGACATAAAAGTATGTTGCGAACAATGAGAAAAACCTGAAAATACGTAATGTTTTTACGTAGTTAACCCTTTTATACAAATCACATCTTGTTCAAAAAAGAAAATTGTGTATAAGGTCGAGTATATGCGTGAGAGTGTTCAAAGAGAGAGAGAGAGAGAGAGAGAAAAGGAAGAGAAGAGAGAACCTTATAATCGGCAAAAAAAAATCTACTTATGTGATCAAGGATTTATTAAGGAAAACTTCTTTGTGATATCATTTCAATCCTTTATCCATCATTGCTTCTAAGCACTGTTAAAAAAGTAAAATATATTAAATTTAACTTTGAATTAATTAATATATCATTCGATCTCACGGATACTAAAATTTCATTTAGATTAAAAGAATTTGAAAGTGACACAAACCAATAAACACTTTGTAAAGCATAAAATTACTACTCAGCAATAAAAGGAGATGAGATGTACAAATCGAGTAATGCTGTACAAACCTAACAATATTGACCAAAACATATGCCTACTAAAACACTTTTTGACACTTGTATTCCACTATGTCTCTCTCTTAATCTCAACTAATAATTTAATCATATACACCGATGATACTTGTGAATCAAAAATCTTAAAAGTAATGAACATTTTAGTGTTACGTGATATAACGGTTTAGTCCTTGGAGATATATATTCGAAGTGTAAGATGAGAGAATACAATTCTGGTTAAGCTCTATTTTGTATTGATTAGTCAAGTGAAAGTGAAAGTAGTAATAATTAAATACAACTCAAGCCCTTATGGTTTGACTAGTCTTAATCTAACTAACAAGGTTTACAATCTTATGAAAATTCTTAACAATATTTTTTACGCACGCATTTTAGACTTATATATTATTTTTCATATAAATCGACAGGTCTTAAGGTTTGATTCATTTCAAAGAACAAAACATGCAGGGGATGCATAATAGACAGAAATTAAATTAAATGTGATATGAGAAGAAATTAATTACCACTTTGCCTTTTTGAAGAAGGATTCTTTTGGAGAGCATATCATAAAGATCTTTTTTCTTTTCGGTAGAATAGATCTCAGGGGGTTTTTCTTTTCCTTTTGATCGTTGCGTTTTGCTGATTTATCCTTTTGAGAATTTCTTTGATTTTTTTGTTCTTGTAATTTTTAATTTTGTAAAAATTATCATTTTCACTAACTTTCATAATCTTTTTTCTGTTAAATCATATAAAAGAACTAAATTACCCTCTTTTAGTAGTATGGTAATTTTTTTTGTTAATAAGATCAAAATATTTGTGACGTAAAAACTCTACAAGAATAATTAAAACCTATAAAAATTCAAACATATATTAGTAAGAAAATGATTGAGATTGTAGATATTAAAATCATTATAAAAATTAAAAATAATACTATAACATCGCATATTTCACAAGGTTTGATCTTCTTTTGAATATTGAATGTTTTGGATTCCTTATTTTAACGTTTATATTATATACTATTGTCTTATTTGAAAACTTAAACTTTTGGTTTATATAAATGGGCACACACCATTCGACCAAGCATATACAAACGAAAACAACAAGATACTAGCGATTGCTCATGGGCGATTGAGATTTGGGCTTTTAATTGGCGCTGGTGGGCCCTAGCTGAAGTTACAACTGATCTTTGCCTTACTAATGGGCGTCAGCGATTCCTGGTTTACTGGGCCCATTCGTAAGAGATTAAGCTCTAATCGGTGCAATCTATATAAATGCTTTTTCAACTGTTACGTGGCATTGCCTGACTGGTCCAATATTTTCCTTTTTGAATTGCATATTTGGTAAACTTTAACCTCAATTTCATTAAGGTCAAGATAAAAGTTTAATAATTTCATAGTATTGTACACATAACAAGTTTTAAACCATCGAATTGCCTCACATTTCAACTTCAATATGATCGTTATACCATTTTATTATTATCAAACCCTTTCATAATACATAATTCATAAACAATTGAAATTTTTCATTAAACCTGAAAAAAGAAATTTTTTGTTAAACTCAAACCGTAGTACATGAACACAAGTCACGCAGCATCAGGTCGCCTCCACCGCAAGAACTCGTTTCCGTCATCACCTACTTCATGTCCGGCATCATCTATTTCATATTAGTTAGCAATTTACTTCCTGATTAATCGGTTTTCTCATCTCATATCCAACCGATGAACAATCACGACCGGAATCGCTTCACCGGAATCAAGCAAAACCACGGTTTCATTTTTCTATGATCAAATCGATTTGTGGGGTGGTGCTGTGTGTGAACAATCACGTCAGTCACATTCACCAGAAATTGTTTGTCGACGTTTGATGGAACTGCCGGAAACGTGGCGGAAAACGCAATCGTGGTCCTGAGTTCACGGTTTATGGTTTGAATAACTTTGATTGATTTTGATTTGGAGTTCATGGTTAGTGACAGTAGGGAAGGAAATAATTTATTTTTGGTTTGAATTATTTTGATTTGGTGTCTGTTGTTAATTTTGAACTCATTGATGATATCTTCCTTTAGATAGATGTGTTGTTGCTTGTGAAGTTGTGATGATTTTTAATTGAGAGATAAACAGGGTTGTGTGTGATTTTTTGATGTTAGGGTTTATATTATATGAGAATGAACAAGGAAAACAGAAAGAAGATGAAGGGTTCTGATTTGAAGGTGAGAAAAAATATAATGATATTTTAGTTATTTTTTATGATTTAAGAAAATAAAATAATAAAAGTTAGTGAAAAAGGTAATTTAAAAAAAATGAATAATCATATGGAAAAAATAATGTTAATGTTGATAAATAATCGATAAAAACTTTAATCTTAATCGTAAAAATAGTACCCCGATTAAACATCAACCAGGTAGACATTTAGAAATATAAAGATTAACAACAATAAAACCTAATGGTACAAAAAACTACTATGCATAATGCCCTTTCCCGTATCAATTGAAGGAATGGAGTCAACATAGTTATCTGAATAGACTTTTCCAATTTCCAAATTTTACCTTTCTGCTATTATTGATTCGAAAGTTTAGAGACCGGATTTTTACACATATAAATTGTAGGCGGAAAAAAAGGTATGCGGTCGGGATTGGGTAACCGGATCAATACCAGTTTGGTTCATAACGAGCTCGAGTCATAAAAGCTTCGGGTCATAATGGGTTCAAGTAGCTTAAAGCCTAGTTAATTTTTTTCAATTTGTTTGAATTTCTTCTATAACAAAATTATTATAAAAACGATTATTTGCAATTTTTTGAAACAATTATGAAGCAAATATTTAGAATTAGAGTTGTTAACTTTATATAAAACCCCCAAAACTTTCCAGAGATGAATCGTATAAATTAAGAAAAGAATAATTAAAATAAAGTACATCAAATAATAATAATAATCTAATACAAAATCTTAAACATAATCATCAAAACAATTAGAATAACAATGAATACAATTGCAGAAACTATTTAACGACACTAAAAGTGTCCAATGTTCTCACGGATCCAGAACCTCTATATCCGAATGGAGAAGGGCAGAATGTTCCCACAGAAGCACAAATGACAGACTATGAAAGGGCTGTTTCAGTTTGGAATAACAATGAATACAATTGCAGAAACTATATTCTGAATGCGTTAGATGATTCTCTGTATGATATTTATTCAACCTTTGTATCTGCAAGGGAGATTTGGGAATCGTTGGAAACGAAATATAAAACTGAAGTGGCATGTTCCAAACGTTTTGTTGTGGGAAAGTTTCTGAATTTCAAGATGAGTGATACAAAATCTGTTGTTAAACAAGTGGAAGAACTCCAAGTTATTGTTCACGAATTGGAAGTTGAAGGCATGGGCATTAATTCCAATTTTCTGGTTGGTTCTATCATTGAGAAATTGCCTCCATCATGGAAAAATTTCAAGTTGTATCTCAAACATCTCACCGATGATATGAGTTTTGAACAACTTGTGCTCCGAATCCGTGTTGAAGAAGACAATAGAATGAATGAAAAGGCTGATGCAATCTCAAATGAACCAAGTGCAAATATGATTGGAGAAACTTCTACTTCTAAATCAAAGGGAAATAACAACAACAACAGGTTCAAAGGGAAGGGCCACTTTGGACAGAATTCCAACAAATCTGGGAAAAATTTCCACAACCAACCAAAGGGAAAACAATTCAAAACAAAAGCCCATTGTTGGGTTTGTGGAAAACCTGGACACAAAGCAAAGGATTGTTGCCATAAGAGGGATGTTGGAGGCGGTAATTCTGGAGAAATCTAGTGGAACTTCTAATCAAGCAAATACTATTGAATCACCAAAACAATTTGCGGGTGTAATGGAAACTTATTTGGCTACAAATGCGATTGATTGGTGGTTTGATACGGGTGCTACAAGGCACATTTGCAACTCAAGGAACATGTTTGTATCATATCAAAAGGAGAATGGAATAGAACCAATGTTTATGGGGAACGGAACTTCAGCAAAAGTTGAAGGAAGAGGAAAAGTTGTCTTGAAGCTAACTTCCGGAAAGGAACTTGTGCTCATGAACGTATTGCATGTACCAAACATCACCAAGAATCTGATTTCGGGTGCTATGTTTAGTAACAAAGGATTCAAAGTTGTGTTTGAGTCTGATAAGTTTGTAATTACTAAGGGTGGATCTTATGTAGGAAAGGGTTATCTCAATGAGGGACTCTTCAAGCTAAGTATTGTAACTGATGTCAATGTTGTAACCAGTGACAATGATGATAATAAAAATAATGCGGGCACTAGCACCGCTTCTATGTACATGCTTGATCCTTCTTCCTTATGGCATTCGAGATTAGGCCATGTGAACTTTCGTTCTTTACAAAGAATGATGAATCTGGGAATGTTGTCAAAGTCCTCTATGGACAAAAACAGTAAATGTGAAATCTGTGTAGAATCTAAATACACAAGTCATTCACATAAATCTGTAGAGAAATCAAATGAAATACTTGGATTAATCCATACCGATTTGTGTGATTTCAAAGCAACTCCATCACGAGGAGGAAAGAATTACTACATATCATTTATTGATGACTGCAACAAGTTTTGGTATGTGTACTTATTGAATACCAAAGATGAAGCCTTGAATATGTTTAAAACATATAAGGCTGAGGTAGAAAACCAACTAGACAAAAAGATCAAAATTCTAAGGTCTGATAGAGGAGGGGAATATGAATCCAATGACTTTGCTGAATTTTGTTCTACTCATGGTATTGTACACCAAACAACGGCCCCATATACTCCACAACAAAATGGAGTGGCTGAACGTAAGAATAGAACATTGAAAAACATGATTAATTCAATGTTGATTACATCGAGTGCACCTCGTAATCTTTGGGTGAAGCATGTCTTGCTGCAAACATGATATTGAATAAGATTCTTCACAAGAAAAGTGATAAATCTCCATATCAATTATGGAAAGGAAAACTTCCTTCTTACAAAAGGATGAAAGTGTGGGGTTGCCTTGCGAAGGTTCAAGTACCTCTACCTAAAAGAACAAAGCTTGGACCAAAAACCATAGACTGTATTTATCTTGGTCCTGCAAGAAATAGAAATAGTGCAGCCTATAGATTTTTGGTTTACAAGTCCAATGTAGAGGATATACATAACAACACAATCTTAGAATCTGCTGAAGCAGAATTCTTTGAAACATCTTTCCCATATAAGGATAAAGATAAATCAATCTCAAATCCAAGGAAAAGAATGTTGGAGGATCCATCATCTCAAGTTGAAATAGATAACAATTGGAAAGGTCAACAAGATGATGTTGAACCTAGAAGAAGTTAACGGGGTAAGATTGCCAAAGATTTTGGACCCGATTACATGACCTTTGTTGTAGATGAAGAACCACAAACTTATAAGGCTGCTATGGAATCATCGGAAGCACCTTATTGGAAAGAGGCTATTCAAAGCGAAATAGACTCTATCCTTCAAAATAATACATGGAAATTGGTTGATCTACCTCATGGACACAAACCAATAGGCCATAAGTGGATCTTTAAAAGGAAATTAAGACCTGATGGTACCATTGAGAAATATAAAGCTCGTTTAGTAGCTAAAGGTTACCGACAGAAAGGTCAAGATTTCTTTGATACATATTCACCAGTGACAAGAATAACTTCTATACGCTCTTTAATTGCAATGGCAGCTATTCACAATCTGCTCATACAACAAATGGATGTAAAGACTGCTTTCTTAAATGGTGAATTAGATGAAGAGATCTATATGCAACAACCTGAGGGATTTGTGGTTAAAGGTCAAGAAAACAAGGTTTGTAAATTGATTAAGTCACTTTACGGCCTTAAATAAGCACCAAAGCAATGGCATGAAAAGTTTGATAATACTCTTTTATCAAACGGATTCTGCATCAATGAATGTGACAAATGCGTTTATGTCAAACAATGTAAGAATACATGTGTCATCATATGTTTATATGTGGATGATATGCTGATTTTGGGGACCAACATGGATGTCATTAATCAAACCAAGAAGATGTCGCACTCCTCATTTGATATGAAAGATATGGGAGAAGCTGATGTAATTCTTGGTATAAGAATACAAAGGAATTCAAATGGGTACATCCTAACACAATCTCACTACGTGGAGAAAGTCCTCAAAAAGTTCGGTCACTATGATGATAAGCCTGTTGTTACTCCTTTTGATCCTTCTACTCACCTAAAGAAGAATCAAGGAGATAGTGTTGCACAACTTCAGTATACACAAGTTCTTGGAAGCTTGATGTATATAATGAATTGTACAAGACCAGACTTAGCATATAGTGTCAGTAGATTGAGTAGGTATTCACATAATCCTGGAAAGGATCATTGGCTAGCCTTAGTGAGAGTACTTCGATACCTCAAACATACGATGAGCTATGGACTGCATTACACAAAATATCCTCCCGTATTAGAAGGATATTGTGATGCCAATTGGATTTCCAACCATTCTGAAAGCAAATCCACAAGCGGGTATGTATTTACACTTGGAGGAGCTGCTATATCATGGAAATCTTCAAAGCAAACTGTGAATACTCAATCGACTATGGAATCTGAATTCGTTGCTCTAGATAAAGCTGCTGAAGAAGCTGAATGGCTTAAGAGCTTTCTAGAAGGTATTTCTTTGTGGCCAAAGCCTGTTACTGCCATTTGTGTACATTGTGATAGTATGGCTGCTCTGACGAGAGCAAAGAATCAAATCTATAATGGTAAGTCGAGACACATAAGGCTTCGCCACAACACGATAAAGGACTTGTTGAAAAATGGAATTATTTCCATTGATTATGTAAAGTCAAAGGAAAGTATAGCTGATCCTCTGACAAAAGGCCTAAGTAGAGAACAAGTCTTATTTACTTCGAGAGGGATGGGCTTAAAGCCAATACAACAATGAGCAACTACTCAGCGGAAACCTAACCTAGCAACATTGGAGATCCCATGGTCTAGGTTCAATAGGCAAACTAGTTGGGGAAAGCTCACATATATTAACACACAAGTATGCCCGATCCTTATAATGTGTGTTTCCGTTGATGATTTAGGGTTGAATTTACTTTAATTCTTAATAATGCTAACAGCTTGTTACAGTGGTACGGAATATTCTTGGTTGGCATTACCTATATGAGATTGATGTGTGGTCGCATCTTTGGGAACCAAATGGCTACGTTCTCTAAAATTCTCATGAAGCAAGGATATGTTCACGACCGAAATGAACACAACGGTAAGAATCTAATTATATCTAAATATGACATGTGTGATATTCATTGTCTCGATTTACTACAAAACGTGGTTAGTTCAAGACCTATGTTCACTACCCACAAAGTAGATCCGATGAATATTCACTAAGAAAAGTTCAAGTCCAAAAGACACTTATTTTGATGCATATCATATTGCTATGATGAATGATGAAACATAAGTAATTTCTGATTATCTTATTTTCTATTCAAATGTGGGGTATTATTTGAGTTTGAATAGAAAATGTGGGGTATTGTTGGAACATTGTTGGAACTTGTACTTAAATTGTGGACTTTTGATTCCACAGAAGAGCAAGGATTGTATCTGAGATCCTAAAACAATCAAACAACTAAGACAGCTGGTTCTAGTTGCTAAAGTCACCTTTGCTCAGTTACTGAATTCAATTGGCAACAAAGACAGCTGGTCTTAGTCGATAAAATCACCTACGCGCTGAAATGTTGAATTTAGTTATTTTTGCAACTGCCACAATGGTTCATGAAGGGTTGCGATGGTTGATAACCAACTTATATATATGTGTGTTCGTTTTGGAAACAAAAAAACACAAGAACACAACCCACAACAAGAATACAACCACAGGAAGAACACAACCCACAGAATTCAGAATTACTGAACCCAGAAAACAGTTTTCATCATCTTCATCATCTACATATATTGGATTCGCTAGATTCAAGTTTATTACTTGAAGAAGATTGTTGTATCCTCTAGACAGGACAAATTTTTTTGTCCTGTCTTAGGACACTGCAAACGCAGGCCTCAATCAAGTTGATTTAATCTTCAATCGCTTTGAATCAAGTTAGTTATTCGTGTGTTCTCTGATTTGTACAATAATATATACTGAATATATTTACATATATTGCTCCTGTTGATTATTTATAATTATTGTTTATCTATTTCCTAACACTAACGCGGTTCCCATACATAAATCATCCTCCTATACATGATTTAACCAATTAAAACTTATTATGAAACTTTGACACTTTTTAACTATAATAATTGAAGTATCATAATAACTTCTTATGTCATTAACCCTTTTGTAATACATATGACAAATTTAGTAAATGCGAACCCTTCCATTGTAAAACTATGATAACTTACTTGGAATTCTAAAGCCTTCTTAAGTTGTTCCAAAACTTCTTTTGTTGTTGGTCGTTGTTTTCTATCATCATGTAAGCACCGGTAGGCAATTGATTGAAATGCAGTCTGTGCTTTCGAAACAATTTCTGTCTTTATAACCTCGAACACCACCTCATTGTGTTTTCCTTCTTCGAATCTTTGTTTAATGAAACTAGGCAGATACTGACCTTCATCTTTGTGGATCTTAAATGTTGATCTTCCACATAAGATCTCAAATAAAACCACACCAAATGAATATATGTCGGATTTCGTGGTTAAGAAACCAGATTTTCTGTAAAGTGGGTCAACGTAGCCCTCTGTGCCACACGCATGATCGATGAAAATCTCACATACATATTACAGTTTGTCTGCACGTGCAGGTAAATCTCACCGATGTTCTGCTTGCAGCTTAAATCAAGAACATGATTTAACAGCTTTGTCCTTGTGACAATTTCAAGAATTATACGAATCATGAAGATGCATATATATATATATATGTATATATATATATAGGGAGAGGATAGGGAACCAGGGAGCCAATTTACAGCCAAAAAAATACATTAAATGAATATTAAACCAATGGCCAATTGGCTACTAAATTACATTAAACCAAAAAATACCTCCATTTACCAAAAAAATAAGCGACTTTTTCTATTTAATGAGACTAAGTTCATTGGATTTCCTTTAGTTTTTTTATGTGCTACTAAATTCGTAAAAGTATATTCGAAATTGATTGATGAATATATTTCATCACTATATACCGATATTCACCATTGAGCGTTAGGATATATATTCATCACTAAATATTCATCAATGAATATTCATATATTATTCAATAACCATACATCGACTTAGTTGATATTCATCACTGAATATCCGATATCCACCGATGAACATCCGATATTCGTCATTGATTATTCGATACTCATCACTGAATACCCAGAGAACAGCGGTTCAACACGATACATAACGACCTTAACCATCAGTTTAGTTTATTCGACATCTAACTTGGCTGCAGCTTCGAACAAATTGCAGATGATGCATGATGCAATAATCTCTCAATCGCAAACCATTCTCGTTACCGACTCAGAAATACACCATAAACGATTCATGGTTGCTGGAAATTTTTTTTTTATCAAAAACCAACAAAAAAAGCAGGAGGAAGATGGTACATATCTTGTAATGGGAAATATTAATTAGTAATAAAAAAAGTAGGAGACTAGATTTAGGTTATTACTTTTTTATTGTTTTTACTTTGACTTTTGAGAGATGTTTGATGCTTATGTTCTGCTGTGTTCTTCCATTGGTGGTGGACGGTAAAGGAGTGTAATATGTATGCGAGATTTTGAAAGAGAGAGAGAGAGAGATGAAATATTAAGTGAGCGAAATAAGGGATTGTGATTTGTACGTGAGAAAAGGGAGAGAGTTATATATTTGATAGTTCCTATTATGCCCCTTGGTTCTCTGGTCCGGATCTAGAGGGAAACACTATTTTCCGGGGAATCAGGAAAGCAATAACATTCATTCGCGATGAATGTTAATCAAAAGTACAAAAGAATATACTTTTACAATCAATATTAATCAAAACTGACGCAATAAATAGTAATATTCATGGATGACTTGTTTTTCATAAGTTACAACATCAGTTGATAAAAATTAAGTTAATAACTCATTAACATTCATCATTAATTAATGCTAAGCGAAGTGCAGATCATTATGTTAATAATGATCGAGAATATGTATTTGACTAATATTCATTACAGATTCATTAAAAGAATATATGTTAATGAATTTTAAATTGTAAACTCGTTAACATTCATCGAACGAACGTCATGATGAATGTTAATGAGTTTATCACTTAAATGAATATTAGTCAATACACGTTGATGATAACATTCGTCAACTTTATATTCATTTTGGTAACCTTCAATCAAGATTTTTATAATTTGACATTCATCAATTAATGTTTAACCTATAGAAAAATTCATTAATGATACTTAAGATTCATAGTATCGGTTGTGATTAACATTTACTACAAATTCTTTTTTTTAAAACATTTGTATTGATGAATGTTACTCTTTCCCCGGAAAAATTGCTTCCCTGTTGATCCCTACCACACACACACACACACACACATATAGAGGAAGGTTCAAATGAGAACCAAATAAAAGTTGAGAACTTGTGAGAACTAGTAGTTTACGTATTTTTTCAAATGTGATTAACTTCATTCATATGTAAACATTGATATACGTTTATTTAAGAAAGCAAAAAGCTAAAAAATCTAAAAATTATATCTAAAAATACAAAAAAAAGAAATATATGTTCACATATGAATGATCATGTGAAAAAATCGGTTAAAATGTGTTTTAAGATGTAATTTTAGGGTTTTTAGCTTCTTTTTCTTTATCAATCAAACGTACATGAATATTCACATATGAGTGAAGTTAATTACATGTGAACAAATACGTAATCTAGTGGTTCTCACGAGCTCTCAACTTTTATTAGGTTCTAAGTTGAACCTCCACCTATAATATATATATATATATATATATATTAATGAAGCAAATTAGGTTTCTCAATCTGGTACTATTTTGGTGTTTAGAGATAAGGTACCCTTAGACTTTGATGTCTAACTACGACCAATTTGTATTTTTAAATGTACCTAACAACTTTTCCATATAAATTTAGGGATTTAATACGAAATTTCAAGATAGTAAACCGTTCAAGCTTAGGGCTAAGATATGGAGCCTACTATCACATTAACTATTATCAAAGATATAAAAAGGAACCACAAAATGGGATTTCACAAAATAAGACGATGATAATATAGTTGTAGATCACTAGTTTTTTTGGATGGCCAAACTTTTAGAACACAACCAATGGGGCAATGCTAAAAAAGCTTTTGCTCCAATGGAAAAAGGCTTTTCAAATCTATAATAACGATTAGGAAACATTAAAATTATAAGAGAAAGTGCGACATTATACTAATATCTTATTCTTCAGACTATTAGCAAAAAACTTTCAACTTAGGGAAAAAGCTTTTTCAAAACCTTCTTGTAATGGTAAAAAGCTTCCAATGAAGATGCTCTTAAACACATACAGATCTTGTTATATGAGGTAATCAAGGGGGGTGTTGGATACGTGTTTTAGAAGAGATTATGTGATCTTCAATAATCAGATGCAGGTTATAAGTTGTAACAAAGGGGATTTAAAAATGGTGTTTGGATGGCTTTTGCTGTTTGAAGATGTGATCATAACTAATACGATAATCAGTTGTTTCAGAGTTTGACGAGTCCTGCTTATCCTAACGGATGAAATTAGCCAATGACCGAAAATGACATTTGAGATTTTCGTAAACAGGCCCGTTTGTAAATTAGAAATAGATGTTTCTAAAATAGGGTTGAAAAGTTTAAATAGGTAATTATTTTACCCTTGGATAATCCTATCTATTGACGCTCATACAAAACTCATTATCAAAGAACTAAATAAGTGAATCGAAAATAATGAGATAATAAAAAAAAGCAGAATCTGATTATCCGAAACGCAAATCCAAATACTGATTATTAGATGTACTAGGAAGTAGAGAAGATGTAGGATACTCACCAATACCTAGGCCACGATATGGTGCCAAAACACCTAATGTCATTATGTATACACGAACAGCCCCACCTTCTTTCTTCTCAAGCCGGCATGCAATTGAACCAGCACAAATGTCACTGTAATATGCTGAAAGGTAGGTACAAAAAACAGAAAACACCTTTAGAGAATATTTAAGCACTGTGAGCAGGAAAAGTACCCTGTTGTAAATACTTTAGGACTATGAAGACGAAAACATGCAACTTTCAGAGCATACAATTGATACACTGAAATTTCTAGAATCTTAAAGATTAAAGCAACAATTTTTGCAGACCTTAGTAGTTTATTCATATATAAAGGCTCGTGCAAATAAAAAATATGAACCGTAAATAAATGCATCTTGTAAATTTTGAACAAAAACATACACATTTAGGGAGATTTTGGGTTAGCTACTTTTCACATACTTCTGGAAAGGCGTCGATCATGAAGCTTCTTCAATACAGCTTATGAAGCATGATAAGCTTACGAGATTTTAAAGTGTTTGGATAACAAAAGGAGAATATTAAGACATCACATAAGCTTAACCAAACACCCCTTACGACAAATCTAACCAAAGTAGTTAAGCAACAGTTTATCCACATCAAGAGATTAGCACAAAGCTCATCAACATAAACAAACAAGTAAACTACAAAGTTATTAGTAAACTAAAAAAGGAGGTACAACACAAAGCCATTGCGGTGATAAAAATAGAAAGAGAAAAGGAGAAGAAAGCAAAAGGATATACTCAACAACAGTAATTCGGTAAAAGCAAAAACTTAACATTTTATTGATACGAAAAAGGGTATAGGCAATCAATTCATCATGTGATCCAAACATTTAAACATATCCCACTTATAAGGAAACACATATGAGGAAGCACACATAGCTTGATTACATAAGCGTATTCAGCTTTACAACTTATAGTATTGTACATTTGTATGTATTGTACAAAAAGAAAACACTAGGTTTTACATACACAGATACAAACAAAATAGTTAATCTAATAAAATCACAAAAGAAATATCATACATGTGATTCTGCATTTTGGTGAAACACTTGGTTTTACATAAAGTTTTAAATAAACTATTAACTAATCTTATAAAACTACAAATTAAATATCATGTACTGTATGCAATTCTACATTTTGGTGTAACCCACATACTAATTAACCTTAGAAAACAACAAAATCAATTAATCAATCAACAGAACCTATAGATAAACAGACACAGAGATATTAATTATTTACAGACATACAAAACAAATACAATCCGAATATCAGTTCAGAGCTAAACAACATGTAAGCTGTATGATCCTCTGTATGCATGAAGAAGCTTCATATACATGGTAAGGCTCTATGAATGGTTGGTGAACTTACAGCCATTTGAGTACCATAGTTGACATGTCCATCAGCTGAATTTCTACCGCAGAGAAATTTTAACAATTTAAAAGTCTGCAGGTGCCCGGAACCAGCCGTAACCTGATACTCCAGATATGTCAAATATTGGATGCAAAATTTAAAATGATCTTCAAGAAAAAACCCAACAATACAAGTAATCATACTGCACTTACAACGGACAAGGAAAGAGCAATGAGGTGTAGGCATGTCTCTAATGTACCCCTGTCAACATACCGAGACAATCCCCTTGGAAATCCATGCAATTTTTTTACAGATAGAAGTTTTATCTGCAATATACATAAGAAAAGACTGACGTTATAAAGAGAACGAAATTCCTGGCGGGGGATGAATTTTGAAGTTCTAAAAATCTACATCCTCTTAATCCTGTGAACAGAGGTCGCATAAAATCATTATCTTTATTTACCTATAAGTATATTAGGCCCAAAGCAACAATAGCTCCAGGTTCAGTTACATTAACATTGATCTGGGTTCCATCCATCATCTGCAATAGAGCACAAAAGCAGAAATTGAGAAGAGAGTATGAGCAACCAACTATGATATACGAGATTTACATTGCGTATCCAATCTAAAATAGCTGTGCTAGAACCACGATTGTGATCATCTATCGATCCATTAGAGAGAAGGGATCTTTCCTGAGAAAGACAAAGCAAGAAAGTCATGCACAAGAAATCCAGAATAAAAGATCCTTCAAGTGAAGTGAACTGAGTAAGGATAATGAGATTTTTTTGAATGTGAAGAGCATATTCAAACAGCATCTACATGGTGGATATCCTTGCCGCCGGCATACTGAAATAACCGATCAACTAATGTGTCCATGAAACCAATTGCATCCAAGCCACGACCTTCAGTTAGAGAAACCATGGTAAGAAGCAATTGGACTTTCAGAAAGTGGGATTGGTTAAAACTGAAAGTGGAAAATTCTACCCTATATATAAATGGGTTGATGCGGCCTGCAGGTTATTTTTCAATCTCTAAAGGGTAGATAGAAGGAAAATTAATAAAACCTCCTAAACCGTTTTATTAAATATGAGCTGGATAATTATTGAAAGAATATCACTTTTGTACTCATACTTGACAGTTAACACTAATTATTTATCTAAAAAGGTAAAAAAATTCAAAAATTGAGATAAATAACGTTCCGGATCAACCCAGCCTGCCCATTTTGACTTACACAGATACAACTAACCCAAAGCAACAAGTCCCAAGGAAAATCCAGCAGATACAGCATATCCTTCTCTTTCAAGTACATTATCACCTCCAAATATGATGTAGTACCCAAGGCGTGGTAAAGATGAAAAAGTAAATGGAAGCATATGTCATCATTAGCACAACTTCAACAAATATGATTGTCACAGGCCGCAGATATTCGTATCCCAATAACTATGTAGCGTCTAGGGTTCACAAAGTTGCACATGCAGTGCCTGCTTAACTATATTTATTATGCAATTAAGTTTATAAAAAAAACTTGTGCTTTATTACTTTATTACTTTATTAGTCAATCCTCAAATACTTTGAGCTCTAGAGGCACTATACTCCAAGCTAAGAAACCAAAACTATCTGGAAAAATGAGGAGCTTTGCAACAAAAAGAAAATAGAACAGAAAGGAAATGAGAATAAAATAATGAAGAGCAGACCACTATGGTAAAACTGAAACCAAAGAAGATTTGACACTTTATCATATGAAGTTGGTGAAAGTTTCTAGTTTCTTATATCAAAGGTTCTTTTATCATGCCTATTACTCAAGCAGCAGTGCACTACGTTCATATATCTCTAGATTTGGTTCTTCATTTTGGAGTTCGAGGATAAGGATAAGGCTTTTGAAAGTTGGGTTCTTCCGATAAGATACAGAGTGATCGACTATAAAATAGCATTAAAACTTCAAAATGCAAAATGATTCAGACATTAAAAGAGTATTTCAGGAGATAGAGGGTACAGATAAGGATAAGGTTTTTGTAAATTCGGTTCTTCTGGTAACAAACTATGATAGGCTTTCAAAGATCCATGAAGCTTGAGAGATAGCAGAAAATGGAACAATGCAACATATACTAAAACAACAGTTGAAGACACTATAAGACTGAACAAGTATAGACATGGGAACTTACCAAAAGAATTTGCATCGTTTGGGGGTGCGCGGATCCTTCATAAAGAAGCCCAATGAGACAAGCACTGCTGACTGAAAAATTGGTAGACAATCATTAGAAGCAATCAAACATCCAGACTCCAGAGATGAACTATACAATCAAACTATCATTTATACTAGTGAACTCGCCAATCCTATTTCCAAGGTGGTTGTTGATGTTTGACCCCATTTCTATATTATCTGGACATGAAATGATAAGATGAAAAACAAAAGGCACGCCTACATTTTAAAAAACAGCATCAGAATGTAATTTTGTGTTGTAGTGCAGGTTTGATGGGATGCCCTAGATAGATAGTCATAAACACCTTTGTAACTGTCCCCAGTTAAAGAGAAAAGGGATTATCTTTTGTATTGAGTACTTAAAAGGTCGTCAATGTAGAATACATGCATATACACTTACACACAAGGATATACACATCTCAAAAGGCATACCTGCAAAAGGCTTGGTAGTTCCAGTTCTGGAAAGGAAGATGGATGGCGAGCTGGTATGTTTACATAAAGTGACTGCAAGAGAAGAATGATGTTCATGAATTCTGAAAGATCAGTAACAAGTCCATACGGAAAAACAAATGAGAGTTAAACCAATGTGCTTGAGTTCGGTTAGTTGCTCCCACAAGTCATCAAGAAAACAAAAAGACTATCTTTTTTACTAGTGAAAAAATAATGGTTTCACGTAAATAACATATCCACCTACAATTACGCTAACGGCTAAAGAAAAATCTAGTATTGACATTCGAAATGGAGAAAAAATCAGTTTTGAGAGAAAAATGTGGTTAAGTTGTTTAGTTAGTCCTACACGTCATTAAAAAGAATCTGAAACTCCATCATCTTACCAATGACACGGAAATCACTTTTGGGAGGATAACTAAAAATGATGCAATTAGACTAATATACTGGAACGCTAGCATTAGGAATAAGGAAAAATGGGTGATTTAAACATTGAAATGTAGAAAGACGGCTGGTAAATGAGGACCCGCCATTTCATGATCAAGAAAATCAGCAAATTTGTGCTAGGGCAAAGTTTCAGCAGATTAAGTTGATACAGTATGAGATCAAACAATTGCCTAAGTAGGCATATATGAATCCCAAACTTGATATCTTGAAAATGACAGCACAGTATGATTGAAAGAAAATGATGGACAAAAAGCACATGACTAACCTTTGATATTGCCGGCTGCATTGTTCCTCTATAAGATGCAGCAGGTCCAAGCATTAAACCTACTGTAGTGCTTTCGTGTTCCTACAAAGATGATAACAATAGATTTGCAGAGGAGGCCACTAAGATGATAACATTAGATTTGCAGAGTATGTCACTGGTGTTTTCCTATATAACTTTATCATGTGAGGATCAACGGTGAGACTTGAGTGCTATTAAATGGTGTCATAGTTACATCACACAGCATAACGACTCTAAAATTGCAGATCTACTCATTTGAGGAAATGAAATTCAAGTACATAATTATGTTTGTCAACCAAGCTTGTAAATCTTTTATAAATCTAATCACGCAAGCTAAAAGAGGTTATTATACCATCCCTGATGTTCTTCCAAAATTTCAAAAGCACATTGGAGAATCGTTGTGAACTTTTCAATTTTCTTATAGGTCATCCCAGACTTAATTAAATAAGAAGCAGCAACCGAGTAGTTGGAGCCTCATTAAATACTAACAGATAAAAGGCAGTACAGATCGAAAAATTGAGACGCTAACAAAAGAAAGTAATTTATACAAGTGTGCAATCAACTTTGGTTTCCAGCAACTCCCAACAATACAGATAAATTGACTATTGAGAAAAAAAAAATGATAACAAAGAATCTTCTAGTGGTTCCCTCTATTAACTCGTTGACTATTCTGATATCAACAACTACCTAATACTTCTTAACATCCAGATTTTAGTAGATGTCAAACAAAGACTCGTACGGAGAAAATCAAAAATAAAAAAGATATAAAAGAATTGCACTATACCTGCGAATAGTACTGGTATATATCAGTTATACTCAGAACACCTAACTGACCCTGAAATCCCAATGCAAGTAGGAGGCCAGCATGAGTAACATTTGGTTCATCGGGTTTGTTGTAAATTATCCAAGTTCTTGACATCTTACCCTGAAAGATAATGCTAGTAAGCAATAAGAATATTATTGTATATTCAAATTTGAGAAGTAACAAGGAAAAACTCCAGACGCTAAGCTCAGGAACGAGGAAGCACAATTGTGAAATAACTATCTGAACTATTTAATAAGGCAATAAAGGGTTCAAAATAACCCGCCTGGCGCCTGCTTGGATAAATTGGACCAATAAAACAAATCAAGGGAAGATGACAAGTCAGTGCAAAACCCACTTTCAGGTTTTATGACAATAATCTATATGGATATTTTCACATACACAGGAAACGTTTAGCATCTATATTACTCTTGAAGACACAATAAACCTGAAGAGGCGCCATCCGTAGTCCAGCACTCCAGCAGCTACAGCATTGTGAAACTCAGGCCAAGATTTAAGTTCCTGTATGTTCCTTATGGTTGGGTCCAGGTTAACCTGTGGAGCATGACTTTGTCAGACTGAAATTGAGTACTAAAATCCAGAATACTGACACCAGATATTAGACATAGGAGATAGTTAGACTATCTCTTTAGGTAATCATCGCATGTACACAATGATGAAGATGCAACAACATAAACCATTTCTCAAGTGTTAAGTGTTTGACCATTGCAAAGTAAAGCAATCTAACTCCAATTCCTGGAAGAGGGCGGACAGGGTATTACCTCTGTTAACAAAGTACATGTCGTTGAAAGGGTAAATGCACCACGACCAATAGGGAGAGCAGTTGTCCTTTGAGAAAGCTGCCATAACTGAGCCTGCAAAAGAAGACCAGCAGAACACAGACAATGATTATACTAGATATTAGTTATTTAGTTTTTACTTTATTTATCAGTAGTTAAGTTCATATGTAATAAAAAGTTTGAGTAAGCTTAAGTACTGGTTTTCAACAATTTACTCTGCAAAGATTAACTTACTGAGCACATTCACTCCAAACAAAAACATGCAAAGGAAACAAAAGTTTTTGCTTTTAAATAAGGTAAGCAGGCAAAAGGAAACAGACTGAACCACATTAAAGAGCATACAAATTAATACAGCCGCGCCTGGGTCATTCTCATGAAAGATAATACGTTTGAGGTATAACTGTATAACCATATAAATATGTTCTGAAATTCTTAACTTCCATCTGATCGAACAAATCTATTCATAGGAACTTTGTTTAGATGTGCATGGTTGTCCTAATAGCATTCATAAAGGCCAAAAGCAAGAGATTACCTGTTGGAAATCCTGATCAAGTGCGGTAGGGTTAGCTGGTGTTTGAATTGCCACAGGTCTTGCAGAGCATAGAAGACGTCTAACCTGCCAGTACAAGTTCAAACATGAACCAAAAAACCATTAAAGAAAGCAAAAATGCGAAAAGGATATTATATGGAATCAGAAGTAACCGCATGAGCAGGATGGTGTACCACCATAGAAGCAAAAGAGGAGAGAAGATTGATTGGCAAAAAAATAGAAAGAAAAAAGCACAAGGATATCAGTCATGAAAGATAACAAGTCCAAATCTAGTAATCGTACTGACCATCTCAAATAGAACAACAAACATTAACAAGCACAGAACGATTGGCAACATTATCCTACAAAAAGAAGCCAAAACGAACCTCATTTAACCGCAAATCACGGCCATATCACAACTGAGTGCTAGATCTAAAAATATGCTCCATGCCAACAATTGTAGATCCATCCATACAATCTGTATCCTCATGCTTGGAGCTATCCAATTCGGTCGCATCAGTAACTGAAGAAGGAATAGTAACTGGATGTAGATGTAGCATGTAAGGCGTAGACATGGAGACAGAAGTCACATTGCTGGAAGACGTACCAGTGAATTTATTTGAGCGTGCTAAACAAGACAAAGAGAGATCTTCCCGGCCAAGAAGAACATACGCAGAAGCAGGCCAATCAGTAGGTGGGCATTCCCAGCACTTGTCCAGTACCTATAAGTTTTAACATAAGATTAGGTTACTCCAAGATCATTTTATTGCAAAATTTGCATATATAGGATGCGATCATCATTTATTATTAATGCACCCCAGAGACACACACATGTATGTAGTGTAGATAAGAAGTAATACTATATAAGCATAACTTACATGCCGCAAAGGAAGTGACACGCCAATAGGCAGCAGGTCTAGTTGTTGCAATCCAAACCTTTCTCCGACCATTGCCAGTACCGTTAGCTCCTCAGGAGTGGAAGCTGATCCAGTAGCAAACTTACAGTAAACATCAGTTGACAGTTTGTTCCCCATAATTTTTCCACCACATAACACACTATAAAACGAAACAATCTTCCTGGCCCAGCTCACGACAGAACTTCCATCTTTAAGCATTAGAGCTGGAAGATCACCAACGCTGGTAGCAGTACATCCATATCGCAAGCAATTCTCAAGCCACCTAAACAAACTAGGAGGAGTTCTTTGAGATAATGAAGTCTCATGAATAGAGTACTTTCTAGAAAGAACATGAAAGTCACGTATGTAATAGGCCAGGTAATCAGTTTCCCAAAAAACTTTAATACTTCGCATAACAAATCAACGAGAAGACCTAAATCCCTGCAAGCAAGCATATGTTAGGTCTGGAGTGCCTTCACAAGTAAACAGAAATTATCCCTTTAAGTTTTGACAGAGCATTAACAATGACACACTTTATCCTTCATTATTGATGACAACATTATAAAAATACTACAGAGCATTATCAGAGAGTGAAAAAGACTTATCAGTAGCTCAAATGATGTAGAGGTAATGACTGTTCAGTTGGTTATTTCTTGTTGGCAACTTTAATATCAGTCGGCCATTAACAATTAGCATGACACATGAATATTGGAAGAAAAGAAGAAAAAAAACCTGAATTAAGAGTAGCGTACCAAACAACGGACAGAGGCTGAAAAGCCATATGTTAATAATAAGAGCATGAAGGGCACAGAGCGTAACTTTCATGTATTAATGAGAATAAGAAGATATAAAAATTAAAGGTACCTTTTACGAAGACGATTAAGTTTCAGACTTTCATACACTGCGTGTAGTAAATCAAGAATCTCTATCAAAGATTCAGCTGTGTAGGACATATCCATCTGTGGAGAAGCAGAACATGATTCGTCACTTTATAGAGAAGTTCTAGGAGAAAATCCGCACATGAAGTGAGATTTGGAATATTTCTCGTGAAAGCTGCTATTGATGAGAAACTCCCATGACGAACCAGAACGTATTTGAGAAATTTTCCTGGATTTCCCGGAAATTTCTAATATAATAGCACAGAAAGACTCCCATTTGCAATCAACAGACGAACCAGAACAATTGTTTTATTGAACTTTTATCCTTTTCTTGTAACATGCTCATGAGTGTGGTTTGTTAGTTAGATCATGTAAGCTTCAAAAATGCAGATCCCACACCTCAGAGCATAAGCATAATGAGTACTGTCTGGGAATAGTGTTCAGATAAATGATTGCATTAAAAAAGCTCCAACAACTTGTCTATATATACGTATGTGTATATATATGTGTGTGTGTGTGCACAGAGAGAGAGGGTCAAGATCAAATAAAAAGACTAAAGACCGTATAAAGAGTAAAACGAATTTTTTTTCTAACTAATGCGTACCAACATGCACTTGTGCATCAGTTTAACAGTGATGCACAGTTCGAAAAAAGTTATTTTATCCTTTAATGGTATTCACAAATTTTACAGGTAAGTATGTGGCCTTTATAGAGATAGAGAGCCTAGGTTATTGATCAGAACACTTTAAGGCAAGAACAACAAGCTTAACAGACATACATAAAGAAGAAGAGTGTTTTTAGGAGCCAAAACTATGATATCTCTATACGGCATTTGTCCAACTTTAGCTCTAGAAAGAATAACAACAGAAATACAGAAGCACTGTTTTTAGAATACCAAGTTATCAAATAATAACCAAAAATAAACAAAAGCATCAATGGTTATTCCTTACCTTGGGCGAGTAACAACAGGTGCTGCTGCAATGGCAGGTATACTCCAGCTTATGTCAGGTCTAAAATCATAGAGGATCTCATTATCCAGTTCAACACACTGGAGCCTCACTGCTAGTAACTTCTTTTTGTTCTTGAAGAAGAAAACAAATAATGGGAGTGGCATCACTATCAGTTGCCAGGAAGACCTGCGCAACATCATTTCAGATAACCTATAGTGCCCGATCTATAAATAAACAAGATAAGCCAAATATATATATATATTATATATAATTAAAAAAAAAGTCATTCAATATGAAATAAGTGACTACTTCAAAAGAAACAACAGTAAATAACTAGTATAAACCACAGTCATGCCATCCTCACTCCTTCCTTGGTCTATTTTCCCAACCTCGACATCTCATCATCAAAACCTTATACAGAAGATGTGCCTCGACTTATATAAACATAAAATATGTATTACGTAGAGGGTCTGATAGTAAAACTTTAAGTCCACTCCCTGATTATAGTTAAACAATCATAGGAACGACTGTGTCACCTCACTTGCAGCCGCTTGTGCACCTTTCCCTTGCCATATTCTTCGGAAATATAATTTTATAGATATTAAAACATCAGAAAGTACCGAATTCCCTGCTTCGGGGTTGGAACTTATGATCTCTGCACTCCATAGCGAATGTTGCATCTTTCCTGAAAGAAAATATATATCCCTAGCATGTGAGAATGAAAATCAAAATCTCTCAGTGCCATTATAGATATCTAAAGGGTAAGCAGGTGAAAAGAGAGTTAAACCTATATGATATGATGCCGTGAGCGGGATAAGATCACTAGTCCATATTGTCTTCTCATCAAATTCTTTCATGGTGCTTAACTTCCCTCTTTCCTCCATATGGATTGGCTAGCCAGAACATAGTAACAAATTCATATACATGCCTGATGCAGCCTTTTAAATAAATGACAACAAAAACAAGAGCAGAAGAGACTTGAAGACAACACATCTTCTTTGGCTATAAAAGTAAAGAGTTTTACACACCTGTGGTTCTTCAAGTGAATCCGTTAAAATCAGATGTGAAGAAAGTGAAGCTCCATCTACTTTAACTAAATGATCCCATGAACTTCTTAAATTGAAAGACTGCTGAGGACTATAGCCCATATCTTTTTTGGAGCGGGGTATATCATGGGCAGTCAGTAATGGACTTGAAGATGAAAAAAGAGAATGTCTTGATGAATTTGATTCATTTGTCTGTTGGAGAAGTAGACCACATGGAAGAGGCCATATTGATGTGACAGCACCAGGAAGAGGGATAGATACTGCATCGCCTGCCAAAACAAGCAACCAACTTTAAACTAATTGGGTTAAGATAAAACTGAAATTATACAAGACGAAGAAAAAAAATAGCACATCATGCAATAAAGTGGTTCACCCTTTAATTTAAAATTAAATGGCCACTTTTGTGAGTAATGTAAGATTCTGAAAAGAATAATGAGCAAGTCCAATCTATAAAATAACAAAGTGGTTACAGTCAATAACAGTAAAACTTAAGATTTGATTATATCATGTAGTAATAATAAATTTAGGAAAATAAAAATAAAATAAAAAACAAAAGCAGTGGAAAGACATTAACCTGCACTATGTCATGCTTCATAATTGTGATAAATCTATTGACAGAACTTCGTCAGCAAAAACAATAAGTTTAACATACCTGATGTGCCATAAATGGTCAAGCTATCTACTTGTAGAACACAAAGAAGAGCTCCAGACAAGTCTCCCATTCGACACCAACAGGCCTAAACATCAAAAATAATGAAGGTAACCCTGGGCATCTTAAAAGGACATGTTATACCCAAAGCAGAAGCAGGGTAGTCAACCCAAAGTCAGGATATCAGTTGCTACATCAAAGAAAATACAATACAATGAAATAATAAAGCAAAAAACAGATACCATGATAACCGGCTCAGGTAGTCAGATAAGCTGAATCTCTTGTACACTCTTGCTCCTACTGTCCATATTATCCTGTCACATTTATTGGATGTAAACACTTTGTGAAAAGATTGAAATTAGAGGAAAAATAAAGAAACAAATTATTAGAAAACAACGCAAACTGTATAAAATTTAGCGACTGTTTACAATTAATATCAACGTGATCAAGATTACTGAATTCTCATTGTAATGTAACTGATTTGGTGAAATATTAGGGTTTATTTTGTACAAAATGTGTTATCTGATAAAACTGTGTTTCTGAAACTATATAGATACATAACATATATATATATATATAGATGGATTGCGCGCCAGAACTCTTTAATTCAATCTAAAACCCAAGTGAAAACCTTTAATCCGTAAATATATATACATACATACATATAGCGAAAGGGAGAGCAAAAAATGAATAAAAACAGTGGTGGAATTACCGATTTCCTCTAACGAAAAGCTCATGATCGCTTCGATCACTCAAAGATAAAGACGTTTCATTATCATCTGAATCGGCTTCATCTTGTTGTCTGGTAACTTCTGGATCAAATAAGAAATACTCATACTCATCAGTAATCTCATCGGCAGAGTAAATATTTAGATCTGTTAAATCTAAACTAGTAATCATTTATATTTATAGATGAAACCGACTTCCACTGGCTTCAGAAATCAGAAGTGACGACCGTTGGAAATCGCGTGGGCTTTAAGCTCCATTATGGATATGGATATATAGATACGGATTTGTTTCCTAATTAAATAGATTACAAATATCATCGTATTTACAACGGTTAAATATTTAGGATCCGTTAAATCTATAACTAGTAACTAGTAATGATTTATAAGCCCACACAAATCTATATCTATACGTATCTTATAATATAATAATTACATTACAATTATTATTATTATTATTAATATATATAATATAATTGTAATTATAATAATAATAATAATAATCTATCTATACTAATTAATAAAGCATTTGGCATATTAACATGTCTTACAAAAGACTAATAGTAAAAAACTATTTTACCCTTCTAACCATCTTTATTAGTTTTTTAATATTTAAAGGTTCTATTTAGCGGGTCAAAATTTAATTTTCAACCCGAACTCGAACTGTTTTTATAAATATATTGGTAGGCCGAAAGTAATTAATTTGGACATGACGCGCATAACCCACTTATGTAAACGGGTTGACCTGTTTCGGGTTGATTTTAAGTTAGTCCATAGATTTCGTGTCAAGTGGGTAAAAATTTGCAAGTTAACAAGTTGATTTTAGGTTGAAACTTTTCTTTCAAAATGTATTTTTGTAAAAACTCGAGCCTTGACCCGATCATTTGTTTAATTTTCTCATTTACTATCTATATTAAATATTTGTAACCTAATTTAAAACTTTCAATTCTTAAAATTAGGGGACATCATTCAAGTTGAATCAGTAAGCAAGTTGTGGTTAGCGGTTCAAAATTAATTCTCATCAATGAGTTGGCAGGCCGAAAATAATCAATCTGAACCACGACCCACTTATGTAAACAAGTTGACGGGTTTAGGTTGATTTCAAGTTAGCCGGTTTATTTTGGGTCAAGTAGGTTAAAACTTAACATGTTGAATTCAGGTTGATTTTTTTTTCTTTCAAAATGAAACTTTTTTTTTTATATATAACTTAATGGGTCAACCCATTAACCTGAACCTTTACCCGATCTTAACTTGAAATTGAAAGCATTGCAGGGCTTCAGCTTAAAAGTTGATGGGTAAAAAATCCTAACCTTAACCATACCCATTTTTAGGGATGGAAATTCGGGTTGGGTCGAGTCGATGGTTTTACATTTGCGGGATAGTGGGTCAGAAATGGTCAACCCAAACCCAACTTGATTTTTAAATCGAGTTGAGAATTTCAACCTAACTCAAAACCCATTAACCCGGACTCGACCCAGGTAACTAAAGTTTTATTATACTCAAAAGGTTTTCTGGTCATTTTCGGGTTAATAGCTCAGTTTCGGTCAAATGGGTCGCACGGGTCAAACGGGTCACGTCGGTAAATATTTTCAAAAATAATAGGTAATAATTTAGAAGAATAAAAATACTTTTTAAATTTTAAAATAACCATAAAAATTTTAAGATAATAAGGATCGTAAATAAAATTGTGTATAAACCTTAAAGATTGACACCAAAGGTTTTAAAATGGTATTTTTGTCACTTACAAATATTTAATGAATGTTGATTAAGTTGAACGACCTAATAGACTACGACATGTAGAATTGTATTTGAGTTTTGAAATCTTTAAAAGTAAATGACTAGAAGTGAAATTAGTTAAAACGACATGGACAATTGGTGTAATTTACTTAAAAAATTATATTTATATATACTCCTTTAAATAAAAATTGAACCGAAAATCTGAAATCTAAAATCTAAATCTAATCTAATTTAAATTTTAAATTTTTATTTATTTAAACCTAAATTTAAATTTAAATTTAAATAAAAAGAAAAACTTATTATTACGTGGCAAATATTTTCCCCCAAATTTATCGAGGGTTCGTTCTTCAGTTATTTGTTTGTTTGGGTTGGGAGTAAAAACTCGTTAGGGTTATCACCTTCATCGTCACTCTTATCTAAGACATACTACTTCTATTACAACACCAAAAACGACATACTACTTCTATTACAACACCAAAAACCTTAATTTTCGCTTCAAAGCTTCTTCTTCTCCTGCCGATGTTCCGGACTTTCTTTCTGTCGATTTGGTACCATTTCTACTTTCAATTTTTACATCAAACATTTATCTTCACAAGTAATGGTTCTCAATTTTGATGTTATGATTCATATTCTTTGTGTATACCGTTAAGTTTGGTGATCAATTGGGATAGAATTTTTGTGCATTGTTTTATGTATTTTTTTAATTGGTTACACACACATGTATATATATAGTACATATTAAAAAGTTTGCTTTTGTCACACCCCCAAATTTGACATTTAAAGTTAATCATGCGGAAGTTTTCGGGACGTGACGGCGATCGAATAACATTACCTCGAGAGTATGATTATCGCAGAACATCTATATTATTAGGATGCCAATAATTATTTTACAAATGTTACGGCTTATTAAGCCGTCAAAATAGCAATGTTACAAATACATTGTTTTCAACAAATTACTAGTTTCGGGATTTCATAAATAAGACTACAAGTCAATTAATCCCATTGTTCAAATTTAAAATATGGCATCATAATTTATCGTGGCAGGTACGGTCCCAATATGCACGTGTCTTACGTCATAGCTAATTTCCCTGAAAAACATATTTTTAAAAGGTCAACATAACGTTGAGTGAATTCACAAGTTTAATGACTTTATCATAAACCATCATTTATAATCAAAAATGGCAACAAAGGCCTATTGTGCGATTAATCTCAATTTAAATCAATCAAAACCTCTTACTACGATCCCCCGAGGGTTAGCTAAACCGACGAGTTAATATGCCGAACTAAGCCTATAACCAAACCACAACACAACAATGGATGAAACATTTGCCTGGACCGGTTAAGTGTACTAATCCCCAAGAACACGCGAACGAAGTCGCAGGTTAGTGCGACTAACTTTAAACAAACTGGGATAGGCCTGTCAAACCCGATAGTACTATCTGTATACTCAGTGGTTAGCGTCATCTAACTAATGGTTATAGTATTGCATGCTAGGCCTTCGGCACTACAACTTATCCAACTTAGTCGCTCATAAGGATACAATGTCAGGTTTTGATAATCGCATACATTCAGTTATATGTTTTTCACCCCAAGTTGGAAACAGTAAAAATAGTAAAAATGGGGCTGTGAACTCACCTGAGTCCGAGCGTGCTAGCAAAATGTATTTATAAATTGCCCAATAAAGTCTCTTAGCGCCCTAAACGCAAGAGTTTAAATCAATCAATGTAGACGACTTTAACTAGTCCGTCTATGCTAGTTGTTCACTCAACTAGGTTTAAATATGCCATCGACGGGCTTGAATATCATGTAAGGCCATTATAGGCAAAACCGACACGTTGTGATCTTTTTAGTTTTCAAATTAGTAAAATCATTTGCGTCAACCTTTTAACATATTATAAGTCATAATATATAGATTATTGATTTTGATTCGTTATTTATACGTTGTCTTGATCGTATATTGTCTCAAGTTCTCGACTTCGTTATGTTGACTTTTAAGTTGTTAGTTGTACGTTACTATAATGTAATAATGATACTTAGACCATATATATATCTACATATTTCAATATATATATATATATACACATATATAGTTTTTAATAGGATTATAACTCTCATAAGCTATATATTTATAAATGTGTCGGTAATGTTTGATTCAAGGTTTAGGATTTCATTAAATCGACTTTTAAATCGGGAATCGTATGTTAATAATATCGTCGTGATACTTAGCCGATATATATATATATATACTTATACATGTATATATATATATATCGTTATAACTTTTATAATTCATTTTTATAACCTTTATCGTTATAATACTATTTAACTCGTTATAATTCCGTTTTCGCGATTTCTCGGTTTATACACTAATGGTTATTCGATTTATATTTTTATAATTTAGTTCCATGATTTCTAGAGGGTTCATAATAGTCCTTAAAGTTCTCAAAATTATAGTTTTAATCTTTGTATTTCATATTTTGTCGGTTTGGGTTAAACCGCACGGTTTCTCCGATTTTGACCGTATAAGTTAGTTTTTCAATTCTTTAAGCTATCGATTTCACTTTAGTATATTTTAATTTACAAAATTCACTATCTTAGTGCACTACTTACAAATCTTATCCTTTTAATCCCCATAGTTTAGATTTTCCCGTTTTAAGCTCAACGTTTCGGTTTTTCGATATGTAATCGTACAACTCTCGATTTTTATACTCAAAACTTCATATTAAATCATGATATTATTTTATTTACTGATTTCCACATCTCAGTCCCTATATTAATGGATATTATTATTTTAGTCCTTTTTAGTTTTTCTTTGTCACTTTTTACTCAAATCTGTCCACTTTTTAGTCCTTCTTTTGCTACGACTTTGACTAGTCAAACGAGCTTAGATTATTATGAAATTTTTACCACATGTTCCCCTATGTCTTAGCTTTCCAGAAATGTAAGATTCATAATTTTTGGTCACGTTTAAGGGGTTTAAACATATTTATTTCTACACAAAGGTCCAACAGTACGCTTTCCAGACAGTTGGTCAAAGATTCGTGTGTTTACTGAGTTATACTTAACTTCACGAAATATAATTATACTAATTTTAAAGCTAACAAAATTTGTGACTTGTAGGAAAAAGAATCACTTCATTTAGATCCGTGGTTTAAAAGTTATGACCTTCCAAAGTTGGGTCAGTTTCTGTCTCCAGAGAATAGATTGTACACATTGTCTTAGAAATTCGTTTTGAAGTATCAATACTTGTCTAAAATTCATGAAACTGGTGGGGCTGGAAACCTAACCCTTTGGGCTTAATTTTAGACTCAAGAAACACAAGATTTAGTTAAGTTTTGACTGAGTTATTTACCTCCAAAATTGACCAAAGTTTCTGGCCGTTTTTATACTTTCTGTTTTGGAGTTTGTTTTGGTTCTTTTAACACATTCTTGTTATAATCCATACAAATACATGTTTATAAGCTCATTTTTAGTTTGAGTGAACATCTAACATATTTTAACTATCATGTAAGCATTTAAATGAAAGAATCAAAGAGTTTATAGTTAGAGTTTCCTTACAAAGCCTAAAAAGATGATTTTTGAGCAAGATGGAGGTTTCGGTTTCTTTGTGGATGACTTCCTAGTTCAAACCCGTATGTTTAGTTTATCTTACCATGGAATTTTAGATGGTGTTGAGTTGTGTATGTATTTGTGAGTTAAAAGAGTGTAAAATGAGTGTTTTAGGGGGTGGTGGCTCATGGTGGTTCAAGGTGGTTGAGTGGTGGAGGAATGGTGGTTGTATGGAGGTGTTTTAAACAAGAAAAAGGGGGAAAGAGGGCAGCCAAAAACGTGGCTAGAGGAGGGGGAGAGAGGGAGAGAAAGTGTGTGTTTTCTTGGTTGAAAAGTGAAGAAATGAAGAGTATGGATGCATAAGTCAAGAGGTGGGGACATGGAGGCATGGTGTGCATTGCTTCCATGTTTCAAGGGGATGGAAATGAGGTCTTTGGGCAGATTTTTGGTCAAGGGGAGGGCCCACTTGTGATTTCCCAAATCAAATTAAGTATAGATATTTTAGTCATTAGGTGTTAATCTCGATTAGTTAGGTTTTAATTGCGTGATTAAGGTTAATTAGGATTAATTACGGTAGATTAAGGTTAATTAGAATAGATTAAGGTTATTAGGATGTTACATTTGATTGAATTAATATTCAAGTGATTTACCGATAATTCGTTTATTACAATACGCGAAATCTCTACTTTTTCGCGTTAATTAAATTTGTATATTCGTCAACTCGATTATTTAAAACGTTATGAAATAACTTAGCATAATAATAGTAATTAACTACTATTAATTATAATAATTTTCAATTATTTATCTATACCTCGTTCGATTGAATTCACAATTTATTTCATCGTTGCACATTTCTTAGTTCACGTGTACGTTTATTGATTTCTAAAAGTTGATATGCTTATCTCTTGGCATAATTATCACAATAATAATAACTACTATATAATTGAATAGATTTACGTTATTTTCGAAAATAGATCACCAACGTTCGTGTATTTTGGTCTCTACCGATTGTTTTATAAAATTTTCAATAATCACCAATGCATCTCGTATGCAAACACGGGCTTTGTGCTAGACTTTATTTGATAAAACGAATTCACTTTAATTTAATAGGGAATTAGCCTAAATGTTACGTGATAATGATGTACGGAATTAACCGTATTTTTAGGATTGTCACAGCTTTAAATGGTGTACAATTTTTTTCTTTTTCTTTTTTTCATTTAGGTTAGTGAACTTTTAACGTTAACTTTATATTGATCACTATATTTTTTGTTAAAATTCTTAACGTTTCGGAAAATTAAATTTGTTGTGTTTCAATTATTATAACTTTTTTGTGCTAATTGGTGATGATTTCTTGCAAGCTCGAATGTCGCAGGAAGAGACCTTTTAGTCCAAGATTAGGTGTAACTTTTCTAATTAACATTATAGTGTTATAGTCTAACTCCTGTTTAATGCAATGCTTTTATATACTTTGTTTTCTGGATGTAGTTTAATGCAGAAGAATGTGTTAAGTACCAACTTGATGCATTAATGTTCAACGACCAACCACGTCCAGATTATGGAGTCGAAGTCATGTACAGAGTACTTCCTATTATCCAACTAGTTAGGCTTTTTTTTTGTTTCTTTTTCTTTTTCTTTCTGAAGAATATTACTTTCTTTTTAGTACTAATGGGTTGTTATTTTGGACTTTATCCTGAAGTGTAGTTTGCTGGATTTCATCCCTTTGAAAGGTCTCTGTCTTGCGGGCCTTTTTTTGACTTAGGAGTTAGGACGGGTCAGTAAGGGCTTAGCGCGTACGAATACATCGAACTTTTACCAAATGTTTATTGTGTGTACCTAACTAATGGGTAGTGTTTTTAATGGTCTTAATGTTCAAAAATCGTGTTTTGATGTACTTTGCTGATGTTTTGATGATGTGTCAACTTCTACGGATGCCACGTGGCACCTTAAACGGACGACACATCAGCATAGTACATTAAAACATGATTTTTGAAAATTGGATGCATTATAAACACCACCCGTAAGTTGGGTACACATAATAGACATTTGATAAAAGTTTGATGCATTCGTACACACTAAGTCCGGTCAGTAACTATATCTAAAACTGGCAAAGTGGGTGATTCGAGTGGGTTGTGTATCAACTAACAAGTCAAGACGGGTAATATGCTAATATGCAGTACGAGTTGTAATGGATGGGGTCTGCTTGGGTGGACCCAAAGCATTTTTATTCCATTTTTTAAGTACATGATTAGTTTGTCAAATGTGATCACAATAATTGTATTGTTTCAATTAATTTTAGTTTTTAATAAAATGATTTAGACATCTTATACATTAAAAATTAACTCTGGGTGACTTTCTACCCATTTGATGACATGTTTTGTTCTAAGCTATTCTTTTAAGTTTTCCTAATTTGATCTAGAGACAAAACGTTTCATGTAATCTCCACCTATAACGAATATGCAACTTATTTTGGTTGCTTTTTGCAGCAATTTGAGCTAAACTTGCTTATGTTATGTCATTGTTTAAATCCTTTTATATGTATGCAGTATGAGCGTTTTAGACGACTTTTCCACCATTCCGCATACCGAGTTTTACTTAATCACTAGGAGAAGTAGAGAAAAATCTTAAGCACTTTAAGAGTTGAGGAGGTTAGTTTTTTCACTTTTCATGAAACCTATAACACCCCTCTTTCTATTTAAGAATATAATATTAATAAACTCGGAAGCATGAATATAAAATACATTACCTTAAAATATATTAAACATTATACATAAACCGTTCACATTTTTCAATATTTACATTACATTCAAACTGTTTAAAACTACAAAAGACGGGGTATTATAAAAATTCTCCAAACAAGGTTTATTACAAAAACCATATCAGAGTTCAAGAGCGCAGTCAAACATTCCTTGATCAACCAATCACCTCCTGCACCCACAATTAATCAAAACATATCCTGCAGGAAGTAAAATGAGGGGTTAGCACAAAGCTAAGTGAATAGGTTCATCACACTCCATTCAACTTAGCATAACTAGCAGTTTACACCAAATAATCGTAAACACACATAATTCAATGAGGATCGGTGGCTCTGGGGATATCATAATACCCGGGGATTCCCCCAAGAACACTTACCGTCAATCCGTATGGCCAATACAGAATATACCGATAACTAATGGTTATTAAACCCATACACAGGTCTCAAACACAACAAATGAATCAAAACCTGTGTAAAACACATAATAACCAGAAGTCCAACTACACGTTGACCTCAATAACATATAGCACATATTGGTTCACATATCACGTAGATCAATAATCAATAATCAAGACTAGACAGTCTAATAAACATCTACGTTTACTTGTTGTAACCAAATAGTTACAACCAAATCAAATGATGAGTTCTGAATCCACTCACCGATACCTCTGACGTCTCCACACTCAGGATTCTTATATCACTGAGTCTTACGTTGATCTGAAACAGAAAATCATACACAAGTCAGAAGTTCGTTCCATAAATATCATTATAGTCTAATTATCCAATCAGATAATCCCTGAAGTCTAGGCAAACAAAAGTTTAATCAGAAATAAACTCAGAAAAAGTCCGCAATGCCGCTTAAAACTGAAAAATGCCATTTTCGGGTCCTAGATGACCCCGGATGGCCAAAAACTGCCTAGGCTATTAAAATATAGCCTTGATCACTAGGTCGTTTCTGAGTGACCTTGCAAATTTCAATTAAATCCGAGTTAGTGAGATTTTCACAAAACCGCGTCTCAAAAACACTTTAAGCATTTTCAAAATTTTCAAAACAAAATCTCTTTTATAAACTTAGCGACACAACCATTGTGTCGCACCACAAACCCTTGTGACACTACCACTGTGTCGCACAACAGAATCCTGCGACACTAACATTGTGTCGCAATACTCAAATGGCCGCCTTTAGCGACATAACAACTGTGTCGCAGAACATTCAAGCGACACAACCTCCGACACAAACCTTGTGTCACAATGATGAACAGACCAGTTCCCAGATTCAAAATTCACGAAATCAAACATGTAATACTCAAATTAACCTATCCCAATCGGTGTAATTCACTTATAAACAATAACAACACATAATAATCAAACCCTTACCTCAAATACGCAGCTAATAAGCTCAAATTGAATCAAAACCCAACTTTCTCTTCTCTCTTTCTAATTCTCTCTCTAGAAACGATTTTAAGTGTTTGGAAATGCTCTGGAAGTATTTGGGCGGTGTATATATATATTAAACTTGCAATTACACTTAAGCTCCTTAATTAATTTTAGTTCAGCCCGTTTTGCGACACAGTCCTGCGACACAACCCTTGTGTCGCACTGACAACCTGCGACACAACCCTTGTGTCGCAGAAAATCAAAAACTTTTAAATTTTGAATCTACTAATATTTCACTAGTCACAAATAAATCTAAGGATTGTTTATCTACGTTTCACAATGAAACATATAATATTAAATAATTTCTAAAGCAATTAGATAATCAATTAAATAATAGAAATTACCAGGCCACAGGAGAGGATGTTACAAAACCATATGTCTTTAGATATGGTTTTGTTATATTCTAAATCTGTTTTGTTGACTGTAATCGACTGTAATCTTGAATCGCTACAACCAAAGGGTTTGGATACGAGGAGCTCAACCCGAGGAAGAAGAAACATTTGAGTTTACCATGGTTCAGGTATGTCCTTTTTCTTTTTCTTTTTTTGTTTTAGAGGGAACACTTCCATACCAAATATTATACTTTGTATGTTTGATTGTTCGGTTTATTAATATGTTATATGAATGATTCTGTTGATGGATTTGGGAGAGAGTTGGTGGGTTATGGGATGGTTATTGGCTTACAAAATCTATTCTTCATGATGGATATATATAACACCCCTTAAATTACCTCAGGGTTAAAATAGTAATTTGACTCGGAAGCGATGGATAAAAGATACTGTTATAACTTATCTTACAAAATGACCATAGATTTTTCGCGAGTTTACAATATTAAAACACTACTGAAACAAAACATATAAATGTTATACAAAATCCACATACACGTTAATTTACAAAACATTCAAAAACATATCAGAGTGATGGCACGTGTCAAACATTCTTCAAAACCATCTTCCTGCCCAACCCACAAAGGACAAGCATAACCTGCAGGAAGGGAAGTGGTGGGATTAGCACAAAGCTAAGTGAATGAATGTACAACTAACAATTCAATTTAGCATAACAATCTGTTTACATTAAGCACAGTAAACACATAAACTCAAGAGGATCGGCGGTTACTGCGGAACCCTACAGCCGCGGTGGCCCACAGTAACACTTACCACAATCTGTAAAGGCCCATACAGAATAGGCCGATAACTTGGCACTACAACACCACAACACACTTTCCAGCGACAACACATGTATCTGGAACGTGTGTTGAACACAGTAGTAGCCAAGTCCAATCGCAATTGACCTCTGAATAACACAAATGCCCGAAGGCCACATATGCATAACAAGCAGATATATTCAATCATAACTCAGACTAAATAGTCAATCAAGGTTTACGTTACTTGTTGTAATCACACCATTACAACTAACTCAAATTATGAGTTGCAGATCCACTCACCTGACTGCTACCGCTCACTTCTCAGAATTCTTATATTACTGAGTCTTTGACTGATCTGAGAATACAACAGATAATGAGTTAGTAACTCACCTTGAAATCGTATAACATGTCTCAATGTATATTATCCAGATAATAAACAATTATCAAGTTACAATTTATCTGTTATAACCGCTGTACAACTATCAATTATGTCAATTTATAAAAATATTTGCTTATTTAATTATTTACTCAATTAACCAAATTTTCGAATCATTATTATAACATATTTAATCAAACAGGTGACCCCTGTATTCAAGGAATAATAAAAGTTCGATCCGCAGTTAAAAAGGAATCTTTCAATTTTGGTCGCTAAAAGTATAACCTTTTACTTATGCATTTTCAAAATCTGCAACATAAAAAGCGATATTGCCAATATCGCCCTAGCGATATTGCCAATATCGCCCTAGCGACATTGCCAATATCGCCAAATCACTAGCGATATTGCAAGCGAAATTAATCGCGATATTACCTGCGATATTGGTGGCAATATTACCAATATCGCCTAAACCAGTTCATCTGCGTTTTTGCAGAAAACTGGGCTGATTTTACCAAAAATTCTCAAATCGAATTATAACAACGTTTCTACACAAATTAAACGTTCCAAGACATTGTAGTAACATAAACAAACATCTGAAATGCTTCAATTTAACATAACAACACATAATTCAATTTCTAACTAAAATTCTCTTATTTTCTAAAACCAAAAACTAAAAATTAACTAACCTTTGATTCCTTGATTAAAACCACAAAAACGAAATGCAGGACTAACCTTTGATGAAATCCGAATCTAATGACACTATTTGGAGGTGTTTTGGGCTAGATTTGAGCTTGAATTGCAAATTTGAGTTTAGTGTGTGTTCTTGGTGTTAGTGTGTGTTTTTGGTTGAAGATGATGAAGAAAATGAGGCTGATTTCCAGATTTGGGTATTTATATATGGTGATTTACGTATACTACGATGTATTATTATCATTAATCTAGCACACGATGGTATTAGTTAATATAGTTAGGCTAATCCGTATTTTAAACTAAAAATACCGTAATTCTCATTTAATTATTCCTAACAATAATACGTTCAAACATTTCATATAATTCGACTCAATTAAATAAAGTAAATAAAGAGATAAATTTACCTAAAAATACTAGGCCGTTGGGGAGGATGTTACAATATAGTTTTTCAGGTGGGGTGGCTTATTGAAGAATCAACAATGAGATAAGGTGGTGGACCTCTGTAAATAACTACACTTCGACCTTTCACTACCTTTATAAAGTATATGTAACATGTAATTAGAGTAAATATATACGTATACCCAATAAGGCCAAAGTTGATCCATGTATATTTGATAATGTAAGTGCTCTCTCTTGTTTTGATATTCAAATATTGCAATTTGCAACTATGGTGGATAAAATGCATTTGAGAAACGCTAAGACCACTCTCTAATCTCTATTATGACAGCAAGAATTGAAGAACTGAGGTGCCAACTCAATGTTACATTAGTACTTTCTTAGAAAAATTGAACAAATATTGGACCTTGTCTATGATGATAGAAAGAGTAAACTTTACTGGGTCTTACCAATTAATTTAATTTTTTATTTCTTTTAATTAACACAAATACATTTATATTTTTAAAACACAATTTCAATTAAAACATTCATTAGTTAAATATAAAACGTTTAACTAACTAAAATAAAGGTATATTACATTACATTAATATTATTAATAATAATAAAAACGATACAATTAAACTACTAAAATTTAAGACACGTAAACAACTAAAATTAAACTAGTAGTCTAGTCCTCGTTCGTGTCTTCTTTGTGTATTCGTTAGACCTAAAATATTTGCGCTTCACTTCTTCCCGAAAGCTGCAGAACAATGCTTGTTCCTCGGGTGGCAAGCATGGATTAATCAGGATGTTGAAAACCTTAAACACCTTGAACATTAATTTATTTCTAGACGCCTTCACTAATGTTTTCATTTTTTTGTTGAGTTTGTGCGGTTTTATAAAGTTGGGCTCGAACATCGTTAGCTGAACAACGTGAGGAAGTAGCATCCGACGAACCCGAATTCTTTTGGCTTTTGAGACTTAGATTCTGACCGGGTGGAAGGCGGATCGGGTTGTCAGCAATTAAATAGTTCAAGTTCGGGTTCGGTGTCTTCGTTTTCAAGATGGATTGGGCGGTAACCTCCATCTCCGTCGAACAACACATTCTCGAAAAAAGAACTTCAAGATATCTTTTAAAACACGTTATGCCGACTTATAAGTGAAGTGTATGTGTTTGATATAGTCTGTATGTAAAATAAGTAGAGATAGTGACAATTGTGTGTGAAAAAAATTGTAATCATATGTATATAGGTGCTTAGGATTGGGAAAAAGTGTTAAAAAGTTAAGATATATATATATATATATTTTAAAATGGTCCCATTACAGTTTCAAAACGGTAAATAGAAATTCTTTATTTTTTTACCGTTGAAAAATTTATTTTATTTTATTTGACCGTTGCTGTTGTTAATCGTTCTCCTTCCGTCTCGCCAAGCATGGACACCACTAGGACGGCGTCGTGCTTATGACGTCGTCCTGGAGAAGCATCAAAGACGGATGACGTATCAAGCCATAGGCAGATGTCTAAAAGGAAAACTTACCGAGCATGCACTACAGTAATTTTATCGGATAGAAGGACCCGAGTCTTAAAGTTCTTGATTATTTTTTCACATGACACTAGTATTCACACATTTTCCAGTTCCATCTCTCGTTATGTTGTAATGATTCAAATAAATAAGTCAAATTCAGTTGTAAACTCAATAATAGACATTTAATTTGTGAAACTGCAGAATAAGGATAAATTGATATAGAATACGAGTAAATGAAGAAGGTTTTGTTGTACAAGTTACCCAGGGAGGGCGAGCTTAACTGAGTTACTCCATGACCGTTTTTGAACCCTTTCCCTAGCCACCCCAAGATGTGCTTAACTGAGTTACTAATGTTTATGTAATAGTTGTGAATTGTTTCTCTGATTTCAAACCCAAATTTCTTGTAGAAGCTTATAGCATCTTCATTGTTTGTCTGCACGTGCAACACATCTTGGGGTGGCTAGGGAAAGGGTTAAAAAACGGTCATGGAGTAACTCAGTTAAGCTCGCCCTCCCTGAGTAACTTGTACAACAAAACCTTCTTCTTTTACCCGTATTCTATATCAATTTATCCTTATTCTGCAGTTTCACAAATTAAATGTATAATATTCAGTTTACAACTGAATTTGACTTATTTATTTGAATCATTACAACATAACGAGAGATGGAACTGGAAAATGTGTGAATACTAGTGTCATGTGAAAAAATAATCAAGAACTTTAAGACCCGGGTCCTTCTATCCGATAAAATTACTGTAGTGCATGCTCGGTAAGTTTTCGTTTTAGACATCTGCCTATGACTTGATCCGTCATCCGTCTTTGATGCTTCTCCAGGACGACGTCATAAGCACGGCGCCGTCCTAGTGGTGTCCATGCTTGGCGAGACGGAAGGAGAACGAGTAACAACAGCAACAGTCAAATAAAAAAAAATTCAACGGTAAAAAAATAAAGAATTTCCGTTTACTGTTTTGAAACGATAATGGGTTTTTAAAAAAAAATATATATATATATATATATCTTAATTTTTTTAACACTTTTTCCCAATCCTAAGCACCTATATACATATGATTACAATTTTTTTTCACACACAATTGTCACCATCTCTACTTATTTTACATACAAACTATATCAAACACATACACTTCACTTATCAGTCGGCATAACGTGTTTTAAAAGATATCTTGAAGTTTCTTTTTTGAGAAGGTGTTATGAACAACAGACGACGGAGATGGAGGTTACCGCCCAATCCATCTTGAAAACGAAGACACCGAACCCGAACTTGAAATATTTATTCGCTGACAACCCGATCCGCCTGCCAACTCATTTATGAGAATTAATTTTGAACCGCTAAACACAACTTGCTTACTGATCCGACTCGAATGTTGTCCCCTAATTTTAAGAATTGAAAGTTTTAAAACTAGGTTACAAATATTTAATATAGATAGTAAATGAGAAAATTAAACAAATGATCGGGTCAAGGCTCGGGTTTTTACAAATATATATTTTGAAAGAAAAGTTTCAACCTAAATTAAACTTGTTAACTTGAAAAATTTTACCCAGTTGACACGAAATCTATGGGCTAACTTAAAATCAACCCGAAAACGGGTCATCCCGTTTACATAAGTGGGTTATGCGCGTCATGTCCAAATTAATTACTTTCGGCCTACCAATATATTTATAAAAACAGTTCGAGTTCGGGTTGAAAATTAAATTTTGACCCGCTAAATAGAACCTTGCTAACGCGACCCAACCTAAATGGTGTCCCATAATTTTATAAGAATTGAAAGTTGTACAAATTTAAGTTATAAATATTTCATATAGACATTAAATGAGAAAATTGAATAAATGACGATTACAAAGAAATAATAATTAATTGTTTAAGTGATTGTACTTTGTTCATTAAATGTTGTAAGCGGGTAGAAACGTAATATGTCGTGTCCCCTTTTTAAGTGATTTAAGACTTTTGATGTAAATAGTTTATATAATAGTATACATAAAAAAGTTTGAGTATCTCTTTTGCAAGATTTTTTATGAATATGTCAAACTCTTTACATAATAATAAAGAAGATAACTACAATTCGTATATAATATTCATTTTCATCAATAATTATATCAAAACCACTACAACTAACATTTTAATGTCCATTAATACGTCAGTTATATCAGTTATAAAAAATTAAATAATTATCAATAGCATTAACTTTAATAATTAAAAACCAATAAAGATGGTTAGAACGGTATTTAATTGCATTAACTTTAATTATTAAAAAATTAATAAAGATGATTAGAATGGTACTTAATTGCATTAACTTTAAATATTAAAAAATTAATAAATATGGTTAGAAGGATAAAATAGTCTTTTACTATTAGTCTTTTGTAATACATGTTAATGTGTCAAATGCTTTATTAATTAGTATAGATAGATTATTATTATTATTATTATAATCACAATTATATTATATATATATATATTATATATAATAATAATAATAATTGTAATGTAATTATTATATTATAAGATACATATAGAAGATTTGTGTGGGCTTATAAATCATTACTAGTTTAGATTTAACGGATCGTAAATATTTAACCGTTGTAAATACGGGACGATATTTGGAATCTTTTTAATTAGGAAACAAATCCGTATCTATATATCCATAATCCATAATGGAGCTTAAAGCCCACGCGATTTCCAACGGTCGTCACTTCTGATTTCTGAAGTGGAAGTCGGTTTCATCTATAAATATAAATCATTACCAGTTTAGATTTAACAGATCCTAAATATTTACTCTGCCGATGAGATTACTGATGAGTATGAGTATTTCTTATTTGATCCAGAAGTTACCAGACAACAAGATGAAGCCGATTCAGATGATAATGTCTTTATCTTTGAGTGATCGAAGCTTTTTGTTAGAGGAAATCGGTAATTCCACCACTGTTTTTATTCATTTTTTGCTCTCCCTTTCGCTATATGTATGTATGTATATATATTTACGGATTAAAGGTTTTCACTTGGGTTTTAGATTGAATTAAAGAGTTCCGGGGCGCAATCCATATATATATATGTTATGTATCTATATAGTTTCAGAAACACAGTTTTATCAGATAACACATTTTGTACAAAATAAACCCTAATATTTCACCAAATCAGTTACATTACAATGAGAATTCAGTAATCTTGATCACGTTGATATTAATTGTAAACAGTCGCTAAATTTTATACAGTTTGCGTTGTTTTCTAATAATTTGTTTCTTTATTTTTCCTCTAATTTCAATCTTTTCACAAAGTGTTTACATCCAATAAATGTGACAGGATAATATGGACAGTTGGAGCAAGAGTGTACAAGAGATTCAGCTTATCTGACTACCTGAGCCGGTTATCATGGTATCTGTTTTTTGCTTTATTATTTCATTGTATTTTCTTTGATGTAGCAACTAAAATCCTGACTTTGGGTTGACTACGCTGCTTCTGCTTTGGGTATAACATGTCCTTTTAAGATGCTCAGGGTTACCTTCATTATTTTTGATGTTTGACCATTTATTGCACATCAGGTATGTTGAACTTATATTTTTTGCTGTCGAAGTTCTGTCAATAGATTTATCACAATTATGAAGCATGACATAGTGCAGGTTAATGTCTTTCCACTGCTTTTGTTTTTTATTTTATTTTTATTTTCCTAAATTTATTATTACTACATGGTATAATCAAATCATAAGTTTTACTGTTATTGACTGTAACCACTTTGTTATTTTATACATTGGACTTGCTCATTATTCTTTTCAGAATCTTACATTAGTCATAAAAGTGGCCATTTAATTTCAAATTAAAGGGTGAACCACTTTATTGCATGATGTGCTATTTTTTTTCTTCGTCTTGTATAGTTTCAGTTTTATCTTAACCCAATTAGTTTTAAGTTGGTTGCTTGTTTTGGCAGGCGATGCAGTATCTATCCCTCTTCCTTGTGCTGTCACATCAATATGGCCTCTTCCATGTGGTCTAATTCTCCAACAGACAAATGAATCAAATTCATCAAGACATTCTCTTTTTTCATCTTCAAGTCCATTACTGACTGCCCATGATATACCCCGCTCCAAAAAAGATATGGGCTATAGTCCTCAGCAGTCTTTCAATTTAAGAAGTTCATGGGATCATTTAGTTAAAGTAGATGGAGCTTCACTTTCTTCACATCTGATTTTAACGGATCCACTTGAAGAACCACAGGTGTGTAAAACTCTTTTCTTTTATAGCCAATGAAGATGTGTTGTCTTCAAGTCTCTTCTGCTCTTGTTTTTGTTGTCAATTATTTAAAAGGCTGCATCAGGCATGTATATGAATTTGTTACTATGTTCTGGCTAGCCAATCCATATGGAGGAAAGAGGGAAGTTAAGCACCATGAAAGAATTTGATGAGAAGACAATATGGACTGGTGATCTTATCCCGCTAACGGCATCATATCATAAAGGTTTAACTCTCTTTTCACCTTGCTTACCCTTTAGATATCTATAATGGCACTGAGAGATTTTGATTTTCATTCCCACATGCTAGGGATATATATTTTCTTTCAGGAAATATGCAACATTTGCTATGGAGTGCAGAGATCATAAGTTCCAACCTTGAAGCAGGGGATTCGGTACTTTCTGATGCTTTAATATCTATAAAATTATATTTCCAAAGAATATGGCAAGGGAAAGGTGCACAAGCGGCTGCAAGTGAGGTGACACAGTCGTTCCTATGTTGTTTAACTATAATCAGGGAGTGGACTTAAAGTTTTACTATCAGACCCTCTACGTAATACATATTTTATGTTTATATAAGTCGAGGCACATCTTCTGTATAAGGTTTTGATGATGAGATGTCGAGGTTGGGAAAATAGACCAAGGAAGGAGTGAGGATGGCATGACTGTGGTTTATACTAGTTATTTACTGTTGTTTCTTTTGAAGTAGTCACTTATTTCATATTGAATGACTTTTTTTTTAATTATATAATATATATATATATATATATTTGGCTTATCTTGTTTATTTATAGATCGGGCACTATAGGTTATCTGAAATGATGTTGCGCAGGTCTTTCTGGCAACTGATAGTGATGCCACTCCCATTATTTGTTTTCTTCTTCAAGAACAAAAAGAAGTTACTAGCAGTGAGGCTCCAGTGTGTTGAACTGGATAATGAGATCCTCTATGATTTTAGACCTGACATAAGCTGGAGTATACCTGCCATTGCAGCAGCACCTGTTGTTACTCGCCCAAGGTAAGGAATAACCATTGATGCTTTTGTTTATTTTTGGTTATTATTTGATAACTTGGTATTCTAAAAACAGTGCTTCTGTATTTCTGTTGTTATTCTTTCTAGAGCTAAAGTTGGACAAATGCCGTATAGAGATATCATAGTTTTGGCTCCTGAAAACACTCTTCTTCTTTATGTATGTCTGTTAAGTTTGTTGTTCTTGCCTTAAAGTGTTCTGATCAATAACCTTGGCTCTCTATCTCTATAAAGGCCACATACTTACCTGTAAAATTTGTGAATACCATAAACGGATAAAATAACTTTTTTCGAACTGTGCATCACTGTTAAACTGATGCACAAGTGCATGTAGGTACGCATTAGTTAGAAAAAAAATTCGTTTTACTCTTTATACGGTCTTTAGTCTTTTTATTTGATCTTGACCCTCTCTCTCTGTGCACACACACACACATATATATACACATACGTATATATAGACAAGTTGTTTGAGCATTTTTAATGCAATCATTTATCTGAACACTATTCCCAGACAGTATTCATTATGCTTATGCTCTGAGGTGTGGGATCTGCATTTTTGAAGCTTACATGATCTAACTAACAAACCACACTCATGAGCATGTTACAAGAAAAGGATAAAAGTTCAATAAAACAATTGTTCTGGTTCGTCTGTTGATTGCAAATGGGAGTCTTTCTGTGCTATTATATTAGAAATTTTCGGAAAATCCAGGAAAATTTCTCAAATACGTTCTGGTTCGTCATGGGAGTTTCTCATCAATAGCAGCTTTCACGAGAAGTATTCCAAATCTCACTTCATGTGCGGATTTTCTCCTAGAACTTCTCTTCAAAGTGACGAATCATGTTCTGCTTCTCCACAGATGGATACGTCCTACACATCTGAATCTTTGATAGAGATTCTTGATTTACTACACGCAGTGTATGAAAGTCTGAAACTTAATCGTCTTCGTAAAAGGTACCTTCTCTGATAATGCTCTGTAGTATTTTTGTAATGTTGTCATCAATAATGAAGGATAAAGTGTGTCATTGTTAATGCTTTGTCAAAACTCAAAGTGATAATTTCTGTTTACCTGTGAAGGCACTCCAGACCTAACATATGCTTGCTATTGCAGGGATTTTGGTCTTCTCGTTGATTTGTTATGCGAAGTATCAAAGTTTTTTAGGGAAACTGATTACCTGGACTATTACATACGTGACTTTCATGTTCTTTCAAGAAAATACTCTATTCATGAGACTTCATTATCTCAAAGAACTCCTCCTAGTTTGTTTAGGTGGCTTGAGAATTGCTTGCGATATGGATATACTGCTACCAGCGTTGGTGATCTTCCAGCTCTAATGCTTAAAGATGGAAGTTCTGTCGTGAGCTGGGCCAGGAAGATTGTTTCGTTTTATAGTGTGTTATGTGGTGGAAAAATTATGGGGAACAAACTGTCAACTGATGTTTACTGTAAGTTTGCTACTGGATCAGCTTCCACTCCTGAGGAGCTAACGGTACTGGCAATGGTCGGAGAAAGGTTTGGATTGCAACAACTAGACCTGCTGCCTATTGGCGTGTCACTTCCTTTGCGGCATGTAAGTTATGCATATATAGTATTACTTCTTATCTACACTATATACACGTGTGTGTCTTTGGGGTGCATTAATAATAAATGACGATCGCATCCTATATATGCAAATTTTGCAATAACATGATCTTGGAGTAACCTAATCTTATGTAAAAACTTATAGGTACTGGACAAGTGCTGGGAATGCCCACCTACTGATTGGCCTGCTTCTGCGGATGTTCTTCTTGGCCGGGAAGATCTCTCTTTGTCTTGTTTAGCACACTCAAATAAATTCACTGGTAAGTCTTCTAGCAATGTGACTTCTGTCTCCATGTCTATGCCTAACATGCTACATCTACATCCAGTTACTATTCCTTCTTCAGTTACTGATGCGACCGAGTTGGATAGCTCCAAGCATGAGGATACTGATTGTATGGATGGATCTACAATTGTTGGCATGGAGCATATTTTTAGCTCTAGCACTCAGTTGCGATATGGCCGTGATTTTCTGTTAAATGAGGTTCGTTTTGGCTTCTTTTTGTAGGATAATGTTGCCAATCGTTCTGTGCTTGTAAATGTTTGTTGTTCTATTTGAGATGGTCAGTACGATTACTAGATTTGGACTTGTTATTTTTCATGACTGATATCCTTCTTTTTCTTTCTATTTTTTTGCCAATCAATCTCCTCTCCTCTTTTGCTTCTATGGTGCCATCCCGCTCATGCGGTTACTTCTGATTCCATATAATATCCTTTTCGCATTTTTGCTTTCTTTAATGGTTTTTTGGTTCATTTTTGTAGTTGTACTGGCAGGTTAGACATCTTCTATGCTCTGCAAGACCTGTGGCAATTCAAACATCAGCTAACCCTACCGCACTTGATCAGGATTTCCAACAGGTAATCTCTTGCTTTTGGCCTTTATGAATGCTATTAGGACAACCATGCACATCTAAACAAAGTTCCTATGAATAGTTTTGTTCGATCAGATGGAAGTTAAGAATTTCAGAACATATTTATATGGTTATACAGTTATACCTCAAACGTATTATCTTTCATGAGAATGACCCAGGCGCGGCTGTATTAATTTGTATGCTCTTTAATGTGGTTCAGTCTGTTTCCTTTGCCTGCTTACCTTATTTAAAAGCAAAAACTTTTGTTTCCCTTGCATGTTTTTGTTTGGAGTGAATGTGTTCAGTAAGTTAATCTTTGCAGAGTAAATTGTTGAAAACCAGTACTTAAGCTAACTCAAACTTTTTATTACATATGAACTTAACTGCTGATAAATAAAGTAAAACTAAATAACTAATATCTAGTATAATCATTGTCTGTGTTCTGTTGGTCTTCTTTTGCAGGCTCAGTTATGGCAGCTTGCTCAAAGGACAACTGCTCTCCCTATTGGTCGTGGTGCATTTACCCTTTCAATGACATGTACTTTGTTAACAGAGGTAATACCCTGTCCGCCCTCTTCCAGGAATTGGAGTTAGATTGCTTTACTTTGCGATGGTCAAATACTTAACACTTGAGAAATGGTTTATGTTGTTGCATCTTCATCAATGTGTATGCAATGATTACCTAAAGAGATAGTCTACGATCTCCTTTGAAACATTTTGCAGGCACTTCCTGTCCCAAAATTGATATTAGCAGGCAGATTGCCCGCCCAACAAGATGCAACTATACGTGTTTAACCTTTTCTTTATTTTTTAGTTCAACATTGTTGGCCACAGTTGAACTGGGTTAGCTGTTGTTGTTTGTACCATTGAAGCTTTGTTTTTAACCCTTTGTGAGATCCAGCATAAGTGATTCAGCTTCAGCTCTTTGCTAATATTTTTTGTTCCCACGTCGATACAAATTAACTGAGATTTATGTAGTGGCATAGAGTGTGAATTTTTTTTTAAAAGATACACTTTTATAGACTAGTTGTATAAAGTCTATTTATGTTTTTAGCAAAACGTCATTATTATTAAACAAGATTGTCTAATATCCGGTGTCAGTATTCTGGATTTTAGTACTCAATTTCAGTCTGACAAAGTCATGCTCCACAGGTTAACCTGGACCCAACCATAAGGAACATACAGGAACTTAAATCTTGGCCTGAGTTTCACAATGCTGTAGCTGCTGGAGTGCTGGACTACGGATGGTGCCTCTTCAGGTTTATTGTGTCTTCAAGAGTAATATATATGCTAAACGTTCCCTGTGTATGTGAAAATGTCCATATAGGTTATTGTCATAAAACCTGAAAGTGGGTTTTGCACTGACTTGTCATTTTCTCTTGATTTGTTTTATTGGTCCAATTTATCCAAGCAGGCGCCAGGCGGGTTATTTTGAACCCTTTATTGCCTTATTAAATAGTTCAGATAGTTATTTAACAATTGTGCTTCCTCGTTCCTGAGCTTAGCTTCTGGAGTTTTTCCTTGTTACTTCTCAAATTTGAATATACAATAATATTCTTAGTGCTTACTAGCATTATCTTTCAGGGTAAAATGTCAAGAACTTGGATAATTTACAACAAACCCGATGAACCAAATGTTACTCATGCTGGCCTCCTACTTGCATTGGGATTGCAGGGTCACTTAGGTGTTCTGAGTATAACTGATATGTTCCAGTACTATTCGCAGGTATAGTGCATTTCTTTTATATCTTTTTTTTTTTTGTTTTTTTTTGGTATGAGTCTTTGTTTGACATCTACTAAGAAATATTAGGTGGTTGTTGATATCAGAATAGTCAATGAGTTAACAGAGGGAACCACTAGAAGATTCTTTGTTATCATTTTTTTTTCTCAATAGTCAATTTATCTGTATTGTTGGGAGTTGCTGGAAACCAAAGTTGATTGCACACTTGTATAAACTACTTTCTTTTGTTAGCGTCTCAATTTTTCGATCTGTACTGCCTTTTATCTGTTAGTATTTAATGATGCTCCAACTGCTCGGTTGCTACTTATTTAATTGAGTCTGGGATGACCTATAAGAAAATTTTGAAAAGTTCACAACGATTCTCCAATGTGCTTTTGAAATTTTGGAAGAACATCTGGGATGGTATAATAACCTCTTTTAGCTTGCGTGATTAGATTTATAAAAGATTTACAAGCTTGGTTGACAAACATAATTATGTACTTGAATTTCATTTCCTCAAATGAGTAGATCTGCAATTTTAGAGTCGTTATGCTGTGTGATGTAACTATGACACCATTTAATAGCACTCAAGTCTCAACGTTGATCCTCACATGATAAAGTTATATAGGAAAACACCAGTGACATACTCTGCAAATCTAATGTTATCATCTTAGTGGCCTCCTCTGCAAATCTATTGTTATCATCTTTGTAGGAACACGAAAGCACTACAGTAGGTTTAATGCTTGGACTTGCTGTATCTTATAGAGGAACAATGCAGCTGGCAATATTAAAGGTTAGTCATGTGCTTTTTGTCCATCATTTTCTTTCAATCATACTGTGCTGTCATTTTCAAGATATCAAGTTTGGGATTCATATATGCCTACTTAGGCAATTGTTTGATCTCATACTGTATCAACTTAATCTGCTGAAACTTTGCCCTAGCACAAATTTGCTGCTTTTCTTGATCATGAAATGGCGGGTCCTCATTTACCAGCTGTCTTTCCAGTCTAATCAGTACATTTAAATATAATTGCATCATTTTTAGTTATCCTCCCAAAAGTGATTTCCGTGTCATTGGTAAGATGATGGAGTTTCAGATTCTTTTTAATGACGTGTAGGACTAACTAAACAACTTAACCACATTTTTCTCTCAAAAGTGATTTTTTCTCCATTTCTAATGTCAATACTAGATTTTTCTTTAGCCGTTAGCGTAATTGTAGGTGGATATGTTATTTACGTGAAACCATTATTTTTTCACTAGTAAAAAAGATAGTCTTTTTGTTTTCTTGATGACTTGTGGGAGCAACTAACCGAACTCAAGCACATTGGTCTAACTCTCATTTGTTTTTCCATATGGACTTGTTACTGATCTTTCAGAATTCATGAACATCATTCTTCTCTTGCAGTCACTTTATGTAAACATACCAGCTCGCCATCCATCTTCCTTTCCAGAACTGGAACTACCAAGCCTTTTTCAGGTATGCCTTTTGAGATGTGTATATCCTTGTGTGTAAGTGTATATGCATGTATTCTACATTGACGGCCTTTTAAGTACTCAATACAAAAGATAATCCCTTTTCTCTTTAACTGGGGACAGTTACAAAGGTGTTTATGACTATCTATCTAGGGCATCCCATCAAACCTGCACTACAACACAAAAATTACATTCTGATGCTGTTTTTTAAAATGTAGGCGTGCCTTTTGTTTTTCATCTTATCATTTCATGTCCAGATAATATAGAAATGGGGTCAAACATCAACAATCACCTTGGAAATAGGATTGGCGAGTTCACTAGTATAAATGATAGTTTGATTGTATAGTTCATCTCTGGAGTCTGGATGTACGATTGCTTCTAATGATTATCTACCAATTTTTCAGTCAGCAGTGCTTGTCTCACTGGGCTTCTTTATGAAGGATCCACGCACCCCCAAACGATGCAAATTCTTTTGGTAAGTTCCCATGTCTATACTTGTTCAGTCTTATAGTGTCTTCAACTGTTGTTTTAGTATATGTTGCATTGTTCCATTTTCTGCTATCTCTCAAGCTTCATGGATCTTTGAAATCCTATCATAGTTTGTTACCAGAAGAACCCAATTTACAAAAACCTTATCCTTATCTGTACCCTCTATCTCCTGAAATACTCTTTTAATGTCTGAATCATTTTGCATTTTGAAGTTTTAATGCTATTTTATAGTCGATCACTCTGTATCTTATCGGAACAATCCAACTTTCAAAAGCCTTATCCTTATCCTCGAACTCCAAAATGAAGAACCAAATCTAGAGATATATGAACGTAGTGCACTGCTGCTTGAGTAATAGGCATGATAAAAGAACCTTTGATATAAGAAACTAGAAACTTTCACTAACTTCATATGATAAAGTGTCAAATCTTCTTTGGTTTCAGTTTTACCATAGTGGTCTGCTCTTCATTATTTTATTCTCATTTCCTTTCTGTTCTATTTTCTTTTTGTTGCAAAGCTCCTCTTTTTTCCAGATAGTTTTGGTTTCTTAGCTTGGAGTATAGTGCCTCTAGAGCTCAAAGTATTTGAGGATTGACTAATAAAGTAATAAAGCACAAGTTTTTTTTATAACCTTGCATAATAAATTTAGTTAAGCAGGCACTGCATGTGCAACTTTGTGAACCCTAGATGCTACATAGTTATTGGGATACGAATATCTGCGGCCTGTGGCAATCATATTAGTTGAAGTTGTGCTAGACATATGCTTCCATTTACTTTTTCATCTTTACCACGCCTTGGGTACTACAATCATATTTGGAGGTGATAATGTACTTGAAAGAGAAGGATATGCTGTATCTGCTGGATTTTCCTTGGGACTTGTTGCTTTGGGTTAGTTGTATCTGTGTAAGTCAAAATGGGCAGGCTGGGTTGATCCGGAACGTTATTTATCTCACTTTTTGAATTCTTTTACCTTTTTAGATAAATAATTACTGTTAACTGTCAAGTATGAGTACAAAAGTGATATTCTTTCAATAATTATCCAGCTCATATTTAATAAAACGGTTTAGGAGGTTTTATTAATTTTCCTTCTATCTACCCTTTAGAGATTGAAAAATAACCGGCAGGCCGCATCAAACCATTTATATATATAGGGTAGAATTTTCCACTTTCAGTTTTACCAATCCCACTTTCTGAAAGTCCAATTGCTTCTTACCATGGTTTCTCTAACTGAAGGTCGTGGCCTGGATGCAATTGGTTTCATGGACACATTAGTTGATCGGTTATTTCAGTATGCCGGCGGCAAGGATATCCACCATGTAGATGCTGTTTGAATATGCTCTTCCATTCAAAAAAATCTCATTATCCTTACTCAGTTCACTTCACTTGAAGGATCTTTTGTTCTGGATTTCTTGTGCATGACTTTCTTGCTTTGTCTTTCTCAGGAAAGATCCCTTCTCTCTAATGGATGGATAGATGATCTGGTTCCAGCACAGCTATTTTAGATTGGATACGCAATGTAAATCTCGTATATCATAGTTGGTTGCTCATACTCTCTTCTCAATTTCTGCTTTTGTGCTCTATTGCAGATGATGGATGGAACCCAGATCAATGTTGATGTAACTGCACCTGGAGCTATAGTTGCTTTGGGCCTAATATACTTATAGGTAAATAAAGATAATGATTTTATGCGACCTCTGTTCACGGGATTAAGAGGATGTAGATTCTTAGAACTTCAAAATTCATCCCCCACCAGGAATTTCGTTCTCTTTATAACGTCAGTCTTTTCTTATGTATATTGCAGATAAAGCCTCTATCTGTAAAAAATTTGCATGGATGTCCAAGGGGATTGTCTCGGTATGTTGACAGGGGTACATTAGAGACATGCCTTGTGACAACCCTCAAAAACCGGTATATTTTCTGTACACAATTAACATGCATTCTTACGCTAATTCCCTTGTAACTGAAATCAAACTTGATTTAAACTGAGATAAGTCTAGCACACGCCTACGTTGCACATTTTGGTGCACACTATTTTAATGAATGATGTATTACGTTTACGTAATTATTAAAAATTACGCGATTTAATCGTATGACTTCCGACAAACACGAACGTTGGTGATACACTTTTTCCGGAATAGAGTAAACTATTGAGTCAGATTGTTGTCCTTGTTCACAAATGAAAATGGTTTTCTTTTTTGGTTTATTTATTATTATACCTAGAAATGGAATATGCTCAGATGATTGTACTATCTTAGAAACTAGAGATTTTGTATTTACTCAACGATTGAACAGGTACTACTTCGTTAATAGGAATCAACCATGAGTTTGGACTTACATACTGCTAGATAGGTATCCCGTTCCTACAAGCCATAATTGTTTCTTCTATGCTAATAACATACTATTGTTGATCTACTAAATAAAACGGGTTATGTAGGTTGACATATGTTGATGTGTGAATGATGGGTGTTTATGCTTTTGAGCTGCTATGTAAATTCGGTTCGGGTAGAAATGAACGGTTAAAACAGTTCTGACTTAAAATGCTACAGGTTGAAGAGGTCAGGGTTTATTTTTTTTTTCCATTTAGCGTAGTCCCTTTAAAACTTACCCAATACCCATGGTTCAATCAAAATAGCTACAGTTTCGATCTATGTGATGTTAATTTAATTAATTAGTAGTTCATTATCTCAATTTAATCATTTCTTGGTTTGTGTCTTGCTACTGTAATTTGTGCTTATAATGGTTATCGACAGATGGGACTAGGAAAGGCATTGTAAGCTATATTCATCCTGACTTGGTTATAGTTTTCTCCGGTGTTTTGAAACCCGGGTCGGGCCGGCCGGTCGAACCGGTCGGACCGCGACCCGGAAGGATGACCGGGTGAAAAGGGAGCGGGTTAACGGGCAGTCAACCTAAGTCAAACCCGGCTGGGTTTCCGGTCGAACCGGGTTGACTCGATGACCCGGACCGGAGTTTGACCCGTTTTTTTTTAATTATAACAAAATACGAGATCTGGGTCTGAATCTTCATTTTTCCATCTGGGCAACCCTTCTTCATCTGTGCCCACCTTCCATCACCGTCCCTCCTCCACCACCACCGTCCCTCCATCCCTCCGTCCCTCTGCCCCTCCGACTAGCACCACCACCACCAACACCACCGTCCCTCTGTCCCTTTGCGTTCCATCTTTGCGTTCCATCTTCTGTGTCTGTGCCGACCACCGCAACCCCGAGGCACCATCGCAACCCCGATCACCGCAGTCACCATCACCGGAGCCACCATCAGCAGTTGCAAACAGAGGCGGATGCACTAGTCTAGAACATGGGTCATGTGACCTTCCTTAGCTTTTAAAATTAATTAGAGAACATGGAATATTTTAATGATGAACCATGTTGCAAAAATAAAATGACCCACCTTTTTATTCTTTGACCAATCTGTACTCCTTAACCTACTATGTAGCCCAAATAATAATAGCAATTTAATTGGCCCATGATTAATCAAAGCCCAAGTCTTTTTAATCCTTTCAAAAACGTATGAAACAAATTGGGAAAAAAAATAACGTGCTGCATCTCTTGGCTCCATCTCTCTCTCGGTTCGCACTTGCCAGACTCCATCTCTCGTATCTATCTCTCTATCGCTCGACTCTCTATCGCTCGACTCTCTGTGAAGGCTCCATCTCTTGGCTGTCAATGGTTAGCTCCATCTCTTAGATTCTAAAACTCCTTTATCCTAATTCCTAAACCCTAACATAAGGTATATCACTAAAATACAAAATTAGGTTTTTGTTCTTTGTGTAAAAAACTTGAATTCTAATAGGTTTGTGTTAAATTTCAGTAGAATTTGATGACTGAGTTTAAAAGTTTACTTTACCCATAATAGTTTAAATTGTTAAATGTGTATTATGCTTTAATTTTGATTATGTATCCCTTAATTGTTAAATGTATTGTTTAATAGTTAATTATCTTAATCTTGTTGTTTTAGGTAAGATGAAAAAGTTTTATCAAGTGATTGCACAACCTAGTTTATCTCCAATTGATGTTCAAGCATCTCCAATTGATGCTCCAACAACAAATGTACTAGAAAAAACAACATTTGGAGATAATGCAAAGCGAAAGTATTTGAAAGTTGATTTAAATGCACTACCTTCCGATCCGATAGAACGACCAAGTATGGAATCTTATCATGTAAATCAACGTGATGAAATTAGAAGAGCTTACTTGCAAAAGGGGCCTTGCCAACCTCGAAAACATTCTTTCCCACAAAGAGAATTTGCAAGAGACACTTTTCGTAGATTTCGTTCTTCTTTGTTCGATGATCATGAGTATTGGTTGGAGTGTAGTATAAAAGAGGATGCCGCATTTTGCTTATGTTGTTATCTATTCAAATCTGAGATAAAAAATCAAGGTGGATTGGATCATTTTGTAAAACGTGGATTCAAAGCTTGGAATAGAATATCGAGCCTAGGCGATCATAGTGTGGGAATGCCACACAAGACGGCTGTTCAAAAGTGTCAGAATCTAATGAACCAAAAACAATCAATCACAGCTGCTTTTGATAAGCATACTACAGCAAAGAAAGAGGCATACTATATACGGTTAAATGCTTCTATTGATGTTGTTAGATTCTTGTTGCAACAAGGATTACCATTTCGGGGTCACGATGAAACTAAAGACTCGCCCAACAAAGGTAACTTTCTTGAACTTCTAGAATGGTTAGCTAATCGATGTGATGTAGTAACTCGTGATGCGTTAAGGAGTGCTCCTTTAAATTGTTAATTGAAATGTGGTTCTATCCAAAAAGAAATTGTGCGTTCATGTGCATAGGTAACTATCCAGGTTATATTAGAAGAGCTCGGGGATGAATTTTTTGCAATTTTAGTAGATGAGTCACGTGATGTGTCTTATAAAGAACAAATGGCATTGGTTTTGCGGTTTGTGAATTCTAAAGGCGTTGTTGTGGAAAGATTTATGGGAATTAAACATGTTGACAACACTTCGGCTACATCACTAAAGCAGATAATTTATGCCATGATGTCATATTTGAAATTGAGTCATACTAGGATCCGAGGACAAGGTTACGATGGAGCTAGTAACATGAGTGGTGCATTTAATGGCTTGAAGACCTTGATTATGAGGGACACACAATCTGCATACTATGTTCATTGTTTTGCTCACCAATTACAATTAGCACTTGTATTTGTTGCAAAGACTCACCCTAAAATTAATGATTTTTTTGATGGGGTTTCTCGGTTATTAAATATCATTGGATCTTCATACAAGCGACGAGATCAATTAAGAGTCAAACAATAATATTTATGGTTCAATGGTATGAGACCATGAGTTATGATTCATGTTTTGGGCTAACTTTTCAGGTATTACACTGTCATTTATATAATATGGAAATGGAAGGACGGAAGCAAATCTTAGCTCTTGATTTTTTCATAAAAAAACATTTTTAACATTCGTTTGTGATGAATGTTAAATTTTGAGTGGCATTAATCACATATGAATGCTAACAACATTCATTCAATTAAGTAAATAATTGATGTAGACTGAAATTGAGATAACACAAATTGGACCTGTTGATTCGAATGAATACCAGTAACAATTCTTCCAATATTCGTTGATTCAAAAGAATGCCGAAATTAGAGTAAAATTCACCTCAAAATTGAGAGAAAATTAAAATTTCATAAAAACCAAAACTAGCTGCTCAACAATGGTCTCCAAACCCTAAACAAAGACTAGAAATTCGAATGGCCAAAAAAGATAAACGGGTCGGACTCTAGCCCAAAAACAAAGTCCACCAAAATAGGAAAAAAACATTAAAAGGTCCATAACTCATAAAATACAGCAAATTTGGGCTCAAAAGTTGGGCTAACCGCCTACGGCAGTTTGGGATCGGCCCAAGCTTCGATTCGCCTTATCATGGGTCTCAAACGGACACTCCTAGCCCAAGTTATGGCCTCAAGAAACATAGGGCCCGATCCTCCACACTTGAGCCCACATCAATAATAGTTCATTTTAAGTTTTAGAATTCAAATATTATAATTAGGAGATGTATCTTGAATGATGTGTACATTACTGGAAAAGTTATGCAAATAAGTATCAAAAAACCTGTTTCTACTTGAATTAACATCCAATTGCAATTCGAGATAGTTGAAGTTAAGGAGGAATCAACGTGGTGAAAGTTGAGAATGAATACCGTCGTTCCTGCAACTTGAGGAGTTGTGTTAGAGATAGGATCAGTATCACTCTATATGTTCATTCATTTTCCTAGTTCATTAATATACTACTATATTATTAAAAATTATACCATACTTATCGGATAGTCATATGATTGTATTTTGTAACTTATAACATATGGTTAATAAATAAACAATTTGTACCCTTGATACTCTGTTTCTCGTATAGATCCTTAAGACCTTAAATGAATCTGTTGTATACTTTCTGGGTTACCAGACTTTATATTTAATAATTTAATATTCAATATTAAACTAGTCTTAATATGATCAAGTTGTTACCGTGATTGATTATATCATTTTCAAATCGACTAAGTTGATATAGTGTATTTATTGTCACGTTGTTAGAAGTCGTCAGATCCCAATATATTACCAGATTTATTTGAGGGTTTTATAAACTGTTTTTGAAGCCAAAAAGTATATTTATGAAAAGATCCCAGCTATCAAGTCTATCAAGGATCAAATCTGGATACAAAGGGATATCAAATTGCATTAGAGATCATATACCGACCCATTAAGTAGATCCGTAAATGCTCGGTTTCTAATTGTTTGTGTATATAAGTCAGCAGGGATGGCGTTGAGTGTTAAACCATTAAGTTGATTCTCAATAATATTTGGTTACGCTATACAAAAATATATCTTTATTAATGCAATATTTTTTATATAACTTCGAAACTGAAATGGTGACAATTAAATAGTAACAACTACCAAGTGTACTCAAAATGTCAACTCTTTGCGGTTGACATAGTTATCTTAGTTGTAAAAGTAGCAAAGTACCAATGCAATGTAGCGACTTATTATTTCGCTTAGGTTTTAGTACACAAAAAGCATCTCTTTTCAACTGTCATTTGAGGGAAGGTGTTACCAGATATAACTTTACTGATATATATTTATGTATGGTGTCATTTTGGTTAACTTATCATTTTATTTGGACAAAATAAAGTGCCAATTACAGTGATATATTTAGTTATTTACCTTGCTTTAATATTCTCTTAAACGAACAGTTAAAAACATTCAATAATGAAGACATATTATGAACAATCACAAGTAAAATGTGATTATGAGGATATGGAAGTTGGGTGAAAGATTATTCTTGGTACCTTCATCGCATATTATTGTGGAGCGGCATTTGAGAGCGTTGGTGGAGTTGGAGGTGGTTTTGATCCTAAATCTCCCACTCCAATTTCCAAATTTAAGAGTAAACCTTATCCAACATTTATTACTTTATTTATTTGTTCATATTCACACACTTACTTTTCTATGGAAAACTTATTTAGTCATCCAACACTTGATATGCCCATTATTGACAACCTATGTTCATGCTCGGTAGTAGTACTGATGTCTGATAATTGGATGGTCACAACTCTACTAGTTTCTTTTTCTTTACATGTACATAGAAGTATCGAACTACTATGAAAGTATCACCGAAATATACTTTTATCAGTTTAAATGACATTCTACGTTTACAATTATTTGCAGCATCCGTAGAAGTTAGATGAGTTCAACACAGCTTAGTGTCAATATTAAATCTGCTTATGTCATCTAGTATTTTATACTATGTTCTCATATCAAACTTATATGTTAGATATTAGCCGGTCTATACTCATATCATAAGCTATTGTTTCAGCTTTATTTTTTGATTAACACGAGGGCAGATTCGAGCAGAATATAGAGGGGATGTTGTGCAGCTACTTTATAAAATCCTGATGATTCAAGTCCATAACATGAACATGTTTTATGTGGTTGATCGATTCGATCTTAAAATTTTAGCTATTATGTGACTTGTAGGCATACTAGTTCCTGAAGCCGGTTTTGGTTGTCGGTTAATACTTCCTGGATTGCTATGTTCACTTTAGTATGTAAATATCAATTTTCACTTATCGAAGGAAGTACGTATGGCTTCCTTGATGATGTCTCTGTTTTATAGGTATCTCATCTACAAGGCATTTGAACTCTTGTTTTCTGTATATGGGAAAGTACAATGACAAAAAAAACACAAACTCGGCCAACAGCAAGACTGGAAACCACAACCAACCAATCCTTATTCTAATAAAAAAATCACTACTACTGCCATGCCAACACATTAAACATGACCCGAAACGAAGTCATATAAAGAAACAAATAGTGTCAACATAAAATCAGCCCCGATTCCCTCTTGATAATTGATATGTGTTCACTTGGAAGAGTTGTTCTTGCATCAAGTCATCTGCATCAATGTATGTAAAACGAATAACTAACACAATACCAAAATATACATGACCTGTCAGCTAATTGAAGAACCTGGAATGCTAATTGAAATTTCACAATACTGAAATCAATAACCTCCCATTGTGCAATCTTACAAAATTAATCTGATACCCCTCTTCAAATTGAAGCAATGACAATTCATAATTTATTTATATAACTTGCATAAGTGGGATATACCAATATAACAGTCATACAAAAGTTATTTCAGTAATATGTTTAACCAAACATCTGTTATGCATAAGTGGGATATACCAATATAACAGTCATACAACTAGTATTTCAATCATCGAAATCACTCAGAACTTTTCCAAAATGAGAAACTCAATGTAACCTATAATGGAAGCAAATATGGCCATCACAAAAAACTAATAAATCATAGCAGAGTAGGGGTTTCTATATACAGCAAACCCAGCAAACATTTTATGTATATTTATTATGTACTGCAATCCCAGCAAACATTTTATGCATATTTATTATGTGTACAATGACTATATGACAACTACTAGAATAAGTAGAAGGGTTACCAGAAATAACATATCGATTTCTAATAGCAATGTTGGATCAAGCAGATGTCCGTGTCTAGTAACCAAAGAACCCTAAACCAACATATATTATCCCCTCAAACCTTATTCAATTGTAATCAACATAAACATATATTTTCCATGTAAACAATTATTTTCACTAGGATTTTATGCAACGTTTGTTTACATGAATCTATTGATTTAGTATTTCTTTTTTAACGTTATATATTAAAGATTTGGGATGTAAAAAGAATTCAAAGGAAGTTGACTTCAGAAAAATTGTGATAACTTACTTGGAATTCCAATGCCTTCTTGAGTTGTGCTAAAACTTCTTTTGCTGTTGGTCGTTTTTCTCTATCATCATCTAAGCACTTGTAGACAACATTAAGAAATGTACTTAATGATTTTGGCACAATTTCCTTTTTTATAGCTTTAAAGACCAACTCATCTTGTTTTCCGTCTTCAAAGTTGTGTTTGATGAAACTACACAGAGATCGACTCTTACTTTTGTGAATTGCATATATTGGTCTCCCACACAACACCTCGAATAAAACCACACCAAATGAATACATATCGGATTCTACCGTTAATAGACCCCATTTAAAGTACAACGGGTCCACATAGTCCCTTGTGCCGCAAACATGATCTACAGTAAAGCTTGTTTCCTTATCTATCCTACTTATCAAGGAAAGCCCAAAATCACCAAGTTTTGCCTTCCAATCATCAAAAAGAAGGATGTTAGCTGTTTTAATGTCCCTATGTATCACCACATCTTGTCCTCGAATACCTTCGTGAAGAAAATATACCCCGGTTGCAGCATCAATGCATATGTCAAGTCGGTTCCTCCATGTAAGAGTAACATCATTCAAATATTTATCAAGACTTCCCTTTGATGCATGTTCATAAACAATAATTTTTTCGTTGGTTTCATTGCTATAGCCTACAAGACCGATAATATTGTCATGCTTATACTCGTAGAGAACTTGTAGCTCATTGTAATATTGATTCTCCCCTTGACCATGACTAGTATCTAATCGTTTTGCAACAATAGTACAATGTCCATAACGATGTTCATGTGAAAGTTCTCCTCTGTGTACGCTCCCAAAACCTCCTTCTCCGACATAATTGGCAGGGCTAAAATCATTTGTTGCCAACTTAATCTCTTCAAGCGACATTCTGAAGGTGTCTTTATGTTTTTCCTAAGAATCATAAGACATCTAACTCAATAAATACAGGGTTAAGTATCTGACACTCAAGTGTATGGAGTAGACTTGTAGATAGACTTATATTTTAGGCATATTTTACATTACTCAAAATTGTAATAAAAAAATTAAACTTTGATTTTTTCTGTAAAACTATAATATGGAGATGAGAATATGGATGATAAATTGTTATATAAATTTCTAAATGGACTACTGTAAAATATTAAAATAAGATTTATGAAATTAAAATTTTTATGGTTTATAGGTGTTATGTGTTGTATTGCTAGAGCCATACAAATCTAAGGAGTTAAAAATGTCAATAGTTAATCCCTTAGGGTACTAAACTACAATTAGTTGTTTAGCTAGCTGTATACATATACGATTTGATAGATGGAAGCAGTTTTTCTTTCAATAGTCATTTTCCTTTTGTCCGTTCATAGATAAACTTTCTTTGTAATAATTGTGATCAATAAGATTGAGTATAATCATTTGGCTTGATTTTTTGGTGTTATTGATTCTTAATTACTTTACTGTGAAAATTAATTTCGAGATTTGGTATCAGAGCCTAGTTAGGGCTTGGAATTAAAAGTGATTAAGAACAGGGGAGAATACTGTACGATCAAGAATTGAAATTAGATATGGGAACAACAAAGTTTGATCTTGAAAAGTTGGATGGGAGAAACATTTTCGTCTTTGGCGAGTCAAGAGGCGAGCCTTACTTGTGCAACATGGAATCGTTGTTGCACTCAAAGGAGTAGAAAATCTTCTATAAGGGTTATTTGATAAGGAGAAATCAGAGACAATGAAGAAAGCACACAGTACAATCATTTTGTGTTTGAGAGATAGTGTTTTGCGAGATGTGACTAAAGAAACTTCTGCAGGTCGGGTGTATGGGCAAAACTTGAAGGTTTGTATATGACTAAATCATTGGCAAATATTTTGTATTTGCAGAAAAGATTGTATACTCTTCAAATGTCGAGTGGCAACAAGTTAGAAGATCATGTAGATGAGTTTGATAAATTGATTTTAGATATTTAAAATATAGAAGTTATACTTAATGAGGAAGATCATGCTATTATATTTCTCACATCATTACCTCAGTCCTATGAACACTTTGTAGACACCTTGATGTATGGTAGGGAAAGTCTGACCGTTGAGGTAGTTATGGCTGCTCTCAATTCAAGAGAATTGAAGAAGATAATATATGATAAAGAAGAGTTTGGTGAGGGATTGGTTGGGAGTGGAAGGGTAGATCAAAGAGAGAGATCTCAAATAGGCACTTCTAGGTCCAAATCAATATTTAGAAAGAAATACAATATTCTTCATTCGGAAGAGCATCTTAAAAGAGACTGTCCTCAGAAAAGAAAAAAAGAAACTAGATTCAACTAGCGAGTCTAGGGAAAATAGCCACAATTTGATACTTATTCTGAGGGGTATGACAGTGCCGAAGTGCTTGTAATGACTGATATGAAATCATCGAATGAGTTGATTAAGAAATCTGGTGCATCTTATCATACGACCCCAAATAAATCATTCTTGAATGACTATCAAGATTGGCATGTTGGAGTTGTTTTGCTTGGTGATGACAGACCATGTAAAGAACAAGGTGTGGGAAATGTCATACTAGTGATAAATGATGGTTTAGAGTGTGAATTGCGGGGTGTAAAGCTTATACTAGAGTTGAGACAAAATCTGATTTTGTTAGGCATGCTTGAAGAAGGTTGTAAAGTTACAACGCAAAATGGAAGGGTAAAAGTAATAAAAGGGTCTATAGTTGCGCTTCATCGGACTAGAAGAAACCGTAAAATTTATTTGTTAGTTGGAGGTGTGCACGGTGGTGTTGTAGCTATTGGTGAAAACAGTGTGGATAAGACAACAAAGAACAAACCTATGGCATAATAGGCTAGGTCACAAAAGTGAAGGTGTGTTGAGTTGAGTAAGAGGGAATACTTTGGGGTTGAAAAGCTTGGCAAACTTGATTTCTCTGACCATTGTGTTTTGGGTAAATCTCACCAAGCTAAGTTTAGTAAGGGAAGTCTAACACTGCCGGTATGATTGACTATGTACATGCAGATTTATTGAGAAAGTGGAATCTCTTGGAAGTGCTAATTATTTTTTATCTGTTGTTGATGACTTCTCTAAAAGGGTTTGGGTGTATATGATCAGGGACAAGAATGAAGTATTTGGATATTTTAAAGAATGGAAAGTACTTGTCGAGAAGCAAACAAAAAGGAAGATATAGACACTTAGGACAGGTAACAGATTGGAATTTTGTGATCACCAATTTAGAGACTATTTAAAGTTCATGCAATTGCAAGACACTTCTGGGTTGCAGGAACACTACATCAGAACAAGTTAGCCGAGGGAATGAATAGAACATTGTTAGATAAGGTGAGATGTATGTTGAATTAATCAGAGTTACCAAGAAGTTTCTCGGATGAAGGAGTGTCAACCGCTGCTTATCTTATAAACATATCACCTACAACAACTGTTGACTCAAAACTCCTATGGAGGTCTAGTCAATCATCCGACGGATTATAGCACATTAAAGACTTCATGTATTAACCGAAGCCCTGAAAGAAGGTATCTGTTAAAGGGATTATTGTCTCTAACTAGGTGGGATAATTGAATATACTGGGATAAAGTGTGATAACAACGGTGCTATTCAGCTGTCCAAAAATCATGTCTACCATGAGGGGACTAAGCATATAAGTGTTATATTTCATTTCATAAGAGATGTTTTAGAATATAAAGAAATTGAAATTCGAAAAGTCTATACAACAGATAATGCTACAGATATGCTGACTAAGTCATTGGATGGAGTGAAGTTCAAGATCTTCTTGAACTTGCTGAGTATAGGTGCGAAATAGCAGGACAATATGCTTCTAGCACTAAGGTGGAAATTGTTATGTGTTGTATTACTAGAGGCATACAAGTCTAAGGGGTTAACTGTCAATAGTTAATTCCTTAGTGTCCTAAACTGTAATTAATTGTTCACTTAGCTGCATACATATACGATTAGACATGGTCTGTTTGGTAATAGGTTGTAGTTGTCGGCTATAACCGTAGGTTGTAGCTGTAAGCGATAAATTAATTTGTATAAAACTGTTTGGCGAACTAGTTGTAGCTGTAATGTTTAAGTGTAGAATGACATAAAAGGACATCGATTTAAAAATAAATAATAAGTATGACTTAAAATAAATTTAACAAATAATATTTTAGTGTAAAAATAAACAGTCATAATTCAAATCTTAATATCATCATTATATGTATTAAATATTGATACAAAAATGATTCTGAGTTAATGTATTAGGACATAATATATTTCGTTTGGTAGTTATACATATAAAAATTTTCACTCATACCGTTTGTAACAAGGACTTGTCCACTGGTTTTTTAAAAATTATTTTTAGTATTATGAAGGACGTGAATATTATTAATTTATTAAAAGTGAAAAGAACAATAATTCTAAAAAATTTATTTGAATAACTAGTACCGATAAACCAACTATTGTTAAATTGTAATATTGACGAGGGTAATCATGTAATTATATTCATCAAAAGATCTTTTCAGTTTTAGAAGTTTGTAAGATTAACTTTTTATTTACAAGCTTTTTGGAGCTTTTAAAAAAAAGTTTGAAATTTAAAGTTCTTCTATGTAAACAAAGCTTTTATAAATTAGAAGCTTATTAATATAGAAAAAAAAAAAAAAAAAACTTCTAAAAGCTTTGTATTAAACATACGCATAGATGAAGGAGTTATCATTTTGATTGTAATTTTCCTTCTCTTCATTCATTGATAAACTTTCTTTGTAATAATTGTGATCAATAAGATTGAGAATAATCATTTGGCTTGATTTTTTGGTGTTATCGATTCTTAATTACTTTATTTTTGAGACTAATTTCAACAAAAGGTATGAGTAATCATGCATGTCCTTACTTTTATGTTTATTTAAACTAGTACTATGTAGTATGAAAATAGATAAAATAAATAATGGATCGATACTAAGTCAATCAATCATTACAATTAGGAATCATTAAAACGAAGACAGGAAGATTATATAACTATTAAGAATATTAATTGACTTACCTGAAACGATAATGCTTTCTCAAGTTGCTCGATGATGGTTTCCATTCTTGGACGTTGGTTCTGCGTTTCTGCCAAGCACCGGTATGCAATTTCTGAAAATGTCTCTAATGAATCTCTGTTGGGTCCTCTATGTAGGAAAAATTTGTCTTGAACGTTTTCTATCTTAAGTGAATGATCTATCATTTTCCAAATTATTTGGTCGTCGTACCATCGTCGTGCCAAATTTGCCTTCTCATTACCACTTTCATCACAAAATGTCACAAATTTTATTCCTACATCTCCACGTAGGATATCAAACATAAGGAGTCCGAAACTGAATACATCCGACTCTCTTTTCAACTTACCGGTCTTAGCATATTCTCGATCCATGTAATTTCTATTGCCAGCAATCTCAATGAGATCGAGAGCGTCACCATCTGAATTCGAAGGAAGTAATACACAGTCTCCGAATCCAGAAATCTTTGCCCTCGAATTGTAGTTATCCAGAACAATATTATGAAAAGTTATATCACCGTGTATTACCATCTTTTGGTCCTCCATCTCATTATGAAGATAATTCAATGCATTTGCAACATCAATGCAGATTTTTAAACGGTTTTCCCATGGAAAACTACGAAAATCACTGTAACAAAGGAGATTTGTATATTCATAGATAAGTATCATATCAGGACCTTCATCACAAAATCCAAGAAGAGATTCTATGTTGTGATGCTTACAACTGCTAAGAACTTCTATTTCTGTATTGTACAAATATTCTTTATTGTTGATGCATTTTATTTTCACAGTGTAGCGTTTCTTGGGTAGTTCACCGATATTCTTCCCTTCTACGAAGGAAATATATTCTCTATCAATACATTCTAGTTCTGCTTTGTAGCACTTCAAAAAACCAGGATAAGCAGTTTCACATGTCCTAGAGAAATTGTTGGTGGCCAACTGTATATCTCTGAGTCCAATTCTCAAGTGTTCGTTGTTTGTTACCTGCAACAACATTATGACAACCAGGAATGAAGTTTGTAAGAACAAAACTGAATTTGAAAAGACAGCATGTTGTTGGTATTTTGTTGATTATTGTAGAAAACTAGAAATGGAAGAACTTTTACATAGGAACATGGAACTGCTCTACTGTCTAACTATAATCCATCCATGGTGGTTCTTAGCTGGCTTCTCAGAGGCCAGAGCCTCCAGAACCATACTTTTTCATATTCGTCTTCCTTTTCCACGTCATCATCATCGAGACCAACGTTGAATAAAACCAACAGTGAAATAATGAATATACAGTGGTGTTTCAAAATTATACCAAAATAGCCCTATCAGCTTTAGAAAGTGAGGTAATCGGGGATCTGGCTACATCTAAGGTTTTGTCACTAACACTAGATATGATGTACGGATTCTGATTTGGAATTTTCGTTTTGGGGGTTCCATCAACATCCTCAGCCAAACAGCATCAGGCATGAAACTGCTGCAGCTCATCGGGAACTACTTATGCTAAAGGCGGAGGGGTTAATTTCAGGTCGGTAATGAGAGGAGAAGGATGGCAATTTCGTATATGCCGAAAATTGTGAAGATGGAGGTATGGATTGGGAACTTGAGATGGGGCAAAACCAACTGAGAGTATACGGTATCGTCGTCATACGTGGCCGTACCACGGTAGCGTAGTGACACTGTCATTGGCATGGTGGAACCAAGATGGTGGTTTAGTGATGGTTATTATGATTATTATTATTATTATACTTTTATTCTTTTAAAATGTGTATGTGAGGAAGATAGAAGTAAGGATAGGGTTTTATTTTTATTTTAGGCTCATTAACATTAAAATGGTAATGTAATGTCTTTAAGTCTAATATTAATATTTCGCCTAACAATGTTATAAATATATTTGTGTTTTCTAGCTAATTAATGACTTTATACTGTCATTTTTTAATTTTATGACTATATCAATATTAATTAATATATGGTTATAAAACAATTGTTAATGATACATAATTAGCTTTTAAATTGTATGCATACGCAAATATGTAAAAGAAATTTTTTTATTTTTTTTATTTTTTGGTGGATTTTAAAAATTTGTAACACATGTGTTAACTCACAAACAATGAAAAATAAAAAATTCGTCGAAAGTATGCCTTGTGAGATCTTAAATCGAAGAGGAGAAAACGGAGATTTTTATGGTGCAATTTTTATAATTTTTTGACTAACGGTTTTTGAGATATTTAATTTTAAAAAAAAGTGAGGGAAAATGAGTTTTTGACACATGGCGCATTCCTATTGATACTTTCATACTTTAAAAAAAATTCATACTTTAATGATCTCACCTCTAAATATATAATATATATTTAGTTATTGTGTAATGTATGTAATGAGTATTTTTTTTAATCGTGTTTTGCGGTTGGATTTAAAGACGTCGACTTTTCAAAATACAAATTATTCACAACATCATAATCTAGAAGGTAGCGTATTAACGTAGATGCTTCAATATGTTTTTATGGAGGGATGACATTTTACCTTTTTCCCTTAGCTTCACATAAATCAATGAACGGATAAAACTTTTCTATTCATTGACATAACCTTCATCTTAACATTATAAATTGTGATTTAAAAATAAAGCTTCATTCCTTCATAAACTTATTTTACTGAAAACATTTCATCGTCTCGTAAAATCTATGAATTTAACAAATGGATTTGAAATTATATCATTGGAAATTAACGAACATTTGATAAATAACATATAAAACGAGTATTCTCATATAATGTTCAAGAGAATATAAACCAAATGTAAACAGTAAATTGATCGTAGTCGATAGTATTAGAGGATATATATTAGAGATAATATTTGTGATAATTGTTTAGAATTATTAGTAATTATAATTATATTATATTATATTCATGCAATATTTATTGACGTCTTTATTACTTAAGCTATTTGTTTACTGATTAAGATTATTTCTAACATATAAATATAGATTTGTGTAATTTATTTTATTTACTTTATTTTGTAATAATATAATATTTAATTTAATATGTGAGTAATATTCTTTCAAAATAAAAATAAAAATAAAGAGCATGAGTTTATTACCTTCCAGATATTTGATTCTCTGATCCGCTCCTCTTCTTTCTTGATACGTTCGGGGAATACATCATTGAACGTTTCTCGAATGGCCTTAAACCAGGAAGACATTTGATGATAAACAAAATGAAAACAGTAAATTAATTCATTTTATTTATATAATTTAGTAATAATATTTAATTTTATATTTCTTTCAAAATAAAAATAAAAATACGGAGCATCAGTTTATTACCTTCGAAATATATGATGATGCATTTTCAACAGCATCTCCCAACTCCTCAAGGAAGTCCTCAGGTAATACATCCTTTTCATCCCAAAATTCACAAAGCGATTTAGTTAATTAAACAAAATTCACAAGCGATCGGAATCTTTTTTATAAAATCTTTTATTTTAACATTTGATAAGTGAATTTAAACAAAATAGAATTACATAATCAATTGTACTTTTTATACGGAGCATAAGTTAACTACCTCTGTGGATCGGCTACTATCTTTGAACGCTTTTATAATGCCCTTAATGATGGCTTCATCCTACATTATTAATTTTCACATTATTGTCAAAAATAAATATCGATTAAAATTGATGGTACAAATAATATATTTTTTAATTAATTATTTTAAGTTATAATATTAATTAATGAATACTAATATAATAAATCGTTAATATTTATCCTTTTGAATGTTAACCTAAGTGAATATTATAAGTTAATAGTCATCGATAAAGATGAATTTGACTAATATTCATTTTAAAAATATTCATTGATGCATTTTAAGTTGTAAACTCAATAACATTTATTTGAAAGAATGTCATAACAAATGCTAATGAGTTTATTATTTGAAATTAATCAATGAATATCCTTTCAATAAGTATTAGTCAAATACGTGTTTCTAATAAAATTCATCAACTTTTATATTCATTTTAATAACATTCATCGTCATGAATGTTAACAAGTTTTTATCTAATATTCACCAATTAATATTATATCATACAAAAAAAGATAAAAAATCATCAAGTACACTAAACATTCATAACATCAATTGTGATTCATTATCTTATTCCTTTTGAGATTCGTATTGGTAAGGTAAGATAAGTTATGTTGAATGTTAATACTTTCCTCTTCTACCCCAAAAAGTGTTTCACTCTAGATTATAAGCCTATATATATATATATATATATATTAGAATCTCAATATAAACACTTTATAATAAAAATGAGTAAGAACATTTTATATTCACACTGTAACCCATAAAAATTAGTAGATTCAAATTCATAATTCTGGTAATATATTACCTAAAATTTGAAAAAAAGTATAACATGTCAAGTCTAATATTACTAAAAATAAGAAGAAATTAAAAGTTGGTTTCAATTACTAATAATTTTGATAATTAATTTTTAAAATCGATAATTAGACAATATTTTATTTCTATTTTGGGCAATTCACAAAATCTCAAAATATACCTTTTCTTTAAAAGATATAAATACATGTGATTAAGATTACTTTTAACCTATAAATATAGATTTGTGTAATATATATTTTTTACTTTATTTAGTAATAATATTCATTTAATTTGCTTTCAATATAAAAATAAAAATAATACAGAGCATGAGTTTATTACCTTCACCCACTTTGACGGTCCATTTTCAACGTCATATTGCTTCCGCTCTTGAAAGTAACGCTTAAAATCCTACATATATAATGATGTAGCTCAAAATTCACAAGCGATCGGAATCTTCTATTTTAACATTTGATAAGTTAACTACCTTGGTCCCCAGGGGAACCACATCTTCGAACACATTATTCAAGAACTTCCACTCAGTGTCCATTACATCCTACATTATAAGTTTTCACATTATTATTAAAAATAAATATTGATTAAAATCGATAATACAAATAATATATTTCTTGATTAACTTTCTTTCTAAATTATACTATTAGTTGATGAATATTAATTTAATAAATCGTTAAAATTTATTATTTTGAATGTTAACCTAAGTGGATATTATAAGTTAATAGTCATCGATAACAATGAATTTGATTAATATTCATTAATGCATTTTAAGTTGTAAACTCAATAACATTTATCCGAATGAATGTAATAATAAATTTTAATGAGTTTATTACTTAAAATTAATCAATAGATATCCTTTCAATAAGTATTAGTCAAATACGCGTTTGTAATAAAATTCATCAACTTTCATATTCATTTTGATAACATTCATCGTCATGAATGTTAACTAGTTTGTATCTATTATTATATCATACAAAAAAAATCATCAAGGATGCTTAACATTCATAGCATCGATTCTGATTGATTATTTTATTGATTATTTTATTTTTTCTTTGTGAGATTCGTATTGGTAAGATAAGGATAAAAAAAAGTTAAGAAATAAGGAGGAAGGAGAAATGAAAGATGGAAGGTGAAAAAATAAAGCGTGAGAAGAAATGAAGAAGAAAGGAGAATGACACTTGTCCACTTTTCATTGACTTATCTCATTTCTCTACTAATTTTAACTTATCACAAGAATCAATTCCTTATTATTTTTATTTTTTGGTTTTTTGAAAATGTGTATGTGAGGAAGAAAGAAGTAAGGATAGGGTTTTATTTTTATTTTAGGCTCATTAACATTAAATTGGTAATGTAATATCTTTAAGTCTAATATTAATTTTTCGCCTAACAATGTTATAAATATATTTGTATTTTCTAGCAAATTAATGACTTTATATTGTGATTTTTTAATTATATGACTATATCAATATTAATGTATGGTTCATAAAACAATTGTTAATGATACGTAATTAGCTTTTAAAATTTGTATGCATACGCAAACAATGTAAAAGAAATATGTACTTCTTTTTAAAATAAATATATAATATATATTTGATTATTATGTAACGTACGTGATGAGTATTTTTTTAATCATGTTTTGTAGTTGAGTTTAAAGACGTCGACTTTTCAAAAGGGTTTACAGACACATTGAATATCAAACTTTGCGCAAATATTCGATTTTGTGAATATCTTTTTTTTGTTACAATTCGATGAATGCACTTGGTAAACTGGTCAAAAGAATTGGAGAATCTGATTCCACCGGTAATTTACTGACGTGGCCTTAATTTTCTTATGTGTAAATTCTAAAAAAATAAAATATATATATATATATTGAGTTTTAGGTTTCTTTCATCACGGTATTATTTTCTCTCTCTCTCTCTAACTTCCTTCTCCTTCTTCTCTTTACAAATCAACACCATCACCACAATCATCTAATCACCAACACCATCAGTCACCGACTTTTACCACCACCACCACCACCGGCTGGCCTAACCACTGCCAATCATCAAACGACACCACCACAGCTGGCCAAAGACACCATATGTCGGGTCTTACGAATCTGCACATAGCCACCGTCTGTGGTGTTCTTCATGTCAGATCTACAAGATCTATCATGGCGGTGACAAGTGAGATGTTGTCTGGAAGTGATGGCCGAGAGTGGTGGTGACAAGCGACTTGGCAGGAATTGTAACATCCTACTCTGTAGTCTGGTAATTTCCATTATTTTAATTGATTATCTAATTGTTTTAGAATTATTTAATATTATGTGATTCATTGTGAAACGTAGATAAATAAGCCCTTAGATTTATTATGACTAGTGAAATATTAGTAGATTCAAAATTTGTAAGTTTTTGATTTTCTGCGACACAAGGGTAGTGTCACAGGTTGTCTGTGCGACACAAGGGTTGTGTCGCAGGACTGTGTCGCAAAACGGGCTGAACTGAAATTAAGTAAGGAGCTTAAGTGTAATTGTAAGTTTAATATATATATACACCGCCCAAATACTTCCAGACCATTTCCAAAACATTTCCAAACCTTTAAACTCGTTTTAGATAGAGAATTAGAGAGAAAGAAGAGAAAAGTTGGGTTTTGATTCAATTTGAGCTAATTAGCTGTGAATCCGAGGTAAGGTTCCAATTATATTGTGTTATTGTTGTTTATAAGTGAATTACACGGATTGATATAGGTTAATTTGAGTATTACATGTTTGATTTCGTGAATTTTGAATCTGGGAACTGGTCTGTTCTTCATTGCGACACTAGGGTTGTGTCGCAAGTTGTGTCGCTTGAATGTTCAGCAACACAGTTGGTTATGTCGCTTAAGGCGGCCATATTGGATATTGCGACACAATGTTAGTGTCGCAGGTTTATGTTGTGCCACACAGTGGTTGTGTCGCTAGGGCTTACTGTGCGACACAGTGGTAGTGTCGCATGAGGTTATAAAAGAATTTTATTTTGCAAATTTTGAAAATGCGCAAGTGCTTTTGGAGACGCGGTTTTGTGAAAATCTCACTAACTCGGATTTAGTTGAAATTCACATGGTCATTCGGAAACGACCTTGTAATCAAGACTATATGTTAATAGCCTAGGCAGTTTTTGGCCATCCGGGGTCATCTAGGACCCGAAAATGGCATTTTTCTGTTTTAAACGTTATTGTGAAGCTCTCTAATTTCGTTTTTGATTGAACTGTTGTTTGCCTAGACTTCAGGGATTACCTGATTGAATAATTAGGCTATAATGATATTCATGGAACGAACTTCTGACTTATATATGATTTTCTGTTTCAGATCAACGTAAGACTCAGTGATATAAGAATACTGAGTGTGCAGACATCGAAGGTATCGGTGAGTGGATTCAGAACTCATCATTTGATTTAGTTGTAACTATTTGGTTACAACAAGTAAACGTAGATGTTTATTAGACTGTTTAGTCTTGATTATTGATTATTGATTTACATGATATGTGAACCAATGTGCTTTGTTATTGAGGTCAACGTGTAGTTAGACTTCTGGTTATTATGTGTTTTACACAGGTTATGATTCATTTGTTGTGTTTGAGACTTGTGTATGAGTTTAATAACCATTAGTTATCGGTCTATTCTGTATTGGCCATACAGATTGACGGTAAGTGTTCTTGGGGGAATCCCCGGGTATTATGATATCCCCAGAGCCACCGATCCTCATTAAATTATGTATTTTTACGATTAATTGATGTAATTAGCTAGTTATGCTAAGTTGAATGGAGTGTGATGAATCTATTCACTTAGCTTCGTGCTAACCTCTCATTTTACTTCCTGCAGGATATGTTTTGATTATTGTGGGTGCGGGAGGTGATTGGTTGATCAAGGGAATGTTTGACTGCGCTTTGGTCTCTGATATGGTTTTTGTGATAAACCTTGTTTTGTAATTTTATAATACCCCGCCTTTTGTAGTTTAAAAAGTTTGAAATTGGTGTATTTTTGGGAATTGTAAACTGTTTAATGTATTGTAAATTCATGCTTCCGAGATTATTAATATTATATTGTTTAATAGAAGAGGGGTGTTATAGGAATCACGATACCATCGTCTTCACAACCACTGAACTTCACCATAAGTTTGATGAGTTCTTTCAGATCTACATTTCCAGATCTGATTTGTGTGGGTTCATTTCGTTTGTATGTTAGAGGTTAATTTGTTTCAGATCTGGTGTGATTTATGTTTGTTCTTGATATAATTGTATTTTTGTTCTTTGTTACAGAAAATTCAAATAATTTAACAAATAAATATTTTTAATCTAATCTATTTTAATTTTAATGAATTTAATTTAATTAGAATAACTTTAAAAAATAGTTCATTTAAAAACGAGCCCATTTAAAAAATAAATATGAGCCCAATTTTAACCTAAATTAAAAAATAGTTCATTTAAAAATGAGCCTTTTAAATAAGCCCATTTAATTAAATATGGCCCAATTATAACCTAAACCTAATATATTATGTTTTTGCTTCTTCTTCTTCTTTGCAGTGTTTTAAAACCCGGTTTTCTAGGTGAACCGGTCAAAGCTCCGATTCCGATTCAACCGGTTCGATCGGTTAAATGGCCCGGTTCAACCGTTTGCTAGAATACATGCTTTTGACAACTATTAGTTGATGTTACTACTCACAAGATTGTCAGGTTTTGTAAATGGTACTTTGTGGTCCATGTTTGTACAGCAAGCCTCCAATTTTGTAGTCCCAATATTGAATCAAAGAGATATGATAAAAGTACAATCATCCTTTTAAGTAAAGCACCTTTTCATTTGTTATGCATTACATACAAAAATGTATATACAGCAAGTCATCTTCTCCAATTCTCACAAAGAAGAAAACGATTCAAAATTTCATTGACCTGCAACTTGCAAAAAAAATCTCAAACCCAACTTAATCTCTTTCACACCACCATTTGTTCATCAACAAGAGAAGCTCTTTAGCACATCGTTTATTTAGCACCACCACAACAAGAAAAAGAGAAGAAAAACAAGAAGAAAAGAGAAGAAAAAAGAAAAAAAAAACAAAATTCGGAACACAACGTCTCCGGGGGGACGTTGTGCCCGGAACGCTGCCAGGAACGCCGCCGGGAACGCTGTCCCGGAGTGGGGAAACGGCGTTCCGGTCGGCATTCCAGCCGGGAACGTTGCCGAAAACCTCCCACTTCCTGTGCTCTAATAGTAAGAATATAGAACTAAGTTTTAATTATGAATGGTAGTTGTTTTATTTTAAAGAAAATGATGAACATTGTTGTGCTACTGTTGTTGTTGTAGTTTCTGATAATGACGAAGAAAATAAAGATAATGGTGATGATACTACCTACTGTTTGTGATGATGAAAAAATGAGTTTAATATTTTAAGTTTAATAATTAAGTAATTATTTAGTGACGTGGATCCACGTGTTAAATACGTGGACTTTCTTTGCTTACGTGGAAATTAGTTAGCAAATATGTAGACAGAGGAATCTGATGTTATCCGGTTACCAATTACCGTGCTTATGTAAATGAACACGTTTAATTAAATTGTGTATTTTGATGAACAACATGTATATTACGTTCATCGAATTATAACGAAAGAAAGATGGTTAATGAAATTGAACATTTGAACAAAGTGTGATACCAAATATGTCTATTAACTCCTTTTCAAAATACAAATTATTCAAAACATCGGAATCTAGAAGGTAGCGTATTAACGTAGATGCTTAAATCTGTTTTTATGAAGGGATGACACTTTACTTTTTTTCTCTTAGCTTCACATAAATCAATGAACGGGGGAAACTGTACTTTAAACTCTTTTAATCATTGACATAACCTTCCTCTTATCATTATAAAGTGAGATTTAAAAATAAAGCTTCACACCTTTCTAAACTAAACTTATGTTACTAAAAACATTTTATTGTCTCGTAAAATCTTTGAATTTAACAAATGGATTTGTAATTATATCAATGGAAATTAACGAACATTTGATAAATAGCATATAAAACGAGTATTTTCATATAATGTTCAAGAGAATATAAACAAAATGGAAACAGTAAATTGATTGTAGTCGATAGTATTAGAGGATATATATTAGAGATAATATATATATATATATATTTTAGAACGGCTTGTTAAATGTTAGTGGTTCAGGTCTAGCAGTGACATCCAATTTGGCAGTATGCTAACTCTGAGACCCTCCGATTCCTCTTTTTTTTTTTTTATCGTCTGAAGGGATAAAAGTTCTGGGTGCGACTCGAATTTAAGACATCCCCTAGCCAAGCATCCCCTCTTCAAGCTCCCATAAGAAAATCTTGGTGGCCAATTAGACTAGCCTAGTTAGTTTAGAGATAATATTTGTGATAATTGTTTGGAATTATTAGTAATTATATTATATTCATGCAATATTTATTGACGTCGTTACTTTAGCTACTCGTTTACTGATTATGATGATCTTTAACCTATAAATATAGATTTGTGTAATTCATTTTATTTATATAATTTAGTAATAATATTTAATTTAATATGTTGAGTAATTTTCTTTCAAAATAAAAATAATACAGAGCATCAGTTTATTACCTCCGAGAAATTTGATGGTCTATTTTCAACGGCATATCTGTCCCGCTGCTCTTCTAAGAGACGCTTAAAATCCTACATATATAATGATGTAGCTCAAAATTCACAAGCGATTGGAATCTTTTATTTTAACATTTGATAAGTGAATTTAAACAAAATGATATTAGAAAATTAATTGTACTTTTAATACGGAGCATAAGTTAACTACCTCCATGGGGAATGAATCTTGTGCCGCTTTTTCGAAGGCCTTCCATCGGGGCTCAGTTACATCCTACATTATAAGTTATTATCAAAAATAAATATCGATTTAAAATCAATAATACAAATAATATATTTTTTAATAAATTTTCTTTTTAAATTATAGTATTAGTTAATGAATATTAATTTAATAAATCGTTAAAATTTATCATTTTGAATATTAACCTAAGTGGATATTATAAGTTAACAGTCATCTATAACAATGAACTTGACTAATATTCAATGCATTTTTTGTTGTAAACTCAATAACACTTATCATAACAAATGTAATGATGAATTTTAATGAGTTTATTACCGAAAATTGATCAATGAATATCCTTTCAATAAGTATTAGTCAAATACGCGTTTGGAATAAAATTCATCAACTTTTATATTCATTTGATAACATTACTAGTTTGTATCTAATATTATATCATACAAAAAAAAAAAAAAAAAACATCAAGGATGCTTAACATTCATAGCATCGATTCAGATTGATTATTTTAGTAATTAATTTATTTTTTCCTTGTGAGATTCGTATTGATAAGGTAAGATAAGTCATGATGAACATTAACTATTTCCCCTTCCCTTCAAAAAAGTGTTTCACACTAGATCATAAGTATATATATATATATTAGGATCTCAATAAAAACACTTTAATATAAAAATGAGTAAGAATGTTTTATATTTATACATGTAACCCATAAAAATCAGTAGATTCAAATTCATAATTCGTAATATGTTATCTAAATTTTTTTAAAAAGTATAACATGCCAGATGTAATATGACTAAAAGTAAGAAGATATTAAGAGTTGGTTTCAATTACTAATAATTTTAATAATTATTTTTTAGAATCGAGACAATACTTTATTTCTATTTTGGACTGATTCACAAAATTTGAAAATATATATTTTCTTTGAAAAATATAAACAGTAAATATCAATTATCTGAGCGAAATCTTTATGTATTCGTATGTTGATTGATATGATATGATATTGGCGGGACCTAGGAGTATATCTTTTAAGCATATGCATGTACCATATGCGCTAGAATTAAACAATAGATTTTGAACACTTCACCTTTAAATTTATCTATTTAAAATATTATTAATATTATGCACATTCCTAAACATCTCTAGTCAGGTTGTCTGGATCTGAGATTTCCATAAAATGCTAATTATATTTGAAGGTGTTAATATAAGTATGCAAAATTATATTGATAGACTAATGAAAGGATAAACATACTAATAATAACAAAGTTAAATCAAAGGATCGTTTTACCGGAGATTCCACTTCTTGTATACCCTTTGATCTTCCAATTACATTATGAATATAGCCTGCCCCTGGGCGTTTTGCTCGCTCTTCGTTTAAACAATCATACGCTACTTGTGAAAAGCATTTAACTGATAAAGGGTCCATTTGATTCCACAAATCAGGATGTATTATTTCGTTCAATGTCGCGGTTTCATAATGAAATTTGGCCAAGGGAACTAGCAACTTGTTATCTTCATTTGCTTTTCTCCCGCTCAAAATTTCAAATAAAAGGACGCCCACTGAGTAGATATCAGACTTGTGGGTCACACCTCCATCCTTTTCAAATGCCGGGTCTATATACCCTTGTGTGCCAATAGCTTCAGAATGGAAAACTTGGTTCCGTCGATCATGTGAATGTATGATGGAATATTCAAATCCAGACAACTTGGGTGACCAGTCACTATCTAATAAAATTGTTGAGCTATTGATGTTACGGTGTATGATATAATGTGTACACGTACTCACGAAGCGGTGATGCATGTGATATATAGCATCTAGAAGACCTAAACATATCGACAATCTTTGATTCCATGTGAGAGTCGGGTTGCTAAGATGCCTCAAGAGACTTCCTTTGGGATAATGGTGGTTTACGATGATCTTCTCACCTTTTTCGTCACAAAACCCAATCATAGAGACTATATTTTCATGCTTGAAACTAGCAAGTACCGAGATCTCTTTCAAGAATTCAACGTCTCCTTGGGCACGCCTACGATCTAACCTCCGAGCAGCAATATTTATCAACTCACCGGAGTGCATGAGTTTTCCTTTGTAGACGACTCCGAAATCACCTTTCCCGATGATTTTTTTATCAGCAAAGTTATTGGTGGCTTTTTCTATTTCTTCAAGTGGGATTTGTAAGTGAGTTAACTCTTTGATTGCAGTTGCCATATTTCTATTAATCGGGTAAAAAGTATGAAGCACAGCAACAATGGGTTACAAACTAATATGAATATGTAAATGAGTGATATTAAGATATATACGAGTAGCGACACACTTTACATATATATAAATTTATGTGAGCGACCTCCATCTCTTCGGTACATGATGACTTGCTTCTTCTTCTTGTGTTTTATATTATTTATTTCAAATCCTTAATTAATGGGTGTCACGTTCAGCAACCTCGATCTAAATGAAACTTTTTTTTAGTAATATTTTACTTTCAAAATTTATATATTTGCAACTACAATTAATATAGTTTATATTGTAATAGATAGATATGTATCACTATAAACTTTATCTTTTAACCTTACAAGGAGTAACAAGTTTTTAATATGTTACCAATTTATGTAAATGACCGATTCTAGCTATAACATGTCAAGTCGTGATTTCCCCAAAAATTTAATGGCAAGTCATCATTAATTTTACCCGAAATTAAAGGATACACATAAACAATTAAACATCCATCCGTAACTACATCGTTAGGTGCAAAATAGTTTACTCCGTATTATAGATGATTACGATACGATGGAAGTTATTAAAGTCGAAAGCTCATTGACTTTGTGAGATATTACAAATTAAATTAGTGAAAAAGTGACAAAATGAAAAAAGCATAGTAATTTTAAAAGAAGGATGTGATAACATTTGTGCTTTAAATATAAGATTTACTAAACAAATCCTTCCTATATATTATCAGATAATATTAAAGTTTGACACTTTCTCAACGCTAATTATTAAGTTACCCTTAAATAATACTTTGGTATACATTCTCTTAAGTTTATAAAACTTATTAAACACAAAAATTCTTAGTACACATTTCAAAAACCCTTTCACGTTGACTATAAAAATACATCAGGGTAATACATGCACCTTCCCAACAATTATAATATAATATTTATAAACAAATTGCTGCTACACCTTCCCGGCAATTTCGTTAGACTTAAGTTCGCATGTTATAAACAAAAGTTAGGTATGACGAACTAGCATCCAAAGATCACGTCGACTATAAAAAGACAACGATTAAATAATAAAAATACATCAGGGTACGTAATACACCTTCCCAACAATTATAATAGTTATAAGAGTAAATTACAAAAAATCGTCCCTGTGTTATATCACTTTTTTGCAATTTCAGTCCCTAGATCATGTTTTTTGTAAAAACCGTCACTGGAAGGCATGTTTGGTTACACAAACAGTCCTTCTTCAGGACTGAACATGTAAAAGAATATCAGGGGTATTTTAGTCATTTTATTTGAATGAGGGACGGTTTATGTAACCAAACATGCCTTCCAGAGACGGTTTTTGCAAAATAAATGACCAAAGGACTGAAATTGAAAAAGGTGATATAACACAGGGACGGTTTTTATAATTTACTCTAGTTATAAACAAATTGCTACTACGCTTTCCCAACAATTTTGTTAGACTTAAGTTCGCATCTTATTTTGTCAAGCTACATGCATGAACCTTTTCTAATTTATACAATTAAGTAGTCCGCTTGATGTATCCTAAGAATTATAAAATTAATAAGTCACAAGTAATTCAACATGATGACTAGGAGATGATATCGAAGGATCTCATTAACTCAGACCGGGTCATGAGAATAGATATAGTAATGTGAACATGAAAGGTTTAATCTAATCTAATAAAACTAAACAAGAATGAAGGTGAGATGGAGTTCTTCAATGAGGTGAGAAACAATAATGTAGAAAAACATAACCCTTTTATAATAATTAAAAGTATTTGTTTTGTTCAAGTTTTATATAAATAAATAAATAAAAAGATTAACTTACTATAGTGAAAGAAGTTTTTAGAGTTAATATTCAATTGATTGATCAGGTGAAAATCAAGAACCTCAAAAACAGGGGTTACAAATGAAGGAGAAGGTAAGATATATGAGTAAGCAACTAACCATATATACCAACCTCCATTTGTTTATTACACTACTTTCCTTTTTTTCATTTAAAATTAATTGTTAACAGTTGGCAGGGTATGGCGATTCGATCCGTGATCAATTTATTATATATTTTTCTTACGGATTAAATTTGCAAATAAAGAAAATTATGAATTATTGTAACTAATGTCCAATAATTATATACAAGTTAACATGGAATTATATTATAATTATATGCTTGCGTAGGTATTGTGCTCCAGATAATGAGTTTTGCATATATAAACAAAAGTTAGGTATGACGAATTAGCATCCAAAGATCACGTCGACTATAAAAAGACAACGATTAAATAATAAAAATACATCAGGGTACGTAATACACCTTCCCAACAATTATAATAGTTATAAACAAATTGCCACTACCCTTTCCCAACAATTTTATTAGACTTAAGTTCGCATCTTATTTCGTCTAATTTATACAATTAAGTAGTCCGCTTGATGATATCCTAAGAGTTATAAAACGAATTAGTCACAAGTAATTCAACATGACTGACTAGGAGATGATATCGAAGGATCGCATTAATTCAGACTGGGTCGTGAGAATAGAAATGGTAATTTGAACATGCAAGGTTTAATCTAACCTAATAAACTAAGCAACGATGAAGGTTAAATGGAGTTTGGGAGAATAGAAATGGTAATTTAAACATGCAAGGTTTAAGCTAATCTAATAAAACTAAACAAAGATGAAGGTGAAATGGAGTTCTTGATGGAGGTGAGACACAATACTGTAGAAAAAGATAACCCTTTTATAATAATTAGAAGTATTGTTTTGTTCAAGTTTTATATAAATAAATAAATAAAAAGATAAAGTACTAATTTTAGAGTTAACATTCAATCGAACAAATTAATAATCCATTTACTTAATTGAACGTTTTTCAAAGTAAAGTAACATATATGTTGACATTTAGTATTCATAATCAAATAGTTTAGAGTGTTAATTGTAGTTTAGCTCAAAGTTTAGTCTAACATAATTATAATAGGATTTCTTTGTTCTTATCATAGTAGTCCGTTTGATGATATCCTAAGAGTTATAAAAACGAATTAGTCACAAGTAATTCAACATGACTGCTTATTTTCTTTAGCTTCACATAAATTGATAAATGGATGAAACTTTATCTTAAATTGTGTTATTCATTCCCATAATTTTCATCTTATTATTATAAACTTTGATCTGAAAATAAAGCTTCACCTTCGTAAACTTATTTCACTGAAAACATTTTGTTATCTCGTAAAATCTCCGAATTTAACAATTGGATTTGAAAAATCGCATATAAAACGAGTATTCTCGTATAATGTTCGAAAGAATATAAACAAAATGAAAACAGTTGAGTAATTGTAGTCGATAGTATTAGAGGATATATACTAGAGATAATATCTATGATAATTGTTTGAATTATTAGTAATTATGTTTATGTAATATTTATTGACATCTTTACTTGAGCTACTTGTACCGATTAAGATTATTTAATCTGTAAATATAGATTCGATCGTGTAATTCATTTTATTTATATAATTTAATAATAATATTTTATTTTTTTAATTTTATATATAACTAATTTTCAATGAAAAGAATATAAAAATACAGAGTATAAGTTTATTACCTTCCAGAAATTTGATGATGCATTTTCAACATCATCTCCCAACTCCTCTTTTAAGGGCTCAGGTAAGCCATCCTTTTCATCCTACATTCGATAAGTAGCTTACAAAATGGATATCCATATTCATATGATACTTGGGTGAATTTAAACAAAATGGAAATAGAAGGACAAATGTAGTTTTTATACTGAGCACAAGTTGGCTACCTTCAACAAATTTGAGGATGCACTTTCAACTGCATCTTCCAACACTTCTTTCAAGGGCTCAGGCAAGGCATCAGTTACATCCTACATTATCATCAAAAATAAATCTTTTTTATTTATACTTACCTATAAAGAGTTCAGCAAATTCTATCTTGAACCTTAAAATGATCAAAATGCAAGCTACTGTTTAGTATATTATCTCTTAAAAACAAATATATATATATATATATATATATAGGACAGGTGGAAATCAATTTTACGAGTGTGGAAATCTTTAGTCAAAGTAAAGGTTGTCAATTACAAAGTAATGGATTCGGTTTTCTAGTTACATATTAGTTAAAAAAGGACAAAAGTTGAAAGTATAATGTTCAAAATGGAACATAGAAAAGTACGTTGGGGAAAAGGGACAATATTGAAAGTACATTGTGCCTTTAGATTATTAACCCAAGATTCAAAGTGTTAGTTTGATTAAGATTTAGTATTATGATACGTGTTAATATATATAACTATATAAGTATGGATATGAGATCTCTAGCCAGGTTGTCTCACTGTCTGGATATGAGATTTCCATAAAATACTAATTACATCTGAATGTGTTAATATAAGTATGTAAATTATATTGACAGACTAATGAAAGGATAAACATACTAATAATAACAAAGTTAAATCGAAGGATCGTTTTACCTGATGATCATTTTCATTCTTTTTTTGTATATCTATTGCTCTTCCAATTTCATAGCCAACTCCACCTGGATCTGGGCGTGCTGCTTGCTCTTCTTTTAAACAATCATACGCTACTTTTGAAAAACATTTAATTGATACAGGGTCCATTTGATTCCACAAATCAGGATGTATTATTTCCTTCAATGTCTCGGTTTCATAATGAAATTTGGCCAACGGAACTAGCAACTTGTTATCTTCATTTGCTTTTCTCCCAGTCAAGATTTCAAAAAAAACGACGCCCATAGAGTAGATATCAGACTTGTTGGTCACACCTCCATCCTTTTCAACTGCCGGGTCTATATACCCTTGTGTGCCAATAGCTTCATAACGTAAAACTTGCTCCCTTCGATCAGATGAATGTTTGATGGAATATTCAAATCCAGACAACTTGGGTGACCAGTCATTATTTAATAAAATCGTTGAGCTGTTGATGTTACGGTGTATGATATAATAAGTTCCAACCATGAAGGAGTACTGAATGTAACGTATTCTGCAAGATCTATACATATTGACAATCTTTGATTCCATGTGAGAGTCGGGTTGCTAAGATGCATCAAGAGACTTCCTTTGGGATAATGGTGGTTTACGACGATCTTCTCACCTTTTTCGTCACAAAACCCAATCATAGAGATTACATTTTTATGCTTGAGACTAGCAAGTACGAAGATCTCAGTCAAGAACTCAACGTTTCCTTGCTGCCCATGCCTATGATCTAACCTCCGAGCAGCAATATTTATCAACTCACCGGAGTGCATGAGTTTCCCTTTGTAGACGACTCCAAAACCACCTTTCCCGATGATTTTTTCATCAGCAAAGTTATTGGTGGCCGTTACTATTACTTCAAGTGGGATTTGTAAGGAAGTTAACTTTGGGATTCTAGTTGCCATATTTCTGTTAATCAAGTAAAAAGTACGAAGCACAATAACAATGGGTTACAAACTATTATGAATATGAAACTGACTGAGATTAAGATATACGAGTAGCGACACACTATACATATATATAAGCTTCTTCTTCTTCCTTTTTTTTTATCATTATTTATTTCAAGATCCTTAATCAACGGGTGTCACGTTCAGCAACCTCCATCTGCATGAAACCATATTTTATTAATATTTGACTTCCAAAATTTATATATTTGCAACTGCAATTTATATAGTTGATATGGTAATAGATAGAGGTGTATCACTATAAAATCTCTGCAATTATCTGTTAAAAGTTATAAATTAAAAAAATTTATAATACAAAAATTGAGGTAACGCTATGAGTTTCGCGCAACTCTCAAATCATTGTTTTTGTAGCTTATACAACTACAATTAACAAAAATAACAATTTGTATCTTTAATGAGAGAATTTTGATGTATCCTTTGAGGGTTATAGATTAATTAGTATGCTTAATTATTGGAAGAATTAAGAATGACTATCGGTACTTGCATGTTACCCCGTGGTTGGACAACTAATACTTAAAGTTTTTAAACTAGTTTTATCAATTAATATAATCATATTGTTAGTGTGATTAATCATTATTTTTTGAGGATCAAGTTGATAGTGCATAAAATAATTACGTAGTTTGATCGCGTTCCTTGTTGACTTTGTTCCATTAAACAGAGTTCTTAAATCACTAGATCCCAATAATGAAGTTAATTAGCGTCATTAGAGCAGTAGTTGCACATGTAATTAGAGATTAATTTATATAGTTTCTTTTTTTGGCTAAAAATATCTATGACAAGACCCCAAATAGCAAGCCTATCATGGATCAAATTAGATACAAACACATACTGTAAAATTAGCTTGCATCACATATCATAGCCCATAAAGTTGATCCGTAGGTGCTCCTCTTCTTACTGTTCGTCCAACTTAATAATGCGATTAATGTCACCTTGTTAGAGTGATGAGATAAATGTCTAAGATCGAGCATTCCCAGTGATTATTTTCTATAGTTCTATATAAAGCTTTTTTAATAAAATGTTTAAGCTTTTTTAGAAACTTTTTACAAAAAGCTTTACCTTCAATAAAAGAAAAATTATTTACATTTGTATAAACTTAACTTTATATGTGTTAATTGTTAGTCAATGAAGGTGTGAGTATCATTTATTTATGGATTATGCTAACGAATCCTTTAGGGTTTTCAATAAGAGAAAAATAGATACATTGATTAAATTTAAACTTTCATTGTTTACTTACAATTGCATTTAATAAACTTGAACTTTGCATTTAATACAATGAAAGTTTCTTTTTAAACAAAATGTTTTAAATGTGATGTTAGATTGTTGAGGAAACTTAAAATGTAATTACGACACCTATATATATTTATATATATATTCTATCTAAAGCGCATAGAACTTCCATCTATCTATGTTTCCCTTTATTTATTAATGTTTATTTTTAATCAACTACCTTCGCTGTTACTTTAAACTTTGATTTTTTATAAAAATATATTATTTCATGTTTTTTTTAGAACGGCTTGTTAGATGTTAGTGGTTCAGGTCTAGCAGTGACATCTAATTGGGCAGTATGCTAACCCGGGTGGGACTCGAACTTAAGACCTCCCCTATTCAAACATCTCCTTTCCAATGCCCCAAAAGGAAACCTTGATAGCCAATGGAGCTAGTCCAGTTATTTATATTGTTTCATATTAAAACTATGACTTTGAGTGAAAATGTTCATGCTAAAAGACAACCCAAATTTGATCTACAAACGAAAGACCAGGCCTCACCAAAAAACTTTAACCTCACTTATCAATGAAACTAAAAATTGGTATTACAAAAAGTTATAAACATATTGCGGAAAACTATATATATATATATGTATATAATGGAGATGAGTGTCTAAGATATTTTGACATGGAACTTAATTAGAAGCATGAAAGGAAAAATTTGCACAAGTTACATGTGTAGTTTATGTTTTCTACAATGTTTTGAAAACTTTCGTGATAATTTTATGTGTGCACGTGAGATTTTTATGACAACTGTATCCTAGTTATTCCTTACCAATAACTCAATAAAGTTTAATATTTATGGTTCAATGTATGAGACTATGAATTATGATTCATGTTTTGGCTATAACTTTTCAAGTATTACATGATCAAGAGGGAAACATCCTTTTTGAAAGGAAGAGGACAAGTGTTAACACCCTTTTCAAATATTTTCTTTATTCTTTTATATCATATTTTTAAATTTGCGATTATAATAATTTAAAATATTATTAAAAATCATTTTTATTAAAGAAGTATCAATTATTTTTGCATTTAAATATCATTAAATATTTATCTCTCAACATCAATATGCAAAATATTTACCGGCTGATGTGCGCGAGATTCATTTCATTTAATTGATCTAGTGAAAATAAAAGTAATGAGAAAAAAAAATGAGTTACAAATGAATTGAAAGAGAAGGTAAACAAGTAACCATAGCGACCTCCTATTTGTTACATTACTTTCATCTTCTTTTATAATTAAAAACATAAATTTTACAGCTGGCACGTTATTAATTATGATCAATGTGACTGCACCATTTTTAAGTAAATAATAATTCATTTTAAGTTTTATAATTTAAATATTATATTATAATTAGGAGCTGTATCGTGAATGAGGTGTATCATTGGAAAAGTTTTGCAATTAAGTATCAAACAACCCGTTTCTACTTGAATCAACATGAAGATGCAAATCCAATTGCAATTCGAGATGTTAAAGTTAAGGAGGAATCAACGTGGAATGAATTGCGTCGCTCCTGCAACTTGAGGAGTTGTGTTAGAGATAGGATCAGTATCAGTGTATATTTATTGTTACGTTGTTAGAAGTCGTCTCTTCAAATAAACAGAATGTTTTAATTATCAGATCCAAATATATTACCAGATTTATTTCATGGTTTTACAAACTGTTTTTTAAGCCAAAAAATATATTTATGAAAAGATCCCAGAGATCATTAAGGATCAAATCTGGATACAAAGGGATATCAAATTGCATTAGAGATCATATATCGACCCATTAAGTCGATCCTTAAATGCTCTGTTTCTAATGTTTGTGTATATAAGTCGGCAGGGATGGGGTTGAGCGTTAAACCATTAAGTTGATCCTCAATTATGTTTGGTTAAGCTATACAAAAATCTATCTTTTATAATGAAATATTTTGATACAATTTCGAAACTAAAATGGTGACAATTAAATAGTAACAACTACCAAGTGTACTCAAAATGTCAACTCTTTGCAGTTGTCAAAGTTATCTTAGTTGTAAATATAGCAGAGAACCAATGCAACGTAGCGACTTATTATTTCGCTTAGGCTTTGGTACACAAAATGTCTAACTCTTTTCAACTGTCATTTGAGGGAGGGTGTTACCAGATATTACTTTACTGATATATATTTATTATGTATGGTGTCATTTTGGTTAACTTATCATTTTATTTTGATAAACTGAAGTGCCAATTACAGTGATACATTTAGTTATTTACCTTGCTTTAATATTGTCGTAAACAAACAGTTAAAAACATTAAAGAATGAAGACATATTATGAACAGTGATAACTAAAAGGTAATTATGAGGAAATGGAAGTTGGGTGAAAAAATTATTCTTGGTAACTTCGTCGCATATTATTTTGTAGCGGCATTTGAGAGCATTGGCGGAGTTGGAGGTGTTGGGATATTTGTGTTGGTGTAAAGATTAAACAAGGAATTGAAGAAATGAAAACATACCCATCGTGTTAATTATACGTGTTAGGTTTATCTCAATTAAAAGTAACATTCAATTAAAGATAATTAAAATAAACTTAACTATATATTTAATATTTCAACCAAATAGGTAGAATTAAATTTAAGGTTTTCTAGAAAAAGTCAACCCGGAAATTTTTTTATTTTGGATTTAAACCAAAACAATAGAAAAAGAGAAAACCTTTTGCGACAACACTGTCGTCGCAAATGCCTAAGCGGGCGCACAATTTATTTTCTCGACAAAAAATCAAAATTAAAACCATTTGCGCCGACTTCATCATCACAATAGGCTCTTTATACTTTATATTTTAAAATAAATGAAAACCTTTTGCGATGAGAGCCTCATCGCAAAAGGGTAATGTACCTTAGTGATCAAATATCATCGCGACAGGTTTTAGCGACGACATGTCGCCGCAAAAGGATACTGTAATTTTGGCATGTTTTCTCTGTTTTGGCAAACTCAGGTTTTACCTTGTGTTTCGATTTTGAAGTTTTCCCATATTTATACCAAATTTTGCACTTTTCAAATTCAAAACACAAATACTTTCAAAATTAAATAATCATTTCGTATTTTCAATTGTTCCAACACATACAAATCGATCAAATGTTCAGAACACAATTACAGATGTGCACAAACCTCATCTTCGTCCTCATCTTCAACTTCATCCTCATCTTCATCTTCATCTTCTTGATCGTCTTCTTCTTCCAAAACGTCTGGATTGTTATGTAGTTGAAGCATAGAAGGCTGTGGAACCTGTATATTCACCTGTGTTAAGGCGGCATGTATAACGTAAATTCGCGTATAACGTTTTGGAAGTGGAAAGGAGACAACACGATGTCTTATTGTTAATTGATCGAGTCAGTTTTGGAACATGATAGATTTATCTTCATTAAAAGTTACACTCAATTAAAATAAACTTAACCGTATATTTTATTTAACAACCAAAATAGTATTATTTAATTTAAATTTTTCTAAATAATAAATATATATATATAGAGGAATCAGCGGCGACAGGGTCATCGCAAAAGCCAACCCGGGAAACTTTTAACTTTGGAGCCAAACGAAAAAATAAAAAATAAAAGAAAACCTTCTGCCATCGTCGCAAATGTCTAAGCGGAAAATTTTTTCCTTTTCGAAATGAAAAAAAAATTATATGCCGGTAGTCATTACCAAACTATTCTAAAATCACATTACGTCTCAAAGATTATAATGCATTACGCAAGGCTCAAATATTTAAACCACCATGTACCAATGGACTTTATCTTTTGTAGGTTTAGGGTTTATAAGTTATGCTTTTTGGCTTCGTAAGTTGTATACTTACACAAATTATATATGAATCTTTTCAAAAGGGTCATCGCTGCAGGCCGGTAGGTGTTGCTCAACTGTGACGACCTTTTGCAACGACAATACGGGCCCACAATTTATTTTTCTAACATTACATATTAAAGGTTTGGGATATATAAAAGGAATTCAAAGGAAGCTGGCTTTAGTTAAATTGCGATAACTTACTTGGAATTTCAATGCCCTCTTGAGTTGTGTTATAACTCCTTTTGCCGTTGGTCGTTTTTTTATATTACCATCTAAGCACTTGTAGACAACATTAAGAAATGTACTTAATGATTTTGGCGCAATTTCCTTTTTTATAGCTTTAAACACCATCTCATCTTGTTTTCCGTGTTCAAACTCGGGTTTAATGAGATTTTCGAGAATTTCATATATTGGTCTCCCACAAAGCATCTCGAATAAAACCATACCTAATGAATAAATATCACTTTCTCTTGTCAATAGACCAGTTCTAAAGTACAACGGGTCCACATAGTACATTGTGCCGCTAACACTAGTAGCAGTAGCCACTATATACTTTTCTATATAACTTATCACAGAAAGCCCAATATCACCAAGTTTTGCCTTCCAATCATCAAAAAGAAGGATGTTAGCTGGTTTAATGTCCCTATGTATCACCACCTCTTGTCCTTCATAACCTCCGTGAAGAAACTCTAGCCCGGTTGCAACATCGATGCTTATGTTAAGTCGGTTCCTCCATGTAACAGTAGCATCATCCAAATACCTATCAAGACTTCCCTTCGATGCATGTTCATAAACAATATTTTTTTCTTTGGTTTCATCGCTATAGCCTACAAGACCGATAATATTCTCATGCTTATAGTCGTAAAGAATTTGTAGCTCATTGTAATATTCTTTCTCCCCTTGACCATGACTTGTATCTAACTTTTTTGCAACAATAGAACAATGTCCATAACAATGTTCATGTGAAAGTTCTCCTCTGTATGCCCTCCCAAAACCCCCTTCTCCGACTTTATTGGCGGGACTAAAGTCTTTTGTTGCCAACTTAATGTCTTCAATTGACATTCTGAAGGTGTCTTTATGTTTTTCCTACGAATCATAAGACATCTAACTCGATAAATATATGCTGAGTATTGGACACTCAGTGTATGGAGTAGACATATAGGCAGACTTATATATTAGGCATATTAACATTACTCAAATGATAATAAATAATTTGAACTTTGTTTTTTTGTGTGGAAAACTATAAAGTAGAGATGAGAATATGGATAATAAATTGTTATATAAATTTCTAAATGGATTGCTGTAAAGTACTAGAATAAGAAATAATTTCTGAAATTAACAAATTTTATGATTTATAGGTGTTATGTTTTGTATTGCTAGAGGATTACGAGTCCAAGGGGTTAAATGTCAATAGTCAATACCTTAGGGTTATAAACTGTATAGTTGTTTAGGTAGCTATATACAAATTTCATTGTAATAATTGTGATTAATAAGATTGAGTATAATCAATTGGCTTGATTTTTTGGTGATATCAATTCTTAATTACTATAGTGTGAAGATTAATTTCAAGAATTGGTATCAAATCCTGGTTAGGCTTGGTAAGTGATTAAGAACAGGGAAGAATACTATACGATCAAGAATTGAAATTAGAAGATGGGAACGAAAAAGTTTGATCTTGAAAACGTCGATGGGAGAAACGATTTCGGTCTTTGACGAGTCAAGAGGCGAGCCTTACTTGTGCAACATGGAATCGTTGCTGCAATCGAAGGAGTAGAAAATCTTCTAAAAGGGTTATCAGATAAGGTGAAATCAGAGATAATGGAGAAGCTTCTGCAATTATTGTGTTTGGGAGATAGAGTTTAAGCGACTAAAGAAACTTTTGCAGCGGGTTTCTGGGCAACACTTGAAGGTTTGTATATGACTAAATCATTGGAAAATCATTTATATTTGAAGAAAAGATTGTATACTTTCCAAATGTATAGTGGCAAGAAATTAGAAGATCATGTAGATGAGACCTTCACATGGCATTCCTTGACCTAGAGAAAGCCTACGATCACATTCCACGTGAGTTGATCGGGGAGACTCTAAATGTTAAAGGAGTCTCATGGAGATACATTAGAGCTATTAGGGATACGTATGAAGGATCGAATACTTGCGTACGGAACCGAATGGGTAACACGGAGTATATTTGGGTGGAAGTCGGTTTACACAAGGGATTGACTCATAACGCTTTCCTTTTTGCCCTGCTTCTTGACGAGTTGTCATAGGAGATTCAGGAGAGCATCTTGGTGCATGACATTTGCCGACGATATTGTCTTACTATCGGAAACGACAAGTGGTCTAAATATCATGTTGGAGCAGTGGACGAAGGCCTTGGAAAACGCAAACCTATGGATTAGCTAACAGAAAATAATGGAAGAAGTACTTTGTGATTTTAATAGGAACGAGAGATTTCAGAAGGACAGAGAGGTAATTAGGGCCGGTCCAAGACAATTTGAGGCCCGGGGCGAGGCCCATCGACACTCCCCACCTATGTAAAAATGTTTCTACGAGCATTTCTAGATGCAAAGTCATTAATAACAGTTTCAAGATCAACGTTGTCCAACATTTCTTTTTCGATACATAACATGGCCAAACCGTTCAATCTTTCTTGTGACATTGATGATCTCAAATAGTTTTTTAATAATTTTAGTTTTGAAAAACTTCTTTCCGCTGATGCTACAGTTATAGGCACAGTTAGTAATATACGATATGCAATGAAAACATTTGGATAACAATATGCATCTTTAACAAACTCTAAAATTTCAATGGCTGACATTAACTTATTTGGCAAAGTCATTTGCAACACCTTTAATTCAGAAAAAAAATCATTTAAATCCACATCACACTTATTACTATGGGAAAAAGTTGTTGCAAAATTAGCACATTTTTTTTAAGCTCGGTATCATCTAGCGACTTCAAACTTTTTGAATAATATAAAAATCCAAATATATTTTCGAACTTTTTTAACTTTTTAAATCTTTTAGCCAAGGAAGATGATGCCATATCTACAACAATTAAAAAGTACTCAATTCTAAAAGACTCTTCAGCCGATTGTATTTCATTTTCATTATTAGTTTCATCAAATTGTTTTTTCCTAATAATACGACGTTTTAATGGGAAAGTAGGTTCTACATCCATTTCACATGCGATATCTTTAGCATTTGTCATACTAGATTCAAATCCTTCATTTCGATAATTTTTAAAATAACTCATCATACTTTCTAGATAAGTAATTGTAGCATATAAACACATAGATTTTGATTGTAACTTTTTACTAACCGCATTAATAATAAATAAAATATCATACCAAATAACCATACCAAGTAAAAATTCAAAATTTTCTATAGCACTAACCAAGCTTTCCGCTTCACTTTTTGATTTTGCATCATCACATGATTTACATAATTCTTTTAAAGCTAACCTTATTTGAGGAGCTTGGAACCTAATAGCTTTGACACTTTTTATTCTACTTTCCCAACGAGTATTGCATAATGACTTCACGGTTAAACTTGGAACTTTATCGACTAATATATTTCATCTTTTAGTAGAACTTGAAAATAATATATATATATATATATATACGTTGCAAAAGTCCAAAAAATGAGATCGCTTTAGCACATGAATGAGCCATATCACTAAGAGTAAGATTTAGACTATGACATGCACATGGCATGTACAATGCTCTTGGATTAATTTCACGCAATCTTTTTTGAACTCCTTGGTGTTTTCCTTTCATATTAGAGCCATTATCATAACCTTGACCCCTTACATCATCAATATTAAGGTCTAACATTTTAAGCGCATTTAACAATTCATTAAAAAGTCCCAAACCCGAGGTATCGTCTACTTTTAAAAATTCTAAAACGTATTCAAGAATGTTTATTTTGGTAGGATATATTTTCACACATCGAACAATTAAAGTCATTTGTTCTTGATGACTTATATCCAGGGTACAATCTAAAATAACAGAAAAATATTTTGATTCTTTAATATTCTTAATTATAGTACTTCTCATTGTGTTTGCTAAAATAGAAATTAATTCATTTTGAATTTTATAACCTAGATAGTGATGATGAATTTCTCGGTTTTCTATACGTCTAACGTGATCTTGCATTATAGTATCAAATTCTATCATCATTTCTATCAATCCCAAAAAATTACCATTATTATCTACATGAAGTTTCTCGTTAGACCCTCGAAAAGCTAGGTTATATTTAGATAAATATTTGACCGCGGCAATTATTCTTATTAAAACTTGTTTCCAACGTTCTTTCTCTTGTGTAACTAATTTTTGAAAATCTTTATCAATGGTTTTATCATTATTCAATTGTATCCGTAGTTCATTCCAAGAATTCATGCAAATAATATGTTGAATACTATTTTCATGTTCTTTAAGTCTCTCAAAAAGATGTTTCCAATCATTAAATCCATCATTTGCTAAAACAATTTTATAATTATTAGGTTTAAATAACTTACAACAAAAACAATAAACTTTATCTACTTGTTTAGAGTAAACTAACCATTTTCGATCACTTGTTTCACCATTACTTAATTTTCTAGTATAAGAAGAATAAGAAAATTGTCTAGAGTTATTATCTTTAGGAAACACCAAATTTAGTTCTCTTATTGGCCCATTTTCAACTAATATATCTCTTAGATTATTATCAAGTCTATCCCAATTTGTAGGATAATAAATATCAAAAGGAGGAACAAATTGATTCTCATTTGTTGCATTATCATTATCGTTTGTTGCATTCTCATTCGTTAAATTATCATTCTCATTTGTTATATTAACATTTGTTGAATTATTATGATTTGTTACATTAGCATTTTCATTTGTTACATTATCCACATTATCCAAAACACTAGATGAACATGTTTTTTTAACAAATTTATCTAAAGATCCTCTTTGAGATTGTTCTAATTGTTCTAATTTTTGTTTTCTTTTCCTTTTTTCGTTTCCACATAACTGTTTTCTAGGAAACATTGTACTATAATATAAATAAACGATAATAAAAGTTACAATGAAAGAAACGAAAGCACCTGATAGTTGATTGCGTTGTCAATGTCGATTCTTGAGTCTTGAACAATCAAACATTAAAGAGCTTAACAGCAAGTCAATACCTTTATATCTTAACCACTCACTGTACAAAAATACCATATCCAAAGAAACACCATGTCAATAGCACATTCAAAAACACAAGCTCTATGTTGCTATAAAATATCATAACACAATATAAATGTCCATAGCATATTCACTTTACATATAAGTGTAAACCTGCTCTCTGTAACAAATGAAATTTATTCAATAAACTATTAGGTACCTGCTACTTTCTTAGTTCCTTTTGACTTAAAACAAAATAAAGATAAAAAATTGGCACATATAATAACTAGTATATTCCCCCAATTTCACGATTAAAGCTCAAATAAGATAATCATGGGCTCATGGCAATGTGCAGTAAAGTTATTCAAGCAATTAGCCAATTATACACAAAAAATAAATTCATTAAAGAAGCTACAATACATAAACACTAATAAATGAGACAATCACAAAACAAAAAATGCACAAGTATTAAATTCAAAAGAAGATACTCATGGCTATGGATAGTATCTGTACAATTTCACAAGAAAACATATCACGATTTTTATATTATTGTAACCTACAACAAGAATTCTGACTTCTAAGTATAATTAAAACAAAAAAGAAAACCATAAATCAATTATATTCACACCTTACGTAGAATTGCAAAGTCGAAATCAAGAATCGTCTTCAAGGCTTTAATGAATCAGATTGCAATTTGCGAGAAGGATTAGAGGTCGATTATCAGAAATCAGATTCAACTTGAGAAAGAGAGGGAGAATTCAGAAATCAGAATAGCGTGCAAGTGTGAGATTCGGGTGTGAGATAAGGACCGATCTATAACGTCGATTAAGTTTCTGCACTTGTTATGTTGTTACTGGACTTGCATAACATGGAATACTAGTGGGCTCATAAGTCATATGCTAGATGGGCTCATAAGTCATATCTAATATATTTCTTGAAATTATTTGTAAAATTAGGCCTAGTCCAATATCATATACATAAAAAATTTGGGGCCCTCTCAAATATGAGGCCCGGGGCGGTTCCCCAGCCCGCCCTCCCTCAGGACCGGCCCCGGAGGTAATCGATATTGGTGACTAGTTATTTACCAAGTGATAAAGATAAACTTGTTTGATTTACATATTGATTTGATGTCTTTGATGCATAGCACAATATTCATAACATTTTTTAAAATAGGACAAGCTTTAAGCATATGAATTCCTCTCAAGTATAGGAAAAATTCTCTTCTTTACATTTAGTTAAATGATATAATAATACTATATATTAACATTAATTTAATTTAAAAAACAGTAACAAAATAAAGTAAATTAGAATAGATTTATTAGTTAATTAAAAGTAAAAAAAGCTAACATGAAAGATTAGAAAATTAGTGCCAACTTGTAAGACAGGGAAGTCGAACATGCGACGTAAGAAAAAGCGTGTGTGAGCGTAACCACCGAGGTAAGATACAAAAGTATATCTTATTTACCATAAATATATTATATATGTAAAATGACATTTTTCATAATGTTACACAATGACCCCTAATGAACAGTGTAAATCGAATAAAGTTACACAATCACCATTAATGAACAGTATAAAACGACAATTTTCAATCAAAAACGACACAAAGTCAACCACAAATGTATATAAGAATAATTAAGCAGATTTAAATTTTTTATTTATCATCAATAATTATTTTATTTATATAATTAGCAAGGAAATTTGCTTTGACTTCATGAAGTAAAGAACATTTCCCATTGGATCCTTATCTACAATTAAATTTGCGTTCTCTAATAGAGATAAAGGAGGAAAAATGCACTACAATAGTTTTTCTATATTTAGAGATTGAGATAGAGGAAGTAAGATTTTCTCTACAGAGGAACACATTTTATCCTCTAAAAACTTTAAACCATACTTAATAAACTTTTTATTCATGTTTACATGTTTTCTTATAGTTAATATTTGTTAGTAACTAATTAATTGATATTATTAACCTGCAATAATACAAATAAAAAGACAACATTCATTAATGATAAACATATTAAAACAATAAACTACAATTTAACGATTACAATTAGTTTGGACTACAATTACTAGATAAATAAAGGAAGCTAGACATAATTACTCTTACTAATTTAATCATAAATACTAGTAGTGTGGAAGATTATCATCATTTTCTCCTAAGTCGAAAAATTGACTTAAACCATTCGAGTTATCCTCAACTAGAGGTGTTTCTTGTTGAACTCTTTTCTCATTATTTTCGCTTGCTCAAGTCACCTCCAGCTCATTATAAAATTACAGTGAAGAATTGTGAAAATGAATATTACTTAGCTGATGGTATATATCCAAAATGGTCACCCCTTGTGCAAACCATTCGTGACCCCTAAGGCCTAAAAAAGAGATTATTTACGAAGATGCAAGAAGAATATAGGAAGGATGTTCCGAGGGCATTTAGAGTTATCTAATCTCAATTTGCAATAATCAAAGGGCCGTCGTGCTTTTGGAAAAAATCTACTCTACATTATATAATGTTGGCATGTATTATTATGCACAATATGATAATTGAAGATGAATGCGATCCCATAGTAACCATTAGAGAATGGGATGAAGAGCCAATATGTGAAGTTGAAATCATCCAAAATGAGAAAAATAGATTTTGCAAATTTCTTGCTCGATATAAGCAAATTAGAGATAAGGAGGCTCATTATGAATTGTGTAACGCATTAATAGAACATATATTGGAGTGATATAGTAACTCAAAAAATTAGATGTTAACACTTGTAAACAAAAAGATATGACATGTTTACGTGTTATAAGTTCCGTTTCAATATATTTGTTATGTATGTTAAATATATTTGTTACATATTTTTAATACTTTCAAATTTACTAAATATTATAAAAAAGTTTTCAATTATAAATGCTATTTACAACGAATTATTTGTTTTTAATGATTTAAAACGATATATAACATAATTAATTAAAGTGATTGTTAATTATAATTTAAGTTGGATAAATATTATAAAGGTAGAGTTTTAAAAGAGACGATTGAAGATGAGTTTTTTTTAGAGGATGAATACTTTGAAAGATTCCCTAGTTCCTCTATATTTAGAGATATAAATAAATGTATGGTTGGAGATGCCATATTGATTTTATTAATTAATAGGAAAACTCAGATACAGATGACTGCTTGATGAGAGCCTAAGGGCATCTCCAATGTTCCTCTATATTTAGAGATAGAGATAGAGGAAGTCAGATTTCCTTTATATATAGAGGAACACTATTCATCCTCTAAAAACTTTAAACCATATTTAATATATTTATTAGTCATGTTATATGTTTTCTTATAGTTAATATTGTTATTTGTTAACAACTAATTAATTAATATTATTAAATTAATATTGGTAATTGTTAATAACTAATTAATTAATATTGTTATTTGTTAACAACTAATTGATTAATATTATTAAATTAATATTGTTAATTGTTAATAACTAATTAATTAATATTATTCAATTAATATTGTTATTTGTTAACAACTAATTGATTAATATTATTAAATTAATATTGTTAATTGTTAATAACTAATTAATTAATATTATTAACTTAAATACATGCAACAATACAAATAAAAAGACAACATTCATTAATGATAAACATATTGAAATAATAAACTACAAGTTAACAAATGCAACTAGTTAGGACTACGATCGCTAGCTAAATAAAGGAAGCTATACATAATTACTCTTACTAATTTAATCATAAATACTAGTAGTTTGGAAGATTGTCATCATTTCCTCATAAGTTAAATATGTTTGTTATGTATGTTAAATATGTTTGTTACATATTTTTAATACTTTTAAATTTACTAAATATTATATGTATGTTTTCAATTATAAATGATATTTACAATGAACTATTTGGTATTTAACGATTTAAAATGGTATATAATAGAATTAAATAAAGTGGTTGTTAAGTATAAATTAAGTTGGATAAATATTATAGAGGTGGAGTTTTAGAGGAAATGGTTGGAGATGAGTTTAATTATAGGAGGAATATACTGAAAAGATTCTCTATTTCCTCTGTATATAGAGATAGAGATAGAGATATGATTGGAGATGGCCTAATAGTCTATTTTAAAATGATACCTTGCTATCAACATGAATGAGTGGGAGATAATGATACACCAACTACAAGCTGACTACACTATATAATCAAAGTCTACTACAAATATAATGATATAGAAAGATACATCGATTGAGGATCAGGGTAGGTGTCGGCAGATCGTGTAACTGTGGTGAGACTTCAGGTTACTCAGATGGAATCAACAGCGAAGAGTTGAATAAACAAAGTTACACAGCTCTTTACTTCCTTATTCTGGCGACAATAGCTACTTTCTTTGGGCAAAAAGTTGTGCGCAAGCGGATTATGAGACTAGAACGGGTGTAATTAATCATATTCGTCCTTGCCTTCACTGTATTAATTAGTGCTTTATTATTAGGTGAGTATATTATTAGATATATTTGTACGAAAAGTATTAATTTGAGTATTTAACCCCTGTATATGGTCCTCTGCTGTCAAAAAATAGTACATTTGGTCAATTTACTAGAAAGTTTCCATCTATGGCTATTAACAATGTTACTGATACGCTCACCAATATCTATTACTTTTTTAATTTTGAACAGGTGGAATTGGAATTTCAAACATGATTGTGAAAATTGAGGGACATGAATACATGGGATTCGAGAACTAATGCACGTACGAGGCCGAAAACTAGATAAAATATATCCTTGATGCTGTGAAAAGCTGTAAGTTGGCTTAATCCTGTTTTGATTCTAAGTATACTGTCAAGATTTAATTGCTCACTTTTCGCATAAGGAGAATGATCTTGGAGTTGGCTTCCAAGATTTGATGATAATTGTGACTTTTTTGTTAGATACTGCCTGTAATGAATCACAAACGCTTGTTTTGTTGAAATTGTTTTGATTGTGTGTAAAGATGTTCATTTGTCTGTAAAGAAGCGCGGTTTTAAGCTGCTTTCGAACTTGATAATAGAAATAAAACATAACGTTTGTGGGTTGTATCTTCATTTATATAAATCATTCTAGACTAAAAGCTTCGGCGGGTACTGAAAACTAACCGAACTAGTTTTATATCTAGATGACGTTCTTTCATAAAAGAATCAAACATGAGCTACTGCTTTCAGCTCCAACTAAGATTCAGTATCCCCAAATATTCCCCATCTACAATTATGATTTAGCATATGAGTTCCTAATGGTTTAGACCGAATTTTGATCACTCCATGACAAAATAAATTTGCTTTTGTAAATTATATTCATCTACTTCATATCTATATGCAAATCCTAAATTAACTTTAAATCTGTAGAAGGCAATCCACCTTGTGTGTGCTTTTACCGGTTTGTTTCTTCTCCAACGGAGAAGAGGTAAATCATGCGAACAACAGAACACATATGCGGTTGAAATTTGAACCCGCAAAGTTCTTAAGTTGAAATGTGCATCTCCCCTGTTCTTACTTCCATCACGATGACTATCGAAGTGTTGGTTTCCAAGATCTTATTTGTGAATATTTAGATATGGATTTTAATCTTGTCGTAACGTAAAGCAAAAAAGCCTTGTTCCACTTAAATTTCCGATCGCACTAGATTTTCCTAATATGCCGTCATGCTAAAACTTAAATGTATTCTCGTCACATTTTAAACCATATATGTGTATGTAATATACTACGAAACCAATTAATCACTATGTTGCGTTTCTCGGTACAGAGTAATGCTAAATATGTTTAATTATACATATCTATTTGATTTATATTATGACACATGATTTATTTATTGTATATCTCCTATCTTATTATGTCTTTACTACGTGTCCCGATCAAATTCTTAGTCATACTTCTGTACCCACAAATGAGCCGTACCAATCATGTTTCTCTTTTCTGTAAAATATTCTGTTACACGACAAAGTTATTTTTTAAAAGTTGCCATTAGTCATGTTTAAAACTTGGAATTCTTATTCAATGTCGTAGCAATTAGTAATTGTTAAGAATAATGTACAGATAAATACCAACAGTTTCTGCGTTTTTAGCCACGTTAGTGCGGTGAAAATACATATTTACTAATAAGGTGTTCTTTTAAAACTATTTATTACTAATAAAGTGTTATTTTAACATAAAGGTGTTTTTTTATTGCACTATTTTAACTGTTATTTGTAAAACTTGTATATTGTTTTTCAGAACCGCTAATCACCTGTTCATGTATATTATTTTATAGATATTGAAATATTATACTTATTGAGAAAAAAACAGTAAATAAAAACACTAAACATCTTTAACAAATTAATTGGTTATCAATACATTATTAAAATGAATAGACAAGATTCTATAGGTATAAATATTGTATTGTTTATATGTATTACATGTTGTAATGGTTTATTTCTTAAGTATCTACCTTAATTTTAATAAGTATACATACTAGCAGTAATTATTTTGTGTGTTTTAATGATAATATTGTTATAATATTGAATAAGTTAAAAAACTACTTCCCATTTATATAATTATTTAAAAAAACTTTACCGATCACTAGGTAGGTACTCGTCAACAATTGTTTAATATATTTATTGTTGAAGTATTTTACAAAAGATTATCGAGATTAAAGTCGAAAGTATTTAATAGGTTCAAATTCAGTTACATTTTTTTATATAATGCATTTTGGAATATATTGAACACATTTACTCTTCTATTTGAAAACATCTTATTACTAAATATTTTGAAAAAGAAAATTATATTAATAAATATTTATTTAACCACAACAAGGACAAACTTTTAGAGGGCAGGGTGTAACCCTAACCCCCCAAATTTATGAGCAAGTAACGTATATATACATTTGTTTAGGTAGAACGAAGAAAGCTTGATGACCAGCCGCCTGATGCGTATATTATAACTTTTCTTTCACTAAAACCCTTTATATTTTATAGGTGTCCAGTTTAACCCTTCTATTAAAGACAATAAAACTCATGCACTTCAAAGATTATACTCCCTGCGTTTCACAATATCCATTTAGAATGTGTCTGACACAGTTTCAAGTAAAATATAACTTTTTCACTTTGTGTGAGATAATGTAAGTAAAAGGTAAAATTATAAATTTGATTATCTATTTTTGAAAGTTTATGTTTATTTTGAAACAAACTAAAAAAATATAAGCATATATTTTGAGACTGAAAGAGTACTTCTTTCACCACAATATTATCTTACACTTTTAATATAATAAGAAACGATGTGATAAATATGTAGTATGTTGAATTAAATAAAAGCAAAATCAAACTGTTGTTTATTCTATACTTAAACTTTGATGACTTAATGACATTAAAGTTAGAACGTAATTGAATTGTAGTATGTTGAATTGCTTACTTCTTTGTTAGAGCACGATACTATCGAAATCAATAGGAAGGGGCTATGTTAAGTGTATTTTACGTGGGGGAATGATTTTGACCCCTCCATAAAATATGTTCAGGTTCTCCCGCTACACCACACCAACTTTGCTAAAAACTCAACAGTTGCCTATAAAACTATTTTTAAAGAAGAACATCACATTCGATAAGACTGTTGTTTCCTAATGTGTTACCGGCTGAAGCTAAATGGGAGTAGGCAGCGAGAAGAATATGATTCCCTTTGCAAAATCCATTTAGTTGTTTCTGCTGCTAAAGCGGATACATCTCAACCTTCAAAGAAATCCTCACAAGAAACATTTTAGTTCAAACATAAGACTCAAGATTTCGACTTCTATTTGAAAAGATATTGTTAATTAAATGGTTATCTAGCTAGCAATTCTCTTGAATAGTATTTCGACCCATGATGTAATTCAGTGTGGACGATCACCTGATTGACCGCAGTATGAATTTTGGAAAAGGAAAGAATTTCTCGAATTTTTTGAGTAGAAAAGTTCCGATAGATTTGGTAAGTCCGAGAGGTTGACACTTCTCCATTGCTTCCCAGACACTCTTGATGTCAATTGCGGTTACATACTCCTTAGGAACCAGGACATTCAAATGGTTGCAATTAACTTTAGGTAAATTGGGGTTTTTGATACGCCAAATTCGATATTTTTAACCACAATTATTAGTGCATTTTGGATTTAGGGAACATATTATTTCATTCTTTCTCAAAATAGTGTTTGTTTATCGCAGTTATTGTGTAAACAATTGAAAAATGTCAGGACATAATCGTCAAGGCAATCTATATGTTTACGTAATTATGTAAGTGCTTATCTATAATTTACTATACTAGTTAGGGTTTCTGAATATCTATTACCAGAAAACAAATTGATGTAGCTTATTTTGTTAATTATTTCGATTTTGTCTGTAATGAAATATATATGTATGTATCTATAATCTACTCTGCTAGTTAGGGTTTCTGAATAACTATCGTAAGCAAATTGATGTAGTTTATTGTGTTAATGATGTTGATGATTATTAGTTGTAATGAACTATATATGTATGTTTGTATTTATATCTATACTCTCTTTCAGATTGTAACTGAAGGATCATTGGATAGTGCTTCTTCTAGTAGTCAGAACATTAGTTCATCGGTTAGTGGAGAGTCTATTGTGAATGATGTGGCTTCTAGTGTGAAGAATATTAAGTTGGAAGATAATGATGGTTGTACTTCTAAGAAACAAATTGGGGGGAAATCTCAGGGAAAAGATGATGGTAGTAAAAAATTAGGTGATAAAGATAACGGTTCGAATAAAAGGCGATTTGATATCTGTCCAAAAAGGTTTAATCAAGTTGTTAAACTAAATGCTCCATTACATGTGCAGAACAAAGAAAAACGAAAGCAATCTAAATGGTAGAAAGGCAACATTATTTTGGGTCCTGGGAGGGTACTCATGAAGCGATATATCTCTATTGATGATCAGGTATTTTTTGTTTTGCTAGCCAAACAGTTTTTAATAGGTTTATGGTGGTTTATAGAAAATTAATGTTGATTATTTTGCATAATTTGGTTTGCAGATTAGTATTGTAAAAATTTGCAGGGATCTTGGTGTTAGTGATGGACGTTTTTACCAACCCGGTTATCGTGATGGAACTAAATTACATTTGTAGATGATGTGTCTCGGTAAGAATTGGGATCCTGAGAGTAAATTGTACAGTGATAGGAGACAGATTGATAACGCTAAACCTACTGGGATCCCTGAAGTGTTTCATGATATGGTGAAAAAAGCAATACAAGACTAGAATGCCCATATTGAGCACTCATTCCCTCAATGTTACCAGATCTCTGCATTGTTAACTTTTATTCAAAAAGTGGCAAGCTTGGTCTCTATCAGGTTTGTTATTTTTACTAGACTACAAACTTAGTAATTATTAACCTTTTTTTAACATTTTGAGTTTAGGTTAGCTGCAGTGATCCTGTAATTTATTTGGGTTTATAGGATATATTAACTGGGTGTGGGAGATAAGTGGGGATGGTGACTTATAGAGGGCATGGGGGTAGACAATCTCGGCCATCGTTTTATGTGATCTATGGCCCGGATTCACTTGCATTATAAGTACATTGCATCATAACAACACTGCATGTTATATGCATTATAAGTACATTGCATCATAGCAATACTGCATTTTACCCTTACCAATTTGATTGTATCATAACAACACTGCATTTTACCCCTACAAATTTGACACATGGTGTGAGGTGATTGGTCTAATCTTTGCCCTCTCTTACCTCAAAACCTCCCTGCCCCTCAGAACCGGACCCTTAAGCGGGTGGTTTTCATTGCATTTTTTTAGTATAGTAATTTGATCTGGTTATTGCGTTTTCATATATCAAATAATCACCCACTTATTTGGAAATTGACCATAATAATCTATGGGTGAATAGTTAGTTAGAGTAACTCCAATAATGGACTAATGGAGTATGTTTTTTTAATTTTTTAAACACGTTCAAATAGTTGATGATCTGATTATTTTAAAACTTTAAATAGTAGATTACACCCGCACTACAAGAAAAATGAGAAAAAAAGACGGGGGACTTTTAGCGACGATAAAAATTGTCGCTAAAACCCACTAAATGACAAAATTTTGACCATGTTAACAAGGACCGGTCAAACTTTTGAGTAAACCTTTTAGCGACGATTTTATCGTCGCTAAAGGTATTCTTATTAATTTTCCTTTTTAATTTTTGGATCTTAAATATTACGTTTTCCCGCCCGACTTTTAGCGACGATTTTATCGTCCCTAAAGGTATTTTTATTAATTTTCCTTTTCAAATTTTGGCTCTAAAGTAGTTCATTTTCCCGCCCAACTTTTAGCAACGATTTTATCGTCCCTAAAGGTATGTACAATACGACATATAAACTTTAAAATGATAAATTATGTAATTATAAAAGTAGTTGGGTTGTTTAGTGTTTATCGTTGAGGGTTTATCGTTTAGGGTTTGAGGTTTCTGATGACGTCATTTTGATTAACAATACATGATATAAACTTTTAAATGATAAATAATGTAATTATTATAGTGGTTGGGTTGTTTAGGGTTCATCATTGAGGGTTTATCATTTAGGGTTTAGGGATTAGCGTTTAGGGTTTAGGTTTAATATTATGTCATTTTGAATAACAATATAAAATATAAACTTTTAAATGATAAATTATTTAATTACTAAAGTAGTTGAGTTGTTTAAGGTTTATCGTTGAGGGTTTATGGTTTACGGTTGAGGGGTTATCGTCTAGCGTTTAGGTCTATGCTGACGTCGTTTTGATTAACAATATACTTTTACATAATTTAATTAAATGATAATTTAGTTGAGCTATGTTAGAACAATTTAATAAAAAAAGTTTAGCTAATAATTAAATAAGTTTATGTGTTTAGTATTTATAAAATTTTAAATTAATTAAATTAAAACTTAATGGCTTTAGGGACGATTTTACGGTTTTAGGGATGATTTAAAAAAAAGTTAAACATCCCTCCACGAATTTAAGGAAACATATGATACAGTTGATGGGTCTATTGTGTTTATCTACATTTTAAAATTACTTCTTTGAAACAGAACGGTTCTTCAATTTTTGATTATTATCACAAGTTAAACTCTTTATGGAAAACATATGATGCATAGTCAAACTTCACAATGTACTTGTGCTGCTTCTGTAGTGTTTTCTGAACATAATAAAGTCTTAAAGCTTATGTAAGGGACCTGTTCTTGATGTGAAATCTGCTTATGCTATTATCTCTAGGGAAGAGTCACATAGGGGTGTACACATAATTGATAATAATAATAATAAAGGACATGCATCTGCTTTTGTTGCTCAAACTAATAGAAATAATAGCTATAATAATACTAAAGTGTACAAAATGTAACAAGATAGGACATACTATTGACATGTGTTTTGAATTAGTGGGTTATCCACCTGAATATAGGAAACCATTTAATCCAAATGGTTCAAAAAATTTCCCTTTAAATGAATCTACTTCTTTAAATTCCGATTCTTCTTTTTCTAGTGCTACAACTTCTTTGTCTTTGGCAAGTGAGCAGATGAATAAGCTTATGAGTTTTTAAAGTGATAAACCTACTACTCAAGGTGATGTGCAAGCCAATATGGCAGGTACCATTTATAATAACAATTGTTTTTTTAATTCTAATTTTAAATTTTTTTTCAATATTGATTGTAAAATAAATCATAATTTGGGTTGGATTATTGACTCTTGTGCTAATCATCACATGACTGTGTCACATAAAATCTTTATGATGTTGATATTTCAAGTTTAAATCTTAAAGTTTGTCATCCAAATAGAACAGAAGCTAAAATCAGAAAACTTGAACATTTAAAATTAACTAATAAAGTTAAATTGTTTGACGTGTTTTGTTCCTGGTTATTGTGTTAGTCTCTTATCTGTTAATAAACTTACCAAGGATAGTAAGTTTTATGTTCTTTTTGATGAGTATAAATGTTATATCCAGAATTTTATGTCAAGAACCACCCAGGGGACTAGTAGTGTCAATAGTGGTCTATATGTGTTTGATTTTAACCAAGGTGAATTTGATAATTGTTATAATTCTGTGATTTCTTGTGAGTCTGCTTTGCTATGGTACAACAGACTTGGACACCCATCAAGTCCAGTTCTACATGTGTTAAAAGATAAATTAAAATTAGGTAACAGATGTTCCATGTGAAATTTGTTATAAAGCAAAGCAAAGCAAGAAAGGGATCACATGTGAAATTTGTTATAAAGCAAAGCAAGCAAGGGATCCCTTTCCTTTAAGTGAACATAAAAGTAAATCTTTGGGTGATTTAATCCATCTGGATTTGTGGGGTCCATATAGGGTTACCAATAGAGAAGGGTTTATGTAACATCCTAAATTTCATATTAGAATGATATTTAATGTTTAGTGTTTAATTATGTAAATGGAAGATTGTGTACTTGTAAAAGTTTAGGATTCTTGAGCAACCCACTCATTTCGCAGCCCTATAACTTGTAATCTTTAAGGATTTAGACCAAATGTTAAACCTAAGAGTTGTAGTACATGTCTCAAGCTTTTCAGGGATATAAGGTTCATCCAAAAGGGATGTCGTATGAGAGAGTTATGGTGGCTTGAAGTTGAATGCAACTTCATTTTGAGTTCTGTCAAAATATTGACCCTAATATCGTGTGCAGACCCCTCTGTTTGTAGCCCTATAACTCATGATCCGTTGCGATTCAGAACAAAAGTAAAACATGAAAGATGTAGTCCCTGCTCCAAGGTTTTCAGGGATATAAGATTCGTCCAAAACGGAGGTCATATGAAGAAGTTATAGTGGTTTAAAGTTTGCTACATAGTCATTTTTAGTGCAGCCCAATATATTGACTAAGTTGACCTGGGTTGACCATGTTTGACCACGAATATAAAAGCCAAACACTCACTTTCTTTTCATTTTTTCATCCCAAAACTCCATCTAGAGCTTAAGTGTGTGTGTTCTTGGTGGATTTATTGTGTGAAGTCAAATTTCTAGGGAAATCAAAAGCAAAACAAAGGGTTTTTGCTATCCAATCCAAAAATTCAAGGTAATAGCTCATATCCACTCTTTCTATGGTTGAATTTTCTGATTTTGAACACCTTCATAAACCCTAATTTCAGCAAGAAGCTTGCATGTGTGAATTAAAGATTTATGATAGTAAATTGAGCATGTTTAAGCACAGATTAACAACATTTCATCCTTGTACGAGAAAATTCATATCAAATCAACAAAAATTCGTATAGGGATGAATTCAGTGGCATATGAAAGATATGTATGTCTATTATGTTTTGTATTTAGACATAGTAAGCCAATTTCAACCTTAGGATGGATAAAAATGCAATTTTCTGCTGTTATACTTCATTTGGACAGCATGTAGCTGTTGTAGTAGAATATTCATAGAAAATTGAGAAAAAATCCTAAAAATATGAATCAGTAGGCCCTGGAAAGGTAAGAGAAATACCTATAATTCGTATTTAGAAATGAATTGATGAGTTTAAGTCTAAGAAGGGTAAAACAGCGCTGCAAGTCAAAGCTGTACATAAGCCTAACAAGGCATAGAAGTTGAGACCATTGTGAATTCATAGTCTTAGTACCTTGCTTAATGTGAATGAATGGAATCCATTTCTATAGGTATCGAAGGAGCGAAGGAGCAAGTAAAGAGAGTATATTGTGAAAACTTAGTTAGACCTCTCTGACTAATTAAGGTGAGTACATGTGGATTTTCAAATGGGTACATAGCAAAACAAGGTTTTCTATTGTAGTCGTATGTTTATATCAACCTATGATATCATTGAAAGTTATTTGATCTAATATTTTGAATGGTTTTATGTGCATTGCTATGAGTTATTGTTATGAAAGTACATAGCATGCTAGTTGAGTTCGATTGATTTTGTTAAATTGTTTATTGATTGAGATTTGATTTTTATGACATGAATGCATTCATTGTTTTCTTTGTCCGGACTAGTTAACCCATAAATGGGGAAGACCATGAGACTCTACTGGGATGGTACCTCCCTGCGCAAGGTAGATGTCTATAGATATGTTAACCCGGAAACGGGAGAGACCATGACCTTGATAGGATTGGAGGCATTCCAACTATCTTGGCAGCTTACCTAAGTTAACCCGGAAACGGGGAAGTTTACTACTGGGAGGCCCGTAGATGTTTTACCTAAGTTAACCCGGAAACGGGGAAGTTTACTACGGGGATGCCCGTAGATGTTTTACCTAAGTTAACCCGGAAACGGGAAGTTTTCCTACGGAGAGGTCCGTAGTTTTATGTTTATGAGAATGAGATTGTTTTTATGAAAGTTTCAGTTTATATGTTTCTTATAAAGTATTTTCAGAAATTTTATATCTTGTTGGGTCTAAACCCATGTACCTCACGAGGCTTTATGTCTTACGTATTGTTTGTTTCAAAATTGCTATGTACTCAGGATCTGGAGCCGAGGAATAGAAGTGTAGAGATTAGTTGAAGACTTTTGGAGACTAGTATTGACTTAGCTTTTATAATAAATTCTCTCTTAACTATGGTTGTGATGTTGATTGGTAACACCCAAGAAATTGTAAACTTTGATTAAACTTATGTTTTGTGATTTTTGTTAAACCATATTTTGATGCATGACTATATGTCATGAAATTTATGTCAACCATAGTTTAAAAATAATAAATAAATAAATAAATAAAATGCATTTAAAGAATTGGGGTGTTACAGTTTAGATTCTTTTTAACTATTGTTGATGACTTTACCAGAGTTGTGTAGGTGTATCTTCTAAAATCAAAAGAAGAGGTTTTTGAAAATGTGACTTATTTTGTGAAACTAATTTGAAAATCAATTTAGTAAAAAAGTCAAAATTATTAGAAGTGATAATGGCACTGAATTTTTGAATAAACAGATGCATGATTTTGTTTCCAAAGTAGGTATAATACACCTAACTTCTATTGCGTACACTCCACAGCATAATGGAATAGTTGAAAGGAAACCTAGACACCTTTTAAATTTTGCAAGGTCTCTTATGTTTCAGGCGGGCATTCCTTTATATATGTGACTGAATGTATTTTAACAGCCACTTATTTGATTAATAACACTCCATCAAAGGTGTTAGCAGGCAAATCTCATATGAAAAAGTACATGGTTTTGAACCTTCTCTCTCACATTTTAGAAACTTTGGATGTTTAACTTTTGCTAAGGTTTTAAATGAACTTAATAAATTTGCTTCTAGGTCTGAAAAGTGTGTTTTACATGGTTTTTCAAATGTTAAAAAAGGTTATAAGTTTTGGAGTCTTGAAAGGAAAACTATACTATATTCTAGAGATGTTAAATTTTTTGAAGATGTTTATCCTTTTAAAACTTTTAAATTCTAAACCGTCTGGTTCTAACTCAGAACAAGCTAATCAGTTGAATTTCTTTGATCTTCTTTATAATGATAAATCATACCAAAGTTTCTGAAAATCCCAATGATGAAGGGAGAGGTCTCACAAATGATGATGCCTTGATTGCAGACCCATCTGGTAGTGATTTTACTGTTGGAAGAGGCAATCTTGGTGACTTCACTGTTGATGAAAGTCCGTTGAATGACATCCCTGAGGGTAATAATTCACAATCAAGTACATTAATAATGATGAGCTTACTGACATCAAAACTTCTGAAAGAGTTTCTAAAATGCCCAAAAGTTTAGTGACTATATAGTTGAGGGCAAAGTAAGATATGGCATGGAAGAAGTTGTGAATTATTCTAAATTGAGTCAAATTAATTACTGTTTTACTACTGCTCTTAACTAAAAGTATTGAGCCAAAAAATTATTATCAAGCATCCGAAGATTCTAATTGGATTAGTGCAATAAATGATGAAATGAAGCGATTGCATAGGAATAACACATGGGTTTCAACTAGGGATGAGCATGGTACGGAACCAGTACCGAACCGGTTGGTACCACTTTTCTTTTTAACCCGAACGTGAGTGCCAAATATCTTACCAATTAAAGTGGTTCGGTACCGGAACGGTAAAAGCGGTACTATACCCTGTTTGGTACCGAAAATATAATAAAAAAATAACTAATACATATCTAAGTAAACTCTTGTGGACGTATCTTATATTCGATAAAAATCAAAGGCAATAAATATCAATGTATCTCAGATAAATAAAAATTCATCATTTAACATAGAAGAACAATGACAAAGAAAAATGTATACATACAAAAAGTTGTTTTGTACTATGTTACATGATTTTGTAATGACACATAGTCACGGGCTTTAGCTATATATTAATAAGCAATGCGCTTGGATTCGATTTAACTAGGGTGCCATAAAATTCCAATTGTATTCATACGTGATAGTCAACTTCAATTTTAATTAATCGCCAAAAATATCATTTTGTAGTTCATATACAACTAATATGATTACGGAAATAATGTTTTAGTTACTAATTTTTTTTCCGAATAAATCTTATGAAACCCATAGGATGTAGATGGATATATAAGATTAAATATAAATCTACATGAGAGATAGAAAGATACAAAGCAAGATTAGTGGCTAAGGGTTACAGTCGAAAGAAAGGAATTGATTATGAAGAAACTTCCTCTCATGTGGTCAAAATGATCACTATTAGATGTTTAATTACTTTGGCAGTTCAAAATAATTAAAAATTGTTTCAATTAGATATCAATAATGCTTTTTTATATAGTGACTTGTATGAAGAAGTATATATGGAATTCCCTCGAGGTTATTTTCCTGAAAAAGAATCTAAGGTTTGTAAGCTTGTTAAATCACTATATGGTCTCAAACAAGCACCAAGACAATGGAAAGAAAAATTAACTTTGGCCTTAAAAGAGAATGGTTGTGTACAAAGCTTGTCTGACTACTCCTTGTTTGTTAAAAGTGTTGGGTCACTGTTTGTTGCCCTTCTTGTTTATGTTTATGATATTGTAATTACTAGTAATGATGAGGTTGAGATTGATAAGTTTAAAAGATTTCTTAAAACAAAGTTTTTAATCAAAGATCTTGGGGGACTTAAATACTTTCTTGGTATTGAAGTTTTGAAAACTAAAGATGGCATTTGTCTTTCTCAAAGAAAGTATTGCATTGAATTACTTGATGAGTTTGGATTAGTAGGAAGTAAACCAGTATCTACTCCTTTAGAATCAAATTTAGTCATTTCTTCAGTAGCTTTAGAAAAAGATCATGTTCTTACCAATATAACAAAATATCAAAAGTTAATAGGAAAACTTATTTATCTTACTGTTACTAGACCAACTATACCTTTCTCAATGCAGTATTTAAGTCAGTTTATGCATTCAACAGTGCAATCTCATCTCAAGATTGCACTAACAATGCTGAGATACTTAAAGAGGTCTCCAGGTAAAGATGTACTTATATCAAAGTATGATACTCTGTCTTTATCTGCCTTTTTGGATGCTGATTGGGGTAAGTGCATTACTTCCAGGAAATTTGTAACAGGTATTGCAGTTTTCTTTTGTGATTCTTTGATATCTTGGAAGAGAAAAAAGCAAGCTACTATATCTAGATCCTCTACTGAGTCTGAATACAGAGCTATGGCTTCTGTTACTTGTGAGATATTATGGATCTTGAACATTTTAAATGATTTGGGAGTAAAGAACTTGTTACCTGTGAAGTTACACTGTGATAATAGGTTTGCAATTCAAATCGCAGCCAATCCAGTGTTTCATGAAAGGTCAAAATACTTTGAGATAGATTTACATCTGGTAAGAGAAAAATGTGCAACAGGTGCTATTAAATCATTTCTGTTGATTCTGAGAACCAAGTTGCAGACATTTTACAGGTCTAGGAATAACTTAACATGATTTTTTGTGTAGTAAGTTAAAGTTATTGGATTTGTTTCAAGCTTAGTTTGAGGGGGAATATTAAAATATTTATCAATCCTAAGCCTTAAACTTGTTGTTTGAAAGTTTACTTATTTATGTTTGAGTATATGCGGCTATGGTGTGATCAAGAATTTCTGGGAAGTTGATTGGAAGTCTAATAAAAGATACTTGAAGGACCAGATGTGCATACATGTGTAAGCTAGAGGTGAAGTGTTAGAGATAAGAAGAAAAGAAGGTGGTATTGTGTACAAGTCAAAAAGGAAGAAAATTATATAAATTATATTAGAGTTAATATAATTAATATATGTCATAATATCATAAAAAAAATATTTGCTCTCTCTCTCTTTCGTTTTCTGTACCTCATCATTTGAGATTTCATATTGTATTTTGTATCACCATCTTGGTGGCTATGTTTGATATTCTGTCTATCTTTCACAATCATACTTGTGTAATCGTTCTGTATATTCTGGTGAGGAGAGTTGTTCTTGAGTTCTTGTATTGCGGACATTATATTCTTTATTTGGAAGAGTTTCTATGAATCTGGGTTCACAGTTCTTGATTATGTATTGTTTCTATAATTCTGACACATAGTCAAATAGTATAATATGTTAATTGTAATTTAGCTAAAAGTTTAGTCTAACAGAATTATGATAGGATTTCTTTATTCTTATCATAGTAGGATTAGGATTTCTTAATTGAAGATTTTCATACGGGAATTGGTGTCCTCAAGAAGGATGCGGGATCGAGTTCGTGTTCACATCTTAAGAGTTATGACGGAGGAAACTTACTCATGGCAGTGAGTGGAGAGATACCAAAGGAGTAGGTTATGGATGATCATTCTACATGACACCTAGTTGGGAAGTCATGTATGATTTCAAGGAGTTCGATGGTGGAGCAGTGTTACTAGGAGACGATAGTGGATGTTGAAGATGGTTCAAGCTATGTCCTTGAGGATGTGCTTTACATTCCGAAGATGAGGAGTAGATTGATATATTTGGGTACGTTGGAGAAAATGGGACATACTGTGGAGATGAAAGATTGTAGGGTAAAGGTGAAGAAGGGTTCTATTGCGGTTTTGTATGGAATAAAGATAAAGAGTTGTGTATCCTCATTAGATGGGTATGTGGAGGAAGTCATCACGAAGCTAAGGAAGGTTTATGAAAGTAGTGATGAGGGAAAAAGTTAGGTTCCTTAAAAAATGAATCTTGGGTTTGTGGCTAAACCAATGCGGTTTAGGTATCAAAGTTTAGTGCCAAGGGAGCACGCAAGTAAAAATGTAATAAGAAGGTTTAAATCAATGATACCAAGGGTTTGCTAGAGAAGGTTTTTGACATGGAGGGTCTCGTAAACAAGGTCCTTGGTATGGTGATTGTCAAGAATAAGGGTAGTCAACCCTGAGGGGGTCTCATTCATGGTATGTGTAGGGAATTCTAGGATATTAGAGTCTAGGTTCCCGTAGGTTCGGATCTACGAGGTCATCTTGTATATTATCGAGTGCAGAATCCTCAAATATACACAAACGATAACAAACGAGTAATACAAATGTGTAAAGATCACTTTTACTGAACGTAAACAAGTATTACATTTAAACAAGATACAAACTCTCTCTTTTAGCTTTATACGAACTTGTACTAAGCTTCTAAAACTGAGTTCGAACTTACAACTCCAAAAAAACCTCCTTTCTAAAACTATCGGACTTGTGTATATATAGGCACCTAAGTTCGTACGAACTTAGGCAGCTTCTAAGTTTGTACGAACCTTTAAGTTCGTATGAACCTACAAAATACACATACAAAACTAAAGTTAACGATTACAATGATTAACAAAATGACTTCTAAAACTAACTATTACAAACTAGAAGCTGTTGTCACATAATATGCACCAACAGACTCCCCCTTGATAATAGCTCTAGTTTCGAATCACCAACAGACTCCCCCTTAACAATAACTCTAGTTTCACCCGAGATGTTGTCACCCGAGTTGTCTTCGATCTTGATTCTGTTAATCTCTTTTGTCTTCATGCATACAACACATTTTCCACAAAGTTTTCACTACCCTCTGACATCTTCAATCTTCATGTCTCTAACTATCTCTGTAGCATCATGAATCTTCAACCGATTATGTCATACACTCTCAACAACTCTTGTAGCTTCCGGCTTACCCTTGGGAATTTCATCTTTTTCAGATCTTAACTCCTCTAGGTCTATCACTACGGTATACTCTAAGTCAGACTTATCACTATTAAACTCGTCAGCTCAATGGTATCTGTCTCTGTTAGATTGACTAGACTCCCCCTTAACATGTTCAAGCTTACCAAGTCTTCCAATTGAGAGTTAGGTAGCTCAAATTGGTCTACTGCTAGGCAGCTCACCATCAATTAGTCTACTGCTAGGCAGCCCTCCAACATTCGGTCAGTGGGATCATCGTCTCCATCTCTGTTTCTTTCTCAACGCATCCTCTTTACAACCAGTCTTCTCCACCTGCTAGGCTTCTCCCCTTGAGCTGCCGCGCTCTTCAACAAGGGATTGATCTCCGCCTAAGCTATGGTGAAATAGTTGTAATAGGTGCGGTTGGAAATGTTGTTGTAATGGTGGGTGTGGTGATGGTTGTGGATTGGGCAGTCGCTCACTAATGACAACCCCACTAGATCGTCTTCCTTTTGGACCCTCTAGTTAGTATCATTACCAGAATCAGCAACATCATCTTGCAATTTATAATCATCGTCTTCATTTAACTTATATTTGCCTTTATTCTTAGTAAAACAAGACCCTAAGTGAGATCCAAGTTTTATTAGATCTAGATTCATCCAACTGTGGAATATCATCTTCATCATCACTTTCATCAACACTCTCGGTCTATTTACACGCAAACCCCAATATCCTCCTCGAATTTAGATCTTCTAGCTTCAATGCTTTGTCATACCTAGGCTTTGAACAAATCGGATTCGTCTTGATTATCCAATCGTAGAGTTAAACAATCAAAAGTAATTATCTCCCCATTTAGTGATAACTTAAATTTGTACAAATTATAATGAAAAATAACTAAAAATAAACAAACAAATATGAAATTATTCATACTAAATAGCACATTCTTTTTGTGAGAGTCACTGTTACGAAGATCATATTAGCCATGATGTAGACTATACACAGTAGGAATTATTGTATTCCTTGGTTATTATGTAACCAACTATAGTTCAAGACAATTATTGTTGTCCATTTAAGCAGTCAACACTTAGAATTTTCAACTACAATGTCAGTTATTGTTCACGATTATCTATGTATCTCACATTTGATATACCCTTAGAATCAGGAAAGTCCAGAATTCCATGTATCGGATGTTTTAACTTTATGTCATCTTTAAAGTCAAGTCCTTTTACATTCTTTGAGCAATGTACTTTGGTACATTTTAGCTTGGACAAGACTAGGGTTAGAGGCAAACAAATCTAAAATCAAACCAGAGGTGCAAGTCTGTCCTTTCGTACAACAAAGCGACATAATTTGACTAGAGACCCCGCAAACGGTATTCTTATTTCTTATTCGAGTTTGCTCTATTTTTAGGATATACTGACTGAGTCTAGGTCAGCATGTTTCAAGATGTAGCAGAAGAAACAGTCAGTGAACCCCCAGATGAATGAACTTATATTAATCCGAAAACATGTATTCAGGTACAATCTATCTCCTAACAATTAAGACTTAAGTCGTACATCAAAATAGAGATTGCGCAGAAAAATCGTATTGTTTAATGTTTATTAGGTACTTGAAAACCGTTATTTCGTATGCATACCGATACATCGTATGATGAAGCTATTAGTTACGTTTATATTTAAGTTACTTTTTACTGTGTATGTACTACATCTTAAAAGCCACACATATAATAATGTTCTAGGCATGAGTAATGTTTTCGTCATTTCTTCGCGTCATTACAGTGACACTCATATTTTTATAGTTTTTCAAATTGACTAAGAAAACTAAAAAATAAAGATAGATAAAAGTTCTGAAGGAAGATATGTTACCCATGATTTGTTATTCCAGCGATGTGGACTAACAACTAAAAACTGGATTTAGTTAAACTTGTAGCCTTTGAAGTCTGTGTTCCTACACACTAGATAAAAATCATTAGTTATTAAGGGGGACCCAAGCCACCACGGACTTGGGTCTACTATTCTCATCAACAAATGTAAATTCCTTCAGATATCCATCTCGTCTTTCAGGTGACTTAGATACTCTGGAGTTCTCACTTGTTGGGGAATGGGAGGAGCTACCACTAGACCTTCTATCCGAAGACTTTTGGAAAAGTCTCTGATTGACTGGCCTTTGGTTTGAAGAATATCTAACACTAGATTTATAGTTATTATTCGAATTATAAAAATTCTTATTACTACTACTCTGGTTAGAAAAACTTTTGTTGGGGATGTTAAAACATTTTGAAGGTTTCGACCAAATTGATTCTCCATTTGAGCTTCCTATTTCAGAAGAAGTGCTCCTTGGACTATCATTTGTCGAAACTCTTGATTTCTTATATGAACACACACTTGCTACATGTCCTTTTTGATGGCACGTGAAACACGAACGCTTCTCCCAGGTTTTCTTTTGAGCCTTGAGATTCGTTTGATGTTCTAATTCTGTTTGTTTACCTTTTTCATTTTTATATTAACATCTTCTATTTTAGGTATATCAAATTCAATTTTAGTTTTTGACTCCTCATTGTTCCCTGACTCAACTATCTCTGACTTGGTCGATTCGGTGATGTCTACCACCTAAGAGATTGTTGGTCGTGTAGTAGAGTCAGCTTCTTGTACATTTAATAGACTATCTAAGGTTTCAACTGAAAATGTTTTTAGTTCAATTTCCTATTAACTTCAACAATTCTAACCTTAGTGTCTGCTAGTTGTTTTTCTTTATTTGAAGACTCTTTAGTTAAATCCAAAACATGTTCACGAGCTAAGTCAATTATTTGACTGTTCTCGTTGACTTGATCTTTTAGAGTGATTAAATCTTTTGCATCAGATTTAGCTTTATTAATTAACTTAGAGTTTCTCGGTTTTAAAATTGTGTTTTCTTCTTTTAAAGAATTTAGCTGAGCCGTCATCATATTAGATGATTCAATCAAATTCTCAGCCTGCTCCGCAAAGTTAGTACATAAAACACAAGCATTAACTACATAGTCTAAGTTTAGAATAACTTTATGCTTCTGAGCATCCATGTTAGCCATATATGCAATGAAGTCCTTTGTACTCATAGTATCAGTAGACTCCAGCCTTATAACCCTGGTCTTTGAAGCAGGTAACTCTCTCTCAGTCTTCTTCTTACTAGTATCCTTTTGATCTGCCTCATTAATTGTGGTCACGAATTCATGAGGCTCTTCAAAAGGTGTACTCCAATCATATGAATCGTCCTGTGTTTGAGTAACCAAGGCTCTGGAATGTGTACTATTCCCTGAGTATTGATCACTATTAGACGTCCCTTGATATGAGTCAGCCCTACTCTCTTTGATCTGTTTACTACCGTCGAATCTTTTCTCCAAAGCTAACCATAACTCTCTAAAAAGCTGGTAACGTTTGAAAGGTATACTTAATTTCTTCAGGAAGACACTTGATGATAGAAGACAACACCTTGTTCTCTGCAGCATACATCTTTTTGTCTGCCTCCTTCATCATTGAATACGGATAAAACATACGTTTCCCTTCGAATTCATAAGAAGGTGTATCATACCCTTCATTGATATAGATCTACATATTGATGTCATTGAATTTTACAAATGGTTCAAATCTATCTTTCCACCCGAAGTAATCTTCAGGTAAAAGCTTTGGCGGTGAAGTAGCTTTACCCACTTCATGATCTATTTGTATCAGCTTGTTCACATTTGACATCATAAATAGAGAGTATACGAGTTCGAATTTTCCTCCAAAATTCGTGTTAATTTTCCGAGTAAAATTTAAATTTTCTCGAACCAAAGTTAAACAATGGTAAGCCTAAATTCAAATTTTGGTATCGTGATTTTTAGGAAGAATGGTAGCCGATACCTGAGGGTGTCTTAGTCATGGTATGTGCAGGGAATTCTAGGTTATTACAGAATGAAGAATGGCGGTTCGGTATTTTTGCCATAGGAGGCACGATTCAAGGTTTTATTGAAGGTTTTCCATTCCTTGAGAGTGACTGAGATGTAGAAAAGGTAAGTAAGGGTACAAATGCGAATGCTGTAGGGAACTTGATGGCTTGTGTTAGACCAAATTTTGCGCACGCGGTAAATTTTGTGAAATGTTTTGCAGATGTGGGTCTAGTGCATGAAAAGATCAAGGTGAACAATGACACGCTGATGGTTTCAAGGACCTTGACAAGGGTAGGTTGAAGACCGGCTATGTGCTCTTGGTAAAGGAGTGTGTGGTTTAACATATAACTACTATAGGGGCTGAGTATATGGTACTGCCTGTAGATGTGAAAGAGACTATTTGGCTAAAGGAATTCTTGAGAGAGTTAGCAGCTGAGCTAACATTACAATGTCTGGTTAACAAGGTGGTCCCTAATTCGAAGTTTCAGCATTGTATGAAGATGCAGCATATCGAAGGTGGTTAACTATGATACTAAGGTGGAAATTGTTGATATTTAGCATTCATAGTTAAATAGTTTAGGTAGTTAATAGTAGTTTAGTTCAAAGTTTAGTCTAATAGGATTATGATAGGAATTCTTTATTCTTAGCGTAGTAGGAGTATGATTCTTTACCCCCAATTTCTATAAAGGAGGTGGGAGTGAGGCTTAATTTTCAAGTTAATAACGTGTTACGTTTAAACATTTTTGTATGGTTTCTTTGAATCGTTGTTCTGCGTTAACTTTCAAGTTTTGTTAGTTTTCTTCCAACAATATATGTCTATTAACCCTTAAGAATAAGTAAAGACAAAAAAAAAAAAAAAAACACACACATATATATATATATGCTAAGAACATGTCTTATATTTTTCATCATTGCGACCTTAATATTAACCTAGTTCATTAATGAGAGAAAGCATAACCAATTTTCCTAATAAATGAGATCCAATTATTGTGTACAAATGAATATATGAAATTTTGAAATATAGTAGAAACTCAATAAATTAATACTCGATTAGTTAATAAAATCTTTGAAATAATATTTTTTACAATCCTATTTCGGGGATAGGGTGTAAATTAATATTCGATTAATTAATAACTCATTTAATTAATAAATTTAAATAATCTCATGAATATTAATTTATAGAATTTTTACCGTAAAAGTCACTCACAAGCCTGAATAAAGTAAACGAACATTGTCTTTAGATATGATACTTTTAAAAGAGTAAAACAAACAAAATTAGAAAAATGCGATTGGAGAGGGGTCTCTTCTCTTTTGGAGCAACTAGATCTGGGAAGTTTATTTTGACATCTGGAATTTATTTTTTCTTGTAGCCTTGAGCGACTATAGGATCCAATAGCTCATCCTCATCCTGTGTATAGATCAAATGTGTATAGATCAAATAGTTAACGATCTAGTAAGTAATAATTGCATATCTGTTCTTGTTTTGATACCAGAGCATTTTTATTTTTTTGAAATACGACTTCCAAATATTATTGTTGACTTATCTTAAAAATAGTACAGTTTAGTGTCAAAATGTAATCAGTTTTGGTTAAAATATTTATTGTGTGTATTTTTTTTTCGGCATCTTTAATAAATGTATTAAACTCGCAAAACTAAACAATTAATGTATTGAATGACCTGTCAAAACCAATCATTTTATCTGGTATATTTTCTATCACCTAACATCTTTTTCGGGCACTAATAATAAAAGTTGTATTTTTTCTCCTTTCTATCCTGGTAATCAAAATCTGGTTTTATCTTCATAATCATTAAATATCAAATACTAAACATTATTCCACCGAATCATTAATCAACACACACAAACAAACACATATTATCTTCCACACACGTAAACAAATACGCACTTGTAACTCTACCTTCATCAAACTCAAAAATTACCGGTTATATTCGGTTTAATACACTAATTGTGTGTTTTTACGAGTTAAATGAATTTAATAAAGATGTCTAAAGAATGATACATAAAATAAAGATTCTCACAAAATTGGTTACATTTCTAAACACTAAACCCAAAATATTATGTTTTGTGATGTTATTGTACAAATTTTATTCAATTCTCGCTAAATTGTCTGAGATATTTGCAACTAGGGGTGTCAAAAAAATCAACCTGACCCGCATCCGACCCGACCCAAACCCTATTAAGCTTAATCGTGTTGGGTTTAATAGGGTTAATAATGCATTATCCGGTTATGTGTGTTGACATGATTAACCCGAATATATATTAGGGTCGGGTTACGGGTTAAAACATAATTGGGTACGGGTTTGACCCGATTAACACGATTTAGATTTGGTGGAGCAAAAGGAAAGTACTAGTTGCAAAACAAATTGAAGAATGACATTCGGAGATTGATGAATGGATGCTTTATTTGAACTTGTCTATTATTAGACGACTGATTTGAAGCTTATTTTGGTTTGGTATTTAATTTTGCTTTCGTGTGTATTTTACTTAAGTTAAAGATTTGTGTTTATTTGGGACTATTTAAAACTTATTTGGTTTGGTATTCTCTTATGTGTTAATGTTTATTTTGGTTATATTGGTATCTTTGAATATGGTCGATTCGAACTATGTTGATATTCTACAATAGTTATTAGCTACTCGTAAAATTATATGGGTTAACCCGAAACATGATTTAACCGGTCCCGATCAATCCGCAACCCATTTAACCCAAACCCCAACACCCAATTGTTTAATAAGGTCGGGTTGTGGGTAAGTTTTTATTTCTTACTAACCTGATTAACCCGACTCGACTAACCCTTATTAGAGTCGGATTAACCCGATGAACACCCCTATTTGCAACAATAAAAATTCATTTTTAAACCAATGTACAAACATTTTATAGTGCAGATTATCACCTCTCATCCAATAAAACTTATCTTTTAACCTTTTAAGGAGTAACATGTTTTTAATATGTTACCAATCTATGTAAATGATAAATGACCGATTCTATAAAATCGTGATTTCTTATAACGTCATTTCCCCAAAAATTTAATGACAAGTCATCATTAATTTTCCCCGAAATTAAAGGATACATATAAACAATTAAACATCCATCCGTAACTACATCGCTAGGTGCAAAATAGTTTACTCCGTATTATAGATGATTACGATATGATGAAAGTTGACATATGTAATCAAAATATATATTGAACGTTCAATATATTTTTATACCATAAACACCCAACTAAGTAACCAAACAAGTTAATTTGATTCTAAACATTTTATTTTTTTATAGCATTTAATTCGTTACTACTTTTTTATTGGACACATACACAATTTAGTCTATGAAAACATTTAAAGCGAGTAAGATTTACTACGTAAAGATATGATAACTTACTTGAAATTCTATTGCTTTCTTAAGTTGTGCTAAAACTTCTTTTGTTGTCGGTCGTTTCTCTCTATCATCATCTAAACACCTACAGACAATATTTTGAAATGTAGTCAATGACTTTGGCATAATTTCTTTCTTCATAACCTCAAACACCATCGCATCTTGTTTTCCTTCTTCAAAGTTGTGTTTTACGAAACTTAGTAGAGACTGATTCTCATGTTTAGAGATTGTATACACCGCTTTTCCGCACAAGACCTCAAATAAAACCACACCAAATGAATAAATATCGGATTCTAGTGATAAAATACCCCATTTTAAGTAAAATGGGTCAACATAGTCCATTGTACCGCAAACATGATCTATGATAATGTGTGTTTCCTTATCTATCGTACTTATTAAGGAAAGTCCAAAATCACCAATTTTTGCTTTCCAATCATCAAACAATAGAATATTAGCAGTTTTCATGTCCCTGTGTATAACAGCCCCTTGTCCTCTAGTACCTCCGTGAAGAAAATCTAACCCAGTGGCAACATCAATGCATATTTTAAGACGATTTCTCCATGTAAGAGTTGCACAATTTAAATAATTATCAAGACTACCCTTAGATGCACGCTCATAAACAATGAGTCTTTCCTCTGTTTCATGGCTATAGCCTACAAGACCTATGACATTCTCATGCTTATACTTGCGAAGAATTTCAAGCTCATTGTAAAATTGTGGGTACCCTTGACCATGACTTCTATCTAACCTCTTTGCAACAATGGAATAATGTCCATAACCATGTTTTTCTGCAGCTTCCCCGGTGTATACCCTGCCAAAACCTCCTCCTCCAATGACATTACTGAAATTATTCGTGGCCAACTTAATGTCCTCAAATGACATACGGAAGGTGTCCTTGTGGTTTTCCTGTTAATTTGAAAACACTCATTAAATATATTTTTCAATAATGGTATTGATGTTTATAAACTATGATGTTGTTGGTCTAGGACGCAGTACTTCGTAGTCAATATTCTTTAAATTTTAATGTTTTTTGTATATGATAGTATATACATTACCTATCAAATTGATGTTTGTGCTTTATATTATGTATTTAAGTTAACCCAAACAGTTCTACATTTCATTAATAGTAACGAATAAATAAAAAACATTGACGACCGGAAGGGATCAATAAAATACATAAATTCTTACGTATGTATTTATAAAGTATTAATTGACTTACTTGAAACGATAATGACTTCTCAAGTTCTTCGATAACAACTTTCATTGTCGGACGTTGATTTTGCATTTCAGCCAAACATTGATATGCAATTGCTATGAACGTGTCCAAAGAATTTTCGTTGGGTCCTTTATTCAAGAAAAAAAGATTTTCACGATTTTCTTCCTTCATCGTAGTAGCCACCTTATTCTTTATTATTCCCTTTTGGAACCATCGTCCTACCACATGCTCCAGCCGCTTATCTTGACGATCCTCTTTTGACACTATATCGTTGGCACGCATCCCACATAGGACTTCAAACAAAACTACCCCAAAACTAAATACATCTGACTTAACTTTCAAGTTACCGGTCTTAGCATATTCTGGATCAGTGTACAATGTTGTGACCCGATTATCATTGAGATGGAGATTGTCGTCATGTTGATTAGAACGCAGAAATATAGCGTGTCGAAATTCAGCAATATACGCCCCCCATTTATCTAGCAGCAAAGTCTTTTCCCAAAAAACAAAATCATCATCTTCCACCACCCTAATGTTTTCAGATGTTATATCAAGGTGTATTGCCATTTTTTGGTTCTCCATTTCACTATGAAGGTAATCTAATCCGTGAGCAATATCAAGGCACACTTTCAAACGTTTTTCCCATGTAAATTCAGGATCATTTAAGTATTCGTTAAGACCAAAATTTGTAACATGCCCAAGGACAAGTATCATACCAGGACCTTCATCACAATATCCAACAAAAGGTTCTATGTTTCGATGCATACAGCTACTGAGAATTTCAATTTCTGTATTGAACATATATTCGATATCTTTGATGTGTTTTATCTTTACTTTGTAGCTTGTCTCGGGTGGATGATCTTCATTCTTCGTGTTTACACCAAAAAGATATTCTCTATTTATACCTTCAAGTACACCTTCGTATGAAGTGTAAGATTCACAAGCAGAAATTAGGTTCAACTCGGTGTTGAAATCATTCGTGGCCAACCTTATATCTTCAAGTCTAAACCTTAGGTGTTCTAACTTCTTTACCTAATACAAAATTGTCATAAGAGGGGAAACAGTTATTGTTATTATAAGATTTCAAGAAAAATTAGTAAGAATGAAATGAAAAAAAAAAAATTCGATATTGATTTAAACAAATCTACACATGACAGTCAAATATAAGAGTTGATACGTGTTAACGAATCAATGGATCAATGTTTTAAAACCCTATTTTAACCTTGACGCGCCAGGTTGAGCGGTCCCGGTTCAACCGATTGGATCACTGAGTTGAACTGGTTTGTTGAGAATAGCTTAAGGAAAAGTAAGGTCTGGTAGCATAGGTCATGTCCCAACTACCAATAACCTAGTGTTAGAAACCGCTGTAAAAAAGTGAAATGTGGTAGCCATCCGTCACTTCAACAATACTGTACTATATATATATATATATATATATGTCATTTTACTTTTTAAACTTCACTATTTTATGTACTTTCCACAAATTTACCGATTATCTCTACCACACCACCTTATTTTCTACATAAAATCACCACTTCACCATACCAGTTTCATGACCATGGTCCTTAGAATCATCAAACATTTTATCTCTCTTTATTAATAATAATATACTAACAAGGGAGGTCGCTACCAAGTCTCCTTATGACTAAGAGCAGTACCAACGCTACGTCGGTTCGCAGGTCGGTTCGAACCGACGAAACCGACGCCATTGACACGGTCCGTCGGTTCGCCCCGTCGGTTCGTAGAAGTCGGTTTTCCGACGGAGGTTCGCATCTATTTGGTTTCATTTCGCTTCGCAGACTCGGTTCGCAGGTCTCCTTTTCAGTTCGGGGTTGCGATGCGAATTCAAAATTTGACACATTTTTTAATTCATATCCCATTATTCTAATTTTTTCGCAGGTCTCCTGGCTGCGAACTGACACATTTTTTAATTTTTTTTTATTTATTTATTTATTTATCCTATTAATTCATACCCCATTATTCTATATATATACACACTCATTTCAACTATAATTCAACCAAAAACAACTACTACACTTACAATTCACCCATTTTATACACAACAATTCACCCATTTTATACACAAAACCTACACACTATCACACTCATTTCATCCACAAAATGTCTAACAACCAAAACAAACCAACATCTCCATCCAATATAGTCCAAGATATGTGGAATAATTTGTTAAACACAACAATTCTAACCGCAAATTCATCATCCGGTTCTTCATCCGCTCAATCTAACTTTTCAACATCGTCTCAATCGTCTCCACAATTTGGGGTTTGCACAATACTTACCACTTACAAACCCTTACTCTCAAAGTTTTTACCAATCACAACAATACCAACAATTCCAACAAACACAACAATTCCCACAACAAATCCCACAACAATTCCCACAACAAATCCTACAACAAGTCCAACACCAAGAAACAAATTTTGTCATTCCCGACACCAACACTCAAGTTTTAGAAAGCGAAGATGAATTCGAAGGCCGACAAGATGTCAAACAAAAAAAAACAAGTTCGGTGGATCGATGAGGATGCACGAATTTCAGCCAAACGGTGGGTACATTGTTACGAAAACGGCATACAAGGCAACTCGCAAACCAACAGTTGTTTTTGGAGAAAAATACAAAAGGATTTTAATTCCTTAGTCACCGAGAAGCGTAATATTAATCAACTTACTGGAAAATGGAACAAAATTGCACCCGAAGTGAAGAAGTTCACGCAATTTACAAAAACTGTTCCGAACTTCACCCTCAAAGCGGTGCGCGAGATGAAGACGTGTTAGACGCCACCCGAAAGCACTTCAAGCAACAAAATAATAAACGTAAATTTATTTACGAGAAATGTTGGAATGTGCTAAAAAATTACCAGAAATTTTTTATGGAGCCGGGGGTAATGAACAATAAACATACATTTGAATCTGATGCCGAAGCCGTTGATCTAGAAGCGGGTGACTCCCAACCACCAATCAATGCAAATCTTGCGGCTAAAATGAACATGTTGTTTCAAGACAACCCACTACACCGTCCACCCGGTCGCAAGTCTCAAAAAAGTTCGCGTTCATCGGACGCGGCTACTTCTTCAAGAAGTTTAAGAGACGAGAAGATTGAAGCACTTGAAGAGGTTAAAAAACCTCTCGCCTCCAACAAGAAGCAATAAAAACGATTACACAAAATTCAACGACAAAGTAAGCTTTCAAAGCCTTTGAATTTTCTTTACAAAAAAATACCAAAGCATGCTAAAAAAAAGGAACTAAAAATAATTAAATCCGCTCGACGATTCAGACGAAGATGAAAACGAACACGAAGCCGATGCCGCGGACGAAGAATTGAGTTCCGATTAGATTACGTTTAATTATCTAATGTGTTTTTTTATTATTGTAATGTTTTTCTATTTTTAGGAAATGTAATGTTTTATGTTTTTAGGAAATGTAATGTTTTATTTTAATTATTGTAATGTTTTTATTTTAATTAAATGTGTTTTATTTTAAATGTGTTTTATTTTAATTATTGTGTTTTAAATATATAAATTAAAAAGTGACCGAAAACTGACTGTGACCATTGGCATGGGTCAGTCAGTTTTAAGTAAGTTTCAATCAGTTTTGAGAAAAGCTGACGTGGCGCTGATTTGGCACAAAGTGATCAGTCGGTTTTCAGTTACCATTGGGTATGGTCTAATATGACTTTCCATATGCTCGTATGGCTTTCCATATGCTCATATGGCTCTCGGATTCCATCAGCGACATAGTTCTACCAAAGATTAATACCGACACCGTTACTCTTTTCTTTTCTTTTTATCAAAATATATTCATAGGTGAGTGAAAGTGTCAGAAAAGAAAAAATAATCGCAAATCAGGTTCAAAACTCGATATAGGGTTGCCGTTTCTCTGGTTGGACCAGAAATTCGGCCGGTCTGATGCGGTTTGAAAGCTGGCTAAAACCCGGGGACTTTCAGACGAGTGTAAGAGACGAATCATGGCTAAAACCCGGGGACTTTTGGACCGTTTAATGTGGTCTTATTCCAACTTAAACTTAGTCCTTCATTCCTACCCTCATAAACCAAACACACCCCCTGCTTTTTGTCTCGCCCGTTTATAAACGGGAAGAAAATCTTGAGCGAGGGGTGATTCCGGAATCACATTTTGTTTTTATCATGTATCTCACTCTATTTAACAGACATAATCTTCAAGCATATACTTAATGATTAAGTTTTGTATTAGTTTTAAAATGATTAACGGTTAGCATTAAATATGTAATTCTACTTTAGTTTAGTAGTAATTTTAAATTTCTTGTATTTTAAACATTATCTTGTTAAAATTAACTTATCAATGCATCAATGAATATAAAATTATGATAAACAACCTACTATTTGGTTTGAAACTTAAATCATTATGACTCATGAGTATGAGTTTTTAATGAGAATGAATTTTTAAACCCACCCCTACACTTTATTATGAGTATATGTTTTTAATGAGAATGTATTTTGAAACCCAACATTGTACCCTAGTACATGGTTTAGATGATGCCTATACTGGCCTAGTGTGTTTAATTATCATTATAGAAAACCAAACTCATTAAACAGACACCTTCAATGAGAATGAACTCAATCCTTGTTTCTTATTCCTATAAACTAAATACAACTCATGCTTTTCATCTAGCCGGCTTAGAGAGAGGAAAAGCTTTAGAGAGGGGTGATTTCAGAATTTCTTGACAAAAATATATATTTTTTCGAAATCAATATATATATTTTTTTAATCCTTGAAATATAGTTTTTTAATTCGAATAAAAATTTAATACTTACAATCCTACAATTTGCATTAAATTTATGTCATGGGTAAAGCATATGATCTGGTGTTGCACATAGATCGACCTTCAATAATATTGATACCGATTCTTATAGTTGGACATACGAAAATTTTAATCCGAATACAACATCGTGAACCAATTATAAGTTACCTTCTTGGGCTTGAATGAAACACTTTTATTTGCATCGGTGCGTCTTTTTTCTAACATTGTTTGTATCCGATTATACCCACCCTACATTGAGTCAATTAAAAAGTGAACATAACAAATTAGTTGATTATGAAAGGGGGTTACATAAAAGATCGATCGTAATATAGCTTTATATATATATTTTGTTAACACTTGTAAATATAGCTTTAGTGTAACGTTTTTTCTAATTACTTAATTTTTCAATAAATACATCATATTTGACCCAAATGAAAATACAACAAATGGCAACTAAAAAGTTATTTCAGTAAAGCTAATATTATAAATTATGGATAACATAATTAGAGAGAAGAGATCATGTTTGAATAGTAAAAGGTTTAGGGTTATGTGTTTTAAAATGTATCTAACTTTTTCAAAAAAACTATTGTGTGTATCATATTTTAAACGACTCTATTAAATGTACTAAACTTGTAAAAATACACAATTGTATGTAATTTGGTCACGTGTCACTCATACAAAGCACCCACATGTCACTCATACAAAGCTTCACGTCCAAATATTACATACAATTATGTGTTTTTACGAGTTCAGTACATTTAATAGAGCCCTATAAAGTACGATACACACAATAGCTTTTTTGACAAAGTTGGATGCATTGACAAACACTAAGGCCAAAAGTTTAAGATAAAATTATAAAGGTATCTAAATAGTACATATGAGGCTTTTTGATACAATGGAGTAATTGCTTAAAATCATCATGTACTTTTCATTTTGAATTTTTCTAACCATTCTTACTTTTTTATCTCCAGGGATCGAATCCAATAAACTTTCAATTTATATTCCTTTTTAACGGTTTATGTAATTCATAAATCAAGAAAAAAATCATGTATTAAAGGTTGTTTGAAGGATATACGGTTAGATGTCAAAAGTAACGAAGAGTTAAAAAGTTAAAAAGTTGTGAATTACATAATAGTTAAAAAGTTACAAAACTTGAAAGTCCATTGACTTTGTGAGATATTAAAAATTATATGACTGAAAAACGCATAAAGAACGATATCATAACATATCATAAAAGTTGTGCTTTAAATATAAGATTTAATTTATTAAACAAATCCTATATATTATCAGATACTATGCGATTAAGATTTAATTACTAAAGTCACTAAACTAGTAGTTTTTGTGACGACTAAGTCAAAAATTGAAAATGGAGTTACTAGTAAATTATTTACTAGTTGAGCGACTTTGCCAATCATAAAAATATTAACATGATTTTATCGCATATAATATTTAAGTACGCTAATTAATCTACCTCTATATAAAATTGAGTATTAATTGTCTGAGATAGGTAGGTACTTGCTGTAAGTGCAGTATTGCGTTGTGTTCGCTCGTCTTCTATGCAAGATTTGGCTACACTTAAGAAACCTTTGAACCCTGTCGAATCCATCTGCATTTGATTCCATAGATCAGGGTGGATTATATCTCGTAGTGTTTCATTTTCATAATGAAATCTTGCCAATGTAACTAGAAACATATTATCGTTGTCGTTTGAAATAAATGCTTTTCTCCCGCACAAGAGTTCAAATAAAACAACCCCTAATGAGTAAATATCCGATTTGGATGTCACACCTCCGGTCTTGTCAGCTTGCGGGTCAATATACCCTCTAGTCCCAATAGGTTCACAAATGAAAACTTCATTCATTCTATCTTTTGCATGTTTGATAGAAAACTCAAATCCAGATAACTTGGGTTTCCATTTATCGTCTAATAAAATTGTGGAGCTGTTAATGTTACGATGTATGACATAGTAACTCTCTCCGGCTATATCATGCAAGTAAGCTATTGCGGTTGCAACACCTTGAGATATCTCTAGTCTTTGACTCCATGTGAGATTTACGTCACTCAGATGCATGAAGAGACTTCCCTTGGGATAATGGCGGTTTATGATGATCAATTCACCTTTTTCGTCACAAAACCCAATCATAGAAACTATATTTTCATGCTTGAGACTAGAAAGCATGGAGACCTCTGTCCAGAACTCAATGTCTCCTTGCCCATACCTACGATCTAACCTCCTAGCAGCAATTTTTATCGACTTCCCAGAGGGGCTATTAAGTTGCCCTTTGTACACATTTCCGAAACCACCTTTCCCGATGATATTTTTATCAGAAAAGTTGTTGGTGGCCTTTAGTACGTCTTCAAGTGGGATTTGTAAGTGAGCAAACTCCATGGTTAATGTTGATGCCATATTTCAACTAATTGATCAGGTGAAAATTAAGAACCTCAAAAACAGGGGTTACAAATGTAGGAGAAGGTAAGATATATGAGTAAGCAACTAACCATATAAAGCAACCTCCATTGGTTTATTATATTGATTTCCTCCTTTTTCATTTAAAATTAATTGTTAATAGTTGGCATGGTATGGCGATCCGATCTACGGATCAAGTTTATTGTGCATTAAATGATCATATTGTTTGACTTATGTATTCCATTAAACGGTTATTTTATGATTGGATCGCAATAGCGAATATATAATTTAAGCCCAACACTTGAACATTATAACAGCCTGTAGAGAATCAAATTTGGATAATAACACATATCAAATTACATTACAAATCATAGAGTGAACCATTAAGACTCCTTTTAATCGTAACTTTATTTTTATTTCTAAATATAAAAGAAATAGAAAATCTTTTCTTACATCTTCATCTTCTAAAAAACACTTTCATTCAACAATCTACTATAAAAAGATAACTCTATCCTTTATTATCATACTTAATTAATCTTTAAATAATATTTTAAGAGTTTTTTAAGTTTAAATTCATTTAGTTATACACCTTTTATTTATTTATAATCATTATAATTATAATGTAATATTATAGTATATTTTTCTTTAATATATTTATTTTTTCATTTTTTTGTTTTATCTATTTACTAATAATAATTAATAGGCAATAATCTTTAATATTAAGAATTTAACAATATTAAAATCAGGTTAACATTGATTATGACACTAAAAAATATTGATTAAGTTTTTTAGATGATAAATAATGTTCTTTTATATATAGAAGAAATTTCACTTTCTTTAAAAATTTCTCCAAATATAGAGTAACTGTTAGAATGTGTTTTTCTTCTTCTATTTTTAAATATAGAGATAGAGCAGATATTATAAAAGATCATTAGAGAAGGCCTAAGTTGATCCTTAGATCCTCTGTTTCTAAGTGTTCGAGCATGAATCAACCATAATGATGTTTATGAAAAATGTGAACATTTTGTTGGATGGATAACGGGGCGACACTTTTAAATAAACGGGTGAATGTATGAGGTTTTCTATGTACACGACCTAATTAGGATATCTCGTTGACCATTACCGATCTTTGCTCTGGTCACAACTAAGATGTACAACTAGTTAGATTTGAACCTGATATCTTTTATGAGAATATCAAAAGCCAACTACTAGACCACCTTGACGATGATTAACACCTTGCAATACCGCTCTCATATACATTCAGGTCACCCATTTGATATAGATGAAGAAAACACAAATTACTAACTGAGTTTGCTTCAAAATGCACGTATTTGTGTACTATTACGAAATCTGAACAACTTAAATTTAGGTATCAATCATCAAGATAATAAACATAATAAACGATATCTCACTTATACGATATTTGTTGATTTTATTAATTAATAGAAAAACTCGAATACATATGACAGCTTGATGAGAGCCTAATTAATAAGTTGCAGATAATGATGCTCCAACTACAAGTTGACTACTGCATTATATAATCGAAGTCTACTACAAAAATAATAATATAGAATGATACATGGATTGAGGATCAAGGTAGGTGTCGGCAGATCCGTGTAATGGTGGTGAGACTTCAGGTTACTCACATGAAATCAACAGCTAGCGAAGAGTTGAATAAACAAAGTTACTGGATAATTAATGTCTCTAATTAAGTGATACTCCCTTCATCCCATTTATATTGTCCATCTTACTATTTTTTCAAAAAAGTTATCCGTTATAAAAAATAATTATTAAAAATTATTAAATTCTCAATTCTACCTTCATTTATTCCTCTCATTCATTTATTTCTTTAAAAATTTCAATCAAACTTATCTTGAATATAAGAGTAAAATTGATATTTATATGACTTATTTTAAATCCAACAAAAATTATTAGAGGACAATATAATTGGAATGAAAGGAGTAATATTTAAAATAAGTTTATAAAATTATTACTAATATTAATAACTGATCGATATAAATTAAATTATGGGCGATTATTTATAAGGGATAGTTTGTCCTAGCTAAGGATGGCACCCGTGGGTAATGGGTCCGGATCATCCTAACCCACAACTCGTCTGTGCGGGTTTTTCTTGACCAGTGAACCTGCGAGTATATGTTAAGGGATTTACTTTTACACCGGTACTCACGAGTACGGGTAGACCCGCACATTTTGTATAATATCAATATTTTATCAAATAATAAAAAGATATTATTATTAAAATGTCCAATTAAATAGTTTTCACTTAAAAAGGTGCTTTAAAGCATTTTCAAAATAACACACCGTAATTTTTAACAACGATTAAATGCTAAAAATAAAAATTATAAAAACAAATAATTTGATAACCGTCAATTTATTTGATATCTTTTACTTAATCGTTCGACAATTTTGCTATTCGAGAAATGAATACTATATATTTAATTCACTATATGAATAGTTTCATTATATATTGTTAAAAGAGTTAATTATGTGGTTGGTCATTGTGGTTATATTGAAATTACTTGTTTAGTCCTTTAAACTTTTTAATTACGTGGAGAGTCATTTATTTTGAAACTTATTACTTGGATGGTCTTTTATTTTCAAAATTGTTATTTGGATGATCCTTTAGACTAACGTCCGTTAAGTTTGCACGTTAACTTTGACATGTGCAAGGCATGTGAGGGTAAAATGGTCATTTTATTATGTTGTATACACAATTTAAAAAGTATTTTTTTCTTATTCTCTTCCCTCTCCCGTTGTCTTTTTATTTAAAACCATTGTGACCGAACTGAAGAATCGACTTTTTGGATTATAATTCTAATTCTCGATCATTGATTTTTTGTTTGAAGAAATGGTGATAATTTAAGGGTGATGGTGACTATATTTAATTTCGTTTGTGATTTTTTCTTTTTTATTTCTTTATATAAAACGATAATGATGTCTGAGCATGACTCTTAATGTGTTTTGAGTGAATTGATTATGAAATATATATGATTAATTTGGAGCTCTTAATGATGAAAAAGTATATTAGAAAGAGAGTGGTTTGGTTATAGATAATAGATAGAGGATTGTGTAAAGAATAGTGAAGAACGGTTCATTAGTAAGGACTCATTTGGTTTGAAGAATTAGGTTAGAAAATACTCCGTATATAGTTTTTTCTTTACATTTTTAGTTTTATTTATTCATTTTATGAAGCAATAAATGTAAAAAGAACGGAACATATAAAAGACCATTTTACCCTCACATATCTTGCACATGTCAAAGTTAACGGACAAACTTAACGAACGTTAGTCTGAAGGGCCATTCAAGTAACAAGTTTCAAAATAAAGGACTATCCACGTAATTAAAAAGTTTAAAGGACTAAACAAGTAATTTCAATATAACCACTGGATAATTAACTCTCGTTAAAATTAACTGCTATATATAAATATATATTTGATAAATCGTATGAAATATATACGGGTAACTGTAATGAGTTTCATGGGTTCGTAGATCGCGTTTCCCGCGGGTAAAAAAGTATACCCATCACCTGCCTGCTACCCGCCAACTGGTACTAATTTTCACCAATACCTGTATTCGCGAGTAATTTTTCACGAGATACCCACAAACGATGGACGAATACTCACGGATCACGAGTTTTTGTCGCTCTTTGACATCGTCATAGTATAGTGGTTTCGAATGCTTGAGATTTCAAAGTTAATTCTATAGGGATCAAAATTTGATGTAAAATTGTTAAATCAATATGGTTTCCACAACCACTCAGCATTGGTGCTCATTTTACCACATCCTTCTAGTTGTGTGTTCTCTCATGCATAAAAGTTTGTAAAGAATCAATAAGTCAACAACTAAGAAACCGTATGATAAAAGGCTGCAGGCAAGCCCGGCCCAAAGGGGGTGCGGGGTGTGCGACGGCACAGGGCCCCGAAAAAAATAGGGACCAAAATTTAGTTCGAAATTTAGCCAATATATATTATATATGTTAATATATATTATTTTATGTAAAACAAATCATATATGAAGAGTAGATAAGTTGGCAATATTCCCACCCTTTCAATCTTACACCATTTCTGTTTGGTGCAGGTTCGAACTTTGAAAGGTACATTTTTTATTTTATTTCTCTGAAAGGCTTTTCCATCCTTTTTTACTAACCCATTATTATGGTCCATTTAATAATTGTAATCCATTAAGAATACTTAATTATAATTTATAAGCTCATTACTCATATTATAGGTATTTTTATAACAATTATCGACTTATCGTAATTTTATAGAATTTTGCTTATATATAAAAAAAAAAATTAGGGTCAATTTTTATTTTTCGAACAGGGTCCTTGAAATCAATGGACTGGCGCAGGACATCTATACATTTAAGGAACTTTTAGAATCAAGAAAATTATGTACAACAAAAATATGAAAGTATCCTAACACTATTGTAATTTCTTACTTTGCTTTGTCAATAAATAAAAATCTGCATTCAGAAAAAATTATTATGTACAATAACTATGAACTTTTTCTATGGACTATGATCAAGAAGTTTACCAGCCTCTTTCGATTTTTTTCTTCTTTTCGTTACCATGTTTTGGTTAAATTTTAGGTCTGTGTAATAAGTATTTGTTGTATGTATTTACCACACATCAACACTGCAAATCTTGGAACGCTTAATAAGTAAGTTGAATTCTAGTATTGCGCACTATTTACCTGTATGAAGTAGTAACTAAATGTGAAACTTCCTGATATTCATTGGGATCATCTTCATCATCAGATAACATATATGATGTTCCCATCCAAGATTTAAACCCTTCGTTTATTCGTTTCTCCATATCTGGAGTGACCTCTACAGGATCAAGTTCCAACATTTCCACACCGACAATCTGGCCAGCAAGATCGTAATCATCAAGAACGGTAGCTGTTTTTCTTCTAACAAGGGAAGCAGTGGACCCATATAAAGTAACTAGACCCCATGATTGAATCTCATAACACCAAAACAATAGTATCGAGCAGCTGCGCTCATGTGCTAGAAGAGTTGAACCAAGAAATATTGCAAGAAGACCAAAAATAAAGGCAAATATAACATTGAGAATATATAGGCATCGCACACCTCCTGAAAAAACAGTCAGGATTACTTATAACTTTTGAATAAAATGAACATGGAACCACAAACAAATATGAAAAATATAAACCAAGTTTGTTGGAAAATGTTAATTTTCGGTCATTCACAATATGCACTTATAAACGGTTGTCAAATAGTCGTTTTTCATTCAGAACGTGGTGCAGCTAGACAAAGTGTATAAAATCATGAACTAAAATATATTCAACACTTAAACGAATTAATCACAGAGTTTGAATCTCTCAAGAACACAGATTCACTCAAGAATATAGACTCTCTCAACAATACAATGTTAGCCATATATTTACAGCTAACTAACAATTACCATAAATACATACACAGAAGAATATGAAACAAACTAGTAAATTATCAAGATGATAATGACTGATACAATACAAACCCCAAGATATGAGATAGACTAATAAATCACCACACTAGAGAGAGAGAGAGAGAGAGAGCAAAAGATCATAATGAATTGGTTAATGAAATAAATCCTAAAATATGTATTATATACTCCAAAGATTGGATGAAGTCATATTTGACCTTGAACTTCTTTAATCTTCACTCTGTGCACTCCAAACTCAAAAATACTCCAGCAGCACCTTGAGGAAAATACATCCAGACCCTCTTGACTCAGAAAACCTTACATACTGAAAACTTAAACAAACTAAGTTATTACAAATACATGTATAAAAGATAAGATTGATTATAAACAATATTATACTTTTAAGATTCCTCCTCAATCTTATCTTGGTGTAAATTCAATAATCCCAAACTATTACTTAACGCATTATGTTGAATCTTTCCCAAACCTTTTGTGAATATGTATGCTACTTATTTCAATGAATCAATATAAATATTTTTAATCACATCAGATGTACATTTCTCTTTAACTAAATGTAAATCAATTTCAAAATGCTTTGATCTCTCATGGAAAACAGGTTTAATAACAAGCTGTAAGGTAGATTTGTTATCACAGAAAAGCTTTATCGGTAACAAACCTTCAACCTTTAAATCGTTTAACAGTTTCAATACCCAAATTATTTCACAAGTAGTAGCAGTCATAGCACGATATTCATATTCAGTTGAAGATCTAGAAATAGTAGGTTGTTTCTTGCTCTTGTGTGATATTAATGAGCCACAGAAAAACAAACAATAACGAGGAAGAGATCTTCTAGTATCTAAGCATTTACCCCAATCAGCATAAGAAAAAGCAATTAAATCAAAGATACATGATCCTTTGCTTAAATTAACACCTTTACCTGGAGCACCTTTTTAGATAGCTTAAAACTATGAACGCAGCCTTAACATGAGATTGTAGTGGAGCATGCATATATTGACTAACACATTGAACAATAAAAGATATGTCTGGCCTTGTTAATGTAAGATAAATCAGTTTACCAATTATTTTTGGTACTCAATAATATTAAGCAAAAACTTATCATTTGCAGATTCTTCATTCTTCATTTGAAAATACAGAGTTAGAATCCAGAGGAGTTTGCATAGGCTTAGAACCAACCATACCAAACTCATTTAGAAGTTCCAAACAGTACTTCCTTTGTCATACAAATACCATTTTCAGACTTCATTATTTCAATTCCAAGAAAATATTTTAACTCATGTAAGTCTTTAATCATAAACTTGATTTTTAAAAACTATTTTACTTTTGATATTTCAATTACATGACTTCCTGTAAATATAATATCAACATACACAAGTACCTCAATAAACACATCTTTCACATAAGTGTTACAAGTCTAGCTTTATACCTCTCTATACCAGAAGACTTGTATTTGATTTTATTAATCCACTTACAACATATAGGATTTCTATTAGGAGGTAATTCAGTTATTATCCAAGTATTATTCTTGTTAAGTGCTTCCATTTTATTATTCATAGCCTCAATCCAATTTTGATCTTTAGAAGTTTCAAAATAAAATTGAGGTTCAACAGACTTATCAAGATTAGAAACAAAACACATACTTTGAGCACTAAGATGCACATAACTGACAACATATCTTAAAGGATCTGTTACATTACCCTTAATTTCAAAATCATTTAACTTCTTTGGAAATACAATAGGTCTAGTAGACCTATATGATCATTAGAAATACTACCCTCAGGGATGTCATAATTAACATTTCAATCTACTGTGATATCAAAATTATCTATTAAACTAGGAGATTTATCATATTGAACTTGACCACTGTCATTACTCTCATCATCACTAGAAACTCTCCCTTCATCATTGGGACTTTGAGAAGTATTTGGATCTTTGAGAAAAGACTCAAAAAAGTTTGTATGATTTAACTCAACAATTTGATTCAGATTCTTTAGTAGCAGGCTTCAATTTGAATGCAAATATCTTTTCATAAAATTTGACATCTCCTGAATAAAACATAACTTTTCTATTCAAACTAAAGAACTTATATCCTTTTTTATAATCTGAGTAACCAATAAAGACACATTTCTCTTACCTATAACTAAACTTATCTGTTTAATTTAAACTATTGCAAAACAAAGACATCCAAATACTCTTAAGTAAGAGAGTTTAGTTCACATCCAAAAATCATTTCAAAAGGAGAATTTCCAGCTAATACAGAAGAAGGCAGCTTGTTAATTAAATAAGTTGCAATTAATACACATTCAAACCAAAATTTTAAAGGTAAACCACTTTGAAACAATAAAGATCTTGCAACATTTAACAAATGTACGTGTTTTCTTTCCACCATACCATTATGTTGAGGTGTTTAAACACATGAAATTTGATGAATAATTCCATGATTAGACCAAAACATATTAATTTTAATGTTTATAAATTCAGTTCCATTGTCACTTCTCATAATTTTAACCTTTTTTCAAATTGAGGATTCACATTATTATAAAATAACTCAATCATATCAACAACTTCATATTTGGATTTAATTTGATACACCCAAATAGCTCTAGTATAGTCATCAACACTAGTTAGAAAATACTTAAAACCTTCCCTGCTTGTGATCCTATATTCCCCCATAAATCAAGATGTATTAAATCTCCTAATACACACAAAATTCAGATACAATTAGACGGATAACCATTTAAAGTTGTTTAGCCCTATGACAGACCTCACAAAATTCAATAACAGAGTAGCCATCACCGCCAAGTTTGTTCTTAAGAACTTGATTGGCAGAATGTCCAAGTCTTTAATGCCAGATACAATTAAACGGATAACCATTTAAAGTTGTATTGGTACCTTTACACTCATCAAACAAATACAAACCACCACTTGGTCTACTAGTCTCTACATTCTTCATTAGACACAAATCCTGAATATAGCACTTAGTGTCATCAAAACCAATAAATAATTTTTGTCCTTAGACAATTTATAAACATATAACAAGCTTACACACTATTATGGGATAACCAAGACATAACAAAAGTAATATTATTTGATAATTTCATGTTCCCAATTTTAATCATTTTAGCTAAAGTCCCATTGGAATGACTAACTAGCATATTAAGATCGAAAACATCAATTGAGTTAACTAATCCTTTACTTGAAACAGTCATATGTCATGTTGCATCAAAACTATAATCCATCTCAAATTTTCACTTGGATTGGATCTTGAAGCATGGACCTTAAAATATTTATCAAAAATTGAATTAAAAAATGCATTAGAATTAACAAAAGTACGTGCCATATTAGAACAAGCACTCCCTTTTAATCAAACTCATGAGTTTTGTTATATGTTCACTTGAAAGAGATGGTATTTGACTACTACCAATATCAGAAATCACATTATTATTAGAACCGTTCTTATTAAAACTCCCATTATTGTTGGTGTGACAACCCTCGAAAATCGGTACTTACCGTTCACTTTAAAGTCATGCATTCTTAGGCTAATTCCCTATTTAATGAAATCAAACTTGATTTAAACCGAGATAAGTCTAGCACTAGCCACATTTGCACATTTTGGTGCACACTACTATGATGCTTGATGCATCTTGTTATATGATTATGAGAATTACAAAATAGATCCGATGATTCCGATAAACACGAACGTTGGTGATAAGCATTTCCTAAACAACGTAAAGCTAATCAATAATGGTTACTTACCTATACTATTATGATAAGACTTAAGACTCAACCTTTCAAAAGGTTTATATCAAGCACACACTTAAGCTCCTAACCATGAACTAAGCAACCTAGTAGGTCAAGAAGTATTAACAAGCAAGTAGACACTTAGCTAAACTTGGAGATTAATTCCAAGCAAGCTAGCATACATGACGATTTAATCAAGAACGCATATTTCATTCCTTTCCTTCCTTCTCCTTATCTACATTGCCTTCCATGATCTCCTCTATGATTACTTACTAAATCACATATCTACTTACTTGCTTGACACCTTAAAATCATAAGCATCAAGACAACTAGCTCAAATTAAATCCAAGCTTCCTAGCACATAGCTCAAACTAAACCAAGCAACTAGGTAACCAGCTTAAATTAAAGACAAGCTCCCTAACACCTAGCTCAAATTAAATCAAGCAACTAGCTAGCAAGCTTAAACTAATTCAAGCATCCTAGCTACCGTGACAACAATTTGAAAATGCAAATTTCTTTTCCTTTCTCCTTGTCGACGTAGCTTCCTTTTGCACCTTTCCTTTGCTCCTCTCTAGCTACTTGATTTCCTTCCTTGCAAGTTGCTTGATGGGACTAAGCACCTCCCATCAAGCCTTCCACTTGCTTTGCTTCATTGTAAGGAAAGGAGACCCCAAGAATACGTACAACACAACCTCACAATCCACATTTCAAATCCGCACTTTCCCTCATTCTCTCTCAACTTGCAACCTCCTTCTTCATCCCTCTTTGAAGATCAACCACCACCCCACCACCACAAACCACCATAAGACCACCACAAACCACCATAAGACCACCACAAACCACCATAAGACCACCATGGAACCACCATAAACCACCACCATTTTATATCATTCTCATCACCATTTAAACTCTAGTTCAAGCACCTAAAGGAAACTAGTTCATTTGGGCATTTAAAAGGAGTTTTTAGGTTGAAGCTTCCAAGTTCTTCTCTTTTCTTTCTTACCATTTCATCTTAGTGTATTGTAAGGAAGCTTGCACTTTAAACTCTTTAGATCTCTTATTTAAAATGCATAAATGATGGTTAGAATATGTTTAGATGTTCAGTCTTACTAGAAATAAACTTAAAAACTCGTAATTGTATGAACTATAACAAGAATGTGTTAAAAAGAACCAAAACAAAAGCTATAAAATTCGGACAGAAACTTTGCTTGACTTTGGAAGTGAATAACTTGGTCAAAACTTAACCAAATCTAGTGTTTATTGTGTGTAAAATTAAGTTTAAAGGGTTATCTTTCCAACCCAACTGGTTTCATGAATTTTGGACAAGTATAAGTACTTCAAAACGTATTTTTAAACCAAGGTGTACAAACTGTTCTTAAAAGTCAGAAACTAACCCAACTTTAGAAGGTCATAAATTTCAAACCATGGATCCAAATGAAGTGATTCTTTTTCCTACAAGTCACATATTGTGTTAGCTTTCAAAGTAGTATGATTACACTCCGTGAAAGTAAGTATAACTCCGTGTACAAACAGATCTTCGACCAACTGTCCAGAAAGGGTACTGTTGGACCCTTGTGTAGAATTAAACATGTTTGAACCCCTTAAACGTAACCAAAAATCATGAAACTTACATTTCTGAAAAGCTAAGACATAGGGGAACATGTGGTAAAAATTTCATAAAAATATAAACTCATTTGACTAGTCAAAATCGTAGCCTAAGAGGGACTAAATTCTGGACAGAAACTGTGAAAATTGATGGAAATCTTTGACTTGCGAACCGAGTTAGTCGCTGACCAAAACTTGCGAACTGAGTCAGTTCGCAGAGCCCAAAACTCGCGAAACGAGACTTGTATAATTTAAAACTCGACAAACTCAAAGATTAGGTTAAAAACGAAGTTAAAACATGGATTTAAAATGAGTTTTTAATGTTTTTGAAAACTTATAAAGATCACCAACGGGTCGTATACTTTTCGAATACGAAACACATTTTCAATCTACTAGTTGAGTGAACAACTAGCATAGATATGCGGGTAGCTATCTACTTATATCAACCTAGGTGTGCGGGTAGCCACCTACTATTACAAATCTAGATATGCGATTAGCTATCTACTTACACAAATGACCTCATGCGTTTAGGGCGCTAGGAGGCTTTTTGGGCAAATACTCTTATTACTTGCTAGCACTCATATAAGCTCACCGGTTGAGTTCACATCCCCTATTTTACTGCTTTTTACTGCTTTCTAAATTTGGGGTGAAAAACATATGTACCGTTTACATACAAACTGATTTCATGCGATGATTGAAAACCTGACAAGGAATCCTTGTGCGAACCTACGTTGAACTAGTTGTAGTCCATAGAAGTCCTCATGACTACAAACTGTAACCATTAGCTAGATGACGCTAGCCACCGAATATGCGAATAGTACCATTGGGATGACATCCCTCCCACTTTTGTTAGTCATGCTAACTTCCGACTGTATGTCGAGACGAGGAGCGTATATTTTATTGTCCCAGGCACAAACAATTAAAGTTGTGGTTTGGTTATAGGCCTAGGTGTCGTCACTTTAACTCGAAAGGTCTAGCTAACCTTCGGGGGATCACAGTCAGCTATTTATTGTTTTAAACTGTATATCATCGTACAATTTGCCATGGATGGCACAAACAACTTGTGAGACGTTTACTAAACTTTTGGTTTGATTGACGAAATCTTAAACCTGTGAATTTCACTCAACAATTTTGTTGATCCTTTTAACTATGTTTTTCAAGGAATTAGCAGCGCTGTAAGAATCATGCATGCATACTTTTGGGACCATTGCTCACCTCGATGAATACGATGTCATGCTTTTGATAAATATTCAAACTATGATTTGTGATTAAATTGTTAATCATATTCTTTTGCTAAACGTCTATTGTTTTGTAAACACGACGAACTTGTAACCGTGTTGTTTAAAATATTTATGGCATTCTAAATTATTTTTTGCGATAATCATACTCTTATTGATCGTTCTCGTCACGCCCCCGAGCTTCCGCACTTGTTACTCGTGAAATGATTTTATCGGGGTGTGACAGTTGGGTGTCCTCTTGACCCATCTAGGAGGATATCCGACAATTTCATAACACCATCAATCGTATGTCCCAATCTATTGCATTTGGAACACTTCAAGTTTGAATTTGGACCATTCCCAATTCTCCTCTTACTATCAAAAGTTTTTAAAACCAAAAGTGTAAAATTTTGATGTTTATTTGAAGAAGCAGATTGAGAAAAACCTCTATGAAGAGGTTCACCGAGAAAAATGTTACTTCTTATTAATGCATAGGAATCATCGAAACCCATTAAAAATTGCAATAATTTAATTAAGTCATTATGGTATTTGAATTCTTTATTAGCATGACGTGTTTAAGTAGGCAATTTTACCAATGCATCAAATTGTTTCCATAAAGCATTTAGTTTGTGATAATAATCAGACACTAAGGATGCATTGTGAGTTAAAGAATTTAATTTCTGATGTAGATTAAAGTTATATACCCATCAATTTGATCATAAGTTTCTTTCAATTCTTCCCAAAAATCTTGACCAGTGTTTGAAAATACTTGTCCAGAAAATAATTCCTCAGAAATGGAATTCAATATCCAAGAAAACACAATATAATTACACATATCCCATGTCATACTAAGAACATCATCAGTTATACTTTGGATACATGTACCATTAATAAAACCAATTATTCTTTGTTTGCAATGCAATCAACATAGATATACTCTAAACATTGTAATTCTCTATACCTTTTAGCTTAAGTGATATAAGTGCAGTAGTACTAGTATTACTAGTATGAAGATACAAAGGATCACCAAAGTCAGAATCACTTACTTGAGTGACCTTAGACCCACCACCAATTTCATTTACCATAATATCAAATTACAATCAACAAGAAGTCAAACAATAGAATGCACACATACAAGAAAAGGCCTTGCCACACCCAAACCTATAGGATAGTTTGAGCAGTGATCCAGATAGATAGATTCTCAGTAGGAATCCTCCCCAGGTCTTACTCAGAGTCATCTCTTCTACCAAAAACATTTGTACACAACCTAGATAAATCACACAAACAGAAAACAATAAACACATATTCAAACAAGTAACCAATTAAAAGAAATAAAGCAAAAGGGCCTTGGCAATAGTCCAAGTATAAACACCACGGGGCAGAGGATTCTCTTAAGCAAGAGAACTCCCTGACGGAACAACTTGCTACTAAACAAGAGAGAAAGAAAGATATTACAAAGTACTCCACGCTCGGTTAGCCTTGAATTAACGCTCGTTTAGCCTAGAGTAATTCAAGATACAATAGAAGACTTTGTCACAAATCTTTGGATCAGCCAAGAGATTACCAAAAATAAGGTTTTCAAAAACACAATACCTAATTTCTAAATTAGGGTTTTGATACAGAACAATTATATAGAGTAGTTGCACGTGACAAGCACATGAGTTCATTAAAAGTCAACAAGTCAAAGTGTTACAAGTTCAGGCGGCGGGGAGTTGGTTGAAGTCGTTCAAGAAGTAGTTAGTTAGTTAGATTTTGTTACAAGTTGTAATAAATAGCTTAATCAAGCTATATTCATATTCACATTTTCAATTGTACCTTTCTATCATTTCTCTCTGTAATTCATATGATTTCTCTGTAAATCATTAGACTCAATTGTACGGACATTTCGAATTTAATTCAAATCGTGAATTCCTAATTCTGTATTGTAATCGAATTTTATATCAATTTGTTTTTTTTTTCTAATTTGATTCGTATCAAATTGGTATCAGAGCTACTTTCCTGGCAACGATATTAATTTTGTTGATTCAATTTCAATAAATAGGTCTCTATTGCGACTTAAGCAATTGCGATGGTGAATACGCGATCACAAGACGATTCTAGCTCAGGATCGATCAATGTTACGGAATTGAGCAATACGCTAGCTCAATTACAACAATCGATTGATAGAATGGATAATAATATCAACGGATTGTTGTTATTTCAAGCAATTTGCTACAGGAGAATTTCATAAACTAAACGCAGAAGGAAACAGAGGTAATCAAGCACAATATGGACGACTTACTCGACTAGAATTCTCTAAATTTAGTGGAGACGATGTTGAAGGATGGCTATATCGTGTAAAACAATTTTTTCAGCTAGATGAAATTAAGGAGGAGCAGAAAGTCAAACTAGTATCAATGCACATGTTTGACAAGGCATTAAACTGGCATCAGCAGTTTATTAGAAGGCATGGTACAGATATACCTTGGGAGATGTATGAAAGAGAAATTAATCAAAGGTTTATACATGTGTTTGAAGATCCAATGGTTGAATCAAAAAATTTGAAGCAAGTTACAATTGTACAAGTCTATCAGGATTTGTTTGAGGTCTTATTAAACAAAGTGGATCTAAGTGAAGTTTATGCAATAAGCTTGTTCATTGGAGGATTGAAAGAAGAAATTGGAATGGGTGCAAGGATGTTTAAGCCAAGCTCATTTGTTGATGTAACCTTAGCTACAGTAAAAAATAGGTATACTCCTGTTTTGCCTACTCCAAGAAGCAACCGTTATCACAATAGACCACTGTCATTACCATCTGCACATGTGCCTTTGTCCTTGCCTGCTCCAAGTACAAATGTTAATGCTAATAAACATTCTACAAATGTTAGCACTAATAAAGCTGTAGTGACTGCTGTGCCTAGAAGGCAATTGTCACAAAAAGAATTAGAAGAAAAGAGATCAAAGAGCTTATGTTTCTATTGTGATCAGAAATACTATCCAGGTCACAAGTGTAGTGGTCAAATGTATTCATTAGAAGTAATGGCTTGTGAAGATAATCAAGAAATCTTAGAAGCATTAATTGAAGAATTGGATAACAAAAGTGAGAATGGTAATGTGAACACAGAGGTTAATACCATTAGTTATGCTATCTCTACTGATGTTAGACCTCAAATTTCCTTACATGAACTTAATGGAACAAATGCTTACTAAACAATGAGAGTGAAAGGATATGTGCATAAACAAAAATTTCACATTTTGATTGATTCTGAAAGTACTCATAATTTCTTGGATTTACATACAGCTAAGAAGCTTGGTTGTAGAATGAGAAATACTTGTCCACTGCAAGTTTCTGTTGCAAATGGACAGGTCATGACTAGTTTGTATGAATGCAAAGAGTTTACTTGGACTTTACAAGGTCAAACTTATGTTAGTGATGTAATGATTCTACCTTTGGGAGGATGTGAAATGGTTTTGGGAATACAATGGTTAGCTACACTGAGCTGCATACAATGGAATTTCAAATCCTTAATGATGGAATTTCATTACCTTCAAAAGAGAGTAGTCTTGAGAGGTACTAAGAAAACAACAGTTGAATGGTTACAAGGGAAGAAATTGAATAAGAATGCTAAATCTGCTCAAGTTCAAGCAGAGCTATCTTCTTTGGCATCGTGTGTATATCCTGCCCATTTGTGTAGTATCCATTCTGCAGAAGTACAAACAGATGAAAAGGTACAAGCTGTGTTGCAAAATTTTCAAGATATATTTGTTGTACCTACTGAATTACCACCCAAAAGAGCACATGATCATAGGATACCACTTTTGCCTAACACACCACCAATCAACATTAGACCTTATAAGCATCCACTTGGTCAAAAAGATGCTATTGAGCTAATGGTGAAGGAGTTGCTTGATTCAGGGGTGATTAAAAATAGTCAGAGTCCTTTTTCATCTCCTATTGTTATGGTTAAAAAGAAAGATGGTACATGGAGGATGTGTGTGGACTACAGGGAATTAAATAAATAAACTGTGAAGGATAAATTCCCTATTCCTGTTATAGAGGAGTTAATTGATGAACTGAATGGTACACAGGTTTTTTCTAAGTTGGAGTTGAGATCTTGTTATCATCAAATTAGAATGAATGAAGATGATGTGTATAAAACAGCATTTAGAACTCATGAAGGTCATTAAGAGTTCTTGGTAATGCCATTTGGGTTGACTCATGCACCATCCACATTTCAGTCCTTAATGAACACAGTGTTCAAGCCATTTGTAAGGAAATTCACACTGGTCTTTTTTGATGATATACTAGTTTATAGCAGAAATTTGGATGAGCATGTTGAGCATTTGCAGGCAGTCTTGAAAACCATGGAGATGAACACTTTGTATGCAAAACTGAGCAAGTATACATTTGTTGTATTACAAGCGGAGTATTTGGGACATATTATTTCAGGGAAAGGTGTTTCAACAGATCCAACAGATCCTGCTAAAATACAAGCCATGGAGGATTGGCCAGCTCCTAAAACAATCAAACATCTCAGAGGATTCTTGGGGCTAACAGGTTACTATAGAAGGTTTATCAAGAATTATGCCCACATTAGTCAACCTTTGACTGTAATGCTTAAAAAGAATTCCTTTCAATGGACTAAAGCAGCTAATGAAGCTTTTGTTTTATTAAAACATGCAATGACACATGCTCCAGTATTGGCCTTACCCGACTTCAAAGATGAATTTGTGGTAGAAACAGATGCAGGTGGAACAGGAATAGGAGCAGTGTTACAGCAAAAGGGTCATCCCATTGCTTTCCTTAGTAAATCTCTCTCTCTCAAACACCAATCCTTATCAACCTATGAAAAAGAGTTTTTGGCAGTCCTAATGGCTCTTGACAGGTAGAAGGGATATCTGTTGGATAGACATTTCAAGATTAAGACCGATCACTTTAGTTTGAAATACTTGTTGGATCAAAGATTAACAACACCATTTCAAGCTAAATGGTTGCCTAAACTACTAGGGTATGATTATGAGATATCTTATAAGAAGGGCAGTGACAATGTTGCAGCAGATGCACTTTCAAGGTTACATTCAGGTGCTGAGTTTTGTAATATGGTGTTAACTTCTGTTTCGTCTGATTTGTTACAACAGATTAAGGACAGCTGGCAAAATGATGTAGATCTCAAAATTGTGATAACTCAATTGGCAGATGGCACTTATACTGTTGGTAAGTACAGATGGTCAGATGGTCTTCTTAAAAAGAAAGATAGGTTGGTGGTGGGTGCTAATACAGAGCTTAGAACTAAGCTGGTAAATTACTACCACTCTGGTCCTGTGGGTGGTCACTCAGGAGCACATGCTACAATTCAAAGATTAAAAGTTCTGTTTTATTGGAAAAGTATGCACAAGTTTGTGAAACAACTGCTCAAAAGTTGTGATGTTTGTCAACGACAAAAACCTGATCTTTCTGCTTATCCAGGGTTAATTCAACCATTACCTATTCCAAGTACTATTTGGTCACAAATATCGATGGATTTCATTGAAGGGCTGCCCAATTCACAAGGTAAAACAGTCATTTTTGTGATAGTGGACAGATTAAGCAAGTATGCTCATTTTATTGCTCTACATCATCCTTTTACTGTAACCAATGTGGCACAAGTCTTCTTGGATAATATATATAGACTTCATGGGCTACCCACTACTATTGTGAGTGATAGGGATAAGATTTTCCTTAGTCACTTTTGGCAATCTTTGTTTAAGATGTTAAAGGTTCAACTATGCATGTCCACTGCATATCACCCCCAAACAGATGGTCAAACTGAGGTTGTGAATAGAAGTTTGGAGTGCTACTTAAGATGTATGACAGGTGAGAGACCAAAGGAATGGGTTCAATGGTTACCACTTGCAGAATATTGGTACAATACCAATTTCCATTCATCCATTCAAACTACTCCTTTTGAAGTAGTATATGGTCAACCACCCCCTATCCATTCTCCCTATTTGGCTGGGGATAGTTCAGTGGATACAATTGATCGATCACTCACAGCTCGAGAAGATGCTATTAACTTGCTTAAATTTCATTTGAAAAGAACTCAAGACAGGATGTAGAATATGGCCAACAAGCACATATCCGATCGAGAATATGAAGTGGGACAATGGGTGTATTTGAAACTCCAACCCTACAGACAGGTCACTGTTCGTAAGATTCATTATCACAAACTCTCTGCTAAATTCTATGGCCCATTTCTCATTATTGCCAAAATTGGAAACGTAGCCTACAAGCTCCAATTACCTGCAAATAGCCAAATTCATCAAGTATTCCATGTTTCACAGTTAAAGACGTGCAGAGGGGACAGGTATCAAATTGGGGTCCTACCTAATTTTGATTCTAATGGAATTTTAAGAGCAGAACCAATAGCTATCCTTGATCGTAAATTGGGAAAAGTGAATAATCGGCCAGTTTCGTATGTTCTGGTTTAATGGGCAAACCAATATGCAGATGATGCTACTTGGGAACTTTATCTGAAACTCCTTCTTTGTTTTCCAGATTTCAAAGTTTAACCTTGTGGTCAAGGTTCTTAAGTGGGATGGATTGATACAGAACAATTATATAGAGTAGTTGCACGTGACAAGCACACGAGTTCATTAAAAGTCAACAAGTCAAAGTGTTACAAGTTCAGGCGTTATACATAACAAGAAGTAGTTAGTTAGTTAGATTCTGTTACAAGTTGTAATAAATAGCTTAATCAAGCTATATTCAGATTTAGATTTTCAATTGTAACTTTCTATCATTTCTCTCTGTAATTCATATGATTTCTTTGTAAATCATTAGACTCAATTGTACGGACATTTTAAATTCAATTCAAATCGTGAGTTCCTAATTCTGCATTGTAATCGAATCTTATTTTAATTTGTTTTTTTTCTAATTTGATTCGTATCAGGTTTTAATCCAAGAACAAGTGAGCCATGAAAAATCCACCAACAAAACATTGAATGATCACCACAAATCAGTCGAAACCAAACAGACGATTAGATCTCAAATATAATGAAGAAACCCTAATTTGAAACCTTATTTTTAGATTTCGAATTTGCTAAATCAAAACACAAATCGACTAATCAAACTGTGCGCTCTAATATCATGTACAAAATCATGAACTAAAATATATTCAATAATTAAACAAATTAATCAAAGAGTTTAAATCTCTCAAGAACACATATTCACTCAAGAATATAGACTCTCTGAACAATACAATGTTAGCCAAATGTTTACAACTAACTAACAATCTCCAAATATGCGAAACAATATGAAACAAACTAGTGAATTATCAAGATGATAATCACCGATACAATATAAACCCCAAGTTAGAGAGAGATCAGAAGATGATAATGAACTGGTTAATGAAATAATTCCTAAAACATGTATTATATACTCCAAAGATTGGATAAAATCATATTTGACCCTTGAAATTCTTTAATCTTCATCTATACACTCCAGATTCAGAAATGTTCCAGCAACACCTCCATCCTTGGAGAAAATACATCCAAACCCTCTAGACTCAGAAAACCTTACAGATTGAAAACTTAAACAGACTAAGTTGATACAAATTCATGTATAAAATATAAGATTGATTATAAAAAATATTATATTTTTAACACATACTCTACTATAAATATCAGACTTAGTTTATGAAGTCTGTGTGTGAAAATTCTGAGTAAATTGATAATTAGTTAAGGGCATTTGTGTTAGCAGAACTAGCATTACTTGTAACCAGCTTTGAGTTTGTTTTGAGCTGATCTTAGTGTTAGTTATCTGTATTCAATTGAGTTAGATATTCTACATCTAACTTGTAATTCTTTGATTTATCAAAATAAAAGAATTAATTGAAAAACGATCATCTGTTCTTATCATTAGTTAAACTAAAATTCACTATTTTGTCTAAACAAAGAAAGACGTTGTATTCACCCTCCCTCTACAACATCTTTGTTAACCTTTGGGAACAACAACATTCACTTATTTTTCAGTGGGTATAGTATGTATTTAATAGCTTAACCTTTTATAAAACTTTTAAGAAAGAAAGTAAAATTATGCATTATCCGAAAAGTGAAAAGAGAGAAAGCGAATGAAATAATAGTTATGTGAGACCAAACATTCATATCATACTTAGTAGAATGTAAGAACAAAATAAAAAAAAACATACAAAAAAATATTACAAATTTAACCTTATACTTTTTCATATATACGCCATCACCCCCTCATTTTACTCCTATATTCACTCAATGTACTGTCACGCCTCAACACATTATCATAGACTACGAGACTATTTATTTTTACGAAAAACACAACAATAATGTAGACCAATTGAGCTTATAAACGTTTCATATATAGATTGGAATATATATATATATATATATAATATATAAAAAAAACCCAAAGCGTTACGATTTAAACTTTTATTCAATTTCATTTGGGTTTTAGAGAAGTAATTATAATAAAAAAATCAAATCAAAATAATAAATAAAATGCCTATTAAAACTATTGCTTATAATGTGATATAACATCAAAAAATTCTTATGCAAATTACCTTGTAACAATTAGATTCTATATGTATATTTATAATTAACTAGATCTAAATTCGTAACTCGTAATAATTTTTTAGAACGACAAACATCCTAACTCATGTTAGGGTATGCAACTATGTATGATTTAACAAATTAGTGTTATGGTAGGTTTATCATTCTAAAAATATAATAATAAGTGTTATGACAGTGTAGGCTAGCAAGAAGTCCGGAAATAGGCTTAGATGCTATGGGTGAGCCGGGTGACATCAACAACCATCATGTGGAACTTGAACTGACATCGACAATGAAAATACCACCAAGACTGGAACCTGAAGATGCACTTAGACCAGATGCTGCGCAGGAGGGACTGGATATAATTATGCCAGTTGTGAGAATGGATCCCATACTGAGACCAGATCTTGCTCCTGTGGTGGCCGGTGCAAATGAACCACAAATAGGACCGGAACCTATACAAACACCTGGACCAGATCCTACTGCTGCACCAGCTCAGCCACTAGTACTTGAATCTGCACAACAAACATCAACACCAAGACTAAACCTTCCTTTTCAAGATCTTTTTGTGGGTGAGTAATATACTCCTTCCGTTCCACTTTTCTATCCAAATTTCTGTTTTAGTTTGTTCCAGATTGAATGTGCACCTTCACAAAAAGATAGTTATTGTTCACTCGTTTATCTAAAATACTCTTAATTAGTTATTATGGTTTAATTGTCAAACTTTCATCAACTTATCGATTTAACCCTTAAAATATTTTTTTACACGACTTAATCTCTCAATTTTTGTTTGGCTTGTTAAAATGACTATTTTTGCATGTTATATGAGTTATATGTGGATGTCGCACATGCATTTATGCTGATTTGTCATCATGTTTAGTATCCTATACTTCGCATCTCAATTTAGCATATAAATCAAAATGAGAAATTCAAAAAACATGTAACTTTGAATTTTTTATAAATTATTACTTATATAATAAGACTAAACCGATTAACTATTTGCTTGTTTGCACGAGTACCGTGTTAGTATATTATGGTATAACTTAGTGTTAGGATTGATAGTTTGCCAAACATACAGAGAATCCACTTTAAAACTAATTGGTGATAGAGGGAATAGCCCATGAACTTACATGTAGACATTATTTTCTTTTAGTTTCCGTTGTGGGGACCTGTAAGCTGAGGTCAAACCGAGGGGGTTTGCGCCACAGCGGCCCGCGTCACGCTTCCACATCCAGGCTACAACCGTAGCTTTGATACCACTTGTTAGCCCGACAACATGTTTACGATATAAGCCTAGTTGAGAAATCACTCTAAAACCAATTGGTAATAGATGGAGTATTCTATGAGCTTATATACATACGTTATTTTCTGTTATTTTCTGTTAGTTTCCGATGTGAGACATTAGTTTGCACCCAATACTTAGTAATGCAATACTTAGAAAGATATCATATCAACTTGGTAAACTCACGAGAAGGGATCTTTCGTAACTATTTACTCTCTTCTAGGAAAAATATTTCTTCGCCCACTCAACTACTTACACAGGTTTTCTACATTTCTTGCTATTTATCTTTTCCATTGGATTTGACGTGTCATAATCTTATAATGTCAATTCTCATGTTAATTTAATTAGGCCAATGTTTAGTTTTCCAACACACTTACCTAATGAGTTTTTTTGATACTTAGATGAGAGAAGACAAGATTTCTTTGACATACGTTCTCCCCTATATAAAGCATCTATGGAAGGAGACTGGAAAATTGCTGATGGCATCCTGCGACAATGACCCAATCATGATTTCAGACGTCTGGTACAGTGTAGTATCACTGATAATCGTGAAACAATGCTTCATGTTGCAGCAGCATCTTCTCAAAGCCCAGATTTCGTACAAAATCTTGTTAACATGATGCAAGTTACGGATTTGATGTACAGAATAAGAATGGCAACACTGCCCTTTGTTTGGCGTCTATGACAGGAAATGTTGAAATTGCGAGAATTATGGTGAATGCGAACCGAGACCTGCTGACAATCGGTAATATTAATGATATGACACCGCTTCTTATTGCTGCTTTATATGGAAAGAGTGACATGGTAACTTATCTTGAAGCTGAAACAAATCATGGTGGATGAACATATGAGAACAATAAATGGGTTTGCTTAAAATGTGTCGAGACTGATCTATCTGGCAAGTCTTTTCTTTTTTCTTTGAAAAAAATAAAATAAATAGTTAGACTTAGGCCTAAAAGATAGGTCTAATGACACTTGACTTCCATCCATTAATCTTAAAGTATGATCCGCTTTATTACACTATTATACATAACTGTCAAGTGTCGTTAGGCCTTTATTTAGGTTCAGATATATTCGGTTTTTTTCAGTTCTTTGGTTATGACATTTCTTCTCATCAAGTAACTGATCATTTTCTACATACTATGTAGATATTGCACTATGAATATTCCCAAATATCGCACGGTCGCCGAGAGACTCAGGATATTCTCGGAGTTTTGGCTCGAAAGCCTTTGGCATTTGAGGAAACCAAACATCATATTACAAGGAGAATCTGCAATTCAAGTATGTACAAAATATGTTTGCTGTCTTTATTAAAGTAAATTACATTACATTTCAGTAGACGTCTATATGTGGTATTGATGTGTAAATATCTAGTTATAAAAATAGTAAAACAAAGCAAAGCTAACTATTACACAACTAGGCAAGTGTACCTAATCGGATAGTAGTATAGCAGTGATAAGTCTACCGGGTAGTCTCTCACAGGAACAGTTTATATGCACTTTAAGATTTATTTGTCTAATCTATAATTAAGATAAAGGGATAATTGCCTCTTAACGACAGGCAGTCAAAAGGGAGTTTAAATTAAAGAAAGCAATTAAATGGATAGAATAACCAAAGGGTAGAAGTATGTTCATCTAGACCTTTCACCACTAGAGTTGGACAATAACTATAAATGTATCAAACGTATAAGAATTATTAATCTAAATTACTTGTTTTCACAATGCAATCATTTAATTGAAATCCTAAAATACAAGTGTCCTTGACAAGTTATTAATTCCAGTTATGATCAAACAATTCAATTAACCTAATGATTTAATCTATATAATCCTAGTGTCCTAGAGATTACTAATCATATAAGATGTCTCTAAATATGATCCACTCATACTATAATTTTATTAACCAATTCAATTCATTTATTGTCTCCAATCAAACGCACAAGATTTAGTGATCATGTAAATGTCATGTACAAACACAACATCAATTGAATAAGTTAACTAAACCAAGTACAAACCGTTCTTAAATTAAACATTAAATCATACGCATAATTAAATCTAAGTATCAAGAGTCCAACATCTAGGATTACTAGTCTAGATGAACACAAAGTATTTAGCCCATTCTCATGGGTTCAATCAAACAAATACTCATAATAATCAAAGAATAATTCATCATGCAATTACAAATATGAATCAAACATTAACTAAATAAGATTCGAGATAAAGAGAATTAAACACTAACTTCTAGGATGATTACAAGAGGGTAGATCACTTAGGGTGTCCCCAAAAGCTCTCCAAAACTCCCAAAAATCGTCCTTAATCCGCAGCTAATCAATTCATAAAAGATAATTAGGGTTTAGGGGTTAACTTAGGCTAAAAAGCTGTAACCGACCCTTCTACCCGGCGGGAAAGGCAAGTACCCGGCGGGTACTAAGGCCTTCCCACCCGGATCAGACTTCTGTACCCGGCTAGGCAAAACTGGTACTTTTCTTGAGTACCCGGCGGGTACTAGGCCTACCTGGCGGGTACTTTTCATTTTCAGCCCTAGGTCTCTTCTTGAAAGTTGTAGCCCTCTGAGTTCCGGAGATTTGGGCACTTGAATCACTTCAATCGGAGTCCGTATGAGGGAGTTATGGCCAAAATCACGGAGCCTCGCAAAAGCTGCAAAATTCCATCAACTTTTGATCTTTTCTTCATTTCTTTTCGATCTCTTCTCGATTATTAACCTGAAACTAAACTAGACTAGTTAAGTACTAAAAGATTATAAAATGATTAAAATAATATACAAATTGGATCGATATCGCCCCTATAAATATGTGTAATTTAGGCGATATCAGGTATGCAGTCATGATGGATTTAGTCCTTTTTGCACCTGAAATGACAAAAATACAAAGGGCTTAATTGATAAGAAAAAGGAAGCAAATCACATGGACAATAATCACAATTGCAGACGGTCCAAGAACTTAAATACGCCACAATATAGGACCAATTACAATGAAAGGAATACGTACAATATTAATATCGATAAATGAAGAGGTGGGAGTTTGAGAACATGGATAGCCACATTTAATTATCTTCATAACAAAATCAATATATATTTACCCCTTAAACCTTATTCAGTTGTAATCAACATAAATATATATTTTCCATGTAAACGATTTTTCACAAGGATTCTATGCAATGTTTGTTTACATGAATCTTTTGATTCAGTATTTATTTTCTAACATTATATATTAAAGATATGGGATATATATATATTATAAAAAGAATTCAAAGGAAACTAGCTTTAGTAAACTTGCGATAACTTACTTGGAATTCCAATGCCTTCTTGAGTTGTGCTATAACTTCTTTTGCTAATTGTTGTTTTTCTCTATCATCATCTAAGCAATTGTAGACAACATTGAGAAATGTACTTAATGATTTTGGCTCAATTTCCTTTTTTATAGCTTTAAACACCACCTCATCTTGTTTCCCATCTTCAAAGTTATGTTTAATGAAACTAAGTAGAGGCCATCTCTCACGTCGGAAAATATTACATGTTGGTCTCCCACTCAGGATCTCGAATAAAACCACACCAAATGAATAAATATCGGATTCTACAGTTACTATACTCGATTTTAAGTACCCCGGGTCTACATAATTCATTGTGCCGCAAGCAGAAACAACACTATAGAATGTTTCCTTATTTATCGAACTTATCAAGGAAAGCCCAAAATCACCAAGTTTTGCCTTCCAATCATCAAAAAGAAGGATGTTAGCTATTTTAATGTCCCTATGTACCAACACCTCCTTTCCTCCAATACCTCCGTGAAGAAAATCTAGACCGGTTGCAACATCAATGCATATGTTAAGTCGGTTCCTCCATGTAAGAGTAGCATCATTCAAATACCTATCAAGACTTCCCTTTGGTGCATGTTCATAAACAATAAATTTTTCACTGGTTTCATTGCTATAGCCTACAAGACCGATAATATTATCATGCTTATACTCATTAAGAATTTGTAGCTCATTGTAATATTCTTTCTCCCCTTGACCATGACTTGTATCTAACTTTTTTGCAACAATAGTACAATGTCCTTAACCATGTCGATGTGAAAGTTCTCCTCGATATACACTCCCAAAACCTCCTTCTCCGACTTTGTTGGCGGGGCTACAGTGTTTTGTTGCCAACTTAATGTCTTCAAGTGACATACTGAAGGGGTCTTTATGTTTTACCTATGAATCATAAGACTCTAACTCGATAAATATATGTTAAGTATTTGACACTCAGTAGAGTAGACTATAGGCATACTTATATTTTAGGCATATTTAACATTACTCAAATGATAGTGAATAAACTTCTTTTTTTTTTGGAAAACTATAAAATGGAGATGAGAATATGGATGATAAATTTCTAAATGGATTGCTGTGAAGTACTAGAATAAGCAATAATTTATGAAATTAACAAATTTATGGTTTATAGGTGTTATGTGTGGTATTGCTAGAGGCATACAAGTCTAAGGGGTTAAATGTCAATATTCAATCCCTTAGGGTACTAAAGTATAATTAGTTGTTCAGGTAGTTGTATACATATGCGATTAGATAGATGGAAGCAGTTATCCTTTCAATTGTAATTTAACTTTTCTTCATTCATAGATAAACTTTCTTTGTAATAATTGTTATCAATAAGATTTGAGTATAAATCATTTGGCTTGATTTTTTGGAGTTATCGATTCTTAATTACTATAGTGTGAAGATTAATTTCAAGAATTGGTATCAGTGCCTGGTTAGGCATGGAATTAAAAGTGATTAAGAACAGGGAAGAATGATGTACGATCAAGAATTGAAATTAGAAGATAGGAACGACAAAGTTTGATCCTGAAAAGTTCGATGTGAGAAACGATTTTGGTTTTTAGCGAGTAAAGAGGCAAGCCTTACTTGTGCGACATGGAATCGTTGCTGCACTCGAAGGAGTAGAAAAGCTTCAATAAGGGTTATCTGATAAGGAGAAATTAGAGATAATGGAGAAATCGAACAGTGCAATCATTTTGTGTTTGGGAGATAGAGTTTTGTGAGAAGTGACTAAAGAAACTTCTGCAGCGGGTGTTTGGGTAAAACTTGAAGGTTTGTATATGACTAAATCATTGGTAAATTGTTTTTTATTTGAAGAAAAGATTGTATACTTTTCAAATGTCTAGTGGCAAGAAATTAGAAGATCATATAGATGAGTTTAATAAATTGATTTTAGATCTTGAAAATATAGAAGTGGTACTTAATGGGGAAGATCGGGCTGTTATATTTCTCACATCGTTACCTCAGTCCTATGAACACTTCGTAGACACCTTGATGTGTGGTAAGAAAGTCTGACCATGGAGGAAGTTATGGCTGCTCTCAATTTAAGAGAACTGAAGAAGAGAATAGATCATAAAGAAGAGTTTGGTATGGGATTGGTTGTGAGTGGAAGGGCACATGAAAGAGAGATTTCAAAGAGGCACTTCTATGTCCAAATCAATATTTAGAAAGAAATGCTATATTCTTCATTCGAAAGAGCATCTTAAAAGAGTCTGTCCTAGAAAAGAAAAGAAGAAAGAAACTATAATTCAACTAGCAAGTCTATTGGGAAAATCAAAGGTCAAATCTATATTATAAATCTGATGAGTCAAAGTCTAAGTATAGAAAAACTTAGTGAAAAATTGACCAAGTGTTTGTTAGTCTAAATATTTCTCAGTCAAGAGTCTAACTAGGCACAGACTTAGACTAAGACATTCTTGATACTTGGTCTACGCAAAATGCGCAGTCTAAGTCTGTGTGACGTCACCCAAACTCAGACCAATACAAACTCAAATGAAGATTTTCGAAGACACTCAAGTCATGCAGACTCAGAAGAACTTGAAGATCAAGATTGAAGATTCGAAGATACCTTATTAATTATTAATTAGGAGAATTCAAATTACTTTGTATTTGATCTAGTTTCTATAAAACCTATAATGGTTAGGTAGAAGATCTTTGTTAGTTAGAGATACAAATACAGTAGGATTACATTTCCTAACCGGTATACCTTGTGTAAATAGTTTCTATAGGGTTCATAGAAACTAGAGAACGCATATGCATACGCAGACGCATATTATATACATACGAACAACTTGAATTGTTATTAACTTGATATTAAATGTTGAATACTGAGTTTGTATTGATTAATTCTTTCTGAATAATTTATAATATATCATCAAGTTATCTGGAATCTTACTTTAAGACCTAACAAAGTCTAGGGAAAATAGCCAGAATTTGGATACTTATTCGTAGGGGTATGACACTTATTCTGAGGGGTATAACAGTGCTGCAGTGCTGCAGTGCTGCAGTGCTGCAGTGCTGCAGTGCTGCAGTGCTTGTAATGACTGATATGAAATCATCGAATGAGTTAATTATGGAATCTGGTGCATCTTATCATATGACCTCAAATAAATCATTCTTGAATGACCATTAAGAATGGCATGGTGGAGTTGTTTTGCTTGGTTATGACATTCCGTGTAAAGTACAAGGTGTGGGAAATGTCATACTAGTGATGAATGATGGTTCCATGTGTAAGTTGCGGGGTGTAAAGCATAAGTTGAGAGAAAATCTGATTTAGTTAGGCACGCTTGTTGTAAAGTTACAACACAATACGGAAGGGTAAAGGTAACAAAAGGGTCTATGGTTGCGCTTCATGGGACTAAAAGAAACCATAAAATCTATTTGTTATATGGAGGTGTGCACGGTGGTGTTGTAGCTGTTGGTGAAAATCGTGTGGATAAGATAACAACCTATGGCATAATAGGCGTGGTCACATAAGTGAAGGTGGACTTGTTGAGTTGAGTAAGAGGGAATACTTTGGGGCTAAAAATCTTGGTAAACTTGATTTCTGTGAGCATTGTGTTTTGGGTAAATCTCACCGAGCTAAGTTTAGTAAGGGAAGTCATAATACTACCGGTATGATTGACTATGTACATGCAGATTTATGGGGGCTGCTAAAGCGGAATCTTTTGGAGGTGCTAAGTATTCTTATCCATTGTTGATGACTTCTCTAGAAGGGTTTGGTGTATATGATCAGGCACAAGAATGAAGCATTTGGAAATTTTAAAGAATGGAAAGTACTTGTGGAGAAGCAAACCGAAAGGAAGTTAAAGACACTTAGGACAGATAACGGACTGGAATTTGTGATCACCAATTTACAGACTATTTAAAGTTCATGTAATGGCAAGACACTTCAGAGGTTGCAGGAACACCACAGCAGAATGGGTTAGCCGAGGGAATGAATGAGACAGTGTTAGATAAGGTGAGATGTATGTTGAACTAATCAGAGTTACTAAGAATTTTCTCGGATTAAGCAGTGTCAACCGCAACTTATCTTATAAACAGATCACCTTCAACTGTTATTGATTTAAAAAATCCTATGGAAGTCTGGTCAGTCATCCGACGGATTATAGCGCATTAAAGAGTTTTGGTTGAGTAGCTTATTCTCGTATTAATAAAGGGAAGTTAGAACCTAGGCTCAATAGTGTATATTTCTAGGTTATCCAGAAGATATGAACGGCTATAGGTTGTGGAGATGTGAAACCAAAGGTAATTGTAAGTCGGGATGTGGTGTTTAATGAAGATGAATTTTATAAAGATACCCTACTCAGTAATAAGGAGACTAATAGTGGTCAGAGTGTTCAGTTTGAGGTGGAGCTGGGTGGTAGACCGAGTATAAATAGATCAAGTGATACTAATGAACAAAGTATTGAACAAAAGTAAACTCACTTGGGTGATGGTCAAAGTCATGAATTTGCAGTGGGTATCAACTGGCTAGAGACCGAGTAAGGAGGAACATAGTGGCACCAGCCAGATTCAGATTCAGAGGTTGTGATGTTTCATCATATGCATATGATCATATGATGTTACAGCATATACATTTGGTGCTGCCGAAGAAGGAGACACACACGAGCCATTGTCATTTTATGCGGCAATATACTCTTGAAAGAGGAAATGAATTCATTATATGAGAACAATAAACGGGAATTGGTGGATAGACCTCCTGGTCAGAAGTTAGTGAGCTACAAGTGGTTGTATAAAATAAAAGGAGTTGCAGTCGGTGTAAAACTAAGATATAAGGCAAGGCTAATGCCTCGAAGGGTTTACTCAAAGGCCTGGAATTGACTACATTGAGGTATTCTCGCATGTAGTAAAAGATAGCTCAATCGAAACTATCTTATCTTTACCCGCTCATTATTATTTTGAGTTAGAATAGTTATATGTTAAAATCGATTTTCTGCATGGTGAGTTGGAAGAACATATTTATATGAGACAACCACCGGGTTTTGAAGTGATAGTGACAAAGAACATGTGTTTTTGTTGAAAAGTTCATTGTACGTGTTAAAACAATCACCTAGGAAATGGTATAAAAGATTCAACCTTTATTGTGGTAAGTCACGGGTGTCACAGAAGCAGCTATAATAATTGTGTGTCCTTTAAGCAAGTAGATAATGGTGAATACATATATCTATTGTTGTATGCAGACGATATATTAGTTGGTTGTAAAGATAAGAGGGAAAGTGAACGTGTTAAGGAATTATTGAAGGCTGAGTTTGATATGAAAGAGCTTGAAAATGCAAGGAAAATCTTTGGAATAGAGATACGCAGGGATAGAGTAATGAAGACTCTAAAACTGTCTCAAATGGGATAATTATCAAAGGTGTTGCATAAGTATTGTATGAACACTGGAAAAAGTATGTCAACTCCTTTGGGGCATTTGTTTAAACTATCAGCAAAAGACTCTCCAAGTAATGAAGTTGAGAGGTATACGATGTCAAATGTACCTTATGCAAACACGGTGGGAAGTTTGACATACTTAATGGTGTGTACCAGACCCGATTTAGCTTATGTTGTAAGTGTGGTTAATAGGTATATTTCTGATCCAGGGAGGTGTCACTGCTGGTGGTGTCAAATGGATTTTGAGGTATTTGAAGGGTACTGAGCAAGTTGGATTAATTTTTGGGAAGAAAACAGATGGAAAGCATAGTATTGTTGGCTATGTAGATGCTGATTAGGCCAAAGATTTGGACAAAGGAAGGTCCATTACTGGTTATGTTTTTTAAGTAATGGAGTACAAGTAAGTTGGAAGGCCACACTTCAACATGTGGTAGCCTTGTCATCAGCAGAAGCTGACTACATGGTATTAACCGAAGCCGTGAAAGAAGGTATCTGTTAAAGGGATTATTGTCTCAATTAGGTGTGATGGTTGAATATACTGTGATAAAGTGTGATAACCAAGGTGCTATTCAGCTGTCCAAAAATCATGTCTACCATGAGAGGCCTAAGCATATAAATGTTAGATTTCTTTTCATCAGCGATGTTGTAGAATCTAAAGAAATTGAATTCAAAAAGTCTATACAGCAGATAATGCTGCAGATTTGTTGACTAAGTCATTGGATGTAGTGAATTTCAAGATCTGCTTGAACTTGATGAGTGTTGGTGCGAAGTAGCAGGACAATATGCTTCTAGCACCAAGGTGGAGATGGTTATGTGTTGTATTACTAGAGGCATACAAATCTAAGGGGTTAACTGTCAATAGTTAATTCCTTAGGGTACTAAACTGTAGTTAATTGTTTAGTTAAGTGTATATATATATATATGATTAGATAGATGGAAGCAGTTATCTTTCAATCGTAACTTTCCTTTTCTTCATTGATAGATAAACTTTCTTTCTAAAAATTGTGAACAATAAGATTGAGTTTAATTATTTGGCTTGATTCTTTGGTGCAATGGCGGATTTAAATGGGGGCAGGGAGGGGCAATGGCCCCTAAGAAAATTTGAGTAAGTAATGATTTACAACGAAAAATAACATGTGTTATATAATCTTTAACTAATTTTAAAAGGAAATAAGAAAGTTTTGATCTTTAATGGAGGAATATTGATTTGGGGAAGGTGATTCAAATCTCAATGTACAACTTTTATTTTCACTAAAACCCTTTGAATTATTTAGAAGTCATGTTTAACCCTTACTAGTATTTTTCATTGTACAAGACAAGTAAGTTGGTATCTTTCACATTTAACATGTTTTTAAAGAGATATAAATAAATCATAAAAAATTAAGTTATCATGTATACTCAAAAACGATATTTCATTACATAAAATATCATCTTATACTTTTAATATTAAATAAACATTTATTTTGTATTTATGTTTCAAGATAGTACTTTATGTTTTCACTTCAAAAATAATTAATTATAAGTTTACATTTTTTATTCATAAGGTATTGAAAATTAAATTGTTTTTACTCTATTTATGAATATGAACATGACATAATCAAAATAAAGTTAACATATTTTATAGTTAGATGAATTTATCATGTTTTAGGTCTATCTATTTGCTACAACACATGAACATTTAAATCACGAAACAACTATATTCAAGTAAGTTTTATGCAACAAATAATTTTCGGCCCCCCGAAAAATATGTTAAAGATCCGCCACTGATTTGGTGTTATCGATTCTCAATTATTTAATTGTTGAGAAGATTATTTCGACAAAAGGTATGAGTAATCATAAATTAATCATGTACATGATATATGATATTCGTGGGTATTAAGTTCATGTGTGTCCTTATTTTTACGGTTTTTAAACTAATACTATGTATTTTGAAAATAGAAAAAATAAATAATGGATTAATACTGAGTCAGCACAATCATTACAACTAGGAATCATTAAAACGAAGACAAGAAGATTATATAAGTTTTAAGAAAGTTAATCAACTTACTTGAAACGATAATGCTTTCTCAAGTTGCTCGATGATGGTTTCCATTCTTGGACGTTGGTTCTGCGTTTCTGCCAAGCACTGATATGCAATTTCTAAAAATGTCTCCAATGAATCTTTGTTGGGTCCTGAAAAATTGTCTTCAGCGAGTGAAACATTTATCCTTCTCCAATTTTCTGGGCTGTCGCAAAATCGTCGTAAAGAATTTGCCTTCTTTGGTGCAGGAGCATCATGATGTCTGATACTCCTAACATTTGGGGTCATTTTTCCACATAGGATATCAAACATAACGAGTCCGAAACTGAATACATCCGACTCTCTTTTCAGCTTACCGGTCTTAAAATATTCTGGATCCATGTTATTTCTATTGCCAGCAATCTCAATGAGATCGAGAGTGTCACCATCTGAATTCGAAGGAAGTAATACACAGTGTCCAAATCCAGCAATCTTTGCCCTCAAATTGTAGTCATCCAGCATAATATTGAAACTAGTTATATCACGGTGTATTACCATCTTTTGGTCCTCCATCTCATTATGAAGATAGTTTAATGCATTTGCAACATCAATGCAGATTTTTAGACGGTTTTCCCATGGAAAAGTAGGCAAAGTACAGGTCAAAATCAAGAAATTGGCATTAAACGACCATGCAACACTCGATGGGGTTCTCACTTTGCTTCATTGTTAAATATCAAGACCTTATATTCTTCACTTTTTGAAATACTGGAAGACGTTGGTGATGATAATAGTGATCACGATCATAAAGCTGAAGCACTTCGGACCTTAAAATCATTAAAATCCTTTGACTTTATTTTTTGTCTTGATGGTTGATATTTTAGGGGTCACAGATCGTTTGAATAAAACACTACAAAGGAAAGACCAAGATATTGTAAATGCGATGCATCAAGTGAGGGTTGCAAAGAAAAGATTGCAAGAGATTAGGGATATAGAATGGGATCCACTATTGGGAAAGATTACTTCGTTTTTTGATAAAAATGATGCTGAAATCATGGACATGGAAGATCCATATTATAATGGAATAAGTCGTCGAAGAGGTTCGCAGGTTAGCAACTTTTCCTAGTACTAAGTTACTTCATTTATTTATCACATAATGATCACACTTGTGATAAGTTAACAACTAAAAAATTGATATCTTTCAATAACAGGTTAGCAATTCACACCATTATCATGTTGATGTATTTTATTCGGTGATAGATATGCAACTTCAAGAGCTCAATAATCGTTTTAATGAAGTAAACACGAGATTACTTCTTTCAATGGCTTGTTTGTGCCCATGTGATTCATTTAAAGCGTTTAGATTGGAGGACCTAATGGAAATGGCAAAGTTTTATCCGAAAGAGTTTCCAACAACAAAAGATCTTGGACAACTTGAATTGGAACTTAAAGACTACATTGACGATGTACGTGTCGATGAGAATTTTAATCAATTGAAGGGCATTGGAGACCTTGCCAAGATGATGGTCGAAACAAAAAAGTATATAATTTATTCGAAGGTATATCTTCTTTTGAAATTAGCATTGATTTTGCCCGTTGCTACATCGACTGTGGAACGTGCATTTTCAGCAATGAAGTTGATAAAGAATGATTTGCGCAACAAAATGAGTGATGACTTTATGAATGATTGTTTAGTATCATATATCGAAAAAGGTGTATTAGATGATATTAGCAATGAGTCACTTATGAATCATTTTCAAGGTATGAAACCTCGTCGAGGACAATTGTAACAACATTCACTTTTTAATATTATTAATGAATCTATGTTTTATGTTTGGTATTAACGATCCAAACTATTTATTTTATCAATATTATTTTTTTGCCTTAGTCAAATTATTGAATAGGTCATTAATGAACCATGTGAAACTACGCGCTAGATCCGCCACTGGTTGCAAAGTCATATAATAGTAGCGATCTTAACTTTAGTAGAAATATATTAGGTGATGGAAAATAAAAAAAGGGGTTTATGAAGAACTAAGGACAAAGATAATGAAGACAGGAGTGATACAGATAGAAAAAGTAATTAGATGAGGGGTATTTGAGGGGTTTTCTTGAAAATCAACTCACGTGTAGTTCCATCTACTGTACTTGACTTTTGTCAGGTGAGGAAATAATTAATTTTTCTTGAGAATCTACTCATACTCGCATGCTATTCCAACGAAAAGTCATTTAAATTCAAAATTCAGTGAACCGGTTGAACCGGCGGTCAGACCGGTTGAACCGGATTCGGGAGATGTGCCGGGTCATACAAAAAAATGGGTTTCAAAACATTGGTTTTCTCAAGGCTAACACACCCCCTTCTATAAGTAATAAAAGCTCTTCTATTAATTGTAGAAAACACATCTTTGGTATCTTTAACAATTAAAGATGGTTTTCTTTTGGTTTCTTTATTAGTATACTTAGAAATGAGTTTATACTCAGATATTTGTATAGTCTTAGAATGATTTGCATTTACTCACTAATTCAACAGGTACTAGTTCGCCATTAGAAACTAACAGTGAGTTTTAACTCCGCTAACGAGAAAATAATATTGTACTCTCCTCATATTAGTTTGCGAAAAAGTAAGCAGTTTAAACTCATATAATGCTGGATAGGTATTCCCTTTTTACTAGCCATAATTAATTTTTTATATGTCAATAACATGTTATCGTTTTTTTTTTTTGAAGGGCTGAAATTCAATTAAACAACTAGCAAGAAGCTAGAAAGAAATTACAAAGACAATGTTGGGTTTTGTAACCATAAGGTCCAAGCAATCCTAGATTTTTAATATCTATGAGAAAACCAATCAAATGAATTAACAACAATGATATCGACAATGTTGCTCTTTCTAAACGTCGAACTTTTGAAGACCACACTATTTCGGTATCTCCAAATCGCCCTGTGGATAAAGTGATAACTTCCATGATTATTTTCTTATTCCCGGTCGTTTGCAGCTCATCAATCCAAGTCCATAGATCGGTAATGTTCGACATGGGAGGAAGAGTGATATCTAGCCATTTTTCAACTTGCGTCCAAACTTGAGTTGCCATTTCACAACAAATGAAGAGATGCATTACATCCTCTTGTTGAGAATCACATACGGGGCATAATATGTTGGGAACGTCCATGCCTCTATCCATAAGACTTACTTTTGTGGGAATTCTGTTCAATAGAAGACGCCATGCAAAGATATTGATCTTGGAAGGGACATATTTACACCACCTAGTAGGATAGATACCTGTAATTAGAGTATGATTTTCGATTAATTGTCGAGCACTAGGAACCGTGAATGCATCAGATGGTTAGAGTATGATTTTCAATGATTGTCGAGCACTAGGAACCGTGAATGCATCGGATGGGTCAGCTTCCCATAACCATTTGTCAGGCTCAGTTCCAAGAGAGAAGTGGTTCACCAATTCCATAAGGGCTGCTAGTTGAGTGCCTTTGGCACCTTCCTTGGGTTTCTATATCCAACAACCATTTACACACCGATTTGCAACAAGACAAGATTTGTTAGTTTCCAGAACATATAAGCGAGGAAACTTATCTTTCAAAATGTTACCATTGATCCATTCATCTTCCCAGAATTTTAAACCCAAACCATTACCAAGTTTAATTTTCATCAGAGAATTTGATTGACATGAAGATTATCAAAATTTCGAGTCAAGTTGGCCCAAACTCCACTGTTATGCATATTAACCGAGGTCCGAGGCATCCCTCCATGTTCACCATGAAACTCACGAATAATCTTCACCCATAAGCTATCCTTGTTGGTCACAAATCTCCACTTCCATTTATATAAGAGATCCATGTTAAAGGCATATAAACTACCAATTCCAAGTCCTCCCTTTTCTTTAGAATTTAAAACTAGATCTCAAAAAAACACATGTTATTGTTGATCTACAATTAAAATGGGTTATGTGGATTGACATATTTTGACATGTGAGGGTTGGGTGGTGATGTTGTCTTTGAGCTGCTATGCGAACTTCAAGAAGTTCTGTGAGGGTAAGTTCAACTACGTGTAGAGTTCAAAAAATGACTCATTGTTGGCTAACAGGTGAAAATGATCTTCTTGGGTTCAGGTTGAAAGAATGAGTCTCAATGGTTCTGAATCAAAATGGCTACAGGTTGAGGAGGCCAGGTTTGTCTTTTTTCCATTTAGCTTATTCATTTTTAAACTTACCTAGGTACATAGACATTTGCAAATGTGAGACATTTCTCACATTTGCAAATGTGATGGGATTATGTTAATTCCACTCACAAACTAGTAGCAAAACTTGAATCAAAGCCTATTGACCTTTCAAGCATACTGATCAAACTTAGTAACAGTTATGACACACCGGTTTTGCATAGGATTAGGCATGTTAAGTATTTAATCTAAAAATATTGTTGATATCTGTTTTGGTTGTGATGATTTAGTTATGGTTTCTCCTTTCTATAATGTTGCTGAAATTATATGCAAGACTTTATGTTTTTGGTATGTTATAATATATTAGTAAAAATAATCAAATTATTTTTGTAAATACACATTGACGCCTTGTATGTTTGTTGTCTATGTATGTAGGTGTATATGTATTATTATGAACGAGTGTTAATGTTTGTACGTGTGTACATATGGTTGAGTGTGTATGTACATTTTTTATTTTTTTATATCCTAATTTATTCATCTAATACTACTCATAAAGTGTTTGAGATGTTGAATCTTAATTCTTAATAGAAAGTCAAAATTACTCGATTACCCCTATTACATAAAAGGAAACTAATATTTGTATTAACTACGGAGTAAATCATTATTTACTTGATAGTTTATTGTTGGGTCAGAGACACCACCCCACTGAAAGATGACAAAATAATTTAAGTGTTCTATCCGTCGCTGCATGTGTTAGCAGCGACTTAGAATAGACTTAGCTGTTTGTTCGCTGCTCATGATTGAACAACGAACCAATCTATACTTAGAATATAAAGTCTATTCTACTCACTGCATATGTTAGCAGTGAGTACTTGTAACTTGAACATAAAGGAGTATCTATTACTCATTGATGGATACTTAGCATCTAAAGAAGTTACATTGGCCTGACATTGTCAAGAACTTATCACCTGTTGAGTCCAAGATTGAAGACAGAGATAGAGAGGAGTTCACTAATGTGAAATTCAAGACTTCTCTATTAACCAGCGATTCATGCCTTTACCTTAAAGTACATTGGGTTTGACAAATACCCAATGTGCAAAAGAAATGTCAACTTATATGCAGTATGAAATAAGGTGTGCAAATCTTTCAAAATATATGTACGTTCACTTATTGTACTTTGCATTTAATTCCTTGTACCTTTTGTGTAACCTAGGAATAAAGTAAACAGTAAACTTTATTCCTAGGATGTAATGTCACATCCATTACATTGGAAGTCTCATTATGTACCCAACAACTATGGTGTTGACGTGTAAGGTTTTGAGTTACTTTTACGTGACTATAAATACCTCACTCAACAACCATAATTAATGTCCAGAATTTTGTATTCTACTCGACCTGTGATATTAGCAAGTTCTTGTTTGTCAGTAAACCATTTGCCTTCACTTTCTTATTAAGTGTTGATCACAAACGTCAAAAGCGAACTACTCGCTGATGTACTATCGAGTCCAAATTTGTTAAAATTTTATAAAAATAAAATGTAAATGTATTGGTCAGTCTCAAATCCGTTGGAAAATTTTAGATTTTGGGCCGTATTTGGGACGGACATTTTTATTTATTTGTAAATTTTCAATATATTAGTACAAGTAATCAAACTATTCTATCAAATAAGTAGTTTATTATGACATATACATTGGCCTTGTATGTTTCTTGTGAATGTATATTATAACACCCCTTAATTTAGAACTAAAATTTTTTTTTTTTTAAAATGTCACAGAAGCGGAAACATAATATTATTTAATTATACCTTATATATATACAAAAGTAATAAGATTTACAGGCGAAAGTACTAAGTTGTACTATTGATACTAAACCGGTGTTACAAGGTTATAATCATAATATAAGTTATCAAAATGAATCCATTACTCCTAGTCCGACCCATAGCAATCCTAACCTGCGAGGAGTAACGTGGGGGATTAGCACAAAGCTAAGTGAGAAGATATGTAATCAACAATATGAGTTAGCTATAACATAATCTGACTACTGCAGATAACACGTAAACACGTAAGCACACAATGGATCGGTGGTTCCCGAGGTACCCTACTGCCATGGCGGCCCTGAGGAACACTTACACCACTGCAGGCCAATACAGGGGTTAACCGATAGCTTGACGCTAAAACCTTGACCAATTCAGAGCCCTAGAAACAACACAAGCATCGAGACTCTGCATTGATCTCCAGCTAGTAATCAAGCCCAACCGCAGTTGACCATCGGTATCACATAAACCATAATCGTCATGGTAATGTATCACATGATCCATAATCGTCATGGCATCATGTATCAGACAAGCAGTCTATCAATAATCAATAATCATAACAGACTAAACAGTCTATACACAGTAAATTACGCTTGCCCGTTGTAACCAAACCAGTTACAACCAAATCATACTGAGGGTTACCGATCCACTCACCTGAGTATATCAGCTTACTAGCTCAGTAGTCTTATATCATTGAGTCTTCTGCGTCTCTGAGAATAAACGGAATACAAGTCAGTAGTCCGTTAACATAATTCAATGTTTAATACTCATATAAATAGTCACACACATATATCATCCTGCATATAGTATTCGCAATGACCCACTCGGGGTCGACTAAACAGCGGGGTTAAGGTTAAGGGCAATGCCACTGACGGGGTCCAAGGGGCTGGCCCCTGGCATAATTAGTCGCGACACAAGAAGCGACACTACCAGACCTGCGACACTATCAGCGACATTAGCTGCGACATAATTAGCGACATTACTAGCGACACTACCTGCGACATTACTAATGTCGCAAAACCAGTTCATCTTGCGAACTTGCAGAAAACAGGGCTGTTTCCTCAAAAAAATTTCAAATCTTAATTCTAACATCGTTTTTCACTAATTGAACGTCCCAACACTTCGTAAATACATAAACAAACACTCGAAATGCTTCAATTTAACATAAAAACACATAATTAAAATCCAACCAACTATCTTTTCTCTTTTTTTTGAAAAACCAAAAACTAACCTTTAAATTGATTTAATACACTGAAACGATTTGCAGGACTGATTCTTGATGAATTCCGAATTAAACCATAGGATTTGAAGGTGTTTTGGGTTAGATTTGAGCTTCAATTTATAAGTGTGTGTGTTTAGTGTGTGTGTGTAGTGTGTGGCGGTTTAGAGGATGAAATGGTGATAATTTCTTTGGGTTTTGTTTATATAATTTTGATTTACGTATACTACGATGTATTATTATCATTAATCTAGCACATGATGGTATTAGTTCTAATACTTAGGCCTATCCGTATTTTAAACTAAAAATACCATAATTCCCATTTAATTATTCCTAACAATTACCCGTTCAAACATTTCATATAAATTAATTCAATTAAATAAAGTAAAATAAGGTAATAAATTTACCGGAAAAATACTAGGCCGTTGGGGAGGATGTTACATATATTTATGAACGATTGTCAATATTTGTACGTATGTATGTATTGTTGAGTTTACATGTACAATTTTCATTTTTTATATCCTTATTTATTCATATAACAATGTATATGAGTGTACACATTCTTATCTATTTTAATATGTTTAAAAAAATGAAAATGTATTGGTCCGTCCAAATTTGTCAAATTTTTTTAGAATTTGGAATAGACATTTTTATTTATTTGTAATTTTACACCATACAATTACATATAAAAAATTATACCATCAAATAATTAGTATTTTTACATTTTTTGTAAGAATTGTGTGACATATACATTGACGCCTTGTATGCTAGTTGTATGTGCATGTATATATGTATGTATGTGTATAGGTATTATTATTAACGAGTGTTAATGTTTGTACGTACGTCTGGTTGAGTGTGGTTGTACATTTTTAATATTTTTATATGCTTATATAGTCATATAACAACATATATGAGTGCGTACGTTCTTATGTTTGTTAAATGTTAATATATATGAGTGTGTACGTTCTTATATAGTCTATTTATTTGCAGTTTTACGCTATACTAGTACAAGTAAACAAATTATACGATGAAATAAGTAGTTTTAGAACTTAACGTAACAGTTGGTCTGAGTATTATTTTGTTGAGTTAATTATTTGAATACTAAAAGTGATATGGAGTATAAGATTCTGTTTTATAAAAAATTTAGGGTGTGTTAGTTATGAAATTTTTTCACAATTTTTCATCTCTTATTTTCTAAAAAATGAAAAGATTTCTTATTCTCTAAAAAAGTTAAAATTATGTTCAAATATAATTGCATTTTTCATTTTGAAAAACTAGTTAAGATTAAAAGGTTTTGAAAAAATTTTAAAAAATGAAAAATGTGTTATAAACGAAATAATGAAAGTGAAAAAACTTATTTTTCAACTTCTAATTATAACAGTAAAAAATGATTTTTTTTTATTTTTTTATTTTTTCTTAAAACTTTTTAAGAAAATATTCATTTTCAAAATGAACTTTTAAATTTTTTATTTTTCTTTAAAAAAAAGTTTAAACCAGTTTTTTTCGACTAAACACACCGTTAGTTTTCCCCAAATTTAATTTCCCTCCCCAAAAATTCTCGGTTCCCAATCTCCAATTCAAAGCCCTAAAGCCCCAAATCTCTTCATTTATTTTCCCCTTCCTTATATGAAAGCCCCTAACCTCACTGTTAACGGCGATTACAAACCTCCCTTCACTAAATTCATGATGATTCAATAAGAAGATAAGTTTGTTTTTGGAGATATTAAATCCAAATAAACTAGAAATACCACATGAACAGAGTTAATTCCTTCCCACGCCACCCCATGGCCCCAACTTATAAAATGGAATACCATGTGCAAGTCAATGGAACTTAAAGAAAGAGATAAGAGTTCACAAGAATAGATAGGTAAGGTATTTGCTAAGTTCCATTCCCCTAACTTACTTTTTGTTATTAAAGTTCTAATTTTTCATGTGTATTGTTACTTGTAGATCCTAAGTTTTCATTTTTCATGATAGCTTTGATTACCATTTGAGTTAGATTATTCTTGGAGAGGTAATTATCTTATCATTTGGTTAACGTTTGAATTGTTTGGTTGAAATTCCACCTTAGATATTCATCAGAGATCGTTATGATGTTAAGCTTCCTTGCCATCTTATGTTCTCAAGACTTGCTCATCTGTTCTGTCAAAACTTGCTGTAAAGCAAGAAGTTGATAGCTACGAAGACATGATTCGGAGTGTATTTAGGGCTATTGCATCTTTGAACCGTATTAGGTGTGACCTTTATCTCTTTTATAGTTTTATCCATTTTCTCTATGATTTTTCGTTTATTAGCTTATACAGTATTTATGTTTCAATATATGTGTATGGTGTGCATTGATTTATATGTAAGATGATTAGTTTATCAGTTTATTACTTCTGCATGTTACTCATATTAAATCTTCTACTTAATATCGTATGTTTTGTATTATTTGAGTTATTAGTTAATTTAGCTAAGAGTTTGTGTGGTGCGCAATGATATATAGCTATGATTTTGATTTGTGGTTTATGAATTGGTAGTTATTATGTGTCCGTATTGTTATATTGTCTGGTAATCCTTTTGTTTTTAGGTTTGGTTGTATTTGAACCAAAAAGTTAGTTTATGTTTGTTGATAAGTATTTTATATAATTTCGTTGAAAAGTATGAGTCGTACATAAAAGGATGCTGTCTAACATTATTAAAGAGTTTGAAACCTAGGGTATGTTTATGTATGCGTTTAATTTCATGGATCTTGATTAATTATGATGGCTGATCTTGATTTCTTTTGGCTGACCTTGACATTTAGGGGGCTGGTTTATATTTGCACGTAGAAATCACAAGTGTTAAATCAAGTCCCATGTTGCGATACGTAAAACACTAATACCTTTAATTTGACTTTCTCATGTTAAAATTTGATCATGCTTTTATCAGTTTGGTTGGTGCTTGGTTGGTACTGTGAATCATTTGGAGCATGATGCATATTCTTTGAGAATTAGTCAAGTGGCTACTAAGGTTTGCTTTTTGGTAATGTTAAAATACTTAAACATAGGGCAACTTTCTACCCACTTGACATATTTCGACTTGTTTTACTCATTGTTCATCCTCCGTAGTCCGTACACATTACTAATGTATGTATTTTTTTATTATGTAGGGTAACGAAGAATGAGCCGAATTGATCTTCTTGACTTTTTGAGTAGTAGTACTTACTTATCATCAAATTTCAGTATACACTCTGTTTTACTAGTTTAGGAACACCGATTTACAACTACCTTAAACTTGCTTTGTTTAGCTTTTTGGTATTCAAATTAGTGTATGGATTTTATTTAATGAATGATTTATGTAAATTAGTAGTTCTAGATATTATTGGTTTAGTTTGTGCATTTTGTATATAAAAAGGCTGGAAAATGCATTTTTTAAAGGCATTTTTAAAAATAAAATTAAAAACTACTATTTGGTACGGATTAGTAACGGAAATGGCTGTGTCGGAAATCTGTCGGACAACAGGATGTCGGGAATCCGTCAGAAAACAGACTATCGGTAATCCGTTGAAAAAAATTAACGATGAGCTTTCTCCTTATGGCTGCGTTCAGTCGGAAAAGAGTGTCTCCGACGGATTTGTAGAACATGTAGGGAGGTGTTTGAGTAGTTTGGTAGATGGTGGTGGTGATGGGACGGCTCTCCGTTTGATTGTGAAGGCTTGTCCGTGGATCAAAGGTATTAACTATCATCTTCCTCATGCTGTATCCCTTGCTCCTATGGGTGTAGAACATGTTGGAGGCGATATGTTTGATCACGATACATGATAATTGATAGTAAATATATAGTGAATATAGTGATGTTCTTTGTCCGTCGTTACATGCCAATAAATACCATATAAACCTTAATTTCAGATCAAATCAAAATAATAGAACAAATTGATAAGATAAAGATACATAATGCAAAACCTGATTTGAACATCGACGTTTGACAAATCTAAGCTAAAGAAAGCCGATGATTTGCATTGAACTTTTACTGATATTCATCGCCACTTCCAATCATCTGCTATTAAAATAAAACTGAAATTTCAAATATGTATCATGATTGAAACCTTCTACCAATGAATCATTAAATCATTTGGTGGTAAGATGATTGAAGAAACCGTTTCCAGAGGTGTTTATTATGGGATTTAGGTTACCGAGTGATTGAAGGATTTAGGTTACACATGTGTACCAGAGGTGTTTATTATGGGATTTAGGTTACCAAGTAATATGCATACGATAACTATGAAAATAGTTGAAAAATTGAATTTTTTTAATTACATTGTAAGGTTAGATTAGTCTTTCTACGTCTATTATTTGGTATTAAATATGTCATGATTTTGATCTAAAGTTAGATTAGATGATTAAGGATGGTCTTCTATCCAAAGGTTGACTATCTTTCATGATTTTTGTTTTAATTAATAAGATAGAATAAGAGAGAAGAAATACTTTCTTATTATACATTTTCATCTTTGACTTAAAAAAATATAAAAATTACCTAAATTACCCCAATACCAATTCAAACATTGTATATCTTAAATCTTCAAACTTTATATCACCTACATATTTTCTCCCACATTTTTTATAATTAAATATCACAAAAGCGGTTAGTCGAAGAATTATAAAAAAATTACACTACGAACATTAACGTTTTTCTTTCTCTTTGACGAAAATTTTAACTGTTTAATGATATACTTTCGACGAATTTTTTTTTTTTCATTTTTTGGAATAAAAATTTAGGTGTATTTACATGATAGACTCAATTACTAAAAATTATATGTGTAATTCACGCGTTATCGTGGGTAAATAAACTATATATAATTAAACAGTTATAACTTTAAGCAATAATCGTTTTATATTTGTAAATGAAACAATATATTTACCCGCTGCAATGCGCGAGCACTATGCTATTATTATTTTTATTTTTATTATTATTGTTATTATTATTATCATCTCAATTGAGATACATATTTTATCTCAATATGATACGATGACAATAAGTTTAGCTTTATTCGTGGTGTGAGTTTTTTTCGTTTGAATTGAGATAAGAGTTTCTGCTTTTAACAAATAAGTATATACTATAATGACATAACAATTTTATATTACATTATATGTTAGTTTGTATACGTGTCACTAGTGTTGAATCCGTACAATGCACAATAGAATATTGTTTATGTATTAGGTAAAATATATGCAATTATTAAAAATTTTGAGTTAATCAAATTATAATTTGATTACGCAATTATAACTAATTAATAGTAAACTATGTGCTAAGTATAACATATGAAAAAATGGACAGTTAACTAATATACTATAAACTATTGTTACAATTGATTTAAAGAATGAAAAAACAATAACAATTAAAATAGCTATTAATTTATTTTATTAATCTTAAGAATGAAAAACAATATCAATTAATGATGATCGTTAATTTATTTCATTAATTTTGAAATTAATTTTTTTTTCATATAAGGCTTAATAATCAATCAATTATATGCAAAGACACATCAGTAGCGTATATTTAGAAAAAACCCAAAAAAGTTGTATGTTTGATATCTCATATTTTTGCATACGTGACGACGATGTATGATTGAAGCCACATAAGTAAACTGATATCCCTTTTTAGTTATTAATAGATATATTATTTTCTTTACGAAATTGACTACTTAGTTTTTGAAAGTACAAATGTCAAATTATATTAGAAGAGACACATTCTGTAGAATTATTTGACTTTACTTGACTTATTTATTACATAACGTTTAATTAATTAACTAATTAATTTGTAGTAAATTACAGATGGTTGACAATGGTGATTATTGGATTTTTATAAAGGTATTATAGTCATGTGGGTGAGATTAATGGATGAGAGAGACAAATATCATATAATTTTATTGATTAATTGAGATTAAGGGTTGGATTAGCAACGGTAGAACGCTATTATCTAATGACTCTTATTTCATTATAAAAGAAAAGTTACAATGATTACTTAATTTTACTTTTTTTTTTAATAGTGAAGAGAGAAGAGATTAACTCTACAGAATTGGAGATGCATCCAATATTTTATAGGTGAGTAATAAAATAGGTAAAACAAATATTAAAATACGTTGCTCATATTAAATATTTAGAAAGAACATTGCGTATTTGTACACATATCTACATATTAAAAAATACAATGAGTTCTATATTTGGCTTTTACCCAATTATTGAACCACATGAAATACTACAAATAATTTTTAAAAGATAACTTTGCTAAAATTATATGTGATTTTTATTCTGTTATTTATCTTATACAGTTGGAGGCAGAGTTTTTAAGTAAATAAGATTAAAAATAAAAAAATTGAACTCTTCATTGGATTATAAAAACGTAACAAAAAAGAATGACGCATTAATTTAGTTTCTATATAATTTTAATTTATCTTATACAGTTGGAGGCAGAGTTTTGTAAATAAAATAAAAAATAAAAAATTTGAAACCGACCCCTGCGAACTGACACAACGAACCGACGCGACGCTGTCAACCTCGTCGGTTCGCAGATGTGCCGACGCTTGCGTTGAGAACGGTCTAACATACTTTGTTGATCTACTAAATAAAACTGGTTATGTATATTGGCATATGTTGATGTGTGAATGATGGGTGGTTACGTTTTTGAGCTGCTCTGTAAATTCGGTTTGGGTTGAAATGATCGGTCAAAACGGTTGACTTAAAATGGCTACAGGTTGAAGTGTTTATGTGTGTAGGTACGTATTCTTGAGTGTGTGTATATTTTTTTTTATTTTTTATATCCTTTATCTATTCATATAATAACAAATATGAGTGTGCATGCATGTTAAAAAATAAAATAAAACGTATTGGTCAATTTTAAATCTGTCAAAAAAAAAAAATTAGATTTTTGGAATATTTTGAAATGAACATTTTCATTTATTTGTAATTCTACACCATACAAGTATAAATAAACAAATTATATTATTAAATAAGTAGTTTTATATGTTTTTTGTATAAATTGTGTGACATTGACGCCTTGTATGTTAGTTGTGTATGTATGTATGTATACATTATTATCATCGAGTGTTAATGTTTGTAAATACGTAGAGTTGAGTGTTAATATTTGTAAACGTATTGGTGCATCAAAATTAAATGTTGGGACGGATTCGAAACAGGCTTTTTTATTTCTTTGTAATTTTACGCTATACCCGTACAAGTAAACAAATTATAGTATGAAATAAGAGTTTTATACCTTAAAGGAACAATTGGTGGAGCATTATCACGTTAATTATTTGAATAGTAAAAGTGATATGGAGTACAAAATTGTATTTTCCAAATAATTTAGGTTCCCCCCCTGATTTAATTTCCCTCCCCAATAATTCTCGGTACCCAATTTCATCAAACACCCAATCTCCAATTCAAAGCCCCAAATCTCTTCATTTCTTTTCCCCTTCCTTATATGAAACCCTAACTTCACTGTTAACGGCGATCACAAACCTCCCTTCACTAACTTCACGATGATTCGAATCTGTCCTCAGAACCATTGTTTTCTGCGTTGTCTCTTCGAATCATCGCACTTTCTTCTCATTTTCTTCCACGAAGCACTTGGTCTTGGTACCAATTTCTCCTTTAGTAAAACTAATATAATTGACACAGCCGACCGATTCATTTATGAGTAATGTTATATATCTTCATCGACCTTCTTGTAAGTTCTAAAAGTAATTAGAAGAAATTATATGGAGTTCAGATTTTTAATTGGAAAATTTTGTTTTTTTTTGTATATATATATATTAATATATTAATTATGGAGATATTAAACCCAAATAAACTAGAAATACCACATGAACAGAGTCATTTTTCATGTGTATTGCTACTTGTAGATCCTAAGTTTTCACTTTTCATGTTAGCTTTGATTAACATTTGAGTTAGATTATTCTTGGAGAGGTAATTAAAACATGTTGCCTACAGCTACCAACATTTATTTATATCATTTTTTGATTTCTTATACTATCATATACTCCATAATTTATTTTCTTTGCAATAATATAAAAATGTGTGTTTTCTGATTCGATATTCTAGAAACTACAACATGATTGAACGGATGAACCATGCATAAAACATTTTAAGAAAATGTGGAGAGGCTATTCCTAAAGATTGTAAGGTGATTATTGTAGATGCAATTGCGGGACGTAATGAAGATCATGAATTTAAAGAAGCAGGGTTGATGTTGGATATGGTGATGATGGCTCATACATGTGATGGAAAAGAGCAAAATTTGGACAAATATATGGTCGTATGTGTTGCATGAGTCTGGATTCACTCATTACACAATAAAACATATTCGAGCTTATCAATCCGTTATTGAAGTTTATCCTTGAATCGAATCGTTGTTTACTCTGTTCAGATTAATCGATATTGGAATATCATAAAAGTCAATCGATCAGATTTTACTATGATGTTCGATCTACTTGGTATATTTCTGTTTTGTAAGTGTGATCAGATTTTACCGTGAAATTGGGTTATAGTTAATAAAGGTGTGATCTGCGTCTTGCATTTAAACTAAAATAAAAGAGTGACGTCTTATACTCAAGTAAAAAAATATCAACTTGTATATTTAATTAGTTTTAAGCTGACTTATAACATATCTGAATTTGAGTTAATGTAAAATGACGTAATAATTTAATTGATGACGATAGAAATGTACGTGCCTACGTGTTATTTAATTATTTATTGGTATTCTGGTTAACATTATATAATATATTTATATAACGATAAGGATATGTTTGTTTGATGGATTTAGAACACGCGCTAAATAATGAAAGTATTTAATTGAAGGATGTTATGATTAATGATGGGTATGAAAAATGACGGAATAAATAAATAAATATTATTTTGTTGGATTGGTTTTCAGTTTTGATAGTTCTATATTTGTTTCTCTGAATTCTTATATAAAATAAATAAATATTATTTTAAGGGTATGTTTGGCTCCAAAGTTATTGGAACATATGTAATATTGAGCTTATGTTTTCAAAATCTCAAGCTCGATCAAGTTTTTCAACATTCTTTTGACGACAGAAAAGAAAATGAAGTAGTTTCTAGAAGAATGAGCCTGTATACATGTACGTCTTATGTTTGAGATTTGCATTTTAATAAAAAAGAATGTAGTGAAATTAATAAAATTTTAAACCGTAAGTTTTATGTTCATTATTTCTCTATCAAAAGTTACAAGGAGCTAGCTAATTATAAAAATCAAGTGGTGACCCAAATATAAGAATGAATCAAAGCAAAAATCACACACATATTATCAAAATAATAAATTAAAACCAGGTAAAATACTAAAAAACAAGACAAATCTCACACAAATGTAAAACTTTCTATGATTCGGCATCAACAGATGAAGATCATTCACAAACACTCAAAACCTAAACTTAAATCTAAATCGACCGAGAGAATCAAAAATAAAAATAATGTGTGTTCTTATTCTATAAACCCTAAAAACAAACCTAATATCAAAAATAAATAACAAACAAACTGGACTCTCGACTTCTTAAATAACTGCAACTCTAATTGTTCACATTCTACAAAATAGAAGTAAACATAATAAATAATATGTAATATTTATTTCATATTTAGATTGATGCTTAAAACAGGTGGTACATCCCAAAAGGAAACGTGCAAGCATTTCACATGGATATTTATTTATTTATTAAAGAAAAATTTACTAAAAAATCTTTCCGATACTTTTAATTGTAAGATTTTCTTAATAGATTTTTGGTCAAGATACAAATGAATTTCAATAGGTTATATGATTTATTTATTTATTTATTTCTTCTTTTTTTTTTTTGTGTTAAACAACCCGAATTTCTCACATGAATAACCAGTAAACTAAAATATTGCTAGCATTACTAAATATAAATTTATGGGAATAATAACTATGTTGTTAACTTCATTTATTCAAAGTGTTGTTGATTAATAGTGTATTGAGTAAATTATTCTTATTTACATCTTTTACCCCTCAATTTTTTTTATATGTACACATTTTACCTCCTTCTTTTAGCCAACTGCATGTGCTCTCAACTTCATCCTTTATTTTCCCTAATTTATATCAGGTTTTATTTCATGTTTTGTTTTATTTTTCTCTCTCTTTTTTTTCTATGTGAAGAAGAAGAAAAAGCATATGCTACAACGTTTCCTTTTCCTAGTTATTTTTTTACTTATTCTAAATTCTAATAGCTAGCTACCATATCTTTTTAGCCTAGATAAAGATGCTAACTTAAGTGGTCTAATTGATACCGTCATTACTTTAGTTCCTCGTATAAACTTGTCCTTCATCTCTGTATTACTTAAGTTAATTTACATCAATTAGATAAAAACAATTCCTGATGGTCATTAATATAAACTATATTGTATTTTTTTTTGTTTTGTTTTTCTCTTGAAAAATAGACTCTATTAGTTAATTCATTGTTAAGAGGGTCCACCACACGTGGGAGAACCATGGTAACGACTCCTTATGAAAGACTTGAATAAGTAGATCACTTCCTATAACTTTGGGCAAAATTGTGTAAAAACAGAGAAAACAGAGAGATGAGCTTAACAACCACCTGCTGTGTCAACCCTCCAACAAAAAAAAAGCGTCGGCTCCAAAAAAAAGGATTGTTTGCATTACTAAAATGTACAAATTTGAGCATCGACAGCCCCTCGTACCTTGATACGATACCGTTTTATAGACTTGTTAATAAAGCAATACGTTGTCGTTTGGTTATTTGTCTTATTTCCTTTTATTGTAATAGACTGCCATGTGTCCTTTTGTTAGTTGGAGGCATGTGCATTTGTCGGTAAGGATATTAACCAAACCGGACAAAGTTCAAAAACAAGAATAAAATTACAATCCTCACTTTTACAATAAAAGCTCTCCACACACCTAGACCTAATGATTCATCCTTTTGATGAATCTGAAACTTTACACTCCCTTCGTTCTACGAACCCTTGTTGATTCTGAACTTCGTTCTCGAAGGTACCGGACTTTTGACCGGCCATCCCTAATGATTACTTTATTTAAACCTGCAATACACAAACACTTAACAGAGGAAACATAAATAAATCAGCAACTAGAAAGATTTAGATTGAAATATCAAGGAAATTAATGAGACTTTTTAACAATATATTTCCATTATTGTAATGAAAACCACATAAGACAGTATTATTAATGAAATATCTGAGCAAAGGAGAATTTTCCTTCGCTAACTTCTACCATTCATTTAGCTAGAGCATATCAAGTGGTATCAGAGCGCTTTCGTCCTCTTCATGTGGTGCATGGTTAGAGTAACGAACGTTCAAATCATGGAGAAATAAGATGAACTGAGCCGTCGTATGTATGGAGTCGAAGGTGAGATGAAATTGATGAAGTCAACAATGGCGAATTACTTACAAGAGTTACGCAGTTGCTAGTTGATCGGAAGATTCCGTCAACAAAGGAAGTACTAGAGTCATCGGTGGTCGGGGGGCCGTTGATGATGATGACGTCAAGGACTCGAGCGACGAAGAGGATGACAAGAAATCGGTTTCCAACAAAAAGGAATCAGGTTATCAATTAGTTAAGAAACTTACTGATCTGGAATTTCCTTCATTCGATGGGACTGATTTTCAGGATTGGTACTACAAATGTAACCAGTTTTTCGAAGTCGATAACACGCCGGAAAAACTCAAAGTGAGAGTGGTAGGGCTTCACTTGAAAGGGATGGCACTCCAGTGGCACCAAGGGTTTATGAAGGAAATGGAAGGAAAAGAGGTAAGTTGGAAGGTCTATATTCAAGAGCTCAGAGAACAATTTATTGAAGGTGTGGTTTCGAAGCCACTCATTGAGCTCCAAACTTGAAACAAAATGCAACGGTTATGTGAGTACAATTACTTCTTCAATTCATTAAGAAACCAAGTCGATATACCAGCTCATATGTTACTTGATTTGTACTTGGGGGGACTCATGAGTGAGATTCTTCACTCTGTTCAAATGCTAGACCCAAAAACCGTCAACCATGCTCAAAAACTTACTAGAATGCAGGAGGAAGCCCTTTATGCAATGTGAGGTTTAGATCCACCAAAACCCACCTGATTGGTTGTACACATCCACCGCTCAGTACACTAACCAATCTACATACTTCAATTCTGCTTATTCCAAATCCACTATGTATAATAACCAGCCTACATACTCCAATTCTACCTACAACAAATCCCCTGCTCCCACACTAGTACCCTCTCCCAGATTCTTACCAATGATATCACCGACAAATAACACTGGCATACAATCATATCACCAGAGAAGACCACAGACTTCACAAGCCCCACCACAAAATCACAACACTCAGCCTCTAATTCAAACAAGAATGTACCCTTTAAAAAACTTTCTAGAAAAGAGTACGAAGAGAAACGATAGAATAATCAGTGCTTTTATTGTAATGAAAGTTATGCCCTAAGGCACAAGTGTAAAAGCAGTAAGTTGTACATGATCTTGTGTCCTGATGGTAATGAAGCACAACCAGAAGGTCTAGCTGAGGAAGGATGGAGTGGTATAAATTTTGAATCCATTAGTGATGAAGGAGAGTTATCTATCTCAATTCATGCACTAATTGGGTCTCAAGGACTTAACACTCTTCAAGTATCTTGTATCATAATAAAACAGAAAGTTACCATGTTAATTGATAGTGGAAGTACACATAATTTTATTGACCTAATTTTAGCTAAGAGACTAGGTCTCAAGCTAACGCCTATCACCAGTACAGTTTGCTTGTAGTGAGTTGACATGGGTCATTCAAGGGGTAAGTTTCAAAGGGAACTTTATGGTTATGCCCATTGGAGGATTCGGGGTAGTTTTGGGTATCCAGTGGCTATCAACTTTGGTTGACATCAAGTGCAACTTCAAGCAACTCTTCTTAGAGTTCAGTTGGGAAGGAAGACAGATAAAACTTGAAGGAGAACGGAAGGATTTACAAGAAATGCACTGGAATTAGGATGTAGTTCAAGATTTGGGATCTGAGTGGGTGTACTATTAGACTTCCAAGAGATAACTCCCACCCTTTGGGCTATCAAGCTAGAAGAATCTCAATGGAAGGTTTAGAAAATGAAACTAGAATTAGTGACTCTATTAAGTTCTTTTGAGGATGTTTTCAGTGCCAATATTTCTCTTCCTCCGGAGAGAGAACATGACCACACTATTACTCTAAAAGAGGATAGCAACCCAGTCAACCTTAAGGCATACAGGTATAGGTCCATACAAAAGTCCATCATTAAAGAATTGGTGCAAGAAATGCTTGATAGTGGTGTCATCAGACCTAGTAAAGTGAGTTTGCTTCCCCAGTTGTATTAGTTAAAAAAAGGGATGGTTCATGGAGGTTTTGTGTAGATTACAGAAAGTTGAATCAATTAAATTTAAAGAATCAATTCCCAATTCCTGTTGTTGAAGAACTAATTGATGAACTTCATGGGTCATGCTATTTCTCTAAACCGGATCTAAGAAGCGGCTATCACCAAATAAGAATGAAGAAGGAAGATATCAAAAAAACTGCTTCTAGAACTCATGATAGGTTATACGAGTTTACAGTAATGCCTTTCGGACTCTCAAATGCACCTGCAACTTTTCAAAACCAAATGAATGCTATATTCAAGCCATACCTCATAAAGTTTGTGCTTGTAATGTTTGACGACATTTTGATTCATAGCAAGGAATGGAAAGAGCACTTACAACACTTAACAATAGTGCTAAACCTACTTCGAAGTAGCTCACGGTTGCAAAGCTTTCTAAGTGTTTATTCGCTAGTCCTAAGGTGGATTATTTAGGTCATGTGATCAGCAAGAAAGGAGTTCAGGCAGATCCCAAAAAAATAGAAGATATGCTGAGTTGGCCCATTCCTAAAAATCTTAAGGAACTAAGAGGGTTCTTAGGGTTGACAGGCTACTATAGACGGTTTGTTAAAGACTATGGAAAGATTGCTAAACCATTAACTAATCTCCTAAAAAAAGATGCCTTTCAGTGGAACTCCGAGGCCATAACAGCCTTTGAAGATTTAAAGAAGGCTATGTCCCACACACCAGTATTGGCTCTACCCGATTTTAACGAACCATTCGTGATAGAAACAGATGCATCAGGGGTGGGAGTAGGAGAAACAGATGCATCAGGGGTGGGAGTAGGAGCAGTTCTCAGTCAACATCGACATCCTATTGCTTACTTTAGTAGGGCTTTGGGACCCAAACATCTACAACTTTCGACATATGAGAGAGAACTCTTGGCAATGGTGGCTGCAATTCAGAGGTGGAAGGGTTATTTGCTAGGTAAACCTTTCATCATAAAAACCAATCACCAGGCTCTCAAGCATATATTAGAACACAAAGAGTGCAACCCCACTCTACAGAAGTGGTTAAGAAAATTAATTGGGATGCAATATTCAGTTCAGTACCAAAAGGGTAGTGAAAATACAGTGGCAGATGCTTTGTCTAGGAAAGTACAAGAGGTGTCACTTCCAATCTGCTTTGCTATTTCTGAATTGCTTACAGGGTGGAAGGAAAGAATCAAGCTCAGTGTTACTACCGATGGTAAGTTACAAGCGCTAATTGATGTACTCAAAGAAGAACCTGCACCAAGTGGCAAATACTCTTATGAAAATGGTTACTTATTTAGAAAAGGGAGATTGGTAGTGGGAAAAGATGATCAACTAAGAAGTGATATCATTAAATTCTTCCATGCTAGTGCAGTTGGAGGTCATTCAGGGGTGCACACAACTTACCAAAGAATATCTAGGGTGGTATATTGGAAGGGTTTACAAGCACAAGTAAGAAACTTCATTAGGGAATGCCATGTCTGCCAGCAATGTAAGTATGACACTGCCCCATATCCTGGTTTAATGCAGCCCATTGAAATCCCAAACATATTTTGGTCTGTCATTTCAATGGACTTTGTGGAAGGGTTACCTAAATCCCAAGAGTCTACAACTATCCTAGTTGTGGTGGATAAACTAAGCAAATTTGGACATTTTATAGCTTTAAAACACCCGCATAATGCCACCACAGTTGCTCATTATTTCTTAGATTAGATTTCTAAATTATACGGTATGCCTGACAAAATCATATCAGACACCCAATCTTCTTGAGTAATTTTTGGAAAGCCTTGTTCAAAAAACACCACTCTAGCATATTCGACAGCCTACCACCCTCAAACAGATGGCCAAACAGAAGTTCTAAATAGGTGCCTTGAGACCTATTTAAGATGCTTCACATCTGACACCCCTGCCTCTTGGTACCAGTGGTTACCCTTAGCTCAGTTGTGGTACAACACATCCTTCCACTCAAGCCTCAAAATGTCTCCATACCAGGCGCTCTACGGCCAATCACCCCTAAACTATGTCCATAACCACCCAAAAGATTCACAAAATCAAGCTGTTGATAGCATCATGCGAACTAAGGAAGTGACAATACAGTTACTCAAACATAACCTCACTAAAGCCCAACAACGAATGAAAGTACAAGCTGATGAACATAGAAGTGAGAGAGCTTTTGAAGTAGGTGAATGGGTATACCTCAAACTTCAACCCTATAGGCAACACTCTGTAAATCGCAGGGCTTTTCATAAACTCTCGGCTAAATATTTTGGTCCTTACGAAATTCTGGAGAAGGTTGGAAAAGTGGACTACAAGTTAAAATTACCGACTTCTTCAAAGATACACAATGTGTTCCATGTGTCTCTTTTGAAGAAGAAAGTGGGAAACCATACTTTGAGTAGTGAATTACCCTTGATGACTAAAAAAGGAGAGTTCCACCCTGTACAATTGAAAGTCTTGGACAGAAGGATGGTCAAAAAAAGAAACAAAGCGGTGGCAGAAGTTCTTGTTCAGTGGTCTAACATGGAGGTAGAAGACAGCACATGGGAGGAGTACAATGACCTGCAGGAAAGATTTCCAACTTTTGACATATGGAGAAACGTTAATCCTTGAGGTCAAGGATTTGTTAATAGGGGAGAGTGATGATACGATACCGTTTTATAGACTCGTTAATGAAGCAATATGTTGTCGTTTTGGTTATTTGTCTTATTTCCTTTTATTGTAATAGACTGCCAGGTGTCCTTTTGTTAGTTGGAGGCATGTGCGTTTGTCGGTAAGGATATATTTCCACTATTGTAATGAAAACCACATCAGAGAATATTATTAAGGAAATATGTTAGTAAAGGAGAATTTTCCTTCCCTAACTTCTACCATTGATTTAGCATATCATACCTCCACTCAGCCGCTTGCATCCGACAGGTATGTTAACTTAACCACCTTCGATGCCTAGCCGTCTTTGATCAAATATTAACCAATAGTTATTTTGGGTCCTTTTGCTTATTGGGCCCCTCCATCGGCGCATATTAGCAACCCGATTCCTTTTGGCCTGTTGAGAATTACCCGTGTTTGCCGGCACCTATCTCTACCTGTTACCCAACATGCCAGCTTTAACTTATAGATTTTGAATGCCTTATTTGGCTGATTTGGGTATGTTTACAGTGATGAAGAAGATTCGACATCCCCATCAATACCTGTTATGAAATCAGCAATTGGTACACATGAGAAGAATGAAACGCGTCACGAAGAGAACGGGCCTTTACGCTGATTTGAAAATAGTAATCACAAGAGTGAAACGGGTCATGAAGAGATGGGGATTGTAAGCTGATCTGAAAATAATAATCACAAGAGTGAAACGGGTCATGAAGAGAAAGGATCTGTAAACCAATCTGAGAATAGTAATGAAGAAAGTGCAGAAAAGAACGGAGTTGCGAGTCTCTAGATGCCATTTTGATGCCTTACATGCTACACCACTGGGAACAGTTGTTCGGTTATACCCCGAGTTATGATATACATAGCAGCATGTGCAAAAAAGTAGTTACGGGCTTCTAGAAGCCCAATGTTACTACTGGCACAACTTTTTGAATGAGACGTGAAAGGCAGAAAAATGAGAACCGTTCCTAACAAGATTCGCGGTCAGTTAGTAACTGTCTGATGCTTTCTGTCACATGTACAAACCCTCTGTTTAAACTTCTTACCTCACAGTTTTGTCTAGCTTTTTATCAACTATCTGTTTAGTAATCTGAACTGTTTTTTGTGTTAAGTTTGTGAGTAAAAGGGGGGAAAGGTTACGAGTTAGTAAAAAATGGCAGGGTCGTCCCTTTGGCAGATGTAGTTTGACATGAGTATACGTTGTACATTCCAGCATAAGGAAACTGAAACAAACTTTTGTCAGATTTGATTCGTTTTATATAGGCCGAAACACTTTTGTTGAGCGTAAATCTTTGGTGTTCTCTTGACGTTCTGTTGTATAGGATTAATGGTAAATCTTGTCTCTGGTCAGTATTGGTTCTCTCTGTTGTGACTTAATTGCAGAAGTAGATTTTTTTTGGCTTATTGAGCATAATTCTAATGAATATATTTGAGCTATTTGAGTTCGAATCTTCCTCGTGTTAATATGTTTCTACTACCACCACTATTATTAAACCTTGTTAATATATTGCTGATTATTAATTATTATATTTTGTGAACTTCATGTTTAAGTATATAATTCGGAGTTCTTTGTGATGTCATATAACATGGTTGGACACTTGGACTGGTCAAATGTGTACAAATTACAAGCTGTAATGAAAGTTTTGAAAAGCAGACAATATGCCCATCACTCTGTGCATGAAGTTCCCATCCATTTTCATGTGTATAAACTTTTGTTATGAAATATTTTATATTCTTACAAGGCTTTACTTTCTAGTAAAGTACAGCAATTTTGGATAAGGGCAACCTATTTTTTATGTTTATCAATTTAAATATTTTTCAAGAATTCATTACGCAAGATCAAATGAAGTTGGGACATTAAGCAATGGGATATATGTTACTACGTGTAAAGATTAAATCGTGTACGAGTTTGCTTAATCATCTTATTAATCCTCTTTAATGTGTAAACGTCGAAAAATCATTTGACCATCTGACCTTATTAAATGAATTTCAAAAGAATGCATGGTAACACTACATGTTATTTTCATTGATTTGTTTAACGACAATACATCATGGAGAAATTGATTGTTTTAAAGTTTTAACCTTATCCAAATTGAACTCCATGATGCTATCAAATCTATTCAGGTTTCTCTTTCAAATAAGGTCTTCTGTTGCATACTTAAAAAAGATTAACCCAAAAACAAACATTTAGAAATATAAAAATTCACGATAATAAAACCTAACAGTACCAAATTAAAAACTACTAGTTACAACTGGTGTTTGCATATCACACGACCTTTGAACAAATCATCGCTGATCCAATTTTAGATACTTAGGGTTAGTGTTACACAACTCGGGTAGGATAGACAAAGATGTGATCCACCGTGTAGGAATAGGATGGTTGAAGTAGGGGGCAGCTACCGGTGTCTTGTACGACCCAAAAATCCCCTTGAAGCTTAAAGGAAGATTTAACAGGGTGGCACTAAAGCCAACGCCATGTTATAGAGGCCAGAATGTTGGCCATTGACGAAGGCCCAAGTGACTAGGATAGAAGCGGCAGAAATGAGGATGCTAAAGTGGACATGTGAGAAAACAATGTTAGACATGATATTGAACGGAGTTTTTAGAGAGAAGCTAGAAGTGGTGGCTATTACAAACAAGCTGAGAGAAGGACAATTGAGATGGTTTGGACACATCAGTGGAGACAACTGACGACACCAGTTAGGAGAGTAGAAGTCATCACTATTGATGGCCTTTGAAGGAGAGGTAAAAAAAAATTAGGTGGCAGGATAAATTGAAGCTAGACCTTAAAATGAGGTTCATGTCTGAGGACATGACCTTTGAGAAGAATGTGTGAAGACTTAGAATTAAGGTATATGAGTATGGTGTTTAGGTGTCCTAGTATATATTATTATTATTATTATTAAGATTATTATTATTACTATTTACTATTATTATTATGTAGGTAAAAAACGATTTTTATATAATTAGTTTTAAGGTGACTTGTAAATATCTGAATTTGAGTTGATGTAAAATGAACGTAATGAATGATAACGTACGGATAGAAATGTACGTACGTGTAATTAAATCATTTATTGGTCTTGTGGTTAGCATTATATATTTATAACGATAAGGATATGTTTGTTTGATCAATTTAGAAAACGAGCTAGATAATGGAAGTATTTGGTTGAAGGATGTTATAAGCTCATAGGATAGAAATTGCGTTTGATTAATAATGGGTTTTAAAGCATATCTATGGGTTTAAAAAATGACAGAAATTGCGTTTGTTCCGTCTCCGATTGATCTCCGACCAGAATTCTATGGATTTGTTTCTCCAAAATTCTTAAATAAAAATTATCTATTCGTCTCGTTAAAGTGTACACTTTTACTTTGCTTGTGATTTAAGAATATCAATTGACTATATTTTTTTACCAATCAAATATCATCTATATATACTAAAATCTTTTTTATTGATCGTAACATAAAGATAAACACTTATTTGAAACAACTCGGTTTATAACAATATAAACATTTGTGGTGGGACGGAAGTAGTAATAGATTTTCTATTAATCGTATGTTTGGCTCGAAAGTTATTGGAACATATGTAATATTAAGCTTATATTTTCAAAATCTCAAGCTCGATCAACTTTCTACATTATTTTGACGACGAAAATTAAAACGAAGTAGTTTTTAGAAGAATCAATCTGTTACATTTGCGTCTTATGTTTGAAATTTGCACTTTAATGAAAAATTTAGTAAAACTAATAAAATTTCAAACGGTAAGTTTTTTATTCATCAATCTACTCTATCTATAATAAGAAAGCTAAAAATAAATTTGAAATTTAAAAAAATCCTACGTAGCATAACCTCTATCAATGGATGAAATTCTAATATAACAATATAACCGTTAATTCTTTTGATGATGTCATAAGTCTCCTTCTTCTTGTTGTTGACAACTTTACCCCTAAATCATTTGTAGTTCAATCAAACCCAATAAATGATAGACGAAAATACCCTTAGTGTAAATATTTCAAATTGAATCCCTTCCTAAATATCCGTATCTCGGTTACGGATGCTACCGAATAAAATTGTGAGAGAAGGAAATTGAATTCAAATTTGAATGTGATTTAAGGAGAAGATCCCCTCCTAGATTAAATTTCACTATGCTTTCATTCTTAATCTTCAGAACGATTCGTGTCTCTCGAATTAGTTTAAAATTTATTCCTTTCCTGATGATGTTTACTTGATTTGTACAGGTTTTTTAGGTTGGATTGCAAATTTTGATTTATTGAGGTTCGTATTCTTTAAATTCATTTGCTCCTTAATTGTTTTTTCTTATGGTTTTCTTATAATAGTTAGAGTAGATAGATAGATTGTAAACGCGATTTGTATTTTTAGTTTTTGCATCGTCCAGCAGCATAATCAAACAAACATGGATGATTTATTTGTGTATGTGATTTTCAACAATATATAATTGCATATCGTTACTACATCGAATGTTAATGTACTTTTCTATGTTTAAATAGAGCTCACCGTCAACCTAGGATTTTAATGTGTTTTTCTTAGTATTATTAGGGTTTAAATTTTTGCTATTATGGTTATTTGTGCAGGGTTTTATTTAAGAGTTTCAATTGATTTGCCTCATTAGTTCGTCTTTTCCCTCAGATAAGTATTACATGTTTTATAAAATGGTTTTTGTTTGCCTTTTGTTTTGACATATTTCTCTTATTAATGATGACTTATTCTTTTTTAGCTTATTGCTATGTACCAGATTGTATATGCATGTTCAAGCAAATTGTTGAACATCCTTGAAATTAAGTGGAGTATAGTATAATGGTGAATATATGATGTTTTTATGAGTGATTCTGGACGAAAGAAGGCCAAAGATAACCATAATCCCAATGGAAGGTCACTCTTGGATTGACAACTCTTAAACCCATTAATCATGGAGGGATGAATCTCATATTTGAAGGTACCCGTTTTATAAATCTTGAAGAATAAAACTATCAACTTTGTTGTAAATTATGTAACTTTTTATGTTGGTATTTAGGAATTTCGTTGGGAAATACTTGGAGGTCACCGGTAGATTCTGCGGCGAGCAAAATTTTGTCTTTTTTTTGCTTTCAAAACTGCTACCTTTATTGTTATCAATGATGATTAATTAATTCTCTTTTGCAGCTACCTGCAAATGCGAGCAAGCTTCCCACCTCTTTGCTTATTTTAAGCCATATAAAGGTTTGATTGGGTTATTGAGTTTTTAAAATTAGTGTTATATCTTCAGTGTATTAGATAGAATTACAAAAAAATTTGAGCGTTTAGGTTCACTTTAGACCACTTTGGGCTTGTTTGAACCGTTTGCCCCTTTTTTTATTTCTAACTTCTTTCGTTTAACCTGCATGACCTGTTTTCATATTTTCATGCTTGAGTCGGAGTAAGTTCCTTTACTTTATTGAGCAGTAGAAAAGAATGAGTTCTCTGATGTATTATTGCATATTGTTACATATTGCAATTATGTTTAATGGGATGATCTAACAATGAGAAATATTGAAGATAAAAGTGCAAAAAGTTCGGTTACTTCTACAAATCTTAGGATGAATCCTGCTTCTTTTTTGTGAATCGTATAAAAATGACACATTTATGATTGTTTCAGGGACGCTGTAGTTGGACACACTGGAGTATCCGTTTCAAAATATCTTCCCGAGTAAGTAATAGTTGAATTTGTACTACCTTCTAACGCATGTCAAACCACTTCAAGATGGTCCTTATTGAAATTGATATAATATCACGTTTATTCCAAATCAAATAGAAAGTATGTGAGAAACCCAGAATTTGTTTGTGCCTATTTTAGTTTGAACTGGTGGAGCTACGTCTATTCTTGATTAAGTACTTTATTTTTTTCACAATAGTATAACACATTTCTTCGTATATAGGAGGCAAGACTCAGAAATCTTCAGAAAAGATTGGAGGTCCCTTTTAATGGATCCTCTTTGGAACATCAATTAAGCATCCGTTAATATGGCTTTTCTTTTTCTTCAAGTTTTACAAAGAGTAAGAAGTAGCTTATAGTATAAGTTTGATGACAGAATGCACTTAGTATGGAATTATGGATGTCAACTTATCCAAACTAGAGCTTTGGAAAGAGATGGGCTGGCAAGGAAATGAACCTTCTACAGACTTTGGGTAGTTTTTTTTTATCTATGAATCATGTACCAGTTAACTTGTATGCAAATGGATATCATTTTCAAATATTGAATGTTAGATTTGCTGGCGTGGAGTATTAGAATCTTATGTTCTTCGCCCACACATGTATTTATAATGTATTTTCAGGATTATACAGATTACTTCTACTACAGGATCTTAGTAATGATGAGTCAGCTTTTGATGAGCTCTAAAGTATTGCCTTTAAACTTATGGATGCTCATTGGCTTACAAGGGGTGTTTCATACATGGAATTCAATAAGATTAGAAATGACAACTCGAAAGTAGATACTTATGATTTTATGATTGGGTTGATTTAATTCTATTGGGTCAAAAGGGCGAAATCATAATTTGAGAAGTGCTCTTGACCTTGTCATGTTCAGTTTTCTAATCTTAAACAACTTTAAGCAAATTCTTGCTTTGTGTAGGTATAATATTCAATGTTACCATTGAGCAAAAGTCAAATTGCAAAGAATTTATCATGCGATGTATAATAATATAATATACAATATTAGTGAGAAAATACAAATTTTTCAATGACATGCTAAATCGTCTTACTAATGTGAACTACAAATTCTAATAAAACATTTACATGTTCCAACTTTTGTAGTATGCACTATTACTATAATCAAGTATATCAATTGACTCTAAATTATCTACATACGATTGTTTAAAGACAAAATCCTACAAAAAAAAAGATTTAGCTTATTTATAGTTAATTACTATATGAATTTTTTCTACTTATATAAGTAACGATATATACTTAAAAGAATAAAATTCTTGCTATCACTATATTATATTTCGTTTAGGAATAAATAATCTGTCATCAACTAAAATTAGAAAATCTAATCTGTTAGCCAGAACAAATAGTACTATGTAGTTTGAAAGATTGAAGTAAAATGTCATTCTAATCACCTAACTAATGGCTTTTGCAATTTTTTGGCGGATTACTTGCGCTAAAGGACATTATAGCAGATGCATAAACTACTCACTACTCGACTATAAGTAATTGTCTGCCAAAAATAAATAAATAAAAAATTTAAGTTTCAATTACTAAGTAGTTTTTGGCTTGCTCGTCCAAAACACTGACACGTCACTAAACGTGCATGCAGTGTGGCTGTTCACTATATATTTACATTGTGGACCATTAAAAAATAATGATAAATGCATAATTAACCAATAAAGTTATTATTTTTTTATTAAATTGGTATTAAAAACATGTATCAATCTGTAAAGTTGCGGGTTATAAGCTAGTTAGTATTTAATGAAAGAGTTATAACGAGCTAGCTAATTCTAAAAATCAAGTGGTCTCCAATAGGAAACGGGCAAGCATTTCACGTTGTCTCTATCTAACGTAAGCCGACGGTAAGGAAAATAGTGGTGTTGGCAACACGCTATGCTTTCAAAGGTCTTTGTTACAAAATTCTTCATGTTTTGTTTTATTTTTCTTTTCGTTCTTTTTTTAACAAAAAGATCGAATTTATAAAAAAAAAATTATGTAAAGAACGAAGAAAAAACATATGCTACAACGTTTCCTTTTCCTATTTATGTATTTATTTATTTATTCTAAATTCTAATAGCTACCATATCTTTTTAGCCTAGATAAAGATGTTAACTTAAGTGGTATATTTGATATTGTCATAACTATACTTCTAGTAAAAACTTGTCCTTCATCTAATATTACTTAAGTTAATTCACTTCAATTAGATAAAACTGTAAAATAATGAAAGATGAATATTAGGAAGAAGAAGTATATGCCGAAAAAAGAAAAAAAAACAGCAACCTGAAGCTAGTAGAGAATCATTAGGAGAAGAAGAAGATAAAATAATAATACTAAGGTAATTAAGAAAAAATCACCACAATGTGAAAAAAAATTCTTTTGAGTGAGTTGGAGACTTGCGATTGTTAACTTGGAGATACGAGTAGTTAGCTTTTTCTCTGGGATTCCTCAGATCGTCAGAATTTAACCGGCGACCGCAAAATGTTTTCAATCGAATTATTTTTAAAACTTCAACTCTAATATCATATCATGTAAAATAATAAAAGATGAATGTTATTAATTGAAAAATAAAGATTATATGATCATATTTATAGACTATAAAGATTATATGATCATATATTTATAGATTAAGATAAATTTAATAGATAAAATTTTTAATACTAATTAGAAACTAGATCAAATTATTCTAAACAAAATCATATAAAGATAATCACTAATAAATCCTAGCAAATCTAAATCTATCTAGTAAAAACAATTCCTGACGGTCCGTATACACTATTTTTGTATTTTGTTTTGCTTCTCTTTTTCCTCTTCGGAAATATAAATAGACTATATTAGTTAGTTGATTGTTAAGTGGGTCCAGCCCACGTGGGTGAACCATGGACTTTAGTTGATGGTTGAGTACTTGACCAACATAATGACTCCTTATAAAAGACTTGAATAAGTAGATCACTTCCTATAACTTTGGCAAAATTGTCCCCTGTAAAAACAGAGAAAACAGAGAGATGGCCTTAACAACCACCTGCTGTGTCAACCCTCGGCCACCGACAGCCCCTTGCACCACCACTCAGCCGCTTGCTTCTGCCAGGTTTGTCAATTTAACCATGATCGAGACATAGCCGTCTTTGATCGAATTAACTATTAACGCTATTTAAAATATTTTAATTTTTAGGTCCCTTTTGCTTTATGGCCCCCATTGGCGAACGTTATCAACTACTATATCCCTCATGCTAACATGTACCAATCAAAATAATATAAAAGCACGAGCAACAATAACACATGCCACGCTGAAAAGTCTGTCATATCATCACCACACTGAACTCACCGCACCTTGCAACAATATAATTGTATTTCTTTGAATACACATGTACAGAACATATAAAGAATGTGAAATATGTCTCGTCGGAAGTCTTTTAGATCGATTTCACCAAAACAAACTTGAAATAGTTGAAAATTTTGTATTTGACATTTTTGTGTTGTGATTGTGTAGACCAAAGAGGGAAGTCTCTTGGAGGAACCAATGTGTAATTGGGATGGCATGTGTCATCATTAGTCTACAAATGGAGACTATAGTAGGAAAAAGCCATGACTACGCGATTGCAATTGAGCCAAAAGACGTTATAGAGTCAAAAGTGAAGGCAAAGAGATGGAGTGGTAAGAGAATATGTCCAGCGTGGCAATTGAATTCATTGGAGACGATTGTGCCTGAAGACCTCCCACGACCATCTTTCAAGAGGAGATGGGAGGGAGTTAGTGGTAATTTAAAAGTTGCTCCACCCGTTAAATCCTCCACCACCACCGTAACTGCCGCTAGTAGTGATTGTTTCTCTATGTAGACTCTTGATCACTTGAAAAAGTTAGATTTTTTTATATACTTGTGGTTCAGTGGTTGTAAATATCATATAAGTATACATGTCTATAACAAATACTTAGGTTGGAATGATTTGTCACATGCTCTTGATGATAGATTGATAGTACACTAATATTGTGATTCTGAACCCTTTTCTTACTTTATTGAATATAAAATGTTCTTAGGGGTTCATACTTACAGTTAGGAAATGAACAATAGACCGGTGACATGAAACGCGCTCAAGATGATTTGAAAAGGCATTTTGAACTTTCTACAAGCAATGTGTATAGACTTTTAGAGAAAAGTGTTTGGTTTGTACATGAAACCAATAGATTATACGGTCTGACGTTCAACATTAACGTGTTTGTCTGTATGCTAAAGTATCAACGTCTTGGCTTTTACGATTTTAGGCATAATATGATTCCCACAAGTTTGATGGATACGGTTGAAGTCACTGTAATTGATCTCCATTACTTTGTGCTGTGACATGAAAAATACACAAGACTAACACATTTGAAACTGTCTTAATAAAAGATGATTTTTCGTGAGCTAAGTACTTTTATGAATCTACGTCAATTGACTCATGCCCAACCTCTCTCAGCACAACAAAAAATTGTACTATATTACTTTGAATCAAATGAGTTTAACCTTATAGGAATGAGCTTATAGTAAGTGTACATTTACATCATGCTATTAACTTATTAAGATTGTTGTTGGTAAGACGGGTAAGTTTAACTGTATTAGTAAACCGTTTAATTAACTATGTATCCGTACAACTAAATACATTGGTCATCACAAACATGTTGTCAGTATCATGTACTTCACATCAGTTTTGTTCAATGTAGCTAACAAACAGGTATATTTGAAAAAACCTTTTATAAAAATCTTTGGTAGGTGGACAAAATTACAAAATGTAGTTGTAGTACAAAGCTTGTAAACTTGGAGTACATCTGCAGTACAAGAAAGAAGCTTGATCAGCCAACCACCACCCAACAGTTGTGGTTGTCTAAATGATTACTCTTTTAGAAGATGTTGACGCTATCGTCATTTTTTGGATTCAACTCATGTTAAATTGATCGAAATAGTAGTATGAAATTGAAACCATCTTGAACAAATTTCTGGTTTAGTTTCGTTCAGTTCAGGTTCCTGACTAATCCTACTGAAATTGATTCAATCAAGTGAGTGAAATTAGTTCTGAAGTTAAAAAAGAATATCCTCCAGATTAAAAGAAGCGCACAGTTTAAACTGTTACTACATCTTATTGCCAAATTAAATTAAGAGCTCGATAATCACTATATAATCAAGATCAACAATTGATGATCAATTAGTAGTCAGATTAGATAATCACTACATAACTTCACGGTCTCTTATATTTCACTATTCCCCCTACGTACAAATAAAATAACCCTCGTTTGAGTCGCGTTGGCCCGTTAATTTTTAGATACGTTTATAAGTTATAAAATTTTAATAATCAATGCATCCAATGCAATGGTACAAACGTTTTTTGTTACTAAAAATAACAATTTCCAAATTCTAGAGATGACAAAATGGATGGATTATAAATTAATTCTTTCAAGTTTCAAAGTCTCAATAACAACCGAAATCAAACAAGAGAGAAATCGATCAACACACTTTGAATTCGAAATGAACTTGCAGGCCGGCAATCTCCATTTAGAGCCCAAACCAATAAAAGATGGCCACGATGGCCGATGGGTGGTTGGTGATGTTTGGGCTTATACAATGGACCTTATAATCTTATATGCTACATGTAAACATTTATCATAAAATGGGCTTTCTACTTCATTAGCGGTCCAATATGCACTAAAGTAATTTCTGTCATTTCTTTCTGTATGTTACGGAGTAAATTTAGTTAATCAACATTATCTAAAGAAGAAAATTAATATTATAATAAAAATAAGTGAACATATAATGGAAAATATTTTATGAATTCATGGTCATTATATAATAAATGCTTACAAATGACTCTATTGTTTGGTTAGTAGAGTCATTAACTTTAGAGATATTTCCAGTAGAGAAAGCAACCTAAAAAGTAACCTCCCATACCGTCACTGTTATAATTTTCATCTTCCTCATTTTAATATATATACCAATCTCTTTTGTATGTGATGGATACGCATGCTTAATGAATGTATGCATTTATTAGCATGAAGAATCATGTATCTATGCATGTGATTATATCACAGAAACCAATTTAGTGAGTAAAATTGCAATTTTCTATTGAGTTATCAACGCAAATTGAAACCTATACTTGTGTAGCATGTGTATGTATATTCGATAAGTAGAACCGAGAAGATCGAAGTCAAATGGAAATTTTAATGTTTTTGCAATCATGTTCAATTATTATTATTATTGCTTTTAAAATTGAAATAATTTAGGAAGCACTAGAAGTTAAATATTGAAGTTCTAGACAGGACCTGTCTTTGAGGATGGATGAGATGGTCAACCCTTCGATACATTCAAATTAAAGAGCCTCAAAATTTTTGTATATATACATATTATTTGATTGTTAATCGCAAGAAACAACATTTCTACATGTTAATTATTTCAAAATTGATCAAGTGGCAATAGAAAAAATAAAAAAACATCTTATAACGATAGATAGGACCTGTTTTTAACAATTAATTACTTTTTCCCTATGACCTCTTAAAACTAAAAAACAGCCCTAGTACTAAATTCGTTACACCATTCTAGGTTACATGGCGAATAATTGAGCTAGCATGTCAACTCGTTTGACCTCTAAAAATTGAAAACTCTACCAAAAGACTTTTCATTAATCAACTAATTTTTAAATCTGTGTATATAAATGAGACGTGTAAAATAAAATTGTATATATTAAAATAAGAGAAATGCTACACCCACTCAAATTTTACAAATAAAATTTTACAAAATGACATGGAAAGTGAAATTAACCAATCACATTAATTTATTTTTTCTCTCTCATGTTTCTCTCTCTTCATTTTATTGGAACAACTTATTTTGTGAACAAAATTTTGTAAACATTATGTAAACCTATCATTTCTTTTAAAATAATTCATTTTGTAATAAGTAATACAATTATATGTATACATATATACAAACAAAAATTTTGTGGCTCTTTAGATTTAAAATAATTGATTTTGTATATTTTAGATGCGATCTATAAAAATAATTATTAGTAGAAAATAGATTTAAATATACTTAAAAAATGCGTGAATGGAAAACATTGAAGATTTTGATTAGCTAATTTACATCTGTATGATGATACTTAAAAAGGTCTTTTAAAGACGAGCAACTACTGAAGTGAACTACATGAACAATTGGATTTTTAAGGTAAGGCCCCATTTTACAATTAATGAGTAAATATAAGAAAATAATGCCTGTCAATATATAAACTAATGGGCTACTTTGTCTATCACTTTGTTTTACAATGCAGCACGGCCCATTGGGCTTATATGTTAGGCATTATGGTGGGCTAAGTATCGGACCTATCACTTGGATTTATATGTCTTGTTGAATATCTGTCACTCTCCTATGGTTTCTGATATTCGTAGATTTGCTATTTATTTGTTGGATCTATTCATTCAAAGTTTGAAACTTTACCTTAAAATTTGTCGTTTTATTGTAGTGAATCATGGTATCTATCTCACGCTTGAAGGTCAATATTAATAGTATCCTAGCTACTTATGATATTGTGGAAGAAATTTAATTAGTACCAACCAATTCACTGTTCTGATGGAAATGCATGTCACCCTTCATTCATACAATATACACCAACTTCTTACAAGAAAAAGCCATGGTTGAAATTATGATTGAACATTCATCCAATCCACACTGTAGATTGTCCATTTAATTAACTAGTTTACTCTAATTCGAAACAATTATTGTACTCCCAAAAACTCTATGGAATCCCTAGATTCGATGACTTTAACAAATATTGTGATTAACTTGTGGAGTTTGATTGTTGCCGGATGGTTGAGTCAACCCTACAGAATCGGAGCTTAAGGGAGTCTAAGATTTTATAGTTCATTTCGGCCCTGTTAACTCCTATCACGAGTACGTTATATTGTCCTCCCAATGACTAACATCTAGCAAGAATAAATCTAGTCTAGTATCACCTTGAAAGGAATATTCCAAAGGAGATCATGCTGTTACAATAGCTATCATTATATCTGTCGTGTGGTCTTTGTGCTCGCATTGGAGCCTCATGAAAATAGGAAGTGCTTTGTATGCACTTTATCATACCCCACACGAGTGACTAGTGTCTGGTGCGTGTCATCGGGCCAAAAAAGCCCCCTTCCCAACTTGTGCAGATTGGAACTAGAAAAGAATATTGATGATTGCAATATGGAAGTTAATCCATGATTTTAGTGGAACTTTTGCAGATCAATTGGGGCATAGATAGTGAAGTATTTGGTTGTCACCAATATGTGCATCAGTAGTCCAGTGATACTAACATCAGATATTGCGCGCCTAAATATAGACCGACACAATTAAAACTCCTGATTGTTGTTCCAAAATAAGTTGTACGAATCAAAGCACGTTGAGTTAGTATGAACAACAGAATCTTGGCATTGTTTTATTGCACTGTATTTAGTGGCTAAAACTGTAGAAGATAGGAATCTCAGTGACAACTGAATCTAATATGCTGGGAAAGTAGATCATATCGCGTGCGCTTTAAAATCAATGAAATTTACCAGATATTTTAATCATGCTATATGAAGATAGTAATGGGATCTCAAGTATCTGAAATAAGCGTACTTTCATCATGTATATTTCTTCCACTATTATGTGAATAAGCTTTTTCCAGCACCTCTCTTTTTTCCAAAACCAATTATTGATTCTTTCAGACACAAACTTAATTAGAAAGTACTTAGACTTAAGAACGAGAAAACGATGTTCTTAATAATAGATTGCCTGAAAAACAAAATTGTAGAAAGTTACTCCGAAATTTTCTACAAATGGCAACACTAAAATATACCAGTAACGAATGAAGTAGCAGTTGCAATCATGAAAATGTATTTCAGATTAACGCAAGCGAAATAACTTCTTTGTGCTACAATTTACTTTCAAGTGACACCAAACCCCTGGGCATAACTTAACCATGCCAACACAACTACCTAGTAACCGTGAGGGTGGCCAAAACTTAAGTAAACACCCTCCTGCCGCATACCACCAAATTATTGATGTAGTAGCCCCTGAATTCTAATCAAGCACAAAAATAGTTAATGCTAGAAGTTTGGTTTCTTGACATGGATATATAGTAATTTTAGACTTTGAAAATGTGCAACCATCCCATATAAAAGCTATTTATAACTCCATGATTCTCTGTTTATGGTTTGGACGAGCGAAGAAACTAAGTCATTGTTGAGATAATCTCGCCAAGACTCGATCCTTGAGAAGAATAAACTTACTAGATTTGCTAGTCATAAACTTTTCTTGATGACCAAATTATACCCCGAAAATCCAACGCAGGTCGTGCAGGAGGAGTTCATATGGTTCATAGATTGCATAGTAATCCCACTATTGTCAAAGTTCTAAGTTGTTTGGTCTAGACCCAAAGGTCAAAATGTGGTCCAATCAAGCAAGACACACGATTCCGCCGTAATAACGTAATCAACTACGACTAAGACGAAACGATAAAATATGAAATCTTGCTTAATCAAAATTTGGTGACGATTGAGATTTTTAGGTTCCAAAAAAACCACATATATTCAATGATAAATAGTGACCTCATTATATATTTTAATAAAATCCAATAAAAGCCCAAATCTACCCGCTAGATCCAACAAACAGTTATAGTATCAAATTTAGGATTGCAATTGCTCATTCAATAGGTATATAGAATCACATAGGAAATCTTTGCCTAAATCCTATTAAATTGTCTTTGTCCTAATTTAACGTGATAAATCTAAACGGTGACATTTTGGTCATTCAAACATCTAAGAACGTGTTTGTTTCACATAATTATTTGAAATTCTCCAAAACATATGAAAGGAAACTTCCAAATTCCAATGGAATTTATACATTTGATCAAAAACACCCTTCAAGCAACAAATTTCAACATGTTATTTCAATCGATCAAAAAGTTAAAATAATCAAATATCATCTCTCATCTTTTTTTCAATAATACATCCCTCTTTCACCCTTCTTTTATATAACCATGTCGCATTACACTATCGTCACACAGTTGTCACCACAGTATGTCAGTAACTGCCACATGTAAAACACCCTCGCACGATCGTCTATCATACAACCCGGCCTTTCGCTCCTTCGATTTAGGGTTTTTGCGTTTGATTTGCTTCAGGATCGTTGTTCTTTAATTTTGTAGTGGTTTATGATAGTATAATGATGCGGGTAGACTATTTATGAATTCGTTTTGGGTAAGTTCGATTTGTAAGATTGGTATTTGCATGTAGTTGTTCGTTTTTGCTGGTAGGATGATGTTACATCTTGAAGAAGCCAAACATATTATAATTATATAAATAATAGATAAGTTTAACAAAAAAAGAATTGAAATATGAGATTTTAAAAAGCGATTGTGTCAATTTGTATAATTTATATTCTAGACAAAAGTTCGTTCGAATATGAGATTTTTTGAAAGTATGTGAGTACAAATCTCAATCGTTAATTTTAATCAAAATAATAAAACTCTCACATTCTTAAAATTTAAATATCTCAAAAACTGTTAGTCAAAAAATTATAAAAACTGCACCATAATAATCAACGTTTTCTCCCTTTCGATTTAAAATCGCACATGACATACTTTCGACGAAAAAAAATTTTACATTTTTTTGTGGGTTTTGAAAATTAGTAACACATGTGTTACTGACGACTATCACATGTGTTAGCACCAACTATCGATTGTAACACATGTGATAGTCGTTGATAACACAAGTAATAGCCGCGGGTAACACTTTTGTTAGTCCATTATAACACCACACAAAAAATGAAAAAAAAAAAATTGTCGAAAGTATACCTTGTGGAATCTTAAATCGAAGAGAAAACAATGACGATTATTATGGTGTGATTTTTATTATTTTTTAACTACCCGTTTTTGAGATATTCAATTTTAAAAAAGTGGGGAAAAGTGGATTTTGTATCAAATGACACAATCCTATTGGTACTCTCATACTTTCAAAAAAAACTCATACTTTAATAAACTCACCTCTTATATTTTAATCCTTTCATTAATTTTCCAACCAAATAAAATTATAAAAATAATAACTTTCAATTCTTTCAAATTTAAATTCCATCAACTTTTTAATTCTATTAATAAATTTTAATTACCTTCGAAACATTCCGTAAAACAAATACAGGTCAAAGGTAATCCACGTAACAAGTACAAGCTACTCCTATTGCCATATCATGATACCACCAAACTCAAATTTCAATAACACCCCTCTACTATATAATTCGCATATGTTATTCATTAACTTCTTATAATTTCAAAAAACACCACATATACTTTGAGAGTAAATTGATCAACCCCAAATCTGAGTTACTTAAGGGCATTGCCGGTAGTTAGTTGGTTCCTTCGTCACTTTGGACAGACGAAATCGACGCCAATGGGACTATTTCATCGGTTGACCGTCGGTCGATTTTCAATCGGTAATCCGACGCTCGTTCGTCCGTTTTTTTTCTTTTCTCGTTTGTTTTCTTGTCCAACAGCCACATTCATATTGGAATTTCAAATTTTAGGAAATCTAATGTTTATTTTTAGGAAATATAATGTTTTTTTTTTTAAATTATTGTAATGTTTTTATTTTAATGAAATATGTTTTATTTCAACTATTGTGTTTTAAATATGTTAATTACATTGTGAAAAAAAACTAACTGTGACCATTGGCACGGGTCAGACAACTAAAAATATGCATATCTGACACTATTATATCCGTCAAAACCATTAATCATTGCCAATGGCATAGACAAGTAGCTCGAACACTGAGTCCACCTTTAAAAGAATGTGTTATGTTAAACAAATAAGAGAAATAGATTTTTGCTCGAACACAATACAAAGTTGGAGTTTGTCGATTGATTACACTTTTAAATTTGATTTTAGCGATATTTGTTAGCACTACAACAATGAAGTGCGAGCTCAAAATTGAAGAGTCCAAAACTCGAAGTTGAGTAAACTGCAGATATACAAAAATAAATTTCTGTTTATAAGTATTTTTACTTAATGATAACTAGTTATATATGATCAACTTACATTTTCAAGAAAAATACATAGTAGTGTTGATCAATAGTTGATGATTAACTCTTGAGACCCCACCTATTATACTGATGAGTAGGCGCGTGAAGTCACGCTTATGATGAGAGTGTAAGACCGGTCACTATAGCATCGCGTTCTTCCCATTCTTACATCCACATGGCTTGTTCTCAGAAGAATGACATGGGTACGGCCCCGTTTTGAGGATTGTCTTTGGCGTGTTCGCTCTGGTCAGCACCGTAGAAGAACGGTTAGTTTGTGGCCAGCTTGCTTCCAACGGCCAAATGCAACGGCTTTTTATATATACATACACAATTACCATTATTTTTCACACACCATTTTCACAATCTCTGCTTCTTTTACATACAAATTATATCAAAATATTACCACTTTTTTTCACAAACAATTCTCATAATCTCTACTTACACAACACCACAACAATTATATCAAACAAATCCACTTAAAAATGCCTAAACAACATCACAACAATTCTTAATCACAATCCAATAATTTTTTCAACTACTTAATCAACAATCCTACCTCAGCGGCGGATTCGTCTTCCACATACCAATCGAGCAACCATTCACCAAGTAACATGAATTTTGCACAATTTGCACCTATAACCAATCCATTTTCAATCTCACCTCAAGACATATGATCCCGATACCAAAATCAACAATGGTATAAATCAACATCCTCAACAATTTGGTTATTACCCACAAACACAATATCCAACAACATATTACCCACTGATACCACTAAACCAAAAACAATGTGAAAACATCCACACACCACCACCCCAAACCGAAGCCATAGGCGAATCCGAATCCGATGTCGAAGCCGCGACCCAAAAGAAAAATGAAAGGAAAATGTAAAAAAGTGGCAGAATCGAGCCAACGAAAGAAATGTCAAAAAAGATTGTGGACCTCGGAAGAAAGTAAGATTTTGGAGGAATGGTGGGTCGACACATCTCAAAATTGAGTGATCGAAAATTCACAAACGGGTGGCTCTTTATGAGGAGTCATACAAGAAAATTACAACCGCTATGTGGATACGAAAAGTAATATCGATCAAATAACTGGTAAATGGTCAAAACTTCAACAAGAAGTCAAGCTTTTTCATAGCGTCTACCAAAAGTATAAAGATGAGTGGGCAAGTGGTACGAATGACGCAAATGTTGGCGGCTTTTGAATGATTCAAGGATTGTACAAAAAGTAAACTCACTTACGAGTTGGCATGGCGTGTCGTAAAGATATCCTGAAGTTTTTTTTTTTCCGAATTGCATTATGAACAATAAAAGATCCATGGGAGAACCTTTGATCCGTTTTGAAGACGAAGACATTCCGATCCATCCGATCAATTATACCCCGAACTTTGACCATTTATTCGCTGACGACCCGATCCGTTGCCCACCTGATCGGCTCAAAGTATAACACCCCTCTTTCTATATAAGAATATAATATTAATAAACACGGAAGCATGAATTTACAATACATTAAACAGTTTACAATTCCCAAAAATACACCAATTACAAAGTTTTTAAACTACAAAAGTCGGGGTATTATAAAAATTCTCCAAACAAGGTTTATTACAAAAAAACCATATCAGAGTCCTCAAGCGCAGTCAAACATTCCTTGATCAACCATTCACCTCCTGCACCCACAATAAACAAAACATATCCTGCAGGAAGTAAAACGAGGGGTTAGCACAAAGCTAAGTGAATAGGTTCATCACACAACATTCAACTTAGCATAACTAGTTGTTTACATCAAATAATCGTAAACACACATAATTCAATGAGGATCGGTGGCTCTAGGGATATCATAATACCCGGGGATTCCCCCAAGAACACTTACCGTCAATCCGTATGGCCAATACAGAATAGACCGATAACTACTGGTTATTAAACGCATACACAGGTCTCAAACACAACAAATGAATCAAAACCTGTGTAAAACACATAATAACCAGAAGTCCAACTACACGTTGACCTCAATAACATAGTACACATTGGTTCACATATCACGTAGATCAATAATCAATAATCAAGACTAACAGTCTAATACACATCTACGTTTACTCGTTGTAACCAAATAGTTACAACTAAATCAAATGATGAGTTCTGAATCCACTCACCGATACCTCTGACGTCTCCACACTCAGGATTCTTATATCACTGAGTCTTACGTTGATCTGAAACAGAAAATCAAATACAAGTCAGAAGTTCGTTCCATAATTATCATTATAGTCCATTTATCAAATCAGGTAATCCCTGAAGTCTAGGCAAACAAAAGTTCAATCAGAAATGAACTTAGAAAAGTCCGCAATGACGCTTAAAACTGAAAAATGTCATTTTCGGGTCCTAGATGACCCCGGATGGCCAAAAACTGCCTAGGCTATTTGAATATAGCCTTGATTACTAGGTCGTTTCCGAGTGACCATGCGAATTTCAATTAAATCCGAGTTTGTGAGATTTTCACAAAACCGCGTCCCCAAAAAACATTTACGCATTTTCAAAATTTACAAAACAAAAATCTCAGTTCGCAGAAATTTGGGTTCGCAGGTCAGCTCGGTTCGCAGGATTTGGGTTCGGTTCGCAGGTTTTGGTTTCGGTTCGCAAGTTTTGGTTTCGGTTCGCAGGTTTTGGTTTCGGTTCGCAGGTTTTGGTTTCGGTTCGCAGGTTTTGGTTTCGGTTCGCAAGTTTTGGTTTCGGTTCGCAGGTTTTGGTTTCGGTTCGCAGGTTTTGGTTTCGGTTCGCAGGTTTTGGTCTCAGTTCGCAGGATGAACTGAGAACTGTGAACTTCGCTGCAAAAACGAGTTTTTCAAATCAAAACTCACCAAAACATCATAATACTCAAATTTATGGTTTCTAATGCTTCAAGTAACATCAAACAACACCTAATAACAACAAATCAAGCTTCAATTTGATTTACATATTCACAATCAAACTTACTCTTCTTTTCTTTCTTTTGAAATTAAAAGAATTGATAATATGACGAAGATTAGGATATAAATGATGATGTTTCTGATGTTATGAATTCAAAATCACAGCAGCACAAGCATGTATTCAATTTTGATCTTGGGTTTCTTTGAATTTGATTTGCAAGTTTTCAAATAAAATGAAGTAAGAAGAAGAAATGAGATATATATGAATTCAAAGTCGGCTTGTAACCGACTCCAACAAATAAAGGGTATAATTTTATACCCGTCCTAAATCTTTTGTCTGGAACCTGAAAACCGTTTGCGAGAAATATTATTTTATTTTACCGTCATCTATAACAATTTAAAACAACCAATATTTCACTAGTCACAATAAGTCAAAAGGACTTATTTATCTACGTTTCACAATGAAACACATAATATTAAACAATTTCTATATCAATTAAATAATCGATTAAAATAATATAAATTACCAGACTGCAGGAGAGGATGTTACACAAAGTTGCAAAAGCCACAAAAGTTCAGGCTCGTCAAATGCTACTTCCTCACGTTGTTTGGCCAACGAGGTCTGCGCCCAACTTTTAAGAACCGCACAAGCTCAACAAGTAATAATGGAAACATTAGCCAAGGCGTCTAAAAAGAAATTAATGTTCAAGGCGTTCAAGGTTCTCGACAACCCGATTAATACAAGTTTGCCACCCGACGAACAAGCATTTCTCTACAGCATTTGTAAAGAAGTTAAACGTGTCGCACCCCCAAGACGCGTGGCAGCGGAAGGTATGGGGTGTAATGGGGGCGCCGACCAAATCAAATATCACAACACAAGAGTTACAACAAACGACCTCTATATGAGACGTTTTTCAAAAATCATTACATTACAATTTAAAAGTGTTAATATAAAACTTGGAGTTCGCATCCGGATAGTAGAATTACATAACTGATATTATAAAGTATAGTACAATGCAATCTAATTCTTTGATTATTTCAAAATATTCGACTCGAGCTATTGCTTCCAAAGCATCCTACTGCGGCTGGTCACCTGAGAATACATGCTAAAAGAGTCAACATAAAGTTGTTGAGTTCATAGGTTTGAAAACAGTTGATATCACATCGTATGGAACGTGTGGAACACAAGATTTCCTGTTTGTATCATCCAACAATGATAGTAATGTATTAAAAAAATGTAAAAGAGGTGTATATTGTTGCCATGAGCCCATAGTTCAAGCTTAACTGTGGTGTCGGGTCACAATCAAGTGCCACGATCGTGGTGCCTCCCAGCGAGTGCCTAATCCAACACTCGTAAGAACAAATCATAATGTGTCCGTTTGACCAGTTAGTGCGACTAACCCGGACGGGGGGAGTCAATCCCAAATAGTACTATTCATTAACATTCACGCTATAACGATACTAACAAACTATGTGTGGGGGACTTTCAGGATTAGTTAAATAACTCATGCAACCAATATATTGTGTTTTGTACTTGCGTTCACATAAAATAGCAGTTGTTAAAAGCAGTTGTATGTATTCTCACCCCTGAGTGGAAATAGTAGAAAAAGGGGCTATGAAACTCACCTAAGATTAGTATGTTATTTAACAAATAACAGCAAGCAATTTGTGTTCCCAAGAGTAATCTTCTAACGCCCTAGACGTATAAGATTGTGTAAGTAGATGTCTCAAAAGACCATCTATAGTGATTGTATAAGTGGAGGGTTAATGTCCACTTAAGCTAATCACGCAGGTGGAGGGTTAATGCCCACCTATTCGCTAGAAGTTCACTTAACTAGTATGTCCATTCTTGTTTGCTTTATTGAAAACGTGTACGACCCGTTGGTGAAAGTTTGTGAAAACATAATGTTGCTTAGTGTGGGAAGTGGGTGAAGCCCACGAATGACGGGGGTCCGGGGGCAGCGCCCTTGGTGGCGGTGTCCAAGGGGCAAGGCCCCTGGCTGGGGTCGAGCAATTTTTATTTCAACTTATATTTCTTTAATAAAAATGTTTTGATTTTTGGTCATCAGCGACACAAGGCTTGTGTCGCTAATGTGGTGTTGGCGACACAATTTTAGTGTCGCAGAGGTGACAGTTCAAATGTTATAGCGACATAAGGGTTGTGTCGCAAATGTGACGGTTCGAATGATAGAGCGACACAAGGGTTATGTCGCAAATGTGACGGTTCAATTATTATAGCGACACAAGGGTTGTGTCGCAAAATGTGACGGTTCAATGCTATAGCGACACAAGGGTTGTGTCGCAAAATGTGATGGTTCAATGCTATAGCGACACAATGCTAGTGTCTCTAATGACTACTGGGCTTCTGCGACACAGGGTCAGAAACAGATCAGTTTTGTAGATTTTGTTTCGTAATTCAAATGTTCGAGGAAAAATCCAAGAAAAATATATGATGTTCCTTAGTATGTTAGGTACTTAAAATAATTTTTACAGAATTTTTAGACAAGTTTAAGTATTTATTAAAATTGTAAGTTTTCACAGAGGACAAAAAGTGGCCAATCAGGAGACATGCAAGGAGATTGAGTTTCTGGGAAAAATGCATGCACATTTGGGACAAAGTCATCTCTACCACTATTATTCTTAACAAAATTTCTGAAGTTTTGGCGTTGGTTTCAAGTCGTTTGGACATGTAAATCTCGATTTATGACTAAAACAATAAGGGACAAGTTTTCTGCCTTTTTCCCAGCCCGTCTACATAATTTTGTAAAAATTATTTCGAGTATCAAACGAGCTCCAAAAATTATGAGACCAGTGGCAAATGAAAGCTAACTTCTTAAACTTAGTTTTAGCGTTTTTAATCGTTCATGTTAGTTAAGTTTTAAGGGAGATATCACCTCCCAAAGTTGGACAAAGTTTCTGGCCGGAATTCATGTAAATTTCTTGAATGTTTTAAGCTATGAAAACGATTTTTGTGCAATCTTTTGGTCATATCCTTGTTAAGTGAGCCTTTTAACATGTGTATATATATATGTATTACAAGTATTATAGATGAATTAGATGTTCTTACAAGCTTGAAGAACCGATCGAAATGGAGAGGAAAGTGTGGAAAGAGCTTGATTCTTGACTTTTTCTTGAAAATGTGATGGCGGCTCGTGGTGGTGGAGTGGTGGTTGATGATGGTGATGAGGTGGTTGATGGTGGCAGATTTTAAAGAGAGAGGGAGAGTAGAGAGAAGGTGGAGGGAAATGTGTGGGTTGTGTGTGTGCAAAATGGGGTGTAGGGAGGTGTTTTTGTGGGGTGGGCTTGGGCTTATTTGGGTGGGCCTAATTGGGGTGGCCTCTTGGACCAGCCTAGGCCGAGTTGGGCCTGGCCCAAAGGTGTTTCGGGCTCGTGACTCGTTTTCTCAACTTCGTGTTTCATTCCCCGTTCGTTTAAACGTTAATTTGTGATTTAAAAAGTTGATAATTTACGTTGAGCTTTTGTTTATATTTTTAATTTGTGAATAATATTCGGGATTAGTAAGTATTCTTAAAATACTAAATTGAGTCACAAAAGTATATTTCGGGTGTTGCTCAGGTGTCGGGCTCGGTTTGCGCGTTTTCTCCGCGTTTGTTACGTTTTAAACAAAACGTCAAAGTTTTTCGTGTATTATTATTTGAAATAATAATATAAGGTATATAACCACTATTTTAACGATAAAATATGATTACGTTATCTATGAAAAGTTTTCACCAACGTCGTATAAATAGTCGGACCACGTCCGGTTGTTTCGCGTAATTACGAAAAATTACGAAGGTGTAATTCAAACAATTACATAAGTGTATATACACATATATACAAATAGTTGCAGGTAATCACAAGTACTTAGCCTAATAAAGAACTAAATACATGAAATTAGAGTTCTAATTTAAGGAAATCATTACCCTAAAGTGTCGGGTGTCACAAAACGAGATTTTGTTAAGTCTCGTGAACCCACGAACGAAGACACAGACTCGAATTAATTGTATTATTATTGTAACGTACTTTATTTTTAATTAATGTAATTTTTATTATTATTGTAACGTACTTTATTTTTAATTTTCTTATTGTTGTAACGTACTTTATTTTTAATTATTGTAATTTTTCTTATTATTGTAACGTACTTTATTTTTAATTTTCTTATTGTTGTAACGTACTTTATTTTTAATTGATGTAATTTTTCTTATTATTGTAACGTATTTTGTTTAGTTAACGTAATTTTTATTATTTGTGTAACATAACTTTTTATTATTATTGTATTTTTAAAAATATAAATATATTTGTATTAATAGTTCAGAAATAACATGGTACTGATGAGACGTTGAAAAAATCAGTTCTTCAGTCATTTAAGAGAAAGTTTAGTTATGAGTCAATTCATTAATTCTTTTATTAATGTAACAATGTGGTCGACAATCAATTTTACAGTTCCGGGCATTGGAGAGGTATAAGAGATTAAGCCTATAAATTCCTCCAACTACGCATAGTCAAACACATACACATAAATGTATTTATAGCTTTCCCTCCCTTCTTCACTTTGCCACTTCAACTTCAAATCCCCTTCTTACCCTTTTTCTCTGCGCAGAAAAGCCTCAGAAGAAAGAGCCTTGAGAAAGTGAACCAAATCCTTTCCTTAACCTTCACGCCTCCATATTTACACCTTTCATTTTCTCTTTCTACATTTAAATACCGTCAGAAAGATAACCCACATTTCCCTTTTCTCAAACACCCTTTTAAACTCTCAGTCCCAAAAGTTATTTGAAAAAAGAAACAGAGCTTTTCTTGAATTCTTTTCAAGATTTGTAAAGTTCCTTGGTTTCATTCTTTTTTGTTGTTTTCTTTTGTGGGTTTTAATCTGTTTTGATAAATCTTTAATGGGTTCTTGTGAAAAAGAACAAATGTTTGTGAAATTTGATGGGCCGATAATTGTTGGTGCTGGTCCTTCTGGTATAGCAGTTGCAGCTTGTCTTAGAGAAAATGGAATCCCATCAATTGTTCTTGAAAGAAGTAATTGCATTGCATCTTTATGGCAACATAAAACTTATGATAGGTTAAAGCTTCATATCCCTAAACAATTTTGTGAGTTACCTTTATTTGGGTACCCAAAAAATTTCCCAAAGTACCCCACAAAAAAACAGTTTGTTTCTTACATGGAAGCTTATGCAAACCACTTTGAAATTAGGCCCATATTTAACCAATCTGTGGTTAGTGCTGAATTTGACTTGAGAAATGATGTATGGAGAGTAACTACAAAAGATTCTGTTTATGAATCACGGTGGTTAGTGGTGGCTACCGGAGAAAATGCGGAGGCAGTGGTGCCGGAGATTCAAGGGATTGAGAATTTTGAAGGGGAGGTTAGACATACAAGTGAGTACAAAAGTGGTTGTGAGTTTAGAAAACAAAGGGTTTTAGTGGTTGGTTGTGGTAATTCTGGTATGGAAGTTAGTTTGGACCTATGCCGTTACAGTGCAAGTCCTTTTATGGTTGTTAGAAACTCAGTAAGTTCATTTCATCATCATCATCATAGCACTTTTTATTCTTTTTAGCGTGTATTTTTTGGTGTTGTGTGTTTTGTTATGATTAGGGTATTATTGGTGTAATTTTATATGTCAAAGTCAATCTTCATTTTACCTTTTAGTTCACTTTATCAACTCTGCCTTTTCTATAATAAAGAAAAATAATAGTCAATTATATTTTAAATCACAAAACCCCCAATATTTTGCCATTTTGATGAAAACAAAGTAATTCATGTGGGTGTTTCTTGAATTTTTTCTTTTCATGTTAGGATTATCAAAGTTTATATTTTTCTACATGGGTATTTGATTTCTTGTTAAAAGAAAGGTTTTTGAAACGAAATAGTTTATCACATGCTTGAAAATTTGTATATTGAATGAGTAGAATGATATTTTTGTTGAGAGTATTTTGACTTATTGAGCTACTTGTGTGGTTGTTTTAATGCAATTACAGGTTCATGTTCTACCTAGAGAAATGTTTGGATTCCCAACATTTGGTATAGCTATGGCTCTTCTCAAATGGCTACCTCTTAGGGTGGTGGACAAATTGATCTTATTTATGGCCAACTTAACACTTGGAGACACCGAGAAATTAGGTTTAAGGAGGCCGAAAACCGGGCCCCTTGAGCTCAAAAATGCTACCGGAAAAACTCCTGTACTTGACACCGGAGCTTTATCTCTAATAAAATCCGGTAACATCAAGGTAACTATTGAAAGATTCCCTGACATGTACATTAATAAGTTGTACAATATAAACATTTTGTAACTTATCTTGTGGTTTATTGGAACGTTTGTAGGTTGTGGAGCAAGGAGTCAGAGAAGTCACAAAAAAGGGGGCCAAATTCATGGATGGTCAAGAAATTGCATTTGATTCTATTGTATTGGCAACAGGATACAGGAGTAATGTGCCATTTTGGCTCAAGGTAATTTTCATGACGCCTATAATGAAACACAACGACTTTTAATTTATTTATTTTTCATTTGAATAATGCATGACATAGTTAGTTTTATTATTTAATAAAAAAAACATGGTTTAAGATTTGTACTCCTATAGTCCTATGTTGCTATATAGTATTTGTACGGTTATGTTTTTAATTGAATTTTATCTTATTCTCCTTCTCACATCACTTTCCAAGTCTTACACATTAAGAGGCCTACAAAATGGTTTTTAGTAACCAAAAAAGTGAAAAACTGATGCCACTTGTTTGGATGATTCTGAATCTCTTAACATTTTGGTTGTCATTTTATGATGTGTTACTATCAACAAGTATTCTCATGATTATGTTTCTTTTATTTTTGTGTTGTTTTTCTGAAATTGAATTCGGTTAAGTTGTTAAATCATGAGTAGCATACAACTCTTGATGCATATTGTATAGATCATTATAGCAACATTATTCTGGTTTTAGTTAGGTTGTCTCTAGAATAGGAATTATCATAGAAATATTCGTTTTTTTCTGTTTTCTAGAGGAAGAATCAGAATTGAATATGTGTTATTGCATATAATGATCTCATTATATTGTCTTTGATAATGAGTTGGACATTTTGAGTATGACCCACATATTTCAAATATTTATATGGTATATATAAACAATTTTATTTTTTGAGGTATGTTTTTAGTTTGAATATTGTCACTTAGTCAAGTTTTATATATAAGAGGCATATTTGCTCGACTGTTATATCTTATGAATTGATCGATATTATCCTAACGCGCAGGGAAGTGACTTTTTCACTGAAGAGGGGATGCCGAAAACACCATTTCCAAATGGTTGGAAAGGAACGAACGGATTATATACCGTTGGGTTCACTCGGAGAGGTCTTCTAGGAACTTCATGTGATGCCCTAAAAATTGCTAAGGATGTTATGGATCAATGGCGATCAACGACGTGCACATCTAAGCATGAGTTTAGCTCAAAATGACGTATTGATATCGGAATTAATAATGATGAGAAAATGAAAAAGAAAAAGAGATAAATAGGGTTTATATTTTTCTTTAGATGGTGTAGGGTGTGGTGGGTATTTTACTTAGGAGGGTTTTATTTTCTAGTTTAAATGTTAGCAAAACAACATTGTCTTATAGCAAACAACACTTTCTAGTTTAAATGTTAGAAATGTAAATTAACAAGTTTTGTAATTCACTCTTTTGAATATTTTTTCTTTAGTTTCATGTTTTGTATTCTACATATCAATGTCTTGAATTAATTCCTTCCTTTTAGTCTTTTACTCTCTTGAATGTCATATTTCATAATATTTGCAAACTCATAAACTTTACTGTTGAAATTTCAAATTAAATATGTAAAAGAATAAAAAAGTATTCAATAAGTTTAATCGTTAGCTAATAATAGAAAATTTGGCTATCCGTTTATTACTTTTCTATATTAAGAGTTAGAACTTCTTTTTGAAAAAAAAGAGATATATTATTTTCGTCTTGAATTTATTGTTCACAAACAACAAACTAGTAGTTTAAATAAAATTATAACCACTACATTGCATAATTAATTATATCTCATTTAAAAAAAATATAAATAAAATTTTAATCACTACATCACATAATTAATTAGATCTCATTTAAAAAATGAACAGTTATTTTGAGACATAAAAAAATATATATAAATAATAAATTTGAAATATAAAAGGTATTTTATTACTAATTTAATGTCAAGTCCACAATTTGAGAAAGCTATTTGTGTAATTTTCTTATATTTAAACTTTATATGTAAATACATGATAATAATTCTATAAATGTATATGTAAAATACATAAATTTATTATATCCCTATCATAAACCAAATATGATGCATGAATTTATCATAAAAATACATTTGGTTTTCAAATTTGAATACTAGAAAGTAGTCAACTAGCTAGTTTGACGTAATCATGTAAACATATTTATGCCTTAGCTCTTTGGCGAAACTCGAGATACATTAATTACGCCAAAATATTTGACATTTCTCAAGATTATATTTAAAGTTTTGTTCTTGTATAGTTGTATCACACAAGGTTTTAATATAGATGAGTTTTTTATTATATTTTCAAGATAGGTGATGAATAAGTTTTTTCATATATTAATTAATAAAAATATTATTATCGATAAATTAATATGAGACTTATAAGTACGTACGGAGTAATATCAAAGCATTTTATAATATTAATATTAAATTAAATAAAGATAAAACAATTGATTATAATTATTGTGAATATAAAAATGATCGTACACTAATTAAAACGATGATATATTCATCATCACCATCATCATAGATGAATAAAAGTAGTCAAATAAATCCAAAAACAACCTTTAAGATTTAATTAACAATGATGGATACTATTTTTGTGAAAAGAACAAACGATGGATTCCAAGTGCTTACCGAACACTCAACCTACCAAAGATGGATCATATCGTTGTCCAAATTATTATTTTTTTCAAACATATTACTTTAATTAAACTATATCTAAATCCAGGGATATTGTCCGAGTTAGAATATTCGATGGGGTCATCAACATCTTATTTTGAATATAATCAAGTTGAAATATATTTAAATCTGTTTAATTATCATCACTCCCGCCAAATGTGGATTGCCTGTGGAAGTTTGGTCGCTACGCAACAAAGGGATATAGCTACACGATCTTTGAAACAAAGTTTGACGTTTTGATCAGAAATTTTTGATCATTGTCTCAGGTATAGTGGTCGCTACGCGATGGACCATTGTCGCGGCGTGATCGTTGGGTGTTCAACAAGTTAGTTACATATTTGTCTCTTTACTTAGCTATCCTTTATAAGTTTAATATTGATTCATTGAAAACCTTAAGGCACGAAAATTTCTTATGATATTATCAATAAAGGAGACTACCCGATTTTAACCCGTTGATTAAATTAATCGTATCGATTAGATATAACCAGATTAACTCTATGTGTTATTTAATTGCTTTTATTAAATTTTATTGCATTTATAATTTATTCGTGTAAATTGTTTTATCAATCAAATCAGATCTATCGTCCAACATAATATGTGATTTTGAATATATACGACGCGAGGTTATATAACTCAAAAACTTTACATACACATATGTTTACGAGTTGCGATCAAATTAGAACAACAAAAGTGTCAATGAAACAAACTAAATATCCGTTGAAGCTTCCTGTGGGTCGTTCGCATTTCTTCCTTTTACATCATATATCTTATTAAGGTGAATAAACTGAAAACGATTAGATGATATATATTAGCAAACAACACTTTGCATAATTGTATGAGAGTCAATCCTTTCCCGGTTTAAAATTTTGGATTTGGCACAAATCTCGGGATAGTGTAAATGAGTGAACGACACTTGAATTTTACTTATTTTTCCTCCCTATTATATACACATATTACTTTAATATGTGTACTAAAGTTATCTTTATTTATAGGTTTAAGCATATTTGTTAAGCATACTTAACCTTTTTCGAACATCAACGATGTTGATTAAGTAACTTTTGCGACTTTTGTGACGTGTTACCAGGACTATTCAGAGGTTCTGTAAATCGCTAGAGAATGAAGAATATTGCTACATTCGATAGAATGTTAGTTATGTGTCACTAATTATACAATCTAAAGTGTAAATTGCTAATCTTGTCTTTTATGACGTGTAATTGTGACAAGTAATCTCATATATTGATTTCCTTTTTTTTTATATATATATAAAAAAATATAAAATAAAATTTAAGTTCACTCATGGTTTTCAAGTATTTAATGAAGTTGAGAATAATTCAAGGTTGTGTAAACGAAAGAACGTTGTAGGTAAAATTATTTACTGAAGTGAAGAAATGGCGTATGAGAATGGTAGTAAGTGACATAAATTTAACTCCTTATTTAATAAATATTTTTCTACATTATTTTTTTTTATAAAAAAGTATTTAGATATTGTAAGTTATTGATATAAATTTCATCTCAGGTAAATATTGTAGATAATTAATTTAATTCTCGAGCTAGGCAACTTACCTAGTATATTTTACATTTAAGCAACGGACTTTTAATCTTTTAATTTTTGTAATGACATTTACGATTTATAACAATTGCTTGTTTGGCTTCTACCTCTATGTAATATTAAATATGTTGAAATATAAAATTTTACAACTGTTTAAACGCAGTGTACAAGTGTTTGAAAATTTTTACTACGATTTATCTTGATTTTACTATATGTTTTACAAGTTGCATATATCGTCACAAAAATTGATAATTTGTTACTTATGTTACTAATAAAATGTGTAAGTTGCAAACCTCGAAATAAGCAACGAGTAGTAGCTTACTGATCTACATCATTTATTCGTTTATCTGATTGATTCTGATAAAATCATCTTAAAAAGTTATTAACATGATGAATGTTAGTAGTACTATTTTCAAAAAAAAAGAAACAAAGAAAAGGTTAACTGTAAAACCTGGTGGTTTTTTGTTAGTGACGAAGAGTATGAGGGGGTCCGTACATGGGCACCACGCGTGTGAATACCGAAAGAAGGAACTCTGTGGAAGCGTGTCCACTGTAAGATCCCTGTACCCGAGTTTAGTAAAGCCAATGATAGTAAGTCTTCAACCCCTGCCTGCCTTACTGCCAATGTAAGTAGTACTATACTTAATTGCTTACGTCACTCTCTTTCAGTACTCCATATCAACTTACCAGTCTACTGTGAATGAAGAGAAAGCCTATTTCTCATCTACTCCGTATTAAACAACGGGATTTTCTATTAAAACAATATCTCCCCAAATTATTTGTATTTCCATACTCTTTTATTTCTTTTTTATAATTTACAATAATTATTGTATAGTAATAGTAATAGTATAGCATTGTGTGCTAGTAGTCAATGATTTAAAAATCAGTCTGACCCGTCAAATTGAGATTCCGAAGAAAACGGACCGAAGATCAACTGGTTTTAGCTACTCATAACTTGCTATATAAAATTCTAATTTCAAATTTATAAAATTTACAGTTAATATGTATACTATACTTAAACGGATTTTTCTCCTTATGAAAAGGAAAACTACGGAACAACTATGCCACGGTCAAAAGGGCATATATTATAGATATGTACTAAGCCAACTCTTTATATTAAGGCATATAAAAAAGTGAAGTTCGATATATAGAATTTTTGTTGTAAAAATCTATAAAACAGATCATGACGATTTATTTATTTTATTATAATCTTTTCACTTTGTAAGTCAATTCTAAAGCATTGTTATTACTGGTATTATTTTTACTTTTAACAGTTCTAACTGATAGATAAGAGGCACTCAAATGGCGTTATGGGTATGAGCGAAAATCCATGTATCTTTTTTTCTTGTTTCTCAGAATCTCAAGTTGATATAGTGTTTATCTAAAGCAAAAGTCAATGTACTTTAGGTTTGACCTATGTCCCATCAAATTTAATTGACTAAAAATAATTATTATTTTATGATTCCTTAAATGTTCAGATATCCTTTTGCCAACTTTTATCTAATCTCTCTGCACAAAGTAAATGCTATATTCATTTGTAGAAGTGCAATTTGAAAGGCATTATGTTGCGTATTGGGTATAGGGAAGAACTACCACTACTACTATTGCATGCATATAAACATTTCGAGATAAAGCCATTAATTTACAACTTTTACATGGGAATACTAACATAAAAACCCTTCATTTCCCCCCAAAATTAAAAATAGGTCCTTACATTTATGGAAAATTATCACATAGAGCGATAGACTTCATCTAGGATGACGAAAATGATCATGAATCCAGAGCATGCTTAATATTAATCTTTTTGTGTATAAATAGATATACAAATTTTGTTATGTATAAAATCAAACTTAGGTGAACGATTTATAAGTTTGTAATACAAAGTTTAGGGGAAACTAATTTAGTATCGAATGAAATCAATGCTGTGATTACAAAAGAATATTTTATACTAATTTTCAAAACTCTCTAAAAACTGTTGTATATTCCCTATTAGTTTAGAGGGCTTGTTTTGGTATTATGGAAATGTTAGGGGACCAAATTGCCAATCTTGAATGAATGAAGAGAGTTAGAAATTTTGTCTTATGAAATAACTTGTTCCCTAGAAAAGATGAAAACAAACAAAAAAAGTCTATACAAATTACAATCCACTATAATGAATAGGTGGAGTGATTAATCAATAAATAAATATAGCAATATAATTAAATAAAATAAACTTTGTGGTGAAAAAAACAGGGGAAATGGTGAAAAAAGGAGGTTGAGTATGGAGTGATGCATAGACTTGACAAGAGAAGAGGAAGGAGGAGATTAGCTAAAAGCCTAAAAAGGTGGTGTGTTTATGATGATGTTGTACTCCAATGGAGAAGAGAAAAACCAGGCCCATTTGCCCATTTTAGTACCCTCTCTTTCATTCCTACTGATTATTGGGACAATGATGGGCCACTGTCACACACCCCTACCCTTTTTTCCCTTTTGCTACTCATACTTCACATTTACATTCACATTCACCCCTCCATTCATTTGAAATTGAATTCAAGAAAAAACTAGTTTGGGATGAATGTATGATTATAATAAATGATAGGCCTAAAAGACGAATATGTTGTTTAAGAAAATTGCATTATCCTTGTTTGGTTCATATGAAAGATTACATGTGTAAATTTGACAATTTGACCTTATTTCTTTCAAAAATATAAAAGGAATGGAATAAGGCCATTGTATAATAACAAGGTTGGCTTTTTTGTTAGATTTAAATTTAGGTTGATCGTAAAGGTGCTAATGACTCGATTAGTTCGAAAATGATGATATGTTGGTCAGCTTTGATACATAAGCGTAAGCGATTTGGCTGATTAACGTCTAGGTTGAGCTGTTGATGATCGTCATGTAATTGTCTCCTATATTTTAGGAAATAGACTGTGAGTCGACTATATGTTATAACGTACAAAGACAAATTATGTACTTACAAATATTAGGCGTTCTATTTTGTGCCTATATTTTAGAATAATTCTCTTAAATTATTGTGAATTTAGTAATACTCAAACAATTAGAGCCGAAATAAATGACTATCGATATTGATATTGTTAGATGTGTATAAAAATATTAAATTAAAATCATGTCTAATTTATTAATTGATTAGTATTATAAATTTTAGACAAAAGATCGTATGGAATTTTTTGAAAGTATGAAAGTACCAATAGAATTGTGTCATTGGGCAAAGGTCTTACATTTCCCTATATTCCCCCACTTTTTTTAAATTTAAATATCTCAAAAACCGTTAGTCAAAAAATTATAAAAATTATACCATAAAAATCAGCGTTTTCTCCTCTTCAATTTAAGATTCCACAAGATATACTTTCGACGAATTTTTTTTTTTTTCATTTTTTGGTGGGTTTTGAAATTTTTTAACACATGTGTTATAAAAAAATAACACATGTGTTACGGGCGACTAACATATGTGTTAGCACGGACTATCGATTGTAACATATATGATAGTCGTTGATAACACATGTGATAACCGCGGGTAACACTTTTGTTAATTTCACTTTTTGATTGGTTTTGAAAATTTGTAACACATGTATTATAAACAAATAACACATGTGTTACGGGCGACTAACACATGTGTTAGCGCCGACTATCGATTGTAACACATGTGATAGTCGTCGATAACACATGTGATAATCGCGGGTAACACTTTTGTTAATCCATCATAACACATATGTTAACCCACAAAAAATGAAAAAAAAAAAAATAATTCGTCGAAAATGTGCCTTGTGGGATCTTAAATCGAAGAGGAGAAAACGGTGATTTTTATGGTGCAATTTTTATAATTTTTTGACTAAAGGTTTTTGGGATATTTAATTTTTGAAAAAGTGGGGGAAAGTGGATTTTTGCCACGTGGCGCATTCCTATTGATACTCCCATACTTTCAAAAAAACCCATACTTCCATGAACTCACCTCATAAACTTTAATTATTTTTTATTTTTATATTTATTGATTATGATTATTGATTATCTTCGCATACACAAACATAAACATATAGTTTAAATGTACGTATCATTTTTCAATTTGTATACACTTGTTTTATTACTACAACAAATAAATACTCATAATACTCTCTTCGTTTCACTAAAAGTTTTTACATTACTATTTTTAATTTTCCTATTATAAATGTCTATTTTTTATTTCAACTAATTAAAATTTTTTATTGGATGGTTATGATATTTGATTAGTGAATATTGTAATTAGCGGAGAATCCTAAAATATTGTGTCCCGTCAAAACGGACACTTTGATTAAGACGAAGAGAGTAGAATATTTGATTCGACTAAAACTGTATGAAAGTAGCTTCTAATACAGAAGCATGATGACTTATATGCTATCATTTTTCGTCTGTATACTATCAAACGTATTTTGTAATATTATTTTATAATAATTTAAAGCACAAAAAAAAAGATATATGGATAAAGGTCGTGTAATTTGAATTACCACCCAATATAAAAGATGACTTATAGTGGTTATCCACTGTAGATGCATACACGTAATGCATAGCGTGTATATTGCGGTTAGCTTTTATGTGAATCGAGTCACCGAGTGCCGCCAAAGACAAAGAGTTCGGGGCTAGAAATTGAGAATTATGGAATTGAAGTTACACCGGGATACGGTGCAAAAGCGCTGACGTCATTATCTTGGCAGGCCCCTATTCTACAATTCTACCACCATTGATCTCACCCAGTCCTATTACAGTAGACTCACTGAGTCACTGACCTTTCTGACCCATCTTCACTGACCAGACACACACTCTCTCTATTCCTTAATATTACGTCATTAAAATTTAAATGCCAAATAAATATACTTTCATGTATGTGACAAATATGTAAAAATGATAAGCATCTTACACTAAAAGTACGTTCACTCGTATGTATGAAAATAACGAGAAAACTTCGTGTGTCTAAAATAGTTATATATTTTTTTATTATATATTTAAATTAATTTATTATTAAAAAAATTCAATATATTTATGTTATGACCAAGAATAAATACAAAGATAAAAAAGTGTAATAATACATATGTTAAGTTTTGTCTGAATTAGATATATATCCAACTCTTTATTTTAATTATATTCGTGACGTGAAGTAAATTGTTAATAACGTTAACATAAAATGTTTGAGTCAATAATTTTAACACGTGTAGTATGTTAAAAAAGTCCTTCCTTAAAAGTCAATTCTCACGTTTTGAAAGGTACAAAATAAAAGGTGACACAAAAGGTTGTATGTTACTCCGTATTATATTTTGATGGTTTTTTTTAAGTATCTTGAAATGTATACAATTTTAAACGAACCTCTATTCTACATATTTAATATAATTATTTCTATATTAAATGTAATTAAGTTTTAAAAACGCACGATTAATATACGGAACTATATAATCGTTAATTTTGAATTTTTAGTAGGTTATCATTATCTCTATTATATTTTCGGGCGATATAATTTTTACTGCAAACACTTTTTAAAAATTTAATATTTCGTGCAAAATTTTACCCTAGTTTGACGTATGCTTTCTTCTTCGTTGAGTCCAAACTCTAAAATTGAGTTATGTTTGTTACCGGCACCTACTTCTCTGGCAGCAAAACTATTACAGAACAAGATCATCTCCATCGGCACTTGGAGTTACGTTTAAATACTTAGTTAAAAGCACGGATTTTTGCTTTACTTTGATTTCTTTTTATTTAAACAATGTATACATTGCTTACGTAATCATTGTTGATCGATACCAACAACTTCAAACTTGTTTGCTTGTGACACGTCATGCTCCAATCATCCATTTGCATTTACTTTGTCCTCTATTTAATAAATATAAATATTATAATTATAATTTATTTCTTAAACCTTAAATTATAAATATAAAGGCTTTGTTAATCACTTTTCAATTTATAGTTTTTTATTTCTATTAAATTTTTCTTTTTAATAAAAATATCAAGTAAATTTTAATTTCTAATAAAATTATCTTTTTTTCAATTGTTATAAGTCACTCAAGCTCTATTCGCAAAGTTTCATATTAAAAAATTTTAAAAATACATTTTGATTGTGAAATTCAAACTTTTGAAATTAATAAAATTTAAGATAAATGTTTTAACCTAAGAACAATCTTATGCCACGATAGAGAGACGAAATACAAAAAGCCAATTTGTAAATCTTACACCAGGATTTGAATTTTGAAACATTACATAAGAACAATCTACATCTTTTAAAATTCAACATGGAAAGGAATGAGCGGATGTATTGTTATTAAACTATTCATATTGAATTGTATTAGCTCTATGTTCATCATAAAACGACATGTGACCGTCAACTATCATATCATTTAGTTAGTTTCGATACATAGTGCGAGCATCCTAGCTACTAGTTCTTTTATGCAGATGTTATGATTATTGAGTAACTAATTAAAAATATATCTATACACATTATAAATTGTTTACATTTTTTCTTTGTAGTGTTAAAAGATTCAAGATCTGATATGACTAAATTACCCTTAGCTAATTTAAGCAACAACTACAAAAGTAGAAATAAAATTATTACCAACCACCATAAATTAAAATCGTCTTTTATGCATAATGTATCGCTGCATTACGCGAAAAGTTTACTAGTATGAAATTATATAAAGCACGGTTCTCGATTTATCATCAATAATTGTTTAGTTGTATTTTGGTTTGTATAATCTTCAATTATATTCTTAGGAATATGGTCACCGTAAAAATCGTATAAAATCGATTCTGTCAAATATGGATTTGAAATGCAGTTTCGAAATGTAACTCGATTTCCTTTATAATATGTTTTAATTTTAACTTTTAATTAACTAGAACTTAAAAATGAGTCAAACGAATCATTTGCAACATAACCTATGAAAATGAGGAGTGTATATTTGTCATTGTTAAAAGATAGGGTAGACTTTTTAAAAATATTTTCGTTTTATAAGACTGAAAGTGCGTGAAATGACGCGTTAGAATTTGAGAGTGGGGAAGAAAGTGAGATTCTTAAGGAGTGATGGAAGATTGTATAGTATGTGCATGTGAATGGCAGCATGACATGGCATGCAGTTGTAGTAATCAGTGGAATGCCATGCATGCCATTTCTTCATGCAATTTAGATATATTCACTGCACATTAACAATTTGTTTCAGTACAAAATGCTTCTTGTTTTATTTTTGGATGTTTTATAACAATTATATTATATATATTATATTAATTTATATTAACTAATACTACAAAACTCAAATAAATCTATTATTTGTTGAGTTTTTAAGCTCCATCCTTCAACTGCAACAATTATAACAGTATTATAGGTGGCATTATACTATTATGTGTATTAGTGAACTACCAATAACTTAATTAAGCTCATACTAATACTAATCATTCGTAAACTAATTTAATAATAATAAAAGTTCAGCCGAAAGAGGCGTGTATATCCCCTAACATGGGCTCTAATCCAAATATGGTATTATGTGTGGGGGCCCATTGGGTTTCCTTTGATTGGTAGCCAAAATGTTCACTTGCAAATATGGAGTAACAAGGAAAATTCACTTGCAAAGCTTTCTAAATTAAGATTGACATAAGATTAGAGATCAAAATGCCTTTACAATACAAATAATATAAATAATTGCATGCCACATCATTATGAAGAATCAACAAGCTATCATCGTTAATATTAAAACATTAATCAGACGGCTAATAGTACATGTTTAATTAACAAGAACTATACTTCCTGATATGCCTTATGGCTTCACTTCATCTTTCCAAAAGTCCAAAGTCTATATCATGTAAAAAATCTCAAGACAGCAACCTTACCCTGTGCACGTATTACGTCTGAGATAACGAATCAAAGGAAATATCCGTACGAAATAGGATTATTATTGAACGGAAACGGTTGGATAGTAACGATGTCTTTAAACATTCAGATCCTAAAATTTGGCTGTAAATTGAAGAGGAGCCTAGAAGAGTGTTTGTCTTTTAGAGATAAGAAAGAAAAGGTCCACACACTACACAAAATCCATGTATTCATTCGAAGATACATTGCAGAAGACAAATCAATATCTCACTGTCATTTTTGGCCTTCTGAAAATTCATATTGTATGGGACGATTTGTTCACCTCAAATACATATACATCAAATTAGTGAAAATTCAAATATATTTCTATATACACATGCATGAATATATTTGCATAAAATACATACCTTTTACATACACGTAGTGTTGAGGCAGGACCCGAGTCATACAACTGAGATAAGCAATTTTTTACTTTATAAAAAATCTATTTTGTATGTATACAAATGAGACCTTATACACTAAGGATGCTATTTTTAACCGATTCGACGAAAGTATTTATCGTTCTAAAGGATCAGACTTGGTGCCACTTTTCAATTTTTCATACTATTGTAGTTCAATTAATATAATAGCCGATGGCTAAATTTGCTTCACAATATGTACAAGTTGAAGATTTTCATTTCTTTCAATTGTCGTCATGCGATCTATCTTCTTTGATACGATAACGTATAGATTGTAAGGTTATAGGTAGGTACAAGCCAAGACTCAAGAATGCATGGAGGAATGTTAAATTTTTGGAGGTTTTTGTGTTGCATTAGATGAATGCATAGTAGGGTCATTGTCCTAATAAGAGAGGACGATGGTGATATTATTCTTATATGATCAGTACGACGGAAAAGGTCCACATTACTGAATAAAATCACTGTTTTAATTCTCTCGTGTTTATTAAAGGCTTGAGGGGTTTTGGTTTTCAAGTTTTGGGTCCACTAGTTTTTTACATTTTGTCTTAGTGAGTGGTAGGTTGTATTTGAGGTATCAACTTCATTGACTGACATACATACATTCCAAAGATACTAATCCTTCATATGGTACCATTGCAATCACCAGGCCCATGATCCAGTGACTAGTGAGCTACAATGCATACAAAAGGTCAGGTTCAGCCGTTCAGGAGCATAAATGTATGTTTGTAGAAGTTGAGGGGCTGTAACTGTAAATTACCTACAAGAAGCACCTTGGATGGAGTTTTTGTTTCCTAGATGTTTTACCACTCGATCATCATGAATAGTTCCTCGAAGTCGTACACTTGTTGGATTATGCAAACCCTCTTTTTTCTTGGGCCGGTTTCACATCAATAAGCCCAAAATATGTAAGCTAGTCTTATTGGGTTATTAAAACTTCTTTGTGGATTCAACAAAATAATAAACTACTTCACAAACAAAGTTGTTATGATCGACCTTTTTATTTTTTCTTTATTTATTTTTGTAAGAACGAGAAACCCGCTATGATCGACTTTTTTACTATGTACGATTTCATCTCTACATGACTGGAATTGCCAGATCGAGATTCATCTCTACATATCATACAATTGTAAGATATTAAGGTGAGGGTTAAGTGACTAAAGAGTATGTCCAAAAATCCATTAGATCTCCATTAATTAATAGGTAATATAAAAACGGTAGAAAATGACCGTTAAGAATTATAATAAATCATTTATTATCAGATACCGTTCAATACGGATCGTTATGAGAAATGAGAGCAAAATCTAAGCCTTAAACATGAAAAGATAAGGCTAAATGTAAAATAGGTAACTTTTGAATTAAAAATTGGGATATTATGACAAATTAAAACAAAATAAGATAAAATAATTTTAAATAATATATAAGAATCATACTTGTGATATTATCATTTTAATTTGAAATCTAATTAACAAATTAGAAGTCATAATTTAATTTAAATTAAGTTTTTTAAATTGAGTTAAATTAGAGATTTGATAACATCATAAATTATGATTTTAAAAAATAAAAAAAATAACTATTTTAAAGATAAACATAGTAAACAAGATAATAAGTAAATAATATTACTAACATTATCTAAATAATATACTATTAATTAATTAATTAATTAATTAATTAATATTTTTAGATAGTTTTTTTTATAGTTTTATATTGTTTGTTATATGAAGTGCTTCGAATTTAAGATTACTAATCATAATTCACGAATAACATAATTATTTTTAAAAATGTTCAAATAGTATTATTTCATATTTTTCAAATAATTGTTTGTTATATGAAGTGCTTCGAATTTAATGAACTAATTTTGTATGAATATTGAGCTTATTAGACTCCTCTTTATTTTTGGCTGTGTCATACTGGACGTCTATCTTTCTTACTTTGGGTACAATGGACGAATGAGTGGATGAAACTAAAATTTCATTATTTTCAAATAGTAAACCGTATACTACAATACTATAATGCTATTTTGATAATAATGATAAAATATTTAAATAACAACAAATGGAAGTAATTAAAAATAGTATTGATTTTTTTATAAATTTTATATATTATTTTGAAATTTTCATTCCTTTTAAAATATAGTAATCATATTCTTTTGCAATTCTATTTTTAATTTCTTTTTGAAGTTAATTGAGAACATAACCTAATAAATTCAAATTGAAACTAAAAAGTAAGTCACAACATTTTTTATTTATATAAGCCTGTTTTGACCCAAGCCTGTTTTGACCCGCATTCGTTTTAACCCAAGCCCGTTATGACCCAGACTGTTTTAGCCCAATGTTTGAACTGACACGCCCACCCATTTTGTCATCTCTAATCTCTAATTTAAATATATAAAACTACATTATATGAAGCTAAATTTGATGAATAACGAACGTTCATAATTGTTTCAATCGAATTAATACGATAAGAATCATCATAGTACTTTAAACATCAATTGTTAGTCCAGCAAGACTTACTAAGGCATGAGAAGAAAGAAAGAAACTTCATTGCTCCTTCTTTCAAGAATTTATAAGCAAATATTTTTAAAATTTTTGCGATTGATCTTTATTGTTAAGGGCATTTCTAATGAAGTTTTCTCTAAAGATTAATTTTTATGTAAAATAATCATTTGAAAAGTTTTTTCTCATCGGAGTAGATACACTTTTCTAGATAAGACCCGTTTGACAAATTAAATTGATTTATTGCTCAGTGACTTCTTTTTTTGATAAATTGTGTATTTGTTGACAAAAAAAACTTGTTAGAAAGTTTTTTTCATTGGACTAGATGGGTTTTTTTATTTAAAATAAAAACAATATTAGTGAAATGATAGATAGTACAAGGAAAGTTGTCAAATGCTTACAGTCAAATTTGTGGTTAAACGTTGTTACTCACAAATTTCTTACGAATTTTGTCTCAAGTTAAAATAGATCTGGGTAATCTTGCGTGAGAAATCTGTGGGAATTATTTTTACCCTATATATTTTGTTAAGTTAGTCATTCAAGTATTTCTTTTATCGAATAAACTGTTCAAGTTTTGTTTTATGTGTTAAAATAACTTTTACCTTATCAGACATGTAAAGTACAGTAGATTGTAATAAAATCGACATTCAATACGATAAATTAGTGATTAAGCATAACTAATCATTTCTTGGCTAAATTTAAAAAATATAAGTAAAAGAAATTAGCAATCAAGATAATGTAAATATATAGTTTTGAACAAGACAACACATTTTGGATGGCTTTAACTTATTTTATTAAACGGCAAAGATGTATTATTAGAAAAACTAGCGAGATGCTAGGGAGAAGAATTACACCAAAGACACTCATATAAAATCAGCTACTTAAATCTGCCATGACCAAAACCAAAAAGCGCCTAAATAATCAAATGAACACGTGACTGAAAAAACCATACCGCAAACCACATAAAACAAACATTCTAATGCCCAAGGTTGAATAAAACATCCCGACAACGTTACATCTCTACAAGAATGATCCTCTCGAAAGCACAAAACTACATGGTTGCTAGTTTGATTTTAACTTATCATATTATATAAATTATTAAAGACAGGATTAATAAAAATTATATATATGGAGTGTGTCTAACTTATTAATTAGTTTTCAACGTTTGTTAAATTAAAGTATATATTACAATTATTGTTGATTGTTGATATAAAATAATTAAAAGCATAGACAAAGTAGAAATTTAATATGTAAAAAGGACTACTAGAGATTTAAATATTCCAAGTCTCCAACACTGACCGTCAGTTTCTTGTTGTCAACACCATAACTATAATTTTCAATTCGGTGTTTTCTCTTAAGAAATTAAAAGTGCGTGGGGCCCGTAAAACTTAATTCCACAGGTTCATGTATACAATGCTTAATCACAATATATCCATTTCCGAACTTTGTACTGCTACACAAATTCTATTAAAAGTGTGTGGGGTTTATAATGATATAATATAAGAGTATTTATACAAAATATACACGAGTTCAAAACTAAAGTTTATACTAATTTTACATTAGATTCACACTAACTAATACACTGAAATACAAAATATTTATGGGTTCAATTGACCCCACTACAGACACATTGGCTCTGTCCCGGCCCTGTTTGTAACCACAATAATGATATTAGAAATGTGGAATGGCAGGTTGGGTTATTAGATCGACTCTGTTTACATGATAGTTACTATGACCGATTCTTTAGAACTACCAACATCACTTTCCCTCGGTATCTGATTTTTGGATAGTGCACGCCACTTGTCTACGTACGCCATAGAATCCATATCTATGTGAGGAAGTTGGCGCGCTTGAAGGATATTCAGGATCTCTTTAGATTTACCAAGAATCTGAGCTGCAGTCCGAATGCTGTCTTGCCTTTTCTCTATTGCGTCGTGATGGCACTTCATTGTTATAACACGTGGTAAATTGGTAAAGCAAGAGAGTAATATATCTGCGATTAGTGATGTTACTCGCACAAAGACTTCCTTATCGGTCGGCCAATTTTGTTGTGCGTTGTAGTGAAGTAGTAAGGTCTGGCTAATTCTGTACATGCAATTCGCTGCTACAAACTTGTGGTACGAGTGATCGAGACTTCCATTTTTGTAGTCCTTGAACTGTTTCACAATTTTAACCGCTTCATCACCCAACCATTGAAGAATCTCTTTTGATGATTTTCCTTTACGAGCCTTCTTCTGAAGATCAATTTCAAGCCACGTTCGGTATACGTCAACTTCTATGCCTACACGTCGAGCTGCTTTTCTTGAATTCACCAATTCTTCACCTGGATTGAGATTTTCTTCAACATGTCTTACAAAATAGAGGCCTTCAGACATGCTAAAAATTAACCCCTTGACACGGTCATTTGCTATGTTAGGAAGTGCAGTAGCAATGGCTGTTAATGTCACTACAACTAGGCTCCAAGAATTTTTGAATTCATCTGTAATCAAAGGTGGGACTCGTTCATCGTCAAACTCTACTGCCTCGAAGAATCCTTCAGAGTTTTGTAGAAGTTTCATCAAATTTCTTGGGCTATTCTTTTCATACCCTTGAAGAAGTCGAGTTATAGAGTTGAGCGTGTTCCTTAACATTCTCTTCGAAAGATTTGCATCATCTTCGACTTGTAAAACATATATCTTATATTTCTCCATCTCTGCTCTCACATTCATTTTGGAGACACTTGGTTCGGATCTAAGCCTTTTCAACAATGACTTGCCGGTATACCAACAACAGGAAAACATGATCATCAACCCAATTTTTTGAAGGACACATATAATTTTACACGTAACAACAACTGTTACTTGAAGTGCTATACAAATATTCAAAATAACGTTTCTGAAAAAGCGAACTACTATTTTGAGGAGACGGCCTGGGATATGTGAACTAACATGGCTGCGTTTCCACAGCCAAAGCATTTGGATCCACTGTTTCTCTACTCTGAAGACGTTTAGACGACTCTTGCTCGATTTCTTTGAGATGTAAAAATAAGTGATGCTTGTGAAACATCTTGAAATTGGGGCTATACTACCTACTACAACTCCAACTAACTGCACAATCCTAATTAATCTTGCTGACCACTTATAATCTGATTTTTCAAATCCAAAGTATGATAGATCACCAAAACTAATCTCAGATATCAAGAAAAGTATTGAATACACAGCAAGGATTAAGCATATGACCCCAAAAGCAGAAGAAACCTGTGAACAAGCAAGAGCAAATTGAGGGTTACCGGTTTCTGCCATTATCCAATACTTTTTAACGTTATGCACAAATTCCTTATATGAGAAATGTATCTCTTTATCATATGAAGCTGATATGTGCAACTCCTTGTATTGGTGTTTTAAATTTCTTCTAGATGCAGGAACTATTAAAGCTACTGAAAACACCCATAAAAGAGGAATTATCAACATGAAACATATTTCTGGCCCAGCTACAACCACTTGAGTGAAAATTTGGATTAAAATGTTTACATTAATAGTGATTACGAAGATACCCAAGGCTACCATGTTGACTAGAAGTTCTTTCTCATTCATTAGTCCTAAAGAAGGGAGTAAGTTGGCTAACATGGTGAACAAGAAATAAAGGCTGACAAATTTCGCAGTTTTAGTATCTGGGGACTTGTCGGGATTTAGATCAACCGGTAGTTTCATTGCTATTGCGATTAATGTGAGGGAAGCAGCGTTGATAGTGAAATATTTGTTTGGAAACCAAAGTTTCCATCGCCAAAAACCATGGAGGGCGTCTGCTGCCATTGCAATAATGCATATTAGAGATGCAACAGCAACATACAATCCCACCCACGGCGTGACATCCTCTGGAGACTCAAAATGCTTCATTCTAAAAAAGGAAGCAATGTATATGAAAATTTAACTTAACAGAGCTATAAGTTGATGCTTGATAGTTGTATATATGTATATAATATTTATACAGAAATCTAAGAATTAGAAAAAGTAAACTATAATTGCTTGCAATTTCCAGGAAGGAGTGATCAACATTTTAACTTTTCCTTTCCTTTTCAAGTGCCAACTTTGGTGGGGTATAATTCTCTAAGGTGTCAATGCATCCGTTTACTTTGAATCAGTCATTCACTAAACTAAATATCGTTTTAGTTCACTATACATAAAGTGTTTGTCCAACAAGACTTACTAGGCCATAAGAAAGAAAGAAACTTCATTACTCCTTGCAGGAATTTGTAAGCAAATATTTTTTAAACTTTCGCTATCGATCTTTATTGTTTATTGCTCAATGACTTGTTTGACAAATTAAATTGATTTATTGCTCAATGACTTGTTTTTTTTTTTTTGATAAATGTGTGTATTTTTTACTTTTGGAAAGCTTTTTCCATCCGGGTAGATGGTTTTTCCTTTTTCTTTTCTTTTTTTTTTTAAGAAAACAAACTTAGTGAAATGATAGATAGTACAAAAAGTGGACCCCATAGTTTCCAATGAAGCATTAACTACCTAAAATACAAATAGCTGTATTTATTTTTCTTTTTCTTTTTCCGCTAAATCTATTTCACATGAAACACTTGACGTAAAAAACCCCTAAAAAAATAATAAGGCTTTAAATTCACAATTGTACTTCAATTTCATCCCAAAATCAGTTGAATTAGAGTTTAGTTGAAGCACATCGTTAATCAAAATCATCAATTTTTAACACCTTTGCTTCCTTCAACTGCCGTTGTTGCTGATCATCAATCTGTATGTATTTGTATCTATAGTTTATTATCTTCTGACTATTACGATGTGTTCTTTAAATTTCTGAATATTAGTGATTTTATGTATAAATTGTTTTTCAGAATAAGTAAAACAAAGTGCTTAACTAGGACTACTCGGTTTACGGGGCTATGAATATGTGTTTATATTAGAGCAATTTAAGGGTTATATGTATATGTTGTTGTATGTATAGGTTATGATTTGGTTGTTTATTACGTACTTGTTAACCCGTCCCAGGTACCACGATTATATATTCCTGAACACGTGTTAAAGAAAAGTTTTCACCTTGCATCTTGTAGTGTTCCTTGAGCTTACTATTTCTTATTATTGTTGTTGATTAAATTGAGGATTACGTTTATTTGCTAATATGATAGCCGATTATAGTTTAGTACTCTACATATTATAAGTTGATCACATTAATAGGAGTAATTGGAAACTTATGACATATATTATATATATATATAATATCCTAAAGTCTAATTAATCATTCCTTGAATAACACCCGCGACAATAAATGTTTCAAAGTATCACAATGAAAAATCAAGTTAAAACAGAGCAAGAGTATGATTTTCGCCATTTTATTTAGCGAGTTTAGGGAGTCAATCTATAGCATTTGTAGTGCATAACTTTTTAGAATTTTAATGAAGTCTATAGTACTTGTATCTGGTTGGCTGGTTGCTAGTTTGATTTTAACTTATCATGTTTATATTATATAAATTATTAAGGACCGTATTAATAAAAGTTATATGTAGTGTGTCGAACTTATTAATTAGTTTCCAACGTTTTCTTAAATTAAAGTGTAAATTATAGTTTCCAACGTTTCCATTTCCTTACTTTCTACTAACAACAGAGCTACAAAATTCTATTAAAAGTGTCTGGGGTTTATAATCAAATATAATATAATAGTATTTATATAAAATATGCACGGGTTCAAAACTAAAGATTATACTAATTTTACATTAGATTCACACTAACTAGTACAAAATATTTTTCGGTTCAGTTGAACCAACTACGGACAAATTGGCTGATAATTAAGACGATTTTTTTACTACATGTTCCAAATAGGGCTGATAATTTCTAACATGACCGAAATCCGACATGTAACGATTCGAAAATAAGCAGGTTATGTCGGGGTTTTTAGACCCGCGAACCCGTCAACCTAAAACACGTCAACCTGCTATTCTTTTGGGCAGGGTTTCGATGAAATTTTAAGTGTAGTTAAAAACTTAAATGTTTTATTTTAATTTAATATATCAAAGTATATAATGATGTTTTAATATTAAATTTGGATTGACATACCATGTAATATGTTCCTTTTATGATTTTATCGACATTTTTATACTTATTAGTATGAATTATAAATTATAAACTTATTATAAAGCGATACAAAATAATCATGTGAATTATAATAAAACATTTGTTATCGGATACCCTTTAATAAGGCTCATTGAGCAAAAACTAGTCCCTTAAACTGGGTAATCAAGGTTAAATTATTAAAAAAAGTAAAATAAATTTGTGATTAAAAATCGGAACATGACGAATTAAAATAAAAAAAATATTTATAAAATAACGAATGAGGCAAATGTCAGAAAAGTCCTATATATTTTGTTAAGTTTGTCAATTTAGTCATGAATAAACTTTCAAGTTTAGTTTTACGTGTTAAATTAACCTTTTAATATATAGTTTTGAACAAGACAACGCATTTTCAATGGCTTTAACTTTTTCTTTAAACGGTAAAAATCTATTACTAAACAAGTTAGCAAGATGCTAGAGAAAAAAATTACGCCAAAGACACTCAAATAAAACCAACTACCTAAACCTGCCATGACCAAAACCAAAAAGCACATAAATAATCAAATGAACACGTGACTGAAAAAACCACACTGCAAACCACATAAAACAAACATTCTAATGCCCAAGGTTGCATAAATCATCCCGACAACGTTAACTCTCTACGAGAATGATCCTTTCGAAAGCACAAAACCACATGGTTGCTAGTTTGATTTTAACTTATCATATTATATAAATGATTAGTTATTAAAAACAGGATTCGTAAAATTATATGGAGTGCGTCTAACTTATTAATTAGTTTCCAACGCTTGTTAAATTAAAGTGTAAATTATAAATATAATTATGGTTGATATAAAATAATTAAAAGCATAGACAAAGTAGAAATTTAATATTTAAAAAAATTTACTAGAGATTTAAATCATCCCTATATATATATATATCTATCTATCTGAACGCACATATTTTATTGATATACCAAAGGACCATTTGTCTTGCGGCACGGAGGTAACAAACATGAGGTTAGGATTACTGGATATCAACTTAGTGCCTTGTTCGGTTTTGCATTGCTATTCAACAAAGGCTGTTAGCTACTTAATGGTAACCTTCTCCCTTTAATATTAGAAATAAACTTTGTACCTGTTGAACGCTATGTTTTCACTATAGTTAATCTTTGTTGAATACTTCAGCTCTCTGTACTTACTTGGACAACTATCTGTAGTACATGAAGGTGAAGAATCTGATGCCAATCTCACAAGATTAGGATATTATCCTTATTCCGTGTTGAATTTTTCTGCATTAATAGATATTAACTGATTTATTTTGCAAGAACGTGGTTGTTACCTTTTGAGCCACTGACAGATTACCTTTCAAGATCTACTTTACCTTGTTGAACCCCCCGCCAGTAATTGGTCGAGGAACTTTTTTTTATTAAGTTCAAAATATATTGGATTCAAGTTGTTCATATTCTGATATCTAAACCTTAGATAAATCTTCAGATTCTGTTGTTGCTAATCTCTCCATTACTTTCACCGATGATCCTACAACATGACTGGATGCCAGATCAGCTGCCATTTCATGTGTGCTGTCAAGAATATAGTTAATACGGGTAGAACAATTGTTTGCACCAACTGAGCATTAGCATATTTGAATTCTGTGATTAGGTAATCGGATCAGCAGGGTCCCAAAGGCATGTGTGTGTTTAGTTTCATATAACTAATTAATTGCACTATTTGGTAGTCAAGATCTTTAGGAATTATGATTAATTTTCTTGATTAGTGATGTTTGATTAATTTTATCATAAACTTCAAGATTAGTAGGATTACATGCTTTTCAATTCTTTCAGAATGTTAGAAACTGTTAGTACGTTTGAGTTTCCTCCATGGGCCTCAATTGTTGAACTTGGTGCAGCCCAGGAGGGAAGTTTGATGTTGTGTTTAATTTATATTTGCGTAACTGTCTCAGTTGGTACCTTGATTTTCTGTTTTTTGGTGGCACTTTATACCGGGAATGATTTTCTTTTTTTTTTTGCATATGATTGTTGCAGCTGTGTCAAGAAATTGGTTACAAGAAGTTAAGGAGTTAGTGTTTCTGTTATGATTCTTTTCACTTCAAGAAGGTTTAGTAATTCGTGAACTTTACAGCTCCAATGCCAGCTTGGTTAAAGTGGGGATCTTGAGTTCTCTTCTGTGTCTGATGGTTAAATTTGCCTTGCAGTGAATGAATCTCTTTCTCCCAGATGAAGAATCCGTACACCACACTCACAAGGATTAAACAACTAAAAATTTCAATATTATTCTTATCAAGGTTTGGATATTTTCTATATTCCATGTTGAAATATTGTGTGTTAACAGATGTTAGTTTTCTTTTCATGTTTAGGAGTTGTTGCTAATCCCTCCATTATATTCATGGGTGAACCTACGACATATTTGAGGCATTTGATGAGGTAAACCGGACTTATTTTAATACTCTGGTAAATGACAAAATAAATCTCATATATTACCCCTTCCATGTTCCTGCAGTTAGTCCTGTTGAAAATGGTAGATGCGTGATCTACTGTGGGCCACCAGGTTGGTACTCGTATAGGGTCTCTGAATACTTCGAGGTTACTTAGCCTCTGAAACAATCACAGGTTTTAAATTTATATCATTACTCGTTCCAGAATGCCATGTTTCCACTATAAATCATCTGGTTGTTGGATACTTAAGATCTCTGTACTCATGCCATTATTTTTAAGGACAAACTATCTGAAGTACACGAAGTTGAAGAACCATACGCCATACTCACAAGGATTGATTCCAATGTTATTGTCTCAGAGCCTTATCAAGGTTAGCAGATATTCTGTATTCCATGTTGAATTTTGGTGCATTAATAGATGTCTACTATATTGTCTTGAATTTTGGCAAGTGTGTTGCATTAAAAGGAAGTATGTTGCTTATATTGGTAAGAATTATTTAGTAGTATAGTACATTGCAGTTTCTTGTAGCTTTTCTTCTTGTCTTGTTTGACCCATTAGAGATAAAACATAGTGTGAACCGAATGATTCATAAGTGAATGGCTTGAAACTGTTCCTGGATCAGAAGATTTCCCAATGTACGATTTCATGTTCTTACTTTAAAATTAGGATTTAGAGGTTTAATGTTAACTTTTATTCTTATCACCATTGTGGTGAATGAATTTTTTTGCCCAGATGGAACAAGGTAAAATGCGAAAAAATAGGCTTGATATTGTATAGTATTCACTGTTATATTACTCTTTTTTAAGCAGATGACGGCTACAATAACCCTTGGGATATAAACACTTAAAAGTCGTGCGTTAGACTTTGATGGTAATATTACTGTATATCAACTTAGTGCCTTGTTCGGTTTTGCATGGCTTTTAGCTACTGAAGGGTAACCCTTTCCTTCTAATATTCGAAATAAACTTTGAACCTGTAGAAAGCTATGTTTTCACTATAACTAATCATTATTGAATACTTCAGCTCTCTGTACTTATTTCCAAGGACAAGCTATCTCCGGTACATAAAGGTGAAGAATCCATATGCCATACTTACAATGCTAGGACTGGATGTCGATCAGCTGCCATTGTCATGTGTGCTGTCAAGAATATAATTAATACAGGTAGAACAATATTTTGCACCAACTGAGCGTTAACATATTTGAGTCCTTTGATGAGGTAATTGGATCAATAGGGTCCCGAAGGTATGTGTGTGTTTAGTTTTATATAACTAATTAGTTGCACTATTTGGTGGTCAAGATTTTTAGTAATTTTGATTAATTTTCTTGAGTAGTGATGTTTGATTAATTTTTATCAAAATTTTCAAGATTAGTAGGATTCCATGCTTAAATATAATATTATTTATATAAATAGACGGGTTCAAAACTAAAGTTTATACTAATTTTACATTAGATTTACACTAACTAGTACACTGAAATTACAAAATGTTTTTGGGTTCGATTGACCCAACTACAGACACATTGGCTCTGTCCCGTCCCTGTTTGTAACCACAATAATGATATTAGAAATGTGGAATAACAGGTTGGGTCATTTGATCAACTCTGTTTACATGATAGTTACTATGACTGATTCTTTAGAACTAGCAACATCACTTCTGCTCGGTATCTGATTTTTGGATAGTGCACGCCACTTGTCTAGGTACGCCATAGAATCCATATCTATGTGAGGAACTTGGCGGGCTTGAAGGATATTTAGGATCTTTTTGGATTTACCAAGAATCTGAGCTGCAGTCCGAATGCTGTCTTGCCTTTTCTCTATTGCGTCGTGATGGCACTTCATTTTTATAACACGTGGTAAATTGGTAACGCAAGCGAATAATATATTTGCAATTAGTGATGTTACTTGCTCAAAGACTTCCTTATCGGTTGGCCAATTTTGTTGCGCATTGTAGTGAAGTAGTAAGGTTTGGCTGATTCTGTACATGCAATTCGCTGCTACGAACTTGTGGAACGAGTGATCTAGACTTGCATTTTTACAGTCCTTGAACTGTTTCACAATTTTAACCCCTTCATCACCCAACCATCGAAGAATCTCTTTTGATGTTTTTCCTTTACGAGCCTTCTTTTGAAGATCAATTTCAAGCCAAGTTCGGTATACTTTAACTTCTATGCCTACAGATCGAGATGCTTTTCTTGAATTCACCAATTCTTCATCTGGATTGAGATTTTCTTCAACATGTCTTACAAAATAGAGGCCTTCAGACATGCTAAAAAGTAACCCCTTGACACGGTCATTTGCTATGTTCGGAAGTGCAATAGCAATGGCTGTTAATGTAACTACAACTAGGCTCCAAGAATTTTGGAATTCATCAGGAATCAAAGGTGGGACTCGTTCATCGTCAAACTCTACTACCTCGATGAATCCTTTAGAGTTTTGTAGAAGTTTCATCAGATTTCTTGGGCTTTTCTTTTCAGACACTTGTAGAAGTCGAGTTATAGAGTTGAGCGTGTTTCTGAATATTTTTTTTGTAAGCTTTGCGCAATCTTCAATTTGTAAAACATATCTCTTATATTCCTCCAACTCTGCTCTCATATTGATTTCAGAGACACTTGGTTCGCATCTAAACCTTTTCAACAATGGTTTGAAGATATACCAACAGACAGAAAACAAGATCAAAAAATATAGTGGAACAAGACATATAAATTTACACATAACAACAACTGTTACTTGAACTGCTATACAAATATTTAAAATAATGTTTCTGAAAAAGTGGACAACTATTTTGCTATGACGGCCTGGGATAAGTGAGCTAACATGGCTGTGTTTCCACAACCTGAGCATTTGGATCCAATGTTTCCCGACTCTGAACGCGTTTTGATGATTCTCGCTCCTCCATTTCTTTGAGAATTCGAAAAAAGAAAAACATCTTAAAACAGGGGCTATACTACCTACTACAACTCCAACTAACTGCACAATCATAATTAATTTTACTGACCACTCATAGTCTGATTTTTTGAATTTAAAGTGTTGATCACGCAGAATATCTATCAAAGAATTTATTGAAAACAAAACAAGGATAGAGCATACAACCCCAAAAGCAGAAGCAACCTCTGAACTAGCAAGAGCAAATTGAGGGTTACCAGTTTCTGCCATCATCCAATACTTTTTAACATTATGTTCGAGTTCCTTCAAGGTGAAATTTATACCTTGACTATTTGAAGCAAACATGTGCAACTCCATGTATTGGTGTTCTAAATTTCTTCTAGACGCTGGAACTGTTAAAGCTACCGAAAGCACCCATAAAGGGGAAAATATCAAAATAAAAAGTAACGTGTGGCTTGGATAAACCACTAGAGTAACAGTTTGGATCCAGAGGTTTACATTAATAGTGATTATCATGATACCCAAGGCTACCACGTTGACTAGAAGTTCGTTGTCATTCATAAGTCCTAAAGAAGGGAGAAAGTTGGCTAACATGACGAACAAGAACCAAGTGCTAACAACTTTTGCAAAGTTAAGAGTGTCATTATCACCAGAATTGTCAGAATTTAGATCCACCGGTAGCTTCATTGCTATTGCGATTAACGTAAGGGAAGCAGCATTGAGAGTGAAATATTTGTTTTCAAACCAATGTTTCCATCTCCAAAAACTGCGGAAGGCATCTGCAGCCATTGCAAGAATGCACACTAGAGATGCTATTGCGACATACAAGCCCACCCAAGGGATGGCATCCTCTGGAGTTTCCAAAGCCATCCTTCTAAGAAAGAAATTAACGTATACGTAAATGAAGATATGACTAGTTGATGCTTGATATGTGTATATATTTATATCCCAAGGATTAACAAAAAAATTGAAATAGAATTGCTTGCAATTTCCAGGAAGAAGTGATCAAGACTTTATTTCATCCTTTCATTTTCAAGGGCAAACTTACTTTATAAACTTATTAAACAAATGCATTATTAAACAAAGGATAATTTACTTTTGAATGATACGACATTGAAACTTGAATAGTTTAAGCTCTAAAAGATGTCTTATAATAACAATAATATACATTCAATAATTGTGATGGATTAGTTATATACGTTCATTACTTTTTAATGTGTTTTTGCTACTTTTGAATTAAAAAATTGGGACATGACAAATTAAAATAAAATAAAATAAAATAATTCATAAGATAACAAATGAGGTAAATGTCAGAAAACCTATATATTTTGTCAAGTTGAATTTTATCATTCAAGTATTTCTTTTGTGATATAAAGCATTTAAGTTTCGCTTTATGTGTTAAATTAACCTTTTGTGACAAAAGTACACTTGGATTGTAACAAAATCGACTTTAAGTACAATAAAACCAGCAACCAAAACCTGCCATGACTAAAACCAAAAAAATACTTAGACACAAAAATACTAAACACATGAATAACTTAACACAAAAATCCCCCGAAAAAATACTGGGCTCTAAGAGCATCTACATTGAAGAAAAGCTTTTAAAAGTTTTTTGGCATTTCACATCATCTTTTATTAAAAAAGCTTTTACTCCAATGATAAAAAGTTTTCCAAAAGCTTTTTTGTACTAAAATAAGGGTTGAAATGTAAATATTTAGACAAAAAAGTCTTTCACCAAAAGCTTGAGAAATCTCAAGCTTTTGATGAAAAAAGCTTTTGCTCAATAATAAAAAGCTTTCCAAAAGCGTTTTTGCATAAAAAAGCTTTAGAAAAAGCCTTTGATGGAGATGCTCTAAATTCACAATTGTACTTCAATTTCATCTCAAAATCATTTGAATTAGGGTTTAATTGAAGCACATCATGAATCAAAATCATCAATTTTTAACACCTCAGCTTCCTTCAACTGTTGTTGCTGATGATCATCAATATGTATGTATCTATATCTATAGTTTATTCTCTTCTGACTATTACGTATTGTTTTCTAAATTTATGAATATTAGTGATTCTAGGGATACATCGTGTTTCAGAATAAGAAAAACAAAGTGCTTAACTAGGACTACTCGGTTTACGGGGCAGTGAATATGTGTTTATATTGGTGCAATTTAAGGGTTATATGTATAGGTTGTATGTAGAGATGAGTAAAACAGATTAAAACTGAAACTGGTCTTGAACTGGACTGGAATCAGTCCTAGGACTGCCCATAGTCCTTTTTCAGTCCTACTTTCAGTCAAAAACCGGTTAAAAACTAGACTGAATTCAGTCCGGTCTGAAACTGATTTCAGTCCAAAAACTGGTTAAAGACTGAAACTAGTCCTGAACTGGACTGAAACCAGTTTAAACCGGTCTAAAATTGGTTAAAGACTGCGACCAGTCCTAAAAAGACTGAAATCAGTCCAAAACTACTAAAAGACCGAAATAACATATATATATTTTTTATACTTTTGAAGATTTTTTCACATATTTAACGATTCATTTAAAGATCTTTTCTGGTCGTCGATTATATAGCTCTGAAGAACGATCGTTCCCAAAAACCATAGTTACAAACAAATATCTAAATATAAAGATATTTATATAATTATTCCATGATATTTTAGGTTTACCTTGTATGCAGATTGAACTATTGGAGTAATCTTGTAAAACTAACTATTTCATATAAGTGATCGAGGGAAAAATAATAAAAAAGAAGAAGAAGACTTGATCTGAAGCATTGCAACTGTAGTTTGTATTAGGGTGGAGATGCTTAAGTAGCTAGACGTAAGAACTGTTAAGTACAATATTAGTCTTATATATGGAATTAGGCAACAAGGCCAAACAGACACCATTTTAATTTGGGCATGCATACATGCTATATATTTATACTATATATTAATATATTTAAAATTTGAAAAAATTAATATATATATTGGGGCAAGTCAGTTATTAGTGGGTATGTTATGGGGATTAACTGTAACTGAACCACAATATTCGGTTAAGTAGAATCTACATAACCGAACCATCGGTTAATATAGTGGGTCGGTTATTTTGGTTCGATTAGTCGACTATTTCGGTATCGTTCGGTTAATCGGTTTTTATGCTCACCCATAAAGTAAAGTATGGTTAACATGTTCAATTTCCAATAGTTATAGAAAATTGATAATTATAATATAATATCAATGTTTATACTAAAGTGATTAAATTTGTAAAAAGTTTGACAATAGAAAAGATCTGTCGTAAATGAAATAAATTGGACTGGACTGAAATTGGTTCGGAACTGCACTGCCAGTCCTAGAAAAACTGATAAATTTGAAGAAAAACTGGTCTAAAATTGAACCAGCTCTAAAAAAAACTAGTTTTTTATTTTCTAAAAAAAGTTGAACTAGAAACTGATTTTAATCGGTCTTTCCTCGTCTCTAATTGTATGTATAGGTTATGATTTGGTTGTATACTACGTAATTGTTAACCCGGCCCCAGGTACTACAATTATATATTCCTGTGAGCATATGTTAAAGAAAAGTTTTCACCTTGCATTTTATAGCGTTCCTTGAGCTAATTATTTCTTAGTGCTTTTGTTTATTAAACTGAGTATTACGTTTATTTGCTATATGATAGCCGATATTTTAGTAATCTACATATTATAAGTTGATCACATGATCATAAATTTGAGCTTTTATAGTCAAACTCGAACTTGCATCGTAAAATCTTATTAAAACTATCTAGGCGAAATCAAGCTTATCCTAATACTTTCACAATCTTTCTCTCTTTATTTATTTCTACTTTATTATGACGTATCATCATCATCATATATTTATTTTATTGACAAAAGTTTATTTTTAAGTATGAAATTTTTTTAAAAGTATGGGAGTACAAATCTCAAACATCCATTTTCATCGGAATAACAAAACCTCCACATTCTTAAAAAGTAAATATCTCAAAAACGGTTAGTCAAAAAATTATAAAAATCAGTGTTTTTTCCTCTTCGATTTGAGATCCCACATGACATATTTTCAATGATTTTTTTTTTTCATTTTTTGGTAGGCTTTGAAAATTGGTAACACATGCGTTATAAACAAATAACACATATGTTACCGGCAACTATCACATGTGTTAGTACCGACTATTGCTTGTAACACATGTGATAGTCGCGGGTAACATTTTTGTTAGTCAATCGTCACACATGTGTTAACCCACAAAAAAAATAATCGTTGAAAGTATACCTTGTGAAATGTTTAATAGAAGAGAAAAAAATTATCATTTTTATGGTGTAATTTTAATTATTTTTTGACTTACCGTTTTTGAGATATTTAAATTTTTTTTAAAAAAGTGAAAGAAAATGGAGTTTTTGCTAAATGACACATCTATACTATTATACAATACATTTCAATATTTTTTTTAAGATAGATTTTACTATTTTACCCTTATAATTACTAAGAGCATTTTTAAAAATATATAGAAATGACTAACATGCCCCTACATTTATTAAAGTATCATTAATACAAACATTATTAAACTATAAACTAATTAATATGTGACATTTAATTATCATTAGTACAAACATTATTAAACTATAAACTAATTAATATGTGACATTAAATTATCATTAATATAAGTATTATTAGACCATAAACTAATTAACATATGACTATTAATTTTAACTTAAACTTCTCTATATCTATACTATCATATAATGCATTTGAGATATATTTTTTAAGATATAAATGACTACAGATGAGAAATTCCGAAAAAGACATAACTTTTGAACCGTTAGTAGTTACAAGGCATGCCAATTATGGACGGAATGGTGAGATGAGATGAAAGCGTTTAATCAAGGTTGGGACGAGTAATTCAAACTTTTGATCAAGTTTTAGGATTACAATGTAACATACATAATGCTTAATATCAAAATACAAAAAAATAAACCAAAGATAAAAAATCAAATAGAATCAACAAACGATTCCACTCGCAACATGTCCATTAAGAACTTGAAACCCGACTATCGCAACTAGCAACCCAACCGTTGCACTTGCAATGACATCTTATGATTTAATTTTAAGTTATTTTATTACAAGTTTTTTTGAAAAATTGTTAAAAAAATATTTTTTTCGTTTACAAAACAGTATACTCTGTGTATTGTCATATGATTTTGAATTTTCAAAATATTTCAGAAAACACAATACTATACATCGAATGAATATGAAGCTAATAAACCGTTCCCGCTGCATTATGCGGGTATTCTGCTAGTTCTTATTGATACTCCTCTCCTTTCAAAAACCCATACTTTAGTAAGCTCACCTCTTATTTTATTTTATTTAGAAAAGGCAATTCTATTAATAATCACACTTATGTACAACCCATATATATTTACTCACACAATACTTGGTGTCAGCTATTAGAGTATCACCTTAAATCCATCATTCCTCTTTCCACGAAAAGTATTTAAAACAAAAAACCTTATAACTTTCGTCCATCTCATTTTTTTCCATCTCTTTCCTTTCTTAAAAAAAGAAAGAAAAACCCCTCAAGAATGTAATACAGTTTTCTTTTCCATTTCTTTCATTTTCTTTCCAATAATACATCCGTGGCCATGGGAATTTAGAGAAAAAGATTGTTTGTTTGTTCTGTTGTTCTTACTTGTTGACTCGTCAGACCTCATTTTAACCTCTAGGCATGTGTGTATAAAAATCTTATTAACTACAGGCAATGTGTGTTAATTTGCACGACTGAATCGCCAGATCGAGCTCGCTCATCTCTACATATAATACAATTGTAAGATATTAAGGTGAAGGTTAAGTGGCTAAGGAGTATGTCCAAAAAAATCCATTGAATGACCATTAATTAATCAATAGGTAATATAAAGCGGTACAAAATGATCGTGTGAATTATAATAAAACATTTGTTATCAGATACTGTTTAATAAGCATCATGGAGCAAAAACTAGGCCCTTAAACCGGGTAACATCAAGGTTAAATTGTCAAAAAAACAATATAGCTAGTTTTGAATTAAAAATTGGAACATGACGAATTTTTATTTTATATAATTTTATATAATTGAAAAAGGATGAAAGAATCTAAATTTTCATAGTTCTTCTTTGTTTGCGATCCAACGATTTACATTTATTTCGTATAATTATACTTTTGACTCTTAAAATACAGACGGTGTATTTGTTAAATTAAAAAAACATGGGTCACGATATTTTATCGAGTCTATTAGCTGTGATACCATATCATCAATTACGGTCTAAATTGATTGAGCCTCCGTTTTAATTAAGGGTTTCTAATTAAGTATACTGTAGACTATATAGACTATAGAAGATTAAGGTTCTTCGGTCTCGATGTTTTCCTGTCAATGTCTTAATATCGGTGGTAAGCAAAATCAATTTTGTAACGTTTTAAGTTGTTCACTATAATTCTCTTGTTGTGAATTTTTTTCATGGGTTTCAAAGAAATGGTTTAAATTTGTAAAGTGAGGCTTTTGGTAATTGTGTAATTAGTTTCAAAATTTCTCAAGTTTGTAGTGCACACCAAGTGTTTGTCGTTATCTCTCATTGAACTTGATATTTATATCATAGAGTTTTGAAACTCCTTGTCTTAGTGTTTATTTGTTGAGATGAAAATTGACTATCAATTATTATTAAAAGTTCTGTTTTCTGGTGTAATGGTGTTACTCATTTTTGTTGTGATATCTATAAGATGATCACTGTGACATATTAATATAAAAACTCTGTAGCAATTAGAGTTTTTAGTTTCTCCCTACCAAATGTTCCATTAAATGTTATTGAGATTTTAATCTAAATTTGAGTCAGTAATACCTTTGTTTTTAAAATCACAGGTTGATTTGAAGTTTTTCGAGAAAAATCCAGCTAAAGATTTGAAGTCCATAACAAGCAACGTATGCATTGTTACCTTTCTATATTCAATAATAAAATTATTGTGAAAAAACCACCATTTGAAATGATATACATCAAAAAGAGGTGAATTTACACAAAGCATAAAATTTGTGCAAGGAAATTTTTGAGAACACATTTATCTGACATTCATTTTCAGATTTATGGTTATTTGTTGAACACATTTCAAATATTTGAATGCTCCATTAATTTTTTCTCTTTTAAGTTTATCTTGATCAATTGTTTACCCATGGTTTCTGTGATAACTACTAAATTTTTATTATAACTGCAACATACATTATGGTGGAGATATTTTAATGCTATTTGAGACCATTGGATTTGTGATCTTCCTTATTCAAGTGAAGTATTATGAGTCTCTTTGGTGTGACTCATGGTCTTATGTTGATGTGTTGTTACGTGCAGACTTACCAACCTGGCAATGCTACATGTTCTCCATGAGCTTGTGTGGAACAGACCACCATAGACAGTGGCTACCTTTCTTCATTATTATCACTACCGTTTTCTTTTTGTGGTGTTTGGAATGATGAAATGCAGATGTTATACTAGATTAAAATGAAAATTGTTGTTTGTTTTGTCGAATTAATATAAATTGTATTTGGACAAAACGAGAACCAATTCGGAGAGCCAACGCCTTACATGAAGATGACATAGGAACTTGAAGGTCTGAACCAATCTTTTTAATATGTGTTAAATCCGTTCATTTGAGTTGGATCTTTACACACAACTACAAGTGCATAATTGATAGTTTTAGTATACTTAAGTTGATCATAAGACTTATGTTTTGAAGTTGGGCGTTACTCTACTACTTCAAATTTTGTATGATAGGCTAAAAGAGGAAGGACCGGGAACTTATACAGGGGTCTTGGATCCTCTCTTATTGGAATAGCCACATACATTGCTGTGTCAACTTCTGCGTATTGGACTTGTGAGCTTATCATCCTATCTTAGTCATTCATTAAAATAGCCAAGTTATATACAACTTATATACAACTGGAAACCGAAATTAGACACAATGACTTCTATGGTCAAAGTGACCATTTTATATAGTCAAAAGTTTCCTACTTTACTTATAATTCAAATCATTTACAATTGATTGTTGGTAGTTCCTTTCATTGTGTTTCCACAAGGATACCCTCTTCTCATTCAAAATTGGTAAAAACAATATACATGCTATGAATCCTAAAAACAATATCTTATGATTATTAATATAATCTTTACTCTGTATATATGATTATATCAGGGTGAAGTTCTTGCAGAGAAGTTTCATACAAAACCCGAAGTATTGCGACACTTACATGTTAGTATGTTACCCATTGGACACTTTTAGAAGACAATTGCAAATGAGGGGTATACCTTACAAGATCGTTCTTTTCAGGTGTTTATAAGTGCAATGAAAAATGTTTTGTCATGGTTTGTAATGAATAATGATGTGGTCCATGAATCTATAGCTTTTATGTTCCTTATGTACATGGTCTATACAAATGTTGGATGAGAAATGTTGAGTTTGTAGTGGGTTTCCTTTATTTTACATTTTTATTAAGTTGTTAATTTTGTTGTTTAGGTAGTATCAACCAAATTCCGTGCGAACTTTGATCCTTCCACCCATTCACTTTTAGTGTTTTTTACAAATTTTAACTAATCATGGTATGACTAATAAGCATAGTATCCAAATACTCGTGGCTATATACTTATTGTGACATGGTGTTTATTTGTTCATCGTACTTTGGTCAGGAGTGGATCCACTTGATGAGTACCGGGGTCATGTGACACCAGTGACTTTGACCGAGTAGTATAATTTTTATAGAGTTTTCTATTAGTGACACCACTGAATTAATTAATTGACACCAGTGATTTGAGCCGAGTAATGTAATTTTTTTAATTATTATATTTGTGACACTAGTGATTAAAAATCTTAGGTCCGCCACTGACTTTGGTGCAGTTGTCTATTCAAACGTTCGTATGTTATATACACATTATATTATATTATCTATTAAAAGACGATTCCAACATTATCACAATATCATATAAATCACTCAAATAAATTATCCTCTGTAATTACGGATCAATAAACTAGTTAACAAAACATAGTTCATAAAATAATGAATGAGGCAAACGTAAGAAAACCCCTATATATTTTGTTAAGTTTGTCAATTTAGTTATTCAATTATTTCTTTTGTCGAAAAATCATTCAAATTTTGTTTTAGGTGTTTAATTAACCTTTTACCATATCAGATATGTAGAGTACACTTGATTGTAATAAAATGGACATTCAATACAATAAATTTGTGATTAACCATAACTAATATTTTCTTGGCTAAACTTATAAATTATAAGTAAAAGAAATTAGCAATTAAGTTAATGTAAATATATACTTTTGAACACGACAACACATTTTTGATGGCTTTAACAACCTTGTTTTTTTTAACGACAAAGATGTATTATTAAAAAAAAGTAGCGAGGGAGAAGAATTACACCAAAACGCTCAAATAAAATCAACTACCTAAACCTGCCATGACCAAAACCAAAAAGCACCTAAATAATCAAATGAACTCGTGACCGCCGGAAAAACTACACCGCAAACCACATAAAACAAACATTCTAATGCCCAAGGTTACATAAAACATCCCGACAACGTTACATCTCCACAAGAATGATCCTTTCGGAAGCACAGGACCACATGGTTTGATTTTAACTTATCATATTATATAAATTAGTTTTCAACGTTTGTTAAATTAAAGTGTAAATATTTATAATTATATTATAATTATTGTTGATATAAAATAATTAAACCATAGACAAAGTAGAAATTTAATAATTAAAAAAGACTATTAGAGATCTAAATCTTCCAAGTCTCCAACACCATAACTATAATTTTACATTAGATTTGCACCAAGTAGTACACTGAAATTACAAAATATTTTGGGTTCAATTGACCCACTACAGACACATTGGCTCCGTCCCGTCCCTGTTTGTAACCACAATAATGATATTAGAAATGTGGAACAACAGGTTGGGTCATTCGATTGACATAGTTACTATCACTGATTCTCTCGGTATCTGATATTTGGGTAGTGCACGCCACTTGTCTACGTACGCCATAGAATCCATATCTATGCGAGGAAGTTTCCGGGCATCAAGGATATCTAGGATCTTTTTGGATTTACCAAGAATCTGAGCTGCAGTCTGAATGCTGTCTTGCCTTTTCTCTATTGCGTCGTGATGGCACTTCATCTGTATAACACGTGGTAAATTGGTAAAGCAAGCAAGTAATATATCTGCGATTAGTGATTTTACTCGCGCAATGAGTTCCTCATTGGTTGGCGAATTTTGTTGCCAGTTGTAGTGAAGTAGTAAGGTTTGGCTGATTCTGTACATGCAATTCGCTGCTACGAACTTGTGGAACGAGTGATCTAGACTTGCATTTTTGTAGTCCTTGAACTGTTTCACAATTTTAACTGCTTCATCACCCAACCATTGAAGAATCTCTTTTGATGTTTTTCCTTTACGAGCCAGCTTCTGAAGATCAATTTGAAGCCACGTTCGGTATACTTCAACTTCTATGCCTACACGTTGAGATGCTTTTCTTAAATTCACCAATTCTTCACCTGCATTAAGATTTTCTTCAACATGTCTTACAAAATAGAGGCCTTCAGACATGCTTAAAAGTAACCCTTTGACATGACCATTTGCCACGCGAGGAAGTGCAATAGCAATGGCTGTTAATGTCACTACAACTAGGCTCCAAGAATTTTGGGTTACTTCCGAAATCAAAGGTGGGACTTGTTCATTGTCAAACTCTACCACCCCTATGAATCCTTTAGAGTTATGTAGAAATTTCATCAGATTTCTTGGGCTTTTCTTTTCAGACGCTTGAAGAAGTCGAGTTATAGAGTTGAGCGTGTTTCTTAATATTCTCTTTGTAAGCTTTGCTTCATCTTCAATTTGTAAAGCATATCTCTCATATTCCTCCATCTCTGCTCTCATATTGATTTCAGAGACACTTGGTTCCAATCTGAACCTTTTCCACAATGACTTGAGGACATACCAACAAACCGAAAAAAAGATCAACAAAGATCTTGGAACGAGACATATAATTTTACACATAACAACAATCATTACTTGAAGGGCTATACAAAAATTCAAAGTAATGTTTCTGAAAAAGTGGGCAACTATTTTGCTATAACGGCCTGGGATATGTGAACTAACATGGTCACGTTTCCATGACCTGAGCGTTTGGATCCAACATTTTCCGACTCTGAACACGTTTAGATGATTCGTGCTCCATTTCTTTGAGACGTGGAAATAACCGATACTTGTGAAACATCTTAAAATTGGGGCTATACTACCTACAACAACCCCAACTAACTGCACAGTCACTATTAACTTTACTGACCACTTATAATCTGATTGTCCATACCAAAAGTCGTCTGATAAATCCACAAAAATATCTATCAACAGAAGTATTGAAGACAAAACAAGGAAAGAGCATACAACCCCAAAAGCAGAAGCAACCTCTGAACTAGCAAGAGCAAATTGAGGGTTACCAGTTTCTGCCATCATCCAATACTTTTTAACATTATGCTCGAGTTTCTTCGAGGAGAAATTTGGAACTTGACCATTTGAAGAAAATATGTGCAACTCCTCTTGACTATTTGAAGAACGTATGTGCAACCCCTTGTATTGGTGTTCTAAATTTCTTCTAGACGCTGGAACTGTTAAAGCTACCGCAAGCACCCATAAAGGGGGAAATATCAACATAAAAAGTAATTCGGGGCTTGCATAAACCACTAGAGTAACAGTTTGGATCCATAGGTTTACATTAATAGTGATCATCATGATACCCAAGGCTACCATATTGACTAGAAGTTCGCTGTCATTCATAAGTCCTAAAGAAGGGAGAAAGTTGGCTAACATGACGAACAAGAACACAGTGCTAACAAGTTTTGCACTATTAAGAGTATCTTGGCTATTTAGATCCACCGGTAGCTTCATTGCTATTGCGATTAACGTGAGGAAAGCAGCATTGAGAGTGAAATATTTGTTTGGAAACCAATGTTTCCATCGCCAAAAACCACGGAGGGCATCTGCGGCCATTGCAAGAATGCACACTAGAGATGCTATTGCGACATACAAGCCCACCCAAGGCATGGCATCCTCTGGAGTTTCAAAGGCCATCCTTCTAAAAAAGAAATTAATATATGTGTAAATGAAGATATGACTTAGTTTAGTAAAATGTGAATTAGTTGATGCTTGATATGTGTATATATTTATACCCAAAAGTCTTCCGCGGATTAACAAAAAAATTCAAACAGAATTACTTGCAAGTTCCAGGAAGAAGTGATCGAGACTTTATTTCCTCCTTTCCTTTTCACGGGCAAACTTATTATCCAATCAATTAATCCCCCAAACCGGGGAAGCTTATATATGCATTATTAAACATAGTGTAATTTACTTTTGAATGATACGACGTTGAAACTTGAATAGTTTAAAGTCTATAAGATGTCATATAATAACAATAATATACATTTGATAAATGTTGTTATGAGTGCATTAGTGCCATAAAAGTGATGGATTAGTGATATACATTAATTACTTTTTAATGTGTTTTTGTTACTTTGCATTATATTTGTGTCCGTTCATACATTCATATCCAGCTTCCGCTATTTTCTATAATATATTATATATTAATATAATAATACACAAGCTATAAATTTTAGGTAAAATTAAGATTTACCCCTTTCAATTTTATGTTATAATTTCGAACTAGTTTTACTAAGCATACGTCGTACTCTTTCTTGGAATTATTCTCTAAGGAGTCAATGCATCCGATTACTTTGAATAGTCATTCACTAAACTATAAACTATCGTTTTCGTTTTAGTTAACTACACATCAATTGTTTGTCCTTCTTGCAGTAACTTTCAAACTTTAGATTTTTGTTAGCCACTTATTTTCCACGAATACATTATCACAAATTTCTCACGAAACATTTCATTATATTTTCTTTTGGTTCCAAAACAACCATTTTTTTATTTTTCTAATTATTATTTAAATTGGAGCAGACAACTTTAACCCAAACCTTAAAACATGTGCCTTAATGAACTAATTTTGTATGAATATTGGATTTATTGGACTCTCCCATTTTTTTGAATGTATCATACTAAGCGTCTATCTTTCTTACTTTGCGTACAATTGACGAATGAGTGAATAAAATTAAAATTTCATTATTTTCAAATAGTAAACTATATAGTATAATATTATCATGCTATTTTGATAATCATGATAAAATATTTAAACAACAACAAACGGAAGTAATTAAAAATAGTATTAATTTTTTATAAAATTTATATATTATTTTGAAATTTTCAATATTTTTAAAATGTAATAATCATATTTTTTTGTAATTTTATTTTTAATTTCTTTTTAAAGTTAATAATATACGAGCTATAACTTTTAGCTATAATTAAGATTTACCCCTTTCAATTTTCTGTTATAATTTCGAATTAGTTTTACTAAGAATACGTCGTATTACTCTTTCTTGGTGGAATTATTCTCTAAGGAGTCAATGCATTCGTTTACTTTAAATAGTCATTCACTAAACTATAAAATATCCTTTTTGGTTAACCATCAATTGTTTGTCCAACAAAGACTTGCCGAAGGAAGAAAGAACCTTCACTATCCCTTCTTGCAGGAACTTGTAAACATATAGCTTTCAAACTTTCGCGATTTTTATTAGCCACAGATTTTCCACAAATACATTATCACAAATTTCTCACGAAAAATTTATTATATTTTCTTTTGGTTCCAAAACAGCCATTTTTTTTATTTTCTAATTATTATTTAAATTAGAGCCAATAATTTTAACCCAAATCTTTCAAAAATGTGCTTTAATAGACTAATTTTGTATGAATATTGAGCTTATTGGACTTATCCTTTTTTTTTTTGAATGGGTCATACTGAACGTAGTGGGCGAATAAGTGGATGAAACTAAAATTTCCCAAAAAAGCTAGAGATGCCCTGTCCCTTCTTTATACATATCCATATTCATTATTTAAAATAGTAAATCATATACTACAATGTTACCATGTTATTTTAATAATAATGATAAAATATTTAAACAACAACAAACGCAGGTAATTAAAAATAATATTGATTCTTTATAAATTTTATATATCATTTTGAAATTTCTATTGTTCCTAAAATGTAGTAATCATATTCTTTTGCAATTTTATTTTTAATTTCTTTTTGGAGTTAATTGAGAACATAACCTAATCAATTCAAATTGAAACTAAAAATTAAGTCACACATTTTTTTATTTATATAAACCCATTTTGACCCGCACTTGTTTTAACCCAATTGCCTGAACTGACCCGATCCTTCATTTCGCCACTTCTAATTTAAATATATAAAACTACATGATATGAAGCTAAATTTGATGAATAGCGAACGTTTATAATTGTTTCAATCGTTTTATTACTATAAGAATCATCATAATACTTCAAACATCAATTGTTTGTCCAACAAGACTTACTAAGGCATAAGAAGGAAGAAACAAACTTAATTGCTCCTTCTTGCAGGAATTTATAAACAAATATTTTTTAAACTTCCGCGATCGATTTTTATTATTAAGAGCGTCTTTAATGACGTTTTTTCTAAAGATAAATTTTTATGCAAAACAATCATTTGAAAGTTATTTCTCATTGAAGTAGATACACTTTTTTAGCAAACACTCGTTTGACAAATTAAATTGATTTATTGCCCACTGATTTCTTTTTTTGATAAATGTATGTATTTTTTGACAAAAAAAACTTTTGGAAAGTTTTTTTTATTGGATTAGATGGGTTTTTTTATTTAAAATAAAACAAACTTAGTGAAATGATATATAGTACAAGAAAACTGTGAATGCTTATATCAAATTCGTGATTAAACGTCCTTACTCATGAATTTCTTACGAATTTTATCTCAATCTAAAACAGGTGTGGGTAATCTTGTTTTCGTGAGAAATCCGTGAGAACTATTTTTACCCCATGGAAAATTTAAGGGTAAATTGATTTAAGTCTTTTAAAATATTATGTGGGTATCACGACACCAAAGGTTTTAACAACTATGTAGGACTTTTTTAATATTTGCTTAAAAAATGACAACCGAATTGGTTGATGAAAAGGAAAGCCTAGCTTCGCATCCGCCCATCTAAGAGATTTCCTTGTCGAAACAATAGCTACTAAAGTGTAAACCGCTCCTTTTTCCTTTCCCGTGAGTATAGCATGATGAGCCCAAGTTCCAGTAGCTCTAAATGAAAGAAGAATACATGTTCATACAAGACCCGAGTTAGCGGGTCGAGGTCCTAAAAGCTAAAGGTACCTAAATATATAATGGGATATTTATAAGACTTTTATTTTATAGGATTTTTTTATTTTGAAATAAAAAATTAAATTTCTTATTTTAAAATTAAAAGTTAAAGTTTCTACTCGATAACTTAACGCAAAAGTCCTGCAAAAAAAATACTAGGCTCTGAATCCACAATTCAGTTCCAATTTCATCTAAAAATAAGTTGAAGTAGGGTTTAATTGAAGCGCGTCATGAATCAAAATCATCAATTTTTAACACCTCAGCTTCCTTCAACTGCTGTTGCTGATGATCATCAATATGTACGCATCTATATCTATAGTTTATTATCTTCTGACTATTACGTATTGTTTTTTTAATTTCTGAATATTAGTGATTTTAGGGGTACATTTTGTTTCAGAATATGAAAAACAAAGTGCTTAACTAGGACTACTCGATTTACGGGGCTGTAAATATGTGTTTATATTAGTGTAATTTAACGGTTATATGTATAGGTTATGATTTGGTTGTATACTATGTACTTGTTAACCCGGCCCCAGGTACCACGATTATATATTCCTGAAGACATGTTAAAGAAAAGTTTTCACCTTGCATCTTTTAGTGTTCCTTGAGTTAATTATTTCTTAGTGTTTTGTTGATTAAACTGAGGACTAGGTTTATATGCTAATATGGTAGCCGAACATAGTTTAGTACTCTACATATTATAAATTGATCATATGATCAGAAATACGAGCTTTTAGAGTCAAACTCAAGATTGCATCATAAAATCTCATTGAGCTATGTAGCCGAACTCGAGCTAATCCTAATACGCCCGCCATCTTTCTCTCTTTATTTATTTCCACTTTATTATGACATATCATCATCATTTATTTATTATTACCTTCTTTCAGACTTTTAAACTTTAATATAAACATAGTGTTTGTTTCTTATGGTTATTTGCCTCTTTTAGGCAACTGCTAGCGTATTACCTGCAACCAGCTAGTAGTATATTGATGAAAAATGATATCAGTGAGGCAAACCCTAAGGATGACATTGCATGCTTTGCACTATCAAATAATGACGCGTATTTTATGTCTGCATCAGGTGGAAAGATTTCATTGTTCAATATGATAACATTTGAGCTAACAAGGTTTATTATATGTTTTCTGTAATAGCTGTTTATTTATCATTTTTTACAATCTTTCAGTTATCCCTTTATTACTTTGTTCGATCATATGCGGACCATGACTACAATCATGCCACTTCCACCTGTAGCAACCTATCTCGCTATGCATCCACAAAATAATAATATTGTTGCCATAGGCATGGATGACTCTTCTATCATGATATACAATGTCCAGGCCCACAAGGTTCTAATATATTTACTAAAACTTAAATCGGGAGTATGTACATAGTCTGTTGATAATGAAGTGATGTTTATTCTCAACAGGTCAAAACCAAGCTTAAAGGCCATCATAAATGGATAACAGGCCTAGCCTTCTCTAATGTTCTTAACGTGCTAGTATCTTCTGATGCTGATTCTCATGTAAGCAAAAATGGAGGACTTAATTTGGTTGTCTTGTTAATAGTTCCATTATATTCCACCATGTTTTGTATTTTGATATCTGAGTTAAAATAAAAAAGGTCTACTGTGGGCATGTGCATATAATGTTCATTGAACATGAATGATGGGATTATGCATGTTAATTTGCAGTTATGTGTGTGGAGTAGTATGGATGAATGGAAGAAGTTAATCTGTAAACAATTACTAAATTTCATCAAGATCAGACACATTTGTTAGTCTTCAATGAAACTATGATAGCCATTTTTTATGCATGTAGACTAAAATGCCTGAAACAGATATGATTCTTTATGTTGTAGCTTCAACTCGTTCTAAACTATCCCAAAACAATTAGTTTTCTAACCGTTTATGTTTATCGTGTTATTATATCCAAATAGTGGGGTCCTCGAAAGGCAAGTGGTGTGATCACTCATGCTACTTACTCATGTGATAGTCGGTCAATATACGTCACTCTTGAGGATGGAAGTATCAACATTCTCACAGCATCGACACACAGATTGCATTGTCGGATCAGTTCCTCTGCATATCTTCCCCCAAATCTGAAGTTAGTTAATCCCCGTTACATGATTTCATTCAAATGACAAGAATTCTTTTTGGTGCTAAGGGTGATAAAGCATTTTTGGGCCCACCCATGAATTTAATAACTACCTAAATTATTGAAAAAATGAATAAATACCCTTATATGATTGACCAGAAATGCTTGTCACTCTTCTCCCACAAAAAATTCAATCTTGTCTCCCGATATATATACATATAGTTTACTTCTGTCTAATATGCTATGATGTCGCAGTTCAAAGGTGTATCCCCTTGTGGTTGCTGCACATCCATCCAAAGCCAATCAGTTTGCTTTGGGACTTACAGATGGCGGGTACAGTTTTGATGGGTTCTTTTTGCTTGACAAATATTTTAGCTAACAATTTTGAGGTTACTTGCTACTTGTAGGAGTGTTTATTTTTGCTCCTCATTTCTGCTGTAATTTCTCCATCTTAGCTGTAATTCGTGGGTCGAGGAACGAGATCCCATGTGCCATTTATCTTAAGAGCATGCATCTCATCACACATGGCAGCATACCATTTTTGATGCTTGGCGGCTGACTTAAACCACGTGGTTCTTTGGCAACAAATAAGGCCTGATGAAGAACCGAAGATGAAAGATATGAAAGATCAGCAACATGACGGGGTTTAAAGGTACCAACTTTCGAACGTGTAATCATAGAATGCCCTGTGGAAGTGGATGCTACAGGAACAATAGGTGAAGCGGCATCTGAATTTGTGGATGGTGAGGGCGGTGAAACATCTACTGATGATGACTGCTCACTTGACAAAAAATTTGGTAGAGATGAATAAGCTCTGAGCATTACCCAAATAGGTGCTGCAATACAACTGATCAAGCTCTGAGCTAGTGCTTTTTTCAACTCTTCTTAGCAATATATAGGTAGCTGATAATATTTGAATCATAGTAGTTTTAAATCGAGTAACAAATATGTAAATTGAAAAAAGTATGAGTGATATCGACACTCGTACGAACTAAGTTATTATGGGGTCTGTATGGATATGACACATGGTGTATATCTTAAAATGTGTTTCATAACGATAAAGATACAATCACTCTTTGAAAGCTTTCTTTCTTAATAGGGATAATTTTCTAATTTGATTCCATAATGATTGAAAAGAGTTTCTTTTTCATTTTAAAAACGAAATTACACGACCCAGTTCTTATTATTCGTTTATAAGTTGAGTTGAAAAATGATCCAAGAATGCATTCCCTGATTGCAAACGTGGTATGGGTAAATGTTACAGATGATGATGGAGTACATTGAGTTTGACTTTAAATAGTCAACAGGAAAGCTTTGGTAGAAGAAAACGCACTCATTTTTTTGCTTTGCTTTAAACTGCAAGATTTTATTTGGAGGGGGAGGGTAATGATTTGAGGAGATTGCTGGTACAGGCAGACATATAATAGTGTACTGAAGGTTATCTTAAAATTTGGGATTTATTTGGCCTGTGGACCCTGAATGGTTGCAAAACCGGTGCAGTTTAACCAATTTTTGTCAAATGAACAAAACAAAGTGATACTTAATCTGGTTTGGGGATGTAGCTTTTAGGAATGGTGTAGTGATATTAGATTTGCAGTGCAAGGAATATAGGATCATAAGGGGCATCGGAAGGTCAATGCAGGTTTATGTGATGTTGATTCAGCAAAGTGTTGGTTTATTTTGGACTTCTAATTGTCATACAAATGGAAAGCAAGATAATTACTAACAGGAAGACTGCAATTTTGAGATCAGAAAGAATACAAAGATGAATTTGACTTACAAAAGTCAAACTACAATTTTGTCTTTGACCCATTACCCAACGCACTCATTTTGTCACCTCCACTAATAACAGTAGGATGCATGAAAAGTGAAAATAATTAAAGTTTCAACAGGTTACCTTTTGTAGTTCACCTTCCAGCAGAGGTCAACCGTTTTCCAAGTGCTAATCAGCAATCAGATATAAATCAGCATAGAGGGAAGTCCTTGTGCTAATGGACTTATAAGCTTTCTCGTTAACTCTTGCTTGAGAAATATTTAGCAACATCAATTCCAGATCTTTGAGTTCACGTAATCATATACACATCATTTCATTTGAAAATCTTTGAACAAAGATACAGTTTTGAGTTTAAAAGTCAAACCTTCGCATATCAAAGTACGGTAAATTTGACACAATTTTTATCTATCGTATTCACTATAGATCCTGGTTTAAGTCGATACTTATTTTCTTAGCCTACTTTACTTCTATCGTATTAAAGTACAATCAAAAGCCATTTCACATACATTGTACTATTTTAGTAAAACAAAAGAAGGGATATTGTTACTGTGATTGAGATTGTATATGGAAATATATAGAGAGAATGACTATTTGGAATAAAATGAAAATGTGTACAGCTTTAACGTCCAAGTTACATAGTCTATTTATAGACTTATTCTCCATCACCACTACTAACTGAATGCATAAAATTAGCAACTAAATACTCCACTAACTGACCACTAACAAACCATAAGACTAGGGAATTTAGACTAGGTAAATTAGACCAAGTAAGCAACTAATAAAATACTACTACTAAACTTTAACCTCCACGTTTTGGTAGTCACGTGCCTTGGTTGCACTAATTTTTGACACTCCCCCTTAGTGCAACCTCTCGATCAACAACACCCAGAGCATCTCGAAATCCTTGAAATTTTGGTTTCACCAAAGCCTTGGTGAATATATCAGCCACTTGATCATTTGTACGAACACTTGTAAGCTCGATCTCTTCAGTTAATACCTTCTCTCTGACAAAATGATGGCGAACCTCTATATGCTTCGTACGAGCATGAAAAACTGGATTTGATGCAAGTTTGATGGCACTTTCATTGTCACACTTGATTTTCACAGGATAGTCAACTACCTGAAACATATCACCTATGAGCCTCTTCAACCAGATACATTCTTGAGCAGCCATAGTTACGCCACATATTCCGCTTCGGTGCTCGATAAAGCTACAACATCTTGCTTCTTACTACACCACGAAGTCACTGCTGAACCAGAACTGAAGCAATAACCTGAAGTTGAGTGTCGATCACGTGTATCTCCTGCCCAATCTGCATCAACAAACCCGCTTAACAAATAATTATTGCATTTCTTGTACCATAGACCGTGACCAAGAGTTCCTTTCACATAACGCAAGATCCTTTTTGCAGCTTCAAGATGAACAGTTGTTGGACTTTGCATGAATTGAGAGACAACACTAACTGAGTATGAGATTTCTGGCCTTGTAATGGTCAGATATATCAAACTCCCAACTAGCTGTCGAAACTTTGTGACATCTTTTAATGGCTTCCCATCACCTTTCTTCATCTTAACATTAGGCTCCATTGGAGTAGCCATTTCTTTCGACTCCCCCATATTGAAGCGTTCCAGAAGACTCTTTGCATATGCCTTTTGCGAGATAAAATAACCTTGACCAGGACCTGAGTTTTCAACTTCGAGACCAAGAAAACATCCAACCTCTCCCAAGTTTTTCATTTCAAAACGAATAGTCAAGTCATTTCTCAAAGTAGAGATTTCAGATTCATTATCTCCGGTTATTATCATATCATCGACATATAATAACACCAATACATGCACATCTGATCCTACTTTTACAAACAAACTGGAATCTGAACTAGAGACTTTAAAACCACAAAAGATTAAGTATTGAGCAACTTTACCATACCACGCACACGGTGCTTGTTTTAGACCGTATAGAGCTTTCTTTAGGCGACATACATGATTCGGAAACTCCTTTGAGACAAAGCCAACAGGTTGCTCCATGAACACTTCACGATCTAATTCTCCATAAAGAAACGCGTTTTTCACATCAAGTTGCCATAACTTCCAGCCTTTGAATGCAGCAAGTGAGATAGTTGACCTCACCGTTACCATTTTAGCTACCGGGCTAAAGGTTTCCTCGTAGTCTAAACCGTAGCTTTGCGAGAACCCACGAGCAACTAGACGAGCTTTAAACCTGTCAATGGTTCCATCAGAATTTTTCTTCAACCGAAAAACCCATTTACATGTGATGGGTTTGCATGTTTCTGGTTTTTGCACCAACTCCCATGTCTCGTTCTTGTCTTATGCTTCAATCTCTTCTCGCATTGCTCTTTCCCAATCTGGACAGCCCCTTGCCTCATCATAAGTTGTTGGTTCTTCAGATAATGCTCATGTGAAGAAACACGAACTAACCGTGCAATTGTTAAGTTCCACCTTGTAATCTTTGAAATGACCAGGTACCTTTTTCTCCCTTGTTGACCGCCTGACTTCTGGTTGTTCACCTTCTTCTCTTGGAACACTTTGAGTTGGAGACTGATTTTCAAGCACTTCATTGGTAGGTGCTTGAACATTTGCTTCTGGAAATAAGAGCTCTAAGTTGTTTTCATCATTTCCAAGAGTAACAGACTTTGGAATGGATAACAAAGACGACACTTCATCAAATACAACATCTCTAGATGTGGTGTATCTCTTTGTTTTTGGATCCATACATCTCCAACCTTTCCTTAAGGAGTCGTAACCAACAAATATGCACTTACTTGCCTTTGGATCAAGTTTGGTTCTATGAGCTTTTGGAACGTGAACATAACAAATAGAACCAAATACTCGAAAATAATTTACATTTGGCTTTTCACCATATGCTATCTCAAAGGCAGATTTTTGAGTACCTGGCCAAGACGGCAACCGATTCGTGACATGACATGCACATTGAATAGCTTCTGCCCATAGAGCCCGTGGAAGACTCTTGTCATGAAGCCATGAAAGACAATCAGAAACAAGATACGCGAGCTTTCTTTCCGACACGCCGTTTTGTTGAGGAGTGTCTGGACAAGTCATTTGACGATTGATGTCGTTATCATCACAATACTTGAAAAAATCAGCTGACATGTATTCGCCGCCATTGTCACTCCGAAGACACTTTATCTTCTTCTTGAACTCCTTCTCAGCTGCATTTTTGAACTCCATGAACATAGATAATGCTTCACTTTTCTCTTTCAAAAACTTCACCCAAGTAAATCTCGAGTGATCATCTACAAACACCATTACGTATCGATGCCCACTGTAACTTGTTGTTCTTGTTGGTCCCATCAGGTCTGTATGAACCAACTTGAGCATTGCAGATCTCCGATTTGCCGATCTTTTATATGGAAGTCTATGAGATTTTCCATATTGACAACCTTGGCAAATTACTTCTTCACGTATATTTTTCAAAGAAGGCATACCATCAACCAACTTCTTTGAACAAATTTTCTGCAACATTTGGTAGCCTACGTGACCAAGTCGAGCATGCCAAATGGAAACACTTTCAACTTGGCTTGTTTTCTTCACATATGCTTCACCAGCAGCCAAGACAAACAAAGATCCTTTCTTCTCACCAGTAGCAATAACATCACCATAGATCTTCTTCACGTTTGCTAGAACTGTCACCTCTTTTGGACCAAACAAGACATATTTTCCAGAATCAGTAATTTGTGGAACTGAAACTAGATTTTTCGTCAAGCCTGGAACAAAATAAACATCATCCAATCTGATAACTTTAGCAGATTCACTAGCAACCTCAATCGTTACGATGCCTTCTTTTTCCACGGGATGGGCTGAGTTATCAGCGGTGATAATAACTCGGTCCCCATGGTGTTCCCGTATTGCTGATAAAAGAGTCTCATCTCCGGTTACATGATGAGAGCATCCCGAGTCAACGATCCAGTCTTTCTTTTTCTTCATGTTGTTAGTGCAACCGACTAATGCTTGAGCAGAATTATCTTTGACAGTTTCAACCGTGAAGCATTGCTCCCATTTGAGTTTCTCATCATCATCATTTGTGCATGCGACATTAGCTTTGGCAAACCTTGATCTACAAAACCTTTTCTTGTGCCCGACTTTTCCGCATCTATAGCACGTTAAAGGTTTCTTACTTTCTGCATTATCGTCTTTGTCAACACCCGCCTCCTCATCTTTGCTCTTCGTAGAAATACTTTTCTTGTAATTCTTTCCCTTTGAGAAAAGGACTGCATCAGAATCAAAGCTCTTAGCCATTTGTTTGGCTAAAGCTTCTTGATTAGAGAGCAAGTTCTCTAGTTCTTCAACAGAAGGTTGTGTTGACCAACCTTGAATGGAAGTGATGAACGGAACGTACTCCTTCTTTAACCCGCGAATGAGATAACGACGTAAACGAGCATCGCTAATCTTCTCATCATCGTCTATCTCCGATATTTCAGCACAAATACTTTTAGTACGCAAAAAATATTCTGAAATCGACATGCCTTCTTGCTTTAACAACGCCAACTTGTTCTCCAAAAGTTGCAACCTCGCGGTATTTTTCTTGGTAAACAACTTTTCGAGCGTTTCCCAGACTTCTTTTGGAGAACTGATGTCGCGAACATGATCAATAAACTCCTTGCTTATTGATGTCCGCAAAACAAAGAGCGCCTTACCGCACTTGATCTTCCACTTTCTTCTTAGTTCAGCATTATCAGGTATATCCGTAGGAATTGTTGCATCAGAACCAGCAACTAGTTCCCACAAATCCTGACCTTGAAGATACGCCTCCATACACATCCTCCGGTACTTGTAGTTACTCCCTACAAGTTTCTCCACACCATTCTGCATATTTCCACCATTTGAAACCTCCATTTCAACAGCAAAATAAATGCTTCCCTTTCACACCTTCAAGCTTCTTTCACGAGACAAACTAATGGACAAGAAGTTTGAAAAGAAATTAGCCTTTTGTTGGCTCCGATACCATAAAACAAAAGAAGGGATATTGTTACTGTGATTGAGATTGTATATGGAAATATATAGAGAGAATGACTATTTGGAATAAAATGAAAATGTGTACAGCTTTAACGTCCAAGTTACATAGTCTATTTATAGACTTATTCTCCATCACCACTACTAACTGAATGCATAAAATTAGCAACTAAATACTCCACTAACTGACCACTAACAAACCATAAGACTAGGGAATTTAGACTAGGTAAATTAGACCAAGTAAGCAACTAATAAAATACTACTACTAAACTTTAACCTCCACGTTTTGGTAGTCACGTGCCTTGGTTGCACTAATTTTTGACATTTAGGTTCTTCAATAATCAGTGCTTAAACATTTATCAAGTGGCTAGAAATGCATTAACTGACAGTCAGCCAACTTATACACTAATATATCTAACGACACTTGAGCACAATTAGTCCTGAAAAAAAAATGTCATTGCAAATGAGCTTATAACAATATCTTATGCTGATTACTTAAGAGAATTGAATAAAAACACAGTTTTAATTCAAAACATAGAATCACAAATTAAAAACGCTAAGCACATTTAAGTTGATCTAAAGCTATCTGATTATGATACATTAACAAAAGACCCACCTTAAAACTTTTATTTGCCTTATTCTATTCTCTACTTGCAGCAGGTGGCACCTTTAGAACCTCTTGTCACATTCCAACCGCTTGTGCACCGTAAAACAATATGGTCACAGTATTAAGCAAAACAACAGAGAAAGAAAGCAGGCACCTGGTGCAGGTGAGACTTTTGAAGCTGTACTAGAGGAAGGACATAAATCCTAGGATTTCAATATTTGAAGTGAGCACGTCGTGTGTTTTATTCGGGTACAGTTTTGATGGTTTTTTTTCCTTGACATATATTTTCGCTAACAATTTTGAGGTTACTTGCTACTTTTAGTAGTGTTTATTTTTCCTTCTCATTTTCTGCTGTAATTTCTCCATCATAGCTGTAATTTGGGGTAATTTCTGAAAACTGTCATTTTTCCAACCTGTGGCTTAAGTAGCCCGTCTTTGGCTCCTGTCCAACGTGATTAAAGCGGTACTCGAGTTATTTCATTCTCATCTTTAGTGTTTCAAGTACCGCGATTACTTAGGATTCTTTGAAATAAATTTTAGGAGTTTAGTAGTTTAGTGCGATGCATATTGTCTCTTTATCAACCGATTGCTAAATCAATCATCTTTCAGTTAAACAGGGATTAATCGAAGTCTCTTTACTTAAAAGCAGACGGTTTCAATCTTTTTATTAGTAATTCTGTCATGGAAATACAGAACAAGAAACATTAAACTAAATGTAACAAGCTAAGTTTTAAAAAGATGTTACATAGTATTTAGAGCGTGTAATCTAAAGAACTGATTGGTAATAACAATTAGGAACTTGTTTCTTATCATTTTAATATTCGCATTTGTTTAGTGCATGAAACTATCGGTAATTTGGTAAGTGTTTCTTGACCGTCAAAACATTTGAATATGTTGCTTTTTTATATGAAGGATCAATTATGATTAGTTAGAAAAAAGTTTAGGATTCTACGGAGTATGTCATTATTTCATTACTATTTAAACGATTATAATGCGTAAATTCTTTCAATAATAAACATTGTTTTAAAAACAAAGGGTACATTAATAATCAGGGAAAAGATTAATAGGGAAGCTTCAAATTTTGGGAAGGAGGGAAACAAATCTTAGCCCTTGATTTTTCATAAATAAATGTTTTTAACATTTATTTGTAATGAATGTTAATTTTGAAATTATTTGTAATTTTTAAAATTCATTTATGATGAAATCAAGGGTTGAGATTCGCTTTCATCTTTCCCTAAACTTTTTGCTTCCCTCTTGATCCCCACCCTAACCAAACGACAAAAGCAATGTTTCTTTTGTAGATGTTCCACTAAATTTTTTTTCTAAATTATATTATTTTCTCAAATTACACATAAATAAATTTTGCCAATACTACTGTGAAATAATACCAATTTTTTTTGATAAATGTATCGAATTTATCTTGAAATTCTTTTGTATTTAACAATCTTCTAAATGTACTATTGTATATGATAAAGTTACTAATCGCTCCTATTTTACGTAGTCATAAGCTGGAAGTAAAGGTAACCGGTTACCCTTTACTGGCGTGATTAAGGTTTGTTGAGTTGTCGTTGCCACGTCATAACCACCTTAACAAAAAGTTGGATATATTTTTTTCCATCACATTAATGTCATCATCTTCCTCAACTTCATCATCTTTAACCATTTTCTTCGGCGACACCATTTTTTCCAGTAACACCACCACAACTACTACCTTAAAAAAACAACACTATTACCTCTGTTTCATAATCATTCCTGGTGTCACCACCATCTCTAACTTCATTCACAATTATCGGTGTCACCATTTTTTCTGACCACACTATGTTTTCGGTAACACCACAACAACTACTACCTTAACCAACATCCATATTTTCTCTACTTCACAAACATCTCCGGTTTCACCACCATCTCTAACTTCATCTACATTTTTCGTCGACACCACCACAAGCACTACCTTAACCAACATCACTATTATCTCTACTTCACAACCATCACCGGCGTCACCATCTCTAACTTCATCCACATTTTCTAGAGACACCATACTTTCCGGTAACCCCACCATAACTACTACCTTAACCAACATCCTTATCATTTATACTTCACAACCATCTGTGGTGTCATCACCATCTACAACTCCAATCACATTTTTCGGTAACACCATTTTTTACGACGACAACATATTTTCCGGCAATGCCAACATAACCACCACTAAGACACGTACAATCGATGGTCACAATCACAAATACGTGGCCAATTCTTCAAAACTCCCATGCCAGGAGAAGAAGAATATATGATTTTGCTTGAATAGATGAAATGTGACTAAACCATTTTTTATATAAAGTTTGATACATTTACGTAGTTCTGCGTAACACCTAGTTGGCGTACGACATGAACAAAGTGGATTAATTTGTGCCATATAAATAAAATTTTGATTTTAAATTAATGACCGCTATGAGTGAGTAACCTCTATGCATACCATAAAACTTCTAAAAAATAATGCTTACAAAAGAATTTTCATGACAAACGATATAAAAACAGAGATTATTAATACCATTAACATTCACATGAATAATTAATTAACTTGAAATTTTGAAAATTTAATTTTCTCATGATACAATAATGAACTCCAACAAACGAAATCAAGTAATTTGATAATTCACTTCCCAAAAATGCGCTCCCAAAGATGAAACCCTAATCGCCCCGATTTTGAAATACCAGCTTCATCTGAGGTAATCACTTCCCTAATTAACTCGTAATGTTGATTCGCTAATCACTTGTAGATTCTTAATTTCGTATTTTTGTTGTTATAATCAATTGCCCAATTCTTATACGTATCATTCAGGAATCATGTAAATACTACTACTAATAATAATAGATCAAAATTATTTTCCTCGGAAATAATTGCGAACGACTTCAAACTTCAGTAGAAATAATATTGTTATTGTGGATTAATTTGTTGAATTTCTGCTAATTATGTACCCGTAGTTTTTGTTTACATATTGATGATTACTATGTCAAATTTAGATATATTTTGACTTCTCTGGTCCAACTTATCATATTTGTTGGTAGCTTGGTATATATTTATACTTATTATAATTTAAATGATTTTTAACTATATTGACATGATATATTTTTTTCCCTCAAAGTTAGAGTTTTGAATGTTTGCAGATGTTTTTGTTTTAATTTTCAGGTTCAATCATGGATACAAATGCAGCACAAACGGCTCGAGAGTCACTTGAGTTAGTTTTTCAGATGTCGAATATTCTTGATACAGGGTTAGATCGTCACACGCTTTCTGTGCTCGTTGCACTTTGTGATCTTGGGTTAAACCCTGAAGCACTTGCTGCAGTCGTTAAGGAGTTTCGTAGAGACTCACAATCGACCACCTTGACTCCAACAACTCCGTTGACTGCTTGATTATGCAGTGACTTTAGGTAATGTTTTGAGATTCGAGTTTTTAGTTCTTCAGTTTCATCTTTTATGTCAATGTGTTACATATTTTAACATTTCGCTAGTATCTATCATGTTGACCATTGTATTGTTATTAATTTTACTAATTGTAAATGATGAGACATGGTTGTTTGTGTATCATCAAAAGAGTGGGATAAAACTTTGGATATCAATATGTTGATGTGGAATCGCAGATTTCTGAAAAGAAAATGACTATATATTATGAAATTCATTTGTGATAAATGTTAAACAATTAATAAGCTATACATTTTTTGTTGAATGAAATATGAGTGATGACTATATCTTATGATGAATCAAATGTTGAAGATGCAATTGAACTTAGAAAAAGTTTTTATTTTTACAATATATATTTGTATATGTGCAGAAATAGAAATTGTTACTGAAACATAAAATTGACTCAAAAAACTCAAGAGCCTTATTGAGTTTGTGTTAATTTATAATTTAGACTTTATGTGTACACGTACTTATACATCACAAATTCATCGAGTCAATGCGAGTGGAGCTCGAAGGTATTATAAATTCTGGTAATAGAGGGTGCAAGTGAAAGTGAAATAAAGAATGATGATCATTTTAAGTCATGCCAAACTCGCATTGAGCTAGCGTTTGAAAATGAAAGTTCGATTGTGCACAAGTCATGTTATATATAACCTTATAAGACTCGACCTTCCTGGACCTACATGGTCTCTAGGGTATGCAAGTTTTTGGTGTCTAATAGTGTACAAATTATAGAAGATAAAAAAGTTATTTTATTAAAGGTCAAACAGTTATCACTTCTATTTTTGAACATATATGGCTCAGTTAAGACTCAAACCGGCAACCTCTTTGTTGATGTACCACCTGATACCATCAGGTCAGAGGTCTATCGATAGATTATAAAGTTTGTAAGTATGACGTATCCTCTGAAATAAAATTTATTGTAGTATATACGCTATTGGATAAAAAAAGCATAGATACGCCATCCTTTTTTCTTGTTTGATCTTGTCTGACTTTCAGCTATGAATATATAGTCATATGTTTTGTTCTTGTTTGCTCAAGCTTTGGTACCTCTTTTAAAGCCATCTGTCAATAACTATGCCTAGATCCAAGTGAAAAAAACAAGAAGTACATTATAAAATATATAAGTTGACTTGTTTTCTTTTAGTCTTCCTTTCAATTTGTGATTGAGGTTTCCCTGAAACTTATCTTTTAAGTTTTTCAGTATAACTGTGATCAATTTGTGAGCGACGTATTCGTCTGATTCTAGTTAATCTCTTGAAAGAATTATGGCAGATGCGACTATTTTGCTTCTTGTGAGTGATGCGAATATTAGTTAATTAAGCTTCGTATATAATGTTAGCATTAGCATGAATAAACCAAGATCCAATGCAGTTTGTGCAAACCTTCACTTTTGATATCTTGCTACTTTTATCATAGAAGTGCTTCAAGAACTCTTGTGATCATGACCATTCTCTCATAAGCATTTAGAGTCAAACTCGATCTTGCGTCGTAAAATCTGATTGAGCTATGTAGCCGAACTCGAGCTCACCATCTTTCTCTCTTTATTTATTCCCACTTTATATGACGTGGTCATCATCATTTATTTATTTTATTTTATCACAAATGTATTAGTAATCACACTTACGTAAAAAAACCTTATAATTTTCATCCATTTCATTTCTTTTCCATTTCTTTCCTTTTTTTAAAAAAAAGAAAAGAAGAAGAAGAAAACCCCTCAAGAATGTTATCATAAGGATGTGTTAATTTGCATGACTGAATCACCAGATCAAGCTCGCTCATCTCTACATATAATACAAATTGTAAGATATTAAAGTGAAGGTTAAGTGGCTAAGGAGTATGTCCCAAAAATCCATTAAATGTCCATTAATTAATTATTAATAGGTAATATAAAGCGGTACCAAATGATCGTGTGAATTATAATAAAACATTCCTTATCGGATACTTTTTAATACGGATCATTGACCAAAAACTAGGCCCTTAAACCGGGTAACAGGTAAATTGTCCAAAAAAGCAAAATAACTGGCTTTTGAACTAAAAATCTGAACATGACATATTAGAAAAAAAAAAAATTCATCAAACAACGAATGAGGTAAACGTCAGAAAAGCCCTATATATTTTGTTAAGTATGTCAATTTAGTCATTCAAGTATTTCTTTTATCGAATAAACCATTCAAGTTTTGCTTTAAGTGTTAAATTAACCTTTTACCTTATCAGACATGTAAAGTACACTCGATTGTAATAAAATCAACATCCGATACAATAAATTTGTGATTAAGTATAACTAATAATTTCTTGGCTAAACTAATTAAATATAAGTGATAGAAATTAGCAATTAAGTTAATGTAAATATATAGTTTTAAACAAGACAACACATTTTCAGTGGCTTTAACAACTTTTTTAAACGGCAAAGATGTATTACACCAAAGACACTCAAATAGAACCAACTACCTAAACCTGACATTACCAAAACCAAAAAGCACCTAAATAATCAAATGTACACGTCACCGAAAAAACAACACCGCACACCACATAAAACATCACGACAACATTACATCTCTACAAGAATGATCCTTTCGAAAGCACAAAACCACATGGTTGCTAGTTCCATTTTATGGAGTGTGTCTAACTTATTAATTAGTTTCCAACGTTTGTTAAATTAAAGTGTAAATTTATAATTATTGTTGATATAAAATAATTAAAACCATAGACAAGGTAGAAATTTAATATTTAAAAAAACCACTAGAGAGTTAAATCTTCCAAGTCACCAACAGCATAGCTATAATTTTCAATTAAAAGTGTGTGGGGGTCGAAAAATTTTATTCCACAGGTTCATGTATACAATGCTTAATCAGAGTATTTCCATTTCCTTACTTTGAACTAACAACAGAGCTACAAAAATTCTCGGGATGGTTTATAATGAAATATAATAGTATTTATATAAATTATAGACGGATTCAAAACTAAAGTTTATACTAATTTTACGTTAGATTTACCACAATAATGATATTAGAAATGTTGAATAACAGGTTGGGTTATTCGATCGACTCTGTTTACATGATCGTCACTATGACCGATTCTTTAGAACTACCAACATCACTTTCGCTCGGTATCTGATTTTTGGATAGTGCACGCCACTTATCTACGTACGCCATAGAATCCATATCTATGTGAGGAAGTTGGCGGGCTTCAAGGGATATTCAGGATCTCTTTAGATTTACCAAGAATCTGAGCTGCAGTCCGAATGTTGTCTTGCCTTTTCTCTATTGCGTCGTGATGGCACTTCATTGTTATCACAAGTGGTAAATTGGTAAAGCAAGAGAGTAATATATCTCCGATTAGTGATGTTACTCGCTCAAAGACTTCCTTATCGGTCGGCCAATTTTGTTGCGCATTGCAGTGAAGTAGTAAGGTTCGGCTGATTCTATACATGGAATTCGCAGCAACGAACTTATGGAATGAGTGATCTAGACTTGCATTTTTGTCATCCTTGAACTGTATCAGTATTTTTTCTGCTTCATCACCTAACCACTGAAGAATCTCTTTTGATGTTTTTCCGTTACGAGCCTTCTTCTGAAGGTCAATTTCAAGCCACGTTCAGTATACTTCAAGTTCTGTGCCTACACGTCGAGATGCTTTTCTTGAATTCACCAATTCTTCACCTGCATTGAGATTTTCATCAACATGTCTTAAAATAGATGCCTTCAGACATGCTAAAAAGTAACCCCTTGACACAGTCATTTGCTATGCTGGGAAGTGCAATAGCAATGGCTGTTAATGTCACTGCAACTAGGCTCCAAGAATTTTGAAATTCATCTGGAATCAAAGGTGCGACTTATTCATCGTCAAACTCTACTACCCCAATGAATCCTTTAGAGTTATGTAGAAGTTTAATCAGATTTCTTGGGCATTTCTTTTCATACCCTTGAAGAAGTCGAGTTATAGAGTTGAGCGTGTTCCTTAACATTCTCTTCGAAAGATTTGCATCATCTTCAACTTGTAAAACATATCTCTTATATTTCTCCATCTCTGCTCTCACATTCATTTTGGAGACACTTGGTTCGGATCTAAGCCTTTTCAACAATGACTTGCCAATATACCAACAACAGGAAAACATGATCATCAACAAATTTTTTTGAAGGACACATAACTTTACACGTAACAACAACTGTTACTTGAAGTGCTATACAAATATTTAAAATAATGTTTCTGAAAAAGCGAACAACTATTTTGCAGAGACAGCCTGGGATATGTGAACTAACATGGCTGTATTTCCACAGCCAAAGCATTTGGATCCAATGTTTCTATACGCTGAAGACGTTTAGACTACTCTTGCTCGATTTCTTTGAGATGTAAAAATAAGTGATGCTTGTGAAACATCTTAAAATTGGGGCTATACTACCTACTAAAACTCCAACTAACTGCACAATCGTAATTAAATTTACTGACCACTTATAATCTGATTGTTCATCACTAATCTAATATATCACCAACACTAAGCATACATATCAACAAATTTGTTGAAATCACAACAAGGATTAAGCATACAACACCAAAAGCAGAAGAGACCTGTGAACAAGCAAGAGCAAATTGAGGGTTACCCGTTTCTGCCATTATCCAATACTTTTTAACATTATGCACAAATTCCTTATAAGAGAAATGTATCTCTTTATCGTTTGAAGCCGATATATGCAACTCCTTGTATTGGTGTTTTAAATTTCTTCTAGATGCCGGAACTATTAAAGCTACTGAACATACCCATAAAGGAGGAATTATAAACATGAGATATACATCCAGCGTTGCTTCAACCACTTGAGTAACAGTTTGGATTAATAGATTTACATTAATAGTGATTATGCAGATACCCAAGGCTAACATGTTGACTAGAAGTTCTTTATTATTCATTAGTCCTAAAGAAGGGAGTAAGTTGGCTAACATGGAGAACAAGAAAAACTGGCTGAGAAGTTTCGCATTTTCAAGAGTATCACCATCTATGGACTTGCCGGGGCTGGGATTTAGATCAACCGGTAATTTCATTGCTATTGCGATTAACGTGAGGGAAGCAGCGTTAACAGTGAAATATTTGTTTGGAAACCAAAGTTTCCATCGCCAAAAACCACGGAGGGCATCTGCGGCCATTGCAAGAATGCACACTAGAGATGCTATTGCGACATACAAGCCCACCCAAGGCATGACATCCTCTGGAGTTTGCAAAGCCATCCTTCTAAGAAAGATATTAATATATATGTAAATGAAGATATGACTTAGTTTAGTAAAATGTGAACTAGTTGATGCTTGATATGTGTATATACTTATATCCAAGAATCTTCCAAGGATTAACAAAAAAATTCAAATAGAATTGCTTGCAAGTTCCAGGAAGAAGTGATCAAGACTTTATTTCCTCCTTTTCCTTTTCAAGGGCAAACTACGGTGGAGTGGTTGACTACAGGTTGAGAACTTATTAAACACATGCATTATTAAACAAAGGATAATTTACTTTTGAATGATGCAACGTCGAAACCTGAATAGTTTAGAGTCTAAAAGATGTCCTATAATAACAATAATATACATTTAATAAAAGTTATTATGAGTGCATCAGTGCCATAAAAGTGATAGATCAGTGATATACATCCATTACTTTTTAATGTGTTTTTGCTACTTTGAATTATATGTGTCTGTTCATACATTCATACCCAGCTTCTGCCATTTTCTATAACATATATTTATTTAATATAATAATATACAAGCTATAACTTTTAGCTATAATTAAGATTTACCCCTTACAATTTCCAGTTCTAATTTCGAACTAGTTTTACTAAGCATACGTCATACTGTTTCTTGGTGGAATAATTCTCTAAAGAGTCGATGCATCCGTTTACTTTTAAATTATTCACTAAACTATAAAATATCGTTTTAGTTAACTACACATCAATTAATTGTTTGTCCAACAAGACTAGTCGAAGGAAGAAAGAAGCTTCGTTACTCCTTCTTGCAGGAACTTGTAAACATACAGCTTTCAAACTTTCGCGATTTTTGTTAGCCACAGATTTTCCATGAATACATTACCACAAATTTCTCACGAAAAATTTCATTATAGTTTCTTTTGGTTCCAAAACAACCATTTTTTTATTTTTCTAATTATTATTCAAATTAGAGTTAATAATTTTAATCCAAACTTTAAAAAATGTGCCTTAATGAACTAATTTTGTATGAATATTAGAGTTATTGGACTCTCTACTTTTTTTGAATGTGTCATACTTGGCGTCTATCTTTCTTACTTTGGGTACAATAGACGAATGGATGGATGAAACTAATTTAATTATTTTTAAATAGTAAATCATATACTACAATATTACCATGCTATTTTAATAATAATGATAAAATATTTAAACAACAACAAACTCAAATAATTAAAAATAATATTGATTCTTTATAAATTTTATATATTATTTTGAAATTTCTATTATTTTTAAAATGTAGTAATTATATTCTTTTACAATTTTATTTGTAATTTGTTTTTGGAGTTAATTGAGAACATAACCTAATAAATTCAAATTGAAACTAAAAATTAAGTTACTAAATTTTTTATTTATGTAAGCCCGTTTTAACTCAAGTCCATATTAACCCAATTGCCCGAACTGACCCGACTGTCCATTTTACCACCTCTAATTTAAATATATAAAACTACATGATATGAAGCTAAATTTGATGAATAGCGAACGTTTATAATTGTTTCAAACGTATTAATACGATAAGAATCATCATAATACTTTAAACATCAATTGTTTGTCCAACAAGACTTACTAAGGCATAAGAAGGAAGAAAGAAGCTTCATTGCTACTTCTTGCAGGAATTTATAAACAAATATTTTTTAAACTTTCGCGATCTATCTTGATTGTTAAGGGCATCTCTAGTGACGTTTTCTCTAAAGATTAATTTTAAGCAAAACAATCATTTGAAAAGTTATTTCTCATTGGAGTAGATTAAACTTTAATATAAACTAATAAACATAATGTTTGTTTCTTATGGTTATTTGCCTCCTTTAGGCAACTGCTAGCGTATTACGTCAGCTATGGCAGCCTCCTAGTGGTATATTGGTGAAAATGATATTAGTGATACAAACCCTAAGGATGACATTACATGCTTTGCACTATCAAATATGACGCATATGTTACGTCTGCATCAGGCGGTAAGATTTCATTGTGCAATATGATAACATTTGAGTTAACAAGGTTTATTATATGTTTTACGTAATAGTGTGTATCTATCATTTTTTACAATCTTTCAGTTATCCCCTTATTTCTTTGTTCGATCATATGCAGACAATGACTACAATCATACCACCTCCACCTGAGCAACCTATCTCGCAATGCATCCATATAAAAATAGTATTGTTGCCATAGGCATGGATGACTCTTCTATCATGATTTACAATGTCCAGGTCAACGAGGTCATTATATATTTTACTAAAACTTAAATGAGGAGTATGTACATAGTCTGTTGATAATGAAGTGATGCTTATTCGCAACAGGTCAAAACCAAGCTTAAAGGCCATCAGAAACGGATAACCGGTGTAGCCTTCTCTAATGTTCTTAATGTGCTAGTATCTTCTGATGCTGATTCTCATGTAAGCATAAATAGAGGATTTAATGTGGTTGTCTTGTTAATAGTTCCATTACATTCCACCATGTTTTGTATCTAGATATCTGAGTTAAAACAAAAAAAGTCTACTGTGGGCATGTGCATATATATAATGTTCATCGAATATGAATGATGGGAGTGCCATGTTAATTTGCATTTGCAGTGATGTGTGTGCAGTAACAAGAGTGAATTTGGTTTGAAGTGTTCAAGTGGTGGGGAGTGGGTTGGGTTAACTATGTTTCGATGGAAGCTTTAATAATGCATAAGGTTTTGGGGTCATTTTCTAAACATAAGAAATTATTTTGGCGAGCGTGTATTTGGTCTTCTTTGTATTTAATATGGAATCACAGAAATTCTAAAGTGTTTAAGTCGAACATGGAGGTGGTTCCGGATATGCTTAAAGAAATTCAAGTTAGGACATTTGGGTGGATTTCATCTCGAGAAAAAGATACAAAGATTCGTTGGGATGAGTGGAAAAACACTCCGGTTGGTCAGATATAATTTAGCTTTGGTCTGGGTTCGCATGGGTTTGTTGGAGTGTAGAAGATTGTGGTCTACATCTATCTGCTATTAGATTGTGGGCTTTTGACGTTTTTGTTTGTGTTGCAAGCTGGGTGGTCTCTGATGAATAGTTGGGGCTTAGCTGCTCAATTACTGGATGTTTTCAAGGGTGTGATTTGTGACAAATTTTGTTTTGTTGTGTTTAATCTCAGTAGCCAATTAGTCGTTTGTGTAGTGAGGTTTCTTGTGTTGTTGATTTGTGGTGATTTTTGGTCCTCGTGGCTTTTGTCCGTAGTGCTTTTGTTCTGTTTGGCTGCTCCTGTTTACGTCTTGTAGATGGGTCTTGGGCAGTTTTTATTTTATTTTTGTTTTGTTTCAATGTTGTACTATTGTTTGGTAATGGTAATTATGTCTACTTTATTAAAAAAAAAGTAACAAGAGTGAATGGAAGAAGTTAATCTGTAAACAATTGCAAAATCATGTTGCTGATATGTGTGTCGAATTTCATCAAGATCAGACACATTTGTTAGTCTTCAATGAAACTCTGTTAGCCATTTTTTATGCATGTAGACTAAAATGCCTGAAACAAGTATGATTCTTTATTTTGTAGCTTCTAATCGTTCTAAATGATCCCAAAACAGATAGTTTTCTGACAGTTTATGTTTATCCTGTTCTTGTATCCAAGTAGTGGGCGTCCTCGAGAGGCAAGTGGTGTGATCACCATGCTACTTACTCATGTGATAGTCGGTCAATATATGTCACTCTTGAGGATGGAAGTATCAACATTCTCACAGCATTGACACTCAGATTGCATTGTCGGATCAGTTCCTCTGCATATCTTCCCCCAAATCTCAAGTTAGTAAATCCCCGTTACACGATTTCATTCAAATGACAAGATTTTCTTTTGGTGCTAATGGGTGATAAGGCATTTTTGGGCCCACCCATGAATTTAATAACTAGCTAAATTATTGAAAAAATGAATAAATACCTTTATATAATGGGAAATTCAAAAAAATACCCTTTTTTTTAACAATATATAAAAATTTACCCCTTTTTAAAAAAAATTGCAAAAATGCCCCAACCCTTCGCAATAAGCAAATTTCATTTCGCAAATTTCAATTCGCAAATTTCACTTCGCAAATTTCACTTCGCAATTCGCAAATTTCACTTCGCAATTTGCGAATTGCGCGTTGACTTTCGTTGACTTTTGGATTTTTGAATTTTTTCATATTTTAGATGAATTTTTGTATAAATATAGCATTTTTTCAATAAATGATTAAAAACCATTTATTTATTAAATAATACATAACATAACAACATAACATTAAGGGAAATTGAAAAAAATACCCCTTTTTTTTTAAGTATTTAAATATTTACCCTTTTTAAAAATAAATTGCAAAAATACCCCATTACTTCGAAAACGCAATTCGCAAAACGAAATTTTAGTTCGCAATTAATACATAACATAACATATTACAATGTTGATTTAATTGTGTCCCAAATGAACACTTGGAAAAGATTGAGACGGGTCATATTCTGATTGTTCGACCTTCACTTTTGCGTGTGACTTTGAAGTGGATCTTGATTTGGTTCTTGATCCGATATGCTCGTATGTTTTATCATAAGGAGCCATACAAGATGATCGACTATGACCTCTTTCTTTGCAACGACTACATGTTTGCTTTGGCTCTTTTTTCTCCTCACCTTTTGAAGGAATACGAGCTCGGCCAGGTGGTCGACCAGATTGCCTCTTCACAAGGATTGGTGGTAAGACAGTTTGCAGATCACCTGGATCGACCCATTCTGAGGGATGAGTCATTGGCTTTATAGCCTCTGAGTAAGCTGCTCGATATGTTTCTGTCGTGAAATACCTCTCTGCATAGCAGGTTACATCGTCCTGTTTGAAGAACCGAGCTACTGCCATAACGTGTCCGCAAGGTAACCCAGACAACTGCCATTGCAAACAAGTGCATGTTCGATTTTCTAAGTTCACGGTCCCATTCTTGTTCCCATCCACCACCTCACAAATCATATTGGTGGATGGATTCACCATCCAGCCCCTTGATTTCCCATTTCTCTTACCGATTTTGTGCTCGGCATATGGTGTAACAGGTGTTTTAAGTTCTATTCCCGTGTTGCGATGTTTGTAATACCATTGTTGTACCGAGGATCGAAAAAACTCCAACAACATTGTAACAGGGAGTCTCCTTGCATGCTTACTCAAGGCGTTCATAGACTCTGCGCTATTACTTGTCAAGTAAGCATATCTCACACGGGTAGCATGATGCCTTGACCATCTTTCCGGCCCAACATCTCTAAGAACCTTGGCCGAAGCTTGTAAGCGTCTAGAAATCACACCAAAGTGGTGATCAAAATCTGACCGACGGTACGCCTTACACATCTTCCAGTAATGCCATTCGTAGTGACTTATTTTGGAAGATCTGCTTCGCAAGTTCATCAACAGATGCCGACAGCATAGTGCATGAAATGCTTCTGGAAAGACACTTGAAATAGAAGCTGCAATTGAAGGAGCCCTATCAGAAATTATGGTAAGGTTTTCAACACAGAAACCATGAGATAAGAGGCTGTCACGTAGGTTTCCCAAGAACCAGGTCCAAACGTCGTTTGTTTCTGATGCCCCGATTCCATAGGCTAGTGGCAAGATGCCATTATTTCCATCCATAGCAACAGCAAGTAAATTAGTTCCCAGGTAACCACCTTTCAAATGTGCACCATCTATGGTAATTACTGGGCGAGTATAGTTGACAAATGTACGTATCTGCAATTAAATTAGTTAAATATCGAGTTCTGGCAAAATGTGTGAACATAAATGAAAACAAATTAGAGGTACTTACAACTGCACCAACGGACATGTAACACATTACGAATTGATCTTTTTCATCGGTAAGCAAATTTGTTATGCTCCCCGGGTTATGGAGCTTCAAATTGTGTAGGTAAAGTGGAAGCATTTGAAATGAAGCTGCGGGACTACCTCTCAACAACTCAATAGCATAACACTTTGCTCTCCATGCTTGGTTGTATGACAGACTGATTTTAAAGCGTTTGGTCATGTCTAGTTTTATTTATTTTCCTCTGTATACACGCCCTTCTAAAGTCATCAACTCGCTTAGTACATGACCAAGCACCTTCTTGCTTGCATGTCGGTTATTTGACATGATTTGTGTACGGGAACAAGTGTGAACGTCAACTAACTTCCTAACTTGGAAGTTGTGACTATCTTTAATACGGCGTGCAGTTACCTTCCATTCACAACTAGGCAATATACATGTTGCTGTATACCTTGTCTTGTCCGACTTTTTTGGCTTAATCTGAAAACTTTCTTCAAGACACTTGGTATGCAATTGAAGAAGAAACTCCTCTTTAGTTTCAAATGTTTGTCCAATTTGAACCCTTAAAGAGGTTTCATACATTGTAACCGGACGTTTTTTACTTTCTGGAAGGTTATCACTTAACAGGGGTGGCATATTCCAGAATATATTCTTCGTTGATGTTGGTCCCTTGGTTGTATCTCTTTGATCTCCTTCCTCCTCCTCCTCCTCCTCCTCATCCGAGTGGCTATCATTATCACAATCAACATGATTATCAAACGGATAGTCAAATGGTTCATGTGGATTGACATTTTCTTCATCATAATGAGCATCATCTGAGGGAAGTTCAACAATATATGGAACATCCTGATGTCGGAGATTTGATGGGTATTGTGTGGTTGTTGATGGATATTGTGGGGCAGCATGATAATGAAATTGATATTGTGGTTGTGTTTGGTTAGGAAACGGAAATTGTGGATGCACTTGATAGTTAGGTGGTTGGTTATATTCGTGAGTTTGTAGTTGTTGAAAATGTTCTTGAAAACCAGCACTACTGCTACTAGTAGGTTGATTGCTACCACCACTCGAAACATTTGTTACATTATCAACAATGTAAATCTCTATTGGAGCATTATTAATTGCATGGGTCAAAAACTCTCCGAAATCTTCAACATCATCAGTTATATCAATAATATAATGATCAACCTTATACTTCATACAAATTGATGATTCAAATGGTAAACCTAATTTTTTTAAAACATTTTTTGATAAAACTCTGCGATTCAATGGTTTTTCTGGTGCAATAGGAAGTTTTAAAGGCACTCTATAACAATCTATTGGTAAATACATTGGCATGTTGTTAATATTTTCAAAACGACCTCCAGCACAAATATAAACCTTAAACTTATCTGAGAATTGACTCATTTTTTGAAGAAAACAAAGTAAATAAGAAGTTGAAAGATTTTGATTCGTACCTTTCTGATAATAGATGAAATGATGATATTGAAGATTGAGAGAATTTGATGAATTTGGTGTGAAATAAACTGATCAAATTCGGATGTTTTAAAGGTAACAATCTTATCCGAGTGAAATCTATAGAATCAAAAAAATCTTATCCGAAATGTCCTTTCGGATAGGAAATCTTATCCTATGAGACACAAACGCAAAACGCAAACGCAATACGCAAACGCAAATGCGAACACGGATAAGATTTCCTGATTGTTGATAAGATTTTCTAAATTTTTGTCGGATAAGGTAAAACTGTTATCCGACAAAAATCAACCCGGATAAGATTTTCTAGATTTTTGTCGGATAAGGTAAAAATCTTATCCGACAAAAATCAACCCGGATAAGATTTTTCATATTTTTGTCGGATAAGAATTTATTAAGATAAGATTTTCTAGAATTTTGTAGACGCAAACGCAAAACGCAAACGCAAATGCCAAGACAGATAAGATTAGATTTTGTGGAGATAAGATTTTCTGATTGTTGATAAGATTTTCCAGATTTTTTTCGGATAAGATTATTCCACAAGTATCTGCATATAAATAACGTTGATCCGGAAAACATTTTTCTCAACCAACCACCACCAGTTTCAGCATTCTTCTTGCTTCTATAGTGGTATCACCTGAACCTGAAGCACCATTATTATCCTACTTAGCTGGGTGGAAAAAAATAATGATGCTTCTGGGTCAGGTGATGCCCGTATAGAAGTAGATAAAATTGTATGTATATGTGTGTATACATATGTAGTGTACTTAAAGTCTTTTATACAGACCTCCAGCAAAACGCAAACGCAAAACGCAAACGCAAACGCAAAACGCAAACGCAAATGCCAAGACAGATAAGATTAGATTTTGTGCAGATAAGATTTTCTGATTGTTGATAAGATTTTCTAGATTGTTGATAAGATTTTCTAGATTTTTGTCGGATAAGATTTTGTCAATAAAACGAGTTCCACCAGTTCATCAGTCACCCACCTCCACATTTCATTTCCATTTCACTACTGCAACATGAGCAATCGAAACATTGAACAGGGAAGAATCGTCGATCAATCTAGCATCATTTCATATTCAGTTATTCAGAAATTCGAGCAAAACTCATTGGGTAGTCTAATCAACCTTCTTGATCGAATCTATCCAATCCGTGTTGAAGAATTCTATTCAAACTTTCGTTTTGACCACCGTTTAAAAACTATCGAGTTCAAACTAAACGGACAACCCATTCAGTGGAGTCTTTCCACTTTCACTATGTGTTTGGAACTCCCAACAGAAGGAGTTCAATTCTATTGCTCCCAAAAAGAGTTAGGATACATTAGTCTTAGAATTATTCATCCCCATAAGTTAGTTGATGATATTTGCATCGAAGGAAGTCGAAGTAAATGTAAGTCACGTGGAAAAATAGAGGTATTTGATCTACAACCAGAGTTGAGAACAATGTTTGATATTGTTCGTTACAATATATGTTGTCGTTCTACAGATCCACATATTGTGTATGCCATTGAGGCTCTCATGGTTTATTGGATCAAGAACAATATCAAATTTGATGTAGGTTTTGTGATTGCATCAATTATGCAACATGCTGTTACTTACACCAATAAACCGATGCCTTACGGTATGTTGCTGACAAAGATTTTTCGACAACTATCCGTTGATACTGCGCCTTCATACGAACCTTCGTATCCACCAATCGGTGAACATGTTTTAAACATGTAGTGGTTTATTGTTTTCTGTACTTCCGTTCAATAAAATGTTTCTTTTAGTTGTTAACCATGTTTAAAGTGTTTCATCATGTATTGTGTTGTAACGTGTTGTTAATTATTAAAATGTTTGTAATGGTTTTTATATATTTTGTTGTAATGTTTTTAATCAATTAAATGTTTATTTTTTGTTAATCATTTTTAAAGTGAACAAGACAAATATATTAATAAATAGTCAAAACAACTAAAACTATAACACCAATATTAATCAATAAATTGTATCATAATACAAAGTACAACTCTATGAAGAAGGCGGTGGTAATGGTGGCTGCCAATCATAACGTGCCAGGAAGAAAGTCTCCATCATTCTCTTTCTATACTCCCAGGCAATCTGCTGGGTCGACCCGGTCACCTGAATACCCTCCCTATAGCACAACGCCTCCATGTTCCTGCAGACCCAAACACCGCAGTCGCCTAGTGACCCTGACTGCTGAGGCACACCAACTGCCAAATCCAATGGCAACTCTACAGTATCACTCGAAAAGGGACGTTTCTTACCCTCCTCATAATGCCGCCAAAAGCCAATGGCATCCAAATACGGCAACAAATGATCACCCAACTCTTCCGCGATACGGCAACGTTCCTTTGTCGAACATAGTCCAGTAAGACTATCATATGCCAACACGTCCCAACTAATCAGATCCAACACCATCAATATCCAATGACTATGATTCTTGACGTGAACTGGAATAAGTACCTATACAAAGTCCGACAATTATATTAAAAAGGGACATTTTCTTGTAACCATATTGAATAAGTTTACTTACTTTGTGGCACTCCCACCAGGCTGAATATGGGGCACGTGTGCCATCAGCATATCCCATACAGTATCTATAATCAGGGCCGATATCGCCCGTGCACTCGACCTCTAAACCCAGCTTCTTCTTCTTCTTAATCTCCTTCATCTTCTTCATATCGTCCCTGTAGGTTTTGAAAGGCTTAATAATATCGATAAAACCTACGGGCATAATCGTCCAACGCAATGGCGTGTCAAGCTGAGTGGGTCGTGTCCAAGCCCGGTACTTCCACCACAGGAGTACCTCTCCCCAACCATCAATATGCTTCATACAATAAAAACGATTAGTAAAACAGCAGCAACCTCATTTAAGTTCTAAAAATAAACATGACATTAAACTCTCACCGTGTTCTCTAAGTATCCGCTGTCGATATCTCCATATAAACGTGCCCAAAAGTCCTTTGTCAAAAACATATAAGTGTTGCCCTGCCGGATAAACATACAACGAACTTCACCGCCGCTCATATATAGATCTCGCACAGTGGATGGCCCTGCTAGAACTGTAGTATCTGGGGGCGGGAGGGTAAGTCTGCCAGTATCCGGGGTCACCAATCTCGAGATCATCTCCACGATCATATCCTCTGTAATCTTCGTCGACTTCTTCGTCGTCTTCTTCTTCTTCTTCTTCTTCTTCTTCGACTCAACCTGATCAATAAACAATTCATATTAACTTAACAAAAGATTCAAAACAATTCACAAACAATTCAAATTATCATCCTAATTCAACTATATACAAACCTGCTCAACAACCTCCTCAACCTGCTTAGTCCCTACAACCTCCTCAACCTGCTCAGCCCCTACAACTGTCTCAACAACCTCCTCAATCTGCTCAGGGTGCTCAACAACATCCTCAGCCTACATATAAATAATAATGATATAAAGTGTATATTAATGATATCTGAATGGGTCAAAAATTATTTGTTGTTTAACTGACCTTTTGCTCTAAACTAACTGGCTCAACTGGCTCTGTAACCACCGGCTCCATAATCACATCATCGGCTCCCAAACTAACTGCCGGTATATCCTGCTCAAGCTCCTCATGCATACCCAAACGTTTTCTCGTGAGGAGTTTAATTTGTTTGGGTGTATAATACGGCGATCGCCTAGCCATACCTAACCGCCTCTCTCGCATACTCCGACGCACAACTCGTGGAGCAGAGATGTTGCCCCTGGACGCTGGTAATGTGTCAGATACATAACCCTCATCAAAAACTTCGTCGTCCTGAACATAAGTCATAAAATTACACGTTAAACATATATAAATTAATCCAGCACAAATTACTTATTAACATTAAAATACCTGACGACCCTCAACATGATCCAATAATCGAGCAATAATGGCGTCCTGCGCATCCGCCCGCTCTGCTAAACGCGAAATGGTGGCTTCCTGCGAATCCACCCGCTCCTTCAAACGCAAAATGGTTGCGTTCTGGGTCTCCACGCGGTCTCGTAGAGAGGCAACCTCTGTAGATAATGCAGTATGAGAGGTGTCACGACTAGTGGTCTGATCAGTAGCCTCAAATGTATCCTGAGGAGATGGTATGTGACCACCAGTCTCATCATGATGCTCAAATGTCGCATGAGGTGGGCTGCGTGGGGGAATAGGAGCCTCTGCAACTGTCTTTGTAGGCTCAACCTCGTTGCCGTCAAAGAAGTGGCAACTACGAATCCACCAGTCGCATGAAGCCTCAATCTCAGTCGGGTTTAGCGTCCTCAACGGTCGATCATCTACGTCAATATCATCCTGCAATGTGGATAACATGTTATAAATTCGTTATAACAGAGTCAAATAAGTCACAAATGGTCAACCTAATTCAATTGAAGTCCTAAATAGTCAACATAAGTAAAATAAGTCACAAATAGTCAACCTAATTCAATTGAAGTCCTAAATAGTCAACATAAGTCAAATAGGTCACAAATAGTCAACCTAAGTCAAATCAAATCGAAATATATAATCACTTACCGAAATAGTCAATATGTCGACATATTCCCTGAAACCACTAATTCTCTTTAACCGCATCCAATACACTGCTCGAGGCACTCCATCCTTATTACTCTTACTTGCATGGTGAACTAGCTGAAGATGAAATGCCTCCCAGATCCATATCTGAAAACAACAAAATATATTTAATAACAAATACATACCAATAGCACAGTTAGAAAAGTAACTAAATCAAATAGGTAATTCTAACAAAGTTACCTTAAAAGCCCACGTGAACCCAAGCAAGGTGTACTTCTTCGGCTGAGACACCTGACTGAGCTGACTACTCTTAGTGCTCCTAACTCTCAACGCATTCTTCAGGTGCGGATATGTATGATCCCAAAAACGAGAACCCCAAGGGTACTCGTTAACAGTGCTGAGATCCTCAAGCATATGCATCAAATCTGGAGAAACATGCTGAAACCCCTGCTTTGCCATAAAGCACCTCTCCACGAGCATGATAATACATACTCGGACGCAATCCTCATCGCTCATCTTCGTCGTACCATTAAACCCCTGAGCAAACAACATGTCTATATGCAAAAGACCTATATCCTTCAATCTCTCGTGAGGAGTGAATACCCGATCGCGTAAAGCAGGTCTCGTCCCCCAAAGTTTCTTAGGAAAATAATTCCTCATATCTGTATTCGAACCAAACCGGAATCCGGTAACTAAACAAAACTCTCTACGTCCGAATCGTATCTCATAATCGGGCGTCACTCTAAACCATAACTCATCGGGCTCCTCTATAGGCTTGCTAATCTTCGGCCGATCACATCGTTTCTGAAGCAAATTATTAACATATCCAGGGTCGTTGTCCAAACACTGGACATCTAACCAAGGCCCAAAACATGTACGTCGAAATAGCTTCTTCTGTTCCTCTGTCAACAACATATTAATCTCCTTAATTACCGACATGTGATTCTTCATTGTTAATGCAGCTTCGAACAAACCCTGAAAAATCAATCAATTACACCATGTCAAAAATAAGTCCACAAATATCATAATCAGTAAAAAATAAACTTAAACATTCAAATTAGGTCATAATAACTCAAAACAAGTTAGCATAAGTAAACTCAACTCAACATAAGTCCACACAAGTCATCACTTGTCAAAAATAACCATAACAATTCAAGTTAGGTCAAACCATATCATAACAACTTATAATAACTCAACAAAAGTCATAATTAGTCAACCAAAGTCAAAATAGTCTAATATAGTCAACCCAAGTCAATTCAAATTCCAAAATAAGTCCACAAAAATCATAACTAGTAAAAAATAACCATACCAATTCAAACAAGGTCAAAACAACTCCACACAAGTCAAAACAGTCAAACTAGATCAAAAGTGGGACAACCGAAGGTCAATCAAGCTCAAAACAATCAAACTAGCCCAACAAAAGGTCAAATAGGTCAAAACAGTCAAAGTGAGTCAAAACGGGGTCAAAACAGTCAAAAACAGTCAAAGTTAGTCAATACGGGGTCAAAACAGTCATACTAGGTCAACAAAAGGTTAAATTGGTCAAAACAGTCAAAGTGAGTCAAAACGGGGTCAAAACAGTCAAACTAGGTCAACAAAAGGTCAAATTGGTCAAAATAGTCAAAGTGAGTCAAAACGGGGTCAAAACAGTCAAAAACAGTCAAAGTGAGTCAACACGGGGTCAAAACAGTCAAACTAGGTCAACAAAAGGTCAAATTGGTCAAAACAGTCAAAGTGAGTCAAAACGGGGTCAAAATAGTCAAACTAGGTCAACAAAAGGTCAAATTGGTCAAACTAGTCAAAGTGAGTCAAAACGGGGTCAAAACAGTCAAAAATAGTCAAAGTGAGTCAACACGGGGTCAAAACAGTCAAACTAGGTCAACAAAAGGTCAAATTGGTCAAAACAGTCAAACTGAGTCAAAACGGGGTCAAAACAGTCAAACTAGGTCAACAAAAGGTCAAATTGGTCAAAACAGTCAAACTGAGTCAAAACGGGGTCAAAACAATCAAACTAGGTCAACAAAAGGTCAAATTGGTCAAAATAGTCAAAGTGAGTCAAAACGGGGTCAAAACAGTCAAAGTTGGTCAATACGGGGTCAAACTTAGTCAAAACAGTCAACGTAGGTCAAACCTAAGTCAAATTAAGTCAAACTAGTCAAAATAACTCATGATCGAGATCGTAGTCGTTAACGACCTGAAAATCCCGGTCATGGCCGAGATATTTGGGTCGTACCCGAGTACGATCTCGGTAACGACTTGAAATTCTCGGTCATGGCCGAGATTTTCAGGTCGTAACCGAGTACGATCTCGGTAACGACTTGAAGATCTCGGTCATGGCCGAGATTTTCAAGTCGTTACCGAGATCGTACTCGGTGACGACCCGAACGACCCACAACACCCCGATTACGATATCGGTCACCACATAAACCATCGATCAAATTCGATTTAAACAACACAATCACACTCAATAACACATATACAATGATTTCATACAAAAATACTAACATTTAAATCATAAAACACTAAATTATACAACGCACACCAACTGTTCGACGAAATGCCAAGCATAAATTTCGAAAATTTTCAAACAATTCGGAATGTAAATGTGTTTATACCTCATTATTTGTCATTTTGATGTTGAATGTCGATCAATTTTATCTTTTCTTCGGCTTTTTCGAACGAAATATGCGTTACTCTTTTTTTCGTTCGAAACGGTCCGATTGCGAACCGCAAATTGCGTGAGGTGAAACGAAACGTGAAACACGAACGAGGTGAGGGGAAACAGGTGGTGGGGCGACGGTTGTGGAGCGACGGTGGTGGGGGGCGACAGTGGTGGCCGGCGACGGAAGAAACGATTCGAAATCGAGACGTGAGTTGCGGTTTTTTGATTTTGAAATTTCGGATTTTCGTTTTTTTTTTTTATTTTATTTGAATGAACCCGGGTTGGTCCCGGGTATCCGGGTTGGTCCCGGATCGTAGGCAGTGAGTAAATGGGCAAACGAAAACCCAGACGAAAACCCGACGCAAATTGCGTTTCGCAATTCGCAAAATGCGAATTGCGAATTGCGTTTGCGAAGGGTTGGGGCATTTTTGCAATTTTTTTTAAAAATGGGTAAATTTTTATATATTGTTCAAAAAAAGGGTATTTTTTTTAATTTCCCTTATATAATTGACCAGAAATAGTTCTCGCTCTTCTTTTACAAAAAATTTGAACTTAACTTTTTGCTGGTTTAGCCAGTTAAAAGTAAAATTAAATTAATGTATATATAGTTTAGAACAGGACTACAGTTTTTTAATGACTTTAAAAACAATGTAAGATTTTTCTGATATTTGTCTTAACGAATGTCATACGATCATATAAACATTACAGGGATTAACTTGCTTGACCATCCATATAATATCATAAAGATCATAAAAAAAAAAAAAAACATCGTTAAACGTGTGTATACATAAGATGATTATACTACTTCCTCCGTCTCACTTTTATTGTCACAATTTTAACCTTATATCTAAGATAAATTTGACTTGAAAAATTTAAAATACTAGTTATTGATAGTAATAAATAAGAGCAAAATTTAAGAGTTTAATTATTTTTATAGTAAATTTTTATTTGTAAATAATATTTTTAAACAAAAATAATAATGTGAAGTGTCTACTTAAAAATGAGACAGATTAAGTACATGTTGTTTTAAAAAAGTACCTAGAAAAAGAATAAAAGTGGACCCATAGTTTCCAATGAAGCATTAACTACCTAAAATACAAATAGCTTTATTTATTTTTATTTTTCTTTTTCCGGCCTAAATCTATTTCACATGAAACACTTGATACAAAAAATCCCTAAAAAAATAATAGGGCTTTAAATTCACAATTTTACTTCAATTTCATCTCAAAATCAGTTGAATTACAGTTTAATTGAAGCACGTCGTTAATCAAAACCATCAATTTTTAACACCTTTGCTTCCTTCAACTGTCGTTGTTGCTGATCATCAATCTGTATGTATTTGTATCTATAGTTTATTATCTTCTGACTATTACGATGTGTTCTTTAAATTTCTGAATATTAGTGATTTTAGGGATACATTGTTTTTCAGAATAAGAAAAACAAAGTGCTTAACTAGGACTACTCGGTTTACGGGGCTATGAATATGTGTTTATATGAATTATTAAAGACAGGATTAATAAAGTTATATAGAGGTGTCTAACTTATTAATTAGTTTCCAACGTTTGTTAAATTAAAGTGTAAATTATAGTTATAATTATTGTTGATATAAAATAATTAAAAGCATAGACAAAGTAGAAATTTAATATGTAAAAAGGACTACTAGAGATTTAAATATTCCAAGTCTCCAACACTGACCGTCAGTTTCTTGTTGTCAACACCATAACTATAATTTTCAATTCGGTGTTTTCTCTTAAGAAATTAAAAGTGTGTGGGCCCGTAAAAATTAGAAGTCTGTTGGCGTACGTATATTAATTCCACACTAAGTAGTACACTGAAATACAAGATATTTTTGGGTTCAATTGACCCCACTACAGAGTACAGACACATCGACTCTGTCACGTCCCTGTTTGTAACCACAATAATGATATTAGAAATGTGGAATAACAGGTTGGGTTATTCGATCGACTCTGTTTACATGATAGTTACTATGACCGATTCTTTAGAACTACCAACATCACTTTCGCTTGGTATCTGATTTTTGGATAGTGCGCGCCACTTGTCTACGTACGCCATAGAATCCATATCTATGAGAGGAAGTTGGCGCGCTTGAAGGATCTTTAGGATCTCTTTAGATTTACCAAGAATCTGAGCTGCAGTCCGAATGCTGTCTTGCCTTTTCTCTATTGCGTCGTGATGGCACTTCATTGTTATAACACGTGGTAAATTGGTAAAGCAAGAGAGTAATATATCTGCGATTAGTGATGTTACTCGCACAAAGACTTCCTTATCGGTTGGCCAATTTTGTTGTGCGTTGTAGTGAAGTAGTAAGGTCTGGCTAATTCTGTACATGCAATTCGCTGCTATGAATTTGTGGAACGAGTGATCGAGACTTGCATTTTTGTAGTCCTTGAACTGTTTCACAATTTTAACAGCTTCATCACCCAACCATTGAAGAATCTCTTTTGATGTTTTTCCTTTACGAGCTTTCTTCTGAAGATCAATTTCAAGCCACGTTCGGTATACTTCAACTTCTATGCCTACACGTCGAGACGCTTTTCTTGAATTCACCAATTCTTCACCTGGATTGAGATTTTCTTCGACATGCCTTACAAAATAGAGGCCTTCAGACATGCTAAAAATTAACCCCGTGACACGGTCATTTGCTATGTTAGGAAGTGCAGTAGCAATGGCTGTTAAGGTCACAACAACTAGGCTCCAAGAATTTTGGAGTTCATCTGTAATCAAAGGTGGGACTCGTTCATCGTCAAACTCTACTACCTCGAAGAATCCTTCAGAGTTTCGTAGAAGTTTCATCAGATTTCTTGGGCTTTTCTTTTCATACCCTTGAAGAAGTCGAGTTATAGAGTTGAGCATGTTCCTTAACATTCTCTTTGAAAGATTTGCTTCATCTTCGACTTGTAAAACATATATCTTATATTTCTGCATCTCTGCTCTCACATTCATTTTGGAGACACTTGGTTCGGATCTAAGCCTTTTCAACAATGACTTGCCGGTATACCAACAGCAGGAAAACATGATCATCAACAAAATTTTTTGAAGGACACATATAATTTTACACGTAACAACAACTGTTACTTGAAGTGCTATACAAATATTTAAAATAACGTTTCTGAAAAAGCGAACTACTATTTTGAGGAGACGGCCTGGGATATGTGAGCTAACATGGCTGCGTTTCCACAGCCAAAGCATTTGGATCCAATGTTTCTCTACTCTGAAGACGTTTAGACGACTCTTGCTCGATTTCTTTGAGATGTAAAAATAAGTGATGCTTGTGAAACATCTTAAAATTGGGGCTATACTACCTACTACAACTCCAACTAACTGCACAATCCTAATTAAGGGAACTGACCACTTATAATCTGATTGTTGATAGCTAGAGAAATAAGGATGATCATATTGAATTGTCAAGAAAACTAGTGACAACAAAGCAAGGATTAAGCATACAACCCCAAAAGCAGAAGAAACCTGTGAACAAGCAAGAACAAATTGAGGGTTACCGGTTTCTGCCATTATCCAATACTTTTTAACATTAAGCATACATTCCTTATAAGAGAAATGTATCTCTTTATCATTTGAAGACAATATGTGCAACTTCTTGTATTGGTGTTTTAAATTTCTTCTAGATGCTGGAACTATTAAAGCTACTGAAAACACCCATAAAGGAGGAAATATCAACATGAAATATATTACTAGCATACCTTCAACCACATTAGTAACAATTTCGATTAAAATGTTTACATTGATAGTGATTATGAGGATACCCAAGGCTACCATGTTGACTAGAAGTTCTTTCTCATTCATTAGTCCTAAAGAAGGGAGTAAGTTGGCTAACATGGCGAACAAGAACAAAAGGCTGATAGTTTTCGCATTTTCAGTACCCATGGACTTGTCGGGATTTAGATCAACCGGTAGTTTCATTGCTATTGCGATTAATGCGAGGGAAGCAGCGTTAAGAGTGAAATATTTGTTTGGAAACCAAAGTTTCCATCGCCAAAATCCTTGGAGGGCGTCTGCTGCCATTGCAAGAATGCATATTAGAGATGCAACAGCAACATACAATCCCACCCATGGCGTGACATCCTCTGGAGACTCAAAATGCTTCATTCTAAAAAAGCAAGTAATATATATGAAAATTTAACTTAGTTTAGAACAGAGTTATAAGTTGATGCTTGATAATTGTATATATGTATATAACATACATACAGAAATCTAAGAATTAGAAAAAGTAAACAATAATTGCTTGCAATTTTCAGGAAGGAGTGATCAACATTTTAACTTCTCCTTTCCTTTTCAAGTGCCAACTTTGGTGGGGAATACTTCTCTAAGGTGTCAATGCATCGGTGTACTTTGAATCTATCGCTCATCGACTAAACTATAAAATATTGTTTTAGTCAACTACTCATCGTTTGTTTATCCAACAAGACTTACTAGGCCATAAGAAGGAACAAAGAAACTTCATTAGTCCTTCTTGCAGGAATTTGTTAACGAATATTCTTCAAACTTTTGCGATCATCTTTATTGTTAAAGGCATCGGCGTTTTTTCCAAAGATTAACTTCTATGCAAAACAATCATTTGAAAAGTTTCTTCTCATTGGACTAGATGCCTTTTTTTTATCAAAGACCTGCTTGACAAATTAAATTGATTTATTGCTCAATGACTTCTTTTCTTGATAACTATGTGTTTTCGAAAAAAAATAAAAAAATTTGAAAAGCTTTTTCCATTGAACTAGATGGGTTTTTATTATATTTTAAAAAATAAAAACTTATTGAAATGATAGATAGTACAAGAAAACTATTAAATGTTTATGGTCAAATTCGTGGGTAAACATCGTTACTTACGAATTTCCTACAAATTTTGTCTCAAGCTAAAATGGGCATGGATAATCTTGCTTTCGTAGGAAATTTGTGGGAACTAGTTTTTCCCCACAGAAATATCCATGGAAAATCTCTGGTAAACTGATTTAAGTCTTTTAAAACATTTTGTGGGTAATCACGGCACTTAAGGCTTTAACAACAATGTAGGACTTTTATGATATTTTTCTAACAACTAACACAACCGAATTGGTTGTGGAAAAGGAAAGCTCAGATTCGCATCCGCGCATCTAAGAGATTTCCGTGCCGAAACTACAACTACTAAAGCGTAAACTGCTCGCTTTTCTTTCCCAATGAGTATAGCATGACGAGCCCAACTTACGGTAGATCCGGATGAAAGGGGAATAAATATACATACAAGACCTGAGTAGGCGGTTCGAGTACTACGAGGTACCCACTACTAAGATTACGTTATGGCCACACACCACCCATAATGTAGTCTAGAAACCAACAACTGTCATGACATTGAGCATAAATAAATAAAGAACTAGTTCAAAATCCAATTGCATACAATTACAATATGATGAAATCATTACCGTTGCATATATTTACTTCAAAAAATAAATTTACAGAGGTGTAGCTCTTGAAACCTTACAAAGACCTATACATCTGGTTTCATGGCCAAAATTTCCTTAGCTAACAAATCCCTATTAGTACATATCTCTTCTATATACAAGATCACGAGTTGCTAAAATGCCTCACCGGCCCTCCGAGACCGCGCATAACAGTCCAGATTAATTTTAGCCAACGATCGGCTCGGGAAGCGGCTCAGGAAGGTTTGGTATATGCTCTTTGAACAACTCCACCACCTCTGGCACCTCCACCTCCTGCACCGCCTTTAGCATCTCCATAAAAGGCTCTGTCACAGCCTTAGACCCCATGGCGGCCTTTATAATCCCAGGAATACCGCCCTACAAAGTTGCAAGCTCCGCCTTGAGGCCCTTGTTGTCATCCTCCAAGGCCTTGTAATTTTTGTTAAGCTCTACCCAGGCGGTATCCTGCCTAGCGTTCTCCTTCTGTGTAGCGGCACGCTCATCTTGTGCTACCTTTAATTGCTCCTGTAGCCGCTACACCTCCACGACGGCCACTTGCTGGTCTACTACTACATTGGCCAGCTACAGCTCCGCCTCGAGCTTCTGTGCCTTCCCGCGTCACTACTTCATCTGCGCTTCGTTATCGTTAGCAGCACGAGAAGTGGTTTTCAACAAGCTCTCCTACACCTTATCGCGCTCAAAATCATTGCAGGCAAGTGCAAAATTCAGCAACGCTACCTGAGCCGTAGCGCCTTGCCTCACAATTCCTTAGCTTTTTCACCTCTTGGCAGATCGAGGGAGGGAGGACGTTACCCATAAACTCTCGCAGTGGCCATCAGTAGCCATATTGTCTTCCTTAAAATATCACTACGGAGCGAAAACTGGAGTTCCAGAATCACTATATCCAGAGATGCGCACCTTTAAAAAATGCTCCCAAACAGATGGCCGAGCAGCTGCGTCATGCTGTATAACCGGGCTTGAAGCCCATGGCGGAGAGGGGGGGACGGTCATTGTGACAACTCTCAAAATCCGATCAAATTCCGTACATCATCTTAGGTGCATATTAGGTTAATTCCCTATTTAATTAATGTGAAATCGTTTTCATCAAAATAAGTCTAGCACAAAGCCCACAGTTGCATATTGAAAATTACACAAACAAACGGTAGAGACCGACATTCACGAACGTTGGTGATCCATTTTCATAAATAACGTAAATCTATTCGAAAATAAATAGTAGTTATTTACTTTATGATAATTATGATAATGTATAAGCATAACAACCTTGGTTAAACAATAAATGTCCATACGATCTAAAGGTCGTGCAACGACAAGGTAAAGTATGTAATTAATCGAACGACGTAAGGGTAAATACTTGAATATTAGAATAATTAACTAGTAGTTATTTACTACTATTATGCTAGGTTATGGCATAACATTTCGAATAACTGAATCAACGAATATACGAATTCAATTAACGCAAAAACGTAGAGATTTCGTGAATTATAATAAACGAATTGTCGGAAACATACGTATGATATCGAAATGACTTATAATTAATTAAGTCACTATGAATATCTCTTGATTATCTCTAATTACCTCTAATTAAACCTAATCACATAATAGCACTTAATTAATCAAGATTAGTGCTTAATGACCTAAATATCTAACACTAATCCTAACTAGCTAGAAAAGTCAAAGGGGCCCCTCCCCTTCTCCCCAAAATCAGCCCTAGGGCCCCCCTTTGGCCATTCTTTGCACCCTCATCCTTACTACACCATCACCTTTGAACAAGCAAGAACACACACTCATTCCACTCCCAAAAATCTGCACACTTTCCTCTCCCTCCTAGAATTGTCATTCTCATCATCATCTTCATCCTCCTTTTCTTCTCCAAACAACCACCACAAACTACCACTATAAATCACCATAAACCATCATGAACCACCATTATTATATATCATTTTTCACCATCTTTTGAGCTCTTTAACACCATTGGGTTCTTGTGATCTCATAATCTTGAGAATCACATCATCATTTAGGGAAAAAGCTAAGCGAATCGATTTCTAAGGAGTTTGGGTGGAAACTTTCAAGTTCAAGCTCTTTTCTCTTCTATTCTTATTTTTCCATCCAAGAACTTTGTAAGGAAACTCCTTCTTGATCTCTTCATTTATTTCATTTTGAATACCTACATGCTAGATGTTCACTCTTGTTTTAAAATCAATTAATTGTATATTAAAGATGTTATAAAATTAAAGGGTTAAAACTCATTAAAAAGAACTAAAGAAACTCAAAACTCAAAGAAACTTACTGGACAGAAATTTTGGACGAATTTGGAACATCATAACTCGGACATATAATAACCCCATTTAGTAATTCTTGAGTCTAAAATTAATTTTAAGTAGTTAGGTTTCCAATCCAAGTGGTCTCATATAATTTGGACAAGTTTTGATACCTAAAATCGATTTTATAAGAACATGTGTCTAATCTGTCTTCAGGAGACAGAATTTAACCCTAATTTGAGAGACCATAACTTTTTATCCACGGATCCAAAAGACATGAATCCTTTTCCTAAAGGTCAAATTTTGTCTTAGCTTTAAAAGTAGTATGAGCACGTCTTGTGAAGATGAGTCTAATTCAGTAAACAAATGATTTTCTCAACAACTGTCCAGAAAAATAGTTGATGTACCTTGTGTACTAATAAATAGTTTTGAACCCCTTATACATATCCAAAAATTATTATGAATCTTACTTTTAATAAAAACCTAAGACATTTAGGAATATATGATAAAAATTTCATAACAAAATAAGTCCGTTTGACTAGTCAAAATAACACCGCAAGAAGGGTAAAAAGGGTGACAGAATCTGTTCAAATGAAATAAACATTTAGAATGAGAACTAGAGGGACTATACATGTAAAAAAGTAACTTTTGGACCTTGGCTGTAAAAATCAGGAACTTATGTATATTAAAGTATAAACCATGATTTAGAACAAGATTCATGTGATTAAACACTAACAAACCAAAGTATTGTGCAAGAAATGGAATAAATGAAACTAGGAGGACTAAAAGTGAAAAATCTGTAAGTTGTGGACTGAGATGGTAAAATCAGTAGTAAAATGATATTAAAGTTTAATCTGTAGTTTAGAGTGTTAACATCAAGACTTGTATGGTTAAAAGCCAATAAACCGAAACGTTGAACTACAAATGAGATAATTGGAAACTATAGGGACTAATAGTGTAAAAACAGAAAGCTCATGGACTTATAACTCAAAAATAGTAAACTAAAAGTCCACAAGTGAAAATCCTAAAAAAGAATGTCGAGAATCTAACGTATACGGTAAAAACTGAAGAAACAGAATGATTACACTAAAAACGACGGAATAGAAACTACAATGAGTATTGGGACCATGAACTTATTTACTATTTTTTTTACTGCTTTCTAAATTGGAGTGAAAAACTTATGAAACTGATTTTCATATGATGAACTGTTATGATACCATGAAACTGCTTTGCATACGATACTATTTGACTGATAAATCCTTATGAGCTACTGAGTTTACATGATAATAAACGCCTTGATGGCATATGATATTCAAGCCCTGTGATGACACTACATGATATTCAAGCCTTGTGATGGCACTATATGGTATTCAAGCCCTGTGATGGCACTACATGATATTCAAGCCCTTTGATGGCACACGGTATACAATAAACGATTAGTTGCCATGGATGGCAATATTCACTAAACAACTATGCAAACTATATTTCATCGTACATTACGCCTTCGATGCCACACCTTGATTTACTGATGAAATTTACTAAATGATGGTTTATGATTGAGTCATTAAACCTGTGAATTCACTCAACAATTAAGTTGACGTTTTAAAATATGTTTCAGGGAATTAGCTATGCCGTAAGATCACATGCATATTGGGACCGTACCTGCCACAATAATTAGGATGCCATTTTTGAACTAATGGGATTTATTGATAATATTAACTTAATGTAGTTTTACTTATGAAATCTTGGAACCTATCTTTTGTTAAATTAATGTATTTGATACCATTACTATTTTCACAGCTTGATAAGCTGTAATGTTTGTAAAACTATTATTGGCATCTTAATATTATAGATGTTCTGTGATAATCATACGCTCTCAATGTATTGTTATTCGATCCAGTCACGCCCCGAGCTTCCGCCATGATTAACTTTATGTCTTAATTTTGGGGGTGTGACAATCATCTCCTCATCAGTATTAACATCATTGACTGCCTCGATAGTCGGACCAACAGCGAACTCTGCATCCCCTCCACCACCATAGCAGTAACCTTTTCCCCCGCTTTGCAAGGCCTGCGGGAGAGCGTTATTGTCTCCTCCTCCTTCACTTCCCTAATAATAGTATCTGGCTTGGCTACAAACATAAAAAAATACTTAGAAAAATCTACAAAGATAATGTTGCAATATAATAAGGTGCAAACCGACTTATCGTTAATGGGGATTACGTATTGCCCACCTGTGATAGGTTGAGACAGGAAGTTCTGCAGGTTCATTTCTGCCACTTTCTTGGCGGATAGCTTCTTCTTTTTGTAGGGACGAGAGAAGTGGTAACAGCTGCCATGGCCCCCTCTTATCACAGCAGGAAGCTTGTCAACATGCGACCAATATGAACTAACGCACCCGAGCACGAGCACGAGCACGAGCAAATAGCCATGGTAGACACGCATCGGCAGAGTTGCCTTCTGGCACAACTCCTGCAAAACCTTCTCCTCTGTGCAAAGCTCCGGTGCCCTACCGAGCCACGGGGATCGGGAAAACTGCCAAGGAGGCATTTCAACACGCTCTACAGCGACCTCGCTTTGATCTACAAAAGAGAACGTGTCTCTCCAATCATGAGGAGATGTCTTTTCTTGCCGATAAAATTCGTCCTCTTATCAAACATAAACCAACCATTCTCCGAGGAGGATATACAGAAGTTGGTTCCGAAGAGATTCACAGTAGAGTTCAGCTTCAGAGATCGAAAAACCATTTCAAAATGATGGGTCGGGCCTCATGGGCTCCACCAACCACCCTACATGTGTACGGCTGCAACACCGTGCGAAAATATAACTGTTCAAGAAACATCTCGGTCAAAGGGAACTGTGCGCGATTCTCTCGTGAATCGCCTTCAGCAAGGTATGGCATTCAGGGTCTTAACCCAGGGAGAAATCTTTCTTCATAGATACCCTATAGCTAGCTGTCATCAAAATGACAAGTGCATTTCTATCTTGTCAACTAACATACGAAATGGTGTGAAAGGACCAGCATTAAATGCATACCTCATGCGCATTTAATGCACACAACTACATTAAATGAAAAGATTTGGAGAGCAAGAAACACAAAGCGAATCGGATTAATTATTTAGAGTTCGCCCTCGCATCCTTGCAGAACGCAACACCGAACTGAGGGGACTTAATGATGTATATAATGACACACCGTTCAAAGGTAATCATACCGAGCCGAACAGTGAAGCATGTTCCCGTCTCTCTATAACAAGGCCTTCCTGGCTCTGCTACTATTCTAATAAGACCTCTGACTCTGCCACTGTCCCTGACCATTACTGTTGCCCCTGTTCTGATATGATCTATCACCTTGTGACTGGCTTGAGTGATTACCACGAGATCGATCCCCAAAGTCACGTTGATACCCTGACATAAATTTACAATGAAAATCTGAAGCTAAACCATAGTGGTCATCATCTTTGTTTCTCTTCTTACCGTTAGCAGCCTGATGTGCGAGAAAGTCAGCTCGTTCCAACTCTAGAGTTTTAGCCGCGTTGGCCACATCAGATACGGTGTCATACCTATTGGTAACTATTTGTCCCCTATGCTCAAAAAGCAAACCCCACTTAAAAATCTCAGCTTGCTCTGCTGTCATCCTTGCGGAACTACCAGCAATGCCAGCCACTCTAATGAAACGTTGCATGAAAGCATTGATAGTCTCACGAGGATTATGTCGAATATTTAGATACTCTCGTTTATATGCTTCTTTGTCGGCAATAGGAAAGTAGTGTTGATAAAACACTTCAAGAAAATCACGCCATGCTGGAGCCTCTGCATACCCGTTTCCTCCTACTGCTTTCACTGCTTGCCACATCTGTTAGCATCCCCTTCTAACTTATAAGTCGCCATTAGAACTTTCTAGCCTTCAGTACAACCCTGAATTTCAAATATCTTCTCCAAATGTGCAATCCAATTCTCAGCATCCAAAGATGTTTTACCCCCACGAAAGGCTTCGGGTATCTGTTTCTGGAACTACTCTAGCAACAAATGAGTAGGTAGTGTACCGACCGCACCAATAACAAAGTTATTATTATAGCCAAGTAGATTACCATTGTTCACCCTGTTATTATTTCCTATCTGAGTTGCCTGAATTGCAGCAGTCATTGCTTGAGGAACAATCTGAGTAATAGCATCTGCAACTGCTTGACTAATTACGGTTATGAATGCCGGATCAATGTTCTCCGTGCTGTTATTTGTTAGTTTCATTATTGCGATTGTTAGCAACTCTATTTCTTTTAGGAGGCATCGATAATGGAAGAAATTTGAACAAATATAGACATTTATTAGAATCAAATGAAACACGATAGAGTACAAGATAAAGGAAGCATAATCATATCCCATCGTTTACTCAAAACTAATAGGTCAAACCTAAAGGCAAACTACAAAAAGGAACCTGGCTCTGATACCATTAGTTGTAACACCCCCGTTCCAATATTGAAACGAAAGATTACATTTATTACTAAATAATTAAATTCATATTAAATGTCTTAGACTAATAAATAACTAAGGTTTAAAAGCAACCATAAATGTTGTCTCCAAACGATAATCTTAAAATCTAAAAATAATAAATAAATCTCAAACTAATAATCAAAGTTAGGTCTTTAAGGCATCTCCAAAAATCTTGAAGCTCTCGCACTCATCCCATAGTACCCTGGTTACCTGTTGCAGGAAAAGGAAATGCGGCTGAGCTAATTGCTCAGTGCGCGGATGTTGACAGAAATAATGTATAACAATAATAATATCTCAAATGTAAGAACGAAACGAATTAAATAATTTAATTTATCCAAAATCACCCTTCGAGTAATACCACCCTTATACCGAGTACCCTACAAACAAAGTATCCAAATTGCACCAAACCGGTGCCAAATAATATCACAATTAACACACTAGTCATGACTCCAAGTGTTTCCCCTACTCGGAAGGTGTGTATGGCACTACACCACACGACTGCACTACACAAATCATAACATAGCCTAGGATGCATCCATACGCCTCCCAAATAATCCAAAAGCTCTCCCGCGATCATAAGCACACAAATCATATAATATAACAAAACTGGAGACGCCATGGACTAATCTCACCGCCACGGATAGTGCCAAGTCATTGGCGCCACAATGACAAGCATGTGGTACCTCCACAGGTAGTTGACTCGGTATACCTATCTCCTGTCTACAAAATTCTAGGATTCTATGGTCGCACAAGGAACATATAAACCAAACACACACCAGATTGTGTTCACCATGCATATGGAACCTAAATCAAATGAATCAAGATTCTCAAATAAATCACCATGTTTTCCAAAATCATTTTTTTCATGCAAAGTTTTCTCAAAAGTTCTCACAATATATCATCTCAAATAATAGTTCAACTCAAATAGAAGAAATTAGGAGGCGCAAATATTGCATAATGAATAACAAGAGGTCACACGAAAATCAAAGAAGCATATCAAGATAACGCTAAAAGAAGAGTACGAACATTCATACCTGAATAAGTATTTAAAGCTCTCAAGAACGAAAAATTATTCCGCAATCCTTTACAACGTCTACATAAATTCATTTGACTAAATTTAGAAGGGTTAATTCATCAAAAGTGCAACGTACTGCCACCAAATGTTCCATGTATACAAGCTACCCATTTTATTTTCTGGGTATGCAACAAACCGGAAGAAACCGTTTCCATATCTTGACAAACTTGATTTTTACCTGCTGAAATATGCAAGTTGGTGATTAAGCAACCACGTCACTCGCCAGCTAGTCAAGATATGGAAACATTTTCTTCCGGTTTGTTGCATACCCAGAACATAAAAATGGGTAGCTTGTATATATGGAACATTTGACGGCCGATACGTTGCACTTTTGATGAATTAACCCTTAAAAGAAAAACCACATAATCAATATTACCTGTTGTTCCGGTAACTGGTTACCATGTTACATACATCGATACAATATCTTCCAGTTTGTTGCATGCCTAGAACATAAAATGGGTAGCTTGTATACATAGAACATTTGGTGGCAGTACGTTGCACTTTTGGTGAATTAACCCAATTTAAACTATCGATTTAAAGGCCTAATTGTTGTTTTCTCGATACCCGTACCCGTTCTATTATTGATATTTTTTCAAAAGGGTTTAGTTACGTAAACAAGTCAAAATATTATCATTACTCATTTAGTTGAGTCTACTTATGTCAACGAAGTTACTATATCTATATGTATGTATTATTAACGTTTTTTTTGTTTTAATCATAATATTAAATTAATTTATTTAGGTACAGGACATGATCAAATTTTCATGTGTATAATTACCAACCTAGGTTTAATTTCAGTTTATTTATATAGTCATTATTTTTTACTTAATCACCAAATATTTGGTACGTGTCATTATCCTAAATGCTTATAAGAACCTGACATCAATGTGTATATATATCCTTGGGTATACTACTTAACTTATTTAATTTTTTCTTTTTGAAGTTAACCTAAATAAAGCAAATTAACAATTATCTTAGGTTATCTTCTGAATGAAGACGTAAAGTCTGAGGGCTTAAATGAAAATTCTTAAAAGAACTTTATGTACTCATCTCCTACAATCTGACAAACGCACAGACCATATGTAGTTTTAATATGATTCGATCTTTTTCATTGTTGAATTCAATTGATTATATAAACTAATTATAACATGTATATCATAACATGTATCAATTGAATTCAAAAATGAAAATATCATAGCATGTATCTTTGTTAATTAGTATTAATTTTCAAGTTCTGATTCATTAACAACATGTATCTCTTTAGAAGTCGAACCCTTATGGTATCGTCATCGAAAAGACGACTTAACAGTTGGTTTCGGTTGGTTTCAATCAAAACGGTAAACGCCAAATGATTAATAGAGTCTAACAACACGTCAATGTTCAAAATGGTTTGAGATTACCTTCGAAACGAGACCGAGTTCGTACCGAAACTTGACCAAAAGTCTCTTGCTTGGATTTGAAACGTATGACGTCGCTTGTTTTAATTTTGTTGGAGTAAAAGAAAGAATTAGAGGGATCACATATTGTTTTGGTTTCGTTGGAGTGGTTGAAGAATTTGGAATGTATGAATAATTTGGAGTGTGCATCCTATATAAATGAAAGTGGCCGACGTTTTCATTATAAGGAATATCACATCATAAATTGAATCACAAAGAATATTGCATTCCTAATCCTCAGCTGCATGTATATTTAGAATGTGTATAATTGTAATAATAGTGATCCTTTCATTTAGCCATTGATTAGCTCTTTCCATTCATTGTATTGTCTATATTAGTCTTGTATTCCTCACTTTGTAATTATTGGAAAATATTAAATATACAATTCTATTTCTGAGTTCTTTTTCCGATCCAAAACCACCCTTGCTGCCTTCTTCTTTTTCTGTAACAAAAACATCATGTCTTCCTCCTCCACCATTATTGAACTTTCAACCCACACCCATTTTCCAATCAAACTAACTACAACAAACTTTCCCTCATGGCGCAAACACGTCCTAGCCATGCTCATGGGTCTTGAACTCGAACAGTTTGTTGATGGTCGAACCGAACCACCACCAAAAACACTTGAAGGAAAATCGAATCCCGCCTATCGTCTCTGGTTTCGCCAAGATCAAATTCTTCTCGGGGCACTTCTTGGAAGTTGCTCGGATACAATTCAACCAATTGTCTCATCTGCTGAGACCTCTAACCAGCTTTTTACACGTCTCACCGAGAGCTATGCCGGCATCTCGCGGTCCCGGATTATCTCCCTTCGATCAAAACTTGTTACCAACAGCAAAGGCACCAAACCTGTAGCAGACTACCTCAACGAGATGAAAGCTATAGCCAATGAATTAGCCTTGGCTCACAAGCCGATTGATGATGATGATCTCATTGTTCACATCCTCACCCACCTAGGTGACGATTACAAAGAAATCTCTGCCGCCATGAAGATTCGTGACACACCGATCACTTTCTCTGATTTCTATGAGAAACTTGTAGATCATGAGAGATCGCTACAAGCCGCTACACCAGCAAACCTCATTGCCACAGTCAACAGCACCCAACGGCAAGGAAACAGGCCTTTTTCACGGCCTTCATCTACAGCTCGAAACTCAAATAGGCCTAACTCATTTGGGCAAAGGAACACTCCTTCTCAACAACACTACAGTAGACAAATGCATAATTATCGAACTAATCGAAATCACTCTTTTTGTCATTTTTGTAACATTTCAGGTCATGATACAAAAGATTGTCGGAAACTTCAACGGTTTCTACAAGATTATAATGTTACTGTGAACTCGCCCGGATCGGGGCTGCATCAAAATCCAACAGTGAACTCTTCGATGTCAAGCTCCTCACTACCCACATCACCTTTAATGTTTGATACTGGAGCGTCTCATCATGCTACACATGACCGATCTTATTTACACCACCTCTCAGAATATGGCGGGCCTGATGAGATTGTGCTCGGGAATGGTAAGACTCTCTCTATTTCTCACACCGGCCACACTTCCATTCCTACCTCTACTCGTACACTATCTTTAAACGATGTTTTACTTGTTCCTCATTTACGTAATCATCTCGTTTCAGTCGCTAAGCTTTGCAAAACTAATAACGTTTCTGTTGAATTTTTTCCTTTTCATTTTTTTGTTAAGGATCTTCGCACGGGGGTGTGTTTCATGCGGGGAGCGAACATTAATGACGTTTATTATGCTTCTACGTTTCCTTATCAACTCAACTCAAGCATCAAGACATCTGGAACGCTTCTTTCTTGGCACCACAAGTTTGGACATCCTTCCATTCAAGTTCTAAAACGTTTGCTCAGTAACTTAGGACTTGGTTATACTAAAATGTCAAATGATTCCTTTCACTGTAATGCTTGTTCTCTAAATAAAAGTCACAAACAACCATTTGGTGACAATTCATTTAAAGTTTCAAAACCACTTGAGCTTATTTATTCGGATGTTTGGGGTCCAGTTCAAACCTCTAATGATGGATATGCATACTACGTTATTTTTGTTGACTTTCACTCCAAATACACATGGCTTTACCCCATTAAACGGAAATCAGATGTTGCAATCTTATTCCCACAATTCAAATCTTTAGTTGAAAAATTCTTCAACACTCCGCTTGTCTCCCTCTTTTCTGACAATGGAGGCGAATATATTGGCTTGATTCCCTATCTTCAAAAGCACGGGATTTCTCATTTTACCACTCCTCCACACACTCCGGAACAAAATGGTGTCGCCGAACGACGCCACCGACATATTGTTGAAACCGGCTTATCCTTACTTCACCATGCAAACTTGCCACTCAACTTTTGGTCTCATGCTTTTCAAATTGCTGTCTACCTCATCAATCGACTACCCACAAAAATTCTAAACTTCAAGACACCTTATGAGATGCTATACAAACTTCAACCAACGTATACAAAACTAAAACCATTTGGTTGTCTATGTTTTCCGTGGTTGCGACCCTATGCCTCATCCAAGCTCCATCCACGTTCCACCAAGTGTATTTTTCTCGGTTACTCTTCCTCCAAATCGGCCTATAAATGCTATGATCCCATCTCCCACCGCCTTTATCACTCCCGTCATGTTGAATTCATTGACCACATCTTTCCATTTACTACACAAGGAACTCCCATTTCTCTTCCTACACCCGAAATATTTATACCTACTGTCAAACAAAAACCAAAACCTCCTACCACAACTATTCCTACCCCATCCCCTACCCATGCACACGTAAATCATCCCATGCAACCAACCTCCCCTTCCCTCACTCCTCACCATAATACTACTTCACCCACTACAGAACCTTTAGAACCATCTACTCCCATCCCTTCCTCACCTGATACCACACACACATCTCCTCAACCCAATATCACACCTTCTCCCATTCACAGTCCAACAGCCACACCTGATACCAACGTTTCACCCCAGTCACCACCTCCACCTCCTCGCCCTCAACGTGAACGTAAACCCAATCCCAAATACTATAACCCTAATATTGTAAACACCACCACTCTCCACCCGCTTCCACCCACCCTTGAACCCAACACACACATTCAAGCCTCCAAAGATCCGCAATGGCGCAATGCAATGGATGCAGAATTTAATGCCCTTATTCAAAATCAAACATGGGAGCTTGTACCCGCGACCTCCCACAAACCCATTGGTTGTAAATGGGTTTTCCGGATCAAACGTAATTCCGACGGTTCCATAGCCAAATATAAAGCTCGTCTTGTGGCAAAGGGCTTCCTCCAACAACATGGGAAGGACTACTTTGATACATTTAGTCCTGTCACCAAACCCATCACCATTCGCACTATTCTCTCCATTGCACTGTCGAAAAATTGGTCGTTGCGACAGCTAGATGTAAACAATGCATTTCTTCATGGCACCCTTCATGAAGATGTCTTCATGACTCAACCACCGGGTTATATAGACTCTCAATATCCAAATCATATATGTAAGCTCAAAACATCTCTATACGGTTTAAAACAAGCCCCACGCGCTTGGTACACCGAGCTCACTCAATTCCTTCTTCGCTTTGGATTTCGCAAATCTTTAGCTGATGCTTCTCTTTTTATCTACCAACATCAAACCGTCATCTGTTACTTCATGGTCTATGTAGATGACATTGTACTTACAGGAAATGATTCCTGTTTTCTCGATCACTTCATTCAAGCTTTGAGCCAAAAATTCTCTCTCAAAGATCTTGGCATACTTCATCAGTTTCTTGGTGTTGAGGTTATTCCTACACCTACGGGTCTTTTCTTGTCACAACATCGTTATATTCAAGATATCCTCCAACAGTTTCACATGGATGGTGCAAAGGATGTCATGACACCTCTCAGTGCCACTGAACCCTTATCGCACACTGACTCATCTCCATCGGTGGATGCCACTCCATTCCGAAAACTGGTCGGGTCTCTTCAATACCTATCATTCACTAGACCGGACATTTCATATGCCATTAACAAGCTGTCTCAATTCATGCACAATCCACGCCAAACTCACTGGCAAGCTCTTAAACGAGTTCTTCGGTACCTCAAAGGCACCATCCATCATGGCCTCTTCCTAAATCGCCATTCCGATCTCACTCTCTCAGCCTTTTCCGACTCTGACTGGGGTGGTGTAAATGATGCTGGTAGGTCAACCACTGCATATGTTCTTTATCTTGGTAAAAACATCATTTCATGGAAGTCCACTCGCCAAAAATCCGTCTCCCGATCATCTACGGAAGCGGAATACAAGGCCCTAGCTAATGCTTCCGCTGAACTCATATGGACAAAGAACTTACTACATGAACTTGGTCTCACTACAAATCAACAGCCTACTTTGTTTTGCGATAACACGGGAGCAACCTACCTTTGTGCCAATCCTGTGTATCATTCCCGCATGAAGCACATTGCTCTTGACTATCACTTTGTTCGGGAACAAGTCTCAGCTGGCAAATTAAGGGTCCTCCACATCAGCTCACAAGATCAACTTGCGGACATGCTTACCAAACCGTTGTCTCGAGCACCGTTTCTTCGCAATCGATCCAAGATCGGAGTATCCGACGGATCCTCCATCTTGCGGGGGCGTATAAGGAATATCACATCATAAATCGAATCACAAAGAATATTGCATTCCTAATCCTCAGCTGCATGTATATTTAGAATGTGTATAATTGTAATAATAGTGATCCTTTCATTTAGCCATTGATTAGCTCTTTCCATTCATTGTATTGTCTATATTAGTCTTGTATTCCTCACTTTGTAATTATTGGAAAATATTAAATATACAATTCTATCATTCATCCGATGAGGTTGGTTTAAGGTTATCGACTCCGTAAATAATTCATCCACGTTCCCTTGTTTCAATTTAAATTTCAATTATTATTATTATTATATTATTGTTTAAACTTAATTCATAATTATTAATTCAAGGTCTAATTATTTAATTAATAAGCTTATTTATTTACTCACTGACAATATTATTATTTGTATTATACTTTTAATCTAATAATCTGGGTTATTATAATGGTGATGATGATATACGACTGCGCTTAGAGGTTGGTGCCTTGGTGGTGATAGTATTTTTTTTTATTAGATTTGTATGAATATATATGTAATGATTAACTAATTTCACCGGATTTAGTTAATCCAGATTGAGGCTCACCACGTTAGTGTTAATGATCTTGCCTTTTGTGACACAAAGTTCATTGTAAATTGCGGAGATGATAAGTTGATTTGGGTTTGTAATCTTACTTATTTCACTTTGCGTAGAATTTTGAAAGACATAATGTATATAATGATGAAGTTTTATACAGGTGTGGTGTGCTATAAAAGGGCCAGACAAAAAACTTTTAACAGTCATGAAGCGCCTGTATATTCTGTATGCCCATATTTCACGGAAAATAATCAGGTGTGACTAATTTATGCTAGATAGAACTAGGAGTGGTCACAACTTAATTACCGATTTTTCTAACCTTATTTTCTCGAACTAGTTTATTACTTCAACTGCAATTGATGGGAAAATCAAGGTATTGTCTTATGATACTACTGCCTCAAGAGCTGACTATGATGCACCAGGTCGTTCATCTACCATGATGGCATATAGTGCCGATGGAACAAGGTTTAAATTAAAGTTTATGCATATTTATGTGATTTGCGTAAAAATATTAATGTTGGTGACATGATATATATGCAAACAAACTTGAGGTTATTCTTATGCGGGACAAATAAAGAAAGGAGATTCTTACATTGGGGAACGGAATTAAAGTGAAGGTGGTGTGAAGCGTGCATATAATGGGCTCAGGAAGCAAGCTTGCGAGCTTGTGAAGTTTGATACTACAAATTATCGGTTCATTGTTGCTGGTGATGAGTATTTCGTTAAGTTTTGGGATATGGACAAAATTGACTTGTTGACAACTGTTGATGCTGAGTGTAGTTTACCGGTAATCATCTTTCATAGTATTTTTTCTTAACTTACGGATGAGAGTTGTTGTTACGTTATAGTATATAAATGTAGGCATTTCCTTGTGTAAGATTTGACAAAGAAGAAATGTTGACTGTTTTAACAAATGATAACGGAATTAAGATTCTAGCAAATCCAGATGGGGTTAGGCTTCTAGAAACTGTAGTACAAAATCGTTCTTCTTCTGATGCTTCTAGAGTTGCGTCTGGGTCTTTTGTGAAGGTAAAGACATTCTCAGACCACCTCTTGCTTTCATAGTTTTTTTTATTTGTGTAGGTCAAGTATGTCATCTGTAATGAATGTTCCACAATGTACAGATTTTTGGAAAGATTGTGTTTGTTGATGATACGACATCCTGTAGACTAGAAATCTCTGAACCATCACAGTGTTGCTTCTCAAGGTTTCCAGATAATACATCTTCAGCTATGCAGGTACTTGTATAACATTCTTCTTTTTTTTCAAATTTTATTTTAACGACATTGCTTGTATTATAGCTTTTCTTAGCTAGCTTTTTATCTCTAGTTTTATTTTTATGTCATTTATTTAGTCTTGACACATAAGACACCACATTAAGGCACATGTAGCCAACTATATTACATTTTCACCCTGTCTGCATTACAAAAATTTAAATGTTTGTTTTTTATGGTTATTTGCCTCTTTTAGACAACTGCTAGTGTATTACCTCAGCTATGGCAACCGGCTAGTGGTATATTGATGAAAAATGATATCAGTGATACAAACCCTAAGGATGACATTGCATGCTTTGCACTATCAAATAATGACACATTTGTTATGTCGGCATCAGGCGGAAAGATTTCATTGTTCAATATGGTAACATTTGAGGTAACAAGGTTTATTATATGTTTTCTGTAATGGTGTTTACTTATCATTTTTTACAATCTTTCAGTTATCCCCTTATTACTTTGTTCGATCATATGCAGACAATGACTACTATCATGCCACCTTCACCTGCAGCAACCTATCTTCCACAAAATAATAGTATTGTTGCCATAAGGATGGATGACTATTCTATCATAATATACAATGTCCAGGCCAACGAGGTTATTATATACTTACTAAAGTTAAATCGGGAGTATGTACATAGTCTGTTGATAATGAAGTGATGTTTATTATCAAAGGTCAAAACCAAGCTTAAGGCCATCATCAACGGATAACAGGCCTAGCCTTCTCTAATGTTCTTCAATGTCATAGCGTGCTAGTATCTTCTGATGCTGATTCTCATGTAAGCAAAAATGGAGGACTTAATTTGGTTGTCTTGTTAATAGTTCCATTATATTCCACCATGTTTTGTATTTTGATATCTGAGTTAAAATAAAAAAGGTCTACTGTGGGCATGTGCATATAATGTTCATTGAACATGAATGATGGGATTATGCATGTTAATTTGCAGTTATGTGTGTGGAGTAGTATGGATGAATGGAAGAAGTTAATCTGTAAACAATTACTAAATTTCATCAAGATCAGACACATTTGTTAGTCTTCAATGAAACTATGATAGCCATTTTTTATGCATGTAGACTAAAATGCCTGAAACAGATATGATTCTTTATGTTGTAGCTTCAACTCGTTCTAAACTATCCCAAAACAAATAGTTTTCTAACCGTTTATGTTTATCGTGTTATTATATCCAAATAGTGGGGTCCTCGAAAGGCAAGTGGTGTGATCACTCATGCTACTTACTCATGTGATAGTCGGTCAATATACGTCACTCTTGAGGATGGAAGTATCAACATTCTCAGAGCATCGACACTCAGATTGCATTGTCGGATATCTTCCCCCAAATCTGAAGATTCCCGTTACATAATTTCATTCACATGACAAGAATTCTTTTTGGTGCTAAGGGTGATAAAGCATTTTTGGGCCCACCCATGAATTTAATAACTACCTAAATTATTGAAAAAATGAATAAATACCCTTATATGATTGACCAGAAATGCTTGTCACTCTTCTCCCACAAAAAATTCAATCTTGTCTCCCGATATATATACATATAGTTTACTTCTGTCTAATATGCTATGATGTCGCAGTTCAAAGGTGTATCCCCTTGTGGTTGCTGCACATCCATCCAAAGCCAATCAGTTTGCTTTGGGACTTACAGATGGCGGGTACAGTTTTGATGGGTTCTTTTTGCTTGACAAATATTTTAGCTAACAATTTTGAGGTTACTTGCTACTTGTAGGAGTGTTTATTTTTGCTCCTCATTTCTGCTGTAATTTCTCCATCTTAGCTGTAATTCGTGGGTCGAGGAACGAGATCCCATGTGCCATTTATCTTAAGAGCATGCATCTCATCACACATGGCAGCATACCATTTTTGATGCTTGGCGGCTGACTTAAAACCACGTGGTTCTTTGGCAACATATAAGGCCTGATGAAGAACCGAAGATGAAAGATATGAAAAACATGACGGGGTTTAAAGGTACCAACTTTCGAACGTGTAATCATAGAATGCCCTGTGGAAGTGGATGTGGAAGTGGATGCTACAGGAACAATAGGTGAAGCGGCATCTGAATTTGTGGATGGTGAGGGCGGTGAAACATCTACTGATGATGACTGCTCACTTGACAAAGAATTTGGTGGAGATGAACAAAGATCACAATGTTTGTCCAAAGGTGGTGAAGCAACTGTGGTAGTAGATGTAGTAGATGGGGAATCCATACTAAATGAAGCATCATGTGGTATGTCATTACAGTAAGTGGAGATTAGCATAGGAGAAGGTGGCACATGTGACGAGGTACCCGAAAAGGGAAAAAATTACTCGTCAAATTGTGCATGACAGGTAGTGTAAATACGACCAGTTGATATGTCCAAGCAGCGATAGCCTTTGTATTGAGTACTATAGCCAATAAAGACATATGGTTTGCTGCGAGGAGCAAGCTTGTGTGAAGAGTAGTCCCGTAAGTTGGGATAAACACAGCTTCCAAAAACCCAAAAATTAGCATAATTTGGTGTAGACAAAAAGAGCAGCTCATAAGGAGATTTGTTACCTAACAATTTAGTAGGCAAACGATTTATAATATAAGGTGCAGAACTGAAAGCAGAAGTCCATAAAGATGCAGGAACTTGAGCATTAAACATCATAGCTAAGCCAGTTTCAGTAATGTGTCTATGCTTGCGTTCAGCCCGACCATTTTGCTGCGGGGTATATGGACACGATAGACGATGATGTGTACCATTTTTCATAAATAATGTGCGCACCCGATTATTTACAAACTCAGTGCCCCCATCAGATTGAAACAATTTAACCTTGCAAGAAAACTGAGTTTGCACAAGATTGAGGAATGCCGTGAGTATTTCATAAAAATTAGACTTAACCTTTAGCAAGTAAAACCATGTGAACCTGGAAAAATCATCAACAAAAATAACATAATACGATACCCATAAGTCGATACAACCGGTGATGGTCCCCACAAATCACAATGAATTAAGTCGAGAACATGTTTGGAGCGTTTATAATTAAGATCAAAAGAAATGCGTTTGCTTTTGGACAATTGGCATGAAGAACAAATACGTGGATTCGGTAAAATAGAAGTAACTGAAAAATGTCCCAACTTATTTAATAAAGAAATAGTATTAAAACAAACATGTCCTAATCGATTGTGCCATAAATCATAAGACGCTTTTAGTCTTGTAGATAAAAGCTTGGACAGAAAAGCATGATGCCCACGTTCAAGTATGTATAATCCATTCTTATGTCGTCCTTGAGCTAGATGGGCCTTTGAGAACCGGTTCTAAATAATAAACATAGCATCAGAAAAAGTAACATCAACTGGATTGTCTTTGGTTAGCTTGCTAACAGAAAGCAGATTCTTAGTTAGATGGGGTACCACAAGAACATCTTGTAAAGCAATATTTGGTGATAAAGATGAAGTACCAATATGAGATATTTTGGAAGTATTACCATTACCAAATAAGACAGAATCATTACCAGAATAAGTAGACACCGAATCCATGGTGGAAAGTGACGGTGTCATGTGGTCAGATGCACCTGTATCAACACACCAATCAGGAGAGTAGTCATTCACATGGCATTGAGCTTGAAAAGCTTGTGCAAGGTTGGTATCAATCGTAGGAGATTGACGAGCAAACGTGTGTAAATCAGGACATTGAGAGGCATAATGTCCTTCTTTACGACACAATTGACAGTGAGGTAACCGTCGTTGTGATGATCGACTACGTCCTCGAGAAGAACCACCACGTTGTGAGGAACGACCATGTCCACGTACAGATCCAGAGGTGGGAGTTGTATGAAAAGCAACTTGAGGTCTGGAGGAGTTACTGTTCATAGAGCTAAGAAAGAGTTCATGACTCTCTGCTTGAGAAAGTAAATCACGAAACTTAGGACGAGGAAATATCAAACGTTGAGTGGTAGAGAAAGTTTCAAACGTTGATCCGAGACCACATAGAAACCAGTGAATCTTGTCAGATTCATCAAGCGGATGTCCAATAGCATTTAATTTGGTCGCAAATGGCTTTGAATTTGCAACTATACTCAGCGACAGTAGAGGTGCCTTTTTGAAGATGACGAAGAGAGTCACGCAGTGTGTGCATTCTTTCAACAGAATCGTGGCTATAGGCATCGGCAAGAGCAGACCACACAGCTTTAGAAGTGGTATGGCCACGTGTCTCAGCCATGGCTTCTTCTTCTTCTGATAACGAGGCTTGAATTAATAAGAGTGCACATTGATCACCAGCAATCCATTTGGTGCAAGCAGGGTTGGGTGAGGTAACATTAGCGTTAACGATGGTGGGATCTGGAGCAGCAATAGAGCCGTCCATATACCCAGTGAGCTTTTGATAGGCAAGAAGAGGGAGGAGTTGATTTTTCCAGAGTAGGTAATTGGATGATGTAAGTTTGATAGTGATCATATGTAAGATTGTAGCGAGAGGGAGTGGAGAATCATTGGATTCAGTAGTACCCATGGCAAATTTGGAAGAGTGAAGAAGGCGGCCAGGATGTGTTAGGCTGATACCATATTAGGGTTATAGAATAATCACCATGATTTGGTGAGATGTATATTCATGCTTATATAATACAAATGATTACATGATAACTACAGATCCAATATTACAGGAGATATATATGATGCATCCTAACTAACTTAAGGATTTGACTATCCTTAAGATAACGTGCTATTATAGCCCGTCTTTGGCTCCAGTCCAACTTGATTAAATCCCTCTTTGAAAATGATAAAAAGCACAGAGATTAGTATCAAAGATACTATTAGGAAAACGAATAGGCGTACTCCAAATAATCAAACCAGAAAGAACAAAAAATCCATTGAAAATTCTGAGCGGTACTCAAAAGTTATTTCATTCTCATCTTTAGTATTTCAAGCACCATGATTACTTGGGATTCTTTGAAATAACTTTTAGGAGTTTAGTAGTTTACCGTGATGCATATTGTCTCTTTAGCAACTGATTGCTAAATCAATCATCTTTCAGTTAAACAGGATTAATCGACGTCTCTTTACTTAGAAGCGGACAGTTTCAATCTTTTAATTAGTAATTCTGTCATTGAAAGAAAGACAGAACAAGAAACATAAAACTAAATGTAACAAACTAAGTTTTAAAAAGCTGTTACATTGTATATAGAGTATGTATCTAAAGAACTGATTGGTAATAACAGTTAGGAACTTGTTTCTTTTCATTTTAATATTCGGATTTGTTTAGTGCATAAAACAATTGGTAACTTGATAAGTGTTTCTTGACCGTCAAAACATTTGAATAGGTAGCATTTTTCGTATGAAAGATCAATTAGGATCAGTTAGAAAAAAGTTTAGGATTCTACGGAATATGTCATTATTTCATTACTATTTAAACGATTATAATGCGTAAATTCTTTCAATAATAAACATTCTTTTAAAAACAAAGGGTACATTAATAACCAAACGACAGAAGCAATGTTTTCTTTTGTAGATGTTCCACTAAACTTTTTTCTAAATTATATTATTTTCTCAAATTACACATAAATAAATTTTGCCAATACTACCGTGAAATAATACATAGGGCCAATTTTTTTTGTAAACGTATCGAATTTATCTCGAAATTCTTTTGTATTTAACAATCTTCTAAATGTATTATTGTATGTGTAAAAGTTACTAATCGCTCATAATTTACGTAGTCATAAACCGGAAGTAGAGGTAACCGCGGTTACCTTTTACTTACGTGATTAAGGGTTGTTGAGTTGTCGTTGCCACGTCATAACTAACTCAACAAAAAGTTAGATATAATTTTTTCCATTACATTATGTCATTATCTTCTTCAACTTCATCATCTTCAACCATTTTCTTCGGCGACTTTCTCATCGATTCCATTTTTTCCGATAACACCACAACTACTACCATAAAAAAACAACCTTATTACCTCTATTTCACAATCATTCCTGGTGTTACCACCATCTCTAACTTCATTCACAATTTTCGGTGTCACCATTTTTTCCGACCACACTATGTTTTTGGTAACACCACAACAACCACTACCTTAACCAACATCCATATTTTCTCTACTTCACAAACATCTCCGGTTTCACCACCATCTCTAACTTCATCTACATTTTCCGTCGACACCACCACAACCACTACCTTAACCAACATCACTATTATCTCTACTTCACAACCATTACCGGCGTCACCATCTCTAACTTCATCCACATTTTCTAGTGACAACATATTTTCTAGTATCACCACCATAACTACTACCTTAACCATAATCCTTATTATCTCTACTTCACAACCATCTCCGACATCATCACCATTTACAACTCCAATCATATTTTTAGGTAACACCATTTTTTCCGACGACAACATATTTTCTGGCAACGCCAACATAACCACCACCAAGACACGTACAATCGATGGTCACAATCACAAACACGTGGCCAATTCTTCAAAATTCCCATGCTAGGAGAAGAAGAATGTATGATTTTGCTTGAATAGATGAAATGTGACAAAAACATTTTTTATATAAAGTTTGATACATTTAGAATAGTTCGTTACATTTACGTAGTTTTGCGTGGCACCCAGTTGGCGTACGACGTGGACAAAGTGGATTAATCAGTGCCACATAAATATAATTTTGATTTTAAATTAATGACTGCATAAGTAAGTAACCTCGATGCATACCATAAAACTTCTAAAAAATAATGCTTACAAAAGAATTTTCATGACAAATGGTATAAAAACAGAGATTATTAATACCATTAACATTCACATGAATAATTAATTAACTTGAAATTTTGAAAATTTAATTACAATAATGAACTCCAACAAACGAAATCAAGTAATTTGATAATTCATGACAAATGGATGAAACGCCTTACGCCATGTAACGGCATAGGGTTGGATGTAATGCCTTAGGGTTGGATGAAACGCCTTAGGGTTGGATGTAACGCTTTAAGATTGGATGTATCGGGTTGGATGTAACGCCTTACGCCTTAGGGTTTCTCTTTATCATTCTAATGTTCAAATAGGGTTGACGCCTTAACCCGTAGTGTTAACGCCTTAGGATTTCTCTCGATCGTTTGAATGTTAGAAGATGGTTGATGCATTCCCTAGTGTAAACGCCTTAGGGTTCGATGAACAACTATGGTTGACAAACCGCTAAAGGGTTCACGAACTTGAATTAAATTTTAAGGTCGACTTCATTGGGATGACATTGCAATCACTCAATTCAATCACGATAACATGGTTGACTTTATTGGTGATTTAAATGAAAAACTTAATAAAAACATAATTTGTGTTTATTTTAAATTAATAAACACAAATTATGTTTTTGATTTAAATCTATAATTTTGTATTAACTATAAATTTATTATAATAATATTAATTAAATGTCGTTCTAAAAACCTTTAGTGATGACATGTGTCGCTGCTAAAATTGAGGTGGGAAAACTTTTAAGTTTTAAAGCCAAAAAAATTTTTTTTAACTAAATTTAATTTTAGCAACGACATATGTCGTCGCTAAAGTTTAGGCAGAAAGTTATTTTTTGAGACAAGAGCAGATGAAAAAAGGATTTGAAATCAAAAGAAAATTAAAACCCGTTTAGCGATGACATATAGCGACGAAGGAAGAAGAAAGTCAAAGGAAAAAGTAGAAAGTTTTGTCGTTTTGTGACCCTATATCGTCGCTATTTCCTTTTTTTTCTTGTCGTGCGGGCATATCACCCCAAAAGCAGATGAAAACTGTGAACGAGTAAGAGCAAAAGGAGGTTACCAGTTTCTCCCATCATCAGATGCTTTTTAATATTATGCTCGAGTTCCTTGAAAGAGTAATTTATATCTCGACTATTTGAAGTGAATATGTTCAACTCTGGTAGTGGTATTCTAAATTTCTTCTAGATCGTGGAACTATTAAAGCTAATGAAAACACCCATAAAGGAGGAAGTATCAACATACATAGCATTATGGCTCTTGAATTAACCACTAGAGTGACAGTTTGGATCCATAGATTTATATTAATAGTGATTATGAGGAAATTCAAGGCTATCATGTTGACTAGAAGTTCTTTGTAATTCATAAGCCCTGAAGAAGGGAGAAAGTTGGCTAACATAGTGAAACGCAGAAGAAAACAGAAAACGATGTAACGAAAATAATTATGAAATGGGTGAGTAAATCCAAATGGACCAAGTGCCTTTTGATGTTTGTTATACAATTGTAAATTCAAAAAAAAAAATCTTGACCACTTATAATCGGAATCTCCAGTCGATGAATGGGATTTGCTACTGTACCGGACTATTAAAAAAGAACAAAAACTAATAGAAGAAAAGTGTGAACACATAACCCCGGAGGCCATCACAAATTGGAGGTTACTAGTTTCTTCCATCATCCAATACTTTTTAAACACATCGTGGGAGTTCCTTGGAGGAGAACTTTATCTCATGCTTATCTAAAGACAATTTATAGAACTCCTTATACTGTTGTTCTAAATTCTTCTAGATTCTGGAACTGTCAAAGGTTACCGAAAAAAACCATAGAATAGAAAATATAAGTATAATCTTGACCATCATATTCAATGGAAGCACCCTAGTACTAGAATGGATCCATACGTTTACAGTAATGGTAACTATGATGATACCAAAAGCTATGATGTTCGCGAGTAGTTCATTGTCATCCAAAAGGCCTAAAGAAGGCAGAAAGTTGGCTAACATAGCGACCAACAAAAAAATGCTTACATACTTTGCGTCCAGATCACTAGACATTATAGTAGTAAGATCGACTGGTAACTTCATTGCTATTGCGATCAGTGTGATAGAAGCAGCATTCATTGTGAATAATCTACATGGAAACCTGCCAATGGTGCGTAGCTCAGTTGGTAATGAGTGGGGGCATCTTTGCCACCAAATAAGCAGAAGGTCAGGGGTTCGAGCCCTGACACCCCCATAGCCACAACCGCTAAGTGAGTCATGTATGCTCCCCACATTATGGATAGGCCGCCAATTGTGGGCCGGTTGGAGTTGCCGGTTATCAACTTTTTTTTGCCACCAAATCTACATGGAAACCGAAGGTTTTTTTTCGGCGACGATATCCTTAAAAACCATCAATTTCTATTGTAAGAGTGGAAAGTAGTGATGCTACACCAACATACAAACCAATCCATGGTATCGCGTCCTCTGGAGATTCCCATGCCATCTTTCTAGAGGATGGATTAATAAAAATTTAAATAAATTAATTTAGTAAAACAAGTGATAACTGATACTTAACTTGTATTCACATAAATTTATTAACAATAAATTCAGGAAGGAGAGTTTAATATTTAATTAAACTTGTTCTTATTATGATTTTCACCTAGCCTTATTAAGACAGGCCCTGCAGGCCAACAATTAAGGTTTTTTAGGTCGCTAACACCATATTAACCAATAATTAACCTAAAACTTGACCTACTGTAAACGCCTGCATGGAATTATTAGAAAATTTACGGTATTAGTTACAAGATTACATGCCCTTTGCTCAATCTCCAAGCGTCCTTTCAAGAAGAGAGTTCCAAATTCTATTTTCTGGACGTGGACATAGATTTTTTGTGGAATTTGATAGGATCAAATAATTGATTATCATGACTCCAGTTTCCCATTAAGTTGAATTATTGATTCTATCTCTTAGCTTTTAATCACGTTGTACACAAATTTAATCTTAAAGTATGACCACAGAATGATTAAACTTAATAAACGATTAACCATATAATGTTGCACATTGAATAGGAGTAATTGGAAACCTATAACATATGTATAATATCCTAAAGTATAATTAATCATTCCTTGAGTAACACCAGCAACAGTAAATGTTTCAAGTATCACAATGGAAAATCAAGTTAAAACAGAGCAAGGGTATGATTTTCGCCATTTTATTTTGCTAATTTAGGAAGTAAATTTATAGCATTTGTAGTGCATAACTTTTTATAATTTTAATGAAGTCTATAGTACTTGTATGTGGTTGGTAGTTTGATTTTAAGTTATCATATTAATTATTATATAAATTACTAAAAACGTGATTAATAAAAATTATACGGAGTGTGTCTAAGTTATTAATTATTGTTATAATTATGGGCCGAAAAAAGTTTATTCCACAGGTTCATGTATACAATGCTTAATCAGAGTATTTCCATTTCCAGATTTCCTTACTTTGTACTAAGAACAGAGCTACAAAAATTCTCGGGCGGGTTTATAAAGAAAGATAATAGTACATATATAAAATATACACGGGTTCAAACTAAAGTTTATACTAATTTTTCATTCAATCTACACTAACTAGTACACTGAAATTACAAAATATTTTTGGGTTCAATTGACCCCACTACAGACACATTGGCTCTGTACCGTCCCTGTTTGTAACCACAATAATGATATTAGAAATGTGGAATAACAGGTTGGTTATTCGATCGACTCTGTTTACATGATAGTTACTATGACCGATTCTTTAGAACTAGTAATGTCACTTTCGCTCTGTATTTGATTTTTGGATAGTGCACGCCACTTGTCTACGTACGCCATAGAATCCATATCTATGTTCGGGAGTTGGTGGGCTTGAAGAATATTTAGGATCTTTTTGGATTTACCAAGAATCTCAGCTGCAGTCCGAATGCTGTCCTGCCTTTTCTCTATTGCGTCATGATGGCACTTCATTGTTATAACACGTGGTAAATTGGTAAAGCAAGAGAGGAATATATCTGCCATTAGTGATGTTACTCGCTTGAAGACTTCCTCATCGGTTGGCCAATTTTGTTGCCCGTTGTAGTGAAGTAGTAAGGTTTGGCTGATTCTGTACATGGAATTTGCAGCAACGAACTTAATGAATGAGTGATCTAGACTTGCATTTTTGTCATCCTTGAACTGATTTACAATTTTTTCTGCTTCATCACCTAACCATTGAAGAATCTCTTTTGATGTTTTTCCTTTACGAGCCTTCTTCTGAAGATCAATTTCAAGCCACGTTCGGTATACTTCAAGTTCTGTGCCTACACATCGAGATGCTTTTCTTGAATTTACCAATTCTTCACCTGCGTTGAGATTTTCTTCAACATGTCTTACAAAATAGATGCCTTCAGACATGCTAAAAAGTAACCCCTTGACACGGTCATTTGCTATGCTGGGAAGTGCAATAGCAATAGCTGTTAATGTCACCGCAACTAGGCTCCAAGAATTTTGAAATTCATCTGGAATCAAAGGTGCGAGTCGTTCATCGTCAAACTCTACTACCCCAATGAATCCTTTAGAGATATGTAGAAGTTTAATCAGATTTCTTGGGCTTTTCTTTTCGTAACCTTGAAGAAGTCGAGTTATAGAGTTGAGCGTGTTCCTTAACATTCTCTTTGAAAGATTTGCATCATCTTCAACTTGTAAAACATATATCTCATATTTCTCCATCTCTGCTCTCACATTCATTTTGGAGACACTTGGTTTAAATCTAAGCCTTTTCAACAATGACTTGCAGATATACCAACAACAGGAGAATATGATAATCAACAAAATTTTTGGAAGGAGACATATAATTTTACACATAACAACTACTGTTACTTGTAGTGCTATACAAAAATTTAAACTAATGTTTCTGAAAAAGTGGACAACTATCTTGCAGTGACGGCCTGGGATATGTGAACTAACATGGCTACGTTTCCACAGCTGAAGCCTTTGGATCCAATGTTTCTTTACTCTAAAGACGTTTAGACAACTCTTGCTCGATTTCATTGAGATGTAAAAATGAGTGATGCTTGTGAAACATCTTAAAATTGGGGCTATACTACCTACTACAACTCCAACTAACTGCACAATCAGAATTAATTTTACTGACCACTTATAATCTGATTGTTCATATCCAAAGTATGATATGTCACCAACAATAATCTTATCTATCAACAAAAGTATTGAATACACAACAAGGATTGAGCATACAACCCCAAAAGCAGAAGAAACCTGTGAACAAGCAAGAGCAAATTGAGGGTTACCGGTTTGTGCCATCACCCAATACTTTTTAATATTATCCACAAATTCCTTATAAGAGAAATGTATCTCTTTATCATTTGAAGCCGAAATGTGCAACTTCTTGTATTGGTGTTTTAAATTTCTTCTAGAGGCTGGAACTATTAAAGCTACTGAAATCACCCATAAAGGAGGAAATATCAACATGAAAAGTATTCCTGGGCTAGCTTTAACCACATGAGTAACAGTTTGGATTAATAGGTTTACATTAATAGTGATTATGAGGATACCCAAGGCTACCATGTTGACAAGAAATTCTTTCTCATTTATTAGTCCTAAAGAAGGGAGAAAGTTGGCTAACATGGCGAACAAGAAAAAAAGGCTGACAACTTTAGCATTGTGAAGATTATCGTAACCTTTGGACTTGTCGGAATTTAGATCAACTGGTAGTTTCATTGCTATTGCGATTAACGTGAGGGAAGCAGTGTTAAGAGTGAAATATTTGTTTGGAAACCAAAGTTTCCATCGCCAAAAACCATGGAGGGCATCTGCTGCCATTGCAAGAATGCATATTAGAGATGCAACAGCAACATACAATCCCACCCATGGAAGGGCATCCTCTGGAGACTCCAAAGGCTTCATTCCAAAAAAGGAAGTCATGTATATGAAAATTTAACTTAGTTTAGAACAGAATAAGTCGATGCTTGATAGTTGTATTGCATATATGTATACAATATATACAGAAATCTAAGAATTAGAGAAAGTAAAATATAAATGCTTGCAATTTCAAGTGCCAACTTTGGTGGGGAATAATTCTCGAAGTAGCCAATGCATCCGTTTACTTTGAATCAGTCATTCACTAAACTATAAAATATGGTTTTAGTTAACTACACATCAATTGTTTGTCCAACAAAACTTACTAGGTCATAAGAAGGAAGAAAGACAGGAACTTCTAAACAAATATTTTTCATTGACTGACACCCATCTGTACTTATTAATCTAGATTTTTACATTGACTTACAATTTATATATACGTTTTTTCTGAAATATTCGTACTTTTCATACTAACTAAATAAAATTAATTAATATTTACCGGCGTATCGATCAGCGATGTCCAGGATCAAGCATACACTATAACACTACTATGAGCACCTTCAGCTGTTTATGGATTATTTCAATTCTGATTTTTTTAACAAAATCTCCTTGTTTTCTATTATTTAATTATTGTTATGTATAATCTCATATCCTACATCGGTCACGTACAGAAATCAAAGTATATATTTGAGCTCATGAGCTACTCCTTTTTATAACCAGTAGACTTTATATTAGTATGAGAGTTACAATTTGTTTAGTAGTCTGATTTTGATGTAAACAGAATTCTCGATAACTCTCGGCCAATTTTAATAGCACGTGATCGTAGGTTGAGGGGAGTGTCAGAATCTCGAATGTGATAGTGGGTTGACTAAAAATAACCAGGGATTAATTAATTTGGCCAAAATCAATAGCACGTGATAATGGGTTGAGGGGAGTGTCAGCTAAGCAAGTGACTCACTCATATTCAAAAGCCAATAAGGCGGTGGGTCAATGCCAAATGTTATTCTATCATTGGCTAAGTGGACGTGCTCTGTTTTTATGTTAAATAAACCTCTCCAAGAAAATTAACATCTAATGGTTTCTCTATTTATGGAAATTTTATTTTTAATTTAGCTAAGTTTAGTTTTGTCTTTTTCTTGAACGTCAGAACACGTGTCTTGCTGCCGTCACGTGATTTGTGGTGAGATGCACGTGCCTAGCTCACGTGGAAGTTGGTGAAGAGAGTTGAAGGTTGAGCTCATTTGTGTTATATGTTCAATGGAATATTCATCTTTATACATATGCAAAAAATAGCGATTAAGTTTAATTAAAGACTTTTAACACTTCTATTTTCTGATTATAAGATCATCTGTGGAGGACACCCATAAGCCTTGTCCATAGCAGATGTGGCATTAATTCACATGGATTTAGCAGATGTGGCATTAGTTCACATGAACCTTGCACTACTTCTTCAAGCCCATAAGATAAAGTTTATACAAGGAGCTTGAAGTCCATATACATGGACTCAACAGAAAGAAACATGTTGGCTCCACCACCAATCAAAATCCCTTTTTTAATTAAAGATAATGTACTCTGAAAAATTAAGTTGGACATGCATATAAACTTTATTAGAATGATAATGGCCCAGCCCAGTTAATTTTTCATTCCCTTTTATATCTTATATTCCTCCATCTCTGCTCTCATATTGATTTCAGAGGGAATCTAAACCTTTTCAATAATGACTTGAAGATATACCAACAAACAGAAAACAATATCAACAAAGATCTTGGAACGAGACATATAATTTTACAGATAACAACAATCATTACTTGAAGTGCTATACAAAAATTCAAAGTAAAGTTTCTGAAAAAGAGGACAACTATTTTGCTATGACGGCCTGGCATATGTGAACTAACATGGCTGCGTTTCCACAACCTGAGCGTTTGGATCCAATGTTTCTCGACTCTGATTAGATGATTCTTGCTCCATTTCTTTGAGATGTGGAAATAACCGATAATTGTAAAACATCTTAAAATTGGGGCTATACTACCTACTACAACTCCAACTAACTTCAAAATCATAATTAATTTTACTAACCACTTATAATCTGATTTTTCGAATTTAAAGTGTAGGTAACCCACTATATCTTCCAAAAATATTATTGCAGACAAAACAAGGATAGAGCATACAACCCCAAAAGCAGAAGAAACCTCTGAACTAGCAAGAGAAAATTGAGGGTTACCAGTTTATGCTTTTATCCAATACTTTTTCACATTATGCTCTGAGTTCCTTCAAGGAGAAATTTATATCTTGACTATTTGAAGCAAATATGTGCAACTCCTTGTATTGGTGTTCTAAATTTCTTCTAGATGCTGGAACTATTAAAGCTACTGAAAACACCCATAAATGAGGAAATATCAACCTAAAAAGTATTCCGGGACTTAGCTAGAGTTAACAACTTGAGTAATAGTTTGTATCCATAGGTTTACATTAATTGTGATTATGAGGATACCCAATGCTACCATGTTCACTAGAAGTTCTTTATCATTCATAAGTCCTAAAGAAGGGAGGAAGTTGGCTAACATAGTGAACAAGAAAAAAAATGCTGACAAGCTTCGCAGCTTGAAGAAAATCATAACCATTGTTAGACTTATCAGGATTTAGATCCACGGGTAGCTTCATTGCTATTGCGATTAACATGAGGGAAACAGCATTGAGAGTGAAATATTTGTTTGGAAAACGATGTTTCCATCTCCAATGAAGATATGACTTTATTTAAGAAAGAAATTAATATATATGTAAATGAAGATATGACTTAGTTTAGTAAAATGTGAACTAGTTGATGCTTGATATGTGTATATATTTATATCCAAGAATCTTCCAAGGATTAACAAAAAAGAAAATTCAAATATAATTGCTTGCATGTTTCAGGAAGAAGTGATCAAGACTTTATTTCCTCCTTTCCTTTTCGAGGGCAAACTTTGTTATTATGAGTGCATCAGTGCCATAAAAGTGAAGGATTAGTGATATACATTAATTACTTTTGAATGTATTTTTGCCACTTTGAATTATATTTGTGTCCGTTCATACAGGTAGAAGTTATCGCGTTCACAGAATCAAAATGAGAAGAATTGTGTAAGACAAATGAGGATAAGTGGCAAGCTAAATGGGACAAATTTTCTTAGTTTATTAAAACTGAAAGAGAGTACACGATAATGAAATGCAACAGCAATCTGCTTCTTATTCCTAAACTGCAATGCTTTAAATACTTAAAAATGATCCAAACTTACTCCTAAAGAAAAGGCAGCACTCGCCCATTTATTTCCCCAAAAGTTTTGGGCCAAAACTCGGTCAACTTATGACCAAGTAAAATACCGACCCGTGACCTGTAACCAATACCCAATTAACCCAACAATACATTCATATCCAGCTTCCGCTACTTTCTATAATATATTGATATAATAATATACAAGCTATAACTTTTAGCTATAATTAAGATTTGCATCTTTCAATTTTCAGTTCTAAGATCCAGCTAGTTTTACTAAGCATATGTCATACTGTTTCTTGGTGGAATAATTCTGCAAGGAGTCAAGCATTCGTTTACCTTGAATCAGTCATTCACTGAACTATAAATTGATTTTTCTCACTGGAGTAGATACCTTTTTTTTAGCAAAGACCTATTTGACAAATTAAATTGATTTATTGCTCTGAGACATCCCTTTTTGACAAATATGTGTAATTGCATGTTTTGACAAATTAACTTTTGAAAAGCTTTGGACTAGAAGGGTTTTTCTTCTTTTTGAAAAAAAAAAAAAAAAAACAAACAAACTTAGTGAAATGATAGATAGTACAAGAAAACTATCAAATGATTTAAGTCTTTTAAATATGGGTAATCACCGTGCTAAAGGCTTTAACAACCATGTAGGACTTTTCTGATATTTGTCTAATAGCTGATAAAACTGAATTGGTTGAGGAAAAGGAAAGCCCAGATCACATCCGCCCATCTAATAGATTTCTATGCTGAAATGGTAGCTATTAAAGTGTAAACTGCTCTTTTGTTTTCGCCGCGAGTATAGCATGATGAGTCCAAGTTACGGCATCTCTGGATGGAAGGGGAATACATATCCATACAAGAATCGAGTAGGCGGGTCGAGGTCTTACAAGATACCCACTGCTCGAAGTGTTTGTATATTTTTTTTACTACATGTTCCAAGTAATAGGTACCTAAAAATAGAATGGAATATCAAAAAGTGGTGCCCATAGTTTCCAAATGAAGCATTAACTACATAGATACAAATAGCTTTATTTATTTTTGTTTTTCTATTTCGTGCCTATATCAATTTCACATGAATAACTTGACACAAAAATCCTGCCAAAAAAATACTAGGGCTCTAAATTCACAATTGTACTTTTAATTTCATCTAAAAATAAGTTGAAGTAGGGTTTAATTGAAGCACATCATGAATCAAAATCATCAATTTTTAACACCTCAGCTTCCTTCAACTACTGTTGCTGATGATTATCAATATGTATGTATCTATATCTATAGTTTATTATCTTCTAACTGTTACGTATTGTTTTTTAATTTTGACTATTAGTGATTTTTGGGATACATTGTGATTCATAATAAGAAAAACAAAGTGCTTATCTAGGACTACTCGGTTTATGGGGCTGTGAATATGTGTTTATATTAGTAATTTAAGGGTTATATGTATGTATAGGTTATGATTTGGTTGTATACTACATACTTGTTAACCCGGTCCCAGGTACCACGATTATATATTCATGAACACAAGTTAAAGAAAAGTTTTCACCTTGAATCTTGTAGTGTTCCTTGAGCTAATTATTTCTAAGATTTTTTTTGGATTAAACTTAGGATTACGTTTATTTGCTGGTTTCATAGCCGGTCATAGTTTAGTACTGTGCATATTATAAGTTGATCACACAATCATAAATTCGAGCTTTTAGAGTTAAGCTCAAGCTTGTATTGTAAAATCTCATTGAAATATCTAGCCGAACTCGAGCTTATTGTTATGGTCCCACATCGGCCAAATGTAAGTTTGGTTGGTGGTTACAACTCTAGGTGTCCCCTCCTCCTACAAGATAGCTTTTGGGAGTGAGTTATACACTTGGGCTTATGATTTGATATGGGTCTAGTATGGGATATGTTTGTATCAATTGGTACCAGAACACCATTCTGTGACCAATGCCACCAAGAAGGTAGAAAATATAGAGCAGAAGCTTGAAAGCGAGATGGGAGATATGCGTACCATTATGGATGAGCTATTCACTAGTGTAAACTTGCAAATGCAATAAATGAACTTACAGTTTACGGCTATGGAAGAATTTTTCCAGAAAATAGCTTACCAACAAAACGAACAGGAACAAACAGCGGTAAAAAGAAAAAGACCCCAAGCTCGAGTCTTCTGTAGATAACAAGGGGCTTGGGGTGGTCTCTGACAACAACAGTGATGGCAGGCAAAGGGATCACATTGCAAGTGGAAGAATTGGGTAGAACAGATGAAGAGAGCTCTGATGGTGAGTATGACTACGATCGGTGTGGGCCAAAAAGATACTAAAGAAAAGAGCCCCAAATCAACCGCCAAATAAGGGTGATTTAAGGCAGCAGAATCGAGGCGATGGCAGGCGATCAGTGAATGACTGGGCAGAGGAGCAACATATCAATGATCTTAGATGGGGCTATGACAACCCTAATCATGACAGATTAATGAGGGATCGATCCTTCAGTGGGCACGAAGTTGGTGCTTATGGGCTTGGTCTAATAGATCAACAAGAAAGGGGTATGGGTCCAAGAAACAGGCCCCCGATTGTGCCTATAGGAGCTATGGAACAACAAAATAACTACAGGCAGCTGAGAAACTTCGAGTACGGTCCACCCGCAAGGGGACGATACCGATATGGGGATCCACGAACACATGAGAATGATGATTATTGTTATCGCAACAGAATAGACGGTAATGAATACTATTGGGAAGATTGAGGGCGAGAAGGTGGTGGCCTAAATCCATTAGGAGGAAGGCAAGTGGTTCGAAAGTTAGAAATGACTGTTTACGAGGGTAACGACGTACTAGGCTGGTTGAATCGGGTGGAATGGTACTTCAGGGTTTTTCATCTGTCAAGTTCAATGGATGTAGGTTGTTAATGTAGGGATTACTTCGAAGAGGGCAAGATCAAAGGTAAGCAAGGATTTGATAAAATTGATTGACTTTGTTTAGTGGAAGTAGAAGATATGAAGATGGATGATAAACTCGATGACGGGTTCGATAATAAATATTTAAAAGGTATAGTTAAATTCCATTTATGCTCTTAATTTCTGGTTATTGTATGTAAAGGAAAAAGTTTTTTGTTACAAATATGTTTGGTGCCAATAATTGTTTTTACTGCTTTTAATGAAGATATCACTCATATTTAACAGCTTAAAGCTGCTTATACACAGTATAGATTGAAGAGGAATGTGTTAAAAAATAATAAGCCCAATACATGTAGTCTACGCCCATATGTGTAGTCTAATTTACCCGCCCAGTATGTTTCATATTGTTTCACCGAACCGGTAGTATAAACTGTCATATGACAGTTATCTAGTATTGTATATATATGTATTAAACTTCTCTATGTAAATATAAGAATATATGTATTACTATAATTCGTTTACTTTCTGTCTTTATCAAACTCAACAAACTGGTATCAGAGCAAGGGATCATGACAACAAATTCAAACGGATTGCAACCTCAATTACCAAAGTTCAATGGTAGGAATTATTATCATTGGAGCATCCAGATGAAAGTGCTATACGAATCCCAGGATCTTTGGAGTATTGTAGAGAAGGGAATCGACGAACCGATTGATCTGAATGTCTTAACGGCACAACAAACTACCGAATTAAGAGAATCCAAGAAAAAGGATAGAAAAGCCTTATTCTTCATTTATCAATCGGTAGATGACGTGATCTTCGAAAGGATTTCCTCATCAAATTCAGCCAAAGAGGCATGGGATCTATTGCACAAAACATATCGTGGAGAAGACAGAGTTAAAGTTGTGCGTCTACAAAGTTTGAGATGTGAATTTGATAATCTTCGCATGAAGGATTCCGAAAATATAGAGGAATATTACAATCGGGTAATTCTAATCTTGGATCAGTTAAGATTAAATGGGGAAACCATTGACGACAAAAGAGTTCTAGAGAAGATTCTTAGAAGCCTAACTAGAAAATTCGAATACGTAGTTGTTGCGATTGAGGAGTCAAAAGACTTATCCACGTTTTCTTTAGAAAATCTTCTTGGGACGTTACAATCCCACGAACTGCGAATCAGTCAATTCGACACCCCCTCATCAACAGAAAATGCTTTTAAACTTCAAGCAACTAATCAATGGAATCCTAGTGAAAAAGAAAGCAGTTCGTCAAAACAGACGAACAATAATGGTGAAAACATATCCAAGGGTAAGGGACGAGGGAAATCATCTTCTCAAGTACAGTGTTATTATTGTCAGAAGTTTGGTCATACGTTCAGAATTTGTAGAAAGAGGATCACTGATGAAAATAGAAATTCAAGTCTTATGCATCAAGAAGAAAGTCAACCGGATGAAACTATGTTTATGATGTTTACGGCCCAGAATAAAGTACAGGAAGATATATGGTTCATAGACAGCGGATGTAGCAATCATATGACGGGGAATAGGAACTTGTTTACCAAATTAGACGAATCAGTAAGAAGAGATGTTCGGACAGGAGATGACAAAGTTTTAAGCGTTCAAGGGAATGGGGAGATCTTAGTAAAAACAAAGATCGGAGATAAACGAATACAGGGAGTATATTTTGTTCCTGGACTCAAACACAATCTATTGAGTGTGGGGCAATTGATACTCAAAGGATATGACATGCACTTCAAGGACGATTCTTGTGAAATTAGAGATGCAAACAACAAGTTTATGGGAAAGTTACTTATGACTTCAAATAAGATGTTCCCATTACATTTTCTTGATGACAATCTATTCTCTTTTAAAACCACGAATGATGAAACCTCTCTTCTATGGCATCAACGATACGGTCATTTGAATTATGGCTCTCTAATTTACATGCATAAACATAGCCTTGTTCGAGGATTGCCTAATGTAGATAAAAGTGAAAAAATATGTGAAGGATGTGTCATGGATAAACATTCAAGGGAGGCATTCCCTAAAGAAAAAATCTGGAAAGCATCCACACCTTTAGAACTCATCCATTCGGATGTTTGTGGGCCGATGAGAACACCCTCTATAGGAGGAAGCAAATACATGCTCATCTTCATAGATGATTTTAGCAGAAAGATTTGGGCACATTTCCTTAAACAAAAGTCTGAAGTTTTTGAATCATTCAAGACATTTAAGGCTTTTGTTGAAAATCAAAGTGGTCATTCTATCAAAGCCTTAAGATCAGATTGTGAAGGGGAATATACCTCACATATATTTCAAGAATTTTTGAAGGAAAATGGTATTCATCATCAATATACAACGCGATATACCCCCCAACAAAACGGGGTAGCCGAAAGAAAAAATAGAACAATTATGGAAATGGCGAGAAGTATGCTTAAAAGTAAACATCTAGCGGATTTTTTCTGGGCAGAAGCCATAGCTTGTGCAGTGTATTTATTGAACCGGGCATCCACGAGAAGCCTTGTCGGGAAAACACCTCAAGAAGCATGGTCTGGATTTAAACCAGGGATATCCCACTTAAAGGTGTTTGGGTGTGTGGCATACTCGCATGTTCCCGATCAAAGGAGGGGAAAATTGGATGACAAGTCTGAGAAGGTAATCTTTATCGGATATAGTGAGCATTCAAAAGCTTACAAATTGTATAATCCAATCACCAAAAGAGTGGTTATCAGTAGAGACGTGATCTTTGATGAGACTAAGACCTGGAACGAACCCTTGGGAGAGATCACAGAAGATAATCTGCGAATAAATGATGAAGAGATTGAGCCTCAACAAAATGAAAATCAAGATCAAAACCCACCATCTGTTCAAAACCAAAATCATCATACCCCAACGAACGAACAATCCATGTCTTCTATGTCATCACCATCCACTGATCCTCCTCTAAGGAAGACAAGAAGCTTGAGGGATCTGTATGAAACCACTCAAGAAATAAACTTTGATGAGTATGTTGATTTTGTGCTATTTGCAGATGCCGACCCGATCACTTTTGATGAAGCCTTCAAACATAAGAAATGGAGAATTGCCATGGACGAGGAGATGAATTCGATAATAAAAAACAATACTTGGAGCCTAGTTAATCTTCCAAGCAATCACAAGTCAATCGGTGTAAAGTGGGTGTATAAGACTAAGTTGAATCAAAAAGGAGAAGTCGATAAATATAAGGCAAGATTGGTTGTTAAAGGTTACAAACAACAATTTGGTGTAGACTACAAAGAGGTTTTCGCTCCTGTTGCTCGATTAGAGACTATACGGTTAGTCATAGCATTATCAGCACAATTTGGATGGAAATTACATCAAAAGGACGTTAAGTCCGCCTTTCTAAATGGTTTTTTAGAAGAACGTGTTTATGTGGATCAACCTGATGGATATGTTAAGAAGGGACAAGAGGGAAAAGTCTGCAAATTAAACAAAGCCCTATAGCAGAATCGATAAGTACTTTATTGAGAACAACTTCAGAAGGTGTCCACAAGAGCATACACTATATATCAAAAGGGAAAAAGGGAATATACTCCTGGTTTGTATATATGTGGATGATCTGATATTTACCGGAAATTGCATTGAAATGATCGAAGACTTTAAGGGATCCATGAAGAGTGAATTCGAAATGACAGACATGGGACTGCTTCATTATTTTCTGGGAATCGAAGTTAGGCAAGATATTGATCTCATATCCATATCACAACAGAAGTATGCTAAGGAAATCTTGAAGAAATTTAATATGGGTGAAGCAAGTTCAGTCATAACTCCCATGGAGTTTGGTCTTCAATTAATCAAGGATGAATCCAATATAGATGTGAATCCAAGTATGTATAGAATTTTAGTTGGGAGCCTGATGTATCTTACGGCTACGAGGCCAGACCTGATGTTCGCTGTTGCAAAGATTAGTCGCTTCATGGAGAAGCCAAAAAGAAGTCACTGGGATGCGGGAAAAAGGATCTTGCGTTTCTTGAAAGGTACTGTTACTCATGGTATTATATACAGAAAAACAAATGATCCTACTCTTATTGGATTTAGTGATAGCGATTTCGGAGGGAATCATGATGATAGTAGGAGCACTTCGGGGTTTTTATTTAATTTGGGATCTGGAGCGATCTGTTGGCAATCTAAAAAACAGAGTATTGTTGCACTCTCATCCGCTGAAGCGGAATACATGTCGCTCTCTCTTGCAAGTTGTCAAGCTATATGGTTAAGGAGTGTTCTTGAAGATTTGGGTTTTCCTCAAATTTCTGCCACTAAGATATTCTGTGATAACAAGTCTTCCATCGCTCTTTCTAAGAATCCAGTCTTCCATGGGAAAAGCAAGCATATAAGGATCAAGCACCATTTTATTCGGGAACTTGTTGAAAGAAAAGAAGTTGAAGTAATGTTCTGTGGAAGTAAGGATCAAGTAGCAGATATATTCACTAAGGCGTTGCAAGTTGGTGTGTTTAATCATCTCAAAGAGAAGCTTGGAGTTCAGCATGTTTGAGCTTAGGAGGGAATGTTAAAAAATAATAAGCCCAATACATGTAGTCTAAGCCCATATATTTACCCGCCCAGTGTGTTTCATATTGTTTCACCGAACCGGTAGTATAAACTGTCATATGACAGTTATCTAGTATTGTATATATATGTATTAAACTTCTCTATGTAAATATAAGAATATATGTATTACTATAATTCGTTTACTTTATGTCTTTATCAAACTCAACAGAATGCGTCTAAGCATCCAAGGTTGCTCTATGCAACAGCATTATTCACTCATAGCTATTTGGCAATTATTTCAAGTGTTATTGTTATCTGCTTTCCAGAATTTGTATAAATCGAAGAAGAAACGAAGCTAATCAGGAATCGAAACAATGACATTGACTCGAAATTGAGCTCAAATTATTATTCAATTGAACAATAGTGATTACAGAAAGTTTAAGAGAGAAATTACAATTCATTAAAAAACTGAACTAATCGTATACAAGATTTCTATTTAACAATGGTTCAATCGTTCTAATGAATTTACAGAATAGCCGTTATTGTTCTTTTAGTTGGCACGTGCTCTGCACACTTGGTAACAATCTGAAAATCAATTATTTGTCGTTTTCCTGAACGTGCAAATCACATGTTATTTGTTATTCATAACAGTCATATAGATCTTATTTTACGGACGAGTTTTCAAGAAATTATAAATTTGAAGGAGCTGGATGTGCTCGGTTTCTCTCTATTGTAGTGACCGAACAATGGGGAGTCTATTCTAGCAATTTGAATGCAGATATAAGCAAAGAAGGGACATTGATGGGGCCTACGAACGAATAGTGTACCACAGTACCAGGGGTCACTCTGTTTTCAAAACTGTCTATTACGTTCAATCTTTTTAGTGGGTTGCGATGTAGTACTTTGTTTAGGTTAATAAAGCAGATTTATTCAGATCGTTTTTATACAATTTGTCACACTGATTATCTACTAATTGTATTTCTTAATTTTATAAGAACTACGTACCGTCAGATTTTGAAGTACCCAATCACGAATGAATATTATATTTATATTATATTTGACATGTGTTTACGGATCTTCTTCTATTTTTTATTAATATTAATATTAATATGTTAGTTAGACAAAAGTTCAATTTTTTGAGCGTAGAGTACAAATTTCACCCATCTTATCAAAATAATAAAATTTCACATTTTTAAAAATTAAATATCTTAAAAAATTGTTAGTAAAAAAATTGTAAAAATTGCAGTATAAAAATCAGCTGTTTTTTCTCTTCGATTTAAGATCCTACATGACATACGTTTGAAGAAAACAAAATTTATTTTTTGGTGGGTTTTAAAAATTGGTAATACATGTGTTATAAACAAATAACACATGTGTTACCGGCAACTATCACATGTGTTAGTACCGACTATTGCTTGTAACACATGTGGTGGTCCTTGGTAACATATGTGATAGCCACGGGTAACACTTTCGTTAGTCAATCGTAATACGTGTTAACTCACAAAAAAATGAAGAAAAAATTCGTCGAAATTATACTTTGTCGGATCTTAAATCAAAGAGAAGAAAACGCTAATTTTTATGGTGCAATTTTTATAATTTTTTGACAAACGATTTTTGAGATATTTAAATTTTTAAAAAGTGAGAAAAAGTGAGATTTTTATCAAAGAACACTTTCTTATTGATACTCTTGTTCTTTTAAAAAAAATTATTTTAATGAACTCACCTAATATTAATTAATATTAATGTTAATTAATGTCGAGCTACACAGTATTTTTGAATAATAAAAGGCCAAAAACAATTTTTAATATTATCATAAGTTGCATTCCATAGTTAACAAGTGGCTTCAAGGCATCTAACTTCACCTCAAGACATCACTCAGTCCAAAATATGTAAACTTCACACCCCAATTTGCACTAATAAACTAACAGTCTAACACCGTCCAACAAATAATAATATATATATATATATATATTTTATCGATATTGTTGGTTTAGGTAGTATTCTTTAATTTACTTACATTATTTATTTAGTCAGCATTATTCGTCAAGTTTATGTGGAATTATTCGTTTAGGTAGTATTTGTTCTTATAAGTATAGTTGTCAATAAGTGTAGTACACGAGTGTGCTGTTAGCTGTACCAATAGTTTTTCGAGATTAATTAATTAAGCTTGGTATATAATGTTAGCATTAGCATGATGAATAGACCAAGATCCAATGCAGCTTGTGCAAACCTTCAGTTTTGATATCTTGCTACTTTTATCATAGAAGTGCTTCAAGAACTCTTAGAGATCATGACCACTCTTTCAGAAGCTTGTAGAGATGACCCTAAGTCCTCTCACCATATCACTCCTCTTGACTTTGACTCAATCAACGAGGTCCCGAAATCTCATCTATGGTCTCAATCCCACCGCGAATCCCATCAAAATATTCAAACCCAAAATGCTCAAGATTCATTAATACCGGTTATTGATCTCAATGATCCCAACGCGTTGAATCTTATAGGTCAAGCATGCGAAACGTGGGGCATGTTTCAAGTCACTAACCACAGGGTACCCTCGGAATTGGTCAAAAAGGTCGAATATGAAGCTCGGAGGTTTTTTAGCCTCCCAACTCACGAAAAGCGAAAGGTCTTGAGATCTCCCAGTGGATCCGTTGGCTATGGTTCGGCTAGGATGGCGGCCTTCTATCCTAAGGGTTTGTGGCATGAAGGGTACACCATCATGGGTTCTTGTGTTGATGATGCTAAGGTTCTTTGGCCACATGATTACCAAGGTTTTTGGTAAGTTTGACTTTTGTAGATTTATTCAAACACTTCAAACATCTTATTACATAAATTTTAATTTGGGGTGTTGATGATGCTAAGGTGTTCATGCACGTATGACAACCCTCATAAAAGATGTACCCTTTAAAAAGATAAATGCACCATTTCTTATAAACAAAGGGCTTGACAATTAGGGGTGGGAATAGGGCCGTTCGAGGCGAATATGGCTTAAAGCCGTCGTCATAACTGAAATTCTAGTTAATCAAACTTGTTTAACCAATCGGTCTATTAATAAATGAATAGGTTAATTCAAATTAGGGAAATAAGGGGTGTGTCATGTACTCATGTGTGTGTGTATAAGTGCAGTAATTTAGCTAACGGTTTACAGCCCAATATAGTTTTTTCCTAACGTTTTGGGCTTGGGCCCAACACGGTATTGAATTGGTTTTAGGGTTGATGAATTGGGGTTGGAAGGTTGGAGTGTTGGACCATTAATACCGAATCAATTGTTTTATATTTTCATAACTATAACTGGATAGATTAATTAATTTGATTCGATTTCAAGGGTTGATGAACTGGGGCGGACAACGTATAGAAGTACTCAAGAAAATGGTTTAAATATTCTCAATTTCAAATTTTTATGATAGACTTTAATTCAAAGTGTTCAAAATAGTTATATCATGTCACAACTCACAAGTGCATACTGTTATATTCAAAACCAAACACTTATGTAGCATCTACTATTACATTCAATAATATATATGATCTCTGATTGACTTATAACATGTGAACTACTTGTACTAGTAGCTAGCTAAGGTTTTACTTTACTTGATGTAGTGATGCAATGGATGACTATCAAAAGCAGATGAAACTACTTACTCACAACCTCATGCTTCTGATCCTTAAAACATTAGATGTAACACAAGAAGAAATTAATTGGGCTACTTCAACTCATGACTCTCAAGGGGCACTTCAACTTAACTCCTACCCATCTTGCCCAAACCCTAATCAGGCCATCGGTCTTGCACCGCACACTGACTCCCTTCTTTTGACCCTTCTACACCAAAGTAATACAAATGGTCTAGAGATCTTTGTTGAAGGAGAGTGGAGTTTGGTGCGACCCGTTGAGGGTGCATTTGTGGTGAGTACGGGTGACCTCTTGCATATATTCTCTAATGCAAAATTTCCGGTTCTTAATCATCGAGCCATGGTAAACCAGTCAAAACATCGGATATCGGTTGCCTACTTCTGTGGACCTTCGGTTGAGTCTGTGGTAGCTCCTTCGTCTAGGTTTCCAAACCCATGTTTTAAATCATTACCTGTGAAAGAGTACTTACAAATGAAAGCTAAGCATTTTCCTAATGCCTTACCGTTCATTCGAATTTAAAATCATTTACTTAATTTTCAGGATTCAATAGTCTCATTCGTTAGGGTCAAGTGTACCATAATGTCATAAAATATTTGTTGACTTTCATTATATGTAACAAATTAAAACGACATCTATTGTGTATAATTTTATTTATATTTTAAGACAAAGAGGATCATGCTTAACTTTGAAATGAGCTTACAAAATTAGCTTACAACGGTTATAATTACGTGTAAAATCTCTCTTAATGTAGAAAAACACACCTGTTTTCCGTCTATTAATCTTTATAATTATAAACAGGTCAATTTGGAGTCAGGTTGTCGACGACGAGAAATGTTAACTTTCATCGTGTAAAATGCTGAGATTTGAACCGTTGGTCTATATAAGTACGAACTTAAGAGAACTTTGTCTAGTTAGTAGCTAATGGAATGAGTTGTTCAACCTTATATAAATAGTCATCTGAAAAGAACACCACTCACAATGATACATTACAATCATAAAATAAAAGTTAAATTAATATAAATATAAAAAATATTATATTAAAAGTTAATTAAAAATACATGTAAAATAGATACTAAGTAACTTCTAAGTATTTTGGGCATTAATTTGTTCCCGGACTTTCAAAAATAATAATTATCGGATTAAAGAAAAAACATTATTTGACATAGAGAATAAAAAATTTAGGTTAAGGTTTATTTTCTTCTACGTTATATTTGTAGCAAAGAATTAAATTCAAATAAGAATGAAATTTATTGTGAGAATGGAGGAATCAATCTCAATCATCCATTCTATCAAGATAATAATATCCCTAACATTATCTAAAATTAAATATCTCACAAACGGCTAGTAAAAAAAATATAAAAATTGCACTATAAAAATCAGTATATTTTTCTCTTCGATTAGACATCTCACAAGGTATACTTTTAACAAACTTTTTTTTTTTCATTTTTTAGTGGGTTTTAAAAACTGATAACACATGTGTTAGTCGCAAGTGTTACCTACAACTAGGTAACCACATGTGTTAGCTATTAGTAACACATGTGTTAGTTGCTGGTAACACACGTGTTACCAACGACTAACACATGTGTTACCGGTTTTCAACCCAAAAAAAAAATAATATTAATAATTTCGTCGAAAGTATATCATGAGTGATATTTAATCGTTTTAAAAAAGAAGGCTGATTTTTATGGTGCAATTTTTATAATTTTTTGATTAGCCGTTTATGAGATATTTAACTTTTGGGGAAAATTGAGTTTTGCAAAATGAATGACTAGGAATCATTCTTTTATTCTCATTAAAACTTTCATTCTCATTCGAACTCAACCCTTATAGCAAGAAATTAAAAAGAAATGAAAGAGAAAAATACAACCCAACTCACAATTCGTTATGACGCTACGACGTTGTGTACACAACTTCGATCACCACCACACTTGAACTATGCAAGCCACAGACCGACCGGCACCATGTTGTGGTCCTTGACACAAGGCATAGAAAAAATCATATGATTTACGTGATAAATTAAATCATCAATTAATAACAGTTCAGTTTCGTAAAAGTTACTTCACCTATTCAAGTTATGTCCTAACATAACATCTTTATTAGTCCCTTAATTCAATTAGTATTAATCATCAAGATATAAATAATTAAATCGTCTTCAGAAATAAAAAGCAAGATCCAGTGGGAACTATATATATAATATATGTATATGATATAACTATACTATACTATATTTAATATTTATTATTTGTTTTAAGTTAATAATCATATAAAATAAACAAATAATCTGATAATAAATCTATAATTTTAATTTTATGATCGATAGTTTTCGCCATTAATCTTTATTGTTATGCATATGATTAACATTCATATTTTTGTGTTTATTATTATTATTTTATTATTGTTATTATTAATATTATTATTTCTTATATCAATTAATTGTTACTGTTTCAAATTCAAAGCTATATAATTGGTTAGCTACTAGTTTCATTATAACTATTACTATTCTATTTATTATAATTATGTTTATAATTATATTTCGAATACCAATGTCATTTCATATTTTATGAATGAAGGGTGTGACAAACTTTTATTCATTTAGATTTGAATTCAGCCAAACTATTTTTCCTTTTTAGATTCAATTACTTTTTAATCCATATTCTTATATCTTATAAATTGGACACTGACATATTTTTAAAAAGCTCTTATAAAAATAAAAGTTTTATTTGTCATGTATAAGTTGTAGCTTTAAAATACAACAAAAAGTTCAAATTCTCAAAGCTACTAGATTTAGGCCTTGTTTGGCATGGAGCTTTTCGAAGCTTTTAGGAGTTTTAGCTTTTAGTTTTTGAATAAAAAGCTCTTATGAAAACAAAAGTCTTGTTTGGCATGTACAAGCTTTAGCTTTATAATCAAATGAAAAGTTCAAATTTTCAAAGCTACTAGAAGTAGCTTTTCGTGAAAAGCTTCAAACGTAAAGCTACAGCTACAGCCTACAGCCTACAGCTACAACCTACAGCTACAGCCTACAGTTATTTCACCAAACATACCCTTAGCTTTTAACAAAAAACTTAAAACCTAAAATTACAACTACAGCTACAGCTTACGCGTACTTCACCATACATGCCCCAAATAAAAAGTGATTGTATATATAGCCTTGCATAACAGACTAGAACGTGAAATAAGCAACTAAAAAGATACTAATCTTAGACTCATTCATAAGCCTAAAGGATCCCATAAACTTATTGGACTAAATTAGAAGACTAAATAAAACTACAAATACTGCTTAACAGGATGAATAAAAATTATATGGAGTGTGTCGAACTTATTAATTAGTTTCCAACGTTTGTTAAATTAAAGTGTAAATTGTAATTATAATTATTGTTGATATAAAAGCATAGACGAAGTAGAAATTTAATATTTAAAAAAGACTACTACAGATTTAAATCTTCCAAGTCTCCAACACCATTAACTATAATTTTCGACTCGTTGTTTTCTCTAAAGAAATTAAAAGTGTGTGGGTCCGTAAAAATTTATTCCACAGGTTCATGTTTACAATGCTTAATTAGAGTATTCCCATTTCCTTACTTTGAACTAAGAACAGAGTTACCAAAATTCTCGGATTCAAAACTAAAGTTTATACTAACTTTACATTAGATTTACCACAATAATGATAATAGAAATGTGGAATCACAGGTCGGGTTATTCGATCGACTCTGTTTACATGATAGTTACTATGACCGATTCTTTAGAACTAGCAACATCACTTTCGCTCAGTATCTGATTTTTGGATAGTGCACGCCACTTGTCTACGTACGCCATAGAATCCATATCTATGTCAGGAAGTTGGCGGGCTTGAAGGATATTTAGGATCTCTTTAGATGTACCAAGAATCTGAGCTGCAGTCCGAATGCTGTCTTGCCTTTTCTCAATTGCGTCGTGATGGCACTTCATTGTTATAACACGTGGTAAATTGGTAAAGCAAGAGAGTAATATATCTGCGATTAGTGATGTTACTCGCTCAAAGAATTCCTAATCGGTCGGCCAACTTTGTTGCTCGTTGTAGCGAAGTAGTAAGGTCTGGCTAATTCTGTACATGCAATTCGCTGCTATGAACTTGTGGAACGAGTGATCGAGACTTGCATTTTTGTAGTCCTTGAACTGTTTCACAAATTTAACAGCTTTATCACCCAACCATTGAAGAATCTCTTTTGATGTTTTTCCTTTACGAGCCTTCTTCTGAAGATCAATTTCAAGCCACGTTCGGTATAAGTCAACTTCTATGCCTACAAGTCGAGATGCTTTTCTTGAATTCACCAATTCTTCACCTGGATTGAGATTTTCTTCAACATGTCTTACAAAATAGAGGCCTTCAGACATGCTAAAACTTAACCCCTTGATACGGTCATTTGCTATGTTAGGAAGTGCGATAGCAATGGCTGTTAATGTCACTACAACTAGGCTCCAAGAATTTTGGAATTCATTGGGAATCAAAGGTGGGACTCTTTCATCGTCAAACTCTACTACCTCGAAGAATCTTCAGAGTTTTGTAGAAGTTTTATCAGATTTCTTGGGCTTTTCTTTTCATACCCTTGAAGAAGTCAAGTTATAGAGTTGAGCGTGTTCCATAACATTCTCTTCGAAAGATTTGCATCATCTTCGACTTGTAAAACATATATCTTATATTTCTCCATCTCTGGTCTCACATTCATCTTAGAGACACTTGGTTCGGATCTAAGCCTTTTCACCAATGACTTGCCGATATACCAACAACAGGAATATATGATCATCAACAAAAAATTTTGAAGGACACATATAACTTTACTTGTAACAACAACTATTACTTGAAGTGCTATACAAATATTTAAAATAGCGTTTCTGAAAAAGCGGACAACTATTTTGCAAAGACGGCCTGGGATGTATGAAGTAACATGGCTGCATTTCCACAGCCGAAGCATTTGGATCCAATGTTTCTCTACTCTGAAGATGTATAGATGAGTCTTGCTCAATTTCTCTGAGAAGTAAAAATAAGTGATGCTTGTATAACATCTTAAAATTGGGGCTATACTACCTACTACAACTCCAACTAACTGCACAATCTGAATTAATTTTACTGACCACTTATAATCTGATTGACGATATCTAACGTATGGTATATCACCATCAATAATCGCCATCAACTCAGGTATTGACCTCAAAAAAAGGATTAAGCATACAACCCCCAAAGCAGAAGAAACCGGTGAACAAGCAAGAGCAAATTGAGGGTTACCGGTTTCTGCCATTATCCAATACTTTTTAACATTATGCACAGATTCCTTAGAAAAGAAATGTATCTCTTTATCATTTGAAGCCGTTATGTGCAACTCCTTGTATTGGTGTTTCAAATTTCTTCTAGATGCTGGAACCATTAAAGCTACTGAAAACACCCATAAAGGAGGAATGATCAACATCAAATATACTTCTGTGTAAGCTTCAACCACTTGAGTAAGGGTTTGGATTAAAATGTTTACATTAATAGTGATTATGAGGATACCCAAGGCTACTATGTTGACTAGAAGTTCTTTCTCGTTCATTAGTCCTAAAGAAGGGAGAAAGTTGGCTAACATGGCGAACAAGAAAAAAAGGCTGGAAATTTTCGCATTTTCAAGACTATCTATACCTTGGGAATTGTCAGGATTTAGATCAACTGGTAGTTTCATTGCTATTGCGATTAAGGTGAGGGAAGCAGCGTTAAGAGTGAAATATTTGTTTGGAAACCAAAGTTTCCATCGCCAAAAACCATGGAGGGCATCTGCTGCCATTGCAAGAGTGCATATTAGAGATGCAACAGCAACATACAATCCCACCCATGGCGTGACATCCTCTGGAGACTCAAAATGCTTCATTCTAAAAAAGGAAGTAATGTATATGATATAATAACTTAGTTTAGAACAGAGTAAGTTGATGCTTGATAGTTGTATATAATATATACAGAAATCTAAGAATTAGAAAAAGTAAAATATAATTGCTGGCAATTTCCAGGAAGGAGTGATCAACATTTTAACTTGTCCTTTCCTTTTCGGCTTTTCAAGTGCCAACTTTAGTGGGGAATAACATTTTAATTTCTAGGAAGGAGTGCCAACATTTTAACTATACTATACTATATTTATATTTATGTACTTTATTATTAAATATATTATTTTATTATTTGTTTTAGTTTAATAATCATGTAATCATTAACTATTAAAATAAACAAATAATTTGATAATAAATCTATAGTTTAATTTTATGATCGATAGTTTTCACCATTAATCTTTATTGTCATGCATATGATTAATATACATATATTTTGTGTTTATTTTTATTATTAGTTTATTACCGTTATTATTAATAGTATTATTTCTAAAGCTATATAATTGGTTAGCTATTATGTTCAGTATTACTATTACTATTTTTATTATATTATAATTATGTTTATAATATAATTATTTCGAATACGAATGTCATTTCATATTTTATGAATGAAGGGTGTGACAAACTTTTATTCATTCAGATTTGAATTCAGCCAAACTATTTTTCCCTTTTAGATTCAATTACCTTTTAATCCTTATCCTTATATCTTATAATTTGGACACGACATACTCTTAAAACTTAAAAGTGGCAAAAGAAATAAAAAAATAATAATAATTCCCCCACTAATTACCTTACGAGACAAGCGTGCGAAACTTTGGGTGTGTTTAAAGCATTAACCACGACATACCCCCACCTCAGAAATGGTCAAAAAGGTCAAGTCCGAGACCCGAAGGCTTTTTGGTCTCTCAACTAACGAAAAATATGAATACTACTAACTCTCTCACAAATTGCCTTATCAACTTTTTTATATAAAGAAAACACATTGTTATTACATTACTAATTAACATTAACAGGTCAATATAATATATATGCTCTCCTTTATATATTTTAGTGACAAGTTCATAACATCGACTCTCTCACTAAAGGAACATATGTATTTCGTAATTGGAAGCCCAGATCGTCGCTTTGAGAAAGGTTAACCAAAAACGTTTTGCTTTTGAAAGTGTCCTTAATTTTATATGCATATACTTTTAAAATGAAAATTATACACACTATCTTACATTATATACAATTAACACATACATATACATATTGTCTTCAATAAAACTTGATTTCAAAGACTTTTGATTGATTGAATTATCAAATACCGCTAAAGCAAAAACCGCACAGTTGTTTCACATATATATATATATATATATGTGTGTGTGAATTATAGCAAAGAAAAAGGTTTGGTGTCAAAGAAGTGAGAATATCTGTAATGCTAAAAAATAAAATAAGAGTGCAACTAGCTATTTAATGTGCATCATATAGATTTAAGACATTAATATTCACCTACTATAGTAGCTTACTACTTTTTAATCTAAACCTTTTGTTAAAAAGATAATAGGATAAATTAATAACGCATGTTGCATTATTCATTTAGATTGCATTAAAGATAATAACCATATAACATACCAATACATCTTTAGATACTGCAATTTAGTGTTATTTTTTATGTACTAAAGTTGTATGAAGTCGTGTAAATATAACAAATATTACATGCAATTTTATCCATTTGACTAGATTTTAGTTATTTGCTCAGCCTGTTACGGGTTTATTTTTATTTATATGTTCCAGTTAAAGATTATATTGTTATTCTACTATCTTTATTTATTAATTTGGTCCATTTTAAACAAAAATAATTAGCAGTTTTACGCAAAAAAGTAAAAAATATAAAATTATAAACAATAACAAAATACATGATTGTTCGGTTTTAATAAGATGCATTTAAAGGCAGAAAGTGAAGAAAATGTCTTTATAATTTGTAAGGAGTGGTTAACTTGTATTTGTATCATTATAGCACCAAGTATTCAAGTACTCAAACTGAATTAGAAAATATACACTTAACAAATGCTACATCCGTATATATATCGGCGACGCTTGTTTGATGCTTCACTGGACATCTGTACCATTATATGGTTACAAAACTGCTTCATTTAGATCTGCAAACAGCATAAAACGAATTTCAGTTGGTTCATGAATGCCAACTTCTATTTTTACTTTAGACTCGTAATAAAGTGAACAAAACTGAAGTTAATCACCTGGTTGTTAAAGCCAAGATCCATTACAAATATCTCATCTCCTTTGAAAGTTGAAGGATTTCATAGTAAATGCAAATGTCACTGCAAATAGTAGACAGAAACCGACAACTGCAATGGCTGCAACACCTAGTAATTCATGTCGGTAGCCAAATTGGTATTTAAGAAATTGGTTTATTGGAACTGACTCAGAACCATCAGCAAGCTTTATAGGTTCAGTCACATCTCCATATTGTGATGTCAATAGTCCATATAAACTCCAGGCTACTGGATTCGCCCAATAGTACCATCTCCACCATATAGGAAGCCTCTGTTTATCACAAAAACACCAAAAAAAAAATAAAAATTAACACACTTATGACTTATAAACACGTAAAAGGTGCTCCACTTGTAAGTGTGAAGAACTATAAGAAGTCACAAAATTCTTGAAAAATGTCTGCACTCAGAGGGATATAAAACCATAAAATTTGTTAACACCTAAAATGCGTATCATATTGTTAATAAATGGACCAAATTAATAAATAAAGATTATATTGGAAAAGAATTTATGCTTTTGCATTGTGTGGACAGTCTTTTTACAATTATAAGCGTGTTAATATGTGTGACATTCTATATTTCGCTTTAAAAGTGTGGACAGAATGCCATGTAAAGAAAAGTCTACTTTTTGTTATAGTGTTAAGTTGCGAAGAAAGGACACATAAGAGAGTTTACTAACCATTCGAGCGATCATAAATCCACTGAAAAGGTTCCACAACATATAAAAAGGCGCAGCAACAATGGCGGCTATATTATGGTTGGGTGTAACAGCAATTGTCATCATTCCAAAGAAGGTGAAGTATAGCAAGGTGAAGTACATGAAGTATATGTACCAAAAGAGTTTCAATACATTCCACTCAAACGCAGCCAAAAAGTAGAAGATAACGCTGTAAGCAAGTGATTGAATATACACGTAAGGGAACTCTATAGCAACCTGAAAAAACATGTGAAAATTCATGTTTATTATAGGCTCAAGGGCTTCGAAATTTTTATCATATATACATTTTACAATTATTATGTCATAATTAATAGGAAGAAAAATTGAGTATAAATTGAAGTACCTGTGCAAATGCAAATGGTAAAGCGGAATACATTCCTGCTGCCCTCTCTCTGTACGAAACCGATCTTTCAACATAAACAACTGGTTGAACAGAAGATGCGTTTGTAATTCCAATAAATAAAACTGCAGCATACATGGATCCCATTGCGTTAAATATGTCCTGTTGTGTCTCCCTGTTCATGAACTTTTTTTTAGATATTTGACTAATAGTCGAACACTTAAATAGCCAATTTATATTAGAGCTAGAGTGACCTTTTAGCGCCGAACTTCCAGCACATTGTCCCGAACATTAATGAAATGATGACTGTGTAGAAAAATCGCACAGCCGTATATTGCGGGTTCCGCCAGTATGACAGATTTTGTTTCCAAAGACATGCAACAAACTGGTTTAAAAATGTCTGAGAATATTTGGTTGGGAATCTTAAAAACTTTGAATCTCGATCTGGTTTGCTTAAGTATTCAACTAGTTCTTGGTTTTGCCTGAATAAGTGAATGCATAAAAACAATTAGTATAAATCTCTTATAATGGATCTAATACAATAAATTGTGCTAGAGCAATGGTTAACATACAAATATAGATCTGATTCGCGGTAAACATCAGCAAAGTCAACACCGAGACGGTTTTCTTCTGTCGATGAAGTAGCCTCAAGAATCCAAGCAGCAGGGTTATATCCTGGTCTTATATTAGTAACTCCTCTTACACCCTATAAAGAATTTTATTTGAAGCAACATATATTTGTTATATTAACCATACAAGTACACTATGAGCAAAAGAATGTAGAATATTATGAAGAGATGCTAACCTCAAAAAACTGAATAACTTTGTTAGACCCGGTGCCCAAAGGACCAGCATAAATGAGCTTCCCACCACGTTTCATAAGTAAAAGCTACAAGATGAATCTATTAGTCCACTTGCTCCATGATATGCTATAAAAGTAGAGGTGGAAAAATGGGCGGGTCGGGTGGGTAATGAGTCAAAATGTACACTTTCTATCATGGCTAGGGTTAGGTTGACGCAAAACACTGCGTATGTTTTTAATAAAGATTGTACATTTAATATAACAACCTGCTTTAGAAGTATACTTTTGGAAATGACCCGTTTGACCAATTTTTTCCTGGCTAAATTATTTGACTTACTCGCTTGAACTATTAGAAATCAAACATAACCCAAATCAACCCATTCATAAGTAAATGGGTTGAAACTGCCACCTAGAAATGTTCTTAATAAGATTAAAGTACCTCATCAAACGATTCAAAAATATCAATGCTTGGCTGATGGATGGTGCAAACAATTGTCCGTCCAGTATTCACAATATTTCTAACCGTCCTCATAACAATGGCAGCAGCTCGGGCATCTAGTCCTGAAGTTGGCTCATCCATAAATACAATAGAAGGATTCGCAACAAGCTCAACTGCAATGGTTAGTCTTTTTCGTTGCTCTGTTGATAGTCCGTCAATGCCCGGTAGACCAACTAAAGCTCCCTTGAGTGTATTGAGTTCCACAAGATCCATAACCTCGGCTACAAAGTCCCTTCTTGTTGCTGCATCAATATGAGAAGGTAATCGAAGCCAAGCTGAAAACACTAGTGACTCCTGAACGGTCAAGCATGGGGAGTGAACATCGTTCTGCTCACAGTAACCAGATATTCTTGCAAACGTTTCTTGGTTTTTAGGGTACCCGGAAACATATATATGTCCCGAAATATGGCCGCCCGTTTTTCTACCTGCTAAAACATCCATAAGAGTAGTTTTACCGGCACCACTGACCCCTACCAATGCAGTTAGGATACCTGGCCTGAACGCTCCAGTTACATTGACCAACAATTGCAGCTTTTCATTTAACAAACCTTGTTTCTTTAATTCCTAGAAAGACATATAATGATAAATAAAGGAAAGACATCACTTTTAAAAAAAACTTGAGCAATATATGTATGCTAATATACCCCTGGGACGTCGACGTAATAACTAATGTTGCGGAAAGACATAGCGAGAGGCTGAAATGGAAGAACCATTCCTCTTTGGGTTTGGACTTCAGTACCTATGATGTAGACAAAAGTTTAGCTTGACTAGTCAACTTCGATCGAGGAAGAATATAATCATTTTTGTAAATTTTGCAACACGAACCAGCATATGAAGGTGACCCTTGTAGGTAATCTTTCAGCTCGATAATAGCTGATACAATCCCGTGTCTTTTCTTCTGCAACTTGGTAGCCTCACGAGGGATGACCACTTGATGGTTTCCAAGAGCTGTATAAAAGAACATAAAACATGAATGCAGACTTTTGAAAAGTAATATTAACAATAATTGATATTGATGTAACATGATAGCTTGAAAACTTACGATTAAGATATGTAAGGAATAATGTGAAGAGAACGTTGAATAGAATCGTGTAACCAAGCAAAGCACCAACTCCTATCCAGTACCAATAATCGTCTGGAAATAAGCCTCTAACTTTCAGTAGCATCGTCCCCAATGGTATGTTGGTATTGTTTCCAGCTGCCTGCACTTCATACATTTTCATCCCATTTACATGATTATTCATAATTAACAGATACATATATACATATATAGGGGAAGGATCCATAGGGAAGCTTCAAATCTTGGGGAAGGAGGGAAGCAAATCTTAGCCTTTGATTTTTTCATAAAAAAACGTTTTTAAAATTCATTTGTGATGAATGTTAAATGTTGACTAAAATTCATCACATATGAATGTTAACAACATTCATTAATGATGAAATCAAGGGTTGAAATTAACTTCCCTCCTTCCCTAATTTTTTTGCTTCCCTCTTGATCCCCACCCTATATATATATATGTATATATATATACACACATACATAAACTAGAAAAGGAATAGTACTTGCCTTATCCCATGTATTGCCCAAAAATTCATTGACCGAAATTGCATTTTGAGCATACATTAAAGGAGAAAACCAGTAACCCCATATCCACCAAGAAGGGATGCTATCTACAATAGAAATGTTTTACAATTAAATTTTTTTCAGCTATAATTAACAAGCCTAAAAATGTTAGAAATTGAGATGGACCAAAGTTCAAGTAATACCTCGAGAAAGTATAAATCCTCCGAGTGCCATGACGACCAGCATTGCAAATGATCCAAAAGTGTTGGCAACTATCATATTTCTGCCTAATGATCCCATCACACGGAAAAGACCAATTGACATCTGGTGCAATGAGAAGTACAACAAGAACTGTTTCAAGCATCTGCAGAGATTAAAATAAAGTATATAAGGATTAGGAATAGGATATTAGCATAATGACAAACAATGAAATGAAGAGATGTACCTAGAAAGTTGGGGATCAAAGCCAACGAGATAATATGTCACAGCAACCCATATGCCGGATTCTATAATTGATGACGGGATACTTAAAAGCCACGAAGGAAGGGTGTAAACCCAGCATGGATAGAAGTGCAAGTCTCGATGCTTGTAGATTACGGGAAGTTTAGCTATCAACATCGGGACCTCCATGAAACCATTAAATAAAATCATAACTATTGCAAAGTAAAGAGCACCAAGATAAACTCCACCATCCGCAAGTGAATTATGATGCATGGTTGTACGAAAAAATACACTCGTCATTACTAAAACAACCAACATAAGCTACAAAGCAAGAAAACAATAAATTTAATTACTTGGTTTCGAAATGAGGAAGGGAAAGCAATAAAAGGACAAAAGTAATGAGTATATATACCTGAAATAATCTGAAGATGTAAACAAATGAATCGCGTTTTAGAAGTAGCATCTGCCATGAGAAACTAATTTTGAGTAGCTCCATTCTCTTTACACCATAGGTACTTTTAGAAAGGGCTGCAGGATGATTATGACGTCTATCAAAAGGAACAGCCAGTTCCCGTGACAATGAACTACCAAGGAAATTTGATTGAAATGCTTCTACAAACTTTTCAACAGGAACATATTCGTAGTGCTCTTCAAGTGACCAATATTGTTCTTGATCTTTTACTGATGTGACCTGTGTGCAAAAATTTCAAGTTTGAAAAAAGGGTATGATCAGATTGTGAATTTGTGATGTGTAAAGGTAGCAATTTCGACCCATTTTCTAATGAATGGGTCAATTCAGGTTATATTTTACATCTAATGGATCAAAAGTTGCCCAAAGTGTAGTTTTGATGAGTAAAGATGGCTAAATTTTATTCAAAAAAAAAATAATAAAATAAACTATAATTGAAATAATATAAATATTTTGTAATCATATATCACAAACTAACTATTTTAAAAAAAAACACCTTAAAAACTGTGGACAAAAATTTTGTAAGCATGGCCTGACCCGTTTCCACCCGCAAAATTACCCGTTTTGACTGGAAATCATTTTGACCGGTTATAAGATAGTGATGTGAGAAAAGTAAGTGATAGACGTACTTCTTGCAGAAAATCCGCCACATTTTTCCTTTTCGGGCAATGAAAACCCATAGAAGCAAAGAATGGCACAGCAGCGTTACGGGGTCCTTGATACACGATTTGACCTTCGCATAGTAAAATCAAGTCATCAAACAATTCAAATGTCTCAGGGTCGGGTTGCAGCAAAGAGATGATGGTTGTTTCATCAAGAGCACGAGTTATGTGTTTAAGATATTTAATGATCTGATAAGTAGTTGAACTATCAAGCCCGGTTGATATCTCATCCATAAAACGAACACGTGATGGCCCCACTAGCAGTTCTCCTGAAGTCAACCGCTTCATTTGACCTCCAGAAATCCCTTTACGCATTTCATCTCCTACTAGTGTTCCCGCGCATATATCCAATCCTAAAATCTTTGTACACATGTCAGAACTACATAAAACTCTTAAATGCAGCACCAACAACAACTACAACAACAAAAAACTGAAAGCATAAAAAAAGTGTACCTTCATAAGGTATTCGACCACAAGACTCGTCTTATTCTCTCCAAGCACTACTGTCTAAAGTGAATATATAAACTTTATTATACAAATTTAAGAACAAATTTAACATAAAGAAAGAAGGTAAAATCAAGTACCTTTATAAAGATATCAAGATCTTCATCTGGTCGAATTCCAGCATTCTTTTCTCTTCTCAAAAGTTCCATAATCATATCTGAATCGAGTTTTCAAATTACCATATGAGAATTTCTTTTGTTATATATATTAAGAACTTTGAAATAGATTATAAGCACCTTGAGTATACCTTGCTTATGACCAAAACCTTGACAGTATTCTGCAAATTGAAGAGTTTCTCTTACTGTCATTTCAGCCATATGACAATCTTTCTGACTGACATATGCAGAAGTTCGTTGAGGCATAAACTCGTTTAGTTCATGTCCGTTATATGTGATTCTTCCAGACAACTTCACAAAACACAACATAAATCAGTCAAAATACAAGATAATGTTAACTTCTCCATTATGACTGAAAATAAATCTTAAAAAATTTAACGAATTTTAGATACCTTTAAATCATGCCCAAGGCGTCCAGCTAGAGCTAAAAGCAGTGTCGTCTTACCAGAGCTTGGGGGACCCAAAAGGAGAGTTAACCTTCAAGATAAGATCACCTTAACATTAAGTAATTGTGTATAAATTTAAGTAAAATTTTTGAAAAAACACTTTACCTTGAAGGTCTAATAATACCACTGATATCATTTAGGATACTCAATTTTTTTTTTCGCCCCGGAAAAATCCTTAATTTCCTCAAGAAAGCCTTTATAAGGTGTCACAGCGTAAATATGTCAGAATGTAATATCAGATATGCAAGATAATTAATCTAAAATAAAAAAATAAAAACCAACTTTATTCCTCCAGAAACATACCTCAGTCATGTTAAGTACAGAATTTGGTAAGGTGGGCAACGCTCTACTTCCAACATGTACAAATGCATCTATCTCCATGTTTTCAAATCGAATCTCAACTTTTGGGAATTTCATATCAACACTAGAAAAACATGTCTCGTGAGTCTTTATTCTAAGCAAATATGTTCATGTCTAGTTGACATTATTGAGGATTTATCTTCTCCACTTAGTGTAACTTAGTGTAACTTAGTGTTTTGGATAATATTCATCTTGAAATTGATTAACTTATCGCTGCAGCTTCAAGTTGCAGTAATCAGTTTCTAGTGTTTGGGTAGCCTACTTCGACTTAGAAATAACTAGTACTAAATGATTGATTTTTCACTAGCTGCAATAAAACTTACTAACAAATGGTAGTGTATATGCAGTGTTGTAAAAGTCGGCCGACTAATCTCCGACTAGTCAGGTTTTGGGACTAGTCCGACTCGACTACGTCAAAGTCGGTCAACACTAGTCAATGCCGGTCAACAGGCAGGTTAAAATCGGTCAAAGTCGGGGATTAGTCGGATTTTATTCGGTCAAAGTCTGTCAGAGTGAATCAAAGTCAAAGTCAGATTGATGTTTCTAGAAAATTATGTTAAAGTTTATGTTTGTTTTATGTTTATGTTTATGGTTCTCTTCTATATTTACACTATTTTGAAATTTATTATTTATATGTATAGAAACTAAAAAAGTCTAAACTGATTAGTCCCTACAAGGTCCAGGCCAATTAGTCACCGACTATCGACTTTTACAACCTTGCGTGTATGTACTAATATACCCTTATTTGTATCTCTTTCAGTTTCTTAATCATAAGAAAAATGTTTCATGTGAAAAAAGCTAGGCCTAAACAGAATGACATCTAAACATTATTTCATGATTACACCTAATTATTATATAGTAGTAGATTATTATTAACAAGTTCACCTTGTTGATCCTAAACAAAAAAAAAATATGATACTACTATTCGATAAAAAGAAAAAGAAAAAATAAAAAGGGAAAAGCTTACTTGTCGAATCGTTGTCGAATCCTATCAAAAAACAGCTCCGGATTTGAATTAACCGTATTTACCAACTTATCCAGCACAACTTTCTTTTCTTCATCATCAAGTTTACTAACATCAACAAGACCAAACTCACCTTCAAAATTCCTAAACACTGAAGTTCGAGCCCTAACATACGTCGGTGATCGCTGCAATGCAGCCAGTTGTAGCGCTTCTTCATCGGTATCCTGTGTCCTTACAAATAAGTTTCCAAGCGAATCCCACATTGTAGTATGGAAATGATTGAAGAAACCATATTGAGATGGTTGAGGATTGTGAGGGATTTAAGGAAATGGATTTGAAAATTGTGATCATTTTCTCAACAACTTTTGAATACTTGAAATGAGAAAGATGAGTTGTTGAAGCAAGAAGTTTCTGTGTGTTATTTGTATATGTGTTTATCGACATACTTTTTATATTAAAACTGTAGTTTAGTGCAGAATTGAAGGGAACACTCAATCTGGAGAGAGAACTTGTGAAATTTATAAATTTTAGGTTTGATTTGGTGAGAATTGGGGAAGGATGTTAAAGGGTTGTTTTTTCAAAGTTGTTATAAGCAGTTGAGAAAAACAAAATTTCCTTCTTGATATTTGGGTCCTGTTGGAGGATGGTTTTGGGTTTTGGTCCCATGGTTTCAGGCTTTGTAAAGTCAGATACTTGAACCACTCAATTTTAGTGGATGTATAGTAAAACAAATTATTATTATTATTATATTATTATTTAAATTAATTTTAGGAGAAGTTTTAAATGTCTCTGTTACTAAGTTATCATTAGAGTGTCATTAATTTACAATAAAATCTTATTGTTTTTTCAAAGTTGTTCATAATGTATGATTAGACATTAAAACAAAAATTCAATATAATTATGAAGGTCATCTGCTATTAAGAATATACGTGATGTAGAAGTATCAATCCATGAAGTTAAAAAATATTATAACAATAAAAAAATAACACACATATATTTATATATATATATATATATATAATTAGAAGAGGATATGATGGAGTAATCTGAGCCCTTCATTGTTTTTCACTCTTCACCCTTCACGATTCAAGGATCTTAATTTCTTTCGTATAATTACACTTTTAACCCCTTAAATATTTGATGTATTTATTTAAATTAAAAAGTTAGACCAAATATTTTATTCATTTATAAAAGTGAAAGAATCTATAAACTATATAAGAAAATTGGCCACGATATTTTATTCATTTTATTAAAATAAAATTTGACCATTCATTGTTTTTCACCCTTTACGATTCAACATTCTTAATTTCTTTCGTATAATTACATTTTTAGCCCCTTAACTATTTGATGTATTAATTAAATTAAAAAATTAGACTAAATTTTTTATTCATTTATAAAAATTAAAAAGTCTATAAACTATATAAGAGAATTGACTCTAATATTTTATTTATTTTATTAAAATTAAATTTGTCCGACGTTATCAGGGATTTATCACAGATCTATAGACTGTATAAAAAATCGACTAAATATTTTATTCATTTATAAAAATGAATTTTGTCTCGCATTATCTCGGGTCTATAAACTATTTAAGGATGACCACAATATTTTATTAATTTATATAAATTAAATTGGTTCGGAATTTCGTCTCACGTTATCGCGAGTCTATAAACTATATAAAGATTACCACAATATTTTATTAATTTATATAAATTAAATTGGTCCGACATTTTTTTCATATAATTACACTTTCGGCCCTTAAATATTTGATGTATTTATTTAAATTAAAATAATCAGTCGCTATAAAAAGATCGACTAAACATTTTATTCAATTATAAAAGTTAAATTCATCGCGCCTTATCGCGAGTCTATAAACTATATAAAAAAATCGACAAAATAAAAATTATATTCGATCCGCATTATCGCGGGTTATCACCTAGTTAACTTCTAATTGGACAGATATCTAATGCATAAGTAATAACACATCAAACTTGTTACCAGAAACAAAGGGGCACTGTACTAAAAGTTCAAACTAAGGCTGGCAAAACCACACTTGTCTGAATTAGTCAATTACATACTAAAGATCTAACTATGAAAGTTTCAAAATAAAAAAACCAACATAGAGAAAAAAAAAACTATGGATCAGAAGAAAAGCATACAAGCTTTGATGGCTACATATGCATGGCATGAAGCAGTATAATATTGTATAAATTTCAGTGCATGTCATCTGCTACTTGAGAACTCCGGATGCCCCAAAATGAACGAGGCTTTAGTGTCTTGTTTATAGCCGTGAAAAGCCAGCCCATCTGATACTCGCACGTTGCACAATATGCTATTGTCCATGCATATCTGTCGATAACAAACAAGTTCCATTAATGTCAATCCATTAAACATGAGGCGGTTAGACAAGTGGGGTCAAAATGGGTTGGGTTAACCCAAAACACTTTCTTTCCTCAATTTTTAATTTTAGCAAAACAATTAGGCTGTCAAATATGATTATATATAGATATAATGATTCAATAACAATCTAATTCTTTGAATAAAAGGTCTTTTGTATTATAAATGAAGTTGATGCGCCTTTCAACCATTTGATCAGGTTTTTCCTTTTAGCTACTTATTTTATTTCTACCCGTGTATGAAAAAAAAACATTACTGAAACTGACTTGTTCACAATCCATATAATATTCATATTCAGGATCTAACAAAAATATGTTGAATAAGAAGAAGCAGAAGAAAGTGGCATACCCAGGAAACCAACTATAGTCTTCTGTGGCTACACCAATAAGTGCTAATCCACTTGCTTTAAGAAGCGTCATGATTTCGTGCACATAGCCACTTGGATTCACATAAGCACCAAGAGGACCATCCGTAGACATCACCAACATATCACTACGGTTCGCGATCAAAGTCTGCAACAAGAATATACTTTGCTATTGATATTATAGTTTAACAAAATTATGATGAATATAATGAAATAAAATGTGTGACTAATACCTGACAACTTCTACATTTAATTTGGTCAAAATTTTCAAGCAACTCAATTTCGCGGCGCAGCCTATAAGAAATTCCATCGATCTCTAGAAGCTCTTGTCTTGTTGATTCTGAAACAGGAATCTTACTTGCAACATGAAAAGAAAAAAGACCAGGTTTTCTCACGAGTGCATCCATGTTTGGTGCCCCTATTATTTTTCTCCACATGTCTGCAAAATTCTTTCATAAGGATCACAAAATGAGAGGTTCATTCACATTACACCATCATCATAAAGTCAAACCACCATCAAAGATAATCATTTGAACAAAAAACACACATTTTTTATTCAACAAGTCAAGACGTCAGAGTCTAACGAAAAAAATATATCATGAACTAATAATATATTTAATAATTTAGAGTAGCACAAATGATTAAAAAAGTATATCAAAAATTATATAATGTTCCCAGAGCAGTTGCTCCACAAAAAAATGATTAAACGCTGAAACCAAATGTCTACCTGCCAAATAGGAAACAATGTTAACCAAAGTTAACATACCTGATAACCTTTGAGCAAGACAATAAGAGTCATGCATCTGGTAAACCCAACTGGGCCAATAAGCTCTTGGGCATTCTCTTAGACCATGTAACGAGTGATTTCTCCGAGTCACCCCACTATTATTGCCTGAATGTAGTGTGCGGAGAGATTTTTTCAACTTAATATTTGGTTCACACACAAGCCTCTCATCATCACTACTTGTTTCATCACTAAACAATTCATAACGATAAGAAGAAAGTGCAGAACTATGCAATCTCCGTTCAGTTAGTGATAATTCGCTCTCATAACTATCATCTGAATCATTATCCTGGTTTCCGTGAACTAGTAATTTAGAATCAGAAACCTTGGCTGCAGACAGATTATTCAACGGTGTCAGATGTCCAACAGCATCTCGTGGCGTCCTCAATGGTAAATCTTCTTCGATAATTTGAATCTCACCACATGGCTACAAAAGTTTCATTAATTAAGCATAAACACATATATTGCAAATAGTATGATATATAATATGAATTAATTAGATTGCTGGTGAGAATGAGGACATACTGCTCCTTCAACTTCAATCCAGCGACGCTTTAAACGAAATCGCTGTTGACCACGGGCAACTACATTAATGGAGCCATCGTCCAATCGGCGATATTGCCGAATCTGATACGAACCAAAAGAAACCACAAATTGATAATGCAATCACAGCATATATGAGGGCTAAATGCATAAAAGTATAACCAACCTTCGTCGAATTTTAATTTTATAAAACCAAATTTCTTTTTAAGCCTGAAAAGAAACCATCAAAGTTTCGAAAACTCTTATTTAAGGTAACAAATTCTATATAATTTTGATTCAACATAGTATGATCTAGTAACCAGCCAAAAATGATGATGTGAAAGCTGATGTGTCATTAATTTTTTCCTTAGGCTAGTACCTTAAATCCAAAACTTTGAAACTATGTTGGTCTTGTCTGACCTAAAAGAACTTGGTTACCTAGATTGGAAATTAGACCAAAGTCCATTACCTTTTCATGCAGTTACCGGTATATTAGACTATCAGAGCATGAATTATGCCTATACCTCAGCAGTTGTGCCAGTGTTTGAAAATCTTATTCTCCCACTGTCATCGTCCCTATAAACACGAACCTGAACAATATTTATAACAAGATGTCCACACAACCACAATAACAAACACCAAGAGGACTACATAAAAATAATTCACATACCACCCCGATAGTGTAAGGAGCTTCAACTTGTCTCAGTGCCCTATCCACAGCAGCTACAAAATTAGGCTGAATTACTCTCAGAGGAAGAGTTGCCTCTGGAAACAAAACTACACCTGATGTTGCAAATAAAAGCATAAAAGTATTAACCATATGTTGCAAATAAAGCACATCTAACAAAGTATCATATACAAAAAACATACCTTCAAGATAAAATAGCGGTACATGCAATATGACACCACCGTCCAAGAAAGCCAGTCTATTATGAGTATCTTCAACCTCTGATATATTTTATGTAACTAGTTAGACAGACCTCTTTAGTATAAACAAGAGGTCATAATAAAAGCTTGTGAGATGCTTACCACCAAGATAAGAATGCATGGAAGCCAAAGAGGTATTAAAGGTAAAACCGCTAGAGGCCAAAGGTCCACCGAATGTACGGTCACTGGTATCAGGGACAACCAGAAAAGCATGATCAGCGATAGAATCTAGAAAATAACCATAGCTCTATGCCTAAAGAAACTGGAAAAAGACCTTTTTTTACATAGACATGATACTGTCAAGCATATCACAAAAATACCCACACATACACACCCTCTAAAGAATCTCTCTGTTATTATGTATACAAATAGTTTGTGACACTAACTTATACCTATTACGCTTTTTCAAGATAATTTTATAACCTTATCGAACCAGAGTATCATTGCCCTATTTCCTCTTCCCCGTAGCACATTGTCATGCATTTTTCAATGATTTTACAGCCACTATTAAATGCCGTAATCACTACCGAGCAAAGAAATTTCATACACAGATAGCAAATTTAATCTTTAATCAACCAACATAATAGTAGTCTTGAAACAAATATCACATGCATGAAGCGAAATAAAACCAATACACCAACAAGCAAATTCCCACTCTTTGTATGAGCTTATAAACAAATACTACTATAACCACAACTCTCTGTGTTCATTACTCTTTCCCAATTTTACTAAACCTAGTACACATTCATACTACCATTAGGTTTAATTTACATTGTACCAATTAATTAAAAAGAATTAGGCACACTTCATAAGTGAAACTAATTAGAAATCCTAATTAAAACCCTAATTCAATAAATTAGACATCCAATCAACGCAAATTGTACACAAATTGACCTATTATAGCAAATTAGACATCGAATGGATCCTGATATTTGATTTCATTTCATTTAATTATACCAACTAATTAAAAAAATTAGGTATACTTAATATGCGGAACTACTTATAAACCCTAATTTAACAAATTAGACATCTAATCACTTTAAATTGTATAGAAATTGACCTAAATTAAAAAATTAAACATCCAATCAACGCAAATAGTACACAAATTGACCTAAGATTACAAATTAGACATCGAGTCGATGATTCAATTAAAAAAGTATGGGTTGAAAAATACTCATTTGGATCGTCATCAGATGATTGATGACCACGTTCAACTTCTTCAATTTGTAATTCTTCAGAATCAAGCTGCCGAATTTGTTCGATTTGATAAAGTTCTCTTTCTAGAATCCTCTGCCGACGATCTCCTTCCATTTCATTCACCCGCCAAATTACAAAATAATTTCCCCCAAATATGCTGCATAAATGAAGGTTTAGTAGTGGTCAATTTGTGCCTATTTTGCCGGGAGTACTTGTGTGTTCGTATCTTTTTAGTGAGGTAAAGTATTTAAATTAGAGTATTTGTAAATAGGCCGATAGATCGATATATAGTTATAAAGAAAAAATTTAATTCTAAGTATGAAATTTCTTTAAAGTAAAAATATAAATTTTAACCGTTTATTTTGATTAAAATAATAAAAAGTCATATCTTTAAAAGTTGAATATCTTAAAAGTTATTAGTTAGAAAATTATAAAAATTGTACCATAAAAATCATCATTTTTTTCTCTTCAATTTGAGATCCTACATGATATACTTTCGATGATTTTTTTTATATTTTTTGGTGAGTTTTGAAAATTGGTAACACATGTGTTACCAGCGACTATCACATGTGTTAGTACCGACTATCGCTTATAACACATGTGATAGTCCTTTGTAATACATGTGATAGCTGCGAGTAACACTTTTGTTAGTCAATCGTAACATATGTGTTAACACACAAAAAATGAAAAAAAAAAAAAACAAAAAAAAAAAAAAACAATTCGTCGAAAGTATATGTCACACCCCCAAATTTATCATTAAAACGATTTAGCGTGCGGAAGCTTCAGGGCGTGACGAACGATCGATTATACAACACATCATGAGCATATGATTATCGCAGAACAATATATATTAAGATGCCATAAAAGTTTTACAAATAACTCGGCTTATCAGGCCGTTAAAGTATCGATGTTAACAAATACATCGTTTTAAAATTCAAAAGATAAGTTTCCAGGAAAACAATAAATAAACTTCATTGAATTAGTTAAATATGTTTCCATGGTTTTCAAAAGTTGGCATCCTAATCATCGTGGCAGGAACGGTCCCTACATTCATTCAACTTACGGCATGGCTAATTCCCTGAAAAACATATCATTTAAAAAGTCAACATAACATTGAGTGAATTCACAGGTTTAATGGCTTGATCAAAAACCATCATTTATAAATCATTCTATCAACATTTCAATAAGATGGCACAAAGGCCTAAATACGATTATTATCAATTAAATCAAAACCACTGACTGAAATCCCCCGATAGGGTTGTAAAACCTATGAGTTAATATGCCGAAACTAAGCCTATAACCAAACCACAACACAATGAACAATCGAACCAATTTTCCTGGACCGGGTAAGTATACAGTCCCCAAACATGTGAACAACGTCGCTAGTTAGCGCGACTAACTAAAACAAACAATGGGATGGAGGAGTCGGCCCCAATAGTACTATCCGTATACTCAGTGGTTAGAGTCAACTAACTAATGGTTATAGTATTGTATGCTAGGACTTCGGCACTACAACTTATCAAACTTAGCCTCCCATAAGGATACAATTTCAGGTTTTAATAATCGTATACAATTTAGTTATATGTTTTTCACCCCAATTTGAAAGCAGAAAAACATTAAAAGGTGGGGCTGTGAACTCACCTGAGTCCGAGCGTGCTAGCAAAAACAATTTTATATAATTGTCCAAACAAGTCTCTTAGCGCCCTAAACGCAAGAGTTTAAATTAATACATGTAGACGACTCAATAGTCAGTCTATGTCAGTTGTTCACTCAACCAGGTTTAGAAATTTGCCATCGACGGGCTTGAATATCATGTAACTTCATTTTAAAAGAAAACGACACGTTGTGATCCCTTTTAATTTCTAAATCATAAAACTACATTCAAGTCAAACATTATAATACCTTTGTCATTATAATATCGTCTAAGTCGTTTTAAATTCGTTTTTAAACTAACTTTCGGGTTTTTTCGGGTTTTAATCGTATAAATCTCGTTTCAAACATTTTAAATCATTGATTATACTTAGTTACATTTTATTTTAATAATTTCATAGTTTAAACTCATAACCTAGGGATTTTATATTCTTATTCCCTAAATTTCATATTTTTAACGTTTTTAGCTCACGGTTTCGGTTTTATTCCACATTTAACATCTAAGTCTTGGTTTTTACATTTTAATTCATAAATTTATTTAAAACTCTTTTAACCTACTGATTTTTCACATAAGTCCTCAATTTTATGGTTTTTGCAATTTAGTCCCCCTAGTCTCATTTTTCTCATTTTTAACACATATCTTTAGTGATTTAAGACTTACTAACCTAGATCTTGTTTTAATTTGTTCTAATACTTAATTTATACCTAAATACATGATTCATACTAATTTTTATATCAAAAGTCCTTAATATATTATTTATATCATTTTTGTCCTTTTTAGTTTCATTTGTTCATTTCTAACAGATTCTGTCCAAAATTTTGTCCATCTTTGGCTACGGATTTGACTAGTCAAACAAGCTTATAATTTTATGAACCTTTTACCACATGTTCCTCTATGTCTTATCTTTCCAGAAATATAAGATTCATCATTTTTGGTTACGCTTAAGGGGTCCAAATATATTTTATACCACACAAAGGTCCATCAGGTACCCTGCTAGACAGTTGGTCATAGATCCGTGAGTCTAAGGAGTTATACTTATTTTCACATAATGAACTTATACAACTTTGAAAGCTAACACAATTTGTGACTTGTAGGAGAAAGAATCAACTCATTTAGATCTACAGTTTGAAAGTTATGACTCTTCAAAGTTAGGTCATTTTCTGTCACAAAAATACAGATTGTACACATTTTCTTAGAGATTCATTTTGACGTATCAATATTTGTCTAAAAATTATGAAACCGGTGGGGTTTGAAAGCTAACTTCCTGAACTTAATTTTAGACTCCAAAAACACAAGATTTCATCAAGATTCGACCGAGTTATGAAGCTTCAAAGTTGAAAAAAGATTCTGCCGTTTTTCAGTTTGATGTTTAAGTGACTGTTTTGGTCATTTGTAGCATAACATAGTTATATAACATACAAATACGACTTTTTGAGTTAGATTCTAGCAAGAGTGAACATCTAAACATATTCTAACCATCATATAATCATTTTAATAAGAAATATAAAGAGTTTAAAGTAGAAACACCCTTACAATGCACTAAGAAAGCAAAGGAGAGCAAAATGGAGGTTGTGCTTGTTGTGAATGAGTTCCTAGCTTCCAATCCTTAGGTTTTTGGTTTGTTTTTCTTAGAAATGAAATAGGGGCTGAGGTGAGCACGTTTTTGAGGGGTTTAAGAGTACAAAACGAAGATCTAATGATGGTGTTTCATGGTGGAATCAAAGGAGTTACAAGGAGGATGTAAGGTTGAAGATTAAAGGGTTGATTTAGTGAGTTGTTTGAGTGAAGAATGAAGGTGTTTAGGGGCTGCTGCTGCTGCTGAAATCCGTGGGTTTAGGAGGGCAGCAAGGAGGAGAGAAAAGCTGGAGGTTTGTGTGTGTTTTGGTGAAGAAATGTGTTGCAAATGAGGGGAAACAAAAGGGTAAGGGGAGGAGAAGCATGGCTAGCCATTTCCATGTTTTAGGGATCAAGAAGGAGAGGTCAAAGGGGTCCCTAGGGCCCCTTTCTTTGGCTGGTTTTGGAGAGGGAGGAGGAAGGGGGGGCCCCTTTGAGGGTTAAACACAATTAAAGCTAGATATTTTGGTCGTTAGTCGCTAATCTCGATTAGTTTAGTCGTTAAACGTAGGATTAGGGTTAATTAGGTTTAGTTAGGGTAGATTAAGGTTGATTAGCATAGATTAGGGTTATTAAGATGTCACAAGTTGATCGAATTAATATTCGGGTGACTTACCGATGATTTGATTAATTGTTACTCGGGATTCTCTACGTTTTCGTGATAATCGAATTGATATAATCATTAATTTGTTTTCTTGACGTGTCATTGCTATACTTAGCTTAATAATAATAAGTTAACTTATATTACTTGATTTCAATACTAATCGGAAGTCGATTGATAGGTTTTTCGATTAAATTCACACTTTATCTCATTCGTTGCCGTTTTCTATTTCACGTGAACGTTTATTGATTTATAAAAATTAATATGCCTATTTCTTAGCATAATTATCAATATAGTAATAACGACTATTTAATTTAATAGTTTTACGTTATTTTCATAAATGGATCACCAACGTTCATGTAATTTGATTTCTATCGAATGTCTCGGTTAATTCTCAAAATTCAAGAATGCTTCTCGCATTAAAATGAATTGCATCTCAAATGCAAATATAGACTTTGTGCTAGACTTAATTCAATAAAAATGAATTCACATAATTTAATCGGGAATTGCATCTCAAATGCAAATATAGACGTTTTTTGATACTTAGGGTTGTCACGGTATACCTTGTGAGATGTCTAATCGAAGAGAAAAAAATGATGATTTTTATGGTGTAATTTTTATTATTTTTTAACTTAATTGTTTTTGAGTTTCTGTTTTGTTCTTATTTTCTACTAAATATGATATGAATATGAATGTTGAGTGTCACATAACTATTATTTCATTCGCTTTCTCTCTTTTCCCTTTTCGGATTATGCATAATTTTACTTTCTTTTTTTTGAAAATTGTAATAAAAAGATTAAGCTATTAAATACATACTATACCCACAGAAATAAGTTAATACTTTCAAAGACTACAAATTTTATTAAAGAAAGTACAAGCTTTATGTCAAAAGTACAATATTTTAAGGAGAAGGTACAACTCGTAATGCATAACATACAAGTTTTATTTTTTCAAACTTGATTTCATTTCTTGCATCCAGTCAACAAGATTTTCTACGTGAACTAGCTTTGAGAAGATGTTGCTGCAACATGAAGCTTTGGTTCACACTTCTCAACGATGCTACGCTGTACCAGACGTCCGCGATTTTGATTGGGTCGTTGCAGGATGCCTTGAGCAGTTGTCCAGTCTCCTTCCAAAGATGCTTTATATAGGGGAGAACATATATCAAAGAAATATTGTCTTCTCTCATCTAAGTATCAAAAAAACTCATTAGGTAAGTGTGTTTGAAAACTCAACAGGAAATGTTGAAATCCAATGGAATCTTGGCCTAATTAAACTAACATAAGAATTGACATTATAAAATTATGACACGTGAAATCCAATGGAAAAGATAAATAGCAAGAAACGTAGAAAATATGTATAAGTAGTTGAGTGGGCCGCGGACGAAGATATTTTTCCTAGAAGATAGTAAATAGTCTTGGTACAAACTTACCTCCCACATGGAAAACAAACAAAAAATAATCTATGCATATAAGTTTATGGATAACTCCATCTATTATCAATTTAGTTTTAGAGTGGCTCCTCAACTAGGCTTATATGGTGAACATGTTGCCGGGCTAACTACTAGTCCTAACAAGTGGTATCAAAACTATGGTTGTAGCCCAAATGTGAATGGCGCAGCGTGACGCGGTACGCCGTGGCGCAAACCCCTCGGTTTGACCTCAACGTACGAAGTCCCCACATGGGAAACTAAAAGAAAATAATGTCTAGATATAAGTTCATGAGCTACTACTTCTATATAGAATCTCAATTGCGCTTATATGTTCAACTAAATATCAATCCTAACACTAAGTTATACCATAATATACTAACAGAGTATTCGTGTAAACAAGCAAATAGTTAATCTGTTTTGTCTTGTTATATAATTTATAAAATTTTGAAGTTACAACTTTTTTGAATTTCTCATTTTGATTTATATGCTAAATTGAGATGCTAATTATAGGATACCAAGTATGATGACAAATCAACAAAAATGTATGTACGACATCCATACTCATATAACATGCAGAAATGGTCATTTTAACAAGACAAAAAAAAATTGAAAGATTAAGTCATATAAAAGTTATTTTAAGGGTTAAATCGATAAGTTGATGAAATTTTGACAATTAAACTATAATAATTACGGAGTATTTTAGATAAACGAGTGAATAATAACTATCTTTTTATGAAGGTGCACGTTTAAATCTGGAACAAACTAAAATGGAAAAGTGGAACGGAAGGAGTATATTACTCACCAGCAAAAAGATCATGAAAAGGAAGCTTTAGTCTTGGTGTTGATGTTTGTTGTGCAGATTCGAGTACTAGTGGCTGAGCTGGTGCAGCAGGAGGATCTGGTCCTGGTGTTTGTATAGGTTCCGGTCCTATTGGTGGTTCATTTGCACTGGCCACCACAGGTGCAAGATCTGGTCTCAGTGTAGGATCCATTCTCACAACTGGCATAATTATTTCCAGTCTCTCCTGTGCATATCTGGTTTATGACAATGTATTGAGGTGTGACAGTGTATGAAGTGAATATAGGAGTAAAATGAGGGGGTGATGGCGTATATATGAAAAAGTTTAAGGTCAAATATGTACTATTGTTTTTATGTGTTTTTTCTATTTTGTTCTTACTTTCTACTAAATATGATATGAATATGAATATGAATGTTAGGTGTCACATAACTATTATTTCATTCGCTTTCTCTCTTTTCCCTTTTCGGATTATGCATAATTTTACTTTCTTTTTTTTGAAAATTGTAATAAAAAGATTAAGCTATTAAATACATACTATACCTACAGAAATAAGTTAATACTTTCAAAGACACAAGTTACAAGTTTTATTAAAGAAAGTACAAGCTTTATGTTAAAAGTACAATATTTTAAGCAGAAGGTACAATCTGTAATGCATAACATACAAGCTTTATTTTTTCCTTATTCATTTATTTATTTCACTAAATTTTTGTATTTTTGTTAACAACTAACTCTTAAGGATATTTACTCAATTTTCAGATAGTGAGTAGTAACAAACTATGGTAGTGTTTGGTTAGTTTGGTGAAATGATGTTTATTCTCACTTTCTAAACCCATCCTCTTACATGGGTTTCACATATACTCAATATTAAGAGTTTCATTCTTAATTTGTATATACATATACTCACCTTATCTATCGTCATTTTCAAATTTTCAAACGAAACACCTTCTAAGTAATTTTTTTAACCAGCATTTATCAATCAGCGACAAAATTATTCTATTTTTAAAGATATTCCTTTAACAAATTTTTTAATAAAGTAACTAAGATTAATAATATAAAAAATCAAGTCACATATATGCATATCAACTTTTAAACCAAAGTATTAACCGCCTCTAAACTATGGATAAAATCACCGAAGCCAAGAAAACGAAAAATGGGGTCATGTTTAGATGACTAAACTTTAATATTCGACCATACTAGGGGAGTAGGGGGACATTTGTATTTGTATATACTTTAAAAAATCAACTAATATATGGTAATTGAAAAGCTAGTTATGATTAACTTAATGCTCGGCCATTTAACTATATATAGCATATCCACATACACGAAAACATACCTTACGTTAGTACTTAACTTTCTTCTCGAGTACGTCTCGATGGTTTGGAGCTTCGATGATGACTACAAAATAACAAATCAATAAGCTAGAGAAGATATTGATCAATGAAGAATAACATTGATTGTTAATTGTTTTACAATTCAACCTTGCTAATTAAAATAAATAAGTAAATAAATTAAAGTAGTTAACCAAAGTTTTAAAAACTTACCAAGAGGGACTAAAGCAAGAAGGCTTTGAAAGAATGAAAGTGATGAATCGTTGCAATGTGAAGACAATAGAGCACAATTTATATATATATATATATATAATAATATAGGGGAGGGATTCACAGGGAAGCTTCAAAATTTAAGGAAGGGAGGGAAGCAAATCTTAGCCCTTAAATTTTTTTATCAAAATTTTTTTTAACATTCATTTGTGATGAATGTTAAATTTTAAAATTATTTGTAATTTTTAAAATTCATTTATGATGAAATCAAGGGTTGAGATTTTTTTTAGTGATAAAGGTAAGGGTTTTTATAAGGTTTACAGTGATGTGTTTGATAGAATTTATCGAAACGAACTGAATTTTGCAAAGACGTTACGGTTAGGTAATGTGGTGAAAGAGGCGCCGTTAATGGGATTCCATCTTTCATTTGCTGGAATTCAATTATTAAAAAGTTTAAGTTTAACTAAATGAACAGTTATAAAAATGATAAAATTAGGGTTTTAATAGAGCAGAAAGAGATTGAATTACCTGATGCAAAACTGAGGCGCGGCTGCTCTGGTTGAACGAGGAAAGGTAGAAAAGACAATCAAACCCTAGATAGAATGGCTTTTATAGGGGGATTAGATGGTTATATTAAACAGGTTTGGGCTTTTGTTAATGGACCAAGAAAGATATGGCCCGATTCATAAAAAAGACTAGTCTGGGTTATTAGGAATTTAAGGTTATGACCAATAAACACCTATATACAGATTGTTGTGGCTTCATGGGTACAAGTATACACCAATTAAAGCAGTCTGCTTCCATTCTGTCCTTTGTGGTGCAGCCAGAATTTGAAACTCCCTGTCACTTCCTTGCTGGTGGTCCAAATTCCAAAGGACACTCGCTCAACGCTCACTTCTATATTCTCTCATCAATATCTTCCTTTAACAAATCCTCACAGTTTTTTTTTGTTCTTCTCAATCATCCCTGATTTGGTCATCTGTAGTACCAAAGTCGGGTTTCTAAATCATGGTTGACTCGCCATTCACCATCAAGCATCAGCCTTCTCTAGCAAACCTCCCAACTTTGTCAAAGTTTCCTTAATCCCCTTGATCTCATTTCGTCTTCTTAGGAGTTTTTGGTGATACTAGAGAGTACGTAGTAACGGATTTTGAATTCATTCAATGGAAAATTCATAATGCACATACTATACGCTTTAGCTGTTCACGCGGAAAGGCAAGTGTGGTTGTTCTAATGCTTAGAGCTACCGAATGTTAGATACTGAGATACTGAAGTTGATACACAACCTAATCAAACAGATCCTTTTTCGTATTTCACTTCAAAAGTTCAGTTAAGACATCATATCTGAGTGGAGGCATTCAATTATGTCAAGCAAGATAACATGTGTTCAACTCATCTATCTCAATGTTTCAACCTCAAATTAGAAGTTCTGCAATGGTTCATAATATGTTTCATTTGCCAAAAAAATTTTAGATAAAACATGTTAATTTGCTGTAATTCATATAAAAGAAAACAATACTATCATTAAATTAAACTAATGTTTACAACAAAACTTATAAGTTTCTAAACTTCCAAACTTCATTCAGAAAACAATACCCTTTGTGCATTCAAAATTGCAGGAGACCCTTTTCTTGCCTTTTCAACAATATGTTTTATCAACAACTTCTCCATCTCATCCTCATCGAAATCCTTGTCATCTCTACTCATACCACCACCATTTTGCGACCCATCATCTTCCCTCCTATAAACAGGTGTTCTTTCCACAATTTCTTCATCTGATTCCTCAAACTTTGCAAACTCGTTACAAGCCTCATTATAAGCATCTAAAGCTTCACCCGATAGATTTAAAGCAACGGGTTCATCTACAAGGTATTCATCTCCCGCATCACTGCTTGATAATTCTTTCCAAGATTTGTGTGTTAGGATTTGTTTGCTTTCGATTTCTGCTTCCAATTCTCTGATACGTTCTTCAAGTTGAGATTGAAGGACCTCATGTAATCGTAAACTCAGTTCTCTTGGAGAAACTGCATAGTTTGCAGAATGAGTTGTACCTGTGCTTCCACTTCATCTTCATTGTTGTTAGCTTGCCTATCTAGCATGTCATCTCTTAATTCACCCTATGGTTGTAAGATCGGATTTCGTCGGCGGTGCAATCGCGGTGGAGACCGAGGACTTCGTAGAGGCATCGCTTCTCAGTTGACGTCATTGTTTTGTGTTATCGCCGGTGTACTGTCGTCAACTAGGGTTTTGATCTTCTGGTATGTTGTTAGCCAGGATTATGAGTACATATTAAAAATTAAAAATTATAACAAATTAAAAGAGGTAAATAAATCAGTAAGTACTTTATGACGCAATTAAGTACTCCGGAATTAACACTAAACGTTACTTTCTATACAAAGAAACTATTTTCTTTTATCTTTTAATCGGTGAGAAATAAAATTAGAGTGATTGAGTTATACCCGATGGTTGTAAGATGGTTGTAAGATGCCAACTTAAATGCATTACTAGTTGGTAACTCACGTGCTGCGACGGAAACGCAATATATTCTGTATGTAGAGTATAAAGTTTGTTTATATAGTTTTAGGTAGTTCAATTTATTTATATATGATAATTTTGTATTAAATAGAAAAATTGTTTCTAATTGCGTAATGCATAATAGTAAGGAAATTATTTATTTCATTTTGTATGAATATTATTATATAATTGATTTGACATAATAGTATTATATCTTTAGTTAGTTAATGTTAAGTTGACTTTATTTTAAGTGTTTAATTGACTTTATTTTAAGGGGTATAATAGAGCTTTCTCATCTTTCCTTTTTTAAATTTTAAGATAAAAAAAAAAGAAAATACTTAATAAGTTCTTTAGATTAAGGATTCTAATTGTATTTTAGATACAACTAAACTAAACCACTTACATAACCATATAACCACATGATCATATTAAATTTTAATCTTCAACTAAATTAAACAATGAGCTTCAAATGTTATCTGTCAAATTGCGATTAGTCTGGATATAGCTGCAAAAGGTTCATGTAATAATTAATACTGTACAGGGTCCACCCAATATTATTTACAAAAATAATAAGACCAAAATAATATAAATTAAATGGTCAAGTGTCTGATAACGTATTGAACTTTACCCAAAATACTATTGTATGTATCCAATTTTAAGAGTTTCAATCATTACTATTGTATGTATCTGACATCTTATATCTTGTAAACTGCTGATGTGGCAACTTAAATGGATAGACATCATAGAATATTGGGCAAAGTTTGATACATTTTCAGGCAATTAACTGAATAGTATTTACAAGGATAAACCACTAAATGATATAAAATGGAAAACGTTATTTGGAAAACATTATTTGAGGTATTGCACACAACAAATACTACCAAGTTTAGGTATGCAGATAAGTTACCTCAACGAGATTGGAAATCTTTCTCTGTAAGGCGAATGAAGTCATATTTAGTTCAAGCATCTCAAGTTCAGCTTCAAGTTCAGTTTCAATTTTCCTAAAAGAGTCATCTTTTACCTTCATAATAACAGATTCTTTGTTATCATGCTCATTAGAAGCAGAAAGAAGGGATCCCTGATAAAAAGAACCTCCATTTACTTTTTCTGATTTATGATCATCAATTGTAAGCTCTTGCATGAATAACGAATCTTTCATCTCAAGCTCCTCTTTAAGATCTTGAACCAAATTCTCTTTCTGCCTCAACAAACGATTCAATTTTTCCACCTCAAGTTTATTTGCCATGAAAGAGTATAAAATACCAAACGACATCCCAAGACAAACAAGTAGTGTTGCATCCGATGATCCTGCTTTTTCTTCTAAAAGTGTTTGCGGTTTCTTTTCAACAACATTGTTTTGCACAAGAAAAGAATTGTCACTTGACCTACTAATTACATTACTGCCATCAGTCACAATAAAAGGCCTCACAGTCTGCTTAGAAGGTTTCATTTCAACATGCTCCTTCTGTAATTGAGCCATAACGCAACTTTCTAACGAGCTTAACTGTCTAACAGCTAGACCAAATTTCCGTCTACTTCTAATAGACACTCTACTTATAGGAGTCAAGGGTTTATTCAGTAATTCAACCATGCCCTCACTTACTCGATCACTACCGATAAAACCCGAAAATAGGCTGGATGAAGAAAATACACCACTACCCTCATAAATCCCTATACACATCCCTTTTTCGCCATCAACATCACTAGTAGAAGCCTCACTTTTACCTTCAGAATCATCTGTAGGTCCCCGTTGGGGCCGGGATCTACGGGGTAATTACGCTTATATGAGTGCGGAATCCTCACATAAACAAAACGATAACGAAACAAGCAATACGAATGTAAATATCACTTTTATTCATATAAGTTCGAAGGTATTCGAACTTACACCCACCAAAAACTGTTACAAAACTATTTTCGGACTTGTGTATTTATAGGCAGCCAAGTTCGTAGGAACTTAGCTGCTTCTAAGTTCGTACGAACCTACTAGTTCGTACGAACTTACTAAGTTCGTACCTACTCTATGTTCGTACGAACCTACAAAATACACATACAAAACGTAAGTTAACGATTACAACGATTAACAAAATGACTTCTAAACCTAACTATTACAAACTAAAAGCTGTTGTCACAATCCCAGTGCCAACATCATCCTGTTTCATACTTTCTCTCCTTGACAACCTGCGGAAGGACCATTTCTTGTCGGATGGTTGCTTTGGGGATTCAGGTTCAACCCTTAACGAACCCTCGAGCGATGATTCAGACTTAACTGACCCATCAGCCTGCTTAATTTATTTAAAATGCTGAGCTATATAGCCAGCACCAGCAGCAACCGCAACCATCCATTTATCCATTTTCTCACCCTTCCACAGGGTAACAAATAATTAATCTAACCAATTTTCACAACCACAACCCTTAAAGAATGAATACCCCATCAAAAATAAAAATAAAAAACCCTAATTATGGTCTTCTTTCAAACCCTAATCCAAGAATCAAACTTTAACCAGAAACTATCAAAATTAACGATTTTTAAGACTTACTAATCCTAAAAAACGAAAACCGTTGATACAAAGTCAAGAACCCAAGATTTGCACTAAGAATGAATGAATAAGACTTAGATTTCAATCTTAATGAAATCCCATTTCAAATAATAAAAAAAGGTGGAAACTTTGAAATGTTCATCAATAACAAAGTAATTATAATAAATGTATGATGATGTGTACCTAACCTCGTATAAATGACTTGGTTGCTTTAAATACTTGAAATGAAAGGGACACAAAAAGTGCATTCAAACTTGGTGAAGCTGGCAATTGAAAAAAATCACCCAAAAAACAAGACTGTATGGTTGAACAGACATTTGTTTAAAAAAGAGGGCTAAATAGATAACGATCTTAACATAGACAAAAGAGTTTAAAAGTTAACTTTTTTACTAATTTTAGCTCAAGACTTTAGACCACTTGCAGCGTGGGTCGTCCTAGCCAACATTGGAGCGAGCACCAATAAAGTGCGAGTGTTGTTGTTACCAAAGCGACGAGCTGTTGGTAGCATATCGTTATTATTTTTTCCCCCTTTGTTTTAAACGAATTTTTCTTTTATAAATAACGGTTACCTAACCGTCTTTTAAAAAGTTTAATTTTTTTTGATATTTTAAACATTCTTTATTGTTCAATGACATTAAAAATGACACCGTTTTACCCGCACCGTCTGAAGTGAATGGGAATCATTACACAATATGATATTATCTAGCCGACATATTATCCAGATTGAGTTACACTCATGAATGCATATTCGTGTCCTACTGACGAGAAACGAGACAAGTTCAAAATTTTCTAAGAAATCGTACAAAAGGATGTGGAGTTGACCTTCGGTGTGATTCAAGGTAGGTTAATTTTTTTTTTGATATTTTAAACAATTTTTTATTGTTCAATGACATTAAAAACGACACCGTTTCACCCGCACCGTCTGAAGTGAATGGGAATCATTACACAATATGATATTATCTAGCCGACATATTATCCAGATTGAGTTACACTCATGAATGCATATTCGTGTCCTACTGACGAGAAACGAGACAAGTTCAAAAATTTCTAAGAAATCGTACAAAAGGATGTGAAGTTGACCTTCGGTGTGCTTCAAGGTAGGTACATAATAATAAAGTGCCCACCCAGAGCAATAAACGTTAACAAGATTAGGAGAACAATGAACACTTGTGTGATATTGCACAACATTATTCAAAAGATAATGGATTCGCAATAAGTTCGTTTAAGGAAGAGTTTCTTGCAGATTCGGCTAACTTGGTTTTTCGTGGATTTAGGGAAAGAGTCGCGGCCCGTGAAGCAAGATTAAAAGAACTACGCGATGAAACCGTGTACAAACTTCGAAGTGATCTCATTGAGTACATTTGGACGTTTCTACTCAACTTTTGTAATTGGTAAACGTATAAGTGATTGATTGTACTTTTAACTATTTATTGTAAATTTTTTTTATTGTAATGTTGTTTTTAATTATTATATTAGTTTTCTTTAAATTTATTAAAAGGTTTAATTTTTATGAAAAATATAAAATAAGATGAAATAGTGAATCCCAATTTGTAGTCATGACATTTACTGTTATAAGTAGTCATCTCACAATATATTATCGTGACTAACATGACTCAAAATCACGATTGCAGACGGTATTAGGAGTACAAATAACTTCGGGGCTTTACTTTGCTATTCTAGGACTTTTCTAGATAATGTTCCCATCACACCTCAACTCTAAATGGTTAAGTAATTAATGGTAATTTGACCTTTTAATAATTCAATATATATATATATATATAAGTCTAAGTCCTGCTATGTAGCGAACTCATTATTAGAAGTAAATTAACAGTTTGATATATTATTATTTTATTTACCAAATTGATTAACTATGATGGTAGATTAGTAATGGTTTGAATTTTCATCTTTGACAATTATAGCTTGAAAACATATTGGTGTAAAAATGAAGAGGAGTAACAGTTGATGTTAATAAAAGTTAAATTAAATTTAAGAATGAGAATTAAATATGTATATTTATAGAAATGTTTAATTTTAAATTGTGATAAAAACTTCTATAAATAAAAAGTCAAAAATCTTTATATTATATTAAAGAAAAAATGATTAATACTTAATAAGGAGTTATACTTTATAAATACTTATTTCAATGTGATACATAACTTTAATTATTATTCTTTTAACTTATTTTATTGTATAATTTCAAGTCTGAAGTCTTCTATACAATTACTATCGCTTTTAATTTAAAGATTCGTATGATGATTTGTTTTATAAAGAAGGTATTTTTAAGAGCTAACATCTTCAATGAAAAAGGCTATTTAAAATATATTTAATTATCAAATATGGAGTAATTAATTTTTTTCAAGCTATTGACAAATTACTAAAATGTCATAATGATAATTAATGATTAGAAAGACATAGATAGTAGATATCGTATCGTTGTTGTCGAATATCATAAGAATAAAAATATTGTACTCGCTTTATAAATCTTTCATTAAAAAATGATCGAATATTAGTTTGATAGTGTATATTTTGTCTTTATAACTAAGGAAAGTTAAATTTAAAATATTTAAAATTATTTATTAGAAAATAATAAACGAAGGTAAAATATAAAATTCGGTGAAGTTTTTAAAGTTATTTTTGTATGCTAACAATATTTTTGAAACAAAAAAAACATAGATATAATATGGAAGGTGTATATATATCGAGGAGAAAGTTCACACAATCTAAACATAGATCATCATTCTAGTCTTTGAAAACAAAGTGATGATGTGGGAACATAAATGCACGAATGATTTATTTGATATAAATAAAAATAAAAATCCTAAGCTGACTTGTGAGTTTGGAAAAATAATATTGTAGGATCTGCAAAAACGTGTGTTTTCATCCCTATTATTAAAAATACTAGTTTTATCATACTTGGTTTTATACTATACTTTCATCTTGTCATTTGGCACTTTGAACTATAAACTTATTAGATGTATTTATCAAAATCTAACTCATACTTGTGTTCCAACTTCTTCATCTTTTATCGACCGGTCCCTTTTTATCTAGTCGTAAAACAAGAGCTCGAACAATTATGACACAAGCAAAAGCGGAACATATTATGATTATCCAAAATGCTTTGGGACAAAGAGAACAAAGAAGATGCACATGGTTTTGGAATGTAATGACTGTATTATGTAACCCATAATTATCAAAAACATCATCTCAACCGAACTTTAACTAATCACCACCAATATTACAACAACCCTAATCAACACTATTTTGTGTTATGGGAAAAAAAAATCATTTTAGTTCTAGCTGAAAAAATAATGCAGATGGTTTGTAGTGATTGAACAATATTCAGCAACATACTTATGAAAAAGACTCACAAAAAGAATGAAAAAAGTGCTTCTTGCTATTCCAAAGAATTTATCAGGTCTTTGAAATTAAACACTAGCCAATCAGCTTTTGTAGAGACGGCTTCTCGAAGTTGGACACCGCCATAACAGATAAACAGGTCAGCACATCCTGGTTTTCGAGCCTACAGAAAACATAATTAATAGATACATTTTGATGTGTCTCAACCAGTGCCTAAGAAAAAAGTCTCAACCAGTTGGTCAACAAACAAAATCATAGATCCCAGTATCAAGAAATATTGAATTCAGACAAAATAGATTTGAGTAGAAGTGACAATTAAGCAGCGTTGTAAAACTCGGCCAAGTAATTGGGGAGTACTCATGACTCGGGGGTGGTCCGGGATGATTCAGTCTGACTCGGACTAAAAACTCGGTCAACTTCGGTGAACGGGAAAAAATCGCGATTACTCGGTCAGAGTCAAACTCGGTCAACATTTTAATATGTTTTAAAATTAGGGTTTTTAGTCCAATTAAATGTTTCGGCCGCTTTCTTTTCCTTTGGTCTTACTCTTTAGTGCCTTTCACCAACGGTTTTCGCTCTCTGGTCTATATCTTAACCTCTTATAAAACATTTAGCTATAAGACTTGATGTTTAAAAATTGGAAGATGGAAAATTACATTTATGCCCCTTTCAATAATACATAAATATAAAAACTAAAAATCAAATCAATCTATATTTAATTGCTTCCTTTAGTTTATACACCTCATAATTATCTTTATTTGAAATATAAAATAAATAATAATTAAAATACAATTATTATGATAACATAAAGTATAAATGAAATTGAAACAGAAGTTTACAATCATTATCATTAAGACGACTATCATTATCGACCATTATCATATTTTCTATTCATAATTGACGCATTGCACGGAACCCCAACTAGTTTAAACTTACAAGTTTGAAATTTATTATTTAAATGTAAAAAAGTCAATCCGAGTACTTCCTGAATACTCCCGGCCTAGGCCGAGAACTCACTACATGGTCCAAGTCGAGTACTCCCCACCTAATGAATTTTACAACCTTGCAAATAAATGAGTGCGGCGGTTGGGTAACGGGTGAAAACATGTAATAATTTTTTTATACGAATCAAAACAGACTGGTTGGGTTGACAGGTAACATTTTTCTCCAAAACTACTTTCCCTAGATAATTTGAATTAAATATGATTTATATTATCTCAGTATTAATCTTTAAAAAAATTACATAATTTAATGCTATATATTAATATACCTTTGGGGGCAACTATCAACTCATTTGAAACTGTTCGTTTTAAAGCTAACTTATGTTTTTTGAATCTTACCCATTTGATCCAGTAAAGATAAAACATAACCTGAACCGACTCGTTCATTTGAAAATGGGTCGAAATCGTCACCTCTAGATTGTAGTTATTCATACCTCAAGATCAGTTGCACCATCACCAATCATCACTACTTTCTTGTATCCATGAGCCTGAAAAGTTCAGTTGGTGTTACCAATTGAAGTTCTTTTAAAAGTTAAAACTATTAAAACACAAATGATGGAAAAGACTAACCTTTCTTAATAGTTCAACAGCAGTTGGTTTTCCTCCACTTCTTGAAGTTGGTTCATTTACATCAAATCCAGCAAACTCTCCAGAAGTATTGAACAACAGTTGATTAGCGAAAATATTTTCAGTTGGTACCCCAAGTATTGATGCAACCGGCTACATACATCATACAAACAGTCAAAAACAAGACTTTAAACATAATAATATTTGTCAATAGCATAGTTATGAACCAAAAGAATACGATCAAACCATGTATAGTTTAGAATAATAGCAACCTATTTGACCTTATAGGTCAAAGATGTATGTCCAAGAGGTACTACATTAGCTTAAACTAGTAATTAGAAAAACAAGCAAACAAAAAAAAACCCAAAAGAATGTTTGAAAGCAAAAGATTATTGATAGCTTACATTGATCATTTGACGAAAACCTCCAGATATAAGATAAACAGTTTTATCACTTTCCTTGAGCTTCTGGACCAACTCCTTTATGCCAGGAGAAAGTCTACCAATTGAAAGAAAAAGTGAATACGAAATAGTAAAAATCACATTGCCTTAACTCATAATATCTAATACACATTTGATGATGAATAATATTGCAACTAAACACCATCATACCTTGGGGGATTCTTCTGAAGAAACTCCTGGACCGAAGATAATGAAGGTTTGAAAAGATTGAGTCTGGCGGCTAATGCTTCCTCAAAAGGCACCGAACCACCCATTGCTCTGCAAACGAAAGCTTAAAATGACATAAACATCAACGCAAAACAGAACCATTTTTAAACTAACCACAAAAGACATTTAACCTAGCGGTCCATTCAGCAACAGCTTTCCCAGCTCCACAAAACTCGGCAAGTTCATCAATGCCTTCATCCACGCAAACAGTGCTGTCCACATCAAAGCATACAGCATCAGCTTTTTGCCATACATCAAGAACCTCTGAGTGTTTAAGAATACAAAAGTTAGAAAAAAGACTCCAATTTAAATAAAATCAATGTTACATTAACCAGCTTAGCAACTAGTTAAACGTACTACGAATGAAATACCTTTAGAAGGTAATGTGTTGTCAAATCGGCCTAATGAGGAGGCTGTTAATGGCTTAACGGAACCGGCTTTTGAGTTGGATGATGTGGAAGGTCCCATCATTCTTATTGGACCGTAAAATACTCTTCGTCGGCTTGCTGTATATATTGGAAAGAGAGAGCTATTTCCTTGACTACTGTAAGCACGAATAGGAATTATTCGAGAACTGATCAACCCTTCCATCAAAATTATCTGGCATCAGAATAAAATAGAATTATAATTAGGCTCAAAGTTTTAACTCTTCCCTTTTTGAAACTGAACTTCCGCTACTATAGACATATGTGTAATCTGGTCTGACAAAAGATGGTTAAGAGCTTTCTTTTACATCATGTAATCCGTTTCCAAACTGCTAATTTCCAGATTTGTATCCAAAAATACATTTGCAAACATTTAGGGCAGTTTCTTATAAATAAGTCGAACACAGTCTAATTGTCCAACAAGTTCCTAATTTTTAATCTATAAACACAATTACAAAATACAAGTACTTCCATTTTCAAAGATAATTTTGATCAACCCATGAAAATAAAATCTTTATGTGAAATCTGTAGCTATACATTTGCATATAAAGAATGGTCAAGCAAGAAATAACTAGTTTTATAGTTACGTATAGATTTCAGATAACTTGCACAGCAGTTATACACGTTATGTACTTACATCATTAATATAAAGTAAAATAGACGACATTTCAGGCAACGAGGCTTTCCTTTATATCCAACCAACCAACCTACCTAAATCAACTCCATTTCCATTCCTCAAACTACTAAAGTCAAAAACCTCTGACCAATCACCCCTAAACTATCTGACAAAAAAACCCATACATCTCAAGGACTGCAAAACAGAGGTAAAATTGAGTTTGTGTTGCATAACAGTAGAAACACCATAACCGTTAAACACTTTGAAAGTACTAATCATATGTTTCACATCGCAGATATAATGTAGTGCTAATTTTCATCAATCACGATAGTTGTTTACTGATACCAATCATACATGTGTTTGTATGCGTTTAGTATATCATCAATCAGCAAGCACTACCTTGCCTTCTGAATAAACATGAGCAATAATCACAAGAAGAACATTAAGAAGGAAGCTTGTTGGACTATATCAAACATCACTGCTGGCAACAAGGACCAGATTCAGTTTGGAGTTCTTGGCCATTTCTTGGCCAGATTCAGGTTGGAGTTCTTGGCCATTTCTTGGCCAGATTCAGGTATGTATATATGGTGATTATCCTACAGACGTTACTACCATTATAACCAATTAATCACAAACATAATCAGAAACATAAGTACTACCAATTAATCACATAATTATTATACCCAATTAATCACAAACATAATCAGAAACATAAGTACTACCAATTAATCACAAACAATTAATCAGAAACATAAGTACTACCATCGAAGCAAATATAATCAGAAATTGAAATTCAATTCGGAGTACATAACCATTGAAATTGAAATAAATAAAAAAATCAAATACTACCATTGAAGCAAATATAATCAGAAATTGAAATTCCATTCGGAGTACATAACCATTGAAATTGAAATAAATAACAAAATCAAACCTTGAATGAACCCAGATATGTGCGTGCGTGCGTGCGTGAATTTGAGAAACCCAGATGTGCCTGTGGCCTGTGCTAAGTTGCGTGTATCATCTCAGGAAAGAAACCCAGTAAAATAGCGGCCCAAATTAAAGCCCTAATTTTAATTCTTTAAAATTTTGACCAACTTTGACTTTAACCGAAGTTGACGACCGAAACAGCCGACTAGACTCGACTAGACCCGACTAATTGAACCGACTAGACTCGACTAATCGCGACTTTGCTCCGTTGATCACGTTGACTTTCGTTGACCGACTAATTGAACCGCCTAGGGCTAGTCGGGACTCGGGACGCCTACTTCGAAAATGCCGACTAGTCGGCCACCTAGGCCGTTTTTTAAAATCCTGACTGACTGATACAATATATAACAAGGACTATTTATTTTCCCGGATTATAGATTAGTATTTAAGTTTACTCTATTAAAGCAACATAAATAACATAAAATTGGGTTTCCACAATCAAATTATATGCCACATTCATTCTTAGAGAGAATTCATCAAATCAATTAACAAAATTAGAAGTATCGTATCTTCAAATAAAAACCCTAGAACAAGCATTCAAACAAACACAAATCGCAAAAAATTAATGAAATAAAACAAATTTGAACCAGACTTCTGTTTAAACTTTAAAGTAATGGGAATAAAGATAAATTAAAAAAGAAATGACACCCAAAAATCAAAATCAAAACTTGAGGATGAAAAATTCTTACTTGGAAGCTTTGAAGACTTAAAGATTACAGTTCTTGTTTGAGGTATGCTAGAGAGGAAAACAAAAATAGGCTTTGATACAACGCAGAGATTGTATTTTTATTTGTTTCTAAGATTCAATTGTGAATCTCTTTTGGTCCCATCAAAAGTTTTTTAATAAACACCACAGTTTTTTATGTTAGATGTGGTGCTTTGGATATTTGTGATTTTGAAGTTTTGAGAATTTATTGGGGATTTAGTGGATCTCACCAACCACGGGCAATTTGAGTGGTCGGTGAAAACGAACCAACTTTTGTCAATGTGATGGGTCATCGGTTGATGGTGTAGTGTAACAGTTAGATATACCAATGTTGTTTAATGTAGTTTTAATGGAATAAATAATCTATACTACTTTATAAGGTTTGAGTTCAAATGAGAATGAAAATTTTAGTGAGAATAAATGAATGAATCCTGGCCATCCATTTTGCAAAACTCAATTTTCCCCTAAAGTTAAATATCTCACAAACAGCTAATCAAAAAATTATAAAAATTGCACCATAGAAATCAACATTCTTTTCTCTACGATTAGAGATCACTCATGACATATTTTCAGTAAAAAAAAAAATTTCCTTTTTTTTTAGTTGAAAACCAATAACACATGTGTTACTGAAACTAACACATGTGTTAGTTGCGGTAACACATGTGTTAGTTGCGGTAACACATGTGTTAGTTGCGGTAACACATGTGTTAGTTTCAATAACACATGTGTTAGTTTTAGTAACACATGTGTTAGTTCCAGTAATACATGTGTTACTGAAACTAACACATGTATTAGTGGCATGTGTTACCAACCACTAACACATGTGTTAGTTGCGGTAACACATGTGAACTTCACATGTGTTACCGCAACGAACACATGTGTTACCGAAATTAACACATGTGTTACCAATTTCGAAATCCACCAAAAAATGAAAAAAAAAAAAATTGTCGAAAGTATACCTTGTGAGATGTCTAATCGAAGAGGAAAAAATGCTGATTTTTATGGTGCAATTTATATATTTTTTTGACTAACCGTTTGTGAGATATTCAATTTTTAAAAGTGTTGGGGGTATTATTTTTTTGATGAAATGGATGGTTGAGATTAATTCCTCCATTCTCACAAATAATTATCATTCTCATTTGAACTTAACTCTACTTTATAATACATATACCTTTTTTTCAAATCTCTAAAATTTAAGACTAAGTAAAATGGATCTCCACTATTCATTTAAATTACAATTGATCTTAACCATTTTTTCGATCTTTCTCTTTTTACCCCACCTATAAAAACTATCAATCAACACATACATACACTAAACACCTAAAATTAAACACATCTATCCCATATCTCTCTCAACCGGATGAACACAAAAGCACACCCAAAAGGCAAAAATAAAATACTCACACAAAATATGAACACACATAATATTATTGTCATCGCCACATTGCGCGGGTATTAGGTTAATATGAATAAAAAGGGCGTCTTAGGTGGTACAGTATCTACTATCGCACTGATTTATACACCTTAGCTCTTGAAGGGGTAGATTCAAGAAGGTGATTATCATGTTGAGCAGTTATTTTTTTGTATTTATATATAATAACGCGTAATTTTAAGGGAAATTGTCCGTTTTTGTCCCTGTGGTAGTCCCGTTTGATGCTTTTTATCCTTTTTCAATTTTGTTCTCAATTTGTATCCCCTGGGTTTTCAATTTGGCCGATAACGTCCTTTTCACTAACTTTTGTTAAATTGTCCGTTAAGTGCCATCACGTGCGAAACACGTGAGGGGTATTTTGGTCCACTCACGTTTCCCTCTCGTTTAAACGCACATACTCTTCCCCTTTTCAGTTATCACTCTCTTCTCTCTCCCCGTCATTTACACTCTGTTCTCACTACAATCCCTAATTTCCCCAAATACGTTCAACATTTTGCTCCGATTAAAGGTTGCGCACGAAAGATGGATGGTCAACCTCGTTGGGAAATTAGAGAGGAAGCTTTAGATGAATGGGGAGTGTCTATCCTTTCCGATTTATACGGTAATTTCGAGGTTTTTATCAAAAATTAAACAATGTAGTTTTTTGCGTAATATTGTGACTGATGAAGTTTATTTGTGCAGCTGCATATCCAACGCTTTTTTCTATCAAGTTACATCATGGGGGTGCGTTTTCGAAGTTTCCAGGTCGTAAATACGTGGGTGGAACAACATCATTTGTGGATCAGGTTAATTCTGACTACTTTTCAGTTCATGAAATAGATAGGATGGTAGTTAGGTTGGGTTATAGTGAAAAGGATAAAGTGTTCTATCATTTTAAAAAACCGGGTTGCAACCTAGATTTTGGGTTGGTAGCACTAGGAAACGATCAAGATGTACTGCATATGCTGAGTTGTCTTGGAAAAATAAGGTTACTTTTTGTATACATTGAACATGGAATCACAACTGTTGCTAGTTATTTTAGATCACCAATTAAAAATAGTGTTGTAATTGAACAACTTGATGATGAAGTAGTTGAGAGGAAAGTTGTGCCCAGAAAAAGGGGGAAAAAATTGTATTTAGAATGGAGAGATGAGGGTCAGGTTAGTGGTACCAAAGATAATGTGTTGGTGAATGAGAGAACAGATGATAGACAAATGGAAGACAAAACAGGGGAGCATAATGGTACCCAGTTAGGAGATGAAATTGGTGAAAATTTAGGAGAAGATGCTGAAGTAAGTGCCAATCCATTTGATGATGAGTTCTTTAATGAAACAACTGTTGAAGCTAATGTTGAGGCTCAGGAAGAACCTGTTGTTGATGAAGTAGCTGGGGAGGGTAATGTAGATAATCAGTCTGGACATGAAGCATCTGTCAATAGTGAAGTATCTGGGGAGGGTGAGCCTGATAATGCATCTGATGATGAAGAGGATTGTGAGGATGAAGAGGATAGTGGCTATGAGGGTCAAGGAGAACCTGATGATGGTGGTGAAGTAGGTGGGGATGGTGAAGTAGGTGGGAGTGGTGAGCCTGATGTACTCTTTCAAGAGGATGACATAAACCAGTTACATGATGTTGAAGTGGATATGTTAGGATTTAGGTGTAATGTGAGTAGGAATTCACATGGGGACGGAGTAGTGAATCCAGATGAGGTTGTTTGTAATGATGAGGAATTAGGTTTTGATTTTGATGAATTTGACAGTGGGGATGAAGATGGACAAGCTGATAGGGAAAGGAGAAGAAAATTAAAGGTGTTAAGAAGGGCACAGCAAGCTAGTGATCCAGAGTTGGTTAAGACTCCATTTTATGTAGGTCAAAAATTCTTGCAGAAAAAGGAGGTTACAGAGTTGGTTAGGACTCATGCAATTGCCACCAGGAGGGACTTGAGATGCATAAAAAATGATTTGGAGAGAGTGAGGGCAAGGTGCTGTGGAAAAACACCAGGTTACATTCCACCTGAGAAGCCAAGTAAGGTGGTGAAGCCAAGTGAAAAAGACAAAGGAAAGGGAGTAGCAAGTCAACCAACCAAAGGGAAAGGGATTGTGCTTGAGGGTAGTGATGGTAACACAGAAAAGAAGGGTAAGGGTAATTAGGGAAAGGGTAATAGAGGTAAGGGCAAAGAAGTCATTTCAGAGGAAAAGATTCCTGACAAACACACTTGCCCATGGACTTTACACGTTTCCAAAGGAAAAAATGAGGAGATGTGGATGGTTAAAACATTTATTGAAGTCCACAAGTGTACTATGACAAGAGAGCTTTCTCAATGCAATTCAACCTTTCTTGCAAAGCATGTGCAACAGATAGTGAAATCAACTCCAGAAGTGAGTGGAAAGGGATTGAAAGATCTGCTTGAAAATCAACTGCAACTGGGAATTAACCAGTCGGTCATTTACAAAGTTAAAAGTAAAGCACAAAGACAAATGAAGGGTGCTTTTCAAGATCAATACAGACTGCTGAGAGATTACATACTGGAGCTACAACAAATGAACCCAGACACAACTGTCAAGATTGAAGTACAACCTGAACCAAACCCATCATCAGAAACAAGAGTTTTTAAGAGGATCTATGTATGTTTGGGAGCTTTAAAAAAAGGGTTCAAGGCTGGGAAAAGAGAATTGATTGGATTTTGTGTGAGACACGTTTATGAGAACATGTTGAAAAAGTTCAAGGGAGCTGGATACAAAGATTTGGTCTGGAAGGCTGCAACAAAAACAACCTTGAGAGAGTTTGAAGAAGCAATGGATGAATTGAAGACTTATGATTCAGCTGCTCATGATTGGCTAAGAGCAATTCCAGTTACTTCTTGGGCCAGGGCACACTTTACTGGTAATCCCTTGCTACTTAATGATAATTCAATACATTTTGTTCTTGTTAACAACTATAGATAGTAATCCCTTGGAAAGAGATATTAATTCCTTGGAAAGAGATATTAATTCAATACATTCTGTTTATTAACAACCAAAAGTAGTAATCCCTTGCCACCACTTTACATATTCCCAGGAAGGGCACACTGTGATATCTTGTTGAACAACATCTGTGAGAGTTTCAACAGTAAGATTGTGGATGGAAGGGATCAACCAATCATTACATGCCTGGAATACATTAGAGAATATTTGATGAAGAGGATTGTGCTTGTTCAGAAGGTACAAGAAAAGAGTCATGGTACACTAACTCCAACTGCCACCCTCATTTTTGAGAACATAAAAAGAAAAGCAAGTAACTATATTGTTACTTGGAATGGTGGAGACATGTACCAGTGTAATGGACCCTGGGATGAACAAGTAGTGGTTAATATGAGGAAAAGGGAATGTGCTTGCAGGAGGTGGGAATTGACTGGAATCCCTTGCAAACATGCAGTTGCAAGCCTATGGAATATGTCAAGCAATGGGTCAGATATTGAGCTGATTGAAGACTGGGTTCATCCATGCTACAGACTGGATACTTGGAAAGAGGCTTATTCTTTCAAGATCCAACCAGTCAATGGCATTAAAATGTGGCCAAGGAGTGATTGTCCAACTAGGTTGTTACCCCCACTTCACCACACACCTATTGGAAGACCAAAAAAGAAGAGAACCAGAGGTGTGAATGAACCCCCATTGGTTACTGGGGGAAAGCTGTCAAGATTTGGTAAGAGCATAACATGTGGCAAGTGTGGAGGTAGGGGTCACAACCAAAGTACTTGCAAGAAACAAGTTGGTCAATCCAGTCAAAGTCAGCCTCAGAGTCAAAGCCAGAGTCAAAGTCAGCCTCAAAGTCAGCCTCAAAGTCAATCACAAAGTCAGAATCTAAGTCAAAGTCAAAATCAAACCAAAAAGAAAGCTGTTAGAAGGGGAAGAGGAACATCAAGTCAAGTTGGTCAATCCAGTCAGTCTGGCAGGGGTGTTGGTCAAGGTGGGAGTGAATGTGATGGATCAAGTCAACCTGGAGAAGGAAGAGGTCAACGTAGGACTGCCAGGGTGGGCAGGAAGGCATTTGGAGGATGGTTTTAGTATCTAACTTGCATTGGTAGTTTATGTACTTGGTGAAAAACAATGTCTGTTAATCCCTTTATTTTAAAACATTTTGTATGTGTTGGTTAAAACAATATCTGTTATTTTGGTAGTATTTTGTATATGTTGGAAAAAACAATATCTGTTATTTTGGTAGTACTTGGTGAATGTTATTTTGTATATTTTGTACAGCCTTTATTAGTTATTTTCTACTTAGTGGTGGTTGCATTTATTGGAATTTTGCAGGTAATTTATCAACATGGATTTATTGCATTTGCAGCAACTGTTGCACCCATTTTGCAGAAATTAAAACAATAGGAACACTTGCATATCAATCAGATTATATTACCCACATATAGTGCAACAAAATTTATACAATCTGGAGTGATAATCAGAGTAAAAATAAGTGAAATTGACATACAATCTTGACTTTAAAACAAACTGACATTCGAAATCAAAATACATCAATTTCACTACCTACACTAAACTACAAACACATACTCAAAAAACATGATCCAACTTGCAATCAGATAAAACTTCAATCGTTTACATTCGTAATCCCTTGCTCTGAGAGTTTCTTCGACATTATTTCTCACCCTCAATAATCCAGGTATAATGGCCACTGATCTTTGACACATTGGTGGATCGAACCACCCAATGAAACCACATTTCGCAGCCTGAACAGCGAACAATTTTGGTTTTCGATCAATTTAGGGCTCAATTTCACGAAACAAAATTAGGGCTCAAAAATTACTTACTCTCTGTGCACAGGAATGAAAACGTCTTCCAGGATTGTGCGGGGTCCATGATGTTCGGATTATTGCAGGTTTGCCACACGAACAACATACCACCATCTTGCTGCTCAAAACGAACGGGTAGTAGAGAGAGAACAGAGTGTCTGTGAAGGAGGAGCGAACGGGGAGAGAGAACAGAGTGTAAATGACGGGGAGAGAGAAGAGAGTGATAAATGAGGAAAAGGGGAAGAGTCTGTGCGTTTAAACGAGAGGGAAACGTGAGTGGACCAAAATACCCCTCACGTGTTTCGCACGTGATGGCACTTAACGGACAATTTAACAAAAGTTAGTGAAAAGGACGTTATCGGCCAAATTGAAAACCCAGGGGATACAAATTGAGAACAAAATTGAAAAAGGATAAAAAGCATCAAACGGGACTACCACAGGGACAAAAACGGACAATTTCCCTAATTTTAATTTGTGGGTTTTGATCAAACATAAAAAGGTACATGTGTTTAATAAATACATCATACACATATATTCTGAATAGATAAGGAACCATATCAATGAATATCATATTGAAAATACCAATTATCATAACGTTCATCTTACATTGAAATTTGCATGATGAATATACATCCTAATAAAATACAAAGTGTGCCCGGTAACAAACTTTTAAGATGACATCTATTTTATATAACAAACTGATCTACCTAATCAAAGCAGTAAATAAGTAGGTTTTTCCTGTTCAAGTTATATGGGAAAGATAAGTATTTTACTTAAATGTATGCGGTTTAATCGGGATTTTCCCTTAACGTTTCTGACCGATCCACCTAATCAGTATAACAAAACACAATTTCATCGTAGACATAACAGTAGTGGTCATTCAACTGAGTAATACACCAGAAGTTTTTCAATTATCATCTTGAAAGTATTGAGCATAATCGATCAACTAAAAAATGCACAAGAAGATCTCTTTGAATGTTCCATTTGCAAAACACGGTATATATGATGTAACTATATAAAATCTTAAGATTTTTGTTATTTGCTTAACAGTTTTGACCATATTCATTTATTTTGTAAGTAACACTTTTTAGTGGACACACAATTTTACATTTATCGAGGACATTCTAATTTTATAACAACTCTTAATAATTTTATAAAAAATAAAGTATTATTATAAGTCTTATCTAAAATTAAAAAATGTAGTTTGGATCGATGGATATTGACACGAAAATATCACTACATACCTCAAATTCAAACATCATCATTTTTCTCTAATGAGACACTTAATATATCATTACTGCAGTTTTATATATTTAATATATTACATTCCTAGCTTTAGACAACATATATATATATATATAGGGTGGGGATTAATAAAGAAGCAAAAAATTAGGGAACAAAGGAAGCAAATCTCAACCCTTGATTTCATCATAAATGAATTTTAAAAATCACAAATAAGTTTAAAATTTAATATTCATCACAAATTAATGTTAAAAACTTTTTTTTATAAAAAAATCAAGGGCTAAGATTTGATTATCTCCTTCCCTAAATTTTGAAGCTTTCATATGGATCATTCTCCTATTTATATATATTAAATATATAAGATAAAATATTAAGGCATGTATGTTTTGTAAGTAGGTTTGATAATGGGTATTGGTTTGAAAGAAAAGTAGAAAAAAGAAAGAAATAAATATTTTATTATAAATGATTTGTTTTTAATTGAAATATTATATTTTAACTTATTTATACTAACATATAAAGCATTTTGGTCTTTTGTATATAGAAACTCTTAAAATTAAGACGCAACATTTCTAAATATAACTTATGGAATTTTTATTGATATTTTTTTTTATCATACCTTCAAAAGACTCACCACCGTATCCTGAATCTTTAACTCTACATACGAGTAAATTACCGTCACCATTATAGATAGCCAGTGAAGAACAAACACAATATACGACTATCTCTGAGTCACGGTTTATAATAGAACATTGTATATCTGTTGCATAACGCGAGTATTACACTAGTTTTAAAATAAGAGTGTAAGAGATAGAGAATAAAAAGGAGAGATAGAGAGAAAAAGAAGAGATATAGACCGCGTGTCATGAACCTTATGTATAAACCCATTATAATAGAGGGGTTTAAAGTTTAAATGTTTAATTTTGATTTTTTAGCTTTGAAAATGATCAAGAGTATTTCATCTTGATTGCAAAATAGAGAAGAGTTTATGGGTAATTAATCGTTAATACTCCGATGTACGTGCAAACCCGATTCAAGACTAACTCAATCGAGAGTAGCTAAGGGATTAATCCTTGATAATATACAATGAGCTATTTCCAAGTGTACGAGGTACTTGGAAAAGAACAAGGGCAATCACTAATTTATATAGTGAAACCCTACCTTCTAAAGAGTTCTCAAAGGATGCCAACAAGGACATGAGAATGTAGACATTTTCTCGGATTGATGCTGACATGGACCAATAAGGTGGATCGACTAAGTTAATGAGGTTGCCATGCAAATAACACATGTATAAAATATTCCCTATTGTACTGGTTGTCAAATGTTGTCTGAAGATCATGCAAAGTATGTATTGGCCAAACCCATGGGGAATGAAGTCCGAGCTTGGATGTCGTTTAGCGGATTTAGCTCTTCGGAGGAGAACTGTGATATTAGTTGCGTTCCGCTCTGAAAAGTGAAATTCAAAGTCCGAGTTCTAAGCTGGTGCAATTCAACTGGTTCAACTCGATTTAACTCTCTGTACTTGAAAACTATTTAATATGAGCGTGATATCATATACATCATTAGAAACACTAAAACAAACACATGCATAGCTATTAAACCCATTCCCAAATTAAAAAAATGTCAAAACAAACACACCCTTATCCAAATTGTCTCAAAATATTAGTAGAAAAATACTTGGGTAAACTAAACAAATAACTTTAAAAGTGATCAATTTCAAATCACACAAATGATATAGCGTTTTTGTTAATTACATATGAAAGAAACTATCACTACAAAAATACAAATAATCAATTTTAATCTTAATCTCTTATTAAGCATTTATCATTTTTATCTTAAAACTTAAAAAGGGGAGATGAGAAAAACCTGTTATGCCCTTAAAAGTCAACTTAAGAAGACTGGAATGAATATATTGCTAAATCGGGTAATAAATCGGATATTAAATATTAAATGTGAATTAAGAAAAGTTAAAAAACGTTTTTGTTATAATGTGAATTAAAACGTATATTTCGATTCAATTTTTCAACGATTATTCACTACTTTCTTACCTCGTTTTCGTCGCATCGCGCGGGTTACCAGCTAGTCTCTTATTAAGAATTCATCATTTTTACCTTAAAACTTAAAAAGGGGAGATGGGAAAAACCTATTATGCCCTTAAAAGTCAACTTAAGAAGATTGAAATGAATATATTGCTAAATCGGGTAATGAATCGGGTATTAAATGTGAATTAAGAAAAATCAACTTTAGAAAAGTTAAAAAACATTTTTTTTATAATGTGAATTAAAACGTATATTTCTATTCAATTTTTCAACGGTTATTCACTACTTTCTTACCGCGTTTCAGTCGTATCGGGCGGGTTACCAACTATTATTATATTATATGCTAATAAGATTATAAGGCAACACAAAATAAGTCTATAAATTAATATAAAATGTACCATGATTCATGACTATACGTAGTTGTGTTTGAGAAATATAGTAAAACATAATTATTGTATACACTATTTTAAAATAAAGATAGTGGACAATACATTTACTTTATAATAAAAACAAAGAGGTCAAATGTAGCTTTCGAACATGCGATTTTCACATTTGTTGGCAACTATGTTTACCAAGTAAGTCAATAACTTGTTTAATATTTTTCTTTTGTAGATTATATATATATATATATATGTGTGTGTTCACTATTACCTCAAATCCTCAACAGACATTTAAGAGTTGCTAAACGTTAAGGTTTCAAACTTGAGGAGGGAAAAATGTTTAAACGTGAGTTCGATTTTCATTGCAAATAGAAGTAAGTTATAATGTGATTTCAATGTGTAAATAATGTATTGCAGATATTTCAAACTTTTTTCATATTTACTTTAAATAGTTACGTCTTCTAATTTTAATTAAGTGATCTCCAAAACCCCTAATTGTCCCATTAAAATTTCATTAACATACTTGGAGACTTGAATTTTGTTAATCTCTATTGCTGATTAAAACATAAAACATATATGAACAATACATATTGATGATGATCGAAAGTCATCAATAATGAATAACTAAATCATATTTATTTTCAGGGAGATGTCGAAGAAACTGAACCAGAAGAAAATTCAAGAATGTTAAAACAACAACCCACATAACCCCCATCGCATCCACTTTTTGATGTACGCTCATGCGAAAACAGATTAGTTTTACAAAATTCACTAATATCAGTCAATACTTCTAATAGATAACAACATAAACTATTGATACAATAACTGCAACACGAAACAACCAACCTACTACAATCCATTCCGAACTGATTTATTTATCATTTTACTTTTTGGAGGAACAATCTTCTTCATCCATTATCAAGCAACTTTCTATAGTGTGTAAAAATTAACTTTTAATCCTATTAGCAGATACAAGTCATAACTATTTTATGTTTGTGTATATACATATATATCTAATGAAAAGTGTGTTCTTATAAGATTGATGTTAATACTTGAAAATTCCGCCGCAACGCGCGGGCATGATAAACCTTGTATATATCATATTTTTCAAAGGTACATGGTTCAATATTGTCAAAGCTATTAATAATATGCATGATCAGGAATACATTCAACACTCATGCATTAAAAGATGTGTTCAAGATGGAAGCGATACCCGCTTTTAGAAAGATAATTGGATTGCCAACTCCCATTTATCTTTGATATACCCTCGGTTATTTGGCCTAGATTCTAACCAAAATTGCACGGTTAAGGATAGATGGAATAATGCTTGGGTGTGGTCTTGGACTAGAAATATTTCAGGTGGTACTTTGACTTCTCAGCTCAATTCTCTAAATGAGATATTGGCACCTAAAGAGTTGAATGATAACAAAGCGTATTGGTCATGGAATTTAATTGGTGCTGATACATTTTCAGTAAATCAAGTCAGAAAACTCATAGATTCCACTTACCTTACCTCTCATCCGTATGCTACTTGATGGTTTAAGTTCATCCCGAAAAAAGTTAATATCCTTCTTTGGCGTGCTCTAAGGAATCGAATTCCATGTAAATGGAATCTAAGTCGTAACGGTTCAGAAATCAACTCTATTCTTTGTGCCATTTGTGATGGTGTTACTGAAACCATTGGTCATATTTTTGTAACTTGTTCTCTTGCCTCTTCGATATGGTCACGAGTTTCCACTTGGTTAGATATTAACCTCCTTCAGTCTCTACGATTCAAGAAATTTTCGATGCTATAGACAATTTGCGTATTACTCACGAGAAGCACCAAATCGTCTATGCGATTGCCGGAGTAGCCATTTGGTTCATTTGGAGACTTAGAAACTTTTGTATTTTTGGTGGTCTAAAGATGCGTAAAGCGGACTTATGGGATCTCATTGTCGACTTTTCTTTTCTTTGGTATAATTCTAGAAATAGAAAATGTAAGGTTTCTTGGATCAATTGGATTCGAAACCCTTTACTTTTTTGATTCATGTTGTTTTTAGCTAGCTTCTTGCTAGTTTGTCTTTATAAAATTATGCCGTCTCAAAAAAAAAAAAAAATAGTAACTCTACCCTTTTTAACACGTATAGCATCAAATTTGAAAAAAGAAATCTTATAGCACCCTAAAGTTTTCTTCAAAACCATAAATTTAATTATAAACTAAAATTCATTGTATATATACATAAAAACTTATATTTTTTAGAAAAAGAGTAATATTTATGAGGTTTATAGAGAAAATTTATATAATTCTCACAAAGGAATCAAACAAATAAGTCGATTAAAATTATTTTCTAACTCAATCAGTCTTATCTCTTTGAATTGTGTCAAGCCAAAATCACAATATATGAAATTAATCGTGGTGGTTTTTCTATTCAACAACGCTTAGTTGCTAATACGTTATAGTCTATTATTATATTAATTAGTTTTTTAAGTTAACTTCTATTTTAGATCTATTTTTTAAGTTCTCTTTGTAATTTACATTTGTTTTTTAAGTTTGAATGGAAAGATAGCTTTACGTCTAACTAAACTTTTTATTTATGTTTGAATTCTCAAATATAATAAAAGTAAGATTTTTATAATATTTTAAGGACTAATTAAAAAGATTTAATTAGAAAAATTGTGTTTTTTAAAAATTTAAAACGAATATATTTTTCCAATATATGTGAAGACCGATCACGATGAATTTACAATTCAACGTGATTTTGCTGGAACTTTTTGTTCCAGGGCTATAAACAGTAAACTCATTTCATATCAAAAGGTTATTATTTTAAACTTTAAAATGTCGAGTTTCTCTAATTAGAAAGTGATTTTGGGGTCAAAAATATGACAAGACTTGGATTTTCAAACATAGATCAATTTGATTATGTCTTTTCTACTTTTGATTGTTAAAATAACACCGTCTTGTGTTCTCCATATAAGATATATTGTGATCTGGACTGCAGCTCGCCGTATCATCTTTTGAACACTTGACGGTGTCCCGTTCCATCGTATAGTACCAACTCCTCAATCTAACCCATGTTAAAACTCCCCCATTTAACGATTTCACCTGGCACATCCGACTTCTACCCATTTGCATCTCAAAATACAATGGCTAATCGTTATAATTACATCTTCAAAACACGGACATAAAGTGGAGTTACTGGAGTATATTGATGTTTGGAGGGAGCAAAATATTATTTCAAGCGTTTGAAAAATGGCCGATAATTAAAGAAATTTAAATGTGTAAACTAATTTAGTGTAAATTCAGATAATTGATTATTAGTTGCATATTAATGACGATGCTAACACTGACTACGTACGGATCACAGATCTAATTTAGTATTTTATTAAATAACTATTCATGAAAACTATAAAATTATATTTTTCAATACATCAGATAAAAAATAAGGCCTCACTCTTGGGCTTAGAAACGGGCCTAATAAATGTAAATAGCTAATCAAAAGCTTTTTAACAATTGGTGCCATTTTTTTATTTTTTGGTGCGAGCAACCAATGTTTGTTCCCTTAAACCAAATTCTTTCAGCAAGTCTTCATAACTTAACCTTTTTATTCGATTTATCTATTCAAAATTATCATCCTTTTTTTGGATGCAACTAATTTGGCACTATATCATATCATAACATGATTGATGAATTTCACAGTTTTAATTCAAACCATGGTACCCACCAAGGTTTTAAAACCCGGTTCTACCGTGACCTAGACTATAAAGCAAGTCAAAAGGAAGCGGGTCAAGCCCATATTGTAACTCAGTTTGACCCACCAGGTTTTCAGTTTTCCTTTATTTTTATTTTTTTCACTTGTTTGAACATAACCAGGTAGCCAGCAAACACGATCTTTTGTTTCACAGTGACTTAGGCATCGTTAACCACCATGACTGACGGCGGTGTCTTGAACGGAACAAGATTTTGAAGTACCTTTTTTTTGTTGATATGTGGTTGTAGAAAGAACAGCAATTAGCAAGAGGTTAAGTGCAAGAAACACCCACATATGCCAATTTTGAATTTTGATAAGACGTGGCGTGTTGAGGTACGTGATCTTGACTTACATACCGGGCAAACCACACAGCTTGAAGTCGGTTGTTTTGTTCTCTTCCATTTATTTTGGGTACATTGTGAGGTTGATCCTTGTGGATGTATGAACATGAACCCAACACTAAATTCAACAATCTCGGATGGGATGGACATCTCGTTTGGATCAACGGCTACTAATTGCTCCTTTGCTCCTTGACACTTTGTCGTGGATGCTTTGAAAACGTTGGCCATTCAAAAAAAACTAAATGCTCCTTTGACCAGTTCAAAGGAGTGTTGTTCAATAATTGTCGGAATGCTTTTGAAGGTGCATAAAAAGTACATAAATAAATAAATATTTTATTTGAAGGTGCTTATAAAATGCGGGAAGAAAATTATCAGGAAGACACTTCCATTGATTCGCAAACTTGCTAAAGACGACCCAAATGTATCTCGATCACGAGAAAGACAAGAAAGGTACTAGTTAATAAAATGTAGGATTGTCGGAATTGTTAATGATGTTCATTTGTATATGTTCAATTCTTATTTTCATAATGTTGTCTTACATACGTAGGATATCTATATGATCAATCGGGAGTGATCGAGGAAAACTGCAAATAGGTAGCAAACTTCTTATGTATCATTGCTTTGATATATCAATCTCATTATAATTATATTCTCATTGAGATTATATATTGCTAGTATGCAAAATATCACTTGATTTTGAAAATATCGACAAGTAACAAATGGAATCATCTTAATTTCTTCGATATTAATTAATATTAACTAATATTCTACAAACAAATCCGATATAGAAAGAAAAAAACTCAAGCTTAATAAAGAATTTTTTAATGTTTGATTTTGTTAAATATGCAATGATTGTGTAGGTGTTTAAATCAATTACAAGTTAGTGACAAACGGTAAGTTATTAATGAAATTAGAAGGGGTGTTTGGTAACTTGTGAGATGGTTAAAGGGACTAAAACAAAAAATGTGATTGGCGTGACATCAGCGTTAGGGAATGTCAGACCATTTTGCGCCAATTCTATCACTACAATGCCTGCACACGTTATTAATCGCTAACATTTATACTTTTTGTTTTGTTTTCAATTTACGAGCACTCATTATGATGACGTGGTACACAACGAAAACTTAAAAGAAAAATCGAAGTGCAGGTCAGTGTTACATTATTTATTTAATTATTAATATAAACATATATATATATATATATATTATCTTATCAAATTATAAAATGAAGAAAATTTTAAAATATATATATATATATATATATATATTTAAAGGGGAAGGATCCATAGGGAAGCTTCAAATTTTGGGGAAGGAGGGAAGCAAATCTTAGCCCTTGATTTTTTCATTAAAAAACGTTTTTAACATTCATTTGTGATGAATGTTAAATTTTGATTAACATTCATCACAAATGAATGTTAATAACATTCACTTTTGATGAAATCAATGATGAGATTTATTTCCCTCCTTCCCTAATTTTTTTACTTCCCCATTGATCCCCACCCTATATTTAAAATTATAATTTAATAAAAATCAAGTATGACTCAATAAAAATAAAGGCTAATCACAAATGTAATCCATTAATTAAATACAATTAACATTATAATCCTTTGACCAAGTGTATTACGAAACTGATCCACCAATGATCGAAACTCCTTCGATCACTTCGATCAGGAATATGTTTTCAAAATGCAACCGTTAATTATATTAGTCAAATAATAATTAATTCAATTAATTATTAATTAATCACAAAGTCAATATTATTATACATTTGAAAGGAAAAAAATAATGATTAGATCGAAGTGAGAAGGGTTCGATCAACAATGGAATTATTATATTTATTTAAAATATAATAATTATTATTATAAAAAGTACATTATATCAATAATAAAAATTACATTAATTAAAATAAGTATGTTAATAAAAATTACATTAATTAAACAAAGTATGTTAGATTAATAATAAAAATTACATTACTTAAAAAAATTACATTACATTAATATGGAGGTTAAACCTTGACATTGTCTTATAATTATGTGTGAACAATGGTAAATGTATGTATATATATATATATAGTGTTTGCAATTGAAAAAATGTATTAAAAAATTAAAATAAATGTATATTTTTTAACTGCTTGATTTTTTTTATTGATCGTTTCATCAGTTTGAGCTCACATCTTCGTTCTTAGTCCTTTACCAACAACATGAAATTACAAAAGCAGCACTCTGTAACAGTGTCGTGTCTATGGACGAACGAAAAGGGCGGTGTCACGGAGGACCAAAGATGAAAGACGCTATCTTCATAGAGAGTGTTTTTAATTAATGTTCTTGTCACATACTACATACTTTTAACTGCATTGTTATTGATTATATATTTTAGTGTTAAAATAAATAGTAACATTAAAACTTATATTTCTATGTGAAATTTTTAATTTTAATAAGTGCATTACATGATGCAAATGAATATTTTTGTAGTTTTTAATATCTAAAAGTCAACTTTTAACTAGACTATCGTGTATAATACGCGAAAAAGATAATTACTAGACTATTGCCAATTGCATATAGCGGTCACACTAATAAATATATGTGTTTAGCTTACCTAAATGATAAGTGTCGTAAATACAAGTTGATTGTAACTATTATATCTAAATAAATGTTTGTAGACTAACAATTACATACCTTTGACTAATGGAATTCATCAAATATAATTAATTACATCTATATCAAACATTTCATTTTCAGCTTATATGTTTCAGTTAATCTAATAATTTCATATAAGAAATTTAATAATCACGCCAGAATTACAGATACATAGACAGGACCATACCAACTATATATAAATTATCAATCAAAAGGGTGGAAGTGATAAAATAATATAACAGTTTTAACACCAACTTGGTTCAATCCAAGCATGAGCATTGAGAGGATGTTTAGTTTCATCGAAACTATTGTACGTTCCTTCGATGCTTTTCCCATTATATGTGTAATACATATGGTTTTCCATCGCTGTTTCCAGTGGATAGCAAAGTATCTTGCCGGTCTTCAAATCCAGCTGCGGGAAGTAAATCTTGTTCTCCATTTCTGGTGTTTTGGCTTCAAGGCAAAGAGACGTTGTACCACAAATATAAATCATGTGCTTTCCCACACCATCAATTTCCTCCCATTTATCCGTAGAATCAGTCCACTTGAATAACTCAACCGCATCTCCAAAGACGCCCACAACAACCAGCAATAGATGTTGATCAAATTTCATTAAGTGACATTGTCCTTCAGAGTCGAGACAACTTGGCGGGGCTTTTGCATCAAAAACCTTACAAGAATAATCTACTTTACATAAATCTTTGAAAACAATAAGTTTTCCGTCAGCACGTAAAGCATAAAAATCTTGATCATAAAATGTTGAAGAACAAATAGGATATGGATCAACATCCATATGAAGTGTACGCCAGAATGATTCCCGATTTACTAAGTGGACACAAATTTGCCATTCATCGTAATTTCTAAAACCAACAACTATACAATCAAGGGAGGTAGGTGGTGCTGAGAAACATAAGCTTTTCAAATCATAAAATTCTGGAAGCTTGCGTAGCTCACTTGTGAAGGGGTTAAAGAACACCAAGCAATCAAATTCACTACTGTAAAACAACAACCAACCAAACCTGGAACAACATATGTCCCTTAGGATCGACATCTGTGACTTTTTCATATAGTAGTTGTCATCCGAGATTGGATCTGTGAAAGTGATAATGCCTCGATTATCTACAACCATTAGCCAGGGTGAATTCAAAAAATAATTATGCAATCTCGTTAATGGAGCTGCAAGACGACAATGTTTGCATGTAGCACGAAAGTTCATATAATCCACAACAACACAACGCTCCATAATCATCTCCAAGATATCAGATGGAATACTAAGCAGCCGTGATTCATTCAATTCAACCTCGTCACATGCAATTGGTCTTACCACTATCTCATCCTCTTCTTGTCTAGAATTAACTGCGTATTTAGCTTCTCCGTGATCATCTACTAGCCTACATGTGTTACAATTTAGAAATCATTATCATCGCAAGAGAACACGTATGAAGGTATTTTTATAATAAACATAATTTAATTAACAGCATTACCTGCCTTCCCACATGAAAACATGGGTTGTTGCTTCCGTTCTAGAAGGCATTGAATATGAGATGATGGTTCTATCTTTGACATGGTACAAGAATAACATTGTGTACATTCCATCACGAATGTGTATATAACCCCCTAACTTCGAGGAAATCAAAGGGTTATAGAATATTGAGCCATAACGAGCAAGATCCACATAAAAGATAGCATCTCTCAAATCATCCATTTCTTCCCACATTACTTTGGTAATCGCTAGCTTTTCGAAGTCGTACGATTGTACGTCTTCCCATATCATACCAGTCATACCAGTCGAGTCCCAGTTTTTTAAGCATGCCATATCTTCCCACTTTATACTAGTCGTGTCTAATTTATACAAATACACATCACAAACTTTGTTAGTTTCCTTGTGAATATTAACTCTAATGTAGAACAGATCCGTACCATATCCTTTCAGATAAGGAGTGCACTTACTATAACGCTCGATTTCAGAATAAGGGCAGGCCCCAAACATCAGTAGTTGAATCATAACTTCTCTATCCTTTACTACAATCTCAACCTGTATGACACTGTTACCCACATGACTCTCACATAATACATATATCTTACCATCGCAAGAAGCTAGGCTATGTATAAATTCGCCATCATATGTTAATCTCTTGAGCTGTTTAGCGTATGACATTTCAGTCCATCTCATCCTCTTTCTTTTACGATCTAGCCGACAAAAAACAAATGTAGATGCATCACATCTGGTTAACAAGAGGACTGAAGTGGGATCATCAGGAGGAGCTGTCAAACAACATTCGCAAATAGATTCATCATCTCCATCTTTCAAAGTCATAGGGGGTAGATGTATGATCTTAGAAGTCATTGGATTGCAAAGAGACCAATGATTACGGTTGGAGAGTATCAGCCAGCCATGGAAACACCCTGCGATACGTCTCCCCAGAAACTCAGGGATTTGACATTCATAATTAACCAGGGGGTTGTGTAGTGTGGAAAAAAACTCGTTACCAATGACCTCTTCATCTTCAAGATTCTGAACAAGAAACCATGGATATTTCGAAGATAAAGGAGGCAATCTGTCACATATTGAACCACTAGAAACCTGCTCATGCTCCATCTAACATGTTCATAACAATATTTCAGCTTGAATTTAATAAACTAAAGTAGCAATATTATTTTGTCAAAATAATCTACATGCTATAAATCAATGGGTTAAAAGAATAGATTATTCATTCAGATAAACATATGTCAGAATCTTCACCCGTAAATACCCAAAAAGAGTCAGATTCTATTCAATATATAAAAGATAGAATTCATGGGTCAAAGTTCACCACTATCCGAACCCAATTTACAAACTTGATGTGATAAAAGACTTACCAAACTATCATTTTACAAGTCTTGATTATTATAAATATGCATCTTAAAAAGGCTTGATTTTTTTTTATTCAAAACTTTAGTAAATCCCTATGACCCACCACCCAAAAAGTCTCTACTTTTATCACCCAAAAATAAAATAAAAATATTGATCAATATTAGATTTAAAGCTGCTTAAATTATTAATAAAAGATGGGACACATGCCTGAAGCCATTTTAGATTTAAAAAAGACCTGATTTTTATCAAATAATAAATACCTAAAGTCCTAAACAGTCTTGATTTTTATCAAAATTTTAGTAGATATTAGCAGTACGAACACAATTTACAAACTTCGTGTGACAAAAAGAATCATTTTCTATCAAATTATCATCTAAAAAGTCCGGATTTTATATTATAAATAATGATAAAAAATAAAACTAAATAAATAAAAACTTGATTTTCATCAAAAAAATTTAGAGTAAATAGTAGTGTACTTGTTCTGACTTCTAAACGAAAATAATGGATTAAATTAGAGACAATAGATCGAATTCATACCTCAGATTCACCGCTAATACTTTCAAACCCTTAACTGACTTTAATCCGACTTCGATTTATCGATCAAAAAGCTTACCCCTTTGTTTTATGGTTTAAGGAATTTGAAATTGGGAAAAGTCCCAGTTATTATTAGTATTTATACTTATATTTATCATTGAAAAAGGAAAGTATGATATCTATTCGATCTAGGGATTCCATCTGGGGATTTGTTTCCTATTCCAACTCAAAAACTATAATAAAAATAACAAAAAGCTATAACTTATGTCATCGTTAGCTTAATAAGGTACTGATGGCTTTATTTATTCTTGAAAGACAGTTTGTTTTTATGTTTTTACTTATATGATTTTCGCCTTTTATTAGTTTTACTAGTTTTTAAATCCGTGTATACACACAGGCGACACTATATCAACATGGATGTATCATGTACAAATCTTAATTCTACTAATTAATGATTGCATTAATTTTCTCTTAATATAACGACATATTTGATTCACATAATTCAAAGGAGTTGAGTGAGTTGGATTGCATTTGAATTTCATTATTTAATTAATGTGTTTGGTTCAATTTCAAAAGTAATTGAAATTGATCAAATTGTTTTAAATTCAGAGAAATATGGTTAGTTATAAAAATATATATACTCACAAGCAATAATTTTATATGGATTTTAAATTTATATAAAAAATGATTTGATGAATCATTAACTTGTAGAAACTGAAGAAGATTGAGAATTGGGTCGGAAGTATAGACACGATTTTGTTTTAAGAAGTTGATATCTAACAAATAAAAAGTAATACCTTTAACTTTTCAATTTTTTCTTAATACAATGTACAAATGTTCAATTACTAAATATAAATTAGATTCACAAATGGAAATTATGATGGGCTACATTATTTGTAGTCAAAGTTAATACTAATTTTTGTCAATATTAAATTGGGATATATACAAATATATAGAATAAATCTTTTAAATTTAATATATTTTCTTTAAAGGTCATCTAATTTTTACTTTCAAAATAGTTATTTGAATTCTTTTTTAAATTATAATTTATGATGTTATCATCTCATCTCCTTAATTTTAGTCAAGTTAACAAAATTATCAACTTATTTGTTTATGTTGTATAATGAAAATCAAAAGACCTTATAGTCTTGTAAAATTAGTAGATTGGGTTTTCACACGATCTATTCATTGTCTTTTTTCGTAGATTATAAATCAAAATTTTATAATTTCTACATATTTAGTGTTATTTTCATCATATAATTAAAATTAATTAATGTGTCTTATTATAAGTTTACAATCAAATAAAATTAATATTTATGTTAGTACTATCTCGTATGCACTTAAGGACTGAATATTCGTCATCACTTATATAGCGATTCATTACGAAATTAGTTGGAAGTCAAAATAGATGGCTCGGTGACAACTTTGTGGAGAAAGAAGCAGGTGAATGATGTGTTTAACTGGAAAGACAATAACTTTTTTTTAAGGCATTAGGGAAGATTGTATATACTAAGAAGATATTGATTACATTAGTTACCTACTACAATTCTACTTCCAAAACATTTGCCGCATAACCACATGTAGATATTTGTACAAATCCTTAAATTAAGTAGCTATTGTAACAATACCTTCGGCCATCATCCAATTATTTATGAACTTCTAATTATTTATTTGATAGAAGATTATAATGTTCTTTAACTTAAGTAATAATATGAGTAAATCGCTTAAGGTGTATCCTATTTTATATATTTATTTACAACATATTTAATTATTCTCTATATATTTAACTTAAGTAATAATATGAGTAAATCGCTTCGGCCATCATCCGTATATATCTATATATGTGTTTATATATGATAAATATATTATTCTCTATATATTTCCTTATAATTATATATAATAGTTGGAATTTTCTCAATTAATATAGCCTCGTTCATATAACTTTAAGGCCCCGTAATTCTCAAGACACTAAATTAGTAGCCCATTTGTAAGACTCCATTCTTATAACTTTAACTTTACAAAATCCATTTGAATAATAGCCCATTAGGTGAAAGAAAAAAATCACGACATTTAAATTTAGGAAACAAACTAAAATATAATGTGATTTTCTCAATTTATTTTCTAGTTAAGTGAATTCATGATCATAAAGACACCTCAAGAATATTTCAATATTGATTATTTCCTACATATTATTGATAAAGCTATTTCATCTCTTGAAAAAAGATTTGATCAATTTAAATTCTATGAAACTCTTTTTGGTTTTTTATTTAGTATATCAAAATTAAAGTCTCCCGACGAAAAAGATTTAAAAGATAGTTCTCCCTTAGAAAAATAAATACAATGATGTTCGGATATTAGTGGTATAGATTTGTTCAAAGAATTAAGGGTTCTAAGAGAAATCATAAATGTAGAAAATGAAAAACCAATTGATATTTGATATACCTAATTATATTAAAAACCTTGATTCTTTTCCAAATGCTTATACTGCATTTATAATTATTTTAACCATTCCCGTAACATTTGCTTCAGCCAAAAAAAGGCTTTCAAAGCTTATAATTTTAGAAAACTATTTAAGATCGACAATGTCACAAGAAATGCTAAATGGATTAGCTACTTTATCAATTGAAAAGGAAATAGTAAACGAAACTAATTTTAATTACGTAATTAAGATTTTGCATAAAAAAAGCGAGAAAAGTAAGTTTTATATAAAATAAAATAAGTTAAAACTTATGATAAAAGAGACCTCATTTTAAAAGTTCGCTTTAGGTCTTTATGGGCTTGAGCCGCTCCCGACATCAATTTTTTATAATCTAACCCTAATTTCTTTTCTTCCATTCCTATCAATTTCACAAAGCATAAACAAAATCAAACACAAACAAAAATAAAATCAAAATCAAAATCAAACAAAAACAAAATTATTATCTTGGTTCTTCTTTATTTTACCAAAGATTAAAACTTTTTCATGGAAATCATTCATTATGGTTTGACTATATTTGATTATAGTTTACTTGCATTTATGTTGTTAGTTAATTTATCAAGTTCAAAATAACTAATTTAACAAGTAAAAGTATATTTGAATCACGTAATTGACAATGAAATTTTTTAATGATGAATAGACGTTATTTCGTTTTGTAACATAGTAAATCGAATTTTTTAGCTCAATAATTTAACGTACTATATTAATCAAAACAATTAACTAATTAAAAGACCTACAATTAAGGAAAGATGTAGCTAGAACTCAAATAAGAAAACATAATAAACACCTTTCATCAATGAAAAAACATATTCTTCCCGAGCCCTTTAAAAATTTTCATCATATTAATTACACCAATAATATAAGCATCCACGATTAGGTAATACTTCGTATAATTTTATCTAGCAAAACAAAAAATCTTATCACATAAGCGAAGTTGGCTTCATTTGTTAATACATATTCGTATAAGTTATAATGATATATAATTATATAATTAACATAATTAAAGAATACATAAGATTGGAGTTTATTCCGTTCGCTAATACTTTTTAATTATATTAATCAATAACTAATGTAGTTATATAATACATATATTTATACAACGCACATATAAAAAAGATAGAATGATAAATGTGTATGAATTCGAACATTGCTCTACGACGAAAACATTACTTTTCATAACTTCTTAATGTATGTGTACACTTATCATGTATATATCACAAAAAATAAAAAAGATATTGCTCATAATGTCTATATAACTTATAAGTTCTAATTGATCCGTAAATAACCTAATTAGATAATACATGGGTGTGAACTTCATTTGATCTTTAATACTTTTTAAGTTATGATGATCAATAATTAATGTAATTATAGAATATTTATATTTATGCAAAGAAAGATAAATTTAATAATGTGTATGAACTTCAGTATTGCTCAGTAATTAAAAATGTTACTCTTTATAACTTTATAAATGCATATGATTATTATTTATATGCAAAGTATCTATATTGTACTGTTCATCATGTAAAATACATAAGCGTGAAATTCATTTTGATGGTTTATACTTATTAAGTTATATTAACTAATAATGAATACAATTATAGAATATAAATATTTATGCAATGGATACAAATACTACGAACTGATAATAAAAAATTACTCTTTATGATTTCATCAATACATTTATTATATATATTTTATTTATATTTATTTGTACATCGTGTGAGATATATTTAAGAATTATTAAAAAAAACTATATAAATATTTTTACTAACTTAATAGAACGGGTTGTTTGATTTACATTTAGTAATTATATTTGTTATGGGAAAGTGTTAGTCAAGATAATAAGAAAAACCGTATTGGATAAATAGTAAAGAAAAGGGTTTGAATATAATGAGGTGAATGTGGGGACAACGAGACCAAATGATAAATAGTAACTCTACCCCTTCTTGACACGTATACAACAAATTTGGAAAAAGAAATCTCACAGCAGCCTAAATTTAAGTTTTCTTCAAAACCATATTTTTAATTATAATTAAAATTCATTGTATTTATACATTAAAAACTTATATTTTCTAGAAAATGAGTAATATTTATGAGGTTTTGTAGAGGAAATTTATATAATTCTCACAAAAGGAATCAACAAATACTATTAATTTTTGACCGTTATTAGAACTTCTAATTAAGTCGATTAAAATAATCTTATGATTTTAGTAGTCTTGTTTTTTTGGATTGTATCGAGCCAAAATCACAATATAGGAATTAAGGTATGCAAGTGGTGGGAGTTTCACTATTTAGTGTGAACCTTTAATCGTGGTGGTCTTTCACATTCATAGATTCAAACCTTCACGCGATGCATGTTGATCAAGACTGCCTAATTATTTCGAATGCGTACAACTAAAAAATTAATTCGATATATAAGAGTGCATTCTCGGATTAAGAGTAAACAACTGAGATGTTTTCGACCAGAACAGGAGACTTGAAGGGCTTGTTGATTTATTAGGAGATGAACGACATGAGTAAAATCATTCGAGATTCGGTTTATGTTGGTACTTCTTGTTTTAAGTCGTGTTATTAGTCAATGTATTTCGTTAACTTATACATCTTGCCGCTTTGTATTTCAACTTTATCTATTGTAATAAGATCATTTTCTAACCCTGAGCGTGTCAGTAACGTGTCAGTTGAGACACGTCAGCGCCACATCAGCACTCTCAAACTGACACAAAATTGACACAACAGACACGCTGCTGCCAACCCTGACGTGTCACTTTGATTTCTGGGCCCCACACACATTTAAATAAAACAATATAATTAAATTGATAACCTTACATTACATTAATTAAAATTAGATATTACAATAATTAACTAAAATTAAACATTTCATTAATTAATATAAACTAAAAATTACATTAATTAATTAAACTTAAGCATTACGAGAATTAAACCGAGCTGGGCCCCACTTTTGCGTCCGTTTCTGCGTCGCGAAACCGACGCGACGCTGCCAACGCCATCGGTTTGGGTTCGCAACGTCAGTTTCGCAGCCGACGCGAGCGTTGGAAAGGGTCTAACGCGTCACAGACTAGAAATGGATCGCGTCACTAAAAGATGTCTACTTTTAAGTTACGTTGTTGCAAAGTGCGGGCTACAACCCATGTTATAAACAAAAAGCTCAAATCTTTTAACCATAGCCGCATCTTAGTTTTGATGAGCGACAACATGATTTCGAAGATGGTACTTATTTTGGTGTTTTTGTTATTTTTTTCCTTTCTTTTCAATGCATAGTTGTTTACATATAAAAAGGCACGTCTAAGAATTGTTTTTATAAACGTCCGAATTCGTTCATATGCATTTTATCTTTTAGAAATGGCAAACCGTCTCGACCATATGTTCTATACAAAGCCACACACACATTTAGTTTCAAATGAGAGTTGAATATACAAAATTTTGCTTGATGGTGAATCTCGATCATACCCTTAGACATGATCGACACTCTGTAATTCATACATATACATATATTACTTCATCCTCGGAACAAGTCATATGATTTCGGATGTTTACGAATATAATCACCGGACGTTATTATATCAAGATTATTTAAAAAATATAGAAAAATGAGTTAATTTGAATCTTTATATATATACTGAAGATATAAGTCAGCTAGCTAGCAATGTTGATTTATAAACCAAAATAAATTAAAACGGGCTCGCTTAGGATTTTATCCCCATGACTAAACCTTTATATATGTATCATATAGCATCAAAATGTACAATTAATAACCTTTTGACATGCTAAATGGTTTCAAAAATGAAAAGAAAGAAAAGTTCGGTGAAACATTTACAAATTGTAACACTTTATAGGACTAAAAAAGAAATATTACTAGTCCTTTCCTCTCACACACAAATGTACATACATATTTCTTCACCCCCAGTACATACAAACACACGCTCAGCTATCTGCTATACACCGAAACACACACACACACAAAAGAAAATCTCATCAATGGGGAAAGGACAGCAAGAGAGGAAAAAAGCAAACAAGCATTTAAACAGTCCGATGAAAGATGGTGACATCTTCAAGTGCCCCAAGTGTAACGAGGTTAATGGTTATTTCAAATGTGCAAACCATATTAAGAAGTGCAAGGTATATTTATTTCTATCCATATCTACTTATTTTGTAGTTTCTTTTGTGCATTAATTTATATTATATTTATATTTATATTTGGAAGTATGAAACTAATTGGTTAATTTATTATTTATTTAGGTTAAAAATAAGAAAGGCAGCGATGTTGGTGGTGAATGTAGCGATCATGATGAGGTAAATAAACTTGTGTTTGTTCGCTTTGTTTTTGTTGTTATTAATTAGCTGTATTTGAAATAGGTGTGTGATAAAAGTGGAAAGTGAGAGTGGTGATGATGGCTTGCTGAATGAATAATGGGAGTCGCTCGTACGTGATCATTAGAATATAATTAGTTTTATTAATCGTTTTTTATTTTCTAGTTAATTCCTTGGATGTAATTAGTGACGATCGAAGTTAATTTTTGCTTACATTGACGTACCAGTATTCTAATGTAATGCAATATCGTTTTGTTGGGTCAACAGATGACCACTTGTAAACAAATAATTTTGTTTTATTTATGTGTTGCTAAAAGGGAAATAACATTAATTTAATTTAATTTAATTTAATTTAATATTATATTAAAAGGAAACCATGATTGATTGCATGAGCAGTCAAGTATTCTGGTAAAATAAACTTAACGGTATGTGGTCCCAAAGATTTTCCTACCAATTTGTGCATGTCATAACCGTCTACACATGCTTGTTGATTCATATCCATTGGATCAATCCAATGGCTGACATTTTGTTGCCCTGTCCGTCCGATTAAATTGTTTCCAATTAACCAACAACAATAAATGTTTGTAGAATAACAATTACATACCTTTAACTAATGGAATTCATCAAATAACCCCTCATCTATACCAAACATTTCATTTTCAGGTTATATGTTTAACTTAATAGTGCAACATATAAGACACATTTTATAAATATATTTAGATGAGATCTCATATTATTGTACCATAACTTTCGACATAAACAACAAAGCTTCACAAAAACAAAACCAAAAGGGAGCCACTTGTGCGTCTACTTATATTTACATAATAATGCTATTATTAACAATGGTGTTATTTATACTTCATTTGTTACGTAATAATAATATTTATTCATGACTCTATATCACTATATGTTCTTACTTAAAAAGATCTAAACAAGCTTAGTTTTCAACCGTTTGATCTTTAATATGATCGGATAAAACTATAATTGAATCGTTGGATCCGACGATCCCATCTCAAATACGATCCTATGCGATCCAATAAAAATTTTATTGTTAAAAGGCGTACGATCTTACCATAAAAATCTGTATCCATCTATATCCTAATAACCTTGTTTGAAGCTACTAACGTATTGTAGTCATAAAGCATTTAATCTAATAATTTCATATAAGAAATTTAATAATCACGCCAGAATTACAGATACATAGACAGGACCATACCAACTATATATAAATTATCAATCAAAAGGATGGAAGTGATAAAATAATGTAACAGTTTTAACACCAACTTGGTTCAATCCAAGCATGAGCATTGAGAGGATGTTTAGTTTCATCGAAACTATCGTACGTTCCTTCAACGGTTTTCCCATTATATGTGTAATACATATGGTTTTCCATCGCTGTTTCCAGTGGATAGCAAAGTATCTTGCCGGTCTTCAAATCCAGCTGCGGGAAGTAAATCTTGTTCTCCATTTCTGGTGTTTTGGCTTCAAGGCAAAGAGACGTTGTACCACAAATATAAATCATGTGCTTTCCCACACCATCTATTTCCTCCCACTTATCCATAGAATCAGTCCACTTGAATAACTCAACCGCATCTCCAAACTCACCCACAACAACCAGCAATAGATGCTGATCAAATTTCATTAAGTGATATCGTCCTCGAGAGTTGAGACAACTTGGCGGGGTTGCATCAAAAAGTTTACAAGAATAATCTTCTATACATAAATCTTTGAAAACAATAAGTTCTACGTCAGCACGTAAAACATAAAAATCTTGACCATAAAATGTTGAAGAACAAATAGGATGTGGATCAATATCAATATAAAGTGTACGCCAGAATGATTCCCGATTTACTAAGTGGACACAAATTTGCCATTCATCGTTATTTCTAAATCCAACAACTATACAATCAGGGGAAGTAGGTGGTGCTGAGAAACATAAGCTTTCAAAATCATAAAATTCTGGAAGCTTGTGTAGCTCACTTGTGAAGGGGTTAAAGAACACCAAGCAATCAAATTCACTACTGTAAAACAACAACCAACCAAACCTGGAACAACATATGTCCCTTACGATCGACACCTGTGACTGTTTCATATAGTAGTTGTCACCCGAGATTGGATCTGTGAAAGTGATAATGCCTTGATTATCTACAACCATTAGCCAGGGTGACTTTAATAAATAATTATGCAATCTCGTTAATGGAGATGCTAGACGACAATGTTTGCATGTAGCACGAAAGTTCATATAATCCACAACAACACAACGCTCCATAATCATGTCCAAGATATCAGATGGAATACTAAGCAGCCGTGATTCATTCAATTCAACCTCGTCATATGCAATCGGTCTTACCACTATCTCATCCTCTTCTTGTTTAGAATTAACTGCGTATTTAGCTTCTCAGTGATCATCTACTAGCCTACATGTGTTACAATTTAGAAATCATTATCATTGCAAGAAACACGTATGGAAGTATTTTAGTAATAAACATAAATTAATTAAAAGCATTACCTGCCTTCCCACATGAAAACATGGGTTGTTGCTTCAGTTCTAGAAGGAATTGAATATGAGATGATGGTTCTATCTTTGACATGGTACAAGAATAACATTGTGTACATTCCATCACGAATGTGTATATAACCCCCTAACTTCGAGGAAATCAAAGGGTTATAGAATATTGAGCCATAACGAGCAAGATCAACATAGAAGATAGCATCTCTCAGATCATCCATTTCTTCCCACATTACTTTCGTAATCTCCAGCTTTTCGAAGTCGTACGATTGTACGTCTTCCCATATCATACCAGTCGAGTCCCAGTTTTTTAAGCATGCCATATCTTCCCACTATATACTAGTCGTGTCTAATTTATACAAATACACATCACAAATTTTGTTAGTTTCCTTATGAATACCAACTCTAATAAAGAACAGATCCGTACCATATCCTTTCAGATAAGGAGTCCACTTACTATAACGCTCGTTTTCAGAATAAGGGCAGGCCCCAAACATCAGTAGTTGAATCATAACTTCTCTATCGTTTACTACAATCTCAACCTGTATGACACTGTTACCCACATAACTCTCGCATAATACATATATTTTACCATCGCAAGAAGCTACGCTATGTAAAAATATGTCATCATATGTTAATCTCTTGAGCTGTTTAGCGTATGACATTTCAGTCCATCTCATCCTCTTTCTTTTACGATCTAGCTGACAAAAAACAAATGTAGATGCATCACATCTGGTTAACAAGAGGACTGAAGTGGGATCATCAGGAGGAGCTGTCAAACAACATTCGCAAATAGATTCATCATCTCCATCTTTCAAAGTCAAAGGGGGTAGATGTATGATCTTAGAAGTCATTGGATTGCAAAGAGACCAATGACTACGGTTGGAGAGTATCAGCCAGCCATGGAAACACCCTGCGATACGTCTCCCCAGAAACTCAGGGATTTGACATTCATAATTAACCAGGGGGTTGTGTAGTGTGGAAAAAAACTCGTTACCAATGACCTCTTCATCTTCAAGATTCTGAACAAGAAACCATGGATATTTCGAAGATAAAGGAGGCAATCTGTCACATATTGAACAACTAGAAACCTGCTCATGCTCCATCTAACATGTTCATAACAATATTTCAGCTTGAATTTAATAAACTAAAGTAGCAATATTAATTTGTCAAAATAAATCTAGATGCTATAAATCAATGGGTTAAAAGACTAGATTACTCATTCAAATAAACAAATGTCAAAATCTTCACCCGTAACTACCGAAAAAGAGTCAGAATCTACTCAATATATAAAAGATAGAATTCATGGCTCAAAGTTCACCACTACCCGATCCCACTTTACAAACTTGATGTGATAAAAGACTTACCAAACTATCATCTTAAAAAGTCTTGATTATTATAAATAAGCATCTTAAAAAGGCTTGATTTTTTTTGTATTCAAAACTTTAGTAAATCCCTTTGACCCACCACCCAAAAAGACTCTATTTTTATAACCCCCAAAAAAAAAAACAGTTTGTTTGAGGTGCTCGAACCAGACCACAATTAATATAAAAAAATAAATTAAAAAATATTGATCAATATTAGAATTAAAGCTGCTTAAATTATTAATAAAAGATGGGACACATGCCTGAAGCCATTTTAGATATAAAAAGACCTGATTTTTATCAAATAATAATTACCTAAAGTCCTAAACAGTCTTGATTTTTTTCAAAATTTTAGTAAATAATAGCAGTACAAACACAATTTACAAACTTCGTGTGGCAAAAAGAATTGATTTTCTATCAAATTATCATCTAAAAAGTCAGGATTTTATATTATAAATAATGAAAAAATAATTATAATTATAAATAAATAAATAAAAAGTTGATTTTCATCAAAAAATTTAGAGTAAATAGTAGTGTAGTTGTTCTGACTTCCAAACGAAAATAATGGATCAAATTAGAGACTATAGATCGAATTCATACCTCAGATTTCACCGCTGATACTTTCAAACCCTTAACCGACTTTTTTCCGACTTCGATTTATCGATCAAAAAGCTACTCCTTTGTCTTTGTTTTAGGGTTTAAGGAATTTGAAATTGGGAAAAGTCCCAATAATATTAATATTTATACTTATATTTATCATTGGAAAAGGGAAAGTATAATCTCTATTCGATCTAGGGATTCGATCTGTGGATTTGTTTCATATTCCAACTCAAAAACTATATAATAATATAACAAAAGCTAGAACTGGTGGCTTAAAAGTGTAACCCGGTGGCTTAATAAGGTACTGATTAACAAGGAAAAATTTTTAATGACTAAATTTACAATTAGTTGCCCCTAATATTACACTTCCTCCGTCCGTCGTATAATAGTTGTCCCCTACCACATTCCTATGATTTAATCTAATATCTTATCTTAATCTTACCCTTAAATTTTAAACCCTTATTAAACATTTATGCTTTTTGCCTTAAATTTTTTAAGGAGATATCGAAAAATCTCAAATTGCCCCTCTCATTATCTTAATTTACCCGTTTATACAATTGGAAACAATTCCTCTATTTAATACAAAATCACTATATATAAATAAATTTAACTCCCTAACACTATAGTATTTTCTATTTTCTATTATTTTTGTTTAAGTATTGTTCATCATATTACTTCATATTATTAGTATTTGTTTGTCTAGAACATATATTCAAATCAATTTCACCACCGAATATATAGTTGAATAATATTATTGCCGTCGTCACATTGCGCGGGTACTAGACTAGTATATTGATAAAATAGCAGTTTTGTCATTTTATATATATCGAGTTTTACTTAAAATTGTGCAATATTAAGGATTAAACGATGAAGAGTAATAGATGAGAAAAAACTAAAAGTTTAATGATCGTACTTTCTAAAAAAAATTAAAAGGTTCCTTGTGAAAATAAACGTGCATTTTCTCTTGTAAAAGGTAAAAGATATCTTAAAACTTCTATTTTTTATAAATAATTTAGAATAAACAAAAATAGTATATAGACAATTAAAATGTGACAGATGAAATGTAAAAAAGACATGATCTCTTATTTAATAGTTTAATATTATTTTTCAATTAGTGTTTGAGTAGAATTCATAAATTCTTTAATTAATTAATATCATATCCAAATATTATCTATTTTTTAAATTTAAATAATTATTTTATATTAAAATTATGAGAGGTCGTCACGTAGCATTTTGCCTATGTGACAGATTCGGAAGCAATCTTCTATTCTCCTTTAGTGTGTATATATATAGGGGAATGATCTATAGGGAAACTTCAAAATTTGGGGAAGGAGGGAAACAATTCTTAGCCTTTGATTTTTTTATTGAAAAACGTTTTTAACATTCATTGGAGATGAATGTTAAGTTTTGAAATTATTTGTGATTTTTAAAATTCATTGATGATGAAATTAAGGGTTGAGATTTTGGTTCCCTCCTTCTCTAATTTTTTTGCTTCCCTCTTGATCCTCACCCTATATATATATATATATATATATAATAGATATAGATATATATGTATATACAATATAGATATAGATATATATGTATATACGACTTCTTATTCAATGTAACATAGTTTTTGTTAACAGTATTTGAAAAACACTATTTGAGTTTAGTCACGAGAAATATTGTAAAATAGTCGAAGTGAATATTATTTTTCAAAAGAAAAATCCTAACGAAGTTGTTTTGCGGTTTTTTCACCTGAATTTAGATGTATGACAACATTGTATTCACTTTTTCTTGAGAGTAAAGTGGTAGAACCCAAGCAAATTATATTAAAATAAAAGAAATTAAACAAAGATAAATTAGGCATACCAATTGAGAAAAAAATTTGTCTACCCAAAATATGCTTCTAAGTAAACGTGTAAAGAAGAAATAAGCCTGTACGCAATTATAAGAATGTTGATGTTCCGATTTGGGGGGTTTTTAAAATACAAACCACTAAATTATACGTATCTGTTCAACATAAAACTATATTGTTACATGGCCACTCTTTACAACCAACCATACATCTTTTTTTAACAACTAAATTATATAAAGAATTAGCAAAAAGTTAGAAAGATCAAAACATTATAAATAAAAATGCAATAATGGGTTCTCTAATCACATTGTCCATTGAATGTTCTTTCTTTTTTCTACTACCAAACCAATCAAAAGAATTAAGAACGACATTATGAAAAAGCAGACTTCTTTTGAAAGTCAAAGACTAAAAAGTGACGTTATTTCTATACCTCCACAAGACCAATACATGTAGACAGCACAATCACTTCAATAGCCATCTTTTTCAATCGTGACCATCTACTCGTATCCACCCAAGTCAATAGATCACCAATGGAGATCGACATTGAGAACGAAATATCGATCCATTTAGTAACTTTGATCCATAAATGCCTCGCCACTTCACATGCCAAGAGGATATGTTGAACAGTTTCCGACTCAAGACCACACAGAGGGCATAGAGCCGAGGGCACATTAATGCCCTTGTCAATTAGCTTATCTCTTGTTGGAAGTCTATTCAAAAGAACACGCCACATTAAAATCTTCACCTTAATTGGAAGGAGCTTAAACCATCTAGTTTTCGACCCTTCTTGGAGCATAACATCATCAATAAAATGTCACACACTCCTAACAGTGAAGTTACCATCAGTTTCGAGCTCAAACACCCATGTATCATTATCGGACCCAACATGGATTTGAGAGATGAGATCCTCGCAAGTCACAAGATGATCAACCGTGACTCATCCACGAATTGGCCTGCTCCAGTTCCACCTCCAACCATCGTTATGCCATCTATTAGCAACCACAACACTGTTTTTCCGATTCCAAAGCATACAACCTTGGAAACATGTTCTTGAGCGTATTATCACCAATCCATATGTCATTCCAAAAACGTGAATTCATGCCATCACCAAATTTTCGTTTAAAAAAGGCATGAGGAATAATATTATTCAAGTTTAATTTTTTGAACAACTTTAACATAATAAGCCACACACCCCTCCCTCTCGATCTCAAATCCGATGAGCTCAAATCAGCCTCCTCACCATGCAATGCTTTGGTGACTTTAACCCATAACACATTATTAGAAGTCAAGAAACGTCATTTCCAATTTTAAATCAAAGCAAGATTAAGGGTTTTAAGACTTCCAATGCCCAAACCACCTTTATGTTTAATATTCAAAGCCCTCTCCCATTTAATCTAGCTCATTTTCTTTTCTCCAACTTCACCACCCCAAAAGAACCGAGCTCTACCAATTCAAGTAACCGAAAAATAGACTCTGGCACTTTAAACAACGACATAAAGTAGATACCAAGACTACCAAGCACAACCTTATTCAAAGTTTAAACTACCCCCAATAGACAATAACTTCACATTCCAAGTCGCCAAACGTTTCTTGAATCTATCAATAATCACATTCCAATTCTCCACATTAGCCATATTCGATCCGACTGGGAGGCCAAAATACGAAAAAGGAAGGTTAGTTGCCGAACAACCAGTCACTAACGGGAGTTCTTGAACCTCCTTGAAATCAATACCAATTCCTAACAGGTTAGACTTTTGAAGATTAAACAATAACCCGGAACCGAGGTAAAAGCAGTTCAAAATATCAACCAAGTTAGAAATGTTGTCTCTATCCCATTCTCCAATAAAAATAGCATCGTCAGCATAAAACAGATGCGATAAAGTCACCCCCGAATCTCCGACCTGGATAGGACGAAATAAGCCATGATACTTGGCATCCTCCAAGACCATGTGCAAACCCTCCATAACTAGAACGAACAAAAACTGAGAAAGCGGGTCCCCCTGTCTAAGTCCTCTATGCATATCAAACTCCACTGTGCGGCTCCCATTAACAAGAATCGAAACACGGGAAGATGTAAGACATGCTTTTATCCACCAAAGCCACTTTTTATGAAACCCTATGAGTTCCATGATTTTTAAAAGAAAATCTCAGTTAACTGAGTCATATGTCTTATCAAAATCAACCTTGAAAAGTATTATTTTCTTTCTCTTCTTCTTACACCAATCAACCACTTTTGTTAATCATTAGCGGACCATCCAAAATCTATTTACCTTTTATAAGGGCAGACTGCTCTGGACTAATAATATCATCAATTAACATTATATATTGTTTCATAGACTTAGAAAATATTTAATTGTTGTTCTAATTTCAATTTATTAATTATCAATTACACCTATATACGTAACATATGACATAGAACACCAATTATACATACAAGTACATATTAGCATAGTTATACTTTTCATTTATACTAATTTGAAATATCTAAAGTAAAGACTTTCATTTGTATGTCAACTGGAGCTTGTTGTTGAGCAAGGAATTAGCTATATATGTTTATTTAATTGTTCTTCTCTGATTTGCATTTTGATCCTCTATTATTTTCATTTTCAACAAACCTCTTTTATTTTATCTAATGTACAAATATAGAGATAAATTAAATACAAATTCTACACTAATTATATCTAACACTTATTAAAACAACTACGATTAATACCTAAAAATATGTACATTCTAACACTTATCGATAGCAAATTGTATTAACGGGTATAGGATGGTTAATTGTTAGTGAAAGTATAGTTTTTTTATTAAACAAAAAAGGTACTGGTAGCAATATTGTGAAACGACGAAAAGAAAATAAAAATGTGTTGATTACGTAACTAGGTCTAATTAAATTTAGATGCCATTTTCTCACTCCCAAGTATAGACAGTGGTGTTGATCAGGTTAAGTAGGACAAAAGAGCGGTTAGTCTAACCCGTTGACCATGACGAAATGTCCACTGAGTTACGAAATTGTCAAATGCAATACTGCTTTTAAGTCGTATCTTTCAGCGGTTAAGGCTTAAAATTATTGGTGATGACTTTAACGAGTTTATGAAACTTAGTAGCTCCCTAGAAACACTCGGATTTAAGTCTTTATGCAACTAGTTTTACTAAACTTGTAGATTAGTATGGATTTTAAATGAGATAAAACATATACTATTTACTAACACTATTTCAAATAGAAATATTTACGGTTACTTTTAAAAGGAAAAACCCATGATTGGAACGCATTTTAAGCCCCACCGACCTTCCCACTTTCTGTTGACAAAGACGTTTTTGATTCTAGGGCTCCCACCTCCTACTTTATCGAGTCTACCACATTATTAAATCCTTGTAAGAATAGCAAGAACTATGAATTAGTATTATTATTACGTAACAAATAGGGGAAATTACTGAAAATTCATTATAAATTTCTAATTATTATATATATAAAAAATCAATCAAATTGGTAGATTAATTAGAATTTATGACCATCAATTATCAAACTTATAGTCTGGCCAATTACTCGTACAGAATAATATAGTGGGTAGTACACTACCATTACAACACAAATTATAACCTTATTACCAACATACATAGTCCTCCCATTATTCATTCAGCTTGCTCCATCATCAGACTCATTTTCCACTTTTATCACACACCTGTATTAAAAACAACTAATTAACAACAACAAAAACAAAATAAAGTTACAGAAAACACAAGTTTAATTTTAAAAAACAGTTACCTCGTCACCTTCACAACCAACGTTGATACCTTTCTTATTTTTCACCTAAAACATTAATAAATTAACAAACTAGTTTTAATGAGAAAAATTCTAAATTAGAATGAAATTTTTTATGAAAACAAAATAATCAACTTTATTTTATTTAAAATAACAAAACTTTCACATTGTTAAAAATTAAATATTTTAAAAAAGGTTAATCAAAAAATTATTAAAATAAGCATTTGTTCCTCTTAAATTAGACATATCACACGGTATACTTTCGATAAACCTTTTTTTCTTTTGCTTTTGTGGGTTTTAAAAACGACTATCATAATCGCTAGTATATGTAATAGTTGCTAGTATCACATGCGATAGTAGTTTTCAAAACCAACTAAAAAAGTGGAAAAAAAGGTTCGTCGAAAATATACCATGTAAGATTTGTCTAATCGAAGGGAGAAAATACTGATTTTTATGGTGTAATTTTTTTCATTTTTTGACTAGTCTATCTTTAAGATATTTAATTTTAAAGAATATAAAAAAAAGTAAAATTTTGTTGAAATTAAACCTTTGATACTGATACCCTTTTGAACTCATATTTGATTTTATACTTTAAAAAAAGGAAAATATAGTTAGAAATGTCTACCTTGCACTTCGTAACATGGTTTAGACACTTGTAATAACTTTTCACTTGGCTGCACTTCGGGCAGCTGAAAATGCTACCATCTTTCGTCGGTTTTTTTTAAATGCTTGTTCGCATTTTTCCGCTCTTCCTGTTCTTTACCCATTGATGAGTTTTTCTTGTTTGTGTTTTTTAGGGAGTGAAGTAGATATTGAGTTAGTGTGTGAAGAATTATGTATATATTTATATTTATAGGCGTATATTTTTGTACGTGAGAAGAAAGGTGTAGTTAATATTTCTTACGATTTGTAAATGCTTCACCGAACTTTTCTTTCTGTTCATTTTTGAAACCACTTATGTCAAAAGGTTATTAATCGTTTAAAGTTTTAGATGACACTAAGAATTGTGATTGTCATTTAATTGTTTATTCCATTAACATACATTGCTTAGTGCAGATTTTAACGGTATTTGTTTTCTCAACAAACCCTACCCGAAAATAGATCTAAATCAAATATACGTAAGAACAATTGTAAACCCTAGCCTAACTTTACTTTGTGTTAGTAACTATTATATAGGTCTATTTATTGAATTTTATAGGTGTCATGTTGTTGTTATTAGGTCAATTGTTATGCCTTTATTTTCTTTTGTGAGAATTATATAAATTTCCTTTATAAACCTCGTAAATATTACTCATTTTCTAGAAAATATAGGTTTTCAAGGTATATAATATAATGAATTTTAATTCATAATTAAAAATATGGTTTTGAAGAAAACTTTAGGGTGGTGTAAGATTCTTTTTTAAAATTTGTCGCTGTATCTGCAAGAAGGAGTACAAATACATTTGCTTTCGTTGTCCCACATTGACCTCCTCATTATATTCAAATCCTTTTCTTTACATCCCTTGTTGAATAAGATAAAAAGGTGTGGACATCCGTGTATCGGGATCATAAAACCTACAAAAGTATGTATTTGTGTTACGAATGGAACTTTGATTGTGGTATCCACATTTCCAAAGTTCTTCGTTTATCCTTATTATGTGTACTTAGTATAATGATCGTCAGTTAATCTACGTGTCTTTTAACGGCCATTAACATTTACAATTTGTATATTCATGTTATTACAGCCAGATAGGTGTCAGTGTTGATCTTTCTTTAACGAGTTGGCATGCACAAAATCTGATATATATATTATCTTGAATGTGCCTCGATATGTTTTTCCACTTGTGTTCTTAAATATAAATATCATGTTAATTAGAACTAATAATATCTACTCCGTATACCTGAATTTGCGATGTGTGTACGTGAATTTCTGTTAATATATATATATATATATAATATTATGTTATAAAATCTTTGAATCATGGCATTAGATTGATACCTTATGGTAAAACATACTAGGAAAACAAATAAATAAGTGAAAGCTAATTCTAGTGTTCATTAAGATCACTTAGATTATGACAGTATGACAGTAACATAAAATTATCATGGAATTTGCTAATTAATAGAAATACACTCATCATGATATTAAAGCTCAAAATAAGGTAGTTGGTATTGGCTCCAGAAATTGATATCACTTTGAGTCCTGATTTCTTTAAAGGAGAAGCAGTTTCTTTATAGCTTGGACATACAGCTCCAGAAATTATTATTGGACATTAATAGCATGATTTCGAATCAAGTCTTTTAATACGGGAGATCTCTAAAATGGAGATAACATAAATGAAATAATTTTAGACAAATAGATGACACCAAATTTAGTTAATGATTATAAAGATATGTGCCTTATAAATAAATCGTGTAAATCAGTACACATTTATTTTTTCAACGATGCTATTGTAAATATAAGTATTATTTTATATTATACTAGTTTTTATATCTGTGTATATCATTTTGAAAAATACAAAATAATACTATTTGAACATTTTTAAAAATAATTACAAGTGTAATTCGTGAAATATGATTAGTAATCTTAAATTCGAAGCACTTCATATAACAAACAATATAAAACTATTAAAAACCTCAAAGAAACCGTTACGTAACCAAAAATATGAAGAAAAAACAAATAGTAGAAGAAGGTGTGTTGCATATAGTTTAGGGTGATTTTAAACATAAACTTTTTGTAAGTTAAATAGTAATCACCAATGAGACTATTAGCATAATGTTATGATAATAAAGCCTCTAATCACAATGAAAATTATTTATCCATCTTACTGCACAAAATATGTCTTGTTCCATCCTTAATTAAAACCTACTTCATACATTCATGAAAATATAAACAAATTGTAATACTAATATAGTTTGTTGAATAAAAATTAATATAATATAGATGATTTAATAAATCATATTATATTATATTAATCATAAGTCATAGACATGCTCATGAAATGTTGAAACCTTATTAATTAACTTGAAACTCAAAGCTACATACCTAAATAAATTTTCATAAATTGGACAATGGTTTTTTATCCGATTCCTTTTGTTCTTGAATATCCGTTTTTAATAAATATAAAAAATATTAATTCATTAATTAGTTAATAGTATATAATTTAGATAATGTTAGTAGTATTATTTACTAATTATCTTGTTTATTATGTTTATCTTTAAAATAGTTATTTGTTTAATTTTTTAAAATTATAATTTATGATGTAATTAAATCTCTAATTTTATTCAATTTAATAAAATTTATTTTAATTAAATTATGATTTTTGATTAATTAATTAGATTTTAAATTAAGATGATAATATCATAAATATAATTTTTATATATTATTATTTACGATTATATTTGATAAGGTAAAAGCAGTTGAAGGGATATAAGTTATGGTACACTTATCGGTGTTTAAAGATGACTAGTTTAAAGATCCGCGACAATGCAGACTATAAAATTTTAGTTTGTAAATTTATCAAAAATAAATTATATTCGTTATAGAATCTCCTTGTAGAGTACATTATTCGTTGAGTTCAACTTACTACAATAAATTATACTTGTTTATTAAATATTTAAGATCAAAAAGTGTATGTAAAATGTTTTTTCATATAATGATATTTATCAAAAAGTGTATGTAAAAAGTGTTAGTTTTAAAAGATATAAATTAAATCTCATACAATTAATATTCTATATGTAACGATTAGTGAGGGGAGTTGATCATATATTTCTCTGTTAAGTTAAACTTTTGTTACAAAGTTCAGTTATACTATTGTGGGTGTTATCATTTTTCAGAAAATTGCTCATACACAAATATGTATTAAAACATAATGAAATTAATCGTAGAACTTTTGTCAACAAAAAGTTACAATGATGTGGATGTTGTTTGATGTAGTGACTTTATTTTTTTTAGTTAGTGAAAGAAACAAACATAAAGAATGATTTCATAAACAATAGTATAACTACATCCAAAACGATTTCACAACGTAACAATGAATTTTTAGATTTGATTCAATTAATTTCAATACTAAATATATATCGCATAAATCACTCTCAGTGATTGGTAAAAACTTAATGTATGAGCTAAATGACAGTAACAATAAGCATAATATAATAATGATGATGTATTTAACATAATCAACATAATGTATGAGAGATATGTAGCCAATAAAATAAAAATCATTACGAGTGAATACAACTTCTTTTATTGGATTATTATCTTTTTAGCATGCCTTTATATGAAATACTCATAGATTTCTATAATCTCCCAGAATATAATAGATTTAAGGCATCATATTGAATGAAAATACATGTCAATGTACCGTAACAATTTCGTATATAATATATGTTATAATAGATTTTTATAGGTATAAAAACTTACATGTTCATCAACAACTATCATATCCAAAGAAGCCAAGGTGTTTGGACTATTGCGAAAATATTGTCTCCACGCAATAAATACTTGAACCTTGATATTCCATCTATCTTTATCTCCATAGATATTACGTACACAATCAAATTGATCAATAACAGCCATAGAAAATCTATGAACATAAATTTTTATTATTTATAATTGGAGACTAAAAAGTTATATTTGTAGATATGTATTGTTAGGTTATTTAATTAATAATAACTATTTTCAAATTGTGTAGCAAGTATTATATAAGATTGAGATTGAGAATTGTACGTCACTATTTTCAAATCGTCAAGTCAAGTATTATATTAAGATTGAGAATTTGTAGACGTACAATTAAATAATATAATAATGATGATTTAAGTTTGAGAATTTGAGATAAATTACAATTAAATTATATGATAATGATGATAATGAATTTGAGATGACGTATAACAACTATTTCTATATATTATCAATAATTTACAAACTTTTATAATAATCTTAATTATATTTGAGATAAATTACAATTAAATTATATGATAATGATGATAATGAATTTGAGATGACGTATAACAACTACTTTTATATATTATTAATAATTTACAAACTTTTATAATAATCTTATATATAATTAAATTTATTTTTAAATGTAATTATACAAAATAAATATAGATATTGGATGCAAAAGAAAGAGGATAATAAAAAGTTAAAACTTTTTTATTGTATCATTTTTTAATTATATAATAAAGATAACGCTGTAATATTAAGATAATAGTCTCTCACAATTTGTAAAAGTGAAATTAAGGCACGTATGGTTGAAAACAACATAAAGACCATGAAATTAAGGCACATGGGTCAAGACTTTTCTACTATTCGGGTTCTCGTCCCACATTAAATGCAATGATTTATATTAGCAAATAAAGTTGGGCCCTTGCATTTATTTTATTATAGGATAATCATATTATTGATTTAATTCTAGAAATACTAAAGTTTCTATTTTTTGGGTTAATTGGTTACAAAATTCAGTCTATGCTATTCATTTGTAAATTTTTCTAGATTTTTGCTATCATGTTATCAAATTTCTTTGTTAAAAAAAAAAAATAATAATAAATAAAGTTGACCTTCCTCTACATTTTTTTAACCTAATGGATCATAAAATACTATTAGAATATAGGGTTGATTGTTTCGTTATGTATCGAACTTTACACTTTTTACTATTGTATGTATCGAACTTGTGATTTTCGTATATTGTATGTAATATTTTCTATTTTGACCATTCTAAAAAAGGAAAGTTTCCTTTTTTGTCAAATTTAAAAAAGGCAAGTCAACATACAATATACGAAAATTACAAGTTCAATGCATACAATAGCACTTTTGAAAGGTGGTTACATACAATAGTAAAAGTGTAAAATTCAATACATAACGAAACAATTAACGCTAAAGTACATGTACGCCGTATAATATTTGATATAAGATAAATGCTTCATTAATTTATATCTCAAATTTGTATTTATTATTTTAATTAATGAGGGATTTATATTTTAAATTCCGTTCACTACACAGAGGTAAATATTCCTTACAAAATGCAAGTGACATTAGCTTCTTGATTAATGCATCCTCACAAATCACTGAGGCAAAGACACTTGGGTGAAAACTATATGAGTGCTTAGTTAATTAATGCACGATAATCTATATAGAAAAAACATACAAAATGCAAAAGAAATATGCTAAACCAACTACAATCATCCTTTTCAATAATGAATTGAATAACGTACGTACGTCCGAACCATCAATGTAGTGTATATGGAACTACTATACATGTATCTGTAAATGAAAATTAGATGTTCGGATTTGTAACTCTTTGTAACAAAGATAGAAAAGTATAACTCGAGAGGAAACGTGTGTTGTTTGTGAATGAAGATACAAGACGGAGTTCTTTATAATCAAGTCATTTTGGGTACATCTCGGTTTACTCTTAATCCAATAAATGCACTCTAATATATCAAATTAATCTTTAGTTGTGCGCATTTAAAATAATTAGGCAGTCTTGATCAACATGCATCGCATGAAGGTTCAAAATGTCAATCATTCTTACGCGAGACTCGTAACCACAACACCAAAAATGAAAACTTTGAGTCGCATATGAGATACATCTATGAATGTAAAAAAATTTTACTCTAAACGACGTATGGGTAGGGTGCCTAATTAAGTTAGTAATGTTCATTAAAATAAACGGAGTACGATTGTTTAAAGTTTTTAAATGACACTAAGAATTGTCATCGTCATATAATTGTTTATTCCATTAACGTACGTTGCTTAGTTAAGATTATATCTCTAAAACGATGAAAAATGAAAAGGCTGTAACTAGCTGGAATGCATTTGTTTTGCAAATGGGATTTTACGTTGATTCCTTTTTCTCATACTTTCAGCTGGCCGGGTGTTACAATCTTTCCTAGTGCCTAACTTTACTTTGTGTTAGTAACTATTATATAGGTCTATTTACACATATTTAAAAATTGATTTAGTTCACATTGCACGTTGGTTGGATATTTCTCGAGCATTTATTATGTTCTTGATATTAGGTCAATTGTTATGCAATTCTTTACTATCCTGTCTATGGTATGCCTTTACTTTTAACATTGTATTCGGTTTGAATGTTTGAATTGAAGATGTAAATTTGCTAATTAATAGAAATACAGTCATCATGATATTAAAGCTTAAGATAATGTAGTTGGTATTGGCTTGGTCATCAAGGGTTTGACTATTTGAGTGAATAAGAAACGTACCAAACCATCAATGTAGTGTTTTATGAAGCTACTAACATGTATCACATAAACGAAAAATAATGTAAATGAAAATTGGATGTTCGGATTTATAACTCTTTGTAACGAAGATAGAAAAGTATAACTTGAGAGGAAACATGTGTTGTTTGTGAATGAAGATACAAGACGGAGTTCTATAAAATCAAGTCATTTTATGAATAGATCGTGTTGCAATTTTCCAACCATGGTTTGCTACCTATTTGCAGTTTTCCTCACTCCCCATTGATCATCTAGATATCCTACGTATTTAAGACAGCATTATGAAAATAAGAATCAAATGGTCGAATTGAACATATACAAATGAACATCATTAACAACTGAAACAATCCTACATTTTGTTAACTGGTACCTTTCTTTTCTTTCTCGTTATAAACATATGTCAAAATCTTCACCTGTAACTGTCCAAAAAGAGTCGGATTTTATTCAATATTAAAAATTGATCGATATCAAGCCACTTATTTTATTAAAGCTACTTTAACAATATATAAAAGATAGAATTCACGGCTCAAAGTTCACCACTAAACGAACCCAATTTACAAACTTGATGTGATAAAAGACTTACCAAACTATCATCCTAATAAGTCTTGATCATTATAAGTAAGCATCTTAAAAAGGATTGTCTTTTTTGAATTCAAAACTTTAGTAGATCCCTGTGACCCACCACAAGAAACCTGCTCATGCTCCTTCTAACATGTTCAAAACAATATTTCAGTTTGAGCTCAATAAACTAAAGCAATATCTGCCAAAAATAAATAAAATTACATACAATATATGAATCAGTGGGTTAAAGTTGTGATTACTCCTTTAGATACATATATGTCAAAATTTGCACCAATAACTACCCAAAAAGAATCAGATTTTATTCAAAATTAAAAATTGATCGATATCAGACCACTAACTTTATTGAAGCTGCTTTGATTATATATAAAAGATAGAATTCATGTCTCAAAGTTCACCACTACCCGAACCAATCTACAAACTTGATGTGATAAAAGACTTATCAAACTATATATTATCTTAAAAAGTCTTGATTATTAAAAAAATAATCTCATAAAAAGGCTAGATTTTTTTGTATTCAGAACTTTAGTAAATCCCTTTGACCCACCACCCAGAAAAACTATTTTTATGGCCCAAAATAACAGATTGTTTGAGGTGGTGGAATCTTACCACAGTTAATATAAAATATATATATATATATATATATTGATGAATATTAGTTAAAGCTGCTTAAAAATATTAATAAAAGATAGCACTCATGCCTGGTAGTTGGTAGCGATTTCATAAATGTCGATATTTTTTTCAGGAAGTTATGATCACAGACATAACTCTTACGGGTATGTTTAACAAAATCATTAATACAAATGATCAAAATGTTGATGTTCACTCAAGATTGGATCATAAAACCATAAAAATGTGACTATATGTTTGATGAAGATTCGGATGAAGTTGACTAACTTGTTAAAAGTTATATAGTGGACAACCACAGTTTTTTCTTTTAGTTTAGGTGTTTTTCTCATACGTTAAGTTATGTGTTTGATCGATATGAGTAGCATTTATTCTTGTGATATCATTTATAAGCAATAGGATTTGTATTGTCTTAATTAATCGACAACAAACTAGATTTGTATTGCCGACGCCTTCGCATCGGATAAAAAGCATTGCTTTAGTTGAGTTTATTTTAAATTATTTCTTTCATTTCGTTATTCAGAAAACACGTTCCACTTCACTTGTATAATTTACTTACGTCAACATTCTACGTAAATATTACGATACTAGTTGATAACTCGCGTGATGTAACGGAAACGCAATATATTTTAGCATGTCAAAATGTTATTAAGTGTACATTATATGATACATACATAAAGGTGTACTCGTGCTCTAGTCGATAACATCTCGGTTTACTCTTAATCCAATAATGCATTCTACTATATCAAATTAATCTTTAGTTGTACGCATTTGAAATAATTAGGCAGTCTTGATCAACATGCATCGCGTGAAGGTTCGAATGTCAATCATCCCTACGCGAGATTCGTAACGACAACACCAAAAATGAAAACTTTGAGGCAGTCTTGTACGCATTTAAATGACACTAACAATTGTGATTGTCATTAATTGTTTATTCCATTAACATACATTGCTTAGTGCATATGTTAACGGTATTTGTTTTCTCAACAAACCCTACCCGAAAATAGATCCAAAATCAAATATACGTAAAAACAAATGTAAACTACAAAGAGAACTTAAGAAACTAACTAATAATAATATACTATAACACATTAGCAACTAAGCGTTATTGAATAGAAAGACCACCACGATTAAAGTTTGACACTAAATAGTACGAGTAATAAACAAAATTCCCACCATTCGTATACCTTAATTCCATCTCTAGTGGGTGGATATGTCTCGAGCATTTATTATGTTTTCGTTATTAGGTCAGTTGTACGTTATACAATTCTTTATTATCCTATTTATGGTATGCCTTTATTTTCTTCTGTGAGAATTATATTATATAAATTTCCTTTATAAACCTCGTAAATATAATATTACTCATTTTCTAGAAAATATAGGTTTTCAATGTATATAATATAATGCATTATAATTTATAATTAAAAGTATGGTATGAAGAAAACTTTAGGGTGCTATACGTGTCAAGAAGGGGTGAACCCAAATAAAGGTTCATTTGACTGCAAAAAGGGGTGAACCCAAAAATTAATTTGTATATTCATGTTATTACAGTCAGATAGGTGTCATGGGATCTTACTGAAAAAATGAAAAATAAACTTTCTCTATAAAAATATTAGAAAAGGTTCATTTGACTGCAAAAGTGGTGAACTCATAGCTATCTGTGCTTCAATAAAGATGAGCACGCTGTGTGAAAAATTATTCTGTGTCGGTCTCAGCTGTATATTATAAAGTATATATTTTCTTTTAAACTTTTAAAGCTGAATAGTCTCAAAAATTATACTAAACTCACAGTAAAACACCTTCATAAATCGAAGGAAAATTATGTACGATATTCGAATAGTAGGTTCCATTTTAGGATTTGTTTTTGTGCATTTTTACTATGATTTGTATCTAGAGGAGTAACTTCCAGACAATCCATAAGCTAACACCCAAATGATAACCTGTAAAATCACACTTATGGTTGAAAATAATATACTTATAGACCGTGAAATTAAGGAACACGTACGGGTTTTGACTTTTTTACTCACTGTCTTATTCTAATTGTTTTTTTCTTTTTCTTTTTTACCATTTTCTTCTCACATTAAATGACATGATGTGTAATAGTTAACTAATTTATGGATCGTATTAGAATGTATGTAAGGCATTTAATATTTGATATAAGATAGTTGTTGCATATATTTTGTATTTATGATTTTATCTGATGAAAGATTTATATTTGACTTTGCAAGTGACTTAGCTTCTTAATTAATGTATCCCTCGTATATCACTGAGGCAAAGACACCTGGGTGAAAAACTATATGAGTGGTTAGTTAATTAATGCACGATAATATATAAAGAAAACACATACAAAATGCAAAAGAAATATGCTAAACCAACTACAATCATCCTTTTCAATAATGAATTGAATAATGTACGTCCAAACCATCAATGTAGTGTATATGGAACTAGTATACATGTACACATGAACGAAAAATAATGTAAATGAAAATTGGATGTTCGGATTTATAACTCTTTGTAACGAAGATAGAAAAGTATAACTTGAGAGGAAACATGTGTTGTTTGTGAATGAAGATACAAGTCGGAGTTCTATAGAATCAAGTCATTTTGTGAATCGATCGTGTTACAATTCTCAAACCATGGTTTGCTACCTATTTGCACTTTTCCTCACTCCCGATTGATCATCTAGATATCCTACGTATTTAAGACAACATTATTAAGAATCAAATGGTCGAATTGAACATATACAAATGAAAATCATTAACAACTGAAACAATCCTACATTCTATTAACAAGTACCTTTCTTGTCTTTCTCGTTACATATGTCAAAATCTTCACTCGTAACTGCCCAAAAAGAGTCAGATTTTATCTACTTTAATAACATATAAAAGATAGAACCCAATTTACAGTCTTGATTATTATAACTTGTGATGACGATTAGCGATTTGATGAAAGTTGATGATTCTTTTTGGGAAGTTATGATCATAAACATATCTCTTAAGGCTATGTTTAACAAAATCATTAATACAAATGATCAAAATGTTGATGTTCACTGATCAAGATTGGATCATAAAACCATAAAAATGTGACTATATGTTGGATGAAGATTTGGATATACTTGACTAACTTGTTAAAAGTTATATATTGGACAACCATAGTTTTTCTTTTAGTTTAGGTGTTTTTCTCATACGTTAAGTTTTGTGTTTGACTTGATGACTACATGCTTTTAGATCTATAATGAGTAGCATTTATTCTTGTGATATCATTTTTATACGTAGTTAGGGTTTGTATTGTCTTGATTAATTGACATCAAACTATATGTGTATTGCCACGACTTCGCATCGGATAAAAACCATTATTTTAGTTGAGTTTATTTTAAATTATTTATTTCATTTCGTTATTAAGAAACCACGTTCCACTTCACTTGTATAATTAACTTACGTCAACGTTCTACGTAAATAGTACAATATTAGGTAATATAGAAGAATATTTAAAAAGGGTTTCTTTATATATTTTCAAAACTATCGTTGTTTCCCTTTTTATAAAATATAGTTTAACTAATATATTTAAAATCCTAAGATAAAATAGGATAGTATACAATAATCTTTAAAGTATAGAGAGACGTTTGTGTAGTCAAATTCGTTACGTTGATAATAGTAATAATGTATATTTTCTAATTTTAATTTTAATATAGTTATATATATTTCTTTAAGAAAAATATCAAATTATTATAATTTTATTTTTTATAAAATAATATTGATATTTAAAAAATTATATGATATACAATTTAAATTTATGTATCACAATTTTTATGTGTGATAGTTGTGATACACACTAAAAACTTAATAATGTGTATTACAAAAATTAGTTTTGTATCATATATATATTTTTAAAATTTTATTTCATATTAAAAAGTATAAGATTTTAATAATTTTGATATAATTTTCTATTAAAAAATAGTTCATTTTAAAATTAAAAATAAAATTATTTATTCTTATCATTACAATTATAATAAACTTTACTATTTAAACTTTTTTCGTAAAATATATTATTATTATTATTATTTAGAATAATTATCAAAGATTTATTATGTAAATACATAAATTAATACCATGAATTAAAGAAATTGTAAGAAAAAACCACAATCGGCCACCGCCCCCTCCATTTACTTTTCCAGAATAGTCACCATCTTGGTAGTCGAAAATCTTATTAAGAGAATGTAATATATCATGAGAATTTGTTAAGCTAAAATACCATAAAAAATCAATTTATCATGATATCAACCCAATTACTCATGAGGTTAATATGCCAATTTATATTTAAGGTATAATTACACTAAACTTTTACATAATTTTAATGCAATTTGATGTTGATACATTTGTTAGTGATGGTCTAAAAGAAGTGTAATTGCAAATGAAAATAATATTAAGGGTGCAAAGTCATTTTTAATATCCATATGAGGGCTAGTAGCATTCAGTCATTATCCAACATATGTGGGTTGAAATTGATGTTTTATATAAACCCTTCAAACCATATTTGGTCATGATCTCATATATCATTTTCAGAAACACCTTTAATTACCAATGTCGAATATCGATCTCTTGTTAATTTTCGAAGAGACTTGAGCATTCATGGAAAAAAAGGCGACAGAATAAAGAAGGGCATTTGTGTAATTTAAATCCTTAACGACCTAAACTACTTTTTAAACTAACATAACAACCTTCAAGACATATTTACACTATTGACCCTTGTATTTCTACTACTTATGATAAACACCCTTAACTTTTATATTTCACAACTCTTTGAGCGGCTTATTGCCAGTACACTTTAATTGACGCTTATGCATATTCGCATCACCATGACTGCTTGGATGTGCCTAAAACTAGTTCTAAGGAGTTTAATATTGCATAACCTTTTCGAATTTGTTGCCAAAATAGTAAATTGTATTAGCGGGTTAGGTCGATTAATTGTGAAAGTATAGTATTTTATTAAATACAAAAAGTACTAGTAGCAATATTGTGAAACGACAAAAAGGATAAAAAAAACGTGTTGATTACGTAACAAGGTATAATTAAATTAAGATGCCATTTTCTCACTCCCAAAGTGAAGACAGTGGTGTTGATCAAATTAAGTGGGACAAATTAAAGAGCGGTTAGTCTAACCCGTTGATTATGACAAAATGTCCACGAGCTATGAGATTGTCGAATGATGTAATACTGGTTTTAAGTCGTATCTTTCAGCGGTTAAGACTTAAGATTATTCCTGATGACTTCAACAAGTTTGTCATTAATCCGGTTGAAGGGATGATACACGAAAATATGGTTCATATGTATCAAGATACTTCTTGATCAAACTATCAAGAAAATGGAGGATTCTTTAGCTAGTTCAAAAGAATGAACTTTAATCAGTTAAATAAGACCTACAAAAGATATATAATGTTTGTTTAAAAAGTTATCCTCGTATATTATGGATATATATGTATATATATATATGAGTAGAGTTCTAATAAGAACACCTTAAAAATAAGAACGGATAAGAACGCTTTATATTCGTAAATGTATTACATAAATCAATAGATTCACATTCATACATCTCAAATATATGAAGAAATAGAAAAGTGTAGTTAAAAACTTAAAACTATGGAAGAATAATCAGTCACATGCTATTTAGCCATACAAGTTCAAGTGACGTAAAGAATTAATTTATCACAAAAGGTTGTGACACAACAAACATCTACGCACTTTAACAAAATTTAATAATATTTAACTACGTTATGCTATTACTACGAACTACATAACCAAAATAACAAACTTTTTAGAAATAAAAGCTCTAATTCGAGTTGCATCACAAAACAAATACATTTTATATTATATATTATATTATATTATATTATATTATTATTATTTTATATTAATGGAAAAGTAAATATTGGGAATTATTTTATATGTATGTGAGGAGCATAATGATAATGCAAAGTTATATAAGTACTACAAAGTCTTGTTTCAGAATTATGTGTTAGGTAATTATTTACTGACATGATTGGAAATTTTGTTTCATTGTTGTATTTTATTTAATTATTAAGTGTTATTTGATATGATGGTGTGTTTACATATATTTTATATAAAACAATATAATATTTCAAAAACTGAACTGATCGTTAAACTGTTACGGTAATGATTAGATTGGACACTTAACAATCAGATTAAATTGTTATATGACACCCCCTCGTTATCCTCTCACACACACTGAAAATCAAAACTGAGAAAACATAAAGAAAATAAAAGGGGGTAAAGGGAAAATGTAAAAGATGAAGAAGAATAAGCAGTTCAATAAGCTAATAAGAGAAAAAAATGTAGATGTCCTAAATTTAGAGGGACATGGATCTCTACAAGTCCCTCAATCACATTCTTATTTCAATTGTCACACATATATAATCACTTCGTCGACCATGTGTGTGATCGTGGGTTTTAAGCTCGAATTGTCTCGGTCATTGCTACACGAACGACTAATAATGCTCATCCGTTATATATGATTGAATGCATCATATTTATTCGTAATAGTCTTCCATCTTCTTTAGAACATTATTAATTTAGAACTTCTTTAATCTTAAGTTGAAATGATTGGTTGCAATATCCTTTATAAATTTTATGTATATTTTTTTCTAGCTACTTGCTAGATTTTTTAATAAATTATTGCCGTTAAAAAAAAAGAACATCATTTGCAAAATATGTAAAGTACTTTTGATCTCAAAGTCTATAAACTAACTTGTTGATTATTTGAAATAATTGAGTAATTGAGATAATCAATAAAAAAAATTTGATTAGTTAAAGGACATGAATTAACACTTGATGATTGTGAAGTTATTCGTGGACTGGAAGCGTCCTCTTTCATCGGTGTCTTGAAAGGCTTGTTTGCCTTCTTACTATCCTTTTGCTCTTTTCCCATTGAGTTTCTTCTTGCTTTTGATTTCTGTGAGCGTTTGGGTTGGGTGTGACACGGAGTGTGTATGTTAATTGGGAGTGAAGAAATAAAATAGTTGGGCTCGATTTGAAGAGAGTCTCCGGCCCAGCACTACGTCATGTGGATATATATCATATATGTGTGCATGTGAGGAAAATACTAGTAATTTCTTTTCTCCTTTTAAGCACATAAAATGTTACACTTTGTGTATATTGCACAAAACTTCTTTTTTTTTTTCCTACTTTTACATATATCACGAATTTTAACTAACTAGGATGTTCGCTTCGAGTATTTAGCGCTTAACTCCTAGTGATGGTTTACTTAGTTATAGAAAATATTACAATTAAACTATAATTTTGATTAAAACAAACAGTATTGGATAACTAAATATAAATATAACTAATTTACAATTAAGTTCAAATGAGAATGAAATTTTTTGTGAGAATGAAAGAATCAATCTCAACCGTCCATTTTATCAAGATAATAATACCTCCAACATTTTTAAAAAGTGAATATCTCCAAACGTCTAGTCAACAAAAATATAAAAATTGCATCATAAAAATAATCATTTTTTCTCTTCGATTAGACATCTCACAAAGTATACTTTCGACGAACTTCTTTTTTTCATTTTTTGGTGGATTTTGAAAACTGGTAACACATGTGTTAGTCGCAAGTGTTACCAAAAACTAGGTAAAACATGTGTTAGTAGATGATAACACATGTGTTAGTTATTGTTAACACATGTATAATATGATACATATATAATAGGGTAAATGCAATAGATATATAACGTAATATCACTCATTAATCTATGTATATAAATTATCTTTTTTATTGTTTAGATATGTAACAAATCAGAGTAAATCGTGTCTAATTGTTACTAATTGGGCTTAATATCTTCAAGCCCAAACCTTAAGATTTTTCTTTTATGTTTACTACTAAGAAAAGTTACTTAATTCTCCTTTTTAATTATTGTAAAAAACCTAGCAATAATTTCTGCTAAATTTATTTTTACCTTATTATTTTTAATAGCCTTAAAGATGAACTCAATGCCACATATTACTACCGTATACAAGTTCGATTACACCAATGATGAAACAGAACGAAGTATTCTATCTAACTTAAGGTATATACTTTATAAATAAGCACAAAACTATTTACTTAATACATAGATAACAAGCTTTGCCAAATTAAATGGCAAATTAACATCAATTTCAAGTACAAACTTATATAACATCTCCCACATTCTAAGCCCACTCAGGTTTAAACATTTATGATTGTTCACGTGGAACTTTAAAAAGCTGATGACGTGTTTAAATAATAAATTAAATTCAGTTGTTTTCTTTTATATATTTGTCACCTAAAAAATCGCCAAATAAAATATCGGTATCAAATGTGAACTTGACAACACTAATTAGTTAATTAATGGTCCAGAGAGCATAAGGTTATGGTGTAGTTAAATACGTAACATCAAACGTTAATGTGAAAAAGTTCGTTAGGCAGTCTTTCAAGATGTATCAAATTACGGACGAATTTTGTATGGTACATATAAATTTTTAATCGTCTTTATTATATGTATTTAACTTTAAAAACTCATAATTAATGTAAAAAAATTGAAAATAGCAAATAATTTTATATTTTTAATCGGTTATCATCTTCTCCGATGAAACTAATGTCTCAACGACACCTTTATTCCTACAACCCTATCCTTTCTAAAAAAACACACTCCAATTTAACCCATTCTTTTTTATCTTGCAATTCCAAACAAATTTAGTTCCAAACACACCCATGTTTATGACCAACAACCACTTTTACGCATCACTATTAATTAGAAATAATAAAAGCAGCTTCATCCTAATCTTCATCATCGAGCAAATACAAGGTAAATCTAAGAAGATTTTTGTTAATTATCTTAAGATTGTTGGTGTTTTTGATTTTTTGTTCTTTGTAATTGAACGTGGAAGCATTTATAACACTATACGCTTAATCGATTACTAAAGCTTAGTAAGGTGATGTTTTATAATTCCTACAAGTTAAATTTATAATTAATATTATTTAATAATATTTAGACTTAATAATACACCACTACTGGGGGCCATGACCCCCTAATTCTTCATTGCATCCGCCCGTGTCCAATTAATATACACGATCAAAGAAATTAAGATGATTTTTGGTTACTCTTCCACGTTTCAAACTTAAGCGAATTTTTGCACGCTAGTATTTTGCTATCTCTACTACGAGTGTATGATACAATTACAATGAATAAACATAGTATGTAATAAATACGTAGGGAGTAATTTTCTACCGTTTAGCTCCACTATATTCGTCCCTGAACATCATCAACGCCGGGTTGACTATTTTCACCTAGGTGATCTGTTGACCTACCTCTATGTTGGACGGAATTTTTTTCTTTTTTACGTCGTTTCTTGTTCCAACAATGCATACTGGGATCATTATTATTTTAATATCACCACTCTCTTTAAATTTATTCTTCGACGTTAAACTTAGTGTCGTCGTTAACACCGAATCACTCCTTGTTAGCAAGACGTACTCAAAGCTATATGTTATTCTGTTTCTCTATAAAAAAGTCATCTGTTTTTACTTGAGTTATATTTTTACTACCCAAATCAAAGTTTTATTTTGTTATACTAAATACAAAGAATACTAATTAATTAATTAATCACTATTTATTTAATCGGTAATACCTTATTTGTGTTGCACATGATTACCACATAACAAAAACCAACCTTTCTTTTTTAATACAACCCAACAGATTCATATCATGTAAAATATTAAAAAATCTTATCACATTGTGTCATCTTTGGCGTATATACAATGAAAGACACAACATAGTTTACTCCGTCACAAAAACATACAAAATAAAAACACATAAATAATTCATCAATGGCTCAATGGGAAGGTATGGTTTCAACCACTTTAGCAAAAACAACTGCTAATCAAATATGGCCTTTGTTCATAGACTTCTTCAACTTTCACAAATGGTTTCCCAGTTTATCTACTTGTTACGGGGTCCATGGTACTAACGGTGAGCTTGGTTGCATACGATATTGTGGCGGTTCCTCACTCCCAAATGAAGATGGTGGTGTTGACCAAGTTAGTTGGTCAAAGGAGCGATTAGTAGCCGTTGACCCAAACGAGATGTCCATGACCTATGAAATGGTAGAATGTAATGTTGGGTTCAAGTCATATCTTTCGACAATCAAGATTGTTAGTTGTGATGGTGATAAAGGTTGTGTGGTTAATTGGTCGTTTTCTCTTGATCCGATTGAAGGATTAACGTATGAATATTTGCTTAAAAAGTATCAAGATGGACTTGATCAAACTACCAAGAAAATGGAGGATGCTCTAGTTCAAGAAAATGGTCATTAAGGTTCGACAGAATTCGAAAAGTGAAAAGCAGGCATGGGGTGGCTCCTTTTTCAGGAACTTAAAAGCTTCGAGTTGTACGTTCGTGACTAGTGCCTCGATATGCAGCCTTCACTTCGGTCAACGGAATCCAGGATTGCTTGGTTAAGATCGATAGGGATACGAGATCAAAGCTTAAGATCGATCTTTGGTTGGTTAGGATCGTTAGTTGATTTCATTGAAATATTTAGGATAACCATATGAATTTGTACTCGCGCAGTGTAATGATGAAAATAGTGATGATAGGAGGTGGTGGGTGGTGCAGTAAAAGTGATAGAATAATTATATGTGTATTTTCTAAAGAGATATTATATCTGTTTTGTGTCAATTATTTATGTAAATATTAATAGATAACTAATAGGAAATACTTCTTGTTAATGAAATATCATAAATGGGCTAAGGAAAATTAAAAAAAAAATTTCAACATTAAATTTCAACTTTTAAAACTAACATTAAAATACTTAATATGTAACGGTGTTGGTTATCGTAAAATAAACGTTAATATAAAATAAATAAGATATAATCTCAATCGTCAGATCGTCTATTAGTAGCATTAAATATTTATCTAATTTGTTAATTTTTTAAAATGATTTTGAGAGTATTGTGTTCCTTATATTAATTGCTATTTAAGTTACATCTCACCTATTAAAACCATCTCTCACAATAAATTTGATGCATCATCATTTTTAATCCAAGTTAAATTAAATTCATCACACTAGATAGGTTAGTGACATTGGACAAGAGACATTTGATAATGCACACCGAATAAAACTAATAAAAACTTGATGTACGTCAGAAAAAGTTGTTGCACATTGAAAAGATGCTGGTGCACAACAATGACATTGTAGCCAGAAAATCTGATGCTTGCCGAAAAAGAACTGATGTAGGCTATGAAAATGGTTTGAAAGAATTAGGGTTTTTGAAAGTGAGTGAGTGGGTGGTGATGGTTGTAACATCAAATGAGATAGATAATGAATTTATTTTCTTCATTGATTAGGTAATATTAATATTAATAAATATGAAGGTAAAAGCCTTAAAATAACCTTTAATTAATTTTAAAGCTAGTAGACACATGTTAACCTCACATGTTATTTTATTTATTTACACTAACAATTATTGTGTAAGATCCTAACCCAATACGTAACTATCTATATTCCCTTATAAAGCATTTCCACTTTTTGGCTTAAAAGTTGAAATTTGGAAGATCGAAAATGTCAATTTTACCCCTATTAACTCAACTAATATGTCAACTCTATTAAATTTAGTATTCAATCAATAAAAATGGAAACGATATAATATCCTACACAAAACACTCATCTATCACAATTAAAAAGTAACACATAATTAATAACATTTAAAACTTCTTTTCAAACTTTATGTAAAAATTAAAGTTATTTTTCCACTAGTTTCTTTCAAAACACATGTTTTTTAGTCATACTAAACAAAACATCTTTGCTTATAAAATAATCAACTTTAAATTGTTAATAAATAGAAAGTCTATGAATCTAAATTCTAATTATTACAAAATTATAAAACAATCGACTTTACATTGCTATCTGAAATGAATAATTGAATTCTAATCCCTATAAATTTATTTTTAAAAAGACATTATTAACATAGTACATTGCTAATTTTATTTACATGTGACAATATTTCTTATTTGATATTTATTTACTCTCACCACATAACGTACAAAATTATATTTTCGTTTAGTTTTCTCTTACCTTCTTTTGGACAATCCTTAAAATATGAATTAAATATATTAGTCTTGCTCTTAAAACCTTATTAACTTACAACTTCATGATGAGATATTACTTTTCTACCCTATACTTAATAACAACACTATGAAAATGCATGTATGAATATATGGGAACCAATTGATTAAATTAACAAATCAAACAAATAAATATTAGCAAATAGTTTATATGTTTTGCGTTTTTAATAAAGTAGATACGTTAAATATTATAAATACATTAAAATTGACTTTACAATGGTGACAAACCAATTACATAGATATTATTTAAATGGCAAAACATGATATATTATAATACTATAAAAAATGATATAAACAACCAAGTTAAAAAAAACTATTCATAATAACTTCATCTAAATAAGCATCACACATATATTAATTTACATCTGATGAACACAAATCATTTTACGTACCTGTCATTTTGTAATTACATTTGAAGATATTTCGCTAATTACAATAATCAATATGAATTTTAAAATTTTCTTATTCTGGTAGACACATATTTTTATATCACTTCACTACATGTAAATTAAACCATCTCTTATTATTGCAGATAATTATTTGGTCGACGATGTGAAACCAATATCTTCATGTGTGTTTGGATTTTGCTATTTGAATTATAATTTTTATTCTCAACTACCATTTTATGTACTTTTTATTAATACAGTATATATAATGTACTCATATATATTGACATGTGACATTTTTTAAATGTTACATGATTTTTTGTTCAAGTATTGTTTATTATATAACTTCATATTATTTGTTTGATCTAAAGTCTACTATTTAAAATTTACTGATACCTTATTGATACCTTATTAAATATACAGTTGAATAATATTATAGTCACCGCCGCATTGCGCGAGTACTAGACTAGTATAGATAAAAGATTTATATATAAAGTCTTAAAATGCGAAAAATGCGTCAAAAAGGTTATATAGCGTGTTCAAATGTCATATATATTACTATCAAATACTTCTATATGTACATATTTTAGTTCAATTAGAAAGGCAACTAAACTGTAAAGGATAAAAAGTCATCTTATACTGACATACGTCCTTTTAAAATAAAGACAATCATCATATTGTAGGGCATGTTGGTCAAATTAATTTACACTAAAATTTTGAAGTTTCTGAAAATAATAATTAATTATCTTGGTCGTGGGTGCCTGTAACCTCGTCCATGAAAATAGGTATGGCAGTTTCCTATTCCATGAGTAAAATAATATAACGAATGGTTCTATTTAAATGGGTTTTGTTAACGAAAGTTTTAAGAGTTTTTATTAAAATATTTGAATATGTATAAAATGATTGTATCTTAATTAAGATTCAGGGGGCAAAATAAAATTCAAAGGGACAAAAAGTCAGTTATTATCTTAGTACATATTTTTATACATGTCTTAACATCTAAAAAAAACTCTTAAGACTCTCGTTATCATTTTTATTTGAATATATATTTCAGGATGATAATGTCTATAGCATTTTGAAAACTCTTTCAATGGAAGATATAATAATGAAAGTGATGTTAATTTGCAGCATTGTAACAAATTTCTACCTCATGTGTATCAATTTCTTAAGGTTAATGGATAGATTGTGCATCGTTAAGTATACAGGAAAAATCGTTGTGCATCATTTTATTTTTACGATTGTGCAACATCTTTAATTGTAAAGCATGTGTATAAGTTTAATAAATAAGCGTTTGTTTATCTGGCAGTGATGCACATGAACCATCTATTTGAACATTTGACTATGCATGGGAAAGTGGCACTCCTAGTTAATTGATTCAAGCATAATATTAATACTAAATTCATATTTGAAAGTTGAAGCTGATTTAAATAAAATATGCCTAAAAAACTGTCAGTATCCTTGATTAATTGTTTATAATTTTTTTCCTAAAAATGTTACATATAGAGAGAGAGAAAGGCAAACTCACACCTAATATCACACATATTATATATATTCACACACATATTATATATATAGTCGGAGTCCCACACAATGTAACGATTTTGAATAGAATTATAATAATTATCGATAATGATAATCGTCTTAATGATAATCATTGTAAGTTTTTATTTCAAATTTATTTATATTTTATGTTATCACAATAATTGTAATTTAATTTTTAATTATTTTACTCTTTCAAATAAAGATAATTAATAAGTTATAAACTAATAAAAACAATAAAATATAGATTAATTTGATTTTTAGTTTTTATATTTGTGTGTATTGAAAGGGGTATCAATGTAATTTTTGATTTTTTAATTTTTAAAGATTAAATTTTATAACTAAATGCTTTATAAGACTTTAACAAAAAATATATAATTATAATTGTTTCTTTTTATCATTAGATCATAAGCCCTTTGTTCCTTTTGATGTATCGACTATATCAAGATTCTTAGTTTTCACTAAACAGGATAAATATTTTAGTATTCAACATTTTTGTTATATTTCTTAAGTATTATATAAAAAGCACTCATATTTTTAACTTTTCACAAATAAATTCCAAAATAATTGACATATCACCCTCATTAATCGTTTATAATTTTTTTCCTGAAAATGTTATTATTGTTTAATAATAACTCACCCCTTCTTTAAAAGTAATAATTGTATTAAAACATACATATCAAATAATCTCTCATATTTATTAATATTAGATAGGCAAATATAAATTTGGCTTAATTTTCTATACATATCCAAAACTATAAATAAAGATCTCGTTAATTAATTACTCAATAAGAAGAACTTCAATTATTACCGTTGAGCGTTATCATTTTCAAAAAAAACAAGAATCATCTAGAGTGTATAAAAGTTTATTTTCGTTTTGGTTCAATGGTCAACTTCGAATACTAATACTTCGTATAGTTGCGGAAATAAATATTTAATTTGATATTTATAAAATTTATTGGTTACACTATTTTTTTAAAAATCTAATTTAAAAATACGTAAACTTTAAAACTTAAAGGTTATAAATTTATAAATTAGTGGTCAATTTGAAAGGTAACTAATAATTTTTAAGAGTAATTTGAACATTAATCATTGTTAAATTTATTTTTAAGAAAATAAATAAAATTCATTTATATATATTTTAATATCGTAAAATCAACATTAACCTTCTGAAACTGGACCGTGTGTTATGCGGCCTAGAAAGTTGACTAGTTATATATCTAAGATCAACACTTAGTCTACAATCTTCACACATAGGATCATCAAATCAACCACTCACTCTACAATCTTCACACATATGATCATCAAAACATGACACCTAATCACTATTAACTATTTAACTTTTTACTTTTTCTTAAAATAAAATCACAAATGTATATCAATCATTATACAAAATCTATCGACTTTTTATAATCTTTCATCATCATTATTATATAAAATCAACTTCTTAAATGTTGCTACCTTATAACCTTAAATCTTGCCACCTAAGCTATCTTCAAAGGCTAATACCTAGTCAATTGTTAACATTTAATCATTTAATTCTTCTTTTTTTAGCATAATAAGTAAATATATTAATGTGAATTTATTAAGGGAGGAAATTATTTTAAACCTTTAATAACATCTTTATATATATAGTTACATATTAAGTGTTTTAATATCTTTATGCATCAACAATTAAAGCAAGAAGACAAATTGTCTTAGTTTTGTTTCATTAACTAACATTTCAAGTGTTTGATTGTACATTAAACATATATCAAATTAAACATATATCAAACCACGTGTATATTGATTGTATCATACTTTTGTATTAACGGTATTCGTAAATTGCTATTTATTTAATTTGTAACTATTTCGTTTATTCTAATCAAAACGGACTTGGTATTAAGAACTGAAACAGTGGCATAATGGGAAGGTAAGGAGTGAAGAACTATAACAAATTAAAAGCAAGTGCAACTGAAATTTGGTTGTTCGTAGACTTCTTCAACTCCCACAAATGGTATCCCAACATTCCAACACGTTATGGTATCAATGACCATTTATTGATGGTTTGACGGTATAAATATATAATTAATAATTATTTTTATTAAACTATCGCTAAGGAAACCTTGTATTATCAACCAAAAAAATGTAGTCATCTAGAAGTAGAAGTCAATTAAGACTTAAGAAAGCTGTTGAAAGTTGAAACCACTATTTCATTTGATTTCGTTGGTCAAAATTGGTTAGCACAAAAAACTGAATACAAGCCCATTGTCAATATGTCATTACTCATTATTCAAGTTGTTACATATTTTTTAACGACAAATATTATTAAAACATTAGCAAGAAGCTAGAGAAAATTATAAAGTTACAAGCAAAGGATTTTTGAAACAATCAACCCAACATGTTACATTTGAAATCTATTATTTTATAAAATTCATATAAATTTTGTTTCTTTTTGGAAATACTCATTTAAAGTTGGAGTATATCTTTTGTGTATGTATATAAAAAATAAAAAGAAAAAGAAAATACGTGACGTAGGAATGTAGGTAGCGTAAGAATAGTTGAAATTGAAGTGAACGGTGGAGAAATTAATAAAACAACATCTCATGTGCACCCACGTTAGTCCTTCAATTTTCTAATTAAATTCCAATACTATGAAACAAATCTAGGCAAAAAATTATTATTCAACATTAAAAGCATATACATGTATATGTTTCAAAAACGCATACATATACAAGGACGATTCATGATATCGTTACAAAATTTACTTTGTTTTCTAACTAATGTGTTATTTGTGTGAAAAGATCGATAACTATCAACCCATACTGATTGATAATCTGCTGTCTATTCATAATATGTTATTAGTCTAAGTTCTACGTTATGCAGCGGAGTACAACTCATTATTAACGGTAAGTTAACGATTTAATATATTATTTATCTTTTTACCAAATTAATAACTATGGTGGTAGATTAGTAATGGTCTAGAATTTCATCTTTGACAATTATGGCTTGAAACCATTATAGTGTAAAAATGAAGAGGAGTATTAATAGTTAAAAAAAACTAAATTAAGTTTAAGTTTAAGAATGAGAATTACATATGTATATTTACAGAATTATTGAATCTTAAATTGTGATAAAGACTTCTATAAAATTATTTATATTATAATATATCTATCAAAATCTTATAAGTTGACTTTCTATGAAGGGTATAATGAGGTTTTTTCATATTCCTTTTTAAGTTTTAAGAAAATAATAATAAATACGTAGTAAAGGATTATAAATTAAAAAGGTGTTTAAGTGAGCTTATTTGTAAAGTTTATTTATTTATTTGAATCGGTGGGGATCAAGAGGGAAGTAAAAGAATTAGGGAATGAGAGAAGCAAATCTTAACCTTTTATTTCATTATAAATGAATTTTAAAAATTACAAATAATTCAAAATTTAACATTCATCACAAATGAATGTTAAAAATATTTATTTATGAAAAAAATCAAGGGCTAAGATTTGCTTCTCTCATTCTCCGAGATTTGGAGTTTCCCTATGAATCTTTTCCCTTGAATCCAATAGTTCATATTTTAGTATTTGAATAAACTTATTCGATGATCTTATATTATATTTTCTAACTTACTTGTTTATAAACAATAAATAAATAAATTCATCTAAACACTCCATAATAAAAAAACTTAGAATGGTCAAAATCACATCGCCTTATGTATAATCGTGTAATATATCTATAATTTTGTCTCCGATGAAAGTGATATCATACTTTCTTGATTGACGAGTACTTTTCATACAACTAGACTAAACATCATCGACAGATTTTGAAAATTTAGTTCACAATTAGCAGTTTGTTAATCATATTTTAAAGAAAGAAAATATTAATCATAGAATAAATTCATGTTTAAAGTTGACTTTTTTATGTAAGTGGGAGAATAGTATTGAATCCATCCTTGAAGGGACAAGTGACCTCTCTTTGATTACTTTGAAGAACTTTATATTGATAAATTAATATAATGAAAAAAGCTAAATAGGAATCAAAGAACAAATGTGTAAGTCATTCATTAAATTATATTAAATGCTAGTCAAATAACGAATTTTCTTTAAAAATAAAATAAATAAAAGAAAAGAAGAAAGAATAACATTCCATCCGATGATGCTATAAGTCCACATTTTTCTTTCTTTTTCTCTCAGAAGTCTCATGGATGAAAAGACCATAACTTCAAAATGGGAAGGCAAAATAAGTACAGAACTACAAACCAAAAAAGCTGACCAAATATGGCCACTTTTTGAAGACTTTTGCACCATACACAAATGGCTTCCAACTATAAACGCATGCCATTATGTTGAAGGAGTTCATGGTCAACCAGGTCTTGTAAGGTACTGCGAATCATCGTCTAACGATGTTGTTAAATGGTGTCATGAAAAGTTGATATCAATTGATCCTGTTGAAAGGTGTTTGAGCTATGAGATTAAAGAGAATAACGTAGGGTTTACGTATTATGTGGCTGAATTGAAAGTGATTGAGATCGAAAGTGGGTGTAAGATCGAGTGGTTGTTTGTTGCTGATCCAATTGAAGGGTGGCGATTGGAAGATTTGTGTGGTTATATCGAATCGTCGTTGAAAAGTATGGCAGAGAGAATAGAAGAAGGGCTTCAAGCTGCAACTAATTGAATTGGAGTTTATGTTTATGTATCGAATAATTAATCATATAGATATATATTTGGCTTTTAATAACAAGTCACCTTGTAGCTATATGTTGAAGTTGTCGTATGTTATTTGTACCATTTGTTTTTGATATTTTGTAATTGATAAATTTAATTTTAGTGGTTTTCATTCCACTTCTTATATAAATTGAGTTTTAGGGGTAAGTTGTTCAGAAATTGTTTATTATTCTAGTTAGATAAAATATTGAGTTATGTGTTGAAGTGATGGATGATATACCATGTTAATCTCTTTTTACTTATGGTAAAACTTTTTATTGGTGTATAGTCTACTAGATGAAATCAGTATGATAGGTTGGGTTGAACATGAAGGAGATGAATATATGGTTTTACTCTGGTAAATAAATTGCTTTGTGTGTGTCAGTGTGTGTGTGTGTGATTCGTTCTTGTATGAAGAGTAGGTTATTTGAAATGACTTAATGGAGACAGATGATAATAAATATGATACATACAAGGACCACAGACAAGTAAACCACTAGTGGGATCATTATATTTTGAACGTGAAAAAAGTGTTCTTTGTCAAATAGTGGGTTGTAGTGCCATGTATTTAAGTTTGTATTTTGAAGTGACTTGTTTACCATTAAAATTTTTCTGTATATCAATAATTATATTTTACAATGTTGTATAATATAACACAGTAAAATATAATTAATAGTGTAAGAATAATTTTTAATAGTGTATAAATCATCAATTATAATCATATATATATATATATATAAGCTACAGTGAGGGACAAACTCTGTTTTATCCATCGTTGATAGATACACAAATAAATCACAACATCATTGTGACACTATTTAGATACATCAACTTGAGTCAGAAAATGTCCAACGGAATAAACAAATAAATAAATCAACGGAAATTGCTCCTTAAAGAATATGGTCATATGGTTTGCATGTGTAAATGTGTTGGGATCTATACATAAAAAATGTTTTTAATTGTGTGTTTGCTATACGACTTTATGATCATTTCTAGTTATGTGACATTCGGTTTGTAGTCAACATTTATATACTCGTACTGAAGAGTCCAATATTTTCAAATAATATATAATATATTATATATAGTGTGGGGATCAAAATGAAAGAAAAAAAAATTAGGAAATGAGGGAAGCAAATCTCAACCATTAATTTTATTATAAATAAATTTTAAAAATTATAAAAAATTTTAAAATTTCAAAACATTTTTTAATAAAAAAATCAAGTTCTAAGATTTGCTTCCCTCATTTTCCAAATTTTGAAGCTTCCATATGGATCCTTCCCCTATATATATATATATATATATATATAAGAGTGGGTTCAAGGGAGAAAGAAAATTGGGTGGAGAAATAGGAGAAAAGCTTTTTAACCCTTTCGATTCAGTAAAATAACTCTTTGATTCAATTTTAAATTATATTTATTTTTATTGAATCGTAGTTGTTTTTTTTTTAATCATAGTTTTAAATATATATTTCTCCTCTTTCTCCTCTAAAATTTCTTTCTTTTTAGATCCTGGTACTATATATATATATATATGGTGGGGATCAAAAGGGAAGCAAAATAAAAAAGGAAGTAGGAAAGTAAATACCAATTTAGCATCAAAACATGATTTTCAAGCAAGATTCATCAAATTAAAGCTTGAAATATAAATGAATCAATTATATACATCATTTAATCAAACAATTTTGTTATAATTTTACGTTTTAAACAAAAAACTCTCAAAATCGACATTCATCATTCATTTGTGATGAATGTTAATCAAAATTTCAACTTAATATTCCTAAAACATTAATTTATGATAAATATTAAGTCATATATGTTATTATACACTGATTATACAATTTATTGGTGAATGTTATCACTAAAAATTCATCAAGAAATGATGTTAAATGACATTCATAGATGTATAATAACAAAATATGAGTTAACATTCATCCAGAATGAATGTTATAAATGATAAAAATCAATGGCTGAAATTTACTTCCCTCCTGAGATTTACTTTCCTCTTTCCCCTGTGTATATATATATATATATTTCAAATTCTTCTCAAATTGAAATATAGTAAGTTGGTGTGCCCTTAGTGTCAGTTTATTTTAGCCAGTACAAATCAAAATTATACCATATGTTTAAGAGTCGCACCAATTTGTTTTTTGTAATGAAAAATGGCCCAAAAATATTGCTATGAACATAGCTTCAGGGACTAATCAACATATACAGTACTATATAGTTATCAAGCACCAAATATCCAGATATAAATCCATAGACATACTTGCATATAAATCCATTCAACAAACCACTAAAATCATTACCTAATGTTTCATATTTCTAAGAACGATAGCAACTTAGCTTCATTTCCATCCAATCGATAATATCTTGGCCGATTTCTTCGCGCTCTGGTTCAAAGAGAAGATCGTGTAAAAACCCCTCATACAGCTTTATGTGCTTGTACTTTGAAGCAGCCTGATTGTACAAGTCCTGAGAAGCAAGTGGATCTGTCACTTTATCAGCACTTCCATGGAGAACGAAGAATGGTACAGTAACAGACTTAAAGTTACGCATCAAGTGAGAGGAGATACGAAGAATTTCATGGCCCGTTCGGATTCTCATTGGCCCGGTGTATACCAACGGGTCGGTATATTTGGCTACGAGAGCAGCCGGGTCCCTAGAGACTGGAATTCCCCTTTTGTTGGCACCTTTGAATTGGTATTTGGGGGCAACAAGTGAAAATAAGGGAGCTACAGCCTGCAACAAGACATAGGATAAAAATATTTCATCAAGTGAAACTACATTTGCATTATTTGTGTATTTTAGTAACGGAAAAAATATAACTACTACATAATCATAGATGGGTGGTTATTCATATTATCTATGCAAAATAAATAGTCATCAGAATTTCAGTTCAATTTAATAATTGGATGATATGATCTGCAAAGTATGAGCATTCCCACAAATTTTCCAGTCAATATAATCTGTTTATCAATCTGGTCAATTGACTAATCATGATTTGACTTGTTGAAAATCATACAAAAAGTCTATATGTACATGTATGTATCACCTATCATTTTACTAATTTTATATTCATTTTATATGCAAGTTTATATCACCTATTATTCATTCATTCTCTTCTTCTTTCGACCTATGCGTGCCTATCTGCTTTTCATGGGTGGTAGGCAGGAGTTGAACAACATACAGCATGACCATAGAAGTTCCTTGTAAATGTGAGTCTATTGTCATGCAGTAATGTTGTCCAACTCCCACCTACCACCCCAAAGAAAAACATATTAGCAACAAAGATGCAAAAAGAGCTTTCAAGGAGACTTGATGGAACTTAAGAATGTCTATCCAAATTGTTTTCAACATCTAATGCTTTCATTTTCTAGGTCCAATTTTCTTGTGCATGACTAACTAGAGATATAATTATTGTTCCCATTTAATCCAAGATAGGGACACAAAGAAAAAAGGTGTAAAATAAAACATAGATGACTATTATGAGGCATCATAAATTCATAATTAGGGGTGCACAAAGTAAGCAGAGGTGTAATTAGAAGACTTACCCCGACTATGGGATGCGAAGGTTTAACACGCAATGCAGGCGAAGTTAGAATAATTCCCTCCAGAAGTTCTTCAATGTAAGGATAACTAGCAGCCTAATTGGAAAAACATTTTTAAAATTAGCCTTTGTAATCACGCCTGGTCCACAGGACCACAAAGCTGTCAATCAGCCGTACCTTTAAAACCACGGCACCACCTGTCGAGTGCCCATAAAGGAAGCATGGCGTCCCTGGGTGATCCGACTTTATTTTCTCCAGGAAAGACCCCTAACAAACAGAAAAATAGATGGTCATCTATTTGTATGTATGTTTATGTACATGTATACATGTATATCCATATGAGAAAATATCATAGTTTTATCCATGTTGTAAAGATACCACAAATAGCATGAAATGTATGATAGCATAGTAATAAACTTACAGTATCGGCCACAACATGATCCAGTGAAGGTACATATCCGTGCAATCCATCACTACCTCCATGACCTAAAATACAGAAAAATTTACAGAAGTTATAAATGTGTGAGGTATCTATGTCATTCTTTCAGAATTAATCTCACATCTAAATTCAAGGCTTAATTCAATCAAATACTAGGGGCATGAAAATTTAAGTGAAGTTGTAACCCGGTTTTATGAATAGTAGCAACAAGATGATTAATATGGTCAATTTCATCAAGTAGCAAAAGTATAACACAACATACCTACCTATCCAGTCCATTGCATATACTGCAAAGTTATAAGAATTAAGTTGCCTCGCAAAAGCAGCATATCTCCCACTGCAGATATGCATAACATGATAAATTAAACACACTATGATAGTTGATAATATAATAGTTCAACATCAACATATTAAATGAAGTTAAAAAACACTATAGAGGTGGGAGGATCACTTGCCTGTGCTCGTTCAGCCCGTGTATGATGGTCAAAATACCCCTGGAGAAAAGGAAAACAACGAAATTACAAACTAGAAACTATCAAGATGGCGAATTTGTTGACTCTGCATTTTTTTTATTGGAAAATGACAGACTAGTGCAAGATTATGATAAGTATGACATAAGTTATTAACCTGTAAGGTGTTTGCAGAGAACGACAAGAAGAAACAACTAGTTTTCAGGCAGTGTTCATGATAATCAGTACAACAAGAAGATAGGTGATCAGAACACAGGCCTGAAGAAGTGCAACGAGATAGCTATATTTTAGTCGGTAACTGCCATCCAAACATAACTTTTTTTTAAAATGTGCAGTCAAATAGTTAAGTGGCAAAACCATATGCAGATTAAAGTACTAAATATAGATGAAAATCGCACTTAATAAAAAAATTCCTTCAAACCAAAGCAAGTGAATAAAACAACAATTAAATCAAGCAAATGTACAACTTACTCCATCCTCTCAAGGGCAGAGGAACTAGTCACAGTCTTTAGTTCAATGAATCAATTTTCAAACTTCAAATTACTAGATTCTTTAATCTTCAAAAAAGATTATTGTTATTTTATTGAACTTCAATAAAATACGGAAAATTACAAACATTGGAGTAAGTACGTAACCGAGTAAAATCCATTTGACCTCTAACTGAAAGTGGACCATTTCTTCAGAGCAAATGAAGTACAGAGTACTAAAATTGACATCTAGCAAGGATGACTAAAAAGCAAACCCCACAGCATTCTCTGAAACCACTTATGTAGCAACTAATTCCCAAATTCAAGATTATATCACACAATCCAACAACTAACCTAACACACAACATATCACAGCGTCATCATTAAACTCATATAATCATATATAATTTTCTCTTTCTAAATGAATTTAAGCAATTCCCGTTTCTCTACCCGAGCGTATAACTAAATACTAAAAGCATATAAACAGAAATCACCACACATACAAATTATCATACTAGAACACTTAATAACCGCATAACACAAAACTCCAAAAGGAAATTCCCATAATCCCTACTAATCATGCAAAATATCAAACTCTACAAAAGTCGTCATCTAATCTCCCAAACTAACCGATCACACAGACACACATTATCATAACATAACAACTTAATAATGATAATAATCAAATAATACAAGCCTCCAAATCAAAATTTCTAACAATTCTATACTAATTTGGCAAAACAACGAAGTCTATAACAGTTTAATTCACCCAATCTCAAACAAACTAACCTATCACATATAGGCACAAAGACACATTATCATAACAAAACACTTAATAATCACATAACAAATAATTCAAAAACAAAATTTCCAATAACTCGAAACAAATACATTATCAATTATCAAATTATACCTAATCTCATCAATCCTACGTCCTAACGGATCATGCACATTATCAAAATACATCGTTCAATAATCACATAATACGTAATCCCGAAACAAACTTGGATATGATTCTATAATATTTATATACTAATTTGGTATTATTCAATGAAATTCACCTAATTTCACCGACAGCCGGAATCCAAGACCGGCAAAACAAGGCGTTACGTCCGGTACCGTAAAATATCCACGTGGTAGCACGGCACTGTGCACTCCTCGAATCATCATCAGCATCGCCGATCGTTGATGCTGACGTCAGCATCTGAATTCCTTCAGCAATTGCTCTTCGTCTAACGACATCATTTTCAATTTCAATTTCTCTTCGCCGGAACGAAAACTTCCGTTTCGCCGACGGAGACGACGGCGGCGACTGACGGTGGTGGTTATGGTGACGTTGACAACGGCGGAGATGAAAAATGAACCAGAGGAAAATTGATTGAATGAAAATTAACAAACGGTTAATTGAGGTTGATGTGAAAATTGATCGGTGTAGGTTTTTGAAAACGGGAATTATACGGTTGCTTGCGCCGGAGGTTAATTCTTCTACCTGTACCGTTGCTGTTCCTAATTCCATGGTGGTGGAAACAGATGAAAATGGGGGTGTTGATTATAACGCGTGGAATGAGGGTGTTATATGTATAGCTTTAGTGTATGTATAGATGGATTATATAATTTGAACAAGTCGTCTATGTAAAATAATACATTTAATAACGATTTAAACCGATGAAAAGTTGTTAAACTAATAATGTATTGAAACGAGCGGACTTACGGGATTGTTAAGTGTTGGTTCAATTAAATATTCCATAATAACTTTTCGTGTTTATATAATACTTCATTTAATTTAATTTCTGTTTTCCTCTTAAAAATTTTTTATAATAATATCATAATTATTTTTATAAATTAATTTTTTATTTGATTGAATTTTTTATATAGTTTATAGATATCATGTTATAACGCAAGACACATTTAACTTTAATAAAATGAATAAAATATTGTGAGTGATTTTTTTATATAGTTTATAGACTTTTTAAGTTTTATAGATAAATATGAATTTGGTCTATCTTTTAATTTAAATAAATACATCAAATATTCAAGGGGTCAAAAATATAATTATACGAAAGAAATTAAAATCGTTGGATCGCATTTTTAATTTAAAACATAATATCAATTTGTCAATATTACCTTTAATGGCATTTTTCTTTAAAATATCTATATTTGAAAAAATTAAAACTAAAACATATATTTAACTGTTAAAATGTTAAATAATAAAATTATGTAAAATTATTACCATTTTCTAATGAACACTATTTTAAAACAATAAAATTATGTAAAATTATTACCATTTGTCTAATGAACACTATTTTAAAACATAATGAATAACACATAATATTGTGAAGTTAATCATCAATTTCAATACATAATTTATTCACAATACTAACAAGGGTAAATGCAACAAATATGCAACATATTGTCACTCATTGTTCTATGTATGTAACTTACCATTTTTATTATCTAGGTATGCAACAAACTCGAAGAAAACTTGTCTAGATACGCAATATGGTAACCAGTAACCTGTTGATCCGGTAAAATTGTATTTGTAAGCATTTTACAATTTTTAAAAAATGTGACGTGGATAAATTATACCTACGTGGATTCAATTATCTTCATAACATCATTAACTTCTTCTTTTTCTTTTACAGCCTACTAACAAATTAACAAAACTTCATAGCCAATTAATTTCAAACTACCTACATTAACTTAGTCTCAAGTAGGATAACAATTAGCATGAATTAAGCAAAAAAATAACTTGAAAGCTCCCGTCTTTAATTATCTCACCTCAAAGAAAATCAATTCACAAAAAAGGTAAAGTACTCTTTTTTACTTATTAACAAATCTGAAGAGAAAGATACATTTAACAAAAGCTATATAGATAGATCTATGCAAACTTTCGTTGAAGCAGACTGCCTCATAATACTATACAAACCAACGTCACACTCACCTAAGATTCTTGATATAATCACATTAATGTTGAACGCTGCTATCACATACATATCCAAATTTATTGTACAGATCCAGATCCAAACATACATGGGCTTCGACTTGCAGGTCACCGGAGATTACCGTTGCGGGATGTGCTACTCATATATGTATATCTATATGTTTTAATTAATTTTCATTGGATATTTTAACTCAATTTTAGCAAAGATTGGTTAATTGATGTTGAAGTTGTTGTGTTTGTTTCATACAGAGTAATCAGGTGGTAGAAAAATCATATGTGGCTGACATATGTACCAATGACGTGGTCTAAAAAGTTGATGTGGTATCATATGTGGCTGCCTAGTAAGCAATTTCAAGTGTTATCCGGTAAAAATCAACTTTACAATGATATCGACTCGGTTTCTTCCAGTTTGTTGCATACCTAAAAAAAGTAAGTTGCATACATAGAATAATGAGTGACAGTACGTTGCGTATCTGTTGCATTTACCCTACTAACAATTACCCTGAATAGTAAATATCTTAATGATTATCAAGTTATTTCAATTATTCGCTAAAAACGCTCAGATATTTTGTTGGATGAAAACTCAAAAACACAATAAATAAAAATAAGGAATATAAGTGTTTTCGTTACAATACATTAATGGGTGACTCAAATGTACACATGGAAAACGTTGAGACACTTCTGATTGGGATCCTTATTGGGATCTTGATCGTCTATAGTCGTCCATTCTATCCTCAATAGTCATGCAAATTGTTTGATTGTGCCCTTATTCCTTACACCAATTACATTTTTCTTGCTTTTTTCTTTCTCTTCTCTTTTGGAAGGAATACGAGCATGCCTAGGTGGGCGACCAACTTGCCTCTTCACAAGGATCGGCGGCAACACAATTTGCAGATCATCTGGACCAATCCATTATAAAGGATGACCCATCGGGAGTATAGCCTTTGCGTAGGCTGCTCGATAAGTCTCTGCCCTGAAATATCTCTCGGCATAGAAGCTTACCCCCTGTTTATACCTTCATGCCACTATTATAACATGTCCGCAAGGTAAACCGGACAACTACCATTGTCCGCAACTGAATGTTCTTGTGTCAAAGTTGACCAACCTATCCTTGTTGCCATCAAGCACCTCAAAAATCCTATTTGTTACTAGATTTACTTGTCAGCGTAACGATTTGTTCACTCTTTTTACGATCTTATGGTCGGCATACGGTGTGAGAGATATTGTAAGTTCCTCTCCAGTGGCACGATGTTTGAAATACCACTGTTGTACCGAAGCTCGAAAAAACTCAAAGAGTATTGTGATAGGGAGCCTTCGTGGATGCTTGCTTAGGGCATTAATGGACTCGGCACTGTTTGATGTCATGTAAGTATATCTCGTCCTTATAGAATGACATCTTGACCATCTTTCTCTCCCATCATCATTAAGAGTTTTAGAAGAGGTTTGTAAGTTTTGTGAAATCACACCCAAATGGTGATCGAATCTAAACCCAGTATGCCTTACACATTTTCTAGTGATGCCATTCGTAGAACTTGATCTTACTGGATTGGATTTCAAGTTCATCAACAAATAACGACAACATAGCGCATGATACACGTCAGGAAAGACCGTTGAAATTCCAGCTCCAATTGAAGCAGCCCTATCGGATATGATAGTCAGATTCTTAATCCCACCATTGGATATAATGGCGTCACACAAGTTTCCCAGGAACCACGTCCCATGATCTGTCGTCTCTCCTGCCCTGATTTCGTAGGCTAGTGACAAGATGTCATTGTTGTCATCGATAGCTACAACATTTAAGTTGGTTCCCAAGTAAGTCTGAATCGAACTAAGAGGACCGTGCAATCAAGAGTGTATAGCGAATAAAATTAATCTAAACTGGTAAGTAAATGTGGAGGGTTTTGCAACTGAATTGTTGCTTTGCAAATGGTAACTAATTAATCTAAACGTAGGCAGGTGGATTATGTAGATACAGATATTAAAGAGACATTCATCTATACTAGCTCACTAATGATTTCGGGGTGTTTGTTAAAACCAGTTTATACACTATTCTTTATCAAACTAAATTGAGTATGGAATTCGTGTTCACTCCTTCCTATAGATTAAGTATAATTAACCTTTCGTGTTCACTCCGAGTTTCTAATTAAACTAGTCTCAATTTAATCTAATAACTAACGATTTAATCTTGTAAACCTACGTTTGCAGGAATACTAAACTTAATTTGAGTTCTCTACTTAAATTCAATACAATCACAATTAAGTTTAATCAATCAATCTATTTAAATCTTGCGTTCACATTAATTCAATAATCATTCATAGACAAATGATTATAACAAATAAAAAACATGCAATAGTGTTCACTAGAACATCAAGTGATTCATCAATAGAATAATTAAATAGATAAAACTCAATCACAATTGGTTATTCGATCAAACATTAATTAAACAATAATAAACGTCAAGGAATTAACACCCCTAATCAAGAGTTTGCATCATCTAAATGAATTTAAAATAACTTAGCTCATAGCTAGACTACAAACAAGAGAGGTAATTAAAATCAAGGTAAACATTGTAATTAAAGGAAAAAATGTAAACCGAATGATGTAAACGCCTAGTAGTGTTGAATCTTTAATCTTGGATGAAGAATAATAGCAAAAGAAGAAGAAATCTTGAAAAAGCACCAAAAATCGTCCAAAGTCGGCTAGAGAAAAGCTAAGTTCAAGTTATGTCTATCTCCTCTTTTCTTAGGGTTTACGGCAAAACCCGTTAGAATTACAAGCCTCCTGGACGCGTGGACAAGTTACCCGGACGCGTGATCAATATTTGGCTCTCGGATGGATGAACTCCACACGTCTATAACAAACTTCAGCAGCACCTACCCAGACGTGTGGCTTGTCACCCGGACATAGTGATTTAGAAGTGGGCACTTTCTATTGCATTTCTCCCGGATTGCTGAACACCACACGTTCAGATCATTGCCACCCGGACGCGTGAGACTTCACCCAGACTAGTGAAGCTTGATTTATGCACTTTTTCACTGTTTTTCCATTTTTCGCTCGTTTTACCTCGCAATCGACCTTTGTTATACACAGACGATCTAACGGGTTTACGTATCTTGGAAGAGAAGCGTGTTAAAATAGATTCATCATGTTAAGAGTGTTTTCTTTCTAAGGATAACATTTTTACATGCTTCGACCTAAATATTTCATAACTCATTCTCTGTACATATTTTGCTATTAAGTTAGTTATTTATCTATTTCATATTGATTGATAGAAATACTACTTTCCACTTTATATTCAAAATGTTTGTTCTTAAATATATTCTCAACGGGTTGTACTAAAAAATTAATGAATAGAAATTCTATAATAGTCTTTCATAAAGTCTCATAATTCTCTAATGACATGATGATAATAAATGAATATCATGACTCTAAATGACATATGATACATTTCAACGTGTAAACGTATTATTATATAAAATAAAAAAATTCATCAAAAATATATAGTTTGAAATGATTAATCCTTTATAGAATTTTAGTTATTTGCTAATAATGATCAAGAATCATCAACAATCAACAATAAATATTACTTGTAGCAACTTCAATTCTCTTAGCATAAAATGAGTTACATTCGTATGATTGATATCATATGTAATTATCTCAATAACTTTATATTTTTTAATTAGTTAATTGAATTAGAAATATATAGATAAAAGTAGTTTATTTGATTTAATTAATTTTATGGATAAGTAAATTGAATTTTGTGTAGACATATTAAAAAAGTCATTGTTTTTGTAACGATAATACGTAAGTTTAAACAAAAAACATTTACAATTCTCATTAATAAGTACACAAATTTTTATTTGTACGAATTAATAATTAAATTTTAAGTTGAATTATATCCAACAAGTTACATTATAATTTGTGAATTTGGAAAGTAGATATATAAACAATATTATTATTCCACAAATTAATTTAAATTTTAATATAAACCGTAAGTATTCAACGGTAATAATAAAATATAAATGGTAAGTATTCTAACGGTAATAATACTTTCGCTTATGCGTTAAGCAATTGCAAAACTTATAAATACAAACACAAACACCTCCTTAGAAACAAAACCCTCTTCCTAAACAGCCACCGACCACCAGCCGAATATCTCCCGCCTTTCTTCTACTCTCTCATTGTGCAACATGTCGCCAGAATCTGCAACTGCTTTCCACCGTTAAATCGACGCTATTAGGTTCCACTCGTTCACACTTTTCTTCACTCCCTCCCCTCTCTCCGGTCTCTCCTGTCGTTTCCGGTACTAATCTCCGTTAATTATTTTATTATTTATATTTATATATGTATATATATGCTTATATCTGTATTCTGTGTTTCGAAATATTATATATATATGCTTATATCTGTATTCTGTGTTTCGAAATAATATGGGTTTTCTTTTGATGTTATTCTTTCTCAAGAAGGGGGTTAAATTATCAAAAATAGCTCTGATGATCCGGGTATGCTTCTAATGCAAGTTAGTAGTTTTGACTTATCCTTCCTTTCTCTTCTTTTTTCGGTATGACTTGCACAAAAAATTTGAATTTCTATTTTTATCTCTCTGCACATTGCATCTTTTCACTGATAATGTTAGTCTCCCAGCTCCCAACCTAACACATTTTCTTGCTGAGGTTTGATCTTGATTCCCAGTGGTGAGGAATGTGTTGCACCCAAAGTTTAACAACAGGTGGCGTTATAATAAGAAAATAATTTGTATGATTTTCAGTTTCTGTATATTATGTTATATGGGTTATGTCCAATTTAATAACTATTTGTCTCGTCAGTTGTTTGAAGGTTATTCTTGATATTCTGGAATCGCTACCAAAGCCTGATATTAACTCGATGCTTCATGAGTTTGGATATCAGGTTAGGTTGTCCTAACTAAATTTAGATATTGAATCTTGAGACCGTCTTTTGTTATTTATTAAGACAAGTTGTGTTCTCCTGCAGCTGCTTTATGAATTCAGTTTACGTCTCCAGATACAACGTTGAAGCATTCTGAGGTTCTTTCTCAGACAAAATTTGGACCAGTGGTAAGCGTCAAGTTATTCTCTGTTCCCATTACAGATTTTAAGTCATTTGATTGTCCTTGCATGATCAGTTTCTTTTGATAGGCTGATTACATACTTGGGAATTCAGATGAAAAGGGGGTGTTTATTACTACTCAGAGCGAGGTGATCGGCTGATTGACCTAAATACATTCCGAGAAACACTTTGGAAAGTGCCTATTTTTTCGATTTTATCTCAATATGTATTATATGATTTTGGGCTTATTTTCTTCAGAAGTGCAATCTCGACAATCCAAAGTGAGTTCCTTTGGCAGTGAAACTGAATGAAGTAAGAATTACCGTCCAGCAACTACTGCGATGGGCATATAAACACAACTAGAACCTTGGAGAACAGGCTGGTCACAAATTGTCGAGGTGAATAGTCCATTTTATTCTATATATAATTTATTTTTGGCTGACACTGTAATCTGAATCAGTGATGTGTGTATATAATTGGTTTATCAGATTTCAGCTTCAAGAAGGATGTCCTCCATGAGAAAACCGATCTGAAATATTGTTTCAGTGCGTCTTTCTCTTTGGATTAGTGTGTTATTTTTTGTTTGTATAAATTTATATATCTATTTGTTGCTGGATGCCTCTTTAAATGCTGCCAGCTCTCCAGAATGTTCTTTAAAGATGGCATAAATGTTAACTCAGGTAATTGACGTTACTTTGCACATGCTGTAATCAGCATAATTGTCATGTGGTTGTCCTATTGTTTCCGAAAGAGACTAGGTCTGTCAAGTCTCCTTACAGATGTATAACATATCTGGTTATTACGATAGCTCATAATTCATTGAGACTACATATATCTCTTGAGCTTGAGGCATAATACAATATTATGGCAGTATGCCATTCCTGCCCTGGACAAGACATAACTTTTTTTAAATGAGTTTTTTCTTGAAATCATGGTTTTCGCAAGGTTGGTAGGTCGAAGAAATAAAGGAGAAGGCGATGCTCAAAACCTTTGTTCTCACGTGATTATGCTCTGAATGGCAACATGAATTCTCCAGCTAGTGGCTGAATCTTACCTCAGAAAGAACCTGAACTTTTATCTGGCAATGATGTCCTATGGACGTTTGTGAAGTTTGCTGGAGAGGATCACACTAATTTTCAGACACTCGTAGCATTTCTGAAGATGCTTAGTATAATGGTGGATATAGTTGCAATCTTATTTATAATATCAACAATATCCTTAACTTCTTATGATCAGTGACGTATTTTCCATGTGGCATTACTTATCTTTTTCAGGCTTCGTGCAAGGGTGCATCCACTGTATGAATTATTGCAGGGCAGAACGTTTCGATCTATTTCATGGAGCACGTTGTTTGATTAGTTGTCTATCTATGAGGATAAGTTCAAGCTATTGCTTCAGAGTATGGGCGCGATATTACCCGAGATTCAAGTGGGAGATGCAAATGCTCTTGTTGCTTATCTATGTGTTCTTCGCAAGGTGTTAGCTGTTTTATTTTATATTTCAGGAAGTCAAGGTTTTTTTTGTTACCTTTTGTATATTAATAAAGAGAGTACTAGGTCTGTAGTGATATGAATCTCTCCCTCATTGACATGAACTTCACTAACTGGGGGGCGGCATTATTTTCTCATGGTTGATAGGTTGTGGAAAATGGCAACCCTATTGAATGAAAGGCATACTTTCCTGATATTGTGCCAATATTTAAACTTGTTAGTTATGATAATGTGCCTCCTTATGTGAAGGTTTGTTCATCTCTACTGCTACCTTTCCTATAGGTGTTTCTTTGTTCTTTTTCTTCACTTGTTACCTATTTTGTTGTAGGGTTCTTTGCGTAATTCGATATTAACTGTCATTCACATTTCCCCAACTTCAAAGATACCATTTGAGCAGTATGATTTACCAGTAGTGGTTGGACCTCAAGTTGGGCAAATGATGGGCTCTCAGGTTTGTCTTGCATGATCTTCCACAAAAAAAATTCTCTTCTATGCACCTTGATATGTACAGGAAGTTTTACAGTGCAGTAGAAGCAAGAATTGAGCATTACCCGTCCAAAATCCCATTTTTCAACCTTCTAAATGCTCTCATTGCTGAAGAAAGGGACGCAACAGTTAGGGAATGTATGTAGTGATTCAAATTCTTCAAATATTTCTCTATATTTTCTCTTTTACTGCTTATACTTCTTTCTCTGAACCTAGCTGGGATGTTTGGCATGTATGTAGCCGTCTTCCGATTTTTAGCGCGCATACGCAGATCCTTCTGAGAAATGGCATGACTTCAACATTTTCAAATGTAAGTTGATGTCATTAAGTTCTAGTTTTTCTAGTGAAAGAGTATAGCCAATGTTTATACTTAAATATGTTGGCGTATAAATATGCAGGACCTTGAGTATGTATGACATAAAATTTGAAGATATTGACATTGTGGTCGGTCAATCTCAGCTAGTGGCATCACAATCACCTCCAGCCCAGGATTTTCGGATTGATTTGGTTAACTTTTGAGTTTAGAGGTGACTAATTATTCAGGAAAGTTGTATGTTTATTCATTCATATCATGTTAGACTTGTAATTTGTGAAGTATTTGTTTTAAATAACGTTTTATATGTAGCCACCGAAGCCTTCTGACAGAGCACAGGTTCAGTCAAAAGAAGATACACTTCCTGATTCAGGGCCAATTCGACTCGACGAACAGGATGTTCAAATCGTTAGTTCACATGCTTCAACTAGTGATCTCTTTTATCTTCAAATGTTTCTCTCATTTGATGATGCTTGATTTAGGCTCTTAAGCTGAGTGAGGATCTCCATTTTAATGAAATAGACTGTATGTGGCTGCTTGTTTTTGCTAATGAAGAGGTGGACCTTTTGTTATAGTCATTTCAGTCAGTCTTGCTTGAGTTACATCTCATAACTGATTTTTATAAATGCAGTACTTTTGTTAGTGAGGATTACTAGGGAGAGGCCCGTTGGATGTATTACGCCTTGCAGGGGGGCTTTGGTATACAAAGAGAAGAGATTTAGTAACAGCCTTTTGTACGTGTTACCGGTCTTTTCTCATCTTCCATCCCTCACTATCTAATTCCTTTTTTCCCCTGACCTGGAACGGGAAAATCATCCTTGTATCAAACCATTCGTTTCCTTTGGTATCATTTGCATATTGTAGGCAGTTGTGCTTGATCAGGGACGTGAGGCTGATGTTCAAGCTGACATTTTAAGATACATCGAAGATTCAATTAGCGGGCTTCGACATCGTCTAATTTCATTTACAAAGGTATTTTCTATTTGTTAATTTTTATCATACTTTGCATTTTGTCTACAGGTTGTTTTGGCTATAGCGTACAAAAAAAAGTTTGCATGGTTAACTTGGGAGGAGGTATTGATAAATTGTATCCACTACCTCCTATTCTTTATATTTATTATCATCAGTTATCAATAATTTTATTTTTGGGCCGGAGAGTTGTCTATAAATCAGTGCATTGTATTAAAGTAAACAGTTATTTATTCAAGCTGTTACCATCTTAAAATAAAATGAGCTTCTTTTCCATATCCGTTCTTCTATTTCTGCTTTCTCCATCTCCATACTACATCTGTATTTTGCTCACGTCTTTATTTTTCTTAGTTATGTCGATAACCTTAGATTTCCGTTTTCCTAATGTAATTATATGAAGAATGATCTCCATATTATATCTGTCTTTTGCTCTAGGTCTTTATTTTTCCTTAGCTATGTTGAAAACTGTCCAACGATTACTGTTTTCAAATAAAATAATATCAAGAATGATCAACCAAATCCATCCTGAAAAGAGTGAGCTTTGGAGACGGGCAACCTATGATCGTGGGCCAACATAAAATAATATAATCTTAGCTGTTGGTGACTCTAGTATCTGGAGATGAGAAAGCTGCTGATGAGTTCTCTACAAACTTTAATTACCATAATCCTGGTGATGGTCAATTTTGATAGTGCATTGTTGTTATCAATGAATCACAATGTTCGTGTTCACTTCCAGGAACTCAATCGAGAAGAACCGGCTTGTTTGGGTCGTCCCAGCGCTGAGCGTTATATTCTTGACTCGAGGGGTGTTCTCGTAGAAAGTCGGGTTGTTGTTTGAAGGGAGAGACTCATTCTTGGTCACTTTTTTGTTCTATCACTGCCGGTTGTATGTGAAAGATGCAGCGGAGGAATCTGATGGCTAGGCGAATGGGGGTTGAATACTCCGAGTCAACAGGGTTGGTTGCAAAGCCTCAGAAGAGCCGTGATAAAGAACAGTCTCGGAATAAGGAGCCCGAAGGGAAATCAAAGCGGGATATGGATCAAATCCTCCTCCCCCAAAATGTACCAAACTCAACATAGATGGATCAGCTGCTATGGGAGAGAGTATCACTTTGTTTTTACATCCTTTTTATGGCTGCTTGAGGAACTGACCGACCTTTAATCTGTTGCAGATCACTTATAGCCTTCTTTTTTCTCTTATAGTATCATTGATATCAGATGGTCTCAGTGTGTAGCCAGACAGCATGTCCATCTTGTCACAGGATGCTTCATTTAGGCATGATTTTCATGAAATTGTAAGTGCAAAACCCTTATGCACTATACTACCAATGAATTTAGTAGCATAATTTGGAACCTGTTAGCTTTGTCTTTCCAACAGGTTATGGCTATTGGGAATGATCAAACGATTGAGGGTTTGCTGTGCTAGACTTGCTTGCACTTGAGGATAATACAAGACGTAACTGATGCAAGGGGGAAAAATAATGATGGGAGAAATATTAATTCATGCCTGGAAGTTATTTTCTCGAGCAGCATTTTCCAGTTTTTGCCTAACACAGTTCTTCGAACGGCCGCCTATCAGGTCTGTTTTTATTTTTAAAGCTTGGTTTTTTAGTTCTGAAGTCTTAAGGAAAAAGTTAAGTTTTGAAACAAGACATAGTTGGAAACCTTCTTCTACTTATCATTTTCACATGTAGTAACTTCATGTGGTTATTTGTTTCACAGAATGATGATGAGGATATGATCTACATATATGATGCGTACTTGCACAAGCTGATAGCATCTTTTGTATCTCATCCACTCGCTAGAGACAAGGTCTGTAATGTCTCCTTACATATGTATAACATATCTGTTGATTACGATACCTCATAATTCATTGAGACTACATATATCTTTTGAGCGTGAGGCATAATACAATATTATGGCAGTATGCCATTCTTGCCCTGGACAAGACATAATTTCTTTTAAATGAGTTTTTTCTTGAAATGATGGTTTTCGCAAGGTTGGTAGGTCAAAGAAATAAAGGAGAAGGCTATGCTCAAAAACTTTTGTTCTCACGTGATTATGCTCTGGATGGCAACATGCATTCTCCAGCAAGCGGCTGAATCTTACCCTAAAACTTTTGTTTCTCTCCTCGAGCTCGTTGGCGAACTTTACGAGGTCAGTGTACGTTCTCATTGTGTTTTGATAGGGGAGCCCTTTATTGTGTCTTTGATAGGGAGGTCCCTCATTATTTTTATTTTTGTTTCAAAATGGTTGTTTGATATATTATTAGTATGCCATTTTCCTTTAACCTGCTTTATATGGGAGATTGGATTCATTATTATGTCTGTCTCTTCTTTCATTTAAGCTCATAGTTGTTTTACTTAAAGGTCACTTCAATTCATAGCCATTCTTTCTTCACCATGTTATCTTTAAATCTTTCTTTTCCTTCGCTGATTCCTATGATAGGGGAGCCCTTTATTGTGTCTTTGATAGGGAGGTCCCTCATTATTTTTATTTTTGTTTCAAAATGGTTGTTTGATATATTATTAGTATGCCATTTTCCTTTAACCTGCTTTATATGGGAGATTGGATTCATTATTATGTCTGTCTCTTCTTTCATTTAAGCTCATAGTTGTTTTACTTAAAGGTCACTTCAATTCATAGCCATTCTTTCTTCACCATGTTATCTTTAAATCTTTCTTTTCCTTCGCTGATTCCTATGATTAATTTAGCATACTCGTGTAGATCGACCTCCGATCTACGTTTTGCCTATCGATTTGATGCGTTTCGTTGATATGATCTCCGCCGATCGCTTGTGACAAAGAAAGAAAGAGCACTTTTTTACTATTATGTTGAAGCTGAAGTTGATCCTGTTTCAAAGCCATTGGTTCTTTGGTTAAATGGAGGTAAGAAAGTGGAACCCTTTTTAAAGATTATGAAATTTTGGATCACTTTTTATAAAGTTTCAATTTTTAAGCTAATTACATGTTGATTATCTTGTAGGGTTTGGATGCTCATCACTTGGTGTTGGAGCATTTTCTGAAATGGACCTTTTAGACCAAATGGTCAGGGTCTTGTAAGAAATGAGTATAGTTGGAACACAGGTAAAGCAATTATTGATGAAAAAGCTTACACCCTTTCTAATTTTTATTCAATTAATTGCAAAATTTTGATAATAATTACATGGGTTACTAAGATTTTTTAAAAATTAAAAATAAAATCTTGAAATATCAACCCTAATTAAATGGAGTTATAGATGAAGACTATACTCTTTTCAGTTTAATTAACTAAAGTTTATAAGTTTGATGATATTTACATTGGTCAGTAATATATTTTTTAATATATATTCCTGAAATATTGTAGAGACAAATATATTGTATCTTGAGACCCCAGTTGGAGTAGGATTCTCATATGATTCATCAAATTCTTCTGCTTATGAGGTTGTCACTGATGCAATAACAGGTATTTCTGGTGCTACTACTTTTTATTAATTACTCCCTATATGTTTATATGTTCTTTATGCCCCAAAAAAGTTTTGATAAAAAGAAGTCACCCATTTTTAGAAACTTTACAAAGGTATTTTTTTTAATGTTTATACCTTCGAAAGAACCTTAAAAGTTGTTTTCTTGCACTCCAAAAATGCAGAAAAATGTGTTCTTTAAAATGGGCTCATCTGCATCTTTATTTTCCTTTATTTAAATCTTTTTATTTTTTATTGATTTGATTTTTTTTTGTTCTAAACTACTATATCTGTGCAGAAGATGATTCTGGAGATGATGAAAACGCTTCTCACAAGGTAATTGAGTTTAATCAGGTACTTGAACGATTCTTTATTTTCGTCAGTGTATATGCAGTACAACATGAGGTGTTCAGGTGATCTTTTATGCTTAACTTCGTAATTGGTGTTTCATCTTAACTTTACAACATATTTCATATTTTATTAGTTACATCTTTTTTATGTATGTTGTCTCATATTATCAGAAAGCAATACAGAAAGAAAGAGCAAGTATGTTGGACATAAATCTATTTAGGAACTAACCAGATAAAATACGCAAATCTCAGCATGATCGGTTTGCAAGTGTAGAAGTTGTCGACGAAATTATTCAGCTTGATAAAGAGTGGCGTCAACGTAAGTTTTTTTAATTCAGGTATCAGCATTACAATGTGTACGCAATTCAATGGTTCATTCTGCGTGTTTTTGGTTTATAGGTCAGTTCGAGCTAGATCAGTTGCGAAAAGACTTCAACATTATTAACAAAGTATTGCTAAAATTAAAATTGTAAGTCCTTTGTTTTGGTTCACTTGAACAGCTTGATTTCATTAGTGTGATGAACTTTTAATACATTTGGCAATTAGTAACTAAATTGCAAAATTGATTCTTTTTAAGCCCGAAGAAGATGCAGAGACCATGATACAAAAGTCACTCGAAAACAAGGACTTAACTGCCAAGAAAAACGCAGAAGTCCAGGAGTCCCGAACAAAGCTTTATTCAAAATTGGAGACGGTTGGGAATATTGTACATGAGTCGGTTCCTATTAGCAATGATGAGGTGTGCATGTTTTTCTTTTCTTTCTTTTTTTTATTTCTTTTCTTGCAAGTTCGTTAGGTAATTTTTTAGCTTATATCAGCCATTATCATTTATCCATTACCTATTTTTGTGCATTGTGATAAATGTAGGAAAATAATGTTATAGTTCGGACTTAGGGGAAGAAAAGATTGGAGCCAGGTCTAAAAAATCACGTCAAGCTTGTTGAACTTCTTGGAATTGCAGATCTGGATTGAGGTATCATGGTTAAGTTTAATACTGACATTAGTAAGCTACGGTATACACAAATTTGATTAAGTTTAGTACTGATCAAGTTTATTACTATTTTTCATCTATGTTGTTTCCATTAGTTGCGATAAAATCATCTCCTTTTTTTCACCCATATATTCAGGTGCTAATGTTTTCACCCCTGTGATAAAACATGCCATAAGCCTGTTTTTCAACAATAATCAGTCCCATCAGAAACCATGAACCATCATTCATGTATATACATTCTTTGGGCAGCAAAAAGCAGTTATTGTGATCACATATGGTGAGGCGATTTTTACTCCGGAAAGCTTGTAAGAAAACCAAACGTTTCTTACTTACATTAGTTTAATGTGGTACATTATCAAAGTTGAAATTTAAGCATCAAATGTCAACAAGTGTTGATACTCCACTTGCAGCTTTCGTCGGTCTTTTGAAGAGGTTGTATTCAAACAGGGATGTTGATGATGTTTCGATATGTTAGAGAGACTTTGATTTATTGCAACCTGACACATTTGTCAACAATACGATCATTGACTTTTTAGGTTATCAAGTCCGTATTCATTTACTGTTTATTTTGGTTACTAATGTTTTTTTTTGCAAAAAGCATGATCCGTGTCTAATGTGCAGTTTCTTTCATGTGATCATTACTTATTAGTCTTTAACACTCATTTAAGAAATGTGCAGATATATAAACATAAAATGTTAATTATACTAACTATAACTCTATTCGTTAGTTGATTTGATTCTGCCATCTTGGAGACATGTTTTTGCAGGCCGCCTTTCATCTCTGATTGTAAGTTGTTGTTTTTCTTGGCACATTACAAATTTTCTCAATATATCTATTACAAATGAGTTTGTACTTTAGTAGTCTTATCAAATCAATGAAATAAGTTGTAGGTTATGACCATTTTATCGATTTTCTTGGAATGGCTGCTCCAAACCTGTATGTTTCTTCGACAACACACGCTCGTGATGATTTGGCCATTTATCATACTTTATTACATAGTGGTGATGGTGATGGTGATGATTCTTTAATACGTAGGAAACAAATAAAAATTCCCACACAGAACATCTGAGAGAGAGAACCCGAGAATTAAAACGGGAACACGAAGCTTTTACTCCTTAGTTTCGGTTGGAATTAGATATCGTTTCGGAGGTAATTCTTGAACCATAAATATATGTTAATCTTAGATTTCTAACTGTTTAATAATTAGTTTGTTAATCTGTAGTTTATTCAAGATTAGATACTTTAATTCGTTAGTGTGAATCCCGTTTTGATTACGTTATCACAAAGTTTCGGCTATAAAATATTTATGGTATTTGAGAATCGGAATCTAAGAACTTACACAAACATACTTTATTACGATAGACTTAGCTTTAATTAATTATTTAGAATCAAAGATAGCGAAATTAAAAGAATTAAAACGAAACTGTGTTTTGTTCGTACGTTACGTTGAAGAAGACGATGATCATGAAATATTTATTAAATTTTTCATTTAGGCCCCTGAACTATGTATAATATTACGAGACAAATAAATGGGATGCTTTTTACGTGTCCACCGCCTGAAGTATTTATACCAGGTCGAAATAAGCAATAAACTTTGTGAATTTCACTTAAGGGTCATGGCTTTAATATGTTTCAATACAGAGATTTCAATTGTAGTTGTTAATCTAACTTTAAATCTGTTATTATTGAATTAAATACAATTGAAAGATAAGATAATAGAAAATAATTAAATTTAAAAAGGATACATGCTTTTTTGATTATCTTGTGATCTCTTTTTATTCATTGTGAAATACTTCTGATTCCTTCTATTTGAGTTGAACTATTATTTAAGATGATATTGTGAGAACTTTTGAAAAAACTTTGTATAAAAATAATGACTTTGGAAAACTTGGCGATTTATTGGTTTGTGAGCCTTTGTGATTCATTTGTTGTAGGTTTCATATACATGGTGATTATAACATGGTGTGTGGTTGGTTTATATGTTCACTATGCGACCATAGAACCCTAGACTTTGTAGATAGGAGATAGGTATACCGAGTCAACTACCTGTAGAAGTACCACAGGTTTGTCATTGTGGCGCCAATGACTTGGCACTATCCGTGGCGGTGGGATTAGTCCACGGTGTCTCCACTTTTGTTATGTTATGTGATTGTGTGATTATGCTCGCGGGAGAGCTTTTGGATTATTTGGGAGGCGTATGGATGCATCATAGGCTATGTTATGATTTGTGTAGTGCGGTCGTGTGGTGTAGTGCAATACACACCTTCCGATTAGGGGAAACACCTGGAGTCATGACCAGTGTGTATTCGAGATATTATTTTGCACTCGTTTGGTGCAATTTGGATACTTTCTGTATGTAGGGTACTCGGTATAAAATTAACCCAACCCCTCGTTGCTTCAGCCTTTATTTCATTTGTTTACTCTGGTGTAAGGGTGATTTTGCTCGAAGGGTGACTTTGGAAAATTAAATTATTTATTATTTTCATTCTTATATTTGAAATATTATTACTGTTATTGTTTTATTCTGTCAACATCCGCGCACTGAGCAATTAGCTCAACCGCATTTTCTTTTCCTGCGACAGGTAATCAGGGTACAATGGGATGAGTGAGAGAGCTTCAAGATTCTTGGAGATACCTTAAAGACCTACCTTGATTTACTAGTTTGGACTTATTTATTATTTTAAGATTGTAAGTTATCATTTAGACACAACATTTATTATTGCTTTTAAACCTTGATTATTTATTATTCTAAGACAATTATTATGACTTTAATTATTTAGTAATAAATGTGACATTCTGTTTCATTATTAGAACAAGGGTATTATAAAGAGTGTCTTGCGATTAAACACATAAATCTTAGTAGCTACTTATAGATGATGAAAAAAATATTCTTTATTGGCACATGAGTAGGGGGGGAGATAACAAGGTACAGTAGGTTGAAAATCTTAAAAGAAAATATAGCTTGAGGATTTGAATAAATTGTAATTATCATTAGCTGTTTTTACATTCAAATAGATGCTTTGAACCGATTCTTTTTATGTGCGAAACAAAAACATAAGAACGAATGAAAAGCCTAAGGAATTTAGCCTACAACATATAGCCTATTGAAAAATATCTTAAGTTAAATCTCTATAAACGACGATGATAAATCTAATTATTAAAAAAATTATTTTTTGTTGTTAGATTAGTTAGTTGGGTCACTTTCTACACGAGACGATATTTTGATTTAATGAGAAAGAATAAGCATAATATAGTAGACAAAGAAATATGACTACCTTTTATTTTGTATTAAAAGGGGCTATTATATATTATTATCATTTTTCATTTTAGTTTTAAATTTAATATTTGTTTAATTTGTTGTTAGTAACATAAGAAGGTTATATATATAAACTGACTATGATTTTGTCCCTTGTTTTGTAGGGATATAATAGTATTTTTTAACTTTATTGAAAACAAGATTTTTTTCAAGATGAGGAAGTTTTTTGTTCTTTAATTTAATTCTTGTAAATTATTGCATTGTAACCTTTATTTCCATTTTAGATATTTTATGTGCATTTAATGAAAATACCGTTTGAATTATGAAGCTATAAAGGTGTTGTGTTTATAAGATGGCTCCATCCATTTGTTGATGGAGACTAGACACAAACAAAAGAAACCTTATTATCATTCGTGAAATTTATTAGAACATAACATCATCTCATTTCATTATATATGTATATTTATATTTATATTTATATAAGAGCGTTTGGTGTTTATCAGTTTGAGGATCTTTTGTTATACACAGACGATGTAACGGGTTTACGCATCTTGGAAGAGAAGCGTGTTAAAATAGATTCATCATGTTGAGTTTTCTCTCTGGATAACGTTTTTGCATGCTTCGACCTAAATATTTCATAACTCATTCTCTGTACGTATTTTCCTAACGTTTTTGTATGATTGTTTTGTATTTGTTATGTTTTATATAGTTTGAGTATGGTTTAGAACTATAGATTATCTCAATGAGAGGCAAAAAACTAAAGGAGGAAAATGTGGGTCCAAAACTAGAAATGGGTGTATATAAACATATCATGCATGATAGATTTGTATACACACTTATACTTTGTGAGTTTTTCTTACACCCGTATCTTTAAACAAGTAATGTGTCACATTTTTAAACTCATACCTTGAAACATGAACTCTCCAAATAAATACATCCTTAATGAGATTTAGAATATGTTTACTAAGGCAAATAAGAGTAGAGTGTCTTGTAGTTAAACACATAAATCATAGTAGCTACTTATAGATGATTAAAACAACCATATTCCTAATATATATTGAAATAACGCTTAGACATATTTATTACAACAGAATTCGAAAATACTAAAGTCTTAATATCCAACAAAACTTAAAGGTTCAAAACATAATTATATAGTCCGGATCAGTTGGATATTAGACGCATCAGTCCCCTTCTATTCATTTTATTCCAGAATCCTCGCGGTTTGGGTCTACCTGTTAACCCAATGCGCGTATTAACCTAATGCACATAATACGCATAAGCCTCAAGGTCTTGTGAGTTTTGTGTAGTGGTTTGAGTACAGAATACCACACACAATATAATTTGTATGCTCTAATAACTATACAAATAAGTTGCAAATATGTTTCACATGTACATATCGTGCACCCTAATTATCTGAAAAAGCACGAAAACTCACCTTAGGTTCGTGTGACACAGAAATGGCTACCGATCAAAACCTAAGCATTCAACCCAAAGTTACATTTAGTATTTATTTAACTTGTCAAAACTTGGATACTTGTGACAACCCTCGGAAATCGGTGTACTTCCATACACAATTAACATGCATTCTTACGCTAATTCCCTTGTAATTGAAATCAAACTTGATTGAAACATGAGATAAGTCTAGCACATGCCCACGTTGCACATTTCGGTGTATTTTACTTTAATGCATGACGCATTACATTTACGTAATTATTTAGAAGTGAGCGATTTAAATCGGATGACTTCCGACAACTGCGAACGTTGGTGATAACTTTCATAATTTACGTAAATCTATTGATAATTAAATAGTAGTTATTATACTATATTATTGTGCTAGATTAAAAGCATAACAATTTCGGATAATCGAACAAACGCATACACAATTAAAATTGAGCACAATTGTTTTTTTTACGAATACGCCATTATTTAAACGAATTAAAATCGTAACATACGAATATTATCGAAACAACTTACAATTAATTTGTTCACTTTGAATTACTTAAACCTCACTTAATTTCCCTAATTATCTAATTAACACCTAACTAATCACTACTTAACCTAAAATACTAAAATATCTAGTTGATTAAATTAATAATCATGAAACACAAAAGTCAAAGGGCCATGCCCTCCCCCTTGACCTCCCTGCTGTTTTCCCCTTCCAAACTCCCATTCCTTCACCCCTTTCTTTTTTGGACAATTGAACACTCCAACAAGACTTTCCTTTCCATTTTAAAATATTAAAAACCATGCCCTAAAAATCTGCCCATGTGACCAATTGATTCTTTAAGAGTTGGGGCAAGGAACAAGTGAGAACACACAACACATTCCACTTGTTGAAAAACAGCAGCAACAGCAGCCCAAACACCTCTTTCATTCTTGTTCAAACAACCCTTCAAACAACAAACCTACATCATTCCTTGTAAACCTTTGATCCACCATGAACTAGCATCACTAAACCTCTCTTTTTATGCTCTTTCAACCATAAAAAACGTGCACATACTCATACCACTTCATTCTCTAAGTAAAACAACTCAAAAACCTAAGGATTGGAAACTAGGAGCTCATTCACAACAAGCACAACTTCCACTTTGCTCAAATTTGCTCTTTTAGTGCATTGTAAGGAAGTTTCCACTATAAACTCTTTAGATCTCTTATTCAAATGCTTATATAATAGTTAGAATATGTTTAGATGTTCACTCTTGCTAGAAGTAAACTTAAAAAGTCGTATTTGTATGAGTTACAACAAAGTTTTGCTAAAAAGAACCAAAACAAACTCTTAAACAACAAAACCGAAAACGACAGAAAAATTGGTCAACTTTGGAGTTGCATAACTCAGTCGAATCTTAATGAAATTAAGTGTTTTCTGAGTCTAAAATCAATTTTAAAGTGTTAGCTTTCCAACCCCACTAGTTTCATAATTTTTAGACAAGTATTGGTACCTCAAAACGTATTTTTAAACCAAGGTGTACAAACTGTTCTTAAAAGTCAGAAAATGACCCAACTTTGGAAGGTCATAACTTTTAAAAAAAGGATCTAAATGAAGTGATTATTTTTCCTAAAAGTCACATATTGTGTTATCTTTCAAAGTAGTATGATTACACTCTGTGAAAGTAAGTATAACTCCGTGTACAAACAGATCTTTGACCAACTGTCCAGAAAGGGTACTGTTGGACCTTTGTGTAGTATTAAATAGGTTTGAACCCCTTAAACGTGACCAAAAATCATGAATTTTATATTTATGTAAAGATAAGACATAGGGGAACATGTGGAAAAAATTTCATAAAAATCTAAGTTTGTTTGACTAGTCAAAATCGTAGCCAAAGAAGGACTAAATTTTGGACAGAGACTGTGAAAAATGGACAAATGAAAACTAAAATGGACCAAAAGGATAAAAATCATATATTATGGACTTTTACTATAAGAATTTTTATGTTTCATGTATTTAGGTATAAATTTAGTATTAGAACAAGATCTAGATTATTAAACCTTAAATCACCAAAGTTTTGTGTTAAAAATGAGACAAATGAGACTAGGATGACTAAATTGCAAAAATCGTAAAATTGAGGACTAAACTATTAAAATCATCAAGTTTAAGTGTAAGATAGATAAATCCATAAATTAAAATGTTAAAACCAAGACTTAAATGTTAAATGTGAATTAAAACCGAAACTTTGAGCTAGATACGCTAAAATATGAAATTTAGGGACTAAAGGCATAAAATCCCTAAGTTATGGGTTTAATTCATGAAATCAATAAAATAAAAGGTAATTAAGTATAATCCATGGCTTAAAGTATTAAAAACGAGACTTGTACGATTAAAACCCGATAAACCCAAAAATTAGGTTAAAAACGGAGTTAAAACGACTTAGACGATATTATAACGACAAAAGTATAAAAAGTCAATTATAAAACTTATATATATATGTACATATGTGAGTATATATATATATTGGTCAAGTATCACAACGACGGATAATTATATATATATATATGTGCCTATGAGTATATATATATATATACATAACGTCTAAGTATTATAACGATATTGAAAAAATATATATATATATACACCTATATGAGTATGTTTATATATATATTGAATAAATGACATAATGATAAGTATATAAACGTAAGGTTCCCGATCAAACAAACTAATCACGAACCTTGAATCCAATGTCATAAAAATGTGTATATATATAGCTATGTGAATATATATATACAAGAAATCAACAATTCGCGTTAATTATATAATGTGTATACAAAGGTATTATAACGTTGACTTGAACGAGTTTTAATGTTTTGAAACTAATAAGGATCAGAACGTGTCGTTTTCATTTGAAATAACGTTACATGATATTCAAGCCCGTTGATGGCAATTTATAAACCTAGTTGAGTGAACAACTGGCATAGACTGACTATTGAGTCGTCTACATATATTGATATAAACTCTTGCGTCTAGGGCGCTAAGAGACTTTGTTTGGACGTTTATATATAGCCATTTTGCTAGTACGCTCGGACTCAGGTGAGTTCACAGCCCCTATTTTACTGCTTTTTACTGCTTTCTAAATTTGGGGTGAAAAACATATGTACTGTTTACATACAAACTGCTTTCATGCGATGATTGAAAACCTGACAACGAATCCTTGTGCGAACCTATGTTAAACTAGTTGTAGTGCATAGAAGTCCTCATGACTACAAACTGTAACCATTAGCTAGATGACGCTAGCCACCGAATATGCGAATAGTACTATTGGGATGACATCCCTCCCACTTTTGTTAGTCATGCTAACTGCCGACTATAAGTCGAGACGAGGAGCGTATATTTTAATGGTCCCAGGCAAAAACAATAAAAGTCGTAATTTGGTTATAGGCATAGGTGTCGTCACTTTAACTCGCAAGGTCTTGCAAACCTTCGGGGGATCACCGTCAGCTATTTATTGTTTTAAACTGTATATCATCGTACACTTGGCCATGGTTGACACGATATGATTTGTGGAACATTACTAAACTCTTGGTTTAATGATTGAACCTAAAACTTGTGGATTTCACTCAACAATTTTGTTGACCTTTTTACTATGTGTTTCAGGTAATTAGCATTCATGTAAAAATTGCATGCACGTAAGGGACCTCGCCGACCTATGAAATTAGGATGCCATTTTTGAGAAATACTTAAGGGATTTCTTTTGTATTACTATAAACGATTTTTAGTTTTATTTGTGAAATCTCTAAACTACTGTTATTTTGATAACACTATTACTTTTGGTGACTGGTTAAGTCGCAATGTCTATAAAACAATGTATGGCATTCTAATATTATGTTCCGTTGATAATCATATGCTCTTGATTAGTTAGATAACTAATCCCATTCACGTCCCGTTCTTCCGCACTTAACTTAATTTGATTTTGGTGGGATGTGACAATACTTTATAACTAAAACAAGATGTGTACTCATTTGGGTCAAAACATCAGTTAAGTGTATCTTTGTTATTTTGTCCCAAGTTCCATGTTTTGACTTTCATATATGTTTTTAAACTATTCCCAAATCCTATTTAAAGAGTTGATGTTTGGAACATCTTACAAGACCTTATAGAACATCAAATACAAAGTTATCTTTGAAACCATTTGAAATTCTTTAAATGGCAGCTTATACATTGTTGTCATAGAGTTTTTATTTTGCAAATTCATCTTTGTTTTACATCTCATAAGCATCCAAACATACCTCTGACTCAAAGCTAACATCCTAGTAGTAATTTTGACATAAAAAATCACTTTCCAACTTATTTTGGTACTCAAATAACAAGACTTTGAACACTTTACTTTGAAACTCTATTACTACTAAACTTTGATGAGTTAATTTAGAATAAAAGAAATTGAAGTCATACCTTAGCTATTGTACTTAAAGGGATGTAGTTGCCCTCTTTTACTTGATCTTTCTTCTTGTTGCTGGACAACTTAATCTCTTCAATTTTATCACTAATTTTTTAACACATTTTTTTACAATGATAGTTACATGTAAAGGAGAGGGAAAGAAAGATTAGAATGACTAATATACTAATGAGAAGGTAGACTTTCATAGTAATGTAGCCTAGCCCTAATAATTCAGATGATATTCTAATAACAAGACAACACACCATTGTAGCCTTAATTGTTGTCATCTTATAATTTATCCATGTGTTTAATGGAATGAGTCATTAAAATCCACTAACTTAGATTTCTTATTCACTAAGTTTGTGCTTTAAGAGTTGTACAACAAGCTTAAACATAAATACTTTAATGTTTTAAAATTTTAATAAGCAAAACATGTTGTACACCAAGAAGAACAATAAGTACCATAATACATTCTAACACAAAGAATTAAATAGTTAACACATTTCATTTATTTACAACATATTTCATACTTATTTTATAACTCTTAAGTTTTTCATTTATAAAACACACCTTTGTTTGGTTATAATATTCGTTATATATATTTTTAAAATTATTACATACTTTAAATTTAAATCTTCCTTTCTTTGCAATGATCAAAATGTTTTGGTTGTTACAATGATTAAAAGAGTATTCTTTGTTGCCACATGAGTAGGGGAGAAAACAACGTAGAGTAGGTTGAAAATCTCAGAAGAAAACATAGCTTGAGGATTTAAATAAAGTTGTATTTATTTCATTACATATTTATATTTATATTTATATAAGAGCATTTGGTGTTTATCAGTTCGAGGATCTTTTGTTATACACAGACGATCTAACGGGTTTACGTATTTTGAAAGAGAAGCGTGTTAAAATAGATTCATCATGTGAAGAGTGTTTTCTCTCTAACGATAACGTTTTTGCATGCTTCGACCTAAATATTTCATAACTCATTCTCTGTACATATTTTCCTATTAAGTTAGTTATTTATCTATTTCATATTAATTGATAGAAATACTACTTTCCACTTTATATTCAAAATGTTTGTTCTTAAACATATTTCTAACGGGTTGTACTAAAAAATTAATGCATAGAAATTCTATAATAGTCTTTCATAAAGCCTCATAATTCTTTAATGACATGATGATAATAAATGAATATCTTGACTCTAAATACATATGATGCATTTGAACGTGTCAGTGTATCATTATATAAAATGAAAAAGTTCACCAAAAATAATAGTATAATTGATTAATCCTTTATAGAATTTTAGTTATTTGCTAATAATGATCAAGAATCATCAACAATCTAACAACAAATATTATTTGTAGCAACTTCAATTCTCTTAGCATAAAATGAGTTACATACGTATGATTGATATTATATGTAATTATTTCAATAACTTTATATTTTTTAATTAGTTAATTGAATTAGAAATATATAGATAAAAGTAGTTTATTTGATTTAATTAATTTTATGGATAAGTAAATTGAATTTTATGCGGACATTATTAAAAAGGTCATTGTTTTTGTAACGATAATACGTAAGTTTAAAAAAAAACATTTACAATTCTCATTAATAAGTATACAATTATTATTTGTACGAATTAATAATTAAATTTAAGTTGAATTATATCCAAAAGTTACATTATATTTTGTGAATTTGGAAAGTAGATATATAAACAATATTATTATTCCACAAATTAAATTTAAATTTTAATATAAATCGTAAGTATTCAACGGTAATAATAAAATATAAATGGTAAGTATTCTAACGGTAATAATATTTTCGCTTATAGGTTAAGCAATTGTAAAACTTATATAAATACAAACACAAACACCCATTAGAAACAAAACCCTCTCCTGTCGTTTCAGGTACTAATCTCCGTTGATTATTTTATTATTTATATTTATATATGTATATATATGCTTATATCTGTATTCCGTGGGAGTCAAGTACCAGAACTAAAAGCGATTGGGAGGAGTAAGGTATGCGGCTATGATATATCTAATGTTTCTTTATTACGCTTGTGTATGACCAAAATATTAAATTTCACCTACAGGTGGTGGAATTTCTTGAAATTATCCAGTTTACGTCTCCAGATACAAGGATGAAGCATTCTGAGGTTCTTTCTCAGACAAAATTTGGACCAGTGGTAAGCGTCAAGATATTCTCTGTTCCCATTACCGATTTTAAGTCATTAATTGTCCTTGCATTATCAGTTTCTTTTGATAGGCTGATTACATACTTGGGAATTCAGATGAAAAGGGGGTGTTTATTACTACTCAGAGGAAGGTGATCGGCTGATTGACGTAAATACATTCTGAGAACACTTTGGAAGTGCCTATTTTTTCGTTTTTATCTCAATATGTATTATATGTGTTCTTTGCAAGGTGTTAGCTGTTTTATTTTATATTTCAGGAAGTTAAGGTTATTTTTGTTACCTTTTGTATATTAATAAAGAGAGTACTAGGTCTGTAGTGATATGAATCTCTCCCTCGTAGACATGAACTTCACTAACTGGGGGGCGGTATTATTTTCTCCTGGTTGATAGGTTGTGGAAAATGGCAACCCTATTGAATGATAGACATAGTTTCCTGATATTGAGCCATTATTTGAACTTATTAGTTATGATAATGTGCCTCCTTACCTGCAGGTTTGTTCATCTCTACTGCTACCTTTCCAATAGGTCTTTCTAAGTTCTTTTTCTTCACTTGTTACCTATTTTGTTGTAGGGTGCTTTGCGTAATTCGATATTGACTGTCATTCACATTCCCCCAACTTCAAAGATACCATTTGAGCAGTATGATTTACCAGTAGTGGTTGGACCTCAAGTTGGGCAAATGATGGGCTCTCAGGTTTGTCTTGCATGATCTTCCTCAAAAAAAATTCTCTTCTATGCACCTTGATATGTACAGGAAGTTTTACAGTGCAGTAGAAGCAAGAATTGAGCATTACCCGTCCAAAATCCCATTTCTCAACCTTCTAAATGCTCTCATTGCTGAAGAAAGGGACGCAACAGTTAGGGAATGTATGTAGTGATTCAAATTCTTCAAATATTTCTCTAAATTTTCTCTTTTACTGCTTATACTTCTTTCTCTGAACCTGGCTGGGATGTTCGGCATGTATGTAGCTGTCTTCCGATTTTTTAGCGCGCATACGCAGATCCTTCTGAGAAATGGCATGACTTCAACATTTTCAAATGTAAGTTGATGTCATTGAGTTCTAGTTTTTCTAGTGAAAGATTTTCGCCACTGTTTATACTTAAATATGTTGGTGTATTAATATGCAGGACCTTGAATATGTATGCCATAATATTTGAAGATGTTGACATTGTTGTCGGTCAATCTCAGCTAGTGACATCACAATCACCTCCACCCCAGGATTTTGGGATTGATTTGGTTAACTTTTGAGTTTAGAGGTGACTAATTATACAGGAAAGTTGTATGTTTATTCATTCATATCATGTTAGACTTGTAATTTGTAAAGTATTTGTTTTAAATAACGTTTTATATGTAGCCACCGAAGCCTTCTGACAGAGCACAGGTTCAGTCAAAAGAAGATACACTTCCTGATTCAGGGCCAATTCGACTCGACGAACAGGATGTTCAAATCGCTAGTTCACATGCTTCAACTAGTGATCTCTTTTATCTTCAAATGTTTCTCTCATTTCATGATGATTGATTTAGGCTCTTAAGCAGAGTGAGGATCTGTATTTTTAATGAAATAGACTGTGTGTGGCTGCTTGTTTTTGCTAATGAAGAGGTGGACCTTTTGTTATAGTCATTTCAGTCAGTCTTGCTTGAGTTACATCTCATAACTGATTTTCATAACTGCACTACTTTTGTTAGTGAGGATTACTAGGGAGAGGCCCGTTGGATGTATTACGCCTTGCAGGGGGGCTTTGGTATACAAAGAGAAGAGATTTAGTAACAGCCTTTTGTACGTGTTACAGGTATCTTCTCATCTTCCATCCCTCACTATCTAATTCCTTTTTTCCCCTGACCTGGAACGGGAAAATCATCCTTGTATCAAACCATTCGTTTCCTTTGGTATCATTTGCATATTGTAGGCAGTTGTGCTTGATCAGGGACGTGAGGCTGATGTTCAAGCTGACAGTTTAAGATACATCGAAGATTCAATTAGCGGGCTTCGACATCGTCTAATTTCTTTTACAAAGATATTTTCTATTTGTTAATTTTTATCATACTTTGCATTCTGTCTATAGGTTGTTTTGCTATAGCGTACAAGAAAAAGTGTGCATAGTTAACTTGGGAGGAGGTATTGATAAATTGTATCCACTACCTCCTAATCTCTATAGTTATTATCATCAGTTATCAATAATTTTATTTTTGGGCCGGAGAGTTGTCTATAAATCAGTGCATTGTATTAAAGTTAACAGTTATTTTTTCAAGCTGTTACCATCTTAAAATAAAATGAGCTTCTTTTCCATATCTGTTCTTCTATTTCTGCTTTCTCCATCTCCATACTACATCTGTATTTTGCTCACGTCTTTATTTTTCTTAGTTATGTCGATAACCTTAGATTGCCGTTTTTCTAATGTAATTATATGAAGAATGATCTCCATATTATATCTGTCTTTTGCTCTAGGTCTTTATTTTTCCTTAGCTATGTTGAAAACTGTCCAACGATTACTGTTTTCAAATAAAATAATATCAAGAATGATCAACCAAATCCATCCTGAAAAGAGTGAGCTTTGGAGACGGGCAACCTATGATCGTGGGCCAACATAAAATAATATAATCTTAGCCGTTGGTGACTCTAGTATCTGGAGATGAGAAAGCTGCTGATGAGTTCTCTACAAACTTTAATTACCATAATCCTGGTGATGGTCAATTTTGATAGTGCATTGTTGTTATCAATGAATCACAATGTTCGTGTTCACTTCCAGGAACTCAATCGAGAAGAACCGGCTTGTTTGGGTCGTCCCAGCGCTGAGCGTTATATTCTTGACTCGAGGGGTGTTCTCGTAGAAAGTCGGGTTGTTGTTTGAAGGGAGAGACTCATTCTTGGTCACTTTTTTGTTCTATCACTGCCGGTTGTATGTGAAAGTAAGCTATATGAATAACACTTATGCTCTTTCAGTTATTTTCCTTTTCTTTTGTTTCTGTTGTTTGCGTCTTTCATTCTTATTACAACATTAACTAACCTGGTGAGATAATAAATAGGTAGGGGAGCCCCTTATTGTTTTTGTTTGTTGTAATTTTACTTAAAAGAATGTAAGTGGATAGCTGATAGGAATAGAAAGCTCAATCTTAGTTGGATAGATTGGATTTGTAACCCTTGATATGGTCGAACTCAAAATTTGTAATCTAGCAACTTGCTAGTGTGCTATTTCTAATGATATTTATGCCGTTAAAAGAAAAAGTACTTTGCTTTCAGGCCTGAAGGATGTAGAAGATAATTTTACTACTTCAAAAGATAGTGCAGGGGAAATCAGTGGCAGTACTGACATTTTTAAGAACCCGGTATGATTTTGGCTTAGACTACATCACATTGTTTTTACATCCTTTTTATGGCTGCCTGAGGAACTGACCGACCTTTAATCTGTTGCAGATCACTTATAGCCTTCTTTTTTCTCTTATAGTATCATTGATATCAGATGGTCTCAGTGTGTAGCCAGACAGCATGTCGATCTTGTCACAGGATCCTTCATTTAGGCATGATTTCCATGAAATTGTAAGTGCAAAACCCTTATGCACTATACTACCAATGAATTTAGTAGCATAATCTGGAACCTGTTAGCTTTGTTTTTCCAATAGGTTATGGCTATTGGGAATGATCAGACGATTGAGGGTTGTTTGAGCTGTGTTAGACTTGCTTACACTTGATGATACAGTTCTTCGAACGGCCGCCTATCAGGTCTGTTTTTAATTTTAAAGCTTGGTTTTTTAGTTCTGAAGTCTTAAGGAAAAAGTTAAGTTTTAAACAAGACATAGTTGGAAACCTTGTTCTACTTATCATTTTCACATGTAGTAACTTCATGTGGTTATTTGTTTCACGGAATGATGATGAGCATATGATCTACATATATGATACGTACTTGCACAAGCTGATAACATCTTTTCTATGTCATCCACTCGCTAGAGCCAAGGTCTGTAATGTCTCCTTACATATGTGTAACATATCTGTTGATTACGATAGCTCATAATTTATTGAGACTACATATATCTCTTGAGCTTGAGGCATAATACAATATTATGGCAGTATGCCATTCCTGCCCTGGACAAGACATTACTTTTTTTAAATGAGTTTTTTCTTGAAATCATGGTTTTCGCAAGGTTGGTATGTCGAAGAAATAAAGGAGTAGGCGATGCTCAAAACCTTTGTTCTCACGTGATTATGCTCTGGATGGCAACATGCATTCTCCAGCAAGCAGCTGAATTTTACCCTAAAACTTTTGTTTCTCTCCTCGAGCTTGTTGGCGAACTTTACAAGGTCAGTGTACGTTCTCATTGTGTTTTGATAGGGAAGCCCTTCATTGTGTCTTGATAGGGAAGTCCCTCATTATTTTTATATTTGTAAACTTCAAAATGGTTGTTTGATATATTATTAGTATGCCATTTTCCTTTAACCTGCTTTATAGGGGAGATTGGATTCATTAGTATGCCTGTCTCTTCCATCATTTAAGTTCATAGTTGTTTTACTTAAAGGTCACTTTAATTTGGAGTTTCTTCATTTCAATGTGTTGTAGGGTGGTTTGCGTAGTTTGATATTGACTTTTATTCACGTTTCTTCAAACTTCAAAGATACCATTTGGGGTTTCCTTGAGCAGTATGTAGTGATTCAAATATTTCTCTAAATTTTCTCTTTTACTGCTTATACTTCTTTCTCTGAACCTAGCTGGAATGTTCGGAATGTATGTAGCCATCTTCTGGTTGAAAATTATACTACTTTCCTGGAGCAAAGATCAGAAGGGGGTAAAATTATTAAAAACAGCTCTGATGATCCAGGTGTGCTTATAATGCAAGTTAGTAGTTTTGACTTATCCTTCCTTTCACTTCTTTTTTCGGTATGACTTGCACAAAAAATTTGAATTTCTATTTTTATCTCTCTGCACATTGCATCTTCTCACTGATAGTGTTAGTCTCCCAGCTCCCAACATAACACATTTTCTTGCTGAGGTTTGATCTTGATTCCCAGCGGTGAGGAATGTGTTACAACCAAAGTTTAACAACAGGTGGCGTTATAATAAGAAAATGATTTGTAAAATTTTCAGTTTCTGTATATTATGTTATATGGGATATGTCCATTTTAATGACTATCGTCAGTTGTTTGAAGGTTATTCTTGATATTCTGGAATCGTTACCAAAGCCTGATATTAACTCAATGCTTCATGAGTTTGGATATCAGGTTAGGTTGTCCCAACTAAATTTAGATATTGAATCTTGATACCGTCTTTTGTTATTTATTAAGATTAACACAAGTTGTGTTCTCCTGCAGCTGCTTTATGAATTATGTTCATAACTCAATGCTTCATGATACCCTATTGTGTTGTTGGGTGCTTTGTGTAATTCGATATTGACTGTCATTCACATTTCCCCACACTTCAAAGATACCATTTGGGGTATCCTTGAGCAGTACGATTTACCAGTAGTGGTTGGACCTCAAGTTAGGCAAATGATGGGCTCTCAGGTTCGTCTTGCATGATCTTCCACAAAAAAAATTCTCTTCTATGCAGCTTGATTTGTACAGGAAGTTTTACAGTGCAGTAGAAGCAAGAATTGAGCATTACCCGTCCAAAATCCCATTTCTCAAACTTCTAAATGCTCTCATTGCTGAAGAAAGAGACGCAACAGTTAGGGAATGTATGTAGTGATTCAAATTCTTCAAATATTTCTCTAAATTTTCTCTTTTACTGCTTATACTTCTTTCTCTGAACCTGGCTGGGATGTTCGGCATGTATGTAGCCGTCTTCCGATATTTTAGCGCGCATACGCAGATCCTTCTGAAAAATGGCATGTCTTCAACATTTTTAAATGTAAGTTGATGTCATTGAGTTCTAGTTTTATTAGTGAAAGATTTGAGCCAGTGTTTATACTTAAATATGTTGGGGTATTAATATGCAGGACCTTCAGTATGTATGACATAAAATTTGTAGATATTGACATTATGGTCAGTCAATCTCAGCTAGTGGCATCACAATCACCTCCACCCCAGGATTTTGGGATTGATTTGGTTAACTTTTGAGTTTAGAGGTGACTAATTATTCAGGAAAGTTGTATGTTTATTCATTCATATCATGTTAGACTTGTAATTTGTGAAGTATTTGTTTTAAATAACGTTTTATATGTAGCCACCGAAGCCTTCTGACAGAGCACAGGTTCAGTCAAAAGAAGATACACTTCCTGATTCAGGGCCAATTCGACTCGACGAACAGGATGTTCAAATCGTTAGTTCACATGCTTCAACTAGTGATCTCTTTTATCTTCAAATGTTTCTCTCATTTGATGATGCTTGATTTAGGCTCTTAAGCTGAGTGAGGATCTCCATTTTAATGAAATAGACTGTATGTGGCTGCTTGTTTTTGCTAATGAAGAGGTGGACCTTTTGTTATAGTCATTTCAGTCAGTCTTGCTTGAGTTACATCTCATAACTGATTTTTATAAATGCAGTACTTTTGTTAGTGAGGATTACTAGGGAGAGGCCCGTTGGATGTATTACTAGGGGGCTTTGGTATACAAAGAGAAGAGATTTAGTAACAGCCTTTTGTACGTGTTACCGGTCTTTTCTCATCTTCCATCCCTCACTATCTGATTCCTTTTTTCCCCTGACCTGGAACGGGAGAATCATCCTTGTATCAAACCATTCATTTCCTTTGGTATCTTTTGCATATTGTAGGCAGTTGTGCTTGATCAGTGACGTGAGGCTGATGTTCAAGCTGATATTTTAAGATACATCAAAGATTCAATTAGTGGGCTTCGGCATCGGGTGTATTTCATGTAGCTGATCTATTACTGTATTTTATATATCTTCCCCAGCTAGTTATATCTATCAATGTGTATTTTCCATATCTGATGTTTGTAGGACTTTATTTGTGGGAAGACTGTGTTTCAAAATATTATGGGGTTTTCTTTTGCCTTGAGTGTATGTCATAAATTGTTGAGCTGACGAATCACACTTTTTGTTTACTTCCAGAACAAGCTCTGCTTCTATCTCTAAAAATTATAATCCTTGTTTTGGAGAAGGATTGATCAGTTTAATTTTGGCGCTCCCTTTACCAGGTGACCATGCAATTTTTGAAAAGTTGTTTTATTTGACTTCTCTAATCCTTCTTCTTCAAAGGTTCTTACATGAAATAATGTAAAATGGTTCATATATTTTGGTTTTCGGGTTGTGCTAGATGTTTTAACAAACAATTGACATATAGTTTTCAGTTACTAATTTGTGATTACTTATGAGCATCAACGTCTGATCTGTTTAAGTTGTATGTTTTGATTGGTTGTTCCTTTGCAGCCTTTTGATGTTATTCTTTCCCAAGATAATAAAATGTTAAACATGGAAGTACATTAATGTTACGTTGTGTTTTTTTGCAGTTTATCTCTCATATACCATCTCCTTGCACGGGTCATAAATTCTTCTGTTAATGTATTTGCATGTATGTGGTTCAAGAATGACCTTGTTTTTGCATGTGACAGTTTTCATATGGTAGGGCTTGTACCATTACTACTAAAATCCAACTCTGCTGGTCTTCTGGTTGAAAATTATGCTGCTTTCCTGGAGCAAAGATCAGAAGGGGGTTAAATTATCAAAAACAGCTCTGATGATCCAGGTGTGCTTATAATGCAAGTTAGTAATTTTGACTTATCCTTCCTTTCTCTTCTTTTTTCGGTATGACTTGCACAAAAAATTTGAATTTCTATTTTTATCTCTTTGCACATTGCATCTTCTCACTAATAATGTTAGTCTCCCAGCTCCCAACCTAACACATTTTCTTGCTGAGGTTTGATCTTGATTCCCAGTGGTGAGGAATGTGTTACAACCAAAGTTTAACAACAGGTGGCGTTATAATAAAAAAATGATTTGTATAATTTTCAGTTCCTGTATATTATGTTATATGGGTTATGTCCATTTTAATAACTATTTGTCTCGTTAGTTGTTTGAAGGTTATTCTTAATATTCTGGAATCGCTACCAAAGCCTGATATTAACTCAATGCTAAATGAGTTTGGATATCAGGTTAGGTTGTCCTAACTAAATTTAGATATTGAATCTTGATACCGTCTTTTGTTATTTATTAAGACAAGTCGTGTTCTCCTGCAGCTGCTTTACGAATTATGTTCAGATATAATTACAAGTGGCCCCACCATTGATCAAATACCAAAAAGTATCAATTTTAGAAGTGGTGCTGTTTATTCATCAATTATCTATTTTAGCATTGGTGTTGCACCACTGCCATAAAGAAATAGCTTCAAGCCACTTCGAATTATCTCTCTGCGCCAGGTTTATCTTTTTGTGGGAGTCAAGTACCTGCTATATTTAATTGACATACTTGTGCTTCTTCCTGTAATTTGTAAGATATATGTTCTTAATATTCTGTCTCAGTGTTTGAATGCAGAAATTAAACTTTTCATTTCACTGTATGTGTTTAGTTGTTTTTAGAAACTGTATCTCCTCTCTTTATGTGGCCACTGCTCTCTTAAACGTTTGGATATATTTTTGCGTCTTTTCATTTTTCACGTGGTGTTTGCTTGAGAAAACAAATATTGTTGCCACAATGGCGTAACTTTAGAATCAATGAAGATCCGCAGTATGTATTCCTTTTCATCCATAATCTACTGTAATTATACAAAGTTTACGTGTTATGTTTACGCAAGATTAATGTACGTTGCCAACGACAGAAATGGTAAATAATATAGTGATAGTAATATTCTTTTCCTTCAGAGTAGTCGTGAAGATACTGCGAACAAAGCGATTGGGAGGAGTAAGGTATGCGGCTATGATATATTTAATGTTTCTTTATTACGCTTGTGTATGACCAGTAATTCAAAATATTAAATTTTACCTACAGGTGGTAGAATTTCTTGAAATTATCCAGTTTACGTCTCAAGATACAACGTTGAAGCATTCTGAGGTTCTTTCTCAGACAAAATTTGGACCAGTGGTAAGCGTCAAGTTATTCTCTGTTCCCATTACTTTGATTGTCCTTGCATGATCAGTATCTTTTGATAGGCTGATTACATACTTGGGAATTCAGATGAAAAGGAGGTGTTTATTACTACTCAGAGCGAGGTGATCGGCTGATTGACCTAAATACATTCCGAGAAACACTTTGGAAAGTGCCTATTTTTTCGTTTTTATCTCAATATGTATTATGTGATTTTCGGCTTATTTTCTTCAGAGATTGCCGACAATCCAAAGCTGAGTTCCTTTGGCAGTGAAACTGAATGAAGTAAGAAATACCGTCCAGCAACTACTGCGATGGGCATATAAACACAACTAGAACCTTGGAGAACAGGCTGGTCACAAATTGTCGAGGTGAATACTCCATTTTATTCTATATATAATTTATTTTTGGCTGACACTGTAATCTGAATCAGTGATGTGTGTATATGATCGGTTTATCAGATTTCAGCTTCAAGAAGGATGTCCTCCATGAGAAAACCGATCTGAAATATTGTTTCAGTGCGTCTTTCTCTTTGGATTAGTGTGTTATTTTTTGTTTGTATAAATTTATATATTTATTTGTTGCTGGATGCCTCTTTAAATGCTGCTAGCTCTCCAGAATGTTCTTTAAAGATGGCATAAATGTTAACTCAGGTAATTGACGTTACTTTGCACATGCTGTAATTAGCATAATTGTCATGTGGTTGTCCTATTGTTTCCGAAAGAGACAAGGTCTGTCAAGTCTCCTTACAGATGTATAACATATCTGTTTATTACGATAGCTCATAATTCATTGAGACTACATATATGTCTTGAGCTTGAGGTATAATACAATATTCTGGCAGTATGCCATTCCTGCCCTGGACAAGACATAATTCTTTTAAAATGATGGGTTTTGCATGGTTGTTAGGTCAAAGAAACCAAGGAGAAGGCTATAACCACTCTCAGTCCATGCAAAATGTCTGGCTTACATGATTATTATACCTGGATAGCAACATGCATTCTCGTCAAGCTACTGAATCAGCCCTTAAAACATTTGTTTCTCTCCTCCAGTTTGTTAGTGAATGTTACATTGTGTTTGTTAGTAAACGTATCTGATTCAAGAATGACCTTGTTTTTGCATGTGACAGTTTTCGCATGGTAGGGCTTGTACCATTACTACTAAAATCCAACTCTGCTGGTCTTCTGGTTGAAAATTATGCTGCTTTCCTGGAGCAAAGATCAGAAGGGGGTTAAATTTTCAAAAACTGCTCTGATGATCCGGGTGTGCTTATAATGCAAGTTAGTAGTTTTGACTTACCCTTCCTTTCTCTTCTTTTTTCGGTATGACTTGCACAAAAAATTTGAATTTCTATTTTTATCTCTTTGCACATTGCATCTTCTCACTGATAATGTTAGTCTCCCAACTCCCAACATAACACATTTTCTTGCTGAGGTTTGATCTTGATTCCCAGTGGTGAGGAATGTGTTACAACCAAAGTTTAACAACAGGTGGCGTTAAGCTAAGAAAATGATTTATAAAATTTTCAGTTTCTGTATATTATGTTATATGGGTTATGTCCATTTTAATGACTATTTGTCTCGTCAGTTGTTTGAAGGTTATTCTTGATATTCTGGAATCGCTACCAAAGCCTGATATTAACTCAATGCTTCATGAGTTTGGATATCAGGTTAGTTTGTCCCAACTAAATTTAGATATTGAATCTTGATACCGCCTTTTGTTATTTATTAAGACAAGTTGTGTTCTCCTGCAGCTGCTTTACGAATTATGTTCAGATATACTTACAAGTGGCCCTACCATTGATCTAGTACCAAAAAGTATCAATCTTTTTAAGGTACAAGTGCTTCTTTTAGAAGAGGTGCTGTTTTTCATCAATTATCTATTTTAGCATTGGTGTTGCACCGCTGCCAAAAAGAAATAGCTCCCAGCCACTTCGAATTATCTCTCTGCATCAGGTTTATCTTTTGTGGGAGTCAAGTACCTGAACTAAAAGCGATTAGGAGGAGTAAGGTATGCGGCTATGATATATCTAATGTTTCTTTATTACGCTTGTGTATGACCAGTAATTCAAAATATTAAATTTCACCTACAAAGTAAATGTTAGATTGTGTTGTTTTGCATTTTTTCTCTCATATACCATCTCCTTGCATGGGTCATAAATTCTTTTGTTAATGTATTTACATGTATGTGATTCAAGAATGACCTTGTTTTTGCATGTGACAGTTTTCGCATGGTAGGGCTTGTGCCATTACTACTAAAATCCAACTCTGCTGGTCTTCTGGTTGAAAATTATGCTGCTTTCCTGGAGCAAAGATCAGAAGGGGGTTAAATTATCAAAAACAGCTCTGATGATCCGGGTGTGCTTATAATGCAAGTTAGTAGTTTTGACTTACCCTTCCTTTCTCTTCTTTTTTCGGTATGACTTGCACAAAAAATTTGAATTTCTATTTTTATCTCTTTGCACATTGCATCTTCTCACTGATAATGTTAGTCTCCCAACTCCCAACATAACACATTTTCTTGCTGAGGTTTGATCTTGATTCCCAGTGGTGAGGAATGTGTTACAACCAAAGTTTAACAACAGGTGGCGTTAAGCTAAGAAAATGATTTGTAAAATTTTCAGTTTCTTTATATTATGTTATATGGGTTATGTCCATTTTAATGACTATTTGTCTCGTCAGTTGTTTGAAGGTTATTCTTGATATTCTGGAATCGCTACCAAAGCCTGATATTAACTCAATGCTTCATGAGTTTGGATATCAGGTTAGTTTGTCCCAACTAAATTTAGATATTGAATCTTGATACCGCCTTTTGTTATTTATTAAGACAAGTTGTGTTCTCCTGCAGCTGCTTTACGAATTATGTTCAGATATACTTACAAGTGGCCCTACCATTGATCTAGTACCAAAAAGTATCAATCTTTTTAAGGTACAAGTGCTTCTTTTAGAAGAGGTGCTGTTTTTCATCAATTATCTATTTTAGCATTGGTGTTGCACCGCTGCCAAAAAGAAATAGCTCCCAGCCACTTCGAATTATCTCTCTGCATCAGGTTTATCTTTTTGTGGGAGTCAATTACCTGAACTTAAAGAGTACTTCCATTCGTAGCTCCATACAATTCTTGATTTTTACCACAGAAAGAACCTGAACTTTTATCTGGCAATGATGTCCTATGGACGTTTGTGAAGTTTGCTGGAGAGGATCACACTAATTTTCAGACACTCATAGCATTTCTGAAGATGCTTAGTATAATGGTGGATATAGTTGCAATCTTATTTATAGTATCAACAATATCCTTAACTTCTTATGATCAGTGACGTATTTTCCATGAGGCATTACTTATCTTTTTCAGGCTTTGTGCGAGGGTGCATCCACTGTCTATGAATTATTGCAGGGCAGAACGTTTCAATCTATTTCATGGTGCACGTTGTTTGATTAGTCGTCTATCTATGAGGATAAATTCAAGCTATTGCTTCAGAGTATGGGTGCGATATTACCCGAGATTCAAGTGGGAGATGCAAATGCTCTTGTTGCTTATCTATGTGTTCTTCGCAAGGTGTCAGCTGTTTTATTTTTATATTTCAGGAAGTCAAGGTTTTTTTTGTTACCTTTTGTATATTATTAAAGAGAGTACTAGGTCTGTAGTGATATGAATCTCTCCCTCATAGACATGAACTTCACTAACTGGGGGGCGGTATTATTTTCTCCTGGTTGATAGGTTGTGGAAAATGGCAACCCTATTGAATGAAAGGCATAGTTTACTGATATTGAGCCATTATTTAAACTTGTTAGTTATGGTAATGTGCCTCCTTACCTGCAGGTTTGTTCATCTCTACTGCTACCTTTCCAATAGGTGTTTCTTAGTTCTCTTTCTTCACTTGTTACCTATTTTGTTGTAGGGTGCTTTGCGTAATTCAATATTGACTGTCATTCACATTTCCCCAACTTCAAAGATACCATTTGAGCAGTATGATTTACCAGTAGTGGTTGGACCTCAAGTTGGGCAAATGATGGGCTCTCAGGTTTGTCTTGCATGATCTTCCACAAAAAAAATTCTCTTCTATGCACCTTGATATGTACAGGAAGTTTTACAGTGCAGTAGAAGCAAGAATTGAGCATTACCCGTCCAAAATCCCATTTCTCAACCTTCTAAATGCTCTCATTGCTGAAGAAAGGGACGCAACAGTTAGGGAATGTATGTAATGATTCAAATTCTTCAAATATTTCTCTAAATTTTCTCTTTTACTGCTTATACTTCTTTCTCTGAACCTAGCTGGGATGTCGGCATGTATGTAGCCGTCTTCCGATTTTTTATCGCGCATATGCAGATCCTTCTGAGAAATGGCAAGACTTCAACATTTTCAAATGTAAGTTGATGTCATTGAGTTCTAGTTTTTCTAGTGAAAGATTTTAGCCAATGTTTATACTTAAATATGTTGGTGTATTAATATGCAGGACCTTGAGTATGTATGACATAAAATTTGAAGATATTGACAATGTGGTCGGTCAATCTCAGCTAGTGGCATCACAATCACCTCCACCCCAGGATTTTGGGATTGATTTGGTTAACTTTTGAGTTTAGAGGTGACAAATTATTCAGGAAAGTTGTATGTTTATTCATTCATATCATGTTAGACTTGTAATTTGTAAAGTATTTGTTTTAAATAACGTTTTATATGTAGCCACCAAAGCCTTCTGACACAGTACAAGTTCAGTCAAAAGAAGATAAACTTCCTGATTTTTATAAATACATTACTTTTGTTAGCGAGGATTACTAGGGAGAGGCCCGTTGGATTTATTACGCTTTGCAGGGGGGCTTTGGTATACAAAGAGAAGAGATTTAGTAACAGCCTTTTGTACGTGTTACAGGTATCTTCTCATCTTCCATCCCTCACTATCTAATTCCTTTTTTCCCCGGACCTGGAAAGGGAGAATCATCCTTGTATCAAACCATTCGTTTCCTTTGGTATCATTTGCATATTGTAGGCAGTTGTGCTTGATCAGGGACGTGAGGCTGATGTTCAAGCTGACAATTTAATTTACATTGAAGATTCAATTAGTGGGCTTCGGCATCGTCTAATTTCTTTTTTAAAGGTATTTTCTATTTGTTAATTTTTATCATACTTTGCATTTTGTCTATAGGTTGTTTTGGCTATAGCGTAAAAGAAAAAGTTTGCATAGTTAACTTGGGAGGAGATATTGATAAATTGTATCCACTACCTCCAATTCTATATTGTTATTATCATCAGTTATCAATATGATTATCTTTGGGCCGGAGGGTTATCTATAAATAGTGCTTTGTATTAAACTAAACAGTTATTTTTTCAAGCTGTTACCATTTTAAAATAAAATGAGCTTCTTTTCCATATCTGTTCTTCTATTGCTGCTTTCTCCATCTCCATACTACATCTATATTTTGCTCACGTCTTTATTTTTTCTTAGTTATGTTGATAACCTTAGATTGCCGTTTTTCTAATGAAATTATATGAAAAATGATCTGCTTTCTCCATCTCCATATTATATCTGTCTTTTGCTCTAGGTCTTTATTTTTCCTTAGCTATGTAGAAAACTGTCCAACGATTACTGTTTTCTAATAAAATAATATCAAGAATGATCAACCAAATCCATCCCGAAAAGGGTGAGCTTTAGAAACGGGCAACCTATGATCGTGGGCCAATCGGGGATATAATCTAATCTTAGCTGTTGGTGACTCTAGTATCTGGAGATGAGAAAGCTGCTGATGAGTTCCTTGCAAACTTTAATTAACATAATCCTGGTGATGGTCAATTTTGATAGTGCATTGTTGTTATCAATGAATCACAATGTTCGTGTTCACTTCCAGGAACTCAATCGAGAAGAACCGCCTGGTTTGGGTCGTCCCAGCGCTGAGCGTTATATTCTTGACTCGAGGGGTGTTCTCGTAGAAAGTCGGGTTGTTGTTTGTTGGGAGAGACTCATTTTTGGTCACTGTCTTGTTCTATCACTGCCGGTTGTATGTACAAGTAAGCTATTAAATAATACTTATGCTCTTTTAGTTATTTTCTTTTTTCTTTTGTTTCAGTTGTTATTCTTGTAACAACATTAACTAACCCGGTGAGATAAATATCAGTGGCAGTACTGATATTGCAAAGAACCCGGTATGATTTTGGCTTAGACTACATCACTTTGTTTTTACATCCTTTTTATGGCTGCCTGAGGAACTGACCGACCTTTAATCTGTTGCAGATCACTTATAGCCTTGTTTTTTCTCTTATAGTATCATTGATATCAGATGGTCTCAGTGCGTAGCCAGACAACATGTCCATCTTGTCACAGGATGCTTCATTTAGGCACGATTTCCATGAAATTGTAAGTGCAAAACCCTTATGCACTATACTACCAATGAATTTAGTAGCATAATTTGGAACCTGTTAGCTTTGTCTTTCCATCAGGTTATGGCTATTGGGAATGATCAGACGATTGAGGGTTTGCTGTGCTAGACTTGCTTGCACTTGAGGATAATACAAGACGTAACTGATGCAAGGGGGAAAAATAATGATGGGAGAAATATTAATTCATGCCTGGAAGTTATTTTCTCGAGCAGCATTTTCCAGTTTTTGCCTAACACAGTTCTTCGAACGGCCGCCTATCAGGTCTGTTTTTATTTTTAAAGCTTGGTTTTTTAGTTCTGAAGTCTTAAGGAAAAAGTTAAGTTTTGAAACAAGACATAGTTGGAAACCTTCTTCTACTTATCATTTTCACATGTAGTAACTTCATGTGGTTATTTGTTTCACAGAATGATGATGAGGATATGATCTACATATATGATGCGTACTTGCACAAGCTGATAGCATCTTTTGTATCTCATCCACTCGCTAGAGACAAGGTCTGTAATGTCTCCTTACATATGTATAACATATCTGTTGATTACGATACCTCATAATTCATTGAGACTACATATATCTTTTGAGCGTGAGGCATAATACAATATTATGGCAGTATGCCATTCTTGCCCTGGACAAGACATAATTTCTTTTAAATGAGTTTTTTCTTGAAATGATGGTTTTCGCAAGGTTGGTAGGTCAAAGAAATAAAGGAGAAGGCTATGCTCAAAAACTTTTGTTCTCACGTGATTATGCTCTGGATGGCAACATGCATTCTCCAGCAAGCGGCTGAATCTTACCCTAAAACTTTTTTTTCTCTCCTCGAGCTCGTTGGCGAACTTTATGAGGTCAGTGTACGGTCTCATTGTGTTCTGATAGGGGAGCCCCTCATTGTGTCTTGATAGGGAAGCCACTCATTATTTTCATTTTTGTAAACTTCAAAATGGTTGTTTAATTTATTATTAGTATGCCATTTTCCTTTAACCTGCTTTATATGGGAGATTGGATTCGTTAGTATGCCTGTCTGTTCCTTCATTTCAGTTCATAGTTGTTCTACTTAAAGGTCACTTCAATTTGGAATTCCCTCGTTTCAATGTGTTGTAGGGTGCTTTGCGTAGTTCGATATTGACCCTTTATTCACGTTTCTTCATACTTTAAAGATACCATTTGGGGTTTCCTTGAGCAGTATGATGGTGGTTGGCGCTCAATTTGGGCAGATGATGGGCTTTTAGGCTTGTCTTGCATGATCTTTCACACTTTTTTTTCTCTTCTACACACTTTGATATGCCAATGATGTGACGTGATATGAGATTTGATTACATATAGTGGTACAAACTGAATATTACATTGTGTTCTTTGCAGTTTGTCTCGTATATAATGTCCCCTTGCATGGGTCATAAAACACTTTTGAAGATGTGTTTGGCATGTTTGTAATTTATCTTCTGGTTGAAGATAAATGTGAACGGGGTAAAAACATGCATTAAATCTTTATTTTTCTTTTCTTTTCTGAAATTGTGATACAAATTGACAAAAAGTAGGTTGTGTCGTGTCTATATGGCATATAGTATATGCAGTGTTATTGTTTGCTCATTGCTTCACATATTTTAAAATGAAATCTCTATTATAAATTTCATTATGGATCATGAAGATTTCATCTGTAAATTTCTTGGGCCGGTGGCCAGTTTTGGGCCTCTTGAAAGACCTATTTATAATCGTGCCGTTACTTTCTTTTTCCTGCAACCTGTTTGCGAAACCTTTTTTCCGTCACCTTACATAACGGTGCTTAGATTAGCTTATTTTTACGAATTTATTTAATTTTCAAATAAGTCAAAAAGTTCATGAGCTTATTATTTATTTAATATTATTAGCTCATGATAATGAGCTCATAAGTCTAGAAATAAAGCTTGTTACACTTCTTAAAAATCAAATAAATTCGTAAGCATAAAAAATAAGTTAATCTGAACACCCGTTAACTATTAAAGTTATAACCGATTTAAGCACTTTACGTTGCTTTATATATATGTCCACTACATTATTTTATGAAAGAATTAGTTAATATTTTTGACTGTGTGACGCACAGTCCAGGTTAAAACAATGAATGTTGAACTTTTTATCTTGTTACATTTATATTATTTTCAAAGTTTGTGAGTGATTAACACAGAAACAAACTAAGTCTTTTTCTCTACTATTGTCGAACACTTGCACATCAAAAACGTAGACACTCCTGACAAGTGTGATTGATCGTACTTGAATATTGAATTAAGTGGAACTTGAATATTGTTACATTATCAGTAATTCATGAACAGTTAAAGTTGAGTGATTCGAGGGTAAATTTAAGAGATTCTTACTATTTTCGGCAATTCAAGTAGATATTTAGATTGAGAAAGAAACAAAAAAGAAAAAGAATTGGTTAGTCAGACTTTGAACTTAGAACATCTCTAATAAAGTCTTTAATATATTTTTTTCTAATCCATTTTTATACAAAATAAATTTTTAAAAAGTTTTTATTTATTGGAATGAAAATATTTTTTTGAATAAAGACTCAGAGATTAATTAAGTATTTCATGAAAGACTTCTTAAAATCTCATGTGTGTAGTATTTAAAAGAAAAGCTTGAAAAAAAATTGAATTTATTTTAGTAAAAACCAATTTAATTGGTAAAAAAGGCTTTTAAAAACTATTTCATTATAATGCTCTTATGTGATATATTTTGTATATGGGAAAGAAATAATGGTCACCGAATTGGTTATTTTTTTATAAAAATGGATATTGAATAATAGTTGTTTTGATACAATGAGTTAAGAAACGATCGTAAGAAAACGAATATTAAATAATGAGTTAAGCTCAATGTACTTTTAATTTTTATTAGTTTTACAAGTTAATACGTAAATAATTACAACTTTTAAAGTAGTATTATGATTTTTGGAGTGGGGATCAAGAGGGAAGGAAAAGAAAAGGAAGTAGGAAAGCAAATACCAATTTAGCATCAAAACATGATTTTCAAGCAAGATTCATGAAATTAAAGCTTGAAATATAAATGAATCGATTATTTACATCCTTTAATCAAACAATGTTATAATTTTACGTTTTAAACAAAAAACTCTCAAAATCGACTTTTATCATTCATTTGTGATGAATATTTGTCAAAATTTTAACTTAATGTTCTTAAAACATTAATTTATGATAAATATTAACTCATATATGTTATTATACACCGATTATACCATTTATGGGTGAATGTTATCACTAAAAATTCATCAAGAAATGATGTTAAGTAACATTTATGGATGTATAATAATAAAATATGAGTTAACATTCATCTGGAATGAATGTTATATATGATGAAATTAAAAACTGAGATTTGTTTCCCTCCTTCCTCAGAATTTGAAGCTTCCTATGAATCTTATCTCATAATTTTTGAGGTACTATTTTTTAAAAATTTAGTATGTTTATTAACTTTCATAGTTAAGTAATTATTTAACTTAGGTATGAAAATAAATGTGGATAATGAGGTGTCACATTTATAAGAAACCATAAGAAGAAGATACTTGTATTCTTTAGTAAGAAGAAGATAAGATAAGATAAGATATAAAATATATTAACAATTTATGACTTTCTTTTTTCACAAAAGAAACCAAAAGAACAAAAGAGATATCTCTTTGCTATTCATCGTTAAACTTGTGATCTCTTTTCTTCTAGACCCCCCCTCCCCTTCTTTTTATTATTTTTATGTACTAAAAAAGTTAATTTGGGATAGAAGTCATGTGAATTAAGTCATTTTCCATCAATGTAATCTGTCCCTTCAACTACAAAAGGAATGCCTAGTTCAACAACTTGACGTGTGTATGGCTATAACTAACCTTCTCGTGAAAATATTATTAACCGTTATTGCTAACCACATAACATTATATATAAGTATACGATTATGATTATAATTATAATTATATATATAATTGTGTTAGGTGTATCGATAGGGATAAAAACGTATCCACGTCGACATGTCGACTTCCCTGGTTTAAAAGTGGTCATTTAATTTGTTGGATATCTACAAAACAAATATTCTACGATTGACCCATAATTACTTAGTTTCTTAACTAATAGACATATAGCGTAGTTACCCTTTAAAACCTTTTATATATATATATATATATATTATAATAATGATATTTTGCCTTCTTAAAAAGATTTGATTAATTTAATTCAGTTATTAATTAAAGTTCTCGTCGGCAATAGTAAGTTTACACCTACCTCCATCCTACAAAACCAAAAAGAAGAGTTTCAAAACATCAAAAGATGATAAGGATAGGAACGGAACTAGAAAATTATCTATGAGAAACGAATTAACAAAATATATATTCAAAGGTCAAATATCAAAAATACCCTTTTAATTATAAATTTTGTTCTTTATTATTTTAAAGGGGAGAATATTAAAAACACATTTTTTAATAAGTTTTTACTATATTACATAAATCTCGATGAGGGGCAGCAGCGTACACTACTTAACTATAATGTCTTTACCCCTGTGCAATGATATATATTATATTAGTTACAATTAACTCAATGTTACGAAGAATGTGGACATGAAAAACTTAATTAATCAAGTGACGTGCATTAGAAGTAATCTGGAACTTAGGATTCATGTACATAATTAAGGAGCTAAAAAATGTAGGTTCAATGCATACTGATCATCATTGGTCGGTTAATACATTGTTTGAAAACATTTGCTAACTTGGATGGTTTTTGAAAAGGGTATATTTGATTTGATTACTCAAATTATCAATAGTTAAGTGATTAAGATAAACTTTTATAGAAAATTAATCTCCCTAAAAAATACAAGAATAATAGTAATATATAGTTAGTGTTTCTAATCCTCTTTGTTCTTTATACATCATCTTGTGTATAGTTTTCTTCAATATAAAATCTTTGTTGTGCAAATCATACTATACATGAATTGTTAATCTTGAAATTCTGTTTTTTTTACTAGCTTGTAGTCTTGCTATGAGTCAATGGGCATCTCAACTAACCACATATGCATCTAATTCAAAACTTGACTTCCCTCAAGAAAAGGTCATTGTTTTATAACTGTTGGTTCACACCAGAAACCTAAAAGGTAAGGTACTTTTTTGTCCACATCCTATTAGTTTGAGTGAAAGAATACAGATCATCCACATGCATATAACAAGTACATGAAATCACAAACACTATATAGTAAACAACCAGCACATAAACTCTTTAACCATCACAAATCATATCCTTCTCTTCAAATCACTTAAATTTTAATCATAAACAAAATCTTGTTATGGCTCCAGATAGAAACACCTTATTAGATTCCTACAATAACATTGCTAAGAGTATACCAACCAACTTCCAAAAGCCCTCAAGGTTATCAATGGATACGTTACAAAGAACGATATCCGATATATCCTATGAACTAAGCAAAGAAATAGACGATGAGGTTGCGGATCACTTGAAACTTCCATCTATTTCAGAAGTCGAAGATGCAAAATGCGAGTGTTGTGGCATGTGTGAGGAATGTACCCCAGAGTATATAGCTCTAGTGCGTGAAAAGTTTTTAGGAAAGTTGATATGCGGGTTGTGTTCCGAGGCTGTAAAGGAAGAAATGGTGAAAAGTGGAGGGACTATAGAGGAAGCATTGAATGAGCATACTAGTGTTTGTGTGAGGTTTAATCGGTTTGATAGGACAAATCCAGTGTTATTCCAAGCTGCGGCGATGAAAGAAATGTTGAAAAAGAGTAATGTAAATAGGGCTAAATCTCTTAGTCCTAGAGACCAAAAGAGAGGTTATGGTACGAACGTAAACATCAAGGGTGGCCTTACTAGGAGTTCAAGTTGCATACCTTCAATTACAAGGGAACTGAGTGATCGAAAAATCGTTAATTGAGCAACCAAAATGTGTCAGTTTCATAATACAAACCTTTTTTAGTATCGATCCACAGCTAATATTTCAGGAATTTTATACTTTTGTGTACATTTTCAAATCTCTAAAACCCTTCTTGTACAGACTGTAAACTCCTTGTTTAGATCTTAACTTAAGAGATTAATATAGTTATAATAAAAGGTATTGAAGAAATCAATCTCAGATGTATATAAGTGAGGATCTATCTACGACATGTTATCTTCAATGTTCACTTTACTTGTTCATGAATGTATATATATTCATTGAATATCTCTTTACCATGGTTGCTTTTGATTTTTGTTGTCGGTCTATATACAGATTACATCCCTGCTATATTCAATGATTTTTTTTATTTTTTATTATTATTTTTTTAATTTTATTTTGGCAAAAAGGAGGAATATATTAAAACTCAGAAATATACAGAGTCAAATGCAGGAAAACTAAGACAACCCCTAGCAACCAACAGTGACCCAACCAATTACAAAGGAAAGAACCCAAAACTAAACTTCCCTAACAATATTCAATGAGTTCATATATATATATATATATATATATATCAAATAATTATTCGGACATGGGTTTTCACATATCAATATCCAAGTATCTTACATAAACTGGATAAGGTCAGCATGCTCCACACGAAGTGTCGATGTTTGTGCTTTTTATCAACGTTCTAGTGCAATAGCTATAAGATAATGGAAGATTTTGGTGACAAAATATTTGATGATGTTCCAAAAGATATCTTTGAGAAGGGGCTGACCGGCTGAGATCGTAATTAGTTGATCCAACCACTTGATCAAACTCCTCAAATCTTGATTAACATTTCTTTTCATCTAGATAAAAGTTTTTTTGAACCGGCCCGGTTGATCCAACCAGACCCAAATTAGACACAAGAAGAATCCATCTCCTGATTATGCCTTGATTTAGTTAAATCTCAAGCATAACCAAATTTCAGACCTTTTCTTGATCATAAATATTCCATCCTTTTTAAACCAAGCACACTAACTAGCTACCAGTTTCGGTGTTGATTCACCATCACGACCAATCCAATAATCAACTTAGAACTTAATAACATATGGCATTGTATGAACTGTTCTAATGAGATGAATTAACTTCTATTCGCTGCATAAGCCCATCAGATAGTGCACATATATTATTTATAATAGCTCTGTTGGTAACAAACTTTATTGCACTACGCACCAATGATCCACGACCAATGGTTTGGTTCATTAAATTTATCTAAAACATATGCTCTAATGGAAAACTACAACAGAGTATTCAATGTTGCAGCACAAGCTACTTATAACACTGTAAACAACCACTCAGCAACTTAAACAAACGATTATCCTACTCACTGACACGCAAAGTTGTTAAGACATCAATTAGTCTGTGATCAGGTGACATCCTTTTAATTATGTGTTTAGCTTAGTACAATACAATAGAAGTCTGTCTTCAAAATGTCCAAGGACCTTTTCCATACTTTACATACTAGACAAAAATTCTTTCTAAGCTAGTGCTGAGCTAATGCTTTAAAAACTTATTACCAATTCTTTATAATAACTATTTATATACTGAATGCTTAGAATTTACTTTGTAGCAGGGTTGAATCGTGGGATACAACTAGAGCTTCGATAAATATTCAAATTCGGGGAAATATTCCTCAATTTTCTATTTTCGAGGCTTCTTTTTGCTATATCCTTCATTGCCCATGTTAATGTGAGCTTTGGGTTGATTCTAGTTGTTATATTGAACTCTTGACAAATTTCATTATGAGCAATGACCGCTTCTTCCATGAGCTTTTCGGGGTTCTTTGATAAATATTCTTTAATAGCTTCCGAACATATTCCACAAACCCATGATCCTGCATGACCGTTTTTAACACTCGCGATGTAGTCTTTGCTACAATCTTCTTTTTGGCCGCAACATTCACAATCCGCTTGAATAACTTCAAAGTCCTTCACCACCTTTTCTTTTTCGTTCGAGATGTCTGAGACCGCCTTGAGAAGATTATGTGAGTTCTAGAAAGAGAGATAAATTACAACATATGTTAGTTCAATAATCCCACAAAATAAAAATGTACCTGAAAACTTGGTGAAATGGCAGTTACTATATTTAGTAGTTCTCTTTCGCGCTTCTTTAGCTTGCGAAATCATCCATACTCTTCAAACAAATAATGTATGGTAGAGATGAAGAAAATGATAAGATTGTGTTTAAAAGTTTGATATAACATACCATGAGAATTGAAGTAATGCTTTATTTTCATGTACTATATCAGTAGTTTCTTGTTTATCAATGGCCCACCTACTATAAATGGAACCTGAAAATCATGTATGCCAAAATTTCGGTTGCGTGTAAGTATTTATATACTTGAAAAATAATGATGATTTATGGTATTTTTAAAAAGATATCAAACTTGTTTAGGGATTGATTTTCAGGTAACTTTGTTTTTAATGCACCAGAAAATATCTTTTGAGCTTTAAAAGTCTAAGCTCTATACACCTATAAACTATTGCTCTAGGTCCATTTGAGTAATTACTAACTAGTAACTTTAATTATATTATATTTATATATAGATAAAAAACAAAAGTATTATGAAGAGAAGAAAAAGGATCTACTTAAAAAATATATGAAACATATGTAACTACTGAATGGATTAATACTGAATGGATTAAGTGTGTGTGACTGTGTAAGTCCCGAGTAACAGTGGACTATATGGTTTCAATTTTTAGACAGCAATTTCAGTAAGTTCATATATTATATAGTATATGTTTTTCTATTATTGTCACTTTAAAGTTGTAATTACAGTCGTAATTTGTTGATTAATGTTGTGTCTGAACTCATTTCAATTTTAAAATAAATAAATTTAAAGCTTCTGCATTTCGCTCCAAAAATTAGTGGCTAAACCACTAGCTTAAGCTTAATGCTAAGTGGTCCCAAAATCAATTTGTGCAATGTTTCATGTATATGGTCCCATACTAGCCGTATCTTGAAACATAGATATATGCCCTATGGGCTTCTTGCATAACCCGTGAGCTCATATGCAAAACCCATTACCAAAGTCTTTTGTTATTAATTAACCAAATGTTGCATGTGATTTCTAGTCAACTAACACTTTTAGTCATAGCAATTCTAGAGCTCTAAAGATCTTGTAAGGCTCTACATCAACTAGTTAACAGTGTTAATTGACCAAATTGGCTGAATGACATCATGCTTGTTTCAGCGTGATTAGATTTGGGGAAATCAACTTCACTAGCATTGCATATGTTCTTACAATCATTGTAACTACCAATTCGATTAGGTCGAATGGAGGATTGAATTCGAATTCCTCATCACGGTCCTTAGTTAATGTTGCGTCTCAACTCATCTCAATTTTAAAGAGTGATTACTACAACAAATAAATTTTCAGACTTCGACCTTTCGTTAATCAATTGGTAGCTAATCACTAGCTTAAGCTTAATGCTAAGTGGTCCCAAAATCAATTTGTGTAAAATATGGTCCCGTAATAGCCTTATCTTGAAATATAGATCTAGGCCCTATGGGCCTTCCTGCATAACCCGTGAGCCCAAATGTAAAATCCATTTGAAATGATACAATCATACAAAAGTCTTTTGTTATTAATAAAGTAAACGGTTTGTTATTTTAAAAAAAGTATTAGACTTTAGATATTTAAATATTGTATTTGAAAAAGCGAAGTTTGCGAGTTTTATTTAATGTATTTAAATTCTACAAATATCTATTTTATACATTTAATTAAGCGTTGTATTTATTGAACATAGAAAAAAAAAACATTTTCTATGTAATAAATAATAGCAAAAAATAGACAAATATACCTACAACATAATATAGTAAGAATTTTTAATCGCTCCATAGGATAATAAACTGTGTAAAATTTCATATACTTTTAAACAATAAACCATGTTGCTATGTAATTTCTAGTCAACTTAACACTTTTAGTCATAGTAATTAATCTAAAGTTCTTAACTTTTTGCAAGGCTCTACTTCAACTAATTAACAGATTTTATTGACCAAATTGGTTTAAAAACATGCATATGTTTGTACATTGTTGTAATTACCAATTTAATTATCTTATGTTTCTTGGTCGAATTTATTTATATTTACTTATATATATATATATATATATATATATTTGAAAATGTGGGTATTGAGTTTTAGTTCCTCATCGTGAGATCCTTGCTTCCTTAGTGATCCATTTTAACATGACGAATCATCACTTATATGCACGAAAAAAATATAGTTTTACTTTTTTATGATATCCCTTTTTTATTTTACACAAAAAATGTGTGATTTCATTATATGTTTAGCTATAAAGAAGAAATTAGCTTATGATTATTATTGAAGTTTTCAAAGATAATACTGCGATGAAAATTAGAAAGATAATATTTAGATCTAAACTTATAATTCTAAATATAGACCTAAAAATGTAATCGGTTAGAACATAAAGAGTCGTTAACTTCAGCTTAGTGTTAAACTCGACTTTAATAGTTAACACTAACTTTTAACAATGATCATGAAAGTTGAAACATCGATCAATACTGAGTTTTCAATGTTAACCAGTTGCGTTATCTTTCTAAAAAATTCAATCAATAAATTTTAAAAAGAAAAAGAAAAACTGAGTTGAAGTAACATCAAACAAGTACTTGTTGCTTTTAAAGTTGAAGTAACATCAAACTTAGACACTTATATCCACATAATATAAAATTTTAAATATAACTTTTTAATTACTTTAACCAAAGTGTGGTTAAAGTTCCAATTTAGTTAGTGAGCATATTAGACCTGCACTTCTGCTTTTAAATAATTAAGTTACACTAATCCCTTTAAGATTTGATTATCAGACATAGAGATCGACCCCCTTTTAGTGGAAGTGATTATAGTTGACATCATGCTCACATCACTTATAGTTCACATTTAATTCATTTTCTAAAATCTAATGATATACTCGTACATCGTTAAAGACGGTTAATTATATTTATACCGGTTAAGTAGACGTTATTATAAGTTATTAATATACAGATTAACTTTGGTTAATTTAGTACTCTATAAGTAATTATCAATATAGCACAGTAGGAAATCAAATAAAAAGTATAAAAAAAGGAGAGGTGATTTTTTTCTTTCTCAATAAAAAGAAGTGAACTACTCATCACTCGCAAGTTATATATATATCTATATATATGTGTATACTTTTTATTTTAATTTCTCTAATACATCATATTTACGGAGTTTTATTATTGAACATAAATTAGGTCTTATATTCGAACATAATAGATAATATTGGTAACATATGAGCGATACTACTTCTAACTCAAAGTATAGAAGTTGGTCATGTTTTAAGATGTGTACGAAGTGTTCATTTTTAAGTGTTTTTACCTGATTAAAAAATAATTTTAAGTGTTTGTGCTTTAATTTTTTTGTTTAAATTTAAATGTTCACTTTAACTATGTACATAGTTTTAAAAAATGTTCACTAACTACACTATTCACCAATCAAATTACATATTTACCTGCTAAAGTCTCTTTTGTTTAATTGTAATATGAAAATTGACACATATTTGAGACAACCTAAAATAACAATATGAACACTTGTAATGGAGCGAAGATAGTATAAAATAAACATATTAACAGTTTGTATAAAACTTTTCGAATATGTAAATGTTGCTAAATTAGATCGTTCATTCGTCAGTCTTGCTGGCTAATATGCTAAACTGATAATAAGCGTAGTTGTATAACTTGTATTCATATATAAAACTATCAAACCAAATTGATCAGTCATGTTGTCACGCATCCACGATTTCAAACATTTTTGGACCAATTAAACTTATAACTAAACTTTATTTTACGATAATGTCCGATCTTTAACCGACTAAAACATAAGATAAGAATGAACAACGTCCAATCTTCTTTGTGGGAAAGTTATGAGATCAAACGAAAAATGATCGCATGAATTAAAGGATTCTAATTGGAGGATATATACCAAAAATCTTGATGGTTCATAAAACCTTACTTCAAACGATATGATGCCACCATAATTTCATTTTCATGTTTATGGTCATCTTCACCAATTAAATGATTTTATTTTTTTATGTGTATTGTCATTTTATTTTCTTATTAAACTTTTTTTCTATTTTATGTTTCAGATTTTTTTTTTTTTTTGAATTGGTTGAATTTTTATATAACTAACTAGCACGAAGCTAGACAAAAAAGCAATTACAAAACATTAAGCAGCAGATTTTATCGTAGTATGCTGCTAGATACATCTAATTTACATACAATTATATGTGAACGAGGTACTAAAGTTAAAAAAAAGTGCAACTATTTTCTTTGAATGATACATTGGCAACACTATAATATATGCCGTTAGAAGCGCACATCTAATTCGCATATTAAAAACAATTAATTAATTAATTATAAAAGTGAGCATCAATAATCAGAAGCGAATGTCCGACCCGGAAACGGTGTGTAATATAAGGACAACTAAATAAACTAGTAATGTAATTTACTCACAATATTTTAATATTAATATTGAATTAATATTGATAATGATAAGTAAGTTATATCTTTATGTAGATAGCTAGTATATAGAGTTTAGGGGCTATCACACATAATGCAATATGTAATTATGTATGTTAGATAAGGCAAAATAAATATGACACATACAGTATATAGTATATAGTTATTAGTTATTGATTGATTGATTTAACTTTTTTATTTCAACATTTTTAATCCTTTTAATATATTTATTTGCACATGACTTATATATTACTAGCAACAAAAATTAAATCACAAGCTTATGATAAAAAATAGTATTTCTAGTAAGATTTGTCATATGAATACATTTACATTTTGCACAGATATAAGATGCCATTTTAGAACTTCATTTCTTAAAATTCATAATTTAAATTCATACTCAGTCATTAAATTTCACTTGATTTATTAAAACTAAAAGAATTCCATTTAAACATCTCATTTTCTTTATAATAATGAAATCATTCAGTCAAAACCAATACAATAAATAAACAAATCGATTCAACAACGAAACGTACATGCTTTTCCTATAAAATTTATGCTAAAACTATTTTTAGTTTCCGGAAATCGAAGGTCGCTAGGTTCCCATGATTGCAAAATTTGGTCAAAATGGTTTCTATAAGTGCAAATTAGATCATGTATTTGTTTAGTGTTTTTTATGATATTATTGTTCTTGTAGTATCTTCGTTGTTTATACTATTATACAAGTAGAGTAGGTATTAAAACTATAGAAACGACATGTTTAACTATATATAGTTCACAATCGTGTAAATTTCTAGAAGGGTACTCACTCACATCTACATATTTTGGGTAATTTAGCACTATCAATTTTTTATTGGGCCCGATCCACATTGAGAACTACTATTGGCGTATTGCGTAGTCTATTTAAAGAAAGCACGATACAACAGGGCCCATTTATGGATAAAGTAGTGGAATAATCACACACAAAACACAAAGTTTGAACAAACAATAAAGACTTTATTTGTTTGATTTTATTTTCAATAAGATATTCAAATATTCAATTCGTGCTTCTTTATATTATTTTTAATCTAACAAAAGCGATTAGGGTTACATAGTTTAATCCTGTGACAGAAGATGTTCTCAATTTTCTAAGTAAGAAATATAAAATATGAAACTTTACTCCAACTATTAAAAATCTTCTTTATCATAATCTATTTTTTCATAACATTATCCGTACAAACTAATTCACATAGTATAAGTACAAATCACAAATATATATCTCTTATTTTTCGTAAACTTAAACTCACAACTTCTTATTTGATGTAAATTTTTTTGTTGATACAATTTTATTTGCTAGGTTTTTAAATAAGAAAATGTTGCGAATATAATTCTATCTATTGTTTGAAAGATATTTACACTATATACACGAGAGATAAATCAAATCTCCCAACATATACACCTAAAAATTTATTTTACAATTAGAGTACACGGAGTAGAAGGGCATAACATAAGGTGATTTTAAACCACATTGGGATGATCACTCATGCTTTTGGGTGCTTGGTCGAAGTAATGTGGTGGCTATTACCTTTAGTGGTAGCGGATTCTTATTTTTAGTATTAATTTTTGTTTTATTTTATATGTGCATAATACTTTTAAATGTAAAACATGACTCTAGTAAGTATTATTAATAGAGCTAAAATTTACATATATAAATTAAATAAAGATTAAATACAAACAATATAATAATAAAATAAGTAATATTTTATAATAAAGGAGGTGAGTCCAAGTTCAAATATCAAATGAGCTGCGCTTGAATATAGCTCAGCTCAAATTCAATTCGACTCATTTATACCCTAGTTAATATTAATATATGTTTAAAAAACTAATATGATAAATCGTCATTTTACCTTCTTTTGATAGAAATGTAGTTTTTTGGTATAAATGTCTTACCTTTTACGTGTTCATAATCTTTCATTTTATCTTTAAAATTAGTTTAATAGTTTCTTAGATTTACATATTATTTAATTTAAAGGCAATGGAAAAAAGGGAAATAAAGATGTTGGGGTGGTAAGCGTGGGGTAAAAGCCCTAGAAAATGGAGAAGAAAGCATGCTAATGAATGACAGAGACTACACACTGTATATCCCTTGCACGACTGACCAGAGCACTGCACCCATTATTTGTTTACCTCTGTTTCTACCATAAAAAGCTATCTCCCTTTTCCCACTCTAATCTATATCACTATATCAGTGGAGTTCCATATACACACGCTTTCATAAACCATATAACATAATATTAAAAAAAAAAAGGTTGAATTTGTATATAGGAAAATAAAACTTACATGTTACAACACGCACTCCGCTACTTCGATATGTTAGGTCAACTGTAAACTAAGGTTGCGTTTGGTTCACAAAATTAAATATAAGAATATAATGAAATTGAAATTGAGATTTTATACTTTCGCTTGTTGTAATCGATGAAATTGGTCCATTAAATTCCTTTTGTTTAAGGAACTGAATTTTTTTTTCTGTTGATAAATTTCAATTTCATCGTACCAACCAAACGTAACCTAAATTTATTTGTTGGGCAGTTGCCCCTCTTGACTATAAGTCTATAACCCTGTTTTTCAACTGACAGAAAATATAACTCAAATACTTAAAATTGAAGTGTACATTTACAAATAACTTGATAGATATAGCTTTATACATGCATGAAGATGAAGCCATTTATCCCTGTTCCATGCACATTGCGTTCTTCATATACGTTGACCACATCTAACTAATCACTTTTGTATGTTCTAGAACTAAAGTCTGTTTTCAATTTTTCTTTTTTATAAAATTGTTGCAATATCCGGATTTTGCATGTATACCTCAATAAATAGTAATTTGTAATCATGTTGTCGGACAAGTATTGAAAATTGCCAACTCATGTGGACGACTAGTCTAAAGTATTAAGGCATGCAAGCCCCTTTTCTAATGTATATCCATGGTAAAGACTCAAACATTGCTACATTTAGAGTATTTTACTAGTACATGTTTCTTATGAAATGAGTCGTCATCGAGTCATTAAAAAAATATAGAAAACTTTGTTTAATCATGAACGATAAGGATTATCGATTATAAAAATCCAATACTAAAAGTATTAGCGATAGAAACAAATCTCAATTTTTTATATTTCTAACAATATTTTAATTAGTACGTCATTTTTTTCCTGCAATTTCGAAGTAACATATTAACAAAATTATAAAGAAAAATTAAGAGTTCTACTGATAATTTTGACAGTTGATTATAGAATTGATGATCAGACAATAATTCATTTCTATTTTGAACAATTATCCAATCATTGATTAACTAACTTTGTAATAAAATTTTGAAATTATGTAAAATCTTATATCAATAATTAATTTTAAGTTAAACTACTTTGAGAATGTACTCTATCAAAAATCATTTCACATTATTGTTCCATGACGTTCGCAAAGAGTTTCCGTTGAGAAATCAATCATGCAAGTAAAAATGCAACACAGTTACGATGATTTAAACTTTGATAATTCAATTTAATAACTAAAAAAGAAAAAAAAAAAAAAAAAAAAAAAAAAAAAAACTTTCCAACGTTTAACGGTGCCTTTGCCCTTTGTCACTTTCTAAATTCAGTCAAAAAAGCATTTTGATCTTATAATTCCGACAAAAATCTTAAAACTTTCCCCCACATCTGTTTCTTTTACCTTTCAACTCTTGGCTTTGTTCAAACACAAAGTCCAAATGGTCCACTTTTGTAATTATACCGCATCTTCTCATTTGACTCCTTTACTTCTATTTATACACTAATATGCTTAAAACACTAATCTGCTTAACTCATATCTTCTCCTTTCTACCCACTCTTCACTTGTTGTGGTACTTCATGTTGATCATGGAAGTTGGTCTACAAAGTTTTTAATCATTATATATCGGTAAGCATTAATTCTCTTGAGTCGTGTTAACTTGATTTTAGCGTGTAATTTTAGTACAATTTTCGATGTTCAAACGAATTCTTGAAGAATTGTTGCATACACTTGTGGTTTTAGAGTACGATATCAACCGATAAAGAGACGAATGATATTTTAAGTATGGTGTAAATGGTTTGCGAGTTTTTTTAGGTAGTCTGCATGTAGTATATATGTACTTCCAATATTACTTGCTCATTTGTAGAATGACTTGAGATTCTTATTTGTACTAGCTAAATACTTAAGATAGACTAAAATGCTGTGATCATTATGATTCAAGTACTACTATATCTAGAAAAGTGAATATCTGTTTGGTAAGTATATATGTGTCTTTATATGTATGTAGATGTATACATGTATGCATGTGTATGTATTTCTATTTCAAAAGTTCATGTTTGCTACCTAATACTTTTATTTAGTTTCACTTGGAAGGAGATTTCTATAGGCTTAGATGCTTTTTCTGGTTCATCTTTGACATAAATAATATCATATCATAATATCTTCTTCTGCTTGTTAACAAGCTATTTATTGACTTCCATTTTTGTTTTCTTTTAGCAATGTACAGATTTATATGCATTGGATCCTGACCATCAACTTTCAAAGATATTTATTAATTTTCAATTAATTAAAAATGAATACCTAGAACAGTTATTATTACCCTTCAATTATCTTTTTTGTTAGTAAACATAATGCACGACTAACAATCATTGAAGTAGTAGTTTGTAATTTTGTATGCCATTGATCACTTTTACTTTTACTTTAGCATTTTGCAATAGTTAATAAAATGAAGCACTGGATCCAATGATGACTTTGTTTTTAACATAGTTTTTTCATTATTATGACAGAAAGTGATTGATCATACAATATTGTGGAGTCCCATCTTCATTTTACACCGATTAAAAACTTTCACTTCCATACCATCTATTCCCAATTCCGATGGAGAAAACAAAAGCAAATGAAATATTCTTCATGTTCTTGTTTTTATTCTTGTCATTTAGCAGTACTACTTGTGATGGTTTTAATGATGTCAATGAGCATGAACTACTTTTATCCTTCAAAGCTTCCATTCATGATCCATCATCTTTTCTCTCCAATTGGAAGAACACTTCCATCTTTTGCAAATGGAATGGTGTTTCATGTAATTCGAATTCTACTTATGTCACTGGAATCGATCTTTCGGGGAAGAATTTGTCTGGGAAGATCTCAGAATCTTTATTCGATTTCTTGAATGTTAAAACAATCGATCTTTCGAACAACCAGTTTTCTGGTGGGATTCCGAGAAACACTTTCTACTGTTCTTCACTTGTTCACCTCAACTTAAGTAACAATAATCTAACAGGTTTGATTCCTAAAGGTTCAATTCCAAATCTTGAGAAATTGGATTTGTCAAATAACTTTCTTTCGGGTCGAATCCCGGATGAAATTGGATTGTTCTTGGGGCTACAATATCTTGATCTTGGTGGAAATGTTTTAGATGGGAAGATTCCAAAATCAATCTCAAATCTAACAAAGTTACAAGATTTAACTTTGGCATCAAACCAACTAGTAGGCGAGTTACCATCAGTATTAGGGTTTATGAAAAACTTGAAGTTTCTCTACTTGGGTTACAACAATTTTTCAGGTGAAATCCCAAAAGAAATTGGTGAGTTAACCTTCTTGAATCACCTCAATCTTGTTTATAACGATCTCACTGGTGAAATCCCATCTTCACTTGGTAATCTCACCGAACTTAACTACCTTTTCTTGTACTTCAATAAGCTCACTGGTCCAATTCCTAAGACAATTTATAACCTTAAGAAATTGATATCTCTTGATGTAAGTGATAATCTTTTGTCTGGTGAAATCCCAGAACTTGTTTCCGAGTTTCGAGCTCTTGAAGTCCTTCACTTGTTTTCGAATAATTTTTCCGGGAAAATACCAAAATCTTTAACTTTTTTGCCTCATCTTCAAGTCCTTCAGTTATGGTCTAACAAGTTTTCTGGTGAGATTCCTAATTATCTTGGTAAGTATAACAACCTCACAATTCTAGACCTTTCTACCAACAATCTTACAGGAAAGATCCCAGAAACCCTTTGTGATTCTCATAATCTTCAAAAACTCATTCTTTTCTCCAATTCCCTTGAAGGGGAAATCCCTAAAAGCTTGAGTGTTTGCAGGAGTTTAGAAAGGGTTCGTCTTCAAAACAATAGATTATCCGGTAAGTTGTCACCCGAATTCACTGAACTACCTCTTGTTTACTTTCTTGATTTGTCGGCAAACAATCTTTCCGGAGAAATAAACAAATGGAAATGGGAAATGCCAAAGCTTCAAATGCTGAATTTGGCAAGAAATGGATTCTCCGGAGAATTGCCAGATTTGTCTAGAAGCAACAAGCTTGAGAACTTGGACTTGTCCCAAAATGATTTTTCCGGTTCCATTTTTCCGGGTGTTGATAAGTTCCCGGAGTTGATGGAACTGAAAATTAGCCAAAATAGGGTTTCGGGAAAAATCCCCATGGAATTATCTTTTTGTAAAAAGATTGTGAGCATCAACTTTAGTTACAATCATCTCAGGGGCGAAATCCCGGAAACTCTATCAAGATTGCCTGTTCTGGGAAATCTTGATTTGTCAAGCAACCAACTTTCAGGCGAAATTCCACAAACCCTAGGGAATATTGAATCACTTGTTCAAGTGAACGTATCTCACAACCATTTCCATGGAAAATTACCTTCAACCGGAGTATTTCTCGCGATCAATTCGACAGCTGTAACCGGAAACAATCTATGTGGGGGTACCTCCATTGCTCATTTACCACCATGCAAGGAAATTAAAAACTTTAATTGGTGGTTTTTCGCGACGATTTTGGCTTTAGTCACATTTGCTACTATATCCATTGTGATTTTCTTCTACATCAAGAGAAGAAATAACGGTGTTCTTGAGGTGAAAAAGAGTGTAGAAAGCAAACACGATGGAAGTAGCGAATGGGAATTACTATTTTTCGACCAGAAAGCTTCCAAAATCCTAATGATTGACGAGATTATCAAGTCATTAAAAGGGCACAAGAATGTGGTAACAATGAAAAACATGCAATATTTCGTCAACGAATTTAAAGACATTAATCTCAATAGTGAGCCCATTATCAAACTCAATGAGATTGGTAAGGTTCGTCATCCAAACATCGTTAAACTGATTGCAATATGCAAGTCAGAAAAAGGACGATTGGTTTTTGTTCATGAATATGTTGAAGGCAAGAAGTTGAGTGAAGTTATTGGAATATTAAGTTGGGAAGGCCGGGTGAAGATCGCTATCGGAATTGCTAAAGCTCTACGTTATTTGCATGGGTATGGTTCACAGGCGGCCATTCTTGTGGGCAACATTTCGCCGGAAAATGTTGTGGTGGTTGACGGAAAAGATGAGGTATATCTAAAGTTGAGTCCTCCTTGGATTGTTTTTCCAAATATCACCAAGTGTTTGGTTTCCTCAGGCTATATCGCACCAGGTAAATATCTATTTTACCCTAATTAATCTAAATAAGTTTCATTAATATCGTGTTCGTCTACATTATGTCACTTAATAACAACATGGAGTACAAGTAATTAGTTGTTAGATACATATTGGTTAGCTATTTTATGTGTCAATCAACATTCTAAACAAAGTACGTAATTTATTAAAATGATCTGTAATGTTAAGATTACGTATGTGTTGAGAACATTCCGTATTCCTAATGTTATAATTATAGGCCATGATCTCGATATCTTATTGTTACATATAAAATAGCATTTCGAGTACTTTTATGAAATCATTATCTTATCAAAACTTTGACAATAATCCATGCACACATGAATTGAACAAGGTAGCTAAAGGCCCAACAAAACATCATGAATTTTGTGCCTTTTGCTTTTACAACTGTACACAATCATAGTTAAAAAAGAGATTTTGTTTTTTACCCCCTCCTCTGTCTTTCAAAAAGAACTTTGAATGGATGATTGGGGATGTTTGAAATTGATTATTTAAATGTTTATTAATTTATTTGTTTATTTGAGTGGCTAATAAATAAAAGTAAATATTTTTTTAAATAATTGTCTATCTATTTATTTAAAAAATAAATAAATTCTTAAAAATAAATATAATGGCACCTACATATTTTAAGATAGGTGCTTATAAATAAGCGATCCAAAGCACTTAAGTATTGATCTATAAATAAAAGTACTTTGAAATATTTCTTTAGATGAAGTCTCTAAACATTAGTCAAAGTAACTAATACAGTTTATGTGTCATTTTTCTCCTCTGCTTAACTATTAATTAACACTGGACTTACATTAATGCAGAGACAAAAGAGACCAAAGTGATAACCGAGAGCAGTGATATTTACATGTTTGGCCTTATCCTCCTTGAGCTACTTACAGGAAAAACGCCGGTCGATTCAGAGATCGGTTTACATGAAAACCTAGTCGAGTGGGCACAATATTGTTACTCAGATTGCCACCTCGAGACATGGGTTGATCCATTGCTTAAGGTACACGCGTTAAACAACTCTAATCAAATTGTCGACATCATGAATCTTGCTCTACAATGTACGGCTCATGATCCGGCTGCACGGCCATATGCAGGGAACGTAGTCAAAGTTCTAGAGTCTAATACAAAGACAAGTAGGTTATGTTTCTAGTTATGTATTATTTAATCAAGGTTTTGATTTTTCTATAATCTTTTGTATTTTATTTTTAAGTTTTCTTTGTCCTTTTTCTTTTTTTATTTTATTTTAGGGTTTTTGTTTGAGTGGTAGTGAAGTGAATGTTTTTGGTTGGATGTTGTCGTCATATTTCACTAATGAGTGTAATTATAAATGTAGATATGATGAAGCAATGTCAAATATTTTGTTGAAATAATATCAGGAAATGCATTATTATCAGCTTATGAGATCCAATATAATAAGAATATATGCTAGCTTAAACAGGCATATGTATCATCATAATTGTTAGATACATACAACTCATAGAACCATTGTTCAGCCGCTATAATAGACGATGAAGTATATTCACTAACTAGCTTTACTTCAAAGAATATATAACGAAAGGTTTAGCTAATGGAAAGATGAATGACACTAACGAGTATTTTTGTGGCCCTTGAAGTTTTAAAAGTCAAGAATGATAGTAAACAGAACTATCTAGGGGCACTTGATTTAGCGGTAATAAAGTAATCCATCAGCCAATAGGTTATGGATGATAGTCTGAGTTGATACAATCGAGTCTCAGTTGATACGTTGTCGGGTGCGAATTCATGTTCATGCCGTAATATCTTGGAAACTAATGTTAGTATATTAGTTTATGTTTCAAATCATATATGAATTTCAAAATACATCTAGCTAGTAAACAAACAATGATGCATATGCTTTTTTTTTCTTTTTCTTTAAAGAGACCTGTACTAGTCTTTCAAAATATGCCTTTATAAATTATGCACACGAAATAATAAGTGTCTTGGCCCCTTCATTTGTTAAATATTGGTATTCAAAGGTTTAGTTCGTGTTTTAACATGCAAATGGGTTGGTATAAGCTAGCTTGTGAGCATTATTTCAATTCATCATTACATCTCAAAAGTAGCCAAACTATCTTTATTTGAAGATATAATTAAAAATTTAATATAAAAAATTTCCAAAAATAGAACTAGGTTACTTACCTATATGTTTTAAGTTTCTTATGTTCTTGAATACAACTCTAATTATGATGTATATCCTAATTAGGGTCTTAATGAAACTAACTGTGCTAGCTCAGTTGGTTATCAAAGTTTTTTTATAGGGCTTTGGAGAGGGGATGTTTGGCTAGGGGAGGTCTCAAGTTCGAGTCCTACCCGGAACTTTTACCCCTTCAGGCGATAAAAAAGGAGGAACAGGAAGGTCTCAGGGTTAGCATACTGCCCAATTGGATGTCACTGCTAGACCTGAACCACTAACATCTAACAAGCCGTTCTAAAAAAAAAGGATCTTAATGACGACGGTCCTAAAGGTTGTCATTACCATTTTCTTATTTTTACAAGATTAAAAGCAACAAGTTTTCGAATGTGTTATTGAATTTGTTAGACCACTCCCTATGGTGACTGAAGCAAGACTGATGACTGACCTCCACATCAACGTCACGTCACCCTTAAGACTGAGGACTAACCCAGAATTGAACGCTCCTTATGGTGACTGCAAGACTGAACTTTTTAGTGTCACGTCAGTGCCACGTCATTTCTTAAATATCAATACAAATAATTTTTTGTAGGTGGATGTTTTTGATATAATTTGTGAGTAAAGTAGATGTGAATTGGGTGTGAAAAATAGGTAATTAGATAAAGATTGAAAGAATTGGATGTGAATTGAATTCTGTATGAAATAGATAAAGATTGAGAGAATTGTGTGTGAAATATTAGATAATTGTATATGTATATATATAATGTTTAATATTTGTTTAAATATATATATATATATATTTTTTGGTTTCCTGTTGTTGCCCGTTAACTAGCCGTTAGCCACTGCTCTCTCCCTTTCTTTTGTTCTAGGTTCGTTCTGCACAAGACGAGAATCCATAGGACTGTCCCCAAGACGGAACCGTGCCTATAGTCACAACGCAAGACGGAGACGGATCGCACCATTGGGATTGGTCTTACTATTCTTGTTTGATTTTCGCACATGACATTCTGTATTAACATATATCGTGAGGATCAAATATTTAGAATAATGAAAGTTCGAGATTTAGATACTATATATCTTAACTAAAAGAACTATACCAGTCGTTATACTATATTAATTTTGTTTCGTAGTTTAACTTTCGCAATAAGATGTATTAATACATTGTATCTGGAGCCAAGATCAACCATTATACCAAATACGTTATTAATTAAAATAATATTGGATTAATAAAACTATCATGTTCAATACAACTTTGATATGAATCTATTGAAAATACATATGGATTTGCCCACTTATGTTCCAAAGTTTTGCATGATTTCACATGGAAAAAATGTTATTATTGAAGTGGTTTTACAATTTGAAACCTAGGGTAACATTCCTCCATCTTGATATTCATTTAATAAAGATTAATGACATAATTATAATTGCATTAAGAGTTTAAGTTATAAATAAACACACATAAAAGGTGGGAATCTAAATCATGTAATTTATTTAGTGCTCTGTTCCTCCCTGTAAAATCATGTTTTCTCATAATTTACTATACCACTTTCATCATTATTCAAATAAATTAAAAAAAGAAAAAAAAAAAAAAAAAAGAAAGATTAGATTTTGTCTATTGGATGAGCTGTCTTTTACTACTAGACCTTGGCATTGTATAAAAATGGAAATTGCTATTTAAGTAATATTATAGAGGTACATTTAATTTTTTAGAAGTTTTAATTTTTAATTTTTTAATAAACTTTTTTTATAAAATTAAATTTTTCGTTTGTCATATATAAATTATAACTTTAAAATTTAATAAAAAGCTTAAATTTTTAAAGTTACTAGAAGTAACTTTTTTTAGAAAGTTCAAAACCTAAAATTATAATTATATCCTAAGCTTACGGCCTAAAGTTACTTCACCAAACTGACTCATACTAATTTTTTGATATTTAACTTAAAAGTATACGACTAGTATAAACTACGATGATTTATTAGTTACTTACGACAAAAGAAAAGGATGGTGTAGTAATTAACAAAACTAATAGTAGTAATTAACATTACTTTTTTACCTTTTTTACGACAAAAGAAAAGGATGATTTATTAGTCAAACCGATCTACAAATCAGAAGTCCAAGCATTTTTACTTTTTTTTTTCTTTTCGCTTCGTTTCACAAAACTAATAGTAGTAATTAACATTAACAATTTACATTTTACAAAATATGTTTTTTATTTCTTTTTGATTTTCTTTTAAAAAATAAATAAATATAAGAGTGCGACTTGACTAATCAAGGGATCCCAGAAACATTAAACACCACCTTTCCATATATATCTCTATGTTCATCTTTCTATCCATTTTTACCATCCAACTCTCACACTTTCCTCCTTTCACCCCAAATCATGGTTAAAACACCCTCAACCACCGCCACCACCGGCGCTACCACTAACCTCCCTTTCGCTGTCCACGTAGTCAAAGGCAGATGGTTCTCACTTTTCGCATCATTCCTAGTCTTGACCGGCGTCAGAGCCACTTACCTCTTTGGCGTCTACTCGAAGGAAATCAAATCCACTCTCGGATACGATCAAACCACCCTCAACCTTGATGCAGGCTCAAATGTGAAAGAACGGGAGATGTAGCATATAATTGAGATAACACAAGTTGAGCCTTTTGATTCACACAAATAATAGGAACAATTCTTCTAACTATCGTTGATTCACACGAATATCGACAATTAGAGTAAAATTCAACTCAAATTGAGATAAAAAATGAAATTTCATAAAATACAAAACTAACTATTCAATAACCTTCTTAGAACCCTAAATAACAACCAGAATTTTGAATGTGCCTAAAAAGACAAACATGCAGAAAGTTAGTCCAAAACAAGGCCCAACAAAATATATAAAAAAAAAAAACATAAAAATGTAAATAACTCCTAAAATAAAGCGGTTTTGGGACCGATAGTTGGGTAAACCGCCTTTGGCCATTTGCCACAACATTGGACTCGCTCTAAGCTTCGATTCGGCAAGTCGTGGGCCTAAAACGGAGACTCGTAGCCCAAGTTACAGCATTTTCCGTGAAAGCCCATTCATAACGTGATCATGGGCCTCTAAAAACATAAGGACTCGATCATTTACACAAAAGGGCCTTCACGAAAATAGCCATAACTTGGATTGTGATGTTCTGTTTTAGGCCCATGACCCGGCGAATCAAAGCTTGGGTTGAGGAGCACGTTTTGGTAAACGAATAGATCTCGAAAAAAATACGCAAGTTAAAAAAAAGTGATTTAATTGGAGTAACGAGTGAAAAGATATGACCTTTCAAAATTTAAAAAAAAAAAAAAAGTCAAAGTCAACAAACCGGTCCAACCTCCCCAATAAACTGGTCCAACCGGGCGGTTGACCTGGTCAATATCTTCTCAAAATCGATTTATTTTTGACCGCTTTTTTTTTTTTTAATTTTCAACTCGACTAATCAAACCGGTTTTTAAATCATTACCAAATAGACGATTAAAAATATTAAACTTCAAATCAAATAAAACTTTAGATTTAGATAGGACAAATAGACAATGACCGAATATCATAGCTCCATTAGTGATGATTAGATTTGAAATTTCGAACCGACCTCCCTTTGTTTTGACTATATACACCCTACCCTACTAATTAAATGACATCTATATCTTACAATCTATAGGCACAATAATACAAGTACAAATTGTCATATATTTGTATGACAAATCATATGTTATGAATGCTAATCGAGGTGTTTAGAACGTACCCCACTATTATATTGATTGATTATTAGTAATAATATATATGAAGTACCGAAAGATGATTCTCAAGGTAGTTTGAGAAATATATAATTGTTAAAATTTATGAGAAATTAACAAAGTAAAACTGAAAGAAGGTCACATGGCAAGATAAAAAGAAATGCTAATCTCTGAATTTTGCAGCAAGAATAAGATTCGATCCATTTTCAGAATGACGCATATTTTCCTAAACAAATGGTTTAAATAATTCATTACAAAATTAACAAATCTTCAAACTAATGATACAAATGCATAGATAATGTGCTATTTAATCAACTAATAGAATGTTATTTCAACTGAAATAAAAGGACATGTCATGATCTTTTTCAATGAGATTTCAATCTTGTGGGCCTCACACTAACTCAAACATGTACAGAGATATATAGAGGGTGCATGACAAAATGATTCATGATCAACAAGAAGATCTTGACGAAACGCTTACGTTAACTCAAAAAATAATTTGGTTTGGTTCGATAAATGAATCAAATTTGTGAAAGCTTTCCCAGTTGCGAGCTGAGTCTATTTACGGAGAATGTTTTCAATCGGTACGTAAGTGTCTATTCAATGGTACCTTTCTAGGGTAAGAGTGAACCCGTATATACATATGAATGGCCCCTACTTAAATTTAAGAGAAGTAAGTTGAGTAAACGTTGTTGTCTAAATTAATTAACGCAATAGAGATTAACATGGAATTACTAACGATTCTAACCAGTGATAACAACTAAATGTTAAAAGCATTGTCGTTGCTTGATCAATACTCGCAACTTGGTTAGGTCCTAGAAGCAACAACCCAGCGGAAATCAATGATTATAATTGCTGAATGATTATTGAAGATATATACTTCCTCACTCTTAATTTTAATGTTCAAGTGAATTGTCTCGATATAATAAAGTGGAATTAAATAAAACGTAATTAGAAAAATATATATAATTTTGTACTAAAAAAATTTATATTTAAAAAAGATTATCCACCACACGCAGCTATTAAATTTATAAGTTGCGTGTGTTCGTTTGCGGGTAATGTGTCTGAGGAGCAGGCTCATGACCGGGTACGCAAACAATTTATACAAAATAAATCATCACTTGCAATCCGCAACCCTCAAATTTTCAGGTTGCATGTGTCGACCACCGGTAACCTGCAAATTTACGAATTGTGTGCCATTTGTAGCCTGCATACCCAACCACGAGCCCGAGTCTTGTAACATGCAACTTGCAAATTTGTAGGTTACATATGGTTAGTAGTTTTTCTTTTAATACCTTTTTTTTTCTATAAAAAAAATTATATATTTTTTTATTTTAGTGTTTTTATTTAAGATCCCTATAATTAAGTATTCTTTATTATTATAAAATTTAAAAAGAATTTTTGAAAGTGGTAAATGTATGTATATATCAATGTAGTGCCTGATCAACACGTATTTCGGTTCATATATCTTCTATTTTAACTAATGCATGTAAGAAAAACAAAAGTTAAATTATTATAGAAAAATAAATGTAAAAGTTAATGCATTTGAATATGCGAATATTATATATGATATATATGTATTGAGTATAGGCATGCAGTAAAAGATATATACAAATTTGTTCATTCAGTTCTTAAACTTTTTGAAATAATTAAAATTGATCCCTTCTTTATATCTAATCGCACTAATAGTCTTTGCAGTTTAAGTTTCTTAAGAAAAATTCATGCATTTTTTACTTTAGGTACCTTTTTTACTAGATCAATATTCCTTTTAAACGCCGCTTACTAAATTCATACTAAGAACTATTGCATGTGATCGTTGAATTTTATTTATTTATTTTTGAGTATTTATTTTGTATTTGATTGAAGAAGCGTTTTAATTGTTTGGGGCTCAACTAACCTCAAAGTTTAGAGTTTGAACGCCTCCCATGTAGTTCAGCGCGCTCTAAAGTCAAACTTGAATCTCACCTCGTATAGTTGCTGCCCCTGCTTCAGTAATCGTAGTTTTTTTTACTGTTAGTAATCGTAAATTTACGTACTGCTAGTAATCTGTCTAATTCTAATCTCAATTCCGTTGCAACATGGTTAACGTGGCTTGATGGATTGGCACGAGGCTCTGTTAAAAAGGAGCGGATGTATGTGATAATTGCGACTACGTCCTGGTATATTTGAAAATTTCGAAACAGTGTCATTTTTAATTCTCAATTTATGAGGAAAAGTGACATATTTGATTATATTAGGTTGTATTCTTTTACTTGGTTAAAATCTAGAGGCCAAAATGTTAAGTTGGCAAGATTGGTTACAAACTCCGTTGTAATTTTCGTCTAGTTTCTTGCTAGCGGTTGTGTTATATATTTGCTCTTTGTTGTTGTTAAAAAAAAAAAATTACGTACGGCTAACGGTTAATTAGTTTAGCAACGAAAAGTACAAGAAGTGGTATAGTGTTAGCTCGATGTTAAGTTTAATACTGATGTTCAACATCGGGTACAATTTTAAAGAAAGTGGTTCAATGTTAAACATGAAGTTAAAAAGGATCCACCAAAATATTTTTGAACCAATCAAATGAAAGGAAAATACAAAAGAAGCAATTCAATGCAACGTCGAAGACTCAACTCTGGTTTAACGCTGGAGTTGAACGCCAGCTGGGAGTCAATAACTTCAACATCCGGGCATTTTTCTCTATATATGTCGAAAAATTTTTTGCCACTCTGAATGTTCTAAATCAGCCTTTATAGTATTTTAATAAATACCACTGTGACTTTGACGAACAAACAAAAGTTGGCATTTTGTTATTTGGTTAATCGAGATTTTGAAAATCAATGATTGTATTTCTAAAAAAAAAATCTTTATCTTAATTACACACACAAACATAAAGCAATCAGATTTAATCATTTAATTGAATGGATAAAAATATCACTAGACATTCATCCATCATATAAGACCACCTGAAGTGCGGCCTCCATGGGACCGTAGAGAGGTGATGACGGCACAACGGATGGAGTGGATATGTGGTGGGCATTCCGATGTAAAGAAATTGATGGATCGAGCACAGTTGAAAAGCGAATTCCATTTCAATATTCAATTATGTTTTTTTCTTTTTTTTTTCTTTTCTTAAATAATATAGTCGGCTCTAATTGTAATAGTAAGTAGTCGTGACATTTAATACTGTGAGTGATCGTAGAATAATATTTTGTTACGAGCACAAGTGATCTAAGTACGAGAATGTAGACCATTTATAAGATTTAATTAAGTAGATAAATGTCAAACGGGTATTGTTTAGGTCTATTTTCATATCCATTTTATAAATCAGTGAATCGCTTATTCATATATATCATACGTTTTATTTTCAATTTTTTTCTTACTAAGAGGACTTGAGAATAAGAAAAAAATATTATTTATAACCATCTTTATATTATTGGGTTATATTATTGGGTTATTAATGGAATATATAATAATTAGACTTTGGTGTTATTAGAGAAGTTTATTAGAAGGAAAACTTGGTTGCATGGAGAGGGGAGGTTCCACCCTACTAATGAATACCGTTGGGGTTATACATATTTTATCATATTAAAAATATATTATCAGTGATATGATTGATTAATGGAATCATTATTATATCAACCCTAATCCAATTGACTTATCTTACTGTTGTCTTGAATTAAAATACTATTTCTACCCTGACAAAATAAAAATATAGTAAATCCTAAGACAAATAATTAATTCAGAACTAAAAGAAAAATATTATAAAACATAAGTAACAATGACAATAATTTTAACTATTTATAAAAGAGGTCTCCGTCTGTAAATAATAACCTAATTAAACTATAAAACAAATCCTAAACTTCTATTCAATCTAAAATTAATAATTTATAATATATAAAAAACGATTAAGATAATAAAATGTTGTTTTGAGGTCATAAATGATCCCGAATGGTTAAAAGTGCAAGTTAGGTCCGTTTTCTAGTGACTGTGCAAATTTCGTCGAAATCCGAGATAGTAAAAGTCAATCAGGCACTTAGAAAATAATGACGATGATGTCACTTGTTTTTCATTCCTACTACTAATGACTTCATCATCCGCAGATTTTACTCACAATTTTTTACTTGTTTTCCTGGCTCGAATTTCTCCAAACACGTTTCCGCCAACTCATTAATAGCGTTCTCAAATTTCTCCAAAAACTTTTCCGCCAACTCTTTAATCGTGTCCTCGTCATTCTTTGACCCATCAGAACAAGTCTCTCACTCAATATATATATATAATGCCAACCTGCAAACCCACCAAACAAGGTTGTCCATTTAACAGCACACACACAAAAATTTTATTGTGAAAAAGGCCAATTTCTAAGTGAGATTCATAGAACAAAGAGAGCGCTATGGGTAGGGCTCCATGTTGTGACAAAGATAATGTAAAAAAGAGGGCCATGGTCTCCTGAAGAAGATGCAAAACTCAAAGGCTTCATTGATAAAAATGGTACTGGTGGTAACTGGATTGCTCTCCCTCATACAGCTGGTATAAATCTCTCTTTATTTCTTTGTTTATGGTGTTTCTTGAAATAATCTAGTAATTAAGGGTTTTGCTGTTGATTTGTGGGTTATGGATTTGATGTTGAGGTCTAAAAAGATGTGGGAAGAGTTGCAGATTGAGATGGCTAAACTATTTGAGGCCAAATATTAAACATGGTGAATTTACTGATGATGAAGATAGGATCATATGTGGTTTGTATGCCAATATTGGAAGCAGGTATAGTAGCAAATACTACCTTCATATAATTAATCAAATCTTGAAACTATTTGCTTTTTCCAATTTTGACTTTTCATATCTACATCAACTTAACCATATAAACAGTTACATATGGTCATCATAGGCGTCCAACTGTCTTTCTATTTGAAAGCAACTCTCTATGAAAACCTCAATTTTAGAAATTTTAGAGAAGATTCTTCAAATTCTAGAATTGTGGATGCATGCATGCATGCCAGTTCAGCTGTAAATGATCTGATCTGTCTTCCAAATCTATATAATTTAATTAATATTTCTTGTAATTAATCATTTGGTGAAACATGTTCTTCATTTTATGTTGATTAATCTTTTGAATTATCTGTATGCAGATGGTCAATAATAGCAGCTCAGCTACTAGGAAGGACTGATAATGATATCAAGAATTTCTGGAACACAAAGCTTAAGAAAAAGCTCATGGCTATGCTTCCTTCCTTTAAAAAAAAACCCTTCAATTTTTCCATTACCCTTGGAATCACCACAACCATACAAATCAACCCACTTCTTGAACAATAATTCTACACCTTTTTATGGTTTCACTCACCCTAACTTCATGAACTTGAATAACAATATCAACTCTCTTCTAAACAACACCCTAGTTCAAGATCATATGAACCTCTCAGCATCACTACCAGATTCAAACTCTTTGATCAAAAACAATCTTTACTCCCATTCAAGATTGAAGTCGAACACTATATAGCCCTAATTTGCAGGGCCATCATATCAAGGAAGTTTGAAGATGCTGAAAAGCTTCTAACTCTATTAAGAAATGATGGAAATCTCAGGTACCCATTTCATGATTTAGCTTCTATTGCTGAAAGTCAACGTTTTCAGTCAAGAATTTTGTCAAAAATGCTAAATTTAATGCTAAAAGTTTATTCTGATAGTGGAAACTTTACCGAGGCATTTGAGACTTTTGATTATATGAGAAACAATGGAATTGAAGTTGATGAGAAAACTTGTACTGTTTGCTTGATTGAATTCATGAGATGTGAAAAATTAGGGTTAGGATTAGTACTTTTTAACAAAATGGTGGAATCGGGTATCGATGTTTCGGTTTACTCATTGACCGTTGTGGTGGATGGATTGTGTAAAAATGGGGAGATTAAAAGGGCCAGAGAAATAGTTGAAGAAGCTGTGTGCAATAGTGTTAAACCAAATGTGATTACTTTTAATACTTTAGTCGATGCTTGTTGTAAAAGATGGGATTTTGATGAGTTGGAGTTGGTTTTGGTGTTGATGGAGAAACAAGAGGTTGAGCTAAATTTGGAAACTTTTAAGTTTTTAATAGATGGGTTTTTGAGCAGTGGGAAGGTTGGTGAAGCTGAAAGGATGATCATGAAGATGCATGATAACGATTTGAATGTAGAAATCCATTTGTGGAATTCGATTATTATCAAGTATTGCAAGTTAGGGAAGATGGAGAGTGCATTCCAATTTTTTGATGCAATGATTGAAAGAAGTGTTGTGCCCAATGCAGAGACTTTTCGTGTCATGGTTAGCGGGATTTGTGGGATTGGGGAGATGGGTGGCTGCACAAAAGTTGGCCGATAAGTTACACCGAAAGGATATTGATTTGGGTCATGATGTTTTCGATGATCTTGTTAATGGGTGTTGTAAAAAGGGCGAGTTTGATGATGCTGTTAGATTGCTTTCAACAATGGAGAAGAAAGGATTGTACGGTGACGTTCGTTTATATAACACGGTTATCGTTGGTTTATGTGAGTTGGACCGTGTTGAGGATGCAACCAGACTTTTAAGTGTTGTGGTGAAGTGTGGTGTTAACCTTGACTATATATCATCAATCTAATAAAAGATCCAAAATACTGTAATGAACATGCTAGACATCTAATGCAGCCCTCAAGGCCAGAACCTTCATAGATGAAACTTTTTTACAACATGGATATGATAGTTAAACTATCTTTCAACTTCACACACAAAGTCAACTGAGTTCCAAGTTTACAAAGACCGCAAGTAATGAAACCATAGTTAGGATGATCAAGAGATAATGTAGCAGTAGCTCTCATGAGGGTCGGGCTCAGTGGCCCGTCTTTGCCAAAGCTTGAAATGCTGTGGGATCGTCTTCTGACTTTAAGGCTTCCAGAGGAGACTAGCCTTTTCCCTTTGATGAGACTCGGGTTGGGGTGTACCGAATCTGGACTTGGCTCACTTTCAGCCCTTAAGAAACAATCTAGATTTTGATTGTACTTGTCCCCATGGTCATGCTGAGTGGGCGATACAAGATTATGCTTTGTGTTAAATTCATCATCAGTGAAGTAACCATTTTCTTGAATATCTTGCATTGCAAGATCATCATACTTCTCATCTGATTTGGTAGACTCCTCATCCACTGAACCTTCCATGTTCCATCTGCATCAACATGCTTTCATGAAGAACTGAAGCCGAAATCAAAACCATGATTATGTGAAAGTATACATACCTCTTCATGCATATGCTCTTTGGCATCATCATCACTAAAATCCTCATCGCTATCCACCTCAAGATGGTCATCTCCCTCTTCATCACTTCCAGACACCGATTGCTCTTCCTTCAACTGAAAATCGTACAAGCAACAATTATTTGAAGATCCTCAAAGATCACACATTTTGGTTTACTGTCGTTATATAAATAAAAATTAGACGTACCTCTTTGGCAGGTCCATCAGAGGCCTTAGGCGAATTACAACATGATGAATGATATCTACTACCATTATCAGTGAGCTCGCCTCTAGACTCATCAACACTACTAGCATGACTAGTGCACCCAAGGTCAGTTGGCCAAGCACTTATTCCAAAGTTACCAAATTGGAGATTAACCGGTTCAGCTTTTCCAATCTGCAACGGTCCATAATCAGGATGTCCGATAATTGGCTTCTGTCAGCATCTACAGAATGTACAGGCCATGCTTTTGCAACAGACCCATCGTCATTTAATAAAGCCATTAAATGCCTCAAAGAACCTTGCCTTTGGATCAGTTGAAACATGCCCTTTGAGCTCAAAGAGTTAGCCACACACTGATTTCTATACTCTTCATCGATTATAAAAACCGTGTTAGTGGTAGGATCATAAAGCTGCTCCCCAGCCTCACGTCTTCTTAAACAACTGAAAAGTGTGGCGTGTATTGCAGCAACACTCTTATCGACATTTGTATTATTTACTTTTGGAACCAAATGTTTGTCTGCTCGGTTGCAAAGGTATTCTTGAATTGTTCTGATGTTTCTTATATACTTAACATATTTGTTTTTGGCAGGATCCAACGTCATATACTTCGCACGAACCGCAAATCTTTCCATGTGTTTGTCCTTGTTTGTGATGTATATCATGAATGGTATGATTGACGGATGTTTCTTCATTAACCCCATCTGCATATTCAAACCAAACTGGTATCAGAACTCAACTTAAAAACAATCGTAGATGTTTAAAAATGTTGAGATATTCGTTAGCATACCACAAAGTTAAGGCTCAAGTGGACACCCTCCACAACTACTGATTCTTTTCTTTCTTCCCATGCTGTGATGAGTCGGTCAAGACTATCAATGACCATCTCACTCTGTGCTTTAAAGCCCTCGATTGCCATTTGCTTGGGGCTAATTAAGTCAACTGTAGTAGAACCTGAACGTTAATGCTCATTAGATAGTGGTGTTGAAGCGTCAAATGGACCGTTTTTAAATTTTGATTGAGGTGAAACACTACCTTGTTTCTTTGCTTTTCTTTTGGCTTTAGCTTCTGAAACCGCTACTGGATCTAGATGTTCTCCTGCGGGGTAAGTTGATGACCAAAGTAAAGGATTTTGCTTTTCATCAACAAAGCTTCTCATCATGTACCTAATTGAGTCTGTAGATATAACCGTTGTGATCCCTAACCAACTAGCCTGAACATTCAATTTTATATCAGGGGCCATAAGTTTGGATAAAAGATGTATGCAACATTAATTGAACACGCACACAGTGTATGATCTCATTATCATAAAACAACAAAAAGCTTATGAATCAAGATGCAATTACCAATAACGCAGACATTGTAGATTTGCCACATCTGCTCGTTCCACATAGTAGGATCGTCACAGATTCCTTTCTTTCCCGGATTCTGTAATAAAGATCACAACGGGTACTAAATGCATCACTCCCAACGATATTAACACACACACAGATGCACTCAAACACACGAGCAAAAAAGACAGCATTAAAACGACAAAAATCTTAGAAAGATAACACAAACTGTTAAAACGGGTGATCAGGAGAAGGAGAAAGTAACAATCTTTCCACCCAAAACAACTGTCATAATCATGCCTAAACTTTACCATCGATATTTGACTTGGTTCTCAGAGCATGCCTAAACTTTACCATCAATATTTGCTTTTGAATTAGCATGTACAGCTGTTCTCGTTACTGAGATCATCCCATAATGATATGAACCTTGTGGGGTAGGCCTAGCTACATTCACTGTCAAATTAATGTTGTATCTCATTGTTCTCGCCTGCTCCCAAAATAGGAATCATTAATTATTTTTTTTACTGTAAATTAATGAGCATCTTAAGTTCACATGCAAGGTATTTGCTTACAGGTCCTGTAATGGAAGATCTTGCGGAACATCTAGAGTCCCAGAGATTTGATTGTGCTGTGAATGACTGCCCATAGACATGTTAGTTTGACTTGCATAAATAAATGTCTGAAATTTATGGTGGCAACTTTTCTACCCATTTACTTATCAATAGATTGAAGTGGGTCGTTTTTTACGTAATACTTGTCAAATGGGTTTGAAATTACCAAAAGACTACTTTGTGCATACAACCTCCTACAGATTATTATTGCACTAATCTTGTTTTGGTAATCTAACTTACGCAAATCATGCACACACGCAAAATATACAACGAAGTATTATCAGGTCAACCAAACCCGACCTGACCCATTTTGACCGGATAAAAAATTTACCTTTTTTATCCCCATTTGTTTTAGTAAGACGATTACTCACAAGGTAGTTAGTGAAGACATTCCTAAGAATGAAGGTAATTCTCCACCTAAATCTTACTGGACAAATCCCTACAAAGGAAAAATACAATAAAGTAAAAAAAGATCAGCCAAGTAAACTAAACTAAAAAAGAAAAAAGAAAAAAAAGGAATATTGATTCCGCCAAGATAGCAGATCCTGCAGATTGACCAAACCAGTAAGGCCTTCAAAAGAATCAGGTTTTTCTCTAGAAACTATTATCGTTTAGAGACCTGAATTGCAAAAAATAATGAAAGTAGTGAAGACAATTGACATATATATATTCATCCAAACTCCCTGCACCTATGATGATCAAGCCAGCTGTAGTTGGCCAATTAATTTTGGTACAAAATAGTATTTTGTGTAACCTCTTGCAAATAAAGAAAGTTACAAACTGCATACATTCATAATCACTTGGATGTAATGAAATCATAAAATCAAGAACCAATCTCTTTTCATTGTCAACCTTTCTCTTTAACAGGAAATGGAACAAAGGGCCTATGGCCTATCGGTATGTGAGTAGCCCATCAACCAAGAGCTTATGAGTTCAAACGTCCTGGGAGGCATGTAATATATACATGCGATGTACATATATTATGTGGGGTAGGTTAGTTGTAGGATTGTCTTTCTCAAAAAGAAAGGCTAACAGGAAATGGGTCAGACGGGTTCAAATTCAACTTAACTGTTACTTCCTAAGGGTTATGCTCATCAAAACCTTCTTCATAAGCTTAAAATTGTTGGACAAAAAGTCATTCAGATCAGGTGGGGTTCGAGTTAAACATGTTTTATCCTGATTGAAACAGGCCAGACCGGGTTATATTGACCCAAAAACACTTTTGGGTCAGTTATTCAGAAGAAAGAAATTACATAATGCATAAATTGCATTTACAAAAACAATATCATTTGAACAAAATCAAAATTTTAAAAAGATTTAGGTATTGTATGCATTAATAAAAAACATTGGCCATCTTTCACCCCATTTAACCTGTTCCACTTTTAGCTTCAATTTTTGTTTGACAGATTCATAATTAATGTTCAAAATTCCCACCTCAGTATATATAAATACAAAGCATGAGAGAAAAGCTATAGTAGGGGAAGTCTTTACCATGTGATATATATTTATATAGTTAGTAACTTCTAGATGATAAATCATGTGATATATATTTATTCAATTAAACTAAACACCGAAAACATGAATCCGAATCTTCGTATTTAAAACGAAAATACCCTAAATGTATTCTCACCACATCACCACCTACAACCTCTGAGTTTCTACTTCGAACAAACATTAAACGGGTGATGAAATATCACTACTTTAAATGATCGGTAACATATATGACTAACATGACCTAAAAGCATCATTATTCTCTGAGTGAATTACATGGATCGTCCTTGTGTTTGCAAGAAATAACACGGAAAGTCCTTTTATTTTCAAAATTACACGGATTGTCCTTGTGGTTTGTAAAATTGCACGCCCACCGTCCTTTTGCATATATTGAGGGTTAGTAAACTTATTTAGTGACTACTAGCAAAAGGACCGTGAGCGTGCGATTTTGCAAACCACAAGGACGATCGATGATATTTCTTGCAAACCACAAGGACGATCCATGTAATTCACTATTTCTCATCAAGTATAAGTTTCACTCCGTTGTTTTTGAGGGAATTGATAACAGCCCAAACCTTTGTTCTGTTTTTAAAGTCTTTCTTCTCGAGCTCTTTATTGACGTCTACATGAATGCCTCTTTCTTGGCCAGATTCAAGACCTTCGACCTTAAGCCGCATAGCCAGCACCTCACCAACAATTGTTGCTGCTTTTGCATTACACATTCTACCACACTCAAGTGAGTTCTTAATAGAATGTTCGACTGTTGAAGCTGTTGCAACTATTCGTCCGTTGTTCCTGTCCACTACATTCGCTGTAACGTATTTTAATGACATGAACAACCTCAACACATACCTCTTCAACATTGTCATCCTTGTAAACTAGATGGTATTTCTGGGTTTGCACCCTCCTACCTACAAAAGAAAATGAAGTAATTAGGGGCGTAAGCAAGTACAGTCAAACCCTGTCAAGCTTAAGCTCGACTCCAAGGTTGAAAAAGTCTCTAGTGGGGGACTAGTCGGTCGGGACCTTGGAAGGACTAGTCGGGACTAGTAAGATTTTGACTTTTGTTGACTTTTTTTACATTTAAATAATAAATTTCAAAATTATATGTGTAAATATAGAAGAAAACAATAGAAATCAAAATTAATCCATGTAATGATCTTGGTGAGCTACTGCCATGATCAAGAACAATAACAGGTAACATGTAATAAATGAACAACTGAACAATTGAACATAAACAAAACTGAAATTAAATGAACAATGTGTGCGTGATTGAGCTAGTAACATGTAACATACAAACATCAGTAACATGTAACAAGAACTAAAGAACAAGAACAGAACGTGGTGAGCAGTGAGCTACTCTACTGCCATAAATGAACAATTGAACATAATCAAAAACTGAAATTAAAAACGAAATCATACCTTGAAGAAACCCAGATATGTGCGTGTGTGCGTGATTTTGCTAAACCCAGAAAGCCTGTGCCTGATTTTGCTAAACCTCAGACTCTCAGAGAGAAACCCATAAAATAGCGGCCCAAATGTGTTCCAAAACCCTAATTCTAATTTTTTTAAATGTTGACCAAATTTTGACTGACTTTGACTTTGACCGACTTTATCAAAAAATTCGACTTATTCCGACTAATACCGACTTTGACTTGTTAACCGCGTTAACTTTCGTTGACCGACTTTTTTAGGGCTCCCAGGGTAAGTTGGGTCATCCACCCCACAAAAACCGACTAGTCAGCCAACCAGGCTAACTAGTATAACCCTGCTCCTCTCCAACCTTGCTCCTCTCCAACCCAAGGTTGTAAAAGACGTTAGACGGGATGTACACGGTTGCGACATTTTACGGAGTACTCGGTTGTGTCGGGGATTAACTGGGAGTACTCGGATTAGACTTTTTTTTAATTTAAATAATAAATATCAAAATTATATGTGCAAAAATACGAAATAAACCATAAAATAACATTCAACCTCCAATAACATTCAGAATCAGAAAATTCAATCAGTAACATTCAAGAGAGAAGAAATCACCAACAAATGTAGCAACATTCAAATAACGTTCGGCCTCAAGTAACATTCAGAATTCAATCAACAATTTATATGTGATACATTGATTATTTACAAATCAAAATCATATAAATCAAGAAATCATAATCGAGAACATTTAGAATTCAATTAGCAATTTATATAAACTAGAACATGTAAATCGAAATCAGCAATTCGATCAAGAACATTCATGGTGAAATCGAAATTAGAAACTAGTACATGTAAATCGAAATCAAAATATCAGATACATCATACATGTAAATCGCATATTGTCCAATCAGAAAATTAGAAATTGGTATCAAGTACGCATTTGAAAAACTAGTACATGTATAATCAGAAATCGCGTATTGTTCAATCGATATCAGATACCTACCTGGTGTCCGGTGAAATCGCGTTTAAGAATACGTATGAGTGTCGAACGTCGAGTGTAAAAGAAAAGAGAAGACGTTGAGAAATCAGAAATAACGTTTGAAATAGCAGCCCAATTTTGACATTGAAATAGCGTCCTAATCAAAAACCCTAGTTTTACCTTTTAACCCTGCATTGGCCTATTCATTCCACGTTGACCGAGTTTGATTGTTTAATCCCATTTTTTTCCATTGACTAAGTTTGATCCTTTTTTTGCCGCCTCAGCTCAAGATTAATCCCCGATTAATCGACTGTCCATGCCGTTTTTTACAACACTTAGCAAATCTTAAAACTTATGCACAAATGAGCCAAAATTTCAAGATCAAGCTCGAACCCAATGAATTAACCGACACTCTCGAACTTGGCTTGATTCGATCAAAATTTTGAATAGCTTAACATACATGTAACAAAATCATTACCTTGTCATTCTAACAAACATGTTATGTGCACCCCATTTCTAGGTAAAATGAAAACAAGAATTACATATTAAAACTTTAAACTCTATTTAAGAGAATATAATTTTTCATTGTCTTCGTGTTTGAGATTTTGATTAAATGCATAAAGTATATAGCTTTAGTTCTTGTTAATTTAGGTTAATAACAATTTCTAAATGGTTTTACCTTAATAAAGTATGATATTGTTTCGATAACGAACTCCTCCGTTAATAAAAATCAAATGATAATGGGGACACTTAGGGTTTTAATTAACTAAGGTCTTAAAAATAGATCAAAGCTTTATTCGGGCCATAAAAAATTGAAGGTTTCATTAAATAGCAGTGAAGATACAATAATTTAGGGATTAGTGCGTGAGAATACACCCAACTTCATTTTGATCTATTGTGTGTCTCTAACTTTCAATTCTAGTCTATTGTGTGTATCCTTCATGTTTTTACTTGCAATTGATGACGTGACATCCGTTTTTGGTCACGTGTTAGATGATGTTATCAAAAACACTTGCTACCGGTTGAGCATGTTGTCAGATACACATAATAGATCAAAATGAAGTTGGATACATACTATAGAGATCGAACTAAAAAAGTTCATTTTCACACACTAATCCTCAATAATTTATGCATATCTAAAATTATTAGTGAAGGACCTTAGAATTGTCATTAACAAAATTCTAATAAGAAAATTATTGAATTACAAGTTTAATCGTCTTTTAGATACTGAACTATGAGTTTCCATTAACTTCAATAGCATCATACTTTAACTTGATTATGGAATTGTTTAGCCAATTTAGCAACTATTGCACACCAAAGTTGTGTCAGGGCTCGAGTAGATCATGTACATTCCCCACTTTTTAATAGTTCTAGGAGGTGTCTATTTCAAAGGTTTTGGAGCTGGATTTTAGGTTTAGAAGTCATAACATATGCTCCCTATTAGGCGATAGATTTCATATATGGGATTGAGAGATTAAAGAAACCCAGCAACTTGCATCTCTCTCTCTCTCTCTCAACTTTTTGATGATTTTTTACATATTTATTTTTTTCTTTTATATTATCATGTTTAAATAATTACTAAACCCAATTCCTTTTTCTCAAAACAAACAAGTTTATTAAACTATCATATACATGATCATTTTACAAAATCTTTCCAACCTATACCTATTATCAAACCATTATCCACGCCAAACGCACCTTATTAGCAAATTGTCTCACTCACATCTTTCTTTACTCGTTACTTTTTCTTTCCATGTTTTGTGAGTTATGACTTTCTTTCAATGTAGGGATAAACTTTGTAAACTAGCTAGTGATCAAAGTTAAAAAGCATTTAAAGACAGCGTAGAAAGGCAAAGCATGTCACATAGTGTTTGCATATCATTAGTACGTTTGCAACCCAACTGGCGTTTTGTATAAAGTGGATATGTTAAGCTCGTAAAAGCATAAAACGGTAAATATAATGTATCATACATCACACAAAAATAATGTTTGCTCACACTTCTCTTTGGGTGCAGCCACACAGACTCAAAATTTTTTACAGATTAAGATTGAAGATTTGAAGATATATTATTAGTTAGAAGAACTCGAATTATATTTGTAATTGATCTAGTTTCCAAACAGTCCGTAGAGGTTAGGTACAACTATATTAGTTACAGATACGATATAATTGTATTTCTTAACCGTAATACCTATATATAGTTAATTTCTATGAAATTCATAGAAACTAGACCTAATAGAGAAGCTAACTGTGTGTTCAAAATCAAATACATATATATAACAATAGTGTGAATGCAATATTTTTCTTAATTCCACAAAAATCAATATAACTTGAATGGGTAATGCTAAATAGGGCTAACTCACAAACCTAACTCACAAGCCTAATCCATACAGTTTTTGACACATGGATTCTACTCATTCTCTCTCCTAATCTCATCCAATCATTTTTTCATCAACCAATCACATTTTTAGGCATATATGCCTAATTAGGCATATGAATCATTTTCCAACTTGAATTGTTATTTTGATGTTAAACGTTGAATACTTGATTTGTATTGATTAATTTATCTTGAATAATTGATAATTCGTTAACAACTTTTCTGAGATCTTAAACAAGAAACTTTTGAGGGATGATAATATGGGGATATCATATATGTTGTTAACGACATTTATAATAGGTGCAGGTTTTATAGGAAAACAAGAAACTATCGTTTATACCTTGTGAACACAATGATCTCTCTACATTTCGCCGCACAAATGATTTACCCTAATAACGTAGATATTATGTTCAATTTTACCTTAGAAGCGGGGAACATACATGTTGTAAGGTGCTCGATCGCTAGATGATATTTTATCTCTTTAAAATAGAATATCATAAATTCATAATTATAACCATTATCATAATGCTTACTTATATGAAGAGAAGATGATGATGTCACGAGGATACGTGAGAAATTTTGATTTTCTATTTAGTTTTTTCCCAAAATTTTATGCTTTTTTAATGGTGTTCAACTAAGCCTCTATTTATAGCCATATGATTACTATCAACCGTGGAATTAAACTACATCTTTCATCGAGACCCTAAAACTTGAGTGAATCGTCGCAAAATTAAGTTGAATTTATGTATCCACATTAGGAAGATTTCAATTCAGCGAAACGTCTAATTGTGTGTGCGAGTTTTCATTTTATTTATTTTTCAATCATTTATTAATTTCTGCTCTGTGTTAAATCTGTGATTTTGTTTACATCAAGTGTGAAAAAAGGAAAAGGCCAAAATAGAATTTGGAAATTGGAACAATTGGACTAGCGTATATCCCTTCTAGTGTTTTGCTTTGGCCCAGGCCATTTTAGATACATAAAGGCCTGCTGATTTTCTATGGGCTGGGCTATAACGACAACCTTCTAAGTTGTTTCTATAGGTTATTTATCTAAAATGTAAATGTAACCTTTTCTTTTCTTTCTATATTTGTTGTCGTAACTAAAACATCTGACTTATTTTTTCTTCTTTTCCTCAGAGTATACTGCTATGTACTTCAAAATTTATCTCATTTTGAGTCAGTTTGTAATCGGTTAACACGATAAGTCGCTTAACACGAACATTGACTATTATGATTACGTGTCATTATTTGTATTCTATCTGATTGGGATAAATATAAACGAACAATCACTAATATGAAACAAAAACGAAATTACCGTTGATAACCTTATGGCAATAACGAAAAGTATATCTGACTACTATGAGATGACTTTCAATGTTCCATCTCGCAGTAAACGTTTATTGACTTATTCGGTTAACCGATCACATAATTTGTTTGTTCAAAAATTAGCAAGGAGATTAATGATTACCATGAACATGTATAAATCTGTATTGATAATATCTTAAATGTATATAAAGAGGTATTAAGATAATGTATGGTATGATTTTAAGTATACGTAATGTTATGGAGTTTACCAAGGGAAATCAATGCCACATCATGTCACACTATTTTCTATATATTTTTAGGGCATTTCCATTCGTGACTGAAATTGACTGGTAAGTTTTTGTCAACTCAGCGCCACGTAAGTTTTTCTTCAAAACTGACTGAAACTGACTAACAACTGACTGACCACTGCCATCAGTGACAGTCAGTTTTTGTTTATGGACCCCACATTTACCAATATACCTCTATTATTTAACACTAAACAAAAAATAGAAAACAAAACAAAAAAAGCAACGGTTCGTCGCATTTGCGATGAAAATGCAACAACATGCAAGTAACAGACAAACTGACACACCCGTGACATTGGTGTCACTTAAGTGACGTCCGTCACTTTTCCATCCGACTATACCGATGGGAGTGGCCTTATATTCTATAAATTTATCACTATAATCCTATGAACTTTATCAAGTTTATATGCTGAGTACATTTTCTTTAGTTATAAAAGGGATTCTGGTTCGTGGTGAAGCCAACATGTTACTCTCTGTTAAGTCCATGTATATGGACTTCAAGCTCCTTGTATAAACTTTATCTTATGAACTTGAAGTAGTAGTGCGAGGTTCATGTAAACTAATGCCACATCTGCTATGGACACCGCTTGGATATCCACTATAGATGGTCTTATAACCAAAAAATAAAGAAATAAAGATGTTAAAAGTCTCTTTAATTAAACTAAATCATTATTTTTTGCATATGTATAAAGATGGATATTCCATTGAACATATAATACAAATTACCTCAACCTTCAACTCTCTTCTTCACCAACTTCCACGTGAGCTAGGCACGTGCATCCCACCACAAATCACGTGACGGAAGCAAGACACGGGCTCTCACGTTCAAGAAAAAGAAAAAACTAAACTAAGCTAAATTAAATAAAATTTCCATAAATAGAGAAACCATTAGATATTAATTTTATTTGAGAGATTTATTTAATTTAATATAAAAACAGAGCACGTCCAATTAGCCAATGAAAGAATAACAGGTGGCATTGACCCACCGCCTTATTGGCTTTTGAATACGAGTGAGCCACATGCTTAGCTGACACTCCCCTCAACCCACTATCACGTGCTGTTTGGACTGTTTAAATTTGTATATGTGATTAGGTTTTGGCCAAATTAATTAATTACGAGTAAATTTTTAATAAAGTGATCTAATGTTTTCTGCTTGTTTTCCTTATTATTTTTATTATTTAAACACATTATCTGTTTTTAAAATTTAATTAATAATAATCATTAAATTCTTCATTATATTATAATTTATTATTCTCGTCCATTTACTTTTAAAACTTTTTATCAAATTTACATTAAATATAAAGAGAAAACTAACATTTAACTATCTATCTTAAATCTAACAAAAGATTATAGGTAGACGATAAAAATGAGACGAAAGAAATATACATACATCTATATATTATATCAGAGTTTGCTTAAAAGAAATTAATACAAAGTAAGGATATATTTTAACATCCATTTAATTAAAAAAAACATACGTATTCCTATTTGTTAATTTTTTATTTTAATTTAAAAGGACGGTCGTAATGTTATTTATTGGGGATGGAAGTAGTAAATGCAAAGGACAATTACCAATGAGGAAGTGACTACTACAGGAATTATTAGGTATCACTCCTAGGGATCGTTCCATTCATCTTTGGCCCCACCATTGTCTGATGTAAGCAGATAATCCCACGTGGCATTTGTACCTTTTTTAATTAAAATATAAGAACGAAAATGTTACTACCTGCATTTACTAAATATGTAATTTCAGTAGAAGTTTAATAATTTATAGATTATGCTAAGTTTCACACTATAGACATCTGGAAACATATAACGCTGTTAATGTGGTGGCATGTGAAAGAATCATCCGCTATATATTTGGTTATTGTTATAGTCAACTTAACATTACATTTTGAAATGTGTTACATATTTTGTTCATGTAGTCATGGTTTGTGGCACATTTATAGGTTTAGTCTATTGTCACATTTGTTAGTGTGGTGTTATTTTTAAAACTAGTCTATTATTAACTTTTCTTTAAGCGTCATGTTGATGTTTGAGTACGTGTTTTTTAGACTGCTTTGCAAGATGTTCTTTTTTCGTTATTTCTATTTTTTATCACTATGCTAGTTTTATATATTTTTATCATAATTTCTCATTCAAAGAGAAAAATGAAATAATGTTAAATGCCAATCATCGTATTAATATACCAAAAGAAACTTGCGTTGGAATTTATAAAGGTAATAAAGCTTTATGATCAATTCGTCATATCAACATCTTTCTTGAATCTTTTTATAAAATCATAGTACGAGCAACTTAAAAAAACTAACTAGTTTACTTGAATCTGTCTATAGTTCATCACGTAAGAAGTAAATTATATTAATTTAGTGCGGTAGCTTGACGAGGATGAACTCGACCCAATCAACGATCAAGTTCACTATGATTTTTATTTTAAGTTAGGCTTTATATCCAACAATTTTGGATTTGTAATACTTTCCATATACCTCAATCGACGGAACGAGTCATGCTACATGCTAGGGGTTGGAATTAACCCTTAGTTTTGATATCACATATGCACAAAACAAATTTTCAACACGATCTATCATCCTACTCTTCTCACACGATCCCCAAAACCTATATTTAGCATAAATCAATGCTCAATTCAAGTGATTTTGATGGATTTACGAATTTGATGTTACCAAACGACTATATATGTAGCAACTTAAATGAAACTAAAAGTTTTATTCATTAATTATATCATGTTATTAGCACTTAAGACTCCTTAAACAAAATAAAAACAAATTAAATATTGTCTATTTTTATATTCGTAATAGTATTATATTATTCATAATAATTATTATAAATTAATGTAATAAAATAACCATGGTAACAAAAAAAGAAAAAAAGGGTCCATATTTTTAGGTGTCCGCCAGCCCCCTTCAAACGCAAATAAACTCTCTCATTTCCACCTCTCTTCACTCCTCAACTCACTCTTTCTCCATACATACACATACACACACACACTTTTCTCTCCCTAAAACTCACCTTCTTTTCTACGTTACATTTTTCATTATAATTCATTAATTCAATCCTTAACAGCAACACACAGAAATGGAAACCCCTGATTTTTTCAATGGAGCCGAAAAACGACACTCAACCGATCATTTCATCATTGACGGCCTTCTCAATTTCCCTAACGATGATATTGTGAATGTCGACGAAACTCATGATGATGTTAATGGGAACGTGACGACTAATGCTGGAACGTCGACTGATTCGTCGATTGTTACTACCGCCGTTGATAGCTGTAACTCCTTCGGTGATGGTGGTCACCGGAGTGTTACCGACACTCAATTCTCTCATGACCTTTGTGTCCCGGTAATTTATTCATTTTAGTTATTTATTACATGCTAGCTAGCTAGTATAATGTATTTAATTAATTAATGTATTTATTGCCAGATAGTTAACTAATGCATATTAATACTCATGTCATGCATTTTTTTAGCTTGTAGCACATTTTATTTCACAATTATTATCAGAAAATAATTAATAAAAGTAAAAAAGGCAGAACAATTTTGAGCTTACAAATTAAATAGTACCATTTTATTACAAAAACTTGTGGTCCAAAATTATTACTATGATTATAAATTTTATTTGCTAAAATATATATTGATAAAGAAAAATATATATTTATAAAATGTATAAAGTTCACGTTACTTGTACTCCAGCTTTTTGTGGTAGTGAGTAGTATATGAAATCTTCTCGAAAAAGAAAGCTGTACTTTACGCTTTTTAGTACTGAACCACAATGGTTATAAAGGTATTTTTCTAAAGGGTACTTCTGGTAATTTATATATATATGTATATATTCATCTACATATCTAAAAATGCAAGATTTAGAGCCTACTTTATTCATATAATAAAAAACTTGTTAGAGTAATTACTAGTAAAAGTAAATTTACATATGGTCATTGATGATTGTGTCACGCATGCAATTCTCTACTTCTTGAATATATATATATATATGATATATATATATATACAAATATATTATGTATTACTTCAAATCAAAACCTATATAAAGTATGATAAAATGTTGCATGTTGTTGGCTATACGTAAGCTTTCATGTAGTAAGATGTAAATAGGAGGTTGATATGGTAAATTTTTATATAAAAAAATTAGAGGGTAATTTTTTTCGGTATCACTTAACTTAAATGATGTTAACTGCAATAAATTATCTTTGTAAAATATTAGTTTTCCGTTATGTAGACGATTTTAATCTTAAGTTATAAATTATGAGAAGTACTTTAAACTAACTTTAATTCTACTTTTGTTATAACAAACAGTATGATGATATGGCTCATGAACTAGAATGGCTGTCAAATTTTGCGGAAGAGTCATTTTCAACTGAAGACATGGAGAAGCTTCAGTTGATATCCGGGGTCAAAGCCCGACCCGATGATGGATCCGAGACGAACCAATTCCATCATGAGCCTGATAATCGGGCTAGCAACCCAATCTTTAACTCGGACATGATGGTACCAGGAAAAGCTCGTACCAAACGTTCTCGTGCTGCACCATGCAATTGGACTTCTCGACTTCTTTTTCTCTCTAAACCCTCAAAGGGGGGTCCCACCGTCGCCATGTCATCAGAATCGGAATCAGACATTGCATCAAGCTCAATTGGCAAGAAAACAGCAAAAGCTCCTTCAAAGAAGAAAGAAGTTTATGATAATGAGTCTCGTAATGGTGAAGGGCGAAGATGTCTTCATTGTGCTACTGATAAGACTCCTCAATGGCGTACTGGACCATTAGGTCCAAAAACACTTTGTAATGCTTGTGGAGTTCGTTATAAGTCTGGTAGACTAGTCCCTGAGTATAGACCGGCTGCTAGCCCTACGTTCGTTTTAGCTAAACATTCAAATTCGCATCGCAAAGTACTTGAGTTAAGGAGGCAAAAGGAGATGCAAAATGCACATCAACAAACATTTTTTCATCATCAAAATATGATGTTTGATCTGCCTAAAGGAGATGATTACTTAATCCATCAACATCTTGGTCCGGATTATCGACAACTTATGTAAGATATTAAGTTGATCATGTAGGGTGGTTAAGTTATTCAAGTGGGAATTAAAGCATAATTTTCACCCTTTTTCTAGCTTTGGAAGTTTAATGTAGTCTCAAGGTTTGTCATTTTGACACCAAAATTTCATGGGGTTAAGTTCTCTAGCTTATGAAGTTTTGAAAGAAAAAAATAGTAGGATTTAGGATGGGTAAGTTTAAGTTTAGATGCTTGTTATGTTAGTTGTTCTCATTTGATAAATTAATTTTGACAAATTCTTGGATCATCAATTTTCCTATTGGTGTTATCAATGGTTTAGTGGCATATATATCTTCCAATTGCTACATGAAAATGATTGTTAATTATTTAACGAAGAAGTAAGTAATAATTAATTATATATATATAAATGTATTTGTTTTATGTTTAGGTTAGGTATTCAAGATAACTTATTAAGAAACATCGTCACTACAAGATTCGAATAGAACGTTTAAATTATCATATATGCGATTTAAATTAGTCATTCATGCCTTGGAGGATCCCAATTTAATTATTTATTTTTCTTATCCTAACTATAACTTACCTTTTTTCTATTATGAGTTAAGTATTGATTTTTACAAATACAAGAACTTATGCGCATCTTCATCACAATGTCATTGAATTTACAATTTTACCCTTATATTCTCTCGTCTTTTCTCATAATGAAAAATAAAGTTATAAATTTGATGTATTTTGACGGTGTAAGAAGTAATTTTAGTATTATAAGAATCACTTCCTCTTACCCATTCTATTTGACTATTATTATATGGGTCTAAATATACATATATAAAAATGAAGCTAATCCATTAAATATATAATACATGGAATGGATCTCATTGTCTTTGCCCTTTTTTCTTATTTTAATTTTTATTGATTTTTTATGTAGAGATGCATCCTACAACTTCTTTTCTTACATTATACATGTACATCATTTTGTCTAAATCTTTATCAATTATTTTATACACTCTTTTCTAATCTTTAAATATAGATATCAAAAATTATTATATTATCCATTCACTTATTAAAGATATAAATAATTCAATTAATACTATATTTCACATAATATATTTATATATCCTTTTTTTTTTTTTTTTAATATCACATTTTTAAATTTACAATTACGATAATTTAAACTATTATAAAAAATCACTTTCATTAAACAAGTAACAATTATTTTTGCATTCATGTACCATTAAATATTTGTCTCTCAACATCAACATGCGAAATCTTCACACACTGTTGTGCGTGAAATTCGACGCTAATACATATATATATATATAGATATATATAAATGTGTGTTTTTTATAAGATTTGAACTCATAACCTTTTGATTAATGAACTTTCTAGGTATAGCTAGACTCTTGACACTTTGTACATGTATCGATCCATCTTATTGGATCTATCTTTAAGTCTTGTTTTAAGACTACTATCATCTTTCATTTTGATTACTGTGCCTGTAAACGTTAAGTTTAAATATCTTCTTAAAGTATATATCTCAGATAATATGTCTTATCTAATATTTATATTTTCTTCAGTTAAGTAATATTATGGGATTGATTTGTATATTAAAGTTAATGGATTATTCTTTTCTCATAAAGTTACTCACGTGGACCAAGATTACCATGTGCATTACTTTCATTTAATTTTGGAAAATTTAATAAGGTTAAATTAAAGAGAAAAAGAAATTCATGTGATCATGTGCCTCCATCAACCTCAAGACGAATACTAGTTCACGACTTTAAGGGGAGCAGTATCCAATGGGTGGCGTAATAACACTCATAGTTTTCATGTTTAATTGTTGCTTGAGAAGTTTAAACATCGAGTGATAATTCTTATATTATCTTTTTTAAAACAACTGAATTTTATTAGAAAATTAGTAAGAAGTTTAAAACAAATTACAAAATGACGACTTTTAAACCAATCAATTCAAAGAAGTTTAGCATTTGAATTTTTAAAAACGAATCAACTTTACAATACATTAACAATTCTATCAAACAACTCGTTTCTTTTAAGCTTCTTGTCTCAATATAAAAAATTATTTCTAAATCTCCAAATGCTCTAAATGGTCACGAACACAATGGCTTCGATCAAAACCTTTTGTTTTTGACAAAACGGCAGCAAATATAACTTCTCAAAAACCGGCAACAATTCGAATATTATTTAAATTTATCCGAACATCATTAAACATGTCTTATAATGTTAAACTGTATAATGTTATAAAACATATTTAGTAATAAATAAATAAAATAGGATAATGTATAAATTACTAGATATATATATATATATATTATAAAGCTATATATTTAAATGAAAAATTGAATGCTTCAATCAAAATTATGTTGATTGAAAGTAAAATTATAATTAACCAGCTAAGAAAATTGTCAAAAGATATCCACAATTTCAAATCTCGTTAGATAAACATTTTTAGATGAACAAAAAATCTGCAAACAATCACTAGAATACTGACTTAGGTTGCATACTTGCATATATCAGAGTCAAAAGCACTCGCTTTCCTCAGTAAATCTAAACATGAGTTTCTCTCCGTTAATCCATTTACTTTGAATTCGAGGGCAAAGTTATGAAATTGCAAGCAACGTTAATATAAATCAAAATTGAAGTTAACTAATTGAATAATTGTACTATGGAACTATGAAAGGAGTGCACTTCAATTATCATTATCATATATTCCATTAAAGGTACCGATGTACCATTATCATATATTCCATTAAAAAGTAACTTGATTTTAATTTTTCTAATAAATAATAGACTTTTATTAATGACAAATATAAAAGTTGTCTAAACAACAGAGATGTTATACATATCAAGGGTGGTACATTAACACCCTTCTTAAATCTTGGTAAAGTACAACAACTTTCAACATACAAATCATTAATACGACTCTTAATGACGTGATTATCATTTTCATAAAAAATGATATATGAAATTAAACGAGTTCGATAACTTTTTTTTATATCATTTATAAGAATGGGAGTTATGCTTACTTTTGTGATTGGTAATGGCAATCTAGATAGTTTTATCTGGGTATTTTATATTATATTCAAAATTGTCATTGATGTATAGTTCTAAATGCATATTAAAATTGTTAGCTCGTAAAAAGTATATACTTTCTTCGTCTCATATTTATAGTCTATATTTTTCGTCTCATATTTATAGTTTATATTCTTTTTCAACGTTCCAAATAAATATACACTTTTAAAAGTAAATATTTATAATTAATTAAAATTCCTATATTACCCCTACTTTATATATATATCATAAAAAGATAAATATAAAATAAAAATAATACTGTTTTCTTACATAAAAGTACAATAAAATGATTATATTTTATTATATTAAATATCTTTTGTTTATAAACAATAAATTTAAAACAGAGGAAGTAGTACCTAATAAACTCTGATATTCTCTTTAATTCTATGACCCAAAAACTTCACATGTACTCTACATATGCAGATTAATTAGAGAATTACAATAGTTTAATGATACATAGTAAAGGGGTACAAATTGAAAACCATCCATTTTCATACCAAACTCACCAAAATCTTCTATCCATTGATCAAAAAGACACCCCATTTCTTGTTTTCTTTTTCCTACCAGTTTTGTTAAAACTTGAGCAAGGTCTTTATGTGCTTAATTATAGACATCACGTATTTCGTGTCAAATTAAGTGTCACTCTTTTCGGGTTTTACACGTCACTAAAAATGTACATTTCTTAGTTAAAGTCAAGTTAACAACATTGTTTTACAACACTTCATCACCAATTAGTTAGGAATATATAGAAGTAAATTTGGCATTTAGCTTTAAAAGTACAATAATTATACATTTTTATAAAACTGCAAATTAATGTTTTTGTTAATTTGACATTTAGTTTATAACAAAAGTAGCACATTTTCATAATGACCCTTTTTTTTTTAGAACTGTTTATTGGATGTTAGTGGTTTAGGTCTAGCAGTGACATCTAATTAAGCAGTATGCTAACCCTGAAACCCTTCTATTCCTCCTTTTTATCATCTGAAAGGGTAAATTGCTTACAATCTTTTGCTATTTTATACCTAGCTTTTATTATTCCAACATCCATTTAACTCCGACCAATTGAAATGAACCTACCCAATTAAAACGAATATATTACTCTGTTAGAGTTGCATGGGTTCTCGTGAAGAAAGGTTCAAAGAAAACGATAAGAAAGTGGGAGAAAAAGATCGGTGAAATGAAGGAAAAATTACAGAGAATGTTGATAGAATAAAATATCGAGTATGTCATCTGTTGTGTGGTAAAATACATAAAAGATTTACTTTATTATTTGTTCAAGTTAATTTTGTTGTAATTATATTCTATATATCACTTATTGCACTATTTTTTTATTTTATTATAAATTAATTCAACTACTTAAATACCCAACTAATTAATACTTAAAGTTATACGGAGTAACCTTTTTAACTAATTATTATTTATTTATTATTTTCTAACGCAACTAAAAATCTTATATTAAGATGACATGAAAAAGATAAACATGATATAAGCTTGTGGATACAAGAAATATGTTTTACTAAAAAATTAAGTTTATTTCATAAAATATAATTAATGTATTTATACTTTATTTTCTGTTGCTCATTATATAAGTTTTGTCGTTAGAGTTTGTGTAATTTGAATGAGATATTATGTCGTCAATTATGTATAAAGGAGCAAATACTATTTATCTTGTTGGGGTGACAGGGTACACAAAGTAAATGTAACATACTCAACGCCACATGGTACAACTTTAAGAAGAATACGTACAAATACATCACTATATTCATATAAAGATATTCAATTCTACGGTGATTTTTATACGAAACAAAATTTTGACCCGAAAATTTATTATTTAAATATCTCGTGTTGATTTCAAGAAATGATCATGGGCATGAAGATATGCACGCCATGCAAATTTAATTTGATAAATTTTCTAGAACGAAAAAAGATATTATGATATAGGGAGCTAATATACAAGGAAGGATAATTTTGGAGGAAAGTGATAAGCAAATTTGGATCGTCCGTTAATATTCATCACGATGAATGTTATCATGACCAAATTAATATTCATCGTGACCACAATTAATATTCATCGTGATGAATGTTAACGGACAATCCATTTTTACTTCCCTCTTTTCTGCAAGATTACCCATTCCCTCTAAATCATCTCTCTTATGATACAAATGAGACTCAAATTTACAATTTGTTAATTGAGAAAGTGTTTTTACATACCGTTAAGATAAAGAAGCTAAAAAGATTAATTAATCAATTATTTGAATTTACGAAGTAATAGAAAGATGTATATCTAATACAAAAGTAAAACTATATGCATATATAATTGTTGGGACCTTTTTCACCAAAATCATGAGGGATGTGGAACCAGAGCTAACAGCTACCGAGGATTTGGTCCACATTAAAATCGGGCTACTATACAACAGTAGCTCTCATACCTCTTGTCGGGATCATTGTCTAAAGTTGAAATGAAATTCTACTATAAATCTACCGGTAATAACAGGACGTACTCATGAATTTAAAGACATGTTTTGAATTCTTTATGTGTTTGATGTAGAATATGACATCGTACCTAATATAATTATAATTATATAATTTATTTAATTTAATTATAATAATTAAAAGAAAAAGAAAATAAGAAAATAATCTTTTATTTAAAAAAATCAGAAGTGAAATAATCCATGAACACCCGAAGGTGCTCATAGTAGTGTTATAGTGTATTCTTGATCCTAGACATCGCTGATCCATAGGCTGGTAAATATTAATTAATTTTATTAATTTAGTATAAAAAGTACGAATATTGCAAAAAATATGTTAATCAATGTAACCTCTGCAAGTAAAAATATAAATTAATAAGTACTGATGGGTGTATCTGCAACTGCAAGTACCAGTAATCACAAGCATCAATGCATGTTCATGGAAATATATATCATGTGACAAACAAATATCATCTATTTATCTGTACTTATGTTATAAATTAAATATGTGCGGTTATCGGAAAAATATAAGAAACTTGACCATGTAAAAGTGATTTATTTTAAAGAGGTAAACACATAAATATACTGAACATTGTTATAAAGTGTGTAACAAACTATCTGATATATATAATGTGTGATGATTTTGTTATTCATTGTTATAAAGTGTTTATAATTTATAGTTATTTTACTGGTATGTCATTTATATAAAGTGTCACATCACATCTTTACAACTTAATCACGTCATCAAAACACAAATAATAATAAAAAAAAAGATTGAATTTTAATTCAATACATTTTCAAACAATTTGAGCCTTTAAGAATTATATGTTGTTACTTGTTAAATACATTTTCAATCTTTGATGTAATAGTGATTGACGTTCACTAAAACGTCGTGGTATAAAGGTAACTTTGCAGTTAGACGTCAAACAACGGTACGTCGCTTTGTGCGTTTCTTGTGTGTCACTAACTGACACCATTGGCTATTTGGCACAAATGTCGGTTGGTCCCAAGTCGGTATGCGGACGAGAATAAATGCATGTGTTAGTTTTTTTGTTTTGTGTTTAGTGTATATAAATAAAGGTATATTGGTAAAAGTGGGTTCAAGTTTTAAGGTTCACCACATACTTACACAGTGAGGCCCTCATATTTGACGTTTACTATTTGGACACTCTTATACAGACACATACTTATACAATGGAGTCTACACATATACTCACATGAAGAATGTTCATAAAAAAAATTTGGAATGTCAATTTAAAAAAACCTTTTTCAATGTAAGATGTTTTTGGACTGATCAAGTAGCTACTGATATCTGTTGTCTTAGCGAGTCTATTTGACTTTTAAGTGATTAAGTTTTAATCGGTGCTGGGTCCAAACTAATCACGTACACTAGTCATACAAAATGTATTTAAATACAAAAAAAGAGGAGAATAATAAAAAAGAAAACTATATAGTAGAAAACCAATAACTAGATTGTGGCCTTATGGGATGATTAAAATATTAGAATTTTGTACTTGAATTTTTGTATAAAAATGGAGCAAAATGCATGGGGTTCCATGCATGGGGGGAAATTGCCATGTTCAATGTAGAGGATATGTCCCCTTTCCATGACATTCATGTTCACCAATACATGCTTTCTACCTTTATATTTAATTGACTATGTTTTTTTAAATTAATTTATGTGTTCTTTCTATTTTTGGGTAAAGGGGATGAAATCCCATTAAACTTTTATTCAAATAAATGAAAATTTAATATATTAAATTGGGCTTACCCAATTAAAAACCTTTTTGTCAACCTGATACATGTATTGAGTAGACATGTAAAATTGAAATAAACTTATACAATGCTATGTTTTTGTGCAACAATAAGACTATAATTCTGTACATGTCATTGCAATCTAACACAATACTATAAGCCCATGGACCAAATGCAGAACAAGATCAAGACCAATGAGCCATTAAATTCCTCTTTTTAAGTACGCGGCCCAATATAATAAAAATTGAAACCCGTCAAACTTTCCAAGCCCACATCACTGCAGCCCTATTCCTTTTCCTCTTATTACTGTACATCCTTTTCATATTCTATTTCCAGTTTTTGGACCTGTTCATAACATTTTAACTTTTAGAAGTCAACTTGTATGCTGCTATCCTCACAAACAGTATCATAGTCTTCAGGGACGGAGGCAGCAAAGGCAAAAAACTTTCATAACAATTAAAAAAATAAAGTTCAAGGGGAAATTTTAACATAATAATGTTATATAAGTTCAGTAGAATAGACTAAAAAACTAGATCTAAACTTTTTATTATTGAATTTTCTTTTTTTCTTTTTAATATCATTCAATCAATTTTTTCATATCTACCAATTATATTTTGGTCTAGATTTAAATCTACATATTATTTTTCTTTTTAATAACCTCTAATTAGAGCTTCTTTTTCTTTAAGGGGTAATTTTTTAAATGGTCATCTTTTTTTTAAAGAGTCAAATACCAATAATATCGTTAGTTATAATTCTTTTTTATATTATATAAACTAGATTATAACTTGCGAATTCGCAGGATACCACATAAATTTTAATACATAGTTTGAAAAATTGAATTTATATATAGTAACATGGACTATTAAATTGAGACGAAGGGAGTATTATTTTCATATTGATATATTATTGTACGAACAATAAAATCATTTTACTTTGTTAAGGTTATATTTAAGATAACAATGAAATGATTTATAGATAGTATATAGAGATTCATTGGCATAGTCATTAACCTTCTGGAAAAGATTGACAACATTTTCTTAGTGTCAATCTTGAGGCCATGCAAGCCAAAGGGTAATTAGTGCCTAAAACCTAGCAAAGTAGTCATTTATTACTAGCAATGTAAATGCAAATTGACATGTAGTAAGTTTTTCATGAATTCCTTTTAATATCTTCTCGCAAAGCTTGTGAGTCTCCCAAGTGATTACAACATCAAAAAAACGATGATTGTTATGTTTTACTTCAAACCAATATACTAATGAATTATAACTACAAAAAGAATAGTAATAAATAATGTGATTGAAAAAGTTAGTTGTATTACACCAATCGTACAATTAATAATTTTACATCATACATAGTATAGAAAATTTTCATGTGTTCTTAACCTCCCCATAGCCATAGCTATTTGAGTCATCTAATTAGTCAAATTTGATGATCGAGCTGACACAGTTATAAGGCCACTAACCATCGAACAACCAATTAACTGTTGCAATTTTTCTATGCCCTGTAATATAAATTGTTCCTCATTAGATGCTGTTTTTTTCAATTTTATATATTTTTTAATTTGCATTTCCGTTAGCTCCACTTGGTTATTAATTAACCGCATCAATATTTTTACACCCGATTCTTTTACCACAATTCAACTATCATATGTATATTTAACTCGACCCAACGTAATACATCCCTTAACATGACATTAAAAACAAATGGAGAACTTAAAATGGTGCATTCAAATCAACACTAAAGCCCTGTTTTGGGCACCACTTTTGAACCTTTAAACCTTTCCAAAACATACATATATTATGCCATTAGAAAGATATTCGAACATACTTTAATGTACAACTTTTACCTTTTTATAAAACGTAACACATATATATTTATAGCCATTTAAAGACTGCCAAAAACCATTTTTAGTTGCCGGAAGTTCAGCAAATCAGCCACAACAGACTGTTTTATGCCCCACTTTTCGACCACCTACGCACATCCATTTTTAGCGAACCTTATATCATTTAAAGACATTTGACCATAATTTCATTATATACTTTCAGTTTTACCCAAAACACAACACATCAATATGTATAGTCTCTTAAAAATCACCAAAAGTAGTTTTGTAGCTTTTTATCCAAGTTACCATTTTGACCCATTTCGCAACGTATTCAAACCATACACTTATATTACTGAAAAACCTGCAGTTTTATCAAAATGACCAACATGTTTGGCACCACTATATACTTACTATATCATTTACAACCAAAAGTCATAACCTCATTCGATCCGTTTTGACACTTACAACATATTAAAAAATGTGGGTGAAATGTAACAAGTCGGGTAACCACATTTATGATTTAAAAGATAACAATTGCATAACCTATTATAAGTGCTCATCCACATTCCACCTTCATAATGCCCGATCATAATTCTTACTCGACCTCCTTACACCTACAAACACAACATCGCTACAGGGTAATTATATAAAAACTTTTTAAAATAAGACATATATGGATATAGTAATAATATGTTAAATTTTGGGGTGTTACAAATATTAAAGCGAAATTCACAGTAATTTACTTGGTAAATACTAAATAGTACAATGTTTTTTTGGACACCGACATGTATTTGAACACCACTTCCTTATTAACAAGTGCATTGAACTCCATTGGCAGCACTTGAGGATTATCAACCTAGGTAAGAAAATAATAAGTGTTTGTATACATGAATTTAATTTATTTAAAAAAACCAATTAGTAAACAACAATGCATCACTATCATACGGTTTCAATTTGTCTCTTTAGCCATGAAACACTCTTATTCATCAGCTTTGAAAGTTGATTGTCAAACATAATAAGTGACGTAGAACCCGTCACATCTTGCACTCTAACAACGGTCCTAAGCCTAAAAAGGGACAAATAAACTTATTTACCTTAAATAGTTAATTGATTAGTTTTATGCATACATGCTCAAGAGATATAAATGAATACGCTTTATATCTAAATAACTCACTTGCCAACAACTTCTTTCACCGGGCTACATGCTTGACAATCTGACACTCTTACATCATCACAATTTACTAATCGGAAATGAGTTTTCTTTTTATACGATTTACACACATAGGGAAACCAACCTTCTTCATTCAGAAATCTAGTTATAGTACCTTTAACAACACAGTCAGACACATGAAATAAATATATGCAAAAATAAAATATTCAAGTAATACACTGAAAAACTAACATGAATCAACTAACATGGCTTTGCATAACCTAAACAATGTTAGACAATTGCCAGAAATAATGGAGCAAACGCATATGAACTAGTAATCACAACAAAACAACCCTAAGTTGGAACCAAAATAACCAACTCCTACCCAATACGCGGGATAACTTCCGAACCAATTCAAAAACCCATGACAAGGAGGTGCATTAGCATGTCAATCCAAACTCCTAACTTCTAACACATTATCCTAAACAAACATCAATAAGTCACAGACAACAATCTAAAAAGAAAGCACAAATTAAGGGTAGGACTTGATGATGAAACAATCCAATTACCACCAATTTACAAATTCAACCATGAAAATCCGGGAGGCATAATAATCATAAGATAATCAAAACCCTTATAGAAAATGGCTTATACTCATGTCAATTTCGGATTCACCAAAATCATAAATAACACAAACCCCATGAATAACTCAATATAAGAAGAGAGCACGAAGGAGAGTGAGTGAGAATCATACCTTCGATTGGATAATGGAATTAACAAGAATGTGTTGGAAGAAGTAGAAGGAAATCATCCAAAGTGTAGAGAGAAACCGAAATTGTGTTTGTGAATATGTTGGTGTGTGTGAAGTGAGAAAAAGTTAGGTTTAAAAAGGAACAACTACACATTCTGGGCCGGCTATTCGGCGGATAGCCGTAAGGATACAAGTGAGAATGGCACACACAACACTTATCCGCCGGATAGGTGCCACCCGCTAAATGGAATTTGCATTTTGTGTGAGTTGCGTGTGGGGGGTTGTTTTTTGTAATTTTAAGTTTTGGAGAATAAAATTTTAAATTGATTTTTTTTGGGTTTTTTGGTTATTTTTTCATTAATGAGTTAAATGTACAATTTTTTCGCTTTAAAGTTTAAAATAATTTAAATCATTAATTTTTAGATCTAATGCACAAAATTCTTTAACGGGTTTAAGTTACAACACGATACTTCCTTTTGAATTTGATCGTTGTAGGAATGATCAATGTTAAGGAATCTCAATATGATAAGTTACTCTTCCACATAACCTTTGATAAAATTTATTTGACTTCAAATAAGCTTCAAAGTCCTCGATCTTTAAGTATCTACCTATTCGAGGTAAGCTCAAGCTCTACGCTGTCTATATTCTAAGATTCTGACTATTAGTTGACCAATCTTGTAGACTTAGGATCTCAATAATTCTATCATTTTTATATAGGGTAAATGATGTTGATTAACAACACATTATTCTTTTTGTCATGAGGTATGCAATTTATTTATGTTATTAAAAGTGTAAGTAACAAATTTTCATTTTTTTTCTTTGATGTGTGCAACTTAAAATCGTTTATGAATAAAATAATCAAAAAGTTTTTTTCTATGTTCTATCGTGATTGTACTTTATGCTTTAAAAGTTTCAAGTAGCACACATCGAAAAAAAAAAATAAAAATTTATTATTTATATTGTAAATAAATTTGGTTAGTTGCTTAGTTTAGGACAAAACGAAAAATATGTTAGTTGATCTACTACATTTACCCTCATATAAAACCACACTCTTTTCACTTTTTACGAATTTCAGCATGATAATAAGGTTAATAGTGACAATTAAAATGAAAAAAAAAGGAATAAAACTTAAGAATATGTTTAGTTGTGGAAATTTTTCATAATTTTTCATTTTTACATTTCTAAAAAATGAAAAGAGTTTCTATTCTCTAGAAAAGTTTAAAATATGTTCAAATGTTATTACATTTTTCATTTTGAAAAACTAGTTAATTTTAAATGATTTTGAAATTTTTTAGAAAAGTGGAGTGAGTGTTATAAAGGAAAAAGTAGAAAAGTGAAAATCTTTCGACTCTTAGGTATAAAATGAAAATGTGGTTTTTACATTTTCTTGAAAAACTTTTCTAGAAAATTATCTATTTTAAATGTGTTTTTAAATTTTTCACTTTTAATTTTTTTTTCTTCTGAAAAAGTCTTTCATTTTTCTTTAATTAAACACACCCTAAATTACTTATCGAAAAATGCTATCATATTTATAACCCACCACTAATTCCCCTATTTCATTAATATAACTAATAATAAAAAGTTAATTACGAAGATGATATCACTTTTAGCAGGTTGTAATTTATTTGGTTGCAAATTGACCTTTCGTAAAGTTTGTATTAGCTAGGGATGTACTTTACTTTTTGGTGGGGTTCTTATTTCCTTAGAATAATTGTTGGGTTAGGTCATGATTCTTTGCTAATCGATTGCCTAAAATTTATTGGAGCGGCAACGGGGATTCCATTCAGGTTGCAAAAAGTCTAAATGAAAAGATTAATATAATGTTGGCTGGCCAGTCTTGAAAAGAAAACGTGATAAGCATTTTAAAGACACGTTAAACTAATGATAACGGAATGCTGAGCCCTCTTTCCTAGAACTTGTAAAAAACTATGTAAAAAAGACAGGTTAATAAACATTAGTTATAACTTGTCCGATATCTTCTAGCATGTAGACGTCACATTCAGCTTGCAGGGTCACACTCGTAAATATAATTAAATATATAGTGTAATGATATTAAAAGCATTCATAATATGTAATATTGTTAAGTAATATATTTATGTGAAAAAAATTACGAGACGAATATTAAATAGAATATTAATGTTATTTGATTTGGATCAAATAAAGCAAGACATCTGTTTATTAAATAGAAAATAGCGGAAGCTGGGTATGAATGTATGAACGGACACTAATATAATTCAAAGTAGCAACAACATATTAAAAAGTAATTGATGTATATCACTAATCTATCACTTTTATAGCACTGATGCACTCATAATAACATTTATTAAATGTATATTATTGTTAGTATAGGACATCTTTTAGACTTTAAACTATTCAACTTTCAACGTCGCATCATTCAAAAGTAAATTATCCTTTGTTTAATAATGCATGTGTTCAATAAGTTCTCAACCTGTAGTCCACCATAGTTTTCCCTTGAAAAGGAAAGGAGGAAATAAAGTCATGATCACTTCATCCTGGAACTTGCAAGCATTTCTATTTGAATTTTTTTTATTAATCCTTAAGATTCTTGGATATAAATATATACACATAGCATCAACTAGTTCACATTTTACTAAACTAAGTCATATCTTCATTTACATATATATTAATTTCTCTCTTAGAAGGATGGCTTTGCAAACTCCAGAGGATGTCATGCCTTGGGTGGGCTTGTATGTCGCAATAGCATCTCTAGTGTGTGTTCTTGCAATGGCCGCAGATGCCCTCCGTGGTTTTTGGAGATGGAAACTTTGGTTTCCAAACAAATATTTCACTCTCAATGCTGCTTCCCTCACGTTAATCGCAATAGCAACAAAACTACCGGTTGATCTAAATAGCAAGGATACTCTCAACAGTGCAAAAGTTACAAGCACTTCGTTCTTGTTTGTCATGTTAGCCAACTTTCTCCCTTCTTTAGGACTTATGAATGACAATGAACTTCTAGTCAACATGGTAGCCTTGGGTATCATGATGATCACTATTAATGTAAACCTATGGATCCAAACTGTTACTCTAGTGCTTTATGCAAGCCCCATATTACTTTTTATGCTGATATTTCCCCCTTTATGGGTGCTTTCGGTAGCTTTAACAGTTCCAGCGTCTAGAAGAAATTTAGAACACCAATACAAGGAGTTGCACAAATTTGCTTCAAATAGTCAAGATATAAATTTCTCCTTGAAGGAACTCGAGCATAATGTTAAAAAGTATTGGATGATGGCAGAAACTGGTAACCCACAATTTGCTCTTGCTAGTTCAGAGGTTGCTTCTGCTTTTGGGGTTATATGCTCTATCCTTGTTTTGTCTTCAATACTTCTGCTGATAAATATTTTTGTGGATCTATCATACTACTTATGGGATGGACAATCAGATTATAAGTGGTCAGTAAAGTTAATAATGACTGTGCAGTTAGTTGGGGTTGTAGTAGGTAGTATAGCTCCAATTTTAAGATGTTTCACAAGTATCGGTTATTTCCACGTCTCAAAGAAATGGAGCAAGAATCATCTAAACGTGTTCAGAGTCGAGAAACGTTGGATCCAAACGCTCAGGTTGTGGAAACGCAGCCATGTTAGTTCACATATCCCAGGCCGTCATAGCAAAATAGTTGTCCACTTTTTTAGAAACATTACTTTGAATTTTTGTATAGCCCTTCAAGTATTGATTGTTGTGATGTGTAAAATTATATGTCTAGTTCCAAGATCTTTGTTGATCTTGTTGTCCGTTTGTTGGTATATCTTCAAGTCATTGTTGAAAAGGTTTAGATTCGAACCAAGTGTCTCTGAAATCAATATGAGAGCAGAGATGGAGGAATATAAGGGATACGTTTTACAAATTGAAGATGACGCAAAGCTTACAAAGAGAATATTAAGAAACACGCTCAACTCTATAACTCGACTTCTTCAAGTGTCTGAAAAGAAAAGCCCAAGAAATCTGATGAAACTTCTACAAAACTCTAAAGGATTCATAGGGGTAGTAGAGTTTGACGATGAACGAGTCCCTCCTTTGATTCCAGATGAATTCAAAAATTCTTGGAGCCTAGTTGTAGTCACATTAACAGCCATTGCTATTGCACTTCCTAACATAGCAAATGACCGTGTCAAGGGGTTTCTTTTTAGCATATCTGAAGGCCTCTATTTTGTAAGACATGTTGAAGAAAATCTCAATCCAGGGGAAGAATTGGTGAATTCAAGAAAATCATCTCGACGTGTAGGCATAGAAGTTGAAGTATACCGAACGTGGCTTGAAATTGATCTTCAGAAGAAGGCTCGTAAAGGAAAAACATCAAAAGAGATTCTTCAATGGTTGGGTGATGAAGCGGTTAAAATTGTGAAACAGTTCAAGGACTACAAAAATGCAAGTCTAGATCACTCGTTCCACAAGTTCGTAGCAGCGAATTGCATGTTCAGAATCAGCCAAACCTTACTACTTCACTACAACGCTCAAAAAAATTGGCCAAGCGATAAGGAAGTCTTTGAGCGAGTAACATCACTAATTGCAGATATATTATTCGCTTGCTTTACCAATTTACCACTTGTTATAACAATGAAGTGCCATCACGACGCAATAGAGAAAAGGCAAGACAGCATTCGAACTGCAGCTCAGATTCTTGGTAAATCCAAAAAGATCCTAAATATCCTTCAAGCCCGCCAACTTCCTCACATAGATATGGATTCTATGGCGTACGTAGACAAGTGGCGTGCACTATCCAAAAATCAGATACCGAGCGAAAGTGATGTTGCTAGTTCTAAAGAATCAGTCATAGTAACTATCATGTAAACGGAATCGATCCTATAACCCAACCTGTTATTCCACATTTCTAATTTCATTATTGTGGTTACCAACAGGGACAGGACAGAGCCAATGTGTCGGTAGTGGGTTCAGTTGAACCCAAAAATATTTTGTAATTTCAGTGTACTACTTGGTGTAAATCTAATGTAAAATTAGTATGAATTTTAGTTTTGAACCGTGTATATTTTATATAAATAGTATTATATTTCATTATAAAAACACCCGAGAATCTTTCTAGCTCTGTTCTTAGTACAAAGTAAGGATAAGGAAATACTCTGATTAAGCATTGTATCCATGAACCTGTGAAATAAATTTTTACGGCTCCACACATTTTTAATTCCTTTAGAAAAAACAACGTATTGAAAATTATAGTTATGCTGTTGGAGACTTGGAAGATATAAATCTCTAGTAGTCTTTTTGGCGGGATTTTTGTATTAAGTTATTCATGTGAAATTGATATAGGCGCGAAATAGAAAAATAAAAATAAATAAAGCTATTTGTATCTATGTAATTAATGCTTCATTTGGAAACAATGGGCACCACCTTTTGATATTCGATTCTATTTTTAGTTACATATTACTCGGAACATGTAGTAAAAAAAATATACAAACACTTCGAGCAGTGGGTACCTCATTGGACCTCGACCCACCTACTTGGGTCTTGTATGGATATGTATTCCTTTCATCCGGAGCTGTAGTAACTTGGGCTCATCATGTTATACTCGCGGGGAAAGTAAAATGAGCAGTTTACGATTTAGCAGGTACTGTTTTGGCACAGAAATCTTTTAGATGGGCTGATGCGAGCAGTTTTCTTGTACTATCTGTCATTTCACTAAGTTTGTTTTCTTAAAAAAAAGATAAAAAAATCTAGTAAAATGGAAAAAGCTTGCCAAAAGTTTTTTTCTGAAAAAAATACACACATTTATCAAAAAAAGAAGTCATTGAGCAATAAATCAATTTAATTTGTCAAACAGGTCTTTGTTAAAAAGAGGTATCTAGTCCAATGAGAAAAAACTTTTCAAATGATTGTTTTGCATAAAAACTAATCTTTAGAGAAAACGTTATTGGAGATGCCCTTAACAATAAAGATCGATCGCAAAAGTTTGAAAAATATTTGCTTACAAATTCCGGCAAGAAGGAGTAATGAAGTTTCCTCGCTTTAATCACAATAGCAATGAAACTACCGGTTGATCTAAATCCCGACAAGTCCCTACGCACAGAAAATTCCAAATTGTCAGCCTTTATTTCTTGTTCTCCGTGTTAGCCAACTTTCTCCCTTCATTAGGACTAATGAATGAGAAAGAAGTTCTAGTCAACATGGTAGCCTTGGGTATCCTCATAATCACTATCAATGTAAACATTTTAATCGAAACTGTTACTAATGTGGTTGAAGCTGTCCCAGTAATATATTACATGTTGATATTTCCCCCTTTATGGGTGTTTTCAGTAGCTTTAATAGTTCCAACATCTAGAAGAAATTTAAAAAGTATTAGAAGAAATTTAATAGTTCCAATATCGTCTTCAAATGATAAAGAGATACATTTCTTATAACGAATGTGTGCATAATGTTAAAAAGTATTAGATAATGGCAGAAACTGGTAACCCTCAATTTGCTCTTGCTTGTTCACAGGTTTCATCCGCTTTTGGGTTTGCAAGCTTAATCCTTGTTTTGTTGATAGATAATATATTTTTATGGTGATCATTATTCTTTGGATATCAACAATCAGATTATAAGTGGTCAGTAAAATTAATTACGATTGTGCAGTTACTTGGAGTTGTAGTAGGTAGTATAGCCCCAATTTTAAGATGTTTCACAAGCATCACTTATTTTTACATCTCAAAGAAATCGAGCAAGAGTCGTCTAAACGTCTTCAGAGTAGAGAAACATTGTACCTAAATGCTTTGGCTGTGGAAACGCAGCTAGGTTAGTTCACATATCCCAGGCCGTCTCTGCAAAATAGTTCGCTATTTGAGAAACGTTATTTTAAATATTTGTATAGCACTTCAAGTAACAGTTGTTGTTACGTGTAAAATTATATGCGTCCTTCAAAAATTTTGTTGATGATCATGTTTTCCTGTTGTTGGTATATCGGCAAGTCATTGTTAAAAAGGCTTAGATCCGAACTAAGTGTCTCCAAAATGAATGTGAGAGCGGAGATGGAGAAATATAAGATATATGTTTTACAAGTCGAAGATGATGCAAATCTTTCGAAGAGAATGTTAAGGAACACGCTCAACTCTATAACTCGACTTCTCCAAGGGTATGAGAAGAAAAGCCCAAGAAAACTGATGAAACTTCTACAAAACTCTGAAGGATTCTTCGAGGTAGTAGAGTTTGACGACGAACGAGTCCCACCTTTGACTCCCGATGAATTCCAAAATTCTTGGAGCCTTGTTGTAGTGACATTAATAGCCATTGCTACTGCACTTCCTAACATAGCAAATGACGGTGTCAAGGGGTTACTTTTTAGCGTGCCTGAAGGCCTCTATTTTGTAAGACATGTTGAAGAAAATCTCAATTCTGGTGAAGAACTGGTGAATTTAAGAAAAGCATCTCGATGTGTAGGCATAGAAGTTGACGTATACCGGACGTGGCTTGAATTTGATCTTCCGTAGAAGGCTCGTAAAGGAAAAACATCTACAGAGATTCTTCAATGCCTGGGTGATATAGCTATTAAAATTGTGAAACAGTTCAAGGACTACAAAAATGCAAAACTCGATCAGTTGTTCCACAAGTTCGTAGCAGCAAATTGCATGTACAGAATTAGCCAGACCTTACTACTTCGCTACTACACGCAACAAAATTGGGCGACCGATAAGGAAGTCTTTGAGCGCGTAACATCACTAATCGCAGATATATTACTCGCTTGCTTTACCAATTTACCACGTGTTATAACAATGAAGTGCCATCACAACGCAAAAGAGAAAAGGCAAGACAGCATTCGGACTGCAGCTCAGTTTCTTGGTAGATCTAAAGAGATCCTGAATATCCTTCAACCCACCAACTTCCTCTCATAGACATGGATCCTATGGCGTACGTAGACAAGTGGCGTGCACTATCCAAAAATCAGATACTGAGCGAAAGTTATGTAGCTAGTTCTAAAGAATCAGTCATAGTAACTATCATGTAAACAGAGTCGGTCGAATGACCCGACCTGTTATTCCGCATTTCTGATATGATGATTGTGGTTACAAACAGGGACGGGACAGAGTCAATGTGTCTGTAGTGGGGTCAATGGATCCCAAAAGTGTTTTGTAAATCTAATGTAAAATTAGTATAAAATTTTGGTTTTGAACCCGTGTATATCTTATATAAATACTCTTATATTATATTTCATTATAAACCCCACACACTTTTAATAGAATTTTTGTAGCTCTGTTGTTAGTAGAAAGTATGGAAATGGAAATACTCTGATTAAGGATTGTATACATGAACCTGTGGAATAAATTTTTACGGGCCCCACACACTTTTAATTTCTTTGGAAAGAACAAGGAATTGAAAATTATAGTTATGGTGTTGGAGACTTGGAAGATTTAAATCTGTAGTAGTCTTTTTTAAATATTAAATTTCTACTTTGTCTATGCTTTTAATTATTTTATATCAACAATAATTATAACTATAATTTACACTTTAATTTAACAAACGTTGGAAACTAATTAATAAGTTAGACACACTCTATATTATTAATCCTGTTTTTAATAATTTATATGAGATGAAGTTAAAATCAAACTACCAACCACATACAAGTACTATAGACTTCATTAATGTTCTAAAAAGTTATGCACTACAGATGCTATAAATTGACTCCCTAAACTCGCTAAATAAAATGGCAAAAATCATAAACTTGCTCTGTTATAACTTAATTTTCCATTGTGATACTTGAAACATGTATTGTTGTTATGTGTAAAATTATATGTCTCCTTCCAAGATCTCTGTTAATCTTGTTTTCCTTTTGTTGGTATATCTTCAACTCATTGTTGAAAAGGTTTAGATTCGAACCAAGTGTCTCTTAAATCAATAAGAGAGCAGAGATGGGAAATTTAAGAGATATGTTTTACTAGTTGAAGATGATGAAAAGCTTTCAAAGACAATATTAAGGAACACACTCAACTCTATAACTCGACTTCTTGAAGTGTATAAAATAAAGCCCAAGAAATCTGATCAAACTTCTACAAAACTCTACAGGATTCAATGGGGTAGTAGAGTTTGACAATGAACGAGTCCCTCCATTGCTTTAAGAAGAAACCCTAAATTTTTGGAGCTTAGTAGTAGTGACATCAACGGCCATTGCTATTGGACTTCCTAACATATCAAATGACCGTGTCAAGTGGTTACTTCATAGCATTTCTGAAGCCCTCTATTGTCTTTGGAAAGTGATTTGATTCCCTAATCTTTGAATATTCTTTTGAATTATCGCAAGAAGAATTTCGTGAACCCAGGTAATTCTTGGGTTGGAATATTGTCTTTGGAAAGTGATTTCCAAACACGATATACATAGAAATATCCGGGTACTGAATCATATACCCTGTTCATAATTTACAACACCTTTTACTTGAATAAATAAAGATGAAAAATTCAGGCGAAACAGGACGTGGAAAACCCGTGTGATCAACATTTATGTTACTGCCTAAACTCACAAAATAAAATTACTAAAATCATACGCTTGCTCTGTTTCAACTTATGATATTATTGTGATACTTCAAACATATATTGCTATGTTTCACGGTCTGATTAACCAAAATATCTTTCAATATGAAGTTTAACACTACATACTGCACATTTGATTAGGTGCATTTTATTGTTTTTTGACACACATTTGAGCGGACTTGATACAAATAAAAAATTATACATTCTTGGATGATGATGAAAGACTGCGGAAGTTAATTTTGATAATTATTTGCTTACAAATTCCTGGAAGGAGTAATCAGTTTTTTTGCCTAGCTTCCTTCTTATGGCCCAGTACTCTTAGTGGACAATAATTGGTGTGTAGTGACTAAAGTTAAAGTATATTGTCGACTGTTTAAGGGTAAATGCATGTATTGTCTCCATGAAACTGTCCCAACGGTGACGTCCTCCATGCGTCCTCCAGCAGTTTTTCCGTCTTACCGTTGGCATGGCCCATTTTTGTTTTGCGTCTTTCATTTTGCATCGTACTGCCGACGGTCCAAGATGGAAATGGTGTGGGCAAACCTATTTACTTTTTTTCTTGTGTTTTGGGTATATAGTAAATGTATTATTGGTAAATGTGATACTTAAAAGTTTAGTTCTTCAGTCTACCATCGGCAGTGTTCAGTCTTCCTGAGGAACTGTTGATGTGGCGCTGAGCTATCAGTTCAGTTATTCATCTTCATCTGTTGGGAGTGGTCTTAGAGAATTATTCCGCCTATAAAAAGTTCCTTTTACTTTAGTATATGATTGAAGTATTCACACTAATAACATGTCCTAGTTTCATACAATTAAACAAACAGTATATATGCTTAGTAAAACCAACCAGAAACTAGAGTCTGAAATGTGTAACTATAAGGAAGTAACTGCAGCTAGAGCTGTTGTTGAAAATAAAACATCTCATAAATCAACACACCAATAAAACTCGAATCAAGAAAAACAATGTACAGTAGTAAACATCAAGTACTTTTGTAACACTGATGTTGTTATATTGTAGGACATCTTTCAACTATTTGGTTGTCAGCATTATATGAATCAAAAGTAAATTAACCTTTAATAATTCATGTTTTTGTTCAGTTTATATCAATCAAAAGTAAATTGACCAAAGTTGGCCCTTGAAAAGGAAAGGAGAAGTTTAAAGGTTGATCACTCATTCCTGGAATTTGCAAGCAATTATATTTTAGTTTTTTTAATTCTTAGATTTCTGTATATATTATATACATATATACAACTATCAAGCATCAACTTACTCTGTTCTAAACTAAGTTAAATTTTCATAGACATTACTTCTTTTTCTAGAATGAAGCATTTGGAGTCTCCAGAGGATGTAATGCCATGGGTGGGATTGTATGTTGCTGTTGCATCTCTATTATGCATTCTTGCAATGGCAGCAGATGCCCTCCGTGGTTTTTGGCGATGGAAACTTTGGTTTCCAAACAAATATTTCACTCTTAACGCTGCTTCCCTCACCTTAATCGCAATAGCAATGAAACTACCCGTTCATCTAAATTCCGACAAGTCCGAAGGTTATGATAATCTTCACAATGCGAAAGTTGTTAGCTTTTTTTCTTGATCGCCATGTTAGCCAACTTTCTCCCTTCTATAGGACTAATGAATGAGAAAGAACTTCTAGTCAACATGCTAGCCTTGGGAATCCTAATAATCACTATCAATGTAAACCTATTAATCCAAACTGTTACTCATGTGGTTACAGCTAACCCAGGAATGTTATTTTTCATGTTGATATTTCCTCCTTTATGGGTGTTTTCAGTAGCTTTAATAGTTCCAGCATCTAGAAGAAATTTAAAACACCAATACAAGGAGTTGCACCTATCGGCTTCAAATGATAAAGATATACATTTCTCTTATAAGGAATTTGTGCATAATGTTAAAAAGTATTGGATGATGGCAGAAACCGGTAACCCTCAATTTGCTCTTGCTTGTTCTCAGGTTTCTTCTGCTTTTGGGGTTGTATGCTTAATCCTTGCTGTGTATTCAATACTTTTGTTGATAGCTAATATTATTGATGGTGATCTATCATACTTTGGATACGAACAATCAGATTATAAGTGGTCAGTAAAATTAATTCTGATTGTGCAGTTAGTTGGAATTGTAATAGGTAGTATAGCCCCAATTTTAAGATGTTTCACAAGCATCACTTATTTTTACATCTCAAAGAAATTGAGCAAGAGTCGTCTAAACGTCTTCAGAGTAGAGAAACATTGGATCCAAATGCTTCGGCTGTGGCAACGCAGCCATGTTAGTTCACATATCCCAGGCCGTCACTGCAAAATAGTTGTCCACTATTTCAGAAACATTTTTTTATATATTTGTATTGCACTTCAAGTAACAGTTGTTGTTATGTGTAAAATTATATGTCTCCTTCAAAAAGTTTTGTTGATTATCATGTTTTCCTGTTGTTGGTGTATCTGCAAGTCATTGTTGAAAAGGCTTAGATTTGAACCAAGTGTCTCTGAAATGAATGTGAGAGCAGAGATGGAGAAATATAAAATATATGTTTTACAAGTTGAAGATGATGCAAATCTTTCGAAGAGAATGTTAAGGAACACGCTCAACTCTATAACTCGACTTCTTCAAGGGTATGAAAAGAAAAGCCCGATAAATCTGATTAAACTTCTACATAACTCTAAAGGATTCATTGGGGTAGTAGAGTTCGATGATGAACGAGTCGCACCTTTGATTCCAGATGAATTTCAAAATTCTTGGAGCCTAGTTGCAGTGACATTAACAGCCATTGCTATTGCACTTCCAAGCATAGCAAATGACCATGTCAAGGGGTTACTTCTTAGCATATCTGAAGGCATCTATTTTGTAAGACATGTTGAAGAAACTCTCAATGCAGGTGAAGAGTTGGTGAATTCAAGAAAAGCATCTCGACGTGTAGGCACAGAAGTTGAAGTATACCGAACGTGGCTTGAAATTGATCTTCAGAAGAAGGCTCGTAAAGGAAAAACATCAAAAGAGATTCTGCAATGGTTAAGTGGTGGGGCGAAAAAAATTGTGGAACAGTTCAAGGATGACAAAAATGCAAGTCTAGATCACTCATTCACCAAGTTCGTTGCTGCGAATTCCATGTACAGAATCAGCCAAACCTTACTCCTTCACTATAACACACGACAAAATTGGCCAACCGATACGGAAGTCTTTGAGCGAGTAACATCACTAATCGCAGATATATTACTCGCTTGCTTTACCAATTTACCACGTGTTATAACAATGAAGTGCCATCACGACGCAATAGAGAAAAGGCAAGACAGCATTCGGACTGCAGCTCAGATTCTTGGTAAATCCAAAGAGATCCTGAATATCCTGGAAGTGCGCCAACTTCCGAACATAGATATGGATTCTATGGCGTACATAGAAAAGTGGTGTGCACTACCCAAAAATCAAATACCCAGCGATAGTGATGTTGCAAATTCTGAAGAATCTCTCACAATAACTATCAGGTAAACAGAGTTGATAGAATTTTACTATCAACAAGGCCTCACACTAGTTTTGTATTATGCCCCATGTTTCTATCTTGCATTAGTCTCCCTGCAAGCAGTCTCTCTACCTTCCGACAAAGGAATGTCTGTCTACATCTAACTTCTCATATCCCGCCAATGGCGGGATTGGGTGTTGTTGTTCTTGTTGTTGTTTCTATGATGTATTAAACGTTAATGTACTACATATTTGGTCTGTGTGCATGTAAGAAGGCATGAGAAACAATTCTCTCAACTAAATAAAACTCTTCCTTATCCTTTGATTTCTTTTCCCATTATTTACTTCACAACCCAACCTGTTACGTTTGTGTTCACATTTCTAATATCTTATTGTGGTTACAAACAGGTAACATACAGAGCCAATGTGTGTTTAGTGGGGTCAACTACAGAACCCAAAACTCTTAGTGTAAATGAAAAGGTGAAAATCATACCGGGTACCATTGCTCTGTTTTAACTTGATTTTAAAGTACGGTACTTGAAGCATTTATCATTGTTGGTGTCGGTCAGGGAATGATTAGTTAAAAATTTAGGATATTATGTTTTATAGGTTTCCAATTACTCCTATTCAATGTGTAACATCATATGATTAAACGATTATCATGGTTAATCATTCTGTAATCATACGTTCAAAATAAACTTTTTTGTATACAATATTATTTAAAATTATGAAATAGAATCAATAATTCAACTTAATGAGAAATTAGAGTCATCTCAACATTCTTTTACCAGAAAATAGGCTTTGACATTAGATAAGATTATCTAGAAAATTTCTTCTTGAAGGATGATTGTAGACAGAACAAAGGACATGTAATCTTGTTAATTAATACCGTAAATTTTCAGATATTTCCATACAGGCGTTTGCATAGGGTCAAGCTTTAGATTACTTATATGCTTAATATGCTTTATCCGGTGAGAGAACAATACCATTCAAGCCATCTTTCTCTGCTTCTAAATGAGGCTTGCTGTGTAAATTCGCGACAAATAATTGGTTAGCATCTGCAGCAGACAATTGATGATTTGTCTCCAAAGAAGCGTAAGGGTCAGATTCATCTGACAGTGATTCACTTTGAGCTGGAGCCCTGAAACAAAAGATAAGGACAATATCTTGCATGAGAAAGACTATTTTTGCTTAAATTAAACATATTGACCCATTTGATGTCTCGATGGTTGCATAGAACACACTAAACTGAACTCTGATAACTGGACAAAGATTAAAACATAAACATACTTTTGACGATATTAACTGTATTTTTATAGACATAATAACTGAGTATGCATTTATCCAAATACATATATGCAAACATATGATATGTTCTTCGATCCTCTAACATTTGAAATCAAACGCACAAATAACATAAATGTAAATAACACCTCGTTCTCCTTATTACCTTAAACATGAAGTATTACATGTACATGTTAAACAACTCTTCATACCAAAAATGCAAAATGACATTAAAACCTCCAAAGCCTTGAGTATAATCAAGTTTATAGCGGCGTACGTCAAATTCTTCGTCATCCGCCAGCGAGGGAAGATCTAGAACCAGAATTGATGAGCCTGGGGAAGCGTCGTAGCTCCGAACTTCGGCAGACCGCCAAATACGTCGTCGTACGCCATCGTATTCCGCGCTCCGCCACTGCCATTGTCTCTGTAACTCTTCACTTTATCTTAAAATTGATGTCTACAGTGCACCTAGGGTTTCAGTTTTTCAAGTTTTACAGTTTTTTTTGTTTTCTCTCTCATGTAGAAACACACACCGGTAGCTGCGGCTTCACCGTTTTTGCTTTCACTCTGTAATTTCAATCTAGGGGAGTAGATGTTAAGAGAACTGTAAATTTGGAAATATAAAGTTGGGAGATATGATCCATATTTTGCAAATTACCTGAGACCCATTTTAATACAAGGTTTATTTTTCACACATTCGGTGCAAAAAAAGTTTTAGAAATACCATTTTTTTTTATAAAGAGTCGGTTAAAATTATGATTTTGAAACTCGAATTGACTTAATTGGTTGGATCGGGATCTGGACCTAAGGTAGGGCCGGCCCTTGCCGGGTTAACAGGGTTTTCGGCTCGGATTGAACCGACCGGTTTGACCCGTCTTTTTTCTTTTTCTTCCGATCGAAACTACGTAAGTCAACGTTCCAAATTAGTAGGTCAACCATGGTTAGATTGTAATTACTTGTGTGCTTGACTTGTAATATATAGGATGTCATAGTATGTTGTGGTTTGTGTTACCACCGATGTAGCACAACTTCAACATTAAAGGAAAATAAAACATAATAAAAATGTATAACACATATATCATATTTTATATTGTAGTTTAAAAAGTTTCAGCGTATAAGTTCAAGTCAAAAAAGTCAAAAAAGGTTAAAAACTTGTCTGACAGGAATCAAAAGATTGTCCGGGTCAATGGTTGACCCGAATTTCAAAACATTAGTTAGAATGAAAAACATAAAAATAACAAGCCTCAAACAGAATTATTATATTTATCTTGATAATAAAAATTAGGGTTTATTGACTTGATGCGTTTAACTTTCACATTTTTATATTGTATGCGGTAAACTTTAAAATTTTCTATTGTATGAGGTAACTTTCAAAAGCTCTCTATTGTATGTTGACTTGTCTTTTTGGCCTACACAAAAAAGAAAACTTTCCTTATTTGGAATGGCCAAAAAAGGAAATATTACGTACGATAGAGAAGTTTAGAAGGTTTACCTCATACAATAGAAAATTTCAAAGTTAACTTCATACAATACAAAAACGTAAAAGTTAACCATATCACGAATCAATAAATTAACCTTAAAAATTAATACAATTATTGTAACTATTCAGATATACATATTGTGTGATGAATTAGTTATTCATTATTAAAAATTGTATATAATTTATAGTAATTTAATTGGTGTATCATTTATATAATATACCACGTTACATCTTTTCAAGTTAGTCACATCATCAAAATACATACAATAAAAAAAATGTCGGACCTTAATTTGATATATTTCCAAACACTTTTAAGCCTTTAACATAATATATGCCGTTTCTTGTTAAGTACATTTTCAATCCTTGATATAATAGTGATTGACTTTCACTAAAACGTTGTGGTATAGAGGAACCTTACAGTTACAATTAGATTGTGAGTTCAAATTTCGAGGTAGAGACAAACGTAAATATTTGTGAAAAAATTAGATAGAGTATGGTTGTTGTATTTAGGTACTTGCTTTGCAAAAATATAGTGATCGACGTACCTTATGTTTTGCATATATGATGTTTTTGGATTGATCAAGTAGCTACTGATTACTGTTGTAATTTCAAATCATGTCTTAGTAAGCGAGTCGATTTGACTTTTAAGTGATTAAGCTTTAATCGGTGCCGGGTTCAAACTAATAGCGTACGCTAGTCATACAAAATGTATTTAAATACAAAAAAAAAAGGAGAATAATAAAAAAGATAACTATATAGTAGAAAACCAATAACTAGATTGTGGCTTTATGGGATGATTAAAATATCAAAATATTGTACTTGAATTCTTCTATAAAATGGAGCGAAATGCATGGGGAAATTGCTATGTTCAATGCAGAGGATATAAGCTTAACGGGAAATTTTAACAGGGTAATACTATGTAAGTTTACTTAAACATGAATTAAATCTGATTTTTTTATTAATTAAATTTTCTCTCTCTTCATATCATCCAATCAATGTTTCATATCATTTTTTATTAATCTATTACAATTTTAGATTTAGATTTAAGCCTACAAATTTTAAACTCACATATCATTTTTGTTTTTAATAACCTCTAATTAGAGCTTCTTTTCTTTAAGGGGAATTTTTTTAAAAGTTGTATCTTCTTTTTTAAAGAGTCAAATATCAAAATTAATCCTAATTATATTTTCTTTGTATTATATAAATTATGGAGAAGGGACAGCCGGACAACCGCCTACACTTCCCCACCCTAACTCCACCCATGATAATCTTCTATATCCATCCTTTCCAAATCTTTCGTCATGCGAATAGTCTCAACACTGCCATGCAAATTTAAGGTAGACCCTTTCTCTTTATTTCTAATTTTCTGAATTTATTGACTTAATAAAGTCAAACTGCAGATATGCACATATCTTCCAAATGCCAGACTATGCTTACTCTGAGTACAAAATTCCATTGATGCTTTCAGTATTCTCAGTCATCCAATTATAAAGCCAACTTGATAATTTGTCATGGCCACTTTGATTAAAATGATTCAATATGCACCAGTTTAGCCACCATCTAATTACCATAGTTTACAAAATCAGAATACAATTTTTTTTTTTTCATTTCTGACCTTCAAAACTTCATATAAAGATCCAATATCAAACTCTAAACACACCAATTTAACTATTACAATTTTGACTTTAATGTACTAGTAAGTAGGATTGATATCTTGTAAGGACCTTTGTCTGTTCAAACTCAAATTTCACGTTAGACCTCCCTTTCAATGATGTACGAACCCCCTAAGATCAAGCCTTATAGAATCTGAACCAAGACCAGACGATCTACCAAGATCATTCACTGGAGTTCAAAGTTACCAAGGATTCCGTCCACATCAACACCAGGCTACAAATGAAGCTTCTATACCACTTGTCAGGAAAATTCAGTATATAAGTCCAAATGAGGTTCTACTATAAAACTAATTGGTGATAGAGAGAGTATCCTATAAGCTTATATACAATTTCTAATTTTCCTATTTTTTCAATGTGGAATATGAGTTTCTACTGACAGATCTTTTCCATTGATATTTAAATATACGTGAATTATTGCTAGTCACTTATAATTTATAATGTTTTCCTCTCTCACAAAACTGCATAGTATGACTTGAAACTATTTTATTTTGGTACAAATAGTCAAATAGGTATATATATTATTGATAATAATATTGTATTTAACCTTTTCAGCATTTATGCGAACACGTAAGAAAGTCTACACTTACAAATGTACTGTAACTTTTTAATTACAAGTATTAGTGCATATAGATGTAAAATAAATTCTTATCTTGGTGTTTTCTTCTAGCCTTAAAATTACCAGTCTTGACATCATCTTACGTTTAAGAATCTTTTGTCACAATCTTTTAACTTTTTAATTTTCATTTTTTTAACGACAAACATACAACACTTATCACATATTATGTATCCACACATTATATATACACAAGATTTAAACGCACAATCTACTACTTAATAGAGTACTATAAAATCTCTAAGCCAAATGCCTTTGGTGATGACTCCCTTATAAGCTAGTTAATTATAACTAACTCAAATCCCGCGCTATGCAATCCTATTGGTTCTTTCAATTCTCTACTTATTTATTAGTCTTATTTGAACTTTTCTCTTATAATATAAATATAACAAAATCTTCTAAGTTGACTTTAATTTAAAGGGTATATTGGGATTTTTTACATTTTCTTTTTGCTAAGTTTTAAGGTAAAAAGTAAAAATACTTTATAAGTATTTTAAATTAAGGTTATATATATTGATTAGTCACTCCGGAGTAGGTGGTTTCCTGAGTGAAAATGACCATTAGTTATAGACTATTAAACTTCTATTTGTTCCATTAGCATTATTCTGAAATCTAAAATATTAAATGGAGATTTTTCCATGCAAGGCGATTCTTAAAAAGTAGAGTTTACGAATAATTAAAATCATATAAATGCTCCTTAATAAACTTTATCTATATTTTAATAAATTTACATTTTAAATTTCAACTATTTTACTAAACACTTCTACAAGAAATTATAAGCTCATGCTACTGTCTAATTTTCACAATCACAACACACTCCGTAAAATACGCCAACCAAAAATTCATAAATGGTAATAGTAGGCAGCAGATCCCCTCATATTTTGGAAAGCCGGTGGCCGCGTGTAAATTCTTTCAAGGCAAGGGTGGTCGGAGCTTCGAATGCCTAAAAGGCTAAAATTGAGTCCTCCCTTTCTATTCATCGGTAAGCGGACCCCTTAATAAATACTAGTCCATACGCTTTTTCTGTTTTATTATAATTATTCAGAAATTACACACATAGACATTCATGTTTACTAGTATTATACTTTGAGACAAAATAACTTAAAAAAAATATAAAAACGGAACTATTTCACAAATTAAACTAGTGCAATTATACACATCCATTAACTATACATCTATATTAACGTCAACATATAAGATAAATAAAACGTTATTTGTTTCATTAGTAAGTCAAGTTGGACAAACAATTGATGTGTAGTTAACTAATACGATATTTTATAGATTAAACAATGACTTTCGTATGCATTGACTCCTCAGAGAAATAGTCCCCACCAAAGTTGGCACTTGAAAAGGAAAGGAAAAGTTTAAATGTGGATCACTCCTTCCTGGAAATTGCAAGCAGTAATTATTTACTTTTTCTAATTCTTAGATTTCTGTATATATTATATACATATATACAACTATCAAACATCAACTTACTGTGTTCTAAACTAAGTTACATTTTCATATACATTACTTCCTTCTTTAGAATGAAGCAACTGAAGTCTCCAGAGGATGTCATGCCATGGGTGGGATTGTATGTTGCTGTTGCATCTATAATATGCATTCTTGCAATGGCAGCAGATGCCCTCCATGGTTTTCGGGGATGGAAACTTTGGTTTCCAAACAAATATTTCACTCTTAACGCTGCTTCCCTCACGTTTAATAACAATAGCAATGAAACTCCCGGTTGATCTAGGTCCCGACGATTCCAATGGTTCTAATAGTCTTGAAAATGCTAAAGTTGTCAGCCTTCTTTTCTTGTTCGCCATGTTAGCCAACTTACTCCCTTCTTTAGGACAAATGAATGAGAAAGAACTTCTAGTCAACATGGTAGCCTTGGGTATCCTCATAATCACTATTAATGTAAATCTATTGATCCAAACTCTTACAAATGCGGTTACAGCTAACCCAGGAATATTTTTCATGTTGATATTTCCAACTATATGGGTGTTTTCAGTAGCTTTAATAGTTCCAGCAACTAGAGAAAATTTAAAACGCCAATACAAGAAGCTGGAGATATCGGCTTCAAATGATAAGATAGATTTCTCTTATGAGAAATATGTGCATAATGTTAAAAAGTATTGGATGATGGCAGAAACCGGTAACCCTCAATTTGCTCTTACTTGTTCACAGGTTTCTTCTGCTTTTGGGGTTGTATGCTTAATACTTTTTGTGTATTCAATACTTATGTTGACAGCTAAGATTTTTATTGGTGATCTCTGTTAATCTTGTTTTCGTTTTGTTGGTATATCTTCAACTCATTGTTGAAAAGGTTTAGATTCGAACCAAGTGTCTCTTAAATCAATAAGAGAGCAGAGATGGGAAATTTAAGAGATATGTTTTACTAGTTGAAGATGATGAAAAGCTTTCAAAGACAATATTAAGGAACACACTCAACTCTATAACTCGACTTCTTGAAGTGTATAAAATAAAGCCCAAGAAATCTGATCAAACTTCTACAAAACTCTACAGGATTCAATGGGGTAGTAGAGTTTGACAATGAACGAGTCCCTCCATTGCTTTAAGAAGAAACCCTAAATTTTTGGAGCTTAGTAGTAGTGACATCAACGGCCATTGCTATTGGACTTCCTAACATATCAAATGACCGTGTCAAGTGGTTACTTCATAGCATTTCTGAAGCCCTCTATTGTCTTTGGAAAGTGATTTGATTCCCTAATCTTTGAATATTCTTTTGAATTATCGCAAGAAGAATTTCGTGAACCCAGGTAATTCTTGGGTTGGAATATTGTCTTTGGAAAGTGATTTCCAAACACGATATACATAGAAATATCCGGGTACTGAATCATATACCCTGTTCATAATTTACAACACCTTTTACTTGAATAAATAAAGATGAAAAATTCAGGCGAAACAGGACGTGGAAAACCCGTGTGATCAACATTTATGTTACTGCCTAAACTCACAAAATAAAATTACTAAAATCATACGCTTGCTCTGTTTCAACTTATGATATTATTGTGATACTTCAAACATATATTGCTATGTTTCACGGTCTGATTAACCAAAATATCTTTCAATATGAAGTTTAACACTACATACTGCACATTTGATTAGGTGCATTTTATTGTTTTTTGACACACATTTGAGCGGACTTGATACAAATAAAAAATTATACATTCTTGGATGATGATGAAAGACTGCGGAAGTTAATTTTGATAATTATTTGCTTACAAATTCCTGGAAGGAGTAATCAGTTTTTTTGCCTAGCTTCCTTCTTATGGCCCAGTACTCTTAGTGGACAATAATTGGTGTGTAGTGACTAAAGTTAAAGTATATTGTCGACTGTTTAAGGGTAAATGCATGTATTGTCTCCATGAAACTGTCCCAACGGTGACGTCCTCCATGCGTCCTCCAGCAGTTTTTCCGTCTTACCGTTGGCATGGCCCATTTTTGTTTTGCGTCTTTCATTTTGCATCGTACTGCCGACGGTCCAAGATGGAAATGGTGTGGGCAAACCTATTTACTTTTTTTCTTGTGTTTTGGGTATATAGTAAATGTATTATTGGTAAATGTGATACTTAAAAGTTTAGTTCTTCAGTCTACCATCGGCAGTGTTCAGTCTTCCTGAGGAACTGTTGATGTGGCGCTGAGCTATCAGTTCAGTTATTCATCTTCATCTGTTGGGAGTGGTCTTAGAGAATTATTCCGCCTATAAAAAGTTCCTTTTACTTTAGTATATGATTGAAGTATTCACACTAATAACATGTCCTAGTTTCATACAATTAAACAAACAGTATATATGCTTAGTAAAACCAACCAGAAACTAGAGTCTGAAATGTGTAACTATAAGGAAGTAACTGCAGCTAGAGCTGTTGTTGAAAATAAAACATCTCATAAATCAACACACCAATAAAACTCGAATCAAGAAAAACAATGTACAGTAGTAAACATCAAGTACTTTTGTAACACTGATGTTGTTATATTGTAGGACATCTTTCAACTATTTGGTTGTCAGCATTATATGAATCAAAAGTAAATTAACCTTTAATAATTCATGTTTTTGTTCAGTTTATATCAATCAAAAGTAAATTGACCAAAGTTGGCCCTTGAAAAGGAAAGGAGAAGTTTAAAGGTTGATCACTCATTCCTGGAATTTGCAAGCAATTATATTTTAGTTTTTTTAATTCTTAGATTTCTGTATATATTATATACATATATACAACTATCAAGCATCAACTTACTCTGTTCTAAACTAAGTTAAATTTTCATAGACATTACTTCTTTTTCTAGAATGAAGCATTTGGAGTCTCCAGAGGATGTAATGCCATGGGTGGGATTGTATGTTGCTGTTGCATCTCTATTATGCATTCTTGCAATGGCAGCAGATGCCCTCCGTGGTTTTTGGCGATGGAAACTTTGGTTTCCAAACAAATATTTCACTCTTAACGCTGCTTCCCTCACCTTAATCGCAATAGCAATGAAACTACCCGTTCATCTAAATTCCGACAAGTCCGAAGGTTATGATAATCTTCACAATGCGAAAGTTGTTAGCTTTTTTTCTTGATCGCCATGTTAGCCAACTTTCTCCCTTCTATAGGACTAATGAATGAGAAAGAACTTCTAGTCAACATGCTAGCCTTGGGAATCCTAATAATCACTATCAATGTAAACCTATTAATCCAAACTGTTACTCATGTGGTTACAGCTAACCCAGGAATGTTATTTTTCATGTTGATATTTCCTCCTTTATGGGTGTTTTCAGTAGCTTTAATAGTTCCAGCATCTAGAAGAAATTTAAAACACCAATACAAGGAGTTGCACCTATCGGCTTCAAATGATAAAGATATACATTTCTCTTATAAGGAATTTGTGCATAATGTTAAAAAGTATTGGATGATGGCAGAAACCGGTAACCCTCAATTTGCTCTTGCTTGTTCTCAGGTTTCTTCTGCTTTTGGGGTTGTATGCTTAATCCTTGCTGTGTATTCAATACTTTTGTTGATAGCTAATATTATTGATGGTGATCTATCATACTTTGGATACGAACAATCAGATTATAAGTGGTCAGTAAAATTAATTCTGATTGTGCAGTTAGTTGGAATTGTAATAGGTAGTATAGCCCCAATTTTAAGATGTTTCACAAGCATCACTTATTTTTACATCTCAAAGAAATTGAGCAAGAGTCGTCTAAACGTCTTCAGAGTAGAGAAACATTGGATCCAAATGCTTCGGCTGTGGCAACGCAGCCATGTTAGTTCACATATCCCAGGCCGTCACTGCAAAATAGTTGTCCACTATTTCAGAAACATTTTTTTATATATTTGTATTGCACTTCAAGTAACAGTTGTTGTTATGTGTAAAATTATATGTCTCCTTCAAAAAGTTTTGTTGATTATCATGTTTTCCTGTTGTTGGTGTATCTGCAAGTCATTGTTGAAAAGGCTTAGATTTGAACCAAGTGTCTCTGAAATGAATGTGAGAGCAGAGATGGAGAAATATAAAATATATGTTTTACAAGTTGAAGATGATGCAAATCTTTCGAAGAGAATGTTAAGGAACACGCTCAACTCTATAACTCGACTTCTTCAAGGGTATGAAAAGAAAAGCCCGATAAATCTGATTAAACTTCTACATAACTCTAAAGGATTCATTGGGGTAGTAGAGTTCGATGATGAACGAGTCGCACCTTTGATTCCAGATGAATTTCAAAATTCTTGGAGCCTAGTTGCAGTGACATTAACAGCCATTGCTATTGCACTTCCAAGCATAGCAAATGACCATGTCAAGGGGTTACTTCTTAGCATATCTGAAGGCATCTATTTTGTAAGACATGTTGAAGAAACTCTCAATGCAGGTGAAGAGTTGGTGAATTCAAGAAAAGCATCTCGACGTGTAGGCACAGAAGTTGAAGTATACCGAACGTGGCTTGAAATTGATCTTCAGAAGAAGGCTCGTAAAGGAAAAACATCAAAAGAGATTCTGCAATGGTTAAGTGGTGGGGCGAAAAAAATTGTGGAACAGTTCAAGGATGACAAAAATGCAAGTCTAGATCACTCATTCACCAAGTTCGTTGCTGCGAATTCCATGTACAGAATCAGCCAAACCTTACTCCTTCACTATAACACACGACAAAATTGGCCAACCGATACGGAAGTCTTTGAGCGAGTAACATCACTAATCGCAGATATATTACTCGCTTGCTTTACCAATTTACCACGTGTTATAACAATGAAGTGCCATCACGACGCAATAGAGAAAAGGCAAGACAGCATTCGGACTGCAGCTCAGATTCTTGGTAAATCCAAAGAGATCCTGAATATCCTGGAAGTGCGCCAACTTCCGAACATAGATATGGATTCTATGGCGTACATAGAAAAGTGGTGTGCACTACCCAAAAATCAAATACCCAGCGATAGTGATGTTGCAAATTCTGAAGAATCTCTCACAATAACTATCAGGTAAACAGAGTTGATAGAATTTTACTATCAACAAGGCCTCACACTAGTTTTGTATTATGCCCCATGTTTCTATCTTGCATTAGTCTCCCTGCAAGCAGTCTCTCTACCTTCCGACAAAGGAATGTCTGTCTACATCTAACTTCTCATATCCCGCCAATGGCGGGATTGGGTGTTGTTGTTCTTGTTGTTGTTTCTATGATGTATTAAACGTTAATGTACTACATATTTGGTCTGTGTGCATGTAAGAAGGCATGAGAAACAATTCTCTCAACTAAATAAAACTCTTCCTTATCCTTTGATTTCTTTTCCCATTATTTACTTCACAACCCAACCTGTTACGTTTGTGTTCACATTTCTAATATCTTATTGTGGTTACAAACAGGTAACATACAGAGCCAATGTGTGTTTAGTGGGGTCAACTACAGAACCCAAAACTCTTAGTGTAAATGAAAAGGTGAAAATCATACCGGGTACCATTGCTCTGTTTTAACTTGATTTTAAAGTACGGTACTTGAAGCATTTATCATTGTTGGTGTCGGTCAGGGAATGATTAGTTAAAAATTTAGGATATTATGTTTTATAGGTTTCCAATTACTCCTATTCAATGTGTAACATCATATGATTAAACGATTATCATGGTTAATCATTCTGTAATCATACGTTCAAAATAAACTTTTTTGTATACAATATTATTTAAAATTATGAAATAGAATCAATAATTCAACTTAATGAGAAATTAGAGTCATCTCAACATTCTTTTACCAGAAAATAGGCTTTGACATTAGATAAGATTATCTAGAAAATTTCTTCTTGAAGGATGATTGTAGACAGAACAAAGGACATGTAATCTTGTTAATTAATACCGTAAATTTTCAGATATTTCCATACAGGCGTTTGCATAGGGTCAAGCTTTAGATTACTTATATGCTTAATATGCTTTATCCGGTGAGAGAACAATACCATTCAAGCCATCTTTCTCTGCTTCTAAATGAGGCTTGCTGTGTAAATTCGCGACAAATAATTGGTTAGCATCTGCAGCAGACAATTGATGATTTGTCTCCAAAGAAGCGTAAGGGTCAGATTCATCTGACAGTGATTCACTTTGAGCTGGAGCCCTGAAACAAAAGATAAGGACAATATCTTGCATGAGAAAGACTATTTTTGCTTAAATTAAACATATTGACCCATTTGATGTCTCGATGGTTGCATAGAACACACTAAACTGAACTCTGATAACTGGACAAAGATTAAAACATAAACATACTTTTGACGATATTAACTGTATTTTTATAGACATAATAACTGAGTATGCATTTATCCAAATACATATATGCAAACATATGATATGTTCTTCGATCCTCTAACATTTGAAATCAAACGCACAAATAACATAAATGTAAATAACACCTCGTTCTCCTTATTACCTTAAACATGAAGTATTACATGTACATGTTAAACAACTCTTCATACCAAAAATGCAAAATGACATTAAAACCTCCAAAGCCTTGAGTATAATCAAGTTTATAGCGGCGTACGTCAAATTCTTCGTCATCCGCCAGCGAGGGAAGATCTAGAACCAGAATTGATGAGCCTGGGGAAGCGTCGTAGCTCCGAACTTCGGCAGACCGCCAAATACGTCGTCGTACGCCATCGTATTCCGCGCTCCGCCACTGCCATTGTCTCTGTAACTCTTCACTTTATCTTAAAATTGATGTCTACAGTGCACCTAGGGTTTCAGTTTTTCAAGTTTTACAGTTTTTTTTGTTTTCTCTCTCATGTAGAAACACACACCGGTAGCTGCGGCTTCACCGTTTTTGCTTTCACTCTGTAATTTCAATCTAGGGGAGTAGATGTTAAGAGAACTGTAAATTTGGAAATATAAAGTTGGGAGATATGATCCATATTTTGCAAATTACCTGAGACCCATTTTAATACAAGGTTTATTTTTCACACATTCGGTGCAAAAAAAGTTTTAGAAATACCATTTTTTTTTATAAAGAGTCGGTTAAAATTATGATTTTGAAACTCGAATTGACTTAATTGGTTGGATCGGGATCTGGACCTAAGGTAGGGCCGGCCCTTGCCGGGTTAACAGGGTTTTCGGCTCGGATTGAACCGACCGGTTTGACCCGTCTTTTTTCTTTTTCTTCCGATCGAAACTACGTAAGTCAACGTTCCAAATTAGTAGGTCAACCATGGTTAGATTGTAATTACTTGTGTGCTTGACTTGTAATATATAGGATGTCATAGTATGTTGTGGTTTGTGTTACCACCGATGTAGCACAACTTCAACATTAAAGGAAAATAAAACATAATAAAAATGTATAACACATATATCATATTTTATATTGTAGTTTAAAAAGTTTCAGCGTATAAGTTCAAGTCAAAAAAGTCAAAAAAGGTTAAAAACTTGTCTGACAGGAATCAAAAGATTGTCCGGGTCAATGGTTGACCCGAATTTCAAAACATTAGTTAGAATGAAAAACATAAAAATAACAAGCCTCAAACAGAATTATTATATTTATCTTGATAATAAAAATTAGGGTTTATTGACTTGATGCGTTTAACTTTCACATTTTTATATTGTATGCGGTAAACTTTAAAATTTTCTATTGTATGAGGTAACTTTCAAAAGCTCTCTATTGTATGTTGACTTGTCTTTTTGGCCTACACAAAAAAGAAAACTTTCCTTATTTGGAATGGCCAAAAAAGGAAATATTACGTACGATAGAGAAGTTTAGAAGGTTTACCTCATACAATAGAAAATTTCAAAGTTAACTTCATACAATACAAAAACGTAAAAGTTAACCATATCACGAATCAATAAATTAACCTTAAAAATTAATACAATTATTGTAACTATTCAGATATACATATTGTGTGATGAATTAGTTATTCATTATTAAAAATTGTATATAATTTATAGTAATTTAATTGGTGTATCATTTATATAATATACCACGTTACATCTTTTCAAGTTAGTCACATCATCAAAATACATACAATAAAAAAAATGTCGGACCTTAATTTGATATATTTCCAAACACTTTTAAGCCTTTAACATAATATATGCCGTTTCTTGTTAAGTACATTTTCAATCCTTGATATAATAGTGATTGACTTTCACTAAAACGTTGTGGTATAGAGGAACCTTACAGTTACAATTAGATTGTGAGTTCAAATTTCGAGGTAGAGACAAACGTAAATATTTGTGAAAAAATTAGATAGAGTATGGTTGTTGTATTTAGGTACTTGCTTTGCAAAAATATAGTGATCGACGTACCTTATGTTTTGCATATATGATGTTTTTGGATTGATCAAGTAGCTACTGATTACTGTTGTAATTTCAAATCATGTCTTAGTAAGCGAGTCGATTTGACTTTTAAGTGATTAAGCTTTAATCGGTGCCGGGTTCAAACTAATAGCGTACGCTAGTCATACAAAATGTATTTAAATACAAAAAAAAAAGGAGAATAATAAAAAAGATAACTATATAGTAGAAAACCAATAACTAGATTGTGGCTTTATGGGATGATTAAAATATCAAAATATTGTACTTGAATTCTTCTATAAAATGGAGCGAAATGCATGGGGAAATTGCTATGTTCAATGCAGAGGATATAAGCTTAACGGGAAATTTTAACAGGGTAATACTATGTAAGTTTACTTAAACATGAATTAAATCTGATTTTTTTATTAATTAAATTTTCTCTCTCTTCATATCATCCAATCAATGTTTCATATCATTTTTTATTAATCTATTACAATTTTAGATTTAGATTTAAGCCTACAAATTTTAAACTCACATATCATTTTTGTTTTTAATAACCTCTAATTAGAGCTTCTTTTCTTTAAGGGGAATTTTTTTAAAAGTTGTATCTTCTTTTTTAAAGAGTCAAATATCAAAATTAATCCTAATTATATTTTCTTTGTATTATATAAATTATGGAGAAGGGACAGCCGGACAACCGCCTACACTTCCCCACCCTAACTCCACCCATGATAATCTTCTATATCCATCCTTTCCAAATCTTTCGTCATGCGAATAGTCTCAACACTGCCATGCAAATTTAAGGTAGACCCTTTCTCTTTATTTCTAATTTTCTGAATTTATTGACTTAATAAAGTCAAACTGCAGATATGCACATATCTTCCAAATGCCAGACTATGCTTACTCTGAGTACAAAATTCCATTGATGCTTTCAGTATTCTCAGTCATCCAATTATAAAGCCAACTTGATAATTTGTCATGGCCACTTTGATTAAAATGATTCAATATGCACCAGTTTAGCCACCATCTAATTACCATAGTTTACAAAATCAGAATACAATTTTTTTTTTTTCATTTCTGACCTTCAAAACTTCATATAAAGATCCAATATCAAACTCTAAACACACCAATTTAACTATTACAATTTTGACTTTAATGTACTAGTAAGTAGGATTGATATCTTGTAAGGACCTTTGTCTGTTCAAACTCAAATTTCACGTTAGACCTCCCTTTCAATGATGTACGAACCCCCTAAGATCAAGCCTTATAGAATCTGAACCAAGACCAGACGATCTACCAAGATCATTCACTGGAGTTCAAAGTTACCAAGGATTCCGTCCACATCAACACCAGGCTACAAATGAAGCTTCTATACCACTTGTCAGGAAAATTCAGTATATAAGTCCAAATGAGGTTCTACTATAAAACTAATTGGTGATAGAGAGAGTATCCTATAAGCTTATATACAATTTCTAATTTTCCTATTTTTTCAATGTGGAATATGAGTTTCTACTGACAGATCTTTTCCATTGATATTTAAATATACGTGAATTATTGCTAGTCACTTATAATTTATAATGTTTTCCTCTCTCACAAAACTGCATAGTATGACTTGAAACTATTTTATTTTGGTACAAATAGTCAAATAGGTATATATATTATTGATAATAATATTGTATTTAACCTTTTCAGCATTTATGCGAACACGTAAGAAAGTCTACACTTACAAATGTACTGTAACTTTTTAATTACAAGTATTAGTGCATATAGATGTAAAATAAATTCTTATCTTGGTGTTTTCTTCTAGCCTTAAAATTACCAGTCTTGACATCATCTTACGTTTAAGAATCTTTTGTCACAATCTTTTAACTTTTTAATTTTCATTTTTTTAACGACAAACATACAACACTTATCACATATTATGTATCCACACATTATATATACACAAGATTTAAACGCACAATCTACTACTTAATAGAGTACTATAAAATCTCTAAGCCAAATGCCTTTGGTGATGACTCCCTTATAAGCTAGTTAATTATAACTAACTCAAATCCCGCGCTATGCAATCCTATTGGTTCTTTCAATTCTCTACTTATTTATTAGTCTTATTTGAACTTTTCTCTTATAATATAAATATAACAAAATCTTCTAAGTTGACTTTAATTTAAAGGGTATATTGGGATTTTTTACATTTTCTTTTTGCTAAGTTTTAAGGTAAAAAGTAAAAATACTTTATAAGTATTTTAAATTAAGGTTATATATATTGATTAGTCACTCCGGAGTAGGTGGTTTCCTGAGTGAAAATGACCATTAGTTATAGACTATTAAACTTCTATTTGTTCCATTAGCATTATTCTGAAATCTAAAATATTAAATGGAGATTTTTCCATGCAAGGCGATTCTTAAAAAGTAGAGTTTACGAATAATTAAAATCATATAAATGCTCCTTAATAAACTTTATCTATATTTTAATAAATTTACATTTTAAATTTCAACTATTTTACTAAACACTTCTACAAGAAATTATAAGCTCATGCTACTGTCTAATTTTCACAATCACAACACACTCCGTAAAATACGCCAACCAAAAATTCATAAATGGTAATAGTAGGCAGCAGATCCCCTCATATTTTGGAAAGCCGGTGGCCGCGTGTAAATTCTTTCAAGGCAAGGGTGGTCGGAGCTTCGAATGCCTAAAAGGCTAAAATTGAGTCCTCCCTTTCTATTCATCGGTAAGCGGACCCCTTAATAAATACTAGTCCATACGCTTTTTCTGTTTTATTATAATTATTCAGAAATTACACACATAGACATTCATGTTTACTAGTATTATACTTTGAGACAAAATAACTTAAAAAAAATATAAAAACGGAACTATTTCACAAATTAAACTAGTGCAATTATACACATCCATTAACTATACATCTATATTAACGTCAACATATAAGATAAATAAAACGTTATTTGTTTCATTAGTAAGTCAAGTTGGACAAACAATTGATGTGTAGTTAACTAATACGATATTTTATAGATTAAACAATGACTTTCGTATGCATTGACTCCTCAGAGAAATAGTCCCCACCAAAGTTGGCACTTGAAAAGGAAAGGAAAAGTTTAAATGTGGATCACTCCTTCCTGGAAATTGCAAGCAGTAATTATTTACTTTTTCTAATTCTTAGATTTCTGTATATATTATATACATATATACAACTATCAAACATCAACTTACTGTGTTCTAAACTAAGTTACATTTTCATATACATTACTTCCTTCTTTAGAATGAAGCAACTGAAGTCTCCAGAGGATGTCATGCCATGGGTGGGATTGTATGTTGCTGTTGCATCTATAATATGCATTCTTGCAATGGCAGCAGATGCCCTCCATGGTTTTCGGGGATGGAAACTTTGGTTTCCAAACAAATATTTCACTCTTAACGCTGCTTCCCTCACGTTTAATAACAATAGCAATGAAACTCCCGGTTGATCTAGGTCCCGACGATTCCAATGGTTCTAATAGTCTTGAAAATGCTAAAGTTGTCAGCCTTCTTTTCTTGTTCGCCATGTTAGCCAACTTACTCCCTTCTTTAGGACAAATGAATGAGAAAGAACTTCTAGTCAACATGGTAGCCTTGGGTATCCTCATAATCACTATTAATGTAAATCTATTGATCCAAACTCTTACAAATGCGGTTACAGCTAACCCAGGAATATTTTTCATGTTGATATTTCCAACTATATGGGTGTTTTCAGTAGCTTTAATAGTTCCAGCAACTAGAGAAAATTTAAAACGCCAATACAAGAAGCTGGAGATATCGGCTTCAAATGATAAGATAGATTTCTCTTATGAGAAATATGTGCATAATGTTAAAAAGTATTGGATGATGGCAGAAACCGGTAACCCTCAATTTGCTCTTACTTGTTCACAGGTTTCTTCTGCTTTTGGGGTTGTATGCTTAATACTTTTTGTGTATTCAATACTTATGTTGACAGCTAAGATTTTTATTGGTGATCTCTGTTAATCTTGTTTTCGTTTTGTTGGTATATCTTCAACTCATTGTTGAAAAGGTTTAGATTCGAACCAAGTGTCTCTTAAATCAATAAGAGAGCAGAGATGGGAAATTTAAGAGATATGTTTTACTAGTTGAAGATGATGAAAAGCTTTCAAAGACAATATTAAGGAACACACTCAACTCTATAACTCGACTTCTTGAAGTGTATAAAATAAAAGCCCAAGAAATCTGATCAAACTTCTACAAAACTCTACAGGATTCAATGGGGTAGTAGAGTTTGACAATGAACGAGTCCCTCCATTGCTTTAAGAAGAAACCCTAAATTTTTGGAGCTTAGTAGTAGTGACATCAACGGCCATTGCTATTGGACTTCCTAACATATCAAATGACCGTGTCAAGTGGTTACTTCATAGCATTTCTGAAGCCCTCTATTGTCTTTGGAAAGTGATTTGATTCCCTAATCTTTGAATATTCTTTTGAATTATCGCAAGAAGAATTTCGTGAACCCAGGTAATTCTTGGGTTGGAATATTGTCTTTGGAAAGTGATTTCCAAACACGATATACATAGAAATATCCGGGTACTGAATCATATACCCTGTTCATAATTTACAACACCTTTTACTTGAATAAATAAAGATGAAAAATTCAGGCGAAACAGGACGTGGAAAACCCGTGTGATCAACATTTATGTTACTGCCTAAACTCACAAAATAAAATTACTAAAATCATACGCTTGCTCTGTTTCAACTTATGATATTATTGTGATACTTCAAACATATATTGCTATGTTTCACGGTCTGATTAACCAAAATATCTTTCAATATGAAGTTTAACACTACATACTGCACATTTGATTAGGTGCATTTTATTGTTTTTTGACACACATTTGAGCGGACTTGATACAAATAAAAAATTATACATTCTTGGATGATGATGAAAGACTGCGGAAGTTAATTTTGATAATTATTTGCTTACAAATTCCTGGAAGGAGTAATCAGTTTTTTTGCCTAGCTTCCTTCTTATGGCCCAGTACTCTTAGTGGACAATAATTGGTGTGTAGTGACTAAAGTTAAAGTATATTGTCGACTGTTTAAGGGTAAATGCATGTATTGTCTCCATGAAACTGTCCCAACGGTGACGTCCTCCATGCGTCCTCCAGCAGTTTTTCCGTCTTACCGTTGGCATGGCCCATTTTTGTTTTGCGTCTTTCATTTTGCATCGTACTGCCGACGGTCCAAGATGGAAATGGTGTGGGCAAACCTATTTACTTTTTTTCTTGTGTTTTGGGTATATAGTAAATGTATTATTGGTAAATGTGATACTTAAAAGTTTAGTTCTTCAGTCTACCATCGGCAGTGTTCAGTCTTCCTGAGGAACTGTTGATGTGGCGCTGAGCTATCAGTTCAGTTATTCATCTTCATCTGTTGGGAGTGGTCTTAGAGAATTATTCCGCCTATAAAAAGTTCCTTTTACTTTAGTATATGATTGAAGTATTCACACTAATAACATGTCCTAGTTTCATACAATTAAACAAACAGTATATATGCTTAGTAAAACCAACCAGAAACTAGAGTCTGAAATGTGTAACTATAAGGAAGTAACTGCAGCTAGAGCTGTTGTTGAAAATAAAACATCTCATAAATCAACACACCAATAAAACTCGAATCAAGAAAAACAATGTACAGTAGTAAACATCAAGTACTTTTGTAACACTGATGTTGTTATATTGTAGGACATCTTTCAACTATTTGGTTGTCAGCATTATATGAATCAAAAGTAAATTAACCTTTAATAATTCATGTTTTTGTTCAGTTTATATCAATCAAAAGTAAATTGACCAAAGTTGGCCCTTGAAAAGGAAAGGAGAAGTTTAAATGTTGATCACTCATTCCTGGAATTTGCAAGCAATTATAATTTAGTTTTTTTAATTCTTAGATTTCTGTATATATTATATACATATATACAACTATCAAGCATCAACTTACTCTGTTCTAAACTAAGTTAAATTTTCATAGACATTACTTCTTTTTCTAGAATGAAGCATTTGGAGTCTCCAGAGGATGTAATGCCATGGGTGGGATTGTATGTTGCTGTTGCATCTCTATTATGCATTCTTGCAATGGCAGCAGATGCCCTCCGTGGTTTTTGGCGATGGAAACTTTGGTTTCCAAACAAATATTTCACTCTTAACGCTGCTTCCCTCACCTTAATCGCAATAGCAATGAAACTACCCGTTCATCTAAATTCCGACAAGTCCGAAGGTTATGATAATCTTCACAATGCAAAAGTTGTTAGCCTTTTTTTCTTGATCGCCATGTTAGCCAACTTTCTCCCTTCTATAGGACTAATGAATGAGAAAGAACTTCTAGTCAACATGCTAGCCTTGGGAATCCTAATAATCACTATCAATGTAAACCTATTAATCCAAACTGTTACTCATGTGGTTACAGCTAACCCAGGAATGTTATTTTTCATGTTGATATTTCCTCCTTTATGGGTGTTTTCAGTAGCTTTAATAGTTCCAGCATCTAGAAGAAATTTAAAACACCAATACAAGGAGTTGCACATATCGGCTTCAAATGATAAAGATATACATTTCTCTTATAAGGAATTTGTGCATAATGTTAAAAAGTATTGGATGATGGCAGAAACCGGTAACCCTCAATTTGCTCTTACTTGTTCACAGGTTTCTTCTGCTTTTGGGGTTGTATGCTTAATACTTTTTGTGTATTCAATACTTATGTTGACAGCTAAGATTTTTATTGGTGATCTATCATACTTTGGATATCACCAATCAAATTATAAGTGGTCAGTAAAATTAATTCTGATTGTGCAGTTAGTTGGAATTGTAGAAGGTAGTATAGCCATAATTTTAAGATGTGTCACAAGCATAATTTACTTTTACATCTCAAAGAAAGCGAGCAAGAATCGTCTAAATGTCTTCAGAGTAGAGAAACATTGGATCCAAATGCTTCGGCTGTGGAAACGCAGCCATGTTAGTTCACATATCCCAGGCCGTCTCTGCAAAAAATTTATATGCTTTTTCCGAAACATTATTTTTGATATTTGTATAGCACTTCAAGTATCAGTTGTTGTTACGTGTAAAATTATATGTCTCCCTCAAAATCTTTTGTTGCTTATCATGTTTTCTTGTTTTCGGTATATCGGCAAGTCATTGTTGAAAAGATTTGGATCCAAACCAAGTGACTCCAAAATGAATATGAAAGCAGAGATGGAGAAATATAAGACATATGTTTTACAAGTCGAAGATGGTGCAAATCTTTCAGAGAGAATGTTAGGGAATACGTTCAACTCTATAACTCGACTTCTTCAAGAGTATGAAAAGAAAAGCTCAAAAAATCTGATTAACCTTCAAAATAACTCTAAAGGATTCATTGACGTAGTAGAGATTAACGATGAACGAGTTGATCCTATGATTCCAGATGAATTCCAAAATTCTTGGAGCCTAGTTGCAGTGACATTAACAGCCATTGCTATTGCACTTCCCACCATAGAAAAAGACCATGTCGAGGGGTTACTTTCTAGCATTTCTGGAAGGCATCTATTTTGTAAGACATGTTGAAGTAAATCTCAATGCCGGTGAAGTATTGGTGAATTCAAGAAAAGCATCTCGACGTGTAGGCTCAGAAGTTGAAGTATACCGAAGGTGGCTTGGAATTGATCTTCAGAAGAAGGCTCGTGAAGGAAAAATATCAAGATTCTTCAATGGTTAAGTAATGAAGCGAATGAAATTGTAAAACAGTTCAAAGATGACAAAAATGCAGGTGTAGATTACTCATTCACTAAGTTCTTTACTGCGAATTCCATGTACAGAATCAGCCAAACCTTACTACTTCACTATGACGCGCAACACAATTGGCCAACCGCTACGGAAGTCTTTGAGCGAGTAAGATCGCTAATCGCAGATATATTACTCTCTTGCTTAACCAATTTACCACGAGTTATAACAAAGAAGTGCCATCACAACGCAATAGAGAAGAGGCAAGACAGCATTTGGACTGCAGCTCAGATTCTTGGTAAATCCAAAATGATCCTGAATATCCTTCAAGTAAGAAAGCTTCCGAACATAGATATGGATTCTATGGCCTACATAGACAAGTGGCGTGCACTATCCAAAAATCAAATACCCAGCGATAGTGATGCTGCAAATTCTGAAGAATCGCTCACAGTAACTATCAGGTAAACAGATTTGATCGAATTTTACTATCAACAGGGCCTCACATTTGTTTTGAATTATGGCTCATATGTCTATCTTGCATTAAACCTTAATGTACTATATATTTGGCTTTTGTGCATGTATGAAGGCATGAGAAGCAATTCTCTCAACTAAATAAAACTCTTTCTTATCCTTTGATTTCGTTTCCGATTATTTACTTCATAACCCAACCTGTTACCTTGTATTCCACATATCTAATATCTTAGTTGTGGTTATATACAGGTAACGGACAGAGCCAATGTGTGTGTAGTGGGGTCAACTACAGAACCCAAAACTCTTCGTGTAAATGTAATGAAAAATTAGTATAAGTTTAGTTTTGATCAGTAAAAAGTTGTTTTTAAATACTGTAATTACTTCCTCTTTAGCAATTTATTGAAATTCAAGCGCAACATTTTTTTACTTCTTCAAACATATAACATTCTATCTAATTTAATTTGTATAAACAAGAAAGATCAAAATTCAGTATAAACAGGTTGTTTAAACCCGGTCTGACCAACACTTTACTCCCTATACTCGAAAATTAAACAGTGAAAATCATACTGGGTATCATTGCTCTGTTTTAACTTGATTTTAAATCGTGGTACTTGAAGCATTTATCGTTGTTGGTGTCGGTCAAGGAATGATTAGTTAAACCTTTAGGATATTATGTTTTATAGGTTTCCAAATACTCCTGTTCAACGTGTAACATCAAATGATTAAACGATTATGCATCCAGCCTTCTAAGTTGTTTCTATAGGTTATTTATTATTTATCTAGAATATAAATGTAACCCTTTTTTTTTATTTTTAGTTGTAACTAAAACATCTGACTTATTTTTTCTTCTTTTCCTCTCAGTATACTGCTATGTACTTCAAAGTTTTATCTCATTCTGAGTCATTTTGTGATCGGTTGACACGATAAGTCGGTTAACATGAACGTTGACTATTATGATTACGTGTCATTATTTGTATTCTATCTGATTGGGATAAATATAAAAGAACAATCACTAATATGAAAAAAAATAATAAGAAGAAACAAAATTGACATTGATAACCCTATGGCAATAACGAAAAGTATATTGATTATTATGAGATAACTTTTAATGTTTCACGCAGTGAAACTTGATTTGTTCGTTCCGTTAACCGATCACATAATTTGTTTGTTCAAACATTAGCAAGGAGATTAATGATTACCAAGAACATGTATTGATAATACCTTAAATGTATATAAAAAGGTATTAAGATAATGTATGGTATGATTTAGAGCATCTATAATGTTAAGGAGTTTATCAAGCCATAGTAATGCCACATCATGCCTCATCATTTTCTATAAACTCTTATATTCAACTTATATCACTGTTAAAGTTTATATGCATGTCATACTCAATATTTTAATGAGTAAAAAAGTGCTGAGTACATTTTCTTTAATTATAAAAGGGATTTTGATTGGTGATGGCCAACATATTTAGAGTATCTCCGTCAAAGGCTTTTTTTAAAGTTTTTTTATGTAAAAAAGCTTTTGGAAAGCTTTTTATCATTGGAGGAAAAGCTTGAGATTTCTCAAGCTTTTGGTGAAAGACCTTTTTGCTTAAGTATCTACATTTCAACCCTTATTTTAATACAAAAAAGTTTTTGGAAAGCTTTTTATCATTGGAGTAAAAGCTTTTTATAAAAGCTTTTTTAATAGAAGATGATGTGTAATACAAAAAAGCTTTTAAAAGCTTTTCTTCAATGTGGATGCTCTTAGAACAACTCCATCAAAGGTTTTTCTAAAGCTTTTTTATGCAAAAAAGCTTTTGGACAGCTTTTTATCAATGGAGGAAAAACTTTTTTTATCAAAAGCTTGAGATTTCTCAAGTTTTTAGTGAAAGAATTTTTTGCCTAAATATTTACATTTCAACCCTTATTTTAGTACAAAAAAACTTTTGAAAAGCTTTTTAACATTCGAGAAAAAACTTTTTCTAAAAGATTTTTTAATAGGAGATGATGTGGAAAGCAAAAGAGCTTTTAAAAGCTTTTCTTCAATGTAGATGCTCTCGGTGTAAATCTAATGTAAAATTAGTATTGACTTTAGTTTTGAACCCGTGTATATAGTTATGCTGTTTAATCAACAAATTGAAATTATAGTTATGCTGTTGGAGTACTAAACTATGATCGGCTTTCATATTAGCAAATAAACGAAATCCTCAGTTTAATCAACAAAAACAGTAAGAAATAATTAGCCCAAGGAACACTACAAGATGCAAGGTGTGAACTTTTCTTTAACACGTGTTCAGGAATATATAATCGTGGTACCTGGGACCGGGTTAACAAGTACGTAGTATACAACCAAATCATAACCTATACATACAACCTATACATATAACCCTTAAACTGCACTGGTATAAAATATTCACAGCCCCGTAAACCGAGTAGTCCTAGATAAGCACTTTGTTTTTCTCATTCTAAAACACGATGTATCCCTTAAATCACTAATATTAAGAAATTTAAAAAACAATACGTAATAGTCAGAAGAGAATAAACTAGAGATACAGATACATACATATTGATGATCATCAGCAACAGCAGTTGAAGGAAGCTGAGGTGTTAAAAATTGATGATTTTGATTCATGATGTGCTTCAATTAAACCCTAATTCAACTGATTTTGAGATGAAATTGAAGGACAATTGTGAATTTTGAGCCCTAGTATCTTTTTGGGGGAATTTTTGTGTCAAGTATATTTTTGGTTTTAGTCATGGCAGGTTTAGGTTGCTGGTTTTATTGTACTTAAAGTCGATTTTGTTACAATCCAAGTGTACTTTTGTCTGATAAGATAAAAGGTTAATTTAGCACATAAAGCGAAACTTAAATGCTTTATAAGACAAAAGAAATACTTGAATGATTAAATTCAACTTAGACAAAATATATTGGTTTTCTGACATTTACCTCATTTGTTATCTTATGAATTATTTATTTTATTTTATTTTAATTTGTCATGTCCCATTTTTTAATTCAAAAGTTACCTATTTTGCTTTTTTAGACAATTTCCCCTTATTTTTTCATGTTTAAGGCCTAGTTTTTGCTCTCATTTCTCATAATGATCCGTATTGAACGGTATCTGATAATGAAAGGTTTATTATAATTCTTAACGGTTATTTTCTACCGTTTTTATATTAACTCTTAATTAATTGACATCTAATGGAATTTTGGACATACTCTTTAGTCACTTAACCCTACCTTAATATCTTACAATTGTATGATATGCAGAGATGAGCGATCTCGATCGGGCAATTCCAGTCATGTAGAAATGAAATCGGTAAAAGAGTCGATCATAGCGGGTTTCTCGTTCTTACAAAAATAAATAAAGAAAAAAGAAAAAGGTCGATCATAACAACTTTGTTTGTGATGTAGTTTTTCAGTTTTGTTGAAGTCACAAACAAATTTTAATAACCCAACAAGACTAGCTTACATATCTTGGGCTTATTGATGTGAAACCGGCCCAAGGAAAAAGATGGTTTGGATAATCCAACAACTTTATGACTTCGAGGAACTATTCATGATGATCGAGTGGTAAAACATCCAGGAAACAAAAACTCCGTCCAAGGTGCTTCATCCAAGTACCCTCTAATGTTTTCATAAGTTATTTCAAGCTAGATTTTTAAAATAAGTCTATACCATAGAAGAGGATATCTAGTAGTAATTCATTTCAAATTACCTTTCTTAATTCTTAATGATTGAAATTAGCATGTGTTTACAGTTACAGCCCCTCAACTTCAACAAACATATATCGATGCTCCTAAACCATACCTTTTGTATGCATTGTAGCTTACTAGTCACTGGATCATGGGCATGGTGATTGCAATGGTACCATATGAAGGATTAGTAACTTTGGAATGCATGCAAAATGTAAAGAAACTAGTGGACCCAAAACTTGAAAACCAAAACCCCTCAAGCCTTTAATAAATACGAGATAATTAAAACAGTGATTTTATTTAGTAATGTGGACCTCTTCCGTCATAGTGATCATATAAGAATAATATCACCATCGTCCTCTCTTATTAGGACAATGACCCTACAATGCATTCATCTAATGTGGACCTATTAAGGTTAATCGTTCTGTGGTTATACTTTAAGACTAAAATTTGTGTACAACGTGATTAAAAGCAAAGAGATAGAATCAATAATCAAATTTAAATATTGGAAATTGGAGTCATGTTAATCAATGATATTATCCTGTCAAATTCCAGAAAAACTCTATGTCAACTTCCAGAAAATAGAATTTGAAACTCTCTTCTTGAAAGGACGCTTTTAGATTGAGCAAAGGACATGTAATCTTGTAACTAATACCGTAATTTTTCGGATAATTGGATGCAGGCGTTTACAGTAGGTCAAGTTTTAGATTAAGTATTTGATTCATATGGTTTTAGCCACCTAAAAAACCTTAATTGTTGGCCTACGGGATAAGCAAGTCTTTCAGCGAGTAACAACTTAGCTTGCGTTACCAATTAACAATGTGTCAAGCATGAAAGTGCCATCACAAAGCAATAGAGAAAAGGCAAGACAGCATTCAGACTGCAACTCAGATTCTTGGTAAATCCAAAAATATCCTGAGTATCCTTCCGGCACGCCAACTTCCTAACTTAGATATGGATTCTATAGCGTATGTTGACAAATGGCGTACAAGGATAGTGATTCTGCAAATTTTAATGACTCGCTCACAGTAATTAACTATCATGTAAAGAGAGTTCATCAATTTATTCTTAATACTTTAAGAAGTATATATCTAGATTAAGCCCACCTGTGTAATATACATTGATATTTAATATCATTGCCATGGGTACAGAGGAATATTATTATTTTTTCAACAATTTACTGCTTTGAATTCCGCGGACTTCAATATTTTTGTTCTTCATAGATGAAAGGTTCCTTTTGTTGTATATTTTAGTGCGTTGGCGGATTAGTGGAGACGGGTTAGATGATGCAAATTGTATACCCGGCTAAGTTACTACATTCCGGACTCAATCAAAATTGCAGAGGTCAAGGGGGCCAGTCCCCTTGTAGAGTCCTAGGGGCCACGCCCCTAGCGAGGTCCTCCACAATTAAGTTTTTGGACATTAGTGTCCTCCATTTCATTCAAACTAAAACACATACACAAACTCTCGGGTTCATAGATTTGATTGCCTAATCTTTGAATATTCTTTTGAATTATCCCGAGACGAATTTCATGAACACGGGCAATTCTAGGGTCGAAATATTATTTTTGGAAAGTGAATTATCCCAAGACGAAATTCATCAACCCGAGCAATTCTAGGTTATTCAATCATATAATGTGTTCATAATTTCAAAAAATCAAAGATAATATTTTCATTTATTCAATGGCAGAATCTGTGAAGGGCATGACTTCCAAGTTTGCAAAACTTGATAAGTTTGATGGGATTGATTTTAGGCGATGACTGAAAAAGATGAAGTTTCTATTAACAACTTTGAAAGTTGTTTATCTTCTGTGTACGCCCTGTCCAGAGGCACGGGAATAGGAAACACCAGGGCATACCCATAAGCGATGCAAGTGGGAAATGATGATTTCATATGTCCTGGTCACATCTTAAATTACAAGATGGTAAATTCCAGGTCTGTTCTTAAAAAAATACCATGAATGCCTTCAAATACTTGGACAGTTTGCACAACACGATTTGGAAATCGATGAATCAATCCAGGTTTCATGCATAATCGATAAATTAGTGCTTGGAAAGACTTCATGCATGAATTGAACCATAAGTAGGAAGAATTGACTCTGATTCAATTGGGTAATCATTTGCGCATAGAGGAAGCTCTAAGGGCGCATGATAATGACAAGGGAAAGGACAAGGAAATTGATGGTCTATCTAATTTCAACCTAGTGGAGGAACACAGGAACACAAAACAAAAAGGAAAAGCTAAGCAAAAGTATCATGACAACAACGATAATTCTAATAAGAAGTCCAAAAAGACTTGTTGGAAGTATGGTATGACTAGACACTTCAAGAAGAATTGTCAGGTTAAAAAAGTTGGTAATAAAAATAGCAATGGGATCTAAGAACCATAACCTGAAGCAAGGTTAGAATTTTAACAAGGACTTTAATCTGGTGAAAAGTTATATGTCATTTATTTATGTATCTTTTTACGTGGAGGATGCTTACTACCTATGTATGTAAGCATAGACATTGGTTCATGACATATGAGGTATGTGATGTTATATTGCACATGGGGAATGAATCAACAAATGCTTTTTATGGTCGTGGAGATGTTTTAGAATTTAGTTTTGGAAAGACAATCACTTTGTTTGATGTAATTCATGCTCCTACAATTTGAAAGAATCTTATATCTAGTGCTTTGTTGAATAATTGTGGTTATAAGTAGGTTATCAAGTCGGATAAGTTCATCCCACAACAATTCACGTGACGAAAGCAAGACACGTGCTCCCACGTTCAAGAAAAAAAAAAAACTAAACTTAGCTAAATTAAAAATAAACTTCCCTTAAATAGAGAAACCACTAGATGTTAATTTTCTTTGAGAGGTTTATTTAATATAAAAATAGAGCATGATACTAACACTGCACTCAACCCACTATTAATTTGGCCAAATTAATTAATTACGAGTAAGTTAATTAATTACGAGTAAGTTTTTAATAAAGTAATCTAGTTTTTTTGTCAACCCACTATCACATGCTTAGGTGACGCTCCCTTCAATTCACCTTCTAGTTTTCATTCTCCACTTGGTCATTTTTATTTGTTCAAAATATTATCTGCATACAAAAAAAACTAATAAAATCATTAAATTATTCATTTTATCATCATTTATTATTTATATTCATTTTTTAAAAAAAAATCTTAATCAAATATATGAAGACAAAACTGATAATGTTATTATATTATAGGGCATCTTTCAGCTGTTTGGTTGTCAGCATTATATGAATCAAAAGTAAATTAACCTTTGATAAGTAAACTATTTGAAAGAATTGGAGCTGAGACTTATGGAGGATCCTGTTCACATCAAGACCAGGCCACTATACAATTGTAACTCTCATATCATTTGTTGAGATCTTTTTAAGTCCAACTCGTTCAAAGCACAGTGTATAAGCCACGATGAAATTTTACTATAAAATTTACTGGTGATAAAAAGGAGTAGTACCTAAACATATATGCATGCTTTTGTTTTTTTTATGTCTGATGTGAGATATGAGATTGTACATAGCAATAATTTAAAGATAGAAAACCAGATAATATTGTTTTAATAAAAAATTCAGAAGTGAAATAATCCATAAAAAGCTCGTAGTTGTGTTGTAGTGTATGATTGACCGTAGACATCGCTGATCCATAAGCTGGCAAATATTAATCAATTTTATTTAATTACTATAAAAAGTACGAATATTGCAAAAAATATGTATATATAAATTGTACGTCAATGTAAAAATATAAATTAATAAGTACTGATGGGTGTAAGTCAATGAAAAATATTTGTTTACAATTTCCTATCTTTCTTTCTTCTTATGACCTTGTAAGTTTTGTTAGACAAACAATTGATATTAGTTAACTAAAACGATATTTTATAGTTTAAATAATGACTTTCTCAAAGTAAACGGATGCATTAACTCCTTAGAGTAGTATTCCCTCCAAAGTTGGCACTCAAAAAGGAAAGGAGAAGTTATAAACATATATATATATATATATATATATATACAACTATCAAGCGTCAACTTACCTTGTTCTAAACTAAGTTAAATTTTCATATACATTACTTCCTTTTTTAGAATGAAGCATTTGGAGTCTCCAGAGGATGTCATGCCATGGGTGGGATTGTATGTTGTTGTTGCATCTCTAATATGCATTCTTGCAATGGCAGCAGATGCCATCCATGGTTTTCGGCGATGGAAACTTTGGTTTCCAAACAAATATTTCACTCTTAACGCTGCTTCCCTCACGTTAATTGCAATAGCAATGAAACTACCAGTTGATCTAGGTCCCGACAACTCCAGAGGTTCTTTTAGTCTTGAAAAGGCGAAAGTTATCAGCCTTTTTTTCTTGTTCACCATGTTAGCCAACTTTCTCCCTTCTTTAGGACTAATGAATGAGAAAGAACTTCTAGTCAATATGGTAGCCTTGGGTATCCTCATAATCACTATTAATGTAAACCTATTAATCCAAACTGTTACTAATGTGGTTGAAGCTAACCCGGGAATATTTTTCATGTTGATATTTCCTCCTTTATGGGTGTTTTCAGTAGCTTTAATAGTTCCAGCATCTAGAAGACATTTAAAACACCAATACAAGAAGTTGCACATATCGGCTTCAAATGATAAGATAGATTTCTCTTATAAGGAATCAGTGGATAAAGTTAAAAAGTATTGGATGATGGCAGAAACCGGTAACCCTCAATTTGCTCTTGCTTGTTCGCAGGTTTCTTCGGCTTTTGGGGTTGTATGCTTAATCCTTTTTCTGTTTGCAATACTTTTGTTGATATATATGATTTCTGCTAGAGATCTAACATACTTTGGGCGTCACCAATCAGATTATAAGTGGTCAGCAAAACTCATTCTTATCGCGCAGTCTGGGGGAATTGTCGTAGGTAGTATAGCCCCAATTTTAAGATGTTGCACAAGCATCACTTATTTTTACATCTCAAAGAAATCGAGCAAGAGTCGTCTAAATGTCTTCAGAGTAGAGAAACATTGGATCCAAATGCTTCAGCTGTGGAAACGCAGCCATGTTAGTTCACATATCCCAGGCCGTTTTTGCATAATAGTTTTCCGCTTTTTCCGAAACATTATTTTAAATTTTTGTATAGCACTTCAAGTAACAGTTGTTGTTACGTGTAAAATTATATGTCTCCTTCAAAAAGTTTTGTTGATTATTATGTTTTCCTGTTGTTGCTTTATCGGCAAGTCATTGTTGAAAAGGCTTAGATTCGAACCAAGCGTCTCCGAAATGAATGTGAGAGCAGAGCTGGAGAAATATAAGATATATGTTTTACAAGTTGAATATGGTGCAAATCTTTCGAAGAGGATGTTAAGGAACACGCTCAACTCTATTACTCGACTTATTCAAGGGTATGAAAAGAAAAGCCCAAGAAATCTGATTAAACTTCTACATAACTCTAAAGGATTCATTGGGGTAGTAGAGTTTGACGACAAAGGAGTCCCACCTTTGATTCCCGATGAATTTCAAAATTCTTGGAGCCTAGTTGCAGTGACATTAACAGCCATTGCAATTGCACTTCCCAGCATAGCATATGACCGTGTCAAGGGGTTACTTCTTAGCATGTCTGAAGGCATCTATTTTGTAAGACATGTCGAAGAAAATCTCAATGTAGGTGAAGAATTGGTGAATTCAAGAAAAGCATCTCAACGTGCAGGCCCCGAAGTTGAAGTATACCGAACGTGGCTTGAAATTGATCTTCAGAAGAAGGCTCGTAAAGGAAAAACATCAAAAGAGATTCTTCAATGGTTAAGTGACGAGGCGGAAAAAATTGTGAATCAGTTTAACGCTGACAAAACTGCAAATCTAGATCATTCCTTCACTAAGTTTGTTGCTGCGAATTCCATGTACAGAATCAGTCAAACCTTACTACTTCACTACAACGCGCAACAAAATTGGCCAACCGACGAGGAAGTCTTTGAGCGAGTAACATCACTAATCGGAGATGTATTACTCTCTTGCTTTACCAATTTACCACGTGTTATAACAATGAAGTGCCATCACGACGCAATAGAGAAAAGGCAAGAGAGCATTCGGACTGCAGCTGAGATTCTTGGTAAATCCAAAGAGATCCTAAGTATCCTTGAAGCGCGCCAACTTCCGAACATAGATATGGATTCTATGGCGTACATAGACAAGTGGCGTGCACTATCGAAAGATCAAATACCCAGTGATATTGATGTTGCAAATTCTAAAGAATCGCTCACAATAACTATCATGTAAACAGAGTTGATCGAATTTTACTATCAACGGGGCCTCACATTAGTTTTGTATTATGACCTATGTTTCTATCTTTTTAATTGTGGTTGTTGTTTTTGTTGTTTTTGTTGTTGATGTTGTGGTTTTTTTTGTCGTTTCTGTCTTGCATTAAACGTTAATGTACTATGTATTTGGTTTGTGTGCATGTATGAAGGCATGAGAAACAATTCTCTCAACTAAATAAAACTCTTCCTTATCCTTTGATTTCTTTTCCGATTATTTACTTCATAACCCAACCTGTCATCTTTGTATTCCACATTTCTAATATATCTTAGTTGTGGTTACAAGCAGATAACAGACAGACCCGATGTGTGTGTAGTGGGGTCAACTACAGAACCCAAAACTCTTAGTGTAAATGTAATGTAAAATTAGTATAAGTTTAGGTTTGATCAGTAAACAGTTTTTTAGAAACTGTAATTACTGTGTATTTAGCAATTTATTGAAATTGAATTTTCTACTTCTTTAAACATAAAACATTCTATTTAATTTAATTTGTCTAAACAAGAAAGATCAAAATTCAGTAGAAACAGTTTGTGTAAACCAGGTCTGACCCACATGATTTTAACTTAAGATTTTAAATGAAAAGGTGAAAATTATACTGGGTATCGTAAATCTGTAAATCATACTGGGTGGCGTTGATCTGTTTTGACTTGATTTTAAATTGTGGTACTTGAAGCATTCATCGTTGTTGGTGTCCGTCAAGGAATGATTAGTTAAACTTTTACCAGCACACGAGATTTAAGATAACTAATATAAAGATAAAACTGATGATGTTTATATTATAGGTAGAGGTATTCAAAATATACGTATCCAAATCTGGTACCCGAATATCTAAAATATCCAATTCAAAATTATCCTAAAATTGGATATTCGAATTTTCGAGTATCTGAGATGCGGGGATCCGAAGTTTTGTGTTTGGGAATTGAGTAGTGATTTTCAAAATTTTGAGTAATTCGGATGTCCGAATATCCGAAATATAAATTTTTAATATATTATTTTTAGATTTATACTACTTAATTTGTTAAATTTTAATAATATAACCTAAATCTTGTAATAATTTAGTTTATTACGTAAAAGATTTGTCAAATTACTTTTGTTTGTGTCTTTAAAGACCAAACTGTTGTATATTTAAAAAAAATGTTTTTAGTATATTTGATAAAAAAAAAAAGTTAAGATTTCTTTCATATACATATATTTTATACTTATAATATGTTAAGTTCATTATTTAAATGTTTATAAATATAAATATCGTTGACTTTAAAATACAAAAGAAAGAAAAATAGATATTTATCTTTTTATTAGGTTATTCGGATAGCCCGAGATTTATATTTTAAATTTCAGATATTTAAAAATGAATACCCCTAATTATAGGACATCTTTCAACTATTTTGTTGTCGGCATTAAATTAATAAAAAATAAATTAACCTTTAATAAGTAAACCATTTGAAAGGATCAAAGCTGAGAGTTATCAAGGATTCTATCCATATCAAGACCGGGCCACTACAAAATTGTAACTCTCATGTCACTTGTTGAGATGTTTTTTAGTGCAACTCATTCAAGGCTCAGTGTATAAGCCACAATGAAATTTTACTATAAAATTTGCTGGTGAGTAGGTCCATAAACTTACATACATACTTTATTTTTTTTATATGTTCGATATGAGATGTGAGATTGTACATAACAACAATTAAGACGTAGAAAACGAGAAAATAATTTTTTAATAAAAAAGTCAGAAGTGAAATAATCCATAAACAACTGAAGGTGCTGGTAGTTGTGTTGTTGTGTATGATTAACTGATGTAGACTAAAATTAAGATAACGCAAATCGAACCTGTTGATTCACACGAATACCAGGAACGATTCCTCCAACTATTGTTGATTCAAAAGAATGCCAATAATTAGGTAAAATTCGCCTCAAAAATGAGAGAAAAATGAAATTTCATTCAATCAAAAACTAACTGTTTGATAATGTTCATGAAACCCTAAAAAGGAACCAGAAATTCGAATGGGCCTAAACGGATAAACGGGCCGGACCCTAGCCCAAAAACAAAGTCCAAAAAAGTATGAAAAAAACATAAAAATGCCCATAAATCATAAAAGACAGCGAATTTGGGCCCGAAAGTTGGGCTAACCGCCTGTGGCTGTTAGTCACGACGTTGGGCTCGGCCCGGCCTTCGATTCGCCTGGTCATGGGCCTCAAACGGACACTCCTAGCCCAAGTTATGGCCTTTTTCGTGAGCCCCCTTTTGATACGCGATCTTGGGCCTCAAGAAACACAAGGGCCCGATCCTCCACACTTGGGCCCGCATCATTAACCCTAGACATCGCTTATCCATAGGTTGGCAAATATTAATTAATTTTATTTAATTAGTATGAAGAGTACGAATATTGCAAAAGAAAAATGTATATATAATTGCAAGTCAATGTAAAAATTTAAATTATTAAGTACTGATATGTGTAAGTCAATGAAAAATATTTGTTTACAAGTTCCTGTATTTCTTCCTTCTTATGGCCTAGTAAGTCCTGGACAAACAATAGATGTGTATTTAACTAAAACGATATTTTATAGTTTAAAGAATGATTTACTTATGGGAAAAATTTGTTGGTTTAGATAAGATGATAATTATGAATAATTTGGATAAGATTTTTGAATTGTGTACGGGTCACTGTCAAATCGTAGTATTTCGAATCATTATTGTCTCGAGTTACACAAAATTCACAATCGGATAAGACAAAGTCCACTCTCTAGATTTAGACAATAAAAGTTTAGAGCAAAACATAGAAGCGGTTTTTGTATTTGTTCATGTCATTATCTAAGACCAAATCATGTTCATATACTTATATATAAACAAAGTGACTATCAGTGAAAAGTCACAATCTTTCATGAATGGTTATATCATTTTGTGAATAGTCATAATACCTTTTCAAGTATATATTGACGTTTAGTGACAGTTATTTCTTAAACTGTCGCTAATAGCATCCTTTCAAGCGACATTTATTACCGTCACTAAAGCCAATAACCACATCTTTTAAACTCTATTCACAATCTTTGTCATTCATCAAACTTAAGATCAAGTTAGTTTATACAAGTGTGCAACCCGCACCTCCTAACTCGTATTATAACTTAACTTGAACTACCTTTGGTCTTCGTAAATCCCATTTTAGTGTAATCTTCGGTCTACCAAATAATCAAACCAAATCAAACTCATGCATAAATGAAAATGTCATGAAGATTGAATTTCACCTTAGTATATTACACATTCCAAATATTCGAGAATCGAGGTGTCCTAAGGATTGAACTCATCAACCCATTTGAATACCTAAAGATAATATACACACGAGTTTCTAAAACTTTCTATGTTTAATCTTGACGCTTTACAAACTATGCGTCCTAATACATTCAGAAGTATATACAAAGCCAAAGTCCAAGCTAATTGAAGCGGCAAACTTCATACTCATATAGGTAATTCCTTTATTCATGTACCTGCTTACATTTTTATCAAAGGAATTATTAAGAATTAAATTCATCCTAGCCAACTACAGGTCCGAACAAACTAATCTTTGTATGTTATGAAAATGTGTGTTCCAATCCAAACGTGTGAGCTTTCCTCATTAAATTCAGCCTCTAACGTTGTATTATAGGAGAATTGTGTGTCTCACAAATAAGGATTATACAGACTTTAATCACATCCCTATAATCGACTTGTGCACATAGAACATGGTAGTGTTGACTTTAAACATAAATTATCCTTATGTTTAGTACAAGGTCCTTCAACCACAATCCTTCTCTAAAACCAATAAGTTAAAATTTAGTAAATAATCATAATGCTATAGTTGAACACAGTGTAACTTTGTTTCTTTAATACCAAGATAAGTTACCCACCAAATGTGATAACCAATCACTCATCGGTGCTTAGTTTTCTTGATCGATTAATATATCATCCAACTTGCTTCAATGCTTTTTTTCAAAAGTTGAAGCAAACATGTTATATATGTTCAATCATAATACATGGTTTTCTTCAACTTGATTTACATGATAATAACAAATCATCCATATATAAATAAAGGGGATCATTTCAACTATTAATACATCGACCGGATATAGATTTGTAAGACCCATTAACCTAGAATCTTTTTCACAAAATGACTTGGCCGTCGAATTCTATTCCCATATGTAGAAATATGTTCGAAGCCATGCAAGAACGTAACAAGTTTCTAACTACTAGTTCTTGTTCTTGAACCATGGAACTTTTAGGATGTTCCATATACACTTCAAACTCAAACTCACAATTCATGAAGAAAAACAATCTTGATTCTTTAGATTCATCGCGAGTTACATTAACAGAAATCATATTTACCAAATTTCTAATGATTGACTATTAAATCATGTGAAACCAGAGGATACTTTGAAAACATTCTTTGCCAGTTTTATTGAACATAGCATAACAAGATATGTTCACACACATTTTTATTTTATAGCAAATAATCATCTACAGATACCATGGTTTTACTTATATTTAATTTATGATGCCCACGAATTTTACCCTGAATTACAATCGTAATTAAATGAAAATATAATAGTCAACTCTGGGTGCAATCCTAATAACCATGTTTCCTTCTAATTTGAAGGAAATAGATAAACCGCCAAAGATGAGTTTCCCACCAAACTTAGGACCATGACAAATTTATTTGTTTAATAATAACCAACACCATGAACAAACTTGCTTTTACCATCAATACAAGTTTTAGATCAATGGTAAACAATAAATCATTCGTACAAAATAGTAATAATTACCCATCGCATTCTCATCGCGTAAATACAAATTGATGAATTAAGTGCCATCGTCAAATAGTTTTTGCATAATATAATATCGGAGAATATATAATGATATAAACATCAAATAAGATTATTTATGATTTATTATTTATAATCATCATTATATTTTCAAAACGGGGGAATTTCATCTCAAACTCTCAAAGGACCACGTACTGCATATTGACTCATTTTTGCTTAAATTGAAACATATTGACCCATTTGCTGTCTCGATGGTTGCATAGAACACACTAAACAGAACTCTGATAACTGGACAAAGATTAACGAACGTGGTTGAAGAATTGGTTGAAGAATTGGTGAATTCAAGAAAAGCATCTCGACGTGTAGGCATAGAAGTTGAAGTATACTGAACGTGGTTTGAAATTGATCTTCAGAAGAAGGCTCATAAAGGAAAAAAATCAAAAGAGATTCTTCAATGGTTGGGTGATGAGCGATTAAAATTTTGAAACAGTTCAAGGACTACAAAAATGCAAGTCCAGATCACTCCTTCCACAAGTTCGTAGCAGCGAATTGCATGTTCAGAATCAGCCAAACCTTACTACTCGAGTACAATGCTCAACAAAAATCACTAATTGGAGATATATTATTCGCTTGCTTTACCAATTCACCACGTGTTATTGTTGGGATAAATGCTCACGGCTACGACAAATTAATAACACTACTCATGATGCACAAGTCTATAGGGTTGCGTGTGACCCTATAGGCTTGTTTATGTTAATAACACTACTTACATATAAATCAAATATGACTTTGATTTCTATAGTGATGCGGGCCCAAGTGTGGAGGATCGGGCCCTTGTGTTTCTTGAGGCCCAAGATCGTGTAACAAAAGGGGCTTCACGAAAAAGGCCGTAACTTGGGCTAGGAGTGTCCGTTTTAGGCCCATGACCAAGCGAATCGAAACTTGGGCTAAGCCCGTTTATCTTTCGGGCCCAAATTCACTTTGTTTTATGAGTTATGGGCTTGTTTATGTTTTTTTCCAATATTTATGGACTTTATTTTTGGGCTAGAGTCTGACCTGTTTATCTTTTTTGGCCCGTTCGAATTTCTGGTCCTTGTTTAGGGTTTGGAGAACATTGTTGGGCAACTAGTTTTTTGATTTAGTGAAATTTCAATTTTCTCTCAATTTGAGGTGAATTTTGCCATAATTTTTTATATTCTTTTGAATCAACGAATATTTGAAGAATTTTTCATGGTATTCATTTAAATCAACAAGTCCAATTTGTGTTATCTTGTTTTCAGACTACATCATATAGTCTCTTTAATTATATGACACCAAATCATTAGTGTGTGTGTTCTGTAATATTTTATTTTATTTGATTATAATTGTTTTAACAGATAAAATAAAAGACTTTTCACAAAAATAAATAATACTTGTAATGTTAATATACATTATTATTTATAAATCAACATAAAACAAATAAACACCCCATGTGTGCCACTTTTTCTCATTGGAAGAAAAGAGAAGTGACTTATAATGTGAAAAGTATTCCACTACTTCCCAATGTGTTATATGTGCAGATTTTCTTGACTTATATTTTTCACACATAAACTTAGAACAAGCTGTGTATTCAATACTTTTGTTGATAGCTAAGATTATTGTTGGTGATCTATCTTGCATTAAACGTTAATTTACTATATATTTGGTTTGTGTGCATGTATGAAGGCATGAGAAACAATTCTCTCAACTAAATTAAACTCTTCCTTATCCTTTGATTTCTTTTTCCATTATTTATTTCATAACCCAACCTGTTACCTTTGTATTCCACATTTCTAATATCTTAGTTGTGGTTACAAACAGGTAACAGACAGAGCCAATGTGTGTGTAAATGTGTAATGGTTCAACAACAGAACCCAAAACTCTTAGTGTAAATTTAATGTAAGATAGTATAAGCTTAGTTTTGATCAGTAAACTATAATTACTTCTTTCTAGCAATTTATTGAAATTCAAGCGCGACATTTTATTACTTCTTTAAAGATAAAACATTCTTTTTATTTTAATTTAATTTGTATAAACAAGAAAGATCAAAATTCAGTAGAAACAGGTTGTGTAAACCCGGTCTGAAGAAAGATCAAAATTCAGTAGAAACAGGTTGTGTAAACCCGGTCTGACCAACATTTTACTCCCTATACTCGAAAAATGAAAAGGTGAAAATCATACCGGGTATCATTGCTCTGTTTTCACTCGATTTTAAATTGTGGTACTTGAAGCATTTATCATTGTTGGTTTGGCACTTCCTTATTTTAGTTGTTCACCTTATTATTTCTGTTTTTTCAAAAAAATTATTTATTTACAAAAAATAACTGCAAAAAATTATTAAATTCTCGATTCCATCATTTATTACTTTAAATCTTTTAATCAAATTTACCTTAAATTTAAAAGTTAAACTGATGATGTTGTTATATTATAGGACACCTTTCAACTAATTGGTTTATGAATCCAAATTAAATTAATCTTTAATAAGTAAACTATTTGGAAGGACCGGAGCTCGAGAGTTACCAAGGATTTTGTCCACGTTAAGACCGATGGGTGTAAGTCCATGAAAAATTATAAACTAATAAATACTGATGGGTGTAAGTCGATGTAAATTTATAAATTAATAGGTACTGATGGGTGTAATTCAATGTAAAATTATAAATTAATAAGTACTGGTGGGTGTAAGTCAATGAAAAATAGTTGTTTACGTAGACAATAACTATCATGTAAACAGAGTTGAGCGGATTTTTCTATCAACTGGGCCTCGGATTAGTTTTATATTATGTCCCACGTTTCTATCTTGCATTAAACGTTAATTTACTATGTATTTGGTTTGTGTGCATGTATGAATGCATGAGAAACAAATCTCTCAACTAAATAAAACTCTTCCTCATCCATTGATTTCTTTTCCCATTATTTACTTCATAACTCAACCTTTTATCTTTGTATTCCACATTTCTAATATCTTAGTTGTGGTTACAAACAGGTAAAACATAGAGCCAATGTGTGTCTAGTAGGGTCAACTACAGAACCCATAACTCTTGGTGTAAATGTCATGTAAAATTAGTACAAGTTTAGTTTTGATCAGTAAACAGTTGATTCTAAACACCGTAATTACTTCTTTTTTAGCAATTTATTAAAATTAAAGTGCAATATAAAATTCAATAGAAACAGGTTGCGTAAACCCGGTCTGACCAACATTTTACTCCCTATGCTCGAAAAATGAAAAGGTGAAAGTCATACTGGATATCGTTGCTCTGTTTTAACTTGATTTTAAATCGTGGTACTTGAAGCATTTATTGTTGTTGGTGTCGGTCAAGGAATGATTAGTTAAACCTTTAGGATATTATGTTTTATAGGTTTCCAATTACTCCTATTCAACGTGTAACATCACATGATTAAACGATTAAGCACCCAGCCTTTTAAGTTGTTTCTATAGGTTATTTATTATCTTAAATATGAATGTAACCGTGTTTTACTCCTATTCAGTATACTATTGTACTTCAAAATTTTATATCAGTTTGAGTCATTTTGTAATCGGTTAAAAGGATAAGTTGGTTAACATGAACATTGACTAGTATGATTACATGTCATTATTTATATTCCCCATTTTTTCCTCTTTTCGAATGGTAAATATTTCTCAGAACATGAAATGTGAATCAAACCCATGTTTGAATTGAAATTGAGATACTGATACAAGTTCTTCCCTTCTAAATCAGATAGATTCATATCTGAAAGAGGTTGACAATAAGTTCTTTCAAACTTGACTATTTGTCTCTCTGTTAGAGGTGTTCCAGAAATGTCTGCAATCGACTAAATAGCTCTACAAACGAATGAATTGGATCGAGTTGGAAAATGGAAAGGTTTGTACAAGTTATGCGTTTCGTCACTTTGTGGGATAAATATCGAAGAACAATCACTAATGTGAAACAAAAACGAAATTGACATTGATAACCTTATGGCAATATCGAAAAGTATATCAACAACTATGAGATAACTTTTAACGTTTCATGCAGTAAAAGTTGATTGGCTCATTCGTTAACCGATCAGTGAATTTGTTTGTTCAAACATTAGCAAGGAGATTAATGATTACAATGAACAGATATAAATCTTTATTGATAACATTTTTAATATATATAAAAAGGTTTTAAGATAATGTATGGTATGATTTAGAGCATCTATATATAATGGAGTTTATCAAGCCATATTAATACACATCATGCCTCATCATTTTCTATAAACTCTTATATTCGACTTATATCACTGTTAAAGTTTATATGCATGTCATACTCGATATTTTAGTGAGTAAAAAAGTGCTGAGTACAATTTCTTTAATTATAAAAGGGATTTTGATTGGTGATGGAGCCAACAAGTTTCTCCTTGTTTAAATTCATGTATATGGACTCCAAGCTCCTTGTAAAAACTTTATCTTACGGACTTGAAGATGTAGTGCAAGGTTCATGTGAACTAATGCCACATCTACTTCTACTAAAGTACTAAGTCCATGTGAATTAATGCCACATATGCTATGGACAAGACTTATGGATATATTTGTTACATGTGGTCTTATAACCAAAAAATAAATTGAGGTGTTAAAAGTCTCTTTAATTAAGATAAATCACTATTTTTGCATATGTGTAAAGAACATATTACACAAATGACCTCAACCTTCAACTCTCTTCTTCACCAACTTCCACGTGAGCTAGGCACGTCATCCCACCATAAATCACGTGACGGAAGCAAGACACGTGCTCTGACGTTCAAGAAAAAGAAAAAGAACTAAACTAAGCTAAATTAAAAATAAAAATTTCAAGAGTTCATTGATACGTAATGCGGTTAACTTTAACGTTTTCTACTGTATAGAGTTAATTTTAAAATTATTTATTATATGATGTAAACTTATTAAAATTATATGTTGTGTGTCACCTTAACACCAGATAGCCGGTAATATCCATTTTTATACCCATTTAACCCTTTTTGACCCGTTTACATACCCATTTTCGTATCACGTGACATGACACGTCATTTTCCATATACCCATTTAACTCGGTTTTTGACAAAATAACATGACCCATATTTGTGAAACATAACCTAACATGTATTCAAATTCAACATCATCATTTCTATCATTCAAAGTTGATTTTATTAACAACATACACAATATATATAACGTAATAATTCCAAAAGCTTAGAATTTTAATACCACAATTAACACATAAATCCACAATCATCAATAAAACAATCTCATATCCGAAAATCAGAAAAACAAACCATCAACCAAAACCAAAACCCGAGAAGTTAGTCTAATTGATAAACCTAAAAACATGAAACCCTATAAAAACATTAAAGCCTAACCTTCAACAACATCATCCTTGCAGCACTAGTGACGCCGCCGATGAAGCAGATCTGGACTTAACGGACTCAAGAGCGTGACAGTGGTGAAGAACGTGGCAGCGGTGGCGGTCTTGAAGAACGCGACGGTGGTGGCTATGGTGAAACTACAAATTTTGTGGTTGCAAGATCTCGATGTCGTCCTCACCGTCAGGGAGTGATCCAAAAGGTGCAGTTTTGAAAGCTTCTTCCTCGTTAAATGGGTCTTGAAGAACGCAGTAGCGGCGGCGGTCTTGAAGAACGCAGTGATGGTTTTGAAGAAACCAAATGGTGGTGGCAAAGTACAACACATATGGGGACTTGAAGAAACCAATAACCAAAACCCTAGATGTATCTAAGAATGATTAAAGAATGAGAAAGATGTGGGTGTTATTTGAGAGAGAGAAGATTGAAAAGACGGTGGGTAAAGTTAAAGGTTTGAAAAGGGGGCTTTGGGTATGTAAAATGGATCCTTTATTTTCGGGTCACATTTTTGACGTGGCATATGAAATGGATCCTGAGTTGGATGCCTAATAAGTTTGACCGGTTACACGTCATCTAATTCCCAGTTTCATGTGATACACAACATACAATAAGAGTTTTAGTAAGTTTACATCATACAATAGAAAATTTTAAAGTTAACCACATACAATATAAAAACATTAAAGATAACCGAATCACGAATCAATAAACCCAATAGAGAAACCATTAGATGTTAATTTTCTTTGAGAGGTTTATTTAATATAAAACAGAGCACTTCCAATTAGCCAATGAAAAATAAGTATAATAAAAAAATAGAAAATCGGAGAATTAATAGGATTGCTCCATTTCAAATACTTATTTCTACTTTTTTCTTTAAAATTAAATATCTCACAAACTATACTTCAATAATTTATAAAAATTACACCATTAGAATCATCATCATTTTATCTTTAATTAGATATCTCACTTGATATATTTTCGAAGAATTTTTTTTCCTATTTTCAATGGGTTTTAAAATTTTGTAATGTTAAATCACATATGATTTAAACACTAAATAATAATCACATGCGATTATGTCTTCAATCAAATTTTAAATTCAAATAATTGATGAATTAAAAAACTTAAACATACAAACTAAGTTGTAATCACATTCAATTGAACACTAAAGTATCAATCACATGTGATTATATGAAATCATATATGATTAAATATCAAACTAGCAATCACATGTGATTTTTGCTGAAAACAAATGCAATTTTTAAAATTTCATTTATAAACTATTTGAAAGGATCGGCTGAGAGTTACCGAGAATTCTGTATGCATCAAGACCAGGCTACTATACAACTCTAATTTTCATACCACTTATCATAACCTTTTTTCAATTCAACCTGCCCAAAGTTCATTATATAAGCCTGGATGAAGTTCTGTTACAAGATTTACCGGTGATAAAAGAGAGTGATACATGAATTTATATACATGCTTTTGTTTCTTTATATATTTGATGTGAGATATGAGATTATTCCTAACAAATTAAAGATAGAAAAAAAATTAATAAAAAATTCAGAAGTTAAATAATGTCCCCAAACAGCAGGAGGTGCTCGTAGTTGTGTCGTAGTGTATGGTTGACCGTAGACATTGCTGATCCATAGGCCGGCAAATATTAGTTAATTTTATTTGAAATTAGTACAAATAAGAAAATGATTTTCTGTATGAAAGGTAACAAATATCCTTTTTATTTCTCCCCCATTTCTCTTCATTTCTCCTTCCTCCATTTTTCATCTCCTTCATTTTTTCATATTTTTTCTATATTATTATTTAATTTTCGTTTTTTAAAACTATTTTTTTTTGTTATTTTTTATTTTCTTTTTTCCTCATTTTTCTTCGATTTTCTTTATTTTTTTAATGTTTTTCTTTGTTATTTTACGTTTTTTTTTCTTTTTACTTTTTTCTTCGTATTTTTACGTTTTTTTTCTTCGTTTTTTACGTTCTTCTATATATTTTTTTTATGTTTTTCTTTATTTTTTATGTTTTTTTTTACGTTTTTCATCGTTTTTTCGTGTTTCTTCGTTGTTTTCGTTTTCTTCATATTTTTACATTTTTCGGTGTTTTTTTAAGTTTTTTTTCGTTTTGCTTCGTTTTTCTTTCGTTTCTTTGTTTTTGATCATTTTTTTACGTTTTACTTCGTTTGTTTACGTTGTTGTTTTTTTCGTTTTGTACGTTTTTCATCGTTTTCCTTGGGTTTTTTAATGTTTTTTTTTTTTTGTTTTTGCTTCGTTTTTTTACGTTTGTCTTCGTTTTTTTGTGTTTATTTTCGCTTTGCTTCGTTTTCTTTGTTTTTTTACGTTTTGTTTGTTGTTTTTTCATTTTTCTTCGTTTTGCCTCATTTTCTTCGTTTTTTAAGTTTTCGTTCGTTGTTTTTATGTTTTTCTTCGTTTTGCTTCGTTCTTTACATTTTTCTTCTTTTCTTTACGTTTTATTTTTGTTTTTGTTTACGTTTGTATTTGCGTTTTTCAATAAAGTTTTTAAGAAATTAATTTTTTATTTGCTTCTATTTTTGTAATATACGTTATATATGTACGCAATTTAAATACGATGCATTATAAAAGTTTATGCATTATATTATATAAACATGATGCACTCAAACTTATATAATAATGTTGCACCCTATCTTATAAATATGATGCACTGAACTTTTAAATGTTACAGTACCATGCACCCTATCTTATAAATATGATGTACTGAATTTTTAAAACTTATAGTACAATGATATACCATATCTTATAAATATGACGCACTGAATTTTCATAACTTATAGTACCATGATGCACCATATCTTATAAATATGTTGCACTGAATTTTCATAACTTACAATACCATGATGCACCATATCTTATAAATATGATGCACTGAATTTTCAAAATTTACAATATCATATTTTATAAACATGATGCACCTAAACTTATATGATTACAATGTTTATCGTCTATCTAGAAATTAGAGTGTCAATTTTTGATAATCATGGTTCACCATATCTTATAATATGATGCATGATTATTTTATTTAATAACTATAGTTTATTGTGTATTGTTAAATAATTAGTGCATCATATTTAAGTTCGGGCGCATCATAGTTATAAACGAAAAAATCGAAAAAAGACGAAAAAAGTGACAAAAAATAAAATTGTAAAAAGAACCAAAAAAAGGAGAAAAACGTAAAAAATCGAACTAAAATGTAAAAAATAAAGAAAGACACAGAAAAACATAAAAAAATGATAAAAACATAATAAAACGAAAAAAAACAGAAAAAAAAACTTAAAAATGAAGAACAACCCTGAAGAAAACCGTAAAACACGTAAAAATATAAAAAAAGGAAGAAAAACGAAAAAAGAAAATAAATGTAAATGTTTTTTTGAAGAAAAACAGTATAAAACGTAAATAAACGAATACAAACAATAAAAAAAATGTAAAAAAGTTTTTTTAAAAAAAACGAATGAAAAAAGTTAATTAATAAAATGACTTTACAATATAAAAAAACAAAAGTGGAGAAATGAGAATAAAAGAGAACCGGAGAGAAAATGAGGAGGGAATGAGGATGATACTTATCACCTCCTTATTGGCTTCTAGCTCTTTCTACAAATTTAACCCTTCTCTAGAACCTCATCCATTTTATTTAATTATTATAAAGAGTGCGAATATTGCAAGAAAAAAAATGTATTATATAAATTGTAAGTCAATGTAAAAATATAAATTAATAAATACTGATGGGTTAAAGTCCATGAAAAATATTTGTTTACAAAGTTCCTGTCTTTCTTTCTTCTTATGACCTTTTAGTCAAAGTAAACGGATGCATTAACTCCTTAGAGAATTATTCCCCACCAAAGTTGGCACTTGAAAAGGAAGGGAGATGTTATATATATATATATGTATACACACAACTGTCAAGCATAAACTTACTTTGTTCTAAACCAAGTTAAATTTTCATATACATTACTTCCTTTTTTAGAATGAAGCATTTGGAGTCTCCAGAGGATGTCATGCCATGGGTGGGATTGTATGTTGCTATTGCATCTCTAATATGCACTCTTGCAATGGCAGCAGATGCCATCCATGGTTTTCGGCGATGGAAACTTTGGTTTCCAAACAAATATTTTACTCTTAATGCTGCTTCCCTCACATTAATCGCAATAGCAATGAAACTACCGGTTGATCTAGGTCCTGACAACTCCAAAGGTTCTTTTAGTCTTAAAAATGCGAAAGTTATCAGCCTTTTTTTCTTGTTCACCATGTTAGCCAACTTTCTCCCTTCTTTAGGACTAATGAATGAGAATGAACTTCTAGTCAATATGGTAGCCTTGGGTATCCTCATAATAACTATTAATGTAAACCTATTAATCCAAACTGTTACTAATGTGGTTACAGCTAACCCGGGAGTATCTTTCATGTTGATATTTCCTCCTTTATGGTTGTTTTCAGTAGCTTTAATAGTTCCAGCATCTAGAAGAAATTTAAAACACCAATACAAGAAGTTGCACATATTGGCTTCAAATGATAAAGGGAGACATTTCTCTTATAAGGAATCGGAGGATATAGTTAAAAAGTATTGGATGATGGCAGAAACCGGTAACCCTCAATTTGCTCTTGCTTGTTCACAGGTTTCTTCAGCTTTTGGGGTTGTATGCTTAATCCTTTTTGTTTTTGCAATACTTTGGCTGATATATATGCTTTTTTACAAAGATCTATCATACTTTGGATATCACCAATCAGATTATAAGTGGTCAGCAAAATTCATTCTTATCGTGCAGTCTGGGGGAATTGTCGTAGGTAGTATAGCCCCAATTTTAAGATGTTTCACAAGCATCAATTATTTTTACATCTCAAAGAAATCGAGCAAGAGTCGTCTAAAAGTCTTCAGAGTAGAGAAACATTGGATCCAAATGCTTCGGCTGTGGAAACGCAGCCATGTTAGTTCACATATCCCAGGCCGTCTCTGCAAAATAGTTGTCCGCTTTTGCAGAAACATTATTTTAAATATTTGTATAGCACTTCAAGTAACAGTTGTTGTTACGTGTAAAGTTATATGTCTACTTCTAAAAGTTTTGTTGATTATCATGTTTTCCTGTTGTTGGTATACCGGCAAGTCATTGTTGAAAAGGCTTAGATCCGAACCAAGTGTCTCCGAAATGAATGTGAAAGCAGAGCTGGAGAAATATAAGATATATGTTTTACAAGTTGAAGATGGTGCAAATCTTTCGAAGAGAATGTTAAGGAACACGCTCAACTCTATTACTCAACTTATTCAAGGTTATGAAAAGAAAAGCCCAAGAAATCTGATTAAACTTCTACATAACTCTAAAGGATTCATTGGGGTAGTAGAGTTTGACGATAAAGGAGTCCCACCTTTGATTCCCGATGAATTTCAAAATTCTTGGAGCCTAGTTGCAGTGACATTAACAGCCATTGCTATTGCACTTCCTAGCATAGCATATGACCGTGTCAAGGGGTTACTTCTTAGCATGTCTGAAGGCATCTATTTTGTAAGACATGTTGAAGAAACTCTCAATGCAGGTGAAGAGTTGGTGAATTCAAGAAAAGCATCTCGACGTGCAGGCCCAGAAGTTGAAGTATACCGAACGTGGCTTAAAATTGATCTTCAGAAGAAGGCTCGTAAAGGAAAAACGTCAAAAGAGATTCTTCAATGGTTAAGTGACGAGGCGGAAAAAATTGTGAATCAGTTCAACGCTGACAAAATTGCAAATCTAGATCATTCATTCACTAAGTTTGTTGCTGCGAATTCCATGTACAGAATCAGTCAAACCTTACTACTTCACTATAATGCGCAACAAAATTGGCCAACCGACGAGGAAGTCTTTGAGCAAGTAACATCACTAATCGCAGATGTATTACTCTCTTGCTTTACCAATTTACCACGTGTTATAACAATGAAGTGCCATCACGACGCAATAGAGAAAAGGCAAGAGAGCATTCGGACTGCAGCTGAGATTCTTGGTAAATCCAAAGAGATCCTAAGTATCCTTCAAGCGCGCAAACTTCCGAACATAGATATGGATTCTATGGCGTACGTAGACAAGTGGCGTGCACTGTCAGAAAATCAAATACCCAGCGATAGTGATGCTGCAAATTCCGAAGAATCTCTCACAATATCTATCATGTAAACAGAGTTGATCGAAATTTTCTATCAAGAGGGCCTCACACTACTTTTATATTATGGCCCATGTTTCTATCTTGCATTAGTCTCTTGGAAGAAGTCTCTCTTCCCATGTTTCTATGTTGTTGTTGTTGTTGTTGTTGTTGTTTCTATCTGTGATTAAACTTTAATGTACTATGTATTTGGTTTGTGTGCATGTATGAAGGCATGAGAAACAAATCTCTCAATTAAATAGAACTCTTTCTTATCCTTTGATTTCTTTTCCGGTTTTTACTTTAATCCAATCTGTTACCTTTGTATTCCACATTTCTAATATCTTAGTTGTGGTTTCAAGCAGGTAACAGACAGACCCAATGTGTGTGTAGTGGGTCAACTACAGAACCCAGAACTCTTAGTGTAATTGTAATGTAAAATTAGTATAAGTTTAGGTTTGATCAGTCACAGTTGTTTTTCAGATATTTCCATGCAGGTGTTTGCATAGGGTCAAGCTTTAGATTAGTTATTGCCTAATATGCTTTATCCGGTACTTGGAATGACCTGGACATCTAATATGCAAATCTTAAGACGAAAGCGGGTCGGAGCTCCTAATCCATGGTGCGATCTGCAAACACGAATTCAGCTCGAAAAATTCCGGGCTTGCGTAGGCCGGTTTCTGCTGCAACCCATAATTTTTTTGGACCCGCCCGTGACCAACAGTTTGACCCATTACAGTTTCTATTATGGAAACACTTATACTTCACAAATAAAACGAAATCTTTCAACTAGACTAATTCCTGCTGCGATTTTCAGGCAAGCGTTGTTGACTCCGGCAGTAAGCTGCTCTGGCGGCCATATACTGAGAAACAGACTCGAAATCTGTTTTAAAGGAATTGTGTGCAACACAAGCTCCGACATTTACGATTCTTTTACATTCTGTTTAATAAAAGCGTTTATTGCTCCTGTTTTGTGTTTCTTGTTTAACAAAAATGTTTATTACTTTAGTTTTGTTTTATTTGTTCCTATAATAATAACTGAGTATGCACGTATCCAAACACATATGTGCAAACATATCATATGTTCTTCGATCCTCTAACGTTAGAAATCAAACGCGCAAATAACATAAATGTAAATAACACCTCGTTCTACTTATTACCTTAAACATGAAGAATTATATCTACATGTTAAACAACTCTTCATACGAAAACGCAAAAGCAAGTCCATTAAAACCTCCAAAGCCTTCCAAGTATAATCAAGTTTAGAGCGGTGTACGTCAAATTCGTCGTCATCCGCTGACAACGGAAGATCTAGAACAGAAGTTGATGAGCCGCGGGAAATTTGAAACCCTTGGAAAATTTCAGTATAATCTTCGATACGCGGCGGAAGCATCGTAGCTCTGAACTTCGGAGGACCGCCAAATACGTCATCATACGCCGTCGTATTCCGCACTCCACCATCACCCTTGTCTCTGTAACTCTTCACTTTAGCTTAAAATCGTTGTCTACAATACACCTAGGGTTTCAGTGTTTCAATTTTTCATTTTTACAGTTTTTGTTGGTTTTATCTCTCATGTAGAAACACACACTAGTAGGGTGCGGCTTCACCTCTTTTGCTTTTACGGTGTAATTTCAGTTTAGGGGAGGTAGTCGATACGAGAAGGGTAAATTTGGAAATTAAAAGTTGGGAGATATGGTCCGAATTTTCAAATTACCTTAGACCCATTTTTATACAAGGTTTATTTTTCACACCTTCACTGCAAACAATTTTTCAAAACACCATTCTTGAAAAAAAGTTATGTAAACATAAAAATAACAAGCTTCAAACAAAAGTATTATATCTATATTATATTTATCTTGATAATAAAAATTAATACAATTACTAGAACTGGGCCCAAACGGCCCATCAACAAGACCCAACAATTTCAAATTTGAGTAATTGATAGATTTTGTAGATGCCAATTTCAAACAATGAAATTCTCCCTTCAAACATAGTAATGAAAACATCATGATCGCATCAACAAACATATGACGAATTAGACATCAAACTATTAGCAGAAGATTTCTAAATCTTGCTTTTCCCCAAACAAGATTGTCAATCGTCTCTACCAAAAATTATAAATTGGTCTGGTATAATCATTATTCAAGTTATTTAAAATACTGTGATTGGTATTGTTATAAAACATACGACAAGTACGAATGAAAAACATTAAAATTCATAACTGGAATAAGGTATTTTAATGTCATTTAGGTCACTCCCAACATATGATTGAAAAAGAACTGAATTTTCTTCAACATCACATCTGCACTTCTTCAGGAAGATTGATATTGTCAACATATGACTGAAGAATTAAACTTTTGGAGCCTACATTTACCAAAAATACCTTTACTATATACCCAAAACAAAAACTAGAAAACAAAAGTTGGGCCACCGTCTCGCGTCTTCCTCCGTCTGGAGTATGACGCAACTCGAAGATGGACCGTGGAAAAGGGATGATACCAATGGCTTATTTCGGAAGACGATGAAAGACGAACGACGTGTCACTGAAAGTGGTCTTCATGTAATTGCTAGAAATTCATATTAGTAGTAAAATAGGAATATAGTAGAAAACAAATATATTGATATATTTGGAAACTTCGTGCTATTACTTCTCAAATCCATTAGTCTCCTTCTCTAAATATCTTTTCCCAGTAAAAAAACGTACGCCTTTCTGAAATTTATTTTTCCAGCAACGACCTACCGCAGTGGTGGCTACATACGTTGGTTACGGTGGCACATCTGGCGGTTATGGTGGTACATCTGTAGGCGAAGGTTGCACTTCTGTTGGTTACGTTATGATGGCATTTGTTGGTCTGATATGGTGAATACATGGTGGCACGGCGTCAAGGATGGTGGACTCGTGGCGGTTCAGGTTCGACCTGCTCTGACCCATTGGACCGTTCTCTCACTACCCTGCAATTCAAAATCGACCTCTTGGACCCGCTTGTAGATTTACAGGCTTCTCATTCCCTCCCACAAAGCATTACATTTAAACTCAAACAGCCCGTTTTTGATCATATGGGTTGTGATAGCAAGGTCTACTACAAACCATGACATTTCCAGGCCTTTCTGAGATTCGAGCCCATTCCTTGCTAAGTTTGGGACCTGGCCAAAACCTATAACAATGTGCCAAGTTATTGAAACAACATATCGTGACATAACCCATAATTAATCCAAGAGTGAAAAATTTCATCTAATTGGTTATTTATGTGTGTATGTGTTTCATATTGTAGGTAAAACGGTTGAAATCTGAACACTAGTAGCAAAATAGAGAAGTGATTCAATGTAAACGACATTTTATAGTTTAGTGAATGACTAATTCAAAGTAAACGGATGCATTGACTCCTTTAACATGTATGTCGTTTTTATTGTTCATAAAATCATTTTTCGCTTCCGGTGAAAACATGCATGGTGTGCTTAAACCCCATTAGTTATAACAATGAAGTGCCATCATGACGCAATAGAGAAAAGGCAAGACAGCATTCGGACTGATTCTTGGTAAATCTAAAGAGATCCGTAATATCCTTCAAGCCCGCCAACTTCCTCACATAGATATGGATTCTATGGCATACGTAGACAAGTGGCGTGCACAATCCAAAAAATCAGATACCGAGCGAAAGTGATATTGCTAGTTCTAAAGAATCGGTCATAGTAACTATCATGTAAACAGAGTCGATCGAATAACCCAACCTGTTATTCCACATTTCTAATATCATTATTGTGGTAAATCTAAAGTAAAATTAGTATAAAATTTAGTTTAGAATCCGTGTATAATTTAAATAAATACTATTATATTTCATTATAAACCAGCCCGAGAATTTTGGTATATATGAACCTGTGGAATAAATTTTTACGGCCCCCACACACTTTTAATTGAAAATTATAGTTCTGTTGTTGGAGACTTGGAAGATTTAAATCTCTAGTATTCTTTTTTAATTATTTTATATTAATAGAGGTGAGATTATTAAAATATGAATTTTTATAAAGTATAAAAGTACCAATAAGAATACGCCACGTAGTAAAAACTCATTTTCCCCTACTTTTTAAAAAAATTAAATATCTCAAAAACTGTTAGTCAAAAAATTATAAAAATTGTACCATAAAAATCAGCGTTTTCTCCTCTTCGATTTAAGATCCCACAAGGCATATTTTCGACGATTTTTTTTTTCATTTTTTGTAGGTTAACACATGTGTTATGATGGATTAACAAAAGTGTTACCGGCGATTATCACATGTGTTATCAACGACTATCACATATGTTACAATCGATAGTCGATGCTAACACATGTGTTAGTCGCTCGTAAAACATGTGTTATTTTTTTATAACATATGTGTTACAAATTTTCAAAATCTACTAAAAAATGAAAAAAAAAAAAAATTCATCGAAAGTATACCTTGTGGGATCTTAAATCGAAGAGGAGAAAACGCTGATTTTTATGATGCAATTTTTATAATTTTTTGACTAACGGTTTTTGAAATATTTAATTTTTAAGAATGTGAGAGTTTTGTTATTTTGATCAAGATCAACGGTTGTGATTTATACTTTCATACTTTCAAAAATTTCTGTACTTTAATGAACTTTCCTCTCTATCAACAATAATTATAATTATAATTTACACTTTAATTTAACAAACGTTGAAAACTAATTAATAAGTTAGACACACTCCATATTATTAATCCTGTTTTTAATAATTTATATAAAATATGATAAGTTAAAATCAAACTACCAACCACATACAAGTACTATAGACTTCATTAAAATTCTTAAAAGTTATGCACTACAAATGCTATAAATTGACTCCCTAAACTCGCTAAATAAAATGGCGAAAATCATACACTTGCTCTGTTATAACTTAATTTTCCATTGTGATACTTGAAACATTTATTGTTGCTGGTGTTACTCAAGGAATGATTAATTATACTTTAGGATTATTATATATATGTTATGGCTTTCCAATTACTCCTATTCAATGTGCAACATTATATGGTTAAACTTTTATTAAGGTTAATCATTCTGTTGTTATACTTTTAAGATTAAAAATTTGTGTACAACGAGATATAATCACCGTCCAGAAAATAGGATTTGAAACTCTCTTCTTGAAAGGACGCTTGGAGATTGAGCAAAGGACATGTAATCTTGTACCTAATACCGTAAATTTTCTGACAATTCCATGCAAGCGTTTACAGTAGGTCAAGTTTTAGATCAATTATTTAAATAATATGGTTTTAGCCACCTGAAAAACCTTAGTTGTTGGCCTGCAGGGCCTGTCTTAATAAGGATAGGTGAAAAGCATAATAAGAATAAGTTTAATTAAGATTTAATTACGCGGTTGGTTTTTGTGATTATACTGAAATTACTAGTTTAGTTCTTTAAACTTTTCTATTACGTTGATAGTCCTTTATTTTAAAACTTATTACTTGGATGGTCCTTTAGACTAACGTTCGTTAAGTTTGTCCGCTAACTTTGACATGTGCAAGGCATTGGAGTGTAGGTCGGTCATTTTATTATGTTGTATACATATTTTAAAAGCTATTTTTTTTATTCTCTTCCCTTTCCCGTTATCTCTTTCATATAAAAACGTTGTGACCGAACTGAAGTAGAGGTTTTCTGAACTATAATTTAATTCTCGATCATTGATTTTTGGTTTGAAGGAATGATTTTAAGGGTGATGGTTATGATATTTAATTTTTTTGTGATTTTTTGTTTTTCTTTTTCAATTTTGCATGTAAAAAGATGATGATGACTGAGTGTGACTCTTAATGTGTTTTGAGTGAATTGATTATGAAATATATATGATTAATTTGGGGCTTGTTAGAATCGGTCTGATCTAATCAAGACTTATAGTTTGAATAATTATCAAGAAACTGTCAAAAAGTACTTGATAACTTAGGAATAATTCACTGAACAATATATCAACAATCAAAAGCTTCAATATTATTTATACGAATACACAGATGTATTAGGGTTTACACCTTGAAGCCTTACGTACATATCTCTATGCTATTGGATCTCTATTTATATGAATATAGAGTCCTTAACAATCTTTCCTACAAACTAGGTTACAAAATCAATCTACTTAACTATTTCTATCTATTACTATAATTACAAAATACGTAAACGGTATTAATATTGTAACAGTACAAACTTATAGAAACAATATTAACTATGAAGCATTACTGATACTGGAACAGTAGTAACTCTGAAACTTTGCAGTATTAACTCTTCAATCTTCTTACAGTACTAACTCTGATAACAGTACAAACTCTGAAGTAGTATAAATCTTCATACAGTATAAATTCTGCTAACAGCACTAACTTCTGCTAACAACACTAACTTTCTTCTAACAGCACAAACAGATTTAAACCCAACAGGGCTGTTAAATGACGAAAAACTATATTAGAAAGATGGTGGTCTTGTTATAGATTGTAGACAGAGGATTCTGTAGAGAAGAGTGAAAAACGGTTTATCAGAAATGACTCATTCAGTTCGAAGAACTAGCTTAGGAAATACTCCGTACATAGTTTTTTCTTTTCATTTTTAAATTTATTCATTCATTTTATGAAGCAATAAATGTACAAAGAACGGGACATAAAAAGACCATTTTACTCACATGCCTTGCACATGTCAAAGTTAACGGACAAACTTAACGAACTTTAGTCTAAAGGACCATCCAAGTAACAAGTTTCAAAATAAAGGACTATCAATGTAATTAAAAAATTTAAAGGACTAAATCAGTAATTTTAGTTAACCACAGGGACCAACCACATAATTAACTCTTTAATATAAATATTAAACTCTCCTTCCTGGAACTTACTGTAAATAAATTTATGTGAATACAAGTTAACTATCAGTTATCAATTGTTTTACTAAATTAATTAATTTAACTTTTTATTAGTTCATCCTCTAGAAATATGGCATGGGAATCTCCAGAGGACGCAATACGATGGGTTGGTTTGTATGTTGGTGTAGCATCACTACTTTTCACTCTTGCAATAGAAACTGATGCTTTTCAAGGATATCGTCGCCGACAAAAAAAACTCTAGTTTTCGTGTAGATATTTCACAATGAATGCTGCTTCTATCACACTGATAGCAATAGCACTTAACTTACCACTCGATCTTACTACTATAATGTCTAGTGATCTGGACGCAAAGTATGTGAGCATTTTATTTCTTGGTCGACTATGTTAGACAACTTCTGCCTTCTTTAGGCTTTTTGGATGACAATGAACTACTCGCGAACTTCATAGCTTTTGGTATTCTCATAGTTACCATTACTGTAAATATATGGATCCATTCTAGTACTAGGGTGCTTCCATTGAATATGATAGTCAAGATTATACTTATATTTTCTATATTATGGATCTTTTCGGTAGCTTTTGGTATTCTCAATGTTCTCCTCCAAGGAACTCGAGCATAATGTTAAAAAGTATTGGATGATGGTAGAAACTTGTAACCTCCAATTTGTGATCGCTTGTTCACCCGTCTCTTCGGCCTCCTAGGTTATGTGTCCACTCTTTTCTTCTATTAGTTTTTGCCTTTTTATAGTCCGGTACAGTAGCAAATCACAATTAAGGAACGGAGATTCAGATTATAAGTGGTCAATCGAATTTATTTATTTTGGACTTACAATTGTATAAAAAAAATCAAAAGGCACTTGGTCCATTTAGTGGACATAGGTTAGGTAAAACGAAATGCATATCCAGCTAAGTTACTGCATTCCTCACTCAACAATGCGGGGGTCAAGGGGGCCGCGCCCCTTTGGGGTCCTTGGGGAAACCTCCCTTGTGGGGTTCCGGGTAGCTCCCCAAAACAACAACGAGATTTGACCTGGTTCAACGTATCTGCAAATAAGTTTTTGGACATTCAACTACCATATAACTGCCCGTTTATGGTTGATAAATCAGTTTCCTGCATTTCATTCAAACTAAAACACACACACAAACTTTCAGATTCATCGATTTGATTGCCTAATCTTTGAACATTCTCTTTAATTATCCCAAGACGAATTTCATGAACCTAGGCAATTCTAATGTTGAAATATTGTCTTTGGAAAGTGATTTCCAAACACGATTCACAGAAAAATATTCGTTTACTGAATATATACCATGTTCATAATTTCCAACACTTTTTACTTGAATAATAAAGATGAAAAATTCAGTTGAAACAGAAGTACAGGACGTGTTTAACCAGTGTGATCAACATTAATGTTACTGCCTAAACTCACAAAATAAAATTACTAAAGTCATAAGCTTGCTCTGTTTCAACTTATGATATTGTTGTGATACTTCAAACATATATTGCTCTGTTTCACAGTCTATTAACCAATATCTATCAATATCAAGTATCCATCATTTTTATAACACTACGTACTGCACTTTTCATTAGGTGCATTTTATCGGACTTGATACAAACAAAAATAATACATTCTTGGATAACGAAAGACCGCGGAAGTTGATTTTGATAATTATTTGTTTACAAATTCCCGGAAGAAGTAATTAATTTTTTTGCCTAGCTTCCTTCTTTTGGCCCAGTACTCTTAGTGGACAATAATTGGTGTGTAGGTGACTAAAGTTGAAGTATATTGTCGTGTAGTTTACTGAACGACTGTTTAAGGTCAATGTACGTCTTGACTCCTTAAGAGAATTATTCCACCTATAAAAAGTTCCTTTTACTATATGGATGAAGTATTCACAGTAATGACATGTCCTAGTTTCATACAATTAAACAAACAGTATATACGCTTAGTAAAAACTCACCAGAAACTAGAGTCTGAAAATGTAACTTTCATTTAAGAAGTAACTGCAGCTAGAGCTGTAGTTGAAAATAAAACATATCATAAACTAACACATCTATAAAACTCGAATCAGGAAAAACAATGTTCAGGAAAAACATGTCAGAAACTAGCACTGATGATGTTGTTATATTAACCTTTAATCACGCATGCTTTTCTTTAGTTTTTAACCACATGCGGAAAGAATTTCTATGTAGTACAACAACGTTAGCCCTTGAAAAGGAAAGGAGAATTTAAAATGTTGATCACTCCTTCCTGGAAATTGCAAGCAATTATATTTTACTTTTTCTAATTCTTAGATTTCTATATATATTATATACATATATACAACTATCAAGCATCAACTTACTCTGTTATAAACTAAGTTAAATTTCCATATACATTACTTCCTTTTTTAGAATGAAGCCTTTCGAGTCTCCGGTGGATGTCATGCCATGGGTGGGATTGTATATTGCTGTTGCATCTCTAATATGCATTCTTGCAATGGTAGCAGATGCCCTCCATGGTTTTTGGCGATGGGAACTTTGGTTTCCAAACAAATATTTCACTCTTAATGCTGCTTCCCTCACGTTAATCGTGATAGCAATGAAACTACCGGTTGATCTAAATCCCAATGAGTCCGAAGTTTCTGAAAATCTTCACCTTGCGAAAGTTGTCAGCCTCATTTTCTTGTTCGCCATGTTAGCCAACTTTCTCCCTTCTTTAGGACTAATGAATGACAAAGAACTTCTAGTCAACATGGTAGCCTTGGGTATCCTCATAATCACTATTAATGTCAACCTATTAATCCAAACTGTTACTCATGTGGTTGAAGCTAACCCAGGAATATTATTCATGTTGATATTTCCTCCTTTATGGGTGTTTTCAGTAGCTTTAATAGTACCAGCATCTAGAAGAAATTTAAAACGCCAATACAAGGAGTTGCACATATTGGCTTCAAATGATAAAGAGATACATTTCTCTTATAAGGAATTTGTGCATAATGTTAAAAAGTATTGGATGATGGCAGAAACCGGTAACCCTCAATTTGCTCTTGCTTGTTCACAGGTTTCTTCTGCTTTTGGGGTTGTATTCTTAATCCATGCTGTGTATTCAATACGTTTGTTGATTAATAAGATAAAGATTTTTTTTGGTGATCTATCATTCTTTGCACACGGACGATCAGATTATAAGTGGTCAGTAAAATTAATTCTGATTGTGCAGTTAGTTGGAGTTGTAGTAGGTAGTATAGCACCAATTTTAAGATGTTTCACAAGCATCACTTATTTTTACATCTCAAAGAACTCAAGCAAGAGTCGTCTAAACGTCTTCAGAGTAGAGAAACATTGGATCCAAATGCTTCGGCTGTGGAAACGCAGCCATGTAAGTTCACATATCCCAGGCCGTCTCTGCAAAATAGTTGTCCACTTTTTCAGAAACATTATTTTAAATATCTGTATAGCACTTCAAGTAACAGTTGTTGTTACTTGTAAAATTATATGTCTCCTTGAAAAAAGTTTGTTGATGATCATGTTTTCCTGTTGTTGGTATATCGGCAAGTTATTGTTGAAAAGGCTTAGATCCGAACCAAGTGTCTCCGAAATGAATGTGAGAGCAGAGATGGAGAAATATAAGAGATATGTTTTACAAGTTGAAGATGGTGCAAATCTTTCGAAGAGAATGTTAAGGAACACACTCAACTCTATAACTCAACTTCTTCAAGGCTATGAAAAGAAAATCCCAAGAAATCTGATTAAACTTCTACATAACTCTAAAGGATTCACTGGGGTAGTAGAGTTTGACGATGAACGAGTCGCACCTTTGATTCCAGATGAATTTCAAAATTCTTGGGGCCTAGTTTTAGTGACATTAGCAGCCATTGCAATTGCACTTCCCAGCATAGCAAATGACCGTGTCAAGGGGTTACTTTTTAGCATGTCTGAAGGCATCTATTTTGTAAGACATGTTGAAGAAACTCTCAATACAGGTGAAGAATTGGTGAATTCAAGAAAAGCATCTCTACGTGTAGGCACAGAAGTTGAAGTATACCGAACGTGGCTTGAAATTGATCTTCAGAAGAAGGCTCGTAAAGGAAAAACATCAAAAGAGATTCTTCAATGGTTACGTGATGAAGCGGAAAAAATTGTGAAACAGTTCAAGGATGACAGAAATGCAAGTCTAGATCACTCATTCACTAAGTTCGTTGCTGCGAATTCCATGTACAGAATCAGTCAAACCTTACTACTTCACTACAACGCGCAACAAAATTGGCCAACCAATGAGGAAGTCTTTGAGCGAGTAACATCACTAATCGCAGATATATTACTCTCTTGCCTTACCAATTTACCACGTGTTATAACAATGAAGTGCCATCACGACGCAATAGAGAAAAGGCAGGAGAGCATTCGGACTGCAGCTCAGATTCTTGGTAAATCCAAAGAGATCCTGAATATCCTTCAAGCGCGCCGACTTCCGAACATAGATATGGGTTCTATGGCGTACGTAGACAAGTGGCGTGCTCTATCCAAAGATCAAATACCCAGAGATAATGATGTTGCAAATTCTAAAGAATCGCTCACAGTAACTATCATGTAAACGTAGTTGTTCGAATTTTTCTATCAGCGGGTCCTCACATTAGTTTTGTATTAAGACACATGTTTCTATCTTGCATTAAACGTTAATGTACTATATATATTTGGTTTGTGTGCATGTATGAAGGCATGAGAAGCAATTCTCTCAACTAAATAAAACTCTTTCTTATCCTTTGATTTCTTTTCCCATTGTTTACCTCATAACCCGACCTGTTACCTTTGTATTCCACATTTCTAATATCTTAATTGTGGTTACAAACAGGTAACAGACAGACCCAATGTGTGTGTAGTTGGGTCAACTACAGAATCCAAAACTCTTAGTGTAGATGTAATGTAAAATTAGTAAAAGTTTAGTTTTGATCAGTAAACACTTGTTTTTTAAAAACTGTAATTACGTCTTTTTGTAGCAATTTTTTGAAAGATCAATATTCAGTAGAAACAGGTTGCGTAAACCCGGTCTGACCAACATTCTACTCCCTATACTCAGAAAATGAAAAGGTGAAAATCATACTGGGTATCATTGCTCTATTTCAACTTGATTATAAATTGTGGTACTTGAAGCACTTATTGTTGTTGGTGTCGGTCAGGGAATGATTAGTTAAACCTTTAGGATATTATGTTTTATAGGTTTCCGATTACTCTTATTTAGTGTAACATCACATGATTAAACGATTATTAAGGTTAATCATTCTGTGGTTATACGTTCAAAATAAACTCTTATGTATACAACATTATTTAAAATTAAGAAATAGAATAAAAAATTCAACTTAATGAGAAATTAGAGTCATGTTAATCGGTGATTCCCTTTAAATATCATTGTCTATTTTACTTGGAATGGCCTAGACAGTTGGGAAAGGGTTTTTTCGCAAATCTTTTTAGGGTACATTTTTTTATACATTAAAAAATACGGGGGTTTAATTTCCCTTTAAATAATTCATTAACTTATGCACCCAGGCTTCTAAGTTGTTTCTATAGGTTATTTATCTGAAATATGAGTGTAACTTTTTTTTTTATTTGTTGTTGTAACTAACACGTCTGACTTATTTACCCTTCTTTTCCTCTCAGTATACTGCTATGTACTTCAAAATTTTATCTCATTTTGAGTCATTTTGTAATCGGTTAACACGATAAGTCGGTTAACATGAACATTGACTATTATGATTATGTGTCATTATTTGCATTCTATCTGATTCGGATAAATATAAAAGAACAATCACTAATATGAAACAAAAACGAAATTGACATTGATAACCCTATGGCAATACCGAAAAGTTTATCGACTACTATGAGATAACTTTTAATGTTTCACGCAGTGAAACTTGATTAGGTTAACCGATCACATAGTTTGTTTCTTCAAATAATAGCAAGGAGATTAATAATTACCAAGAACATATATAAATCTTTATTGATAATATCTTAAATGTATATAAAAAAGGTATTAAAATAATATAAGGTATGATTTAGAGCATATGTAATGTTATGGAGTTTATAAGTTCATTACAATATCACATCATGCTACATCATCTTTTATAAACTCTTATATTTTATAAACTTATTATCGTAGTCCTATAAAATTTATCAAGTTTATACACATGTCCTACTTAACCTTTTTAATGAGTAAAAAAGTGCTGAGTACATTTTCTTTAAATTATAAAAGGGATTTTGATTGGTGCTGGAGCCAACATGTTTCTCTCTGTTAAGTCCATGTATATGGACTTTAAGCTCCTTGTATTAACTTTATGTTATGGACTTGAAGAAGTAGTGCAAGGTTCATGTGAACTAATGACTCATTTGTTATGTACAGGGCTTATGAATATCCGCTACGGATGGTCTTATAACCAAAAAATAAAGGGGTTAAAAGTCTCTTTAATTAAGCTAAATTACTATGTTTTGCATACGTAAAAAGCAGGCCCGGAATGGTGTCAGGTGGGCTGCTACATAGGGCCTCAAATCTGGTGGACCTCCAAATTTATCATATCCTTTTTATATACGGGTTCAATTTCAAGTCCAATTTTCTCCAAATTTAGCATATCCTTTTTATATACGGGTTCAATTTCAAGCCCAATTTTCTTTATATATGTGCGAAGAAACAAGTCCCACAAGTATCCTTGTACATGCATAGGTTAAATTCTTTATTTTTACTTTTTTTCTATTTTCCAACTACGTAAATAGTCAATTGCATGTGGATTAAACAATAAACAAAGGAAAAAATTACACTTGTAGTCTAGGTTATTATCACTTAATCGGTTCCAGTTTTATCAATTTCTCCTTCTATTTGGCTTCATAATCAGGTATCACTCATAAACTTTTAAGCTTTTACTTTTAATTTTGATAAATATTAAGAGGTTTTTCAATTTCTAGAGTTTGTTTTAATTATATTTGATTTGAATAATGAATTTAGATCATTCAAATTTCACATTATATTTAATATTTATATGTATATGTATTGAATTTAGATATATATTTTTTTGAAAGCAAATATAGGTCGTCAATTGGATATTTATCAATTATTGTTACAAAATTTTAGACAACATGCCTCCTAAAACAATAAGACACTATGATTCCGAACATGAAAAGTGTAAAAAGAAACAAAGATGTGAAGAACTTGCTAAATCTCAACTTGGGGCTTTAGATAAATTTGTTCATAGAAAGACACAAGTTTCTGCTTCGAATGAAAATATCGATGAAAATGGAGGTGGTGATAATTACACGTGGTTTTGATTTGAATATGAAGTTGAAATTGGGTTTTCGAAAACAAGTTCAAGACCTTGCATTTCAAACTATCTCCACTGCTCTGTGCCTTTGTTTATTATCTCTCTTGGGATTCTTCTTGTGATGGCATTTCCTTTGTTACAGGGATTATTTTCTACTTTAAGTCCTAAAATACAATTATTACTAATTAGAGGCGGTAAACGGGTAAATGGATAAATGAATTTCCCACGAAAGAAAGACTACCTATGCCCATTTTAACTTGAGATGAAATTCGTTGAAAATATGTAGATAATGACATTTACTCACGAATTTGACCGTAGGGATTTGACAATCTTCTTGTAGTATCTATCATTTCACTAAGTTTGTTTTTTTTTTTTTGTAAGAAATTTAAAAAAAAAAAACCCATCTTATCCAATGAAAAAGCTTTCCAAAAGTATTTTTGTCAAAAAAATACACACATTTATCAAAAAAAAAAAAAAAAGTCATCATGCAATAAATCAGTTTGATTTGTTAACCAGGTCTTTGCAAAAAAAAGGTATCTACTCAAATGAGAAAAAAACTTATCAAATGACTGTTTTGCATCAAAGTTAACCTTTAGAAAAAAATGCCATGGGAGCCCTTGCTTTATTTCAGAAAAAGCAAAAGCCTTGGGCATTGATTATCGAGCGCTCTAAGATACCCTTAACAATTGAGATCGTGAAAGTTTGAAAAGTACTTGTTTACAAGTTCATGCAAGGAGTAATGAAGTTTCATTCTTCCTTTTTATGGCCTGGCAAGTTTTGTTGGAGAAACAATTGATGTGTAATTAACTAAAACGATCTTTTATAGTTTAGTGAATAACTGATTCAAAGTAAACGGATGCGATGACTCCTTAGACAATTATTCCATCAAGAAAAAGTTCCTTTTAAGTACTTTAATATCGGTGAAATATTTACAGTAATAACATGTCCTTGCTTCATATAAAGAAACAATATGATGTATGCTTAGTAAAACTAGCTGGAAATTAGAACTCAAAAGGTGTAAATCTTAATTATAACTAAAAGTTATTACTTATATTAATATATTATAGAAAATAGCGGAAGCTGGATATGAATGTATGAAAGGACACAAATATAATTCAAAGTAGCAAAAACACATTAAAAAGTAATTAATATATATCACTAATCCATCACTTTTATGGCACTGATGCACTCATAATATTGACACTTATTAAAAGTATATTATTGTTATTATAGGACATCTTTTAGACTTTAAACTATTCAAGTTTCAACGTCGCATCATTCAAAAGTAAATTATCCTTTGTTTAATAATGCATGTGATTAATGAGTTTTCAACCTGTAGTCCACCAAAGTTTGCCCTTGAAAAGGAAAGGAGGAAATAAAGTCTTGAATTCTTGATCACTTCTTCCTGGAACTTGCAAGCAATTCTATTTGAATTTTTTTGTTCATCCTTGGAAGATTTTTGGATATAAATATATACACGTATCAAGCATCGACTAGTTCCCATTTTACTAAACTAAGTCATATCTTCATTTACATATATATTAGTTTCTTTCTTAGAAGGATGGCTTTGGAAACTCCAGAGGATGTCATGCCGTGGGTGGGCTTGTATGTCGCAATAGCATCTATAGTGTGCATTCTTGCAATGGCCGCAGACGTCTTTCACGGTTTTTGGAGATGGAAACATTGGTTTCCAAACAAATATTTCACTCTCAATGCTGCTTCGCTCACATTAATTGCAATAGCAATGAAGCTACCGGTGGATCTAAATTCTTCCCACAAGTCTAATGGTTATGATTTTCTTCAAGCTACAAAGCTCGTCAGCACTTTTTTCTTGTTCACTATGTTAGCCAACTTCCTCCCTTCTTTAGGACTTATGAATGATAAAGAACTTCTAGTGAACATGGTAGCATTGGGTATCCTCATAATCACCATTGATGTAAACCTATGGATACAAACTATTACTCGAGTTGTTGAAGCAGATCCCGGAATACTTTTTATGGTGACATTTCCTCCTTTATGGCTGTTTTCAGTAGCTTTAATAGTTCCAGCATCTAGAAGAAATTTAGAACACCAATACAAGGAGTTGCACAAATTGGCTTCAGATGGTCAAGAGATAAATTTCTCCTATAAGGAAATTGAGCATCATGTTAAAAAGTATTGGATGATGGCAGAAACCGGTAACCCTCAATTTGCTCTTGCTTGTTCTCAGGTTTCTTCTGCTTTTGGAGTTATATGCTTGATGCTTGTTATGTCTTCAATACTTCTGTTGATAAATGTTTCTGGTCTATCATACTACTTTAGGTTTGAACGATCAGATTATAAGTGGTCAGTAAAATTAATTATGATAGTGCAGTTAGTTGGAGTTGTAGTAGGTAGTATAGCACCCATTTTAAGATGTTTCACAAGCATCAGTTATTTTAATATCTCTAAGAAATGGAGCAAGAATCATCTTAACGTCTTTAGAGTAGAGAAACATTGGATCCAAATGCTTCGGCTGTGGAAACGCAGCCATGTTAGTTCACATATCCCAGGCCGTCATTGCAAAATAGTTCTCTATTTTTTCAAAAACATCACTTTAAACTTATGTATAACACTTCAAGTAATGGTTGTGGTTATTTGTAAGACAATATGTCTCGTTCCAAGATCTCTATTGATCTTGTTGTCCATTTGTTGGGGTATCTGCCAGTCATTGTATAAAAGGTTTAGAAACGAACCAAATGTCTCTAGCATCAATGCAAGAGCGGAGATGGAGGAATATAAGAGATATGTTTTGAAAATTGAAGATGATGCAAAGCTTTCAAAGAGAATATTAAGAAAAATGATCAACTCTATAACTCGACTTCTTCATGCGTCTGAAAGGAAAAGGCCAAGAAATCTGATGAAGCTGCTACAAAAATCTACAGGTTTCAATGGAGTGTTAGAATTTGAAAATGACCAAGTCCCACCTTTAATTTCAGAAGATATTCACAATTCTTGGAGCCTAGTGGTAGTGACATTAACAGCCATTTCTATTGCACTTCCTAACATAGAAAATGACCATGTAAAAGGGGTACTTGTTAGCATAACGGAAGGCCTCCAATTTGTAAGACATGTTGAAGAAAGTCTAAATGCAGGTGAAGAATTGGTGAACTCAAGAAAAGCATCTGAACGTGTAGGCACGGAAGTTGAAGTATACCGAACATGGCTACAAATTGATCTTCAGAAGAAGGCTCGTAAAGGGAAGACGTCAAAAGAGATTCTTCAATGGTTGGGTGATGAAGCCATACAAATTGTGAAACAGTTCAAGGACTGCAAAAATGCAAGTCTAGATCACTCATTTCATAAGCTTGTTGCTGCGAATTCCATGTACAGAATCAGCCAAACCATACTACTTCACTACAACGCACAACAAAATTGGCCAACAGATAACGAAGTCTTTGAGCGGGTAACAACACTAATGGCAGATATAATGTTCGCTTGCTTTACGAATTTACCACGTGTCATAACCATGAAGTGCCACCATGATGCAATAGAGAAAAGGCAAGACAGTATCCGGACTGCAGCTCAGATTCTTGGTAAATCCAAAAAGATATTAAAGATCCTTGAAGCACGCCAACTTCCTAACTTAGATATGGATTCTATGGCGTACCTAGACAAGTGGCATGCACTATCCCAAAATCAGATACCCAACAGTAGTGTTTTTGCTTATTCTAATGAAATGTTCGTAGTAACTGTCATGTAAACAGAGTAGATTAAACTTTTCTTCGTATATATATCTAGACGGCCTACTTCCACGAAGTCAATGGGTTTGAGTTACAACACGATACTTCCTTTTGAATTTCATAGTTGTAGGAATGATCATTGTTAAGGAATTTAATATCAAGTTACTCTTCCACACGCCCTTTGATAAAATTTATTTTACTGCAGATAATCTTCAAAGTCCTCATCTTTAAGTATCTATCTATACGTAATAGGTGGTAAGCTCAGGCTCGACGCTGCCTATATTCTAAGATTCTGACTATTAGCTGACCAATCTTGTAGACTTAGGAGTTCACACATATAGCCCTGCTTGGATCACTAATAAAAGTGATTGACATGTGCAATTACATCTAAGCATGCGTGCAGACACCAAAACAACTACAAATATTTCAATAGATTTTACACGCTATACACACTTCCATATTTCACTATCATTACGGCTCTCAATAATTCTATCATTTCTATATAGGGTAAATGATGTAGATCAACAACATACTCCTTTTTTTGTCGCGAGGTATGCAACTTATGCATCTTATTAGAAGTGTAAGTAACGAATTTTCATTTTTATATTGATATGTGCAACTTACAATCACTAAAGCACAAAGTATTTGAAAAGTTTTTTACTACTCTCTACTGTGCTTGTACTTTATGCTTTTTATGAAGATGATATCACTTTTAACAGGTTTTCATTTTTTGGTTGTGCGTGTTGCAAATTGACCTTTCGTAAAGCTTGTATTTTCTTGGGATGAACATCTTTATTTTTTGGTGGGGTCCTTAATTCCTCAGAATAATTGTTGGGTTGGTCATGATTCTTTACTAATATATTATCCGATTGCCTATATTTTATTGGAGCGGCAACAGGGATTCCATTCAGATGGAAAAAAGTCTAAATGAAAAGATGAATATAATGTCGGCCTGGCCAGTCTTGAAAAGGAAACGTGAAAAGCATTTTAAAGACATGTTAAACTATTGATAATGGAATGCTGATCCCTCCTTCCAGAACTTGTAACAAAATATCTAAAAAGACAGGTTAACAAACACTAGTTATAACTTATTCAATATTTTCTAACACTCAAAGTTGTTAATAATGAAAGGATTATGTGTTTTAATATTATTTATAAATATTATATGTAGTTAGATGTACGATAACGTTGTTAAAGAGATTAATAATATTTAATATTATTAAATAATTCATCTATGTGAATTTAATCATAAAACGAATATTAAATAGAATATTAATATTTTAATCGGATAAAAAGGTAAGATATTTATATATTTATCATGTGATAATAAATAAAGTTAAATATGTTAATATAAGTAGTTTTATTAATATAAGTAATTAGTGTAATACAGATTAAACTTGAAGGAATGAAATGTAAGTATCGTGTAACTCGAAGATGTTGAGATTATCTATATATAAAGAACCTTAACTTTAGATGCAATATTAAGCTGATCAAACATTCTAACTTTCTCTCCTTCTCTCCCCAAATTCCTCCCAACCCCCCCCCCCCCCCTCTGTCTGGTAAACTTGGAGATGTTTTCACGTAAACTTAATTAACACTAACCCATAATTGAGTGGTTTAAGTTGTCGTAACTGAAACAAAAATAAAAAACTTTAGTGACATAAGTAGTTAGGGAAAGTAGAAGGTGCAACTGATGGCATGTGATGTTTGTTAAAAATATATGGGTACTTAAAATGTGTATACATGAAAAAGTCTCGAGAGTAAAAACTATAAATAAAAATGTTTCTTTTGAAACTCTATTGGTCGTCTACATGGGTGTTGCTGACAGCATAATTGATATGAAATTAATGTTTTAAAATCGGTCCAACCGGTCGATCCGACTAAAACTGAAATTTTCAAAAAAACGGATCAAAATATAACCGATTTTTGCGCGACCGAGTCAACAATCAACAGTCGAATCAGAAAATAGCCAGTCGAACCGGGAACTGGAACCGGATTCGACGGCTCTCTTATTTTTTTATTTTATTTTTCAGTTACGAGATACTTGTTTTTAATTGGCGTGTGATGGTAGCAGTCAACACCGAAATCAACCATCTCCGAAATTGCAACGATATTAAATTTGTATTACACTCGAATTTAATTTTGAAAATATAAACCTAATTGTTGTTAAACTAACGTGCGGCTGATAAGTCGTCGTCGTTTTTCTGCGGGTGTATTGTGTGATTTGAGGAGAAAAATGGCCGGCCGTCGAACAAAGTGACTGGTAAGTGTACGGTGTATCGCCGATGGCCGGTAGATGGAAGGATAGTATGTGAAAGTGCTGAATCAATGTTTTGAAAATAATGTATCACTGCTGATGGTTCTCGATTTATCTAGAAGAGAAATAATGGAAGGTAGCCAAATGCCTAAATTGGGAGTTCTTGTGTTGTGTGAAACGGGCCTGCGAAATATATTGGGCCTTTTATTTTAAGGTACCTTATGGCCCATAATTTATATTTTAAAGCCATGAAAAGTCAGTACAAGCAAATAAAATCCTCTCGTGCTCCCAGAAAGTCAAGTAAAGTAATCCGGTTGCCAGTTAGATCGGTCCCACTAGAACCGGAGTAGGTAACCGGTTCGACTATAAAATCGATTTTTAAAACATTGTATAAAACAACAGCATAGTTGATATAAAATGTTATTATTTTAACATGATTTTAAAGATCAAATCAGATGACCGGTTTCAAACAATTTAACTAACAAGAGGCAGTTTGTATTTATAGACTAAACTACTTGAAATTACTCGCATGCCAATCAAGTCAAATCAAATAATTTGGAATAAACAGACCCTTGTATGGCTTATAACAAACCACAAAGAGTTTGAAATGATAATGTGTTAAATACGATCTGAACCACATGTACAATCTAATAATGTCCAGCAAATCTGGCTCATGAAAAGGAAAGTGAAAGAAACATTGAACATAAAATAAAAGCTGGATCGCTCCTTTAGGGAACTTGTAAACAAATATCTTTGAAACTCTTCTAAATTCATAAACTCTATATTACTATACAAATTAATCATTAGCTAGCTCTTGTTATACTGCAATAAGTTTACTAATCCTTTTAGAAGGATGCCTTTGAGAACTCCAGAAGACGCCATGCCGTGGGTGGGGTTGTACGTTTGTGCTGCATCTTTGGTGTGTACTATTGCGATGGCAGCCGATGCTTTCCATGGCTTTCGTCAAGGAAAATTATGGTTTCCGTGCAAATATTTCACTCTCAATGCTGCTTCTATCACACTGATAGCGATAGCAATGAAGCTACCGGTGGATCTAACCACCATCAAGCCTAATGGTAATGACCTCAAGCCTAACGGTGGTGACCTCAATGTTAAGGTTGCTAGTGTCTATTTCTTGGTCACAATGTTAGCCAACTTTCTTCCTTCTTTAGGGCTTATGGATGACAAAGAACTTCTATTTAACATCATCGCTTTAGGTATTCTCATAATCACCATCTTTGTAAATTTATGCATCGAAATTGCTACAGAGGTTTTCTATGTACAAAACATATTTTTCATGTTACCTCTTTTATCAGCATTTTTAATAGCTTTGACAGTTCCGGTATCTAGAAGTATTTTAGAACACCAATACAACGAGTTGCACAAATTGGCTTCAAATTATCAAGAGATAAGTTTCTCATACAAAAAACTCGTGCACAATGTTAAAAAGTATTGGATGATGGCAGAAACTAGTAACCCCCAATTTGTGATTGCTAGTTCACAAGTCTCTTCTGCTATTGGGGTCATATGCTTATTTATTTCGCTCCTGTCTTCTGGGGTCTTGGTAACACAGCTCCACATACCATCATATTTTTCCTATGGACAATCAGATTATAAGTGGTCAATTAAGGTAATTATTAACATTCAGTTAGTTGGGGTTCTTGTTGGTAGTATCGCACCAACTTTTAGATGTCTCACTGCTATCAGTTATTTCAACCTCTCCAAAAAGGGGACTTTAAACCATCTAAACTTGTTCAGAGTTGATGGACGTTGGACCCAAATGCTTCAACAATGTAAACGGAGTCATAACCATTCACGTATACCAGGTCGCCATGGTAAAATAGTTTTTCATACAATTAAAAATATGATTTTGAATCTTTTTATAGCACTCCAAATAACGTTTGTGGTTTTTTGTACAATAATATCTCTCATACCCAAATCTTTTCTGATCGTACTCTGCTGTTGTTGGTATTACTGCAAGTCCTCGTTGAAAAGCTTAAAAAATGAATCAAATATATCTACTAGGGACGATCTGAAAACCGAGATGAAAAGGTATAGTAGATATGTTTTACAAATTGAGGATGAGGTAAAACTTTCGAATAAAATATTAAGAAAGGCACTCAAATCTATAACTCGACTTCTTCATGCCTCTGAAGAGAAGGAATCAAGCAATCTTTGGCTGCTTTTACACAAATCTACAGCGTTCAATGGAGTAATAGATTTCGACAATGACCAAGTCCCACCTTTAAATTCAGAAGAACCCCATAAATCCTGGAGTCTAGTAGCAGTGACATTAACAGCCATTATAGTCGCACTTCCTAACACTGCAAGCAACAGTGTCGAGGGGTTACTTACCGGTATGAGGGAAGGTCTCCAATTCATAAGACAAATTGAAGAAAACATAAATACAAATAATGACTCCGTACAGGCAAGGAAAGCAGCTAGCCATGTTTGGACAGAAATTGAACTACACCGCACGTGGCTACAAATTGATCTTCAAAAGAAAGCTCATAAAGGAAATACATCAAAGGAAATACTTCAATGGTTGGGAGATGAAGCAGTAAAAATTGTGATACAGTTCAAGAGCTGCAAAAAGCGAAGCCTAGATAACTCAATACATAAGTTTGTAGTTGCAAATTCCATGTACAGAATCAGCCAGACTATATTGCTTCACAATGATGAACAAGAAAATGGGTTGAATGATGAAGAACTATTCGAGTGGATAATAAGTATAATCTCGGATTTATTATCCGCTTGCTTTACAAACTTACCACGAGTCATAACAATGAAGTGTCATCATAATGCAGTACAGAAAAGGGAAGAGCACATACAGTCTGCTTCTCGGCTTCTTGGAAAATCCAAAAAGATCCTTAAGATGCTTAAAGCGCACCAGCTTCCAAACTTAGATATGAACTCAATGGCGTGCATTGAGAAGTGGTATGCTTTACCAAAAAGTCAAACAGCCAGGGTTCAACAACATCAACTAGCTTCTTCAAGTTCTAGTGAATCACTCATAGTAACTATTATATAATTAATGTGCATGTGTGGATCATCGGGTCTCAGGAATTCGCATATACATCTAGAACAACCGTGCTTACAATTTCATACTCAAGAAGCCAAGCATAAATAATTAAATTATTGTGCACTTAAGCCTAAATCTTTAAGAGGTTTTTTGTGTAAACATTTTGCTCCAATAAACCCATCTTAAACCTCTAAAACTATCAAGTTTTTGTCACTCTTTCATATTAATGTAATGCATTTTAATAGTTTTAAGATGAGCTCATGATGAAAAACCTCTTGAATGGTTACCATTGAAGTGCTCTTATAAACGAGCATTAGTTCAGGTTTGGAGGAACCTGCCTTCATGAGATTTCCAACAAGGACTGGAGAGTTCAGGGAATCACAAAGATGACGCTCGTCACCCTAAATCCGCCCCATTTTCATCCCTGGTCTAAGGATGAGCCACAAATACCCTTTTGCAGCAACAGTAATATTTAGCCAACAATTTTGTCACAAATAGTATCCACTTTAACATTGACACAACAAATCCAAACTCCTATTTAACATACTAAAAATTCTTCCCATATATAAAAACAAAACCGCTGCTCATAAGGAGTAGAATACTATACATGATTATAATAAATAAAACACCTAACATGAATTTAAAATCAAGAGGTTTTGCCCAAATTTCCCAGTACTTGTCCTGAACACCAACTACATCTATTGAGAATAGGGTCTCAAAAAGAAGCAAATTTTCCATCAAAATGAAAATAATCAACAAATGAAGCCTAGAAGCAAAAGTAAAAGGGTTCCAAGAACTTATATAGACAACAAATAATGAATCGTCGACTTCGAGCAAGTGACCATGCTAAACTGCAAGCTGAATCTAACAACAGCTGCACTTGATTCAACAAAAAGATGCTCGAAGATTTACTGTACAGAAATATGATATAAGCTGTCTTGTGTGAGGTCTGCTTATACCATAGCCATCATGTCATAGTGAACCCACGCAGAACAACGGTGATGATTATTGGAAAGCCTCCAGTTTCCCTGTTGAATTTATGAAGGAATCATGATAGTTTCTTGGGCAAATTGTAGGTTTTCTTTAAGAACTTCGAAGCAGCATCATCGTTTCGGTAACACAAAACACGTAAAAGAGTGTTTGGATCAGATGAACTCCATTGACCTGTAGTCGCAGGTAATGGGAGTCTCGATTTAGCAGATGATCCGTATGTCTCTAAAGTCAAACGTCTGAACCGCTCAATAAGCGTCTCGCTTTCTATTCGATAAAATGGAAGAATCTCTCTCACAGGAGTTGAAAACTTGTCAATTACATCCATTGGCAACCCATCACCGTTGGCCCAAAACAAATCTTTAAGTGACTTGAAGTCATTTTCTATAACTTGATAATCTTGTAGGGTAAAAGAACGGGATGGCCCACCAGCAAGCAAAACCAATAAAAATCCTTCAAAAGACGCTTTCATTATTTCAGCAACTAAACGTGTCCTGACTCTCTCATTCACGGTGTCAGCAATAACCATCAAGTTCTGTTCTAGCTCCTGAAGGAATGGTTCGATTGTTGAAGATAACATCTCACCAACATAAAGACCGTCCCATAGAGAATGGCTAAGATCATGAAACACGAGTTTGTAAGCGGTGGACTCGCATAGTTGTTGAATCCCTTCTAAACACGCACCTGGGGTTAGCTCGAACTTCTTTGCTAAACCATTTGAAAAGTCTTCAACATGAGCAGATTCAGAATTTCTCAAAAGGGTAATGATTCTTTTCTCTAAAACTTCAAGCTCTGTACGGATTTGTTGCAAAGTATTTATACGTACACATAATTGCGGTACTCCAAAAGCATTATTATTCCCATTCGTTGTTGCAACCTGAGAATTCCTTCTTTGTAAATTGGCCGGTTTCTCTTTTTTCTTAAACACACCATGAAATTTTGCCTCAGCTGCACATCTGGTCAATGCAGGCATAGCGGGAATATATGTATTCCTTGATCCTGCACATTGAATAACTAAATAGTGAATACTCAATATCTTAAAATACTAACATATTAAAATGTACTTAACCATCACCAAGATGGCCTAGTGGTTGGCGTCCTTGGGGTGGCCAGGGAAAGGGTACATCTGAGTAAAAATACTCGCCCTCCCTGGGTAACTGAACAGGGAAAAACTCCTCCATTTACCCATTTATTAAAATGTACTTCTGTTTGAGATACAGAAACTAAAAGAACTACAAGACTAAACCCTTCTAGCATCACGTGAACCCTTTGATATGCATTAATACGCATACAAATAAAAATAATTTGGACACAATAAAATAATGTTCTTTAGTGTAACTAAAAATTAACTAAATTGCAATATACAAGTAAGTGATTGTTTATAACTTTTGAGGCATAATTTGTTCCATTCTTTAAAACGTCATAAAAAATTCTCTTTTTTTATCTGAAATGGACCATTCCATTACTTTATATATATTCCCTCATACCAAAATTACATAATGTAAATTAAGCCGTTTTTGTTGAGATTGAAATGTTACCACAGCCTGATTTGACTTTGCTAGCGTAATACTGAAGGCATCTATCGAGGCCAACAATTAAATCAGGAAGCAATGCTGGATGCATCGGAATTGGCAACTGAAAAAATGCATCCAAAGTTTCATCTATAATCCTCAAGACTTCAACAGCCGATGGAGCATATCCTTCTTGATTAGCTCGTGGATTCCAAATCTATGTCAAATCATTTCAATAATACAGCCTTGCAGGGTAAGCATGAATATATTGTATTCAAGAATATATAATCCAATTTAGTGGGACCCACCTCTTGTTGAAGATTTCTGTCAACCCACTCCTTCAATCGGTCTAATCTCAACTTGGTCCAACCTTTGACTAAATTTGCTATTGCAGCTTCAGCTTCAAACGGTGGCATCTCACGAATGACTGCTTTCCCGCCATCATCACTGTCGACCGAATCTTCAACTGCTATCTGCACAAGATCTTTCTCTAACTTATCCGCTGATCTCAAAACCTGCACTGCATCTGGCGTTAACTCAGTGATACCAGAAATAAACTGTTTTAACTCATTCCCGTAACAAACATGAAGAGTGGCAACAGCCACACCAGCAGCAAGAGGATGCCATCTTTTTAATATTGGACTAAACATTTTCTTTTCTTTTGTAGCTAATTCAGCAACGTCTTTTGCGAGAATAGCAAGAACAGGAAGTGGGTTTGGCTGGTTTCTTGATGCTCTCCGGCTTGAATCTGCCTTCTCCATAATCTGATATTGAAATCGAGCCATAAATTAATAGAAATATTCCTTGAAGAATCAAATAATGTGATGTGAGAAATACATCAGATAATGAACTTTCTCTACCAAATTACTGAACACAGCACTCACATGGTGGAGTATTTTGGGTCTGTTTGGTTGGACAAAATGGAATGGAATGACATATGAATGACATGGACAAGGTAATAGAATGAGTCATTACATTACATCAATGCAACGGTCATTCAAGTATATTGGTAACAAAAGATATGACAGTGAGATACTGTACTATGAAAAAAACAGTTTTTTATTAATTTCGATACTATAAGATTATATGATGTAAATAGATTGAGTTCTACTTGATATAACCTAGATTCTCAATAATTGAATTTAGAGAAGCAAAAATTGTATAATAATTAACAAGCTGAAAGACAGTAAACAATCAAATAAGATGCAATAAAGGTATAATTTTTCTTTTTATTTTTGAAAATTATAATCGAAATACTATATTATATTGAAAGGTTTGGACTTTGGAGACATTGAAAGTTTCACTGAAAAGATAGGTTCAACAATGAATTTTCATTCCATTCCATGGCAAAACTTGCTTATGAAATAAAAATAAGAGAAATGGACGAAATCATGTTTGGTTCAATCCATTCCTTTGCACAAAATAACCAGCTTTTCTCCATCTAATGTAATGGACATTTCATTATTTATTTCATACCGAACACTTGCAATTTGTAACACATCATGGAATGGGCACGAACAATAATGCCAATATCAAAGTTTTCAAGTTACTTTTTTTTACTTTTTCATTTAATTTATATAGCATCAAACAAAACTTACTTGAGCAAAAGCAGTGCGAAGTGATGACCTAATGTATGTATCAGTCCTACTCCGGGCCACATCAACTTCGTTTTTCCTTCTGCGACGATATTCATTAGATATATCTTCAACCAAGACTTTAGCAGCTGATACCCCTAAAGAAACAATACTTTGCATAGAATTAATATTTCCTTTATCAAATGTGTCATGATATGCAAGAAGTCGTTTTTCAGCCCAACCCAATATCGAAGTCAATGTAGAACTCAAGACTTTAGCATAAGTAGGATCCTTTGTTGTCTTTGCATCTTTTGCAACTTCGACTAATTGACAATCAGCAGCATAAAGCAGATCATTATCTGATTGTCCAGTTGCAACAAAACGATTAAATAAAACCCACGTAAAACATACGTTATGAAGCATTTGGTTTATTCCTAGTATTCCCCATGTTTTCTTTATAAGTTCCATGACCTCATCAACTTCATCTATAATGGATGACTCATCATGAGCATCAAAGCACGTTTCTAGAAGGATCTCATACAGTCTGAGATTCAACGGAAATCCATCTGCCCAATGGCATGAATCTGATGACCCGTCATTTGATCGGTTGGCAAGTGACATAACAGCGCCACGTAAGACTTGAAGGGCCTCGTTGTTTCTTCCAGTTTCAATTGGTCTTTCCAATGCACCGTGAATAATTTTTTGTAGCCTTTGCGAAGCGGTCGTTGAGTTGCCAAGTGGCATGTGAGGGTGTAGAAGAAGTCCGGCCTCTAACATCTTCAAGTTTCTCTTCTGCCACATATCATACTCTTGTTGGTCGGTAAAATCTGAAGATTTGAACTGCTGTAATAGTTCTAATGGAAGAACCATCATTTCAACTCGCCTCCCTACCTGTTACCAGTAAATATAAATGCTGATTAAATAATATATATTTGCAATATAAATTAAAAATTATCTGGCTTTGACATTGATAGCTAATATAGACGATAATCCAAATTAGAACATCCAGCTAAGAGATATTGTCATTATTAATGAGAATATGACAAAAGGATATATAATTTTGCTTTTAAGATTAGAGGGAATAATTTGTCGTTTTAAACATCCAAAGTTCAAACAAAAAGATTCATCAATCACATACTCATATTGTCACGTTCTCACGATCTCAAAAGTACGTCACTTTAGTACAATTGTCAACCAAATTAACAAACATAAATCATCAAAATAATGATTAAGATTATAATTTGCTATTCCTGTAGTCCTCTTGTCTCTAAAGATCTTTCATGTTAGTTAATTAGACTAAAATTGGGTGAAAGTAATGAAATATAGATGATTGGGAGGGTAGTATCATATCATTAAAAAAATGCCTTCTATCTGAGTTTTTAAAAGAAAAAAATTATGTGTCAAGTATAATAACAATTCAGCCTATATAGACTTCTATTACAGCTACAACACCACAATCTTCAATGGCATTTGACTGAATAGCATATTCAACAAGACGACAGTATAATACAACGATAAAATTATTACTATTATATTAATAATGAAGACATAATGGAACGTGGACTTTAACATACTGTCGTTTCTCCGCCACAAAAAGAAAAAGAAAATTAGAAGAAATAGATAAAAATTATCAATAACACACAATAACGAATAAACCACCAGAGATCCTTACATCCATATTACCTAAAATAGCAGTTACATTCAAATCATTTTAATTACCATATCTAATGTAACATAAATATTAAGCTTACAATTTATGAAATTCCAAAATTAAGTAACCCAAGTCTTAACAAATAAATATCAAAATCAAACTGAAAACAATTACTTGAAATTAACAAATTACGTCACTAAATCTAATCATCCAAAACTTAAACCCTAACAAAATTTAGCATATATAAACACAAAATTAAAACACATGTATATATATTATACCTGACCAGCTGAAATTCTCAACAATGCTCTTCGAATTCTAGAATCAGCAGCTTCAGAAATCTTCATCTGAACCCTAATTAACTCACCAACAGTCATCACTTTCTTCACCTTAGCGCCGGAGCCATTACCGGAGCCGGCGGAGCTGGGACTACCGACGGAGGAGCTAGATCGGAGCCCTAACGCCTTCTTCATTTTGGATGCAGCACTCGACGTAATCGATCTCTGCGACGGCGAACTGGACAACGACGGCGATTGAGAAGATCTATCAGGAGTGAACGTTGACGCAGCGGCGGAGCTGTTGCTGTAAGATAACGGCTTTCCGGTGGATGTACGACAAACGGCAATGAAGATCTCGTAAGCGGTTTCACGGAGGTCGGTTGTGGATAAGGACGGTGTGAGATCGCCGAATGGTGATGGAAGTGATGATGAAGCGGTGGCGGTCGACGTGAACCGGGAAGTATTATTGGTGGCTCCGTTCATGCCGGTCGAACCGGTTGAGTCTCGTCTAGATTGGCCGAGTATTCTTTCTCTACTGAAAAGAGAAGCCATTGAAGAAAGAGAGGTGTTTGTGTGTGTTAAAAACAAAGAGTAAAGTGAAGATGATGAAGGAGATATATTATGTTTTTTTATTATTATTTGGGATTATTTTATTCTTTCTCTAAATATTTTGTTTATTTATTTATTTTGGTTTGTCTAGCTCTATAAAAAATATTATTTCATTTTCAAAATAAGTGTGGGTATTTTTATTTTAATTTGTCTCAAAATGTATTTAATTTTAAAAGTAATATATTAAGTTTACCAATTTATTTATAATTTAATTTTGCATAAATCTGATTTATAGAATATTGTTTAAAAAGTAAATGTGGGACTGCCATTTTTTCTTACACAATATGCTGATTATATTTTGTTTGTGTAATCTGATTGTAAAAGTTACTATGAGAGGAAGAGAGTAGTATTTTTAACTGGATTTTAAATGGTTATAGAAATTGATGTTGAAAATTTAATGCCGGAAATCGAAAGGTTTAAGAATGTTGATTGATTTATTTGAGCTGTAAATATATAACTTTACTCTTTTAGTCACTAATGTTTTAATAATATATCGAATTATTAAGTTCAGTTGGTTTATGTATGGTTAATATCTTTGATAATATTCGGTCTTCTACATTCTTTTGGCTTCATCATAAAGGTCGTATGCCTTGTAGTTGGATCGATTGGCTCAAATCCCCGTTGCTGGTTTCGAGTAGTGGTAAGAACTGATGTTTCTTTATTCTTTCTCTTGGCTGCTTAGTGCTTTTCATGGTGTTTGGCACATTAGAATGTCTTTTCTTTTGTATTTATTTCATTTCCCCAAGGCTTGTTTGGGTTTACATCAAAAATACCCAAGAGTGAAAACCGGTGGCTCGGCCTCTATGGGTGGGATTTTTCTCTTGTCTTGGTTCGCTGTAATTGGCAAGAGTTTTTTTCATCCCTTTTGTAAGCCTCGCAGTTAAAGCTTTCGGGAGGAATCTAGAATGTGTAAATTTGTGTATTTCTAGATTTGTTCTTGGATCTTTCTGCTTTTAGTGCCTTACTAGAAGCTTCTTAATATATTATCAGCCGTTCAAAAAAATACTTGTGTTTATGTTTGTATATGTAGAAAGTTAATATGCAATAATTGATTTTATATATTTATACAAATAAATGTCGATTTTTAACTTCATTGGAATGGTATCGTATAATTGTTGGGCATGATAAATTAAGATGATAGTTTTGGGTTAGAAATTTAAGTCCGATATCTTATATGTCAGGAGGCTGCAGGTACTATGGATCCTCTAACTCTTAATCGGGGTGTCTTCTTATGTCTTGCCAATGTAATTCAATAAATATACCTTGATTATTGAATATTACATTATAAAGACAAATTCTAAACTAAATATGAATTATTTCGATAAGTTACAGTCGTACGAATAGGAAATTTCAAAGCATTCTAAACTCATAATAGAAATCGTCTCTTAAGGTTCAATTTAAGTTTTTGTTTCTCAGGTTAACTAAATATACTATTTTTGTTCTTATTTTATAAAGGTGAAATGAAATGTTATGTGAAAAATAAAAGTTAAATGTTGGTAGAGAAACTTTTGGTTCGTAAGCTTTAAGACATTAGTCCGGATCATTTCTTAGTTTTAACCTTTTAGTATACACTATTATTTTTCATTTTATTTAAGAGAAAAACACATGCAAGATTGCAAGGTTTTAATAAAACTTGTATAATTCTTCATGTAGACGCACGCCAACCCAAAGAAAGCAAACTGGAATCCAGGAAAGATACGTTGTATAATTGGCAATTTGGCATGGACAGATTATTAATACGGGAGGGGTGGTCACCACACATGGCATGATGACACACCATGTAAAATTGTAAATTTAATAGTTTTCATTTTCTATTTTTTTTGCTTTTTCTTAGTAAAATAGTATAGTCTTAAATTTTATTTATCACGATAATTACTGTCCAAAATTAAAATACTTTTAAACGAATATCAATCTACGAATTACAAAATAAATAAAACTTCAAAATAACAATAAAAAATAAACATACATAATGTAGAAAATTAACTCCGATTATTGTCGAGAAGTTGAAATCATATTTAAAGAAATCTAAAGAGAACAAACTCTTGCACATATATGGCATAAGAGAGTCGTGCAATTGTTGAACTATATTGTGAGAGGGAGTTTGAAAAAGGTCATTAAGATAATACATAAAGCAAACATTTTTCTTTTCAAATATTCAGATGTCGTGGCAAGAATCCTTTAAGAATAATAAAAAGAAATTAATTAGGTATTTCATGTGGATGATTCTAGGATTTCAAACCTTGACCTCCTAATGGGAAAGAAATGTCGTGAATCTTTCAAATGAAAGAAGTACACTCACAAAGGAGAGGAAAATTAACGGATATAGTAATTAATCTCTACCATAAATTGAAAGAAAGAATATCACAGCAAAGACGGTAAGAAAATTATAATTTTTTTAATTGATATATCGTGTTGAAGAGACTCTCATATAAAAAATTTTAGAGAGAGAATATTTAAATTTAATAGTTTTTAAAAAAACAAAAGTATAGTATCATAGCTTAGAACATGAAGGCAAACACATTTTACTTTTGACACCATTCGATAAGTGTAATGTTGTCTTGATATTTTTTCACTCATTCGTCACTTTACTTTTTTAATCCAATTTTTTTCTTTATGATACTTCACATAACTAAATTAAAATATCAAATATCTATGATCCGCAAGTAATATACACTATCTCCAATTATTAGATCACAATTAGATAGATAACACCGAGGTGATCATATTTAGATCTACCAAGTATGAATGGTAAGGTAAATTAAACATTTTACAGTGAGAATACAAATGGTAATATATATATAGAGGTCCATCTACATGGAAGATGTAATTCTGAAAGAAAGGAAAAAGTTAATATGGGTCGTCCGTTAACATTCGTTACGGCGAATGTTAACGGCGACACGATGAATGTTAGTTATCATTCATCACGAAGAATGTCAAAAATAGTGGACAGGGGTTATGATTTAACATTCTTCGTGATGAATGATAACTAATATTCATCGTGATGAATATTAACGAACGACCCATATTAACTAGATTTACTTTTAAATTCATCTAACTAAACTTATATAAGATTACTATATATGTGGTGTTAAGAAGGTCTAATTGTAATCAAAGAATATGCAAAATCAAATATTACGACTATTCGTGAATCAGTTATGTAATAATAAAGTTCTTTTAGTTTTTATTTTGTGTTATTAAAGTTCTAAATTGTTATTATTATTATGTTAGTTGAGAAGTAATAGAAATTAAAACTTATATTGTTATTTGTTTTGTTAGTTGAATATATGTGGTATTAATCTAGGTGATTATGTGTCAAGATTTGGTTAAACTTGGTTGTTCTCATATGGTATTGATCATGATTGATGATGATGTATGATGATTCATTTAGTATATACATGTGCACACATGGACTAATTCTCATTATGGAATCTATATATGTCAATGCTAATCTATCTCATATCATTTGATATTTTAATAGTAATGGATTATTATAAAAGTTTAATTAGTTAGTACGTTTGCATATATATTCTTCTATTACAAAATTAAACAGTGTAATATTATGTTGAACATAGTAACCTCACGAATAATAACAAACATTATGTGTCAACAATTGTAACATACATGCTTCTAAAGTCACTGACAATGTGACAGAATGTATTATAGAAAATAATAAAAAAAACATTGACGACGTTGACATTTACTTGAGGTGTTTCGCATGCGGATCTATATAAGTAAAAAAGAAATTCTTATAAATTTGAGTTTTAAATATTATTTGATAGATAAAATTTAAAACGCTTATTAAAAATATATTTTAAAGAGAAGCTACCTGAATTGGCTTTTAAAAAATAAACTTGAAACCTATTAAAAGAGAAATTACAAAAGTATCATTTATACAATTATTTATTATGTGTTTTTTTTTTATGTCAATTACATATTTAAGCTCAAGTTCTCACTCAGCTACTTTTACCAACACTTGTAAAAAAAATAAGTTACAACTTTCATTTTCAAATATAAACTTCAACTACCAATTTCGATTATAGACTCTCAGCTTTAGCTAACAGCTAATTTTGTCAAACAAATTATATCTGATAAAAGCATTTTAGTTTCAATTTCATGTGATGTATTAATTTATGTAACTATCAACGGCATATAAACATACAACTGCTAAATAGTTGTACCGGAAAACAATTGCGCTTAAATTTGTGAGTAATACTTAATTATGATAATAACACTTTTTACACATAATTTAATTAATTATGACAGTAACTTTTGCTAGTCGATTTAATAAAAGTTGACATATAGTTGAATTTGTGGTAGGTAAGAAGCATGTAAGCATTAGAAATGATTCAGTGTTGTTCAACAAGTTAAAACCTAAGCCAATTAAAGTAAATTAAGTTGAAAAAATCACAGTGAGATTGTTAACATGTTAGTTAGTAGTATAAGTAAACAAAACTCCAATTCTTATTCTTATAATTTCTTATAATAATAAATAAATTAAGTTAGTTGTATAAAATGACAGTTGGATGGATAAAGACAGCTGATCAGTTTATGGGCCAAGCAAATGACAAAAATGCCATTTGTTGTCTTACGAGTTACGATGTCATGTTACGCCGCATTCTATTATATTGGGATTTTAATATTCTTTTAACATAATTGTAAATAGCACCAGCTAACAACTTGAATAAAATGTTTAATAATGGTGATAATATACATGTTTGTTTATTACGTTTAAAAGTTATTAAACCCTATATTACGTCCAACTCGATTTGAAACCGGTCCAACTCGATTTGAAATCGATCCAAACTGATTTTCAAACCGGTTTCAAACTGCAGGTTCCTAAGTCGGTACAAATCGGTCAAATCGATTTTTCAAACTGAATCGGTTGGGTCAAAACCAATTTTGGTTTACAAACCGTTAACAAAGATTACTGTATAAAAGATTCAAAGCTTTCGGGCTTAATTGGGCCTTAAAATTACTAGGCCTATTTAATAATCTACATGCTAAATTGGGCCATAGACCGAGCTGTATGAACAGTAGGTTCGTTTGGGCACCTACTCAAATAGTGAAACATATATTCACATTTTCATCATGTAGTAGAATAGTTGAAAATAGTTATAAATATGTATGCTGATATCAATGGCTAAGTACAGTGATTAACTTCAAGTCTCATTTAAAAGTATTTTACTATCAGTCTGCCAGTTATCAGGGATGTTAGGTAGTAAATACTGAGGATATACAAATCATAGTTATATACATAAAATGTATTTTACATGCATTACAAATTTTACAATATATTCAATAAAACTCTAATCTATGCTTGCTTCGTAACATATACATAATACACAATCCCTATTTACACTACTATGGCGTTGTAATTATATTGTTGAACTTGAATATATATAGTATGGTATCTCTACGATTGGCGAAGAAGATGTACAAAAAGCGGTTCTTGATGTATAAGACGTACTTTTTTTGGACATTTAATTCCCTTTAACGCTTGGGAACCCAACATCCATGAAGTCCATAAGGAAGTCCATAAGGGAACTTTGCTCTCGCGATTTCTTCAAATGTTGATGCGTCTAATATTAGCGCGTACCCTTCACCATTTTTGTCACTTACCATCGAAATCACAACTCCTGTGCATATGAACATCGATAGGAAAATAAAAGATCATATTAGTGCCTTTCCGAAATAGTTAGTAATTAAGTTTATTTATAGCAAAATTAATACATAAACTTAGTCACTTACCATCATCCTCTTCTACTGCACCAGGGCGTGCAACAAAAAATGGTTCAGATGGAACTGCACCTTCATCGTACCAATTCTGTGCCTTTTTCTCTACCAAGTCTATCTGTAAAATATGAGAAAGATGTTAGAGTTACGACAATTAAAGTTGTGCATGTTTAGTCACAGGAAACGACTTGATATGTTTTACGGAGAAATTCTAAGTAATGAAAGTTCGAAAATATGGTCAATTTTGTGTTTTCCGGATAAATTTTCTAAGAAAACAAAAATTCAGATTTTCCTTTTTACGACTATAACATGAAAACTGTGTATTTTTTTCTTTCTGAAAGTTAAAACATCATGTGATACAAATGTTCCTTCATTTTCTAGAGACATTAAGTAAGATGTTCCTATGTTGGAAACTAAGAACTTACGAAAATTGTAAGTGAAACTAGAGAATGTACCTTAGTGAGGGTGTTTGGGAAGTTACAAGGGCGTTTAGCGCCACAAGCATAAGCATATCTGTATTTCTTGCCTAAATAAGCTGGATTGATGCTACACATATCCATCCCCCTTCCATGTTCATCAGGGTTTAAAGCGTCAACAAGTTCACCATTTGGACTCCCATCAAATGGTATTATAAACCTCCCAACTCTACAATTATAACATTCGATTAGAAACTTGAAATAGTCCCAAAACTTGATCACCATATATAAGTATAACTGTGACATACTTGACTAATGATGCTTAAATAAACCTATTTATAAATGAACGTATGTACCTAGCATCCGGTAAAACATCCTGGCCGGACCATGATCGAAGATTTTGAAGCCGAAGTTTGTCAAGGATTGTAGTATTGGCATTATGTTCACAACAATCGACTATAACTCTGATTACTCTTCCATCTTCATCTTTCTCTTCGTACGCATTGATGTAGTGAAATGCCACAAATAAAGGAACTTCCACACTTGCCACCTTCAAATTTTTTCGAACAAATAGAAGTTAATTACTTAAACGATATCATGACAAGCGAAATATGAAATGAATAATGTCAAAGTATTGCATGTAACTCTTTTAATGAATTGACGCTTACCAATTTGCCACTAGCTTTGCACATGACATGCATAAACCCTTTGGACTCAGGATGCCACTCAAACTTATACAATGGTGTTGGTTCAGCCCTTAACAAGTTTTGTGCACAATATCTCAATGGCATCTCGGGCACAATAACATAATGTTCCGTCACAGGGAATGAATGGACCCACCCTGGTGATGGCCCACCACGACAATCAACCCGACCAATCACCTTCCTTTGATTAGTACCAGGCTCCATTCTCACCACCAAATATCCAGGGTTCAACAAATCTGGCAACAACGTTAAAAACTCTGACTCTGTTACTATAGGGTGGGCTGAGTGGACTAGCCCACCCAATGAGTCACTATACTCAAATTTTCCTAGTGTATCTAAATTATCTGGGTCAATTACAATCGACCCTTTAATCGTCTCAGTGAGACAAACCACCCGACCGTCCCCCAACTGAACAACGCCAGTGTTGGCATTATCAGTTAGGGACGCACCTGAGAATAAATTAGCCAAGTCTCCGATATATCCTAGAAAGTTGTCATGTTTTGGGACTTCAGAAAATTCACGGTAACAAAGTTTATTGTTTTTTCTTGCAGCCTTATATGCATCAGATTCAATTTGCCGGTGACCCATGATTAGGCGGCTATTCTCGAAGTGTAGGCGTACGATGGTAGCGTAGCCGTCGAAGAGGTGACGGAAGTCGTAGTCTCCGATGTGCCACAACCCAGGTCCATTCCTCAAGTAGGTTCCATTCTGCATGTGGTTAAGTTGAGGAAAAAAATAAATAAGTGTTGAATTAAAGGTAACAAAATATACAGAAACAAAGACAAATGAATTGGTGGTGACAATTATGTTTGTAATATAAAATGTCATTTCATAGTAGTGGAATCTTATAAAACAGATACTTTTAGCGAAATTAACTAAGATTATTAAAATAATAATATATGATTTGATATATAGATCAGATATATCAATGAGTTCATAATACGTATAAGTTAATTAGCTAAATATTATTAAAATCACAGATTAGAAAAGCCTTGTAACAAATAACTTTTCAAGTTATTTTTATTTTGATCTAGGAATCATAACGTTTAATTCATGCATATATAGTTGGTGATGACCTGGGTCAGCAAGGTATTTTAAACAAAGTCCTATAAACAAATTAAAGCATATATAGCTCATTTTTAACTAAGAATAAGTTAGAGTCAAAAGTTATATTATGATAGTATTATTATATTTCTCAATGAAACCCCAATATCTAATTATTAATTAAATAAATACTTAGTAATGCTATATTTTGTTATATTTCCCAAATATTATTTAGAAAAGATAATTTATTAACTGATATGGGTGTCTAAGTGGTGCACTACACTTGTTATCAAAAGATTTACACTAGGAAATTGCATATAACAACTAATCAATCAATATATCATGATTTTAGATTTGGAAAAACATAAACATACCAGCCATTGTGGGATCTCTCCTTCTACAATAAGTTCTCCTTCCCATCGATCTCTTCGGATGCTAGTCCATGCCGCTAGCTTCCTTTCTTTTGCCACCTCTTTCCATGGTGGTGGTTGTACAACTGGTGGAAAATCTGTTGCTACACCGACTATATTTAACTCCCTACTTTTATTTTTCTTGGGGAATATAGCTTGCCCAAAGGTGCAACCATTACTATTGTGATCGACCATCATGTGTGATGGCAAACCATAGTTTCCGGTGGCTGAAAACGAAAGGGATGAAGACATAGGAATGATTGAAAGATGGTTGCTAGATAGGAGGTTATAAAAATGTTTGGTTAAACATAAGGTGGTATGAGGGAGTATATATAAGGGTTTGTGGACACTATGTAGTAGAAGCTTTTGGCTTAATAAACAAATGGTCAAATTTTTTAGCGGTATCGGGTTAATCTAAATAAGTACTGTCTGGATAAATTATATTTCTTGTGATACAGGTGAACATCTATCTCTAAATAAAAAGCTCTTGATATAGTATGATGAGAGATTTCAATTTACTAGTTGACAACAACAAGGTTAAAAAATTGTCTTTGTGTTAGGATAAAACTAATATTTAAATCGAGTTTGATATGTATTAATTATTTAGAGTGTTAAATTTGTATAAAATCGACGGTTCTTAAGAAGCATAATAAAGTCAAAACTTATATTAAAACAAAAGAAATAAAGTCTTTTTAATTTTAAATATTATTCATTAATTAAAAGGAAAACAAATAATATAAGTATTTTAGTTATATACCATTACCGTTAGAGAAAAGAAAAAAAAAAGAATGAAATAGAGAGCATCCAATACGAAGAATGAGAAACCAAAAAATAAAAAATAAAAAAAAGACAGCGTTGCCGTTGTTTGAACTTGCATGCTAGCTGCAAGTAGACCCATTTATAAATATCTGTATCCGAACCCATTACTCGAAAATCTAATAATCTGATGCGAAATTGTTCGAAAATTTAGATATCTGAATTATGAATTTGGATTCGGATAGCGTTTTTCAGATAATTCAGATATCCGATATTCGATAAATTTGATTTGTTTTCAAATTTTCTATTATTTTAAAAAATACAATAAAAGATAAATGGATTATTGTTATGAAATATTGATTCATAATGATATTATGATATCTATTTATTATATTTTTGATACATGAACTTAATAACGTAAGTTTTTATTATATAACGTGTCATTTAATTTTTTTTTTTGATTATTTTGAGATATTCGGATATTCGAATTACGGATACATATCCAAAATTTTGGATTCGGATTCGGATAGTATAATTGACTATTCAAAAATTTTCATATCCAAATTTTCGTATATTTAACTTTGAACACCCATGACTGCAAGTAAAGTGGAGCGCCTACCAGATCATCTATTTATCTTAAATTTGAAAAATCGCAAAATGTATTTATGAATATTAGCGTAGAATCTCGTGCACAACAACGGATGAAGATTTCATATGTTAATATATTGAGAGACAAATGTTTAATGATATCTGAATGCAATAATATTTGATACTTCTTTAATGAAAATGAAATTTTATAATAGTTTAAATTATTGTAATTGTAAATTCAATATTGTGATATAAAAGAAGAAATAATATATTTAAATGTATTATGTGAAATATAATAATAATTGAATGATTTATATAATTAATAAGTGAATGGATAAGTGCAGGGTAAAATGGTAATTTCCGATATCTACTTTTTAAGGATTAAAAAATAGAATGTTAAATGCTTAATAAGTGTTATAAATGAATATTTAAAATAAAAATAAAAAGGACAAAAAAAAAATATATTAAAATATTACTATTGAATGAAAACTACAAAGATTATAGGGAATATAATGTGACGGAAAAAAATTATGATGTTTACCAATGATCAGTATGCAAACATCTAAGATGATGTGTTTATAGCGGCGCAATTTATTTTCGTAGTATTAGGAGTGAAAATGGAAACAAAATTGATGAATTAATTAGAGTTATAAATTATAAAAAAAAAATCAGAATTTTCATCAAACCAATATACTTTACCAAAATATCCAATCTTGGTTTATAGTATTTTATATTATTTGTTGGATGGTTATATCATATGAATAAGTCGATATTGTTTAACATTGTTGTATCTTAACTTCCCTTTCGGCGCAAAGGTATATACTCTATTTAAATATCTATGCGTTGCGTAATGCAGGCGGCGAGTACGTACATTTCCTTTTTAATGACAATGGATCATTCGATTAATAAATGCACCATAGCAAGTTGCTAGAGGCTAATTGGTGTAACTAATTGGTTTACACGATGAAAATTAAATTTAGTGGTAAGATATTTTAATATTCTCACAAGAGATTTAATATTCGAATCTTCGTAAGTAAGTATATGAAATTAACCGATGAAGGGTTTAAAAGAGATACCAATTGCTAGTCTAATTAAAGCTCAATGGAAATGAGGCTCAAATATATATGTTTATGAAGTAGTTGTAGGCTGTAGCTGTAGTTATAGGCTGTAGTTTTTCGTGAAAAGCTATTTCAAGTAGCTTTGAAAATTTGAGTTTTTTGTTGAATTCTAAAGCTACAACTTGTACATAACAAACAAGACTTTTATTTTCATAGGACCTTTTTGTTCAAAAACTAAAAATTAAAACTCTTAATAGCTTCTAAAAGCTCTAGGTCAAATAGGCTCATAGTCAATAGTCAAAGGATGGTGAAAACTACATATAACCCTACATTATTCAATTCCTTATTCTTTTTGTATTATATCAATCGATCATGAAAGACTCTTTTGGACGAGAGGCCGTCAGCAGACCGTCGAAAGTGGGCTACAAATTAAAGAACGACTCAACCTCTTTCAAATCATGACCAACTCCATCATCAAACAAATAATATATGGTCATCGTCCATACCCAATTAGGAAAGTTGAATTATGTTCAAGTACTTATTGATTATACTATTTTGGACGACATTCCCACGTCAAGGGTGTAGGTATATTCTCTGACATTATGTAATCATAATGTTTCAAAATGTTTAGTCACATTTGTGTACTTGTACGCGTCATCACAAACAAAGAGTCGTTTACCAATTGATATATTAGTGACACACAACAAGTGTTACAATATTTTGGTTTTTAGTCTTGAACATTTTACTTTTAACCACACTTTTTCTATGAAGTGTGGATAAATTAAGGAATACATTTTTGGTCCTAAGAACGACAGTCATGGTTCTGCCTGGACTCAGTGTGGCGGACATGATAACGAGATAAGAGCACCGGGATTGGGATTCAACAACTTTGAGTTGTTGGCCCTTTAATGAATGTTAACAACTCTCCACCCATGTAGAAGGAGGGAGAGGTTGAATCCTCGCCATAAGTTTTTAGTTTTTTTTTTTAGGTTTAGATAATATTTGGTGGGTTCATTTTCACAGTGACCACTCTCATTGAAGTTGCATTTTCGTGTTGTTCAACAATATTGTCAATAACTATTAACCACTGATCGTGTTCTAAAAGAGATCAAGAAGTCGTCGGGAAGGAAGCTGATATGGCGATAGTGGTGAAAGTAATTGTGTATAACGTAGTGATCCTAGCTCTAAAAACTATAAGAGCGTGTGTTAAAAGAAGATAAAAAGTTCTTTAAGGGTGTGTTTGTTTTGTTAATGAATATTGGTTTGAAAGAAAATTATGTGACTGAAAAACATATCGTTGTTTAATATATATTATTCTTTTGAATTATTAGCAAAAGAAAATTGAAATTAATATATTATTTTAAAATATGAAAAAAAAAAAAAGAAAAAAAAAAAGAAAAGGGAAAGAGAACGTATGATCCATCTAAACCTATCAATTTGATGGGTTTTATTAAAACCGTAAATAAAGGTTTGAAATTTAATCTTGGGTCCTAAATATACAAAACAAGCACATTATCTACTTCTTTTTTTTTCTTTCAAAATTCATATCTAAACTTTCAAAACAAACACCACCTAACTCTTTAGTTTATTGTGTCACTATAGGGTTTTAACACCCTTGCCCAACCATATTTTTCTGTGTGGACAATAATGCATCTGGACGCCTATAATCACAAAGGTTCAACATGTAGCAACACCTTTATTTCTATCATATTGTATCTTTCTCGTGGTGTCACTGTGTAAGTTATGCCAGTTGTATGTCCATATAGAAATGAGAAATGATTTATAAGCTTTAAAATGACTTAAACTCATATGTCAGTCATCCATTAACTGAAAAAGGAATTCACTGTTTAATATTATTTTTTAAGATGATTGACATGTAACATTAAGTCAATCTTTAGACCAATTTTTAAGTCCACACCTTTCTCGATTGTAATATGTTTCCTTTTCGTGTGTATGCTAAGTATCTTCTCAGAAAGGAGTAGTGGAGATCGACTATGATTTTAAGATTTTAATGAACATGTTTCTTAGACCTGTTGATATGATGTCAGTTGTCGTTGGAAGTTCAACCCTGAAGTTTGCATCCTTAGAAGACGACTTCGTTGAATCTATTGCTTTGATTTCTTGGGTATGTCAGTCAACAAGCTAAACCATGAGCAAAAGCAATATCTTGGCAGTTTACTAGCGTCAACTGATTTTTTGTGAAAATAACGCATGACATCTAGATCAAACTTTTTTATATGTAGACTAGGACTACAAAATCACTCTGTAAATACATATAAGTACAATATATTGACACATTTTTTGTAATGTCCACATCTACAAGTGTGGTGTAAATTACCAATTTAATAATATTTAGCTAGTATCTTTATCTTTATATACTATATATATAAGGAAGACTTTTACCTTTATAGTCTCGTCATGTTTTGACACATTATCATCGCCAATAGAACTTTTAATAATTAATATTTTCATTATATTATACTAATTTTCTATAGTCATAAATCTTGACTCGATTAAAAAGAATCTATACCTTAAAAATAAGACACATTAGCTTCTTTAGAATTGCCACATGTGCTAACAAAAAAGAACACGAAAAAAATTGACATTCCTACTTTCTTAATTTTCATTAGAAAAGATTTAGAAAATAAAATATACAAAACTTTTATGTTGCTTGTATACAAAGAAGCTAGTTTATTTACATATGACGAGGTAAGATTACATATAATCCTTTTTAATAATGGAGTCATTTATATAAACCACTCAAATTTTAATTTTATTGATATTATAGGTAACTTATTGTTAATATAAATATAAATAGGTATGTGTAAGTCGTTGGTAGCGTAAAATTAATTAGGAATAATAATTTATTTTTAAAATATCGATTGAATGTTTATATATAATTAATGACGTACTTTAACAAAAATTAAAAGATACAATTAAGTAAATAAAGAAGCGATAACTCTATGCTTACGTATTTATAAGTATTCATGTCGAATTAGAACATTTAGTCATATTAATCTAAATAATAAGAAAATTAAATCTAAAACTCATATCTTTACTGGTTTTAATCATAAATTGTAAATCTTAAAGAGAACATGTAAGCATACAAATGAACTTTTGAGACTCGGTTTGTGATTGACTTAATAAATGCACGTCTTGAATCAAATTTAATTACAAAGGGAAATACATAATTACATTAACTATTCAAGTACTATTTGGTTTTATATATTTTATTGATAATGTACAAAAGGTCAACTGAGAATACAATCTTTAACAGAGGTTGCTAAAAAAGATGATTTCATTTTACTTGATGATAAATCATCACAAGGGTTCTTTATACATGTCAGGAGTGTCGCTATCATCATTGATTAGTTTTTTTATCACATTGCAAACCTGAATTCGTAAAAAAGAGAAAGTTTTGAATGACAATCGATTAAAGCACAAAATACGTATTAAGATACAAATAATCCTTTAGTTTACATGATAATTTCGCACCCACTGAGTCAATGATAGAAGGTGTTTTTTATATATACCAACACAAGCTAAATTAATTGTGTTATAAAATAATGATGAAGAACAAGCGTAATAGTAAAAATTAGAACGAGATAATTGTTATTGATGGAGTAAAAATAATATGTTACAATATGACATAAATTTATATGTGAAGAAAGTACAAGAATTAATTAGAAAGGTAAATATCTACAAATATAATTTCACTAAACTCTCCCTTAGATGTTCACCATTTATCATACGCTATCAATATGGTACTTCAAGACCGATATTACATATAGATTGCCTCATTAAAAACCTTAGTTAATGTCTTTGTGAACATGCCCGCCAAGTTGTTGCTTGATCTAATTTGAAAAATATCAATCACACCATCCTCTTGTAGATCATGTGTAGAGAAAAATTCTATGAAATGTGTTTTATTCAGTCTCGTTTCAAATACTCCTATTTGATTTGAGCTATCCATGTAACATTATCTTCAAACAATAGTGTCAAATTGTCTTTGATTAGTTGGAGGCTGCATTCTATTTGAATGAGATGAATCATGGATCTTAAAAATAGACATTCTCGACCAGTTTCATAGAACGCAATTAACTCGGCATGGTTTGATGATGTAGTTATTAGTTGTTGATCTCCACAAAATTATTGTGTCACCATATGTGAAAACATAAAGAATCTAGCATTGGCATTACTAGCTAACTTTGACTTTGCACTCTTTAGGTAAACAGTCACATATCATGTGTACCATAACGAAGGATATGCTTGATTCCATTCCAATGTTGGTGTGTTGGTTCGAAACTATGTCTTGCTAATACATTTACTGGAAAAACAATATTGGGTCGTGTATAATTAGTAAGATACATCACAACCCGAATTGCACATAAATATGGTACTTCAAGGACAACAACATCTTCATGAATTTCTATGGGAGGAATGGATCATTTTCTCGATTAAGGGGTCGCATAACAATTGGCGAAGTTGTTGGATAGGCTTTATACATATTAAATTGCTTCAACATTTTATATGTATAGTTTGATTAATGGAGAAGTTTCACTTGATAAATGCTCGATTACAATTCGAGAAAAAACTTAGTTATAGTGAGATCTTTCATTTTAAACTATATGTAGTATGTTCAATCTCTTCAAGAGTTCTAATAATATTTAAATCATGAACATATACTGCAATAATTATAAAATCACTACTTGATTTTTCGACAAAGACAAATGGACTAATCTGGTTAGTTTTATATCCTTCTTTCGAAAGATATTCACTCAGTTGATTATAAAACATTCTTCCTGAATATTTTAGTCCATATAAGGATTCTTTTAAGTTATCAAAAGAATTTCTCGAGGTTTTAAATTTATATGCGTAAGGCATTTTCAATCCTTCGGGGACTTTCATGTAAATACAATTATTAACCGATCCATAGAAGTTGGTTGTAACTACACCATAGGTCGCAAATGTAGTACTTCTATATTTGCAAGACTAATTAAAAAAATCTGGGAATTTTGGCATCCAAAATAGGAAAATATATCTCTTCACAATCAACTCTGGGTTTTTGTGTAAAATCTTGTTTGACAAACATTTCTTTATATCTCACGATTTCATTTTTCTCATTTTTCTTTTTACCCAAAGAGTAGTTTATCCAAATGATTTAAAACCTTTGGTATATGAACTTAGGTTCGGAAAACTTCAGTTGATGCGAGATACATTAAAATTTTATAAATCACCCACCTTTTCTTATTTCAGCCAGTCATCTTTACTTTTTGTATTTCTTGGCAGTTATGTTTTTATGGTCCTCATTATATTTACTGTTCTTAGCGCTATATCAATTGAATAAAATATTCTTGATATCAACATCCATTTTGTTCGATTACATATGTTTCTTACACATGATATGTTAATTAAAATCATTTCATACTTCGGGTACCCAATTTATTCCTGAACCTTTATGTCTAGTGGCTCTTCTGGAGCCTCTTATAGGGTATAATTTCCTCAATTTGACTATCTAAATTTTTTGCTCCATTTTCTATTGAGTATTTTTCTATTGGAATCGACTATTATATGACGCTTCAAGTGGGCCAAAATGTCCTTCTGCGACACAAATCTTTAATATAGTATTAACAGCTAATTTTGGTGACCTCTTCATCCTATTTAGATCAATAAATATTTATGACAATGGTTACATCTTGTAAATGAATTATCATTCGAACTTCAGGTTCATATTATTTGATATGAGGATCACTGTTAAATAATGATAACTCATTCTAACTCTATTTATTTTCAGCTGCTTATTCTCTCTCTGATGAATTATCTTTTATTGATGCACTCATAATCAACTTGAATAAACTATATTTGATGCTCTCATAATCATTATTTTTATGATGCTTAAAATAAGTGTTGCAACATAATACAATTTATGTGTGAGCATTAGCTTCCGGATGTTTAACACTTATCCCACTAATTAAGAAGATGTGAGAAATGATACATCATCATTGCCTAAACAATTAAGATATGTTACAACAATGTGCTAGGAATCTTATTATCAGAGCAAGTAATCAAGCAAACTTCAAGATGCAACTTTAATTATATGTGACCATTTAGAGATGCATCGGTTTTAAAAATATTAGATGGAAGTATAGGCCTATATACTCCATATATAATTTCCAAAATGGGATTGAGTCGCTTTTAGCTAATGATGGTGAATGATTAAACCTTTTTAAGAGCAAAATAACACAAGAATAAATTATCATATTAGAGAAACTTTTGTTTCTCAATTGATGACACATAACCTGTCACATCATTTTTTACTCGGGATGGTCTAACCGGTAAGCCAAATATATAAAAAGAATGGTAGTCTATATAAACTTCTGTTTTATGACCATATATGATTTTGTTGCAATACTATTTTAATATACATAAGAAATATTCGATAGAAATAATTGAACTATTAATCTAAAATATTGTCTTCTTGACAATTTATATAAGTTCTTCTGGAGTCTAGAGATTTATATGAGCTCTTCAAGATTTGATATGACTTGCGCCAAGTGCATATATAAAAAAAAATCTAAAAGCATCGCTCATAAAATTTGATTACATAGAAAATATCAACTATATCTTAACGATTCATAACTTGAGGTTATGATTGTTGATGTTTAAGCATCGAACCATTTTCAATAGTTTTACAAGTTCTTAATTAATAGAATCTATAATTAACTATGTACCTTTCGGTATAGTGTGGATATGGTATGTATATTTGCCCTTGTTCAATTCGTAAAAGTATTTAGTAGCAAGATTTATATTGTTAACATAAAAATAATTAAATAAATATCCAAATAATTATAAATAAAAAACCTAACGATATGTAACAAAAAACATAAGTCACAAAAATTGTATATGTAGAAAAAAAACTATACGATAGGTAGCAAAAAACCTAAGTCACAAAAATTGTCTATGTGGATCCGATTCATTATCAATGGAATTTATTTCTCCATTCTTTTCTTTATTCTTAACCCATACTTGATAGAGCTCGACTTAATGTTTGGACGTATGATAGTTACGTGACCAATGATTTTTCATTCCACATCTATGGTATAGGTCATCATTCTTTTTATCATGTTGATGTTGTGAATTTTGTCTTTTCTCAAATCTTTGCTTATTATAATATGGCTTATAATCATGATCATCACGTCGCTATAGAATTCCAAGAAGACAACTACGAGCATATTTATTATTACGCCCTCAGTAATTACCACGTTCGCGACCTCGTCCTCTCGCATAAGAGGTCACATTCACATCATGGGATGCATTAGAGCCACTTACTCATGCTTCGTGGTTTTTCATTAGAAGTTCATTGTGTTGCTGTCATGGATAATCATATCTTTCTTCTAAATAATGCCATAACTCTAGCGGATCTTTTACCAATAAATATTCCATTTTGAGATCCTCAAGAAGATGACGTCGAAAAATTATCATTACTTTTGTATGCTCCTGCAAGGAGGCCTTACTTCCGACTTAAATTGTGTCTCCCAAGTTATTTGCACTAAGATAGAGTTAAACATCAAGAGTCCATGTAAGTTAACTTATAGCCGATATGTCAAGAGGGGTAAGTTTAAATTCTGTAAGATTTGCCATTAGAAGGTAATATATTAAGTTAACTAAAAATTATACATATGAAATTAAATAAATAATTTGTTAATATTAATCGAATTATCACCATATAAATTAAATATGTAATCGTGAACTAATAATAGCTTACGAAAATCAGTGGCATCTTAGATAAGTTTAATATCAACTCATATGGAATAGAATTGCTTGTTATTTTATTGTTTCGAATTTACACACGTTTCTTTAAAAGAATAATTGAAAAGATATAATATAATATTGATATTGATAAAATCTTATTAAAGAAACTTCTGGTTCTTAAATAACGAAAGACTTTGGGTATATGATCTTGATTATTTATAGGAAATCATAGAGAAATTCAAGTTCTTAAAACAATAACTTGTAGTTGTTTTATTTTTTTATTTTCTTTGAGAAATTATAAAAATTTTCGAGTTCTTTAATCATGATAAATATATGATTCATTTTGAAGAATTATTGAAAAACTTTTAGTTCTCTAGTTTTGATTTATGATTATTTGATTATGATTCACTTCGAGAAATATAAAAAAACTTCAGTTTCTTATGAATATAACTCAACATAATATAACAAAAAAAAATTAAGTACCTTTTCTTGAGACGATTCGTGCTAATAACATATCATAAACTAATGACGAAAAACAAGCGCAATAGTAAAAAAGAGAACTACATAATTGTTATTGATGGAGTAAAAACTATGTTACAATATGACCTATATTTATCGATGAAGAGGATACAATGATTAATTAGGAAGGTGAATATTCACAATATATAATTTCACAATAAATTGCATCTAGATAAAGCGTTTTTTGTAAATTTACTCATAAGTAATTAGAACTATTCTACTTTATTTTAATTATTCTTAATAATCACTAGCGTTATAATTTTATTATTTTGATATAATACACCAAACATTATTTGTTATAGAATAATTTTTTATTATATACTTAACTTTTACATCCTATTCCTTTATACCGGTTTGTACATTGACGAAATTATTACAATAGCTTATAATGTTTACTTTCATTTACATATAGCTTATAATATATACTATCTAAGTTACGAAATGTTATTATGGCATGACCTCAATTAACTTAATTGCTGCAACAAACAACTTTAGTTAAAAATATTATGAAAACATATATCAAAAATACTATTGATTGTCTAAGAACAGATTTTTGTATGACTTAAAATTTTGTTAAATTTAATAACTTGTAGTTTTATATAATGTAGTCTATATATACATCTTATGTAATCAGTTTATTAAGAAACTATAATTCATAATATTTAAGTCATTTTAAATATTCAATAATTAATATAAATTTTTTTGTGCATTCAATGATTTTAAATATTTCAAAACTAAAAAAACGTAATATTAGTTAATGTAAATGATGTCATGCTAATTAAATAATGTTAAAGTCAAATGCTTGAAAGATAAAAGAGTTCAATTATAAATTTCATGTTAGAAAATATCATGTAACTTAAACTTAAATGATTGATATGTAAATGGAAGGGCTAAAACAGGGTATTGAATAAAATCCTGGGTGTCCTTTAAAGATCAAAATTTGATCTACGAAATAAACACAGCCGTCCGATCAAAAGGATGGAAGTTAATTTAAGACCAATATTTCTCCATGTTATTCTCTTTTATATATTTAATTTTATTTAATTTTATATATTTAAAGAGATAACATAAGGTTCATATTTTGACATATTCACCTTTTCAATGTATAGTTGACAAAAATAAGGATCTTTTGGATGTGCACTTGAACTATTAAGCTCTTTCAACATGTCTACATCTTCTTTGGCAAACACTTTCCTTTCTCAATCTATATTTATATTAAAATAGTAAAAAAGAAAAGAAAACAAAGTTAGATTCACAACTGAATTACTCTTTCAGAACATGTTAGCTTGTTAAAAAGTGACACGTGAATGTTCTTCAAACAACCTTTTTTTTTTTTTTACTTTATGATAAGTAACACCAAAAACAGTATTAGTTAAACTTGATATGATACTACAATATATTAAAAACAATTGATTAAAAGAGTTAAGATGTTAGTTTCTTAGGGTAGAGGGTGTTAGAAGACATTTGTAATTGAATTAACAAATATTTAGGTACTTTTAATTAAAAATGAAAAAAATAACTTAATTATTTCCACGGTATAGTTTTTTTTTATGTTGTTATAGGTTTTTAATTGATTATCTGTAACTTCTTTAATATAATATTATAGTGTTTTGGTCTATCTAGTTTTCTTCATCAACTATCGACTTGATCAATTTTTAATTAGTTACACGTTATCATCGTCATAATAGTACGTTTTCGTTTTAATAAAACACGAACCTTATCGATAATATACATGTGACATTGTAGAAAATCGACATTGACCTTTTTTCGCATGGGTCGTGCATCCCACGGCTCAGAGGTTTACTAGTATGCAGATATATTATAGTTTTATGGGAACTATCATCAAGGTGACTTAATAAGAGATATAGATTTGACCTTCATTAGGGGCACATTTTGAAAGTGATCAGAAAAATAGTCGGAAATAGTCACGGTGATACCCCGGTTAAGCTATGTACATTTGAGTCACAGACTCGCCCTCCCCTCCCCAAATAATGTAAACATAAAAAACCTCCACATTTACCTGTTTTTAGCATTATAGTCTTGTAGAATCAATATAAGTGTGCAACATTACTTACTCTGAACATATAATGTTTTTATCTTGACAAACGATAATAGGACTTCAATAAATAATATGTTTGTCTTAACTTCAAAACAATTCAAGCTAATTAAGACCATTAGAACTTCAACAAACTATTATAGTGTAATTACGTTTATAGAACAAATGCAAACAAGTAAATAATCATCTAAGTGGCATATGTGAGACATGAGTTGGCTTAAACCATCACCGTCCACCTTCTTAATCACGATTTACTTTAATTGAACTCTTCACTTATAATTTTCTACTAATTAAATTCGTTGCTTCTTCATCTTGATCAATTTCTGGTGGGGAATGTTCATTTTGTCTGCCATAAACTTCAGTTTCCCATTTGCTTGCATCATTTAAATTTTTGGAAAAATCAAACATGTAATGATTCAAAATAACGAAAGTGCTTATTTAGTTCTTTAATTGTTGGAATAAAACGTCATTTAGTTTACTGTAATATGCACTTTATAAAAATTAGTCATCATTACGAACTAAGCATTTTGAGTTGAACGATCGATTGTTGCAAGTTGTCTTAATTTCCGGTGGCCAATTAATTTTAAACTAATGGATCTCGTGAAGGTCAAAGTCTACTATTATTCATCATCGTACCTTTCTTGTTATTACTATTTAGGTTTTTTTTTTTTTTTTTTAACGGCTGAAAGAATATATATATATATGTCTATATGAAAAAAAATAACTAGCAAAGTACTAGAAGTTAAAGAGTACAAATATATCTAAAAATAAACAAGAGCAAGGTGCTACTAATATTACTATTTAGTTATATTACGTATTTGCAAATGTAAAGTATTAGGGGATTAAATTTTTTAAAGAAATGATTTGTACACCAATAAAATTGATGTGCATACTACGGTTATGCATAATTGGTGTTGTACCGTATCCATTTCTTAAATGAATTTGTGGTGTTGTGCACTCATCTTAATGGTGTAGAAATCAATACCCAAAATTTAAACACAAAATTGGTTTTCATTGATAATAATAAATTACAATGAAACACTCTTATAGAAATTTAACACCATTACTGATAACAAATAAATAGAAAACAGTAACTAATTAGGAATTGGCAAAAGGCGTCAAATGCAATTTCCTTAAAACAGCGTTCGTTTCCTAGGGTACGGCGTAAGGGAAGTTGAAATGAACCTGGTATGGATCATATCCATTGGCTCGTCGGTCAGGTCAAGAATTTACGGGTTTCAACAAAATCTGGCCTGCGTGAGACTGAGGTTTTTAGAAAAGTGTTTGTGTCCGTAAATCGTGCGGGTGCACAAGTTAGACTCAGAGGATCTGACCCGTTTCCACCCAAGGTTGTACTAGTTATGACAATATACATGAATAATTGAGACCTTCTATCATTCTTCATCGTCCATTGGCCATACTATTGAATAAACTATTTCTTACGCAAGTCATTTGCCCCCAGTTTCGAAGCTTGGGCCAAAGTGTCTGCCATTCCCACCCTTTTCTTCAATTTTTAAAGCCAACTTGTAGTTAGTAATCATAAACACAGAGTGTGTTCATATACACACGTATACAAATACATATATGCATATTATTACACATTTGTAAGTAACACAGCTTGCAATTTAATTGGGTGGTAATATTTCCACTGAATAATTTTGGTGGGTATTGTGCATAATCTACGGTTTAGATGGATTTATCAGAGTGTTTGATGGATTTATCATTACCCAATTCAATTGGATCAGGATCGACCCGTACCTTAAATATAACCATCGACCATTAAAAAGTAAACGGGTCATTATAATTCTATATGATGTGATTGATTTCGCTCTGATATTACTTGTTGGGATCGATCACACAACCACGTAAAAACCAATAACAAACATACCACAAGAAATAGAAAAAAAGGGAAGATATTTGTACGTGAAAAACCTTTCAATGGAGAGTAAAAATCACATGACCATGGGGCGGCTTAAATTCCACTATAATGAGCAATATTACAAGAATGAACGCTAAGCTCAATACTCTTGAATGCTATCACACCAGAGACTCACTACACATGATGAAATGAGACTTACAATGTGACTCTCATACACTCCTGGAGTTTGAACGGGAGGCTTCGAATGTACAAACCAAAACAGATGTTGATAGTTTGGATAATCCTCTTCATTGCAGGTCGAAAATAAGTTGCTTTTTATCTTTTCTCTCTTCTTTATTGTTTGTTTGCACGGAGTTAGACTTATATTCGCTAATAAGAGATAAAAAGAAATGTATAACTTCTACAAAATTTTGGATTATATAATTATATAATTATATGGAGGAGTTATTGTAGTTTTGTTTGTTATGGTGGTAATGGTAAGCATGAGTATTTTTATTTTTCATTTTAAGATATCTATATTTTTTTGCAAAAAATATAATACAAAATTATTATAATTTTATTCATTATAATATGAAATTGATTTTTAACAAGTATATTATATACAACTTAAATTTGTATATCACAACTTTTATAACTTTTAACTGTGATAGATGCTAACAAATTTAAAGAATGTATCACATATTTTTTTTTAAACTTTTTATCACACATTAAAGAGTATAAGATTCTAATAATTTTAATATAATTTTTTTTATCAAACCAATTAGTTATTCTTAAAAATTAAAAATATAAATGTTCAATATTACTATTACTACTATAACAAACTAAACTATCTGAACATTCTACTATAATTATGAACAACCTAACGTTTATATATTTCTAAATCATTCTTGGGTATATGTATGAGCATATCTATATCGGATTTCCACCATCAAGGGGCTTATTCTTCTGACTTTTATATTTCTAAAAAGATATTGCTTACATGATAGGTTTCTAATTTTGAAGAGATTAAATTTTGACAAATTGTTCGTAAATATATCAAATTTATCACAAAATCTTTTTGTATGTTTCCATCTTTTAAAAGTTTAATATATGCATTGAAGTTACTAATTGCTTTATTGTATGTAGTCATTAACCGCAACCGAATGTAACAACTTACCCCTTACTTACGTGAGACAATTGGCATACGTTTTAATAGCATCGAGCCTAACAATCGGATTGAAACAAGCAGTCAATGAGTTCATATCTTCAAAATCGGATTGTTCGCTCGAATCTTCATTGTAATTTTCATATGGACCCATTACGATATGATATTGTGTTTGAGTTATATATATATAAAATATAAGAGTTGTAGTTGTAGTTGTGTGAAAATAATAGAGGTTGTGAAAATTTAGTAGTAGTTGTAGTTGAGAGAATTATAATTGTACTTGTGTGAAAAAGATAATGAAATAGTACGTACATATATAGAAAATCAAAAACAAAAACAAAAAAATTGGCCGTTGAAATCAGAGTGTTTTAATATATTTTTTACGTATCACCGTTTATTCGTTTGTTGAAATAAAAAAAATAACTTTTTTAAAAACTTGCATTGGAACGTTGGGATAAAACAAAAAAAAAAAATTCTCTTTTGCTTTTGTGCATGTTTGCGGCCCACTCCCAACCGTCTTTGGGCGTCTTCAACGAGATAGAAATGGAGGACGGAGAACAGGCGGAGGACGTACAGTGCCAACGGAAGACGTCAAAGACGTTAAGGACGGGAGCGTCACGCTCCCGTTGGCAGTGACCTAAGTGTACTAGTCTTCAACATTCCTAGTGTTCCATGACGTTTACAAAGCAGGATCGCAACACACATAATGCATATGTAGCATCGACCCCTCAAATCCAAATTTGTAAAGTATGATTTAAAGAATGCAACAAATTTAAGAAAAAAACAAACCAAAGTTTCAACAAAACGCGATCGAAATTGTAGGGTGCAAACTCAATTCTATATTGAAAATAAATTTCAACACCAATATATAGTGATAGGTTACTGCCTCTATAATCAATTGGTTTTAGAGTAGAACCTCACATTGTCTTATATGTCATGAATTTGACGAGATATAAGACTATAAAAATCCGAACAACTGGTATCAGAATTATGATCGTAATATGATGTTAATGTGGACTAAATCCTCGATAAGCCGTCTACCTTAGGTGTAACGATCACAATGGATCAAAGCCTTATCACGTTATAGTGGGATCTCGCGAATATTGTTGAAGGCAGGGGCGGACCTAGGGGGTTCCCGGGGGTTCACGGGAACCCGATAGAAGTTTGTCGCGTAGTGTAAATTTTCGCTATTATCTTGATTTTTTTCAAAATGAACCCGGTCTCAAAATTCGATGTCACGTAAATACTTGTACTTAAGCGATTTTTCGGTATGAAAGATCGTAGGCGACCTAATTAGGAGGTACGTTATTAATTTATTTATTGGTTTTAATGAAATCGTACATTTTAGTTCATTTTTATTTTCTTTATACTCGTAAAAAGATAATTGTGCACCTTATGACTTAGTAATCTGGGTTCGCCCCTAATTGAAGGGAGGGGATACGCAAACTCTTGGCTCAAAGCAGTCTCGTTGTGTGGGATTTTGTGAATATCATTGAACACGGGAGACTCAAACTCTCGGCTCCGGTTAATGATTTATGTGTTCACTTGGTCTTGTCTGGTCTCGTTTAGACCCGAGAATAATAAGACTTCGATACGACGGGTTTGTAGAACGTACATAACCCAAAGAGACGTTAAATTTGAAATTTGGATTTGGGGGTGAATTATTAGTACAAATCCAGATGTCTGGGATTACAAGCACCGTAAGTTCAACTTTGATATCAAAAGTATAAGATGAAATTAAATTACTAATGTAGTTGACCAAATATATGAATTTTATCTTAAATTTTTGTTGATAAAAACTGAACATTTTGCTTCTTCTGTTTTTTTTTTTTTTATTATTTACAGAAAACTGAACATATAGTTGATTAGTTTCCCTGTAACGAGCTTTTTTAAAACTTTTGTCACGTTGATTTTCGCTATAGAATATAGCCTCTAACAAGAACTTCAGTGACAGCATTACACAATATATCCATGTTGTAACATTTTTTCATGTAATACCAAACAACTAACTATTATTTAGTAAACAAAACCACTGGCCAAAATATTTGTCACAGTTAATTAACTGGACCCTGCACTTAGTATTTCGTATCATTTTTGTCTGCCACTGAAGTTGAATATCTCATTTTACTTGCCTTAGTTTTATGGAAATCAAGTAGAGAATTATTGGCAATGATATGGAGTACTTTTTCTTGGACTTAATTTAAACGTCGAACAGTTTCGCAGCATTATTTTCATCAATAATAATAATAATAATAATAATAATAATAATAATAATAATAATAATAATAATAATAATAAGCTTTTTTGCTTTAAATTGACCATAAAAATAAACTAGGCAAAAATATTAAGTATTAATATCATATAAAATAAGTTGTATAAAATTAACGACATATATTTTTCATCCTAATTTATATAGTTGTAGAAGTTATTTTATATCTCAAGGTTCTTGTTAGTAATTAATGAAATTAATATTTGCCGCTAGGAAAATGTAAAGCTATCGACATTTTTCATTTAAACATGATATTATTCTTATCAATTAAGTGTCACTGATAAAGATCTCATTGCAGTAACATAAAATGCTAGTTCATTTTTATCTTTATATATAATTATAAGAGAATAATATTAAAGAGAATCCGACCTCTTTATTTTTTCACCTTTTACAATTCGAACGATTTTAATTCTCTTAGTATAATTACACTCTCGGCGCCTTAAATATTTTATGTATTTATTTAAATTAAAAAAATAGATCTTTTATTCATTTATAAAAATTAAAGAATCTATAAACTATATAAAAAATGACCATAATATTTTATTAATTTATATAAATTAAATTTGTCTGGCATTATCGCGGGTCTATAAACTAGCAACGATCAACATTTCTTTGATATAATTACTCTTTCGACCCTTACATATTTGATTTATTTGTTTAAATTAAAAAAGTCGGTCACAATATAAAAAAATCGATTAAATATTTTATTCATTAATAAAAGTTAAATTTTTCGCGCCTCATCACGTATTTATAATAAACTATATAAATAAATTGGTCACAAATCGACCACAATATCTTATTAATTATAAAAATTAAAGTCGTTCTACGTTATCACAAATTTATGAACCAGTGAATTTTTATAACACTATCTCTTATAAATTATGTTATTTAGAATTAATATTCTCGTACATTTTCAAAAGATGTCAAAAAGGGTGAGATTAGATATAGTGACACTTTTCCTGTCACTATAGCTTTGTCAGTCAATGACACTTGTAGACTTGTAGTGACTACAGATTATATAGTGTAAAATAAAATTACCTACTCCCTTCGTTTAACTTAATTTAAGACTTTTACTTCCATTTCACATTGTGTATCCTTTTGTCACAAGGAAGTCCTTTTAATCATATTAGATTCTAACCTTGTAATATTAAGAACGTATTGAAACACTCAAATAACCAACTGTTACAACTTCAAAATCACATAATCACTTTCAAACGCACATCCAAACAGCTCCAAACGGTTATTATTTTTAATTATGTTTTCGGTACCAAATTGAGTATGATACCACTTTTACCGTACCGGTACCGATAGCATACCGCTTCAAACGGTTCGGTATTCGGTACTCACTTTAGAGCAAAAGAAAAAACCGGTATCAACCGATTTGGTACGGTTCGATACCGGTTCTGTCTCAAGCTCATCCATATTTTGACCCATCTCATTGTTTTCTTTCATTATATCTTTATTTTGACTCATTAGACCTCTCTTAAAGGTGAACGTGAAAGACGGTATTTTTCATCGAGATCGAGACGGTTTTCAGTGAATCACCTTTGATGATGATTGTGCTTGTTGAGACGGTAATGAAGAGAAAGCTAGTGTTTCCTTCCATCTTATTTGGTATTAGCTGCATCTGCCATTTTTATTTTATACTAAATCTTTTTTTAACAATTTTTAAGAAGAGCATTTGAACGTATCAAAAAATATAGACTCTAAAATCTTACATAATTTATTATAATACTACATTGTTAGAGACAAGTAAACTGTCAACGTTGACCCAACGTTTTGACCGTTCAATGTATGCAAAAATATGTTTCTTCCGATCCCAAACATCTAATGTACAAGCAACAATTAAGGGCAGTTTTTTCTAGCAGATTTTTTAATTAGTTTTTAATATACCAACCCTCACTTACCCATGATGTCGCACTTTCCATAAAATCAACATGAAGCATCCGGTAAGAAGTTCAAGTTCCAACATGTGTGGACCAAGAACATGAAAGTGAGAACGAGGTTTTCAATGAAGTCAATATCTTTTATATTAGCTTTTTAATAGTGGTATTTTGTTTTCGTCAATTTTTAGATACATTCTGTTTGTGTTCTTGGTAAACGAATTCGATTAGTATATGATTTGAGAATCACTCAATCAACTAAGTTTGTTTATGTATATTTTTAATTAGTACTAAAAACACCAAAATATCAAAATATAAATTAAGCATCCTTATCATCTAGACACTATATCATCCTAAAATTCCAATCAAATTATGATAAGCTTGCTAATACCAACATCATTACATGCATTCCCCCTCTCATCAAGTGCAAGTACCAAAAACTATTACAAAAAACAAAATAAACTGTAATACTATAATTGATATAAGTATAGGTGTTTTAGTACTTAATAAACCCCCTCCTACCCTTTTTGACTAATCACAAATTTGGACGATGAAGATCGTTTTTTTCATAAAAATAAATCGACGAGATTTATTTGGATTACCTAATTTCAACTTTGTTATAATAGATAAAATAGATGGCTAGAAGTAAGTAAGGCTAATAATAATAAGTCATCTGTACAGTTAAGTTTTGATAATAAATGTTAGTGCTAAACATAGTTAGAAACGATTATAAATATATTATAATCAGTTAGACTATTTTTGTAACATTAATAACTCAAAAGCTATTAAGAGTTCCAAATCAAATTTATGAGACTTCTTTTATTCAAACCACACAAAATATAAATTATTTTTTAAAATTAAAGTTAGATATATTTTATTTCTAGAGTTTTATTACTCGATTTTGATATCACGATTGACTGTCTAGAACCCATAAAACTTCCAAAACATCACACATTTGATATCACCGTCGAACCACAACAAACCGTACAAGACACATTTAGCGGAGTCCAATTCGAACCAGATGGAACTTAGTTATTATGACTTCAAGCTCCACATCTTATCAAACGATCAATCATTTCTTCGACATTTCAAATCCTCAAACATGCTCTTACGAAATATAGATAACGCTATAAGACATGGATTAGTTTTGTAATTTACTTATTTTAAAAATATGAGAAACGAAAATGTTATCTTTCTTACGAAGAGTACTCTTAATAGCGCATGATATATGTGCACATGTGAAATCAATTTTTATGAATCGTTCATATTTTGAATAGGTAAGGCATGGAAGAGAGGTTATAGATATATTGATCAGGGACGGGGAAAACAAGCTTGATTGCGGCCATGGCGAATTACTTGAAGTTTGATATATATATATATATACTAGTAACGTTTTTGCCATGCAAAAGCACGACCCGTATATTACCATAAAAAAGTAAAAATAATATTCAGATGATGAGTATAGTCGTGATATTGAAGATATGACATTTGAAAATTTCGAACAGATACACCTTCGATGGAAGTTATAAATGAACTTTGAAATATGTTCAACCGTGTCAAGTAATGAAATCTATTGGTTCACCAATATACTTAAAGTAAATTTGTCGGCAAATGATTCACACGTTATCTTAACTCTCAAGAAAATCACGGGATAACTAAATAAATTATAATATAGCTACTACTTAAAGAGCAATAACTTTTCTAATATAGTAAAGTGAAAGGAAATATAGTCGACTTAAAACTATAATTAGTGAAAACATAAGCTTTGGTTATCCTACACATTTGGAACACTAATATCTTTTTCACTTTCTTTGATATTGCATGTGGCCATTCACACGTCTTAACTCTGCTTATCCACTCTCCTGTCTGTGAACCCCATAAGCCACGATATCATATTAGCCTTTTCTTTGTGTCCGTAATTTGCTACTTTGTTGTGTTTGTGCAAATATGTTATGTAACATTGTATAAAAAAAATGTAATCTTTATAATAATTTCACCAACCTTATATAAATTATACCATACACAATTAAAAATATTCTTGATATAGACGTGATGTGTCAAAACAGTAAAACTCTCGTGTCTATGAACCCCATAAGCCATAATATCGTATTAGCCTTTTCTTAATGTCCGTAATTTGCCACTTTGTTGTGTTTGTGCAAACATGTCATGTAACCTTGTATACAAAAGAATGTAATCTTGATAATAATTTCACCAATCTAATATAAATTATACCATACACAATTGAAGATATTCTTGATACAAACAAATTTTGTTAAAAAATATATATCATATGTAAATTTTGCAATTAAAAATATTTTGCTAAAAAGGATAACAAAATAATGTATGAACATGTTGTAAGAAAAATTAACAAAATAATATGTCAATATGTTGTAGGAAATATATAAAAAACTAATTGCAATTTAAAAGTATTGATAAAGTGAAAGATAAGGATTAAAAAGGGGCAAGAAACAAAAGGGATAAAAAAAATGAAATGAAAAGGGGATAAAAGAAGATGACAAAAAAGGGAAAAAAAAGAAAAGGATGTTGTTGGCTGGGCTCGATCTCGGGAGGGCCGACTTACTATGCAACACCGCAACCACTCCATCTGTGCGTCTTACTTGTTAATCATCTCATTTTTGTTTTATAAAAAGAATGGTAAACGATTTTCTGGCCAATGTAAGGAGAGCACATGTCAGCCAGGGAGACAGCTACAGTAAAAACATCTATCTACTTATAATAGATAAATATATAAAAGAAAATCACCTAACTAAAATCAACGGCCCACTTATACATCTCTCATAACAATAACACTTAACATAACCCCTCACAATTTGAGTAGATCGATACTTTTTAATGGTTTACCTATTGTCATTTTTGTACGAGGGTTATCGATCGATGAATAACAATTACATAACTCTATATCTATAGGTTAACATAATCTTGGTAAATAAGAAATTAAAATTTTGTTAGAGAACTAAATCAAACTAATAAAGATAAATAACATAACCTTGGTAAATAAGAAATTAAATCTTGTTAGAGAACTAAATCAAACTAATATAAATAAATTAACTGCAAAATAATTTAAATATTATCACTAAATAATATGTCTTCACAGTTTGAGTGGAAGAAAAATAAATGATCAAACTGAAATAAAATATATTGAAGCATTTGGTAGCTGCTGCTATTTTTTGTTTAGCAGCATTGGTTGCATCTTTTTTTTTCTTTCTTGTGATGGTTGTATTGGCGGCATTGACTTGGGTTAGTTGCATGGACTTGTTATTGCTGCATCGGCTATTTGACCAACAATCATTAAATGCGGATAATTGGTTGATGTTTAATGTTGATAGTTTTGATTTTATAAATAAAAGAAAGAAAAGGAGAAGATTGAGAAACTTAAGGGACCAGTTTTTAAAAAATAGTGTGATTAAGAAGCCGGTGTCAAAGTAGGAATAGAATAGGATAGAATGAGAGAACGAAAGATTTTTAGAGAAAAAAGAAATAAAACGAAGTTGGTGGCAACAATTTGTATATGAGGTAGTTAAAGTAGTTTTCTTTTTCCCTTTTTAAAGAAAATCAGCGAAGTAGGTGGCAACAATTTGTGTGAAGCTATGAAGAGAGTAACTTTGGTGATAACAATTTTGGTGAAGCTACTAATGATCTTGATGAGGTCACGCGTGTACTTAGAACACTAGCCCTAATATCAATTTGAGAGGAAGAGTGAATGACGGTGAGAGCGGGGCTTGCGGTGATTTCACTTTTCGGAATTTATGTCTTGATTACCGTTAAAAACTAAAGTTACAAAGCTATACGATTACTAATACGAGTGAGATACGTAGCTTGCTAAAAGATATAAAGAATTATCCTTAACTCATATACAAATTATTATGTAATTGAATAGTTATAGTTTCTTTAGTTTTCTAATACTATTATGATTATACGAGTTATGTAACACCATTAATAAAATTTAACCGACTTTATTAGTAGTGTTTTTGTTTAAAAAATGAAACTTTCGCAGAAAAAATAAGTCATGACATGAAAAACCCACATTAAAAAGGGAGGAGATGTCAAGCAACGTGAAACTCTGTAAAAGTAAAATTTAGTAAACAGGAAACAAAGCTAAAACTGATAAGTAGCACACGGAATTTAAATAATAATCACATAAATCGAAATGATGATTCACTTGATTCACTTGACTCAGTATGTCTATTTCATTTTAGATTAATGAACAAGACTGTATTAAACTAGGATTAATAATTTATTTGTGTTTATTCAGCTTCTTACGTCATCGTTAAAATTAAATAAGTGTTGCAACATCAATTACAAGTAATAAGAGATCAGATACATACAATTATAATTATTAAAAATTCAATACATAATATAAACTAAAATGAAATTAAACGCACATGATATCTTTTATATTATAATTTAAAATTTAATATATTTCCAAACACTAACCAATATATTTACTTATAGTTGAATTCAATAAAGTACCAACACAAATTTTATATTTGCTTTATGTCTATTCATGTGTTAGTTGATCCCCACATACATAAGCAAGTTGATTATCGCAAAACCTAAAAAATGGCAGACCGAATATGTGTTCCCCTAGCGGAGAAAACCAAATATGTATGGGGTTTGTTTTCTCATAGGGCAATTTCGATAACGAGTAATTAACTTATTATTTATTTTCTTATAAATTATTATCAATGGTATCAACATTATTTATTACTCTTTGTGTGTTTGGTATATAACTGAAAAGGTGGGTTAGTTGATAAAATAAACAAAGGCAGAAAATAGCTAGTGTTTATGAATTATCAAGGCTCCTAATAAAATGTAATTAACTTATGTTTCTTTTTGGAAAAACATATACATTAAAAACCAACTCCAAATTGAAGAGGAAACATACAAAGACTGAGCAAATATTCAACATGGAGATATACAAATTAAAAATATAATTAAAATACTGCTACCTAAGGGATAAAAAGAGAGCCCAAGATATAATGGTATGTTCATGTTAAAAAAAACTAATAATGTAAAATTGGTAATGTACAGTGATTTGTGATCATGTACAGGAACGTGGTGATTTATTAATCTAAGGTTGTGTTTGATTTACGGAATTGATTGGTATTTGATGGAATTGGAATTGAGATTTCATTCCTTAACTTGTTTGATTGAATAATAATTTTCATCACATTCTTTTCACTAAAGGAATTTAAATTTCATTTTCTTTGATGAATTTTAATTCCTTTAAAATAATTCCGCGAACCAAACGCAATCTAATTGTCATGACTGTGTTTTTCTTTTCAAATAGATGTCGATAACTTACAGTGATTTATGATAATGTACAGGAACGTGGTAATTTACTCGTGCATGAAGATGTTTGATAAAATGTTTAGAGAAAAGTTGTTATACTTATTACATCTATTTTTGCATTCATACCTCTTTTTAAAAAACATTTCAGTTGCTTTTTATAGTTAATAGCTCCTGATGCAAAACAATTAAATATTCAAATTGCTCTGATGTTGCCAGACTTGCTCTAGTCGTATGCCCTAACTCATTGATTCAAAACCTAATTAGTGATAAAAGAAGTAGATCATCAATTTATATATGTATACTTTTTATTTTTTTATTATTTTGATCTGAGACTTAAATTTACACCCAATAATATCTCAATTTATATATTATTGTGTATCACTTCTATATTTTAACTTTAATTTTACAATAACCCCTTTCTCCTTTTATTTTATTTTTTCTATAATTGTTTTGTTGGGCTTTGGGCCTATGTTGTTATTACCTCATCAAACGAGTAACAAGTTGCTACAAGTGAAAAGGGTTCTTTCCTTTTTCCTTTTTTTAATTTGAAGTTCTTTTTTTAGAGAGACAATAAACTCATACACCCCAACTCAAATTACCTATAACTTTCATGAATATATATACACCTGTCCATCCATAGACATGACCCCACAACCTCATGAATGGAACTAAGCGTCTTGTTGCTGGGTATAGGAGGAGGTCTGGAAAAGGGATAGCCCTGCATATCGTAGTCTCACTCAAAAGCACTTCTAGCACAAGTCATCCTCGTACCGGGCTTGGACCATATCTCCCGAACAATCTCTATACATATGGTGCAAGACAATTCCACATATCGATGTTGGAATGGGCAAATTCAACCATTTCCCCAACTTGAATGTCATTCTAACCAATAAATACGGAGAATTACCTCAGTACCGCTAAATCAAGCGCTCTTTGGTAAAAAAAAAAAAAAAAAAAAAAAAAAAAAACTTTTAAAATGTTGTGCGTCAAACCACCAATTACATGAACAATTACCATGTTTCTCAACATTCATCACCCACAATACTAGGTTTTGTTGATTAGAGTAAATAGATTAGCCATTATTACTCGACACCATTGTTCAAAAGCGCGAGTGAATTGTATCTTACCATTTTTTATTGAATATAAAATCATCTTTGTAATCAAGGGGTTCAAGTCTCGTGTTTGGTTGTACGTAATACAAAAGTGGTAAGTCAAGTACGGTTAATTTGCCATGCTTTCATGTAAATCTAGCACTTGAAAAAGAAATGGCCTTTGCTGTAATTGGGCCATAAAACTTTGTAACATAATTTCCTGACATAAGCTATTTCTTGTGAATGGGCTTTTAATGTAGGGTGTGTGCAATATGGATTTATCTAAAATACCTACTCAAAACGTATGTTTTAGATTTACCAAACAAGTTAGATCTATTCAAATTTGTTCTATACTTGATACTCTTTCCGTATCAAGTTAGCTCTTCACACAGAAAAAAAAATATACAGAAAGATATTATTATTTTTCTTTCAAAAAATGACATTTTTACCCTTAACTAATTAATTAGAGATTCTTTTCACTTTTGTAATTTTAATTTAAACTAGAGATAATATGGTAAACTTGATCAAATTTCCCTAACTATATTTGGTAGTGGACAATTAATTTGGGACAATCCAAAAACAAACATGGACTAATAAATTGGGACGGAACGAGTATATTACAAGCTAACTATCACTAAGGTGGCGTAAAAGGTCTCAGATTCAAACCTCATTAATTGCACATCTTGAGGTCATAGGTGGACCTTATAAGGGGCAAGGGGGCTCATGACGGCTTCAAAAATTTGTGCTGTTAGTGTAAATTTATATTACAGGGGTTAACTTTTCTTTTTTTTTTTTTTTTTTATTATTTTCCAAATATTGAGAAAATAAATATTGAAGCGATTTTGGCCCCCACCCCCAATAAAGTGTTAAAGATCCGCCATTATTTAAGGTGGTCAGGAAAAATGTCAGAAACGGTCACGAGGATACCCCAGTTAGACCTCGTACATCTGACTAAAAATACTCGCTTTCCTCGAGTAATTTAAACAGAAAAAACCTCGTCTATTTACCCTTTTAATATATTATTAGCTATTAAACTAGATTAACTTATGTCATAGATTTATTACTATTAAAACAATGATAGTAAGCTCAAAATTGTAGACTTAAGCTAGACCTAATCCTATGATTTGGTAGATATAAAAAATTAATTCGAAAAATAAATTAAGCTTGTTTTTAGGTCTATATTAATACACCTATTTAACAATACTCTTACTATTATAAACTAGTTATAAAAAATTCGGAAGGAATTTGAGGCCCACTCCACTCGACCATTTAATAACGGCAACCTAAATATTGTCATTCAAACCTTAAGACATTCACAAATAATTGTACTCAATTCATAACAAAACTCGTGGCCTTCATGATAATTAATCGAAAAATTCAATAATTTATGCATGTTCGATTATTGTATAACAACTTTAACGGTAGGATTGTCCTTAAAGAAGGCAAAAACAAATACGTGTAAATTGTTATACGCTACAAAAGTCTACTAAATTACTTTTTTTCTTTCTAAATTTATCTTCTTGTCTGAAACTCCATCACTTTCTGTAACTGTTTTGGGATTGTTCTTTCCACTAACCGAAAAGTCGAAAACTGTACGTCATTAAGTTACTTTTGGACATATACACTGATTATAGTTGATACACTATTGGCATAGTTATGGACTAATTGGTTCTTACAATTAGTTGTCAGTATTTCTTCAATGCCTAGCTAGGAATTAGGATAGTGAGTGTTCAGAACCTTAATTGCTTTTGTTTTTCAATTAAAAATTTTCTCAAAATTTTTGTAGGGTACTATTTAGGAAATAAACATAAGCCAAAGTACACAGGAATGCAGTGTTTGTGGGCTTCAAAAAGATTTTAATGTCTCTAATAATGTGTATGGTAGGGTTCTTGCAAAGTTGCAAGGAAGTCTTGAAAGTAAGTTGCCCTTTATGATGATTTCCAAGAGAGAGAGAGAGAGAGAGAGAGAGAGAGAGAAGAAGCTCAGTTTCTTATATCTCCATTATTTCTTATATCTCAATTATATGAGGGCTATTTCTACAACTAGGAAGACATCTAAAAGTATCATTTGTCCTTTAGATAAAAGTTCAATTTACTTTGCTTACTTCAATATTGGAAAAAACAATAATGTGAATATGTTCTACTCTCAATGAGTTATAAAGTATTCTTTGGCATCATAAACACCCGATGTTTTTAGTTTTATTTTTACAACCGAATTTATTCACAAAATACTTAAGTGAGAATATGGATTTTAATAGGGATTACATATTTATATGAATGCACTTTTATATGTGTGTATGAGAAAATATGCTGAGAGAGATGAAGTGATTTGATAGTTGCAAAAACAATCTAATTAGCATAAGTTAAACAAACATTCGCCACATGTTAAGGTCACTAGCTATCGGTCCATGTTGTATGCTATTCCCCTTAAATTCAACTTCATATATATCGGTATGATTTTCCTAATAAAGTATTGGCATAAACTGAGTTGTATGCCAACCCGTATTACCTAATAATAATTACTAAAAGATAAATATTATCTCTAAATACTTTATCAACTAACATATGATGTGAATTTAATCAACAGTGAAGTCAAACACGGCAGTCACAAACAAGTAACGTGACAGATACATTGGGTACCTATTTTGTCAAAGTAGACTTTGGCGCCGGAATCGAAAGAAACTTACATGTCCGCCTAAAACGGGGCAATGGTCAAGACTAATTATGATGAGCCCCGACAATTTTCTGCCTTACAATGTCATTTGAGGATAGAAAATATCATTTTACGGAGTTACTTTGTGATCCGTCATTCCCTTCAAAAGAATGATTTAGACTCCTTAAATACGGCCAGTTGTTTGGGTTTCATTTTCATTATGAATGTTTAGGCTAATGATGTGCATGTCAGTTGGTAATAGCTGAGGGCATCTTTAATACAAATAGCACTAGAATACGGGTTCAATTCTTGACATTCCCAAAGCCACAACAACTGAGTGGGTCGGTTTGGATTGTTGGTTATCAACTTTTTACAAATTATGAATGTAGACTTTGATTTACGAACTAATCGGAGAACTTTCGACCTTAAGAATTTTGGTTTACTTCTTGTTTATTATTCGTGATTGTTTGGCCCTTATAATCAATCATCACCAATATATAGATAGTTGTTGGAAGAAAATCAACAAACCTTGAAAGGTACCACGTAATACTGACAAAAGAAAACCACACCAGAATGCTAACATATTACATTTTATTTACGAGACCAAAGGAAAAGAATGAAGATACCAATTAAAGATTCACCCGCCCCCCACCTCTTTTTATAGAGGTGAGTGGTAAATAGTCATAATCCTATTAGAATACGAAAACATATCATAATGCTAATCCTAATCCTAATCCTAATCCTAATCCTGTTCAACTAAACTTTGAGCTAACCTACACTTAATCCCCTAAACTATGTAACAACTTCCACCTAAGTATTATCTTTAACCACCTTTGATACACAACATCTTTGGACAATGCTAGAACCTCGAACTAGGGACCACTTTATTAACGAGGCATTGTAATCTTAGCTCTACTCCTAACTCTCTCAAATGTCCCTTTAGTCTGCTTCACAAACTCAGTAACTACCACATACTCAACCTCTGTAGTAACTATGTGTTGAACCGCACACTCCTTTACAATGACCACATACCAAATCTTCAACCTACCCTCGTCAGGGTATACCCTTACTCACCTTTATACATCCCAATCATTTTCAAGGGAAACCTTCAATGAAACCTTAAAGCGTGCTCCCAACGACATAAATACCGAACTGCCATTCTTCATTCTATAATAACTTATAATTCCCTGCGCAAACATTGAGTGAGACACCCTCAGGGTTTAACTACCATTCTTCCTGACAATAACCTTATCAAGAATCTTGTTTTTGAGACCCGCCATGTCGAAAACCTTCTATAGCAAACCCTTGGTATCCTTTCTAATCCAAGCAACTACCTTTTCACTAGTGTGCTCCTCTGGTGCTAAACTTTGATACCTAAACCGCACCGATTTAGCCGCTATGCCTAGATTCAATTCTTGAGGCACCTCACTTTTTCCCTTATCACTACTCTTCTGACCTTCCTAATCTTTGTGATGATTTCCGATCAACTCACCTTGATCACCACGTGATTCTTCCTCAAACTTGATATGTTCCACATAATCTGTAGCATAAGCCTCTGCATACCCATCCAAAGAGTATACACAACTCTTTGTTCTTGTTCCATACAAAATCATAGTGGAAGCCTTCTTCACCTTTACCCTAACATCTTTTATCTTCATCATGTGTTCCTCTTTCTCCAACGTACCTAAAGATATCAATCTCCTTCTCTTCTCCGAAAGATATCAATCTCCTCCTCTTCTCAGATTTTAGCTTTCAGTAATCAGATAAAACAAAAGACCCCTAAGTTTTCTTAATAGAAAAATTAAGAATTTAGGGGTATACGGACATTTATATTTAACGGATTAATTCTTTTTGCTCTCGTAACTTATCATTCTCTAGTTCTCTATCTCTCATGACTAACAACATTTGGGTTGGATCTTGTTTAGTCTACAGGTCAAAATTACCCACCCTTGAAGTTACCTGATTAGATAAATGATTAGAGTACAGAAAGTGGTGATCCAAGTGTCATAGTGTTCAACAACAGTGTTTAGCGGGAACACTGTTGCTGAAAAATGGGGGAGTGAGAACAGTGTTCAGGTTAGTGTTCAGTACTTTATTTTTAATTTTTTTCTTGGTTATAATATTCAAATAATTTAATGAATAGAAATAAATGACAAAATAAATAAAATATAATAACTAATTCACTAAAAATAAAAACAAATATTATAAGGCATATTAAAATAATTTAAATCAATAGTCTATTTTAAAAAAATGAATCCAAAAAATGAGCCCATTTTATAAAGAAGCCCAAAAAATAAACCCACTTTAAAACCTAATTTGTATAGATATAACATTTGTTGCTTCCCACCTTCCTGTTCGTGGTGGCCTCCATTCTCAGCACTACCTTTTGACCTTCACACCTTCTTCTTCTTTTTCAAATCAAAATAAGAAAGAAGAAAATAGAAGAAAAAAGGGAGGAAAAATGAGAAAAAGAAAAAGAAAAGATAAAGAAGAAAATACAGAGGACTCAACGTCCGGTTTGGCTGGAACATTGCTCTGGAGTAGCGGAACAACATTTTCCTATGACGTTCCAGTCGGGCAACGGACATGTTCAGCTCCCACTCCGTGTGCTCTTAAGTGGTCTAGAAAACCCCACTTAGACATAACCTACATGCACCGTTTATCTAAATAGGTCAAACGGGTTGATTTAGATTATAAGTCAATATGATAGTTAAATTTTGAAATTTGAATTGACAGGTGGTTTCCGGTCATATGTCTTAAATGTCTTAAATATAATGGATTTATTTTGTGTTTAGAATTTCTCTAACGAAAACTTTTAATATGTTACGGGTTGACGGTTCGACTCCTTTAACTCTAAACCCGAAAAAAAGTTAAGTACGTTGACGTATTCAGAATCTCATTCATGACCTGTTAATATATACAAATACATCCATGCATGTATATACATATACATACATACATACCCATAATAAAGTAAATTAAATAAAATGTAAGTCCTCGAAGTATTTATTTGTTGCGTCAACAATGGAGATGGAACTCCATGTCCTCTGCCGTTGCTCACATTATTGGCGTCAACATCCTGCCCACACCAACTTCTATTAGGTGACACGGTGGAATTAATTAATATTCATAGCATTATATTCTCATCGAGACTTGTACCCTTTTTCATATTTTTTTTCTCAGATTTTAAATTAAACGTAACGTGACGTAATCGGTGATGTATATTATAAATGTTTTAATTATATTAATATATTTGACTTCTAGGTTAAAATGATGACAATGTCAAAACTTGTCCTTGTTGCTTTTTTACTGTTAAAAAAAAAAATAAGTACTGCAAGATAGCACATGGTTAAAAGTGAGAAGCATCACTTGACGATGGAGAACAGTCATATATCTTTTAAAAATATTGGGAAAAAGTAATTCCTCAAAAGTTTATGGTTGGTAGATGAAAAATCATCAAAATAATCAATTATTGAGGACAAAATTTAAGTTGATACATTTTAAAAATTCACAATAATGTGTATCTTAATTATAATCGAAGTGCAACGAAGAGTACTTTTTATCAAGTTTGGGGGTTTGTCATTTTTTAAAGGAATCGATGATAACAACGGTACTTGTGTCAATAAGACAATCCATTTCATTATTGAAGCTGGATTTTTCTTTTTATTCTAAAATTATATTTAATATATTCAAAATTTGCATTTATTTCACTAAAACTTTGTTAACTTTTATTTGTCATGTATTGAATGAGAACCATGATTTAAAGGGAAAATATAAGTTTAATAAATGTTTATAAAAATTTTAATGATAGCCCTAAGGAATGTTATTATCGTTTTATATTAATTTTTAAATAGTTGATTTTTAAAAAAAATTAAACCATAATTGATACTTTAAGAGTACGGATAGTACGTGGAGCCATAATTTTCAGCGTGTTTGGACCTTTAATGTTTGGACCTTCTTTTGGAAAACACCAACTTCAATATTTTTTTAGTTTTTCAATTTTTTTTATTGATATTAATTAATTTTTTTTTTAAATTAAGAGTTTTTCATGACTAAACGTATTTTTTATATCTTATTTTAGTATTTTTGAATTGGATGACAAAGAAAAGAATAAATATAAACTTTAGGGATAATCATATCTTTCATCTTTTCAAGTATATCCAATGTTGAGAAGAAAGATCGGAGAGAAAACAATATAATTAAAAATACATTTAAAACTTGATTAACGAATTTTATGATAAGATGTGACCATAAAAATTGACACCGGAAGTGCCAAGCCCCGGTGTCAAACACGGGTAGCATTGCGGTCTACGTATCAATAATTTGATAGGGAGAGATGCCTTGTTAGGTGGGGAAATGTTTGATACTTGTGTTGTTTGTATTATGTCCACAAATACAAATTACCATTTGGGTTTATTATGTTTTTTGACAGCCATTGCCAGTCATCCTTTTTCTTAAAAGAATATCCAAAAGAAATGCTCAAATACATTAATTCGCCATTAACGGCAATGTCACAAAATTTTGGGTCTCTAGCTTATGTGAGACAGATACAGATGGTAACAGGAATGTTGAGTAATTAAACTTAATCTGTTAAATAACATTATTCAAACTTACATGGTTGATTTGTTTAAAATTAACCGTGAGAATGACATGGAGCTGTTGTGATAACTTTTTTCAGAGTGATCAGGTGACGAGTCTCACCGCTTTAAATAAGTAAGTTAATACTAAATTAATTATATCATTCATTGTGACCGTTACTAAGTGAACATTAGTTCAACAGTATTAGCTTCATCTCCAACTTAATCGGTTCAACTCAAAAAAGTAATTTCATAAATTATTAGTTTAATAACTTGATATTTTCTAAAAAGTAGTACGATAAATACCATATTAAAAGTTTGCTTGAAAATACTTTTCCCTAGTTAGAAAAAATTTAAGTTTCAAGGTCCCGGAATTATAGACTCTAGCTATGCGATTGCACTACTTGCACACTCTTAAAAAGAGAACCGACGTAAATTATTGGTGATTTTCAATATCGAGCGGTAAACCTATGAATCCGCAATGCAACGGTCGTGAAGCTAATGGAAATTGAATGTATGTAAAGTTACAAAATACTCCATGGTACATATATAGAAGTTATAAATTAAGGTATTTGAAAACGGGTTCGTATAACATACCAAACAACGTTGATTTTTTCATATAAAAGTCAGAATTAGTTATGCAAAACAAGTAACGATTCGATCACGTTAACATACCTATGTCTATGCAAGCTAGAAAATAATAGAATAGATATTAAAATATACTTATCATTAGTAATGAACAGAAGTCCTACAAACTCATTTAAAGGATAACCATTGTACTTGTTAAATTTGGACATAGTAACAATCGAAAGAAAGAAGTTTCAATTCAGAGTCACTAATGTAGCTTATCCATAAAGAGACTGTAATTTATGCAACTCAAGATGTACCTTGACCAATTAATCGTGAATATCTTGATCCGAGTTCCACATGATGTCACTTCATCATCCCCCAGTGACCACACGAATATGAACATCCAATAGAGTAGGCTGGGATATGATTTATTATGTATTTACTACTTTTATATCAAAAACGGTAAAACACTGTACACAAAAATACAATATCATATTTACCATATAATAATATTCTAATTCTAAATAGATATACGACCATTTGTTATTGCTTTTGTTGGAAAGAAAATGACACAATTCTGCCACAGTCAATTTATTTCTTTTGTACATCATATCAACAAACTGACATAAACTAGAACCCTTTTTAACGAGGTTTTTTCAAATAGCAAAACACAAAAAAAGGTTAAAAAGAATAAAGAAAACCTGATAAACACACACAAAAGGACACTAATCAATAATTCCAGAATAATGATTCAAATTCATTAGAAACCCCATTCTTCTGACCGGAAATTAAGATGCCCACCATCGCTATCTACGAAGTTATTCATCCATTGTGGTGGGTACAACCATCCGTCGACCAATGTGTCGATGTACACAAGTTCATTATTCAACTGAACTGAGTCCAAACCTGGTCCAAGTATCGGAAGTTGAGTGATTTCACTCAGTTCTTCCGATGACTCTGTGGTCGGTGTTTGAGGAAAGTCGAACTTTTCCATGGCAGCAGCTTTAGCTGCTGCTGCCTGTACGTCCCTTGGGGACGATGAAACTGGTCTGGGCAATGCTCCAACCAGATCCGGAAAATTAATAATAGCTGAATTTCCTTTTATACTAAGTGCCGCAACGTCATGTGCACGTGCAGCCATTTCAGGGTTCCGGTATGTTCCAAGCCATATTCTTGATTTCTTCCTCGGTTCACGGATTTCTGACACCCATTTACCCCAATTGCGCATTCTTACACCACGGTAGACCGGGTGTTTAGTGCTCGTGTCCCGGTTTCGTTTGATGGTTCTTGTTTTAGGTTTTTGTGGCTTGTGAACCGGTCGAGTTGAACTAGGCGAAGAAGTTGGTGAAGTGAAGGAATTTCTCGGTTTCCTTTCATCACCACTCATTTTGACTACACTAACTTATGAATGAATCTTGTTGTGTGCATATATCGTTCTGCAACAAAATGGTGAAATAAAGTTGTGATCTTTTGGGAAGATGAGATTGTGAGTTTACGTTAGATTGATTGAATAATTTCTCGATGAGTGGTACGAAACACTTATAACAAGCTCATGGAAGAAAGAGAGAGTGATGGAGTAAAAGAGACTATACAAAGTTTTGTACAAATGGGGTCGTTTTCTTTAAGTACCACGTAAACTAGAGGGGGAAAAAATCTTGTTTTTGTGGTCTACTACTAGTAACTTCACTTTCATTTTACCCTCTTATTTTTATTTTATTTTCTTTATTGAATTCATAAAGTTTTAGACATGACATATTAAATTTGAGTCTCCAAATGTAATGGCCGCCAACGAGAAAAAAAAGGTTATGCCTACGTACCAAGAGGGTCAGAGATATATCGTATAGTTGAGCGGATGAACAGCAATAAAAAAGTATTAATCAAATACAGAAAAAATATAACTAATTATTTATCTTACTGTAAGAAAATTTACGTAGCATAAACTTTTTTTAGAGAGCAAGTGCCAAGCAACTATCTCCACCCTGCCTCGAGGTACTATTGATCTTACTTATATTTAACGTAATAGAATCTAGGGATTAACGTTTAAAAAACGTATTTAACTTTTTTAAAAAAGTTATTGTGTGTATGGTGCTCTATTATATGTACTGAACTCATAAAAACACATAATCGTATGTAATATTTTGACGTAGAACTTCGTATGAGTGACACGTGGGTGCTTTGTATGAGTGACACGTGGCCAAATTACATACAATTGTGTGTTTTTACGAGTTGAGTACATTTAATAGAGGCGTTCAAAGTACGATACACACAATAGCTTTTTTGAAAAAGTTAGATATATTTAAAACCACATAACCCTAGAATCTATACCCACTTTATCTATATTAATCTACAAATAATTCTATTAAAAGTAATTATTAATATTGTTTATCTAAATAATCTAATTGATTAATTAGAGCAGTCCTATAATCGGGATGAAATTATGACCAAACAACTCGTTGAATTTGAGTATGTACATGACAAGTTCATCATAACACAGGTAAGTAGAACAATGAGATAATAATAATGACAATAAAAAGTTAAACGTAATAATTAGTTCCAATCTTATATATATAATCAATTAATATGTATATAATCATAACAAACAATTGATTAGTTTCTACCCGTAGTTCTACGAACAACCCTAACACATGCAGTTGTAGAGTTAAAGTCAAAATCCTGAAACCGTAAGTCACTTGCCGAGTAGAAGTCTCTCAATCGCCGAGTTCCTAGCGAATAACAAAACCGTATGAACTACATAATTCATTAAGAACACCAAATCACACAAGATTAAACATAGTAACTAACCTCATGTAATTTCATAACCTAAATCGTAATCTATAAACAATAAATAATTAATTATAACATCAATATTAATATAAGCAATCAAACAATCATAACATAAACTAAAATATACAACCATCCATTATAGTTAGGTTAGAGTTTTTCTGGTGGATCGCGACACGATGGTGGTCTGTAGCGACGTAATGACACAACAGGAGGCTGGTCACGGTGAGACGGTGATGGATGGATTGCAGCTACACGGTGTCTGTGATAAGAGTCGATTTTTGATTTCGTTGTGGTAAGATTTTTGTGGAATCTTGGTTATGGATTGGTCATCTTTCTTTGCAATCCCGTAGAAGAAACATATGAATTTTATCAGACTGGGATGTTTGATGTTGTGAGTGTGAGATGTGATTCTCGGAACTTCTTGATTCAGATGAGATTCTCAAAGTTGTGAGGTTCGTTACGAAGCTCAAGAGGAAGGTTTTCTCAGTTAGGTAATAGACGGTACTACATTTGTTTGGTTATCGACAGTAATGGTTAACAAGGGAGTTTGACTATCTCTTATGGGTTGTAACGGGGGACCATAGTTTTTGGTTGGGTATTCACGGTTTCGAATGACTAGGTGGGATAGATCTCACACACTTGAGGTTATCGGTTGATATGTTTGAGAAGCCATAAAGAATGCGTTTTGATGGGCATGGGTATCGGTTAATGGGTTTTCGTTCAACAGTCGAGCCGATGTTTTAGATGTATCAATTGGAATCTTCAAGTGATTTTTGGGCGTAGTAGATCTTGTAAGCCCTAGTGATCTCTTGAGATATTGTAGAAAGTTTCAAGAACTTTTGAGAGTTTGGTAACCGAGGGAAGTATCGAAGCTAGTGGGAGCTTTGAAAACTAGTGTCCAATTGATAGAGTCTCAGTTTCTACGGGTTTAATATGCGGATGTCGGGTGATACTAAAGCATTCAGACCTTCAAATTTATACTCTCCAATGGCAAGTTTCTTGCAATTGACTAGGTCTTATTAATTAGAGTCTTCTCAGAGAGCCGCGATTGTTATTTTAATTTGTACAGTGGGAGCAGACTGAGTGAGAGAAGACGCGTTCATACACCTGTAGCTACTTTTCGGGTCAATGTACCATTGTGAAAGTGAATTTAGAAGAAGTAAGTTTTCAAGATTGTGATTGTGTTCTCACGGGTAAACCTTGATGATGATCTACGTGTCGGATCTATCGGCAATTTTCTAGTTCCTGGGAAGCAAAATTGGATAGATGAAATTCTATACGGTTCATGGATGACATGTTGGTAGCAGGATGAGACATCGATATAATCGATGAGTTGAAGAGATGTGTGTCTCTTGAAAGAATTATGTGGGTGTGAAAACAACGGTGGGAGTTGTTGCGCACTTCAACATTTCTTCTTGAGGTTAAAAGATAATGGCACAGTTAATCAAAGAGTGGTCCTAGTTTCATGATGTATGTTTAGTTAACCTTGTATTGAAAGTCTTCCGACCCTACAAGATCGAGTAGCGTGTCCCGGGTGTATTTCGCGGTAATGGTACGTTTGAACGGGTGATATTGTTGAATTGACTAACTGTGAAGGGTTACTAATTTAGGGTTCATTGAATCTTTAAGTGGGATATTGTTGAGTGTGAAGAATTAAGCAACCAAAATCAAGTGTTGTTGAAAAAGGAAATAATCTCGATATATATTATAACCCCTACTCTTGTAAACCATTAGATTACAAAACTAATAGAATTAGCTCTCTGGCTTGGCCCCATGGATTAAACAGATCTCCAAGATCAGAGATCAGTTATAACTACGTAATATATGTGTGTCGTGTTATTCATGTTATTTATCATATTGCTTGTTTAATTGCTAGGTTCGTAAATATCAATCCGTTTATTATTGTGGTTGTGTGTATGTAATTACACAAGTTGTTTTGGTTTCTTCTTAATTCCTATCAAGGGGCTGATCGAGTTAGGTGTTGGCGTCGCCCTTCCGTTTACAAATGCCAAGCATTTCATAACTTTTTTCCCCATTTCAATTGCAATAGCTAAAACTTTCTTCTTGTTTATTCAAAAGAATAAGCCCTTTTCAAACAACTTTTCTCTTATAATACATCTAATATTCAATTATCTCAAATCACAATCACAATCACAACTCATTTATTCTAGAGTATATTTCATGAATGGCCCAGTCGGTCAAAAAATTCATTTTTATCTCGTAAATGGTCTATCCACCACTTAATATGACTAAAATACCCTTGTCCTCTTCGTTACTTTTGTTTTTTAAAAATAATTAGAAAAATTGGTTAAGGGTATCTTAGTCATTTCGAGTGATATAGAGACCATTTACGATATAAAAATAAATTTGAGCTGATAGCGTGATAAAAAAATTGAGTATTAATTTTTGTAAATATGTTTAAACCATTGGAACGATCACGGAGTTTACTTCTTTTTTAAATGTATTCTATTACTATTATTATTGTTATTATGAATGATATATAATATTTATGTATTTATTTATTTGTATTTTTATGTTATGTAATGTTTAATTTTGAATGACATGAAATTAAATTTAGTAAGTAATTTTATATAGTATAAAACAAACAAATAATTTAAATTGGTATAAAGTATTGTTCTATATGTCTAAAAATATAGACATAAAATCATACTTAACCCATCTGTTATTTTGAATTTCTATTTCCTTCCCATCTGGATACAACTGTTGTATTGAGCTTCTGTGGTACATATCTTTGAAGAGGCTTTCAATAATATTATTATTTTCTCTGTTATAGCATGTGCTTTAAACTTAATTGTGTGTACTTCTGCTCTACATCACTTTGATAGAATTTTTCCTGGATTCTCAAGCTTACCAAATGAAGAAATCATAATTGTGTCTACGAAATTAGGAAGCAGATAATTTTCCAATTTCTTTCTTGTGTCGTGGTTGGTACTTTACTCGTCGTTTGGCCTTATGGGGTAGGGGCTTCCCAAAGGGACAATTGTAGGACAAAAACGACTGTCTTTATTAACTACATCTATATTCGAATTAAACGCAATCGTGCATCTTCCCTGTGACTGATCACAATTAATATTAGCTTACATACATGAATGGGTCATGAAACTTTGTAGTAGTAAATGCTTTTTTTAGTATTTAAGTACACAAGGTATTATTTTTCATGAGTTTTCTCAATGACAGATGCTTTCTCTCTTGTCGTTAAGGTAGGGGCACCACCACCTGCAGTTCAATGATAAAAAATAAATATAAAAAAACAAGATTTTAGCAACCCTTTGTTGACATCAAAATCTGGTTTATCACAAAATCTATTAGCAGATATATATGATTGTTTGTTATGGCATTTGTGATGGGAGGTTTCGTGTTTACTCTTTTGAGTGATAAAAACTTGTCCTTCCATTAGAAGTTCTTCCGAAATCTTTTCTGTAGGTTTTTTGATAATGCCATTCTATGGGCCAGAGAATCCAATGATGCATAATCATATACAATTAGTTTTTTCTTCTTATTTTTCATAAATGCTAATACAATCTTCATTTGGTTAACTGTTTATGTGATATTTATCTAACAAGGTTTATGAGTTCGAAAAGAAGAATACAAGTAGTAGAGTAGAAAGAAACTATTTTTACAACTCTAATACATATAACATCTTTTTATTATTATCGCACATAACATGTCCAATCATGCACACGTATATACAAAAGTTCTCTTCTAATGAGACTTGAACCGCTAAGTCAAAAGTCCTTCAGTGAAAATACCGGTTGCACTATTTCTTCTTTATTGATATAAATGGTAGATTTTCACCATAAACAATCTTGGATTCGAAAACCAGGTGTTGCTTGTATATGCAGATAAACCTCATGAAAGATTCAAAAATTCGTTATACGTACACCTATTGAAGTAATCTATCTAGTACTATACGTACTATTTTCCATCTTTTTATCTAGTTTTACATACGCTTGTCCCAACTCCGGGACTTAATAGATAGTCCATTGGTTAAACAGTAAATCTTTTTTAAAAAAATTCGGTTAGTAAACTTTTTGATAATTTTATAAAATAAAATTATTAGCAGATACATTGCGATCATTGAGATTGTGCCCCTACCCATATTGTGACAAGAGGGAAAGCATCTATCAATCTCAATATAGATTGTGAAGCCTACTACCATATGTCCTAATTCCAAAATGCTATGATAAACATTTACTACTATAATTGTGGTCGACCATCGTCTACCTAGAAAATTAATATAGAGAACCATGGTTTTAAGTTTTATGTCGGGATAATAAAGTTTATTGGGCCTCCTTTTGTAAGGGTAGACGGCCCCCACCCCTGCAATGTTAAAAACGGAATAAACCACGAGTGAATGATATCGGTCAGTAATCAGTTTTCAGTAATATAGTATCTAAATGTCATCCCAAAAGCATTTACTACTAAAATTTGTTGTTTGATGATGTTAATGTATCATAATACGAAAATACAAACAATTATGTAGCATTATTAGTAGTCACCTTATTCGTAAATTTGTAGATACCTCCTACTTCCCAAAAAGTGAATCACAACTTACGGGGCAAATGGATATCAAACTAAATAAATGGAACAATCGCACAAATTTATAACTGTACGTCTTTTGTCTGATGAAATGAATTTATTTTGAGAAGAATGGATCAATAAACTATATGTACATAATTGTAATATGAAATCCGAGATTGAAAGGATGCGACTATAGTTTTTTGGCAAAAAGAAACACAAATAGTAAATCTCGAGTAAAATAGGTTTGATCGAGGTTCAAGAGATTGATCAAAAATGTTTCATTTTAAGAGGCAAACCAAGTATCCCAAATATATGCTCATCAGTTGTAAATACAAAATCAATTTCCCCAAATAGAGCATATAACATACTCGTAACTAATATAGCTATACCCTTTAAATAACAATATGCATAAATTTACTTGATGACAATTCGTATCCTAATCCTAATGTATACAAATCACACAAACACAGTAATGGTAAACACTTTTACAGTAACACAATATGAGCAACTAGTACTCCTTAACTCACAATAGTTTATTTTTTTCCCAAAATGAGCCAAATTTTCCCAAAATGTTTTTAACTCTATGCAGCTAGGCCATTTTTATGGGCTCAGTGCAAGTGCTACTTTTGCTATATGTTCAGTCGGATTGGAATTAAATTAATTTATACTTATTAGTGAAAAGTTAAAATAAAAATGTTAAAAATATAGAGAATAGGAAAATTAATAAGATTGTTCCATTTCAAAAACTCATTTTCACATTTTTCTTTAAAATTAAATATTTTACAGACCGTACGTCAATAAATTATAAAAATTACATATTCGGAATCAGCGTCATTTTATCTTTAATTAGAGATCACACAAGCTATACTTTCGACGTTTTTTTATTCTATTTCTTAATGGGTTTTAAAAATTCGTAATGTTAAATTACGTGTGATTTAAACACTAACTAATAATCACACGCGATTAAATCTTCAATCACATGTGATTTTAAATAATAATTATATATGAATTATCATATACTGGTAAGCTAATCATCAAAGATCAATTTTTAATTGAAAATCACATGTGATTATATGTTAAATCATATATGATTAAATATCACACACGTGATTTTTGCTGAAAATAAACGTAATTTTTAAAATTTTATTTATAATATTCATGTGAATATATATTAAGTTGTAATCACATGTTAATTAAAGTATACAATGAATAAACAACCGTGTACCAATTTTAGCTTTTTATCATAAATCACATGTGATTATATTTTTAAGACTTGCCAAAAAAAAAAAATTCGTCGGAAGATATGACTTGTGGGATCTCTAATTAAATATAAAATGATGATGATTCTGAATATGTAATTTTTATAATTTATTGACGTGTGGTTTGAGAGATATTTAATTTTAAAGAAAAAAGTAAAAATAGGTTTTGTAATAAAATAAAGCAATTCTATTAATTCTTTCATTCTCCACTTTTTTAACATTCTTATTTAAGCCCACTTTATACTTATTAAACATTTTACTCATTTTTTCTTTCTTTTTCTATCCTTACTTTTTCTAAACAATTTTTTTCTCCTTTACAAATATACAAACAGATTTTGACGAATATTATAACATTCTAATTCAGACTAGGTTTTTTCTGTATTTATTAATTTCCTATTATATTATTCTTGAACTGATAATTGTTATATTTTGTGTTTACTTCCGTTGAAAGGCCGGGTATGTTACTAGTTAAGATTATTGCCGAGTGTATTGACTACAATCAATTAACAATTTTATTGATCTAAAATGAACAAGAAACAAAAGTACAACTACTGATTACAAGATTGGAAACGAAAACGGAATTGGAAGATAATAGCCAACAATAAATTCCTGTTTTAATAGGCATAAACGGCTAATCAAATAAAAGTGCCAACTTTGCCCCCTGAACTATAATGAATGTAAACATGACACCCTAGACTCGGAAATACTTAATTGGACAGAAAAGTCCCTATAATTCTAACAACAGTATAAAGCACATTCGAGGTTTCAATTATTCACCATGTACGTTTGGATAGCATGTGCCAACTATGCATATTGTATGACTTTTATGTGTCCGACTTATTGATTTAACCATTTTGTATGTAAAATGTTTCGGATATCAATCATAGAGGCTATCGATCACTAGCGTCTTAGACAATCACAACGTGAAGACACAACTCATTATCAACAAAAAAATCACATAACATTACAAAGAACGAAAACTTCAATTCACTGAATTTCTACAATGTATAAAACGTAATATCAACAAAGGACGATAAAAAAAAACTAACAATTCTTTAAGTTCATAGGCTAGAATAAGTTGCGTATATGGTGCTACTTCCGACTGTCAAACTACTCTTTCTTTCTCTAGAAAGAGTCATAAATCACTACCACAAATATATTTATTTATTTATTTATTTATTTGATCACAAATTTATACATTTTTTCTAATCTTGATTTGAACCTCCAACTTAATAATTGAAAAGTCACATTTATATCATTAAGTCAATGCCTTTTGGTCAAACTAATGATTTTTAATAATAAACTAAAAAGGAAAGTAAGTATTTTGCTAGATGCCTGTACCTGCGATCAACTGCACCTTAAACAGAGTGTCGTCTATGATGTTATGCGCTCATATACATATATATATATATATATATATATTTCAAGATGTAATGGTACATGTAATTAAAATTTACAGCAAACAGGTAAAAGAAAGAAATTTACGTTGTTCATATTACTTTGAAAGGGCAACTAGATATTTTTACTCAAATATACATAATTTAATAGAGATATCTACGTAATCCTTTCGACTCTTTTATAAGACCATCCTCAAAGTGTCTAACAGAGTACCATTCTAAGTTCTAACCCTACTCCATTTGTCTTGTTCCAAAATCAACGCATGTGGCCATATTTTTGTCCTTAAAAGATAACTAAATTTATGTGTGGTTCCCGATGATGAACAACCATAAATGGGACCTTGTATGGTCCATCATCTCGCACTAGAGTCCCACAACTGTAGGTGAAATTTACGTTAACACTCAAAACATTTCTACAAGTTTATTTGTGTACATTTTGACAATTGACAGTTGGGGACAGCCAATTTTGGAATTTTAGTAAATTAAAATTTTCAAAGAGGCTATTAAACATAGAATACTTATTTGGGTATGTATTTCTCTTCCTAGAAAAAGGATTTTTGTACAGTGAAAGTATATTGTGAGAATATGACCTAACGAATATTGATAACAATCATCATAAATATTATGGATGGTTTAAATGTCGCATATAATAAAAGTTATAATTACATATAATTAAACATTAAAATAATAATATTGATAATCATGTGTAGTATTAAGTACTTTTACAGGTAAAAAATACTTTGTAGGTTTGAAATTCACACATGATTACAAATACAATCATATGTGAATAGAACACTGAAAACTAACTATACATAATTAAACACCAATCAATATTATATATGATTATATGTAATTATAGTTATTATCACATGTGATATTTATTTATTATTACATGATGACATTAGTTATTACATGTGATGTTCAGATATTATCGTATATGATATTAATTATTTATCACATATAATATTATTTATTATATGTGATATTTAACTGTTACTATATATGAGATTAATTGCTACGAGAAATAAAAAAAGAAAAAAATTAATTTGTTAAATTGAACACCAAGTTTTGACTGAAAGAATTGTTTGCCGTAATATATATTACATACAAGTTATTTAAATGAGAATATAACTTGGTTTTTATTCATATGAGAAGAGATATTTGTACATGAATTAATCCGAAATAAAACTAAACCATTCTAAATCATAACTTTTTTCAGAAGCAATTTCCTTCTTTTGTCATTTTCTCTTGAAACACTTTCTGAGGATGTTGATAAAAATGGTCGATATGCATAGTTCTATTCACTAGTATAGTACAAATACGAGTAAATTTATATGAGAATGAAAAAATTATTTGATAAAATTTAATTTTTCTTTCACATTTTCTAAACTTAAATATCTAAAAAATATTAGTCATTAAATTATAAAAATTATACCATAAAAATCACCGTTTTTTTTTCTACAATTAGACATTTCACATGATATACTTTCAACGAACTTTTCTTTTTGTTTTTTTTGTGGGTGTTAAAAACTGGTAACACATTTGATAGTCGCTGGTAACATGTGTTTCCAACGAGTATCACATTTGATACCGACAACTATTACATTTGTTACAAGTTTTCAAAATCCATCAAAAAATGAAAAAAAAAAAAAAAAAAGTTCGTCAAAAGTATGTCACGTGAGATGTCTAATCGAAAAAAACGCTGATTTTTATGGTGCAAATTTAATAATTATCTGATTAGCCGTTTTTAAGATATTCAATTTTAAAAATATAAAGGTCTTCTTGTCTTAATAAAAATTAATAGTTGAGATTGATTCTTTTATTATTACAAAAATTTTCATTCTCGTTTCTAACTTAATTATGTTAGAATATAATAGAAAGAAGCTCATTTACATTACATCCATTCTCTTTCATCTTAGAGTGTTTCATAATCGTTCCCAAATACTTCAAAATAAAAGGTTAAAAATCCTTGACCTGACCATTCGTGTCTTTGTTAAGCCAACTGAAAGCATAAAATATGAATCGAGATAACACCAAGCCTTCGTACACATTCATGTTCTCCACATAGAATACATTTACAGGAACGGTTATAAACTAAAACTAGAACTGATTTTGATAAAAAGAATAAAAAATATGAAACTGATGACAAAAAGCTTCGTGACTGAACCATGCTATTTTTCTAGATCTAAATCCATTTATTTTAATAGAGAAGTGATCGAACAAACCATGGCGGTGATAAATACACGCAAGCACGTACGTAATCCATTACGCACTCAAAAATCGTGTTTGGAGAGCAAAGACGAAGGGATTGTGGCGATAGTCCGTCAGTGTTGTAGCGGCTGTCGGTTGTCAGCAGCGGTGATAAATACACGCAAACACATACGTAATCCACTACGATGTGTGTGTATTTTATGTATGTGTTTATATAAATGAAGATGATAAGAGTCCAGTATAATTTGGTGTGTGTTTTGAAGAAAAGAAATGAACGTGAATCGGTAAATTTTGACCTTTGATTTTCTTTTATCAATAGTTAATATTCATTTTTTCATTTTCACATTACAACAGTCAGTCGTACTCATTTTAAATCTGTCTCTAAATACAAAACCAATTTCTCCAAATAGGGCATAGAACATAACTAGTATAGCTATTACCTTTAAATAACAATATATATAACTTTACTTAACGACAATTTGTATCCTGATAAAATAAAAGTTCAATAAACACACTAACACAGGAATGGTAAACAATTTTACAGTAACACAATATTGAGCAATTAGCAAGTCATAATAGTTTAATCTTTCCAAAAATGGGCCACATTTTCCCAAAATGTTTTAAGCTATATGCAGCTAGCCTAATTTTATGGGCTCAGTGCAAGTGCTACTGTTACTATATCTTTAGTCGAAGTTCGAGTTAAATTAATTAAGATTATTTTTTATCTGTTTAATTTTTCTTTCTTTTTTTAGCGTCTTTTATAATATACAAGGACCCTACCTAAAATGCAATCAAACCAAAAGAGATAACAATGCAATTGCCTGTAATCAATTAACCATTTTAATGATTTAATAGAATTGGAAGATAATAGCCAAAACTAAACCCCCTGTTTTTTATAGGCATAAACTAGGTTAACTAACTAAACGGCTAATCAGAGAAATGTGTCAACTTTGCCCCCTGAATTATGATGAATGTAAACGTCACAGCTTATACTCAAAATATTCAATATTGACAGAAAAGCCCCTTTAGTTCTAGCAAGAGTGTAAAGTACATTTGAGCTTTCTATTATTCACCATGTACGTTTGGAAAAACCATGTGGCAATTATGCATATTGTATGACTTTTATGTGTACGACTTATTGATTTAACCATTTTGTATGTAAAATGTTTGGGATATCAATCATAGAGGCGATTTATTGATCAATGACGTACCACTAGTGTCTTAGACAACCACAACGTGAAGACAATTGATCATCAAAAAACAACCACAACTTCAAATCACTTAATTAACTTCTACAATGTAAAAGAAACTATATAAACAAAGCACGATCAAAAAGAAAAAAATTTCTCTAAGTTCAGCGCTGAGAATATGTTTTGTACATGGTGATACTTCCAAAGATCAAACAAACATTTTTTTTTTTATAAATAAACTAAAAGGAAAATAAGGTTCTTGCTGGCTACACGTATCTTGTGTTCAACTGCATTATAAACTGTGTGCAGTCTATGATCTTATATGCTCATATATATCTACATCGTACACAGTTTAAAATGTAATGGTACATGGACTCAAGATTTACAATAACAGGTAAAGAAGTGAGATTTTTTCTTTTCAGATTACTTTGGAAGCGTGCCTAATTGCCTATTATTTGGACTCATATATATATGCGGTATAACTGGATTATTAGCGTGATCATTTTTGACTTTATTCCTGACTATCCTGAAAATATTTATCTAAGAAAGTTTATGTGAGAAAATCAGAATGTCCTGCTACTAGACAATCTTAGTGATGATGATTCACAATTGACAGAACTTTACATAACCTTGGTAACTTGGGTCATAAAAGTGTAAACATAGTACCATTCCAAGTTCTAACCCCACTCCATTTGTCTTGTTCCAAAATCAAAGCATGTGGCCATCTTCTTGTCTTTAAAAAGTGTCCTAAATTTATGTGTGGTTCCCCATGATGAATAACTATGAATGGGACCTTGCATGGTCGATCATCTCGCACTAGAGTGCCACAACTATAGGTGAAATTTACTTTTAACACTCAAAACATTTCTGCAAATTGTTTTGTGTAAATTTTGACAATTGACAGTTGGGGACAGCCAATTTTGGAATTACAAAAAAGACAACGTTAAACATAGAATACTTATTTGGGTATGTATATTTCTTCCTCGGAAAGTGATCTTTGTACTACAAAAGGTATATAATGAGATATGACATAACGAATGGTATGTTTGAATACAATGAAAATGTAAAAAACGAGTCACTTCTCCATGTTATTTATAATATTGTTCATATTACTATTTTTTCTTTTATTTAAAAGTAGATTGATAACTTATAAAAATATAATTAATAAAAATTAATAAACTTCTTAGTTTCCCCTCATTTATAACTTTTAATTAATTTTTTTTCTTTTTTAATATTTCAAGTCAATATCTTATAAGAGGAAAAGTGACATTTGTATAACTTATTTTAAATTCAAAAAAAAAAAAAAAAAAAAAAAGTGTATTGGTAGACAATATAAGTGAGACAGAGTGTATTAAAGTAGACACTAGACATGTTATACAATACTCAACCTAAGTAAAAGTGATAATTGAACGACAAATTTCTAGTGTTAGCTTACATTTTGAATGTAAGACTAAATTATTTTATAATGACGTTTGGAACAAAGAAAAAATTCAGCAATTTGATGTAGCCCGACATATGTAGCTGATGAATGCATTAGACTTTGTTAACACTGTGTTTTTCAATGATTTTGAACACAAATACCGGATAAATGTTTAGTAGGTCATCGGTTACATCTATTTCATATAGTTCTATACATATAATAGAAGTCACGATAATTGGATACAGTTACAAGCACAACTCTTTATATCCATCTATCCCATCAAGTGCAGCCTAAAATTTGCCCAACTAAAAGTAACATAACCAACTCAACTTATACCTAAGAACATTTAAATGAAAAGTTACTTTTACAAATATTTAACTTCATCAACCAACACTAGTTCAAAAATATGGAAGAATATATCGAAAAGGATTTGTATCATACAAAACTAACTACATAGAATGAAAGAATACATCTTTGTTTAGGAGGAGAATCATTTACTTCTAGCACGATTGAATGACTAAACAATACCACAGAGGTAGTCGTCTTTCTTTGAACATGCTGTTGATCGAACAACTTCACCAAGCACGTGATCTGTGGTGATACTTTCCTATCACGACATACTTAATCAACGAATATGACGACACTCCGCCCATCACTTTAGGTCAACCGGGCCAGATTCAGTGTAAATGATATTGTTTGAATGTTTAGTCCTGTCTGATGTTAACCTAATTAGGTGCCCTGTCTGATCTGAATATTCTTTATTTAAGAGGTTAATCGTCTAAAAACACAACGAGCTTTTAGTTTTTTCTTTTCTTAGACAACGTGATCTTTTATGTTCTATTTCCCCATTATACTTTTAAATTTTGTCTATTTTTACCAATTATGTGACCTGAAAGCTCTTTTTTTTTTAACGAATAAATATGGACAAAAATTGAAAATACAATTAATTGGGTAATAAGACATGAAAAAATAAGTTGTCTAAAAAGGACTAATGAAAGGGTTTGTTGTATTTTTAGACCATTAACCCTTATTTAAACGGTCTTATAATATATTATCACTTTGTATATTGTAACGTATCCACTTAAGTGCATCTTATGTTACAAACATATCACAGAGGAAAATGTTGTCAATCGAGAACTTTTGGGTACAAGATTCTGCAGAATATGAAATGGGTCCATTGCACTCTTTGTAAATCAATCAATCGCAACCAACATTGTCCTTAATTCGTATGTCTATAACTTCTCCTCAAAACGTTTAAAGAATGATGCTAACAGTGCAACTAATGAAAAGATGTAGTTCATAACAACATAGATCTTTCAATTCGTGGTCGGAAGAAAAGACGTCGCAAAAGAAAAAACAATCAAGATTGATTTTTCGGTAACAACAAAGGACACATCACAGACCATCATACCTAACATGGTGAGAGCTAAGAGTCCGTTTACATGGTGACACAGAATACCGATTCATCCTTTGTGAAGAAAATTTATAGGGAAAATAGGGTTTCTTCTTGCATCATATGGGATTGAAGCCAATTAAGATTGTTTTTCAAAATGCCTTCTTCATCAAAATCAACTATACTACACGTCGTTAACGATAAAGAATCTTTTCATAGTCACTAAAATCAAAGTTTAGTATTTACCAACTCACAAAGATAAAATAGTTATCAATTAGCATAAACTTTTTGTGCTTTATATTTATTGATAAATATTATACATTGTAATGTTTTTCCAATAAAGCAAGTAGATAGATTGGTTAACAAGCATACAACTAAAACAAATTAAGCGTTAATGATCCAGCTTCTATTCCTGGAAAGTTGCATTCTTTTTCCTACTTCTTTGGTTATGGTTATCACAAAAGAATAATAATTATTGAGCATACATTACACATGCTAAATTGATGTATAAATATGCTGTAACTTTTACGATTATTCATTAATGACAAATGTTTATGTATATAATCACAGTAAATCTAAAATATAATATAAGAATCAAATGATGATATTATCAAATATTCAATTGATCAATAAAAATTATTTGATTTTTTAAAATTGATTAAAATTAACGAAAAAATGACATCATAAATTATGATTTTAAAATTCACTAAAATAATGCAATTATCTTCTAACAAATATATTAAAATTTTATTAATTTAGAATTTTCAATCCCATAGATAGAATTATTAACTAATACTTAAATAGTAAAAATTGCATAACAAAATTGTACTACCCGTAATTAATATCCGTCTATCATGAGTTTCCTTCAAAAGCAGTTATGTAATAATAGGTTTTTTACTGTTATCTATTTATTCCATTACCATCATAGTATCACGTATCACATAAAAGTATTATTAGAGAAACTATATATACATTATTTAATACCTACATACTAAGAAATAATATATTTCCATCCATTAGTTTTTTAGTATGTTTTAAAAAAATATATAATAATAAAAAGATATAAACGGGTTGTTTTAATTATTGTCTCGTAAATAGACCATCTTAAAAAAAGTTAGGTTAGAAAAAAAAATTGATATGATTAATAAATAGACATAAAATTCAACCTGATGATATAAATTTTCATGGCAGCACGACAATTTAATTGTACAACTATTATTATACAATTTATTAAATAACCACAAAAACATGCAACTATACCCGACATTAAGCAAAAGAGATTAATTTGTTAATAGTTATTTTAATGATGAAAAAATAAGTACAAGTTAGTATGATGATACCCATAAGATAATAATACAAAATAACAATCTCAAATCATCATTGCTTTTTACTATAAGATAAAAACAGAACATTTAATGAGTAAATACACATGTACTTAATAAAACATCAACATAAAATATAAAAAATACCAAACCTATTAAGATATCCATTAACAACATGAAATCAACTTCCATGAATTGTTTTCTCTAACATTACGTGTTCATAACAAAAATAGGCTAATTTCCTAAAACACCTCCATGTATAGTTGTAATTCTTAAAACATAAAAGGCATTATTTGAATAAAACTATGAAATCCAACTTAATTATTATATGCGAACTGGTATAAGTGCGCTGACCTTCTAATTAACTTTTGATATTTGCTATCTTTAAAGTTAGAAAAGCTATAATCGAATGACTCTATATAAGTCAATCTGAAACTTAATATTAACATAAAATACATATACATGCAACTATACAAGTTCCTTCTAAAAATGTTCCATTTGTTAATGTTGCTAAATCTAACTATTCATGACTCATGCAATAGTAATTTAAGAGAATCTAGCAAAAGGTGAACTTTAGCTATAGTAATAACTCAAAACGTGTCATTCACCTTAATATTTATTTATATTATAAATAAATAAAAAATACCCCACGATTCCCCACATTACAAACTTGCAAGAAACAAACAAAACAAAAAGAAAAGAAGAAAAAAAAAAAGAAACTATGACAATATAATTAGATAGTATATCAATAATGCTTTAAACTTACATAATATATTGAAATAAGAATAAAAAAATAAAGAAAAAGAAATACTATGTAAATAAGAAGTAACAAATTAACTTCTAATTAATACATAATAAGCTAATGAACAATTGAACGACTAAAACAGAGATTTTTTGAGATAAAATGGGAATAAGAAAGACGAATCTATGAGTTAGGGTTTTAGGTTTCGTTAATTAATTAAAAAGTCACCATATATTTATTTAAGATTTATGAAGTCCTTACGATCTAAAGATTTCTAAGATTTGGTAGTTTTATATATGGTAAGTTTAAGTGGCTAAGGTTGTAAATTTTAATTATATAAAGTTTAAAATAAATAATTCCAACGTTTAATACCGAAACTACAAATATAGTGAAAAGAGAGGGTTACAAGCAGATATAGTGAAGATACTAAGGTTCTAAATGAAAAATTAAACGATTACTTGCGATTTAAAAAAAAATAGTAATTTTAAGTTTAAATGGATACACATGTGAATTTAAAACTATTTAAAATAAACAATAACTAAACTATTTTGAAATATATTTTATGATTTTTATTGTTGTTTTCATGAGCAAAATGTATATTTTATGATAACTATTTAAAATCTTAGTAAGAAAAGCATAGCAAACATAGATTACGTACACCTGTAAAAATATACCGATGTAAATTTAAAATTTAGATAAAGATATAATTTTTTCATTATAGAAGTATCAAAAATTTATTTTTCATATATATTTGAATTTATTTAGTTTTTAAAATTATCATTTATGATGTCATCATATTCTTAATTTTAGTCAATTTAACAAAATTAAACAATTTTATTGGTGCATTGAATTTTTAATGACATCATCTTCCATTTCTCATATTATATTTAAGATAAGATTTATTATGGGTTTGACATGGCTACAAGTCCATGTAGCTTCATTGGCAACAAAAATATCAAAAACATAACAAATTTACACTATAAAAAATTTCAAATGAGTTAATTACACTTAATTAAGAAAAATTATATCTTTTTATTTTTAAATTTCACTCAAAAATTGAAGTAGTCACGGAAATTTGAGGAAATCATTTTCTTTCAAAAAGGTCAACATATATTCAAAACTAATTTTATAAGAAAGAAATGTAAGGAATGGGCTACAATTACATGTAACTAATACATTCCCATTTATTATTTATTAAGATTTATATGAAATTATGAACTCAAACGAATGTTTATAAGAGTACGTTGATACCGTAAGGTCAAAGATCATACGATCTAAAACCAATTAATATACATAAAATTAATTTAAATTGCGACTCATTTTGACGCGAAGCGTGAGCAGATATAACTTTGTTGGTATCAATTACGCACCAGCCTTAGGTGGAAACTCCTTAGACGGATCAAATTGAATCTCCATCCTTTGAAAACCACTCAATGGTCAGCCCCAAATCCCTTCGTTTGGGCCTCGGAGATATGAGTTCAAGTTTCTTTAAATTGAATAATTGTTAGTCCGTACTAATCACCACAATTTTGACAAATATATGTATGATAACGAAGCTTTTAAGTTATTATCTTCTCCATTTCAAAATTACTATTCAGAAAAAAAAAGAAAGATGTAGTTTAAGAAAAGATAATTATTACATTGTATTTTCATATAAGATGACAGTTTTACCCTTACTTTTTACTTAATTTTTATGACATACACATAAAGTATTGGTAATATAGGAATATAAGTTAATTATACTTACATATTTTTAGAAGACGATTAATTTGAGGCTTTCGAAAAAAGAAATATAAACTATAGATATGAAACGCATGGAGTATTATTATTTTTTATATGAAAGAAAAAAATAAATCGAGAATGTGTGCCAGCCTACCAGGTACAGTTATATACTCAATGGGCTTGTGGGCTGCTTACAAACTATTTATTCTTTAAGCCCGTTAAACAATCACTTTGTCTTATTTGTCGTTTTTGACTTTCAGAAAATACTTTATATATTTAAATTTACAATTTTTATATATCGCTAGTTCAAAATGGACTATTTATTACTTTTTGATACTTCTAATGAACTACTTGTGAACCAAAGATTCAGAATTGAACAATTCAAATACTTTTTGGAAGTAAGAGAAGACCAGTGAAACAAAGTGAACACAGATGATTTAAATAATTTATTCGAATATTAATTCTAAATTTCAACACAAAATTAGCTTGCACCTGAACATACAAACTGTTCCACAAAGATTACAATAAAACATAATTCAAGCTTAAATCACTAAACATATTTGATTATCAACAGAATATATCATTTGTATTATCATTAAACTCGTTGTCACAAATAACTTGTTTAGTACTACACATCTAATTACTTAAATTCATACTTAAAACTCTATTGTACCATACAGAATGAAGAATCATATGAAACAAATCATATTTAACAGGCTCCAAATGCCAAAAAAAATGTTCTCGCACGTTTTTCACTCTCTCGTACATCTCAAGATACTTATCGTCAGTTATCGAAAGCAGTACCTTCTTTAAACTCGAAATATCCTTCTCCAATATAAAAACAGCAAAAGCTTCCCAATTCAATACCTCAAAAAATGGAGGCACGTAATTATCCGATATAATCACAGGGACACAATTATAAAACAATGACTCCACAACTCTTGGACTATGCACTGCAAAACCTCGAGCACAAATACAGTACTTGCTTGTTTTCATATGGTCAATGTAGTTTTTGTTACCTTTAACATGAGGCATTCTGCTGAATATTTTCATATCAGTATCGTTTCCCCAATGCTTTAGTAAAACTGGACGCACATAACCGTGCATGTATCCTGCAAAAAAGGCTAGAATGGGTCGGTTAGAGGGTGGCTCGCCTCCCACTTCTTTTAGAGGATTTTTGGCAGAGCGTATGTATGTTGTTGGAAGTGAAACGTCTTTGCCTATGTTGAACCCTGCTTGAATATCAGCATTACAAAGGGCTCTGATGGTATTTAGCAAACGTCCCCTTGTTTCAGCTGGAGCCTGACAAGATAAAATGTTGATTAGCATGCAAAATGACTAAAATATCCTTATTTCACGATAAAAATAGGTAATTTTGGTTTGGTAGCTTCTTAGGTACATTGTACCCAAAAGACTGAGAGGGTGTTTGGATTGTATTTTCAAAACAGATTTTGCAATTTCATGACAGCGTTTTGAAAAGGCATGTCTCAACCTCCTTTTTCAAAACTGTGTTTTCTCTCTGCCAAAACACAACACAGAAAATCAACTTTTTCAACAAACACTTTTTTCCGATTATTTGCATTTGGCATATGTGATAATCAAATAATCTATTCAAAACGCAATCCAATAACACCCGCTAAATTACACTTCAGAAATCGTCATTTCGCAATGAACATATATTCCAACAGTCTTAAAATTATCGTCCACTTTTTTAACTAACTTTGTCCATAATATCATATGCTTAAGTGACTAAAATACTTCTAAAACAGAAAATGATTTGAACCATGTAATAATGACAAACTTTAGCTTAAAACTTGACCAAAAAGGGAAACAGAACATCATACTATTGACTACATTTAAATTTTCATAAAATAAAAGAATTGACAGAAATAAGCCCTTTTTATTAACAGAAACTGAATGAAGGAAAAAGGGCATACCCAATCATGACAGCCAGCTAAGAAATGATCTGATCCATTAGTTCTGTTCCAGAATGGATATTTAGTTATAAGCATTTCTGTATGGTTCTTCATGAACTGAATCAGATTATCGCGACTGTGGGAATGAGGAACGTATAGCGTTGACTGGAGTAACCGTGAACTAAAAGGTATGTAAAACAAATGAGCTTCACTCGGGTCATTTGTGACAAACTGTTTGTTTTCTTCCATTAGTTTCAAGAACCAACCTTCGCTAGCGTATATTCCTTCTAGTATCCAATCATGAAAAATCGGTTTTTCTCCATCTTTGTAAATGTAAACTTTGAGCATCTTTTCCATTATTTCATAACTCCTGCAACATAAATGTTATGTTACAAATAGTCCCACTAATAACAAACCAAATAATCTACTATTTTTTTTGGTGAACTGTAATAAAGATAAGGGGTAGGGTATTTGAATAAATGAAATATAAGGATACCTTTTAAACATGGAAATATTTTGATAAATTGGAGCATGAATCCCTATATCATTTTTTGTGATGACAGCATTTTCAATTTGTGATTTTGCTTTGAGCAGTTGTTGATCCACTTTTGATGACAATTTAGTCGGCTGTCAGGCAAGAATAATAAATATGATCAAAAGTATGAACATAATATCAAACATGTTTTCTTGTAGATACAACTTGACTAACCAAATCACCATCGATTCATATACATACGACTGAGTTAGGCGAAGAACGACTCTTTTGAAGAAGTTCATTCATCTCTGAAATCGACATTACTGGCAAAGTTTCCATTTTGGGCTTCTTCTTATGAACCATGGTGATATTACTCAAAGATGATGGATTTTTTGTACTTTTCTCTATGGAATTTTCAGATGAAGATTGGTTACTAGATATTAAAGAATCACTTTTCGTACCAACATCACTTGCAGGAGCCTGATCACTATTGATTACTGATCCGTTAACACTAACATACGAATTGTTTAAGTTGTGTGAGCTGAAACTTTCTTGATTGAAGGAAGGCTTGGTAGCAGAAAATAGAAATGATATACTGCTGAAAATTGGAAGCTCATAATACTGAACGATCAATACAACAGCTGATGCAATTCCAAGTAGCCACATCCATTTTGTAGTTCGGTTTGGATATAGATAGTGAAGAAACCTGTGATCCATGTTGACCAAATGGATTGAAATTTAAAAATATTGATAATCACTCAAATGGTAGTCAATCTTGAAGCTTTACCATAACTCCAAAAATAGTTGATCCTGATTCACCATATGCAGTAGTTTTGTAAGAGATTTAATCCAAATTCTATGCACGTTATGAAGCGATAACTCGTTAAATTGAACAAATCTGTGAATGCAAAACAATAAATTCAACAAAACTGTGGATTTTTCATGGCAAAATATAACAAAAACTCACCATATTGACAATTATTTGTATCTAAATTAACTATTATAAGACAAGTCCTTTCTCAAGAAATGTGATCTAAGTACAAGTTGCACAGCACAAGTTACAAGTTTAATGGTATATATTCTGAAAATAAGTGATCATTAAGCTCTACAGATTCAATCATGATCAATATGTTTTCTGCACATAATTAAATTACTTATAATATATTTATGTTTGATGCCTGCAAAATTAATACAGAGAGAAAGAATTTTGTGCAAAATATGAATAAAAAACTAAATAGTTTACTAATCAAATTTCAGATTAACCAATGAACATAAAAACTGAATAAAGAATATAAATGAAAAATGAAAGGGAGATCACTTACAGGCATGGTGAGAACTTATTTGATGGCTAGCTGAATGAAGCTGTATGAGATCCAAATCACACGGAAAACGAAGTAACTTGATGTGGTTTGAATGTGTAATCAAGTCAGATTAAAATGGGAATACAATATATAGTTGCTTTACCAGTGTCCCAAAATAATAAATATTTTAGTCGGCCATGTGTTAAAAGAGATGCATATTTAGTCGGTCATGGGCCATGTTCTTACTGTTACATTTGATTGATTATGAGAAAAGTAGTATAGCTACCTTTAAAGGGGAATATTCAAATATTAATGTTTATTGTGTAGCAACGATAAAAATAAATATCTTTATATTTAATTTTGATATTAATTAAATTTTTTATAAAAACATTTATATTAATATTATTAGAACTTTTTACCCTTTAATATGAAATACATATATGTTTTTAAAAAGACATTTGATACACAACTAATCTTTGTGTCACACACTATATAACTTTTTGAGTGTATCACGCATTGAAGTTGTGTTCACAAATCTAAGTCGTGTATCATATTTTTTTTTTCGAAAAATAAAATCTCACATTAAAGAAAATAAAATTCTACTAATTTTAATTTTAATTTTTTTGCAAAAAAGCATACGTATGTAAAATCAAAAATAAAAATATACGATCCTATCATTCTTATCATAACAAACATTCTTATTTGAACCTTTTTTAAAAAATATATTCTAAAAAATTAACTTTTATGATTTTATCATAAAAGGTCGAGCTGATTAAGATTTATTTGGACATCGTTTAAGCTTCTTTTTCAAGTTCTTCAACAATAGCATCTAAAATCAATTTCAAACTAAATAATATTGAAAGTTAATGAAATAACTTAGATAATACATAATTAGGAATGATATTTCCACTAAAAATGTATATAAAATAAGTAATACCATAATAGTACTATAATGCGTGAATTTCTAACTATTTTAGTTATGAATTTATGAATATTATGTTTATCAAAGTTATATATATATTCTAGAGATCACAAATGTATACAAATGATGGATTTGAAAAACTTTAGATGAAAATATATAAAGTAGGTTTTGCTTTGTTCATTATTATAAAAGTGTGCATTAATAATGTATCATTTTGAAACGATTTTAGAATCAAATGGCTATTGTTACACAATATTTTCAAATATAGGATAGTTAATCGGGATGACTTGTGTTTTGTTGCACCTTTTGTTTACTTAAAGCTAAGTCAAATAAATTCTCATTCCAGTCGTTTATAGGGTAACGGGTGGACGAAAATTAGGCTTCATAGACAACATGAATGTAATGTTGTCGCCCAGATTGTATACAATAAAGTGAATGGACCATGGAGAACTTGAATAGCACTGACTTATCACTTATGTTTGTTGTAACTTTGTAGCTGTTGTTACTTGAAGCTAAGTCATGGAAATTGTGAGACCTGTTGTTCTGTTTGAGTTAGTTTGGGCCATACAATGGGTAAGTTCTTTTATGCTCTCTTCTAACTTTGTTTGGCCCATTATCTTATGGTTCCGATTTTCTATCTTCTAGTGTACATGTTACTTTTATTTATATGTGTTGGACGATGTTAAGATGCGAAGATTGTTGATGATATGTTCGTGTTTTAACCGTCACGAGTTTTTAAGGGTCTCTTCACTAGAATATATATATATATATATATATATAAACCGTGTGATGCACGACAATTTAAGTTAAGCAATTTTTATATTTACAATTTTTATAAGTTTAATAGTTTAATATTATTTTTTAATTAGTGTTCGAGTATAATTCATAGATTTTTTAATTAATTATTATTATATTTAAATATTATATAACTCTATCTAAATTTACTTTTTAGTTTATCTTTTAAATTTAAATAATTATTTATTTTTAAATTATGAGAGGTCGTCACGTGTCATTTTGCCTATGTGGCAAAATATAGAGCAACATTTTATTCTCCTTTAGTATATGGGTATGTTTGGTGAAGTAGTTGTAGGCTGTAGCTGTAAGCTGTAGGCTATAGGCTTTAGCTGTAGCTTTACGTTTGGAGCTTTTAGCGAAAAGCTACTTCTAATAGCCTTGAAAATTTGAGCTTTTCGTTGGATTCTAAAGCAACAGCTTGTAGATGACAAACAGAGCTTTTATTTTCATAGGAGCTTTTTGTTCAAAATTAAAAGCTAAAGCTCTGAAAAGCTCCTAAAAACTCCATGCCAAACAGGCCCTATATATAGATATAGATATATACACATCGGATCCACATGGGAGCACTATTTTTGGGGAAAAGGGAAATCAATACTATTCTTTTGGGAGTACTTAACATTCTTTTTGGCAAATGTAAAAAAAAAAAAAAAAAAGAACTAATATATGTTAATCATAATTGATAATATGAATGTTAAGCTTTCTTGATTAATTTTTTATGTAGGTTATAATATCAATGGATAAATATTTGATCAAAAATCGTTATCATTCATATCAAATGTTACTAAAATAGAAATAAAGTTAACGAATGTTACCAGCACTGTGTATTTGATTAACATTAATAAAAAATAATATCTTTTAATGAATGTTAAGTGATAAACTTAATAACATTCTTTTTGAAAAAATTGTTATTGGAGAAAGGGGGAAGCATAACATACTTTTCGAGCAACTTAACATTCTTTTTAGCAAATGTCAAAAAAATAAAAAAAAATAAGAAGTTTTAATATATTTAATTTAGAATCGATAGTATGAATGTTAAGCTTTCTTGATGAAATTTGTCAGTAGGTTATAACATTAATTGATGAATATTAGACAAAAAAATCGCTAACATTCATGATGACTGAATTTTACCAAAAATAGATACAAACTTGACGAATATTATCACCAGCGTGTATTTGACTAACATTCATTCAAATAACGTCAATTGATGAATGTTAAATGATAAGCTCAATAACATTCTTTTTACGAGTGTCAAAAGAATGTTATTGAGTTTATCACTTAACAATCATTAATGAATAATCTTTCAATAAATATAAGTCAAATACATATTTATCGATAATTTATAACTAATAGCATCTACTTTTGTGAATATTCAGTCGCGATGAATGTTTAACTATTTCCCTTAATATTCATAACTAGTGTTATAACTTATAAAAAAAATGTTAATGAATATTATTAGTTATAGTATCAGTTTTGATTAATATTTACTTATAACAAAAACTTTCCGTTTTAACATTTGCTGAAAAGAATGTTATTGTTTCCCCCTTTCTCCAAAAATAGTGATTCTCTATTAATCTCTCTATATATAGGGTTGAATTCCAATGAGAACACAATGTTAAAATAAAAACGGTGAGAACACATCTTAGCCATCCACTTAAAATCAAGGGTTCAAAATGGAGATGATATTTTTGTAATTATAGGAAACTTCTGAAAAGAGTGGTGCTATTTTGGTAATTATTGCAAATGTCAGTTTTCATTCACCATTTACCTTTACTGTGAATCAATAATTATTGGGTTAATTCACCAAAAGTGCAACGAACTGCCACCATTTGTTCCATATATACAAGCTACCCATTTTATGTTCTGAGTATGCAACGAACTCACAAATCTTGTACCGATATATGCAAGGTGGTAACTGGTAACTGGTTGATCCGGTTAATCAGATTTTGTAAGCATTTTCTATTTTTTTTTAAATATGACATGGATAATTTATACCTACGTGGAAATACAAATTAATCTAATATGTCATCATCTTCATAACATCATCTTCTTCATACAGTCATTATCTCATTTCTTGTCCCAAAATAAATAAGACTCCATTTGATTCTTATGCAAATAGTTAGAAATATAATCTTGAAAATGGGCTTCCTATATCTTCTTGAAAATCCTAGCAACTGGAATCGTGTGGCGGCGACCTCCCCTGTATCTTCTTCTCCGGTTAGATTCCGGCAACACCAACAACAAACCTACATAAGCTCTTTGTGTTCACACCGCCACGCATCACACATCACAGCTTTGAAAATTAAACTTTTGAATCAAACTTTAGATTTGAAAAATACATGTCATATTTTAAATCTAGAAAATGAAACCCTAGGGTTTAGTTTTAGTAAAAACGAGAAAGAAAAAATACCCCATTGAACAGTAAGTGCTTCGTAATCCCAATATTCCCTAGGGCGAACAACGTTGACGTCAGCGTACACTCTAGATTTAGACATATTCGTTACACATCTTGAACCGTTTATGTAACTGTGATCTCCGATCTGTTGAAAAACGGAATAATCGTCAACAGAATTAGGGAAGAACGGAGGGCAGGGATGGTGGAAGTTAACGGTGGCGGCGGTGAACGCCGACGAGAAGATGAAAATCAGAGAGTGAAGAAGAAGAGCAGTAGTAGTTAATGAAAAGAGGGTAAAAAAGTCTTGTGGTGGTGAGTCATGGTACATGTGATACTAGGAAGCCCTTGTGAATGGATGGATATAAAAAGATTTACATACTCAGATGACAAATTGATTGAAGGAATTCTTCAGTGTTTGTGTTTATATTTTGAGTTGTGAGTGTTTAGATAATGATGATGATGATGAACAAAGAGAGAATGACATAAGATCAACGTGCAAATGGGCAACCAAATATTATTAATATTAATATATAATAATAATCGAAGCAAACACATCATCGAAGCAGTAACATGTCTATATACTTTTTTCAATTTTCAAGTATGATGATGATTTGAATTAGAGATTTAATCCCAAATACACATACACATATACAACTTTGCATATACATACACATATACATAGTTGCAGGTTTTTTGGTGATAGAACACAGACGACGTGGCCGACACACATACACAGACGTGGTCAAAATAATCCATGTGTCTGTCAAGTCAACATATTTGATTTGTATCAGGTAAAAATCAAGTATGTCAAGATATAAAAACGGTTTCTTCTGGTTGGTTGCATACCTAGAACATAAAATGGGTAGCTTGTATATATGGAATAAATGGTGGCAGTTCGTTGCACTTTTGGTGAATTAACCCATAATTATTTGGTTCACAACAATTTTGAAGAAATAAGGCATTTTTTTTTTCAGTTCACAACAGTAAGTAGCTGTGTTTTTTTTTTATTCACATAACTTTTTGAGATGGTGAATCTATATTTTTAAGATTCACAATTTATGATAACTTGTGTGAACTAATAAAAAATAAAACTCACTACTTCAAATTTACTATTAACCAAAAATAAATAAAGTTTCACCGTGTAAAAACTTTTTTAAATCAAAATAAACGAAATTTCACCAATTTACAAACTCTTATAAAGGTTAACCAAACTTTCTAATATTTATGAAAATACCATCGCCTTTGAAGTTTACTTTTTATAAAAAATACTATTGTCAAAATCATGTTTTTTTTGATATAAAAGTGGACTACCAGAATATGTTTTCACTTAGTTTTTATTTTAATATTATGTTCTCGTTAAATCTCGTGTATACATACTATAAAGGAGTATAACGAGTTTCAAAATTTGCCATATTGACGTGGAACATGACAATTTTTTAAAATTTTCAATTAACATAAGAATTTGATTTCAATAAATTGGATAATCATAGGAATACTAGAACTTTTTAATTAATTAGGTTCCCATTGAAGTTCATATAGAACAAATAACTAAACAAAACAATGAATTAGCTTTAACAATAGAATCAAAATCTTCCCATAGAAGTTCATATCGAACAAATAACTAAATAAAATAATGTAATTACTTTTAATGATAGAATCACAATCGTATACAATTTATTATATGAAATTTCATATATATATTTATATATATATATTTAAAGTATAGGATACAAATCTCAATTGTTCAATTTCATCAAAATAATAAAACTCTTACATTTTTTAAAAATTGAATATCTAAAAAATAGTTAGTCAAAAAATTATAAAAATTACACCATAAAAACAAACGTTTTTTTCTCTTAGATTAGATATCTGATAAGGAATCCTTTCGAAGAACTTTTTTTCATTTTTAGTGGGTTTTGAAAATTGATAACACATGTGTTATCAACAAATAAAACATGTGTTACCAGCAACTATCACATGTATTACCACCGACTATCGCTTGTAACTCATGTGATAGTCGTTGGTAACACATGTGATAGTCGCGAGTAACACATTTGTTAGTCAACGGTAACACATATATTATCAGTTTTCAAAACCTAACAAAAATGAAAAAAAAAAGGTCGTCGAAAGTAGACCTTGTGAGATGTCTCATTGAAGAGCAAAAAAAACGATTGTTTTTATAGTATAATTTTTATAATTTTTGACTTGTCGGTTTTAAAATATTTATTTTTAAAAAATGCGAGGGAAATTTTTTATTTTTTGATAAAAATAAATAATTGAGATTCATATTTCTATTTATTTTTAAAAACTGTACTTAAATGGACTTACTTCAATGAAATAAAACCAACTAATTATTTTGATTATTTTAATCAAAATAAAAAATTAAAATGTGTAGGGGCACTTAAAATCCTAACCGAACATTATGTCATATGGAAATAAAAGTGATTATCGATGATTAAAATATTCAAAACCTTAATAAATAAAAAATATAAATAGCACTATAGGAGTACTAATTAAAATCCTAAAGGAACATGGTCAGAATATATATACAAGAGAAGCGAGAGAAAAAATCATTTTAAATTATGATCAAAAGGTATTATGGGTATTTACTCAACATTAATTGATTTAATATATTGTTCATTTCCTATCATCACGGAGGAAGTTTATTTTTTTAATTAAGAATTAATTATTATTATTTCAATCTTAATCGCACAAGAATTCAATTCGTAATTAATCGTCAAAGCGGATCCTTTTTGCAGGTTAAATAATAAACAATATTTCTATTGTTTACAATATAAATGATTCACGTTGATATGAAAATGATTTATGTTTATTAATTGGAATTAACTAATTGCAAGTCCTTAATTATTATCAATAAAAAATGCACTTATGTTTAAAAAAAGCTCCTTTGTTTATTAAGTAATGATTCACGTTTATAGTAAAATTAGTTGTTTATTAAGTAACGATTCACGTTCATATTAAATTAGTTGGAACATGAAAGAATCGACAAAAGAACCAAATTAGACGATTGGAAGGACATAACCCGCTCAAATAGTCATTACCAATATTTAATTAGCAGACTTAAATCTATCTATTCTATTTATTAGATTAAAGGAAAACAATTAACTAATGAACTAAATTTTATTTGTGGTGCAACTGAAATCACAAATAATTATTATTATAATTTAATTTGTACTATGATCCATCTAATTTATCATATTGATTCAATATTTTTACACTATGATTCACTAAATTCATACTAGTATTAAACTAATGGCTATAATTTTTTAATATTAAATCATTGGTTCATAATGTATCAAAGTAGTATAAACTATAACATTGATCCAGAAATTTGGTAGCATCGATACGGAAATTTTATAACATCGATTCAAGAAATTTATGCCATTGATATAAAACATCGATTCAGATATTTTAAAGCATCGATACAGATTTTATGCCATTGATTTATAAATTATATAACTTCAAGTTGATTATTAAATTTCAATGCACTTAAATCATTGTCAATGGGTGTGTCACCTTTGACAATCGATCTGTGTCTGTCGATCGACGTCATTAGCAATGTCGTGTCAGTTAATTTGCATTGGTTTCGGGACGCAGTGAGTATGTGTGTCGGGTTTTTTTGTATTTTTATTTTTTGTTTAGTGATAAATGTGGTGCACAAAAATTAAAGTGACATAATCACTGTTAATATCGTTGTGTCGGATGAATAATATTATAGTCCAGATGTATACGATATAGATTGGTTTGTGTCACTTGATATTTTAATCGTTAAGACATCATTACAAATTGCCTTTAAAAAAAAAGAAGACATCATTACAAAAAGTGATTTGCTATGGATTGGTTATTGTCTCATTTTATTTTAATAATAAAAATATTATTTATTAGTATTTAAAATTTATAAGTTTTTTCACAATCAAAAATTGCTTTTACAGGCTTTATTCAGTTTGTGTCTAATTTTCCATATCTCGATAGTCTCCCAACAAAAATCTTGATTCTTGACTAATCTTAAATCATATGATCTTCAACCTTTTGATTTTAACTATTTGAATTTGCATATTTATTCTGTTAAAAATATTTGTAGATTTTGTTCAAAACACCCAATAAGAATTAACACAATGATTTTCGACAACCTCCTATCTATTTGCCATGCATATAAAACTATGTTCTATTGCATTTTTCATTGTCCGAAAGATAAAATTATTTGTTTACTCTTTATAAAAAACGAAAAACAAAGTAATTAAACATTTTGAACGTTGGGATTTAAACATGCATTCGCCTTTTGGCTTATCATAACGACACATAAAACATTTGTTACACCTCTCGTATTTATCATAGCAATACATCTAAAAGATACCATCAATACATGAAACAAAGATTTACAGACGTACATGTAATACATAACCTAAAAACTTTAGTTAGATATGTGAAGAGTATGTAGTAGATATGTTCAGAAGTGAAAATTTAAACAAAAATTTCCTTGAGAAAAATAAAGGAAGATGTTATTTTGTATCTGTAATTTTTAAATTGAAACTGCAACAAAATAAAACATATAAATCAAGCAATAAATATCTTACAAAACACTAAGATAAATTTGATAACTAAAAACATTTACATCTAACACACAAGTACCGTGAAACTCAAAATTCTTACCAAAAACATTGATGTCGGGTGGTTAAAGTATGAGAAAGAGAGAGGATATAGTGGAAAAAGTGGTGGTCGACGGATCTTTGTTTCACGGTGGTAGATGATGGTGTTCTTTTCGTAGTTGTCGGAGGTACGTGGTCTGAGATAGAGGATGGTTGTTAGTTTTAGGTATGTGTTTTTTTGTTGCTTGTATAGTTTATATTTCAAAGGAGATGCATCGTGATTGGAGAATTTAAGGATGACTTGGATCTAAACATGAGGATCTCAGATTGATTGTAATGAAAATGTAGGGTCATGATTTATTTTACTTAGTCTTAAAAATGGGAGAATGAAAATCAGATAAATATTTTATAAAGTAGTATAGATACATATCAAATTTAAAATTTTAACCTAAATTAACAGAATCAAATCAAAGGTTTGAATGTATTTTCACCATTCTTTTTAGTCCTTTGTTTTTACTTTTTACCCGAATACAACCATATATATATATATACACGATATAAGATGAACTTAAAGCGTCTATAAATTGAGATCGAGTTTCGCTGGTGAGTCACAATAACCACGTTAACAAGCAAAATTTTATCACTAGATCTATCATAGGAAGAAATGTTGGAAACTTCCTAAATAGACTTGTGGCTGGTTGAAAGGAAAGTTAACCTTTTACAAGTTTCAAGAATTTTGGAGTTTTAAAGGATTACAAGAGGGAGGAATCATGGCTCAAAAAAGGTCAAGATTGAGCCTATAGATGTATTTTAACAAAAAAGAAAAATTTTATCCTTCACATTTGAACGCATTTTCTAAATTTTTATTGTTTTTAAAAAAATTAAAACACTTTTCATTTCTTAGAAAAATGAAAAAAAAATTCGAAGAATCCTTTTTGTAATTAAATGCGTCCTGAATCTTTGTTAAGATGATAAAGGTGAAAGGTATGGTAAATTAGGAGAAAGAAATGAAAAATAAATTAGGAGAAAGAAAGGTAATAAAATAAATTATCAAAAATAGGAGATAAAGATATTTTGCTCATTTTAATGTAGTTTCATTTTAATGTAGTTAATAGTTGGTAACTTAAATTTAACGGAAGATAGACTAAGTGCGTAATAACTTATGGATTTTTGAATTTAGAATGCAAAAGGCAAAGGATAGAGATGGTGAGTGCAAATGTATGTAAATTATAAGGACCATTAATGCTAGTAAGTCATAATTTTTTTTACGAATGGAGTAATCGTTAAGAAGTCTAAATTTGAAACTCAATGAAATTAGTGGTGTATTCTCATTAATTAGACATTACACGTGATATATTTTAATAAATATATATATATATAAATATAAATGAGGACGGGTGAGAACCAACAATATATAAAATTGGGTATACATGAATTTTGCTTAAATTTATGGTTTTTCACGAGTGATATCCCATCAAGATTAACATTTTTCAAAATTAAGTTTACCCCAAACTTTTTAAATTGAACATGTGTTATTCATAATTAACGTTTCAATTAAACAAAATGATAAACTCACAGGGAACCAGAAAACCCTTTAAAATTACACTGAAAAGTGGATATAAATTATCAATATACGGTGTAATTTAAGGGATCTCTGACTCCTTTTGAAAATAGAGGTTATCTGTGCTTATTTGCATTTGATTTATTAAGAAAATGTCCTTATATGGTATATTATATTCTAATTACATTTGATATATAGTTTTGGAGTATTTTCATAAGATGAAAAACTAATAAACAAATGTAGGAAGCTAGTTTAATACTCCGTATTATTTTATAGATTAGGACATCTACTAACATTATCATTAATAACATAAACAAGTCAAGAGATCCAAGTGGGACCTCCCAGTATCATTTTAGGACATAAAATAAACTTAAACTGTCTTTAAATTGAGATTGAGTTTAGCTAGTGAGTCACAATAACCACTTGAACTAGCAAAATTTGCTGCTCACTTTTCTCACTTGATCTATCATGGAAGAGATGTTGGAATCCCTTCCTAAGCACACTTGTGGCTGGTTGAAAGGCAAGTTGACCTTTTACAAGTATCAAGAATTTTGGAGAACTAAAGCGTTACAAGAGGGAGGAATCATGGCTCAAAAAAACCTCAAGGCTGAGCCTACAGATGTGTTTTTGTGCAGTTGCCCAAAAACTGGCACAACTTGGCTAAAGGCCTTGGCTTTTGCAATTGTAACCCGACAAAAGTTTGACGAAACTACCAGTCCTCTGCTTACATCCTTACCTCATGAATGTGTTCCTTTCCTAGAAAAAAGTCTCGAGCTAATAGAAAATAATCACAAAAACTCAAACTTCCCACTTGTAGCCACACACCTTCCTTACCCTTCATTGCCAGAATCTGTCGTAGCTTCAAACTGCAAGATTGTTTACATGTATCGGAACACAAAAGATGTCATAGTTTCTCATTATCATTTTCTGAGAGAAGCGTTCAAGTTATCCATGGAAGATGCGCCATTTGAGGAGGCATTTGAAGAATTTTGTCAAGGCATTTCACTTGCTGGACCATATTGGGATCATATCTTGGGATACTGGAAAGCAAGCTTGGAAAGGCCAGAGAGGATTCTTTTTCTGAAATATGAAGACATGAAAAGCGACCCAACGAGTAATGTGATGAGGCTTGCGGAGTTCATTGGGTACCCTTTTTCGAAAGAAGAAGAGACATCTGGGGTTGTTGAGAAAATCATCAATCTCTGTAGTTTTAAGAATCTAAGCAACTTAGAAGTGAATAAAACTGGAAGGCCAAAACCCGGTGCAATGGAAAACAGAATTTATTTCAGGAAGGCTAAAGATGGAGATTGGGAGAACTACATCACGGAAGAGATGAAAGATAAGATAGACAAATTGATGGATGAGAAACTCACTGGCACAGGTTTAGTTCTAAAATGATGCACACATCAGTATTCACAACGACAAATAAAATGCTTTATTTCGGGCTGCTTCCTTTCCTAGTTTAATTATGTTCTTGAATAATTGAGGGCTATATCTCTCACTCTATCTCTACATAGATACTTTAGGCTATTTCAATTATGTGTTAAGTTGTTTTCTGTTTGAGAATCAAATGATGTTGTTGTTTGTTTATTAACGATATATATTTGAGGACTCTGCATTTCCCAATATCAGCCTAATTAATGTCAGTATTGGGCAATAAAAACATTTTATTCTCCATACCCTCCTGTGGTCTAAGTAGTGTTTATCACTGTTTGTAAAGCCTAAAGCTTAAATGTTCTTTTTTTTGTTTTTTAAAGAAAAAGGTACCTTCGGTTACAAACCAGAACTATAGTACAGTACTGCAAGTATTTAACTAGGTAAAAAATTAAATCTTGCATATTGAAATCTCAACTCAACTTGATGACTTGAAGCAAAACTTGGCAAAAACACATAAAATTACATAAGCTGTGAAAAATATAATGAAACAATATGATTTATATCTTATTTAAAATCAACAAAAAAAAGAATGTTGCAAAATCTATTGACATCAACATAATCTGCTCAAACACCCGATCATTAGTACCGTATATGTATTAAACTTAATCATCAGATTTAGTTATCCTTCTCCTTGTATCAATCTGTAGACATGTTTGGCACCATAAGGACTGGAATTGTAGGCTCCCTTAAATAGTATGATACCAAGTAATTTGCTGAAAGGAGAAAAAGAGGTTACCTGTATATATAAAGTTATGTACAAAGTAACTTGGTATTATGTTAATGGAAAGATATCCAGGCTACAAAGATGCATTTGCAAAAGCAGTTGGTGTGCAAGGAAACATTTGGCCATAACTAAAATGAAGGTTTGAACCTCATGATGACAAAGCCTGCATTTCCGTTGGTGTGTTTTATCATGAAACAATAACCCAAAGCTACACGTACTATAATCATCAAATCATAACATTAATTCTATCTGGGATTAAAGAAAAAAATGAACCGTAATTTTCGTCATGGTGTGACAGAAAAACTAACATGATAACAAGAACAAATTCGATAATTAATTAATTGTTGGGAAAAAGAAGATCAAACTTAAAATAAAATAATGTAATTAACTTTAATGATAGAATCAGAATCGTATACAATTCATTAATGAAATAAAATCAACTAGTTATTTTGATTAAAATAAATAAGAAATTGAGTATGTATATTGACACTTAAAATCCTAGCTGAACACTATATCATACGTAAATAAAAGTGATTATCTTTAATTAATTAAAATATTCAAAACCTTAACAAATAAAAAAAATATAAATAGACTATAATTATGATCAAAGGGTATTACGGAATTTATTCAACATTAATTGATTTAATATATTGTTTATTTCCTATAATCACGAGGGAAGTTTATTTTTTTAATTAAGAATTAATTATTATTATTTCAATCTTAATCGCACAAGAATTCAATTCGTAATTAATCGTCAAAGCGGATCCTTTTTGCAGGTTAAATAGAATACAATATTTCTATTGTTTACAATGTAAATGATTCACGTTGATATGAAAATGATTTATATTTATTAATTGGAATTAATTAATTGCAAGTCCTTAAGTATTATCAATAAAATATGCGCTTATGTTAGATGAGCTATATTAATATAATGAACACATGTTTAGTAAGTAACGATTCACGTTGATATTAAATTAGTTGGAACATGAAAGGATCGACAAAAAGAATCAAATTAGGCAATTGGAAGGACATAACCCGCTCAAATAGTCATTACCTATATTTAATTAGTAGACTTAAACCTATTCTTTTTCTATTCATTAGATTAAAAGGAAAAAAAATAATTAATGAACTAAATTTTATTTGTGTTGCAATTGAAACCACAAATAAAATCTTATCATTATAATTTAATTCGTACTATAATTCATCTAATTTGTAACTATTAGTTCATATTTTTACACTATGATTCGCTAAATTCATACTAGTATTATGGCTGAAATTTTTTAAGTATTGATTCGTTGGTTCATAATGTATCAAAGTAACATAAACTATAACATTGATTCGGAAATTTCGTAGCATTGATTCGGAAATTTTACAACATCGATTCACGTAATTTACGCGATTGATTCAGATAGTTTATAACATCGATTCGTAAATTCTAAAGCATCGATACAAATATTATGCCATTGATTTACAAATTATATAACTTTAAGTTGATTCATTAAATTCCAATGTCAATTTACATCAGTGACACATATTTTTTGATTTGATAGTCCAATGTTCCTTCTAATATGGAGTCAAAATAAAAGTCAAATAAAAAGCATGGTCAACTCTATTCCTCTTTTGTAGGAAGAAATTCTCATTACTAATCTGAAAAAAGCTCCACGATGTGCGACATTGCACGACCGACAATTAATATTCAGAATTTCTTAATACAACTCCTAATTTTGAGGGCCAAATTTATTTACTTTTCTTTTAAAAAGGATTGATTTATTTATAAGTTTTTTTCTGATTAAATGTACAATTTTACCCTGTTATATTATTTAAAAGTTATTAAAAATAACAAATATTATGACCATGAATTTTTTGATGTAGGGGTCCTATTAAATAAGAAAAGTTTATTTTTAAAAGAAATGAGAGAAAAAAATTTAATCAATCAATTGACAAACATGCAGGAGGTTATTATGGTAAATTAAGTTTTAATGATTTATTAACTTTAAGTAAAATTCGTGATGGCAGTTACTTTTTCAACAGAAACTCGATCATGTCAGTTGCTTTGTGAGAAAATTGCATTTTACGATACTCAATTAAATTTTGATTTCATTTCACAAAAAACCATTCGTGTAGCCTTTTAAAATTTAACGTCAATAACAATCAAAATGAATGTATTTAAGATTTATGAGTCAGAATCTCTGATTTTTGTTTAAGATTCGTAATCATAGTTAAGTATCGACTTAAAATATATGAATTTAATTTATGTGCATACGTATATTATTATTTAAAATTTCTAGTTTTAAGAAAACATAATATAGTAAGAATTGACACTTAAGTCTTTGATTGGCTATCAAAATAAAAGTTTAATTAAATATATTGTAATTCTTTTCTATTTTGTCCTTTTAATTTTTATATTACATTACATTAAAAGTTTGTCTGATTTTTGAACTTGTAAGAGTCACACAGGATTCGAAAGAGTTGCACACAACTTATAAAAATCAGAATTATTTAAGAATTTGAATTTGAATCACTTTACTCTTTTAGATCTTTTATGCGATTCGTAAAAGTCTAACTTATGCCTCGTAAAAATATGTTTTTTCTGTATTGCTCTCAGATTTGTGATGTAGTTTAATCCATGAGTCACATGGTATCAGGACTTTCATATAATTTTTAGGTTAAAAAATAATAATATAACATGGATATCTGTTGGGATCTAGTAATTCAGGAACTTTGTTTATTTGAAGAATTAAGTCCAACAACGTGACATTAAATGCACTATCAACTTGATCCATATAAAATCACATTAAAAAGAAACACAACTGAAAAACCTATTAACCACTATTTACGACACTACATCTTTCATTATTTAAAGAAAAAAAGGGAGAATAAAAATAGAAATAAAAGAATAAACCTAGCTATATACTACAATGACAACTTTTCAAAATCAACATACACATATATTTAAAAATGGTGAAGAATAAGAAGGGATAGTGATTTAAAAAGGGTATAAGCGGCAAATAATTTCAGCCTTTTTACTTTTATGATTTACAGTTCAAATTTATTGTATTATAAATAAATACAATATTTTAATAAAATATTGTATTTTACCCTTATAAATTTAACTGAATTATTACCTACCTTTTGAAGTGGACCCTTTAAAAATAAGTCAGTGGGAAGTAACTCAATTCAAAAAAAATCCCATAACTTAAAAAAGTTTTACAATCCCAAAAAAATAAAATTGAAAGCATTTCTTTTTAAATTTCTTCACATTAAAGAACCATAGAAGTTTTCTTGTCGGAGATAATCTAATAACTTTCTCTTAGAAAAATTCTAGTAACCCACGAATTGTTTAATTTTTTATTTAATTTTTAATATATAGTAATATGTTATAAGTAACAAATATAAAATGTATGACTTTTATACATGCTATAAATTATATAATCAATATCAAATACTCCGTATTACTTAAAAATGTTGCTAGTTGCAGCAGAGGTCTTCCTTACAGTAACATTATGCCATCTTTCAAAAATATTTAAAACTAAATATCATCGTTACAGTAACATTATGCCGTCTTTTAAATTTACTTAAAAAACCATATGAAAAAAATAATAATCACGTAACAGAGAGAAGGATTATATATATATATATATTAGATTTAAACTCGTACGATGCACGGTAATTAAGTTATCTAATTTTTATAAGTTTAATAATTTAATATTATTTTTCAATTAGTGATTGAGTAGGATTCATAGATTTTTTAATTATTAATATTATATTCAAATATTATCTACCTCTATCTAAATCTATTTATTAGGTTTATCTTTTAAATTTAAATAATAATAATAATTTATATTAGAATTATGAGATGTTGCTACTTGGCATTTTGCCTACGTGGCAAATTCTGGAGCAAACTTCTATTCTCCTTTAATATATATATAGATATCTAGGTTCAAATAAAAAATATAAATATCGTAGGAATAAAAGAAATGACTTTAGATTTATTTTTAAATATTCAAAACACGTTATTTTATAAATTTTTCTTCGTAGCTCCTTATTCAAATAACTTTTAGAAACTATTTTTCAAATACAAATAGTTTCGACGTTTTTTATTTTTTAATTATTTTTTATTAATTTTTTTATTCATAATAATCACATTTTATAACTAGATAATCACATGAATAATATGTGATTATCAAAACCCTATTTTGTAATTATCTCGAACACATAATAATCAAATCATATTAGAGAATAATCACATGTGATTATCATGTTATATTGTGTGATTATCTTGAATAATCACAACAGTAACGACTGTAGAAAAATTCGAAAAAAAAGTTACTCCCTCCGTCCCAAATTAAGTGTCCACTTTCAGTTTGCACACAGTTTAAGAAAATGATTTGTCTGGTAGTGAAGATGACTCTTTTGCCCTTGCTTTTTGCACAGACTCCCATGTATCAGTTTTAAGAAAAGATAAAATGGTAAAGTTAATTTACTGCTTTTGGAAGTGAACATTTATTTTGGGACAAACTATAAAAGAAATATGGACACTTATTTTGGGACGAAGGGAGTAATATTTTTTATTAAAATTTTTATCATAACTTGCAAAAGTTATTTTAATAATAATTATTAAAAATTTTTTAAAGAAAAATGTATTTTGAATATTTAAAAAGTGATTTTAAAATTATTTTTACGTTCTCATGATATTTATGTTATTTATTTAAACCCTCCTCTTTATGTATATATGTATATATATAGGATGAAGATCGGGTGGGAACTAACAATGTATAAAAACGGGATATAGATGAATTCTCCTTAAAATTATTGTTTTTCACGCGAGTTCTCGGCACCGAGATTAACATTTTTCAAAATTAAGTTTACCCCAGACATTTTAAATTGAACATGTGTTATTCATTACTAACATTTCAATTAAACAAATATTATAAATAACATTTCAGTCAAACAAAACCACAAATTCAGAGAAAATCAAAGAACCCTTCAAAATTACACTAAAAAATGGATATGAATTATCAATATACTATGTAATTTAGAAGATCTGATGTTCATTTTAACATTGAAGTCATTTGTTGATCAATTTCTTATAGGCTACTATAATTTATTTGCATTTGATTTATTAAGAAAATATCCTCATATGGTATATTATATTCTAATTGCAATTGATCTATTAAGAAAAATATATGAAAATTTGGGTATCAAAATGTTAAATTTATAAAAAATATATATATGTTTTTTTATTTAATAAGTCGATATGTAAATAGTACGGAGTATTAGTACTAAGGAGTAACGATATATACTTTTGGTGTATTGTCATAAGATGAAAAACTAATAAACAAATGTAGGAAGCTAGTTTAATACTCCGTATTATTTTATAGATTAGGACATCTACTAACATTATCATTAATAACATAAACAAGTCAAGAGATCCAAGTGGGACCTCCCAGTATCATTTTAGGACATAAAATAAACTTAAACTGTCTTTAAATTGAGATTGAGTTTAGCTAGTGAGTCACAATAACCACTTGAACTAGCAAAATTTGCTGCTCACTTTTCTCACTTGATCTATCATGGAAGAGATGTTGGAAACATTTCCTAAACACACTTGTAGCTGGTTGAAAGACAAGTTTAACTTTTACAAGTATCACGAATGTTGGAGTTCTAAAGGGTTACTAGTGGGAGGATTCATGGCTCGGAAAAACTTTAAGCCTGAGCCTACAGATGTGTTTTTGTGCAGTGGCCCAAAAACTGGCACAACTTGGCTAAAGGCCTTGGCTTTTGCAATTGTAACCCGACAAAAGTTTAACGAAACCACCAGTCCTTTGCTTACATCCTTACCTCATGAATGTGTTCCTTTCCTTGAAAAAAGCCTTGATATGATAGAAAAAAATCACAAATCAAACTTCCCACTTATATCCACACACCTTCCTTACCATTTATTGCCAGAATCTGTCGTAGCTTCAAACTGCAAGATTGTTTACATATATCGGAACACAAAAGATGTCATAGTGTCTCATTATCATTTTCTAAGAGAAGCGTTCAAGTTATCCATGGAAGATGCCCCATTTGAGGAGGCTTTTGAAGAATTTTGTCAAGGCATTTCAGGTAATGGACCATATTGGGATCATATCTTGGGATACTGGAAAGCAAGCTTGGAAAGGCCGGAGAGGATTCTTCTTCTGAAATATGAAGACATGAAAAGCGACCCAACGAGCAATGTGGTGAGGCTTGCGGAGTTCATTGGGTACCCTTTTTCGAACGAAGAACAGACATCGGGGGTTGTTGAAAACATCATCAATCTTTGTAGTTTTAAGAATCTAAGCAACTTAGAAGTGAATAAAACTGGAAGGCCAAAACCCAATGATGCATTGGAAAACCGACTTTTTTTCAGGAAGGCTAAAGATGGAGATTGGGAGAACTACTTTACAGACGAGATGAAAGATAAGATAGACAAATTGATGGATGAGAAACTCACTGGCACAGGTTTAGTTCTAAAATGATGCACATTACATCAGTATTCACTACAACAAGTTAAATGTTTTTATTTCAGGCTGCTTCCTTTCCTAGTTTAATTATGTTCTTGAATAATTGAGGGCTATATCTCTCATCTCTCTAGATAGATACTCTCGGTCTATCTCAATTATGTTTTAAGTTGTTCTCTGTTTGAGAATCAAATGCTGTTGTTTGTTTATTAACGATATATATTTGAGGATTATTATTTGTTAAGAGACTAACTATGAGGATTCTGCATTTCCCAATCTTCAGCCTAATTAATGTCAGTATTGGGCAGTAAAAACATTTTATTCTCCAAACCCTCCTATGGTCTAAGTAGTGTTTATCACTGTTTAATTAGGTAAATATTAAATCTTGCATATTTTATACATCTCAACTCAACTTGATGACTTGTACCAAAACTTGGCAAGAACACATAACATTACATAAGGTGTGAAAAATAAAAAGAAAAGAATATGATTTATATCTTATTTAAAATCAATAAAAAAAGAATGTTGCAAGATCTATTCACATCAATATAATCTGCTCAAACACCAATCAATGGCACTCACTCTAAAAACTCTGCTATACCAAATTGATTGAATTCAATATCATATGAAAAATATCATATTTCACAGGCTTAACATGCCATAGAAAATGTTGCTGTACCCTCTTAGCTCTCTGTTGCATAACCAAATACCTCCTTTTCAAAGTCCACGTAAGAATGTTCTTCGTATTCGGGATATCTTTCTCCTGAATAAAAACTGCAAACGACTCCCAGTTCAAGATCTCAAAGAACGGAGGCACAAAGTTGTCGGATATGATTACTGGAACACATTCGTGAAAAATGGCCTCCACGACTCAAGGACAATTGACTTCATAACCTTTAGGGTATATACAATACTTGCTACTCTGTTACGGTTTCTTACATATTCAATCTCAAAAAGTGTTTTTAAATCGAATATTTTTATAAAGCAATAGTGTTACTATGATCTGGACTTTGTACGTAAAAATAGTATCCGTATGATCCAGATCTAAATCTATAATCTATCTAATATAATAATAATAAATAATAATAATATATAATATAATATATATATATATTAAAGGACAATTCAGCTGATGTCATGAAGCTGAGTTATCCTCTTTTTAGATAACTTTTGATATTTACGTGTCTTTATACGATAAGTTTGATGATGTTATAAATTCAAAATTTAAATATATTTAGAAAAATTTAATATTATAAATTTCTCCTTTTTTTTTCTTTAATAATTCTGAAATTAATTTAAGCCATTTTTTTGTGTGAGTTTGAATATATGCAGATGCCCTCTTTAATGATTATTTTCCATTCCGCCATTGCTTCTGGGAACTCTAAAAACTTACTTACACGCTTACTATTATTTTGTTTATTTGCGACTACCCATCTTCTCATTCTATCGATACATTTTTTTCTTCGCCATGTATTCTCTCTTTCAAGTATGTCATTTTTATTCTTTTGCTTCTTTGAAATAAAGGATCACAAATTTATCTTTGTTCAACTGATATATCACAACTTATATACGGAGTAGTTCTTCGATTCTTTGTATAACGTGGTTTTTATTTCTTTTTCGTATCAATGTAGCACTGATTTTCGTTAATAAGGTGATCCGTTTTGATCAACGGAGATGATGGTGAATCGTCAGAAAGATGAAGATGATATTAATGGTCCCATTTATGGAAATTCAGGTGAGTATAAAACCGTTAAATTCAATTGAATTTGAGGGTTTTTTGTGTGCTTAATTGCTTGATCGTTCTCTGTGGTGGCTGCTATTTAAGAAGATTTCAATCACTCTCTCTCTCTCTCTCTCTGTTCTAATCTTTAGGTGGTGGTTCATGATGGTGAAACTTGAAAATATAAAGATTGGTAATAAACTCGAATGAAGGCTTAGTTATGTTGTTTTATGTGCAGAGATTTTTATTTTAATCTTCACTCCAAATTGAAATATTCCATTTTTTTGTTTTAGTTTTGAAGGTTTCCAGCTGAAGCAGTGAAAGGGTTGCATGGTCAATTCTAATGTGGATTGAAAATTGTTCAATTAGAAATAAGAGATATTTGGTATTTTCTTATTTTGAGTGTCTGGTTTTTTTTTTCTCCAATTGTGTTTATGTGTACATCAGTTCTGATTTATATTCATATTTATGCTAATTTGTAGTTTAATTCATGCTTTAATTATTCCTTCAAAAGTTGTTCTTTGTGCTTCACAGTTTTGCTCAATGATTCTTCAAATAAGTTTACAAGTTATATGATGAGTGAGGTTGAGATGAAGCTTTTGTTTTTCTATTTAACACCAACGTGATGCACACTATGTGTTTGATGAAATGTTTAGACCAAAAAGAGTTAAATATGTCTAAAGATTTATTTTGATTGTTTACTCTTGCAGGTATACATCTAACCTACATGTCACTCTCAAACAAGTACATGAGTGATTTTCCGGTCAAAACTCTTTAGCATCCTTATATTATGCCATGTCCAATGATCTTCATGTATTCATCTTCACTATATCCTAAGAGTAAGAACTTTTAGAATTTGATTTTTTCTCAATTTTCATATTCCATTATCTTATGCAGACTTGGGGAAGTTTTTCGCAAGACATTGCGGTAGATTATGTTGTGATACGAAGATTGATAAGCTCCTTACAAGTCTTGGTTGAAAAGCAAATCAGGTGATCATAATTACGTAATTATTTCCAACTATCTATAGGTGTCAGGCTTTTATATCAATGGTAATATGATATGAATGAAACACTACTTTCTGTGTATGATTTATGGTTTTATAATACCCCAACATCAACTATGATTGTGACCAACAACGGATGAACAAAGTTTTGTTTTGCTTTTGGTTTTAAAATTTATTATGGTTATATCTATAGAACTTGAAATATTTAAGCTAGGAGGATTGGTTGTGTATAATTAAAGCTAAAGAAGTAGCAAGAGGAAGATACATACCTTATTTTATTGTGCTTGAGTTTATATAGTTCTGTCGGTAGAAAAATCCGGGTTTGTCTAAGTTTCATATTCTAAAAATGTTCTTCAGTTTTATTAAAGATTAGTTCTTTTTACGTGGAACATGTTCTTAGATTGAAAAAGGTAATTTCTTTGGTTCTTAGGATTAGATTCATAATGATATGCATAATCGGGATTCAACTAAATTATATTGGTTTTCAAAAACTGAGATAGTTACAATGGTTTGCTTGATGGGCTTGCAAGTTGGGTTACAGATGATGGTAGAATGAGAGTAAAAGGTCTTGGAACATAGGTTAAAAGAAGGGGTCTTTAGACACAGGTTGGTTTGAGATGTCATTTAAAATATGACCATAATAGTTTGTAATCAATTTTGCTTTCTATCAATAATAAATTTTGATACATAAAACTAGAAACTTTTTGTAGTTTCACGAGAGTTTCTAAGGAAACTGATTAATGTTGAATAGTTTGTATTTAATAAGTTAATCCTCTTTTAATGGTCAAAGATTATAGTTTTATGACAATGATGTCGTTGATAGGTATGGTGTCATCATTAGTTTGGTTATCTTATGGTTCTAACTTCTAAGTATGTTAGTTTGCCAATGATGTTGTTGATGGGTATGTTGTACATCTATAGACGACGCAAAGGTTTTGACGAGTCTCTCTTTGAAGGTTGGATTTTTAATTGTCGTGTATGTGTGCAGTATAGTTTTACATTGGTGTAGTCACTTTGTGTAGGGTTGTACGGATTAAGCCTATTTGGTTGTAGTCATTTATGAACTTTGTATGCCCTCAACTGCTAATTGTGTTAGAGTCTACTGCTGGATAAATCTTGTGACTTGGAGCTGACATTGACTATAAAACAAATCTGTTTTATAAAAAAAATGTTGCTTGATTTTAAAGTTGAATATATGTGCACATTATACACAACATTATTTTAAAGATTGAGAGTATACTTGTATGAGTTTTGTGTTGATTATTTATTTATATTGGGTAATAGATTGAAATTTGATGTATATATACTATTAGATAATAGTAGTAATTGATTATTGATGGAAAGTAGAATTGTTAAGATAATTGAAATATTATATTAATTAGATAAGGGCAATGTAGTCATTTCTCATATTTGAATTTATTTTAAAATAAAATGCTAAACGCATTATATATTAGTATAGATATCCGAACTAAACTTTCTTATTTTTGTGATATACGCCATTTTGTTGTAATACCATCCCTCCTATGATGTAGGTCTTAAATGTTATACTATCTATAGATTTATCATAAACATCACATAATTTTTTTTACAGGTATCAAGTAACATGAATATATGATTAGAACTTGGAGGTCTTTTTATCGATTTTTCATAGTATAGCTGTTGACAAATTATTTTTTTGTACAGATGTTGAACTTCGTTTAAAATTAAAAGGACATAATTAATTATTGGCTTTAAAATAGCCTTTCCTTATTTGTACTGTATACTTACTATATAAAAAATATACATCAATTAAATTGATAAATATTTTTAAAACAAAACCCGTATTATTATGGGTCAATAAATTAGTACTAGCGTCGAATCTTGCGAACAACAGTGGTTGAAGATTTCACATGTTGATATTGAGAGACAAATGTTTAATGGTATCTGAATGCAATAATAATTGATACTATTTTAATGAAAGTGATTTTCTATAATAATTTAAATTATTGTAATTGAAAATTCAATATCGTGATATAAGAGAAGAAAGAAGATATTCAAATATATTATGTGAAACATAATATTAATTGAATAATTTATATAATTAATAAGTGATAAGTGAAGGGATTAGTGGAATGATAAAATTATAATTTCTGATATTTTTTTTTTAAAGATTAAGAAATAGAGTATTAAATGTTTAATAAAGATTATATAAGAGTTATAGATAGCTTGAAGTGTCCATTGTCGGTTGAAACATTTGTCATGACGTCATCCTTTAACATTAGTGATTTTTTTTATTGATTTCTTCATGACTGAATAAGCAGATAAGGTAGTAAGGTAATGTTTGATTATATTGATTTTTTCACGTTACGATTAGTCTGTTTCTTTTCTGTATCTTATTTGTTCCAATTGAAAATATTAAGCCTTTGGTGATTCAAGTTTTGTAATATATATATATATATATATATTACTTTTAAAATGAAATGAAAAAGAAAAAAAAAAGTAAAACATAAAAGCCTCCAGAAGACACATAACCTTTTGATTAAAATGTTAGCAAATTATGGCAACTTAACATTCATCACCTATATTCACTGAGATTTGGAGAACACTGTTTATATAAGCATTCATCTTAGACTTTAATATTTTAATCATCGAAATTCTTCTGCGAGTTTAGTCGGAAAAATCATGGTATATCATTATATAGAAAAAAAGTTTCAAGCGACTCAAAGAAAAAGTATGATTCAGGAAATAAATGAATCATTCACAAATTATTGACTCGTATGTGAATATTCTTGATTCAATAAAGTGTGTTACAAAGGACTTAATACATTCACATGCTCACATCTGAATCTCGTAGTGGTTATGGTCTCAAGTTTTTAACCGATTTTCAAAAATCTTAATTCTTAAGGATTAAAATGTTGCCCGTGCAATACTAATTTATTTATTTTTATTATGTATAGTTGTGTGTTCTTCAAATAGCATGTTAGTTTTAAAGAATAAAAAATCGCATTATACAAATAATATTTCAATTGATTAATAAATATTTTATATGTAATTAGATATTATAGATATTTAATTGATACTCAAATATTGGAATAAAGTACTTTCTTATTTGGAGTCATTTTCAATTATGAGTGAAATGGGGTAGATTAGTATTTTAAACATGTTTTAAGATTTAAGACTCAAATATATGTAAATGCTTTATAAACAGTATTAAATAACGTATAATAGCTCTTTTGAATTGAATCAAATGTACATTTTTCTCCTCAAAAAATACAAACAAGTTTTACAACCTTTGTAAAATTTACAAAACTACCATCAACCGAATCTAACCATTAATTACAAGATCCAATGACCATCGGAATCTTGACTTTAAAAGATTACGACTGTCAAAATCTTTTGATGGAGATGGTGATAATGTTTAGAACTTGGAGATTTATGGTTAAAAAAGTAGAGTTTTTAATTCGGGAAGAGATGAAGTGAGAGTGGAGGTTAGAAGAAGAGGTGAAATAAAAAAAGAAAAAAAAAAACAAAAGCACAATAAAAAATAAGGGTATTTTATTCATTTTAATGTACTTAGCAATTGAAATGTTAAATTTAACAACATAAGGACCGTATATGCAACACCTTTAGAAATGATAATGACACATATGTAACATCTTTAGAAATATAAATCGAATTTCAATAGAAAATTCTACGTTACAAATGTATTTTCTCATGCATATTTCCATAGTTTGTACACTAGTCCATTCTATCAACTCATAACTACATTATAGAAAAATATTTACTTTCAAATAGATTTTAAGATGTTACAAATATCACCTCCTTAAAAAGAGTTTCGTCCTAGAAACTCGTTACTTTAATAAATTTAATGAGTTTAATATTTTCGTACTTCCAATTGTTAATTTAGTATGGACAAATATATTTGATTATAATTCTATCACAATAATCATGTATTTATTAGCACAGTTTTCGATCCATATAACACCACATGATATTTACTTTTACTCTTTTGCTACGATTTAAAGTAAACTTCTTTGTTCAAAACACATGGTCATTTACTACATGCAAAATTTCACTATTCTACATTAACTTTGTAGTAAGTGCTATATTTCTACTCTTTTCATAACTAGTCATACAACATGGTCTTAGTAGACTCGAGATTTTATTACTTTAACTTTTACTCTTTTACTATTGCTACATTCACAATACTTTGAAGAAAATATCACAATCCATATCTATTAATCTAGCTCATCAGTAACGTATTTATAAAATCCTCCATATATCATTCTTTTATTTAAACCATAACATGTGCTGACTTTGACACTCTTACTTTTCCCTTGTACTCTTTTATTAAAATCTAACATAAAAACTCTAGGAGATGACCTCTTCGTCACAGTGTTCAGCAACAGTATTTTCTTACTGAAAAATGAGGAAGTGAGAGCAATGTTCAGATAATGTTTAAGACAGTGTTCAAGAATTTATTTTTAATTTTTTTATTTGTCAAAAAATATAAATAATGTAATAAATTAATATAAATAACAAATTAATTTAAATAAAAGAGATAAATTTATTAAAAAAAGAAATTTTAAAAAAATATATATATATATGACCCATTTTAATTTAATGCATTTTAATTTAGGCCTTAGTGTTTGTAAATGCATTCAATTTTATCAAAAAAGCTATTGTGTGTATCGTACTTTACGGGGCTCTATTAAATTACTGAACTCGTAAAAACACATAATTGTATGTAAATATTTTGATGTGGAACTTTGTATGAGTGTCACGTGGGTACTTTGTATGAGTGACACGTGGCCAAATTACATACAATTATGTGTTTTTACGAGTTGAGTACATTTAATAGAGGCGTTTCAAAATACGATACACACAATAGCTTTTTTGAAAAAGTTAAATATATTTAAAAACACATAACCCTTTAATTTAATAAGTTTTAACCCAATTAATATATTAAAATATATAACTCATTTAGAAAAATCCAATTTTAAAAATGAGCACATAAAAAATAAGCCCATTTTATAAACCTAATCTCTTCTTCTTCGCAAACTGACTTTCTTGTTCTTTACAAACTCACAAACTCACCTGAGCACACTCTCATCATCATTTCTTCTTCTTCACAAACAAACAAAATATAAATTTAAAACTAACAAAAAAAGAAAAAAAAAGAAAAAAGAAAAACGGGAACATAGCTTAGGGTGGGGGACGTTGTGTTCCAGAATCATCCACCTGCGTACCTTTGTTGGCAGCATTCGAAGTTCCACCAAGATCATCAATATTAGAAACTGCGTTAGCAGGTGTTAATGGTTTCCCATCATCACCAACTAATTTAACCTTTCCTTCAAGCATTTGAGGCTCTAAATCACGAATCTTTGCAGCTAACGAATTAGGAGAAGGACTACCAAAAGTCTCAGACAAGCTAGGGAACGACACTAATGATTCAAGATTAGAAGTACTAGTCATAGTCTTTTCGAAATTCTTACCCACATCATCTCTAGTTGCAGTTGGTTTCCGAGACATAGCATCAAAAGTGTTCGAATTAGCAGCTACACCAGGTTCTACATTCTTTTCGAAGCTCAAATCCACATTAGATGTACTAGTCATTACTTCATCGACGAAATAATTACCCTTAGCTGATACATCAGCAGTACCACCTTGTTTCTCCTTCACACCTCTCCCTCCCGTACTCAAGAAACCACGTTCCATACCCGGAACATACAAACTGTAACAAAACCACCTAGCAAAAATCCAACACTTCCAAGATACCCTTAAACGAAACAAACCACCAACAAAATCCCACAAACACGTACAAACAGATGAATAATTAAAGCAAACCAAACCAGCCTAAACCAGCAAGAAGAATTAAACCCTAAAAGAGGTTTATAAACACAGATCGGCACACAGAACAGCAAGGAGAGTAAAAAGAATCACCAAATCGACTAAAAAAGTTGACTTAGGGATATATTAATCACTGCTCCACACAAACGAATCAAAAAATAAATCATATCAATCAAACAGGGACACAAACTCTAACCAGCGATTATGAAAAGAAACCCTAAAAACGATTTTAAAACCCTAGCGTGTTAAAAGACCCTAACTACCCAACGAAGAACTGATGGTTAGTAAGGTTTAGAAAAACGATTCAGATAGAAAAGATCGATTAGGGTTTTATTAGGGCCAAAATTGCCACAGGGAAGGGGGAGGTTTCTTACAAATATAAAATATGTTAAATTCAACATAACTAATTCGTTGAATATACTAAAAAAATTGTATTATTACATACAATAATAATAATCCATAACTTTAAATAAAGCGATCAAGTAGTTATTCAAAAGAAAACAACATGCGGTGTTGACAATTATTTAATTTAATAATCGTAAGTTGAACAGTTCAAGAAAAATATATTTCGACACGACCTATAAAAAAGTAAGGAATTAGGAAATTGACATTCTATATTAAGGATTAAAATCCTCTCACGTTCATATCAAATTATGAGTTCATGTTCAACAACAAACATATGTTAACTAGCAAATAGATCCTACAATTAACTACCATAAATTACTCATTATTTTACATATGTCACAACATGACATATCATGATATGAATATGAGGGGATCCTAATACCTATATTAATGTTAATGTCTTCTTTAAAAAACAGACGGTGACATATTTACGAAAAAATTCTGACACTGTGATCTTTTCTTTTCTAAAAAGTTTACTATAAAAGGGGTTTTTTCATTTTGCAAGATGTAAATAAGGTGATGGCTCACTTAACTACATCTTTCTCTCAGTTTGTCTCAACCATAGTTAAACATTTATGAACTTTTTGATTCTCCATACTACACCTTCTATCTTCCTTTAATTTTATATTATAAAGTGTGTTAACTAAAAGAAAAGAAATTAATGCACGTAAAATAGTAAAATAATTAAATAAAGACCGATCGAGTATGTTAAAAATAAAAACTGATGGAATCTCCACAAAAACTCAGTAACCACTTCAATCCATTAGTCACCTTTATGTCCATTTTTTTTTATTCTCTTATCCGTGAACTTCATTTGTATTATTTGAGTTCAAAAGATATGTAGTTTATATATACTTGTGATCTCTTTCTTCGTGCATCAACTTGTGTAGTTCTTAAAATTTCTTATCTTCTGCTTCATTTATTGTCCTCAAACTAAATGACAGTTTCCTTTTTTATCAACCAAGGTAAACGATCACTTTCACTTTCTATTGTTTAACTTGAATTTCTTAAACATAATAAGTATAATATTTTTTGTTTGTATCAAAATGATTTATATTTATTGTATATGATTTTTTTGCAGTTGCAACTTGATATATTATTGGCATGGCATTAGAACGTCCATCTATTGTAAGTTTATTTTGCGACTTGATATATTGATGGGCCCCAACCCTCTTTTTAGCTAGAAACAAAAAAGAACCCCTTTATCAGTCACATTTTATCAAAGAGTCCTGTTGTCAGAATTTTTTATATATTTACTTAACAAAGAGGGTATACAGCTTTAGGTGTAGTCGAATCGGATGGAAGTAACTCAACTGCTCTCCAAATTGTGCCAGCCCTCTTAGAAGAAGGTGCAAAAAGATGCGATCAATTGCCCCCAACATCTTGAGATATTCAAGAAGTTGTTCGTTGCAATTTAATCACACACTCTCCATACGCACGAATAATTGATTCCCCAATTAAACATGATCACCACTACAGAACGAAAACTCACCGTCGATCAAAGCAAATTGAGCTTCAAAATAAGGGCTTACGCAATGCTAGAAATACCATAACGGTTGTCGCAGTTTTGATAGCGACCGTTACATTTTCTTCTGGAATTAATACTCCGGGTAGATTTAGTCAAGAGAATGGTAAGGCTATAATGGGGAGAAAACTTTCTTTTAAGGTGTTTATGTTGTGCAACATTATGGCATTGTTTTTATCCTTAGGAATTGTTAATGTTCTAGTTAGTGTCATTCCTTTTAAGCGGAAATCGATAATGAAACTATTAGAAGCCACACATAAAATCATGTGGGTGTCTACTATGTTCATGGCATCAGCCTATGTGGCCGCGACATGGACCATTTTGCCACAATGTCCAGGCTCAAGATGGTTGATGATTGAATTGATGGTTGTTGGTGTAGGATGCACACTCATTCTGCTTCTAGGGTTAGGCATTTTGTTGGGAAACAATGGTCTAGGAAGCAAGAATGGTGTAGAAGAAAGGAGACAAAGATGAAAGATGTCACGCCTAATAGTAGCATTAATAGTTGTGTTGGAGAAATGCATTTTGTTAACAATAGTCGTGACTCGTCTAGTAACTCAGATATTGATAGCTCTGATCATGGTTACCATGTTTACTAGTTAGTGTTTGTTCGTATGTATGTATTAGTTTCTCAGTTTTCGTACGAGTCTGTAGATGGGAACCTGGCTATATCGATCCCCTACGTATATGTACGTGTACGTGTACGTTGTGTATTATTAAAGGTGACAGATTTGTTGTTAGTCCTAAACTGTCACCTATTCCAACATATATGAGTTGGCTTGATGCATATATATAATATTTGGGTTTAAAACATGGCAATTGATATTTAGATAAAAGACAAGGAAGAGAACAGATATTTCCTGTTTTTGTATGATAAGAAGTTTTTGGTACGTTGCATAATACAAATACACTCTGGGATATGAAGTTTGTGGTACGTCGAATAAAACAAACACACTAATTTGGTGATCAAAATTTATAAGGCTAGAAACTAATAGGACTAACTTGCAATTTGATCAGTCAATTTGAATATATATAAAAAGTATGCATCATTCTCCCATTATAACAATAAAATATTTCCACCACACCAACCAATATATAGCTCCCAAACTTTTCAACCACGTTTCCTTAAAAATAATTATCTTCAATCGATCTTCATCAATGCATGCTATTATTTTTATTATTGATTTTTGTGTTTATCTTGTTTGAACTTTGAAGCACTTTAATCAAAGAAAGAAGAGTACAAATGAAGCAACCATGCAGATACAATACCATCAACTTATTGGGCTGAATAACATCACACTAGTTCAGAAATGGTTTTAGAGAGCGCTACGTTAGAGAGATTTTCTATAACTGCTTCAAAATCCGAAAGTTTATGAAGCAACGATAGAATTGGTTGTTCCAAATGGGTCATGAAATTCATCATATATTGGAAAGCAAGAGGTTAGTATGGGTTGTGGCAGTGTTATTTGGGGTAGTTATTATGCTGCAATTCTTTGAGTTCCCATATGACCTCCTACCATTTGCTTCATCTCAAATTCCAAGAACATTAAGCAACAACACAAGTTTTACTTACAATTTACAAGAAAAAGATTCAAATGCTTTAAGTCCAATGTCTACATTTTCATTACCACCATTAAGTTCACCGGAATCGTTCACTACATCAATTGCTCCATCAACAGATTCAGATAAAAACACATCTACCCCAAACTTAGATGCACCAAACGTTGTCGTATATGCCGATAACAACTCATTTGTGAAGAAAGTTCCTCAAATGGGAGAAGTAGTGACAATTTCCCTTATGCAGGACATTTTACTTCATAATCGTGCTACAGTTCGTTCTATGGTATGCAAGTTTTTCATATTTTGAATTCTACATGTTTCTACATTTATATCCCACGCACCTAAAAATGTGTAGGGTTGTGGAAGTGTTAGAAGTTTTTCGGATTTAAACTCCACATGTAAGAAGTTAAAAGCTTGTACGAATTGCTTGATGTAAAAGTTCCTATATCTCCAAATTTTAAAGTGTGGGATGCTTAAATTTTGCATTTATATTATTTTCGATGGATTCTTTAACTCTAAATTCCTTTCTCTTTGAATTTTTTGACACTAATTAATGTGGAGTTCTTATAATTTCCCAACAAAATCAAAAATATTTCTAAGCATATAATGCCACAAAAGTTAATTATTTATATGCGGCTTCAATATCGCGAAGAGATTTTGACATATATAAGTTTGTTGTCGCGATCGCTTTGTGATAACAAGTTTCTTACTGCAGGGTATATACGCTAATTTTTGTTGCCTAAACATCATACCATCTTTTTATGCATATTAGAATCCAAGATGGCCTTCAAAGGTTGATCAAGAATTAGTAAATGCAAAATTACAGATTGAGAACACTCCGGTGAATGACAATGACCGCAAACTTTTTCCTCTCTATCATAATATTTCAAGGTTTAAGAGGTGAGGAACATTCCATATTTTGTCAAAAGATCGAACCGAATCCAATTTGTCATTTGTTTATAATGCAGAAGCTATGACTTAATGGAGAAGACTCTCAAGGTTTACATTTACAAAGAAGGTGAAAAACCTGTTTTCCACCAGCCTAAGTTAAAAGGAATTTATGCATCTGAGGGTTGGTTCATGAAGCATATGGAAGATAGTACACATTTTGTTACTGATAACCCCAAACAAGCCCATCTATTTTACATTCCTTTTAGCTCTAAACAGTTGGAAGTAAACTTATTCGTACCAGGTTCTCATAATCACAAAGTCTTGGTACAATACTTGATGAATTATCATGACATGATTTCAAGGAAATACAGTTTTTGGAATAGAACTGACGGGTCTGATCATTTTGCTGTTGCTTGTCATGACTGGGTAAGCCATTTGATACTTCAGGTCGCGTTTAGTTGCAAGAAACTCCTCATATTTGTTTCCCAAAGAATTTTACTAGAAAAACTGATAAAATAGAAAATGTGTTCGAGTTTGTGTTTACCTGAAAAGTTTTCTAAGAAAATAAAATTCATGTTTTCCCTTTTATGGAAAATGAAAATATCATGCTTACATTTGAACACATTTTTAAAATTTTCTAGAGATACAAAAGAATTCTCATTATCTAGAAAAACAAAAATTAAAAAATAAATATTTTTTCTTAAACTGAATGTACCATAATTTGCTCGTAGTATAATGTGTTGCTTTCCATTTAGATAGAAGGATGGTTGATTAATTTGCAACAAATGAAGATTTCTTGATTGAACATTAGTATTATAGATTCCTAATTTTGTGATCCATGTGTATATCTATATATATATATAACAAAAATTATATATTCAGGCAACGTCAGAGTTAAGAAATTCTATGGATGGTTGCATAAGGGCTCTATGCAATTCGGATGTCAAAAGAGAAGATTTTGAATTAGGAAAGGACGTATCTCTCCCTGAAACAAACATTCGTTCACCTGAAAACCCGTTACTTCAACTTGGAGGTAAACCTCCATCCCAACGCTCGATTTTAGCTTTCTTTGCAGGCCAAATGCATGGCTACCTTCGCCCAATTCTCTTGAAACACTGGGAAAACAAAGACCCCGATATGAAAATCTATGGGGATCTTCGAAAATCTAATGCTAGTAGAAATTACATCAAATACATGAAGAGTAGCAAGTATTGTATTTGTGCTAAAGGTTTTGAAGTTAATAGTCCTAGAGTGGTGGAAGCCATTTTTTTCGAGTGTGTTCCTGTTATTATTTCTGACAATTTTGTCCCACCGTTTTTTGAGATATTGAACTGGGAGGCATTTGCGGTTTTTGTTCAAGAAAAAGATATACCGAATTTGAAGAACATTCTTCTGTCGATATCAGATAAAAGGTATCGGACGATGCAAGACAGAGTTAAGAAAGTACAACAACATTTTCTATGGCATGTTAAGCCAGTGAAGTATGATATTTTCCATATGATATTGCATTCAATTTGGTATAATAGAGTTTTTAGAGTGTAAATACAATCTTTATAGTGAGGTAAGATTTTATGCATCACCTTTGAGCACATTTAGTAGTTGTGTTTGTAAATAGATTTGTCAAAAGACTTTTTTGTTGACTTTGGCTATGTGTATTGATGGTAACAAAAAGAAGGGAAATCACCTTAATTTTGATTTTGGCATGTTAAGCCAGTGTTTAATTTCATTATTATCCTGTTCATTTTGAATTTTTGATATTTCAATCGAAATCCGACAACTCTGTTCGAGTCATTTGTGACAATTTCAAAAAGGTATTTGGTGATGCAGGAGCGAGTAGTTAAGAAGGTACAACAACATTTTCAATGGCAAGCTAATCATGTCATATAGAATACTAGACCTTGAGTCCGTGCGATATAAGGCCATTTAAAAAATACAATTACATGTTTAGTTGTGAGTAGTCCAATAAATTAGTGTTGTTAACTTAAAAGGTGCAACTATCATTAAAAATGAATTTAATTAGTAACATAAACCAAACTATATTGGAACAACTAACTTCTAAAAAAAATAGAAATAATGAAATAGTATAAGCCAAATTATGAAAACTACAGATTTTGCAAAACTTCTTTGTAAACGATGTTAGTTGTGGAGTTCCTGAGTTGCTTGTCTTTGTTGCAAATCAAGACCATTAACCCACTTTTGCTTTTAACTCTCGAAAGTGCATCATATAGTTGGCCATGAGTGAAAATCAGATGTGGAAGAAATAAATCAACATGAGACAATAATTGTCCTTGGCTCTTATTAATGGTCATCGCGAAGCATACACCAATAGATATTTCCTTCTTTAGAAACTAAACGACATTCATTTATCAGGAGGGAAAATTAACATTCGTGAGATACAATTTCTTATTCCAACATGTGTACCAGTCAAGATTTTGCCTCAATCATTTTATCGCCAAGCTTCGTGATTTGTAACCTTGCACCATTGCATAAACCCCCTGCCTAATCAACATTTCGAAGTAGCATTAACTTTGAGTATTAGCTTGTGCTTAGGTAGTCCCCTAATGTCAATGTTGTTGAGAAAATCAGATATGTACAAATTGTTATTGAAATTTGCATCCAAGTCGGATTGACAAACACTATGTGAGCTTAAGAACACTTGTTCATCACCATCGGAAACTTCATTTTACGATCATTTATTGTGTCTACAATGTCGTGGGTTGGTGCAAAATTGCACGCTCTTGATAGTTAGTTGGATTTCCAAGGTTTTCGATAAAGTTATGATATATAGAGGCAATAATAGAAGCAGTATGATCATTGACTTATGTAATTAGAATGTCGTCCAGGATGACAACATCAACTTCTCTTACTGTAAGCTTAAGAACAGTAACATGGCTCCAAAGATACAAAATATTTATAGAGGCATTAACAATATCCTCTCTTTTTTCTTGAGGAATAACATGTAAGACTTGACAAAAATCCCCACCAAAGACTACCGCCCTTTTTCCTCCAAAAGGTATGTCCATGCTATTATGATTACTCGTTCGACATATATCACACAACGTCCAGTCTAAAGCTTCAAAGTAATGTCAATGTACCGTCAGGGCCTCATCCTGTATTATGAGTTTTGTCTTTCTTAGTAATGCTGTGAAATTGCTATTGTGATACAACAAAATGAGTCGTAAGTAGGATTAACTTGTATTGAGAATCGAGAATGGGCTATTTGCCCACCACTTAATAAAAGAGTTGCAATCCCACTTGACACCACATTCAAAACAATTTCCCCTTTGCAACGTCATGTAGCCAACAATGTTTTCCAAACAAATGTTTTCCAAACAAATGTTTTCCCGGTTCCACCATATCCGTATAGAAAAAAACTTCACCTTTGTCTCGATTAACTGCATGAAGAACAATTTTGTATGCATCTCTTTGCTCATCAGTTAAGCTCGTATATAGCTTAGCATGTTCATCTCGTAAATCAGACTTCTTATAAGAAAGCTCATCTTGAATCAATCTATTTGTTGATCAGTTGCTAAAATCTATCGAATGGTATGGCATGGTACCAAACTTCTTTGGAGTACTACCATTTCTTTGTAGTATTTTCTCAATATCTTCCAAAGTACAATTTTTGATTCGTTACGGTGTAAGATCCCAACCTGCATTTTTTATTTTTTTTTAGAAAGGCAATTCTGATCCCAACCTGCATTTGTTGTGTTGAAAATAGGAGTGAAGGTATGAGGAATATAGAAATATAAGATAATGACAATCTATTAGATTTGTCAAGTTGTTGCAAACCTTTCGGTATGAATGTAAATTGACAATGGATCCAAGTAACCACTATAGAGATGAATAACATTAGCAAGGGAGGGACATAAAAGGCTTTGTTATGACGTATATAAATTGTACTTTTATTTAAGTATTATAGAAGTGAAGGTAGGAGGAATATAGAATTCCAAGATTGCAAATATATTGTAATCCGATTAAATACATGGATTGAGTAAATATTTGATTTATGGTATTTTTATTACTAGATTTTCTTGATGGAATGAAAGAAATGTCAACCCTGGCCATTAAGTGGAAAAGAAAGAAATAGCACGTGATTTAAATATTAAACCATAATCAAATTGGTATAGAAGACGGGAAACATAAATATCAAAAATCACACATGTGTTACTTTTTTGACATAAAACAAAGGACATTTAAATTGGCATTACATCGAACAGTTTGAGTGCCTTTATATAAAGGTACATAATGAAACATGAATAAGAAAAACATAATCATCCAAAACATGTAATCGATTTCAGAAGGAAAAAAAATTTCTCGAATCAATGACAAATAAGAAAGTATCAAACATCAAACACCGGATATATATAATTGGTAGACAGAAATACACACCAAGTCCTTGAAATTTCGATTGAATGTGTAAGCATATGGTGTAGAAGTTGTTCACATATACAAGGGAACAATAATCACAAAGTCGTAATCGGGATGGAAATACTTGTGACGATTCCCAATTTTTTCAACTGGGTTGTGGAGAATTTTTGGTATGTGAATTATCGTTCATAAGCAGTTGTAGTTTCCCGAATTTAGAAGATAATGGTAGGTGAAAGTGTTTAAATTCAAAGATGATTGAGCGATAATGTGAGAATAAGATGATACCAATTTATTTTGAAATAATCACGTATAAGTTATGTTAAGAAATTTGGATAAATATCAATTTAATATTAGTTTTGAAAATGAGTGATCAGCAGACTACATATAGATCTAATTAAGTGAAATCAATAGGAGATTAAGTTGAGGTGGCATGGAGGTTTAGCTCACAAATAATGTGAGATTAGTAGGAGATGCCACATAAGCAACCTAAAACTTTGTTTTATAAGAATTTATAGAATTGATTTTCCATCTGATATTGCAACATTCAATTTGATATAACAGTGTCCAAAACTGTTTAGAGTAAATCCCAAGTGTGTCATGACTTAAAGTTCTATCATTAGTTAAAATCGATATTCCGCCTGTCATGCTTTGAGGATAAGGCCGTCTTTGAGAGTGCGCGGGGTGGTTAATCGCCTGGGACTTTCGATCTATAGGGTCTCAAAATGTGTGTTTGTATATATGTGTGTGTATATATATACATATAATATAACTTTCATTGTTTATTGCAAGAAATTTAAAATTTAAGTTCCAGTTGTTTCAATTTTCAAAGTTGATTGTGTCGAAAAAAAAGAAAAAAAAATCATCAGAGACGACCTGAGAAGGATGGTTCATGAAGAATACGGAAGAAAACAAACAGTTTGTTACTAATAACTAGAAACATGCCCATTAATATTATATTCCTTTTAGCTCTCGAATTTTGGAGTTAGAATTGTATTCGAACGGGTCTCGCAGTAAGAAACACATAGTACTAAAGGTTATATTGAATATGTGAAAAGTAGCAAATATTGCATATGCGCCAAAGGTTATGAAGTCAATAGCCCCAGAGTAGCAGAGGCAAAAAAAAAAAAAAAATTCAAATCTGTTCCCGCTATCACATCCGACAATTTTGTCCCACCATTATTTGAGATCCTGAACTGGGAGTCATTTGCTGTATTTGTTGAGGAGAAAGATATCCAGAATTTGAATAACATACTTCTTTCTATTTGGTGATGCAAGAGAGAGTTAAGAAGCTACAACAACATTTTATATGGCATGTTAAGCCTATGTAGTATGATATTTTCGATATGATATTGCATTCAATTTGGTACAATATAATTTTTAGAGTTGATCCCAGTAGCTAGAGTAACTTAAATTTATAGGAAAGTTTAATTATGTCTTTTGCAAATTATGAGACGGTCTCTTAAGAGTCAAGTGTAACAGATATTATATGTTTATATTACTGGACTCTTTTCAAAATTTTGTACAATCTTTGTAAACAGTATTTGCAAACTAAGGTTACCAATATGCTTTCACTTTCATTTCTCATCTCAACAAGTAAATTGTACACATTATCGCATCTTTAAGTCTTTGCATAGTTTATACTTAAGCCTACGAAATAAGACTTTGAATGGTGAGAACGACTCGCCAGACCACCAGCGAGATTCGATTAGACATGGTCAAGTTCTCGACTCCAAGGAAGTTCTCTCACGGTTTGTAAACCATTGAATGGTCCTTTTTGCCATTGGCAACCAAACTCTTTGTAACTTTTCGTCTTTCCCACTACCCGCCCAATATGAACTTCTACTTTCTCTGAATCTCGAGACATTTGTAATCTCCGACATTGATCTCTTCTCCATACCATCTGACTCCTCCCTTTTAAGAAAGTTAGAAGTTGAAACTGATGTTTCACCACTATATGTTGTTTTACTAACTTTCAACTCATATAATCTTCTTCTATCCATATCCTCCTTAAGCTTCGTTACTTGTTCGATATCTATTTCAAATCTCCCACTATTTGAAGGCGAAAAACGTTTCCTTGACACCTCATTAAGCATCTTGGAGTTCAACAACATCAAATCTGAGGAATTCACATCGCTCCATCGGCTCTTGCAAACAATATCGGATACAATGATCCTGTGTTTGAACTTATCCAACAACTTTTGATCTCCATATTGAATCAATACATCTCCTTCAGGACTTCTCCCAGATTTCCTAAAACTACTTCCAATACTAAACCTTGATGATCTAGAAGAACCATCTTGCTCCCTCTTAACAAAGATTTCAAGATTAGTAAAGCACTCATCTTGAGGATACCTCAAACTATTAGTGCACGTGAAGTTTGTAACATCTGACACATCAAATTTATATCGACAAAGAGGACAGGTAGAGTGACTCTCTAGCCATTCATCGATGCATTTCATATGAAACGCATGCCTACACTTAGGCAACAACCTTAAAACCTCGGAATCTTCAAACTTCGACAAGCAAACTACGCATTCAAGCCCTTCTTTAGATCCCTTAAGTGACGAGAATCTAAAAAAGGGTAAAGATTCAATGGCTTTCTTGTCAATCCCAGAAAACCGTGACCTTGATGTAACAACCCCTGTAGGGGCTTGCAGAACTACATCCGGACGACAAAACTTCATGCAAGCGAGTATGAGAAACGTTAAACAAAACATAGTACATAAAACCCCAATGATGATAAGAATGCTAGGATGCACGACATTCCCGCTATCCTGATCCGTATCAGATGAACTTTGTTGGGCAAGAACATTGGAGAAGATGATGAAAAACTCAAAGATCAACAACAGGATTTTAATCAAATTTTTGTGATTCATTCAAGAGATTTAGGGTTCTTTCAAGTGTTGTTTTTGGGAAGTTTTACAGACGGTATTGGTCTGTTCATTTTATCAAACGTCCTAGTACTGGTCTCTTTCAAGAAACTATAATTTAATGCAATTTTTGTATCAATGGAATCAAATTTTAATTGCATGGTCCATAATTTAGTGACTTCGTACTTTGTTTTATTATTGGCCGCCTTTGTCTCTCTATGGTTGTCTTTTTGGCACCATGCTTTCATAAGCATGTCTATTTAATGTGTTTTATCGTTTCTAACAAATGGCATGCATTTTATGTTTATTTTCAAACTATCTATCTTGGTTTTATAACCTATTTATGATATTAATAATTTCACTATTAGCATAATATTGTCTAGATTTCATGAAAACTACTAGGACATAACTTACATTAAGAGGAAGTTAATTCGCAAAATGTTTTATGTTGTATAGCCGGTAAGAGATGGATGGTCACTCAATGAATAAAGATACGATAAATACTTATTCCGGGTTTGTAGTGCAATTTCAAGATTGTCTTTGGAGTCGCAAGCTTTTGAGCTTTCGTTTTAACTGAATCTTAATCTTAATAATCAATCGCTGTTGGACTTCGATATGAATACTTAGGCTCTCTATACCTCACTAAATCAAGAATGTCATAACTAATTATGTAACAAATTTTGCTTTGTCTATTAGGAAGAAAAAAAAAGTTACCTGCATAATAGATTTGGTGGATAAGATTCATAATACTATTAGTAAAGTCATTAGTTGTCAAGTACCTAAATGGACCACAAGACGGATCCAAAAAGTGGACAAATACAAAAGACCAACATATATGACCCACTTATTAGAATATACTTCAAATTTGTATAAAACACATTTCCACACATAAGAAAACAAAAAATTTAATGTCTGATTTGACATGTTTTTTTATTGAAAAACATATGAATTTTAAATTACCTTTTTATAAGGACATAAGAAAACCTGGACCAGAAATCAACGTCACCAATAAAGAAAGCAACGAATTAGGACTAAAAACTAAAAAATAAAAAAATAAAATGATACATTTCGTTATATCCTAATATGTATATATAAGAGTATTCTATTCTACTGTGGCATCAGACATGGTTATCATTTTGTTTCAAGTAGACCAAAAACCAAGAAGAGATTAGCAAATCCGAACACAGCCCGTTAAAGTAATCTGGTCGAACAGTTGAACTCAGACAGGATCACTAGAGTGTTTAAACAGGTCAAACAGGATCACAATTGCTTAAAATTTTAACAGATGCAATCGCAGAGTATGTTAAGTACCAGGGTTCAATATGATCTAATTTAATTGTTACTATCCCTGAAGCTTAAAGCTCATTATGCAAGGTGATTGCAAAACTTAAAATGAACAGAATAAGTTACATAAGAATTCTGTCAATATTCATTACTATAGCCGTACAAACAATTATGCATTCAATGATAATAAAAATAAAGCTTTGAGATTACCTGAAACGTACAATGCTTCCAACTCTATCATATTGCTTCAGTTAGTAGTCTACTATTTGCAGAACAAAACGATGTCCAGATTATATGATCAACCAGCTTTAGATGAATCGTTGCCAACTTTCAACTTTAAGCTATTTCTGAGAAAATCGGACATCTCGGCTGCAGCAGCACGTCCCAGCTTCAAACAGCTGAAGTAATCATCAACTGTACAAATACGAGTAAAATGATCACTTAAGAAAATGAAATGAAAAAAAAAATTGAAAAAAAAAGTTAAATACCTGCCATTACACCATGGGTCACAGAAGTAATAATCCCGTATTCCATTACCTCACCTCCTGGCCTTAACGACCCTTCCGGAAGAACAGAAACTACCGAGTTTGGAAAAACCAAATATACAAATGCCTTCACTATCTGCAATAGGTAAAAAAGTTATTTTGCATTTTGAAAGCGCAAATGGCACAAAAAGTATCCAACTCTACCAAGTTTCTCATTTCAGATACTCACCTTCTTTATAAATTTAAGTATCTGAGTTCTTTTTACCACCAAATAGGGATTTATTTATTTTTTGATACCTTTGGAAGCGTCACCACACCAAAAAAGAAAAAGGGAAAAGAAAGGGAAAAAATTATGTAAACCCTTGTGGCACTACAATTTTATGTTTTGTACCCATCAAAAAGATATTTCTCAAACTTTTGACACGGCACCAAAAACAATCCCTTTTTTTAACATCCAAAACAAACTTATATACCTTACAATTTTCAAACTGATGAAAGAAGTGTTTAATGTCCCTTCTTTGGTGATAAAAAAACTACAAAACCTTAAATTGATCAAAAAATTGTTTAGTACCGAAAATGAGCAATTTGACAGTGCTAGGTAGCTATTTACCTTTAAAAAGAAGTTTACATATTTATAATAGAGAATTACACTAACCTGTTCTTCTAACTTGCTTGGGTCGAGTAAAATATTTCCACTTTCAGCCATACAACAACATATTGCAACTACAAAAACCAGTAAAATGGTTAATTCGCGAAATATGCAGCACAAAAAAACTACGGAATTAAGTCAGACGTTTATCTTACCAGCAAGATGCTTTAAGGGAATCCCTGCATCTACAAGAGCAGCACAAGCTGCATTTATTGCACAGGGAAGAAGCTAAAAAAAGTGTGTCAAGAAAAATAACTAACAGTTGAAATTAAACAAGCAGAGTACAACCATAAAGGATACAGCACCATCATCATTAACAACCTGCATTGTAAGAATAAGAGCCACGGTGATAATCAATGCTTCAATTCGAAATAAATAAAAATGGTCCAAACTTATAAGATTATGTGTTTAACATGTAACAAACTATAACGAAAACTGTATTGCATGTAATTGTTCTCTATAAGTTTTTGTTGTATGTATCATACTTCAATTATTGCTATTGTATGTATCCGATGAATTCTTTGTATCTATTCGACGAATTCTTTATCAGGTTAACCGGTATAATACTTTGCTGATGTGGCAGCCACATAAGTTGCACATGAACAAAACTGGTCACAACACGAGTAACAAGTGATAGGAGGTTGAACACAAACAATAGCAATAACTAAAAGTTTGATACACAAATTTAAAAACTTTTAAAGATGATAGAACATTAGATAAAGTTCAATACATTGTCAACATGAACAAAATAATCTGTTTCACAGACAAACCAATTAATATATAAAAATTGAGAAAACAGAAAGGGGTCAATTCTTCTACCTGAATTACAATTGACGTTGTTGTATTAGGATGAACATTCAAAAGACAAATGCTCTGCAACGTCTTTTTTAGTACCATCTCATACTCCCTCTCAGGTTTCCCTTATTATCAGAACAACCCAAATAAGTGATAGCATAATCAATTAATCATAACCTCTGCTAAACGATTACATTCCGGTTGTTAGCAACTATATTTATATCATATTTAACATAGTAGCATCATGGAAAGATCATCAAAATACATTGACAATACATGTTCAAAAGTAACTAACCACTTTGCCCAGTTTTTGGCTTCCAAATGACTTCAATGCATGCCTTTTCAGGGTTTTCATTTTTCTTAGTTCCAGCTTTTGGTCCATAAACCGCAGCAATTACCTTTGTCTCACCTAATACCAAATAAAACCATCAACAAACAAAATTTAATGACAAATGAACTAAACAAACAGTAAGCCATTAGATAACTTCTTAAAAGAACACAGCAAAACTATTTGATATCATTAAAATTATGCTTATACCCCAAAGAGGATAGTTATAAAAAATTAATCAAAATATAACCTTTCTTGAAAATACTCAATAAATCAAAAAACAATTATGTACAAATCCCAATATCACCAAAATTTATAAACTGTAATAAGATATACTGTAAAAAAATCAACAGTAAAATTGCGGAAGAAAACAAAGTGCAAAACTGGAAAAAATAAATTAAATACAAAAGACCTTGAGCCCAAGAAGCAGAGCCATGAGCACGGTGAAGTATGCCACGTGTACAAGTCACAGGTCTCCGTTGATTAGGTGTCCGTCCATCCGCTCTATCAACTTCCATAATATCCGCCGAATTCAAATTTGTAATTTAGGGTTTATGCTTTTCAGGTGAATCCTAATGTATATAGATGGATAGATATAAATAATAAGTAATTAATAGAAGTGAAGCAATTATTATATACTGCAATATAAATCGTTATGTACCGTAGAAAATGATAGAACAGCGACAGCGACGGCGACAATAGGCGACGGCCGACGGTGGTGAATTTTCGACCGGAGGGTTTACAGGGCTTTTTCGGTTTACATATACACACGGAGCGTAGAGTAAGGGAGAAAAAAAAATTATCGTTTGATTGGTAAATTAATTATTTTAATTTAGAAAATATGTTTTTTAGTAATAATGTTTTCGAAATTATAAACGATCGTTTGTTGAATTATATAATGTATTTTAAAATTATATTAAATTTTAATTGAATCATAATTATTTTTTGTTCAATTATAATTTTAAATATATATTCTTTCTATTTCTCCTTTAAAAAGGTTAGTATTGTCAACTAGTTAAACTGCATGAATAAATATGTAAAACTAGTTTGGAAAGAATTTGGTTACCGTTTGGAAAGAATTTGGTTACCATCCCCAACGATAAGTGATAACCTTCGGAGATTTTGCAAACAAACTCAGTGAATAAATATTGATGATTATCTCATTGTTTCAGTCCTGTAATTGAACCAGTAAGTCAATAACATGATCATTTGAAGCATATGAAAGGATAAACGGATAATCGGTGGAGGATTAATTAGCGAAAGAAAAGGATAAACGGCAAAGTGTTTTCGGTATTAAATTCGGTAGCGATTCAAGGTATTTCTTGTTTAACTGTTTGATTTTAGTTACTGTTTGGGTATTGGAAACATGTAGAGTCGATTGGTTGGGTTTTCTGTTATGATTAACAAGTTTCGAGTACCGAATGCGTTTTCGTTTTCACATCGACGTATAATGGGATTAATATTGAATTAAACAAAACGTGTTTGTTAAATGGTCCATTAAATGTGTTTTATATTGTAAAGTAAACCCATGTAGGTGTGTTAATATAAAATTAATTGACAATAGCAAATTACTTTATCAAAGTTTATAAGTATGTGTTAATGGGTTAGACGGATGAGGAATAAGCTAGATTTTTGGTTCAGTAAATATCTTTCTACGAGATATTTAGTAGAATTTAATGTGTTGGTAGGATCTTTACGAGATATTAAAGATTTGCTCGGGATTGAGGTAAGATAACATTTAAGAAAATTGAGTGCACAATCAAAATGATACGATTTCATAAGTTTAACATGTATTTGCAATTTGTTTAACTATATTTGTTATGACTTTACGATACAATTATTATATTGCCATGACTTGCGGGTATAAACATGAGAAACGATTATTGCACGAGGGACGGAAAATCATGGGTAGTATATAGATATATATATATATACATGTTGTAGTTAATTCGTACGATTATTTTCTTGTACTTGTTATATCATGCTAGTACAATAGACCTATTTGCGTGACATATAGATTTAACGACACGATTTAGAGGCTATATGTGAACTAAACAATAAGTGAAGAAGTTAATGAAAATTGAACATAACAATTACGATTAAAGATATTCCCGTCACTACCAAAAATGTTTCATGATGATTTTACGTGAGGGGTCATTATTTTATGATCACGGCCCAACATATGCTATTTTGGAGCACCAGCCTTTTGAGAGGTACACAAACGAGTAGTATTTGTTTGGGAATGAACAAATATGTAGTGACGTCTCATTTTCAAACGATTACGGTCGTTTAAAAAAAAACACTTTATCTGGTTGTTCAAGATTAGCTTTACTATACACTATCACATTATCCCAAAATGATCCATTTGTGAAAATACCTTAACTAAAAAGTTTAAATGCATCATCCAACTTTAGTGAAGTAGATACATTGTGTATCAGTTTGTTCAAGAAGTGCCACGAGGAAATGAGCACGTCTTTAGGATCTCTACATATATAAACAATCAAACAACCATTATTTATGATGGATTTTGGCAATGAAGTATAAGGAATATGCGTAGCAAATAGGCCACTTGCATAAGAAGGATTGCTCAAGAAAGCCTCGGTCTCAATGAACGGGACAGAATCATGAGGACAAGTAGTGAGCAATGGGTGAATTGGACCGGAATTAGTACCAATTTTGAACTTTTTTCTGTAATGGCAAATGTAAGGGCCTTAAGCCACGTTGTGCCACTTTTTGGATGACTAGCAAGGGTGGAATATTGTTTACTTGAATTGACCTAGTTCGATCTTATTTGACTTGAATTGACCTTGTTTAGGTCGAACTAGGTTAAACATAAGTTCACGAACTCAACAAAAGTTAAAATGGTCAAAGGAAGTCAACATAAGTCAAAACGGGTCAAAAATTGAAAACAATGGGTCGTGATCGAGATTTGCGAGATCGTTCTCGGTCATAACCAGCATATCTCGGTGATAGCTTAGATTTCTGAGTCGTTTCTCGGTCACGAATCACAAATCTAAACCATGGCCTAGATTTGTGAGTCGTTTCTTATTCATGACAAGCAAAACGGCCACGCAAACCCCACAACGCGAGTCGCAAGTTGCTTGCGACTAGCGTGACATAAGGTCAAAAATTATTATTTTTTTGGTGTAAAATTTTTTTTGACCTTTAAATATCGGGCCAATTTATTTAATAACCCCTAAGTATAATACTTAAATTCTAATTCAATTTCTATCAAAATCTAGAATGAATAAAATAATATTAAATAGTTATATCATTGTCTCATACTTTTCTTTCAAACATATGACAATTACCAAACCCAATATTAAACCAAACGCCTCAGACAGAGATACATTGCTCTGTTCAAAAATCTAAAGCAGGATAGATTTGTATATATAATCATACATAATAGTTGCAAGTCTAAAAGCAAACACAAGGAAGATAAGTGAATAACTTCAAACTCTTTCTTTGCTTGAATTGAATGCTTGTACACTGCATTTCTTTGAAGGTCGAAAATATATGATATCTCCTTATTTGGAATTTCTGGCTCCAACTTTTGAAGAATGAATCGACCACATCGATAAGGAGGTAACAGCCTAGATTTATAGCAGAAGTTTACCGATTTGTTCTTTTTGAGTAACCTTGTAATAATTCGACTTCAACTGAGCAAATTAAAATGTGTCATGATATATGTAATTTAATTAGTGCTTAATAAGTCTCCAGCTAATTCATAGGTCAAATGCTATATGTGTGTAGTGATTTTTTTGTAAGTTATAGAGTAAAGGACTCTGTAAAGCACTATAGTTTGTATGAAGGTTGGCTTAAGTCTTTGAAAATTAATCAAATTTTACGTGATATTCTATTATATATATCAAGCTTTTAAATTATCAATATAAGTGTATCTGGTGACATCTGATCTTTTTTTACCGATGTGAGATCCATATAAGGTGCTACATCATTTACACGTCGTCAAACTAGTGCCACATCACCGCTTTACAAGTTATAATAAGCTAAATACATACTATAACGATAATCAAAAAATAAAATTTAAAAATATATATATATATATATATAAATATTAAGTTTGTTATGTAAATTAGAATTTCGGATAAAGTTTAATATGTAAATTAAAATTTCGGATAAAGTTGGATATAATTCTAAGACATGAGTTAAACCTTTGCTAATTTGGACAAAAGAACAATCATTGTATGTCTTGCCTGTGAGCTTCTTTTGTAAAAATTAATTTGCACCAACCTTATGCAACACTCTGACCTTTCAAATTCATGATTTCTTTCTCTAGTTATATATTTTCTTACTTCTATCTATCTTTTATACTATATGCTTATGCTTATGCTTATGACAATCTATGTGTGTATATACGTATATACATATTAACACTAATACTAATACTAATTACTAATGCTAATATCGATATATTTGGGTGTCTTTAAAAAACTCGAAGGTTACACACTTACACACCTTGTAGTAGTCGTAGGGAACAACATAAGTTGCACTAATGCTCTCCATCTCATATTTGAGAAGCATCAACTCGAAATGAACCCATAAGTCAAGTCCCCAAGAGATTGCATACTCGCTGATCAATTTCCATATTAACGCCGGTGTCCTCCATGCCATCATCATCATCATCGTTATCCATGATGTCACAAACATCACAATCAATCCCTTCAAGATCTTATATATCATGATCATCTTCTTCACTTTTGCTGTTATAAGTACAATATCAATAAAATCTTAAGCTTCAAAATAAGATATCGTCTAAACAATATTTCACTAAGAAAAAAAAAAAAAAAAAAGACGAACGATATTTGGTTTCTTGAACTTTCGTTGTTTTTAGATAGTCATATATAATAATCTTTATAATAATGTAACACGTATTGTGTGTCCTTGTTACAAGCTGATATTAAGTCACATAAAAAGAATGCATTAACAAGAACAAGGTAAGTTGGTGAAGATCATCATAAAGAATATTAAATGTGTGAGTATTTGTATTGATACAGCTTTATTTGGGTTTGCATATGACTAATGCGTGTCAAATGACTAATCTTGAAATAGGCATGAAGGAAAAGATTTGCAAGTACGAGGTAGATTGTAGGATTGCAGATTGTCGTTCTTGAAAAAATAATTATGGTCATGATCTTCTTTGACTCGTAAGTATACAAAGGGACTACACAAAGCCGTTTTAACCAGTTAGTTAAATCAGTTGAATAGTTCACCTTTTTTTTTTACCATCTCCAACGAAATGAAAAGCAGAACTACGAGAAATGAAAAAGAAACCTCAAAGGACTAAAAGTGAACCATAGCATAACGATGATCAATTTATTCATGAGTTATTAAGATTTTACAGCATCCAATATTGCTGTGAAATTGAGGGCTATATGCTAAATCTTTTTTCAAAAGGCTATCTTCGAATGTATTATGGGAATGGGCCAAATAAAGGCTTCTTCCTAGGTTTGATAGAATATTTGGCTAGTCGAATGGGCCTAAATAACGATTATTGGACCAATTATTTGATATGCTAGTAAAATTAAAGCTTTCAAAAGTTGTGTGAACTATTACTGAATAACTGAACCATAGAAATATATATTGACATGTTACATCTTTCATTTTGCTGTCCTTGATTTTGCTTAACGAAGGGGAACTTACATCATTTTATACATAAAAAAACAAAAAAATATAAATATAAATAAGTTGATAAATAAGCTGTATAATTGAATTTTTGCTAGCTATCATTTCTTTTATAACATGGAATCCTAGATAATTCGTCAAACACAAGATAAGCATATGATGCAAACTCAATACCCTCATCCAAGGAATCAAACTTTATAACATTTGAAGGTCCCACAATACTCACTCGGATCCTCCATATTTTTATTTCTTCTCTAAGATTAAAAGTGTTAAATTTTATATCATAGTTTTGTTTATGGCTATACATATTGCGGGACGAACCGAGCAAACCTGAAGACCACGAGGAATGGAGCCGAACTCGAAGAAATCCGAAGTTTTATGGTACAGTCTGTTAGAACATGATAAACTCACAAGAACACAGATCATACACTTCAACCAGAGGAGTAATTCCATTAAACCGATACCGGGATCAAATCCCAAAAACAAGACAAAATACTCGATACAAGAAAAGATACAAACTATATCAAGAACCTAAGAATGATTGTACACTCAGACTATATCACAAACATACAGACTAATGAAAGAACTCAGAAACCCTAATTTGGGTTCTCAACACAGAGAAAACTGAATGCGACCTAACAAACAGAAAATGAATTAATATAATACAAAAACTTACAACCCTATTTATATTATTTACTTATAAAACATTTTACAAACTAAACCCTGCACTTGAGCTTCTGTACAACTTCAGTCCCTGAAGAAACATTTACCTGCACATAAAACAAACAGAAACAATATATATATTCCAACTAAGATTGCAAGTTATCACACAACCTTTCAACACAGTCCATGGTCCATACTTTACTAGTTTTTTATTCTAGGTTTGGTCCGACCAAACCCGAGAAGATACTAAAAATGGACCGAACCGATTATTGGATATAAATTTCTTAATTATAGGATATACATTCCGTATTATAACACAATATGCCGTGATCTTCGCTCAAGTATCAACCGATCAGTATATATCTATACATGTACAAACTTAATCCCACGAAAGTCTGCATTCATAATTGATCGATTGGAAAACATTAACTGGAATCTTTCTAGTTAGATTAAGATAAATCTTAGGTATGATAAAGATTTTTTTAACAGTGTCTTATAAATTATATACGGTTTGATTTATGTGAAAAGAATGATAATCGCAAATATGTGTAGGTATTTACGTGATAAAGAACTAAAGACGAGGTGAATATTAATTATTTTATTTTAATCAAAGTAGAAAACATGTTATAAATAATTTAGGACCAAGATATTTAACAAAATATTGGGTCACGATGGTTAGACACTTGTTCTTTGGCCGTATGATCTTAGGATCAAGGCTTAATAATAGTGTTATTTTCATGACATTTTTCTCCTTAATTTATTATTTTTATTATACCTTTTTACTCAATTATTTTTATTTATTTTTATCACTTGATTTACGCTTGTTAATTTAATTTGTATTTCAATTAAATTTTTTATTTATATGGCCAATACATAAAAATATATTAATTTTATACTAGTACTCAAAAATATATAACTCCTTTAAGTAAAAGACAATGAAATCTATAAATCATCAAACGGGTTAATTTTTTTCCCGAAATCAAGCAGACCCATTATAGAACCAAAACAAACCGATGATATATGATGTTGTCCTCGACCTGACTTTTCGAGACAGATCAGAACTCATTTTGATTCTGAGCCGGTTTGGTTCAGTTCTAGACCATGTGCATGCCTAGTTTTGTTGCTTGGAGATGCCAATGGTGAAATGTTTTGTGATACCAACAAAATTATCGAAAAGGCTAAGAAGAAGGGGCCATATATTGTGATTCCGAATCATTTTGAAATGAGCCATCTTCTCAATTATCCTGAATAATAAATCTGGTAAACTAGTTATTGATGTTGAAGGTATGTATGTGTGTCGTAACCAAAATGTAATTTAGCAAATAATTAATCACTCGTGAATTGTCACATGAGTTCTCTAACGTGTCAACATTATGAAGTTAATTTCGAATTATAACCTAATCACTTATCAGTCATTTTTAAATGCATGTTTCATTACTTAGGGATATAATCAATTTTTGTATTTTACATTATTTTTATTCTAAAATCATATGACACACGTGCATATACCCAAACAAAGACAATAAACAAATCATAAAAATAGCATTTGTGCAATCCTCGTACATTGTAAAATGATGAAAATCTATACTATTCAAATATGATCGAATATATGGTTATTACTAATCAAATATATATGATTTCACAATCATAGTAGTTTAAAATACAATTTAATTATTCATGGAAGCTGAGGGGTTTTTGATGTAGATTGAAAAATAAGATAATACAAATCGAATATGTTGATTCACTCGAATATTAGGAACAATTCCTCTAACTTTTGTTAATTCAAAGAATACCAATAATTAAGATAATTCAACTCAAACGCAAAGCACAAATTTGAGAGAAAATTTAAAATTTCACCAAATTGATAACAAATTGTTTCCGGGCCTTATAAATGACTTAAATAATACCCTGAATTTCGAATAGGCCAAAAAGATAAACGGACCGGACTGTAGCCCAAAAAAGAGTCCACAAAATGGGGGAAAAACATAAAATAGTCCGTAGCTCTCAAAATAATGTGTTCTTAGGCCCTGAAGTTGGAATATACTATGAAAGTATGAATAGTACATCATAGATTACTATGAAGATACCAATTGTACATCGTAACTATTATGGAAAATACTATGAACAACATCGTGAAGTACTTAAAGCAATGGAGCAACTAATTAATAGTTGAGTTACATTGTCAATCACCATAGGATGTTTTCTAAACATGGTCTGGGCTTGAACCCTTGAAAATACCAAATGTAGACTATATGGTCAAAAGCTTAGGGATTCCTTGGTGCATTTCGAGAAAGATTGTTTTAAATCATAAATATAGTTTCCAAAGTGCTAAAATAAAAATTCAGTTTATAAATCTAAAATGAAATATCGAGAATCAGTAAGCATTTTATTTCTGTCTATCACCTTTAGATTTTATCAATGTTATGTAAAGAAAGAAAGTTAAAACACCATAACTTAGAGTTATATTAACTGTTATATGGTGTTGAAAATGATCGGATACCAAATGGGTTTTGCTACTTTGTTCATACACCCATGAATGTTCATATTTCGAGAAGGGTCATTGTTCCCGTAACTGGGCAATGCTGAGAGTTGAGTAACACCATACCAATAAGAACCACTATGACCTAGTTCATTGTGACATGCTAATTGATTAGTGGAGAATTTAGCGTCTACACTAATAGCTTTCAATACAACTATATATAAGTGACCTCATAAACGTTTCTTTTAAATACAACTTAACAAAATCATAACAAACGTCGCTTATCTATTATCTGAATTTACATTACTTTTTATCTGCTTTACTTTAGTATAATTAAAAACCCACAACTACTCCTACTTTTTATAAACTCTCTCACTAGTTAGAATATATTAGTCTAAAGCACTTTAGTTTTAACTCAGTTGGTCTTTAAGAACGACACATGAGTTACACTCACCGCTTACTCGTCATAGTTAGTGCATGTAAGTAGTAAGTAATTTAGGATACCCTGCAATACAAATATAAAACACCCCATTAATACCGCGTTGTTCGGTCACAATCCGGCAACCCCAACCGACGACGACGCGCCGTGAAAAACTGACCATTTAGTGATGCATCCATATGCAGAGTTGATCATTTAGGATATGGTGATGAAGATTGAATATTTTGAAAATGATAAACTTAATATGAAATGAAAACTACATAAGTTAAATTTAGAATCGTTAAGTCTTACTCTCAAAAGTTACTAAATATAGAACATCAAAATGTTTTATATATTACTAGCACATTGTCCGCGATGCAGCAATAACATCCAATTTATTGATTTTTGTTACGTTCAATAACGTGTTTTTAAATAATACGTAATCCTTGAATTGTGATATATAACATTTTATTCTCCTTATTTTATAAATAATATCTTAATTTGTTAAAGTAATTTTGTTATGACAATAATAAATTTGCGAAAAATCATATTTGGAATAAGAACTTTCCTAAGTGAAGTAATTTTTATTTATGAGATTAATAGAAGTAAATAAGTAATTTTAATTTCCTTTTAAGATGGTAAGACTTTAACGTCTAAAATGCTTCAGTAATAGTAGTAGATGTTAGATGTTGGCGGGAGCAGATCTAAGAAAATTTTGACAAAGGCCGAACTTAAGAAGTGTTCAAAGGGAATTTTTATTAACTTGTAATTAGATTTTTTTTTTCTATCTTTTCTTTTAAGGGGTAAAAACATTTTAGAAGGAGCAATTTCAATAGTTTTTTCCTACTTTTTTAAACGGATAAATATCAAAGTTAACCTAACTTGTAAAATTATTTTATATTACAAAGTTTTGAACAGGGTCAGTGCCTAACTCCATCCCTGTACGTTGAGTGTTATAGTATTTACCTTTATAACAAAATTAAAAAAAGAAAATAATAATAAGAAATCAAAATAGTATGATTTTTGGCTGGCAAGAAGGGTGGAGAGAACCCAAATGCAATGACCCGAAACCGACCGAAGCAAAAATCAGAAACGAAAGCCCCAGAATTGGAAAGACCACCTGAAAGTGACGACCATATGAAAAGTATGGTAGTTGCAGTAACAGCTTCCATGTGATAAACTTCCATAAGACAAAAGATCATATTTGAAGTCATTCCATAACTTGCACTTTCTCAATTGCTTCATTCACTGCTATTATAAAGAATCAAATAACTAGTTTCATAACAAAAATTAATCAATATACAAAATTAGATTATGTAACCATTTGATGTACCTACGATGAAAGGCATGGTTTTCAAACCACCCTTATGATCATGATGATTATGATTTAGTAATTTGGTTTGTAAATCTGTATTATTGATGCTAAACTTCTCTTCTTCCATGGAAGATCAGTGTTTGTTTAACTTCAATTTGTGATGGTGGTTTGAGTAAATAAATTTGATTCCAGGGCTGTCTTTTATTAAGCCATATCCACGTACATCAATATTTTTATCAAAACTAATTAGGTGGCATATTTGAAGGATCCATTATTGTCAATTATGAGAGCATTAGCTATGAGTGAATGCACCTGTGATGAAAAGACGAATATGGTCTCGTATTATTTATTAGTGGGCCTCGATCTGTACTATGCACATTGTAGTGTATGTTATCCAGAGTTCGAGGATTGTGGGGTGATATTGCGATGGAATGGAATAGAAGTGGAAAAATTAAAAGTTTCTTTTTTTTTTTTCTTTTTCTTTTTTCTTTTAACTCGAGAATGTAAAACATTTAAAATTTTTGTTTTCTTTTTTAATTCTCAAATGTAAATGTATTTTTTTTCCTTTAAATTATATTATTATTATTATTATTATAATATTATTTTCTCTTCTTTTCATTTAATAAAAATTCAAAATAGATCCATTGTTTCAAGATACTAAGTTTGTTCTGCTGGTAGCTGTTAGAGTTTTTAAATCTAATCTATTATGAGATTTAATAAGTGTATTTAACTTTAGTCCAAATCTATTAATAGTACATATCAAACTTAAAATGTTTTTGTTATGTGTATATAATTTTAAAAAGGTTTATTAATGGAATATTTGCTAACATGTCATTTATATAAGATGTCACGTTTATCCAAGTTATTACATTAACAAAAGAGCTACTTAATAAATATAATTGAAATAATTGGAAGTTGTTGATACATACAATAAAATCGTTCTACATTGTATAAATACAATAGATTTCAGACTTAAAGTTAGAATACATTTTACAAATATTCATCCCTAATTTACCTAAAGCAAAATCTTCCATATTTGTTAACGTCACAGAAGGTTATGTGTCGTTATAGGTATAATGAAGAGTCAGTTGTATGTATATAAAAAGGTTAAAAGTAAAAAATGTAAAAATTTTCTGGAAAAATTACTGTTTTATTGTTAGACAGGATGTATGATATCTCAAAATATCCCAAAAGCACAACTAATATTTGATTTTATTGGTGTTTTAACCACATCTCAACCATAACATAGTATATCAATATTTAGTTTGGTAATTAATCTGCAATATCTACTCTCAACACATTTCATAGTATGTTGATCATCAATGCCTAAAATCACATCCTTCTTCTCCCAGCTCATGGGACAACTCTGACGATGGTGACGAAAAACTCCGATGAACACGACAACAGATTAAGTAGTAGAAAAAGTTGAGCAAATTCAAAAAACTAAGTAATCAGTAGAAGTAATCTAAGTGACCCTCGTTGATATCACTCGATAGCCAACTTATGTTACCTCCTTTAGTCGTACCAGAATCCACAATGTTAACTAAAAGGCTTCCAAGGAGCCCCGAAAAAGCCATACTCACCATGAACACAGCCATTGCTAGACTCGACATACTCTTCGCGAGCTCAAATGGGATCAAAATACGGTCATAAAAAGCTATCCATATTGTGAGTGTCAACAGAGTAAATAAGCTTAATGATGCAGCCGGGATCTCGAGCCATGAGGTGACATTTCGGTTCATTGTTTTCGCTTGGAGTGTTGGAAAGTTCTGTGCCATTGTTGTATATAGTAGAATACCCGATGACCACACAGGTACTATTCGAATTAGTGATTTAACCGCTTCAACCTTTTCAGCTGTGGAGATAATCCATGGATTTAAACCCGACGAGTCCATGTTCAAATCTCTAAAAACGCACGCTTTGTTGAGAAACCTGAAGAGTGATCAATAACAACATGAAACAGTAGAGGGACACAATTAGCACGTAAGACGAGAAAGGTATATTGCCAAAACGGACTCGGTAACCCGGAATATTTTTCTTTAAATAATAAAGTTTGTCATACATGATTACACAAACATATTTCCCCCTCAAAATTTACAAAATATCACATATACCAAACATACCCAAAAATCATCTTAGAGTACTCCAAATGCAAACCAAAACAAATTGGTCACTTTTCGCCAAATCAACGTCACGTCAGTTTTTTTTTCAAACTGACTGAAATTGACTAACAACTGACTAACCCGTGCCAATGGTCACGATCAGTTTTTCAGTCACTTTTTAATTATATATTTAAAACACAATAATTAAAATAAAACACATTTCATTAAAATAAAAACATTACAATAATTAAAAAAAAAACATTACATTTCCTAAAAAAAAAGAAAAACATTATAATAATAAAAAACACACTAATTAATTAAAACATAATCTAATCAGAACTCCATTCTTCGTCCGCGGCATCGGCTTCGTGTTCGTCTTCGTCCGAATCGTCTATCAGAAACATTGAACCATACGTGTTTAGCACATTTTTCCGAGCGGCTTTAATCATTTTTAGTTCCCTTTTTGAAGCACACTTTGGTATTTTTTTATAAAGAAAATTCAACGCTTTGAAAGCTAACTTTTTCGTCAAATTTTATTTAATCGTTTTTATTGCGTCTTGTTGGAGGCGAGCGGTTTTTTTAACTTCCTCAATGGCTTCAATCTTTTCGTCTTTTAAACTTCTTGATGAAGTAGCCACGTCCGATGAACCCGAACTTTTTTGAAATTTGCGACTGGGTGGACGACGTAGTGGGTCGTCTTGAAACAGCTTTTGCATGTTAGCCACAAGATTTGCATTGACCGGTGGTTGGGAGTCACCCGCTTCTAGATTGACGGGTTTCAAGTCGGCTTCAAATGTACGTTTATTGTTCATTACCCCCGGCTCCATAAAAAATTTCGGGTAATGTTTTAGTACATTCCAACATTGCTCGTAAATGAATTTACGTTTATTGTTTTGTTGCTTGAAGTGCTTTCGGGTGGCTTCTAACACGTCTTCATCTCGCGCACCGCTTTGAAGGTGAAGCTCGGAATAGTTTTTATAGATTGTGTTGAACTTTTTCACGTCGGGTGCAATTTTGTTCCATTTGCCCGTAAGTTGATGAATATTACGTTTTTGTAGATTGCGTTAAACTTTTTCACGTCGGGTGCAATTTTGTTCCATTTGTCCGTAAGTTGATAAATATTACGTTTTTCGGCGACTAAGGAATTAAAATCCTTTTGTATTTTTCCAAAAAATCGTGTCGGTTCGGCTAAAATTTGTGCATCCTCGTCGGTCCACCAAACTTGTTTTTTTTTTGTAATGTCTTGTCGGGTTTCGGCTTCGAATTCATCTTCACTTTCTTCGACTTGGGTGTTGGTGTTGGGAATGACGAAATTTGTTTCTTGGTGTTGGAATTGTTGTGATTGGTACCAACTTTGAGAGTAAGGGTTTGTAAGGGGTACGTATTGTGCAAACCCGAATTGTGGAGACGTTTGAGACAATGTTGGAAAATTTGATTGAGCGGACGAATACCAGATGATGAATTTGCGGTTGGAATTTGAATGTTTATCAAATTGTTCCACATATCTTGGGCTACATTTGATGGAGATGTTGTTTTCTTTTGGTTGTTAGACATTTTGTGGATGAAATGAGTGTGGTGGTGTGTAGGTTTTATGTATAAAATGAGTGCGTAATTGTAGGAGTGTAGTAGTTGTTTTTTATGTGAATTATAGTTGTTTAGAATGTATATATATATATATATATATATGAATAACTGTGTATGAATTAAAAGGTAAATAAATAAATAATTAGAAAAAATTTTAATTTTTTTTTTTGTTTTGAATTTCGGCCGTTTGGTTGTTGGCACACATTTTAAGGTTTCAAAATTTTAAACTTTGAAAGTCTGAATGAAAACAAACAATAAATAGAAAAAAAAAAAGAAAAAAAGGAAACAAGCCGAACCAACGTCAAATATCCGACTAATGCCAACCGACAGCTCAACCGACGATCTCGTACTAACGGCGTCGATTTCGTCGGCCAAACCGACGGGCCAACTGATGTTGATGTTGGGACTGCTCTTACATTATTCATTAAATACAGGTACATCGGGTATAAATGATATTTTGTAAGTTTTGTGAGAGAAATATGAAATTCTCCCATAAACAAATTATATAATCTCAAAATTTATCTAACTTTTTAAAGAGTACCTTTAAGAAAAAAGAACTCACAGATACACACCTACCTCACGTATTAGGTACACTCCAAAATTGTTTCAAGTAAGATTTAAACCCGTAACTTCTTTATTTGATAGATGAACTACTCCTTTATCACTAGCATAAAGGTTTTTCTTTTGGTGAATATCTTAATTAGTCTTAGAAAGTTCTATACATAACAATATACCCGAGTTGTTTCGCCCCATTTGACATGTCACTTTTTACCTTTTCTTTTATTCACCAAATCATAAATAATCCATCAATCCATCACATACAGCATAACCCATCCTATATAAGTAAAAGATTGCCACCGCTATGGAAAAAAAAACATAATGTGACGGTAATTATCATACCTTAAGTTATCTCTTAGCTCAACTTGCTCCATTTCATTGCTATGATTATAGCATTCATTAGGAAGAAGCCTGATGTTACGGTTCATTGAAGCAACGACTAAAACTTGAATGAAGCCTAAAAACGGGCTCTCTGTGACTTTTTCACTTTGACATAAAGAGACGACCCAAGTAAAAACATAAGAGCAGAACAGACCATGACCAAAACAGGAACTGCATATCCAACCTGCCAACCAAGTTTGTCTTGAATGTAGACCATAACCGTAGAAGCAATGACAGTTGAAAATGCCGCAGAAGCGTAGTACCAATTAAAGTAGCTATCCATGAGCCTCTGGTTATCACAGGTTGGATGGTGTTTGATTTGGTCTGCACCAAAGGCTATTGAACAGGGTCTAATGCAACCCGCTCTTATCGAGATCAGACCGAGAGATGAGAAAAGGAAAGCAAGTTGAGTTCGTGTTGGCGAACTGCAACTGGTTCCAAGTTCATCGCACGATGAAGGTGTTAATTGTGGAATCATGGTAGTTAACCAAATAAAAGTCAACCCCTCTAGAAAAATTAACCTTTTAAAGGATTATCGAAGCATAGTGTGCAAGGTTAGTAATGGCCGGTATATTGCCCACTCAGATTTCTTTTTCTTTTTTCTTTTTCTTTTCGTGATTAATTCAACTTAATTGTATAAATTCGCTTCAATAATAAGAACTTTCTAGCTCTGTCCCTTGGGTAATGTCTGGAATTGATTATGTTGCTTGAAGTTGTGATACCCAGCTATCATTTTATTTTTTATTTTTTGGGATGTTTGACAAATTCTCATTATTTAATGACTTACATGTAAAAATAACCTTAAAATGATTATCCAAAATTAACTATTTCCCTGTACACAAACACTATAAATCAATTGAAAGTGCAATAATCAAAACGGTATGAGTTTGGCTTACAAGAAGGGTAGAGAGAGACCCGAGTGCAATGACCCAAAACGGACCCAAACAAGAATCAGAAATGAAAGCCCCAAAAACTGAAAGACCATTTGAAAAAGTTGTCCATATGAAAAGTATACTTGTTCCAGTAACAGCTTCCATGTGGTATCTACCTAACATACTGTATAGATCTTCTTAGACGTGTACAATGAACTAAAAGTTATAGTTTTTAATACTTAGTTTCTGTATTCGTGTATACACAGAAGCCATTGAATGTGAATTTGATGTTAATTAGTATAATCAATCACTATTTAACTATATTATAAAAGTGAAACGTTATACGTGAATTAATACGTATAAAGTTTGAAATCGAAGTATGTATTTCGATATCTATATTAAGCACATAGTTAGTGGCATATTAATTTTATTTCTTTTTGGTTTATTTAGTTGAATCATTTTTGTTTGAAGTTATAAGTTATGTTCTCCGTATATGAATTTAAATGTGTACAAAGAAATTTAAGCTGAAATAAGTCAAACGACATAAAAGTATAAAGAAGTAATTAAACAAATGCAACAATCACCGATGTATAACCATAACCTCGACTTCTTTAAAAAAATAAGGTAAAATCGATCCTCTGACGTCCCCCATCGCGATCTCACGGTTAAAATGATGATAATTTATATACAACCAAAATTAATTTCATACACCATCACTCATGTTCTAATTGTGTTGTGCAAAATTAGTAATTTACGACAGATTCCGAGGATGGTGACGAAGAACTCCGATGAACACGACAACAGATTAAGTAGTAGAAAAAGTTGAGCAAATTCAAAAAACTAAGTAACCAGTAGAAGTAATCTAAGTGACCCTCGTTGATATCACTCGATAGCCAACTTATGTTACCTCCTTTAGTTGTAACAGAATCCACAATGTTAACTAAAAGGCTTCCAACGAGCCCCGAAAAAGCCATACTCACCATGAACACAGCCATTGCTAGACTCGACATAGTCTTCGCGAGCTCAGAATAATAGAACTCCATCTGCCCGACTGCATAAAACGCCTCTGCAATACCTAATAATGTGTACTGTGGGACCAACCACATTGCTGACATTTCAACATTTAAGCTTGCTAAATCACGCCTTATGGTTTCTACGATTGCGGAGACCACCATGGCTATGATTAGTATTAGTAACCCGATTCCCATTCTGGTTTTTGGAACAAGTCCACGTGGCTCGTGTGTGAATTTTGCTAAAAATGGGATCAAAATACGGTCATAAAAAGCTATCCATATTGTGAGTGTCAACAGAATAAATAAGCTGAATGATGCAGCCGGGATCTCGAGCCATAAGGTGACATTTCGGTTCATTGTTTTCGCTTGGAGTGTTGGAAAGTTCTGTGTTATTGTTGTATATAGTAGAATACCCGATGACCACACAGGTACTATTCGAATTAGTGATTTAAGCGCTTCAACCTTTTCAACTGTGGAGATAATCCATGGATTTAAACTCGACGAGTCCATGTTCAAATCTTTAAAAACGCACGCTTTGTTGAGAAACCTGAAGAGTGAAATAAGACAAGTTCAATAACAACATGAAATAGTAGAGGGGACACAATTAGCACGTAAGACGAGAAAGGCATCCTGCCAAAACGGACTTGGTCAGGTTAGGTGCATCCGGAATATTTTTCTTTACATAATAAAGTTTTTCATACATGATTACACAAACATATTTTCCGCTCAAAATTTACAAAATATCACATATACCCAAACATACCTTAAAATCATCTTACCTCATTCATTAAATACAAGTACATCGGGTATAAATCATATTTTGTAAGTTTTGTGAGAGAAATATGAAACTCTCCCATAAAAAAATTATATTATCTCAAAATTTATCTGACATTTTGAAGAATACCTTTAAAAGAAAAGAACTCACAAATACACACCTACCTCACGTATTAGCTACACTACACATTTATATTGTTTCAAGTAAGAATTGAACCCATAACCTCTTTATTTAATAGATGAGCTACTCCTATCACTAGCTTAAAGGTTTTTTTTGGTGAATTTCATAAATAAATAGTCTTAGAAGGTTCTATACACAATATACACGAGTTGTTTCGCCCCATTTGACATGTCACTTTTTACCTTTTCTTTTATTCACCAAATCATAATCCATCAATCCATCACAAACAGCATAACGCATCCTATATAAGTAAAAGATTGTCACCGCTATGGAAAAATAACATAATGTGACAGTAATTATCATACCTTAAGTTATCTGTTAGCTCAACTTGCTCCATTTCATTGCTATGATTATAGCATTCATTTGGAAGAAGCCTGATATTACGGTTCATTGAAGCAACGACTAAAACTTGAATGAACCCTAAAAACGGGCTCTCAGTGACTTTCACTTTGACATAAAGAGATGACCCAAGTGAAAACATAAGAGCAGAACAGACCATGACCAAAACAGGAACTGCATATCCAACCTGCCAACCAAGTTTGTCTTGAATGTAGACCATAACCGTAGAAGCAATGACAGTTGAAAATGCCGCAGAAGCATAGTACCAATTAAAGTAGCTATCCATGAGCCTCTGGTTATTACGGGTCGGATGGTGTTTGATTTGGTCTGCACCAAAGGCTAATGAACAGGGTCTAATGCAACCCGCTCCTATCGAGATCAGACCAAAAGATGAGAAAAGGAAAGCAAGTTGAGTTCGTGTTGGCGAACTGCAACTGGTCCCGAGTTCATCGCACGATGAAGGTGTTAATAGTGGAATCATGGTAGTTAACCAAATAAAAGTCAACCCCTGTAGAAAAATTAACCTTTTAGAGGATTATCGAAGCATAGTGTGCAGGTGGAGTTGATTGTATAACAAGGTTAGTAATGGCCGGTATATTGCCCATTCAGATTTCTTTTTCTTTTCGTGATTAATTCAACTTAATTGTATAAATTCGCTTCAATAATAAGAACTTTCTAGCTCTGTCCCTGGTAGTGTCTGGAATTGATTATGTTGCTTGAAGTTGTGATACCTAGCTATAATTTTTTTTTTTTTTTTTTTTTTTTTGGGGTGTTTGACAAATTCTCATTATTTAATGACTGACATGTAAATATAACCTTAAAATGATTGTCCAAAATTAACTATTTCCCTGTACACAAACACTATAAATCAATTGAAAGTGCAATAATCAAAACGGTATGAGTTTGGCTTACAAGAAGGGTAGAGAGAGACCCGAGTGCAATGACCCAAAACCGACCCAAATAAGAATCAGAAATGAAAGCCCCAAAAACTGAAAGACCATTTGAAAAAGTTGACCATATGAAAAGTATACTTGTTCCAGTAACAGCTTCCATGTGATAAACTTCCATTAGATAAAAGATCATATTTGAAGTCAATCCATAACTTGCCACTTTCTCAAATGCTTCATTCACTGCCATCAAAACACACAAAACAAATAACTAACTTCATAACCAAAAATATATGATAAAAAATAGATTAGGTAGGTATATATTTTATGTACCTATGATAAAAGGCATGGTTTTTAAACCACCCTTATGATCATGATCTAGTAATTTTGTTTGTAAATCTGCATTATTGATGCTAGATATCTGTTTTTCCATGGTGTATGTATGAACAAGTTCAACTGTATTTGGGGGTTTCGCCTGTAAGTTTGATATTGGCCAAACAAGAAAAGGTTATATTGATATCTTCTTTTTATTATTAAGCTAACAGCCCCACCAACTTAATTAATGGAAATAAAAAAGTCTAAAAAATAGGTGGCAACTTTTTACAGATTCGATTTCTTTTCGGTTCTTTAGTCTCGATTCGATTTCAATTCATTATTTTGACACTCGGTTCAATTTCAATTTCTGATTTTGACACGAACGGTTAATTAAAAATCAAAAAATTTAAAATAGTTAGTTTTAGTATATATATATGTATATATAAATGTTTATAAAGTAGTAAATTTAAAAGAAGAGAAAAAATTGATAAAGAAAGAAAAAAAGAGTTTTTTAATTTTTCGATTCAGTAAAATAATTCTTTAATTAAGTTTCAAATTATATTTATTTTTTATTGAATCATAGTTTTTTTTTACTAATTTATAATTATAAATATATATTATTCCTTATTCTCTTCTAGAATTTTCTTCTTTTTAAATCCTGATACTATTTATAAATATTTATAAATTAAATAATTTAGTTTAGATTTATCATAATGTTAGTCATAAACAGAACCAATGATGTAAATCTGTTGAGAATCATTTAAGCCTTGGGCATATAATACAAGTTGATTAATGAAAATCATATTTGTTAAGTAATTGTACATTTATTACTTTTGAAGTCAGAATCTTATGGGCTTCTCTCATACAAAACATGAAACAATTAAGGGAGAAAAATCTATTTATATGGTTTTCTCTCATACTAAACATAAAAAATAAGTCAACAATAATGATAAAATCATGTGATTGTAAACGTACATACGGAACCTAAAATCAATATAAATAAATCGTCACTCGTGGATTTAAAACATGGTTAATATAATATAATCTATAAGTCACTATTATTTAATTATATAGATAACACGTATGCTAATATTTAAGGTCAAATCTACACGTTAATATAAATAACAAGGAATACCTGTAAGATTAATAAGAAATCAAAGAGCGGTGGTGGTATTGTAGTTAATAATCAAAATGAGTTCAAGTAATTATCTTGTAAAATATAGAAGTAATAAAGTTAAATCATTAAAATAATATTGTATTGCTCAAGCATCATGATAACAATAATTAAGCATGTAATCTTATTATTTAGATCGATCACAAGGAAATAAACTCATGAAGTCATGTGATCGAATCACAGTAAACATCAAATATTTCGTTATATTCAAGTTATATTATGCTTATTTTTTAAAAGTAAATAATGAATTACTAATATGTTTATTATGATAACAAACCAATATCGACGGATTTATTATTTATTTAATCTAATTCAAGAGGAAATAAAAAAATTAGATCTTCAAAACTTTTAATATTTAAATACATAGATACACGCAAGCATCGATCAAGTACTTATTATTTATTTTAAATCGTGAGATAACGGAGACGATAAAAATAATAATCAAAAGTCGCATGTTTTTTTTAATTTCGTTTCTTATCGTGTTTAAAGATTATATATTTTGTAATGTAATACAATTACAATAAAAAATATATAAAAAAATAATAATAATAATAAGCTAGCTTTTGGGTGTTAATAAATATATACTATTAGTATACATGTGCATACTAAAATCACATAACGCGTCTTATATGTACCATTTATTTTTTAATACTAAATCGCCACCTAATTAAATCCATTATAAATCTTGCAATTCAACACATATAATTACACATGATTCAATATCATAAAGAGATATAAGTAACGAAAGTTTGCCTTACCTCAATGTTAATTTCGATTACAAATTAAATCAGAGACTCGTACTGATAAGATGTTATAAATTAATAAAATGAACGATAGGAAAACACAATATAGAAAAGAGAGAATAGAAAAATTACATCATTCATCTTATCAAAGATACGTACATATATTTATATATATATATATAGATATTGTGAAGTAACTTACAAGTGATTAATGTTATAATATACTTCATACTCTAACTAATACAATAGATATGCATATTCCTTTCATATTTATCCATAACAATAAAAAATTAAAAAAGTAGAGTAGCTCTCGGTTTATATACTTACATAGTACCATTGCCCAGTTATTCACGGCTCCATCAATCATAGTATTTGATTTATGTCAATGAATTGTAAATAACAAAATGAGAAGGTGGCCACAAAAATTTATGCAAACATTAATATTATTAAATATCGAAAGATATGAAGTTATAAATCATCTGTTTGTAAGAATTATTTATTTAATAATGTTTTAGCCAACGTTTGAGAACGGTCACTCGTAACAATGTATTAGACTCATGTTAACGATTACATCTTGCAATCATCTTTGACCCGTCTTCGATAGAAATTGTTGGCATCATTGCATCTTTGTCTGTCTTCCTTACTCTGTTTCTCGTTTTCTTTATAGTCAAGAAGCTTTAAGACAGTTAACCGTGAGATTCACGTGTAAAAAACATTTATCCAATAATTGTCATAAGGAAAAAAAACTAAAATAAAATAAAATAAGAAAACAAACGGTAGCATATTTACAAAAAAAAAAAAAAAAGAAATTCTTATTTTCCTTTCTATACATATACATATAACTTAATTATCTTTTTCACACAACTACAACTACAATTCTCTCATCTACAAATACAATCATCTTTTTTTTTCTTATCAAATCCACAGATAAAGCTCACCATCTTTTATACTTTCTTTCATATATTATCTATATTTATATAATTCAAACACAATATGATATCGTAATGGATCCATACGTAAATAACAATGAAGATTCAAGGGAAAAATACGATATTGAAGATACGAAGAATCATGTACACTTGTGTGATTTTTTACACAACATGATAACTGAAGACAACGGACACAATATATGTCAACTTGAGGAAAACTACCCCTTAGACCCCCGAATAATCTTCTGCGGCGATCGTGGTCGGAGAGCGCTGAAGTGTAACTTCGTATGAACATAATTACAAGATCTGAAGGTGCATCATCAACTTCAAAATGCTCTTATCGAACACATTTGAAATCTTCCGTCAAAATTATGTGTTTGAAATAATTAATGTATTCTTATTTTTATTTTTTAGATGATGTAATGATATTTTTTAAATTAATATTTTATTTTTATAATAATTACTTTTTTAAATAATTAATGTAAAATTTTATTTTTTATATGAATATGTCTTGTTAAAAATTTATGTTTTAAAATTACACTTGTAATTGTATTAATTGAAAAAAGGTTAAATAAATTGTGGGGTTCAATCTTTTTGAAAAGCATTATTCATTAACAGTTTTAAAATTTTTATTCACTTCTTTTGAAAAAATATTGATGTAATATTAAAATGCTACTGAAAACAAAACTAAGAAGCGTCATCAATAAAATCACTACCTAGGATAGTAAGTTTATAAATGCACATTAGTGATAATTTGATGAAATTATTTGAAGTACAGCAAATGAAATGTCCTTCACTTGCTTGGTTTATTGTTAAACTCACATGGTATCTTTTCATCCATGTGTAGAGAATATCCGATCATATATTTATACTAATACTACTAATAATTAGGTAATATATAAAATTATTGTAGAAATATCTTCAAAAGCGTATAACAATATATGTTGATCTCTTTTGGGGTTGATTTAAGTTACTTACCAAATTAATCCTTTTATCCATTAAACTCTGAATTATGACTTTAAGACAAAAATATATTGAATGAAAGTTGCATAAACTTTCATAAGGAAAAGATGATTAGTAATACGATAATCAAACACAAGGAGAAAGATGCATTAAAAGAATCTCTTCTCTACAAATTATAGAGTTGGATTGGAAAATGACAATGGTGGATTGTTTAAAAGTATGCGAAACTTTTCGCACAGGTGAATTTTAAACATTTTTTTATTGTGCGTATATAATTCTAAATAAGCAGCTTATATGTTTTTGTCAATTTTTTCCACTTAGAAAGATATTTTCTTATAAGTTATATCCATACGATAGTAATAAGTTAACATATATAATAGATGTTTTTAAAACTTAACTATATATGAATTGTAGTAAGAATTTTCAAGTTCGTTATGAATCTAATAGTAAATCGCTAAAGTTAATATTTTTTTAACAGTAAATTGAAAAAAGAAAATATAAAGCAAAGTGTAATCAAGTGTGTTTTTGTAATCATATAATTGAACTGAACATATGTATTATAACTGAAGCCGATGAAGTTGGATGTTGGTTATAAATGGCGGTTAATATTAAGATTTAAAAGGTTATTTGTCAAATTAAATAGAAAATTAAAGAGACAAAAAGAATCGGTATGGAAGTGACTTACGAATGACAGGAAAGGGATAATCTTTAATATCAATCAGGAGATACTCAATAATTAGGAATTAATATTGATATTACGTATTATAAACCCACATTAAATTAACATTAAGGGAGATGGAGCATGGGGCCACCTGGTAGGAGGAGATGCAATATCCACTATTAATCATTGGTAATAATTGATTGATAATTGATAATTGATTGATGATTGACAATATTAATTATTGGATATTATTAAACATACTAGTATGATAAAGGGAATATTCAAGAGGATATTTCTCATATTTTTACGGGTTGTTTGGTCGCTAATAAAGTCTGGCTGGAAATTGCAAAATGGGGTAAACTAGCACCTATCTTTGCATTTTCAGTTGTGGATCTGCTAAGAATTCATGAAATGGTGCCTGGGTCAAAGTCTAAGAAATTGTTAATTCAATCAATTGTGTTGATCACTTGTTGGGTAATATGGAAGGCCCGTAACAAATTAGTTTTTAACAATAGTAGAATGTCGGTTGCGAAAATGGTGGGGGAGGTGAAAGCTTGGAGTCTACTTTGGTTCAAGAATAGAGCCCCTTCAAAATTGGAGATCAAAAAGAATTGGTTTGAGTTAGAATTTGGGTCTTCATAGAAAAATTTATTATGGCGTTATAGACTTAATTGTCTATTGTAATGTTTTCTAGCCTCTTGCTAGTGTTCTAATAAAATTTTGGCTTTTCAAAAAAAAATGATAAAGGGAATACTCTATTGAAAATTGTGATACTGCATTGAAAACTGTGTCATGTGAGTATTGACTAGTAAGACTAATAAAAAATACTAGTATATTGAGTCTTACCCTAATTAATGGGTCATGTGCTTTTTACGGTATCAATTATTCTTATCAATTTTTAAATATTTGTATTTTATTTTATTGATCATATTTTGTTTTTTTTAAATTATAATTTTAAATATATATTTTATTCACTTTCTCCCTCTAAATTTTATTATTTTTAAATTCTGATGATATATTTATATATATACTTAGAATATAAGGTGTGTTTCAGTGTTAAATTTAGTGTTAAGTTTAATATAAGTATAATTTTAAAAGAAATAATTTAATATTAAATTTATATGGTAAACTATATAGCTTTTATAAAAGTATTTTTGAATCAAAAGAAAAAAGGAAAACAAAACAGAGTCGTTGAAAGCCCCAAAGATAGTGATATCTTTGGCCACTCCCATACTCTCAGTGGAGGAATAGTAATCGTTTATGAACGAGTAATAATTCGGTGTGATAAGGTATATGGTGCATCAACATACATGGCTTTCATTTATTGGTCGGCTAAAATTGTATATCAGCAAAGATAGTGATATTCACGAAGCATACCTTCACATATTTCATTTTGCCCTTTAATATTCAAGCAACGTTGAGTTCAAGTTTATATGTATTATCATATTAAATATTAATATTCCTTTTATTTCTCATCTATTATTATTATGATAGTCAGCAATATACTTATACACAAATTTAGTTTTAGTTTTTTAAAGTTAACTCGTTAAATAGATTTTCTTATCACGTGTACGATGAACTAAAAGTAATAGTTTTCGGATCATCGAAATCGTTTATATAGTAAACTATATAGCTTTTATACTCGTGTGTATACACGAACTGTTGAATTTTAACTAGTATAACCACTAATGTATATTATAAAAGTGAAACGTTATACGTGAACTAATACATGTGAAGTTTGAAATCAAAGTATGTAATCTAATGTCTATATTAAGCACATAGTTAGTGGCTTTTTTTTTCTTTTTGGTTTATTTAGTTGAATCATTTTTATTTGAAGTTATAAGTCATGTCCTCTGTATATGAATTTAAATATGTACAACAACATTTGAGCTGAAATAAGATAAAGTATAAAGAAGTTATTAAATAAGATAGCGTAAAACTGACCCTCTAATGTTCCTCAACCCCCCGGTTTCACAGTTAAAATGAATGATGATTTATATACAATCAAAATTAAATTTATACACCATCACTCATGTTCTAATGGTGTTGCGCAAAATTAGTAATTTATGACAGATTTTATTGGTAAATCACCATCCGAAAAGTATAGTGGTTCACATACGGCCTTCTCGTTCTACAATGATACTCTCAAAACGTCACTGATATTTCAAATCCATTCCTACAAATTTGACATATACATATACATATGGAAAATAAATTGCAATGAATTTGAGGACAAAACTACCAACAAAGAAATATCGACTAATGTAATACAAACTTCGATATTATGAGATCATAATTGTTAAAGAAAATTAAAACAAACATAAATAACATACATGATCATCAACTTGTTCGTAAGGAAACAGATATAAGCTAGGTTACCAACCTACAACAATATTCTTGTGAATAGCTAAACTACTTTAACACAATCAAGACTCTAGATAAAGGACTGTTAAACAATCTTTCCATACTGTATGTGTGTGTTTGTGTATCTACCCTGAAATAAGCACTGAATGGCCACCAGTTTGAAATAGATCAGGAACACATTATCCAAAAAAATAATTCAGCGTTACATTCCGTTTTCAAATGTTCACCTCTACGGACAATGCATTTTAGCTCCTTGCAAAACCAAACCATGGCCATCAAATGTGGATATTGTACGCGGCCTAAAACCTTCACTGGCATATGGAAAGCTTACGAATTTACAGGTGGCAAAATGGGTGGGAAGTTGAAGCTTTATAATTCTATATAATGAATTGGCTGTTTAACTTGAATATGATGACAAAGGGAAGTTGAAGATTTATAATACTATACCACTCCTTTGTCGTGACACATCGATATGATTCAATGGGAAACAGTCAACGGCATCTTGCCTATGCCAGGAGAAATTGATTGTAGCCCAGAAATTCACTTTACCTCCATTGATCATTTTCTAATTCATTCACTGTAAAAATTAAAAAAATGTTAACACATTGATTTTAAAAGGAAAGCAAAAGATTTGAATTATACCAAGTCAATCCGGCCTATACCATTGACCAACAGACGGTTGAACCTCTGATTGATGTCCTAACTGATGATACTTGAGCTGAACCCATGGAAATGATCAGTCACAAATACAAAAGAACAGAAACAATAACAAATAAAAAAATAAAATAAAATACAACTCATCACAGATGGAGGTGGAAAGATTCAGGCTTCAATCGAAGTAAGCCATTCCTTGACTGCAAGCAGAAATCTTCTATCACAAGTTTATCTTTTTTTATAACTGTTCCCAGCTATAACCACCAAACAACAACAAAAGAAAAAAGAAAAAAGATTGTACATAAATGTTAACTTGAAGTAATATATGAAAATTAAACAAAAAAAGGTGTCAAATTCATGCCTTCTATTAAATAAGATTAAACTATTAAATCGTCTCCCTGCTTTTCAAAATTTTCTACCAGTCATCCATGCCTTCTAAAAACTATTTGAATAGTCCATTTTCTGAAACTCTGCGCATCGGTAGTCCATCTTTAACCGACCATTAATTTCAATAGTTAAGTCTTTAATGCACACATGGGTATCTTAGTTATTTTCAGTCCTTTTTTCTTTCTCTTCTGTTTATCTTTATAGGTTTTACTCTGTACCTTTTCCATTTGGGTTAAAGTTATTAATTGCTCTGGGTTTATTTATTCCAGTCATCTTCTTCGAAATATTTTTTGGAATTCTTCATCTTCCATGAACACTTTCCCGTCAACCGACCTTTTTCCTTCCTTAAACGTACACATTCAAAACACATGTGCAAGACTTTCGATTTTCTTTTTAAATCACTTAACCATCGTGTTTCCTCCCCAAAAATCCATCTCCAACAAGCACTAAAGCTTCAATTTTAATATACGAGATAGGATAAGTTTTTTAAAAACCTAAAATAATGGTCACGGGACAAAAAGCACATAGTTTTAGTAAACATAATCACTACTGCTTACTTTTATAACTGCTTACCTTTAACAGAATGACAGTTTTACCGTTTGACTAATTAAGTATTTTTTTTCGTTCACTTTTGTAATAAATTACCTTTTTGTACACTGCGCATTGTGAGACTTAACCGTTTAAATTAATGGTTAGCTTAAAAAATAGACTACCATGCACAAAATTTTAAAAAATAAACTATTCGAAGAGAAGTCAGGAGAATTTACTCAAACAATCATTCAATAATTAGGCAATTCAATTAGTAACGTTTAAACAGCTTTCTTTCTAGATTGGTAGTCAGAAAATTTGAAAACATTTTTATAAATACTTCCGTTTGATAGATAGGTGTGATATATTTAATTTTTTCATTTGGTTAATATATTAAACAAGCATATATGAATCATAAATCCACTTTAGTTTTTTGTTACATAATGTTTACGTTGACATCATTGAAGACCATAATCATAGTGTTAAATTGATTCTGCAAACTTTTTCATAAGACAAGTTATATATAATATAAGCATCACAATATATGCAGTATGCTTTTGTTAGTATACATGTATGCGATGAAATTTCAAATTTTGTGTTGATATATGCATTTGCAAAGCATAGAGTACAAGTACGATAAATACAATAAAAAAATTAATATACAAAATGTATAGTATATGTGTTATTGGTTTGAAAGTTGCGCATATCAACACAAAATTGAAAGTTGAAAGTAAAAAAAGTACACTACATATTACATTTGAGAAACTAGGTATGTTGCATTTTTAGTTTTAACCCTTGATAAATCTATCTATATATATAAAAGTGTTCTAATCCGATCTATGAAGGAATCGTTAATCTCTTTTTGGCTGAATCAATGGCAACTCGGACCTTCATTTTCATCTCATAAACCCTAGTTAGAAAAATAGGTTTCCACCTTAACTCCACACGGACATATACATATGTCAAGATGATTAACACTAGCGTAAAACATAATTGAAGATGAGCGGCAATCGTCATGGTAAATTGTGAAACATAATCAAAATAGTCATATCCATCAATGAAAATAAGTGAGAAAAGGGTAATGAAGAATGTTGATAGGATAACTAGCAAGATAATGAAGATGATAACTATAAGAACACAGGAAATGAGTGAGCCATGAAGAAGAGCTACAAGGAACAAATCTATATTTGGAACCATTTTATTTGGAAGGTTTGGGTGGGTTGTAAGAAGAATGACATATAATGGTGCCCATAAATATTTTATTTGATTAGTTGGAACTTTAAATATGGAATTCATCAAGGAGGGAAAGGATGAAGTAATTCTCACTTATTCCTAGTAGTTTCACTTTACAATATAGAGTAACTTCTTGCTTACGTTACTTTTTTCTATATACACATGTACTAAAATGTTTAATTAATTTACTGAGTACTTACTTTTTGTTTCCTTTAACATCAACTCTTATCTATGTATTATTGTACTTGAAACTTTTAATCCTCCTCAAACTCGTCACTTTATTTTCAAGAGAACACAAAAATGCAACATGGAACCATCTTCTTGTTCCTTGAGAACCACCATTGTCGTTGCTGGCCACCAACGGCAATCACCATCTCAAACCCTCAAAAACCGCCAGAAAACCTTAAAAATAACCAAATCAACCGCATTATATGGTTGCTATAGTACTTATCTAACCATGTTAATGTTTGTTTATCACAAAAGCAATGTATTACTTTTTTTTTCTTTTTCCTTTTATATATTGTGCTAATTCAATCAGTTTATTGGGCTGTTTAAATAAATGTACGGGGTGTTCGATTTGAAATTAACTTGAAAATCAAATCCACGCACTAATGTCTCCTTTTAATTGATTTTTCGATGTGATTAGCCATGTAAATTGATCAATGTTTATATCTTTAATTTTACTTCATTCAAAAAGTAGGTGGTTCAATCTCAAATCTTCATGATTAGCAAGAAATAGTTGAATATGCGGTCTTGAAGAAGGTTTGCATTGAATGTATAAGATCTTGAATAAGATTTGTCCGTCAAAACAACCTTTTACGAATTTTGACGTATATTCAAAGCATATTCAAAAGTGAAGGACACATTTGTTCCATTGTAATAACTTCATGTGATCTTTTTTCCATAATTTAGAACCCAATACAACAATACTGTCATAACTCATAATGCACCTCTGCCCACTGCAAAATTTGTTGAAGTACACATGTGCTTCCCTGCCCTTACATTCATCTTCCTACAATCACCATGCACTATCACTTTCATCCCAATTTTTCACACTCATTTCACACACATAATCACAATAATCTCTAACACAATATGAAATCAAACCACCCTAAACTTAAACCACCACCACGTTCACTATTTTCTTGTGGTTTCTTTCGTTATTGCACTCAATCTGTACTTAGTCCCACCAATCCTAACCCACCTGCCTTCCCGCCGCAGCCCCCACCACCGCCGCCACCCCAATCGCTATCGCAATCGGAATCATCGTCTTCTTCAAATACTTCACATAGCTTTACTCAATGGAGATTCTCACACACACCCATTACAACCAATAATTTCCAATCAAACCCATCACCGGAAACCACACATTTACACCACCAATTACCACCGTCACCACCGCCGCCGCCAGTCGTTATCTCTGATTTAAAAGAGCTTTTCCACGTGGCAGAGCTCCAGTTCAGTACCGGTGATTACTCGGAAAAAATGAAAGCAATTTACATGCTACAATATTCTCTAGTTAACTCACGTGCCGTGGTAAACCACCCACGCGCCGCCGTGGATGACGGCACAACAGTACCGTGCTCGCCGGAGGTAATGAGAGTGGGTTTGGGTGTCTCTGGGAATATATCACGCGCCACCGCAGACGACGGCGCACTGGTGTCGTGTCCGGGGGCGGTGATGCGAGGGGTGTTGGGTTGTTTAAAGGATAAAGAATTGGCGAAACCCGCAACGAAAGTATTGTTGGCGCTTAGTTTAGGCGAGTGTAATCGCCACGTGGCAGTGGAAGAAGGGGCAGTGGGGAAAGTGGTGGAGGCTTTGGTGGATTTGGATGGTAGTGCAGTGGCAGAGCGGGCATTAGCGGCGTTGGAGCTTTTATGTACGGTGGCAGAAGGGGCGGCGGAGTTAAGGGCTCACGCGCTAGTGGGCCCGATGATGGTGGAGGTGATGAGAAGGATGGAGACAAGTAGGGGTAGAGAAAATGCTATTGGAATATTGGCGGTGATTTACAGTGGTGGTGGGGGCGGTGATGCGGTGGGGTTTGCACCTCAGGAAGAAGTGGTGCGTGTAGTGATGTTGGCAATGCAAGGGGATTGTAGTGCAAGAGGAAGGAGAAAAGGGGCCCAGTTATTAAAGGTACTGCAAGAGAATGAACGGCTGGATTTGACTCAAGAAATGGGATGAGTGGTTGTGATTTCGTACGAAATTTAATGAAGCATAAATAAATGTTTAAAGTTTATTTGGTGAATGTAATGTGTGAAAGACCATTTATGGTTGCCAGAATTAGAAAGTATTATGCTACTGTGTATTGCTGTTGATTTATTCTACTTATTTTATTGAGTAATAAAGTAACAATAAATACTTAAATAGAATATAAAATTTAATTTAAAGATGAGTTAACTCTGTTTATCGTTCAACATTCGAGAGAGATAAATTTCTCACTCTCATTAGTCACAATTTGTCTTGGGACGTTGATGTTTAACTAGGTTTATCAACCAATTTTTCAAAAATAGTAAACGAATCAAAATTTTTCCGTTCAAATTATTCGAAAATAATGTATGCGATCTAGTTATGGTCTCCATGTGACCGTTCCGGCATTTTCCCTTTAAGGCTCGTTCTCCATATAGTCCTATTCACTTTCCATACATCATTTTGCTTTATTTCTATGAAACGATGAAACGACTCGCAAATAAGAATAAGAAAAAGGAACGTTAAAGAGAGACCCGCAAAAGCTAAAAGCAGCTCAAGGAATTTACGAGTTGAAATTTTAACAGCTTAGACGCATAGCTATTAATTTATCTTACTTGTAATTGAAATTTATATTGGCATATTCCAAAAGATTAATGTTTGATTATGGTAACTACTGATTATTAATGGTGTTCAAAAAGTAAATATCAAAAATCGTTAGTTATTCTCTTAAGGTCTTTGAATAAAAGAAGATTACTACAAGAAGCTCAACGTTGAAGTCGGTCTTAAAATTTTGAAAATGTCGGCGGACAGCTTGTCGAACAAGGACGCATTCGTTCTCCAAATGGAAAAAGAGAAGGTTCGTGAGAGGTTCAGTTGGAATAGAAAGATCAAGGCAGGGACTGAAGCCGAATCGAGATCGAAACTAACTTAAATATCTAGTTGTTTAAAATTATGCCGTAATTAAATTATTGTCTTTTAATTATGTAATTTTTATTTTTAATATATATTATATACTTTTTATTTAATGAATAAATTTGGTTTTAAGTAATTTAATGTGTTATTTGTTTTAATTTTATTAAGTTAATTGCATTTTAAAATAATAATAGAAAAATTAAAGAACATTAAAAACTCAACGTTAATCAATCTTTCAATTTTCATTGTTAGTATTTTTATTAGTGTTATGAAGAAAACCAAACTGAACACTGAAGCGGATATCGCGGATATCAACTAGTGTTATGGTAAGTCCGATGTGATACTGATATAAGCTTCGACATACAACAACACTAGCAACTTATTCTACTTGAAGAAGTGCAGGAGACTCTTCCAACCTATCTAAAATTTGATTTGGGGGTAAGACCATATTGCCCTTCACTTAAATGTCTAATTGCGTTTATGCTATTTTCCTTTAACTACATCTTTTTTGTCTTTCTTTTGAATATTGTCAAATTACAACAATTATACTATTCTTTTCATTGTTAAATACTGTACTATTACATATGTAACTATAAAAGACAAATTACTCATTATTGATTTTTCCATCACCAAAAAGATAATTTTGGATTTTAGGAGTGTCACATCACGATTTAATTGTGTTATTTAAACTTATATCATGTGAGGTGATTTTTCATTTTAAAAGATTTTTACCGCAAATAATGAATACACTCTCTATATGTGTATAAGAAATCGTACCTATAAAACAGAAGGAGTGTTTGTATTATTACTCTTTCATCATATCTCGATTAAAACATACTTTATAACCTTTCAAAGAAAAAATATTTCTTGCATTTAATTGCAATGCTATAAGGTTAAAAATTTGAGGTAATTATATACATCTATGAAAGTCAAAAGTTATATCTGTTTGGAAAATTTTAGATTATGTGCCGTTAATATCATACATTAGGTCTCTATTTTATAAATTTTATTTTTAATAATAGAATTTTATATTATTTACTTAGAAAGTAAACATACTTTACAATCTCTTAAATAGCTTAAAATTGATGTGGCTTTTTTTTTTTTTTTAAATTCACGAAGATAGTAAAATAAGTTTTTATTTATAAAAAATGAACTTTTTCAAACAGTTTACTCCAATTTAGGGGCGAGTAGAGACAAAACAACAAACAATTGGATTGGAATAATTATCAAAGTAAAAACTGCGAGTTTGAGTTTTGGTTTTAGAATTAATCGAAGCTTTTATTCGGTGTGAGTTTGCCTCAAAAACCAAATCTAATCAATAGAAACCGGCCGAAAAATATTGACACAAAAGATGGGTATGATATTCTTTGAAATTTAACCTAATGTCATGATTAAATTAGTCTATTAATCTACGGGGTTTATCCTTTGTAAATGTATCGAATTTGTCACAAAATTTTTTTATATATATTCATGTTTAAAGTGTTCTACGTGTGCAAGTGTGCAACCACCATGCTATTCGCTTCTTTTGTGTGTATTAGTTAACCGGTTACTATATTTTGGGTACGTGGCAACGGTTAATCCGTTTTTGTCCATGTGTAATGCCATTTAGTTTGGTTCTTACATAAGCAGTTGACTTTTGCAACTGAAATTGGCACCTATAGCTACGAAAAAAGCATACACTTTCCAGTTACATATCATCCCCATATGCTACACAAGCTTCCCATTTGATAATGCTTCTCAGTAGACTTTTCAAACTCATGCAATGCCCACTGCTTGCATTATGAAACTGATTTAAGGTAACTTTAGCTTTGTATTTCTTCATCACAAGATCTGCTATGTCAACTAATCTAATCTCGGGATTTGCTCTAATCTTTGCACCAAATTGCCTCCTTATCCACTTTTAATTAATCAATGAATCAAACCTGAAGTTTCTGACACATGTATGCTTATCAACCTTAGATATAGGGCCGGTCCAAGTTAATTTGAGACCAGTGGCGAAATTATAAAAGAGGAGCGACACCTCAATAAAATGGACTTTGTCTAATATACATACATAAAAAATTTGAGACCCTTTTTGAAATGAGGTCCAGGGCGTAGGGCGTTTATTTGTCCCACCCGCCCTCAAGACCGGCCCTACTTATTTCTCATCATTCTTGCGTAACATCTCCATGTGCACTTAGATTCATCACCCCGACCACAACAAGATACCCATTCTGTTTTCTTTGTTTTCCTTGGATTCATCATTAACTTGAAACAACCCATTTATCATAGTGCGATTCTATCATTTACCTCAATTTAGCGCATGCGTCTACTCTATAACTTTCTCCAATATCGTTAAGCAATAGTCTACTCTACACTTTTATCTATCGTTCTCTTAACCTGAGTTGCAAAAATTTTAAAACATTCTGGATCAACTAAAAGTCTTGTAAGAATCACAGTATTTACAAAAATATATTAACAAAAGATTTTCAATAAAACATTTTTATAGTAACGAATTGTAACAAACAATTTCAATACCACTTTGTGACATAAGCATTTAAAGATTCAATCCAACATTCTCAATTTTCACCTTTTCCTTTATCTACAATTCGATGGCAAATCGAAGTTTTACACATTTCTCTTTTTATCTTCATTCAATTTTTAGCACACTATTTGTTCTTCATCCGCTGTTTAGTCCACGATTTGTCTTCATCCACTTTTTAGCCTTCTTTTCTACGATTTCATTATTATTAAGAGATTAGATATTCAATAACCTTGATAGCGGTTTCAATTTTTACAAATCGCATTATCGCAACAATTGTGATTTAGTAAGCAATTTTATAAACATGCCACAATATAAAGCACTTAATATCATTTTGAATAAATAATTTATAAAAGAGTGCAACTCAATTTTAAAAGTCACATGAATTCTTCTTATGAACTATCTTTTCACTTTTTGTTCGCAAGGTCTCCTACAATTTAAATAGAATCTTTCTTAATTTTAGATAGGACAACTATAATACTATGTGCTTGAAGCTCTACGATTGGTCAAGTTTGTCATATACAAATAACCCGCATTTTGTTCCCAACATAAAACCATCTTTTGACTCTTAGGTTGCGTGCTTTGAATGAATACGCCTCCTATTTACAAAGACATTAATAGGCTGAGTGTTATGCATGACTTCGGTCAACGATATGTGTTCTTTACTTGGGTCTTAATGCTAAATGGAGGGCTGACCGAACTGATATCCATCCAGCCAAAAAAGTAGTGTTGTCCCTATTCAACCAAATTATTTCCTGTCCTACCCTCTTCTCTCTCTTTCAAAGTTCCACCCAGTTGATTCGCAGCCCGCGGCGGCGTCAACAGCTGATTTCTTCGTCAAACTCAACTAAACTGATTTCTTCATCAAACTCAACTAGTCTCGCATATATCGTGTGGGTATGACAAATTGCAATAATTTTGTACAATCATCCAAAATATTGGTTCGATGATAAACTTTAAGAGTGATTGCATATCATCCGTGTAAGTTTATTTGCTTTATAATAATATTATTGTGACTGGGGGGAAAGTGAAAAAAGATGGTGATGATGGTGTTCAATCTGAGTCGGTTGCTGGTATAATGGGTTTTGATTTTCTTTTGTGCAAATAGATAGAAAGATAGTTATCTTATGGTGTACATAGTTGGTGTACACCTAATCTAAATGGTGTATTTAATTGGTATTTTTGGTTGTGATACTCTCCCACTTCCAGATTATATATAACTGTCATTTTAATTTGACTAAGATTTGGATTGAGATAATGATTTGTAAAGGTCAAATTAACTGTAATATGATTTTTTTTTTATCAATTAATTTCTTTTTCCTAAAACATCTATAATTGTTCATTGTTCATCAGAAATTAAAAGAAAATAACAACTATACAGATTAGGAGTAAAATAGCTTTTTCTTATCGTTATTATTCGGAACAAAAAAATATAAATCATCAATTAATAACCTACTCCATATTGCTATTTATATTTATATAGAGTTGGTTCGGTGAAATAGATGTAGACTGCAGTTGTAGGTTATAGGCTATAAGCTCTAGTTTTAGGTTTTGAGCTTTTTATGAAAAACTACTTCTAAAAGTTTTGGGATTTTGAGTTTTTCACTATATTCTAAAACTACAGCTTGTATATGATAAACAAAACTTTTATTTTTATATGAGTTTTTGTTCAAAAATTAAAAATTAAAACTCCTAGAATGTCCTAAAATCTTCATTCAAAACAGGCTCATAGCCATTCATATCCATATAAGTGCCCTTAACCTTATCTTGATGACTCAGCTCACAGTGCAACACAACATCTCTTATCACTCAATCTAGTACTTAAAGCAGATACAACACATTTAATATATATTCATTCAATACCTTACATGTATGCTATATCTATACTTCTTACCACATATAAGTTAAGAATCGCCATCTCGATTTCTCATGACTTCAATAGGTTCATACAGTGTCATGTGATAGACTATTACGGTGGCCAGACGTAATACTTATCACATGACATTAACTACTCTATCATATGTATGTAACATTTTTGTATCATGCTCAACAACAAATAAATTGGTTTAAATTCAATTACCCATTAATGGTGAATACTCAAATCCTTTAAACTATAGCTTTAATACCAACTTGTAACAATTGTATTTAAAAAAAAAAAACAACTTATTAAAACTTCTTTGATCTCAACTATAGTTTATATAAATTTCAAACGTCAACGAAAGAATAACAACTCAATAGACTTAGATAAAACTACACAAATTAACTTCTAACTGCACAAGAAATCGTGTCACGATTTTCTGATATCGCATTGCAATTTAGTGAATCGAGCCACGATTTATTATACTGCGCCTCAACTTTCTGGTATTACAAACTGACCATGATTCAGACTAATCGCATCGCGATTTGTACCTATATATGCACATGATCATTTTTCTAATAGTTTTGATCCAACATTTATACACCAATAACGAATAAATTCTCAACCTGTATGAACCTATTTTCGTCAATACATTTTGAGCAAAACAAACACACAAAACGACCATTAGTTTTACCACAATTTTCAAACACAAAGATCCAAAATAATTTGTGCAACAAGCTTATCTGCATCAACCACATTCTTTAATTATTACAACTATTGATCAAAACCAAGATCACGACTTCTTGGCATCACCTCTTTATCAAAAATGATCGAATTACTTATACAACCAAAATTATAATCATTTGTACATCAAAATGTCCAAATGGACCCAATTCACTAATTTGACCATGTAAATCAAAACTAATAATCCATGAACCTTTATTAGACAACTCCTTTAACCCCTTCCTTTATCGAATGGTAATTTCAATGCAAAAACATAATTCACCAACTGTTATAACAACATTCACATACATATATCACCACTTACTAACTTGGACCCAAAATATATAATTTTACCATTTGAGTTTATGTTCAAAACACAACATAAGTACAAGTAACATTTGTACTTTTTTAAATGAGTGTACACTATCAAGAGCATGGTTTAAGAATTGATTTGTTACCAACCGAACAATAAGTCCACCATTAGCCATCCTTCATTCTCTAACATATTAATTCATAAGATTCAACCTTTACTTATCAAGCTAATCCACATATTGACACTCTTGTATCTCGAATGTCATTACTTGACTACCCATCAAGATAAATCACGTTTGACTACACTTGGAATCCAAATGTTATTATCGTGTTCTAACCATCCATTACTTACCTTGAAATTGATTTGTGAAGTTATTAGTAGTTCTTCCAACTCTTTTATCACCTAATCATATCAACACATACATACATATATATTATACACAACACAACACAAATCTTTATTAATTATTCTCGCAATTCTAACTTTTCTTTCCATTATCTAAAACAATTAGGTGTTATAATTCGCAACACCAAAATTTTTAATGTAAACTTAATATTTTACTTTACAACATTCACCACCATCTCTAACCATTTAATTTCATTATTTTCTTTCAAATCCATATATTATTGTGTGTTTTGCCTTCTTTTACCAAATTAAACAAAACTTATCATCATCAAAAGTCTCAACATATCATATGAAATCACCAAACACCCATAAACATGTATATGTATTTCTTTTATTCAAAACTATCAAATTAATTTTACTTTTACAACTTATAACATGTATATAACATTCTTTCATTAATTTAACCTCTTTTACGCAAATCTACAACTTAGGGTTTATATTGAAATAACTATACACATCAAATTGAAAGGCTAAGAGAGTAGCTTATACCTTAAAGATTTTTATCTAAGAACTAATTGCCTTGATTCTCTTCAAAACCTTTTCAATTTCAACTTCTTCTTCTTCCTCTTTTTCTTTCCCAAAATCGCCCAACTCCAAACTCTTGCTTTCTTTTTCTTTTGTTTTTTTAAAATGGAAGCATGAAAGATGTAGGTATATTTTAGTTACAATTTTCTTACTTCACCCTCAAGTAACTCCTCTTGACACCTTTGGTCCCTTTTGTTTCTCTTTCTCAACACATTTAATCCTCTATCTTAGGTCCTATTTACATCTAGCACCCAAAACTTCTAAAATGTATTTAGTATAATATAAAATGGTTTCATACTTATCATTAAATAATAACATATTTAAATAAAACTAATACCTTATAAATTTTTGGGATGCTACATAAATGGCGACTTATATCATCACCATCATGGTCCAAATAAACATGAGCCTTACCATAACAATAACCAAGACAAAGAAGACATCTATGTCATCATTTTCTTATATCCTAACACACCCACACCAACTAACTTGCTCAGCAAGGAGAAATACATACCAACAATTGGGTTCCCACTTTCAAGTTCTAGAAAATCATACATCTCTTGATAATCCAACTTAGCAACAAGTATATGGAGTACCAAATCATAATGTACCAAAATGGAAGGAACATAAACTCCCTTAAAAATGGATGTTAAACTCGAAACCACAAAAAGCTTGAGGGGTTCCAGCCGTTTCTAAAATTATAATTAAACATAAGTTCTAGACAATCATACATCTCTTGATAGTCCAACTTAGCAACAATTATAGGAAGTACCAAATCATTTTCGTACCAAACAGGAGGAACATAAAGCCCACCAAATGGATGTTAAACTCGAAACCACAAAAAGCTACAGGGGTTCTTGTAACATCCTATCCTGCGGTCTGGTAATTTCTATTATTTTAATTGATTATCTAATTGTTTTAGAAATTATTTAATATTATGTGTTTCATTGTGAAACGTAGATAAATAAGCCCTTTGACTTATTGTGACTAGTGAAATATTAGTCGTTTCAAAATTTGAAAGTTTTGATTTTCTGCGACACAAGGGTAGTGTCGCAGGTGGTGTCTGTGCGACATAATAGTTGTGTCGCAAAACGGGCTGAACTGAAATTAATTAAGGAACTTAAGTGTAATTCGAAGTTATATATATATAAACGCCGCCCAAACATTTCCAAATCGTTTCCTTACGTTCTAAACTAGTTTTAAAGTGAAAAACAAAGAGAAAAGAGAGAAAGAAGTGAGAAGTTGTGTTTTGGATCAAATTTGAGCTAATTAGCTGTGAATTGAGGTAAGGTTCCAATTATTATGTGTTACATTTGTTTATAAGTGAATTACACGGATTGGAATAAGTTAACTTGAGTTTTACATGTTTGAATTCAAGAATTTCGAATATGGGAACTGGTATGTTCTTCATTGCGACACAAGGGTTGTGTCGCAGGTTGTGTCGCATGAATGTTCTGCGACACAGTTGGTTATGTCGCTTAAGGCGGCCATATTGTGTATTGCGACACAATGTTAGTGTCGCAGGATTCTGTTGTGCGACACAGTGGTAGTGTCGCAAGGGTTTATGGTGCGACACAATAGATGTGTCGCTAAGTTTATAAAAGAGATTTTTGTTTTGCAAATTTCGAAAATGCGTGAGACGCGGTTTTGTGAAAATCTCACTGACTCGGATTTAGTTGAAATTTGCATGGTCACTCGGAAACGACCTAGTAATCAAGGTTATATTTTATTAGCCTAGGCTGTTTTTGACCATTCGGGGTCATGTAGGGCCCGAAAATGGCATTTTTTCAGTTTTAAACGTCATTGCGGGATTTTCTGAGTTCATTTCTGATTGAACTTTTGTTTGCCTAGACTTCATGAATTACCTGATTGGATAAATAGGCTATAATGATATTTATGGAACGAACTTCTTACTTGTATATGATTTTCTGTTTCAGATCAACGTAAGACTCAGTGATATAAGAATCCTAAGTGTGGAGACGTCAGAGGTATCGGTGAGTGAATTCAGAACTCATCATTTGATTTAGTTGTAACTATTTGGTTACAACAAGTAAACGTAGATGTGTATTAGACTGTTTAGTCTTGATTATTGATTATTGATCTACGTGATATGTGAACCAATGTGTATTATATTATTGAGGTCAACGTGTAGTTGGACTTCTGGTTATTATGTGTTTTACACAGGTTTTGATTCATTTGTTGTGTTTGAAACCCGTGTATGAGTTTAATAACCATTAGTTATCGGTCTATTCTGTATTGGCCATACGGATTGACGGTAAGTGTTCTTGGGGGAATCCCCGGGTATTATGATATCCCCAGAGCCACCGATCCTCATTGAAATATGTGTGTTTACGATTATTTGGTGTAAACAACTTGTTATGCTAAGTTGAATGGAGTGTAATGAATCTATTCACTTAGCTTCGTGATAACCCCTCATTTTACTTCCTGCAGGATATATTTTGATTGATTGTGGGTGCAGGAGGTGAATGGTTGATCAGGGAATGTTTGACTGCGCTTTAGGTCTCTGATATGGTTTTTGTAATAAACCTTGTTTTGTGAATTTTATAATACCCCGTCTTTTGTAGTTTTTAACAGTTTAAATATTGTGTAAATATGGAAAAATGTAAACTGTTTATGTATAATGTTTAATATATACTAAGGTAATGTATTTTAAATTCATGCTTCCGAGTTTATTAATATAATATTCTTATATAGAATGAGGGGTGTTATAGTTCTAGCCATTTCTGAAAGTATAACCAAACATAGGTTCATTTTTACATGCAAGTACATGAATTATTTCATGATGCCATGCGATCAACAAAAATCTTAGAAATCTAAACAAAACCCTAGATTTTGAAATCTAAATTTTCCGATAACAACACACATTACCATGAAATTACATCACTTTAATAGTAGAAACAAGCCATTGCAATATTGTTTAGTTAATCAACTTTCAAAGTTACATCGTTCCCAAAATGTATTAAAAGCATAAAATTTTGTCACATATATAACGGTGAAGATTAACAGATATATACATGAAATTTCATCAATTTAACACTAAGAAACAACCGATTACATCATTTTAAAGTTGATCAACTTTCAAACTATAATCCTTTAACGAACAGGTACAAAAAGGCCTAAAATTGTGAGAAACCGAAAAAGTGACAAACCTAGTAATACATTAAGATGATCAATTCCAGCTGAAACCCGCAAAAAAAATGATGAATAAATTGAGTTTTTGGAAGGTGATTATCGAGAGTGTTTGGCGAGTGTACGTGAGGTAAAAGTGGTCACAACTTATTGTTTGAGACCAAAAGCCCTAATTTTTCTTTATAAGGATTTTAATCGATGTATGGAACAAAATGTAATGAACTTTGTTGTCACGAGGCATTTACGTGGCAAATGAAGATCTTAACCACGTAAGCATTAGTAACCTTGATCATTGTAACCGGTTAATTAATACACACAAAAGAAGAGATGAGCAACTTGGTTGCACACAATTACAGGCCAATCGATTAAATCAAAATCGGATTAATCAGAACTAAAATATTTTCAAAACCATCCTAACTGAATCATAGACACTTTATCCAATTTAAAAACCAGAGTAAATTATATAAATCATCCCTATGTTATATATAACAATCGATGAGACATATTGAAAAGTAAATTGGGTAAGGTGTCTATGATTTGGTTAGGATGGTTTTGAAAATATTTCGACTTTAATTAATTCGATTTTGATTTAATTGATTGGCTAGTAATTTGGTAGTATAGATTTGGGCTTATTGTGTGTAAATAATCTATACTATCGTGAATAAAAGTTCCAAAACATTCACTATTCAATTATTTTTGAAAGTCAGGGACGATCGGTGGAACAAAGTGAAAAGCACAGGATGATTCAAATTATTTACTCTAAATATTACTCCTTCTATCTCCATCAAAAGTGTTCACCTTGAAAATGTATGCAGTTTTAAAAATTTTTATTAATCATACTCTTCACTAATTAAATATTATTTATATTCATTCATTGTTTTTTAATTGATTAAAATAGAAAGTAAATATTTATTTTAAATATTAAACAATAAATATATAAACATTTATAATGGGAACGCAAGTAGTATAAACATTATACGATATATCCAAATTTAATTTAAAATCTAATAAAACACCATCCACACATTAGTAGTGCTTACGCCAAGAGTTAGAAGCTTTTCTGTCAGGCCACTTTATCATACTAATAGATAAATATATAAATAATTAACAATTGTATAATATATGGAGTCATGCTTAACTTTAGTTTTTCCCATTATTCTTGTTGTTGTTTCTAGAAAAACAAAATGGCAGGCAGAAGTAGAACTATTCATTTCAACCTGTTGACTTTCAACTTCTTGCATTAAAATCTCAGCCCACTTGAACTGATTGTTCTAAAATCTCTCTTCTGTTTTCATCTTTGAGTTTTGTTCTTTGTTTTTGTAATCCTCAAACACAAAAAAGTAAAAAGAAAATAAAAAAAATGGTGAATTCAATGGTGGGAAGAGCTACAAGTGATATGCTTATTGGTCCTGATTGGGCTATGAACATAGAGATCTGTGATATCTGTAATCATGATCCTGTGTATGTTCTCTTTCAATTTCCCCAAATTTTTATTGTTTTTTGTTATTAATATTTTTTACATTTTAAGAATAGAAAGTGTTCTTGTTTGAAAGTATATAAATTTAGGGTAGGTGAAGTGCTATGGATGATTGTTTATGGTTTAATTGTTGTGATTATATACTTTTTATATGGTCTAGTGTGGACTTCAAGAAATTGGTCGAAGTTTGCGTAAAACTGAAGGCTAATTAGGGTTTATAAGTTTTTGATCATAGCCCTTTATGGGGTTTAAGCTCAATTGAAGAAAATTATTTCATTTTAGTCTAATTATATTAATAAAGTGATTTAGGAGGTTATATGCGTTGCAAATACATCTTGGGTGACTTTCAGTCAACCACTTTCACCTGTTTGACTCGTTAGAGATGAAACATAACCTTAATGGACTAATTTAGAAGTAAATAGGTCAGAATTGCCACCTTTATTGTATCTTTATTTATTGTTTGTTGGTTTTATATTTACATTGATTCATGTTTGTGGTAGTGATATTGGTTCAATTGTCTATCAGGCAAGCAAAGGATGTCGTTAAAGGAGTAAAAAAACGTTTAGCAAGCAAGAATCCAAAAGTCCAGCTTCTTGCTTTAACAGTAAGTACAAAAAACTACTGTTTTGCATAGGACTAAGTTTGGGATAATATCTTCTTATAAATGTCATTTCAGTTAGACTATGACTCAACAAACTGAATCTTATAGTTGCAAATTATAATGTTTCAATCTGTTTTCAATGTTAAGCTATTGGAAACAATTGTGAAGAATTGCGGAGATTTTGTTCATATGCATGTAGCTGAGAGAAACTTGCTTAATGATATGGTGAAAATAGTGAAAAAGAAGGTTAGTAAAGCGGTGTTGGTAATCTACATTAGCATATTTCCGTTAAACTTATTTGTGACGAAGCTTTGGTATATTGCAGCCCGATTTTCATGTAAAAGAGAAGATTTTAATTCTGATAGATACTTGGCAAGAAGCTTTTGGAGGGGCAAGAGCAAGGTATCCACAGTACTATGCAGCATACCATGAGTTATTGGTAAGTTATGATACATAATTTTGTCAAAATGGATAATTTTTGCACGGGTTGAAATGGGCAGCCCATGTTGATTTATTGACCCTGATCAATTTTGTCCAAATTTTTTGTTTGTTTTCTTAAATATTTTATTTAGGGTATTGATAATATTCTTGTTACTTTAATAAGTTGATTTAGGAGCTATCATGTATGAAAAAGGTACTCTCAGAACACTTTTGACCTGTTTGACCCATTGGACTAATTTTTTATAGCTATTTTTAACGCTTTGAAAAAAAAGATAACCCAAGTCTACCGCTAAGTAATGTGTCAAAATCGCTTCTATTAAAATATGTTTGTTGTATTCGAAGTTGGCGAAGAACGTTTGTTTCTGCTTCTAAGGGTTTATTTTTGATTACATGTTTCAGCGTTTAGGGGCAAATTTTCCACAGAGATCCGAGAGAGCGGCACCTGTTCTTACTCCCCCACAAACACAGCCTCTAACATCATATCCACATAATTTGGGTAATCCAGAAAATGAAAATGCAGCAGCTGCACCTTCTGCAGACGCCGACTTTCCAACTTTGAGGTACATATAAATGTAGTCATTTTTCCTTTGAAAGTTAATGTATGCGTATTAAGATATTTTATACATTTTTATGGAATTAAACTATTTGTTCTTTGCGTTTCCAGCTTGTCAGAAATGCAAAATGCACGTGGTATCATGGATGTCCTTGCAGAAATGCTGAGTGCAGTAGATCCAGAAAAGAAAGAGGTAATGTTGTTAATTACGGAATATACTCCTATTTTAATAGCTGTAAGTCTGTAAATAAACTTTATGTTATTTATATTGAAAGCATAATAGTATTTTTCTTGCGATTATCTTTTATCTCTTTCTACTTATTAGAAATCTGACTTATAAGTGACTGCCACACGCGTCGTGTTGTCACCAAAAAAGTTTAGTGTTCTTTTTTTTAGTTAAATTGTAGTGATCAATTTTCAAATTTTAATGATTTTGTTTTCTTTGCACATTGGAATCAGGGGCTTAAGCAAGAGGTTATTGTAGACTTGGTGGAGCAGTGTCGTACATACAAGAGACGAGTGGTACACTTGGTTAACTCAACTTCGTAAGACCTTGTGTAACTCTGCTTATTTCCTCTTGCATTGCCGTTAATACCTACTATATACTTTTATTGTTAAACGGCATCGAACGATATATGCTGTTGCTGCTTATTGCTTGGTTGGGTAAGGGGTCATAGTTTATAATAACTAGTTAAAGTTAATGCATTAAATATGAGTAATTTAGTACAAAGACAATATAATTACAGTATAATTCTAAATTTTGAATAAAATGTCTTAGGTATGCACTAACAATACGCCTGGGGAGAATTTTTGCCTGTTTGAACCATTTAACCCAATTTTGATTAAATATTACACCAACCGACTCATTTAATTCAACTCATAAGTAAATGGGTCTATTTTCAGCATAATTTTGCATGCTCTAATTATAGATTTTTTAATTTCTGCTAAGCTAAGTTTTTGTTTTGATTGTGTCTCAGGGATGAATCATTATTAAGTCAAGGATTAGCTTTGAATGATGACTTGCAGCGAGTTTTAGCGAAACATGACTCACTTCTTTCTGGAACGCCTGTTCCGTCTGAAAAGTCAAAGCCTGAAACTCAAGCGTTGGTACCTGTTGATGCTCCTCTTGTTGATGCAGGAAACAACAAACAACCCGGGTAATTAAAATACTTTTGTCAAATATTTAAAATATCATTCAATAAAGAAAAAATGGAGTTTTTCGAACTTAAATTAAAGCTATTGATTACACATATAAATTCCGACCATAAATAGGGTTGTTAATATCGTAAGACAACTCTTCCGTGTTGTGCAGATCTGCCACTCGTTCTACCATAGAATCAGATTTGATCTCACTTGCTCCGATTACAACTAACGGGCCGTCAACAACTCCAACGGCTAAGTTTGACCTTTTGAGTGGAGATGACTATAACTCACCAACTGCTGCAAATTCTCTTGCTATTGTTCCAGTAGGTGACCCTCAGCCGGCTACTCCTGTATCTCAAAATAACTCACTGGCCCTTGTCGACATGTTCTTACAAAATAATAATGTACAAACGTATTCTTCGTCACCTCAAGTCCAACAACCTCAAAGTATGTCATCTCAACAACCCACGTTTTATCAAAATGGAAACGGTGGTAACACATTTTATCCAAATCAAGGGAATAATGTTGCATGGAATGGTCATACGCCTCAACAGTATCAGCAGCAGTCGCCTTCACCGGGATTTGGTAAGCGTAAATATTATGTTGTATAGACATCTTTAATTTGTTTATTGCTCATATATAATGTGAATTATGCCTTGAAATCTCACACTACCCACTTCCTGTTACGCAACTCGCTAATATATGTTTTATCATTCCCACAATTTATGTAGTAAACAATTTACAATTTACATTTATAACCATCATCAAGGTGGCCTAGTGGTAAAACGTCCCGATGTCCTCAGTAGGTAAACATCTTGGGGTGGCCAGGGAATGGGTCGTAAACGGTCGTTGGATATCCCGATTAGACCGCTTACATCTAAGTAAAAAAATCCCCTCCCAGCAAACTTGAAAAATGAAAGCCTGATCCATTTATTTTGTCGTAAACATATGTTAATTTATACTGATAGTTGGATAGATTATTATATAGCTACATCTACATTAAAGTCATAAAAGTATTAAACTACAATTAATCTTTTATATTCATCAAAAGATATCAACAATGAATTAAAGTATTATTTTCATAATTGTAGTTATAGTTCTTGGTAATATCTAAGTCTATAAGTTAGTATATGATAAACTATGGCGAAATCATCCTTTTCATTATACACTTACATTTTTTATGATGGCATCATTTTTTTGCCCCCTTTAAAATTTTCATTAATACCCCTTTATATGTGTGTAAATCACAAATAAGTTTCAAAGAGCATCCACATTTATACACATATGTTATATTCTATTTTTCTGTTTGGTTTTTTCTTCTCTTCTTTTTCCAGATAAATAACAAAGATTGAAACTTTTATGTATCTTATTGTATGTTTATTTCACCGTATTAATGAAAAATTAGTCAGTCACCTTGCCTGGACCAATTTTGACCCGAACTCATCTGACCCGATGCGTTGACTTGAACCCTTTTGGCCTGTTATCCAACCTGACCAATTTTCCCACCTCTAACATGAATCGTCAACAATTCTATAGGTGGTCCAACAAGTGGTGGACTACCACCACCACCCTGGGAAGCGCAGCCTGCTGACAATCAATCAGCAGGCATACAATACATTCAACCTCAAACCACAAGTAACTTAAATAATCAGGTAACGGGCATGAACATGCCTCAGCAATTGAACAATCAGCCAGTCTACACGCAGCAAATTTCTCAACAACCATTCCAAGGAGGTGTACTTCCACCACAACAAATGTCTTACATGCATAGTCAACAAATGGCTCAGCAAATGGCTCAACAAATGGCTCAACAAATGTATAATAACCAAATGGTTCAAATGCAACAAGCATATGGTTATGGATATGGATACGGGCAGCAACAAAACGCACAATACATTGATCAGAGAATGTCAGGGATGTCTGTGAGTGATGACAGTTACCTTAATACAACTGTTTACACAGGTCCTTCAATGGCTAATGCATCGTACGTGCACGTGCCTTCAGGAAAGCCTCAAAAGGCAGAAGATAAGCTATTTGGAGATTTGGTTGACTTTGCGAAAGTCAAACCCAACAAAACAGCTCGAGGTGGCAGTATATGACCTATCGACTCTGTATATTGTGATTTTTCTTGCCTGAAAAATTGCTATCATATATTCTTCTCTCGGGTCTATATTTGCTTGCAACCTTTTTATTTATATGAGTTTATGTACATTTGGTATGTATAGGTCCGTTTATGAGTTGGACGTTTGAATTTGACAATCTGAAGTGATTGTTGCTTCTGTTCGTATAGTGTTTTAGCTACTTTTCTTCTTAAGATTTTTGTCGTTTTATTAACGACGTTCATAGCGGTTCTTTAAAACTTACGGACTGGGTTATATTCACATTGTATAATGTCACCTTTTATTTTTATCTTCATTTATATATATTAATATTAATAAATAAATTAATAATCATGTTCATCATAGTAAGTGAAATTTACATGACAATAGTTGCATAGATTTATATCGTTACGTTTATTTAACAAATAAGTAGAGTAGATGTATATTACAAATGTACTTATTACCAAATTAAGAAATAGTACCATGATAGGCAATGTTTACAAATTCGATCAGTTTTTTCCTCCAACCAACATAAGTAACATTCAATAACAAATCGATTTGATCTCATAACCCCAAAGCGCTAGGGTTTATAATAATCCCAAAATATGGCAATCACAGGAGATTCTCTACGACAAACGTTCATGCCGAAACACGAATACCAAAACCTTCGTGATGAAGACAAAGCTTGGATTAAGCTACAAAAACCAATCTTCATCTTCATTTTCACGTTCCTTATTCTTTTGATCTTCATTTCTAGCATGGTTGGATTAAAAATAGTGTTTCCTGATGACCCAGAAAGCCGGCCTTTCTGCAAACATCTTAATTAGAATCAAAGACGCAACAAATAGTGAGGATTTGTATGTTGATCAAGAGATTGTTCATTATTACTGGATGATTTTGTTTGTTCCTTCAGCTATCATATTCTTGCTTTCTACCATTTATCTTGTAGTAGGTGAGTAAGTCATATGATTGATCAAAATAACATCATAATATGTTTTATCTTTTGTTGTAATCTAACTTACTTTCTTCTTTTTACGTTGTATATGAAAAAAAAGTTTCATTGTGTAATTAGTAAACCTTATGTAGCAAGCAATTTTCCTTCTCCTTTTTCTTTTTCTTTTTTTTGGTATCACTTTCTCTACAATAGAATGTCACTTGTATATATTAGGAACAGTTTGAGGATATGTTACGCACAAAAGAATAATTAAAAATACTTTTTGGTATATATAACGATACAAGACTGAAAGTAAGATCAATCTCGACAGATGATTGTTGTTTTCTCAGAGGTTTAGCATCTCGATCAGAAGTAGCCTTTGTCGATTTGATCATCATTTTACAATGTCTTTTTTTTGTTTGTTTTTTTTTGTTAATTTAATATTAATAATAAGTGATGTATCAGAACTTGAGTTTTGTCTTTAACCAGCTGAAATAACTGATCTGCAGGGATCATTGTAGCTTATAGTGCTCCAACAAGACATGGATACCTTAAGGTGGTTGTGAATAACTACTGTGCTCCAGAAAGAGGTACCCTCTGAATTTGTTTCACTTGTATTTCTAACTCGTGAAAATCAAATTCATTGATAAAAAACTTTGTCTAGCTGCACGATGTTCTGAATGAAAAACGACTATTTGACAACCGTCTATAAGTGCATATTCTGAATGACGGAAAATTACTATTTTCCGCAAGAAAATTACTATTTGACAACTGTTTATAAGTGCAAATTCAAAAGTTATAAGTAGTCCTGACTGTGTTTTTTCAGGAGGTGTGCAATGCCTATATATTCTCAATATTATATTTGCCTTCATTCATGGTCTTCTTGCAATATTTCTTGTTTCAACTCTGCTAGCATATGAGAGCAGCTGCTCGATACCATTGTTTTGGTGTTATGAGATTCAATCATGGGTCTAGTTACTATATATGGGTCCACTGCTTCCCTTCTTAGAAGAAAAGCAGCTATGGTTCTTGATGATTGCAATCTTCAGTGTGGAAATGTTGGAATTAGATCCTGTAGAGTTCACACCAGATATGAAGAGACGAATAAACGAGGGTTTAAATCTTAGATGGGAACATCATATACGTTATCTGATGCTGAAGATGATCCCAATGAATATCAGGAAGTTTCACATTTAGTTAGTACTTCATACAGGTAAATAGTGCGAAATACTAAAATTCAACTTACTTATTAAGCGTTCCAAGATTTTGCAGTGTTGATGTGTGGTACATACGTACAACAAATACTAATTACAGAGACCTAAAATTTAACCAAAACATGGTAACGAAAAGCAGAAAAAAATCAATAGAGGCTGGTCAACTTCTTGATCATAGCCCATAGACAAAGTTCATAGTTATTGTACATAATAATTTTTTTTGAACGCAGATTTTTATTTATTAGCAAAGCGGAGTAAGAAATTACCATAGTGTTCAGCACACTTGCATATTTTTGTTGTACATAATTTTCTTGATACTAAAAATTCCTTACATTTATAGATGTCCTGCACACTTTTATCATACGGTTTCTTAATTGTTGATTTATTGATTCTGTTACAAACTTTTATGCATGAGAGAACGATTACAACTAGAACGAGGTGGTAAAATGAGCCCCAATGCTAAGTGGTTGTAGGGACCAGATGATTCAACAATTTTAGATTAAATTTTGATCCCTGTAGAATTAACTTTGAAATCTCAACCATTCGAAACCACTATACTATGATTAGGGATGACAATGAGTTACAAAAAACTCGAGAGCTGTGGGTATCCGTCCATTGTAGGTGGGTAAACTCGTGAACTTTTACTCGTGGGTACAGGTATTCGTGAAAACTCGTAACCGTTGGCGGTTGGTGGATGAGTGATGGGTATACATTTTTACCTGCGGGTAAACGTGACCCGTGAACCAACGAAACTCATTACAGTTACCCATGAATATATTCATATGATTTATCAAATATATATTTATATATGACAGTTAATTTTAACAATCTATAATGAAACTATTCAAGTATTGAATAACAAAATTGCGGAACTCTCAAGTAAAATATATCAAATAAATTGATGGTTATCAAATAATTTGTTTATTTTAAATATAACATTTAACTCGTTTTTTAAAATTACAGCACCTTGTTCGAAAATGCTTTAAAGCACTTTTTTACATGAAAATTATTTATTTGGACGTTTTGATGATATAATATCTTTTGATTATTTGATAAAATATTTTCATTATACAAAACCTGCAGATTTACCCTTACCCATTGGTACACAAGAACAAATAAACCCGTTAACAAATACTCACATGTTCACTGGGCTAGAAAAACTTATGCGGACGAATTATGGGTTAGGCGGATCCGGACATGTTACTCACGGGTGCCATCCATGGCTATGAATTCATAGAAAAATAATACCCCATATATAATTTATATCAGTTATTAATATTATTCAATAATTTTATTAAACTATTTTAAATATTACTCTCTCCGTCCCAATTATATTGTCATTTAATAAATTTTGTTAGATTTGAGATATTTTATATAAATGTCAGTTTTGCCCTTATATTTAAGACAAGTTTGATTGTAAATTTTAAAGAAATAAATGAATGAGAGTGATAAAAGATCGTGATAGTTACTTTTTATAATAGGACTTTTTAAGATAAATAAAAATAGTAAGGTGACAATACAAATGAGACGCATGATTATCATTTAATTAGAGACATTAATCATCCAATAATTTTGTTTATTCAACTCTTCGCTGTTGATTCCATCTGAGAAACCTGAAGTCTCACACCATTATACGGATCTGTTGACACCTACCTTGATCCTTAATCCATGTATCTTTCTACATCATTATTTTTGTAGTGTACTTTGATTATATAATGCAGTAGTCAACTTGTAGTTGGTGTATCATAATCTCCAACTCATTCATGTTGATTGCAAGGTATCGTTTTAAAATAAACTATTAGGCTCTCATCAAGCTGTCATCTGTATTCGAGCTTTCTATTAATTAATAAAATCAATAAATATCGTATAAGTGAGATATCATTTCTTATATTTATTATCTTGATTGATACATAAATTAACTTGTTCAGATTTCGTAATAGTATCACGAATATGTGCGTTTTGAAGCTTGTATAAATTAATTTAATGTTTGTGAGAATTGTGGAAAGCAAACTCAGTTAGTAATTTGTTTTTTCTTCATCTATATTAAATGGCTGACTTGAATGCACATGAGAGTGGTATTGCAAGGTGTTAACCATCGTCAAGGTGGCTTAGTAGTTGACGTCTTAATATTTTTAAAAGATGTTTCATATTCAAATTTTACTTCTTGTACATCTTAAGGGTGGCCAGAGAAAAGGTCGAAAATGTTCACAGAGATATCCCGGTTATATCGTGTACATATGATTAAAAATACTCACCACTCACCCTTCTCAGGCAACACGAACAAAAAAAACCACATCCGCTTACCCGTTTATTACAAGGTGTTTGCGCGTTATCCATGAGATGTTCACAGTTTTCTTAAACAACCCCTGGCTGATTTACGCTCAATCACTTAGAAACAGAAGATCTAAGGATCCACTTAGGTCTTCTATAATGATCCTCTATAATGTCTTATCTATCTCTATTTTTAGAGATACATGAAGAAATATAGAGATAGATGAGAAAAAACACTCTAACAGATATTATATTTGGAGGAAATTTTTAGACGAAGTCAAGTTTTAAAGGAACACTACTCATTCTTTAAGAAACTTAATATATACTTTTTAGTGTTATAATCAATATTAGTCTAATTTTAATATTGTTAAACTCTTCATACCGAGGATTATTGCCTATTAATTATTATTAGTAAATAAATAAAACAAAAAAAATGAAACCATAAATATACTATAATATTACACTATATAATTAGTGTTTGGAAACTCGGGTCAACTAGGTCGGACTGGGATCTGGACCCAATATCGAGTCAAATCCTGCTGGGTGGATTTAGGTTTTCGGCTTGGATTAACCTGGGTATAAATTGTTTTTATATTATTATTTTTTTTAATTGGAACTGCGTAGGTGAACATTCCAAATTAGTAATTTCATTTGAAATATCATAATTTATAATCATATTTTTAAAAGTTTGAGCGTAAAAGTAAAAAAAATCAACAAAAGTCAAAGACCGTTTCTACCCCTAATCCAACTGGTTGGACCCGTAGCGGAATCAACCAGTAACTCGGGTTTCAAAATCAGTATGTACAAACAAATAAAAGTTATATAATTAAATGAATTTAAATTTAAAAGATTCTTAAATTATTGTTTAAAGATAAATTTAATACGATAATATAAGGTAAATTGTAATTTTAGAATAGACGATTGAATGAGATTTTCTAGAAGGAGAACATGGAATTTGTGATGTATTGTCATCCATATTTGATTCATTCAGGTTTGTTATAATATAAGTGTTGGTCCAAATTATATATTCATCATGGGGATCCGATAATAAATAACTCTGTTTACTGGAACAAATAAGTCAAACAACATGATCATTTTAATGCACTATCAACTTCATTCGTAAGAATATTATATAACAAACTGATCACGTAGATCGAATCGCTATACCCTGCCAACTGTTAACAATTAATTTTAAATGAAAAAAAAAGGGAAGTAGTGTAATAAACAAATGGAGGTTTCTATGTCTTACCTTCTCCTTCATTTGTAACCCCTGTTTTTGAGGTTCTTGATTTTCACCTGATGAATTAATTGAAATATGACATCAACATTAACCACAGAGTTTGCTCAATTACATATCCCACTTGAAGACGTACTAAACGCCACCAACAACTCTCCGATAAAAAATATCAACGGGAAAGGTGGTTCCGGAAATGTGTACAAAGAATTTTTGTGTTTAAGAAGTTATATAATTTTATAAGAGAATGTATACCAAAGTATAATTTAAAGGTAACTTAATAATTAGCGTTGAAAAAGTGTTATACTTAAATATTATTGCATAGTATCTGATATATATTATATACGGAGAACGTTAACTATAGCCCTTAGAACTATAATTAAGCTTACCTAAAATAACATTAACAACTTAGTTTACAATAATTAAAAGTAATTATATTTTATATTTATACTTACATTCCATATATACATAAAAATAGTTAATACTTATAGAAATAATTAGTTATAATTTTAAAAGGTTTATAAATATGGTAAACTTAACCATAGCCCTAAGGGTTATAGTTAGCATTCTTCATTATATATATATATATAGATGGTCTATAGGGAAATGGTAATTTTAAGAGAAAGCGGGAAGTTAATTTGAACAGTCCGTTAACATTCATCATAAAAAATGTTAGTTATCATTTTTCACGAAGAATGTTAAAAATAGTAGGCAGCAGTTATATTTAACATTCTTCGTGAAAAATGATAACTAATATTCATCGTGAAGAATGTTAACAGATGACCCAGATTAACTACTATTTCTCCTAGAATTACCCATTACCTGTAGATCAACCCCTATATATATAAGATTTATTTAATAAATCATATATTTAAAGCACAAATGTTACGACATCTTTCTTTTAAAATCACTAGGCATTTTTCATTTGGTCACTTTTTAACTAATTTAATTTGTAATATCTCACAAAGTCAATGAGCTTTCAACTTTTGTAACTTCCATCGAATCGTAATCACTTATAATACGGAGTAAACTATTTTGCACCTAACGAGGTAGTTACGGATGGATGTTTAATTTTTTATGTGTATCCTTTAATTTCGAGTAAATTAATGATGACTTGCCATTAAATTTTTGGGGAAATGACGGCATAAGAAATCACGACTTTACATGTTACAGCTAGAATCGGTCATTTACATAAATTGGTTGTAAGTTTAAAAACAAGGTTTATTGGATGAGAGGTGATAATTTACACTAGTTAATACATTCATAGTGTATTAAATTTTATGTAAATATTCGTCTATATGAATCATTTTCGTTTTAATTTGATTTGATAATTTAATTTTTAAAATTATTTAATAAGATAATCGATCTAATGAAATTTATTTCATCAAAATAAACTATCTTAGTCATTTTCGATTATGTAAATGAACATTTTAGAAGTTTATTTCTCTAATTAAATCAAAATGAAAATAATTAATAAAATGAATATTCGCGCAAAGTTTAATACACGGTGAATATGAATGTATTAACCCTAATTTACACTATTTGATCTATACACTGGATAAGGATGAGCTATAGGAGCCTATACTCGCCAAAGACTACAAGAAAAAATAAATTCCAGATGTCAAATGAAACTTTCCAGATCTAGTTACTCCAGAAGAGAAGAGAACCCTCTCCAATCTCATTTTTCTAATTTTGTATGTTTTGCTCTTTTAGAAGTATCAGATTTAAAGACAATGTTGGGTTTACCATTTTATGTTATTTTAGTTACTTTATTCAGGCTTGTGAGTACCTTCAAGGATTCTATTACAAAATTCCATATATCCATTTATACATAATAACTGGATTTGATTTGTTTGCAGAATTGGCTCTGTTTTGTCTCATTAATTAACTAGGTTAAGATTAAGTTCGCAATGATGAACAATATATGACATGGTCTTAGCCTATATATATGTTTCTTTTTTTCTCTCTTTATTTATTATTAAGAGTTAGTAGACATATTTTATTGAAAGAAACCTTAAAAACTAATATGGAATAACGACTCAAAGTACTCATACAAAAATAATAATAAGGTGGAGATTTTATAGTGATACACATCTATCTATTACCATATAAACTATATTAATTGCAGTTGCAAATGTACAAATTTTGGAAGTCAAATATTACGAAAAAATGGTTTCATGTAGATCGAGGTTGCTGAACGTGACACACGTTGATTAAGTATTTTGAAATAAAAAATAATAAAAAAACAAGAAGAAAAAGGAAGTCATCATGTAACGAAGAGATGGAGGTTGCTCACATAAATTTATATATATGTAAAGTGTGTCGCTACTCGTATATATCTTAATATCACTCATTTACATATTCATATTAGTTTGTAACCCGTTGCTGTTGTGCTTCATACTTTTTACCCGATTAATAGAAATATGGCAACTACAATCAAAGAGTTTACTCACTTACAAATCCCACTTGAAGAAATAGTAAAGGCCACCAATAACTTTGCAAAAATCATCGGGAAAGGTGATTTTGGAGTCGTCTACAAAGGGAAACTCATGCACTCCGGTAAGTTGATAAATATTGCTGCTCGGAGGTTAGATCGTAGGCGTGGCCAAGTAGACGTTGAGTTCTTGAAAGAGATCTCGGTACTTGCTAGTTTCAAGCATGAAAATATAGTCTCTATGATTGGGTTTTGTGACGAAAAAGGTGAGAAGATCATCGTAAACCACCATTATCCCAAAGGAAGTCTCTCGATGCATCTTAGCAACCCGACTCTCACATGGAATCAAAGATTGTCGATATGTTTAGGTCTTCTAGATGCTATATATCATATGCATGTCGACTTAGCGAGTACACATAATCATTATATCATACACCGTAACATCAACAGCACAACAATTTTATTAGATAATGACTGGTCACCCAAGTTGTCTGGATTTGAATATTCCATCTTACATTCACCTGATCGACATAACCAAGTTTTCCATTCTGAAGCTATTGGCACACAAGGGTATATAGACCCGGCAGTTGAAAAGGAAGGAGGTGTGACCTACAAGTCTGATATCTACTGTGTCGGCGTTGTTTTATTTGAAATCTTGAGCGGGAGAAAAGCAAATGAAGATAACAAGTTGCTAGTTCCCTTGGCCAAATTTCATTATGAAAATGAAACATTGAAAGAAATAATACATCCTGATTTGTGGAATCAAATGGAGGTTGAATCATTTGTATACTTCTCAATGGTAGCGTATGCTTGTTTAGACGAAGAGCCAGCAGTCCGCCCAAGGGCAGGCATGGTTCGCGATGAAATTCGAAGAGCAAAGAATAAACAAGAGAAACCAGCGTTTTCTGCGGTAAAACGATCCTTTGATTTAACTTTGTTATTATTAGTAGGGTTTAACACGTTCAAATATAATTTTTCATACTTATATTAACACATTCAAATATAATTAGTATTATATGGAAATCTCAGATCCAGACAACCTGGCTAGAGATGTTTAGGAATGTGCATAATATTAATAAAATTATAAATAGATAAAAAGGTGAAGTGTTCAAAATCTATTGTTTAATTTTATCCCATATGGTACATGCATATGCATAAAAGACATACTCTTAGCTCCTGCCAATATCATATCATATCATATCATATGAAGATTTTCGCCCTCAAAAAATTGATATGTATTTATATCTTTTAAAGAAAACAATATATTTTGAGATTTTGTGAATTGCCCAAATAGAAATGAATTATTGGCTAATTATCAATTTAAAAAAATAATTATCAAAATTATTAGTAATTGAAACCAACTTTTAATTTCTTGATGATTTGTTTAATTAATAAATTATAATCAATAAGAATTGATGCTATGAATGTTAAGCATCCTTGATGATTTTTTTTATGTATGATATAATATTAATTGATGAATATTAGATACAAACTTTTTAAAATTTATGATGATGGATGTTATCAAAATGAATATAAAAGTTGATGAATATTGGTAGAAACGCGTATTTGACTAATATTTATTGAAAGAACATTTATTGATTAATTTTTAGTAATAAACTCATTATAATTATTATGACATTCGTTCAGATAAATGGTATTGAGTTTACAATTTAAAATGCATTAGTGAATATTTTCAAAATGAATATTAGTCAAATTCAACTTTATCGATGACTATTAATATATAATATCTATTTAGATTAACATTTAAAAGACGAATGTTAATGATTTATTAAATTAATATTCATTAATTAATATTATAATTTAAAAAGGAAATTCACTAGAAAATATTATTTGTAATATCGATTTTAATCGATATTTATTTTTAATTAATAATGTGAAAACTTATAATGTAGGATGCAATGATGGCCAACTTCAAGGCCTTACAAAAAGCGTTGGAAGATCCATGCTTGATCAAGGTAGTTAACTTATGTTCCGTATAAAAACTACAATTGATTTTCTAATTCCATTTTGTTTAAATTCACTTATCAAATGTTCAAATAAAAGATTCCGATCGCTTGTGAATTTTGAGCTACATCATTATATATGTAGGATTTGAATAATGCCTTAGAAGAGCAGTGGCAGAACAGATATGTCGATGAAAATAGACCATCAAATATGGAAGAGGTAATAAACTCATGCTCTGTATTATTTTAGGTAAATCATTATATATCTTAAAATACAAGATTTTACTTGTGAATTTTGAGCTACATCATTATATATGTAGAATTATAAGCATGCCTTACAAGAGTATCGGAACAGACATGGCGTTGAAAATAGACCATCAAATTTCGTGAAGGTAATAAACTGATGCTCTGTATTATTTTTATTTTTATTTTGAAAGAAAAATATTCACATATTAAGTTAAATATTATTACTAAATTATATAAATAAAATGAATTACACAAATCTATATTTTAGGTAAATCATAATATCAAACCTTAAAGTACAAGATTTTACTTGTGAATTTTGAGCTACATCATTCATTATATATGTATGTAGGATGAAAAGGATGACTTAGAAGAGGAGCGGATCAGATATTCAAAGGTAATAAACTCATGCTCTGTATTTTTGTTTTTATTTTTATTTAGAAAGAAAATTACTCACATATTAAATTAAATATTATATTATTACTAAATAAAGTAAATAAAATTATATTTATAGGTTAAAAATAATCTTAAAATACACTTTCACCCATTCATTGTAAGTGTGAAAGTGTGAAGCTTTATTTTTAAAGTACACTTTCACCCATTCATTGAATTATTTTTAAAATACACTTTATTTTTAACGTATTTAAACTCAACCGCAAAACACGATTAAAAAAATACTCATCACGTACATTACACAATAATCAAATATATATGCATATATTTATTTTCAAAATAAGTACATATTTCTTTTACATTATTTGTGTATGCATACAAATTTAAAAGCTACTTATGTATCATTTAATTGTTTTATGAACCATATATTATTATTGATATAGTCATAAAATTAAAAAATGACAGTATAAAGTCATTAATTAGCTAGAAAACAGAAATATATTTATAACATTGTTAGGCGAAACAAAATTAATATTAGACTTAAAGACATTACATTACCATTTTAATGTTAATGAGCCTAAAATAAAAAGGGTTTATTGTTCCGTTATGCGTTAAACTTTAACTTTTTTCTATTGTATGTGCCTAACTTTAAAAACTTCTATTGTATGAGGTAAACTTTCAAAACCTCTATATTATATGTAATATTTCATTTTTTAGTCATTCTAAAGAAGGAAAATATCATTTTTTGTCAAAGTAAAAAAAGGCAAGTTAACATACAATAGAGAGTTTTTGAAAGTTTACATCAATAAATAGAAGTTTTTAAAGTTAGACTCATACAATAGAAAAAAGTTAAAATTTAGCGCATTACAGAACAATTATCCCAAATAAAAATAAAACCGCATCCTTACTTCTTTCTTCCTCGCATACACATTTTAAAAGAATAAAAATATAATAGTAATAATAGCCCCCACTAAACCGCCATCTTGGTCCCACCCTGCCAATGACAGTGTCACCACGCTACCGTGGTCCGGCCACGTATGACGATACCGGATACTCTCCGTTGGTTTGCCCCATCCCAAGTTCCCAACGATAGATCTACACCTCCATCTTCACAATCTTTGGCATATATGAAATCGCCATCCTTTTCTCCTCATTAACGACCTGAAATCAACCCCTCCACCCATAGCAGTAGTAGTTCCCGATGAGCTGCAGCAGTTTCATGCCTGATGCTGATTGGCTGAGGATGTTGATGGAATCCCCAAAATGAAAATTCCAAATCATAATCCGTACATCATATCTAGCGTTAGTGACGAAACCTTAGATGTAGCCAGATCTCCGATTAACTCACTTTCTAAAGCTGATAGGGCTATTTTGGTATAATTTTGAAACACCACTGTATATTCATTATTTCACTGCTGGTTTTATTCAACGCTGGTACCGATGATGATGACGTGCAAAAGGAAGATGAATATGAAATGTGCAGATTATGGTGGTGGTTCTGGAGGCTCTCGCCTCTGAGAAGCCAGCTAAGAACCGCCATGGATAGATTATAGTTAGACAGTAGAGCAGTTCCATGTTCCTTTGTAAAAGTTCTTCCGTTTCTAGTTTTCTACAATAATCAACAAAATACCAACGACATGCTGCTTTTCAAATTCAGTTTTGTTCTTACAAACTTCATTCCTGGTTGTCATAATTTTTTTGCAGGTAACAAACAACGAACACTTGAGAATTGGACTCAGAGATATAGAGTTGGCCACCAACAATTTCTCTAAGACATGTGAAATTATTTCTTATGGTGAATTTGTAGTAACACTCTACAGAGCAGAACTAGAATGTTTTGATAGAGAATATATTTCCTTCGTAGAAGGGAAGAATATCGGTGAACTACCCAAGAAACGCTACACTGTGAAGATAAAACGCATCCACGATAAAGAATATTTGTACAATACAGAAATAGAAGTTCTTAGCAGTTGTAAGCATCACAACATAGAATCTCTTCTTGGATTTTGTGATGAAGGTCCTGATATGATACTTATCTATGAATATACATATGAGCTTATTCAAACTAATCATTTTAGATCTCCGTGGGAAAACCGTCTAAAAATCTGCATTGATGTTGCAAATGCATTGAATTATCTTCATAATGAGATGGAGGACCAAAAGATGGTAATACACCGTGGTATAACTCCTCAAAATATTGTGCTGGATAACGATGATTTGAGGGCAAAGATTTCTGGATTTGGACACTGTGTATTACTTCCTTTGAATTCAAATGGTGACGCTCTCGATCTTATTGAGATTGCTGGCGATAGAAGTTACATGGATCCAGAATATGTTAAGATCGGTAAGCCGAAAAGAGAGTCAGATGTATTCAGTTTCGGACTCCTTATGTTTGATATCCTACGTGGAGACACACAAAGTGATAAAAGTGGTAATCAGAAGGCAAATTTGGCACGACGATGGTACGACAACCAAATAATTTGGAAAATCATAGATGATTCACTTTTGATAGAAAATGTCGAAGACAATTTTTTCCTACATAGAGGACCCAACAAAGATTCATTAGAGACATTTTCAGAAATTGCATATCGGTGCTTGGCAGAAACGCAGAACCAACGTCCAAGAATGGAAACCATCATCGAGCAACTTGAGAAAGCATTATCGTTTCAAGTAAGTCTATTAATATTCTTAAAAGTTATATAATCTTCCTGTCTTCATTTTAATGATTCCTAATTGTAATGATTGTGTTGACTTAGTATCGATCCATTATTTATTTTTTCTATTTTCATAATACATAGTACTAGTTTAAAAAACATAAAAGTAAAGACATGCATGATTACTCATACCTTTTGTTGAAATTAATCTCAAAAATAAAGTAATTAAGAATCGATAATATTGGTGATAAATCACCAATATGATTTAAATGTAATGGGATTAAACTTGTCGACCAATTTGATCAGAATGAATATTAAACAAGTTTGGTTGGTGCGGGGTGCACACTTGTTTTAATTTGTTTGGTCTCACGGGGGTCCAGGGGCAACGCCCTAGGTAGCGGGGTCCAAGGGGCAGAGCCCTTGGCTGGATCTAATTTGATCATAATGAATATTAAACAATTTTGGTTATAGAACCAGTTTTGACCCTCCCATTTGGTAACTGTTTTTCGAACAGTTTTGGACTGTTTGAAAAACGGTTATTTGGTCAGTTTTTTCATTCATACGAACTTGGTACATGTTCTATATGCCGTTTTTTCCTACATATTCCATATTGTACCATCGAAATACTTCAACCTGAAAGTGTTTCATGAATCTCATTGCATCTAAATAATCAAGCCAAATGATTATTCTCAATTTTATTGATCACAATTATTACAAAGACAGTTTATCTATGAATGGAGAAAAGGAAAATGACAATTGAAAGAATAACTGCTTCCATCTATCGAAACGGTATATGTATACAAATACCTAAACAACTAATTATAGTTTAGTACCCTAAGGGATTAACTATTGACATTTAAATCCTTAGATTTGTATGCCTCTACCAATACAACACATAACACCTATAAACCATAATTAACTCCTTAGATTTAGCATTTTACAGTAATCCATTTAGAAATTTATATAAAAATTTATCATCCATATTCTCATCTCCATATTATAGTATTACAGAAAAAATCAAAGTTAAAATTTTTTATTACTATTTTGAGTAATGTAAAATATGCTAAAATATAAGTCTGCCTATAAGTCTACTCCATACACTGAGTGTCAAATACTTAACCATGTATTTATTGAGTTAGATGTCTTATGATTATTAGGAAAACCATAAAGACCCCTTCAGAATGTCGCTCGAAGAGATTAAGGTGGCAACAAATGATTTTAGCCCCGCCAATAAAGTCGGAGAAGGAGGTTTTGGGAGAGTATACAGAGGAGAACTTTCACATGAACATGGTTATGGACATTGTACTATTGTTGCAAAACAATTAGATACTAGTCATGGTCAAGGGGAGACACAATATTACAATGAGCTACAAGTTCTTTACGAGTATAAGCATGAGAATATTATTGGTCTTGTAGGCTATAGCAATGAAACCAACGAAAAAATTATTGTTTATGAACATGCATCGAAGGGAAGTCTTGATAGATATTTGAAAGATACTACTCTTACATGGAGGAACCGACTTGACATATGCATTGATGCTGCAACCGGGCTAGATTTTCTTCACGGAGGTATTCAAGGACAAAATGTGGTGATACATAGGGACATTAAAACAGCTAACATCCTTCTTTTTGATGATTGGAAGGCAAAACTTGGTGATTTTGGGCTTTCCTTGATAAGTATGATAAATAAGGAAACAAGCTTTACTGTTGATCATGCTTGCGGCACAAAGGACTATGTGGACCCATTGTACTTAAAATCGGGTTTATTAACGGTAGAATCCGATATTTATTCATTTGGTGTGGTTTTATTCGAGATGTTGTGTGGGAGACCAATATATGCAATTCACAAAAGTGAGAGTCGATCTTTGCGTAGTTTCATTAAACACAACTTTGAAGACGGAAAACAAGATGAGGTGGTCTTCCAAGCTATAAAAAAGGAAATTGTACCAAAATCATTAAGTACATTTCTTAATGTTGTCTACAAGTGCTTAGAATATGATAGAGAAAAACGACCAACGGCAAAAGAAGTTGTAGCAGAACTCAAGAAGGCATTGGAATTCCAAGTAAGTTATCACAATTTTACTAAAGTCAACTTCCTTTGAATTCTTTTTACATCCCAAATCTTTAATATATAATGTTAGAAAAGAAATACTAAATCAATAGATTCATGTAAACAAACGTTGCATAGAATCCTAGTGAAAATAATTGTTTACATGGAAAATATATATTTATGTTGATTACAATTGAATAAGGTTTGAGGGGATAATATATGTTGGTTTAGGATTCTTTGGTTGCTAGACACGGACATCTGCTTGATCCAACATTGCTATAAGAAATCGATATGTTATTTCTGGTAACCCTTCTACTTATTCTAGTAGTTATTATATAGTCATTGTACACATAATAAATATGCATAAAATGTTAGCTGGGTTTGCAGTACATAATAAATATACCTAAAATGTTTGCCGGGTTTGCTGTATATAGAAACCCCTACTCTGCTATGATTTATTAGTTTTTTGTGATGACCATATTCGCTTCCATTATAGGTTACATTGAGTTTCTCATTTCGGAAAAGTTCTGAGTGATTTCTGTGATTGAAATACCAGTTTCCTGAATAGCATAACAGATGTTTGATTAAATGTATTACTGAAATTACTTTTGTATGACTGTTATATTAGTATATCCCACTTATCCAACTTATATAAATAAATTGTGAATTGTCATTGCTTTTATTGAAGAGGGGTATCAGATTAATTTTGTAAGATTGCACAATGGGAGGTTATTTGATTTCAGTATTGTGAAACTTCAATTAGCATTCCAGGTTCTTCAATTAGCTGACAGGTCATGTATATTTTGGTATTGTGTTAGTTATTCGTTTTATGCATTGATGCAGATGACTTGATCCAAGAACAACTCTTCCAAGTGAACACATATCAGTTATCAAGAAAGAATCAGGGCTGATCTTTTGTTGATACTATTTGTTTCTTTATATGACTTCGTTTCGGGTTTTGTTTAATGTGTCGGCATGGCAGTAGTAGTGATTTAATTAAGGATTGGTTGGTTGTGGTTTTCAGTCTTGCTGTTGGCCGATTTTGTGTTTTTTTTTTTTTTTTTTTCATTGTACTTTCCCATATTCAGAAAACAAGAGTTCAAATGGCTTGTAGATGAGATACCTATAAAACAGAGGCATCATCAAGGAAGCCATACATACTTCCTTCGATAAGTGAAAAATGTTATTTACATACTAGAAAGAACATAATAATCAAGGAAGTATTAACCGACAACCAAAACCAGCTTCAGGAACTAATATGCCTACAATTCACATACTTGCTAGAATCTTAATAATCTATCAACCACATAAAATAAGTTTAAGTTTTGGACTTGAATGATCAGGATTTTATAAAGTAGCTGCACAACATCCCCTCTATATTCTGCTCGAATCTGCCCTCATGTTGATCCAAAATAAAAGCTGAACCAATCGCTTATGATATGAGTATAGACTGGCTGATATCTAACATATAAGTTTGATCTGAGATCATAGTATAAAAATACTTGATGACATAAGTAGATTTAACATTGACACTAAGCTGTGTTGATCTCATCTAACTTCCACGGATGCTGCAAATAATATACCATGTAGACGTAGAATGTCATTTAAACTGAGACAAGTATCATTTCTGTGATAATTCCATAGCAATTCGATATTTATATGTACATGTAAAGAAAAAGAAACTAGTAGAATTGTGACCATCCAATTATCAAACATCAGTACTACTACCGAGCATGGACATAGGTTGTCAATAATTGGCATATCAAGTGTTAGATGACTAAATAAGTTCTCCATAGAAAAGTAAGTGTGTGAATATGAACAAATAAATGAAGTGATAAATGTTGGATAAGGTTTACTATTACATTTGGAAATTGGAGTGGCAGATTTAGGATCAAAACCACCTCCAACTCCACCATAATAATGAGGATGAAGGTACCAAGAATAATCTTTCACCCAACTTCCATTTCCTCATAATCACATTCTACTTGTGATTGTTCATAATATGTCCTCATTATTGAATGTTTTTAACTGTTCGTTTAAGAGAATATTAAAGAAAGGTAAATAACTAAATATATCACTGTAACTGGCACTTTATTTTGCCCAAATAAAATGATAAGTTAACCAAAAAGATACCATACATAAATATATATCAGTAAAGTTATATTTGGTAACACCCTCACTCCAATGACAGTTGAAAAGAGATGACTTTTTGTGTACTCTGCTATTTTTACAACTTAGACACCATACCTAAGCGAAATAATAAGTCGCTACATTGCATTGGTACTCTGCTATTTTTACAACTAAGATAACTATGTCAACTGCAAAGAGTTGACATTTTGAATACACTTGGTAGTTGTTACTATTTAATTGTCACCATTTTAGTTTCAAAATTGTATCAAAATATTGCATTATAAAAGATATATTTTTGTATAGCGTAACCAAACATAATTGAGGATAACTTAATGGTTTAACACTCAACCCCATCCCTGCCGACTTATATACACAAACATTAGAAACAGAGCATTTAAGGATTTACTTAATGGGTCGATATATGATCTCTAATGCAATTTGATATCCCTTTCTATCCAGATTTGATCCTTGATAGACTTGATATCTGGGATCTTTTCATAAGTATATTTTTTGGCTCAAAAACAGTCTATAAAACCATGAAATAAATCTGGTAATATATTGGGATCTGACACTTAATAAACTCTGTTTATTTGAAGAGACGACTTCTAACAACGTGACAATAAATACGCTATATCAACTTGGTCGATATGAAAATGATATAATCAATCACGGTAACAACTTGATCATATTAAGACTAGTTTAATATTGAATATTAAATAGTAAATAAATTATTGAATGTAAAGTCTGGTAACCCAGAAAGTATACAGTAGATTCATTTAAGGTCTTAAGGATCTATAGGAGAAACAGAGTATCAAGGGTACAAATTGTTTGTTTATTAACCATATGTTATGAGTTAAAAAATACAATGATACGACTATCCGATTGATATCGCATAATTTTTAATAATATGGTAGTATATTAATAAACTAGGAAAATGAAGAAACATAAATACTGATACTGATCCTATCTCTAGCACAACTCCTCAAGTTGCAGGAACGACGCTATTCATCCTCAACTTTCAGCATGTTGATTCCTCCTTAACTTCAACATCTCGCGTTGCAATTGGAATTTCATCTTCATATTGATTAGAGTAGAAACGGGTTGTTTGACACTTAATTGCATAACTTTTCCAATGATATACACATCATTCACGATACATCTCCTAATTATAATATTTAAATTATAAAACTTAAAATCAATTATTATTTACTCAAAAATGGTGCAGTCATATTGATCGTGCATAGTTGCCATAATTAATATCGTGTCAGCTGTAAAAATTATATTTTAATGAAAAAATAAGATGAAAGTAATTTAATAAATAGAAGGAGGTCGCTATGATTACTTGCTTACCGGGTCCTTCAATTCATTTGTAACTCATTTTTTTTATGTTCATTACTATTATTTTCACTAGATCAATAACTGATTGCTCACTTACAAATCCCTTGAGGACGTACTAAAGGCCAGCAACAACTTTTCCGAGGAAAATATCATCGGGAAAGGTGGTTTCAGAAACGTGTACAGAGAGAAGCTCAATAACCTTTCCGGGCAGTCCATAAAAATTTCTGCTCCGGAGATTAGATCATACGTATGGGCAAGGGGATGTTGAGTTCTGGACCACGGTCTCCGTGCTTTCTAGTCTCAAGCATAAAAATATAATCTCAATAACTGGATTTTTTGACGAACAAGGTGAGAAGATCATCATATACCACCGTTATCCCAGAGGAAGTCACTATATGCATCTAAATGATGCAAAGCAATTGGGTACATGCATAATCTACCCGAAGATAGTCAAAACATTATCCATTATAACGTTAACAGCTCCACGATTTTATTGGACGATAATTGAAATCTCAAGTTATCTGGATTTGAGTTTTATTAGACCATAGATCTAACATATACGGAGTGTCTCGTTTAAAATGATGAGTTGGACAAAGTTACTTGGTAAGTATATATTACATGAGTTCAGTACATCCTAATAAATTAAGCCTCTTAATTACTATGTACTATTTAGTTAATACGTAATCTTATCTCACGCATTTTACTATTTTAACATCTTCTCTCTAATTACATTATCCATTTTCCATAATTTTATGATTTAACATCTTCTTAATGACATAGTTTTCATTCTTTTATATTAATTTCTATTTTCTTACGTTTAATTGGATTAGTTGTCAAAATACCATATATTTATTAAGAAAACTAAGTCATTAAGAAGAATGTATACAGTACAATTAAAAAGGAATAATGGTTAACTGTCATTAATATAACAAACTATGATGGAAAGTCTATTGTATGTATTGAACTTTCGATTATTGTTATTTGTATGAAATTTTTAGGCATAACAAACTATATGGAATCCACGTGGTAGCTTCTATAGATGACACGTCGACACTCAAATTACATATGTAGTAGCTTGTATGCAATGTTTTAAAAATTGGTTTGACGGATCAGTTTGACCGGTTAAACCGGGAATCAAATGGTAACATGTTTTATTATGATATTCAAACTGGTATGAGCAGTTGGTTTTCCATTTCAACTCGGTTAAACATGCAAACCGGACCAGAAAACCGGTTTTGGTCTAAGTTTTTTATTTTTTATAATTGTAAACTTGACTTATTTTAGTACCGGGTATTATTTGTGAGTCAAAATAAAACTAAAGGTGTTAAACTTACTTGAGAATATATACGTTTCATAACTTTTATTGTATTTGTTTATATTTTTTTGAAACACCCCCCTTTTTTTTTTTTTTTTTTTTTTACACTTTATTCAACAACATAAATAACACTTTTCGTATATATAAACAATACATTGTTTACAACATTACCAACTTGAGTTTCCTTTTTCAAAAGACTCCCTCAATATCCGAGCATGATTTAACGGGAGTAAACACTTACTACGAGTAGTAATAAGCACACCACTATTCGTGCTGCGGCTCTTTCCCAAGACCCTCATTCCTTTTACTCGACCCACCTGTATTAAACAGCAACAACAGAATGGGTAAGCACACAAGCTTAGTAAGTAACAGAATCACAATAACAATATAAGATAGAAATCTTATAAAACACTGTAATCACATATAATCACTTTTCTCTGTTCGAACTCAAAATCACACTATTAGGCCATTTATGATCACTCAGGATAAAGAGGGCCAGTAATGACACTGCTAAGCCAGTTATGACCACTCAGCATAAAAGGGCTAATATTCACACGGCTGGACCATTTATGATCACTTAGCATAAAGAGGGTCAATAACAACACAGCTAGACCATTTATGATCACTCAGCATAAAGAGGGTCAATAACAACACGGCTAGACCATTTATGATCACTCAGCATAAAGAGGGTCAATAATAACACGGCTAGACCATTTACGATCACTCAGCATAAAGAGGGTCAATAACAACACGGCTAGACCATTTATGATCACTCAACATAAAGAGGGTCAATAACAACACAGCTAGACAATTTATGATCACTTAGCATAAAGAGGGTCAATAACAACTTTAATCACTGAATTATTACAATACACTCAAGTACTCCTGCCATCTGGATATTCTCATTCAATATATATCATCCTATTACTTACCTGGAGAATCGCGTGGTTGAATATCCTCGATTATCACGTACGGAATACCGGTCTGTACACCACATATAAAACAGTCAACTCTTTTATAATTTTAGCGACACTTCATTAAAGTCGCTTCAACACATCATGCGACACTATCATCAGTGTCTCAAAACAAGCTTACGCGACTTTATTATTAAAGTCGCACACCTCAAAGTCGCTACTGCGACTTTATCACTAAGGTCGCAGCCTGGAGTCAGCTTAGTGTGACTCTATCATTAAAGTCGCTACTGCGACTTTACCATTAAAGTCACATGACGAACAGATCAGACCCCAAATTCTGAATTTCTCGTTTTCAGACTTGTCATAATCAATTTAACCCGTTCGAATCCGTTCAAATCACGTAATGTATATCATAACACATAATAATCGAAGCCTTACCTTGAATTCAATTTTAACTATTTATCACTTTTCTCTCTCTAAACCGCCTCAAAAACTTGCTAAATGTTTCTAGAGACGTTCAGACAAAGTATATATATATATAAATCGCGAATTACACTTTAGCACCTCAATTGATTTCATTTATATATGTTATGCGACTTTATCATTAAAGTTGTACAGATCACAAAGTCGTTGCCTGCGACTTTACCAATAAAGTTGCAGGTCTCCACCAACATCCTCAAACTTTAGATTTTTCGGCCATTTTGGGATGTTACATTTTTCGTTATTTTTATGATATTTTATAAAACTAATAATATATAATTTTCATCGGATATGATCGGTCGGTTCAATCACTTGAATTGAAACAGAACTTCAGATCGGTTCGATTAGAAAAATGATTTTTAAGACATTGCTTGTATGATATGTTTTCTATTAAATAGTCAAATTTGTCAACAAAATATATAAAGCTATTGTAATCAAAGTCTTATGTAGTCCCCTTTCATCATAATCAATTAATTTGTTACAACTATTCATTTTTTTAATGTAGAATGGATTTAATATTTGGAAAGCGCTATCAGACTATAGCAATCCCACTGCGAATAAAACTGCATCCTGCATCATTCAAGGCCACAAAGGTAATCAACTTATGAGAAATGATAACTTAACGACATATCTTATTTGCATGTGTCTAAAAGCGATAACTCAAAATTTATTAGTAAATATAAGAATAGGGAATAAATGAAATTCATGTGTCACAAATTGTATGGTTAAATTTAAATTTAGTTGGTTTAGGTACTGATATGGGTCAAACTATTATTATTAAACATATTTAACATTACTAATCTTGTTATAATCTTATATGATTATAATAAACTCAATGCCCCTCATAAAAATGATTTAAGTACAATAGTGTATACATGTATGTGTGGCTTTTTTTAATAACAAAGCTAATTTAAGGAATAACAAAACCCTTAACTTACAAATATGGGATAAGTGTTAGTTAACATTTAAGATGATGAATGTTAATAATTAATATTATGATTTTACATTCATCATCATGGATGTTAATTAACATTTATCGTGATGAATGTTAACTTAATAAAAAAATACATGAACGAAGCTTAATATTTATAGTATCGATTTCGACTAACAGTTATAAAATTTCACATTTAAAACATTCAGTTATTTCGGTTTCGGTTTTATTCAATTTCGGTCTTTTTTCGATTCGATTTTTCCAATTAAACTTATTTGTCAAATACTTCTATAAATATACGTTATATATACCTATATCTATATCTATATATATGATTCGCATATACTCTAACTCTAAATATGTTATAAAGGAGTCCAAAATTTTACTTTAAAGAGTTAAATATATATACTTACATATATATACATATATGTTATATGAGTATGGATAACATAAGAACACTTCAAATTTGCATTTATACTCGACAAAATCATTGGATTCACATTTATATAACTCAAATATGCAAAGAAAAATGAATGCACATTTCTAAAAATGAATACAATTTGAGAAAAACGATTGATGCACAATTCTACATTTCAATCTAAAATCGTTCATCAATCGTTTTTTCGATTTTTATGCATTTATAAGGATGCACATCTATCTTTCTCCACACATTTTAGATGTATGAATTCGAATCTATTGAGTTCTGAGACACACTTGCGGATATAAAGCGTTCTTGCCCGTTCTTATTTTTAAGGTGTTCTTATTGGAACTCTACCCTGTATTATTTATATATATATATATATATATATATGATATTTTTAAATAGTTTGACTCGATTCGATTTTTTTAGTCAATTTTTCCATTTGAAATAATAAAAATTGTGGTGTATGCAAAAAAATAGGTGATGTAATAAAGCTTTTACACTATTTTTTCTTCTTTAGTTTATTTGTTTTTAATGATTTTTGTGTAAAAAAGGTTTTTTTCTTGTTGAAGGTAAAATATTATGTAAAAAAAAAGTTGAACAAGCTCTTAGAAATTTTATTGAAAAAGCTTTATATAATAAGGATTACCTTTTGGAAATGCACTCAACTTATACCCGATATCTATTGTGTGTACCTAACTTATCTTTGTTATTTTTAATGCATATACCTTTCAAAAAGTGTGTTTTAATATATAATGTAGTAATTTTGATGATGTGTCAACCTATGGATGTCACATGACACCTTAAACAGCCGACACACCAGCAAAATATACGAAATAACGATTTTTAAAAGCTGGGTGCGTTTAAATAGCAAAGATAATTTGAGTATACACAATAAACATTAGATACAAATTGAATGCATTTTCAGATACTAATCCATATATAAAACTATAGAAAATAGTCATGAATGCTCTTAGACATTTATCTCACGTTTCATTTAACACTTAAACCCACCTCTTTATATGTGAACATTCAAATTCATAATTCTTATATTACACAAGTGACTTAAGTTTATAGATTTTTTTGCTACACATAATTTAATTTAAAAATGTAAAAAGTCAAAAATGAAACGACGTTGTTTGACGTGTTAAAACTTATACTTACATGAAATGAATTCGTTTCATATGTATTTTTTTTTATTTTTTACGTTTTTAAATTACGATTCCATGTCTAATGACTTGGTGACATATCTAATGCTTCTGTTAACGAGGTGGGAGCGGTATAAGGCAGAATAGAAGTGACACCATGAAATATAAGTCTTGATTTCCCACCAAATATCAAAACATCTCCTGATTCTAGAATCACTGTATCTGCATGGTCAATATTCCTAGTATCCCCATATAAGAACTCAGCAGTCACCTATTGAGAATGAGATGAGGGTAATCCTTTCTTCAAGCTCTTTTCACTTTCATCTTTATCCTGAAGAACCAACGGACCATATAAATATAGCGCACACAAATAGAGTTTATGCTTTTGGTTACTTCAATAATCTAAGATTTGATAATATAAGTAAGCAGTCGGTGAAAAAACTGCCAATTTTGTATGCAAAACTGTGATTTGATTATTTGTCAAATGAAATAAAATGCCACTTAGGGGTTACTTGACGGTACTTTTTATAATAGAGAATGTGATACAGAATAATCAGACTGTAACAAAACAAAGTCCAGAAGATAGTGTCTGGGTGTGATTCTTCTGTTTAAAGTTAAAAAAATCAGATCATCAATTGTTTGAACGTGTTTGAAAAATTCAGAAAACATACTCCATTAGTCCATTATTGGAGCTACTCTAACTAACTATTCACCCACAAATAATCATAGTCAATTTCCAAATAAGTGGGTGATTATTTGATATATGAAAACGCAATAACCAGATCAACTTACTATACTAAAAAAATGCAATGAAAATCACCTCGCGCCATGTGTCAAATTTGTAGGAGTAAAATGAAGTTATGTTATGATGCAGTCAATTGTAAGGGTAAAATGCAGTGTAGCTATGATGCACCGAATCTGGGCCGTAGATCATTAACATAATAAGCTACATCACTTTGCTTACTGCTAATAGATATTCAGAAACCCTAACTAACATACTAGATTATAGATACATACATATATTATTCATTACAAAAAAATTTGAAATAATTAACAAAATAAGCTACATCAGTATGCTTTCTGGTAATAGGTATTCAGAAACCCTAACTAGTATAGTAAATTATAGATAAATACATACATAATTACGTACAATATGATCATACCTTAGTTTTCGGTTTCCACTCGACATTTGTTTGTTTGATTTTACCATCGTATTTACCAGAAACAGACCGATTGCCTTGACGATTATGTCCTGACATTTTTCAATTGTTTACAGAATCATTGCAATAACCAAACACAATTTTGAGAAAGAATGAAGGAATACGATCCGTAAATCCAAAATGCAGTATTTTTATAATTGTGGTTAAAAATATCAAGTTTGGCTTATTAAAAACCCTAATTTACCTAAATTGTACGTAAACAAAACCTTAGACGGAGATGATTCACGATACTAGCTTTTTGAATAAATTGTGTGCATACACTTTAGAGGGAGTGGAACAGTTTTATACTATGGGAAATTGGTATCACGATAACTTTATAGGATCCTGCTGAGTTTTTCGCAAAGTTGGTGTATTGTAGTGAACGGAACTTACACTATCCGATATGACCGATATTTTCTCCGTTTTTTTTTCCAGTTCAGCGTCAAGTCAGTAATTCTTCAGAAATATCGAATAAAACACTGAAACACTATCAACTGACGGGTATTCAGATAAATTGGACTCACCATTTCTTTAATTTTTCTTTTATCAATTAATACAATGACAATTAAAAAAAAACATTACATTAATTAAGTAAAAAAATACAATTACATTAAAAAAATAACATGAATTTAAAAATAACATTACATCAACTAAAAAATTAAAATACAATTACATTAATTATTTCGAACACAAAAGTTTGATGGGAGATTCCAAATGTGTCTGATAAGAGCATTTTGAAGTTGATGATGCAACCTCGAATCTCGTAATTCTCTGTCCATATGAAGTTGCATTTCAACCTTCTCCGACCACGATTTCCACAGAAGATTATTCGGGTCGGAAGGGTAATCTTCCTCAAGTTGACATATATTGCGTATGTTGTCTTCAATTATCAAGTTGTGTAAAATTACACAACAATACATGATTCTTCGTATCTTGTTGATGTTATATGGTCTTGTCGGGTTTTTAATTATTCCCTAACGACTTTGAACCACACCAAAGGCTCGTTGAACATCTTTTTTTGCCGACTATCGGAATCTCTTGTATTTCATAGACTTTTCCTCAATCGGACATTCAAACGACTTCACAAGTGTCGTCCATTCCGGATAAATTCCATCTGCGAGGTAATATCCTTTCGTGAATTGAACCCCATTTACATTATACACTATCTTGGGAGCTCTATCTTGGAGTAAATCATTGAACAAATGCAATTATATAAGAACATTAATGTTGTTGTTCGAACCCGCAAGACTAAAGTAAGCGTTCCAAATCCACAAATCGTACGAGGCCACCGCTTCAAGCATGGTTTTAGGAAAACCTTGATCACCGTGTGTATTGACCTTTTGACGATACTGGATAGTTTTTTCAAGACCAATCCATACAATTGATACTTCCAATCATCCCCGGAAAACATGCAATTCTTGATGGTCTGTTGGTTTTCTCAAGTACTCGTTTGAGTATAGATGAAATACACGTATAGAAAAGTTGTCCAAACAATCGTATGATTGTTTTTTGACCCATGTGTAAGTATTCCTCAAACGCATTAGCAGCACAACCGTATACCAATTGTCGTATGGCGGAAGTGCATTTTTGAAACATGTTAAAACTAAGTTTACCGACTGCATCACGCCCTTATGAAAATAACTAAAATACGTAGGCATCGTTAGTTGAGAGTAAGACGTTATACCTTCACATATAGGGAGAAAACAATGATTTTCTCATCCGAAAGCATCTTCGAAAGTAATCATTCGGGAATGTTGGTCTTTCGGCAAAGTAGTCTTGCCACAAAAGTTCACCGGCGCCGCTACAATCTCTAGGTAAGAATCTTCTAGGTGCTCTTGGTCATGAACTTTTGACTTTGTTTTCTACATCTTGTTCCAACATTTGAATAGTATCGAGCATAAATATCAGATTGGAACAAACAAAAAATGAGTTGATAAATAATATATGAAAGAAAGTATAACATATGGTGAGATTTGAGTGTGGATTTGAAAAGGTAAAAAGAAAATAAGATAACTATAGTTGTACTGGAGAGAATTGTAGTTCTGTTTTGTCAAAAAGATAATTAAGTTGTATGTTTATATATAGAAAAAGAAAAAAAAATTAAAATTTTTAAAATGTTACCGTTTGTGATTTATATTTATTTATTTTTATACCATTCAAAGATAACAACCAACAAAACCTTTTGTTTGGTCAAAATTATTTCACATATACTTAACATAGTACCGTCCTATAAATTTCGAGATGTCGATAGTATTGTGTTGTAACAAATAAGTAGCAAGCCATTTAACATAATACAATTCAATTACCTTTTAACTTTAATTTCATTAAGTCGTTAGTGTTTCAATATATAATACTTAACAGTTTGAGCTTTCTTTTATTTAACTAAGAAGTATATTAAAAGTACATTATAAACATCTTTTAGTTTTTAAAACTTTTGAATAAAAAGATTAAAAGTTTAAATATTATTTATAATCGATATGTATGTTGGAACATATTTAACACAGTTTTTATTCTATTTAAAGTGTAAGATAATATTGTGGTGAAAGAAGTACTATTTCGGTCCTAATATATATGTTCATATTTGCTTTTTAGTTTGTCTCAAAATAAACATTCATTTCAAAAGTAGATAATCAATTTTATAAATTTTACCCCATACTTACATTTCTCACAAAATTTTATACATAAAGTAAGGGCAAACACACATCTAATTGTAAAAAGTGAAAGAGTTATGCTTTAACAACAACTTAGTGTCACTTTCCAAGTGGACATTTTCAGACGCACTTTTGAAGTGCATATGAGTTTTATTGTATTTAATACAAGGGTTAAACTCAACACCTATAAAACATAAAGGGTGAAAGAGAAGCTAAAATATACGCATTAGGGGGCAGGTCATCTTCCTTCTTCTCTGTCGATGCATTTTTTCAAAGTTCCACCATGACAAATTAAACTTCAGCTTTCTTCGTTCTGCCCAGTAGCGTATCCTGGATAATAGGTCGTTGAGGCATAAAAAAACTGCCTTACAAGTTGATCTAGCGATATTGAAATGTCCTTATAAATATTTGACGCTTTAAGTTTTTATACTAAAAAGTACAAGAAAACAACAAAATCACATCAAACAACCCAAACCAATTTGAATAATATCAAAGCAATAAAAAATGACTTCTAAAACGTAGCCAAACAACATCAAAATAATCAAGCAAAACGTTAAATATCAAAATACATCATTAAATTACATTGAATATCTCATAAATAGTTTAAGCAATAACCAACAATGATAAACATAAATTTTGCATTTTAAAATCACGAAATATACAACATTAAAAATTATTTTCTTAACTAATAACAAGACAACGACCATTTCTATTGTTTAAGTATATAAATTTTTTAAATGTTTAGTGTTAAAGTTTCAAACGTTGAAGCTACTTGTGTGCTAATTTTATAATGACCTATTTCAAATTTCAAACGGAGAAGATAAAAAAAAAACAATAACACTATGATCTCGAATTTTATTTATTCACCATTACAAATGACCTATATCAAAAAGAAAAAAGTGAAAGCCACATGCTAGTTAGAACCTTCCTTGTTTTGAACTAATCTTCTTGTTCTTACCCCATACTCGCTCACCCAAATCGAATGTTACAGACAACCACTAGTTTTAAACGAATCTTCCTCTTCTTCACTAGATTATCTCTGTTTACGCCGTCACATCCCAAGCCACCACATATCTTATCTTCGACTTTACAAATTTAAACATAGTCAACATAATCTAAATACAAAAGCATTATACAGAATAACAAATATATAAATATATATTATGTAGCCCTGAAGAAGACTCAAGTTGAGTACAACATTTGTATAGTGGAGTTGTTTGTGTTTGATAATTTGTGTATGCCTCTTTTGATTTTAAAATGGATTTTTCAGAAAGAAAGAGAAGGGCGAAGAATGTATAATATTTGTGGTGCATTTGCAAAAGGTAACAATATTCAGAATTTTTTGGTCAAAACCAGATTCTATTTGTTCCAAAAAGAAGGGGGAAACTTTTCCGAGCTTGATCTTTGGTGAATTTTGTGAAGTTGTATTATGTCGGGAGCTAAATGAACCCGGTTCTTAAAATAAAACTGAATTTTATTGTGTTGAATTACAAAACACGGTTTTTGTATAATAAACCGGTATGCTTGCTTCTAATAGTGGTTTCAACCAAATAACCGGGTTCTATTAGTTTGTACATAAATATATGATCAGGGTCTATTTGTTTTTTTGATATCAGAATGCGACTTTTTATAAAACTGGGTTATATTAGGGGGATTCTATTTGCATTTTTATAGTAGTGAATATAGTTTTTCTTTTTTCAAAATATTTAGTAATAAGATGTTTTCAAATAAAAGAGTAAAATGTCTTTTTCTTTTTTTAACTTTTACGGCATTATTTAGATAAATTTAACTGAAATGTTCAATTATCTCAAAACTGAATTTAAACCTATTAAATTTTCTTGACTTTGTTCTAGATATCTTTTGTAATATACTACAACAATAAATATATCAAACAATTGTTGACGAGTACCTAGCCGTGATCAGTAAAATTTTTTTTTTCTTTTTTAATATTATGCAAATTCGAAGTAGTTTTTTTAACTTATTCAATTTTATAACAACAGTATCATTAAAAACACAAAATAATTACTGCTAGTATACTTACTAAAATTAAGGTAGATACTGAAGAAGTAAACCATTACAGCATGTAATACATATAAACAATACAATATTTATACCTATGGAATCTTGCCTATTCATTTTAATAATGATAACCAATTAATTTGTTAAAGATGTTTAGTGTTTTTGTTTACTGTTTCTCGATAAGTATAATATTTCAATATTTATAAAATAATACACATGAACAGTTAAAAAAGTGCAATAAAAAAAACACCTTTATGTTAAAATAACACTTTATTAGTAAATAGTTTTCAAAAAACACCTTATTAATAAAAAGTATTTCCGCCGCACTAACGTGGCCAAAAACGCAGAAACTGTTGGTATTTATCTGTACATTTATTTCTTAACAATTACTAATTGCTGCGAAATTGAATAATAATTCCAAGTTTAAACATGACTAATGGCAACTTTTAAAAAATAACTTTGTCGTGTAGAAAAATATTTTAAAGAAAAGAGAAACATGATTGGTACGGCTCATTCGTGGGTACAAAAGTATGACTAAAAATTTGATCAAAACACGTAGTAAAGACATAATAGGAGAGATACAATAAATAAACTGTGTGTCATAATATAAATCAAGTTGATATAGATATGTATAATTAAACATATTTAGCATTACTCTGTTACCGAGAAACGCAACATACTGATTGGTTCGTAGTATATTACATTACATATATGGTTTAAAATGTGACGAGAATACATTTAAGTTTTAGCATGACGGCATATTAGGAAAATCTAGTGTGATCGGAAATTGAAATGGAACAAGGCTTTTTTGCTTTATGTTACGACAAGATTAAAATCCATATCTAAATATTCACAAAAAAGATCTCGGAAACCAACACTTCGATAGTCACCGTGATGGAAGTAAGAACAGGGGAGATGCACATTTCAACTTAAGAAGTTTGCGGGTTCAAATTTCATGACCGCATATGAATTCTGCTGTTTGCATGATTTATCTCTTCCCGGTTGGACAAGAAACAAACCGGTAAAAGCACACACAAGGTGGATTGCCTTCTACCGATTTAAAGTTAATTTAAGATTTGCATATTGATATGAAGTAGATGAATATAATTTACAAAAGCAAATTTATTTTGTCATGGAGTGATCAAAATTCGGTCTAAACCATTAGGAACTCATATGCTAAATCATAATTGTAGATAGGGAATATTGGGTATACTGAATGTTAGTTGGAGCCGAAAGCAATAGCTTATGTTTGATTCTTTTATGAAAGAACGTCATCTAGATATAAAACTAGTTAGGTTAGTTTTGAGTACCCGCCGAAGCTTTTAGTCTAGAATGATTATTATATATGAAGATACAACCCGCAAATGTTATGTTTTATTTCTATAAACAAGTTCCAAAGCAGATTAAAACCGCGCTTCTTTACAGACAAATGAATATCTTTACACACAATCAAAACAATTTCAACAAAACAAGCGTTTGTCATACATTAAAGGCAGTATCAAATAAAAAAGTCACAATTATCATCAAATCTTGGAAGCCAACTTCATTATCATTCTCCTCATGCCAATTCCAATCATGTTTGAAATTCCAATTCCACCTGTTAAAAATTAAAAAAATAATAAATATGGTGAGCGTATCAGTAACATTGTTAGTAGCCATAGATGTAAACTTTCTAGTAAATTGACCAAATGTACTATTTTTTGACAGCAGAGGACTATATACAGGGGTTAAATACTCAAATTAATACTTTTCATACAAATATATCTAATAATATACTCACCTAATGATATAGCACTAATTAATACAGTGAAGGCAAGGACGAATTTGATTAATGACACCCGTACTAGTCTCATAATCCGCTTGCGCACAACTTTTTGCCCAAAGAAAGTAGCTATTGTCGCCAGAATAAGGAAGTAAAGAGCTGTGTGTATTACATCAAAAAAATATCGAATGAGACCAAATGAACGAAAATCAGTTACCATAAGAATAGGAAATGCAGTTACCATAAGAAACAGGGAAACACTTTAGAAGATAGTATTCTACGGCAGGCATAGATGAACATCATTGCAAACGTTGCTGTTGCACTTGAAACCTACACATCAACTTTAACAGATTTAGTTCCCATATTTTCTACAAGTTTGCTAACTTTTATTTGTATCATACGAAAAGAAAAACAAGCAAATTAGTTGAAACTTGAAGTATTACTGCATTAGTCATTGTACTAAAAAAATGTTCTAGCTGTTGGATTAATCGTTTATTTACCGGTTCATCCAAACCCGTATCCAAGCCCGACTCACACGAACTAGAAAACTTCCTGCCCATTACTAGGAGTGAAGACCGATTCTTGAGGAAGACATAAACCACTTCTTAATAAGTTACCCACTTGTACATGGGCAACCCATCTTCATGCATGTTTTTTAGCTTAGTCGTGGACCACCACTTGCATTATTATTCCCATGTTTTCCGGTGTTTAGTCATAGCTTTTTCCCCAAGTTTAGGAGTCGGTATGCATATTTATATTCTTTTGGCATGAGTGGAATTAATTAAGAAAATTTGCTTTACAAAATAGTCTCTGTCTTTTACGTATTAGTTGTGTTTTTTATGTTCCTACACTCAGATTTCCAACACTTGGTATCAGAGCAGAGCAGAGCACCCAGGTTCATACCTGGTGCATAGCAAGAAAGAAAGGGCCGATTGCAACACTATGTAATCAGGTCAAGAAGAAGAAAGCAAGCAACAAGGTTGATCACGTTTGGTGATTAGAAGAAAGAAGCAGCAAGAAACAAAACGCAAGTAGCAAGAATCAATAAGCAAGAAGGCAGGTAGCAAGAGGCGAAAAGAAAAAAAAACAGCACGAGATCAAGACCGTTTTTTTAAATTCGAAATTTTAGCAAGAAATGGCGGACAAAGCAGGAACCTTGACAGTCCGCGAGCAAGGAAACGTACCACTTCAATGTCCAAAGTTAACCGAAACGAACTACACTTTGTGGTCGATTTTGGTTGAAACGGTGCTAAGGGCATACGGTTTATGGGAGGCGGATGATCCCGTAACAATAGGAACTGTGGAAGAAAGGAAGAACTACACCACAAAAGCCATTATCTTCCAAACTCTACCCGAAGATATTTTGTTGCAGGTTGCTAAACATAAGGATGCAAAGGATGTTTGTGAAGCGATTTGGGTTCGATACTTAGGAGCCAATCGAGTCCAAAAGGCACGTCTACAAACTCTTAGGAGTGAGTTGGAGATGCTAAGGATGAAAGAGAACGAGACTATTAATGACTTTTCGGGCAAGATAAGTGACATAGTAGCAAAGTTTAAAAGTCTCGGTTCAAGTCTTGAAGAAAAAATGGTTGTGAGAAAGCTTCTCAATTCATCCCCGAAGAAATATTTACCAATTATTGTTTCCATCGAGCAATACTCGGAGATTGAAAACATGTCTTTTGAAGAAGCGGTGGGAAGACTCAAAGCATATGAAGAGAGACTTAAAAGTCATGATGAAAAGGATGAAGAACACGGACAACTCTTGTTGACCTATAATGAGCATGATGATAAACAATATGGATGAGGAAGAGGTCGGGGAAGAGGATCCGGTAGAGGAGAAAGAGGACGTGGAAGAGGCTCGGGCCGAGGTGATAAGAGCGGGTTTAGATGTTATGATTGTGGGGCGTTTGGACATTTTGCAAATGAGTGTACAAAATGGAAAGATAAAAAAGAATGAAGCCAATTTGATCCAAGAAGAGGAATCGGCACTGCTGTGAACGTGTAACATGAATAAGCGATTAAGGGGGTGATTGTTGGATTAATCGTTTATTTCCCGGTTCACCCAAACCCGTATCCAAGCCCGACCCACCCGAACCAGAATACTTCCAGCCCGTTAGTAGGAGTGAAGACCGATTCTTGAGGAAGGCATAAACCACATCTTAATAAGTTACCCACTTGTACGTGGGCAACCCATCTTCATGCATGTTTTTTAGCTTAGTCGTGGACCACCACTTGCATTATTATTCCCATGTTTTCCGGTGTTTAGTCATAGCTTTTCCCCCAAGTTTAGGAGTCAGTATGCATATTTATATTCTTTTGGCATGAGTGGAATTAATTAAGAAAATTTGCTTCACAAAATAGTCTCTGTTTTTTACGTATTAGTTGTGTTCTTTTTGTTCCTACACTCTGATTTCCAACACTAGCTGTATGAGTTAACTATTTACCTGAGGTGGTATTCCGAGCTCCAAAAAGAGTGGACCCATAATCAAACCACCGCCTATACCAAGTAATCGTTCTGATTCCCTTGTATAATCCAACTGCCTCGTACCCCGATACCCACAAAGAAATTGGTACCTACACAATGAATACATATTAAATAGCCCGTTTGTAAATAAAAGAATTGGATTTTCGTATAAAAGTCGTTGAATGGGCAGGAATGCAGGGGTTGGGCAGGCTGAGGAACAAGTCAAAAGTGTCATTTTTGGTACTAGTCCAGTTGGGTTGACCCGAAACAATTTTCGTTCAATAAAACGATTTAGTTATTGAGAATATTATGTGAGTAGAATATTATTTGGTTGAGGATGATACTTGTGATCTTCATTTCTAGCATGGCCGGATTAAAATAGTGTTTCCCGATGATCCAGAAAGCCGGCCTTTCTGCAAATATCTTAATTAGAATCAAAGACGCAACAAATAGTGAGGATTTGTATGTTGCAGATCAAGAGATTTTCCATATTAGTATTGAATGATTTTGTTTGTTCCTTCAGCAATCATTTTCTTGTGTTCTGCCATTTATCTTGTTGCAGGTGCGTTAGTCATATTATTGATCAAAATAGCATCATAAGATGTTTTATCTTTTCTTGTAATATTCACATTAGATACACCAAAATGCAGCTTACTTTCTTCTTTTTACGTTGTATATGAAAAAAAAGTTTCATTGGGTAATTAGTAAACCTTATGTAGCAAGCACCTTTCCTTTTTTTGTTTTTTTTTTTTTCTTTTTTCGGTATCACTTTATCTGCTATAGAGTGTCACTTGTATATACTAGGAACAGTTTGAAGATATGTTACGTACAAAAGAAAAATTTAAAATATTTTTTGTTATATATAACAATACAAGACTGAAAATAAGATCAATCTCAGACAGATTATTGTTATTTTCTCAGAAATTTAGCATCTCGATCAGAAGTAGCTTTTGTCGATTTGATCATCATTTTACAATGTCTTTTTTTTGTTTTTGCTTTTTTGTTAATTTAGTATTAACAATAAGTGATTTATCAGAACTTGAGTTTTGTCTTTAACCAGCTGAAATAACTGATCTGCAGGGATCATTGTAGCTTATAGTGCTCCAACAAGACATGGATGCCTAAGGGTGGTTGTGAATAACTACCGTGCTCCATAAAAGAGGTACCCTCTGAATTTGTTTCACTTGTATTTCTTATTATGTGAAAATCAAATTCATTGATAAAAAACGTTGTCTAGTTGCACGATGTTCTGAATGAAAAACGATTATTTGACTACTGTTGTAAGTGCATATTCTGAATGACCGAAAATTACCATTTTCCAACAAATTTGGTTTCTGTGTTTCATATTAGTTTGCGGTTCCATTTTCATTTTATTCAAAAGTTATAAGTAGTCCTAACAGTGTTTTTTCAGGAGGTGTGCGATGCCTATATATTGTCAATGTTATATTTGCCTTCATTTTTGGTCTTCTTGCGATATTTCTTGGTTCAACTCTTCTAGCGCATGAGAGCAGCTGCTCGATAGCATTGTTTTGGTGTTATGATTGCGATCTTGCTGGCCAGATTGTCGGTGTGGAAATGTTGGAACTTCATCCTGTAGAGTTCTCACCAGATATGGAGAGACGGATAAATGAAGGGTTTAAATCTTGGATGGGAGCATCATATATGTTATCTGAAGATGAAGATGATCCCAATGAATATCAGGAAGTTTCATATTTTAGTATTTCATACTGATAAATAGTGCGAAATACTAAAATTCAACTTACTTATTAAGCGCTCCAAGATCTTGCAGTGTTGATGTGTGGTACATATATACAACAAATACTAATTACAGAGACCTTAAATTTAACCAAAACATGATAACGAAAAGCAGAAAAAAATCAATAGAAGCTGGTAAACTTCTTGATCATAGACCACAGACAAAGTTCATAGTTATTTGTACATAATAATTGTTTTTGAATGCAGATTCTTATTTATTAGCAAAGCAAAGTAAGAAATTACAATAGTGTTCTGGACACTTTCATATTTTTGTTGTATATAATTTTATTGGTTCTAAAAGTTCCTTACATTTATAGATGTCCTGCACACTTTTATCATATGGTTTCTTAAAATTGTTGATTTATTGATTCTGTTACAAACTTAGTGATGGATATGCAATTTTTACCTGCGGGTAAACGCGACCCGCGAATCCACGAAACTCATTACAGTTACCCGTGAATATATTCATATGATTTATCATTATTATTATTATTATTATTATTTTTTATTTTTTCGATTGGAATCGCGTAGATCAACATTCCAACTTAGTAGTTTCATTTGAATAACCATAATAATGATTATAGTTTTAAAAGTTTGAGTGTAAAAGTGAAAAAGTTAAAAAAAATCTACAAAAGTCAAAGACCGGTTCCATCTCCGGTCCAACCGGTTGGACCCGGTTGAACCTCGGAGATTTGGCCCGGTCGACCATTGACTCGGTTTCAAAACATTGACTATAATGATTAAAAATAAATAAAAGTTGTATAATTAGACGAATTTATACTTAAAAAATTCTTAAACTATTGTTTAAAGATAAATTTAGTATGATAATAAAAGACATAATTGTGTTTTTAGAATAGATGATTGAGTGAGAATTTTTTAGAAGGAGAATGTGTTGAAAGAATTTTAAGTCTTTTTATATCTAGAGTTATAGTTATAGTTGGAGGGTGGTTCACTCTGTAATTTGTAATCTAATTTGTCATGTATTGTCATCCAGATTTGATTCATTCAGGTTTGTTATAATGTAAGTGTTGGTCCAAATTATATATTGATCATCGGGATCCGATAATAAATAACTCTGTTTACTGGAACAAATAAGTCAAACAACATTATCATTAAATGCACTATCAACTTCATCCGTAAGAAAGTTATATAATAAATTGATCACGTAGATCGAATCGCCATACCTTGCCAACTGTTAACAATTAATTTTAAATGGAAAAAAAGGAAAGCAATGTTATAAACAAATGGAAGTTGCTATATAAGGTTAGTTGCTACTCATATATCTTACCTTCTCCTTCATTTGTAACCCCTGTTTTTGGGTTCTTATTAATTTTCACCTGATGAGTCAATTGAAATATGACATCAACATTAACCACAGAGTTTGCTCAATTACAAATCCCACTTGAAGACGTACTAAAGGCCACCAACAACTCTCCGATAAAAAAATCATCGGAAAAGGTGGTTCTAGAAATGTGTACAAAGAATTTTTGTGTGTAAGAAGTTTTATAAACTTAAGAGAATGTATATCAAAGTATAATTTAAAGGTAACTTAATAATTAGCGTTGAAAAAGCGTTATACTTAAATATTATTGCATAGTATCTGATAATATATATATAGGATTTGTTTAAACAAATAAATCTTATATTTAAAGCACAAATCTTATGACATCCTTCTTTTAAAATCACTATGCGTTTTTCATTTTGTCACTTTTTCACTAATTTAATTTGTAATATCTCACAAAGTCAATGAGCTTTCAGCTTTTGTAACTTCCATCGTATCGTAATCATTTATAAACTATTTTGCACCTAACGATGTAGTTACGGATGGATGTTCGATTGTTTATGTGTATCCTTTAATTTCGGGTAAAATTAATAATGACTGGCCATTAAATTTTTGGGGAAATAACGGCATAAGAAATCACGACTTTACATGTTATAGCTAAAATCGGTCATTTACATAAATTGGTAGAATTAAATTCAAATGAAATTTTTTTTATGGGATAGAAGAATTAATTTCAATCATACTCTTCATCAAGATAATATTACTCCTTACACTTTTGAAAATTGAATATCTTATAAATGATTAGTCAAAAAAATATAAAAAGTGCACTATAAAAATCAGCATTTTTTTCTCTTCGATTAGACATCTCACAAGGTATACTTTCGACGAAAAAAAATTTCTCCATTTTTTGGTGGGTTTCAAAAACTGATAACACATGTGTTATGTGCTAGCTGCTGGTAACACATGTGTTAGTTTCCGTAATACATGTGCTAGTTTCCGTAACACATGCGTTAGTCGCAAGTAACACATATGTTACCAATAACTAGGTAACACATGTGTTAGTTGCTGGTAACACATGGTTAGTAGCTAGTAACACATGTGTTACCGGTTTTCAACCCAAAAAAAAAAAAAATTTCGTATAAAGTATATCATGACGGATGTCTAATCATAGAGAAAAGAACGCTGATTTTTATTGTGCAATTTTTATAATTTTTTGATTAGCCATTTGTGAGATATTTAACTTGGGGAGAAAATTGGATTTTGCCAAATAGATGGCTAGGATTTATTCATTCATTCTCACTAAAATTTTTATTCTCATTTGAATTCAACCCTAAATTGGTAAAATATAAAATACTTGTTACTCTTAAAAGATAAGGTTTATTGGATGAGAGGTGATAATTTACACTATAAATTGTTTCGTACATTGGTTTGAACATGAATTTTCATCTTGTATATATCAAATCTGCGAGAATTTAGTGAGAATTCAGTAAATTTTGTATAGTGACCATTTTGAAAAGACAAAACATAATACTATTTTTAAGATAAGTCAACAAGAATAGATATGCAATTATTACTTCCTAGATCTTTAACTATTTGGTCTATATACAGGATGAGGATGAGCTATAGGAGCCTAAACTCGCGAAAGGCTACAAGAAAAAATAAATTCCAGATGTCAAATATAAACTTCCAGATCATTTTAAAAGTATCAGATCTAAAGACAATGTTGGTTTTACCATTTTATGTTATTTTAATTACTTTATTTAGGCTTGTAAGTACCTTCAAGATTTATATTACAAAATTCCATATATCCATTTATACACAATACCTGGATTGATTTGTTAGGAAAATTGGCTCTGTTTTGTCTTGTTAGTTAACTAGGTTAATATTAAGTTCGCAATTATGACAATATATGACATGGTCTTAGCATATATATATATATATATGTATATCTTTTCTCTTTATTTATTATTAAGGGTTAATAGACATATATTATCGAAAGAAAATTAACAAACTTTGAAAGTTAGCGTGAAATAATGACTAAAAAAAATCACACAAGAATGCTCAAACGTAACATTTTATTGACGAGAGCAAAGGAAAATAATGGATATACAAATTGAAGACTCACTCCCACCTCCATTTATAGAGGTGAAGGATAAAGAATCCTAATCATACTACGATAAGAATAAAGAAATCATATCATAATCTTATTAGACTAAACTTTGAGCTAAAATACAAGTAACCACCTAAACAATTTAACTATGAATACTAAATATCAAAATTTTCCACCTTAGTATCATAGTTAACCAAATTTGGCACGCATCATCTTCAGAAAATGCTGAAACTTCGAACGGCGGGCCACCTTATTAACCAGGCGTTGTAAACTTAGTCAACTCCTAACTCTCTCGAGACTTCCTTTAGTCAAATAGTCTCTCTCACATCCTCACTTAGTACCACATACTTAGCCCATGTGGTAGTTATATGTTGAACCACACGCTCCTTAACCATGAGCACATACCCGCTCTTCAAGTACCCTCATTAGGGTTCTTGAAACTGTCAACGTTTCAGTGTTCACCTTGATCTCTTCCATGCACTAGACCCACCTCTGTAGAGCCTTTAACAAAATTCACTCCTAGCACAAAATCATGTCTAACACAAGCCATCAAGTTCAATTGAGCATTCACATGTGTACCTTTACTCACCTTTTCCACATCCCAAAAATCTCAAGGAAAACCTTCAATGGAACCTTGAACCTTGCCTCCAATGACAAAAATACCGAACTGCGATTCTTCATTATGTAATAACCAATAATTCCCTGCAGATACCATGACTGTGATACTCTAAGGGTTCGACTACCCTTCTTACTGACAATCACCATACCAATAACCTTATTTGCAAGACCCTCCATGTTGGAAACCTTCTCTAGGAAACCCTTGATATCCTTGATTTCAACCTTGCTATTCCAAGTAAACCTGTTTACTTTCGTGCTCCCCTGGAGCTAAACTTTGATACCTAAACTGCACCGGTTTAGCCACAAACCCCAGATTCAGTTCTTGAGGCACCTCACTTTTTCCTTCATCACTACTCCCCGACCTTCCTTAGTTTCCCGAGGACTTTCAATCAACTCACTTTGATCGCCCCGTGATTTCAACTAAAACTCGACATGTTCCACAAAATCTCTAGCACCATCCTCCACTCACCCATCCAAAGAGTATACAAAACTCTATACCCTTGTTCCATACTAAACTATAATGGAACCCTTATCTCACCTTTACCATATTATCTTTTATCTCCACGGTGTGTCCCTTTTTCTCCAGCGTACCCCAATATATGAATCTCCTTCTTATCTTCATAATGCAACACATATCTTGAAGGACATAACTTGAACCATCTTCCAAATGTACTCTCACCTTACTCGTCCCCCTAGGAGCACACACATTATCGTCTCCTAGTAACACTACTACACCATAGAACTCCTTGAAATCATACAAGACTTCCCTCCTATGCGTCATGTGAAACGATGCTTCAAAATCCATAACTCATTCCTATGGCATCTCACCACTCACTTTCATGAGTAAGTCTCCCCACTCATAACTCTTAAGATGTGAACATGAACTCGATTCTGCATCCTTCTTGACTACAACAATTGCTGTACAAAAATGTTCAACTAAGAAATCCTAATCCTATTAAGATAAGAATAAAAAAATCCTATCATAATCCTATTTGACTAAAATTTAAGCTAAACTACAATTAACACACTAAAATATTTAACTATGAATACTAAATGTCAACATATTTTGTTGATGCTGATCATTTTATTATTGATTTTATGATGACACTAACTTGTTTGTATTGTTAAAACAACTTCCTATTTAGCCAACACAATGTTCTTAAATGATAGTCTAAACAGCTCACATTTATTTTCTGTGAACTAGTTGCAAAGGATTTCTGGTGTACGTTCACCCACGACACAGATAAATTCAAGTGCAGCCAGGACAGAAGATAAAACATTTGCACAACAATAATAACTCATTCCTGTTAGACCAATCTTGTGCTAACCATGTTTGAATACACTCAATCAAGTCAAGATAGAATTATGTATGAAGATTAAAGACCCAACAGTGAAATTAATTTCTACATGAACCCCACACTTAGAATGAAGATCATCACACTTGTTGCATATTAAAGTTGAAGATTCACCAACACATTGGGACATCTATGCATGCTCAAATAGCATCTTCAGAGGTTGTACACAATGTACACACCTGCCAAACATGACCGTTGTGCAGTGTACTACCTGCTGACTATGCAGGCAATAGAGATAGTTGTGCAGTAACTGTCTGAACACACGATTCGGTATGTTCATGATACACAAATGAAGATGAAGACATCTGGTGATTCTAATTGGTTGATGAAGCTATAAGAGATGATTTAAGTGTGTGAATTTAGAGTGATTTAAAAGAGTAATAGTATCCGCAATATAACATTTTTTGTAACCAGCTTTGAGTTTATTCTCAGCTGATAAGAGTATTGAAATATATATTCAATTAAGTTAGTCATTCTGTGACTAACTTGTAATTCTTTGATTTATTCAAATAAAATGATTATTTGAAAATTACTATTTGTTCTTATTATAACCTACAAGCTAAACGTAATACACTTGAAGTAAAATTAAAAAAAGTTGTATTCACCCCATCTACAACCTTTGTTGTTAGTTTAGGGACCAACACATATATTACTCAACTTTGCGAAAATGTTCAATTAAGTAACTGGATTATTAATTTATACAATTGAATGTGAACTTTATAAAACTTCATTCAATATAGTACTTTATCTTTTTATTTTATAAATGAAACTTAAAAAAAAGAAAATACTTTTAAATGTTATAAAAGGGTTATGTTTGTCTACATTATTGTTTCTCGCCTCCATTAACAACTCCATTTCACCTTCATCCTTGTTTACTTTTATTAGATTAGATTAAACCGTGCATCTTGAAATTACGATTACTATTCTAACGGCCCGGTCTATATTAATGCGTTCCTTCGATATCATCTCCTAGTCAGTCATGAGGTCGAGTAAATAATATGCTAACTTAAGTCTAACAAATTGCCAGGAAGGTGTAGCAGCAGCAATTTGTTTATAACTATTATAATTGTTGTGAAGGTGTATTACCGTGATGTATTTTTATAGTGATCGTGATCTTTGGATGCTAAGTTGTGATACCTAACTTTGTTTTATAATGTAAAACTCAACTCTTAGTTATAACATCATTATCTCAAGCACACAACCTACACAAGCATATATAAATTATAATATAATTTCATGTAAACTTGTATATAGTTATTAGACATCAACTACAATAATTCATAATTTTCTAAGAGTGCAAATTTAATTGTAGATAAGGATCCAATGGGAAATGTTCTTAACTTCATGAAGTCGAAGCAAATTGCCTTGCTAGTTATATAAATAAAAATAATTATTGATGATAAATAAAAAATTTAAATCTGCTTAATTATCCTTATATACATTGGTGGTTGACTTTCTGTCATTTTTGATTGAAAATTGTCGTTTTATACTGTTCATTAAGGGTGATTGTGTAAATTTATTTGATTTACACTGTTCATTAGGGGTCATTGTGTAACATTATGAAAAATGTCATTTTAAGTATATAATATATTTATGGTAAACAAGATATAATTTGTTGTCTTACCTCGGTGGTTACGTTCACACACGCTTTTGCTTATATCGCATGTTTGACTTCCCTGTCTTACAAGCTTACAAGCTGGCACTAATTTTCTATTCTTTCATGTTAGCTTTTTACTTTTAATTAACTAATACATCTATTCTAATTTACTTTATTTTGTTACTGTTTTTTAAATTAAATTAAATTAATGTTAAAATATAGTATTATTATATCATTTAACTAAAATGTGAAGAAGAGAATTTTCCCTATACTTGAGAGGAATTCATATGCTTAAAGCTTGTCCTATTTTAAAAAATGTTATGAATATTGTGCTATGCATCAAAGACATCAAATCAATATGTAAATCAAACAAGTTTATCTTTATCACTTTGTAAATAACTAACATTATATTCATGTGGTATTGCAAATTTTATATAATTAACACATTATTAGTTTTGTTCTTCGTAAAAGTTAAAATGTAGGATCTTTTAGATTCAACAACATAAAATAAAAATATGATTATCTATTGCTGTTAGATATTTTGATTTATGTCCCTATATGTGTAAGAATTTTATACCTTTTTGAAAGAATAAGAAAATATAGTTAACTAATACCTCATTCATAATATTAATATTCAAGAAATATTGTACTGGTTCCGACTTCCAAGTAAGAAAAATACCTATTTTCATAAATAACATAGGACTACAAATCATACTTCCTTTTATGTTTGCCCTTGAAAAAAAATATACTTTTCGTCTATAGTATACATCCTTATTTTTCTAAAGTTTGAATGTTAAATAGTAAATACATTCCAACATCACTTGATTATCATTTTAGTTTTATTTTTTGTTTAGTAAACTCGTAAATTAAAGGTAAAAAAAATACCCAGCGAAGCGCGAGCAACTTTTGTTGTTTATAACAAACTAGTGTTAAAACCCGTGCGATGTACGACAGTGTGATATTATTTATTTATAAGGTAAAATGTCTATAGTTATTTAAGTTTATACGTTAATTAAGTTATATTTTATTTTTATGTGTAAATAGAATGTAACAAAATGTAAGCTAAATATTTATTAAAATGTTTTTTAGAATGAAAGTGATACGTTTGTAGTGTCTCCAAATATGACAATGTTTTTCAAAAAATTCTTGTTTTTTGTACAGAGCTTGATAATTCACAATAACACATTATATATCAATTGTAATGTGAAAAACGAAAGAAACCATGAGTACAATAAAATATACAATTTAATACATATACTATGAAAGTATATTTCTATAGAAGATTTGTGTTTGTACCAATCAAGTTGAACTATATTTGGTCAGTGAAAATTATAAATTTATAGTTACATAGAAGATTGAATTTTATTTTTAGTTTAGAAAATGTTCTATTTATAAAATAATTCTTAATTGTCATTAATTTTTTAAATTAATATTTATTAATTATGATTAATATCCTATTTTGAAATTAATAGTTATTACCGTTCGTTACTATCATCCATATATATTCAAATAATTTAACATCCATACATTGATTTTGATTTATTCAATGATTTAATTATGGTAATTAATTAAATTTAATAATTTAAAATTTTAAAAATTTGCCACATAAAAATAAATGAACTGAAATATTTATTGTGAAAAAAATTAAGAAAATAACACATATTAATTTTGTATACTTGACAACATTTGATTGGTGCCACATAAACAAATTTAGTCAACTTGAACTCCACTCTTAAATACAATAAATATCGTATAAAGAACTGTCTGATGCTAAAAATATATCTAATTAAAATATTGTAACACCAATAGTTAGAAGCAGAAAATTGATCAACAGATCAACTTAGAACACTTGTAGCCCATGGTGTATAAGTCGTGGCCACCACTTGCTGTTACATTATCGTCACATTTGCACCAACTCAAATAGATAAAAGTAGTTACAATCTAATTTTCTGTGCTTCAATCCACTATACGGGGCATGGTATCCTTTTCCGATCAAAATCAGGTAACGACGCTTATGATTTTCCTATCAAATATATTGAAGCCGCATTTCTTTCAAAATTTGAAAATCATAAATGAAAGAGAGCGTATGATCTTTCCTTACCTACGCAATTTTTTCCTTCATACAAAAATTTGAAATATTAAAAACCCTAATTTTTCATATACACATCCTCATATTCAGTTTCTTTGTTAAAAATGGCTTTGCAAATCATGAAACCTAGATTCACGTCCACGGTTAGAAACCCTAATCACTACCTATCGCGAATTAATTATTCTCATTCGATCTTATCAAGTATTGGCACTATAACCCGGCGTAGGTCTGAGTAAGATCAGATTAGATGATTGTATCTGGTTGCAGGTAATATGTTAATGTACTCAATTTTTGCCGATTCAAAGAATGTCTAATATTTACAAGGTTTGACTCTTTAAAACCAATGATTAGTGGGTTCTTTATCTACTTTCCGTCTAAATGTTAACATGCCTAAGAAGTGTTTGATGATATGCCTATGATGAACTTATAGTTTTTGTGGCGTCATATTTATTGAACTGATTAAGTTTGTTTGCACAAAATCTCCCTTTTGAACTTGCTTTTTCTCAATCATACTTTGATATATGTAGTAGGGGTGTAAGCCCGGAATACATAATTGCATTGCATTTTTGGTTCCTATTTACAAAGAATATAAACTACACGGTTTTCCTAATCATGCTTTATGGTTGTTTAATCAGGTGCTCTGCAGTACTATATACACCAACGATTAAACAATGATCCCTGGTGGAAGCCTATAAAGGTAATTTTGACTTCAGAATCTCTTGATATTCTATTTAAGTATGAGTTGTATATGAAATTTGTTCCCAGTTGTGAATGTTTTGAAGGTTGTGCTTTCCGATTTCAAACGTTCTTGGTGAAGGAGAACATAAGATCGTGCCATGTATCAGTCTTTGAAAGAATCTTCCTGGTTATGATCCTAATACTCACCATTGATTATATGGTCTGGTATTGTTTCTGCTTCAATCTTTTGCCATTGTTATATTTGTTAAGTACATAGGGCTTTCTGAGTCTATCATTTTGTTGTTGTTGCATAGATTAGTTGTTTAATCGTAGGATGCATATTTGATCATGTTGGCATTTGCACCCCATGAAGTTCATTTTTTAATATTTAAAGAGGTAAGTACAAATCGTAGTTGATTTTTTTGACTACAGTATAAGTTTGATTACTAACAGTTTTTAATGAAAAAGAGTCAAAGTGATAGATTTAAACCCCTTGATGTTGTAGGTTGTAGGTTGCGAACTTAAGTCTAACGAAATTGCCGGGAAGGTGTAGTAGCAATTTGTTTATAACTATTATAATTGTTTGGAAGGTGTATTACCCGGATGTATTTTATTATTTAATCATTGTCATTTTATAGTCGACGTGATCTTTGGATGCTAATTTGTGATACCTAACTTTGTTTTATAATTGTAAAACTCAACACTTAGTTATAACATCATTATCTCCGGCACCTAACCTAGGCAAGCATATATAAATTATAATATAATTCCATGTTAATTTGTATATAGTTATTAGACATCAGCTACAATAATTCATAAGTTTCTAAGATTGAAAATTTAATTATAGATTAGGATCCAATGGCAAATGTTCTTCACTTCATGAATTCGAAGCCAATTGCCTAGCTAGTTATACGAATAAAAATAATTACTGATGATAAAAAAAAAAATCGACTCTATTTAATTTATTCGAAATTGTATAAAGAACTATCCGATGCTAAGATCTAATTAAAATATTGTAACACCAATATACCAATAGTTAGAAGCAGAAAATTGATCAACAGATCAACTTAGAACACTTGTAGCCCATGGTATATAAGTCATGGTTTCATAACTTATACAAATATATAAATTTTGAAAGTCAATTATTACTAAAAAATGGTTTCATGTAGATCGAGGTTGCTAAACGTGACACTCGTTGATTAAGGATACTGAAATAAATAATAATAAAAGACAAGAAGAAGAAGCAAGTCATCATGTAACGAAGAGATCGAGGTTGCTCACATAAATTTATATATATGTAATATGTAAAGTGTGTCGCTACTCGTATCTTAATATCATTCATTTTCATATTCATATTAGTTTGTACCCATTGTTGTTGTGCTTCTTACTTTTTACTTAATTAATAGAAATATGGCAACTACAACCAAAAAGTTAACTCACTTACAAATCCCACTTGAAGAAATAGTAAAGGCCACCAATAACTTTGATGATAAAAAAATCATCGGGAAAGGTGGTTTTGGAGTCGTCTACAAAGGGAAACTCATGCACTCCGGTGAGTTGATAAATATTGCTGCTCGGAGGTTAGATCGTAAACATGGACAAGGAGACGTTGAGTTCTGGACCGAGATCTTCGTACTTTCTAGTCTCAAGCATGATAATATAATCTCAATTATTGGGTTTTGTGATGAAAAAGGTGAGAAGATCATCGTAAACCACCATTATCCCAAAGGAAGTCTCTTGATGCATCTTAGCAACCCGACTCTCACATGGAATCAAAGATTGTCGATATGTATAGCTCTTGTAAAGGCTATACTTCACATTCATGACTTTCTCATGAGCACGGATACTTTTTATATCATACACCGTAACATCAACAGCTCAACGATTTTATTAGATAATGACTGGTTACCCAAGTTGTCTGGATTTGAACATTCCATCAAACATTCATCTAATCGACAGGGACAAGTTAACCGTTTTGAAGCTGTTGGCACACAAGGGTATATAGACCCGGCAGTTGAAAAGGATGGAGGTGTGACCCACAAGTCTGATATCTACTCTGTGGGTGTCGTTTTATTTGAAATCTTGAGCGGGAGAAAAGCAAATGAAGATAACAAGTTGCTAGTTCCTTTGGCCAAATTTCATTATGAAACCGAGACATTGAAGGAAATAATACATCCTGATTTGTGGAATCAAATGGACCCTGAATCAATTAAATGCTTTTCGCAAGTAGCGTATTATTGTTTAAAAGAAGAGCGAGCAGAACGCCCAGATGCAGGCGAAGTTGGGAACCAAATTCAAAGAGCAATGGATATACAAAAAAAGAATGAAAATGATCATCTGGTAAAACGATCCTTTGATTTAACTTTGTTATTATTAGTATGTTTATATTTGTCCTTTCATTAGTCTATCAATAGAATTTTACATACTTATATTAACACATTCAGATTTAATTAGTATTTTATGGAAATCTCAGATCCAGACAATCTGGCTAGAGATGTTTAGGAATGTGCATAATATTAATAATATTATAAATTATAAATAGATAATGGGTGAAGTGTTCAAAATCTATTGTTTAATTTTAGCCCAAATGGTACATGCATATGCATAAAAGATATACCCTTATGAATCAATAAATTTGATTAGATGGTTAAGTATCTTAAATGTAATTAACTATAATCGAGAATCCATATATTTGATTAGATGGTTAAGTATCCAAATGTAATAAATTAAAATCGAGAATCTATTATATGTATCGTACTACATACGCATATATTAATGTAATTTCTTGACTTGGCAACTCATATGTATGTCCCGTGATAGCTTATATATATATATATATGACACGCCATCAAAAATATCATCAATTACATACTCATAACAATAGTTGACAATTAAATACACATAGTAGATGTGTTTAAAGTATAATACACGCAATAGATTTTCGTTCTTAGTTTATTACATTTCATAATACTTAATCGTAATCAAACTAGCACTTTGAATCTTGGGTAACTGATCTGAAAACACTTCAATTTTGTCCCATTTTCCCAAACATATTTTTTAATGTCTCATTGCTTCGATACTTAGAACCTTCACTTTGACTAAAGATTTCCTCACTCAGAAAATTAATATCTAAACCATATGTGCTTATATGTAGGGAAGAGAAAAGTGGTTAACATTCATCGTGAGGCATATTACCTTACCAATGCGAATCTCAAAAGGAAAAAAATTAATTAATAAATAAATGTTAATTAATGAATCAATGCTATGAATGTTAAGCATCCTTGATGATTTTTTTATGTAGGGTATGATATCAATTAATTAATATTAGATACAAACTCGTTAACATTTATGATGATAAATGTTATCAAAATGAATATAAAAGTTCACAAATTTTATTACGCATTTGACTAATACATACCGGAACGATATTCATTGATTAATTATAAGCGATAAACTCATTAACATTCATCATGACATTCGTTCGGATGAATGTTACCAAGTTTACAATTTAAAATACATTAAAGAATTATTTAAATGAATATTAGTCAAATTCATTCTTATCGATGACTATTAACAAAAAAGAAATTCATCGGTGAATATATTATTTATATTATCCATTTTGATTAATATTTATTGGTAATAATAATTCTTTGTTGACATTTATATTTTAATCATTTTAAGGTTTAACGTAGAATATGCGGAATTCTTTACAGATATTTATAGGTAAATATAAATAAAAATATTTACGTTTAATAATAAAGTCAAAAATAATAATGTAGGATGTAAATGATGCCTTGCCTGAGCCCTTAATCGAAGCATTGGAAGATGCAGTTGAAAGTGCATCCTCAAATTTGTTGAAGGTAGTTAACTTATGCTCCGTATAAAAACTACGATTGATTTTTTATTTCCATTTTGTTTAAATTCACTCAAGTATCATATGAATATGGATATCCATTTTGTAAGCTACTTATCAAATGCTAAAATAAAAGATTTTATGAGATGACATATAATTTTTCTTAAGCTACTTATAAGTTAATTTTGCCTATGATATTTTCCAATTTCATTTGTTAAAACAAAAGATTTAATGAAACGGCAAAAAAAAAAAAAGTTATGATCGCTTTGAGGTACGTCATTATATAATAACTAAAAAATTACATTATTTGGCTTAAATCATTGATGTCATATAACCCGATATTCATCAAGTGGGTCCGCCCTAAATGATTATATATGTATGTAGGATGAAATGGATGGCTTACCTGAGCCCTTAAAAGAGGAGTTGGGAGATGCTGTTGAAAATGCACCATCAAATTTCTGGAAGGTAATAAACTTATGCTCGGTATTTTTATATTGTTTTCTGAAAGAAAATTACTTACATATAAAGTTAAATATTATTATTATTTTAGATAAATAAAATGAATTACATCATTCTATATTTATTGGTTAAAACTATCTTAATGAATAAACAAGTAACTCAAGTAAAGATGTCAATAAATATCACATGAATATAATTACTAATAATTCCAAATAAATATCATAGATATTATCTCCAATATATATCATCTAACACTATCGACTGCAATTAATATACTGTTTTCATTTTGTTTATATTCTCTCGAACATTATATGAGAATTCTCGTTTTATATGCGATTTATCAAATGTTAGTTAATTTCCAATGATATAATTTCAAATTCATTTGTTAAATTCAGATATTTTACAAGACAGAAAAATGTTTTTAGTGACATAAGTTTATAAAGGTGTAAACCTTTATTTTTTAATCAAATAAAATGAAGGTTATGTAAATCAATAACACAACTTAAAATAAAGTTTCACCCCATTCATTAATTTACGTGAAGCTAAAGAAAAAAACAAAATTTCACCCTTTCATAAAAACAAATTAAGGCATCTATGTTAATATGATACCTTCAAGATTCCGACGTTGCGAGTAATTTGTATGTTGAAAAATCTAGGTACACAATAATCGCAATATGAAGGTAAAAAATACTCGTTATGTACATTATAAAATAATCGAATATAAAAATATATATTTATATAAATGTATTCTAAAAGAGACATATATATATTTATGTATACTCACGAATTTAAAAACTAGTTATATATTATTAAAAATTATGAACCATATATTAATATTGATATAATCATAAAATTAAACAAATCACACATATAAAGTCATTAATTAGAAAACAAAAATATATTTATAAAATTATTAGGTGAAAAACTAATATTAGACTTAAAGATATTACATTACCATTTTAATGTTAATGAACCTAAAATAAAAATGGTACTGGTTCAAGTGAGGAAGAGAAGTTAGTAGAGAAGGAAAATAATCTAATGAGAAGAAGACAAGTGTTTTTTTTATTTCTACCTCATTCTTCATCCCTCTTCATTTCTTCACCCTCTATTTTTCATCTTCCTCTTCATTTCCCCATGATTTTTTACTTTTTTTAAAGTTTTTTATCGTTTTTTTTGTTTTGCGTTTTTCAATACAGTGTTTAACAAAATGATTTTTATTGGATTCTATTTTTGTAATATAAATTATATATGTACCCAATTTAACGTTATGATAGACTAGATTGTCAAACAACAAAGTTTATAAGTACCATGCCCCATATTCTATAACTATGATGCACCTAGACTTATATGATAATGATGTTTATCGTGTATCTAGTTGTTAGAGTGTCATATTTTATAACCATGATGCACCATATCTTATAAATATAATGTACTGAATTTTCAAAATTTAGAGTATCATATTTTATAACTATGATACACCTAGTCTTATAAGCTAACGATGTTTATCGTACATCTAGAAATTAGTGTCATATTTTATAATCACACTGCACCATATCTTATAATATGATGCACGGTTATTCTATTTAATAACAATACTTTATTGTATATTTTGAAAAATTAGTGCATTATATTTAAAGACATAGTTCATTATGTTCAGCAAAACTGTTGCATCGTAGTTTAAAAAACTATAGTGAACCACGTATATTAAGCTTTGGCGGAAAAGGGAAAACAAAACAAAAAATGAAAAAAAGGAAAAAAAAAGGTTAAGAAAAACATATCATAATAAAAAAAAAATTGTGAACCACCGATATTAAGGTTTGGCCAAAAATAAAACGAAAAAAACAAAAAAAGTGTGAAAAAAAATAATAATAATTAGAAACGAAAATAACAACTAAAATAAGAAAAAAAGGTAAAAAAAGGTGAAGAAAATAAGGAGTAATGAGAAATAAGGAGAAATGGGGAGGTAATGAGGAGTACACTTGTCCCCTTCTTATTGACTTCTCTCCCTTCCTAACTAACTCCTTCTCTCGGGAACCATATTCAATAAAAATAAAAACCTATTCTTACTTTTTCTTCCTCAGGGACACAAAAATTTTAAACGAAAAAAAATTAAAATAATAATAGTAATAGCCCCTACTAAAAGCATCCACAATGCATTCTTACTTTTGAGAGTTCAAGACATTGCCAAACACTGCCACACAACATCTTATATTTTTATACAATACGTTCACAATCCATTAAACTTTACAAAACTCATTAGACTGTTACCTTATTATTATCTTTCAATCTTTAATCATTTACTTTATTTATTATTTTATTTTAAGTCCATTTAATTATAACAATTAAATGAATGTATGTAAACTTTCATATTGTATATCTCTTTCTGTTTTAAAGATAAAAGAGTACACTAACAAAGGGTTGTAAAAGAAAATGCATGAAACTTTAAAAATAAAAATTTATAGCTTTTAAATTAAACAAACATAAAACGTATATATTTGATATGCCTACATATTGCTGATTTAGTCGAGCACTAAGAATACGAAATAATATATCAGTGAAGACTTCAACAAATTAAAGAAAGTAAAACATAAAATATTAAATCCACTTCTATTTATTCTTTTACTCGGCACTGTAAAAACCTGTTTTCAAAATACCATCCAATACATAAGTCATCAACAAGAGCCTTTTGATTAAAAAAAAGAATAAAAGGTACATTCAATCACCATGTGTACAGAGACTCACGACTGTTAGCTTGGCAACACATGGCATCTATTGCAATGCATTGTACTTCGCCACCTAGATTTATCATTTCTATTGGACTTTGTCACATATATCGACTGTGGATGCTCTAAACCACCATCTTGGTTCCAACATGCCAACAGATACTCTCAATTGATTTGCCCCATCCCAATGACAGATCCATGCCTCCATCTTCATAATTTCGGCATATACATTGGTACCGATGTTGATGATGATGTGGAAAAGGAAGATGAATATGAAAATGTACAGATTATGGTGGTGGTTCTGGAGGCTCAGGCCTCTGAGAAGCCAGCTAAGAACCGCCATGTACGGATTGTAGTTAGACAGTGGAGCAGTTCCATGTTTCTCTGTAAAAGTTCTTCCGTTTCTAGTTTTCTACAATAATCAACAAAATACCAATGACATAATGTCTTTTCAAATTCAGTTTTGTTCGTATAAACTTCATTCCTGGTTGTCATAATGTTGTTGCAGGTAAAAAACAACGAACACTTGAGAATTGGACTCAGAGATATACAGCTGGCCACCGACAATTTCTCCGATACATATAAAATTTCCCATCATGAACGTCAGCTACAACAGCAACAATTTTACAAAGCAGAACTAGAATGTTTTGATAGGGAATATATTTCCTTCGTAGAAGGGAAGAATATCGGTGAACCACCCAAGAAACGCTACACTGTGAAGATAAGATGCATCAACAATAAAGAATATTTGTACAATACAGAAATAGAAGTTCTTAGCAAGTATAAGCATCACAACATAGAATCTCTTCTTGGATTTTGTGATGAAGGTCCTGATATGATTCTTATCTATGAATATGTTTATACAAATTTGCTTCTTGACACTTTGTCTTTTCCTACTTTTCCATGGGCAAACCGTCTAAAAATCTGCATTGATGTTGCAAATGCATTGAATTATCTTCATAATGAGATGGAGGACCAAAAGATGGTAATACACCGTAATATAACTAGTCACGATATCGTGCTGGATAACTACAATTCGAGGGCAAAGATTTCTGGATTTGGACATTGTGTATTACTTCCTTCGAATTCAGATGGTGACACTCTCAATCTCATTGAGATTGCTGGCAATAGAAATTACATGGATCCAGAATATGCTAAGACCGGTAAGCTAAAAAGAGAGTCGGATGTATTCGGTTTCGGACTTGTTATGTTTGATATCCTATGTGGAAACATGTCCGCACATGTGATTAGCTTCAGAGGTGAAAGTGGTAATGAGATGGCAAATTTGGCACGACGATGGTGCGACGACCGAATAATTTGGAAAAAGATAAGTCGTGCACTTAAGATAGAAAACGTTGAAGACGATTTTTTCCTACATAGAGGACCCAATAAAAATTCATTAAAGACATTTTCAGAAATTGCATACCGGTGCTTGGCAGAAACGCAGAACCAACGTCCAAGAATGGAAACCATCATCGAGCAACTTGAGAAAGCATTATCGTTTCAAGTAAGTCCATTAATATTTTAAAAACTTATATAATCTTCTTGTCTTCGTTTTAATGATTCCTAGTTGTAATGATTGTGCTGACTCGATCCATTATTTATTTTTTCTATTTTCATGATACATAGTGTTAGTTTAAAAAACATAAAAGTAAGGACATACATAAACTTAATACTGACTGAATATTATATACATGATTAATTTATGATTACTCATACCTTTTGTTGAAATTAATCTTCAACAATAAAGTACTTAAGAATCTATAGCACAAAAGAATCAAGAAAGTTTATCTATGAATGAAGTAAAGGAAATTTACAATGGAAATGATAACTGCTTCCATCTATCTCATCGTTTATGTATACACCTAACTAAACAATTAATTACAGTTTAGTACCCTAAGGAATTCACTATTGACAGTTAGCGCCTTAGACTTTTATGCCTCTAGTAATACAACATATAACAATCTCTACCTTAGTGCTAGAAGCATATTGTCTTGCTATTTCGCACCAATACTCAGCAAGTTCAAGCAGATCTTGAACTTCATTCCATCCAATGACTTAGCATATCTGCAGCATTATCTGCTGTATAGACTTTTTGAATTTCAATTTCTTTAGATTCTACAACATCTATAATGAAATGAAATCTAACATGTATATACTTAGGCCTCTCATGGTAGACATGATTTTTGGACAGCTGAATAGCAACTTGGTTATCACACTTTATCACAGTATATTCAACCATCACACCTGATTGAGACAATAATCCCTTTAACAGAGACCTTCTTTCACGGCTTCGGTTAATCCCATGTATTCCGCTTCCGTTGATGACAAGGCTACCATATGTTGAAGTGTGGCCTTCAAACTTACTTGCACCCCATTACCTGAAAAACATAACCAGTAATGGACCTTCCCTTGTCCAAATCTTGGCCTAATCAGCATCTACATAGCCAACAATACTATGCTTTCCATCTGTTTTCTTCCCTAAAATTTATCCAACTTGCTCAGTACCCTTCAAATACCTCAAAATCCATTTGACACCATCGCAGTGACACCTCCCTGGATCAGATATATACCTATTAACCACACTTACAACATAAGATAAATTGGGTCTGGTACACACTGTTAAGTACATCAAACTTCCCACCGTGTTTGCATAAGGTACATTTGATAACCTATACATCTCAACTTCAGTACTTTGGAGAGTCTTTGGCTGATAGTTTAACTAGCTGCCCCAAAGGAATTGACACACTTTTTCCAGTGTAGATACAATACTTATGCAACACCTATCCCTGCTTATCTCGTTTTGAGACAGTTTTAGAGTCTTCCTTACTCTATCCCTGCTTATCTCCCTTCCAAAGATTTTCCTTGCATTTCCAAGCTCTTTCATATCAAACTCAGCCTTCAATTATATCTTAACACATTCACTTTCCCTATTATCTTTTCAAGCAACTAACATATCGTCTACATACCCGTACAATGACCTTTCAACTAACACACATGTTCTTTGTCACTATTCACTTCAAAACCCAGTGGTTGTCCCATATAAATATGTTCTTCAAATTCACCATGCAGAAAAGTGATTTTAACATCTAACTATTCTAACTCAAAGTCATAATGAGCAGTTAAAGATGAGATAATTATCATTGAGCTATGTTTTACTACATGTGAGAATACCTCATTATAGTCAATTCCAGGCCTTTTAGTAAACCCTCGAGCCACTAACCTTGCCATATATCTTGGGTTTTCACCGTCTGCAACTCCTTTTATTTTATACAACCAGTTGCAGCTCAGAAACTTCTGACCATGAGGTTTATTTATCAATTCCTATGTATTGTTCTCATACAATGAATACATTTCTTCTTTCATGAGTTTATTGCCTCATAAAATGACAATAGCTCGTGTCATATGCATATGATGAAACATCACGACCTCTAAAATCTGACTGGTGCCACTATGTTCCTCCTTACTCGTTCTCCAACCGGTTGATACCCACTGCTACTTTCATGACTTTGACCATCACCCGACTGAGTTTCTTTTTGTTTAATACTTTGTTTATCAGTATCACTTGATCTATTTATACACGGACTACCACCCAGCTACTCCTCAAACTGAACACTCTGATCACTATTACTCTCCTCAAACACCACATCCCAACTTACAATTACCTTTGGTTTCACATCTCCACAACCTATAGCCCTTCACACCTTCCGGATAACCCAGTAATATACACTTTTGAGCTATAGGTTCTTACTTCCTTTGATCGATATGAGAATAAGCTGCACAACCAAAAGTCTTTAATGTGTTATAATCTGTCGGATGACTGACCAGACCTCCATAGGAGTTCTTAAATCAATAGCCATTGAAGGTGATCTGTTTATAAGATAAGTTGCGATTGACACTGCTTCATCCGAGAAACTTCTTGGTAACCCTGATTAGTTCAACATACATCTCACTTTATCTAATAATATTCTATTCATTCCCCCGGCTAAGCCATTCTGTTGTGGTGTTCCTACAAACCTGAAGTGTCTTGCAAATTCAAGAGCTTTAAATAGTCTCTAAATTGGTGATCACAAAATTCCAATCCGTTATCTGTCCTAAGTGTGTTTACCTTCTTTTCGGTTAGCTTCTCCACAAGTAATTTCCATTTAAAATTTTCAAATGCTTCATTCTTGTGCCTGATCATATACACCCAAACCCTTCTAGAGAAGTCATCAACAACGGATAAGAAATACTTAGTACCTCCAAGAAATTCCACTTTAGCAGCCCCCATAAATCTGCATGCACATAGTCTATCATACTGGCAGTATTATGACTTCCTTTATGAAACTTAGCTCGGTGACATTTACTCAAAGCACAATGCTCACAGAAATCAAGTTTACCAAGCTTTTTGGCCCCAAAGTATTCCCTCTTACTCAACTCAAAAGTCCACCTTCACTTATGTGATCGCTATTATGAAACATAGGTTTGTTTTGTTATCCACACAGGTTTCACCAACAGCTACAACACCACCGCACGCACCTCCATCTAACAAATAAATTTTATGGTTTCTTCTAGTCCCATGAAGCGCAACCATAGACACTTTTATTACTTTTACCCTTCCGTTTTGCGTTGTAACTTTACGACCTGCTTCTTCAAGAGTGCCTAACAAAATCAGATTTTGTCTCAAATTCGGTATATGCTTTACACTCCGCAACTCACACTCTGAACCATCATTCATCACTAGTATGACATTTCCCACATCTTGTACTTTACATGGTCTGTCATCACCAAGCAAAACAACTCCACCATGCCATTTTTGATAGTCATGATTTATTTGGGGTCATGTGATAAAATGCACCAGATTCCATAATCCACTCATTCGATGATTTCATATCAGTCATTACAAGCACCCCTATTTGGGGTCATATGATAAGATGCACCAGATTCCATAATCCACTCATTCGATGATTCAGATCAGTCATTACAAGCACCTCGGCACTGTTATACCCCTCAGAATAAGTGTCCGAATTCTGGCTGTTTTCCCTAGACTTGCTAGTTGAATCAAGTTTCGTTTTTCTTTTCTGAGGACCAGTCTCTTTTAAGATGCTCTTCCGGATGAAGAATATAGCATTTCTTTCTAAATTTTGATTTGGACCTAAAATTGCCTCTTTGAGATCTTTCTCTTTGATCTGCCCTTCCACTCATAACCAATCCCTTACCAAACTCTTATTTATGATCTATTCTCTTCTTCAATTTTCTTGAATTGAGAGTACCCATAACTTCCTCCATGTTCAGACTTTCCCTACCATACATCTAGGTGTTTACAAAGTGTTCAAAGGAATAAGGTAATGATGTGAGAAAGCCTGATCTTCGTCATTAAGTACAACTTTTATATTCACAAAATTTAAATCGGTTTATTAAACTCATCTACATACAACAACAACAACAACAAAAAATCCCGCCATTGGCAGGGTATGGGGAAGGTAAGATGTAGACAATCTTACCTTTACCCGTTTGTAGAGAGACTGCATCCATTGAGACCTCCGGCATAAAGAACTTAAATGTAGTTGTGCAAAATGAGTATAAGTAAGAAAATAAATATTTGTCAGTAAATGCGTTTGTATACTACAATAAAAGGGATTAGTGCGTACGAATGCACTTAACTTTGATTGAATATGCGTAGTGTGTACCCAACTTACGTGTAGTATATTTAATGCACTTAACCTGTTAAAAGTCACAAACAACGCACTTTACCTGCAAATGATTACGTGGCATCCGGTTACCAAAAGGTCTGATCAAAACCGGTGAAAATACACAATAGGGCTAAGGGTCAAGTCGGTCAAAGAGTACATCAAATAACCATTTTTGAAAGTTGAGTGCATTAAATACTCTACTCGTAAATTGGGTTTATACTACGCATATTCAGCCAAGGTTAAGTACATTCGTACGCACTAACCCCTATAAATATATAGAAGGTAGATATATAGGTATATAACATGTGGCTCTATTATAAGTTATAAGTATTATATATTTGAGGTAAGTATAAAAATCTATTATAATATGGTTAAAATGAAGCTATAATATATTGATATATGTATACTATATGATATTCTAAAATATTAATATAGTATCGCTATCAATATAATGAATTTGATTTCAATATAAAAATAAAATAGAGAGTAAATAAATGTAAATAGCTATAGGTAATCAATATATGATAACATATAAGAATATATAGATGTAGTAAATATAAATGTAATATATATATATCTATAGTATAAGTAATATTAGAGAGTAGATAAATCTAACTATATATATATATATATGTATATATTATACCAAACTATAGGTATACATATAGTATATACAATACGTGTAAATATAGTATAGAACGTAGGTTAGTAAATAGATATATAATATATACACTACAACGGTATGCCTAGGTATTCTAGAAGATCCTAAACCACCTTCTCACCATACTCTTCTATTCTAATCCTAAGCCTCCATGAGTTCCTATCAGAGGTCATGTCCTCGGACAACTGCAGCTCCTATCGAGTTTCAGTCTATCCTCCCACCTAAGTTTTGGTTTACCCCTCCTCCTCTGACTATCAACCGTGATGGCTTCTACTCTCCTAACTGGTGTTCTCCATGGTCTCCTCCTGACATGTCCAAACCATCTCGGTTGTCCTTCCCTCAGCTTGTTCGTAATAGTCGCCACTTCTCCAACATGATCTAGTCACCAATATCGATTACCTCTCTGTCCTTCTGAAATCTCTCGTTCCTGTTAAAATCACAAAGTAGTTCTTCCATTTTCTCTTGGCTAATCCATAGGTTTGAGTTTTCCAAGGCCTTCGTCCACTACTCCAACATGATATTTAGACCACTTGTCGTTTCCAATAGTAAGACAATATCGTCGGCAAATATCAAGCACCAAGATGCTCTCTCGAATCTCCTATGACAACTCGTCAAGAAGCAGGGCAAAAAGGAAAGTGTTATGAGCCGATCCCTTGTGTAAACCGACTTCCACCGAAATATACTCCGTGTTACCCATTCGGTTTCGTACGCAAGTATTCGATCCTTCATACATATCCCTAATAGCTCTAATGTAACTCCATGAGACTCCTTTAGCATTTAGAGTCTCCCCGATCAACTCACGTGGAATGTGATCGTAGGCTTTCTCTAGGTCAAGGAATGCCATCTGAAGGTCTCATCTACATGATCTTCTAATTTCTTGCCACTATACATTTGGAAAGTATACAATCTTTTCTTCAAAATATAAATGATTTTCCAATGCTTTACTCATTTTACAAACCTTCAAGTGTTGCCCAGAAACCCGCTGCAAAAGTTTCTTTAGTCGCTTAAACTCTATCTCCCAAACACAATAATTGTAGAAGCTTCTCCATTATCTCTGATTTCACCTTATCTGATAATCCTTTTAGAAGATTTTCTACTCCTTCGAGTGCAGCAACGATTCCATGTTGCACAAGTAAGGCTCGCCTCTTGACTCGTCAAAGACCGAAATCGTTTCTCCCATCGACGTTTTCAAGATCAAACTTTTTCGTTCCCATCTTCTAATTTCAATTCTTGATCGTATAGTATTCTTCCCTGTTCTTAATCACTTACCAAGCCTAACCAGGATTTGATACCAATTCTTGAAATTAATCTTCACACTATAGTAATTAAGAATCGATATCACCAAAAAATCAAGCCAATTGATTATACTTAATCTTATTAATCACAATTATTACAATGAAATTTGTATACAACTATCTAAACAACTATACAGCTTATAACCCTAAGGTATTGACTATTGACATTTAACCCCTGGGACTCGTAATCCTCTAGCAATACAACACATAACACCTATAAACCATAAAATTTGTTAATTTCAGAATTTATTTCTTATTCTAGTACTTTACAGTAATCCATTTAGAAATTTATATAACAATTTATCATCCATATTCTCATCTCTACTTTATAGTTTTCCACACACAAAAAAACAAAGTTCAAATTATTTATTATCATTTGAGTAATGTTAATATGCCTAATATATAAGTCTGCCTGTATGTCTACTCCATACACTGAGTGTCCAATACTCAGCATATATTTATCGAGTTAGATGTCTTATGATTCGTAGGAAAAACATAAAGACACCTTCAGAATGTCAATTGAAGACATTAAGTTGGCAACAAAAGACTTTAGTCCCGCCAATAAAGTCGGAGAAGGGGGTTTTGGGAGGGCATATAGAGGAGAACTTTCACATGAACATTGTTATGGACATTGTTCTATTGTTGCAAAAAAGTTAGATACAAGTCATGGTCAAGGGGAGAAAGAATATTACAATGAGCTACAAATTCTTTACGACTATAAGCATGAGAATATTATCGGTCTTGTAGGCTATAGCGATGAAACCAAAGAAAAAGTTATTGTTTATGAACATGCATCGAAGGGAAGTCTTGATAGGTATTTGGATGATGCTACTCTTACATGGAGGAACCGACTTAACATAAGCATCGATGTTGCAACCGGGCTAGATTTTCTTCACGGAGGTTATGAAGGACAAGAGGTGGTGATACATAGGGACATTAAACCAGCTAACATCCTTCTTTTTGATGATTGGAAGGCAAAACTTGGTGATGTTGGGCTTTCTGTGATAAGTTATATAGAAAAGTATATAGTGGCTACTGCTACTAGTGTTAGCGGCACAATGTACTATGTGGACCCGTTGTACTTCAGAACGGGTCTATTGACAAGAGAAAGTGATATTTATTCATTTGGTATGGTTTTATTCGAGATGCTTTGTGGGAGACCAATATATGAAATTCTCGAAAATCCCGATATGTATTTAGCCAGTTTCATTAAACACGAGTTTGAACACGGAAAACAAGATGAGATGGTGTTTAAAGCTATAAAAAAGGAAATTGCGCCCAAATCATTAAGTACATTTCTTAATGTTGTCTACAAGTGCTTAGATGGTAATATAAAAAAACGACCAACGGCAAAAGGTGTTATAGCACAACTCGAGAGGGCATTGAAATTCCAAGTAAGTTATTGCAATTTAACTAAAGCCAGCTTCCTTTGAATTCCTTTTATATATCCCAAATCTTTGATATGTAATGTTAGAAAAATAAATTGTGGGCCCATATTGTCGTTGCAAAAGGTCGTCACAGTTGAGCAACACCTACCGGCCTGCAGCGATGACCCTTTTGAAAAGATTCTAAAATCACATTAAGACAATTGTTGTTTTCTGTTGTAGTCATTCATATATAATTTGTGTAAGTATATAACTTACGAAGCCAAAAAGCATAACTTATAAACCCTAAACCTACAAAAGATAAAGTCCATTGGTACATGGTGGTTTAAATATTTGAGCTTTGCGTAATGCATTATAATCTTTGAGACGTAATGTGATTTTAGAATAGTTTGGTAATGACTACCGGCATATAAATTTTTTTTCATTTCGAAAAGGAAAAAATTTCCCGCTTAGACATTTGCGACGATGGCAGAAAGTTTTCTTTTATTTTTTATTTTTTCGTTTGGCTCCAAAGTTAAAAGTTTCCCGGATTGGCTTTTGCGATGACCCTGTCGCCGCTGATTCCTCTATATATATATATATATATTTTTTTTTTATTATTTAGAAAATTTTAAATTAAATAATATTATTTTGGTTGTTAAATAAAATATACGGTTAAGTTTATTTTAATTGAGTGTTACTTTAATTGAAGATAAATCTATCGTGTTCCAAAACTGACTCGATCAATTAACAATAAGACATCGTGTTGTCTCCTTTCCACTTTCAAAACGTTATACGTGAATCTACGTTATACATGCCGCCTTAACACAGGTGAATATACAGGTTCCTCAGTCTTCGATGCTTCAACTACATAACAATCCATACGTTTTGGAAGAAGAAGACGATAACGAAGATGAAAAAAAAGATGAGGACGAAGATGAGGTTTGTGCACATCTGTAATTATTTGTATGTGTTGGAACAATTGAAAATACGAAATGATTATTTAATTTTGAAAGTATTTGTGTTTTGAATTTGAAAAGTGCAAAATTTGGTATAAATATGGGAAAACTTCAAAATTGAAACACAAGGTAAAACCTGAGAAAACTGCCAAAACATAGAAAACATGCCAAAATTACAATATCCTTTTGCGACGACATGTCGTCGCTAAAACATGTCGCGATGACATTTGATCACTAAGGTACATTACCCTTTTGCGATGAGGCTCTCATCGCAAAAGGTTTTCATTTATTTTAAAATAGAAAGTATAAAGAGCCTATTGTGATGATGAAGTCGGAGCAAATGGTTTTAATTTTGATTTTTTGTCAAGAAAATAAATTGTGCGCCCGCTTAGGCATTTGCGACGACAGCATTGTCGCAAAAGGTTTTCTCTTTTTCTATTGTTTTGGTTTAAATCCAAAATAAAAAAATTTCCGGGTTGACTTTTTCTAGAAAACCTTAAATTTAATTCTACCTATTTGGTTGAAATATTAAATATATAGTTAAGTTTATTTTAATTATCTTTAATTGAATTTTACTTTTAATTGAGATAAACCTAACACGTATAATTAACACGATGGGTATGTTTTCATTTCTTCAATTCCTTGTTTAATCTTTACACCAACACAAATATCCCAACACCTCCAACTCCGCCAATGCTCTCAAATGCCGCTACAAAATAATATGCGACGAAGTTACCAAGAATAATTTTTTCACCCAACTTCCATTTCCTCATAATTACCTTTTAGTTATCACTGTTCATAATATGTCTTCATTCTTGAATGTTTTTAACTGTTTGTTTACGACAATATTAAAGCAAGGTAAATAACTAAATGTATCACTGTAATTGGCACTTCAGTTTATCAAAATAAAATGATAAGTTAACCAAAATGACACCATACATAATAAATATATATCAGTAAAGTAATATCTGGTAACACCCTCCCTCAAATGACAGTTGAAAAGAGTTAGACATTTTGTGTACCAAAGCCTAAGCGAAATAATAAGTCGCTACGTTGCATTGGTACTCTGCTATATTTACAACTAAGATAACTTTGACAACTGCAAAGAGTTGACATTTTGAGTACACTTGGTAGTTGTTACTATTTAATTGTCACCATTTTAGTTTCGAAATTGTATCAAAATATTTCATTATAAAAGATAGATTTTTGTATAGCTTAACCAAACATAATTGAGGATCAACTTAATGGTTTAACGCTCAACCCCATCCCTGCCGACTTATATACACAAACATTAGAAACAGAGCATTTAAGGATCGACTTAATGGGTCGATATATGATCTCTAATGCAATTTGATATCCCTTTGTATCCAGATTTGATCCTTAATGATGTCTGGGATCTTTTCATAAATATATTTTTTGGCTTAAAAAACAGTTTGTAAAACCATGAAATAAATCTGGTAATATATTTGGATCTGATAATTAAAACATTCTGTTTATTTGAAGAGACGACTTCTAACAACGTAACAATAAATATACACTGATACTGATCCTATCCCTAACACAACTCCTCAAGTTGCAGGAGCGACGCAATTCATTCCACGTTGATTCCTCCTTAACTTTAACATCTCAAATTGCAATTGGATTTGCATCTTCATGTTGATTCAAGTAGAAACGGGTTGTTTGATACTTAATTGCAAAACTTTTCCAATGATACACCTCATTCACGATACAGCTCCTAATTATAATATAATATTTAAATTATAAAACTTAAAATGAATTATTATTTACTTAAAAATGGTGCAGTCACATTGATCATAATTAATAACGTGCCAGCTGTAAAATTTATGTTTTTAATTATAAAAGAAGATGAAAGTAATGTAACAAATAGGAGGTCGCTATGGTTACTTGTTTACCTTCTCTTTCAATTCATTTGTAACTCATTTTTTTTGTTCATTACTTTTATTTTCACTAGATCAATTAAATGAAATGAATCTCGCGCACAACAGCTGATAAATATTTTGCATATTGATGTTGAGAGATAAATATTTAATGATATTTAAATGCAAATATTGATACTTCTTTAATAAAAATGATTTTTAATAATATTTTAAATTATTGTAATTGCAAATTTAAAAATATGATATAAAAGAATAAAGAAAATATTTGAAAAGAGTGTTAAGACTTGTCCTCTTCCTTTCAAAAAGGATGTTTCCCTCTTGATCATGTAATACTTGAAAAGTTATAGCCAAAACATGAATCATAATTCATAGTCTCATACATTGAACCATAAATATTAAACTTTATTGAGTTATTGGTAAGGAATAACTAGGATACAGTTGTCATAAAAATCTCACGTGCACACATAAAATTATCACGAAAGTTTTCTAAACATTGTAGAAAACATAAACTGCACATGTAACTTGAGCAAATTGTTCCTTTCATACTTCTAATTAAGTTCCATGTGAAAATATCTTAGACACTCATCTCCATTATATACATATATATATATAGTTTTCCGCAATATGTTTATAACTTTTTGTAATACCAATTTTTAGTTTCATTGATAAGTGAGGTTAAAGTTTTATTGGTGAGGCCTGGTCTTTCGATTGTAGATCAAATTTGGGTTGTCTCTTAGCATTAACACTTTCACTCAAAGTCATAGTTTTAATATGAAATCAGGGCCGGTCCATAGAGGTCCAGTGCGATGACAAAAAAGAGGCCCTCTAATATGAAATTTATATATGTACATATACCATGTAATAAAAATTTCATCATTACACTCTAATGAAATTTCATCTCTTTAAAGCATTAAAAGTTACTATTTAAATAATGCAACTCCGTTAATATTTTAAAAGCAGAGTTATTGATCAACTTCTTATAATTATCACTCTTCAATATGTTGTTTCCGGTAACTAATAATGTTAAGATCCATCTCTTATCAACTTATATAACAATAAATAATTAGAACCATCACTATTGACAACTAATATAACACCAAATAATTAAAATCCTAATATATAAATTAAATAATCAAACTGATAAATTATCAAAGATGTAATTTAATTTTGATAAGCAAAAGATTCACTGATGAAGAAAAGAATAAGAATACATACATGTTGGTTATAATTTATGAGAAAGTTTATCGATTGATCATGATATATTAATTTTAAAGAATATAAGTTGATTGATAATTGGGTTGCATAGCAATAATAATTTTTTAACTTTTGAGTTGTTAATCGACTGGGGTTTATATAAATTCATGTCCTCATCATGAAAATTAAAAAACGAGAATATAATATAAATAAAAAGAATAAGAATAGGTCACATAATATGCACCAAACACAAGCAAAACTAGATTGGGCTCTAACTTATTTAATGGACTGAAGTTATTGGATACATGTATAGATATTGAGCATGTGAAAAAAGGCCCCGTCTAAAACTTGGGCCCTGTGTCACAGCCCATCTTGAACACCCTAAGATCCGGGCCTGTATGAAATAATATAATTAACTGGACTAGCTCAATTGGCTATCAAGGGTTCCTTTTGGGGCCTTGGAAAGGGGATGTTTGACTAGGGGAGGTCTTAAGTTCGAGTCCCACCCGGGTTAATATACTGCCCAATTAGATGTCACTGCCAGACCTGAACCACTAACATCTAACAAGCCGTTCTAAAAAAAAAAAAAAAAAAAAAAACATGAAATAATATATTTTTATGAAAAATCAAAGTTTAAAGTAACAACGAAGGTAGTTGATTAAAAATAAACATTAATAAATAAAGGGAAACATAGATAGATGGAAGTTTTATGCGCTTTAGATAAAATATATATATATATATTTTAAGTTTCCTCAACAATCTAACATCACATTTAAAACATTTTGTTTAAAAAGAAACTTTCAGTGTATTAAATGCAAAGTTTAAGTTTATTAAATGCAATTGTAAGTAAACAATGAAAGTTTAAATTTAATCAATGTATCTATTTTTCTCTTATTGAAAACCCTAAAGGATTCGTTAGCATAATCCATAAATAAATGATAGTCACACCTTCATTGACTAACAATTGTAAATAATTTTAAGTGTACACAAATGTAAATAATTTTTCTCTTATTGAAGGTAAAGCTTTTTGTAAAAAGTTTCTAGAAAAGCTTAAACATTTTATTGAAAAAGCTTTATATAGAACTATAGAAAATGATCACCGGGAATGCTCGATCTTAGACATTTATCTCATCACTCTAACAAGGTGACATTAATTGCATTATCAAGTTGGACGAACAGTTAGAAGAGGAGCACCTACGTACGGATCAACTTTATGGGCTATGATATGTGATGCAAGCTAATTTTACAGTATGTGTTTGTATCTAATTTGATCCATGATAAGCTTGCTATTTGGGGTCTTCTCATAGATATTTTTAGCCATAAAAAAAACTATATAAATTAATCTCTAATTACATGTGCAACTACTGCTCTAATGACGCTAATTAACTTCATTATTGGGATGTAGTGATTTAAGAACTCTGTTTAATGGAACTAAGTCAACAAGGAACTCGATCAAACTAAGTAATTATTTAGGCACTATCAACTTGATCCTAAAAAAATAATGATTAATCACGCTAACAATATGATTATATTAATTGATAAAACTAGTTTAAAAACTCTAAGTATTAGCTGTCTCAACCACGGGGTAACATGCAAGTACCGATAGTCATTCTTAATTCTTCCAATAATTAAGCATACTAATTAATCTATAACCCTCAAAGGATACATCAAAATTCTCTCATTAAAGATACAAATTGTTAGTTTTGTTAATTGTAGTTATAAGCTACAAAAACAATGATTAGAGTGTTGCGCAAACTCATAGCGTTACCTCAATTTTTGTATTATAAATTTTTTTAATTTATAACTTTTAACAGATAATTGCAGAGATTTTATAGTGATACACCTCTATTTATTACCATATCAACTATATTAATTGCAGTTGCAAATATATAAATTTTGAAAGTCCAATATTACTAGAAAATGGTTGCATGTAGATCGAAGTTGCTGAACGTGACACCCGTTAATTAAGGATCTTGAAATAAATAATATAAAACACAAGAAGAAGAAGAAGCAAGTCATCATGTACCGAAGAGATGGAGGTTGCTCACATAAATTTATATATATGTAAAGTGTGTCGCTACTCGTATATATCTTAATATCACTCATTTACATATTCATATTAGTTTGTACCCCTTGTTGTTGTGCTTCATACTTTTTCCCCGATTAATAGAAATATGGCAACTACGATCAAAGAGTTGAATCACTTACAAATCCCACTTGAAGAAATAGTGAAGGCCACCAATAACTTTGCTGATAAAAAAATCATCGGGAAAGGTGATTTTGGAGTCGTCTACAAAGGGAAACTCATGCACTCCGGTGAGTTGATAAATATTGCTGCTCGGAGGTTAGATCGTAGGCGTGCCCAAGGAGACGTTGAGTTCTTGAAAGAGATCTCGGTACTTGCTAGTTTCAAGCATGAAAATATAGTCTCTATGATTGGGTTTTGTGACGAAAAAGGTGAGAAGATCATCGTAAACCACCATTATCCCAAAGGAAGTCTCTTGAGGCATCTTAGCAACCCGACTCTCACATGGAATCAAAGATTGTCGATATGTTTAGGTCTTCTAGATGCTATATATCACATGCATCACCGCTTCGTAAGTACGTGTACTCATTATATCATACACCGTAACATCAATAGCTCAACAATTTTATTAGATAGTGACTGGTCACCCAAGTTGTCTGGATTTGAATATTCCATCATACATTCACATGATCGACGGAACCAAGTTTTCCATTCTGAAGCTATTGGCACACAAGGGTATATAGACCCGGCATTTGAAAAGGATGGAGGTGTGACCCACAAGTCTGATATCTACTCAGTGGGCGTCCTTTTATTTGAAATTTTGAGCGGGAGAAAAGCAAATGAAGATAACAAGTTGCTAGTTCCCTTGGCCAAATTTCATTATGAAACCGCGACATTGAACGAAATAATACATCCTGATTTGTGGAATCAAATGGACCCTGAATCAGTTAACTGCTTTTCACAAGTAGCGTATGAGTGTTTAAACGAAGAGCGAGCAAAACGCCCAGGGGCAGGTGATATTCACAGTTCAATTGGAAGATCAAAGGCTATACAAGAAGTGGAATCTCCGGTAAAACGATCCTTTGATTTAACTTTGTTATTATTAGTATGTTTATCCTTTCATTAGTCTATCAATATAACTTTGCATACTTATATTAACACCTTTAAATATAATTAGTATTTTATGGAAATCTCAGATCCAGACAACCTGGCTAGAGATCTTTAGGAATGTGCATAATATTAATTTAATAATATTATAAATAGATAAATTAAAAGGTGAAGTGTTCAAAATCTATTGTTTAATTCTAGCGCATATGGTACATGCATATGCTTAAAAGATATACTCCTAGGTCCCGCCAATATCATATCATATCAATCAACATATGAATACATAAAGATTTCGCTCAGATAATTGATATTTAGTTTATATTTTTCAAAGAAAAAATATATTTTAAGATTTTGTGAATCGTCCAAAATAGAAATAAAGTATTGTCTCGATTCTAAAAAATAATTATTAAAATTATTAGTAATTGAAACCAACTCTTAATATTTTCTTACTTTTAGTAATATTATATCTGACATGTTATACTTTTTATAAAAAAATTAGATAACATATTACCAGAATTATGGATTTGAATCTACTGATTTTTATGGGTTACATGTGTAAATATAAAACATTCTTACTCGTTTTTATATTAAAGTGTTTTTATTGAGATCCTAATATATATATAGAGAGACTTATGATCTAGAGTGAAACACTTTTTTGGAGGGAAGGGGAAGTAGTTAACATTCATCATGACTTATCTTACCTTATCAATATGAATCTCACAAGGAAAAAATAAATTAATTACTAAAATAATCAATCATAATCGATGCTATGAATGTTAAGCATCCTTGATGATTTTTTTTTGTATGATATAATATTAGATACAAACTAGTAATGTTATCAAAATGAATATAAAAGTTGATGAATTTTATTACAAACGCGTATTTGACTAACTTATTGAAAGGATATTCATTGATCAATTTTCGATAATAAACTCATTAAATTTTATTATTACTTTCGTTAGGATAAGTGTTATTGAGTTTATAATTTAAAATGCATTGAATATTAGTCAAGTTTGTTGTTATAGATGACTATTAACTTATAATATCCACTTAAGTTAATATCCAAAATGATAAATTTTAGTGATTTATTAAATTAATATTTATTAACTAATATTATGATTTAAAAAAAAATTATTAAGAGATATACTATTTGTATTATTGATTTCAATCGATATTTATTTTTGATAATAATGTGAAAACTTATAATGTAGGATGTAACTGAGCCCCGATGGAAGGCCTTCGAAAAAGCGATACAAGATTTATTCCCCATGGAGGTAGTTAACTTATGCTCCGTATTAAAAGTACAATTAATTTTCCAATACAATTTTGTTTAAATTCACTTATCAAATGTTAAAATAAAAGATTCCAATTGCTTGTGAATTTTGAGCTACATCATTATATATGTAGGATTTTAAGCATGCCTTAGAAGAGCAGCGGGACAGATATGCCGTTGAAAATAGACCATCAAATTTCTGGGAGGTAATAAACTGATTCTCTGTATTATTTTTATTTTGAAAGAAAATTACTCACATATTAAAGTAAATATTATTACTATAAATAAAATGAATTACACAAATCTATATTTATAGGTTAAAGATAGTCTTAATCAGTAAACGAGTAGTTAAAGTAAAGACGTCAATAAATATTGCATGAATATAATATAATTACTAATAATTCCAAACAATTATCACAAATATTATCTCTAAACCAATTAGGCTAGTCTAATTGGCCATCAAGATTTTCTTATGAGGGCTTGGGAGGGGATGTTTAGCTAGGGGAGGTCTCAAGTTCGAGTCCCACTCGGGATTTTTACCCCTTCAGGCAATAAAAAAAAAAAAAAAAAAGGAATCGGAGGGTCTCAGAGTTAGCATACTGCCAAATTGGATGTCACTGCTAGACCTGAACCACTAACATCTAACAAGCCATTCTAAAAATATATATATATATATTATCTCTAATATTTATCCTCTAATACTATCGACTACAATCAATTTACTGTTTCCATTTTGTTTATATTCTCTTGAACATTATATGAGAATACTCGTTTTATATGCTATTTATCAAATGTTCGTTAATTTCCAATGATATAATTTCAAATCCATTTGTTAAATTCAGAGATACGAGACAATAAAATGTTTTTAGTAACATAAGTTTAGAAAGGTGTGAAGCTTTATTTTTAAATCACATTTTATAATGATAAGAGGAAGGTTATGTCAATGATTAAAAGAGTTTAAAGTACAGTTTTACCCGTTCATTGATTTATGTGAAGCTAAGAGAAAAAAAGTAAAATGTCATCCCTTCATAAAAATATATTTAGGCATTTACGTCAATACGCTACCTTCTAGATTCCGATGTCGTGAATAATTTGTATTTTGAAAAGGGGTTAATAGACATATTGAGTATCACACTTTGTGTAAATGTTCAATTTCATTAACCATCTTTTTTTCGTTATAATCCGATGAACGTAGTATATATGTTGTTCATCAAAATACACAATTTAATGAAACGTGTTCATTTACATAAACATGGTAATTAGTAACTGGATAACATCAGATGCCTTTGTCCACATATTTGCCATCTAATTTCCACGTAAGCAAAAAAAGTCCACGTATTTAACACGTGGGTCCACGTCACTCAATAATTTCTTAATTATTTTCATTTAATTTCTAATACCTAACTATTTTCCATTTTTAATTATCAAACTTAAAATATTAAACCCATTTTTTCATCATCATAAACAGTAGGTAGTATCATCACCATTATCTTTATTTTCTTCGTCATTATCAGAAACTACAATAACAAGAGCAACACAATAATGTTCATCATTTTCTTTAAAATAAAACAACTACCATTCATAATTAAAACTTAGTTCTATATTCTTACTATTACAATTTTGAACATGTCATATTCCTCATACAACAATCGCAGCAACCTATACGATAATTAATTAATAAAAAATAACATAAACTTATTTACTGTAACTAAGAACAAAAATACAATTATATCAAGAACAAACATAAATCACACAGATCTGAAACAAATTAACCCCTAACAACAAAACAAACATACGAACGAAATGAACCCACACAAATCAGATTTGGAAATGTAGATCTGAAAGAACTCATCAAACTTATGGTGAAGTTCGGTGGTTGTGAAGACGATGCTATCGTGATTCCTGCCAAGTCGCTTGTCACCACCACTCTCGGCCATCACTTCCAGACAGCATCTCACTTGTCACCGCCATGATAGATCTTGTAGATCTGACATGAAAACACCACAGACGGTGGCTATGTGCAGATTCATAAGACCCGGCATATGGTGTCTTTGGCCAGTGGTGGTGGTGTCTTTTGATGATTGGTAGTAGTTAGGCCAAGCGGTGGTGGTGGTGATAAAAGTCAGTGACTAATGGTGGTGGTGATTAGATGATTGTGGTGATGGTGTTGATTTGTAGAGAGAAGAAGAAGAAGGAAGTTAGAGAGAGAGAGAGAGAGAGAAAATAATACCATGATGAAAGAAACCTACAAATCAATATCCATATTTATTATTTATTTTTTAATTTTTTTTAGAATTTACACATAAGAAAATTAAGGCCACGTCAGTAGATTACTGGTAACCGGATTCTCCAATTTTTTTAACCGGTTTACCAAGTGCGTTATCGAATTGTAACGAAAAAAATTATTCAGGAAATTGAATATTTGTGCAAAGTTTGCTATTCAGTGTGTCTATTAACCCTTTTGAAAAGTCGATGTCTTTAAACCCAACCGCAAGACATGATTAAAAAAATACTCATCACGTACGTTACACAATAATCAAATATATATTATATATTTATTTTAAAAAGAAGTACATATTTCTTTTACATTGTTTGCGTATGCATACAAATTTTAAAAGCTAATTACGTATCATTAACAATTGTTTTATGAATCATATATTAATATTGATATACTCATATAATTAAAAAATTACAGTATAAAGTCATTAATTTGCTAGAAAACATAAATATATTTATAACATTGTTAGGCGAAAAATTAATATTAGACTTAAAGACATTACATTACCAATTTAATGTTAATGAGCCCCAAATAAAAATAAAACCCTATCCTTACTTCTTTCTTCCTCACATACACATTTTCAAAATACAAAAATATAATAATAATAAGGAATTGATTCTTGTGAGAAGTTAAAGTTAGTAAAGAAGAGAGAAAAGTCAATGAAAAGTGGATAAGTGTCATTCTCATTTCTCCATCATTTCTTCTCACGCTATATTTTTTCACCTTCCATCGTTCATTTCTCCTTCCTCCTTATTTCTCCACTTTTTTTTTATCCTTATCTTACTAATACTAATCTCTCAAGGAAAAAAATAAAATAATTAATAAAATAATCAATCCGAATCGATGCTATGAATGTTAAGCGTCCTTGATGATTTTTTTTTGTATGATATAATATTAGATAGAAACTAGTTAACATTCATGACGATGAATATTATCAAAATGAATATGAAAGTTGATGAATTTTATTACAAACGCGTATTTGACTAATACTTATTGAAAGGATATTTATCGATTAATTTTAAGTAATAAACTCATTAAAATTTATTACTACATTCGTTCGGATAAATGTTATTGAGTTTACAACTTAAAATGCATTAATGAATATTAGTCAAATTCATTGTTTTCGATGACTATTAACTTATAATATTTACTTAGATTGACATTCAAAATGATAAATTTTAACGATTTATTAAATTAATATTCATCAACTAATATCATAATTTAGAAAAAAAAAATTAATCAAGAAATATATTATTTGTACTATCGATTTTAATCAATATTTATTTTTAATAATAATGTGAAGTTATAATGTAGGATGTAGGTTACACCTCGTCGAAGTTCTTGGATAATGTGTTCAAAGATGTGATCCCCATGGCGATGGAGGTAGTTAACTTATGCTCCGTATAAAAAGTAGAATTGATTATCTAATTCCATTTTGTTTAAATTCACTTATCAATCAAATGTTAAAATAAAAAATTTTATAAAAAAGATTCCGATCGCTTGTGAATTTTGAGCAACATCATTATATATGTAGGATGCTAAGCGTACCTTACAAGAGCTGCGGTTCACGTTTGACGTTGAAAATGGACCATTAAAGTTCGTGGAGGTAATAAACTCATGCTCTGTATTTTTTTATTTTTATTTTGAAAGAAAATAAAATGAATATATTACTAAATAAAGTAAATAAAATAAATTACACAAATCTATATTTATAGGTTAAAAGTAATCTTAATCACATGTGTTTATATCTTTTAAAGAAAATGTATATTTTGAGATTTTGTGAATTGCCCAAAATAGAAATAAAGTATTGTCTAATTATCGATTCTAAAAATTAATTATCAAAATTATTAGTAATTGAAACCAACTTTTAATTTCTTCTTAGTTTTAGTAATATTAGACTTGACATGTTATACTTTTTTTCAAATTTTAGGTAACATATTACCTAAAATCGATAATATATTATTTGTTATGGATTACTGATTTTGAATTTACTTATTTTTATGGATTACATATGTGAATATAAAATGTTCTTACTCATTTTTTTATAATAGTGTTTATATTGGGATTCTAATATATATATATATATACATACATATATAGGCTTATGATCTACATTGAAACACTTTTTGGGGGAGAAGAGGAAAGTATTAACATTCAACATGACTTATCTTACCTTACCAATACGAATCTAAAAAGAAAAAAATTAATTAATTAATAAAATAATGAATCATAATTGATGTTATGAATGTTTCGTGTATTTGATGATTTTTTTTTTGTATGATATAATATTAATTGGTGAATATTAGATAAAAACTTGTTAATATTCATGACGATGAATGTTATTAAAATGAAAATAAAAGTTGATGAATTTTATTAGAAACACGTATTTGACTAATACTTATTGAAAGGACATTCATTGATTAATTTCAAATAATAAACTCATTAACATTTATTATGACATTCTTTTAAATAAATGTTATTGAGTTTACAACTTAAAATGCATCAATGAATATTTTTAAAATGAATATTAGTCAAATTCATCTTTATCGATGACTATTAACTTATAATATTCACTTAGGTTAACATTCAAAAGGATAAATGTTAACGATTTATTATATTAGTATTCATTAATTAATATTATAACTTAAAATAATTAATTAAAAAATATATTATTTGTACCATCAATTTTAATCGATATTTATTTTTGACAATAATGTGAAAATTAATAATGTAGCATGAAGCCATGGTGAACGGCCTTATAAAAGGGTTCAAATATAGTAGCCGATCCATGGAGGTAGTTAACCTCGAAGAGGAGTTGGCAGATGCTATTGAAAATGCAACATCAAATTTGTCGAAGGTAATAAACTGATGCTCCGTATATTTATTTTTATTTTGAAAGAAATATAAAATTAAATATTATTACTAAATTATATAAATAAAATGAATTAATTTGCTGTTTTCATTTTGTTTATCATCAAATGTCTTCCTGGTTTAAGGCCGTTGAAGAAATGTTCGAAGATGTATTCTCCATGGATATCAAGAATGACTCAGAAGAGGAGCGGATCACAGAATCAAATATCTGGAAGGTAATAAACTCATTCTCTGTATTTTTATTTTTATTTTAAGAAAGAAAATTACTTACATATAAAATTAAATATCATATTATTACTAAATAAAGTAAATAAAATGAATTACACAAATCTATATTTATATGTTAGAAATAATCTTAATCAGTAAACAAATAGCTTAAGTAATAAAGACGTCAATAAATATTGCATGGATATAAAATAATATAATTACTAATAATTCCAAACAATGATCACAAATATTATCTCTAATATATATCCTCTAATATTATCGACTACAATCAATTTACTCTTTACATTTTGTTTATATTAAGTTTACAAAGGAAAAGGAATGAAGCTTTATTTCTAAATCAGAGTTTATAATGTTAAGATGAAGGTTATGTCAATGAATAGAAGAGTTTAAAGTAGAGTTTTATCCGTTCATTGATTTATGTGAAGCTAAGGGAAAAAGGTAAAATGTCATCCCTCCATAAAAACATATTTAAGCATCTACGTTAATACGCTACCTTCTAGATTCCGATGTTGTGAATAATTTGTATTTTGAAAAGTCGACGTCTTTAAACCCAACCGCAAAACACGATTAAAACAAATACTCATTACGTACATTACACAATAATCAAACATATATTATATATTTATTTTAAAAAGAAGAACATATTTCTTCTACATTATTTGCGTATGCATACAAATTTAAAAGCTAATTATGTATCATTAACAATTGTTTTATGAACCATATATTAATTATTAATTAATATTGATATAGTCATAAAATTAAAAAATGACAGTATAAAGTCATTAATTAGCTAGAAAACACAAATATATTTATAACATTGTTAGGCGAAATATTAATATTAGACTTAAAGACATTACATTACCATTTTAATGTTAATGAGCCTAAAATAAAAATAAAACCCTATCCTTACTTCTTTCTTCCTCACATACACATTTTAAAAGAATAAAAGTATAATAATAATAATCATAATAGCCATCACTAAACCACCATCTTGGTTCCACCATGCCAATAACAGTGTCACTACGCTACCGTGGTACGGCCACGTACGACGATACCGTATACTCTCAGTTGGTTTTGCCCCATCCCAAGTTCCCAACAACCGATCCATACCTCCATCTTCACAATTTTCGGCATATACGAAATTGCCATCCTTCTCCTCTCATTACCGACCTGAAATTAACCCCTCCGCCAATAGCATAAGTAGTTCCCGATGATCTGCAGCAGTTTCATGCCTGATGCTGTTTGGCTGAGGATGTTGATGGAACCCCCAAAACGAAAATTCCAAATCAGAATCCGTACATCATATCTAGCGTTAGTGACAAAACCTTAGATGTAGCCAGATCCCCGATTACCTCACTTTCTAAAGCTGATAGGGCTATTTTGGTATAATTTTGAAACACCACTGTATATTCATTATTTCACTGTTGGTTTTATTCAACGTTGGTCCCGATGATGATGACGTGGAAAAGGAAGACGAATATGAAAAAGTACAGATTATGGTGGTTCTGGAGGCTCTGGCCTCTGAGAAGCCAGCTAAGAACCGCCATGTACGGATTGTAGTTAGACAGTAGAGCAGTTCCATGTTTCTCTGTAAAAGTTCTTCCGTTTCTAGTTTTCTACAATAATCAACAAAATACCAACGACATGATGTCTTTTCAAATTCAGTTTTGTTCGTATAAACTTCATTCCTGGTTGTCATAATGTTGTTGCAGGTAAAAAACAACGAACACTTGAGAATTGGACTCAGAGATATACAGTTAGCCACCGACAATTTCTCTAATAAATGTAAAATTTTTCATCCTGATCTTTTGGTAAGATTCTACAAAGCAGAACTAGAATGTATTGATAGAGAATATATTTCCTTCGTAGAAGGGAAGAATATTGGTGAACTACCCAAGAAACGCTACACTGTGAAAATAAAATGCATCGACGATAAAGAATATTTGTACAATACAGAAATAGAAGTTCTTAGCAGTTGTAAGCATCACAACATAGAATCTCTTCTTGGATTTTGTGATGAAGGTCCTGATATGATACTTATCTATGAATATACAAATATCCTTTGTTCTAGTGATTTTCGTGGTTTTCCATGGGAAAACCGTCTAAAAATCTGCATTGATGTTGCAAATGCATTGAATTATCTTCATAATGAGATGGAGAACCAAAAGATGGTAATACACGGTGATATAACTTTTCATAATATTGTTCTGGATAACTACAATTCGAGGGCAAAGATTTCTGGATTCGGAGACTGTGTATTACTTCCTTCGAATTCAGATGGTGACGCTCTCGATCTCATTGAGATTGCTGGCAATAGAAATTACATGGATCGAGAATATGCTAAGACCGGTAAGTTGAAAAGAGAGTCGGATGTATTCAGTTTCGGACTCCTTATGTTTGATATCCTACGTGGAGATGTAGGAAACAAATTTGTGATATTTTGTTTAGATAGTGGTAATGAGAAGGCAAATTTGGCACGACGATGGTACGACGACAAAATAATTTGGAAAATGATAGATCATTCACTTAAGATAGAAAACGTTAAAGACAGATTTTTCCTACATAGAGGACCCAACAGAGATTCATTAGAGACATTTTCAGAAATTGCATATCGGTGCTTGGCAGAAACGCAGAACCAACGTCCAAGAATGGAAACCATCATCGAGCAACTTGAGAAAGCATTATCGTTTCAGGTAAGTCGATTAATATTCTTGAAAGTTATATAATCTTCCTGTCTTCGTTTTAATGATTCCTAATTGTAATGATTGATTGACTTAGTATCGATCCATTATTTATTTTATCTATTTTCATACTACATAGTACTAGTTTAAAAAACATAAAAGTAAGGACATGCATGATTACTCATACCTTTTGTTGAAATTAATCTCAACAGTCAAGTAATTAAGAATCGATAACACCAAACAATCAAGCCAAATGATTATTCTCAATCCTATTGATCACAATTATTACAAAGAAAGTTTGTCTATGAATGAAGAAAAGGGAAATTACAATCAAAATGATAACTCCTTCATCTATGCGTATGTTTAATACAAAGCTTTTAGAAGTTTTATTTTTTTTTCTAAATTAATAAGCTTCCAATTTATAAAAGCTTTGTTTACATAGAAGAACTTTAAACTTCAAATTTTTTTTTAAAAGCTCCAAAAGCCTTGTAAATAAAAAGTTAATCTTATAAACTTTTAAAATTGAAAAGATCTTTTGATGAATATAATTACATGAGTACCCTTGTCAATATTACAATTTAACAATAGTTGGTTTATCGGTACTAGTTATTCAAATAATTTTTTTAGAATTATTGTTCTTTTCATTTATAATAAATTAATAATATTCACGTCCTTCATAATACTAAAAATAATTTTAAAAAAACCAGTGGACAAGTTCATGTTACAAACGGTATGAGTGAAAATTTTTATATGTATAACTACTAAACGAAATATATTATGTCCTAATACATTAACTCAGAATCATTTTTGTATCAATATTTAATACATATAATGATGATATTAAGATTTGAAGTCATACTTATTTTAAGTCATACTTATTATTTATTTTTAAATCGATGTCCTTTTATGTCATTTTACACTTAAACATTACAGCTACAACTAGTTCGCCAAACAGTTTTATACAAATTAATTTATAGCTTACAGCTACAACCTACGGTTACAGCAGACAACTACAACTTGTTACCAAACAGACCATTTCTAATCGTATATGTATACAGCTAAGTGAACAATTAATTACAGTTTAGTACACTAAGGAATTAACTATTGAGAGTTAACCCCTTAGACTTGTATGCCTCTAGTAATACAACACATAACAATCTCCACCTTACTGCTAGAAGCATATTGTCCTGCTATTTCGCACCAATACTCAGCAAGTTCAAGAAGATCTTGAACTTCACTCCATCCAATGACTTAGTCAGCATATCTGTAGCATTATCTGTTGTATAGACTTTTCGAATTTCAATTTCTTTAGATTCTAAAACATCTCTAATGAAATGAAATATAACACTTATATGCTTAGTCCTCTCATGGTAGACATGATTTTTGGACAGCTGAATAGCACCGTTGTTATCACACTTTATCCCAGTATATTCAATTATCACACCTAATTGAGACAATAATCCCTTTAACAGATACCTTCTTTCAGGGCTTCGGTTAATACATGAAGTCTTTAATGTGATATAATCTGTCGGATGACTGACTAGACCTCCATAGGAGTTTTGAATCAAAGTTGTTGTAGGTGATATGTTTATAAGATAAGCTGCGGTTGACACTCCTTCATCCGAGAAACTTCTTGGTAACTCTGATTAATTCAACATACATCTCACCTTATCTAACAATGTTCTATTCATTCCCTCGGCTAACCCGTTCTGATGTAGTGTTCCTGCAACCCAGAAGTGTCTCTGCAATTGCATGAACTTTAAATAGTCTCTAAATTGGTGATCACAAAATTCCAATCTATTATCTGTCCTAAGTGTCTATATCTTCCTTTTTGTTTGCTTCTCCACAAGTACTTTCCATTCTTTAAAATATCCAAATACTTCATTCTTGTCCCTGATCATATACACCCAAACCCTTTTAGAGAAGTCATCAACAACAGATAAAAAATAATTAGCACTTCCAAGAGATTCCACTTTAGCAGCCTCAATAAATCTGCATGTACATAGTCAATCATACCGGCAGTGTTAGACTTCCCTTACTAAACTTAGCTTGGTGAGATTTACCCAAAACACAATGCTCAGAGAAATCAAGTTTGCCAAGCTTTTCAACCCCAAAGTATTCCCTCTTACTCAACTCAACACACCTTCACTTTTGTGACCTAGCCTATTATGCCATAGGTTTGTTCTTTGTTGTCTTATCCACACTGTTTTCACCAATAGCTACAACACCACCGTGCACACCTCCAACTAACAAATAAATTTTACGGTTTCTTCTAGTCCGATGAAGCGCAAGTATAGACCCTTTTATTACTTTTACCCTTCCATTTTGCGTTGTAACTTTACAACCTTCTTCAAGCATGCCTAACAAAATCAGATTTTGTCTCAACTCTAGTATATGCTTTACACCCCGCAATTCACACTCTGAACCATCATTTATCACTAGTATGACATTTCCCACACCTTGTTCTTTACATGGTCTGTCATCACCAAGCAAAACAACTCCAACATGCCAATCTTGATAGTCATTCAAGAATGATTTATTTGGGGTCATATAATAAGATGCACCAGATTTCTTAATCAACTCATTCGATGATTTCATATAAGTCATTACAAGCACTTCGGCACTGTCATACCCCTCAGAATAAGTATCAAATTGTGGCTATTTTCCCTAGACTCGCTAGTTGAATCTAGTTTCTTTTTTCTTTTCTGAGGACAGTCTCTTTTAAGATGCTCTTCCGAATGAAGAATATTGTATTTCTTTCTAAATATTGATTTGGACCTAGAAGTGCCTCTTTGAGATCTCTCTCTTTGATCTACCCTTCCACTCACATCCAATCCCTCACCAAACTCTTCTTTATCATATGTTATCTTCTTCAATTCTCTTGAATTGAGAGCAGCCATAACTACCTCCATGGTCAGACTTTCCCTACCATACATCAAGGTGTCTACGAAGTGTTCATAGGTCTGAGGTAATGATGTGAGAAATATAACAGCATGATCTTCCTCATTAAGTATAACTTCTATATTTTAAATATCTAAAATCAATTTATCAAACTCATCTACATGATCTTCTAACTTGTTGCCACTAGACATTTGAAGAGTATACAATCTTTTCTGCAAATACAAAATATTTGCCAATGATTTAGTCATATACAAACCTTCAAGTTTTGCCCATACACCCACTGCAGAAGTTTCTTTAGTCACTTCTCGCAAAACTCTATCTCTCAAACACAAAATGATTGTACTGTGCGATTTCTCCATTATCTCTGATTTCTCCTTATCAAATAACCCTTATAGAAGATTTTCTACTCCTTTGAGTGTAGCAACGATTCCATGTTGCACAAGTAAGGCTCGCCTCTTGACTCGCCAAAGACCGAAAATGTTTCTCCTATCGAACTTTTCAAGATCAAACTTTGTTGTTCCCATATCTAATTTCAATTCTTGATCGTACAGTATTCTCCCCTGTTCTTAATCACTTTTAATTCCAAGCCCTAACTAGGCTCTGATACCAAATCTTGAAATTAATTTTCACAGTAAAGTAATTAAGAATCGATAACACCAAAAAATCAAGCCAAATGATTATACTCAATCTTATTGATCACAATTATTACAAAGAAAGTTTATCTATGAACGGACAAAAGGAAAATGACTATTGAAAGAAAAACTGCTTCCCTCTATCAAATCGTATATGTATACAGCTACCTAAACAACTAATTGTAGTTTAGTACCCTAAGGGATTAACTATTGACATTTTTAACTCCTTAGATTTGTATGGCTCTAGCAATACAACACATAACACCTATAAACCATAAAAAATTTTAATTTCATAAATCTTATTTTAATATTTTACAATAATCCATTTAGAAATTTATATAACAATTTTTCATCCATATTCTCATCTCCATATTATAGTTTTACAGAAAAAATCAAAGTTTAATTTTTTTATTATAATTTTGAGTAATGTAAAATATGCCTAAAATATAAGTCTACCTATAAGTCTACTCCATACACTTGAGTGTCAGATACTTAACCCTGTATTTATTGAGTTAGATGTCTTATGATTCTTAGGAAAAACATAAAGACACCTTCAGAATGTCGCTTGAAGAGATTAAGTTGGCAACAAATGATTTTAGCCCTGCCAATAAAGTCGGAGAAGGAGGTTTTGGGAGCGTATACAGAGGAGAACTTTCACATGAACATGGTTATGGACATTGTACTATTGTTGCAAAACAATTAGATACTAGTCATGGTCAAGGGGAGAAGCAATATTACAATGAGCTACAAGTTCTCTACGAGTATAAGCACGACAATATTATCGGTCTTGTAGGCTATAGCAATGAAACCAACGAAAAAATTATTGTTTATGAACATGCATCGAAGGGAAGTCTTGATAAATATTTGAATGATGTTACTCTTACATGGAGGAACCGACTTGACATATGCATTGATGCTGCAACCGGGCTAGATTTTCTTCACGGAGGTATTCGAGGACAAGATGTGGTGATACATAGGGACATTAAAACAGCTAACATCCTTCTTTTTGATGATTGGAAGGCAAAACTTGGTGATTTTGGGCTTTCCTTGATAAGTAGGATAGATAAGGAAACAAGCTTTACTGTAGATCATGTTTGCGGCACAAGGGACTATGTGGACCCGTTGTACTTTAAATGGGGTCTATTAACAGTAGAATCCGATATGTATTCATTTGGTGTGGTTTTATTCGAGATGCTGTGTGGGAGACCAATATATGCAATTCACAAAAGTAAGAGTCGATCTCTGTGTAGTTTCATCAAACACAACTTTGAAGACGGAAAACAAGATGAGTTGGTCTTTAAAGCTATAAAAAAGGAAATTGTGCCAAAATCATTAAGTACATTTCTTAATGTTGTCTACAAGTGCTTAGATGATGATAGAGAAAAACGACCAACAGCAAAAGAAGTTTTAGCACAACTCAAGAAGGCATTGGAATTCCAAGTAAGTTATCACAATTTTTCTAAAGCAAGGTAAATAACTAAATATATCACTGTAATTGGCACTTTATTCTGTCCAAGTAAAATGATAAGTTAACCAAAATGACACCATACATAAATATAAATATATATCAGTAAAGTAATATCTGGTAACACCCTCCCTCAAATGACAGTTGAAGACGTTTTGTGTACGAAAGCCTAAGTGAAATAATAAGTCGCTACATTGCATTGGTACTTTGTTATTTTTACAACTAAGATAACTATGTCAACTGCAAAGAGTTGACTGAGTACACTTGGTAGTTGTTACTATTTAACTGTCACCATTTCAGTTTCGAAGTTATATAAAAAATATTGCATTAATAAAGATATATTTTTGTATAGCGTAACCAAATATTATTGAGAATCAACTTAATGGTTTAACACTCAACGCCATCCCTGCTGACTTATATACACAAACAATTAGAAACCGAGCATTTACGGATCTACTTAATGGGTCGGTATATTAGGAAAATGCAATTTGATATCCCTTTGTATCCAGATTTGATCCTTGATAGACTTGATAGCTGGGATCTTTTCATAAATATACTTTTTGGCTTCAAAAACAGTTTATAAAACCATCAAATAAATCTGGTAATATATTGGGATCTGACGACTTCTAACAACGTGACAATAAATATACTATATCAACTTAGTCGATTTGAAAATGATATAATCAATCACGGTAACAACTTGATCATATTAAGACTAGTTTAATATTGAATATTATATTATTAAATATAAAGTCTGGTAACCCAGAAAGTATACAATAGATTCATTTAAGGTCTTAAGGATCTATACGAGAAACAGAGTGTCAAGGGTACAAATTGTTTATTTATTAACCATAGGTTAGAAGTTACAAAATACAATCATATGACTATCCGATAAGTATGGTATAATTTTTAATAATATAGTAGTATATTAATGAACTAGGAAAATGAATGAACATATAGAGTGATACTGATCCTATCTCTAACACAACTCCTCAAGTTGCAGGAACGACGGTATTCATTCTCAACTTTCACCACGTTGATTCCTCCTTAACTTCAACTATCTCGAATTGCAATTGGATGTTAATTCAAGTAGAAACAGGTTTTTTGATACTTATTTGCATAACTTTTCCAGCGATGTACACATCATTCACGATACATCTCCTAATTATAATATTTGAATTCTAAAACTTAAAATGAACTATTATTGATGTGGGCCCAATTGTGGAGGATCGGGCCCTTATGTTTCTTGAGGTCCAGGATCGCGTATCAAAAGGGGCTTCACGAAAAAGGCCATAACTTGGGGTAGGAGTGTCCGTTTGAGGCCCATGACAAGGCGAATCGAAGCTTGGGCCGAGCCCAAACTGCTGTAGGCGGTTAGCCCAACTTTCGGGCCCAAATTTGTTGTATTTTATGAGTTATGGACCTTTTAATATTTTTTTTTCTTATTTTGGTGGACTTTGTTTTTGGGCTAGAGTCCGGCTCGTTTATCTTTTTTGGCAATTCCATTTCTCGTCTTTGTTTAGGGTTTGGAGAACATTGTTGAGCAGCTAGTTTTGGTTTTTATGAAATTTTAATTTTCTCTTAATTTTGAGGTGAATTTTACTCTAATTTCGGCATTCTTTTGAATCAACGAATATTGGAAGAATTGTTCCTGGTATTCATTCGAATCAACAGGTCCAATTTGTGTTATCTCAATTTCAGTCTACATCAATTATTTACTTAATTGAATGAATGTTGTTAACATTCATATGTGATGAATGTCACTCAAAATTTAATATTCATCACAAACGAATGTTAAAAATGTTTTTTATGAAAAAATCAAGAGTTAAGATTTGCTTCCGTCCTTTTCCAAAATTTGAAGCTTCCCTATGAATCATTCCTATATATATGTATATATATAAATGACAGTGTAATACCTGAAAAGTTAGCCCAAAACATGAATCATAACTCATGGTCTCATACCATTGAACCATAAATATTAAACCTTTTTAAGTTATTGGTAAGGAATAACTAGGATACAGTTGTCATAAAAATCTCACGTGCACATATAAAATTATCAGGAAAGTTTTCTAAACATTGTAGAAAACATACACGGCACATGTAACTTGTGCAAATTGTTCCTTTCATATTTCTAATTAAGTTCCATTTCAAAATAGCTAAGATATCATCCATCTCTCATGTCCCATTATATATATAGTTTTCCGCAATATGTTTATAACTTTTTGTAATACCAATTTTTAGATTCATTGATAAAGTGAGGTTAAAGTTTTATTGGTGAGGTCTGGTCTTTCCATTGTAGATCAAATTTGGGTTGTCTATTAGCATTAACAGTTTCACTCAAAGTCACAGTTCTAACATGAAATAATATATTTTTATGAAAAATCAAAGTTAAAAGTAACAGCGAAGATAATTGATCAAAAATAAACATTAATAAATAAAGGGAAATGTAGATAAATGGAAGTTCTATGCGCTTTAGATAAAAAAATATGTGGATGTCGTAATTACATTTAAAGTTTCCTCAATAATCTAACATCACATTTAAAACATTGTATTATACGGTAAAGTTTCAGTTTATTAAATGCAATTGCAAGTAAACACCGAAAGTTTAAATTTAATCAATGTATCTATTTTTCTCTTACTGAAAACCTAAAGGATTTCATTAGCATAATCCATAAATAAATGATGCTCGCACCTTCATTGACTAAACAATTAACACATATAGAGTTAAGTGTACGAAAATGTAAATAATTTTTCTATTATTGAAGGTAAAGCTTTTTGTAAAAAGTTTCTAAAATAGCTTAAATATTTTATTGAAAAAGCTTTATATAGAACTATAGAAAATAATCAGCATATTAAAATAAAGGGAAATACAGATAGATGGAAATTCTAGTTACTTTTGATAAAAAAATATATCAGGTGTGTTAATTAGATTTTAAGTTTCCTTAATAATCTTAAATCATATTTAAAAAATGCTTTTTAAAAAGAAACGTTGAGTGTATCAAATGCAAAGTTTAAATTTATTAAATGCAATTGTTAGTAAACAATGAAAATTTAAATTTAATAAATGCATCTATTTTCTCTTACTGAAAGTCCTAAGCCCTAAGGACTTTCGTTAGCATAATCCATAAATAAATGGTACTCACACTTTCATTGAGTAAACAATTAATAAATATAGGATTAAGTGTAAAAAATGTATATAGTTTTTCTCTTATCGAAGGTAAAGCTATTTGTAAAAATTTCTTAAAAGACTCTTAGACATTTTTAAAAGGCTTTATATAAATCTATATAAAATAGTAAGTGGGAATGCTCTTAGACATGTATCTCATGTCTCATTTAACAGTTAAATCCACCTCTTGATAAATAGATAATCCAAATACTCTTACAAAATGATTACAAATGTTGTTAGCAATGAAATACAATACTTTTAATACGTGAACATCCAAAGCCATAATTCGTACGTTACACAAGTGACTCAAATTTATAGATTTGATTTGAAACATTAAATGGTAAAAATGTAAAAAAAAAAAAAACATGAAACATCATTTTACGTGTTAAAACTTATACGTAGTTTGAAATTCTCGTTCAAATCAAAAGTATTTTGCTTACATAAAATGATGTCTCATGTGTATATTTTTATTATTTTTTACGTTTTTAAATTACGATTTCATGCCACAAAATAAAATATATAAATTCGATTACATCATCAATTCTTTACCAATGAATTGTGCAAATGACACCAAAAAATAAAAAAATCCAGATTCAATGGTCGTGAAGGACAAAAAAAAACTACAATGGCTCAATAGGACAAAAATGAGAAGTAAGATGTTATTTTGAAAGAAAAAAAACCCTACACTGTATCATTGAAAATCAACATTACTATATTTAATTCTTCACGGTAGTTATAATCAGTTGTTAGGTCGACTCAGGGTTGAAAAAGTCACTAGTTGGGCTCGGGTTGGCCGAGACCTTGTGGGGACTAGTCGGCAAGTTGGGGACTAGTCGAACTTTTTTGACTATTTTACATATAATATCTATATAAGACATTAAATTTTGTAATCTTTAAATAAATAAGTGACTTGAAAGTAATTTGAAAAATTAATAAACAATAAATAGATAACATAGTATAAATATAAGGGACTAAAATGTAAAATTTAGTATTTTTTCTTGAAATAATACAATTTTTACTCCCTTTACGGATCTTCATCTTCACTTTCTCTTTCCCATTTCATTTTCTACATCTCATCTACTCGTTTCCATATGTTTTTAATTATCCATAGCTGGAATAACTCACACAGCTCATCAAAATTCCTTAACTCGCCGGATTTTGACCGTTGACCAGACCGACTAGCTTGACTGACTTGATCCTAGTCAGTTGGCACACTCAAAATAGCGACTAGTCGACCGACTTTTACAACCATGGTTGAACTGATATCCGTACCATTGATAGCACTTGATATTTACCCTTTGGCTAACCTAACAGCACACAAAGTTGCATGCTCTTAACACCATCCATGATTTTCAATTAATTAATGTATACCCTTTTTTAAACATTATGATCCAAGAATCCTTATGAAACAGATTAAACATCACATTCTGTTAGAAACTTTGAAAACTAATAATACGGCAGAGTAAAACAGCAAACATTTACATTATCACTAATAACACTTACCAACAAGACATCCAGCAAAAGATAATCAAAATCTACCGATAACGAGTTTCATCTGATCACTTGTTAAAAAACAAGCCAGGAGTTGGTCAGTACCTTCTAAAGGTGAGATTCAAACGACCTGGGGACATATATAATGCTTCTGTTAACGATGTGGGAGCGATATTAGGCAGAATAGAAGTGACACCATGAAATATAAGTATTGATTTCCCACCGAAGATCAAAATATATCCTGATTCCAGAATCACTTTATCTGCATCGTCAATATTCCTAGTTTCCCCATATAAGAACTCAGCAGAGTCACCCATTGAGAATAAAACGACGGGTAATCCTTTCTTCAGGCTCTTTTCACTTTCATCTTTATCCTAAAGAAGCAACGGACCATATAAAAAATAGCGCACACAAATAGAGTTTATGTCTTTGGGTACTTCAGTCATCTAAGATTTGATAATATAATTCAGCAGTCGCTAAAAAAACTGCAACTGTTATTTGCAAAACTGATACGCATGTTGGAACATATTTAGAACATAGGTTTTTATTTTATTAAAAGTGTAAGATAATGTTGTGGTGAAAAAAGTACTCCTTCCATCCCAAAACAAATATTCATATTTGATTTTTAGTTTGTCACAAAATTAACATTTAAATTCAAAAATAGATAATTAACTTCTTAATTTTACTTCTTAATTGCATTTTCTGACAAATGTTTATGCATAAAATAAGGGCAAACATACGTTTAATTGTAAAAAAACAAAAAGGTTGTATCTTAATTAAAACTGTGTTTCCCCTTTTAATTGGACATTTTGAAAGGAAAAGAGTATAATTATTGAAGTGCAAATGAGTTTAATGTCTTTAATAGAAGGGTTAAATTGAACACCTATAAAACATAAAGGGTTTTGGTGAAAGGAAAGTTAAATATACGCATCAGGCGGCTGGTCATCTTCCTTCTTTCCTGTCGATGCATTTTTTCAAAGTTCCACCATGAAAAGTTAAACTTAAGCTTTCTTCGTTCTATCTAAACAGATGTATATATAGGTTAATTGTCTAGAAATTTGGGGGGTCAAGTTCCTACCCTGGCCCCCTAAAGATTCGTCTTTGTTGTGGTGAAAAAACATATTTATCAATCACTACTACAAAAGTGTAAATATAATACTGAAATAGAACCCGATTATTGAACAGGAATCTACAATGAGGAGAGTCTATTTGAAGTTAAATAGAATACGTTTAATAATTGGATTCCTATTTGGCAAATAGAACTTGATTTTATGTTGGAACCACATTTTATTTGGTTTGTCCAAAAGCGTATTAAGCAAATAGATCGCAACCGAATGTTACGAACAACCACTGCTACCACAAGTCTCAAACGAATCTTCCTCTTTTTCACTAGATTATCTTTTTTTTTCCCGTAATTGCATCCCAAGCCACCACAGAACTTATCTTCAACTTTACAAATCTAAACATATATAAAATGGTCAACATAGATCTAAATACAAAAGCATTATATAAAATAACAATATATATTATGTACCTTTGAAGAAGACTAGAGTTGAGTACAACATGTGTACAATGGGTTTTGTGTTTGATAATTTGTATATGTCTCTTTCAATTTTAAAATGGATTTTGTTAGAAAGAGGGAGAAAGGCGAAGAATATATAATACGTGTGGAGAGTTTGCAAAAGGTATCAATATTTGGTAAATTTTTGGTTGAAAGCAGATTCTATTTCTTCAAGAAGAAGGGGGAAAGCTGTTTCGCGCTTGATTTTTAGTGATTTTTCATGAAACCGTATTATGTCGGGAGCTAAATGAAACCGGTTCTTAAAATGAAAGTGGATTTTATTGTATTTAATAATAGAACACTGTTTTTGTATAATAAACCGTATGATTGCTTCTATTCAAACCCAGTTTTTATTAATATATCCATGTTTTGTTATGTATTTTTATATAGATTGCAGTTTCAACCAAATAACTGGGTTCTATTAGTTTATATATAAATATATAATTGAGTTCTATTTGCTTATTTTGTATTAGAATCAGACTTTTTATAAAACCATTATATTAGGTAGGTTCTATTTGCAATTTTATTGTAGTGAATTTAGTATTTGTTTCAAAGTATTTAGTAATAAGGTGTTTTTAAATAAAAAGAGTAAATTTCTTTTTCCTTTTTTGAACTTTTAAGGCATTATTTAAAAAAATGTAACTGAATTATTGAATTATCTCAAAACTGAATTTAAACCTGTTAAACTTTCTTGACTTTGATCGGGTTCTATTTGTTTTTTTGACATTAGAATCCTACTTTTTGTAAAACCGGGTTATAGTAGGGAGATTCTATTTAATTTTTGTAGTAGTGAATATAGTTTTTCTTTTTTCAACATATTTAGTAATAAGATGTTTTCAATTAAAAGAGTAAAGTGTCTTTTTCTTTTTTCAACTTTTACGGCATTATTTAGATAAATGTAGCTGAAATATTGAATTATCTCAAAACTGAATTTGAACCTATTAAATTCTTTCGACTTTAATCTCGATAATCGTTTGTAAAATAGTTCAACAATAAATATATTAAACAATTGTTGACGAGTACCTACCTAGTGATCGGTAAAGTTTTTTTAAATAATTATATAAATGGGAAGTAGTTTTTTAACTTATTCAATATTATAACAATATTATCATTAAAAACACAAAATAATTACTGCTAGTATGTATATGTATACTTATTAAAATTAAGGTAGATACTTAAGAAATAAACCATTACAACATGTAATACATATAAACAATACAATATTTATACCTATAGAATCTTGTCTATTCATTTTAATAATGTATTGATAACCAATTAATTTGTTAAAGATGTTTAGTGTTTTTATTTACTGTTTTTTTCTCGATTAGTATAGTATTTCAATGTTTATAAAATAATACACATGAACAGGTGACAAGCGATTCTGGAAAACGATATACAAGTTTTAAAAACGACAGTTAAAATAGTGCAATATAAAAAACACCTTTATGTTAAAATAACACTTTATTAGTAGATAGTTTTCAAGAAACACCTTATTAATAAATATGTATTCCACCGCACTAACGTGGCTAAAAACGCAGAAACTGTTGGTATTTATCTGTACATTATTCTTAACAATTACTAATTGCTACGACATTGAATAAGAATTCCAAGTTTTAAACAAGACTAATGGCAACTTTTAAAAAATAACTTTGTCGTGTAGCAATATTTTTTATAGAAAAGAGAAACATATAATATACTCACCTAATGATATAGCACTAATTAATACAGTGAAGGCAAGGACGAATATGATTAATGACACCCGTTCTAGCCTCATAATCCGCTTGCGCACAACTTTTTGCCCAAAGAAAGTAGCTATTGTCGCCAGAATAAGGAAGTAAAGAGCTGTGTATATAATACATCAAAAAATATCGTATGAAGACCCAAATGAACGAAAATCAGATTCCATAAGAAACAGGAAATGCTTTAGAAGATAGTATTCTAAGGGAGGCATAGATGAACATCATTGCAAACGTTGCTGTTGCACTTGAAACCTACACATCAACTTTAACAGATTTAGTTCCCATATTTTCTACAAGTTTGCTGACTTTTATTTTTATCGCACGAAAAGAAAAACAAGCAAATTAGTTGAAACTTGAAATATTACTGCATTAGTCACTGTACTAAAAGAATGTTCTAGCTGTATGAGTTAACTATTTACCTGAGGTGGTATTCCGAGCTCCAAAAAGAGTGGACCCATAATCAAACCGCCACCTATACCAAGTAAGCCTCCAACCATACCAGATACATAACCGAGAGAAAAATAGAAAACGAATTGTCCGACACTAAGGTTGGTAACGGCAACTCCCTTGGATGATATCGTTCTAGTTCCCTTGTATAGTCCAACTGCCTCGTACGCCGATACCCACAAAGAAATTGGTACCTACACAATGAATACATATTAAATAGCCCGTCCGTAAATAAAAGAATTGGATTATCATATAAAAGTTGTTGAATGGGCAGGAATGCGGGGGTTGGGTAGGCTGACGAACAAGTCAAAACATGTCATTTTTGGTACTAGTCAAGTTGGGTTGACCCGAAACAATTTTTGTTCAATAAAACGATTTAGTTATTGAGAATAGTATTATGTGAGTAGAATATTCTTTGGTTGAGGATGATACTTGTGATCTTTATTTCTAGCATAATCGGATTAAAAATAGTGTTTCCTGATGATCCAGAAAGCCGGCCTTTCTGCAAATATCTTAATTAAAATCAAAGACGCAACAAATAGTGAGGATTTGTATGTTGCAGATCAAGAGATTTTCCATATTATTATTGGATGATTTTGTTTGTTCCTTCAGCTATCATTTTCTTGTGTTCTGCCATTTATCTTGTTGCAGGTGCGTAAGTCATATTATTGATCAAAGTAACATAATAAGATGTTTTATCTTTTGTTGTAATATTTACACTAGATACACCAAAATGCAGCTTACTTTCTTCTTTTTACGTTGTATATGAAAAAAAAGTTTCATTGTGTAATTAGTAAACCTTATGTAGCAAGCACCTTTCCTTTTTTCTTTTTTGTTTTTTTTCTTTTTTCGGTATCACTTTATCTGCTACAGAGTGTCACTTGTATATACTAGGAACAGTTTGAAGATATGTTACGCACAAAAGAAAATTTAAAAATATTTTTTGTTATATATAACCATACAAGACTGAAAATAAGATCAATCTCAGACAGATTATTGTTATTTTCTCAGAAATTTAGCATCTCGATCAGAAGTAGCCTTTGTCGATTTGATCATCATTTTACAATGTCTTTTTTTTTTATTTTGTTTTTGTTTTTTTGTTAATTTAGTATTAACAATAAGTGATTTATCAGAACTTGAGTTTTGTCTTTAACCAGCTGAAATAACTGATCTGCAGGGATCATTGTAGCTTATAGTGCTCCAACAAGACATGGATGCCTAAAGGTGGTTGTGAATAACTACCGTGCTCCTTAAAAGAGGTACCCTCTGAATTTGTTTCACTTGTATTTCTTATTATGTAAAGATCAAATTCATTGATAAAAGACTTTGTCTAGTTGCACGATGTTCTGAATGAAAAACGATTATTTGACTACTGTTATAAGTGCATACTCTGAATGACCCCTAATTACCACCATTACACGGATCTGCCCACACCTATTAGTCTTTAAGACAAATAAAAATAGTAAGGTGAACAATATAAATGAGACACATGATTATTATTTAATTAGAACCATTAGTCATCCAATAAATCTGTTTATTCAACTCTTAGCTGTTGATTCCATCTGAGGAACCTGAAGTCTCACCACCATTACACGGATCTGCCCACACCTACCTTGATCCTCAATCGATGTAACTTTCTACATCATTATTTTTGTAGTAGACTTTGATTATACTATGCAGTAGTCAACTTATAGTTGGTGTATCATTATCTCCAAGTCCTCATGTTGATTGCAAGGTATCGTTCCAAAATAAACTATTAGGCTCTCATCAAGCTGTCATCTGTATTCGAGTTTTTCTATTAATTAATAAAATCAATAGATATCGTATAAGTGATATCATTTTTTATATCGTATAATCTTTTAAATAGATAAGATCCAATTGTGCACCATCACACCCAAAAATTTGAGATGTCTACACCAAAAGCGCGAACACAAATTCTCGGTTACACGTCATCCAATTTTCAGTTTCAAATGACACACAACATACAATAGAGATTTTAGCAGGTTTATATCATACAATATAACTTTTAAAAGTTTACCCCATACAATAGAAATAAGTTAAAGTTTAGCGCATCACAAATCAATTATCCCTAAAAACTTTACTGGCTACCTGTTTTCTTCAAGAGACAAAAAACATACAATAGAGGTTTTAGAAGGTTTACATCATACAATAGAACTTTTAAAAGTTTACCCCATACAATAAAAAAAATTTAAAGTTTAGCGCATCGCGAATCAATTATCCCTTTAATACTCTCATAATGGCTTAGTAGTTGACGTTTTAATATTTTCATAAGAGATTTTAAATTCAAACATCACTAACTATATATTTTAAGGGTGGCCAGAGAAAATGTTGAAAATGCTCAAGGAGATACCCCGGTTAGGTCGCTTACATCTCATTAAAAATACTCGCTCTTCCGAGGCAACATGAACAAAGAAAACCACATCCCCTTCCCCATTTATTGCAAGGTGTTGGCCCGTTATCCATCCAATGAGACGTTCACATTTTTCTTAAACATCATTGGTTGATTTACTCTCGAACGATTAGAAACAGAGGATTTGAGGATCAACTTGGGTCTTCTCTAATGATCCTCTATAATGTCTCCCCTGTCTCTATATTTAGAGATAGATGAAGAAATATATATAGATGAGAAAAAACACTCTAACAGTTACTTTATATTTAAAGGAACTTTTAGATGAAGTCAAGTTTTATGGGAACACTACTCGTTCTTTAAAAAACTTAATCAATATTTTTCAGGGTTATAATCAATATTAGTCTAATTTTAATATTGTTAAATTCTTCATACTAAGGATTATTGCGTATTAATTATTATTAGTAAATAAATAAAACAAAAAAATGAAACAATAAAATTTACTATAATATTATATTATAATATAATGATTACAAACAAATAAAAGCCATATAATTAAACGAATTTAAATTTAGAAAATACTTAGATTATTGTTTAAAGATGAATTTATTATGATAATAAAGGATATAATTTTATTTTTAGAATAGATGGTTGAACTAGAGTTTTCTAGAAGGAGAACGTGTTAAATTTTTTTTTATATTTCTTTTATATTTAGAAATATAGTTATAGTTGGAGGGTGGTACGGTTCACTCTGTAATGTGTAATGTAATCTGTCATGTATTATTAACCGGATTTGATTCTCATTCAGGCTTGTTATAATGTAAGTGTTGGTCCAAATTATATATTCATCATCGGGATCCGATAATAAATAACTCTGTTTACTGGAACAAATCAGTCAAACAACATGATCATTTAATGCACTATCAACTTCATCCGTAAGAAAATTATATAATAAATTGATCTCGTAGATCGAATCGCCATACCCTGCCAACTGTTAACAATTAATTTTAAATGAAAAAAATTAAAGTAATGTAACAAACAAATGGAGGTTGGTATGTCTAACCTTCTCCTTCATTTGTAACCCCTGTTTTTGAGGTTCTAAATTTTCACCTGAACAATCAATTGAAATATGACATCAACATTAACCACAGAGTTTGCTCAATTACATATCCCACTTGAAGACGTACTAAAGGCCACCAACAACTCTCCCATAAAAAAATCATCGGGAAAGGTGGTTCTGGAAATGTGTACAAAGAATTTTTGTGTTTTAACAGTGTTTTTTCAGGAGGTGTGCGATGCCTATATATTCTCAATGTTATATTTGCCTTCATTTTTGGTCTTCTTGCGATATTTCTTGGTTCAACTCTTCTAGCACATGAGAGCAGCTGCTCGATAGCATTGTTTTGGTGTCATGATTGCGATCTTGCTGGCCAGATTGTCGGTGTGGAAATGTTGGAACTTCATCCTGTAGAGTTCACACCAGATATGGAGAGATAAATGAAGGGTTTAAATCTTGGACGTGAGCATCATATATGTTATCTGATGATGAAAATGATCCCAATGAATATCAGGAAGTTTCACATTTATAGTATTTTATACAGGTAAATAGTGCGAAATACTAAAATTCAACTTACTTATTAAGCGCTCCAAGATCTTGCAGTGTTGATGTGTGGTACATACATACAACAGATACTAATTACAGAGACCTTAAATTTAACCAAAACATGATAACGAAAAGCAGAAAAAAATCAATAGAAGCTGGTAAACTTCTTGATCATAGACCACAGACAAAGTTCATAGTTATTGTACATAATAATATTTTTTGAATGCAGATTCTTATTTATTAGCAAAGCAAAGTAAGAAATTACAATAGTGTTCTGCACACTTTCATATTTTTGTTGTATATAATTTTATTGGCTCTAAAAGTTCCTTACATTTATAGATGTCCTGCACACTTTTATCATATGGTTTCTTAATTGTTGATTTATTGATTCTGTTACAAACTTTTGTGCATGAGAGAGCGATTAAAACTAGAACGAGGTGGCAAAATGAGCACCAATGTTAAGTGGTTGTGGAAACCATATTGATTCATCAATTTTAGATTAAATTTTGATCCCTACTGAATTAACTTTGAAATCTCAACCATTCGAAACCACTATACTATGACAAGGGATGGCAATGAGTGACAAAAAACTCGCATAGTGTGGGTATCCTCCCATTGTGGGTGGGTAAACTCCTGAACTTTTACTTGTGGGTACGGGTATTTGTGAAAATTAGTAACTGTTGACGGATCACGGACGAGTGATGGATATGCAATTTTTACCCGCGGGTAAACACGACCCGCAAACCCACGAAACTCATTACAGTTACCCATGGATATATTCATATGATTTATCAAATATATATTTATATAGAGTAAATTACAAAAATCGTCCCTGTGTTATATCAATTTTTTCAATTTCAGTCCCTTGGTCATGTTTTTTGCAAAAACCGTCCCTCGAAGGCATGTTTGGTTACATAAACCGTCTCTCATTCACATAAAATGACTAAAATACCCCTGATACTTTTTTACATGTTCAGGGATGGTTTATGTAACCAAACATGCCTTCCAGGGACGGTTTTTGCAAAAAACATGACCAAGGGACTGAAATTGAAAAAATTGATATAACACAGGGACGGTTTTTTAATTTACTCATTTATATATGACAGTTAATTTTAACGGTATATAATGAAACTATTCATGTATCGTATAACAAAATTGCATAACTATCAAGTCAAATATATCAAATAAGTTGATGGTTTTCAAATTATTTGTTTGTATATTTTAAATTTTATCATTTAACTCGTTTTTTTTTTAAATTACGACGTGTTGTTTGAAAATGGTCTAAAACAATTTTTTAAATGAAAATTTATTTGGACGTTTTGATAATATAATATATTTTGATTATTTGATAAAATAGTTGTATTATACAAAATCTGTGGATTTACCCTTACCCGTGGGTGCAATTGAAAAAATATGCAGGAGAACAAATAAACCCATTAACAAATACTCGCAGGTTCACTAGTCGAGAAAAACCTACGCAGACGAGTTGTCGGTTAGGCCGATCCGAACATGTTACGCACGGGTGCCATCCCTAACTATGAATTCATAGATAAATAATACCCCATATATAATTTATATCAAACTTATACTTAATATTACTCTCTTCGTCCCAATTACATTGTTCTCTAATAAATTTTGTTGGATTTGAGATATATCATATAGATGTTAGTTTTGCGCTTATGTTTAAGGAAAGTTTGATTGGAAATTTTAAAGTAAATAAATGAATGAGAGTGATAAATGAAGGTAGAACGGAGAATTTAATGATTTTTTATAGTTACTTTTTACAATAGAACAATATTTTTAAAATAAAAATATTAAGATGGACAATATAAATGAGAAGGAGAATTTTAATTAGAGACATTAATCATCCAATAACTTTTTTTACTTTACTCTTTGCTGTTGATTCCATATTTTCCATCTGAGGAACCTGAAGTCTCACCACCATTACACGGATCTGCTGACAGTCTGACACCTACCTTGATCCTTGATCCTCAATCGATGTATCTTTCTACATCATGTATCATTATCTCCAAATCATTCATGTTGATTGCATGGTATCGTTTTAAAATAAACCTCATCAAGCTGTCATCTGTATTCGAGTTTTTCTATTATTAATAAAATCAATAAATATAGTATAAGTGAGATATCATTTCTTATATTGATTATCTTGATTGATACCTAAATTAACTTGTTCAGATTTCGTAATAGTATCACGAATATGTGTGTTTTGAAGCTTGTATAAACATAGAATTTAATGTTTGTGAGAATTGTGGAAAGCAAACTCAGTTAGTAATTTGTGTTTTCTTCATCTATATCAAATGGCTTACTTGAATGTATATGAGACCGGTATTGCAAGGTGTTAACCATCATCAAGGTGGTTTAGTAATTGACGTCTTAATAGTATCAAAAGAGGTTTCAGATTCAAACCTCACTACTTGTACATCTTAAGGGAGAAAAGGTCGAAAATGCTCACAGAGATACCCCGGTTAGGTCGCGTACACCTGATTAAAAATACTCGCCCTTCCAAGCAACATGAACAAAGAAAACCACATCCGCATACCCGTTCATTGAAAAGGTGTTGGCCCGTTATCCTAAAATGAGACGTTCACTTTCCTTAAACACCATTCTGGCTGATTTACGCTTGAACGCTTAGAAAGAGAGGATCTAAGGATCAACAGGTCTTCTATAATGATCCTCTATATTTTTTTAGAGATAGATGAGGAAATATAGAGATAGATGATAAAAAAAAACATTGTAACAGTTACTCTATACTTGGAGGAATTTTTAGACGAAGTTAAGTTTTATAATCAATATTAATCTAATTTTAATATTGTTAAACTCTACATACCGAGGATTATTGCCTATTAATTATTATTAGTAGATAAAAAAACAAAAAAAATGAAACAATAAATATGCTATTACATTCCACTATATTCGGTATTTTGAAACTCGGGTCAACTCGTGCCGGGTCGACCTATGTTTTCGGCTCGGGATGACCCGGTGAACCCGATCGGATTGATCCGGTTATTTATTATTATTATTATTATTATTTTCGATTGAAATTTATAATTCATAATCAGAATTTATAGTTTCATTTCAACATTCCAAATTAGTAGTTTCATTTCAATAATTAGAATTTATAATTATAGTTTTAAAAGTTTGAGTGTAAAAGTGAAAAAACTCGAAAAAATCTACAAAAGTCAAAGACCAATTCTACCCTCAGTCCAACCGGTTGGACCTAGTTGAACCTCGGAGATATGGCCCGGTCGATGATTGACTTGGTTTCAAAACATTGACTATAATGATTACAAATAAATAAAAGTTGTATAATTAAAAGAATTTAAACTTAAAAAGTTCTTAAACTATTGTTTAAAGATAAATTTAGTATGATAATAAAAGATATAATTGTGTTTTTAGAATAGATGATTGGATGAGAATTTTTTAGAAGGAGAATGTGTTAAAAGAATTTTAAGTCTTTTTTATTTTTAGAGTTATAGTTATAGTTGGAGGGTGGTACGGTTCACTCTGTAATGTGTAATGTAATCTGTCATGTATTATTAACCGGATTTGATTCTCATTCAGGCTTGTTATAATGTAAGTGTTGGTCCAAATTATATATTCATCATCGGGATCCGATAATAAATAACTCTGTTTACTGGAACAAATCAGTCAAACAACATGATCATTTAATGCACTATCAACTTCATCCGTAAGAAAATTATATAATAAATTGATCTCGTAGATCGAATCGCCATACCCTGCCAACTGTTAACAATTAATTTTAAATGAAAAAAAAAGAAGTAAAGTAATGTAACAAACAAATGGAGGTTGGTATGTCTTACCTTCTCCTTCATTTGTAACCCCTGTTTTTGAGGTTCTTAATTTTCACCTGATTAATCAATTGAAATATGACATCAACATTAACCACAGAGTTTGCTCAATTACATATCCCACTTGAAGACGTACTAAACGCCACCAACTACTTTCCGATAAACAAATCATCGGGAAAGGTGGTTCTGGAAATGTGTACCAAGAATTTTTGTGTTTAAGAAGTTCTATAATTTTATAAGAGAATGTATACCAAAGTATAATTTAAAGGTAACTTAATAGTTAGCGTTGAAATAGTGTTATACTTAAATATTATTGCATAGTATCTGATAATATATAGGATTTGTTAATAAATAAATCTTATATTTAAAGCACAAATGTTATGACATCCTTCTTTTAAAATTATGCGTTTTTCATTTTGTCACTTTTTCACTAATTTAATTCGTAATATCTCACAAAGTCAATGAGTTTTTCAGCTTTTGTAACTTCCATCGTATCGTAATCATTTATAAACTATTTTGCACCTAACGATCGATGTTTAATTGTTTATGTGTATCCTTTAATTTCGGGTAAAGTTAATGATGACTTGCCATTAAATTTTTGGGGAAGAAAACGACGGCATAAGAAATCACGACTTTACATGTTATAGCTAGAATCGGCCATTTACATAAATTGGTAACATATTAAAAACTTGTTACTCCTTGTAAGGTTAAAAGATAAAGTTTATAGTGATACATATCTATTACGATATAAACTATATTAATTGTAGTTGCAAATATATAAATTTTGAAAGTCAAATATTACAAAAAAATAGTTTCATGTAGATCGAGGTTGCTGAACGTGACACCCGTTGATTAAGTAGTTTGAAATAAAAATAACAAAAAAAAAAAACTAAGAAGAGGAAGTCATCTTGTAACGAAGAGATGGAGGTTGCTCACATAACTTTATATATATGTAAAGTGTGTCGCTACTCGTATATATCTTAATATCACTCGATTACATATTCATATTAGTTTGTAACCCGTTGTTGTTGTGCTTCATACTTTTTACCCGATTAATAGAAATATGGCATCTACAATCAAAGAGTTTACTCACTTACAAATCCCACTTGAAGAAATAGTAAAGGCCACCAATAACTTTGCTGATAAAAAAGTTATCGGGAAAGGTGATTTTGGAGTCGTCTACAAAGGGAAACTCATGCATTCCGGTGAGTTGATAAATATTGCTGCTCGGAGGTTAGATCATAGGCGTGGCCAAGGAGACGTTGAGTTCTTGAGAGAGATCTCGGTACTTGCTAGTTTCAAGCATAAAAATATAGTCTCTATGATTGGGTTTTGTGACGAAAACGGTGAGAAGATCATCGTAAACCACCATTATCCCAAAGGAAGTCTCTCGAGGCATCTTAGCAACCCGAGTCTCACATGGAAGCAAAGATTGTCGATATGTGAAGATCTTCTAGATGCTATATTTTGTATGCATGACCGCTTTGTGAGTACGCGTACTCATTATCTCATACACCGTAACATCAACAGCACAACAATTTTATTAGATAATGATTGGTCACCCAAGTTGTCTGGATTTGAATATTCCATCATACATTCAGATGATCGACGGAACCAAGTTCTCCGTTCTGAAGCTATCGGCACACAAGGGTATGTAGACCCGGCAGTTGAAAGGGATGGAGGTGTGACCCACACGTCTGATATCTACTCTGTGGGCGTCGTTTTATTTGAAATCTTGAGCGGGAGAAAAGCAAATGAAGATAACAAGTTGCTAGTTCCCTTGGCCAAATTTCATTATGAAACCGCGACATTGAAAGAAATAATACATCCTAATTTGTGGAATCAAATGGACCCTGAATCAGTTAAATTCTTTTCAGAAATAGCGTATCAATGTTTAAACGAAGAGCAAGCAGAACGCCCATCGGCAGATGATGTTCAGACTAAAATTCGAGTTTCAAGGTATATACAACGAGTAGCGGAATCTCGGGTAAAACGAATCTTTGATTTAACTTTGTTATTATTAGTATGTTTATCCTTTCATTAGTCTATCAATATAATTTTGCATACTTATATTAACACCTTCAAATATAATTAGTATTTTATGGAAATCTCAGATCCAGACAACCTGGCTAGAGATGTTTAGGAATGTGCATAATATTATTTATAAATAGATAAATTAAAAGGTGAAGTGTTCAAAATATGTTGTTCAATTCTAGCCCATATGGTAAATGCATATGCGTTAAAGATATACTCTTAGCTCCCGCCAATATCATATCATATCAATCAACATATGAATACATAAAGATTTCGCATTCAGAAAATTGATATTTACACTACATTTGTTTATATTTTTTAAAGAAAAAATATATTTTGAGATTTTGTGAATTGTCCAAAATAAAAATAAGTATTGTCTAATTATCAATTCTAAAAAATAATTATCAAAATTATTAGTAATTGGAACCAACTCTTAATATCTTCATTTTTAGTAATATTACATTTGACATGTTATACTTTTTTAAAAAAAAAAATTAAATAACATATTACCAGAATTATGGATTTAAATCTACTGATTTTTATGGGTTACATGTGTGAATATAAAACGTTCTTACTCATTTTTATATTAAAGTGTTTTTATTGAGATCCTAATATATATATGTATATATAGACTTATGATCTAGAGTGAAACATTTTTTTGGAGAGGAGGAAGAAGTAGCTAACATTCATCATGACTTATCTTATCGTACCAATACGAATCTCACAAGAAAAAAAATTAAGTAATTAATAAACTAATCAATCAGAATCGATGCTATGAATGTTAAGCATCCTTGATAATTTTTTTGTATGATATTATATTAATTGATGAATATTAGATACAAACTTGTTAACATTCATGACGATGAATGTTATTAAAATGAATATAGAAGTTGATGAATTTTATTAGAAACGCGTATTTGACTAATACTTATTAAAAGGATATTTATTGATTAATTTTAAGTAATAAACTCATTAAAATTTATTATGAAATTTGTTCGGATAAATGTTATTGAGTTTACAACTTAAAATGCATTAATGAATATTAGTCAAATTCATTATATATGTAGGTTGAAAAGAATGACTTAGGAGAGGAGCGGATCATATATTCAAAGGTAATAAACTCAAGCTCTATATTTTTATTTTTATTTTGAAAGAAAATTACTCACATATTAAATTAAATATTATTACTAAATTATATAAACAAAATGAATTAATTTACTGATTTCATTTTGTTTATCATCAAAGGAATTTATTGATTAATTTTAAATAATAAACTCATTAACAATTGTTATGACATTCTTTCAGATAAACGTTATTGAGTTTACAACTTAAGATGCATCAATGAATATTTTTAAAATGAATAGTAGTCAAATTCATCTTACCGATGACTATTAACTTATAATATTCACTTAGGTTAATATTCAAAAGGATAAATGTTAACGATTTATTAGATTAATATTCATTGATTAATATTATAACTTAAAAAAAAAATCAGAAAATATATTATTTGTACCATCAATTTTAATCGATATTTATTTATGATAATAATGTAGGATGAAGGCTTGGTTAAGGGCCTTATAAAAGCGTTCGAAGATATGAGCTCCATGGAGGTAGTTAACTTATTCTCCGTATAAAAAGTACAATTGATTATCTAATTCTATTTTGTTTAAATTCACTTATCAAATGTTAAAATACAAGATTTTATACAAAAGATTCCGATCGCTTGTGAATTTCGTTTAATTAACTAAATCGCTTGTGAATTTTGAGATGAAAAGGATGCATTACCTGAGCCCTTAAAAGAGGAGTTGGGAGATGCCGTTGAAAATGCATCATCAAATTTCTCGAAGGTAATAAACTGATGCTCCGTATTTTTATTTTTATTTTGAAAGAAATATAAAATTAAATATTATTACTAAATTATATAAATAAAATGAATTACACAAATCTATATTTATAGGTTAAAGATAATCTTAATCAGTAAACGAGTGACTAAAGTAAAGACGTCAATAAATATTGCATGAATATATTATAATTACAAATAATTCCAAACAATTATCACAAATATTATCTCTAATATATATCCTCTAATACTATCGACTACAATCAATTTACTGTTTTCATTTCGTTAATTTTCAATGATATAATTTCAAATCCATTTGTTAAATTTAGAGATTTTATGAGAACAAATGGTTTCAGTAACATAAGTTTATGAAGTTGTGAAGTAGAGTTTCACACGTTCATTGATTTATGTGAAGCTAAGGGAAAAAAGTAAAATGGCATCCCTTCATAAAAATAGATTTAAGCATCTACGTTAATATGCTACCTTCTAGATTCCGATGTTGTGAATAATTTGTATTTTGAAAAGTCACCGTATTTAAACCCAACCGCAAAACACAAGTTCCCAACGACAGATCCATATCTTCACAATTTTTGGCATATACGAAATCGCCATCCCTTCTCCTCTCATTAACGACCTGAAATCAACCCCTCCGCCCATAGCAGCAGTAGTTCCCGATGAGCTGCAGCAGTTTCATGCCTGATGCTGTTTGGCTGAGGATATTGATGGAACCCCCAAAACGAAAATTCCAAATCATAATCCGTACATCATATCTAGCGTTAGTGACGAAACCTTAGATGTAGCCAGATCCCAGATTAGCTCACTTTCTAAAGCTGATAGGGCTATTTTGGTATAATTTTGAAACACCACTGTATATTCATTATTTCACTGCTGGTTTTATTCAACGCTGGTACCCATGATGATGACGTGGAAAAGGAAGATGAATATGAAATGTACAGATTATGGTGGTGGTTCTGGAGGCTCTGGCCTCTGAGAAGCCAGCTAAGAACCGCCATGGATAGAGTATAGTTAGACAGTAGAGCAGTTCCATGTTCCTTTGTAAAAGTTCTTCCGTTTCTAGTTTTCTACAATAAAATAATCAACGAAATACCAACGACATGTTGTCTTTTCAAATTCAGTTTTCTTCTTACAAACTTCATTCCTGGTTGTCATTATGTTGTTGCAGGTAACAAACAATGAACACTTGAGAATTGGACTCAGAGATATACAGTTGGCCACCAAAAATTTCTCTCAGACATGTGAAATTCATCATCCCAATCATTTTGAAAGATGCTACATGGCAGAACTAGAATGTTTTGATAGAGAATATATTTCCTTCGTAGAAGGAAAGAGTATTGGTGAACTACCCAAGAAATGCTACACTGTGAAGATAAGACGCATCAACATTCAAAAATATTTGTACAAAACAGAAATAGAAGTTCTTAGCAGTTGTAAGCATCACAGCATAGAATCTCTTCTTGGATTTTGTGATGAAGGTCCTGATATGATACTTATCTATGAATATGTTTATAAAAATGACATTTGGAACACTTTTACGTCTCGTACTTTTACATGGGAAAACCGTCTAAAAATTTGCATTGATGTTGCAAATGCATTGAATTATCTTCATAATGAGATGGAGGACCAAAAGATGGTAATACACCGTGATATAAATCCTTGGAATATTATGGTGGATAACTACACTTCGAGGGCAAAGATTTCTGGATTTGGACATTGTGTATTACTTCCTTCTAATTCAGATGGTGACGCTCTCGATCTCATTGAGATTGCTGGCAATAGAGATTACATGGATCCAGAATATGTTAAGACCGGTAAGCTGAAAAGAGAGTCGGATGTATTCAGTTTCGGACTCCTTATGTTTGATATCCTATGTGGAGGCCTAGCATTTAAATCGATGATGTTTAGTGATAAAAGTGATAATAAGAGGGCAGATTTGGCACGACAATGGTACGAAGACCAAATAATTTGGAAAATGATACATATTCCACTTAAGAAAGTAAAAGTTAAAGACAACTTTTTCCTACATAGAGGACCCAACAAAGATTCATTAGAGACATTTTCAGAAATTGCCTATCGTTGCTTGGCAGAAACGCATAACCAACGTCCAAGAATGAAAACCATCATCGAGCAACTTGAGAAAGCATTATCGTTTCAAGTAAGTCAATTAATATTCTCAAAAGTTATATAATACGTAGTACTAGTTTAAAAGACATAAAAGTAAGGACATCCATGATTACTCATACCTTTTGTTGAAATTATTCTCAACAATAAAGTAATTAACAATCGATAACACCAAAAAATCAAGCCAAATGATTATTCTCAATCTTATTGATCACAATTATTAGAAAGAAAGTTTATTTACGAATGAAGGAAAGGAAAATTACAATCAAAAGGATAGCTGCTTCCATCTATGGGTATGTTTGGCACAAATTTTTTAGGAGCTTTAACCTTTTGTTTTCAAATTAATAAGCTCCTCATTTATAAAAATTTCGTTTGAATAGAAGAGATTTAAGGTTTTAATTTTTTGAAAAGCTTCAAAAAGCTTGCAAATGAAAAGCTAATTCTACAAGCTTTTAAAATTGAAAAGAGCTTTTGGTGAATATAATTACATGATTGTTCTCGTCAATATTACAATATGACAATGGTTGATTTATCGGTACTAGTTATTTCAAATAATTTTTTTGAAGTTATATTCCTTTTCATTTTTAGTAAATTAATAATATTGACGTCTCTCAAAATATTAAAAATACTTTAAGAAAACCAGTGGACAATTTCATGTTACAAACGATATGAATGAAATTTTTTATATGTATAACTACTAAACGAAATATATTATATCCTAAAAATTAACTCAAAATCGGTTTTGTATCAATATTTAATGCATATAATTATGATATTAAGAGGTAATATTTGAATTATAATTGTTTATTTTTACACTAAAATATTATTTGTTAAATTTAATTTTAGTTATGCTTATTATTTATTTTTCAATCGATATCATTTTATGTCATTTTACACTTAAACGTTACAGCTACAGCTAGTTCCTCAAACAGTTTTATACAAATAAATTTTATAGCTACAGCCTAAGTTACAGCATACAACTACAGCCTGCAGCTAAAGCCTACATCTAAAGCCTACAACCCACAACTATCTTACCCAATAGAGTCTATCTAATCGTATATGTATAAAGCTAACTAAACAATTAATTACAGTTTAGTACCCCAAGGAATTAACTATTGACAGTTAACCCCTTAGACTTGTATGCCTCTAGTAATACAACACATAACAATTTCCACCTTAGTGCTAGAAGCATATTGTCCTGCTATTTCACACCAATACTCAGTAAGTTCAAGAAGAACATGAACTTCACTCCATCCAATGACTTAGTCAGCATATTGTCCTGCTAATGAAATGAAATCTAACATTTATATGCTTAGTCCTCTCATGGTAAACATGATTCTTGGACAGCTGAATAGCACCTTTGTTATCACATTTTATCACAGTATATTCAATCATCACACCTAATTGAGACAATAATCCCATTAACAGATACCTTCTTTCAGGGCTTCAGTAAATTCATAAAGTCTTTAATGTGCTATATTCTGTCGGATGACTGACTAGACCTCCATATGAGTTTTAAATCAACAGCTGTTGTAGGTGATATGTTTATAAGATAAGCTGCGGTTGACGCTGTTGTAGGTGATATGTTTATAAGATAAGCTGCGGTTGACGTTGCTTCATCCGAGAAACTTCTTGATAACCCTGATTAGTTCAACATACATCTCACCTTATCTAACAATGTTTTACAATTCCATGAACTTTATATAGTCTCTGAATTCCAATCTGTTATCTGTCCTAAGTGTCTATACCTTCCTTTTTGTTTGCTTCTCCACAAGTACTTTCCGTTCTTTAAAATTCCCAAATACTTCATTCTTGTCGCCGATCATATACACCCAAAAGCTTCTAGAGAAGTCATCAGCAATGGATAATAAATACTTAGCACCTCCAAGAGATTCCGCTTTAGCAGCCACAATAAATCTGCATGTACATAGTCAATCATACCGGCATTATTATGATTTCACTTACCAAACTTAGCTTGGTGAGATTTACCCAAAACACAATGCTCACAGAAATCAAGTTTGCCAAGCTTTTCAGCTCCAAAGTATTCCCTCTTACTCAACTCAACACACCTTCACTTATGTGACCAAGCCTATTATGCCATAGGTTTGTTCTTTATTGTCTAATTTACACTGTTTTCACCAATAGCTACAACACCACCGTGCACACCTCCATCTAACAAATAAATTTACGGTTTCTTCTAGTCCCATGAAGCGCAACCATAGACCCCTTTTATTACTTTTACCCTTCCGTTTTGCATTGTAACTTTACAACCTTCTTCAAGCATGGATAACAAAATCAGATTTTGTCTCAACTGTAGTATATGCTTTACACCCAGCAACTAACACTCTATACCATCATTCACTAGTGTAGTATGACATTTCCGACACCTTGTACTTTACATGGTCTGTCATCACCAAGCAAAACAACTCCACTATGCGAATCTTGATAGTCATTCAAGAATGATTTATTTGGGGTCATATGATAAGATGCACCATATTTCATAATCAACTCCTTCGATGATTTCGTATCAGTCATTACAAGCACTTCGGCACTGTCATACCCCTCAGAATAAGTATCCGAATTCTGGCTATTTTCGCTAGACTTGCTAGTTGAATCTATTTCGTTTTTCTTTTCTGAACAGTCTCTTTTACGATGCTCTTCCCTATAAAGAATATAGTATTTCTTTCTAAATATTGATTTTGACCTAGAAGTGCCTCTTTGAGATCTCTCTATTTGATCTGCCCATCCACTCACAACCAATCCCTCACCAAACTCTTCTTTATGATATGTTATCTTCTACAAAGTGTTCAAAGGACTGAGGTAATGATGTGAGAAATATAACAGCATGATCTTCCTCATTAAGTACAACTTCTATATTTTGAATATCTAAAATCAATTTATTAAACTCATCTACATGATCTTCTAATTTTTTGCCACTAGACATTTGAAGATTATACAATCTTTTCTGCAAATACAAAATATTTGCCAATGATTTAGTCATATACAAACCTTCAAGTTTTGCCCATACACCCGACCTGCAGAAGTTTCTTTAGTCACATCTCGCAAAACTCTATCTCTCAAACACAAAATGATTGTACTGTGCGCTTTCTTCATTGTCTCTGATTTCTCCTTATCAAATAACCCTTATAGAAGATTTTCTACTCCTTTGAGTGCAACAACGATTCCATGTTGCACAAGTAAGGCTCGCCTCTTGACTCGCCAAAGACGAAAATGTTTCTCCCATCCAACTTTTCAAGATCAAACTTTGTCGTTCCCATCTTCTAATTTCAATTCTTGATCGTACAGTATTCTCCCCTGTTCTTAATCACTTTTAATTCCAAGCCCTGACTAGGCTCTGATACCAAATCTTGAAATTAATTTTCACACTAAAGTAATTAAGAATCGATAACACCAAAGAATCAAGCCAAATGATTATACTCAATCTTATTGATCACAATTATTACAAAGAAAGTTTATCTATGAATGGAGAAAAGAAAAATGACAATTGAAAGAATAACTGCTTCCATCTATAGTTTAATACCCTAAGGGATTAACTATTGACATTTAACTCTTTAGATTTGTATGCCTCTAGCAATACAACACATAACACCTATAAACCATAATTAACTCCTTAGATTTAGTCTTTTACAGTAATCTATTTAGAAATTTATATAACTATTTATCATCCATATTCTCATCTCCATATTATAGTTTTACAGAAAAAATCAAAGTTTAAATTATTTATTACCATTTTGAGTAATGTAAAATATGCCTAAAATATTAGTCTGCCTATAAGTCTACTCCATACACTGAGTGTCAAATACTTAACCCTGTATTTATTGAGTTAGATGTCTTATGATTCTTAGGAAAAACATAAAAACACCTTCAGAATGTCACTTGAAGAGATTAAGTTGGCAACAAATGATTTTAGCCCCGCCAATAAAGTCGGAGAAGGAGGTTTTGGGAGAGTATACAGAGGAGAACTTTCACATGAACATGGTTATGGACATTGTACGATTGGTGCAAAACAATTAGATACTAGTCATGGTCAAGGAGAGGAGCAATATTACAATGAGCTACAAATTCTTTACGAGTATAAGCATGAGTATATTATCGGTCTTGTAGGCTATAGCAATGAAACCAACGAAAAAATTATTGTTTATGAACTTGCATCGAAGGGAAGTCTTGATAGGTATTTGAAAGATGCTACTCTTACATGGAGGAACCGACTTGACATATGCATTGACGTTGCAACCGGGCTCGATTTTCTTCACGGGGGTATTCGAGGACAAGATGTGGTGATACATAGGGACATTAAAACAGCTAACATCCTTCTTTTTGATGATTGGAAGGCAAAACTTGGTGATTTTGGCCTTTCCTTGATAAGTACGATAGATAAGGTAAGAAGCTTTACTATTGATCATGCTTGCGGCACAAATGACTATGTGGACCCGTTGTACTTAAAATCGGGTCTATTATCAGTAGAATCCGATATTTATTCATTTGGTGTGGTTTTATTCGAGATGTTGTGTGGGAGACCAATATATGCAATTAAGAAAAGTAAGGGTCGATCTCTGCGTAGTTTCATCAAACACAACTTTGAAGACGGAAAACAAGATGAGTTGGTCTTTAAAGCTATAAAAAAGGAAATTGTGCCAAAATCATTAAGTACATTTCTTAATGTTGTCTACAAGTGCTTAGATGATGATAGAGAAAAACGACCAACAACAAAAGAAGTTATAGCACAACTCAAGAAGGCATTGAAATTCCAAGTAAGTTATCACAATTTTACTAAAGTCAGCTTCCTTTGAATTATTTTTATATCCCAAATCTATAATATATAATGTTAAAAAGGAAATACTAAATCAATAGATTCATGTAAACAAACGTTGCATAGAATCCTAGTGAAAGTAATTGTTTAAATGGAAAATATATATTATATGTTGATTACAAGTGAATAAGGTTTAAGGGGATAATATATGTTGGTTTAGGGTTCTTTGGTTACTAGACACGGACATCTGCTCGATCCAACATTGCTATTAGAAATCGATATGCTATTTGTGGTAACCCTTCTACTATTTCTAGCAGTTATTATATAGTCATTGTACACATAATAAATATACAGAAAATGTTTGCTTGGTTTGCAGTACATAATAAATTTACATAAAATGTTTGCTGGGTTTGCTGTATATAGAAACCCCTACTCTGCTATATTATAGGTTACATTGAGTTTCTCATTTCGGAAAAGTTCTGAGTGATTTCGGTGATTGAAATACCCGTTTCCTGAATAGCATAACAGATGTTTGGTTAAACATATTACTGAAATAACTTTTGTATGACTGTTATATTGGTATATCCCACTTATGCAACTTATATAAATAAATTGTGAATTGTCATTGCTTCTATTTGAAGAGGGGTATCAGATTAATTTTGTAAGATTGCACAATGGGAGGTTATTTGATTTTGGTATTGTGAAATTTCATTTAGCATTCCAGGTTCTTCAATTAGCTGACAGGTACATGTATATTTTGGTATTGTGTTAGTTATTTGTTTTACACACATTGATGCAGATGACTTGATGCAAGAACAACTCTTCCAAGTGAACACATATCAATTATCAAGAGGGAATCGGGGCTGATTTTATGTTGACACTATTTGTTTCTTTATATGACTTCGTTTCGGGTTTTGTTTAATGTGTTGGCATGGCAGTAGTAGTGATTTTTTTATTAGAATAAGGGTTGGTTGGTTGTGGTTTCCAGTCTTGCTGTTGGCCGAGTTTGTGTTTTTTTTGTCATTGTACTTTCCCATATACAGAAAACGAGAGTTCAAATGCCTTGTAGATGAGATACCTATAAAACAGAGACATCATCAAGGAAGACATACATACTTCCTTCGATAAGTGAAAATTGATATTTACATACTAAAGTGAACATAGCAATCAAGGAAGTATTAACCGACAACCAAAACCGGCTTCAGGAACTAGTATGCCTACAAGTCACATAATAGCTAAAATTTTTAAGATCGAATCGATCAACCACATAAAATATGTTCATGTTATGGACTTGAATCATCAGGATTTTATAAAGTAGCTGCACAACATCCCCTCTATATTCTGCTCGAATCTGCCCTCATGTTAATCAAAAAATAAAGCTGAAACAATAGCTTATGATATGAGTATAGACTGGCTAATATCTAACATATAAGTTTGATCTGAGATCATAGTATAAAATACTTGATGACATAAGCAGATTTAATATTGACACTAAGCTGTGTTGATCTCATCTAACTTCTACGGATGCTGCAAATAATTGTAAACGTAGAATGTCATTTAAACTGATACAAGTATATTTCGGTGATACTTTCATAGTAGTTCGATACTTATATGTACATGTAAAGAAAAAGAAACTAGTAGAATTGTCACCATCCAATTATCAAACATCAGTACTACTACCGAGCATGAACATAGGTTGTCAATAATGGGCATATCAAGTGTTGGATGACTAAATAAGTGTTCCATAGAAAAGTAAGTGTGTGAATATGAACAAATAAATAAAGTAATAAATGTTGGATAAGGTTTACTCTTAAATTTGGAAATTGGAGTGGCAGATTTAGGATCAAAACCACCTCCAACTCCACCAACTTAACGCTCTCAAATGCCGCTCCAGAATAATATGCGATGAAGGTACCAAGAATAATCTTTCACCCAACTTCCATTTCCTCATAATCACATTTTACTTGTGATTGTTCATAATATGTCTTCATTATTGAATGTTTTTAACTGTTCGTTTAAGAGAATATTAAAGCAAGGTAAATAACTAAATATATCACTGTAATTGGCACTTTATTTTGTCCAAGTAAAATGATAAGTTAACCAAAATGACACCATACATAAATATAAATATATATCAGTAAAGTAATATCTTGTAACACCCTCCCTCAAATGACAGTTGAAGACGTTTTGTGTACGAAAGCCTAAGTGAAATAATAAGTCGCTACATTGCATTGGTACTTTGCTATTTTTACAACTAAGATAACTATGTCAACTGCAAAGAGTTGACATTTTGAGTACACTTGGTGGTTGTTACTATTTAACTGTCACCATTTCAGTTTCGAAGTTATATAAAAAATATTGCATTAATAAAGATATATTTTTGTATAGCGTAACCAAATATTATTGAGAATCAACTTAATGGTTTAACACTCAACGCCATCCCTGCTGACTTATATACACAAACAATTAGAAACCCAGCATTTACGGATCTACTTAATGGGTCGGTATATTAGGAAAATGCAATTTGATATCCCTTTGTATCCAGATTTGATCCTTGATAGACTTGATAGCTGGGATCTTTTCATAAATATATTTTATAAAACCATGAAATAAATCTGGTATTATATTGGGATCTGACGACTTCTAACAACGTGACAATAAATACACTATATCAACTTGGTCGATTTGAAAATGATATAATCAATCACGGTAACAACTTGATCATATTAAGACTAGTTTAATATTGAATGTTAAATTATTAAATGTAAAATCTGGTAACACGGAAATTATACAATAGATTTATTTAAGGTCTTAAGGATCTATGGGAGAAACAGAGTATCAAGGGTATAAATTGTTTATTTATTATGGTATAATTTTTAATAATATAGTAGTATATTAAAAAACTAGGAAAATGAATGAACATATATCTCTAACACAACTCCTCAAGTTGCAGTAATGACGCTATTCATTCTCAACTTTCACCACGTTGATTCCTCCTTAACTTCAACATCTCGAATTGCAACTGGAATTTCATCTTCATGTTGATTGAAGTAGAATCGGGTTGTTTGATACTTATTTGCATAACTTTTCCAGTGATACACATCATTCACGATATCTCCTAATTATAATATTTGAATTATAAAACTTAAAATGGAATATTATTTACTTAAAAATGGTGCAGTCACGTTGCTCGTGCATAGTTGCCATAATTAATAACGACCAGCTGTAAAATTTAGATTTTAATGACAAAAAAGATGAAAGTAATTTAATAAATAGAAGGAGGTCGCTATGGTTACTTGCTAACCTTCTCCTTCAATTGATTTGTAACTCATTTTTTTTTATTTTTTTTGTTAATTTTCACTAGATCAATTAACTGAAATATGGCATCTACATTAATCACGGAGTTAGCTCACTTACAAATCCCACTTGAAGACGTACTAAAGGCCACCACCAACTTTTCCAAGAATATCATCGGGAAAGGTGGTTTCGCAAACGTGTACAAGAGGGAAACTCAATAACCTTTGCGGGCAGTCAATAAAAATTTATGCTCGGAGATTAGATCGCACGTATAAGCAAGGGATCATTGAGTTCTCAACCGATGTCTCCGTGCTTTCTAGTCGCAACCATAAATATACAGTCTTAATAATTGGATTTTGTGACGAAAAAGGTGAGAAGATCATCAATACCACCGTTATCCCAAAGGAAATCTCTACATGCATCTAAGCGATGCAAAGCTCACATGGGATCAAAGACGAAAGAATTCTGAAGATGTTGTGCATGCAATTGGGTACATGCATAATCTACCCAAAGAGAGTCATAATATTATACGATAATTGGAATCCCAAGTTATCTGGATTTGAGTTTTCTATCAAACATTCAAAAGAAACAATAACCCAAGTTCTCATTTCTGAACCTATTGGCACATAAGGGTAAAGTGACCCGGAAACTCACAAAACTGGAGGTGTCACGCACAAATCAGATATTTACTCATTGGGCATCGTTTTATTTGAACTTATGTGTGGGAGATAACCATTTGTTTCAAACGACAATGAGAAAATGTTTCTAGCTCCGTGGGCTAGAGCTCATTATTAAAACAAAACACTACGAGATATAATCCATCCTGATCTATGCGATCAACTGAATCCGGAAGTGTTCGATGCTTACTCACTGCTAGCATATAATTGCATAAAAGAGGAGCGAACACAAAGCTTTGGTGCTGTTGATGTTAGTTCCATGCTAGACATAACAATCAATCTTCAGATAATTAAGACGATCCTTTTAATTTATTCTTGTTGCTTTCATGATACTTTATAAGGAAAAAAATGTTTCTTTTAACTTTTTGGTTTTTGTAACACATTAAACTTTACAGAAATGTAGAGATATATACAATAAATAAAAGAATACTACCGTCATTTTTAAAAAGATTATGATTGATAAAGTCTTAAACTATTAGATAAAGTTCATTGATAGTTTTAGTAATTATTATTAGTATATTCAAATTTTGATTATTATTATTTGTACAAAAATTTTTGACATAACAAACTATATGGAAGTCACGTGGTGGCTTCTATAGATGATACGTCGACACTAAAATTACATACATAATAGCTTGTATGCATTGTTTTAAAAATTGGTTTGACTGGCCGGTTCGACCAGTTAAACTGGGAATCAAATGGTAACCGGTTGTATTATGATAATCAAACTCGTGTGAACTGGACGATTTTTCATTTCAAAATGGTTGAACTGGTGAACCAGACTGAAAAACCAATTTCGATCTAATTATTTCATTCTTAATAATTGTAAACTTGACTTATTTTAGTAATGGGTAATATTTGTGAATTAAAATAAAACTAAAGATGTTAAATTTTCTTGAAAAGACTAGATACGTTTTATTACTTTTATTGTATTTATTTATATCTTTTATTAGTTTTATGTATTTTAATGAAATTAATAAGATATAATTCTCATTCGACACAATTAGTTGAACCGGTTGAACCGGAACCGAACTTCTTACCGGTTCGATTAAAAAAACTGTTTTTAAAACATTGCTTATACGATATGTTTTCTTTTAAATAGTCAAATGTGTCAACAAAATATATAAAGCTATTGTAATCAAAGTTTTATAAAGTCCTCTTTAGATCATGTCCATACATATATATATATAACAGTCTAGTACATGAATAGTTATAGCCCATATAGTCTCGTACCGTTAAACCATAAATTTTAAACTTTTTTGAGTAATTGGTAAGGAACAACTAGGATACACTTGTTTTCTAGTCATAAAAATCTTACGTGCACATATAAAATTATCAGGAAAGTTTTATAAACATTATAAAAAACATACAATGCACATGTAACTTGTGCAAATTATTCCTTTCATATTTCTAATTAAGTTCCATGTCAAAATAGCTTAGATATCATCCATCTCTCATCTCCATTAATTATATATATAGAGGGATGATCGGATCCAGAGGTAAGGGGAAGCTAATTTGGGTGTCCGTTAACATTCTTCGTAAAGAATGTTAGTTATCATTTTTCACGAAGAATGTTAAATCAAACCCCTGCCCACTATTTTTAACATTCTTCGTGAAGAATGATAACTAACATTATTCACGAAAAATGTTAAAGGACGACCCATATTAGCTTCCCCCTTCTCTTATGATTACTCCTTCCCTATAGATCAGTATGTTTATAACTTTCTGTACTACCAACTTTTAGTTTCATCGATAAAGTAAAGGTTAAAGTTTTATTGGTGAGGCTTGGTGTTTCTATTGTAGATCGAATTTGGGTTCTATCTTAGCATTAACAGTTTCACTCAAAGTCATAGTTCTAACAAGAAATAATATACTTTTATGAAAAATCAAAGTTAAGAGTAACATTAAAGATAGTTTATTAAAAATAAACATAAATAAATAAAGGGAAATGCATCTAGATTTTCCAGGTGATTTTGATAAAAAAATAAAAATAAAAAATAAAATAAAAAATAAAAAAAAATCAGTCGTTATACTTACATTTAAAGTTTCTTTGATAATCTAAAATCACATTTAAAACATGTTGTTTAACAAGAAATTGTAAGTGTATTAATGCAATGTTTAAGTTTATTAAATGCAATTACGAGTAACAAGGAAAGATTAAATTTAATTAATGTATCTATTTTTCTCTTATCGAAAGCCCCCATAGTCCATAAACAAATAGTACTCACACCTTCATCGACTAAACAATTAACACATATTGGATTAAGTGTACGAAAATGTATATAATTTTCCTCAAATCAAAGGTAAAACTTTTTGTAAAGAATTTCTTAAAAAAAATATTAGACATTTTATAGAAAAAGATTTATATGAAACTATAAAAAATAGTCATTGGAAATGCTCTTAGACATTTGTCACATGTCTCATTAATAATAGTTTAACCCAACTTTTGATAAATAGATAATCCAAACACTCTTACAGAATGATTAAACATGTTGTTAGCTAGTGACGTAGCCACCATGGATCCAAGAAGGGCCTAGGCCTACCCAAAAATTTTAAATTCTAGTATAAATATGTAGAGCTTAGTAACGTTTTTTCTAACAAAGTATGAGAGGCCCACCTTGTTAGTGTTTGTTTTGTCTTGTTCCACACCCAAACTGAAATACCTAGCTACGCCACCATTGTTAGCAATGAAATATAATACTTTTTATATGTGAATATCCAAACCCATAATTCTTACATTACACAAGTGATTCATGAAACAACATTGTTTTACGTGTTAAAACTTATTAGTGAAATACCTAGCTACACCCACCTTATTAGTGTTTGTTTTGTCTTGTCCCACCCAAAGTGAAATACCTAACTATGCCACCATTATTAGCAATGAAATATAGATTTTATTTTGCCACGTGAAAGGGTAATTTAAAAATGTAAAAGAAAAAAAGAAAGATAAAATACACATGAAACAACATCGTTTTACGTGTTAAAACTTATACACAGTTTGAAACTCTCGTTCGAATAGAAAATATTTGCTTACATAAAACGATGTCGTTTCATGTGTACTTTTTATTATTTTTTACATTTTAAATTACGATTCTATGTCACAAAATAAAATATATAAATTTGATCGCATCATCAATTGTTTACCGGATCCCCCGATAGACTATGCGAGTAATGGCCTCGAAGGACAAAAAAATTTATATTCAATGGTCCTGAACGACAAAGAAAAGTACAAAGGTTCAATAGGACAAAAATGAAAAGTAACTTTGGAAGAAATAAAAACCTTACAAATATCAACATTACTGTATTTAATTCTTCACGGTAGTTAGAATCATGAAATCTGGGTTGAAAAAGTCGCTAGTCAGGGTCAGGTCGGCCAGAACCTTAAGGGGGCTAGTCAGCCAAGTCAGGGACTAGTCGAATTTGACATTCTTTGACTTTTTTACATATAATATCTATATAAGATATAAAACTTTGTAATCTTTGAATAAATAAGGGACATGAAAATAATTTGAAAAATAAATGAATAATAAATAGGTAATATACTATAAATATAAGGGATTAACATGTAAAATTTATTACTTTTTCTTGAAATATACAATTTTTACTCTCTTTTTACGGATCATTCAGATCTTCTTCACCTTCACCTTGTCTCTTTCATTTCATCTACTCTTATTCATCTCTTTATTACTATCCATCACTAGAATAACTCACACAACTCGTCTTTAAATTTCTCAACTCGCCGGATTATGATAGTTGACCACCTGTTGACCGACATGGTCCTAGTCGGTCGGCACCCTCCAAAAAAGCAACGAATTGCCGACTAGTCGGATGGTTGAACTGATATCCGTACCATTGATAGTACGTGTTTGGACATAGGTGATGTTGACCAATTACTTGATATTTACCCTTTGGCTAACCTAACAGCACACAAAGTTGCATGCTGTTAACACCATCGATGATTTTCGATTAATTAATATATACCTTTTTCTAAACTTTATGATCCAGGAATTTTTGTGAAACAGATTAAACATCACATTCTGTTAGAAACTTTGAAAACTAATAATACGGCAAAGTAAAACAGCAAACATTTACAATATCACTAATAGCACTTGCCAACAAGACCTCCAGCAAAGAAAGATAATCAAAATCTACTGATAACGAGTTTCATCTCATCACTGGTTAAAAAACAAGCCAGGAGTTGGTCAATACCTTCTAAAGGTGAGATTCAAACGACCTGGGGACATATCTAATGCTTCTGTTAACGACGTGGGAGCGGTATCAGGCAGAATAGAAGTGACACCATGAAATAAAAGTATTGATTTCCCACCTAATATCAAAACATCTCCTGATTCTAGAATCACTTTATCTGCATCGCCAATATTACTAGTTTCCCCATATAAGAACTCAGCAGAGTCAATTATTTGAACGTGTTTAAAACATTCAGAAAACAAACTCCATTAGTCCATTATTGAGCTACTCTAACTAACTATTCACCCATAAATAATCATGGTCAATTTCCAAATAAGTGGGTGATTATTTGATATATGAAAACGCAATAACCAGATCAACTTACTATACTAAAAAAATGCAATGAAAACTACCCACTTAAGGGTCTGGTTCTGAGGGGCAGGGAGGTTTTGAGGGGAAGAGAGGGCAAAGATTAGACCAATCACCTCGCACCATGTGTCAAATTTGTAGGGATAAAATGCAGTGTTGTTATGATACAGTCAAATTGGTAAGGGTAAAATGCAGTGTTGCTATGATGCAATGTACTTATAATGCATGTAACATGCAGTGTTGTTATGATGCAATGTACTTATAATGCAATGAATCTGGGCCGTAGATCACATAAAACAACGGCCGAGATTGCCTGCCCCTCATGCTCTCTAAGTCACCATCCCCTGTTATCTACCACACCCACTTAATATATACTATAAACCCAAATAAATTACAGGATCGCTGCAGCTGACCTAAAAGGTTACTAATTACTAAGTATGTAGTCTAGTAAAAATAACAAACCTGATGGAGACCAAGCTTGCCACTTTTTGAATAAAAGTTGACAATGCAGAGATCTGGTACCATTGAGGGAATGAGTGCTCCTGCATATGCTTCAGGAACTTCATTCTCAATATGGGCATTCTAGTCTTGTATTGCTTTTATCCCATATCATGGAACACTTCAGGGATCCCAGGAGGTTTAGCGTTATCAATCGGTCTCCTATCACTGTACAATATACTCTTAGGATCCCAATTCTTACCGAGAGACATCATCTTCAAATGTAATTTAGTTCCATCATGATAACAGGGTTGTTAAGAACCTTCATCACTAACACCAAGGTCCCTGCAAATTTTTACAATACTAATCTGCAAACCAATTCATGCAAAATAATCGACTTTAATTTTCTATAAACCACCATAAACCTATTAAAAACTGTTTGACTAACAAAACAAAAAATACCTGATCATCAATAGAGATATATCCCTTCATGAGTACCATGACCCAAAATAATGCTGCCTTTCTACCATTTAAATTGGTTTCGATTTTCTTTGTTCAGCACATTTAATGGAGCTTTTAGTTTAACAGAATGATTAAACCTTTTTGGACAGATATCAAATCGCATTTTATTCGAACCGTTATCTTTATCACCTAATTTTCGACTACCATCATCTTTTCCCTGAGATTTCCCCCCCAATTTGTTTCTTAGAAGTACAATCATCATTATCTTCCAACTTAATATTCGTCACACCAGAAGCCTCATCATTCACAATACACTCTCCACTAACCGATGAATTATCGTTCTGACTACTAGAAGAAGCATTATCCAATGATCCTTCAGTTACAAACTGAAAGAGAGTATAGATACAAATACAAACATACATATATAGTTCATTACAACTACTAATCATTAAGACAATAAACTACATCAATTTGCTTACAATAGTTATTCAGAAACCCTAACTAGCAGAGTAGATTATAGAGGCATACATATATTATTCATTACAGACAAAATCGAAATAATTAACAAAATAAGCTACATCAATGTGTTTTCTGGTAATAGGTATTCAGAAACCCTAACTAGTATAGTAAAAATTAGATAAATACATACATAATTACGTAAAATGAGATAAATACATACATAATTACGTAAAATGTGATCATACCTTAGTTTTCGGTTTCCACTCGGCATTTATTTGATTGATTTTACCATCAGATTTACCTGAAACAGACCGATTGCCTTGACGACTATGTCCTGACATTTTTCAATTGTTTACAGAATCACTGCAATAAACAAACACTATTTTGACAAAGAATGAAGGAATAAGTGCCCTAAATCCAAAATCCACTAATAATTGTGGTTAAAAATATCGAATTTGACGTATCAAAAACCCCAGTTTACCTAAAATTAACTGCAACCATTTGAATGTCCCGGTTCCTAAGGAATATGTAACCGCAATTGACATCAAGAGTGTTTGGGAAGCAATGGAGAAGTGTCAACATCTCGGACTTACCAAATCTATCGGAACTTTTCGTCTCAAAAAATTCGAGAAATTCTTTCGTTTGCCAAAATTCATCCTGCGGTCAATCAGGTGATCGTCCACACTTAATTACATTATGGGTGGAAATACTATTCAAGAGAATTGCTAGCTAGATAACAATTTAATTTAACAAGATCTTGTCAGATAGAAGTCAAAATCTTGAGTCTTATATTTGAACTAAAATGTTTCTTGTGAGGATTTCTTTGAAGGTTGAGATGTATCCGCTTTAGCAGCAAAAACAACTAAATGAATTTTTGCAAAGAGAATCATATTCTTCTCACAGCCTACTCCCATTTAGCTTCAGCCGGTAACACATTAGGAAGCAACAGTCTTATCGAATGTGATGTTCTTCTTTTAAAATAGTTTTATAGGCAACTGTTGAGTTTTTAGCAAAGTTGGTGTGGTGTAGCGAGAGAACTTGAACATATTTAATGGAGGGGTCAAAATTATTCCCCCACGTGAAATACACTTAACATAGCCCCGTCCTCTAGATTTCGATAGTATCGTGCTCTAACAAATAAGTAAGCTATTCAACATAATCCAATTCAATTACATTCTGACTTTAATTTCATTAAGTCATCATAGTATAAATATAGAATAAACAACAGTTTGATTCTGCTTTTACTTGGTTAATAAGTGTATTATATTCATCTTTTGATTTTTAAAATTTTTAAAGAAAAAGATTAAAATTTAAATATTATTTATAATCGATACGCATGTTAGAACATATTTATCACATAGTTTTCTATTTTATTAAAAGTGTAAGATAATATTGCGGTGAACGAGTACTCTTTTGGTCTCACAATATATATTTATATTTCTTTTTTAGTTTGTTTTAAAATAAACATCTACTTTCAAAAATAGATAATCAACTATACAATTTTACTTTTTATTTATACTCTTACAAAAAAATTTATACAACGCAAATAGATATTTAATTGAAAAAAGTAAAAAATTTATATTTTACTTAAAATTATATGTCACTTTTCAAGTAGTAGATATTTTGAAGCGCAAAGAGTATAATTTTTTAAGTGTATATAAATTTTATTGTCTTTATTAAAAGGGTTAAACTGGACACCTATAAAACATAAAGGGTTTTGGTGAAAGAAAAGTTAAAATATACGCATAAGGCGGCTGGTCATCTTCCTTCTCGATGAATTTTTTCAAAGTTTCACCATGAAAAATTAAACTAAAGCATTCTTCGTTCTACCTAAACAAATGTATATAGACGTTACTTGCTTATAAATTTGGGGGCTTTGGTTCCACCGTACCCCTAAAATTTCGCCCTCGTTTTGGTGAAAAAACATATTTGCTCGTATAGTAATTTTTTCAATATATTTAGTAATAAAATAAAATGTTTTCAAATAAAAGAGTAAATGTTATTTTATTTTATGAACTTTAACTGCATTATTATAAAAAATGTAACTGAATTATTGAATTATCTCTGAATTTAAACATATTAAATTCTCTTGACTTCAATCTCGATAATCTTTTTGTAATATACTTCAACAATAAATATATTAAACAATTGTTGACGTACCTAGCTAGTGATCAGTAAAGTTTTTTTTTTTAAATATTACGCAAATGCGAAGTAGTTTTTTAACTTATTCAATATTATAGCGATAGTATCATTAAAAACATAAAATAATTACTACTAGTATACTTATTAAGATTATGGTAGGAGCGGGTTTAAATAAGAATGACAAAAAGTAGAAAATGTGATAACCAATAAGATCTCTCCATTTTATTACAAAATCCATTTTCACTTTAATCTTTAAAATTAAATATCTCACAAACCGTAAGTCAATAAATTATTAAATTTACATATTCAGAATCAGCATTTTTGTATCTTTAAGTAGAGATACCACAAGTTATTCATCCGACGAAATTTTTTTTCTTTTTTTTCCCAGGTATTAAAAATATAATCACATGTGATTTATAATATAAAGTTAAATTGGTACATAATTATTTACTCATAGTATCATTTTATTAACAAATTATTACAACTTAATATTTATTCACATGAATATTATAAATAAAAATTTAATAATTACGTTTGTTTAAATCAAAAATTTCATGTGATTGCTAGTTGATATTTAATCATATATTATTTGGTATATAATCACATGTGATTTTCAATTAAAAATTTATCTTTGATAATTAACTTACCGATATATGATAATTCATGTATGATTATTATTTAAAATCACATGTGATTGGAGATATAATCATGCTTGATTATTATTTAGTGTTTAAATCACATGTGATTTAATATTACGAACTTTTAAAATCTATTAAAAAAGAGGGAAAAAATTCGTCGAAAGTAAAAAAAACACCTTTGATCCCTTAAATACTTGATATATTTATTTTGATTAACAAATTAGACTAAATATTTTATTCATTTATAAAAAATAAAGAGTCAATAAATTATATAAGAAAATCGACCACAATATTTTATTCATTTTATTAAAATCAAATCTTAGCCCTTCATTGTTTTTCACCTTTTACGATCTAACGATCTTAATTTCTTTCGTATAATAACACATTGGACCCCTTAAATACTTGATATATTTATTTTAATTAACAAATTAAAATAAATATTTTATTCATTTATAAAAATTAAAGAGTCTATAAATTATATAAGAAAATCGGCCACAATATTTTATTCATTTTATTAAAATCAAATCTTAGCCCTTCATTGTTTTCCATCCTTTACGATATAACGATTTTAATTTCTTTCGTATAATAACACATTTGGCCACTTAAATACTTGATATATTTATTTTAATTAACAAATTAGAATAAATATTTTATTCATTTATATAAAAAAAAGAGTATATAAATTATATAAGAAAATCGACCACAATATTTTATTCATTTTATTAAAATCAAATCTTAGCCCTTCATTGTTTTTTACCCTTTACGATCTAACGATCTTAATTTCTTTCGTATAATAACACATTTTACCCCTTAAATACTTGATATATTTATTTTAATTAACAAATTAAAATAAATATTTTATTCATTTATAAAAATTAAAGAGTCTATAAATTATATAAGAAAATCGACCACAATATTTTATTCATTTTATTAAAATCAAATTTGTCCCGCATTATAGTGGGTCTATAAACTAGCAATGATCAACATATTTTTTTCGTATGGTTACACTTTCGCTCCTTTAATATATGATGTATTTGTTTAAATTAAAAATTCCGTCACAATATAAAAAAATTGACTAAATATTTTATTAATTTATAAAAGTTAAATTCGTCGCGCCTTTTCGCGGATCTATAAACTATATAAAAAAATTGACCAAATAAAAATCAAATTCGACCTGTGTTACGCGGGTTTATAACCTAGTTGTCATATATATATATATATATATATATATATATGAAGATACAACCCGCAAATGTTATGTTTTATTTCTATAAACAAATTCGAAAGAAGCTTAAAACTGCGCTTCTTTACAGACAAATGAACATCTTTACACACAATCCTAACAATTTCAACAAAACAAGCGTTTGTGATACATTATTGGTAGTACCTAACAAAAAAGTCATAATTATCATCAAATCTTGGAAGCCAACTTCAAGATCATTCTCCTCATGCCAAAAGTGAGCAATTAAATCTTGACAGTACACTCTTAATTTAAACAGGATTAAGCCAACTTACAGCTTTTCATAGCATCAAGGATATACTTTATCTAGTTTTCGGCCTCGTACGTGCATAAGTTCTCGAATCCCATGTATTCATGTCCCTCAATTTTCACAATCATGTTTGAAATTCCAATTCCACCTGTTAAAATTAAAAAAATAATATATATTGGTGAGCGTATCAGTAACATTGTTAGTAGCCATAGATGTAAACTTTCTAGTAAATTGACCAAATGTACTATTTTTTGACAGCAGAGGACTATATACAGGGGTTAAATACTAATTAATACTTTTCGTACAAATATATCTAATAATATACTCACCTAATGATATAGCACTAATTAATACAGTGAAGGCAAGGACGAATATGATTAATGACACCCGTTCTAGTCTCATAATCCGCTTGCGCACAACTTTTTGCCCAAAGAAAGTAGCTATTGTCGCCAGAATAAGGAAGTAAAGAGCTGTGTATATTACATCAAAAAGATATCGTATGAGACCAAATGAACGAAAATCAGTTACCATAAGAATAGGAAATGCAGTTACCATAAGAAACAGGGAAACGCTTTAGAAGATAGTATTCTACGGCAGACATAGATGATGAAAACATCATTGCAAACGTTGCTGTTGCACTTGAAACCTACACATCATTTTTAACAGATTTAGTTCCCATATTTTTCTACAAGTTTGTTAACTTCTACTTGTATCACACGAAAAGAAAAACAAGAAAACTAGTTGAAACTTGAAATATTACTGCATTAGTCATTGTACTAAAAAATGTTCTAGCTGTATGAGTCAATTATTTACCTGAGGTGGTATTCCGAGCTCCAAAAAGAGTGGACCCATAATCAAACCGCCGCCTATACCAAGTAAGCCTCCAACCATACCAGATAGATAACCGAGAGCAAAATAGAAAACTAATTGTCCAACACTAAGGTTGGTAACGGCAACTCCCTTGGATGATATCGTTCTAGTTCCCTTATATAGTCCAACTGCCTCGTACCCCGATACCGACAAAGAAATTGGTACCTACACAATGAATACGTATTAAATAGCCCGTCCGTAAATAAAAGAATTGGATTATCATATAAAAGTTGTTGAATGGGCAGGAATGCAAGGGTTGGGCAGGCTGAGTAACAAGCCAAAACATGTCATTTTTGGTACTAGTCAAGTTGGGTTGACCTGAAACAATTTTTGTTCAATAAAACGATTTAGTTATTGAGAATATTATGTGAGTAGAATATTCTTTGGTTGAGGATGATACCTGTGATAAGTTGAGTATCCAATACCAAGTTGAACAAGTAGATGTATAACTCTGTCACAAACATATACGAACCATAAGCTTATGAACATAATACAGCTATGAGAAATTGGTAGTCTTCAAATATATCGAAATAAAAAATTACCTTCCCAATCTGCAAACCAAGGAATGCTAACCAAACAAAAACAAGAAGCCCAACTTCTTTCCAGCAAACATTCTCAATCAAAGTCACCTGAGATGTTGATGTATTAAACAACATATTTAAAAAACTAATAGAATACATTAGCCAAAAGTTGTCTTTTCAGTGGCCGTTTTACCTCATGTTTTGGTGAACTTTCAGGTTCGGATCCAGTTTTGGTTCCATTGCTGGGACCACTAGGAAGAAGTTTGTATTCCACCTCAGCACCATTTCCTAACATAGTAGACATGAAATTAGCAACCAATAAACAAGCTAGTTTATATTGTATATCTTTTGTGGGTTGAGTAAAAAAAACAAAAAAGAATGCAAATAAACCTACCATTACTCTCCAAGTGCTTAGCAGCCTCCTGAAATATGAAGAAAGAAGAATAGTTATAAAACTGTTTACCATAAATGAGGACATGGGGCATTGGCATCTTTGGAATACCAGAAAACTGTAACAATCTAATGTTAGTTACCTTTTTCATGATTGTTTCTTTTTTCCATGTATCAATACCTCTGCGAAAGGCCTTAGTTGATGTGCCTGCATATGCAACATTTATAAGACTCAACAACAATTTTGGCAAACACCAAAGATAGAAACACAACAATATACCTACGAAAAGAATAATTAGCAGAACAGTGACCATCCAATCGGCAAACATAACATTTAGTGCAACTCCGGTACTAATTCCGAGCATCAGCATCGGCTGGATAAGCAGTGCCAAGTCATAATCGATGATGGGCATATTGAGTGTTGGATGTCTTAGTTTAAGATTGTGGTAAACAGTTGAGGCTGCTACACCCATTATCATACCTGAAGAAAGATACACGTTAAAACAGAATATTTGAATTAAGATATATCGATGATTTATTGTCTGAAAATGTCTCTAACTTTATCTAAAATTGGAGTATCTCTTCTACGTATCGAACTTTAAAACTCCATACACTATGTATCAAACTTTCAGTTTTTCTTACTGCATGTATGTATCTGATTACGTTTTCATGTACTTCTTTTTTACTGACATGAGAGCCATAAAAGTTGTCACCTCATCAGAGCTAATGCCATATCAAGAGGTTGGTCAAGTACATGTAATAGCAGTTTTTGGAAGATTTATATGTAGAAAAGAAGCTTTTAAAGTTCGATAAAGATGATGATAGAACCTTGAATAAAGTTGGTAAAACCTAACTATGTAGTATATGATTATCTCTCACATTTTGAAATAGCAGTGGCGGATTTTGGATCAAATCCCATAACCAAAGTAAGCATTGGGACAAATATACCACCGCCACCAACTCCACCTACACTCCCAGAGATCGCTCCACAACATGTGATGATGCTACCAAGAACGATTTTCCAGCCAAACTCCATTTCCTGTGAACGGCGGAAATTAAAGCATTCACGTTAGATTTTCAGTTTCTGACATTATTAACAGTTTTCTTCATACAGATAACAAAAATGCAATATATGATTCATTTAAGTGTTCTTCTTTGTTAATAACTCCCTGAGTGGTCTATTAGGAAACGTTTCATACTTTTAAACATAACGCGCTATATGCATAGCAGAAGAGAATGATGTGTATGTTAATGTATATATACTGTTATTAACGTTATATTTTATCCAGGTACAACGGTAAGCTAACTAACCACCATCCATTTTATAAATAAAATTTTAATTAAGACTCCCTCCGTACCATTCTAAATATCCATGTGTCCCAAATAAGTATCTATTTTCATTTCGCAACGAATCAAAAAACTTTGTTAGTGAAAAAGATAAAATTGTATTGGTGAATAGTGTAAAGATTACACTTTTTTAAACTATGTGCAATCTCAAAGAGGATACTTAGACCACTTCCAACTTTAACTGTGGCAGTAGCGTGTCAGTTGAGACACGTCAATGTCATATCAGTACCTCCCAAACAAACTGACACACCTACCAACTCAGAGTGTGTCACTTTGATTTCTGAACACCACACACATTTAAATAAAATAATTAATTCAATTAAAGACGTTACATTAATTAAGTAATTACAATAAAACATTATATTAATCAAAATAAAACTTTCACTATTAAACTCATAGCGGTTCATAAAACAGTACAAACACACTCTAAGACAACTATGCAACTTAAATGAATTTTTGCCCGTACCAGATCCATTTATTTCAGATGCACAAATGGCCCATAAAGCAAGCCCAAAAGGCCCATAAGATGCTTTCATTCATATAGCAGTTCTCCACCATTTTCAATGCTCGAGGAAGAAAGAACGGCCATGCTGCACTCAATTGATGAACGCACGCCATGGTACCGACCCAAATCTGGATGCTGCAGTCGATCGATGAACGCAAGCGGGCCCCATCCACCAAATTACCGACACCCTTCTCTTCCTGCGTTGCGAAAGTGGATCGAATCTATCGACGCGGTCAACCGATGCGGCGGTGCCAACGCGCATCCGTTGCCGGACTGACTCACGCATTGGGAACGGTCTTATAATGGGATGGAGGGAGTATATATAATCCATCCCTCATATGAGTATTAACAATTGCAAATTGCAAACAGTTGACTTCGTAAAACATTAAACATAAGTACTTGTCAGTTTGTCAAATGGTTATGATACCTTTTTAATCATGACTTTAAGGAAATATTACGTTCTCATGCTTAAAGAACTGTATTTTTGTTTATGATTAATGTATAATAACTTTAAACGTTATGTTGATTATTGCAATTAACAATGTTTGCAGACCATGGTAAAGACAGCAAATAATTTAAATGTTTATGGACAAACTTCAGAAAAGCTTAATGAAAACATAAGAGCATATGGACCTAGTTTTTTGGCATGCCTTTAAAGTCGTGTTATATTCAAGCATATCGTGTTTCTTCATTTCTCAGGCCAAATGAACTTAAAGTGTAAAATATTTCTCATAATTCTAAAACACATCAGCAAATTATATACCACAGTAATTGAATTTACCAAATGTGAAGTGATTAAGTACCATATAACTAAAACGTCGAAAGATCATAATGCTATTGAGTGAGTGGTTTTGTTCGAAAATCTGAACATATAGGACTCGATACGATAAGTCATAATGAATCAAAACTTACAGGCCAAACATGATGATAAACGAATCCACCGGTTTGAAACAATCTGTTTGCCAACTTCACAGCATACCCCATGTACGTTTCATCAGCCTCACCATTGCCTCCAACTTTCGTCGCATCTTCCATCATCACACTTCTATCCGCTGAAGCAAACATCGAAAATAAAACGACGTTCATCAGCACAACTATTACAAATCTCATATACATTCGTCTATGCACTCCAGTTTCAGTCATTGGGTACAGCAATTTAAACATCTCAAAGTTTTGTATAAACTATGCAGGTTAATGTGTGTTTTTGAGAGAACGCTAGAGAGAAATTTGTGTTGAAATATAGATGTTGTTGAGAAGCAAAGAAGGAGGTGTGGCCGTGTGGTCTAGAAATTAAATTATAATTTTAAATATGTAAACTTTTCATTTCATTCAACAGACAACTTGAAATGTTTATAGGTTAAGTGAATGTGTATTTATAGAGCAAATAATATCTTTATGTCATCTACTTTTTGACATTATTTGTTTTGTAATGCGGTAAACTTTAACTTTTTTTTATTATATGGTTTAATTTTAAAAATTTCTAATGTGTGAGGTAAACTTTCAAAACCTCTCTATTGTATGTTAATTTGCCTTTTTTGACCTAGACAAAAAGTTAGAATAGCTAAAAAATGAAATATTACATACAATAGAGAGGTTTTGAAAAGTTTACCTTATACAATAGAAGTTTTTAAAGTAAAACCCATACAATATAAAAAAAGTCAAAATTTATTGCATAACGGAACAATAATACAATAAGTAAACTACTCGATTATGGTCTAGCAGTATATGAGGAACTCATCAATCTATAGGTTATGTGTTCAAACTCCATGGTTGACAATTTATGTATATATATGTGTTGATGTATATATATATATATAATGTGTGAGATAAGTGGTTTAGGTTATTTAAGTTTGCCTTTCTGGAAAGTAGTAAACTACCGAATAGAAATTGCTTGAAAAAGGAGAAACCTTATATGTTATCGATCAATAATATGGAACCTTGTGAATTATTAGTACAATAAAGGGCCATTATACTTTATACTTTATACTTTATTTTAAAGGGGGAAAAAAAGACTCGATCCCTTCTAACCTGAGCAGAAAATTGCTTAATTTTTTTAGAGAAAACTACTCATTGTTGCACCTACATTTTGGGTTGTCGACAGAACGGATGATAGTCGCCTAACCAAATAAGTACACTTTATAACTTCATCATTGAACTTCTTAATAGCTAACATTATAATATGTACAACTAAGAATTTCAAACATAAAGCTAGATATTTTAAGCTCAAGCTTTTTCTTTCTTCTTTAGAGAATAGTTGCATCGATCGACTATCATCTACGATTTCCCTTATCATAAACTTCGTCCTAACATCCGTGGACCACGGGACCATATCTCTCTATAATATAATTAAAATAAAAAAATAAAAAGTAAAAAACAAAAAAGAGGTTAATAAACTGCTAAAACCATACGTCACGTTTTCTTTTTCTGTTTTAACCCATTTAAAATAATACTACAGTGTATCTAGCCTTCATTTAGTACTCTGTTCCAAAAAGGTGTCAATGAGGTGATAAAACTACATATGTGGATATTTCTCTATTTAATAATAATAATAATGTTACTCCTTAGTAAATAATTCTTATGTGCCAACCACGTAGATGTTTTAGGCATTTCTTTTATAGTTACTCTTTTAAAAAACAGTTGTAGTGATCCTAGATTGTTGACATTTTTGTAAAGGATATTAAACTAATAAGCTTCTACTTAGTCCCACTTGACCTGAAAATCAATTTAATAATGGCAATTGCTGTTGTTGTTACTTCTTATTCGGTTTTATATACGCAATACATGTTCTTAAAATATATTATGTTAACATCAACCTAGCCTATGTAATAAACTTATTTTAGGTTGAATAAATCAGAATTTCAGTTTATTTTTCCTAAAACCAAAAGTCAGGCACGACCAAGACCCTTTTCAAATAATCAGGCAACACAAACTTTTATAAATACTATTATAAAAAATAAAAGATAAAAAGGGAAGGTTAAAGAAAGACAATATATATATTAAGAAAATTAATAATAAAAATAGAGAGCTACTAAACATACTGTTTTGATAAGAAAAAATTTACTTTGGAAATTGTGATACTGCATTGGAAATTGTATTATGTGAGTGGTTGACTAGTAAGATTAGTAAAAAAGTTAATACATTCAGCTTGACCCTAAAAAAATCATTTAAACTCTGTGCTCGTAATATTTGTTAAAAATAATTGAACATTTTGCAAAAAATGTTCATATGCAGTTTAACTTGTTTTACGACCAAAAATGTATGAATGCACATTCAAAGTTTGGTTTACTTGGTTATAACTTGTTTTCAACGTCTTTTTGTTTGATGTACTTGGTCAAAATTGCAATTTCTAGTACAAAAGGATGTTTTATAACAAAATTTGTTGACGGGTCTCTCATTAAATTACGTGGCAATACGTGGCAATGAGGTGGACAACTGATGTGGCATATATAGTGACGTGTTCATTAGCAACCGGTATTCAAAGGGTAACCGGTTGTCGGAGTTCTCTAATTGCATGTCATTAGTAACTAAAGTATCAATTAAGTAGTTAATTAGACTTACACTAATTCAATTGCACATTTTCGCAAAATACACTAATCCAATTGCACTTTTTAAAATACAGTAACTCATATGAACATTTTCGCGAAGTATAGTAACGAATTTGTCTATTAACCCTTACAAAATTAATCCGTAAAATACTTGTAGCTAGCTTTGATGCTGCCTACTATGTATGCTGAGAAGTTGGTTGCCATTTTGGTTTTGATTAGTCTTTTTAATAGAAAAAAGTAGCAAATAGCTTGCTTTGTTGTGTTTTAAGAAAGCCTTCTCTTTTTCGCATGATGGGTGTGGGCTTGTTGGTTAAAGTCTTATGGGATAAAGTCGTTTTTCTTTTCTTCAGTGAGATCTTGACACTAATTTAGATGATGTAAACAGAAGACCAGAAATATGCTCACTCTGTTTCAGACTTTAGATGATATAAACTTTTTTTTCTGTATGAAGTAAAAGCTGCTGGATTAATCTGATGTTCTTAATGGATACAAACTGATGGTTCAATGATCAAGGATAACTCAGATGGTCCATTCCAATGTAATAATGTAAGGTTACTGCCAATAGCTAATTAATAACACAGCATTCATATATAAGATTTTAGGATATTTACCATCTAGTTTCTGGCTTTTTTGCTATAGGAATCTGTTGTTTTACTATTGTAGCTTCACTTCCAGTATTTACATTTACTACCTTGTGTTGTTTTGAACATCAAAGGGCTAAACGACATACTACCTTGGGGATTACTGTTATAAGGGACTCTATATGCTAAAAATGTGCAAAGCTTGTGCGACATAAGAACTTTTATGAATGTGGGTTACTTCTTGAATGAGGTGCAGGGGATTTGGTAGCCTCGTGCTGTGGCTTCATCATGAAGATGCATACGAATACTCGTGCACATTTAAGTTTGTTGTTTATTTTAATTAACCTTTAAATAATGTCCGAGAACTAAATATGACAACATGTTTGACTAGCAAATGGCGTCTTCATTTGTAGGAAGAACTATGCTTCAAATACATCAAATTAACATTCTCTGCTTTCATGAGACGCATTCTCTTTTCGGGTAGTACACATGAACAGAATATTTATGATTTGGGTATGTAGCAGAACACAATATCAAGTTAAAAATCACATCAAATAATTTCTCACATCAGACTTGCAGCCACAATTATCATCATATTGTGGAAATGGAACACAATCATTCTAAAAACATTATCACTAATCACTTCTTGATGGGAATTGAAAGAGTAACAGAGAACACCGCCAACTTAAACCACTTAAAGGTTGATATAAAGTTAATGAAGAAGCATTATGGAATCAAGTACTATTTAACTTAATTAAGATGAAACAGGTTGTTACGATGCCCGTACCGAACAGAGACTCTCAACATATCGAAGAACCTTGGTTTTCCCAAGAAGTATAGCCACAATCTTAAGGAATACATCATTAGGTGCAATAGGTTTGTATAACGATAGAGAATGATCATAAGCTTTATAAAGGAAATCATCATCAAATGGATTTAGATTACCAGTAAACTCTGAATATACATGGTGTTTCATCCAAGATTCAGACACCCCATACTCATGCATCACCCAAACCTCATATTCATTATCTTTAACATGTGACATCACACAAATCTTTCCAGCCTTACAACCCAAAACAACTGAGATATTTTTAATATCATCATATAGTAAAGAATCTGGTAGCAGTATCTCACTAAAAGTCTCCAAACCGAAATCAAATGCCACAATTGTTTGTTTCTTCTTCTCACCAAGATCACCAAGCCAATGAATGCGATTTTGATGTCCATGTACACAAACTTCATCGTCATCATAAATCCTTGTAACGTGTGATGGAAATTTTTCTGTGATTAATTTCCACGAACCCTTTCTCATACTATACACTTCCACCAGAAAGCACTCTTTAGCCTCAACCCTAGAATGAAACCTAATCTTAACGACTTTGTAATCATTAGTTGCGGGATCAAATCCAAACGTCAAAACATATTCACAAGCAACTGGAATATTATTAGATGGTGAGAGAACTAATAATTCTGAAAGAAAAGGATTCCAAATATTAATAACTATAGTACGATCAAAATAGTAAAAGCATATTAATCCATTAACAGAACCAACAACATTACACCAAGCACCATCAGATGGTTTGTTAGCAGGGAGTTTGATTAAATTACTGAGTTCGAGATTGGGAGATCGTGTGATGGACTGTGCTGTGAATGGTGTACGTTTAAAAGAAAAGGGAACATGAAACACCAAAAAAATAATGTCACCGTTGTTGTGGATTGAATGCTCCGAAAGATATTTTATAAACAAAGGTTCAGATATAGAATTATACCAGAATTTAGACATACACATCATTTGAACAACCTGTTTTCGAGGTAACTTGCATAATATGTTGGCTATAATATCGTCAGGGAGGTTCGCGCCAGTTTTTTGCAGTTTCCGTGAAGCCATATTGGTTTTCTCCAAGAAAAAAAAGAATGGAAGCCAACTTGAAGAATATCATCTAAAATCTTCACTAATTATACTTATATAATTAATAACAACGTAAATAAATAAGATACGTATATGATTTTAATTAATTAGAACATATATATCTGGATAAAGTATCTACTATATAAATACGAAATTCAATATTCTTAGATTATCCACATTATATATTTTTAGCCCTTTGGATTAGGTTTTTAGGTATAAGTTTATCTCAAATTTAAAAAACCAAAAATATAATTTTCTATCGCGTGAAAAACACGCGCCTCTTTCTCATACAGAAAACAATCACACCACTAAAGCTTCAAATCTAGCATAAAAACACAAGATGACTCATTATCTCCATCCACTCACAACTCAGCAAACATATTTTTTCTTTCTGGAATCATTAAAAATTCATAAAAATTTGGAGTCTTTTTTAAAATAAACTTTTGGGTTGTGTTCCTGATGTAAGGTAGAATTTGGTTACTCGATCGATTCAATGTTGTTATGTCAATTGCTGACTGTAGTTTGGTATTCGGACTTTCCAATTCAACACCCAATTCTTTCTTCTTTCTTAAAATCAGTAACCTTTTTGAACATATATTAGACTAGGGGATGTTGGATTTTAGTTGACCATGAATTGGTTGCCAAAAACGTTGCCGGACATTTTGAACTCGCAGGAGACGGTGGTGGCTGCTAGTGAGATTTGTGGTGATGATTATGATTTATGGCGTGTTTTTTTTTTCCCATTCTACTTTTTTTTTAATTAAAGCCACATGCTACATGAAAATTTCCAACTAAACCGTCATTTAAACAAATGTCAAATAATTCTTTTACACACCACATAAGAAGTAGATATGCCATGTTAATCGGCTTAGCCAGTAACCAGTTAGGTAACACTGGAACATAACTTGAAAGTTTATATTTTATATTGGTAATTCATTGGGTACATTATTTCCCTCGGAAAGAAAAAAAAAAAGTAAATAGCTAATCTATAACGTGAATCATAAAGGTAAAGAATATTTAAATGAGAATTTAAATTTCAATAGTGATGAATACGGTTAAAAATAAGTTCTAATGTAATTTTAATGTGAAAATGATGTAACATTGAACATATAATTTTTTTTCAGAGTGATTAAATGTAAAACCATGCATAAAACATGTCTCCTCCCTCCTTTTTTATTGTATGTATCGAAGTTGTTATTGGAGCTGATAGATTGAAAATGTATTAAACTTTTTTTGTTTTCTATTGTATGTTTCGAAATTGTTATTGGTAGTTATTGTATGTAGTCAACCTTTAGTAGCTTGTAAACGGGTGACATGTCGGTGGTCACGATGACTTGGCAGGTGAGTTTGATACTTTTTTATTGAAATTTAGAGGGAAAGTTAAATCTTTATTTTTATAGTTAAGATTAATGGAATGTTACATTCACACAAAATTTACAAAATAAGTTTCACAAAATGACACGACACGTGATATTAACCAATCAAATTCATTTGTTATTTCCTTCTCATGATTCTCTTCCATCAATTCATTAGCCCACATCATTTTGTGGACAAGTTTTTGTAAAAATGATGTGGATCTATCATTTCTTTTAATACTATTTGTATAATTAAACAAAATATTCCAACCCCATCTCTTCTACGAATCTTCACAAGCACTGTTCACTTCCAACCGGCGAATCTGCCGCCATCACCAGCCGTCACCACTTCCAACCAACATCTCATTTTCCCCACCGAGAGTTCCACACACCAGTCCACGGCACCACCATACCCAACTTTACACCACCAATACCCCAAATCGACCCACACTACACCTGCAAACACACAGACAGCAGTGTCATTTTTTATGCAAACGCATCGCCAACGTCATCAGTTCAACACCATTGTCGTCACTCCTTGACAATACTGCCCAGTTCAATCTGTAGTTTCCGATTAAGATTTGGATTTGAGTAGTTTATCGGTTATGATTTTCTTTATGGTGTTTTCACATTTAACGTACATTTTCAATCAATTAGCCCTACATTTTTATGGGATTTTGAAACAGTTGCATCTTACTCTTTGAAAATAAACAAACCATGCTAAACTTTTTATTTGACCCATTTGATATTCTAACCTGTTTTTGGATGCAGTTCTGATACGTGGCCTTTTGCATCATTCATTATCAATACAATCTATTTTAGGTGCTAAAACTGACCAAATTACTTATTGAATTGTACTAACTCAAAACAATCTAAGATAAGAAGAGGATAAGGTATATAACCAAACATGATAGTGACACATGCGGATATTCTTTAGGACTTCCCTTTTGCAAGATAGTAACAAACAGATGCTACATTTTGGGGCAGGTAGGAGTGTACCTTTAAATTCCGTGCAGGGCATGCCACTAAGGTGATCAACCTCTGGGTCTGCATCTGCAGCAATTCTAATAGCCTGAAAAAGGATTAGAATAAAAAGTAGGAGATATAATTTCATTACTATTATTAAGGTAATGCCACTAAGGTGATCATCCTATTCATTAGTAATTGATGAGACATTGAGAGAAAACAAATAAAATAGAAAATAGAAAAAGAAAAAGAACGATCGAATAAAAACTTAGACACCAAATTGGATGTTAGAAACTCATGACCAACTGACGGAATAACTTGTTCAGACTTTGGTGACAAAATGACAAGGGAACATGCAAATTGCTCTCATATAAAAAAAAGTAAATCGATTCTATCAACTTACCAGCATCACCTTTGAGTTGACTTTGCAATACAAGCACAGTCACATGTGTGTGCCCCATCTTCAGAGAAAGAGTCGGAAAGTGAAGAGAAAAGGCCTATGCAATGAGAGAAACAATGTAATAAGAAATGCAAGTTTAGCCTGACCCCATGGAGAATTAATAGCATAACATGAAATTTAGGTACCTTCTAATTCCGTGCAGGGCATGCCACTAAGGTGATCAACCTTTGGGTCTGCATCTGCAGCAATTCTAATAGTCTGAAAAAGGATTAAGTAGGAGATACTATTTCATTATTATTATTATTAAGGTAATGCCATCAAAAAGCACAACATTTGTGGATAAACACTATGTCACTATCCCATGTGATGCAAAGGATGCAAATGGCCAAATATAGTTGACACGGTATATTATTATTCAGCTTCAATAGTGATATGATTTTTGAATTTGTAGAGACATGTGGGGCAACTACATTACATATAGCAGCATTAAATATATAGAAAGGCGGTTACTTAAAAATACAATGCCTAGCATCAAAAACCAATGTACAACTCTTTTTCAAATATATAAATGGCAGGTAGGAGTGTAGCTCAACAGACATACCTTTGTGGCGAAATCTTGTAAGATTTGGAAGCCCTGCATTTACAAGCATGCTTCTTAAAGTCCCTCTAAAGCTTTATCAGCGGTCCAACTAAAACAGTTGACAGAATATCAATGGTCTGTTCAAAGCATACTTATCATATACAAAATGTGTACGACCATACAACAAACAAATTGACTCTACAAGCTAAACAAAGTAAAATATTAGACACACCACACATCCATGCTGTTCTTTAGAGATTAAAGGACTAGCTATCTAGGTTAAAATAATCGAGTCAATTATAATACGCATTACTAAGTTGTAACAAACATTAACCTCTTGTTTATCAATGTTATTGCAGTAAAAACACATGAACAAAATGGTTTGAGCAAAATGAAAGGTTGCACCTCTATACAAGGACATCCAAGATTCACAATGCTCTCATTGGTTTAAGGTCTAGTAAGGATCTGAATGTATGGAATGTTAGCCCTACAAACACAGTTACACCGAGACCTTAAGAGGCTAACCTTTTAATTAGCAAAGGCCTATCCCTGGAATCGAAAGTTGCACCAGGCTCTGTTAATTAAAGAAATGCTTAGTTATATGTATTAGTCCAGAATTCGGCAAAACGAGTTCAAAAGAATTTGGATCTCATATGCTGGAGCTTAACCAGTGAATTCACTGATTTTTTGCATCACAACTAATAATGTGTTGTGTATTGTTGTTCTTAAAAACAAAGTGCTCAAAGAAAAACACAAAGAAAAACACGAAGAATATATCTAATAACTGACTATGATACATTTTGCTGAAAAGTATGTTTCCTAAGGAATTTTTCCTCTCCTGACGCAACTCATTATGCCCTGCCAAAATTAACAGTTTAATTTAATTGATGCTGACAACATCTGAGCAGTTGCACTAAAGTTGGTAAATGAAGAGTAGTACCTCTATCATTTCAAATAGAGGCTGATAAATCGCTACTTGATCAGTTTGTGTATAACTTTGATCACTTTGGCAGAGATTTTTCAGATCCATATGTAACTCATTAATATGTACAAAGAGAATATATAAATACATATAAGTAAAAAATATTAAAGAAAAAATGAAAACAGCCCACAGACTATAGATTATAGGATAATAAATATAAAAATTAATACTTGTTGTATCCACTAATCAGAAATATTCAGTTTGATAGATTCAATTCAACATCTGGGCTATTCTTGAAAAGGTTGCATCTTGACGTAATACTCATGATTCTTGGGGCATTAATCATCATCATGTTAAATCATATAACATTATGATTATTTATCATCAAAAATATGATATAGGGATGTGACTATTCAAGAAACCCTAACATTATTTCATCAAGATTAGCAACATAAAATTGAAAATATCGTACCAAATTTAAGGTGTTTTTTGAATACAACAGTTGACATTATCATCCAATCAATCTCTCCAAAAATAAACCCTAAATTCGAACAGCATTCACTCAATTTCTCCAAAATAAAAAGCTAAACTGTAAGAACTCAATTCTCGAACAAGAAAACCCTAAAATCGAAAGCAGTCAATCAATTTCTCGAAATAAGCCCTAAATTCGAAGAGTGAGTGATAAGAATTTGGGAATACATACTGCTAAATATAAAACCCTAAATTTTTGAAGAATGGAAATTGATGATACAGAGTGGGTGAACGAATGCCGTATATTTATAGGTATGGATGGCGTTACTTGAACGCTGGTTAACGTAACGGTCAAATTTCAATGTCAAAATCATGCGGTATCCCTTCTTTTTAATTTCACTAGATACTTACTAAAATAATATAATATTTAATTATTTTTACTATTATTATTATTATTATAAAGTTTTAGGTATTTTTATATTTGACTTTTAAAGTTGATTTATGAAGTATTTTCTATTATGTTAATATCTATATACAACAACAATGCTCGATTATGTTTTTAGCAGATATGAGGAAAGTACGATGTAGAAAGTGATACTCCTACTCGAGTATAGAGAGACTTCTTTTAGAAATACCTCCGACGAATGAATCCTTAAGAGTGAAAACAAGTATAGATAACTAAATAAAAGTAAGTTAACATATGTATTTATCAAGATAAACTATATATATACATATAATATGATATAAATATAGGAATTAGGTAATATTATAACTATAATTCGTTCGTAGGTAGAGTTGCTTATTTAGGATATGGTGAAGAAGGAAAGTATGAAAATAATAAAATTAATATGAAATGAAAACTACATAAGTTAAATTTAAAATTGTTGAGTCTTACTTCTAAAAGTTGCTAAATACAAAATATCAAAATCTTTTATACTTTTAGTATAGATATAAGTGACAACTACCAATGTTTAATTGAAATGTATCATGCGGATTCATTGTTGATCCGATATTTCATTTGGTGAATATTTTTTTTTTATATTTAAACAAAACTCAAGATAGCCAGAAAAACAAACTTTTATAGTCACACTTTAATAAAGCTTAAAGAAACCGAATCATAGGTTATCCACTCAATTTGTGATTATTGCAACATGAAAATCAAAATGATGACCAAATTAATTTAACATTTTATCTCAATAATCAATTCTTTACATCAACTTCTTCTTCAAATCTAATATTTAGTTTATCTCCACATCCAAACACTCCCTAAATTTCAGTAAATTACAACATTTTTTACATTATTACAACATATTCCTACCGAATTCATATCATATCATTTGTAGTGTGAATTGATTACTTCATATTGGACTACAAGTATGAATGGGGCTGCTTATTTGGAACTTTTTTAATACTCCATAGGAAAAGGGAAAAAGGTGAAAAAACAGAGCATTCAAATTGTATCCTTATATAGTTATATATAAACCTAAATAAGAGTGGCCCAAAGAAAAGTAAAGTATTTCATAAATAAATGAGTTATATGTAATTTTTTGACGTAAAATATATGTTAGATATTATTTCAAAAAATATATTTTTATAATTTGTATTATATTTTTCTAATCCAACAATTTAGAAAGTACGTTATAATGTTGTATGTATTGTAATAATTATTTCGACATAACTTAAGGGGTTTTTGGATTGCCTTTTTTGGATGACTTTTTAGCTTATTGCATTATGATAATGCAATGAGCTCTTTTTCATTGCCAAACAGCATATGGTTATTTAGCTTATATGAGCTAGAAAAGCTGTTTTTCAGAAGCCAGGATGGAGGAGCTTATGAAAATGAGCGTTTTAACCTCATAAGCTCATAAGTTGAAAAGCATAAGCCAAACTAGATAAGCTAACCCAACACCCCTTAAAATGATTTCACAACAAGTATCAACTATATGCAATCACAAACATTGAACAAGAAAATTGAATTACTAAAACAAAGAATTACACTATATAATTAGAGGAAAATACGAGTACATACAAACTTAAATAAAATATCAAGTTTAAGTACCTAACAAAAGAAAATCTCTCAAGAGAAACTCCAAGTTCAAAAGTGATCACAACAACATATACTACCACTAAAACCTTGGATTTTGACAGTAAAGCATTTGATTCTTCGGCTTAAACAGATATCTCGAACCATATGTTGAGCGATACATGTCCTTCAAAAGGGGAAAATGTAGTATGCCATATGAAATGATAGGTATAAGAGCAAGTAGACTAATCGAACCTGCCACAATGATAAACTTATGACGATATAGCACGTAGAAACTAACGCTGAAAGCCATCATCATGGTCACTATGGAGAGGAAAAGCATTGTTAGACCTAGCATTAGTTTGTTGGGTAATGATTCTATGAAATCCTCTTGACCGTACCGAGAAGTGAGGATGGACAAGAACACGAGGATTGAAGTCGCAGACAAGATTAAAGATATGGCATCTAATACGACAAACACTATGAATGGTGCGTCGTGATAGAAGATAGGAAAACCAAGCTTCTGGTCATACCCACCTGGAATTGTATAAGCAACTCCAAATACTATAGTGGCTATCAATGTAGCAACCAACATGCATTTGCTTGCGGTTCCTCTCATCCACTTCTCACCTTCCGAAAGTAAATCTTTGTGGGTCGTAGTGAATAGTTCATATGGTGTTCGGCCAGCATTGTTCTTCCGTTCTCGATAAGAAGGAGGTAATTTTGACTCTACTTCCTATAAAAAAAAATGAAATATTAAGTATTAACCTCCTAGCTCCATTGCAAATATAGATGGCCCTCAAATATCACTTAAGAAAAGTGTTTAGTAACCAATGTATTAGTGAGAAAAAAAAACGTGTTACTATATCAAATAATTTTAGAACCTTCGAGCAAGAAGATGAAGTTAGTTCATGTCGAACAATTCGATATAAGTGTTCTTTATCTTCTCTTTTGTTTTAGATTGATTTAATTACAAATACTTGGATATGTGGCAAAGGGTTTTATGTTGGATTAATTTTTCGCAATAATTATTTACTATTTTTAGTTAAAAATGATCGTTAAAACCAATAAATTTTCAAGATTAAAAGTATAAATTATAGCAAGAAAAAATTGTGCACATACATGGTTCATAACTTATATTGCAGTGTATGAGAGGATGTTGTACCTTATACCATAACAATCGGTGTTGGATCTGAAAAGCTGCTCCCGAGACATGTTGAAGTCGATTATTTTCAGCATTCTTAGCGACTAAATGCAACATAGTATTCCCATCTAGGTCCTTCTGAGTAACTATCAGTTCCTTCACTGAGCCAATCTCATGTAATAGATTGTAGATACTTTCATGGAGACGTGAGACAGCTACATGAAAGATACTCTGTGTATTATCGTCTACTTTCCATTTAAGATCAGGATACTTACGGAAAAGCTCAACTATGAATTTAGTGTTGCCCATTTCTGCAGCAACAAAAAGTACCCGATTGGGATATGTTTGTTTTTGATTTGACGATTGACCGTCTTGAGGAGTCACGGTCACCAAAGTGACAGGACCTCTGAGTATGTTATATAATACTTTTTGTGGCCATGTCTCTGTACTTGTCAAAATTTTTGTTAGTAATTGCATTGCTTCACTTGTGTTTGACTCTGGTCTCCCCTTGAAATAAGCCATCGCTGAAAATAACAAAAGCGGCGATCAAATATGAAACCAAATAGCTAGCTAGATATGAAGAACTAAAGAGGCCATACATACACAGGTAATAATAATAACAGTAAATAACACTGTCGTCCTTCTGATTTGTTGTTTATGCACGTATCGTTAATAATTTAAATTAAATTTCAGTGGACATCCCTATGGTATGTGATATAATCAATTAAGTTGTTGGACCATCTGCAATTGTGATTATTGTCCATGTGGTTTGCTCCTTCATTTTTTTATGGATTAAGCCCTTTGTATTTTATTCATTTCAGGTGCAAAAAGGACTAAACCCATCAGAACTGCATACCACATAGACGTCCACTGAAATGTAATTTACTTTAATAAAGACAACAAACAGATTTTGTATATACTTGAATTGCGGATTCTCCTCGTAATGTGTTGCTTAGTTTCCTCAAATGCCGAAGGCTTTCGAGCCAAAACTCCAAGAATACTCTGAGTCTCTCGAATACCATCAGTCGTGGTTGGGATCTTTGGGAATATTCGTAGTGCAATATCTACATAGTGTGTAAAAAATGATCAGTTACTTGATATGAAGAAATGTCAAAACCGAAGCAGAAAAAGAAAACGAATATATCTAGGCCTAACGACACTTGACAGTTATCTATAATACTGTAATAAAGCGGATCATACTTATGGATGGAAGTCAAGTGTCATTAGACCTATCTTTTAGGCCTAAGCCTAACTATTTATTTTTATTTTTTAAGAAGAAAAAAGAAAAAAAAAAACTTGCCATATAGATCAGTCTCGACACATTTTAAGCAAACCCATTTATTATTCTCGTATGTCCATTCATCACGATTTGTTTCAGCTTCAAGATAAGTTACCATACGACGCTTTCCATATAAAACAGCAATATAAAGCGGTGTCATATCAGTAATATTACGGACTGTCAGCAGGTCTCGGTTCGCATTCACCATAATTCTCGCAAATTCGACATTTCCTGTCATAGACGCCAAACAAAGAGCAGTGTTGCCATTCTTATTCTGATACATCAAATCCGTAGGTTGCATCAAGTTAACTAGATTTCGTATGAAATCTGTGCTTTGAGAAGATGCTGCTGCAACATGAAGCATCGTTTCACGATTCTCAGTGATGCTACACTGTACCAGATGTCTGTAATCTTGATTGGATTGTAGCAGAATGCCTTCAGCAGCTTTCCAGTCTCCTTTCACAGATGCTTTATATAGGGGAGAACATATGTCAAAGAAATCTTGTCTTCTCTCATCTAAGTATGAAAAAAACTCATTAGGTAAGTGTGTTTGAAAACAAAACATTGGCCGAATTAAACTAACATAAGAATTGACATCATAAGATTATGACACTTAAAATCTAATGGAAAAGATAAAGAGCAAGAAATTTAGAAAACTTGGGTAAGTAGTTGAGTGGGCGAAGAAATATTGTATTACTAAGTGTTGGGTGCAAACTCATGTCCCACATTAGAAACGAACATAAAATAATGTATGTATATAAATTGATGGACTAGTCTATCTATGATCAATTGGTTTTAGTGTGGTTCCTCAACTAGGCTTATATGGTGAACGTGTTATCAGGATAAGTATAAGTCCTAACAAGTAGTATCAAAGCTATGGTTGTAGCCCGGATGTGGATGGCACAACGTGATACGGTATCCCGTGGCGCAAACTAAAAGAAAATAATGTCTACATATAAATTCATGGGCTACTCACTCTATCACCAATTAGCTTTAAAGTGGAATCTCAACTGGACTTATATGTTCGGCTAACTATCAATCCTAAGACTGAGTTATACCATAATATACTAACAGGGTACTCGTGCAAACAAGCAAATAGTTAATCCGTTTAGTCTTGTTATATAAGTAAAAGATTATATAAAATTTCAAAGTTAGATATTTTTTGAGTTTCTCATTTTGATTTATATGCTAAATTGAGATGCTAAGTATAGGATACTAACTATGATGACAGGGTTAAATTGATAAGTTGATAAAAGTTTGAGAATTAAACCATAATAACTAATGACGAGTATTTTTGATAAACGAGTGAATAATAACTATCTTTTGTAAAAGTGCACATCCAATTTGGAACAAACTGAAACATAAATTTGGATAAGAAAACTAAAACAGAAGGAGTATATTACTTACCAGCAAAAAGATCTTGGAAAGGAAGTTTTAGTCTTGGTGTTGATGTTTGTTGTGCAGATTCGGTTACTAGTGGCTGAGCTGGTGCAGCAGTAGGATCCGGTCCTGGTGTTTGTATAGGATCCGGTCCTATTTGTGATTCATCTACGCTGGCCACAACAGGTGCAAGATCTGGTCTCAGTGTAGGATCCGTTCTCACAACTGGCATAATTGTTTCCAGTTCCTCCTGTGCAGCATCTGGTCCAAGTGCATCTTCAGTTTCCAGTCTTGGTGGTATTTCCATCGTCAATGTCGGTTCGAGTTCCACATGATGGTTGTTGATGTCACTCGTCTCACCCATAGTATCTAAGCCTATTTCCGGACTTCTTGCTAGCCTACACTGTCATAACACTTATTATTATATTTTTAGAACAATAACCTGCCATAACACTAATTGATTAAATCATAGATAGTTGCATACCATAACATGAGTTAGGATGTTTGACCTTCTAAAAAATATTACGGGGATTGTTAATTAGCATTCTTCACGATGAATGTTAATTTTGGTCACAATGAATATTAATTTGGTCACGATGAATGTTAATTAACATTAACATTCACCATGATGAATGTTAACGGACGGCCGAGATATGCTTTCCCCTTCTCCCAAAATTACCCTTTCCCTATTGATCACTCCCCTGTATATATATATATATTCCAATCTATAAATGAAACGTTTGTAAGGTCAATTGGTCTACATAATTGTTGTGTTTTTTGTAAAAATAAATAGTCTCGCAGTCTATGATAATGTATTGAGGCGTGACAATGTATTGAGTGAATATACGAGTAAAATTGAGGGGGTGATATATATGAAAAAGTTTAAGGTCAAATTTGTACTATTATTTTTATATGTTTTTCTATTTTGTTCTTACTTTCTACCAAGTATGGTATGAATGTTGGGTGTCACATAACTATTATTTCATTCGCTTTCTCTCTTTTCACTTTCCGGATAATGCATATAAAAAAAGGTTAAGCTATTAAATACATACTATACCCACAGAAAAATAAGTGAATACTTTCAAAGACACAAGTTACAAATTTTATTAAAGAAAGTACAAGCTTTATGTCAAAATTACAATAGTTTAAGAAGAAGGTACAACTCGTAATGCATAACATACAAGCTTTATTTTGTTTTAAATGAACAATGGGTAGCAGAATCCGACAGTGAATCTCGGATTTAAAGTCGCTATCGACACGATCCTTAATGAAATAGACCCAAAACTCGACAAGGAGTACGACGAAGAAGAACCCGAAATACTACTACGCAACTCATAGTGTCATGTTGTCGGCACCACCGTTCCGCCTCCGTTGGTGGTGGTTGTGGTGATGGTGGATGGTAGGATGAGAAAGATGAAAATGAGAGAGAAAGGGAAAAGGATATGTAAAGTTTAACTTTTTATCAAGAGAGATGTGTGTGTAAATGTGTGTAGAGGTGTGTGAGAGAAAATGAGTGAGGGACTTTAATATGAAATGTAAAAAGAAAAAGGAGACAATAATTTCTCATTGTTAAAAACTCTGTAAATAAGTTAACTGCCAGTAAGTTGAGTAAAAAAATAGGTAAGTTCACAAAAATGACAAATTATCATGAATGGCACTTGTTATATTCTTTTTCTTTCTATATTAGGTAAAACCATAAAAGACAAGAGGTAAGGACCGAAGGAATAATAGTTAGTGGATGCTCTTTTTCTAATAAATATTGTTTTTTCTCATAAATATTGTTTTTTCACTTTCGATTTATGTTTGACTAAGGTCCTGTCCAATTAAGGTAAATCGTACTGCAACTGCTGAAGAGAGATAAGAGCTAGTATCAGAGGAAGCGATAGCGGACAAAAGAGCTCAGAGAGCAGTGCAGCTAAGCGGGAAGATTTGTGACCTATTTCGATCTATTTGAAAGAGCATATCGCAAATCAATTATAACTTATCTATATTTCTGAATAGAGAAAATCAAGAATATTTTTATTATATTTTTCTTTTATTTATATAACTTAAAACTATTCAAATAATAACTCTAAAAAGTTTACACTTATATATTTAATTAAAAAAAATAAGAAATTGTTACGATATATAATAAAGTATATCTTAACTTTTTATAAATTGCTCTAACTTGTCTTGTAGCTACTATCTTCTTGTTTAGGGTTCATACAATAATTAAGTTAAGGGGGCGTTTGGTTGTATATATATATACACCAATGACCAACCCAATTCAACAATTAGAACTCTGGATTATACAGGAGGCCGGATTCATGAGACCCAAAAAGCAAATTGTTATATCCAACTATAACCAACTCAATAGATTTCAAACCTGCAACATCTTACACCTCATTAACCTCCAAACTTGATATCAACCTTGTAAGAAAACTGTTAAATAATAATAAGACAACTTACCATAAAGATTTAAAGATTACCGTTGCACACACTAACACATACCCGTGTTGTGTGGTTGATAAACATTATAATTAATAAGGAGATTAGCCTAATACTAAAGAGCTTTTAGCTTACCGGTGTGAATAGCTCATCAACTAAGACGTTGAATAATATATGCAGCGTAAATTGCAGAAACTAAGATAAGCGTAATACTATATATACTTTTAGTTTAAGATTGAGCGTCATATAACAATTTATATTTCACTCATTGTTCATCTGCATTTCAATCTTTTTCCAACGCAGTAAATCTAGACAAAGTGACAAATTATCAAAATGAAAACAAAAGTAAGACGCTCAATCAAATGTATAAAATCAAATCATTGACCTTTTAGTCAAAATCAAAACTCATCTTAATCATCATAAATATAAAATCCTGATTTCTAGTCAAATCATATTGAGTTGACCAAATGTTGATGTTATTTACAATCCATACTTGATTAACATATATGGTCTTTGTCTAATTCATGATGTTATTATGGTTTGGTCACGTAACCACGTACATGATCCTCCATTTTATTTAGAATGTGTATTTAATAAGGTTATAGTTTTAAGGTTTTTGATTAGAATTTGAGTTTTTTTTCCTTATTTATTTCACTAAATTTTTGTTTTTCTGCTAACAACTAACTCTTAAGGATATTTACTCAATTTTCAGATAGTGAATAGTAACAAACGAAGGTAGTGTTTGGTTAGTTTAATTTGCTGAAATGATGTTCATACTCACTTTCTAAATCCAAACCCATCATCTTACGTGGTTTGACATATACTCAATATTAAGAGTTTCATTCTTAACTTATACATATATGTATATATATGTTACTCCATAAAAGACAGGTCACCTTATCTATCATTTCTTAAAGTCATTTTCAAATTTTCAAACGCAACACCTTCTAAGTAATTTTATTAACCACCATTTATCAATGAGCTACAAAATTATTCTATCTTTAAAGATATTCCTTTAACAAATTTTTTAATAGAGTAACTAAGATTAATACTACAAGAAATCAAGTCACGTATATGCATAGCAACTTTTAAACCAAAGTATTAACCGCCTCTAAACTATGGATTAAATCACCGAAGCCAAGAAAACGAAAAATAGGGTCATGTTTAGACTAAACCTTCATATTCGACCATACTTACTGGGGGGACATTTGTATTTGTATATACTTTAACAAAATCAACTAATAAATGGTAATTGAAAAGCTAGTTATGATTAACTTAAAGCTCGGCCATTTAACTATAGCATATCCACATACACGAAAACATACCTTACGTTCAATACTTAACTTTCTTCTCGGGTACGTCTCGATGGTTCGGAGCTTCGAAGATGATCAACTACAAAATAACAAATCAATAAGCTAAAGAAGATATTGATCAATGAAGAATAACATTAATTGTTAGTTGTTTTACAATTCAACCTTCCTAATTAAATAAAATTAAAATAAATAAATTAAAGTAGTTCACTAAAGTTTTAAAGAGTTACCAATAGGGAGTGAGGAGTATAGCAAGAAGGCTTTGAAAGAATGCAAGTGATGAATTGGTGCAATGTGAAGAGAATAGAGCACATTTATATAAGAAATGTAAATGCTAATTGTTATTGTTATTGATTAAATAAAAGAAAAAAGAAAAATAGAAGAAGACGGGAAACATGCTCGTATACTCTCTGAAGTTTCTTGATTTTTAAAGTTTTGTTTCACAATTCGTTATTTTGTCGCAGCTCAAATTTCTAATTACGTGTTTTTAGTGCGGAGAGAGAGAGAGAGAGAGAGAGAGAGAGAGAGAGAGAGAGGAATAATAAGAATCTAATAAAATATAAAATAATAAAGATAATGAGTCGTGACATTTTCAAGTTGACTTGACTCAAGTCTCTCTGCTAAAGTTCTGATGCTATCGTACTATGCATAACATTTTCTTTTGATGACATAAACGTACAACAATATCTTAAGACCTATGTTTATGTGGATTAACAAAAATTTGCAAACAAAATGTGATGTACAAACCAAAGGTATGTGGTTTAACGCATAAAGTAAGTGACGTTTCAACTATAAAGTTACGGGTTTAGTCTAGAATGTAACAATTGTACACATTCTTAAATAAATATATACTAGTGGTATAAGTATGTGTAAATACTTATCTTTTTATGAAAAATAAAATAAAAAAATCTTATATGTACTATTACATGCATGAAAAATGATATGATCAAACTATTATAACTCTCTTCACTCGTATAATTTAAAACGTTTAATTTATCTTTTTCATTACATAAACAAACATTATATTTACATACATGTTATATACTTTACAATTACAAATAAGCTAACACCCGTTTTTTATCATCTTTTCACATCGTCATAACTATCATTACCTCTCACGGCCATCAACATGCCGCATCACAACGCTACGATGATAGTTGCATAAGAAAAACATTCCAATAATACATTTTCTCTACGCATAAAGAAAAAGGTCAAACGAAGTACGATTAGTTTATTAGATACTATACTTAATGTCCTTTTTATTTAGAATCTGGTTGCATTATAGAAAACAAAAGATATAAAATAATAATACATAAATACTAATATACATATTTAACATACTGCTCCTCAATTTTTGTAGCTCCAACAATTGATGTAACGAACTCAATTAGAATAAATGTATATAGAAGTACAAGGTTACTTATTTTGTTTCTGTAGTCATATTTAAAGCTTAAAATTTTATAATCAATTTTTAATATCTTTTTTTTTCTTTTTCTTGAACAAATAATAAGAAGATAGCCACATGGCAAAAGGTACCTTTTTTGTCTGAATTGGGCCTACGGGGTGACGCGGTTATTAGTTTTTGTAAATTACCGCGGCTCAATTTCTTATGATACGCGGTTAATAATGTCACTCCTCGAGCTTTAGCTATTTCGTTTTGAGTCTTACAAATTTAAACACTTGAAAAAAGCAAAATAGATCTTATTAAATTAAAATTTTAAATATAATATAAAGATTAAATAATAATATCATTACATATTTAATTAATTAATATAATCTTTTAAAATTAACTAAAATTAGAAATAAATAAATTATGATTTTTAAATTAGTAAAATAATGTAATTATTTTTTAACAAATAAAATAATATTTAATATAAAATTTTATATCTATATCTTTTAATATTAAAGAATCATAACTTATATTTGTTTTCCATCAATATATACTTTTAAAATCATATTATGTTTAAAATTTATTATTTTTTTAAAAAATAATTTATTAGATTCATGGTTATTCAATGTTGATTGTTTGAGATTCGACTACGTAACATATACTTACTAATTTTTATATGTTGATTATCATGAAACTAACTTTTATTAAAATTAGCATGACACTAATTTCTAATGATAAAGTTTTAACACTTTAACACATCAAGATATATATATTTTGTATTTTCAAATTAGGTTTCACTAGTACAATTATCATCCCCTTCTTCGTTTCTTTTTAATTTTATTTGGCTATGAAGGTTTTAAATTCCTCGATCAATGATAGAAATCAATTGTTTGAGTCACAAATCGCTACCTATACTTTAAGGGGGAGTAAGACGCACTACTAAAACTACATAACTTAAAACTTTCCATAAAAATAAATCTACTGAATATTTATAACCATAAACTTAAGTTTGTAGAAAAATCAATAAAAGTTGGCGTTATATACTTATATCTAGAAAAAATATAATTTAACCCTTCAAATAAAAGAGGATCATGAAAAACAGTGAGTATTAGACGATATAAATATACAATCAAAGCATTGATGGAGGATTGTTCTCATAAGATATAAATGGAAATAACACATGAAACGAAAGCATTATAAATGAAGTCTTCAAAACAAGACAAAACAGCCAGTAATTAGCGACAAGGGATGAGCAAAAAGGCATGACCAATACAAATTCAAAGTCTTCGTTTTCAAGACTTAGCACCACCATTATTTCACCAACCTCATTTAATTCGCTCTTTCACATCGTCAGATGTACCACTACCACCATTATTGGCATTTCCAAAATTTGCCACAGAGATAGTACATACACGGTTCTTCTTTCTACGGAGTAATAATTGTTACCGTTAATACTTTTTTGATCATAGTCTTGTTAAAAACGAGGAATGTGAATTTGAATTGTTCAAAACAAATTTTTATTTAGAAATTTTAATACTATTTTGATCATAGTCTTGTTAAAATAGTTAGAAATAATTAATTTGAAGTGAATATACTATTTTGATCCGGGAGGTATCACCTTTGATAGGGCGGAATCATTCCCTTGGCAGCCCCATCTAGACGGGTTCATCTACCGATCTGTGCGGGATTACATAGGTTGGTAGACTTTGTGTTTTTCTTGTTCTGCAAGTTTATCTTTTTATATTGTAACCCTTGGTTCAAAAATAATGAATAAAACTGTCTGATTTGACCATGTGGATTAAACTGATCTTGAAAATCGAAGATCGAACATAACCACGTTATATTCGTGTGTCATATTGTTCGTATATTTATCCTATTTCTTTGTTTCTTTGTTTAATTGTTAAGTTAATAATTATCAATTTGTTTATTGTTTTTGGACGTAACTTTAATTATATGATCGTCTTGTTTCGATTAGTTTTTACTTACAATTGATTGTTAGTTTGTTGTTCAACCAAGAGCGTAAAAGACAAGAAGGAGAGACCGAAGAAATAATAATGAGTGGATGGTCTTTTTTTAATACTCCGTAAATATATATCTTCCTTACAATTTATTTTTGACTAACATACATAAAAAGATATTTTGTATATTTTAAAATAAACACTAGCAATTTTGAATAAGTTCTAAAGACTAACGTTTTTCCTTACGTTATCATTATTTCAAGTTAATTACCGTCTTTGATCGTATCATTTCATTTATTTTTCTACTTTAAACAAAATTACATATAAACTTTGAACATTAAATTTTTTAAGGTAAATAATATATAACTTACAAATACTAAAATAGTAACTCTAAGAGGTTTACACCTATATTTAATAACAAAAATAATAAGAAATTGTTACAATATATATTAAAGTTGATCTTAACTTGTTAGAAATTGCTCTAACTTGCCTTGTTGCTACTATCTTCTTGTTTAAGGTCTATTAGAGTAATGAAGCTAACTTTGGAGGACATAACTCTAAAATATACAAGAGGATTAAATCTTAAAAATCATAAGAACCAAATTGTTAAATCTCCAAACTTGATATCAAGGTTATGAAAAAACTTTTAAATATTAATAAGACACTTCACCATAAACATTTAAAGATTACCATTGCACACACTGACACACACCCATGTTATGTGCTGTGATTAACATTATAATAAGGCGATAATAACAAAGGGCTTTTAGTTACCGTTATTAGAAGCACATCAAGCAAGACATTAATAATATATGCAGGGTAAGTTATATATTTGTCTTTAAAAATAGAAACTAAGATTGGCCTAATAGAATTATGCACTTCCGGTCGATTATATCCTTTATATAACAATTTATATATTTCCATCACTGTTAAATTGTACTGTCATCTGCATTTCAACCTTCTTCCAGCTCAGTAAAATCTAGACAAAATGACACATTATCAAAATAAAAACAAACATAGTTAGCCACTTCAATCACATTTACAAAATCAGATCATTAAACATTTAGTCAAAACCAAAACTCATCTTTATTTGACCAAATGTTTATGGGAATTGCAATCACCATATATGATATATGATTACTATTAGATTAGAAAAAAATCAACTCATATATGGTAATTGACAAGCTAGCTTTGATTAACTTAAACCCATTTAACTATAGCATATCCACATACACGAAAACATACCTTACGTACCTATTCAAAAATCTAGTAGGTTTTGCTTAATTTGCTGCTCGTTTGTCGATGATTTGGAACTTCAAAGATGACTACGTACACAATAACAAATCAATTATCAATAAATTAATAACTAGAGAATGTATCAATGGATATATGGTAAAAATATCTAGTACTATTGATATTTGTTTACAAATTTACCCAACTAAAATAAGACGTTAATAAAAAATTTAAAAAGTTTGGCTCAAGTGCATGAAAATGTAATTATTAATACTCTAACATTTATATATTGTATCGAACTATTTGAACTTTCATCGGGTGTAATGAATTTTTTATTCATTTCTCTTGTATGTAATTTTTTATATTTTTACTTGTGTGTCGGCTGTATAAGGTGACACATAACATCATTATAAATTGTCATATCACCAGAATACATACAATAACAATAAACTAAAAGTTCATTACACACAATATAATCCCGATCACTTTGTCGCATATTATGAATGTCAGAGTATATATAATTATATTCTTTGTAAAGCCAAAAAGTTATCATAGAGATACCAAAGCAAAAAAGGCTTGTAAAGAAAATGATGCATCGGTGCACAATGAGAAGAAAATAGAGAAAAATGTATAAAAATTTGAATGCTAATTACTAATTAAACAAAAAGAATAATAGAAGACGTCTAGGCAAGTAAGCGAACTAAACGTTCAGCAAATAATTCGCGAACTATTCAGAGGGGAGTCTATTTACGTTCTTCCTTTTATAATATGAACAAAAATTAATGTTCGTTTAACTATATAAACGAACATTAACATATGTCTAGTTCGTTCATTTACGTTCATCAACGTCTGATAACATGCATGTTGGGAAGTTCGTTAACCTTCATTATTTTCATTTACATTTGTTTATTTATTAATAGTTTAGTTAAATTATGCGTAGTTGTATATCTCACTTTTGTCTAATCTAAATTAAGTATCGTAATTCTTCAAATTATGTATATATATAAATGTTCGTTTTCGTTCGCTATATTTGTTTGTGTTCGTTTAGGTTCATTTAACATACTAACAAACGCATGCAATAATTTACAAAATCGTTCATTTGCGTTTGTGAACAAGCATATTTTCTTATGTAACGAACATGAACCAAAAAACTCATTCGTTTATCGGTTTGTTTTCATTCGTTTATTTGATAAAACTTTAATGAACAAACATGAAATGCTCCGTTTGTGTTCGTTTGGTCCGATTACCTACATGCCTCGAAACATCCCTTAGTCTACTCAAAATTGTCCGTGCTCGGCCTCCTATGCAGCCACGATGGACAATGCTAGAATGAAAGCTCAATATTTAGAAGTTGTGCGTGAGATAAAGAAGTCAAAAAAAGCTTGCATCAACCGAGGGTTGTAAGCTGAAGGACAAAAAGCGAATTAATAACATAAAGAAGTTTATTCGCAAAAAATATGTGGAATTTGTGTAGCTCAACGCGAACGAAGAATAGTTTTAGGCTTTTTTATCGTAGTGTAACGTTCTTATTTTTATGATCTACATATTATTTATCTAGTATTGTAATGTTTTTTTATTAATCTTTTTTTTAGTATTGTAACTTTTTTTTTATTAACTATCTTTGTTTAGTATTGTAATTTTTTTATTAATTAATATACCTTTTATTTTATTAATTAATAAGTAGTTAAATTAATTTTATAGTGTTTTATATTTAATTAAAAATAATTGTGTTTTTAAGAAAATTGAAAAATAAAGAAAATAGTGAGTCCCAGTTGTCCGTCGTGACCTGTCGTGAAAGTCCGACTATGAGTAATCCGGGATCACAATCCTTCGTACCTGACTTGACACTCACAACGGATCATGGCGTATGTCATAACTGCGGGTGGCCAAATACTCTCTGAAGTTTTTTTCCCCTTTTTAATTCATACAAAATGCGATTGTTCACTCATTATTTTGAATCAGCTCAAAGTTTCTAAATACATGTATTTAGCGCGGAGAGATAGATCAACACGAAACATCATACGACAACATCCTCGCTCCAGAACGATAGCAGGAACGAGATGACTCCGTTGGCTCTTACCTACTATTTACCTAATGTCCTTCTCTTTTTCTTTTTTTTCTGAACAATCAGAAAAGGTGGTTTGTCAGGATGGTGCCAGTGCCCATTGCTCACGCGGTGAAAACGCTTGTTAATTGTAGTTTTTGATAATTAACGCGGTTTGTCAGGATGGTGCCCATTGCCCACTCGGTTTGTTTTCTATTTATCATTTTTTTTTAATAGCGAACAACTATTGTATTATATAAATTAAATAAATATAAATAAAATAAAAAAATATAAAAAAAATAAAAAAAATATAATAAAAGGATGATATTGTGATACGTTTTATATTTTGACTATCAAAATTGTTACAATTAAAATAGTTGATGATATTATCATTTTTTCATATTAGCTCTTAATTAAGTATATATCTAACAACTCTTTAAACATGTGTAAATAACTAATAAGTGATACTTTTATTAGATTTATATATGAATTTCATATTATTAAGTCGTTACTTTTTTAATACCATAAGTTCAAAATGAACTTGATACTAAAATCTTTTAATATCTTATGATTTATGATTTACTGGGAAAACGTATCATCTGTAATAGGCAATACTATAGTAGTTTTAAGTTCAAAATATGTTTTTCAAAAAATTTTAAGTACGTTATATTTTAATGAATTTAAGTTATAACATACATATTAGTTCAAAAGTCTGGGAAATTGACAAATGGACTCCATAAATAATACCAATAAGTTTTTAGTCTAATATGTTTATGTTAATATGTACGTCACTAAACTTAAGTAGTTAATAAAAGTTAAAAAAAGTTAAAAAAGTTTGGCTCGAATGCCTTCCATTAGGTGCAGTGATCTTTATATTCATTTATCTTGTATGTAACTTTTTACATTTTTACTTATATTTCAATTGTATGAGGTAACACGTGATACCATTATAAATTGTCATATCATCAAAATACATACAATAACAATAACTTGAAAGTTTATTACACACAATCTAATTCCAATCACTTTTTTGCATACTATGAATGTCATAGCATATATAATTATATTTCCATGTATTTAAGCCAAAAAGTTACACGGGAGATACCGAAACAAAAAGGCTTGTAAAGAAAATGATGCATTGGTGCTCGGTGAGAAGAAAATAGAGAAAAATTTATAAAAAATGTCAATGCTAATTACTAATTAAATAAAAAAGTAATATATATACATATATATATAGAGAAATGATCCATAGGGAAGTTTCAAATCTTAGGGAAGGAGAGAAGCAAATCTAACCGTTGATTTTTTCATAAATAAATGTTTTTAACATTCATTTGTGATGAATGTTAATTTTTGAAATTATTTGTGATTTTTAAAATTCATTTATGATGAAATCAAGGGTTGAGATTTGCTTCTCTGCTTCCCTAATTTTTTTGCTTCCCTCTTCATCCCCACCCTATATATATATATAGAAAACAGTTAGGCGTGTAAGCGAACTATTCGTATTCGTTTGTTTATTCGATAAAACCTTAATGAACAAACACATATTACTCCGTTTGTATTCGTTCGGTTCGATTACATAAACATCCCTTATACTCTGTGAAGTTCTTTTTCCCCCCTTTTTAATTGATACAAAATGCAATCGTTCACTCATTATTTTGAATCAGCTTAAATTTTCTAGATACATGCATTTAGCGCGGAGAGATAAACCAATAAGAATCTAACAAAAAATAAAATGTAAAAATAATGATCTCTTAACATTTTCAAGTTGACATAATTAAAGTCTCTCTGCTAATTACTAGCAAACTATGCATAACATTTTCTTTTGTTGAGATAAACGTACAGCAAATTTTAGAACCTATGCTTTACGTGGATTAACAAAATTTACAAACAAATGTACTCTATATATGAACCAAATAACATGAAATATTAAACGCTTTTAACTCATAAACGTATTACATATTTTCAGTATATACAAATAACTTTAACACTCGTTCTTGTAGGGAGTTGATATATACAACAGATATATTATTGATGGATACACCAAAACTATATGTTATTGTATATTTGTATTGTGTGCTTTAACTATTGTATATTTGAGTTTTGCCTCTAAAATACAGAGTGCGTCAGTGCGGTACCATTTTCTTCCTTAGGATTGCGTTTTTTGGGTGGTATGTAGGATTACCTTGTTGGCATTGATGGATTTGTGAGAATTTATTACTTATGATTAATGTTGGTTGCTAATAAATGCCTACTGATTTGTATCACGTTTCTTCTCAGTTAGCGCATTACTTCATGTGAGAACTTATTATACCTTTACATAATGTGCAACAGTTTCTAGATTTGGACGTGTTCTGTTAATTAGAACATTCATCTTTGTAAAAACTTTCAAGGTAGAATTTACCATAACATGAAACAATTGTTCTTGTAGGTATAAGCTCTAGATCGACTTTTAAAGTTGAAACTTCAATACCAACCAAAATCCATGTGGTTTGTTGCAACTAAAGTCGCGCTTGACGGGATCATATTAGGGCCCGTGGATTTATTTGTTTTCTTCTTTTATATGGGATTTGCCTCCGGAAAAAGTGTCAATCAAGTGAAAAAGGATGTAAAAGGAGATTTTCTTCCAGTATTGATTTTAGAAGGCGGAATATGGCCAATTGTTCAAGTGGCTAACTTTTGGTTTATATCAGTGAGATACTAACTTCTGTATGTCAACTCTTTCTGCTTGTTGGATTGCTGTTTTCTTTCTTGGCTTGAGTGACAATAGGATGCTACTTGGAAACAATGTTTCACCCGTCTATCGTTGAAAGAACATGAAAAGCAAGAGGGTTAACGGGTTTTTGTCCGCTTTACATTTCCCGGGTTCTTTTTTCTTTATTTTTCTGATGAATATTTTGGAATCTTCTAGGTGGAAGCCTTTACTTTTTCTTAAAAATTGTGACTTTTTTTGATGGTTGAATGGTTGTATATATCGAAATAGAGCGTAGGAAAGATTGTTGATCCTAATGCACACAGTTCTTATGCCAATCGATCATCCGATCCCTTGGATTGCATATGTTCCATTAGTCTATTCTGCCAAATGATGGAGGTGATTCTTACAAGGTCGACCCCTATGCTTATGAATCTGGCTGATGACCGTTATGTTTCTTTATAAGTTTCCCAAAGTTCAAAAGATCTTTGAAAATATTTTATTCAAAAATTCCAGTTATTATTGCAGTAGTATAACTTGTGTAATTATAATCGACTTTCAAGTTTATCATAAATTGGATATCTGGTTAAACGGCATTTTATGTCAATCCAACTGATGAGTTACAACGCTTAAAAAATTACTCAATCAGTTCATTTTGCTACCTCTGATTGATTTGGTTGTTGAAACATGATGTTGCAACTTTTGATGATTTTACTTCTGTGATATTAGTGGTTTGTATTGCGGTGGAAGCGAGTATGTTCGATGGATGTAAACTGTGAAAATAGCAGTCATGAGTTGGTTACACATTCACTACTGATGTGTTTCAGCTTAATCATTGTATGGTTTTAACTTACTTTGTGATAACAGCAAACTCACCCAATAAGTTGCTGTTTTCTTTTTCTTTCCATTTCAATGGCTACTTTCTCAACAAAAATTAAAAAAAATAAATTAACTAGTATAAGTGGTTGAAAGTAGATTAAAAGAACAGATGCCGCATTGGCATGGCAGTAGTTGATAGTCATTATCATCGGTAGTTGATAGTCATAACCATAGTGCATGCTTTTAAGAGCAAAGTCCCAAAAAAAGTTTGATATATCATCTCCACATCTTCACATTGAAACTCAAGTTTACTATTACTCACCACAATAAAAATTGAAAATTGATCAGACATTCAACATTTTATACCGTTAATTAATTGATACACATAAAATACAAAATGATAATAACAAAGATGCTACCACTCAAAGTGGTAACCACCACTTTAAATCAATCAAATGGAGAACCACTCTGAAATCCAAAATCGTCACACCAGTTTGGTTATCAACAACTTTGAGCAAGGACCACTCTCCTTGCTCTAAGTAAAAACTAAAAACAGTTATCACACACCAGTTTGGTTATCAACAACTTTGAGCAACATAGGACCATTCTCCTTGCTCTAAGTAAAAACTAAAAACAGTTATCACTGTCACGATCTATCAGATGTCAATTTGGAAAAACAAGCCATCATAAATCAGAATTATTAGCCTTACCAAAGACGATCCCAGACTAACATGAGTAGCCAACTGTAGACTTCTTTTAGACGTACCAATTTACTCTAGCTTCAACGGGTAAAATGAGTTGAGCAAAAAAATTAACCCACAAATCTAACTATAAAAAGAGGTTCAATTGGTCAATAAATTAGAACGCTCGTAGATCTCTTTATGAAAAGAATTTTACATCGGTTTTGTCATAATAATGTTTTGTACAGAAATTAGCACAATAACTAAGAACCGATACATGAAAAATGTTGTAAAAAAAAAAAGCTAAATGCAACAAATCAGAACCAAGCCCTTACAACCCGGATAAAAAACCCACCCGTTAGCAACTCAACCAACAAAGAATACCATTTTACCTAGCCGTTAACAGACAGAAAGTAACAGCTTTCCATATTAGGTAAAATAACATCAAGTGTTTTAGTGCTCAGAAATAACAAAAACTGATATAAGAAACAACGGTGAACCAACAACCATCCTAAGATTTTTTCTGAAAACCATACATTAAAGTACCAACAGAAAAGCAAACAAAATTGTACTTCATTTTTAAGTGCTGGCAGCCACTCCTTTGCTCCTTGGGGTTGCTTGAGTGCCTATTACAACAAAATTAACAACATAAATATGCTTTAGAAAAACTACTTGTGATCTGTGATTCCACAAATCCGACTAATGACAACTGCATACCTTCCCTGAAGCCACTCTTGAACCGGCGAGGAACATTACGAAGGTAACGCATACGGCCTGTTCCTGTTGTCTTCCTTCTGATTGCCTTTACGCTCCAGTTGTCTAAAACATACAGAAACAGAAATATAAACATACAGTAAATAATAGTTACATTTTCATTGAGCTACAATCCTATTTCTACAAAGCACAAAAAATATGTTCACCTTAGAAAAGACTAACGAACAACGATACCATTGGGCGCAGAAGAGTAACCAATAATTTGTAAGTAAAATTGTTAGCACAACCAGGGATTTAGTTTCTTAAAGTTACTCTAAATTATGGATACAAAATTCAAGAAAAAAAATTTAAGTTAATTTTCCAGATGACAACACCACTTGGATAGCCAGTTAAATATTCAATGACACGGCAATGTTAAAAAAACATAAAAAGAGATGACCAACTAGGATCCGTCCCGTAAAAAGTAAGCTCAAATTTGTGTACAATCAAAATGACAAAGCAAAGTCGGATTTATTACTCAACTTAATGTTACAAGGGGGTGTCAGTGTTTCTATGGGAAAATCATTGCTAACAAACCATAAACCCATTTCACTCGAAGCACAATCTGTTTGTCTCTTATTTTTCACACCTAAATGTCAATTTTCAATCTACCCTCTCAACAAACCACACAGGTAGTTAAGGGCATGCAAAAGTCTCATAAGACTCCATCTCTAACTAAGAGTCTATAATCAAGCATGAAAAATTGAGTACTCCATCATCTTTCTCTATTAGTATCTCTTAATTCCAATATAGGAAAAACTGAAACCAAAATAAAAGATTAAAAGCCTAAAGTAGTGTCTATCTATTCATATAAATTTCATCAATTCTCAAGTTCCAGATCCAATATAATCACAAATTACATACAAAACAACATAGCAACACTGACACCTAAGCTATCCAATACGAAAAACACTAGATCAAAAAACCTAGAAAGAGTTCTTTCATTCACTTAATTTTCAACCATTTTCTATAGTCAGTTTAGATAAAATCACAAAACAATAAAATAACATCTAAGCTATACAACAATCACAAACAGATGGAATCTCATCTAATCATCATCATATTCTTACAGCTAATCAAACAAAAGACTGAAAAAATCTTACACAAACACACACATATATATACATGCATACATACATACATACATACATACATATAGATATATAGAGAGAAAATGTTTACATTTTCTGATGCGAGCAGCAGGATACGCACAAGCGGAGCATCGACTCTTCTGCAAATGAAAACTGCGACGGCCACATCGCACACACAGTGTGTGTGTTTTGTTCCTCCTTTTACCAAAACTTCCTGTTCCTTTTGTCTTTTAATTTCAACAAATTTAAAAACAATACCAACAAAATTATGAGAAATCAGCTTAATTTACATATGATATTAATTAATATGAATAAATAAATGTGTCAATGAAAGCTTACCATCTCTGCTAATTGAGAACAAACTAAACCCTAGGTCGGCTTCGAATGAGATGAAAACCGGGCGAGAAAGGTTTGCGAGTGTACTTATAGGTGCAATTAGGGTTTTCTTATGAAATAACTTGGGCCTTGTTGGGCTGAGTAACCCAATAGCTATCTAAATTAAATGGACTATATAAACAAAAAACATGTTACTTTTTTTTTTTCTTTTGTCTTTTAGAATTTTAAGTATATGGTCAAGCGGAGAAATTATAAATAGACAGTTTTATGTCATCAACCTTGATTTATTCGACTCTTTTACCTAGCTCGGACCTCGAGTTTCATGTAAATCTTCGGCTTATGGATCGAACGATAATAAATTGATTCGTTATTTTGTTAGTAGAAATAAAAAAAAATCAATATCACTACTCATGACTCGGATAACTGGTTTCAGAAAATTTACTTCTCGAAAAGAAAGTAACTCAAGAATCACATGAATTTTTGCAACCACATGGCTTTCGAAATAATAATGATGTTTAACCCACGAGAACGAAATTTCAAGATGACCAGGTTATAGATATGCCATGATTGCATCAAACTTTCATAGGGGAACAGGAAATAATGAATCCTTTATAATTCAGAGCAATAACATCCTAACCTACAAGATTCAACTTAGATGATTCATTGCCGTTAACGCTTCACCATGTTATTCGTGTGGCTAATTTGTTAAAAAAATAAATGTGTGAAAACAGTTTAAAATGAACTTATTTCACATCATTCAATAGTGACAACCCCCAACAATTGTTTTCGGGGAAGTTTCCTGTTCGAGGAAAAAGCGAAGATTCGGGAAAAGGAACCATGATCCCCTAGTGATTCAGATGGTGGTACGGTGTCGTGTGATGCATGAGACTGCATAGTAGATTAGTCGAATAACAGTTCATGTTAACGAAAGTGACTTAAAAGGGTTCTCCAAACATATCGAAAAAGTCAACAGTGGATCAACATGCTTTTGTTTCCATTTTCTAAATTTCATAACTAATGTTAATCTAACATGTATTTCTAAATTGATTTAGAATGTTATAAATACTAGAAAATAACTTTTGCCAACTCTCATCCTACTCGACTCGTGCAATGTATACGATGCATTTTGTCGTGACTTTTTTAGAAATTCTATTTTACGTGTTTGATCTCTTGTAGATAATATATAACCAAATATCTTGCTTGATGAAACCGAAACTTACAAGTGGGTTTGATTCGATAAAGTCACTTTAGAGGCCGGAATATATAAAGAGTGTGATTTTGTATAAGAGAAAGAGGAGTGTGAGTTATGGTGTTAGTCCAAGTATGTCATTAGTAATAGGCCTGCATGTCTTGCCCTTTTCAAGCATGTATGTAAAAGGTACTTATTACACTGAGATTGTGGAGCATTCATGTGGGTCACATACTCCAATAACCCAATGTCTTTTTGTTTACTTTTTCTTATGCTAAAGCATTTCACATATCATCTGGTTAAATGGGTATTAAACAGGTATACGGAGAGGTTTCTTTTCAATTCAGGTTTCCAGGAGTGTGATTATTTTTTATCCATATGTAGATGGTCTACTCGGAGTATACCCTTCTTGATTGTTTCTGAAAAAAAATTCTGACCACCTTTAAAATGTTTGATTCGAGTATGAAACTTGTTGTGTGTATCACGGCGCCTTATCACTAGACCAAGTTAGTAATGGTTAATTACCACATATCATCTAATTGTATGTCTATTTAATCATCTAATCATAAGATACTGTTAATTGTAAAATTCTTTTTTTTTGGAAGCGACAAATATATCATAGTAAACGCCGCTAGCCTAAGGCAACTTATTGCAAAAACTGAAGTTCTCCAAGAAGGGACTACATGAAGAAGAAGAAGAAAAAAAGATGCAAACAACCCCAAAAGGAAGCAAAAGCAAAACACGAAGGACGTGATTCTCATTGCTAACTCAAGCATTTGATTGTTATTAAAAACCCCAACTTTCACACTTTGTTTAGTACGCGATTCTTATATAACATATTAATTTTAAAAGGATTTATAGTACGGATCGTCAACGTACTCTTTTTTTACCGATGTCACCAATATACCCATTTTATTACCAAAGTTTACAACATACTTGTCTGAACTGTGTTCATATCACCAACATACTCATTTTTAACCTGCAACAATTTGAATTTGATGACGTGTTGTTGTCAACTCACTTCATTTAATTGATAAGGCATCCACGTAAGCTAAACTTGTACACGTAGGACTAACTTCGTCTTCTCTGACTGACTACTATATAATTTTTTACGACTTTTTCGGTAACCACCATTTTTCCCTGCGAATCAAAATTCAATTCATCCATTTATTCTATGCATAACCTAGAACTCCGACATATTAACATAAACACTTGCGACCCCCCAAATATTAGCTTTAATGGTTTTGAACCATAGTTTGCCGCATCAAATCTGCAAGTGGTGCTAATTCTTCGGTGGCATCCATTTTTTATTGGATTAAAAGTGATATAATCACATATCGTGTATATGACGTAGTTGAATCGAAGTCGGCTAACCACTAATGTAACTCCAGCCGAGAAGATCTCCGGTCAACCATATGTAAGTCTTTCATCGGCAAAGAAGATGAACAAACAAAATGAATCGAAGAAACCCAGATTTAGGCAACTAAACTGCGACTAGAGACCAAGATTCTGAGGACCCTCACTCTGATATTCGATTAACAAATTGGTGACCTTGAGATGGTTTTAACATGTTTGTTGTTGATATTGATAATAAATCGGTAAATTATTGATCTTGGAAAAAAAAAAAGTTAAAAAAAAAAGTTGATGATCTGTACCATAACCATTTTTAAAATACTAACACTTCATCTTATACCACGTCACATCTGACATGATCTAGTTCTTACGTATTTATTTACAACGTTAGATTCTAAACCAGTGGAGTATTATAACAAAATTTTGTGAAAATAAACCTTAATCATGATAACTCCACAATCACTTTCTATGTTAACCAATACAATTAAAATGGAGTGTCTAGTTTATGGTGGGTCTTTTGTCATATTCATTATATTTACGCTTTAACAAGTTGCTTAAAAAGGAAAGAAAAAAAGAACTTTAGTTCAAATAAGAAAAAAAAACTTTGGTTCCAATTTAAATTAAAGTATTATGATTATTCAAGAAAAAATAATTTATGTAACGAACAACACTTATGTCATGCTAACACAAGGGTTAATTTTGTATAAATGAGAAATTTTAATACTAAATATGTAAAATACGAAAAGTTAACAAATTGACGCTTGATAACAACACATTAGGTTTGTGTTTGTCAATGGTGAAAATGCTATCCTCTTTTAGTAATTACCATATTTTTAATCTGACGTTTGAGGATTAGCCAAACGAACGGTACTAGCCCCTTTATATGAACAAGAAAACATGTTGATGGGATGATATATTGACTTTCATATCTATATAATTACCATATTTTGATTTCGACGTTTGAAGATTATCCAAACAAACAGTACTAGCCGCTTTATATGAACAAGAAAACATGTTGATGGGATGATATATTAACTTTCATATATATAAATGTGAGTTCAAGGTAAAAGGAAAAATTAGTAGAGAAAAGAAAGAAAAGTTTTCTAACCCTTTGATTCAACAAATTAACCATTTGATTCAACAAATTAATCATATTCATTTTTTAATGAATCATACTTGCTTTTTGCTTAATTATAGTTTTATATATATATTTCTCCCCCTTCTTTACTAAAATTTCATTTTTTTAGATCATGGTACTATATATATATATATATACTAGGATGAAGCACTTCATCTTAGGGAAGGGGAAGTGCCTTACAATAGTCAGACCAGTTCAACTTTTTATTTTTGGGGCCTGTTCTGTTTCTACTCTGTTCACGTGTGCTTACAGGGACGAGGATAGGTGTTAAATGGGCGATGACCTATAATATTGCTTGGATCCAATGCTAGCAATAGTGCAGGTGGCATAAAGATGTTAAAAAGGGGTTATATGTACTTAGTAGGAAAGTGAGTAGTAAGGTGTCAAGTTGCATATTTGATTGTCGATTCTTATTTTGTATTATTGAACAAGTTGTTTTAGTTTCTTATTTAAAGGTGTCAAAACCTTGTATTCATTAAACTTTCGTGTCGGTGTATGTGTGTGTCCTTAGGTGTTCAAGCAGGTGATGGAGTTAACTCAAAGCAATGCTCAAAGCTATTTTGATTTGGGTTTGAAAGTGATTAGGGATCAAACTGTGATATGAAGTTTGTTACCATTTCTGTAAATATTTTGTAAAATTTGTTAAAATGCATAAAGTTTTATGAAAATAATCTTTTATTAATTATTGGTTGACTCATTTTAACGGGTTATCATTTTGACTACTTCTTGCACAAATTTGTTATCAAAGTTTTAATATTATATAAATGTTTTCAACTCTACAGTGACTCTTATTTGTATTGATTTAAAAATGAAGACGAGTGTAACACGTGTACTTAAGGTTTGTACTTAATTTGATTTACAGTTCTTATTAGAATAATATTATTTTATCTTAAATTTATGTTTTATTTAGTAACATTATTATAATACGTATTACTATAATCATTATTATTGTCATTATTATATATATACATATATACACATCTACATTTATTTTTTATATTGTTTATATGTATATAAATATATTTTTATTTTAGGTTTTTGTTTTCATTTATATACATATTTAGTAATTTTTACATGCATTACTATTTATCAAAAATAATAATTCATATTTTAACAAAATATATATGATTCACAACTATTATACTTCGTATCTAGTTCAAATAAAAATATAAAAATACTTGGCAAAATTGAAATGGTAGCAGATGGATATATAAATTAATAAATACACTCTGAACTGCTGAGCTTAACTACATATATGTAAACATAAAAATGCAAATCTCAAATAAACAAAATCTTTACGGTAAATATAAACAAATAACGTAAAGCGACTGGAACATAATAATAATATTAATAATAATAATAATAATAATAATAATAATAATAATAATAATAATAATAATAATAATAATAATAATAATAATAATAATAATAATAATAATAATATTAGTATTATTATTATTTTTATAATAATATTACTAAAGTTTCTAAATATAAAAAAATGTATAATGAAATGTTATGATAAACTATTATTCAAATTTGAGCCATAAATGAAATTAAATGTCAACTTTGAGGATTTGAAGTGAAGGTTTAGAAAGGATATTTTTGTCAGTTATAAATATTTAATGGATGGTATTAAGTTTAACGATTTAAAGGATTATGAACGTATAAAATTAGTTTTTAAAGATGATTTCAAAATATTTTAAAAGTGAAAGACTAAATATAAAATTTCGTGTAAGTCATACTAAGAATGTAATTTACTCTTAATTTAATTAGAAAAGGCAACCTACCTCCTACCATAAATAATATGTATAATAATATGTATATATTTATGTTTAAATTATAAAAGTATATTTCTTTTGGACTTGACGGATTTGCATTTCACGTATGAGAGTATGAGACAAATCTAGTAAAAATACTAGGGGGAAGGGGCCTCCCAACAATTGCTAAGGTCCTTCGTGGACATTTTTGTCATCTTTGTACCTTAACCCCTTACCCATATTTTTTTAACGTTAATTTTATAATTAGTTTAGCAAGAAGTTAAAGTTCAAAAATTAAAGATTACAGAACATTTAATGGGTTTTTAAGCCAATCTAACCAATCTAAATCTTTCCTAAATCTAGCATTGCACCAGATAAAAAAATGATAAACAATAAGATCAACTAATTGCTCATTTATTAGGATTTTAGAAGAAAATATAAACTTATTAAGTAAGCCCTTAGTCTAAATAAACTTTAATTAACAAGAAAAATTAGCTAATTTGTAGTTATTTGCTATAAATAAAATCGTTCATAAGTTATTTTTCTCTCATATAAGTTGTATTGAGCTATTCGATGTAGTTTCGTTATACAAATAAGTTGTTTGTTGCCATTTTGTTTTGATATTACTTTAGGTTGCTTTGTGATCTACATCACTCTAACATGATTATGATTATTTTATGTGCTCCACGACGCACCTTTCTGAATCCACCATTGTGTATATGTTTAGTTTCGATGAAAAGTGGTCCTAGCAAGCATATAGTGATTGTATGGAATTTTGATACGTTGTATCGTTTTCGTGTTTAAACAGGTTACAAACCTTTGATTTGTCTGGATATCGTCATATATAATAAAACTAAATACACACAATATATAAAATGGTGGTCAGAGGTATCCACCGCATAAATAAGTGAAAGAAATGGAATTGATATATATCTCTAACACACAATTTTCATATACACTCGAAACACGTAAATGTATGAATAACATTCAATGTGTCTAAAAATACAGATTTAAGAATATGACTGATCATATTATTTTTGATACATGAAATATTGAACTTATAACATTTGTATTGATTAAATTTTCAAGCCCAATTATAAGCATATGAAAAAGTTTTCAAATAGCATATTTAAACACAACTTTTCAATGAATAATGTATAATGACTCTTATACATGCTTTGAGCATATATACTAATATTGAAAGCATAAAAGTGACAAATATGAAATTATCCCGCACGAAAATTTTAGAAACCAACTCAAATCATCTCTATGTTTGATATATATATATATATATATATATATATATGAAAATGATTCATATGGAAGTTTCAAATCTTGAAGAAAGAGGAAAGCAAATCTTAGCCCTTGATTTTATCATAAATAAATTTTTATGATGTGTCATACCTTAGAAGCAAGAAATTTTCTCCTTTTTGAGTTTTGTTAAAATAATAATTCCAGCCAATACAAATTTTTCTCCTATTTTGAATTATTTTAATAGATTTAAAGGTGGTTTAGACTTAAAAATTTGTCATTTTCTAAGCATGCAAATGTCTTTGACAATAATTACTATTATGAGCAACATTTTGTTATTAGTAAAATGTATTGTAACATCTCAAAATTTTAAAGTTTTGGTGTTCTGCGACACAATCACTGTGTCGCACTAACACCCTCTGCGACACTACCCTTGTGTCGCAGGACTGTGTCGCAGAACGGATCTAATCGAAATTAATCAAGGAGCTTAAGTGTAAGTTGAAGTATATATATATTAACACCGCCCAAACGTTTCCAGACTATTTCATAACTTCTAAAATCAGTTTTAGAGAGAGAAACGAAGGAAAGAGTGAGAAAGAAGTGAATTCGAGGTAAGGTTTCGATTGTTATGTGTTATAGTTGTTAATAAGTGAATTATACGGACTGGAACGAGTTAATTTGAGTATTACATGTCTAAATTCGAGAATTTCGAATCTGGGGTCTGGTCTGGTCTGGTATGTTCTTCATTGCGACACAGAGGTAGTGTCGCATCTTGTGTCGCATAAATATTCTGCGACACAAATGGCTGTGTCGCTAAAGGCGGCAATATTGAGTACTGCGACATAACAATGGTGTCGCAGGATTCTGTTCTGCGACACAATGGTAGTGTCGCATGAGCTTATGGTGCGACACAATGGTTGTGTCGCTAAGCTTATAAAAGAGTTAATTATATTATATGTGATTTACAGACCGGTGTTCTGTACGTGACAGACGAGGATATTCGACCACACGATTATCCAGGTAAGTAATAGAAGGATATTAATTGATTGAACGAGAATATCCAGATTTGTAGGAGTACTTGAGTGTACTATATTAATTCAGCAATAGCCATAGTGTGAATGTGAGCCCTCTTTATGCTGAGTGAACATAAATGGCATAACAGTGCGAATGTGAGCCCTCTTTATGCTGAGTGGTCATAAATGGCACAACAGTGTGAACGTGAGCCCTCCTTATGCTGAGTGGTCATAAATGGCACAACAGTGTGAACGTGAGCCCTTCTTATGCTGAGTGGTCATAAATGGCTTAACAGTGTGGATGTGAGCCTCTTTATGCTGAGTGGTAATAATTGACTTAATAGTGTTACTATTGGCCATCCTCATGCTGAGTAATCATAAATGACCCGGTGGAAGGATTATGAGTTTTAATTGAGTAAAGTGACAAATGTGATTACAGTGTTTATAAGATTCCTATCTTATATTATTGACATGAATCTGTTGCTTACTAAGCCGATGTGCTTACCCATTTCTGTTATTACTGATAATACAGGTGGGTCGAATAAGGGAAAGGAGGGTCTTGGAAAAGAGCCGCAGCGCGAGTAGTGGTGTACTTGCTACTGCTGGTAGTAAGTGTTTACTCCTATTGAATCATGCTCGGATGTCGTAATGGGGTATTTTGAAAGAGAGAACTTTTGTTTGTAAAGTTGTAAACACTGAAATGTTTGTGTATATATGAAAAGTGTTATTCATGTTGTTAAATAAAGTGTAAAAAAAAAAAAAAAAAAAAAAAAAAAAAAAAAAAAAAAAACTGGGTGTTACATGTATCATAAATGTAAATATGCATTTGCTTTTTATTCCTCGTGCATTTAAATAATCATAACTAATTTAATGTTATTACTAAATAACATATAAAATGTATAAATAAATTAATACATAAAACTGCTTACATATTTATATTTATAATAAAGATAAAATGTAAAGTTTTAATCTTATAAAATATTTTTTTAATAGAAGCCGTGTATACACGGGTCATTAAACTATTATTTTAATATATGAAAATATTAAGTTTCATGGACATATGACATCACTATAATCTATCTTATTTGTTTTATGTTAAAGATTTTTGTGTACTTAACGTAACTCCTATATATATATATTTCAATATATATACGCACACAATTACCACACTTGCAACTACAACCTAAAACCACCGTACAAACTTTACTCGCTCTCTATTTCCATGGAAATTTGCTAATTAGAGCAAACTGGTTTGATGTTCTGACAGAAAAAGTTCATTTACTTGTTATTCAATTAAATGTGTATTGTCAAACATGAGCTAAAAAAGGTGAAAAAATATTTAGAAAAATAAAAAATAACCCTCACAAAAGATAGTACAAAATTAGGGTTGCAATATGAATGATTTTTTGCTTCTCGTAGTCAAGTAGTTTGCTTCTACTTTCCAATAGTTGCCAATGTCTTCCGCTATTCGCTTAGCATCCATTGAAGCGCCAAGTAAGCCACGTTTAGTGAACCCTACGGCATAAAGCCCGTATGTACCTTTCCAACCGTTTGGAAATGATCTTCTAGGATATCCATCTTTCTCCGAGAACATCTCCTTCTCCTAATGACAAAATAGATACATCCTTAATTAGATATAGACATTACATATTTGAGCGATTAACTTTTAAAGTAGCCTTAATCGATTTTCGCGTACTTATGAACATTTATACATAAAAATATATGTAACATTTGCAATTATTCGGACTTTGACAAAAAAATAAAATAATAATAAATAAATAAAACTACGAAAAACAGAAATAATGGAGATAAAAGTACCTTTAGCCAATATGGTACGTTGCTTTTGTATCCTGTTGCTAGAATAATTGCATCAAAGTTCTCTATGTTCCCATTCACAAAATGTACACTTTGACGCTCTATTCGTTGAACGCTTGGACATATCTACAAACATTAAAGCATAAACTTAGACACTTCAATTTTTCTTACCCATATTTTTAAAAGCATAAACATTAAAGTATTCACTTACAAATATAAATGGTAAGTGAATTTACTACTTTGCCCCTCAAAATTTTCTTACCCATACTTTTAATCGATAACATGTTATCTTAACTGCACCTTTCATTTTACCGACTTGAAATTTGGCAAATTGTTCAGAAAAAATACTTTAAAAAAGTTTAGAAAAAACATTTGTAATAAATGCTCTTATTATATAATAAAGAGTTTGAGTGTAAGTTTTAATCTCTTAAAAAGGGATGGTGAAATTACTATTTCACCCTCTTAGAGAGCAATGATTTGGTATCTTTTCGTAACTATTATTTATTTAATTATTTCATTTAATAATTAGAACAAATATATATCTTAATTTTAACTTTCAATTATTATAAATAAGTTTTAGTACGATAAAATGAAGAATGAAAACCATTTATCAATAGTTTTTTATTTAATTAAGGATTACTTGTTGTTTAATGAATATATTATTGAAGGGCACTAACAACTTGTTAGTATATATTAACATTAACATATGTATGTATGTGTAGACATATTATCTAAGGCGCCAGATCCTGTCTATCTTTATGTTCATAAAACTTGAAATAATTATAGGTCAAAATAAGTTAAAATAAGGTGAGTTGGAACATCTTTTTTCGAACTCTTTAGATTATATAAATAAAAACTAGCAAGAAATTAAGAAGAACACGTAACAAGAATACAACTATAGAACCCAGAACCAAAAAACATGACCCCTGAAGAACCCTATCAGAAGGACAATGCTCACAACCTAAAAATAGGAGGAACATGTTTTGGTATGAATATATATATCATGTAAATATTAAAATAGACAGTTAGACACAATGATCAAACCAAATCTAGAACCACTTATTGCAGATTTTTCCTCACTTACAAAAAGGGAAGTCCAAGGTACAAACACATGGGAAGAGATATAAGGAAATAGAAAGTACATATAAGGTAAAGAAGGAAAAGCATCTATAAATAGTAACTAAGCTTACCTTGATGTCTCCACTTTTGATCTTGGCTAGGGCCCCAACATCTAACACAGGAGTCTTTCCAGACAAGTTTTTGAGCTCGAGCGGTCCCACCTTTGGCCGGTCAAGTCCAAACCTAGCCGTGTTTCCAAGTATTAGCCATGAAACGATCAATAGAAATCGATCAACTAATCTCATTGGTAGCCACTTGAGCAACCACATTGACAACCCAAAAGTTGATTTTCCCAACATATCTCGTGGTAGGACATGAACCTGATTATTAATTTAACCATACAATCGTTAGTTGATTTGTACCTTTTTCAGAAACACGATAAATTATGTAAAATATGATTTATACACTATCAGATTTATTTATACACCACTAAATTATTATTTTACAACACTATAAAATATAAGTTATTGATATATGAATAATTTTACTGGTGTACAAGTCATTTCTTCTACGTTATACTCCATATCTAATTTATAGTATTAAAGGTTACAAGTTTAACTTTAATTTTTTTCGCGAAAACATGATTAAAAGCGAAAAAAAAAATAAAGTTGAAATTTGAGGGGTTGGACAAGCTCTTTTGCCTTCGTGGAGGGGTAGTTTCACTTTCATTGAGGGCCATAGACGCCATATATTATTGAATTTTGTTAACACATTTCTCAGAGTTTTGTTAAAATGTTAGAATATGCTCAAGTGATTGTATCTTGTCCAAATAGTAGAGGACATAGAGTTTATTGTAATATAAATACAACTATATCTAATATGATATAATTCTTAAATGACAGTTTTTAAAGTTGTTGTTATCTTATCTTAAACTCTTATAAAGCATTTAGATATAAAGTTTAATGTTTAAAAATTAGAAGATCGTAAATTACATTCATGCCCCTTTCAATAATACATAAATTTAGAAACTAAAAATCAAATCAATCTATACTTAATTGCTTATTTTAGTTTATAAACCTCATAGTTATTTTTATTTGAAATATAAAATAAATAATAATTATGATAGCATAAAGTATAAATGGAATTGAAATAAAAGTTTACAATTATTATCATTAAAATGACTATCATTAATGACCATTATCATATTTTCTATTTATAATCATCGTATTGTGCGGGACCTAACTAGGATATTTCTTATTGTTATATTTGTATCAGTATTTAAGATTTACTACTATTTAGTTAGTTAAGGAGCTTTTCATGAATGAAGTTACATGCGCAATTTGCTCCCATATGCTTGTAACTACCAAGAAAGTAACTTTTGTTTCAGATCTTTTCACTAATTACAGGATCTTTGATAACTAAAAGAATTATTATTATAAGGAATGATAAATCATTATTCAAACATGAAAATATTTCTGTCGTTTAGTTGTCCATGCAATCTAGATTATTCATTGCTTGTGAGTGTCTGACGACCTGTAAGTTATGATTGATAATTTGATATTATATTACTAGGGTGTTCCGAAGGTTAATCGGAAATTCAGTCGATCGAAAATCATTTCTGTCATATGTTTGAATTTATTAACCGGTATTCGGTTAATTGGAATCTTCAGTTTCTTTCGGTTTGATTTTTCAATTAACCACTAAACTTCACGAAAATATATTTTATATTAAATTTACTAACGTTATCTTAAAAATTATAAATTAAAAGTTGTCTAACTTTAACGATTAATATATACATTAAAAACTCGATATCGGCCCTGTTTGGCAAGGACCTTTTCGGAGCTTTTAGGGGTTTTAGCTTTTAGTTTTTGAATAAAAAGCTCATGTGAAAATAAAAGTGTTGTTTGGCATGTACAAGCTTTAGCTTTAGAATCAAATGAAAAGCTCAAATTTCCAAAGCTACTAGAAGTAGCTTTTCGCCAAAAGCTCCAAACGTAAAGCTACAGCTACAGCCTACAGCCTACAGCTACAACCTACAGCCTACGGCTACTTCACCAAATATATCCATCGTATATATAGTAATTAACATAATTAATTAAGATAAACATTGAAAAATGTTTTATTTGGAGCGAGTTAATATAAATGTATATCTTTTTAACTTAAAAATTAAATTGTTTTAGTATTATTATGATTGTTTAACTCGTCAGAAAATTGGTATATTATAAGTTTAGTTGTTGTGGACAAGTATAGTATTATAGATTTTCGGTACGGTTAATTGGTTTTCCGATTTCGGATAGTTCTAAACACCCTTAATAATTACAAATAAAAGTTTCATTTATTAATTATCTATCTTGAATCTTTAAGTTCAAGCTCTTTTTAATAAGTTTAAATTTGTAGAGCTTATATTTTTCATAAATTTTAAAAATTTTATCTTTCAACGAAGCGGGCAGATTGAGCTAATAAAAAAAAATGAGTTTTTGTGAAATACAATAAACTACTATGTTTCTAAATACACTCAATAATATATTAATCAGTCGGAGTTTCGCGTAATACGACGATTATAAATAGAAAATACAATAATGGTCGATAATGATAGTCATTTTAATGATAATAATTGTAAACTTTTGTTTCCATTTCATTTACACTTTATGTTATCACCTTAATTGTATTTTGATTATTATTTATTTTATATTTCAAATAAAGATAATTATGAAGTTTACAAACTAAAAAAAACAATTAAGTATAGATTGATCTGACTTTTTGTTTTTATGTTTATGTATTATTGAAAGGGGTATAAATGTAATTTTCGATCTTTTAACTTTTAACATTAAACCTTGTAACTAAATATTTTATAAGGGTTTAAGATAAAATAATCGATAAATATTTTCCAAATTAGTGTTATTAGTCTGTTTTTTAAAGGATTATTGTTAAATACAATACCTTTGATATTAAGACTTTGTTAATGTACGAACATGTTCTAGTTCTACTCATTCTTGAATGGACAATTTCGAATTGGACTCCAAAACTTATGTTAAAAATATAAACTAGGAATTGAATATTATACAATGCTTATTTTGGTAAGATCCCTATTTTGATTATTTTAGGGTGTACAAAAATTGCTTTACAAAAAGTTCATCCATTTATCAATTGATATCGACAACACTGAACTAACTTCAAACCAACTTACCGTGTATTCATTATTAAATGCCATCCAACTTTTTTTAATTAAGTAAATCTAAGCAATATGAAACAACAACAAAACTCGTTTTAGATTAACCATAAGTATGTAACAAATATAAGACTTTAATTTGGCTAAAACTTTTGTTGGTTTCAGTTATAAACTATAGATCTTATAATATAACGAAGTTATATGATCAAAGTTTGTACAAACAAAATGATCTCTTTGTATGCAGCTTAACTAAATATGAGATGATAGATTTTAGAGTAATTTAAGAGGGAAATAAAATACTCACAGCATCTCTAACAACAAGTGAAGGCTTGGCATTATGATTGCAAAGATCTAAACACACTTCCATTCCTGAATTCCCACAACCAACAACCAAAACTTTCTTCCCTTTATAATCACTTCCACTTTTGTATTCTGATGTATGTTTCACCTCACCACTGAAATCCACCATCCCATTAATCTCCGGCACCACAGCCTCCGCATTCTCTCCGGTAGCCACCACTAACCACCGACAAACATATTCCATTTCCTCCCCTTTTAACCCTACACTTTTCACTCTCCACATCCCTACACTCTCATCATAATTAGCACTTTCCACACTTTGTTCAAAAACCGGCTCAATGCTAAACCTTTTTGCATACTCTTCTAAGTAGTCGACAAATTGTTGTTTATCCGGGTACATTGGATAATCTTCAGGGAAAGGCATAAGTGGCAATTCACAAAACTTTTTGGGAAGGTGTAACCGAAGACGGTCATATGTTTTGAGTTGCCAAAGTGATGCAATACAATTTGATTGTTCAATAACAACGCTTGGGACACCTTTTTCTTTTAGGCAAGCGGCTGCAGCGAGCCCTGATGGCCCGGCTCCAACGATGACCGGACCAGGAATCCATACTTGACGCTTCACTTTATTATTAGAATATGGAAAGATATAGTGGGGATCATGAGCCATTTTACCTTGTATTTCTATTAAATTGTCCATCTTTTGTGTATATGTTGTTTGAAAGATTTAAGGGAAATGAACTTGTGGGTTGGATTAGATGAGATTAATGAGAGAGTGATGGAGATAGTGATATATGAGTACACACATTCCTTTTGTTCATGGGAGAGGGTGTAATGAATTAAATTGGTTGTGTATATATGAGTGTCAAGTGGCATGGAGGAACTAATGGGAGTGGGGACATATATATAGTTTTATTTGAGAATTATGTCATTTTTCAGTTATTTTAAGTTATGTAGTATGTGACCTAACTATATAATATTGGTCGTTTCCAATATCAAAATGAATTTTTATGTATATATGCACTCACTTCTTTTTGAACTTGTACTTGACATATGTACTACGCATAAGGTTTGATTGTTGTGAAGTATATTTTAAGCTAAAATAATAACAAAAAAAAATGAAGAGAATGATATATTTACAATTTTTGGATGGTGTGTTTCACTTCTTAATTGCATAATGATTCACAATTTGTTACCTACACGTCGCCCTCTTTTGTTTATGGGATGGCAAATATGCTATTAATATCACCTAACATAGTTTAAGCAATTGTCAAAAATTATAAAACAAATTACACTTTAATTTCATCGTCCCTCAAAATTTTCACTTAAGCATAACAAACCTTCTCGAGTAGTGCTAACAATTTTTACCCGAACATTTAGAATTGGGTGAATTTAAATGTTTCTTCTATAAAATTTGAGTTGTTTTGGGTGGGGTAGATTGTTCATTTGGGTTGAAATGTGCAAGTTTCTCACAATTTATGTGCTCTAATAAGTATTTAATTTGTAATGAATTATTTTTAGTTTTATAACTTATAATTTATATCTTCCCAATAATATATGTATAAATAAAATATTCATAAGGAAATTAAAAGATGTATCACTTGTTTAGAGATATTTTTGTCAATTAAAATACTTTTTAACTAAACTTTAAAATAATCTGTTGTCACCCGAGTCTGTTTTAACCCGTATCCATTATGATCCGTACTCTTTACGACCTGTGCCCGTTATGAATCGAAATTGTTTTGACCCGTAACCCGTAACCGTCCTACATGTCCGTTTTCCCACTTATGCTCTTGAGTTTCAAATTTGTACCTTATTCTACAGCTAACAACACCTAATATCATCCATTTATTGTATATATTTTGTCACAATTTTGTTAGGTTTACTTGAACCAACCTCGAAAATATATATATTTAAAAGTGACAAATATGTGTCACCCTTTCATTCTTGCTTACTTAAATTTGTACTTTTCAATATGCGCAACCATACAACATGTGTCACAATATATTTGTTAAACACGCTTTTAATCAGACAATTTAGGTATATTGATCAAAATTACTTTTCAATGACAAATATCTTCTCGGCTCGAGTGCATTCAAGTCACGTGAAATTGCGAGTTCATGGCTCACTTAAAATATAGGTATATCGTAGTGATTGTGTGAACGTTCGGTTAAAAAACATGACAAGATTACACTTGTATTGTTTGTGAGAGATGTTGATAACAAATGTAATAGATAAAGGTCAGGACATATAGTTCTTTCATTCACTTACAAAATACAGAGTATATAACATGATTTATCAAGTTAAAAATAATAGTTTGAGACGATTCAAATCTGTATATTCGTGAATTCATTATTATTGTTAAATGACGGTATATATCATTATCTCTAATCTCCTCATCTTGTTTGCTTGGAAAACTATGACTTCTAAAACACCCACTCTCAATTTTGTTGGTCAATTATTTTAATTAGAAAAATCATTGAATTGATTGTCACGTCAATTCCAAACATAAAAAGTTAAAATAAATATATCATAAATCGTGTTCAATTGTTGCTGGATGGAACTTTTAAGTCATGAAGACGGATTTCCAACAAATTAAAGTTTATTACTTTAAATATTGTACACAAAAGCCACGTACGCAATGAGCTCATCAAACTTCGGGATAAAAGACCATTTTGTTACCTATAGTAACTGTTTTGGGCTTTTGGCCTTTGGGCATCCCAATTCACCAAAATGCACCATCCATTTTATGTGAAAACAAATCTCCTCTATCCAATGATCATATTTGATGTATATTAAATGTTAAAAAAAATATACATTTTTATATGCATAGGCGGTAGGAGCCACAACGATACTAGTAATTTACGATATATTTTTGTCAAGTCGAACCATCAGAACATATGTCCACTTTGCTTAGTGGTCTGCCCTCTTCATACCTAAACAATAGGTCTTCAGTTCGAGTACAGGCCTCCCGTCCAACTTTGTTCTTATTTTCTTATTTTTTTATTTTCCCATCTTTCTCTTATTTCCCGTTCCTTTCCATTCATTATTTCTCTTCCCATATTTTTTAACTAGTTATAAACAAAATGGTTCCATAAATGACCAATTATTAAACTCAATATTGTAAATGTGATAGTTGTTTTCCTTTAATTTTTTCCCAATAATATACGATAAAAATATCTATACGCAAAGTTCTGCACCGGTCGGAATAGAATAGGAATCTAAAACAGAATTCGATCAATTGAAAAATGCAGTATAATGTTTTGGTTACAAAATGTTTTGGTTACATAAATGCAGTATAATGTTTCGGAATGTTCGTCAGAAAATTTTAACGGCAAGCTATTTATGACATAAATGTTTTGGTTACAAAAGTCTTACGAAATTTTAGATACAAAATGATTTGGCATCACTAACTTACTGAGAGAAAAAGAAAAGTGAGAAGAAATAACTAATGTAATCTTGACACATCATTTTGTAGCTTTTATTTTTATACTTTCTTTTGTAATTATAGCATTGTTGCTTTTATAACGCCCGATTCATCGAAAAGAGGTGATGCTAAACATACTGAATTAATAAGGAAATATTACTTTGAAAACTGTGATATCACCTTCGAAATTATGATCACGTAAGTGTTGACTAGTAAGTTAAGTAAATTTAATTAGTATATTCAGCATGAGCCTCGAAAGTTAATGTTTACGACGGATTCTTCGTCTCAATTTTAGTCATTCAGTAGTGATAGGTGTTGTAACTATTAATCACAAATTAATTAACTGAAGTTAAACAAGGATGAAAGTTGCAATTTACCTAGTGCTAGTATGGTGCTAAATTGGAAAGTTTGTATCAATATGATACACATTTTAATACTGCATTACAAAGAAACTAAAGGATCTCTAGCTTGATGAGGTACTTGCATTTTGTGTATTTCATTTAAGGTTGATTTGATATCACTAGGCACTAGCTAGATACATCTTCGTGAAGGAATATATACAAATGGTTACGAAGTATTATATAGTTGATCAATATTATATTAAGAAGCCTTTATACCAACTTCAATCTAAGCACCTAGAATCTTTTATGTACCCATTTTCAGGGTGCTATTATTAAATCTCCGAAACCATAGTATGCGCTGAAAAATTGTTCTCTCCATATCTTGTTCAAGAATAACTTAAAAGTGTGAATCTAACAGCTAAAAAGGCAATATTAAGGTTTCTTTGAAATGATTTTTTATATTTAATATGACAATTAATAGGATAAAAACCATTTTATTATAACTTTTATGGCTCATTGGCATCCCAATTCATAAAAATGCACCATCCCTGTTATAGGATAAGAGTCCCATCATGGGTATTCTATAGTCATACTGAGTTTGTTCCATTCACTTCGGGCGTGTAGTGTAATTAGTTAAGTAGACGGAGGAAGTGTCACCGATTTAATATCTACCAGCGACAAGAAGTAAACAAATTTACTAAAAGGTATTATCGGTGTAGTTGGATCAGTTAATTCAGCCAACTTAATTTACTTCTCACGTGAAAAGCATGAAATGGTCTGAATTGATCGGTTCTCATCGAATGTATTTCAATCTTTTTCTTGAAAAGTTTGCTCCACTAATCTCTTTTCGCAATTTTAGCTTATAAGTCTACAACTTGTAACTTATAAGTATTATAGTTATCTGTGTGAAATGAATGGACCAAAGAGTTCTACATATTTATGTAAGAGGGGGTTTAGGATTGCTTATGAGTTCTTACTTGATGCTTGTTTATTTTGACATCAGATAAACAGAAAGTCACTTTTCTTCTCACAAAACACACAATTTAATTAATTTATCATGTTAAAATGTAACTTGAGAGTATTCAAATCCTATCATTGATCAGTCATAAAGTGAAAAATGATATACTACCATCAACTTAAGCTACTACCAGAATACGTTTATATACCCATTTGGTAAGCCTAGCTTCCGAGGATTATAAACAAGTTCTAAAGCATTTTTCCCTCTCTATTTGGTTCTTACTTCCAAACTCTTTGAAAAAACATGTTTTTTTTAGAAAGTTTAGATATATTTAAATGCTTAAACTCCATTTGTTAGCGACGAATAATGGTTCTTTAGATTTTAAGGAATATTTATATAAAAAAATGGGTATTTTATAGATGGATTAGCTGGACTTGCATCATTTACATTATTAATCGGACGTACTTACCGTTAGAAAAAGAAGTTCGTTTAGCTTTTAGATCAAATAGAAAGGTTCTAAATTTCATTACTTGTTTTCCAAAGCAAACCTACGATTTTATTTTAATTAATTATTGTCTTAGAATAATATACTTTCTTACATCGTAATGCCACAAATATAAGAATTCTATAATTTAATTCTAAATGATTTAGGCAGACATGCATGATTGAGGTATTCATATGTGAAAAAAATCAATTGTTTCCTTATAATGTTATTAATAATTGAAAAACATTATATTTAATTTGAGCGTAAATTACAAAAATAGTCTATGTGTTATATATATATATACATATATTTAATTCATGTTCGTTTTAAATGTTCAGTTTTTAAACGAAATGTTCTATTACATTTTTAGTCTGTCGTACACATGAAACGATTAAAATACCCTTTAATATAGGAAAATGAAAAACTAAAACTATTTTTTCATACTACGTAAGGGCCATTATATTAATTTAACTAAAATAAGATTGGATGGTTTCTAAACGTTGGTGTGAATGGTCTACTTGGTAACTAGAATGTATAGAATGAAAGGTCAAAAATTAAAATAATAAAATGGGTAGTTATGGGTGGTAATGGGTTCGGGTGGGAGGTGCATAATTAAGTGAACTACTTAGTACGTTTTCCACTTATAAGTTAAACCACTGGGATGTGTTGCATACACAATCAACATGGGCCCGAACCCTTATATCTTCGTAAAAGAGTACACTTGAGTTATATATAAATTAAAGAATTCATATTAAATATATCAATTTTCAAGTAGTATTATTGTATCTCTTATTGTATTTGTATGGCATCTTACGACTGGTAAATGAGTGATTTGACACAGATTTTAATGATTCGATGATAATGTAATAATTTACACGGTTAAGTCAACAAAAAATATTAAATAATTAATAAAGATAGTCATCTTGTCAGGTACATTTGAGTGTCTGTGTTTTGCTAGTGTGTTAAATAATACTGACAACTTTGAAAGTTGGATAGAAAAGTATGTTTTAATTGGTTTTTCAAATAGTAAAAAGAGTTACAAGTTACATAGTTTCATAGTAAAAGGGTTTTGTTTTCAAGAGATGTAAAAAATTTAAAATAGTGTTTCCTTACAAAATGAACAAAGATAGTGACAAAATTGTAAGTGATTTTGCTGATATCTATCATTTATTTATTTTTTATTAAGTTTGAAAATGACACTCAAGTCTCAATGACGAAGAAAGAGAACATAGTGATTTGGGTGATGGCATGTATACTGAAACTACTAGTGCTTCTAGTGGTGGAAGTGCTACTGCAACACCCGATGATAACACTAGATTTCATGAGAGCATTAACAATAAATCTTCTTTAAACAGTCATTCGGTTCCTATAGACTCATTTGAGGTGAGAAGGTCAATAAGACCTTCTACTCTTCCAAGGAAACTAGATGATTTGTGATTGAGGGTAAAGTTAAATATGAAATTAAAAGAGTAGTAAACTACTCTTACCTTAATAACGATAGTTTATCTTTTGTGTCTAACTTAAATAAGAGTATTAAACCAAAAAATTATTAGGAAGCTAGCCAATATCTTAAATGATAGAGGCTATGAATTAAGAAATGAAGCCCTTGAATAGAAATTATATATGGGTTTTAACATATCTGACTCCTAAAACACAACCAATGGGGTGTAAATGGATTTATAAAATTAAATACAAATTAAGTGGAGAAGTTGATAGTATAAATCCGATCTTGTAGCTAAAGGTTATAGTAAGAGAGAAAGTCTTGATTACCAAGAGACATTTTTTCCTGTTGTAAAACTGGTTACTATTAGGTGTTCGATTAATATAGATGTTAGTAAGGGTTGGCTTATGTTTCACTTAAATGTGGAGATTGCATTTCTTTATGGTGACTTAACAGAAGATGTCTATATGAGTCTGCCTTTGAGTTATTATTCTAAAGATGAAACCAAAGTTTGTAAACTAGTTAAGTCTTTATATGGTCTAAATAGGCTCCAAGACAATGATATGAAAAGGTAACTCTTACACTTAAAGAAAATGAGTATGTGGAGAGTAAAAATGATTGTTCATCTCCTGGTGATGTGTTTTTGGTTCTACTTATTTATGTTGATTACATAGTCATCACTTAAAATAGTATGGAAGAAATTAATAAAGTCAATGTGTTTTTGAGTTCTAAGTTTCTTATTAAAGATCTTGGGTAAATGAAATATTTTCTAGGTTTAGAACTCTTAAAAACTGAGACTGGTGTATGTATGAGTCGAAAAATATTTATATTGTCTTGAATTGTTGCATGACTTTGGACTTCTTGGTTGTAAATCAACACCCATGGATCAAAATGTGAATGTTGCTTTTAAGGAAAAAAATAATGATAATTGTCTTGGTAACGTGACTAAATATCAAAAATTGGTAGCGAAGTTGATATACTTAACATTGACCAAACCTAATATTGCTTTTGCTGTTCATTGCGTGAGTCAATATATGCATAAGCCACTTGAATCTCATTTGAAACTTGTTATGCATGTATTGAGGTATGTGAAACTTTCTTCTGGTTATGGTGTGTTAATAAATAAAAATTATGATATGTCATTAAGAGCATATATTGATGCTGATGGGGGGAAATGTTTGAATAGCAGAATGTTTGTGACAGGGTTTTTGGTGTTTCTTGGTTGTTCTGTTGCTTCATGGAAGACTAAGAAACAAAATACTGTTTTAGGTCATCTACTGAGTCTGAGTATATGGGAATTGCAAGTGTTACTTGTGAGATAATTTCGATCTTAAAATTGTTGAAAGATTTTGACATAAGCTGCAAGTTGCATGTTGAAGTTCATTGTGATAATATAATTTGCTATTCGGATTGTTGCTAATCCAGTGTTACATGAAAGAACTAAACATTTGAAAATTTATATACATGTTGTGAAGGAAAAGATTTCTGCAGATAAAATTCAAACAACTAAAGTACATTATGAGGATAACCCTGCAAATTTGTTTAGAAAAGGATCGAACAAGTTCCTATATTCAAAGTGTTGTAAATAACTTAACCTTCCGTACTTGTTTCAACATCAAGATTTCAGGGGAATGTTGGATTATGGTATATGACAAGGTCAATTTTGAGTTTGGTAAGTCAAGGTAAGTTTTTGTAATTATAGTGGCTAGAGTGTGAAATTCCAAAGCACAAGGGGTCAATTTGTGAATATGTGAAAGGCTTGCATAAGTATCTTTTATTTCTTAATTTTTCTATATTTTTGAAAACTTCTTTTTCGCTCTCCTCAAGTATCAAACCATAGATTTCCGATATTGATTAAATCATTCATTGTATGAATGAAAGATATACATTTGTAGGTGAGGTGAGGTTTTGAGAGTCGTGGCCGGAAAGGCTAGTTTTGTGTAATGTTTTCTGATTTTGATTTTTAGTTTATTTGTGATTTAAAATACGTAAGTTGGTTTCTGTTAATCTTTCGGGTGTTCTTAATACAATTCGTGATTGTTGACGCTAAACAAAATGTAAGATTATGTCATAGCTATATCACACAATATAGTTGGACTATTTTTTATCTCAACCTTTTAATAACATAAAAGTCTACAAGATAAATAATGTGCCGTACCATTATATATGAATTATTGATATTGATCGGTAAGTTTAAAATGTACATGCGTACACTAAAGTCTCAACCATCTAAGAGTGTGGACTTACATTTTCATTACCATAAGGCTTATTTTTCCTTGGGAGTTTTGTTTATTGTCGCATATAATGTGTTAGTATGTTTAATGTATATGAAATAACAACGTGATTGATTTTCTAGTCGCATCCGTGATCTCACAAATCAACATGAAAGAGATAACTAAATAATTTACGGTTAATCAATGAAATATGTGAATGAGAATGGAATCATTACCTCCGCTTTACATTTCATGTTTGAAATGACTAAAATAATTAAAATATAATTATCTTTCTCCCATGCATCTCGGACAATTATGCGTAATATGTTAATAATGATGAGCGTGCGATATTACTACTACTTTAACCAAGTTTAAAGTGCACTAACTTGTTGCTTAAGCTCACATTCTTTTGATCGACATAATTAAACCGAAAGTAACAAGCTAGATTAGCCTGTTATAATTACTATATTAATTAATTATAGTTTCTTCATAAACACATATTAAATTCAAACATCAAATCACGTACCTTATAATAACGTTAAATTTTCTCCAAAGTTATGATTGCTAAATCTACAAAATAAAGTACTTCATTTAGGGGGGTCTTATAAAATAAAATAAAATAAAATAAAATAAAATATGTTAAAGGTTAGGCACTATCACCTGAATTATTTATTAAAATAAAATATAATATTCAGCTTTAAAAAGGTTCAAAATCGTTAATAACTTCGCTGTGAAGCTTGAAATAGAAAATGGGTACCGAAAGAGTTTCAACAATCGTGTAATTTAAAATAAATCGTTTTTACAACTTATAACAATTATAAGACATTTTGCTTTTAATCGAATCGATGCCCATGCCTCTTAACAAATAAATAAAACCGAGTACTTGCATTATGAACGATATGGTTGCTAGGCATCGGAATAAATAAAGTACAATTAAATTAAAATTATGAACACACTATGAGCATAGTAAATACACATACAAAGAGATATACGATCACTCTCTATCGTAACTTTAAATTTTTCAGAAAACACTGTCTGATTACCTCATCGACACATAAACAAATCTTTTAAAGACGTAACTAAGAACATTTCAGTGTCTATCATAAATCTAAATTCTTTCTCCTTTCTCAATTTTCGGCAAAAAGAAAAAAAGAAAAAAAACATTAAAAATTGTAAGTGATCACATTCTTTCTCCGTCTTCCTTATGTTCTTTCACGCACGCTTCTTCCAAAGGACTCTAAGTTCTTTATCTGTGTCTATGGTGTTCTTTGTGCCTTTGTGGCGTTCTTTTGATGTCTTCTCTAAAACATTGCCATAGACGGCTGTTTAAGTGTTCGTTGATAGCAAACAATTTATGTGTCGGGACCAAAACCTAACAACAACTTTATATTATCAGTCCATCAACTTTATAGTGTATACATACTTAGTCCTCCTTTATTGTTAACAATAATACATAAATACATAAATCAGGTGTTATTAGCATTACAATAGATTTGCCCGTACACAAATCTTGAGGGCTTTTTAATATTATCTTTCGAAACTTTAAAACCTTTATAAAACATTGCAATACGAATTAAAAGACATCAAAGTTCAGGGATTGAACTATAAATACCTAACTTTATACAATCTTCTTCCCCCCCCCCCCCCCCCCCCCCCCCCTTCCTTCCATAACGAATCACAATACCTGTTTCCAGCCTTTTAAAACTTCGCATTTTTGTATAATACATAGATACACAAATTTAATCATCAGTGATGTGTCTAACATTAAACGATTGGTAGCATAATTAAAACATCAAGGCCCTTCACAGGAATTACACTTGTAATGATCAAATTCACCGTATTCACACGCTACTCAGGTAATCAAACAGTTTCACTCCTGCTCAATCCCCGCCAACCAATCTTTGCGATCGACATGATATATGTGAATCGCTTCCATATAAAAAAGGCAATGCGATTTGTAAATCTCATACTATACTGATTTATTAACTGTTTGTTACAGCAAGGTTAAACATACAAATACTACACTTTAGACAACTAACTTGGATTTTTAACTCTATTGAATAGCTTAAGAATCTGTATCTTTGTCTTTTTCAAAGTACATTTTTAATTGGGTGCACATTAAAGGCACTTTTGAAAGTGTAATTAGTTGACAAATGCTTGCTTAATCATTCGTTGACTTGTGTAGTAGTGAATAAAAAAGAAATGCCTATTCACACTAAGCTATCAAGTCCTAATCATCTTCCTAAAAAAAAAGAAACTCTGACAAATCATGTAATTAAGGATATTGATTAATGCTAATCAAAGTTAAGTTCTAAGTATTTAGCTTGATTTAGATCCGCTTCTCACAAAGTGAAAATGACCAACGAAAAATATAGTTCCTGAAAAGAGATATTAGGTTTAATGTATCATCTTTGGGCATCTTTTATTCTTTTAACAAGGCATATAACATATGAAAATAATTAAATTTTATTATTTTAATATTCCCTTTATCCTGTAACAATTGTCCCCCAATAATTTTTATTTGATTTAATACAGACTAATAAAATATCAGTTTCACTACTATTCTATTTAAAAGAAGTTTGACTGTAAATTACTAATAATAAAATGATCGATAGTGATATATGATGATAATTGAGAGTTTAATGGTTTTTTGTATTAGAAAATCTTTTGAAACAAACAAAAATAATAAAAACACGAGGAGTGATGACATCGATTTCTTAGTACTCCAACGAGAACACTGAAGATGAACATTGAGGGCAATGGAGGATAGTATCATTGATCCATTGCCTCAAAAATTTAAGAGACGATGCCGATATTGATTGGACAGTATCATCGATCGAGCCTTTATTTTCCATTATAGCTACCTAATTAAGCTATGGCACACACAATGTAACCCTTGTGGCCAAAGACATCTTGCAACTATTATGATTTTATGAAGTACATACTGGTTATTTCAAGACTCAGAAAAGCCACCTAAACGTGTTCACATTAACCAAAAAGATCGAAACATATGAAAAAGTTGTAGGAGTTCAAAGATAGAGCTTTCAAATTATCATATAGGAGCTCCAACAGTTAACAAATACGGCTACTTTAAGTTCTTGTGCGCAAAAGTGAAAGCAAAAAGAACAATAATGACTTTTTTTTTTAAAATGATTATTGTTAATTTACAATTATTTTCTTCGTCTCAAGAAAATATCCCGTAAATAAATTATTAGATTTGTGATAATTTAATAAAATGTCAATTTTACTCTTATATTCAACACAATTTTAATTGAGAATATTTAAGTAACGAGTTATTGAAAGTATTAAATAAGAATATATTTGAGACTTTAATGAATTTTTGTAGTTATTTTACATAACTGGACAAGTACTGATTCGCCTTCTTTCAATAGTAGTTTCCTCTATTCTTTCTTTCCCTAACTTGTTTGCAATTTATTTAGAAAAAAAATAAAATAATAAAATGGACATTTAAATTAGAACGAAAGAAATAAATTAGATAAACAAGAAAGTAGTTTTCTTTTACATATCGCTCAAAAGCAAAAAAAACAAGACATAATAATGGGAGAGATCCCGTCATATATCATAGTGCAAAAATGAGTATCTACTCGATCAAGACGTGTGTCGACTGATAAAGTAGTTCAAGCCAGCATTCCACGAGTTGATATAATTTATTTAATAATTATTATATATTTTTATCATTGCAAGAGGAAAAGTCTTGATATTATATTTTAAATAAAATAAAATAAATATATAATTATATGAATCAAAATTCAATACCCACAACCTTTTGTTATCAATTAAGAGCATCGTTAAGTTTACGAACTGATATGACCTCATCCAAAAATAAAGAGAAAAAGAAAAACGAGAAAAACCAAGATGTCATGTAGCTTTCTCATTAATAAATGAGTTGTGTAGTAGTTGGTGCCTGGCAAAATGTCATGTACGTAGATAATAGCACGTAATGCTACGTTTTGTTAACCTATAAAGTGAGAAAATGGAAGTTTAGAATGTAAAATAGAAAAAGGGAATCATTGAAATTAATTTATGTGATGCAATTAGTGTATGTGGTATGTATATAGTTGTGTAATTTTGTAAAATATGTAGGACACATATGATGCATAATCCAATTAGAATGTTTTTTACTTTACAGTTGTGGATAAGCAAAGCATTGAAAATCACTTTAGATTTTTACTCATCCTATACGTAGGTTCAATGCCAAATTGATTACTCCAAGAGCACTCATCTATAAACCAGTTACTGATACAAATAACATAAAGAAATATAACCAATGTTTTTTGGAAAAAGCAACCCCAAAGATTTGGAACAAAAAATGATTAGCAGTGACCATTGAATAAGTTTCTTCAGCTTGAGTTGGGTTAAAACCACGGAATGTGGAGATTCATCCTATATTCCTATATATTAATTCAGTCAATTTATTCCAGTAAATAACATAATCGTGGATAGGAAACTCCATTAGTAGCCTATCCCAATTATTAACAAGGTGCGTTTGACATGGTGTTTTTTTGACGATTTTATTATCACGTTTGTAAAATGCAATTAATTAGAAAAATGTGTTTTTATAGAAAAATAGTTATTTTCGTTTTATTAAAACAAAATCAGTTCTGAAAAAAATAGCTTGACACATGCTTTTTCAAAACGCAAGTACACAATATGTTTCTTAAAATGTAATTTTAAGACACCCTCTAAGATGAGTTGATAGTTAAACAGATAAAACGATCATGGTGTATTCTCGATGTACATGAAAACAAGTATTATATCATTTTTATTCGTTAAATTAGTTGCTAACTCAAGCATATGAAAGCTTTTTAGTTATAGCTTTTGGAACAATCAAAAGACAAAGTTATTAAAGGAATTACTGTACAAGAGTGTGGGTGACATATTAGCAACAAGACTTGATGATGCATCTTGTTAAGTGATTGGATAGATTAAAGTTACTAACAAACACTTAAATGTCGCATAATTCGGCTAAATATGAATCTCATATCATCCAATAAACATAAGTAAATTTCACTACAACGGATTAAAAAATAGTAAAGTATTTAACCGAATTTCTTTATCGGTAATGAGACTCACATTGAGACTAGTTGAGACTCACGTTGAGACCATAACGTAGCATCTTAACTCACTATATGTCTAATATATAAACCCAGTATAATTCTATTTTTCAAATAGATTATAATTAAAGTAACAAATGAACTTATATATTAGGCCGCATTATATTTTCTTTCATTATAACCAGGAATATCGATTTGCAAGCAATAAATCATGCTTGCATTCCGACACATCTCAACCAGTTTTATGCGTTAATCTAAGTTTCAAATCCAGAAATACGTCGTCAAGTTTATGAACAAATCATATATACTGCATCTTTTTCATTATCTTTCTCTTTAACAAACTTATATATATTATTGCATCAATCATAGATCATAATAAGTTAATAACTACTGATTATCATCATATCAATCAACCTTCATTAATTATTTTAATCCTACAACTTTCTTTGTATCATCTAAAACCTCAAGTGTCCATTAATCTTTTAATTACTTATAGGTGAAAGTTTTGATTAGACGTGAGTAGGGACAAATTAATTATTTTCTTCTTTATTTAAACTATAAAAAAGTACTTTCTTATAAGCCTTTTAACTTTACAATTAGTTGTAGTCCCACAAGCAATAAAGTTTTATAAGTAAAACATCATTTATCCTTCTCTTAATCATCTTTAATTAAACTCAACTAGTCAACTATACGTTAGTTTTCAGTTATTTTCTTTGTAAAGAGTAACTTTTAATATATCCAATATAAATTTCAGTATATTAAATTTACCCAACTAAAATAGATAGATAATATAATATATACCCGTTCTAAATTCAATATCTAAAGTTGGATAATCTTGCCCTTTCACCTATAAGCGCCGAATGTCCCTGCGGTATGTCGATTGCCTCGTCTCAATTGGAAGTGCTTTATAGCGTTTAATATTTGGTTTGAAACCATTTAATCTGAATATCGAATTGAATCAAAATTAATTTAAAATCAAACTGAATTTGAAAAGCATTTTCGAATCGATTAAAATTGAAACCGAATTCAAAATTCAGTTCCAAATTTTTTTGAATTCGATTAAACTGAAAACCGAATTCAATTAAAAATATATTATTATTAATACATAATATATATTATGTGTGTGTGCGCGCGCGCGTGTGTTCGAATTCGGTTGAAGACTTAAAGAATTTAGCTATCATGTGTTTGTAAAAAATAAATGTTTTGTTTGGATTTTGAAATTCACGTACATTGATAGTTTCATTCTTTGTAAACTCGAAATTTGGTTAAGAAGTAACACTCATTAATTGTTAGATTATGTAGTTTGTATACAGTTTTCGTAGCTTTCTATGTTAAAGGGTATTTTTGATTAAACTTTAATTTTATTGGTTTTCCATTTTAACTTAAACCGAACCAATTACAAATTCAATTTTCAATTCGATCTTGATTTGGTTTTCAATTTTACCTTCAGAAAATTCAAAATCCAATAAACCGAAACTATTAAACTGAGAAAACCTTACACCAAGTGATTCCTTTCTCTATGAACATATTCGTATCCTCAAGGTAGAGGTTTTATCCCCTTTGATCTATTTTATAACCTTAGTCTATTATATTATGATTGTTATATTGCCATATACATGAGTGTTTTTAAATGTATCACAAACCTAATTAATTTTGTCCACTTTATTAACATTTTTATTTGATTCACACATTTGTATCTTTAATATTGATCGATTGTTACGTTCAATCTTTTGTTAGCCACTTTGTGTGCTTGGAATATATAATTTTTTAATTAATATTTTAGGCAACCATTTTGAGTTACTGGAATGCTTATTTGTGTGAGTACTAATTTTATAATTTGTTTCTTCATTTAATGAGTTTGATTCATTGTTATACAATTGTGTCCATGTTATTTGGTCTATTCTTTCTTTGAAGGAGGTATATTTAATGTGGATTTATGTACTTCATTATATGATATTATGTAGTTTGGTTGGATAAATTTGATATATTAAAGTTGATTATATTAATAAATGTAATAAAATCTCTAAAAAAGGAACTAAAATACGAAGCTTACTAAATGGGCCCAACTTTTGCATGTTAAAATGTTAAATCTTTCTTCTTTTTTCTCTCTCTATTGGGTTTGGAAAAGAAAGGTGATGAGTGGGCTTGAGGAAGCCCAACTGATTAAGCTCTCTAGTTTGCTTCTAAATCTAGACATTAATGAAAAACGAGTGTGCGAAAACCATGGAAATGGACAATAGAATCCAACATGTCTTTCTTGGTATAGTTATTGAGAATGTTGATTGATAAAAGAAACCTTGTACTGGATAAAGGAAAAGAAAAAATGGAATCATCTGGTACCAGAAAGATAAATATTAGATCGAATATGGGAGAATCACCGACGACCAATTACGTACCAACAAAGGCTACAAAACACAAGTTAATTGGAATGCAGTCGTTTCTACGCAAGAAAAGCCTAGAGGAAGGAAGTTGGCATGAAGCCTAGACTTATCCGATCGATCACTTCTGTTTTTTTTTTGCCACTAGCAAGTCGCTTTTTATCTAACGATCCTTTGTTGTTAAAAAGGAGAAATAAAACTTACAAAAGGAAGTATATAGAATATGGTCTATAAACTGATGATGTGGAAATATTGAAATGAAAAGAGAGAATGAAGAAAGAGTTTTAAAGCTTAACAATTCTCTTAAAAAATACAGTGCAACTTTCTCCTAGGTATAATGTTGAGTTCAAAATTATCATTTGTAGTTTAAAACTTTAGGTCAAAAGTTTATTTAACAAAAATGCCATTTAAACGTGTTAAAAGTTTACGTGAGACCTTAAATAAAACGACGTTTTATATGTTATAAATTAATAAGTATTCTGATACCAAATATATAAAATCGAATTAAATTAATTTAATGTCAAGTATAAAAAGGAAACAATTTAATATCACTAATGATATGCATGTTAATGTTTTACTAATTTCGGAAAAAAGGCAAAGTAGATCATCAACGTATCATAATAACTTTTCAAATGTATTTTTCATAAAAACCTAAAATTGCCAAATACGAGTTATTTTGAAATACTTAACTGACATCTTTAAACCCGGTTAAAGAATATGACACGGTTGTTAGATAGGCAAATTCTTCGGGAATTATTTACACTTTTAAAAACGATTATCGTTCGTAGTGGGTCTTATGAGTCGAGTTCTGTTAGTCTTTTCGCGTAGTAATATATGTGTATATATATATATATGTGTGTGTTTATTCAATTAAAATAAATATTAATTTAGAATGAACAAGAAAGAATGAGATGGGACACACTTCAATTTGTACGTGAATCATAATCAATATTAAACATCTGTGTTGCCTCTTTAATTACATAGAGGTATAGAATGAAAGAACCGCTTCTCTTTGAGGTAATGAATTAGAATATATACTCTCATTCCATCTTTGGAGTAGCATCTTTGCATGAACCAGTAAATCTTTGAATACAAAGTTAATTAATTAAGAGCATTTTTAAAATCTCATGATCGAGGAAGCCTTTGCATGAACCAACTAAGCCCACATAATATAATATATATATATATATACCTTATAAACTCTCTGCATGAACCAACTCTCGATTTCAGTACTATATATATATATATATATCTCGTGGGTTATTTTCTTAAATTTGTATTGAAGTCTTACTTTAGAAGAAAATGGTTCTTTCTTAAAAAATAATGATGGTGCCTATAATTAATTATAGAAAAATATAATCCACACTTATTGAACGTGTTATTATCATCCAACTATAAAATTAAATAACCTCATGTTGCCCCTACCACACACGTATTCGAAAAATGGTTATGAGATTTATAACAAAACTATATTACCACTGTAACAATATGAACGTAACATGTGTTGTGCCGTTAACAACATCATATCATACTTAATTATTACTTATAAATTATATAAAATAAAGAAATGTTTAAATGTTTACTTTACATTTTCAAGCTCTTTTTTTTTATCAAACGGCATGCAACCTTATGTGTTGTTAGTTACTCATAATCGATCAACCCAATCTAACTCGTACTAAGAAGTTACTCATCTTAACCGGTTATATATATATATACATTCACACACAACCAGTTATTTTCAACATATATGTGGGCTTGGCATACTTGAAAGTTGCAGGTGGTAGTTGGCTGTAATTAAAACTAGTCGTCATTATTGGTGAGTGTTACATTATGTATTAATGAACTCCATCTCCCACTTTATAAATTCTTCATCAAACCGTTCATGATATCAAACATCATCAGAATCTAACTCCAAGATTCACTTTTCAGTTTCTCTGCAATGAAGTTCAATCTCATCCACATTTTAGCACTTCTCTCTGTAAGTATATATATCTTTTATGATCATTGAATTTTGGATAGCTACATAAAGTCCTTATCATTAGTGTGTTTATGCAACACAAGTTGCCATAGAAAGCTTTTAACTTATTGCAAAACATTAATAACCAGCAACGTAAAATGAACTGTACAGTGTGTTTACAAACAAGAAAGTTTGTGTAGATACTACACATACTACACATATCATATGATAATTAGTTTTCCTCCTAGGTGTAACACTTTGCCTTTTTGCATCGTATTGAGCGATATAAACCCAAGGTTTTAACGACCCAAAACCGTAGGAGTACGCTGTTAGCTAGAGACGGATTCCTGAAACATATGTGTGCCATATATGGTTGCAAGTACATATACACGTACAGTTTATTCTGATTTGAATCGATGGATCTAACACAGTTTTTACTTTTTATATCTCTAATGAAGCGTTTATTAACATTTTGAAGCATGAAAGTCGACAAAATCTCAACTTTTTAAGTTGTGTATCTATTCCTAGTGCATATACGTCGATTCTGTACATCTTCGGCTTTTAAACTTATCTGCGAGTATATTTGAGATATAAAGATGTCAACTTTGTAATTCTCTCTATTTGATTAAAATTTAAAAAAGTTAAAACGTTTTTACTGTTCTTATTCTTGAAGTGTTATTACAATATCTTTACCATGTACATGTATATATCATGTAGTGAGTAGCAAAGCTTTAAAAACATGGGGAGAATTCAATATTTATAAGTTGAGTATAGCTTATATCTTTATTCTGTTTGGAGAAGTTGGTTGATTGATGATTTTTGTTGTCGTTTTGTTATATCAGGTAGCACTAGCAGGAAGTCATGCAGTGACTCCTGAAGTATATTGGAAGTCTGTATTACCAAATAGCCCTATGCCAAAAGCAGTCAAAGATCTTTTATTCACTGCAGGTTATTTATTATTTATTATTTAGTTTGTAGTATTTTATTTGTTTCATTTAAGACAATATGTATGTAACATCTGCAATGTGATTGTAAATAATATGTGGGCTCGGTTTGCCTTTATACAAATATTTTTTTGATTCATTATTTAATATGTAAAAGTATTTTAAAAATAACTAGATTTGTTGATATACAGAATGGAATGACGAGAAGAATACGGCCGTTGGAGTAGGCAAAGGCGGTGTAGGTGTGATTACAGGAAAACCAGGAAAACGAACATATGTAGGTGTTCGAAAAGGCGGCGTGGCTGTTAACACCGGAAAACCAGGAATCGGAGGAAATCATGTGGGTGTTGGAAAAGGTGGGGTCGGTGTGCATACCGGAAAACCAGGAAAACGGACAGATGTTGGTGTTGGAAAAGGCGGTGTGGCGGTCAACACGGGCCACAAAGGGAAGCCGGTTTATGTCGGTGTTCATGGTGGGAAATCCCCATTTCTATACAATTATGCCGCATCCGAGGATCAGCTAAAAGATAATCCGAACGTAGCGTTATTTTTCTTGGAAAACGACTTGCATCAAGGCGAAGAAATGAACCTACATTTTACAAAAAACGATCAAAAGGCTACATTTTTACCACGAAAAGTAGCTGACTCGATTCCCTTTTCGTCGAATAAACTTCCCCAAATTTACGACGAGCTCTCAGTTAAACCTGACTCAGTGGAAGCCGAGATCATGAAGCAAACCATAAATGAATGTGAAAATAAAGGCATTGAAGGTGAGGAAAAATATTGTGCGACTTCATTAGAATCGATGGTCGATTTCAGTACTAAAAAGTTGGGTAAAAATGTGAAAGCGGTTTCAACAGAGGTGAATGCTAAAGAAAGTAGCCCCTTACAAAAGTACAAAATCGAGATGGCTAAAAAGCTAGCTGCAAACAAGGCAGTCGTTTGCCATAAGCAAAACTATGCGTACCCTGTGTTTTATTGCCATAAAACCGTCAGTACTCAAGCGTATGCACTTTCTTTGGTGGGTGAGGATGGTAGTAAAGTGAAAGCGGTTGCGGTTTGCCATACAGACACTGCGAAATGGAACCCAAAACATTTGGCGTTTCAAGTGCTCAAAGTGAAACCAGGAAGTGTTCCAATTTGCCATTTCTTACCTGAAGATCATGTTGTTTGGGTTCCATACTAAAAATGTAGTTATTAGGAAAAACACATTATTAATACTGAGTGTGAGTATTTATATGTGTGTTTTATGAATCTACTAAGTAAAGTATTAGACTATTTATTAAGTAATTGCATCTTTGGTTTATTTGTTTCTGTAAGGTTAAGAAATAAATATTGGGTTATGAGTATTTGAAAATATAAGCCTAAAACAACCTTGTTTGTGTTATTGGTGAACTGTATCTCATACAAATACAGTGAAAGCAAAATTAAATGAAATCCAAATATTTGAATTTCTGCATAATGAAACATTGAAACCTACATATTTGGGTTTGTCTCAAGCCCATCAAGGGCCAGATATGAAAATCTCATTACCCCTTATATACAAATGGTAAACAAAACCGTTAGATTATCGTGAGACTTTAATCAAATTTTCGTGAGATTATCATAAACCATGAGAAGAAAATGTTATCTTGATATTTTGAAGGGTAAAATCGTCTTTTCTCTAACTTTTCTTACTCTTTTGTCATTTATTCAAAATGTAATTTGTCTCTCTAAACAAAAGATCCATCACACATGAACACATGGTGGCATCACACTTCCTAGTCGGCGATATTTGTCCCCGCCAAACTATGAAGGCATCAGCATCGTCAAACTCATTAACATCCAGCCGTTTCTTCTTCTGCGGTCGTCAAGCCTATCTTCACCGGCGTTCATCACCGACATCTAGATCCGCCGCTGCGGTCCACATTTCTTTTTTCTTTCAGTTTTCGAAAAATGTTTTCAAATACTTCGTGTACACTTAGAGTTTTTTTCATATAGAATAAAATCAATGTTTGTATATATTTAATTTGGGAGTTATGTATTAATTTTTACTATGAAAACGTGAGATTCTTTTGCCTTCTGAATCCATTGGTTCTGTGTTTTTAACATAAGGGTTTCCGTTGGATTTTCTAGTCGCATGCCTTTGTTTTTGGCTTTCTCTATTGTGTTTCGTTGTCAAAGATCTGCTTTGGATAATCATAAAAAATACATCAAAATTTTAATTCCTGCACAATTTAATTTTTTAAATAATAAAAAACTAAACAAATTCATTCAATAAATTGCTAAAACTTATGGTGTACATGTATCCATGGCAATCCTGGGTATATTAATCACATCTTCAAGTTATCGTAATAATAACCAATTTTGTAATTTGGTAAATAGGTCTATTTTATATGACAAATTATTTGAAACACACCATATTTTATGTATTTTATATATTATGCAAGTAAGATCGAATAAAGCATGGGTTCTTTTCCTATTTATATTAAAAATGATAGAGATACAAGTCAACTTAAATAGTAGTACAATTCCCACCGCATCGCGGTGAGCAAATGGATCCTAGTTATAGTCTTCTATCAGATCTACACTGATACCGAGTAGTAATTTATAAGGTAGTGATTGATTTATGGGGTTGAAATAAGAGTGGTTTTAAACCATTTGCGGTATAGTATTTTTTTCTTTTTTCCTTTTTTTATGGTTTCGACATCACTTTTAGTGGACCACTATTCTACGTGACCGAATTCATTGTCACACGTAGTATAGTGCTTTTGGTTAATGGATTTCATAAATGAATATGGAAGATCATAATTTTAGAGATACATTTTCACTTCATCTTATTATTAAATAGATCAAATACCAGTAACGATTTTTAGTCACAATCAAACTCGTATCATCAAGGTGTTACAAATATTGATCTGGTTTTATTAATTCGTTCGAGAGATCAGGGATCTAGTGACACGCAACATGATCTTGGTCCACTAGGTGTTACAGATAATGAGACTTTTTGTTTTGTATGAAAAGTCAACAAAAGTGATAACTGCATGGTGCCCCAGGACACATTTTTAGTTACTAGACACATATAATTGTTGCTATGTACTTGTACCTGTATTTGGAGCCTGTTTCTTTCGGCATTTATTTTGAAAGGCACACATCATTAAAACAATGCCCAACCCGAATAAGGAAGGTGAAATACCTAAATACAAAGAGAGGGGTAAATCACAAGAAGCAAACCGAAGCCTAGCCGAAAAAAATAATTATATACAAGAAAACCAAAACTAAACACCAGAAAACACTTGAACCGAAACAACCCAAAGACCTGTTTGAGATCCCTAGCAACCTAAAAAATCTCGGCCAATTCTGCTAATCCTCATTCCTAAGCAAAGACGGTCTTCTCTTAATAACTTGCATTCCGGATGGTAATACGAGCCTATATGTACAGCAAAATCTTCAAAAACAAACGAACAAGCATGATCTTTATTCTCTCTGCTTTGCATAATTTGATTATTACTAGTCAAACTGCATAACTTCTATGAATTCCTTTAGGCACTAAAGCTTCATTCCTTCTCCAATTGTCTTCAAACCTTCCTATAACACATTTTTGTTTACATTGCAAGTCTTCAGCTTTTATTACTCCTATCAATGCATTGGTTGAAGTCTGCTTACACAGAACTCTTTTCAGGTCAGCTGACAAAAGATATTCAAACTGCACCAGATTTGCATCACTCTAATATTCCTTCCAAGCCAAATCAAGTATCCACACTATAATACTAGGCACATATGCTTACAATGCAACCAGAAGCGGCTCAATATTTTACGCAGCTTAAGCAAATTTAAAATATAAGCCTTACTAATTTGATACAATTACTATTTCTCTACCATATTGTATTGAAAATTCAATAACATTGGTCGGTAACAAAAGATTTACTTTTCTACATTAAAAAAGTTAGTCATCCATTTCATTGTGATATAGTACATCGACTTTATAAGTTTGTTATTAATTTAGTACGTTTTGATAACAAAAAGGAAAAAAAAAATCTACCAAAGGCAAGTGTTATTTAAAAAAAATCATATTTAATCTTTTACTTATATAAATATGAAGTTTTTGAGTTTTGAAAGGAGTCAAGTTATCAACTAATTTTAGATTTAGGGATTTCTATTTTTTTACTCTTAATTTGTATAAAGGTTTAATCGAGGTTTTTAGCTTGTAATAGAATTACATCAATATTTTCATGTGTAACCTATAAATAGTTTACTAAATTTAATCGTATTAATATCATATATATGTCTTGCTTTCGTCTTCAAATCCATTACATGATATACTTAATGCTGAGTTTTATGTAACATTTAACAACTATATATAAGTACAAGATTAGCCTTAAACTCACTATGCAATTCAAAATAAGTCATCCACTAAATCGAGTCATGTTTTTAATTATGAAGTTGGTTATTTGAACAATATAATGAATGATTACGTGTAAAAATATAATTGGGGAATTTAATCGCGAAACATAAAGATTATGAGTAATCACTTTGATGATAGCTATTGAAAAACAAATATTGAAATTAAAGACACGCAAAGTAGAACATCAAAAACTTTTAGACGAAATCATTAGAACTAAGTGACAAAAAATAAACCTAGTCACTTTTTCATATAAAATGGGTTTATTATCAGAGACTTGAACTCTTTTGAAGCCTTACAATGTCATTTTTTCACGTAGAGTGGATCTAATATCTTTGACATCCGTGAAGGCTAAAATATATCGAAGATCGTTGTCGTTATTCTATATCTAACACATGACATCAAAATTTTTGGACCTTATGAAATCGAGGGTCAAAAACATTAGCTTCACTAGCTTTATCTTTGAGTCACCCCTGAATGCAACTGTCTCGACCAGAATTCACTCGGATTCCCTTCAAATTTACCACAAATTACCAAATGCCAACTGCCTTGTTGACCAAAAAAGTCAACAACCATAAGAAATGTTTTATCTCTATCCTGCAGTAAGCATACATATACCAGACTTCTTTCCCTTTACTTACATTCCACCAAAAAAAATATATAGACCTCATGATTGTACATCCATATTACACAGAAATGACCAAGGACCAATTCCCTAATGACGTTGTATGTTATTCTCACATCTTTCTACAGAAGGAAAAGCGACACAATTTTTGTTTATTTATTTTCACTTGCTTTATGCATAAATATTCCAGTTTGTGTTTCCGTTCTCCTCATGCTTCAACTGATTAGAAGTAATATATTATATATATATATATATATATATGAGAAGGATCCAAAAAGAAACTCTAAATCTAAGAGAAAGGGGAAGAAGTAACTCGCTATTTTGGGTAGTTAACATTCTTTTAGGTAAATATTAAAAAGTATTTTTTTTTTAATAATTGTTAATCAGAATTGATAGTACAAATGTTAAGCTTCCTTGATGAATTTTTCATGTAAGTTATAACAGCAATGGATGAATATTAGATAAAAAATCGTTATTATTCATCATGACTGAATGTTACTAAAATGAAAATAAAGTTGACAAATGTTATCAACAACGTGTAATTGACTAACATAAACTAAAAGAACATCAACTGATGTATGTTAAGTGATAAACTTAATAACATTCTTTTCAAAAGAATGTTATCGGGGGAAAGGGGAAAATCATAATATCTTTTTGAGCAACTTAACATTTTTTCGGCAAATGTCAAAAAAATTAATAAACATTAATTCGAATTAATAGTATGAATGTTAAGCTTTTTTGATGAATTTTTTATGTATATTATGAAATTAATTGACAAATATTATATCAAAATTCCTTAACATTCATCATGACTGAATGTTATCAAAATAAAAAAAAGTTACCGAAATGAAAATTAGTTGACCAATATTATCAACAGCTTGTATTTGACTAATATTCATTAAAGTATATACATGAATGAATATAAAGTGATAAACTCAATAACACTCTTTTTAAAAGATAGTGCTTTTCCTTTTCTAAAAAAAAAGATAGTGCTTCCAGTAGATCACCATATATATATATATATATATATATATATACAGGGAGTTGATTACTGGGAAAGGGTAATCTTGGGGGAAGAGGGAAGCTAATCTAGATCGTCCGTTAACATTCTTCGTGATGAATAATAAATGTTAATGGACGGTTTGGATTAACTTCCCCTATCTTAAAATTACCCATTCCCTTTGCATTATCCCTATATATATATATATATATACACACATATATTACTGTTTAGCATTGTTGGTCCGATCCATTGCATAAATGGGCTTAGAGACAGTTTATAAGGTTTGTGTGTATCATTCATCATATAATTGTCAAATGTAATACCGAATGCCCACACGATCTCTTTCATATTTTAAATGAAGGAGTTTGGATTGTTTCATTTTATCGGTATAAGGTATGTTTGGTGAAGTAGTTGTAGCTGTAGGCTGTAAGTTGTCGTCGTAGTTTTAGATTTTGAGTTTTTCATGAAAAAAGCTACTTCTAGTAGTTTTGAGATTTTGAGTTTTTTATTGATTCTAAAATTAGAGTTTGTAAATGACAAACAAGACTTTTATTTTCGTAGGAGATTTTTGTTCAAAAACTAAAAGATAAAACTCCTAAAAAACTCCACAAACAAGCCATATTCTACTCCAATTTAAACTATATTTGATTGAAAGTTTGGATCATTTCACTTTAATTAGCATTGTTTGGTTCGATTATAGTTTACTTTAACCCCTATTAGTAGCCAGTTACCTAATCCATGGTTACTTTACATTTTTGGTTTAATTAGATGCGGCTGGCTAGCTAGTAACAATTAAACCTATTATTACCAAAATCATCTCATTAATGTCGGAATTTTTATAGTCAAAAGTTCCTAACATTCATGAATGTGCCATATACCCTTCAATTCCTTGATGCTGCATTTACAAACAAATTACAGAGAACAAATAAACACATATTCATGTGGCATATTAAGTACTCCAACTATATTAACTATATCTGAATAACCTAAAGTAACTGTAGAACTGTATCAAAATCATAAAATGTCACCAATTTTGGCCCTTGATTAAGAAATATACAACCTTGTGTTCTACATAACAACCATGTAATTTTGCGAGTTCTTCTCTTTTCATGCAAAGTTGTTTTGTATGTGTCAAAATTAGGATTTAAATGCGTCGTTTTTAATCGGATACTCAACGATATATGTAGCTAACAATCATGAACGTGCTAAAAATACGCCATATATTGTGACCGGAGCAACCCCTATTTGTATAGTTGGCATAATTGAAGGTTATAGGTAGGTGGCCACAATTAAAACTAGTCGTTCTTATTGGTGAGTGTTATGTTATGAATTAATGAACGTACTCGATTTACCACTTTATAAATTGTTCATCGACCCACTTATGCATCATACATCATCAGAATCCTAACCACCTGATTCAGTTTCAGTTTCTTTTCAATGAAGTTCACTCTTCTTCAAGTTGTTACACTACTTTCTGTAAGTATATATAATATTTTTCATGCTTCATCATCGTTGTTTTTGCAACGCAAATGGTCGCAGAAACTTTTAGTTTACGTTTTCAATAATATGTTACAAACAAGAATTTTGTATTGAATTTATAATTTTTCATCGTTATTCATTCTGTTGGTAGTATGTTGTAACTTTTACTCTTTTAGAACGATGTAAACTCAAGAATTTAACAGCAAAAAACTTACGAACGTATCTCCAGTGATATTGCTCTAAAGCAAGACCTTTGCAGCAAATATTCCATATATGTATGCATATACAAATTAAAGGAGCTAGAAAAACAGAGCTGAGAAATTTATAAAGTGGTTACAATTTTGTTTATTTATAAATCAGTGTTTATTTTTGGTTTGGTTATCAGGTAGCAGTTGTAGGTACTCATGGTGCAGTGACACCTGAAATGTACTGGAAGTCTGAGTTACCAAATACTACTATGCCAAAATCAATCAAGGAACTTTTGTACACTACAGGTTAACTAAGTTTCATTTGTAATATGCTCATATTTTGTCGCTTCATTGTTGAATAATAAGTGTATAAGTTATCACTATTAATAGATGCATTGAGATACATAAAAACTTTACTAACGTTAGATGCATACAGTACAATTGAGGAAAGGCACGTTCAAACTGTCACAAAAATACATAATAGGACCACAGAGGAAACACACGTTCAAACTGTCACAAAATACATAAAAGGACCACAGAGTAAACACTATAAATGGGCTATCTACTGTTTATCTTTAACTACATATTCTTTAATAGTTATAGCTATTTCATGTTAGGGTTTAACAAGTATGTTGTTGACGACGAACAAGTTAGTGCAGGATAAGCAACACATTTAAAAAATTTTACATATTAACCCTCCAACTAATCTGAATGTTAACAAATATTCCCTTAAAATACAGTAACAACATGCAAGTTTCCGTGGAAGACTTCCCCTTCATGTTATTCTGTAATTTGTACAAATATTTTGAAGAAATAAATTTTATTGGTCTATAGATAGGAACGATGAGACGGGCACTGTTACAGGAGTTGCGGAAATCAGTTCACCCCAAAGCCCAAGAGAACCAAGGAAAGGAACAGATGTGGGGATAGGAAGAGGCAGTGTAGGCGTGCATGCGGGACCACCAGGAAGACGCACAAATGTTGGTATCGGAAGAGGCGGTGTGGGGGTGCATTATGGCCATAACGGGAAACCGGGTTCTGTAGGGGTACATCCCGGAACAAATCCATTCGTGTATAACTACGCTGCCTCAAAGGATCAGCTCAAGGATGATCCCAACGTAGCATTGTTTTTCTTGGACAACGACTTGCATCAAGGAGAAGGAATGAATCTACATTTCACGAAAAATGAGAACCAAAGAGTGGCATTTTTACCTAGGAACGTTGCTGATTCGATTCCCTTTTCGTCGGACAAACTTCCCCAAATTTACGATGAGTTCTCAGTTAAACCGGGCTCAGTGGAAGCCGAGATCATGAGGCAAACGGTTAATGAATGTGAAAACAAAGGTATCGAAGGTGAGGAAAAATACTGTGCGACTTCATTAGAATCAATGGTCGATTTCAGTACTAAAAAATTAGGTAAAAAGGTAAACGCGGTTTCAACAAACGCAAACGAAAGTAGCCCTTTACAAAAGTACAAAATTGAAGATGTTAAAAAGATGAATGCAACTAAAGCCGTGGTTTGCCATAAGCAAAACTACCCGTACGCTGTGTTTTATTGCCATAAAACCGTTAGCACTCGAGCGTATGCGGTTTCTATGGTGGGTGAGGATGGTAGTAAAGTGAAAGCAGTGGCGGTTTGCCATACAGACACTGCGAAATGGAACCCGAAACATTTGGCATTTCAAGTGCTTAAAGTGAAACCAGGAAGTGTTCCAATTTGCCATTTCTTACCTGAAGATCATGTTGTTTGGGTTCCATATTAAACAAGTACTTTATTAAAAAAAACTACAATACTACATGAAGTGTGTAAGTGTGTGTATTTCATGAATCTATAAGGTGTATAAGGTTTGACTAGTGAGACTATTTATATTAAGATGTTGCAACTTTGGTTTATAAACTATTTGTATAGTTCAGAAATAAATATAGTTTCTAATAATTTTGTTACTTGTATGTATGTGTTATTGTTTAAGGTTAAACTTTAGTAAGACTAAATAGTTTCGGCCCACTTTGGCTAAATCTCTACTCATCCGTTCCACAGGCAACCACTACACGAATAATCTAGACTGATATGGTCTCAAATTAGACTAGGAATTGAATACATATTTAGGTTGCATTAGTTTGAAACATGAAATAAAAAACTGGTTTGATTTAGGTATCTCAAAACCTTAAATACTTTCATCAGTGCATATTAGACTGTCTTAGACCTATCACATGAAAGGTAAATGAAGCTCAATTAATCACCAAAATGGTGGGTCATGCCCAACTAACGGATCGAATAGCACATATCATGGAGAAATTTTTGAAAAAGTCTCGTACCCCCTATTTTCTCCGTCCCTAATAATTTAAGACAAGATGGTTTTAAAATCACTATATTTTAAAATCACTATATCGATTTAGATTGTCGTTTTAGTTTACAGCACCATTTTTTTTGTTTTTTTGTTTTTGTATTATTTTTTATTCTATCTTTTAGATGCCAATGGAGAACCAACACTAACACCTATTATTAGCCACACAACAATTAATCCGTAATTAGTTAATTACTTCACATTGTAGGTTTCGTTAGCACCTATTAAATGCTCACTTAAATAACTTAACTAATGAAAAGCACTTCACCACTAAATCTCAACCGAACGATACGATATCAATGTTACAAACAATAAATTTCATTTATAATAGAATTTTTAACAAAAATTAATATATAAAAAATTAGAAAGATGATGTAGTAGATTACAATAATCATTTTGAAAAACTACAAACATCTTGTTAAGTGACATATATAAATAAATAAACTTTAGAAACTAAATGTGCAAATAATGCCTGAATCCTATTATCCAAGGACGATTTATGTAATTTTATCCAACATGTAAAATACAGAAATTTCTGACATCGAGAAAACCCTAAACCCCCGAAACTTATGAAACAAATTGATCCAAACACACAGACTTAAAATTAAATCTTTTATCATCATCTTCAATCAATTAAGCAACAAATACACGTACGTCTAATCAAAAATGTCTTTCAGATCGAAGGAAATGGTGAAGAAAATAATGAGAAATATCGGCGGCGAAAAGAATTTGAATCCGGGCGTGAAAGAATCGTTGAAAAAATGTTTGCCGGAAAGTAAGGTGGTGATGGGTAGAGCTCACCGTGGAATCTTCGCCGGACGGCATATTCAGTTTGGAAATTCAGTCAGTGAGAAAGGTGGAAACAAGTTAGTACACACAATCTCCCATTTTTATTATTATTATTGTTTTTTATTTTTATTTTTATATAGAAATAGATATGTGTACGTATATCTTTATGTATATGTTGCTTTGAGTTTAGGTTTTTTGTCCAGTTGAATACTAATTGGGTTTTAGATTTTTTTTATTTGGGCATTAAAGGTAGCAATATATTAGTAGGATAATTTGTAACAAGTTGATGTTTTTGTGAATCTTTTTCAAGATATTATATTTGGTTAGTGTATCTTGTAGGGTAATTTATGAAAGTCTGGATCTTGGTTACTAACCATGCTACAAATGTGATGTGGTTTTTTTTCTACATTTGTTTTGAATATCGTGTGTAAAGTTGATCGACTTTGGTTTAACCAGGTGATACTTTTTCATAGTATGATTAACCAAGAAACACGTTAGATGATTAGAAACGATCAACCTGTGAATAATAGTCACCACCTTGAGCTCTTAGTAAAAACTTATGAATATGTTCATCTAAGATGTGTAATACTTTTGGGAGAATGATTAGAAATCTTACATAATTTTTAATCAAGAAACTAGTTCAACTAGAAGCTATAACTAAACAAAATAGATTTATCAACTGTAGCACAGAGATACCAGTTTTGAAGCATTTATTTATGAGTGGTTCAATATAGATTATGCATTTTCTCTACCGGGTCAAGAATAAAAAAGATAAGTTTAATATGAAATGGGTCAAATGGTTTGAGAGTCGCCCAAAGAGTATTTATAACGCACAACCTCCTAAATGGCTTTGTACAAGTAAATATGGAGTAGTTTATTATCTCGTATGTAACACACGTCTTTTTAGTAAATACTTATATAGGTTGAAATTTTTTGGACAAAAGGTGTTGATGGTAACCTGACCGGTCCCATACAAATATTACCCTTTTGATCCGTAGCCAATCTGCCTGACCCGCCCATTATGTCACCTCTACTATTGCATAAGAAGCTGCCATGTAGATTAGACGAACATAAAAACCAATCCCCCAAGGTGTTGATTCCAGCTGATGTATCTCCACTTTGTTATTTATGTAGGCTTTACCTCTTTTCTTTTGCTTCAAACTGAACTAGTGAAGTGTTATGTCTATCACTGACTGCTTTTAATTGGTGTCTTGTGTCAATCATGTAAACTACTATGCCTTTCTTTTAATTAGCTTAGTTGATAGTTGATGTGTTTTGGTTTTTGCTGATAAAGTACTATATAAAGATGTTTTAATTTAAGTATTGAGCCATGTAAATATATTATCTATGTTAGAAGGTTACATGATTTCTCTGTGTGATAATCTATATTGTACTTGTTCTCACTTTAATAAGATATATAAACATAGTTTTATTATTAAAAAATATATTTAAATCAGATAGCAGGTTCTGCATCTGTTACAATATTACACCAAAAAAGTAGTCTATATGGTTAGATTTATAGTATTATCTTCATGGTTTTATGGTCTTCATAGTATCATCTATATAATGATTTGATTAACCAGATGATTGATGCTTGTTCACAATACACTATTTCTTGGATAATACCCATCTAATTATAAAAATAATTAAAAAAAAATGCTATTCTTTTGAGATTTAACTCTTTACTTTTTGAATAGAATGTAAACCATGATATGAACATAAATTTATGTTAATAGAGTAATATTATTGTAACAGGACTCGGCGGAACTGGAAGCCTAACGTGCAGGATAAGAGGCTATTCAGTTACATTCTGGACCGCCACATTCGAATCAAAGTAACAACACATGCACTTCGTTGTATAGACAAAGCAGGTGGAATTGATGAGTATCTTCTAAAGACACCGTACAAGAAGATGGACACCGAAATGGGCCTTTTATGGAAATCCAAAATTGAGAAGATGTATCAAGAACTCGGAAACATGGAGGTCCTTTTCTTTCCACAAGAAGAAGAAACCAAACTTGCGGAGGAATTTAAAGAAATGAGAATCGACCAACGGGTTGCTCGTAGGGATGCTAGAAGGAAGGTGTATGGTTGGTCTCCAAAAACCGAGCAAATTGAGGATGGGAGTGAAGATGTTGAAGCAGCGCATCATGAGGAACTTGTTGCTAATTCCTAGTCATGTTTTGGGATAGATTTTGAGTTGGGATTTTTGTCCAGTATGAAGATTTTTAAAGCTGTCTCAGGGGGTACTATGTTTTGGGTTTTTTTTATTTTAATATTTGTTAAAATTCCGCATTGTAATAAGCTTTTGTGTCAATAGCGGTTGCAAGTTTAGGGTGACAAATATCCCAGAATTGTTTGTTTTGAGATGTTAAACGTGTATTTTATCGAACATATGAGCTCATTTCAGTTGCATATTGACACTTATAAGTCTGGATCTCGCTCTTACATAAAAATCTAGGAAGCCACATGCTTTTTACAGAACGCATCCTTGCAACAAGATTTGCACTTCTACCTTTTATTTTAGTTAGGTTTAATACAATGTGCAGATGGGACCTACTCATGTTTGGTCATCACATGGTTGGAAATAAAGGATTGGGTCCTTTAATCTAAAGTTAAGCACCTTCTATTTATCTAAATTTTCTATTGGTTCAAATGTAACTAACATGAGAGGTTTGTGAAATGACAGTAAGTCCCAAATTAGGGCAAAAGAAGGGTACTTTATCTAACCCTTGGATTTTGAGTTGGGTTTTATCGTTTAGGTGTTTAGGTTAATCTCAAAAGGGATCCTACACTTTCTCATAACAACAGGAAAAGATTGAAAACCAGATCTACAATACAACTCAAGTGTCCGAAAACTTAAAGCAAACTTTGTACACGACTCAGTCAGTAACCAGAAGTATGCTCGCCCGAGGTTCAAAGTGCGTCTCTATATTTTGAAAGCAATTATGACAATGAAATATTAGAATGAGCTGATCGCCTATTTTGAGATGGGTATCAAAAGATTATGTTTGACTGTATATAATGTTTGAAGGTGTATAAATCAAACCCAAATGAGTTGCAACACAAGCTTTGGAAAAGAAATAATAAATTTGATGCATCATCATGACATAATTTGTCATACATAGATGAAATGTTCATTGCTAAACAGTAAATTGCAATATCTAATTGTACTGTATACAAACATATGTATCTGACACAGATGATCAAAGAAAAACAAAACAACTCTACCACAACCCAAAAAACTTCAAAAACGACATCCCCAAAATGACAACAAAGGAGTAAACACTACAATCCATAAATAATTCACTTAAACCGTTTTTCATCAACAAACCCCACTCCAAAATTGTACCTATTTGAATAGCAAAACCCACGTCACCTACTGATGCTCTCCTCTGTTCTTTCTGCATGACTTTTTCCAAGAGTAAAGGTGCAATCACGATCGTTATATTGGTCAATATGAGTAGAAAAAGAGGTCTGGGAAGTACGATAGTCTTTATAGTATTGCTGCCCAAAATAGGAAAACCTGCATATGACAGCAAAACTAAAAATGCAGCTACTAAAGAACAGATTCTTCGGATATTTTCTGATGATTTGATGGCAGAACGTAATCTGTTAGGGCTGAAAGTTTCATGACGACGGGTTTGTGATCCAGGCTTGTGTGACTTGTTTGATGTAGACACTGATGGATTTTGTTCTCTCAAAGTGGCAGGTATCGACTGTATTTTATTGGGTTCCAAAGATGTTTGGGTGGAGGTTTCGGTTATTGGCTCAGGGTTGTTGACTACTCTTTGAACATCACTCACAACATCCTCAACAGCAGCCTCTGTGTTCAAAGGGAAATCATATTTTTCATCTGCAATAATCAATCAATCAGCATGAAATCTCCATGTTCACATAAATCTAGCATAAATAATAAGTATGAACACTTTGGGGATCAAAGTTAATGTGATAATGACCAAAAACTACCAACCAATGTATAAAGATGATTACACACAAATGCTAAAAGTGACTTAAATTTTTTATAATTCACGTTAGGTGATACACACGGGCAGCAGAACCCTTCGAAGACAGTGGATCAGGAACTATGTATCATTGATGACCTTAATAATGCATGTTACATTTCTCTTGGCTAATGCATTAATCACACATTCAAGTACTGAACCAAGTAACCAATTTCAATATTGCATATACACAACCACTCTAATTTCAACTTAGCTATTTTCACCCAAAGAATAATGCATACGGAGGAAACCCAAGTACTTAACTTTTTCTCATTAAGGCTACCAATGTATTGAAACTACTATTTTATATGCGACCCAAGTATGTATATTGTTTCATTTATACCACGTTCAACCATTAAAATGTTATATAACGAAAAAGCCTTTACCTTTTCCCAAAGGAGAACATTTTGAATCTAAAACATGTTTAACACGTCATCAAAATGCTTTTTGTCGTTTCAGAAACTTACGGTCATTGTTCATTGTTCGTTAGTTTTATTGGTCAAAATAGGTACAACTGAAACAAGATACATACATTGAATCTCCCATTTGATTAATCTTTTACCCCAACTCGTGCCCTTCCTCTATTCTACTTTTCCATATAGCAGCAAAACTGTTGCCCCTTCACAGCCATTACACTACTTATTTTCAAATCAACAGGGAGAATGACGTTGATATAAACTATGGTGTAACGTTTGTGTTTGATAGCATCGAAATTTGCGAACCAAAAACGCAACAATAGGACTTGTATAAATACTTTAGGCAGAAACCTTCCACTATTAGTATAATTCTTCATTCACTCTGTGTACAGTGTACTAGGTTACACTATTGGGGTTTTCTTATATGTATATGCACAAACAAAAACCATAAATATAAACCACAAAATTAAATAAAAAACGTATCAAAATAACAGACAGATATGCACATTCGAGATCTTACAGTAGACTAAAATAATTGAACTGCTATCATTCAATTAAATATTCAGTAAATAACAAAGTATTAATCTAATAAAATGAAATAGAAAAAGAATTACAAATACTTACCGGAAAGATGTAGTTGATCGGAATTAGGGGAAACGGAAGGAGGAATTGATGGAGATGATGTTGATGATATGGATTGAACACGGCCGGTGATGAGAGCTAAACGCTCAGCTCCTCGTTCGGCGATTCTCCGCCGTCGAGCGGCGGCGTCTCGGACAGTTCCAGCGGTGGTCGCCATTGATTGATTCGGTGATTTGTGATAGAGATAAAGAATCGTTGTTGACGGTGAGCCGCAATTGATGAGTTGTACACCTTTGAGTCAAACAGTTTCCCTGCTACGTGTTGCCCACCCAAGAAAATAATAATAATAATAATTATTATTATTATTATTATATTATTATTATTATTATTATTATTATTATTATTATTATCTTTATTTGATAATTGAAAAATATATAACCGAAAAATTTGAGTCCTTCATTATTTTATACCCTTTATGATCCAGTAATTTTAATTTCTTTCATATAATTATACTTTGACTCTTTAAATATTTGATATATTCATCTATAAAAATTAAATTCGTCTTGCGTTATCGTAGGTTTATGACTTAGTTATAGTATACAAAAGAATAAAAAATAAGAAATGATACCTTTACTTAATAATTAACTTTCACATTCTCCCGTATTTTTTAGCATTTCTATAATGAAATTTCTTTCACCGCAATGATTAAAAAAATAATTAATTGTTACCAATTAAACATACTATAATTCTCTGTTATTATTCTAATGATTTTTAGTGTAAAAAAGTTTTAAAAAGATCTCCTTCAAAATAAAAGCATTTTAGAAATATCTTGTACAGTTGTTCTAGAAAAGTTAAAGATATTAAGAGTAGTAGGCATTTTTCGAAATTTGTAACAAGAGGCATCTCATTATTGTAACCTTTTAAGTTTGAAAATGTTTAGTAAATTTGGTTTGCTTAGATTTTTTGCCTTTGGGAGTAATAGAATAAGGTAAATAGACAGGTGAGAAAGTATTCATATAAAAAAAATGATTGTTTTTATATAAACCAAATAATAAGTGTTGCTATAAGTTTAAGTGCAAATGAAAAAGCAATTGTTTATATGTAACAAAGTTGAAGGGTAAAAAGTTTTTCTTGCCTAACAATGTATAACTTGTATGTTGCTATGTTACCTATTTTATGTATGTAGATTATATTTTGAAGATAGATATATTTATATTATTATGTGACTTGCAAGTTGAAACAATAATCTTTTTGGTTGTGTCATATGGAGGCACTGTAGATGTACTTTTAGCATTGGAAAATCATGTTTAAGGAAAATAAGATTATAATCATCACCTACTAACCATATCTTTTTTTGGGTTAAATATAAGCATTTGCCAAAAACATTAGTAATTATTTGTGTTACTAATAATACAATATGTTATCAAAATTAACAAGCCACAAACACATACCAAGCTACTATTTTTAAACTGAAAAAACATAACTTTCATATCATTTGCATTTCAGAGATACCATTTCATCTAAACCATTCCATCAGAAGGCTCAAAAACATACAACCATCATCCTTGTATAACATAACCACTATTGTACCAACTAAATAGGCATAATCAACAATACCAAAAATAATCGAAAAGTCTGCCTGAGCGATATCCAATGGTCAATCTACCTCTTTGGTAACCTCTTCCTTGACAATTAGTCATTAAATACTACCATATTCTTCCTGCAAAAAAGATATTTATCTCGAACACGAAATAAACCCTCCAGGTAAAACTGTACATACCATGCCCATTTCTTAGTTATCGCTATCTTCACAAGAAATATCATCTTCTGAATCGGGAACTACAGAAGAATTAATGGCAGTATTGCGGTTAGGCCTATGCCTCAATTGTTTCTTGGTACCAAAGTTCTTAATTTGTTGAACAGAACGGTCACCATTCGCAGAGAAATTCTTGCTTGCTATTCTTTTAGCAACAAAACTGCCATTTTCTTTGCAGCTATCGTTTGTGTTTTCTTTGTTGTCATCATCATTTTCATCTGTTTCTTCACCAGAGTCAGCAGCAATTTCTACGGTTTCAAACTCGCTGTTATCGTTTGTGTCATCATTTTCATCTGTTTCTTCAACAGAGTCATCAGAAACATCTACGGTTTTAAGCTTGCTACTCTCAGAGTCGGACTCGATGGACCTGTCATTTTCTTGCTCAGGATCCTCATTCACTACAGTTTCTTTTTTCTCACTCTGTTGTTCATCTCCAGTTTTCATCCTCCTGAAACACAGATCAAAGAAATATGCACAAGTACTGTTTTAGACTTTTAGTAGTATATTAATTACAGGTGGCTATTTTGACCCATTCTCTGATGGGTCAATTTGGGTCGTGTTTCATCTCAAAAGGGTCATATAAAAGAACTTAGAAAGGTCAAATGAGTCAGAATTACTGAAAGTTCCTAACACAACTTTTGATGCATACTTCCTAAATCAAATCAGTAGAGTTAGATTATTATTGTAATAAGCTTGTGCTTGCAATCATAGTTAACACAAAAACTTGTCTCGTTAATAAAGCTACAGTTATTAATTGATAATTTAGAACTGACCCATATTTGCGGCTACAGTTTGTGGTTTCTTCATTATCGTCATCATTTTCATCTGATTCTTCACCGGCATCTTCAGAAACATCTTCAGTTTCAAGCTTGCTGCTTTCAGAGTCAGATTCAGTGGTCTCGCCATCTGCAGGTTGATCTTCATGTTTTGGATCCTCATGTGCTACAGTTTCTTTTTTCTCACTCCTTTGTTCATCTCTGGTTTTCATCCTCCTATCAGAGAAACAAGATTTAGCATTTATACAAAATATGTGAGATTCCATGTTTAAATTTTTCAAAAATAACCTGAAGTATATTTCAAGCGAATTGGTACTAAAAGGATGAAAGCATAAGGAAAAGCCAGTACAGAAATAAATGCAACTTACTTGGTTTCTCGTATGGCCTCACTGATGGCTTTGTCATATTCATCTGCAAAAATTAGTGTAACAGAACGATCTCACATTAACAAAGCGAGAGAAAGAGAATCAAATCATAATGAGCATATCTTGCATTGAAATCTAAACACTACAAACAACTAACCAATACTTCATTTGATGCTCGATTTTAACGTGTACTACTTTTCCTAATTTAAGCATAGCTTGGATGGCAAAGCAATATAGGCAAGAAAGAAACTGGCATGATTAATGACTTTAAGCCTTAAGTCCCGCACTATGCAGCGGAGTACAACTCATTATTAGCGGTAAATTAACGCTTTGATATATTATTTCTCTTTTTACCAAATTGATTAACTATGGTGGTAGATTAGTAATGGTCTGGATTTTCGTCCTTGACAATTACGACTTGAAAACATTGTGGTATAAAAATGAATAGGTGTGACACTTGAAAACATTGTGGTGTAATAAAAGCTAAATTAAATTTTAAAAATGAGAATCACATATGTATATATTTATAGAAATTTTGAATCTTAAATTGTGATAAAAACTTCTATAAATAAAAAGCCTAAATTCTTTACGTTATAGTATAACTATATCCAAATCTTCTAAGTTGACTTTATATTAGGGGCATAATGAGGTTTTCCCATATCCCTTTCTAAGTTTCAAGGAAAAAATGGTGAATGCTTAATAAGGGGTTATAGATTATAGATAAGGGAAACCTTTTTAACCACTATATTTACTAAGCAAAAAAAATTGCTCACGACAGCTGAGAATAAATCTATCAATTCAACATATTTATCATCTACTTCATTAAAGCCAACCTAACAAATTGAGTAGTATGAGTATCATAATTATGAAAAGTTGTCATAGGTCATCAAAAAGAAGGTCATTTGTACACCACATAAATTACTTAACACCACAGGATACAGTATAATCATAACATATGAACTTAAAAGGCGAACAATGTTGAAGAAACATCAAAATAGGGGATGAGTGATTATCATTTGAAAAGGTAGGATTATGCATTAACCTTACGCATAGCGACACAAAGGCATTAAGTTAGCCTCTGAAGTTCATGAAACTTCAAGAGAGGGAACTCCCAGGTTTCGTACTCATTTTTTTAAAAAAAAAATCTATTTGTAAACTCATATTATCCGGATGATCTAATACATTTGCATTTTGCAATGATCATGTAATATTCGCAACTCAATAAGTGCTCAGGACGTGGACGTCAACTAAAAACTAGTGTGATTTGCAAGAAATACTTGAATGCGATTTATAATAATAGTCCCTAACATTGATACCATATAACCAAATCGATGTACCAACTATGTGTTCTAATTAACCTTAAGAGTAAATCTCCTCTCTTTCAACCACATGTAAATTCGCTAAGAATATATCCTGTATTGATTAACTTATACAATTCAGATGATTTAATAGTATGTTTAATTTTCATGCAGTAATTTAATTGTCGACGGACAAAAATGGTAAAAAGAACTGTTCATACCAAATGTGTAGTTGGTGGGTTTTCGATTACGGCAAGAACGTGTGATTCCAGATCTATAGAAATTATTGATAACCTTCTCTTCGTTGTTCTTCTTCTGCAATTCTCTTTGTCTCTTCTGTAAAAGGTACAAGGAAGTGACATCAGATTTCTGATCTCTTATTGTATCATGTGCATTTTAGAAAAGCAGTTTAGAAACAAACCTTATGAAGTTTAGTAAGAACAGGAATGGCATCATTTACAACAGCTTCACTAACATCAACTTCCAGTTTTGATTTACTAGATGAGTATTCATCCTGCCATCAGCCAAAGATAAGAGACAGGACAAATGTCTAATATGCCTCTAATTCAAAGCACTGACATGAAAAATGATTACTGGAAAAATGGGACGGTTATGGACAAAATTGGTATTCTTTTGTGGGGGTTGAACCAGGCTGGGTTGGATTGGCTCAAAACACTTCATGTTGTAAAGTGTTTAACTGTTTATAAATAATTAGGGTGTCAACTGTCAAATATGAATACAATTCTATGAAAATCGTAACACATCTTCAATCACATTTTGGTTCAGGATGTTTTATACATTAAAAGTGCACCTCGGACCCATTTGACAGGTTTCAGTTTGAAGCTAACTTTTGATTTTACCATTTAACCAGTTAGAGATCAATATAACCCAAACTGGCTCATTCATAAGTATATGGTCACCTTTACAAATAACTTACAGACCAACTTCAGTCATCCAACTTACCACAACTTTCTGGAACTCCTCTAGATTGGTTGCAACTGTTTCCCATTGACAATCGATATTTGGTGATGTCCCTTTTCTCCGCAAAGTATTTACTTCCTTATACAACCTAAAACCAATAGTTTTATTGCCATCCAACCTGCTCATGATCCAGAAACCAACATGAGTTATCAATATCTATCATGCTTTTAGTCACAGCAGCATTAGATCTTACCAATATGAAGTCCCTTTCCCATCTTCCCCAATGCAATTTTTCCGGAATGTAGAAACCTCTCTCTTAGCTTTTACTGCACCGTTGATGTATGACACCACGTCATGTTGCTGCAATAAGAAAACAAGCACACACATTACATGAGTAACATAACGGAAGTATATCGCTATTGATAATACCAAGTAGTTCATACTCTATTTTGAGACAACAGTGTAGCAATACCTACCCTTAAGAAAGTTGCATTGAACCATATTCATGCATTGGCTCTAAAAGAAGGTATGAAATACAGAAAAACTAGCAATAATTTCATGCCAACTTTGCCAGAGCATGCAAACACTCACAAGCATTTCTTTACTAGCGTAGCATTAAATGCAATATCTTCTTTAGATGCAAGCACTAACAACTGTTACATATACAACTTAGTTGCTCCATACGAAATATCTATATCTCAGAGCCATAACTTCCAATTCTCATCTTTACTAAGATTTATGACAGCCTTGTTAATACATAGATAAGACTTGGCAGGCACAAAATATGAGAGCATTTCCCAAACTGGTGCTTCACATATTTAATGTGATTAGGAAAAACCTTTAAAACTCTCTAACCATGTTCTTCTGTTGTGAAACTCTCATGGGTGAAGTATTGAAGTTTCTATAATGGTTTTGTATTAGTTATATCCTTGGACCAAACAAAGTAAGAACATACTAGCTAACAAAAATTAAACTAATATCATGGACTGCATAAAGGAAAAAAAAGTAAGGGTTAGACATAGTACATCAGCTCGGATCTCACAGAGTGCTTTAAGAACAACTAGACGTATTGTAGGATCAAGTTCATTATATGTTGCCATCTCTGCCCTGCATGACCCCATAACAATAGAAAAGAAACGTATTGATAATTAAACTATTACTACATAAATGTTTAAGGTTTTATAAAACAAAGAAATAAAGTACCCTTTAGCTGCAGTTAATGGAAAATCCCCCTCGGCAACCTGAAAGCCATAAATCTTGATGTTATCATATTATAGAAACTAAAACGTTTTGGGTTGTAGAAATTTAAATATTAAGTGGCATACCCATGGCCACCACATGAAAAGCTTCTTAGAGAGCATCATAACCCAAGCATCAGGGTCCTTTACGTTTTTATTCACTGGTGGAATTCCCTATTCAGCATTATAGGGAGGAAAAGATGAATAGGTTGCAAATAATAAGATTAACATGAGCAAAAAGGATTAGTTTCAGAAAAATTGAAGTGAAATGCATACGATAATATCATATAATAGATATAACTTAATGTATATATAGGTGCAATAATAAACATGAGGCAAAGTGATAAATGAAAAATGGGACGAAAAAGAAGCGAAAAGAGAGATGATTAAGAATGTAACAGTTAATGGTGATTGTATTAGGCAAAGTGATAAAGCATTAAGCTGTAACAAGGATGCTAGAAATGAAATATAAAAATAAGCAAAAGTAGCACCATGCAAGCATTTAACAGAAGACCTGTTTTGACATAAATATACAAAGAAGAAAACTAATCATTTTGATGCTCTAGTTGCTTACTTAAGCAGTTACAGGTGATTCTATGACACAACAAACACAAGGATGTCAATGCATGACTCATCAAAGGATATTCGTCTATCTAATTGATTACAGTGAGCCAAAACTATTACTTAGTTAAAGAAGTCACCATATAGCAAACAGAAAGACCCCTTCAAATAATAATTTCACATAAACGAGGAACCATTAAATCATTCTCTACCCCAAGTTAAGAGCTTATATATTTGATTAGGTAACTATTCGGGTAAAAGTTGGAATGGGAAATGTGTCCTCAGGTGCTAAAGTAACTGGTTATACATTAATGTCTTCTTTTTACATAAATACTCATTCTCATACATGCATTAATACATAAATTCATACAAGCAAGGCGTTATCCGATGTTCTCATTAAATTCAAAATTTGATGTTTTGATGCTCATATCTACAGCTTATTATTCAAAACAGTATAGATCTGATCCAGTAATTAATTCAAAACAGTATAGATCTGATCCAGTAATTAATCCTTACTCAGAAGTATAACAATTGCATGATTCAAGCTTTAATAAATAACACCTGCTTCAAACCTATTGGTTGACTTCCCTAAGCATCATTGGACAGAAAATAACAATCCACAACAGAGGCTACACATAACCAAAGGAGTAACAACGTATTACGCTATAATAAAAGGAAATAGAAACCTTTAAGAGTGATATATGAAGCTGGGCCAGACATTTGTTTGGTTGAATAAGTGCGGTCTCAATCCCTTCAGCAGAAAACTTCAGATTAGTTTCTATAACAGGCTCAAACACCTGTTTAAAACACAATATACTCATATTACGGCTTATGCACAACAAAAAATAATAATCACGCACACAGATTGATTAGGCTCTCGATTCATTAAACATCCTGATACAGATAACATCTACATTTACGAAAAGCCTAGCTATCTCTTTATGTTCAAGATTCTAATCATTACATTATTGCTAATATTAAAATGTTAACTTTACACAACTTCTGTCATTTTACTTTATAGTAAATTCAACTGTATGCAATAAATACACACTCGATTGCACAATACATCATTCCAAACTTCAATAACCTTTTAGGCTTCAATTAACCATTTTCAATAGTTCTTATGTGTCCTCTAACACCTAACTTGACAAAATTTATCATCCCTACCTAAAAATCAAATCCTCGCTACGTTTCAACAATGCAGTCGATCATTCTTATCTCGATCCATCTACGCTCCAACCGCACCAAATTTCTAGGTTTTAAGCAACATTCAAGTTTTATCAAAAATGAAATTTACAGTTTTAACACTAATTATTCACAGACAGGTCAAGCATGGAATAGAATCAATATATAAATAACATTGTACAAGATGTAACAACAAAAAAATCAAACTTTATGAGTGATCAAATCAAAACTATAAATCAAAAATCAAGATTATATATACCTTGAAGAAATTGAGAACAGAAGCAAACTCCCAACGATTTCGAAGCACATTTCGAGCAGATTCAAACTCCGATTCCGATTTATCACCGTTTTCGTTCATTGCTACGAATACAGAAACCCTAGAACGAGCGACACAGTGTGTTTGTGTGTTTATTGAGGGATCGATGTAAATAGGAGATATTTCCCGCTCAAATATGTCTAGTGAAAGTTTTTTTTGCTGTAAGAATAGTCTCTAAGCTATTAAAACTTGTACCGTTTTAGTCCCTTAGCATTTACCCACTTTCCTTTTATGTAGAAAATTTCAAATTGTTTCTTTGTACAACTTGGGTGAAATTTCAAACTAATCATCTTGTACAGTTTTAGTCCCTTAGAATTTTTGGCACCCATTTGATTTTTATATATTTAGTTATTTTGATACGACATTCATTTTTTATGTATTTATATGTAACATGTAAAATAATCTTATCTTATATAAAAAATATATTTTTCGTACACATTTTTGTCTTTTGAAAAGCACGAATAACTTCCCGAGGACATGAATGATAATTGACAAACTTGAAAAACTACTAAATTAGAAGTGAAATGAGATGACCAAATCGTATGACAAAGTAAACTAGATGAACACCCATTACCTAAATTCTCGAGCAACGAACATCTTTAAGCAATTCTTGAACTTTAGATAAAGAAGGGCTTGATCTTGATCATTAAACCCACAGAGTTGTTCTAAGCCCACAAAACAACTCGAGTGTAAAAACTTAATTGTACATCATATCCAAACGACAATTAGAAGGTCAATATTTGGCTGGAGAGTAGCTAACCATACTATAGATGAATTTATCAAATGTGATACTTTTGTTTACATTTTTCATTGAGTTGATAAGTTTCCCAATTGAGAGTTTATTGTTTAAGGGGAGCTTTGATTCCCATCGTTTGACAAATCTCTCAAGTTTCCAATATCCTTTGAATCTTCATTTTATGTCTGATAAAGTGACCGAGTCCTTTTTCCTACTTTTTTCAGACTTGGGAAAGCCTGTGTCCTTGTCATTTTCTTTAGGTTTTCCTTTAGATTTATGATCACTGATTTTTTTAATGTTTTTCTCATAAAGCTACATTCTTTGCTATAGCAAGGATCAACGCAGGAAACATCAAAAAAGGATATGGTAAGTTGTGGTTGTTGATTATAGTTTGTGCTGCTGACTGCATATTTTGTTATCCCTTTTCATGATACTTTATAAAAATTACTTTATAATGATCATGATTCTTTTAACTAAAATAAAAATAATCATAGATAGCTTGTTTAGGAAAGGAGAACTATATTAACAAAACAAAATTGGTACAACCAATTAGTATATCATACTGATTCAGCTTGACAACCAGTAAGAGTACTAACCGGTCACACCGTGATTACTTATACATTGATAAAAAAACAAAATAAGCATACTCCTCTTATATTGTCACCTTTAAACATTTTGGATTTGATATCCCATCTTTCCAAGGCAAACTTGCATCTCGATATCTATTCGAAAGCTATAGACACAAAACTAAATCCATAATCAGTCGTTTATCCCTCAATTAAACGACATGGCAAACAATTAAATGAAAATCTTCAAGCACATATTTGACTTTTATTGAAACCCACCAACTCTAATGATAAACTTTGACATTGACACTCTCACCATATAATTTTTACTTAATCATATACAACAATTTATTCATAGAAGAATCACCGTTGAAGTCACGAGTCTAGTGCCATAAAACCGCTTGTGATGGCGTTAGCTTAAGATCTGCCATAATGCTGAGCATCCAAACTTATTTTTTTTCCCTCTAATTAGAGCTCTCCACTCCCAATTCATGCCCAAATTTTTGCACATACATGTCCATCAATCCCATATTGTGTCATCCTTATTAACTTTCGATGCATAATGTAATGGAAATTTCTTCAATAACTTTTTTATTATCACTACTTCAAACATCCTCCAAAATAGAGTATTATTTACACTTGGCATCTTATTAAAAATAGAGTCATTCCTTAAAATGCCCACTTTATCAATACCTTCGACGACATTTAATGGAAATCCATATCCTTGTACTTGAGCCTTACCCAAGGCTACATGTTGTGCCATCGAATTCTTCAACAACATAATTTCGTATTATATACTACTCCAACATATAATTTGCTTTTGGAGAAGAGGACATATGTATATTAACAAAGTCTTATTATATACTATAACTTAAACTTATAATAACTTTTTTAACTAGAATTTATTTAGGTCTCATAGATAATAAATATAAGTTTGTCAGAAATTCAATAATTTAATTTAATTTAATTTATTATATAAATTATATTTAAATAATGCTATATAAGTTTACTTACACAAATCTAACGCTAAACCTAATTTGTATATTAGTTGAATTTTTTTCTCTCTTAATCTCATTCGATCAATTTTTCATAATTATCAATCACATTTTTCGATCTACATTCGATATATAAATTTAAGCCTATTTTTTATTTAACTTTGTTATATACAAATAGGTAATAGCTCTTGGTATATTTATATTTATATATTTATTTATGGATTTTTTTATTTTATTTTATGTTTAAGACAAATTGAAAACCCCTGTCTAAAACCTCTCTCTGAAAATCCTATCTTGTTATTCCAACCACCTCTCAGTCCCAATTATCCAACCGGCAACGCCGTCCCACGGCGGCTCCACCGTACAAACCTCATCACCGCCGCAACTAACCGCCGGAACAATTACCAATTATAATGGCCGCTTCACTACCTCACACTCTCTCTATACCTCGCAGTCAACACTCTTTAATTTCACATTTCCAGTCAGTAATATTTTCCTGTAAACATCTATAATGTTATTTATACATTTATATAGCTGTATCCATACTTATTTTTACTTATATAATCAAACTATGTATCATTCTGTTCCAAAGTTCCTTGCTAGCAGAAATTGTACTTAAATAATATTATATTTAACAACTGAAAAGGAAATAGTTATATAATCAAGTAAAAATATGCTGTTAAAAGTTGTATATATTTCTTTGATTTACTGAGTGGAAAAGCCCTACCTATGGCAGTATCTAGTCCTGAAAAAAAAAAAAAAAAAAGAAGGGGGGGGGGCATTTTTATATTGTAAGTTTCGTGAAGTCATTAATGCATTTTATACTGAACAATTAAGAAGATTAAATTATGCATGTTTTAAGCAGTTAGAAATGCATGTGTTAAGCAGATTAAATTGTGATTGATAACATCTCTATTGAGAAATTAGATACCATTTGACTTTTGACGTCAAATAGATTCATTTCATTCAACTTCAAAATTGAATGAAATCTCACATTTTTGTGAAAAAATATGTTTTGAAGTTCGATTGTTTACTAAAGTTAGAGAGTTGGCGTTAGGCTTGAAAAAGATTGGTGTCTCTTTTCAGTTTAACAATGTTACTTGTGTGAACCCTGAATCCAGGTGTGAGTGTGTGATGCATCGTGTTGCTTAATTCACGAGAATTTGTATTCATGTTTTTTCTTACAATGGAGCTTTGTAGGTGTTGAAATATGTGGTTTTGGAGAAGTAAATTATCAATATCACGATGAAGATATATATTGAGAAAATAATATGTTTATAGAAAATTTGGTATGTATATGCTGCAATATATGGCTAACATGATTTACTACTCTAGTGAGCAGATTTTTGGTATATATCGGCTTGATACCAATTTCAATAGCCAAAGACGAGGGAAGGTGGTTTGTCAAGGTATGTTGGCGCCAAGAAAGTTTATGCAGAGAAGGAAAAAGGTTGAAGTTTTTGAGGATGCTGCTGATGAAGAAGATCAAAAGAACTGGAGGAAGATGATGAATGAAATTGATGAGGTGGGCTCTGCTGTTTCCGTACTTAGAACACGGAGGACAAAGAACCAGCCTCTTCCTAAAGACCTTGTTTTGGGAACCTTGGTTAGATTTAAACAGCAAAAGAAATGGAATATTGTTGCTGAGGTATATAATCTATCACTTTTTCTACTTGAGTTTCCCTCAAAATGTAGTTAAATAGATATGCCTGCCAAAAATTATTGACATATTGCAGAATTCCCTCAATAATTTCATTATGCTGATTACGTTTCCATCAGTTTTTGATAATTAGTTGACTTTAGTTTCTTTTGGAACCTTATGCCTGAAATTCCTATACAGTAGGTACTTAAGTTGAGTATATTGTTTGTGCTCTTGTTACATTCAGGAAGTTACAAAAGTTTCCGTTTTGACCGTCTTGCATTACTTATCATGATCAGACCGTTGGGTTGTTCATTAGGTTTGATGTTTTTACTCTTGCAGATCCTTGAATGGCTTCGAACTCAGCATTGGTGGAGTTTTAATGAAATGGATGCTCTGATGCTTATTACTGCTTATGGGAAAGAAGGGGATTTTAACAAAGCAGAAAGGGTTTTTAGCTATATAAACAAGAAAGGTTATCCACCAAGTGTTATATCTTATACTGCTCTTATGGAAGCATATGGAAAAGGGGGTCAGCCCAACAAGGCAGAAGCAATATTCAGAAGAATGCAGACTTCAGGACCCGAACCATCTGCTGTAACATATCAAATCATTCTTAAGATATTTGTTGAGGTAACGACTCTTACCTTAGCTTTCTGTTGTTTTGCAAGTTTATAGCATTTGGTTTCTTAAGACTCTTGGAAAATATGCTACATTTTAGATCATAATTCTAAGGTAAAAAGAAACAAAGCCATACTATGTGGTGCTACTTGGCCAGCCAAAATGAAACAAGTAGTTGTTCACTGCTTATATGGTCGGTTTACGTATGTTTCAATATAATTGACTCACATTGATCGGGTGTTTGGATGTGACACTGAATAACTAATCAGATGATCAACTGTGATAAAACAAGTTGTCGAAGATATTGTTTGGATTTTTTTCATCTGCTTGAAGTTGTAATAATCAGAAAAATGACTAAAAACTATATTTTAGGAAAATAGAAGATAGTTGTGAAATGCTAATTGAAACTTAATAAGTCACTTGAATTGGGTAAAAACTAGGGTAAATAGGCAGTTTTAGTTCATCATAAGATGATTAGTTTTGTTGCAGCTTGCATGAGTTTGATAATTGAACCCTTTAGTAATTAGATGATCAGAAGCAATTTATGTTTATACAAACATTAAAATGATCAGATAGTGAGTTCCAAAATGCAAATCCAACACCGACTGAGTATATGATTTAATGTTATTGAACACATCCAGTTACAGTTTGCTACACTTATGGATAAATACTTGACATTTGCAACTTGAAAATAAAACTACACATTTGAATATCTTTAACACCAACACTTTTCTATCGCCACAGACTTGCAGTACGTATATGGTGTATACTTGTCTGACTTAAAAAGTAGTTCATATAGGTCTTAAACGTCAAATTGAGATTTTTCTTTCCGGGGGTGAGGGACAAATATACTATTTTTGTGTTTCTTCTTATATGTGTCAGTTGGATTATGAAGCTCATCATTGGATCTATGGATGTTGCAGGCAGACAAATTCAAAGAAGCTGAAGAAGTTTTTGAAACCATTCTGACTGATGAGGTTTCAACTTTAAAACCAGATCAACAGATGTTCCACATGATGATTTATATGTATAAAAAGGCAAGGAGCAATGATAAGGCCCGGAAGCTATTTTCAATGATGAATGAAAGAGGAATTCCGCAAACCTCAGTAACTTATAATAGTTTGATGTCATACGAAAGTAACTATAAGGAGGTTGCAAACATCTATGATCAGGTAAACTAAAAGAGAAGATATGTATTTTCAAAGTTCTTTATATTCCTATTATTTGTAATCTTAATTGATCATGTAGATGCAAAGAGCTAAGGTTCGACCTGATGTTGTGAGCTACGCCCTACTTATTAGTGCTTATGGAAAAGCCCGAAGGGAAGACGAGGCTTTAGCTGTTTTTGAAGAGATGCTAGATGCTGGTGTGAGGTATGATCATATTATATCATCATAATTACAAGGTCTCGAACCTTTTATTGAACGTGACAATATCTTACCCAAATTGACCTGTTCGTACATAAATGGTTCAAAATTGCAACCTCTATTAATACATCATTCTATTAATATAAGCTTAGATTCTATATCACTTTGGTTACAATTTTTTTGTTGTCTTTCTAGGCCAACTCAAAAGGCGTATAATATATTGCTTGATGCTTTCGCAATATCTGGAATGGTGGAACAGGCTAAGATTGTCTTCAAGAGCATGCGGAGGGACAGGTGATATTCCTCACAAAAAGATGTCAATTTCATGGGCTCGCTCTAATGTTTTCAATTCCTGTGTATTAACTTTGAGTTTTTTACATTCAAAAGGCGGAAGCTGACACAAATTACTTACATTTAATCTTTCTGCAGATGTACCCCAGACCTTTGTTCATACACAACTATGTTGTCAGCATATGTGAATGCACCTGACATGGAGGGAGCTGAGAAATTCTTCACAAGAATAAAACAAGATGGACTTGAACCTAATGTTGTGACATATGGAACTCTGATGAAAGGTTATGCCAAGATAAATGATCTTGAAACAATGATGAAGAAATATGAGGAAATGCAGGTAAATGGTATTAAAGCCAATCAAACTATTTACACTACAATTATGGACGCATACGGGAAGAATAGAGATTTTGGAGATGCAGTTATTTGGTACAAAGAGATGGAATCTAGTGGGGTTGTTCCTGATAAGAAAGCGATAAATATTCTCTTATCTTTGGCTAAGACAGCTGAAGAAAAGGCAGAGGCTTATGAATTAGTTGGAGAAAGTGATCAATCTAATGACGAACATACTGTTATCAATGATGGTTTTGAAGATGATGATGATGACGACATTGACGATGACGACATTGACAATGAAGATGATGACATTGATGATGATGATGAGAGTGATGAATATGAAGGTGAGCAGGAAATTTCTTTTATAGATGAAAGGTCAGTTTCGATTGGTGTATAACGAGGCAATGGAATCATATGTGTTTTACCTGTTGTGAAATTTTGGAGTCAGAATTATGTATTTGTGTATAGTCTAGTGACAAATCAAATCATGCTTGAGGGTGTTCACTAGAAGCCATTCTTGATTAAGCAAGCTCAAATCCAAGTTCAATACATTCAACTTAGTACAAGTTTTTCATAAATATTAGCACATTCAGTTATAAGTTAACATAAACTCCAATGATCCCTTTTGAGCTTGATCATTTTCTTGTAGTGTAAATAAAATTGAGATCAGTGAATCTTGACTCAACACCTTTAAGCTTGAACGACTCAACAAAAGCAGATTGTAAGCATTTCATTTGAAGGGAGAGTTGGCATTGCAAACCACGTTTTCAACATTCAATTCAACCTTTTGTTGCAATTTCTATAACAAATTTCCTTCTTATCTCCAACGAAATTAAGAGAGTAAAAATGGCACCGCAGAAACCTTCAATCTCTCATAATCTTATGTTGCAAAATGTAAAATAACAAACTCGTTTACAAAGCGCAGAAAGATGTGTTTTCTTCACATCATACGATAAGTAAAACCTTCAAATACACAACTAAACTGCCCTACAAAGTAATATTCGAAGGACAAACGAAGACAACAGCAGACCACATCAGACTGAAGACACAACTAAAGAGGTTAAACTTAATCCTTTCAACCTAAACATAAACAAATTCGCACATTGTTGTTTCAAGGGGTACTCCAAATCAAAATCTTCTCCTTGGACTTCTTGACCGACGCCCATGAGGTGATCTGCTCAGATATGAACACATGAGCAAATTAGCAACGTCATGAATCATGAAACCCCGAGGGATACCAAGACAGCTTGGTCACATTGGAAATTTACTAGTTCTCTAAGAAGCAGACCAACTTTACATTAACTAAAGGTGGCAACACTAACCTATTTACTTATAAATGGGTCACTTTTGGTTATGTTCTATCTCAAGGAGTCAAGTACAACACAATCCTTTGTTTCAAAAATAAATGTCCACCTTACTATAATAGTTTGTCCCAAAAGAATGTCCAATTTAAACGCCTATCCAGTCTCCGTATTATACCCTTAGTTACACATCTTCACAAATATGTATTCCTATAATTTTGGACTCAACAGGAGTAAAATAGACATTTGGCATTGAAGTGCACCGACCGCAATCATTTTGCAACTATAACAATTTGATGGAGTCAGAATGTTAGAAACGGACAACAATTGGAAACATACCTCCTCCTATTGTTTCTCCTTCTGAAAGGTCCTTTGCTGAATGCCCAATCAACATTTACTGTCTGAGTAAGCAGTTCACCTCCATCCATTGTGGCTATAGCTTTCTCTGCTTCCTCAAAGCTTTCATATTCAATCAGTGCATAGCCCTGTCAAAAGTACTTTACATCATGGACGGGAATAAAATTTACAATACAAAATCTCAATCTATCTGGCATAACAATGATAAGGCTATCTGCTTAAGTAAAACAACTAAGCACTCACAAGCACTGTTCAGACAACAGTAACTGCGCAGAAGATTTCAAAAAACCTATGAAACCACAGCAAGCTCCAATAGTAAACACCATTAGCATGATCACCATCAGTAAGTGGTCTCCAAACATGCCATCCTAACTTGGATGTCACATTACATGAGCATAATGGAGAATTCACATAGAAAGGTTTTATGTCACAGAATAGCAACTTGTTTTATCGAATGTTCCAGATGGGGGACCGTATTTTCTTTGTACAGGTTGAAAATGTATCCATTTCGATTACTTAGAAAAAAGAACGAGCATATGGGCCTAAAAGAATCAGGTGTATAATCTTTTAGGGGTACTATGGTCATTTACCCCCAAAACATTACCAGAATGGAACTCATTATTGAGTGAATATGTAACAAAAAGAAGTACAATGTCCTAGATGGAGCGTACAAGTTGATATTTGATAACAAACTCTATCATGACATGCAAGTCCTCAAAAAACTAGACATATATCCTCAAATACGAGGAAGAAACTTCTATGTTAAAGCATCATGTAAGTGCTAAATACAATACATTTTTGTAAGTGCTGAATACACTAAGCAGGTTTGTAAGAGACGTACATAAAAGAAAATTTCAATTGAAATCATATATATTCTAAGATTTTCTTTTTTACCCACTTTCACGGATTAAAATATTCCCTACTTGATTACTCCTCTTAATATCATTACTGCTGTCACAATACATAAGCACGTCATAACCACAAATGAAGTATAATATTTGTGTTGGTTACACTGATTATTTATGTTATTTACCTATTCATCCACAGGGCAATTTAACAATTTTTCTGAATGTACAGGTCTATGTCCACAGTCAGGTCTTGGATGCCAGATATGCACGATAAACTCTACATCATTTCATGGTCATCCCATCCGACGTGTTCGTTTTAAAGGTCTAGGCACTTTCATACAGGCATACAGCTCTCTATTCTATAAGGGAGAACAGCATAAAGCTGCCTATTGCTTCATAATCAAATAATATGCTTCAATAAAACACCAAAGAAAAAATTAACAAATTCAATAACCACTGTACCTTGACAAAACCAGTCCGGCGATCAAGATTCAGATGCAAGTTCCTAATCTCCCCAAACTCTCCAAATGCATTTTGCAAGTCATCCTCTTGAGCTTCTTCATGGACTCCAGTAACAAGAATAATCCACCCTTCAATTGCTGCAGAAATTCATATTGTCCAGAGATTTATCATGAAGAGGTACTCTTCTTTTACAAATTATATATAAAAGGTAAAAGCTGGTTGGTAAATTGCCATGTAGACCCGATATTTGGCATGCTTCCAATAAAAGGTAAAATAGGAACATGAAACAATGTATCAACATACTACATAAAAGGTAGTGTTAATGTGAGTATGTGACAAGATCACAAAAAAAAACTGATGTTTAGAAGTGTCTGCTTTAGAGTCTCAAACAACATCATGCAAGTGATTAAAAAAAAACACTATAAGTTTAAAGAGTTTGACCAATTTCCATAAAAGAAATAACTGTATTCCTTTAAACCTTACATATAAAATAAAATTGAAATACAACAAAGTAGTTAGGGTTTCAAAGAAGTACCATATCAAGTAAAGCTTAAACCCTAACAATCAACCCCTAAATTAAAAGAAAAACTGTAATAATTTTATTGAAGTTCTAAAATCAGTTGAAAATTTCACCTAGGGGTTAATTGCTGGGGTATTAACTGATTCGTTACTTTAACTAAACCCTAAACAAAGGCAAAACTCTATAAACCTACATACAACCACATATATACAACTTACATCGTTCAGGACCAGGGCCACCATCGGAATCAAGAGAATCAAAACGGCCGGACATACGATTATTACGTTCAGCATCAGTTTCTTCACGGAAACCACGGCCTTTCGTTTTTTTAGGAGCAACAGAGCCACCGGTGATGGCGGATTTAAGTTTAGGTATGTGCGAAGAAGCCCTAGGTGATGATGATGCATCGACGTCAACGGCGGCTTCTTCGTCCATGAGATCGTCGTCATCGGGCTCGAAATCGAGGGCGTCTACGTCTGTAGCGGTTGCCATTTTGTTGAATTTGGGGGGTTTCGCGGTGAGAAAGGGGCTGAGATGAGGGTTTATAGGGTTGCACGTAGATGCAACAAAAACCCCCCCAAATTTAACAAAATTTTGTGTATTAAAGGGGTGGTAAATTTATGTTTTAGACTCGGGGTGGTTAATTTTTGTTTGATTAGGGTTAACGGGTTTGGGTTGGTACGTGTAATTCATTTATTTAAACAAGTTGATCGATTAACGTGTTGTAAATAAGGGCGGTGATTCCTGACATTATCTGAAATTTGACTAATATCATTGCTTGATGTGAAAATCAAACGAGTTGGGTTGTGACTTTCAACATGCTAACTCGTTTAGTTTTCTAGATCAAACTTTGGTTCAGGAGTCGACCCATTCTTATTTTAGGTGAGGTTCAGGTTAGGAATCTTAAAACCGCTGATCTATTTATTAAATAATGTATTATTTAAATTATAGATCTTCAACTCAACTTACTTAACCCGCTAACTTATATAGCTTTTTTTAAAAGAAAAAAAAAAGGTCTACCTAACCTCATATCTAGTTAAGTGATGAAAGTTTACTCAAATTAAATATTGCTCAATAAATTTGAGAGAGGAAAAGAAAAGAAAAAATGTCGTATTTTATCAAGTCAGTGATAAAAGGAATAAATATGTGAACAAACAAAAAGGAATGGAATGGAAATTTTATTATTGTAATACACGAGACAATAAAGACCAAACCATATATAGACTCTCCTAATGCAAAATCAGCATTATTTATTCAATATGAATGTATTATTAGCAAAACACTGCTTTATTTTCTATACGTAACATTCTTCTTAGTCACAAACATGGTAACATTACTAAGTGAAGCTCAATTGATACTTAGGTTGTTGATTCGGTGAAAAAATCCCAAAATGTTTCTCCGTTTCGGCTCCGGATTTTTTGTTTTCGTCGAACATTGCAAACAAATACGTCTCTATAGATCTTCCGGGCTTCAATGGTGTCCCTGATGTCCCTTTAACATGTCGAATCAAATTGTTATTAAAAGTTCTAGCGTTTTCTAATGTCGCTTCACGATCACCTTCTGAAGGCCATCCACTCTCCGACACAACGATCTCCAAATTTTCTCCACCAAGTGGCGCTTGAGCTGTGTAATGAGCATCTAACATTGCGTCAAAAAGGTTGGAGTACTGACGACCATTATCATTCACAATAGTTCCTGGTGCAGTAAACAATGCGTATGGGAGATTTGCGTTAGGGTCACCAAGGTAACCAAAATAGGGGTAAATGTTAGCAAGCATTGGCAAGTTATTTTGGGCTAGAAACTTTATTATCGGCTCAATAAAACCCTTCACATTATCACGAAATATGGCATTGCTTGGTGGAGAGGTTTTGTCTAAGAGACCGGTATAGGTGGCTGTTGAGACCTTAATTTGGTTATCTAGGCTTGCGGCTTTAATGGCATTGTGAACACTTTGTATCGCTGGAAGTACAAAATTTACATATTGTTTAGTATTTTCGTTATTTGGGTCAACTTCATTTCCGACGGCAATGTATCTAAACTTGACGTCAGGGTACTTAAGAATGTTGTCGTTAACCCAAGTGTTTGCAGCGTTTTGATCATTGAGAGATTGTAAAGCATCATTAGGAACACCAAGCATAAGTTCGATATTGGTTCCTTTTAGTGCTTGAAGAGTAGCTTGATTTGGATCATAGATTCGCATCCTTGTTATGCCGTTGTTTTTGTAAAGCGTCACCACGTCTTGCTCGGAGGGTAAGCCGTCACCATTTCGCCCGTAGCACACGCCTACCGATTGTGCATCTATAATGAACCAAATAAAATTAGAATACATGAAACGTCATTTATTTTTATTATAAAAAGTACAAGTATAGTTACTAGGATACATATTCTAACAATATTATGTTTTCAAAATTTTATGTAAAAGATATCTAAAAACAAATAGAAACACAAACATATATCATTTTCTTATTTAATGACATATTAATTAACCTCAATAGAATGAAAAAAGAGAAACCTGTGACAATGAGAAAATTTATAAACAGTAGAGCAAGTATTACAAGTTTTGATTCCATAACTTACGGTTATGAAATCCTCTAAAAGAGATTTAACCATATTTATAATGCTCAAATTCCATTAGTCAATTTTAAACTTAGACTATGTAACAATCAAGATTTTATGTGTAGAATTACCCGTCAAACAAGTGATGGAACTTTTCAACACAACTAGTCTTTTAAGTTGTGTTTCATTATTATTTAGTCAATTTTCTCATTGAAAAGTCTTTTAGTCAACAGTTTGATGAACCCATATCTAACGGTATGATTGATTAATGTCATGAAAGTATGTAATATTCTTTTGGGGAAAATCGTACAAAATAGAAACAAATTATCGTTCAATTATTGATTTTAAAAATTAATTATAAAAATTATCAGTAACATAAACCAACTCTCAAATTCTTCATAATTCTCTTTATATATTTTATCTCAAAATTGAAAAAAAAAAAGAAAAAAAAAAAAAAAAAAGAAAGACATTTCAAGTAATATATTACTAAAAATATATTTCTAAATATGTTTCATAGTTGATTTCTAAAATCGATAATAAAATAATACTTCATTTCTATTTTGTGCAATTTACCCTATTTTGATTAAAGCTACTCAATCATATCATTAAGGATGGATAAACTTCTCCGTAACACTGTTTAAATTTAAGGATACGTTAGATATGAAGAAATAAACGTATAAAAAAAAGATAATATGTTATGATTACTCTGGTCGAAAAACCGATTTTAATACTTTGGATTTAGACTCATAGCTCATAAGTATTGCTTCGAAATCTTGCAGGTTAATTATTCTTAGTGACCCTGTTTGCTTTGTAAAACAAATTGTCAAATATTTATTAACTCTCTAAATAGAGAGAGTTAAACTTAAAAATCAATGGCTATGTTCGATATTAATTAAAACAATATAAATGAACCTTTACAAATAAAAATTCGCTTATAATAATAATATAATTATTCTATAATAAAATTTTAATCTTAATTAATAAAATAAAATTGTTACATTTATCTAAAACTTTGTTCATTCCTGTAAAATACTCCTTACTTCTTCGTACACGTGATGCAATATTTTCCACAAAGATATGAACCTTATAATTAGAGGTGTACAAATCAGTTTCAAAATCGGTTTCACACTAAACTGGTTTGGGTCAAACTTGGTCAAAACCGGTTTGAACCCAAACCGGTTCAGTTTAAAACCAGTTTGATTCCGAGAAAATTCAAACCGATTTTCAATTTAAAAACCAGTTTCGTTTAAAATCCATTTTTTGTTCATCTCTACCTATAATGATGTAAAATGTAAGTGTGAACTTTTAGACTTTTGAATATATGTATCATGACCTCAAAGCTAATTCACACTACCTTTATGATAAAAATAAATAAATAAATAACTATAAGTTGTTTTGTAAAGACACACAATTACACATTCATGCATCCTTTTTACCAAATTCTTTTGTCATTTGTTAAAATAGAATTTAGGTAATCATACTTACAATATTAGTATCTTCATCCTTGCATATTGTCTTATAAAGATCATTTTATCTACAACAATATAGACAAACGAGAACTGTCATAAGAGATGTTATTCCTTTTAAATTTTCTACTTGCTCGTCAACATTCTTTATTCTTATAAGTCGTAACGCATGACAAAATACTGGTTTGGATCGTTTTAACCTTAAAATTGTGGTTTGGATCGTTTTAACCTTAAAAATTGTCGTTATCAACACGTAGAAATACAAACAAAAACCTCGACCTAATTTTGAAATTTCTATATTACGATGGCAAACTAAAAAAGTTTATATTCTATTTTATGATGAAGAAAAAGAATTAAGCACGTTTTTTTTTGTAAGAAAGCAGAAGAATGATGTATATATTTATTGATGAATATCTCAGTACATATTATTTTTTAATAAATATTAAATGGATAATACCACCAATGAATTAGTACAAGATAAAATCCATGAGTCCCTCCATGAAAATACCCAAATCGTTTACCAACTTGGTTACCCCTTTGAGGTTTTTGTTACATTGAACTTGCTGATAGCAATACATACAACACAATTACAATAAATCAATAAAAGAATTTATCCACTCGTTCAATCATTTGTGTAAATCATATAACACAATCACTATACACGGAAACCTCACAGAATGAAAAGAAAATGAAACTGTACACAACACCATTCTGCATATCAGTCTTACAACAGATCCAACCCTTTTATGTCATGGACGGATGTATTCAATCGCATCACAACTTGTACACGCTGCTTTCAGGCTTGTGTAACCGGTGCATATACAAGACTAGTGGTCCCCGATTCCCTCAAATGGGGCATTATTTCTGAGGTGCTTGTAATATCGTATGACTTCAAGTTCAAACTCTTGTTTCCGTCCATAAATGCAAGTTTTGTACATCAGGTTGCTTGATCATTGCACAATATTATGCTCTCATGCAACTTTTTTCAATTTGGAATTTTGATCATAAACTCAATCGAAGAGTAACATCAAGAATGCCTTGTATACCTATATGATGAGGTGGCATTTTCTTGCCATCGCCTGCTCCCACTTCGCTCATATACAGGGCTTTTAACATCTGTAGCCATTCTTCCTGAGCTGCTTCTAGTATATTTGTTCACTTCATTTCTCATCTCTTCATCCATGTCATATTGCGACCTCTAAAAACCAACAGAAACAACAAATTAAAATGAACGTCCAAATAAAAAAAAGAGAAGACAGACATCATCTACACATAAGGGTCCGCTCTCGAGTTTGGAGAGAAATATATGGGAAAAGAAAACAAGCTAAAAGAAAGCTAATAATTCTACGAATATATCATTTTTGTTTATATTTAAGTGGATTAGGTAGTTGTTCATTATATACAATAGATCTAAAGCTGAGAGATAAATAACTTTTGGACACCTTGGAAGAGTTTGAAAGAATAGCATACGCCTCTCCAATCATTTTGAAAAGCCTATCAGCATCTTTGTAAACATTTTCAGCTATTTCCTTCCACAATCCATCATCTCCATTATCACTTCTACTAACTGATCGAGCCGCCTACATCAGCAAAATAGGGTACATCAGAACGATTAATAGAGTTGGCACTTTCGACCAAATTACTTACAAATGTGCAGATTTGGTTATGTTTATCTCTGATTGAAAATAAAGGCGGATTAGAAAGAAATGAGTCAACAGATCGAAAGGTGCCCAAAGAGTGATTTAATAACATTAAACCTCTCAAATCAATTATTGCGAAAAAATTAAATCACTACGTAAATATAATATCATTTTCTTAATCATATTTGAAAGGTTACTTTATATAAAAATAATCACAAATTTTGAAAGGAAGTGTTTTCCATCAATCCAACCTGACCCGGAAGTTCGACCAGTATCAAACTATCAAATGTTCTGACTCAATACCGAACCCAAATTAGGATATTGCTTAGAAGTATACAACCTTATCAGGATGATGTTTTAGTGCAGCTTTCCGATATGCCTTCTTAATTTCTGATGCAGCAGCAGTTGATTCAACACCCCTGTAAAGTGTCAGAACCAAAATCATCACTTGATACAGAAATGGGTTTGCTCTCTCAATCAAGATTTTAATGAACACGCATAACAACTTACAAGATGAGGTACATATTTAAGGGAATTTCTTTTCTGGATTCCTCTTCAATGTTATAAAGCCGGAGTTGAGTTTGCCTTAGCTCATTCATACCACTTGCTTTATCTGACACTCCAGAAAGAGCACCCTTTTCTTCCATTTGTGATGTCAAAAGAGACACCGATCTTCGAAGATCCATAGCTGCTTGTCCATAGTCTCTAATCATTTCATATAAGCTGGCTCGTCTGGAAACTGCCTGCATTAAGGAAGATCATTTTTACAATGTCAATAATAACTAATGAGAAAGAATAACAGCATAACATTGCAGAAACCACTTAGATCAGAGGTGACAAGAAGGTGGGTGAGGCGATTGGGTGACAGGTTCAGTTGAAACAGGTCATCTATGAACACAAAAATAATCTAAATATTTGACATGTTTCCCTTTTGGCTAAATTTTTTGATGTGACCCATTCGAGAAAAATCGCAACACAAATAAACCCATTAATAGAAGAATGAGTTGAATGACCACCTCAATCGACTAGGCCTACCGCTGACCAAGGGAAACGTAATTAGTTATCAGGTCAGAGAGGCATGGCCTGTATTTAAATTATAATGGGGTCATTTTATCACTGTTGGACCCCATAAATATCTGTTTGAACTTCTTGGCATCGCTAGATCATCATTTTCATCTATTAAACAGATAAATGTGCTCCCACCTGGCCCCCAGGATTTTAAGACTTTCTATTCTGGGTTGTCCGAGAAAAAATGCAAAGTTTCCTTTTCTGTCCTCCATCTTGATTCACTTTTTAGTTTTTACCATAAATATTACTTGCAATTAACATATTGAGTTTAGTCCACTTGTTTTGTACTTATCACGGGCAGTTTAGACATTTAACTAATAGTCAGACTTTCTTAGAACTAGCCCATGCAAAGCTTCTACTCATGACCTGGAAGAACTTACGCCTTCAGGCTGGCAGGCAGGACCTCTAACTCTAAGGAGTTGGAATTATCAACAGGATTCAAACCTGGGTTTGATGCTTCATGAGCCACAATGTCCTAGCGAATTACTAAGCTAGCAGTAAAATTTACAAATGGCCGAATGGATTGATACGGATTATGTTTTCCATGACGGTCAAATGGGTTGATACCGATTATGTTTTCCATGACGATCAAAACAGGTAAATTCAAATGTTTTCTTTTGTGGCTAAATTTGAAACGGTCAAATGGGTTGAAAGTTTCCCAAAGTGTATTTTAAATAAATATAGCCACCTAAATCATTTTATTCAAATAGTTCGTAATAATAAATTATTGAAATAACTTAGCTTTTAAACTAAATTGTAAACTTTTAGATAATAAGCGTTTCGGGTCAACCCACTCAGACCCGGCACATTTCAATCAGCACAGTAATTACCTGCCCCACCCATTTTGCCACCTCTATGAATTACCATCAAACCAGTCCCATTTATTTTATTGTCTTACTGTTTTAATAATCAAAGTGACATCAAAAGTTGCATTTTTTGGGAAGGTGAGTTCATGCTAAAATATGCAACACTTGTATTAAAGTGAGAAGCCCTATCTCATCCTAACTCTGAAACTAGGAAGAGTGGTGCATGTTAGCAAACCTTGTGATAGCTAGGATTGAGAGCGATAGCTAAGCTGCAATCTGCAATGGCATCTACAGTTTGACCCAAAGCTCTGTAAGCTGCAGCACGATTGCAAAAACATATTGCCGCAAAAGGGCGTGATTCAACGCTGCATGATAAGGCAGAAGTGTAATGTTCAACTGCTTCTGCATAATTTCCCGCTTTATATGCTTCATTTCCTGCTGCCTGCCAAAGAAAATTTAGACAATTTTGTGCATCAAAAAACAAACTCTATCTCTATTAAAATAACATGATTACAACTTTGATGTAAGAAATTGATATCACGAGAACTTGGTAAATTCTATAAAAAAAATATTAGGATAACAAAAAAATGTAACCATGTACTTATTGTTCCCATACCTTTCTAGTTAAAAGCTCACGTATTGTGTCAGCTAAAGGTATCACCGACTCCAAACTCATGCTTTCTAGCCTGGAATTCAATACGAAAAAGATGTCAACTTTCATATGGTCAGCTTTTGGTCCACCAGAAACAAAAAAAGGAAGTGAGAAAATGATAGAATAGTTACACGAAATGTTCAAAATTATGAAAAAACAAATGTTGAATACCTTTTTGTAATATGCCCAGAACTCTCTTGTCTTTTTATGAATTCATTAGCTTCTTCTAGCTTTCCTAAATAAAAATAGGAATTAACAATCAGGCTCCATCTCCAATAGCTGGAGCTTGTCGGTGAGTCTGTCTCAGCAGAACTCAGAGTCTGCTCACACATCTGAATAACATGCTCATACCGACGTAACTGCAAACCAAACGAAAGACTAGTGAATTCGAATTAAAAACTTTTTCGGGAAAATAGAGGTGGCAAAATAGGTGGGCTGGGTATCAACTCAAAAAGTGTCAGGTCAAAACAGGTACTTCTTTGGTATTGGTCAAGCGGGGTTGACCTAAATTGCTTTTTTCCAGAAGATTCTTTTTTCTTTATAAAGAATTAATGTGTCAAATATTATTACAGAGATACATATACTTAAAAATAGTAATCAAAAAATTTCAAATGTACTCCAAGAGATTTTGTGAAATAAAAGAAATACTTTGGGATACTTTAGACCTATTAAACTATTTCCTACCAAGCTAATCTTTTCTATTCAACCTGAAGACAGATTAGTTTGTAAACTAGTCTCTCCAATAAAACAAAATGTAACTCTCTACTTCTTTAGTTGTCCAAAAAAGATGCAACATCTTCTTTTTTGGTTAGTTGAATCCAAATTTACTCATTGACCATTTAGTAACAGTTGTTATTTTGTAACTTTTTGTTTATTTTGTCCTTGTTAAAAAGCATTTTAGATATTCAGCCCCTTGGAGGCGTGGACAATCAATTTAATTAACTTTGCATTGTGTCAAATAGTGCCTCTTCTTCAAAGACAAGTAGTACTTCCGAAGAGACCAATACATAATACAAACCATGAGCAGGGTATCTGCTTTCATTCGAAGCAATTGCTCTGAGTAACTGCTCATCTGCAAAGCTTTATCAATAACTCTTAACGCATATTCTAAGTCCTCGGGTGTTCTTCGTGGAAGTTCATTATACTGCTTAAGGCACTCTGTCACTTTCTGAAAACATAAGAACCAAACACTGCTGTTACCCTTGCTGAAAAAAAACAGATAACGATAATAATAAATAGTATTGATTATGAAAAGGAGAACATAAGATACCTGTGCCTTCTCTAGACCCTCAGAGGCCTCTACTAACAACTTTCTGTCCATGCAGACATCACTCCCCGACTGCAAGCACTTCATATACTGAAGGGTTGCATTTTCAACTTCTCCAATAGCAAGGTAACAACTAAAGTATAAGAAGAATATTAATAAGTAACGAAAATCTATTATGGATTAGACTATTAACAAACTAAAGGACCCATGCCCACTAGGTATTAGCAAGTAGCAACCCCTTAAGGACCAACCCCATAGAGTGGAAGGCCTAAAATTTCACATAGCAATTAGGATGGAGCACCTAGCATCAAACTCATGGACTAGAGGTGGCAAGATGAGCTCTCGATTTAAAAAAGCGCACCTAGGCGGCTAGGCATCTTAAGGCTCTAGGTATGGCGCCTCAAAGTTACTCTAGGAGATAGTACGACCTAAGGCGCCCTCAAAGCGGTGCCTAGGCTCTCGCCTTAGCCTAGCGCCTCGAGAGCCTTGGATTTTTGTTGACTTGTTTTGACTTTTGGACCTACAGTCAACTTAAAACTATTTTACGTGAGGCTCTCGCCTTAGTGCCTCGGCCGTCGGGAACTTAGCGCCTTTTTAAACCAAGGATGAGCCCCTCGATACATGTAATTTTTATACTTACATTTCAAAATGGGAAATACTTTTTTTATCAACTCTTTCAAAAATATTAAAGTATTAAATATAACTGCAAAACAATATCATTACAAGAACAATTAGATTTTTGACTTTTACGATTTAGGAAGTTGTATGCTTTAACACATACTCTGGACCACTTTCAACCCGTTTGGCCCATCTGATGCATTTCATTTCAAACTAAGTCGGTGATTTGACCCAACTGACCCGTTTGTGATTATAAATAATCCAAACCAAACCATTCATAAGTAAATAAGTTAAAATTGCCACCTCAATCATGGAGTAGTCAAGCCAAAGAGGACGCATACACACATGCGCAGGTGACCCATGATGAGAAAAGGAGAAAAACTCTTAACTTCTTATCAAATCTCTAGCAACCCAGAACTACAACACATACATCAATAAAACCTATAAACACGGATGCTAAAGAATGTGACACTTACTGAGCAGCACGAACTTGAACCTTGAGAAAATTGGGATCTATTGCTGCAGCCATCAGACAATCTTTTAAAGCTTCTTTCATTCTTCCAAGAGAGATCCTAGTTGCGGCGCGGTTGCTGTAGCATAGCATCAGAGCCCTAAGACAACCTTTAGATTTCTCAGTTTCAGAAACAGAGTTTAACCCTTGGGTGTAATAATCCTCTGCTTTAGTTAGATCGCCATTACCATAAGCTTGGTTACCCCTGATAAAAGTCAAGATCACTCTTAATACAAAACAGAACTGTTTATTATAGAGGTGCTAATAGATAATCTGGAGTCGGTTGACCGGAAACATTTATTCAAATTTTCTAAATGTTCTATTGATATTTGTGTCTAATATAATTACAGAAACTTGTAAATATTAATAATAATCTAACTTTCAAATAAACTTAACTAGAAGGTTGTCTATATTAAAAATACAATACGTTGTGGCGACTTCCAACCATTTTGATCCATTTCTAAAGCTATTTAATTATTTTACCAGTCAAAGATAGAACATAACCCAACCCATTAATTAATACATGGACCTTAATTGCCACCCTGATTATAATTAAAGTTTCATTGCCATATAAGAAAGCAAGAATCTCACACCTCAATCGCCATTTCTCGCAGGCTTCCTCTGCTGCAATGCTGACTGATGCAGTTGAGAAAGTTCCATGCTTTGCATCTTGTTCATTTATTGGCTTATAATTATCCTTATTTTTACTTGATGATGTAGACTTGTCAACTTTTTGGGTCCTCACAGAGGACAAAATCGAAGAAGAAGATGATGCATACGAGTTTTTAGCATCTGATGTTAAGTTGTAAGAATCTTGACCGGTCTTCAGCCTATGTTTCTTTTTATGCTGACGCGTTTCTGGTGACAGTTGAGCTTGACTGGATGTAGATGCAGCAAAAGTGAAGTTATCAGCGCTTAAATTTTCTAACTTTGAACCAAATTTAAACAACCGAGTGCTCGTTTTTTCTCGACTTCCAGAGGTTGCAGTGGAACTCAATTCAGAATCCAATGCCGTAGCAAAAGAATCACTACTGAACTCCATGTTCTCCATTGCAGATTTAAAGGTTTCTGCCTCAGAAACTTCAGATTTTACATCACCATCATTAACATTCAACCGTCGTGCGGCAACAATCAAATCTTCATCCGTTGCGATATTTGAGTTAATTATATGTGATTCACTTGACATACTAATTTGATCATTCATTTGGGAAATAGCATCATCTGATGTCACAGACGTTCCTCTAGAATAATTATCAGCTAATGTTTCATGATATGGGGAAACATCCATTGGTGAGTATGCTTCATAACTTTCGGGATTTTCAGGTGAACTTCTTTGACCAAACACGAAGTCTTGTTTAGGCTGGGGTTGACCAACAACAGGTTTCCTAACCTTTCCTTTCTTTTTCTTTAGCCTTGCTTCGGGCATGCTTTTTGCACCAGAAAAAACGTCACCTTTAATATCGGGCGTTTTAAATTCTAAATTCTGAGCCCCAAAAGTATCCAATTTGCTAGAAAAAGTAAATTCAACATTCCTAAACGAAGGATTCCCAAACGGTTGAAAATTGCTAGATGACGTTGTTTCATATACTTTCGGTTCAACATTCCCATCATCAAACCTCAAATTTGTATCATCAACAGCTCCACCTACTTTCAACTCCCGCATTTTATCGGATATTAAATCGGCCTTACCATGATTCACAGACTCTGATCTCCCTAAAAGACCATCACCACCACTCTGACAATTTGACCCAAATACAAAGTTTTTAAAATTATCATCTCGACCACCAACTACTTTCATCTCCCTCATCCTATCCGATATCAAATCAGCCTTATTCTTTTCTTCATCATGCTCCTTACCACGACTTACAAACTCTGATCTTCCTGCCAAATGTTCATCACTCTTACTATTCCTCCCAAATACAAAACTATCTACATTCGGGTTCCCCAGGTTCATTTTATGCATCTCCTGTTGTAGCTCAGCATCCACATTTCTACGAAACGGATTCATAAACCTATAGTCTGTTTGATTACTCGTACTACTCGAATCTCTGATATTCAATTTATTAACTTCCTTCGGTAACTGATCAACCATTAATTCATTGGAACTCTTATTATTCTCACTTCCAAACGCCTTAAACTTAAAGGCAGCATTATCACTATCAATTTGCATTTTCCGCAAATCGTCAAGAACCACACTAGGATTCCCCGAACTTGAACTTACATCATTACTACTACTACTACCTGCTCCAAACGTAAACGTCCTATTCGACACATTCACATTACTCAAACTCCCCAAAACCGATTCAGACGGACTCCGAAACGGATTAAACCCTACGTCTTCCGCACCGCTACGGATGCCAGAAACACCACTAGACCTAAAATGATAAGAACTTTGCTTTCTCATCTTCATCAACCGTGGCCGTGAAAGATTCGAACCTGAAGTTCCCCCTGGAACCCTAGAAACCGCTACACGCGGTGAATTAAACCCTAAATTGGCACTATTCGTTTCATTCGAATCGCGAAAACCGTAATTCGAATTCGAATTCGATGAGTTCATTTTAATATTATTGAATAATAACAGATACTTTTGTAATTACTCGAATTGATTACAGAAAACTGACCGGTGTAGGAATTTACAACCGCCGCCGGCGACATATCCGGCGAGATGAAGACATTAAGCCTGACGATTGTTGTTGTTGTTGATGTTGATCTTGACTTGTTAATTTGTCAATTTTGATGAAATTGGTATGTATATAAATACATAAATACGTATATGTATAGCTTGTGGTGTTTCGTTGTGATTTGTATATGTAAAGTCAATTTTTGGATTTTGGGCTTTGATCCGTTTAATTGGAAGGAATCAGTGTTTGCGTCTGTTGATTAATTTGGAAGGGCTTCGTGGCTTACAAAATAGACAACAACAAGAATGCACATTTACGTTACATCACTTTAAGTGCAATGATTATATAATTTGAATTATAGTTTAATTTTATTTATTTTATGTCACATTTTGACTTTGAACATATGAGATAGACAAAAAGTAGGATTATATATTGGGAAGTAATTTAAGTGTTTCATTTTATTTTATTTTTGTAGGTTATTTATATTTGTAAATGTTTTTAGATTATTTAAATTTATATGTTATTTTATATATATTAAATTTGATTAAAAACTAATTGAAAAAATATAAAAGAATATAAATACTTATGTATTTAAAAAAATCAAAATAATATAAATCATGTTAATTAAGAAATATAGGAATATATGTGTCATTTTACATTTTTCCAACAAGTTTTCAGCTGGATTTGGTATCCATAAAACAAAATAGGAATTTTAGTGGTCTACAAAAATAAATTGATAAATTTGGGTAGCTTGCAGATGTATAATCCTATTAAAATACTTCGTAGATCTAAATTGGTTTATATGAAAAAAAAAATTGATAGAGTAAATCATGTGTCATTCAATGTATGAGTTAAGATTAATTCTTTATTTTAAACTTATATCGCAAAACTCTTATAGAGATTTAGTAAGAATGGTAAAGATCGTTCACATATTTTTTTTACTATGAGCCATATAAAACTTTTACAAGTTATGTGATTATTAATATTAGTTAAAGTATCTAATGTTGTCCGAAGTTGCACATAATTCCATATACATATTCGACCAACCAAGACTCGATGACAATGGTTTCTAAGCTTCCCAGTAATCTCCAAGAATTTGAGGATGATGACTTTTGAGCTTCCCTGCCTTTAAGAAAAAAGATGAACATGCCAAATCAGAAATCTAAACACTTGAAAGCAAGTCGAAGAACTCCTTGTTGAAATGATTTCCTCGGTGAGCAGATTACGATAGTGATGAAACGAGCAATAGACGATAATCAGAAATAAGATGTCATCTTCCATGGGTACGTGGATAATGGTACCCACCCGGTACCCTGAAATCGATTGTTGAATAACATCCGAAAAAATGCAATCACAGGTAGCCTCGTGCTACATGATCTCGATCCCATTATGGTATCAAAAGGCACTGTTGATCCAAAAAAGAAAAAGGTAACAATGTTGATCGTCAATGGTATTTAGTGGTGCACTGTACAACAACTTAAAGTATGTTTAGTGGTGTATGGAAAAAAACATGTGATGTGCAGATTATCACCCCAAATCTTACTAGTGATGACATCATCAACAACTCATTCTTTCACATTGTCACTCGAAAATGGCCCAATGAGTAAAATTCTTTGGTGTGTGATAGTAGCTACCCGACCCCAAGGGAGGTACTTGTTACTGCCTCCTTAGGTGGTTAGTGAAATGTTTCTCAGATGAGGAGCGTGAACAATAAAAGATTTTAATCAACTTAATTAGAAGCTTTAATAACTATTAAAAATTGATGATATTTTAACCACGATAATTTTGGTGGGTACGAAACCCGATAGTGATTCTTTCGATTGCTTTGCCATGAATCATGACAGATTTTGACATTTCAGAGTCGTTTAAGACCCGGAGAAAATACCATTTTAATTATTTACGTTTTTAATTTTGAACTATAATATTTATTTGGACTTCTTGTCTTGATCCGTTTTAATAATCTTTGTTTTAGCTTCATTTTCTTCTTGAGATATTTAAATACTTTCAAGATTAGGATTTGAGCACCTTTTTATTTTGGTTAATACAAAATTGTTATTGTTATGATTGTGTTAAAGAGCGAGTATTGGTTGTGCTGTTATTCTAGAGGCTCGTCTCATAACATACTTCTAAATGTATGAGTGTGTGACCTAGACTCGTTTCAAGCATATAATTAGTTTTGTTTGTTATTTTAAATCAAATTAAACCGAATTTTATAACTTTTAAATTGGTTGTAAACGAATTTACGAAACAATAAATTAAGAATATGGGAAAGGGAATACAAGATAAATCGGCATGAAGATGAAGCATGGTTTGCAAATAAGTTCAGGAAAAAACGTTTAAAAGTCTAAAGGTAATTCAGAAGTAGCAAACCTTGATGAGGGGTTTCCAAAAGTACCGAAAAACAAAAGCATAAAAAGATGTAGGATTCAATTCAAGAGGCGTACTTAAACGATGCGATTGATGAGGATAGTGTTCTTCTACCGACAAACGATTCACTCAAATTGAGCGTTTGTGTAGGAAAATAATTAATAACAGAAAGAAAAATGAAAACGAGATGATCAAGTTTGAACAATTTCTTCTAAGCATGATCGGAAGTGACCAATCTCTAAACAAGTAGTCATAGCAGTCGATTTCTTTAACATAAGAGGATATCACATTGAAGAAGGAATTTAATTCTTCGTATGGTGTTTTTTTAATTAGGCTAAAGATCAAATTTTATTTCAAGTTAGGACATAGGTGAATGCATCAATTTCGTTTAGTCTCTGCTCCAAAAATAGGCTAATGTGAACGTGTTTGGTTTTAGTTTTGTTTCAAGTTCTATATTGTATCACTTTTCCTTTCAACTTGTGTTGATAAGAACTTCTAATATACTTTCTAGTTTTTCGCCAAAAAAGAGAAAAAAAAATAGCCATTCACCCTTAAAATTTAGTTCCTGCAACATCATCTCATTCTAATAGATAATGCACGACTAGAAACACTTAATTTCCATGATTGAAACAAAAACCAAAAGTGTTTTTATCAGCTATGTACTATGCCCCAATTGATCATCCCTTTTAACCAAGATGGGACTATAACTATCAATGTGTAATTAGATCTCGAAACTGTGATTACCACATCGGTCATCACTTAATCTCGAGCTAGTAGCCTAGTACCGGACTTTATACTATTTGCCGTCAACAACCAGCATATCAAACAAACTAGATATCTAAAATCATTATCGTGTTACGTTATCACTTCATTTAAAAGTAGCCCTCAACAAGGTTTAAACTTCACTCAAGATTTATTGTTAGAATTTAAGTATATTGACCCACAAGTCAAACATCCACATAAAGACAGTTTCTCAACTCATAGTAGGACTTGTAAACTTTCAGGTAAGTTGGCTACTATCAGATGTTAATCCAGTGTGTGACATATTATTTAATAATAACATATCCAACATCTTTTGTTGTCACTACTGTAGCTCCTATAATCATGAATCATGAATGAACATACGATAGTATATATAGTCTGACAAATGCCCTCAATATACATCAAGAGTCGAGATCAATGGTAAAGAGTACGAAAGGGAGATCACTATTGTAGCTCCCTATCATGATTTACAAAAATTCTTATCAAATTGAGGGTTATATATATAAAAGAAGTGTTAGGAATTTAGGACACAAAAAACACAAACAATTGAGCACAATTGCACCCACAAATCAACAAACGAATAAAGTAAATCCGTAAATATAAATCGACATGAGTAAATTACATTGTTATATCCAATTTGGGGGAGATTGGTTTAGTCCGCGCTAACTAGAGAGTTTTTGATATTATTTTTCTTAGCTTAAGGTTTACATGAATGGGGGTTATAATATGTAGTATAAACAAATAAAAGGAAACAAGTCAAACAACTACTTTTGGCCGACATAAACTACCCATCGGGTAAACAAGACTACCCACCGGATACCAAGTAATCCATCAGGGAACAAAGTGATCCAGCCGAGTACAAATACTGAAAAACAAGATTATACCCGCCAGGTACTAAGGCTACTAGCCGGGTACTTTCTTCGGACTCATAATTTCGATTCCTTTGTACGTTCTTCACACCTCAACAATCTCCCACTTGAAGATAGGACAAACCAAATTATTTAACCCTTAAATTTCCCTTTCAACCAAGTCGAATCCACATCGTGTCGTTGACAACAATTTGGACACGCATACTGATTGAGCGCGAATTAGATAGACTTTCGATAAAAATCCCTTCAACTACAACTATTGAAACTGTGACAAAATAAAACTCTCTAACTCTCTAGTCGACACCTTATATTATCATTTCATTAAAATGCCAGTTGAAGCTATGCAAAGCTTTAACTTTTTTGTTTTGACTACCTTAGTAAACATATTAGTAGGATTCTTTAAACTAGATATTTTATTCAACAAAAGAAACAATGCCATCACGACTTACCTCCTGCTGCGTAGCCTCGATCCCACTTCGATATTGAAGGTAACTATTGATCCAAAAGGGAAAAAGGAAACCATGTAACATGAATGATGATAAATAAAAAGACAAAAAGTATAAGGAAATTGATATTTAGTAAATCAGTAAATAATATAGCTTTTTGTCGTGGGAGATAACTTATGTCTACCCATATCTTTATTAACTTTGTTGAACCACATCATCTGAATTCGGCAATTGACAAGACGTCCCTTCAAATAATTATATAACAATTTATAAAATGATTAGTATAATAAAACTAAAATTGTAGAATCAATTAATTAGAATATAAGATTCAAACATACTAAGCACTCATCTCCGTGTGCTCATTGAATTCCATTATCAAATCCTATGATCCTATGATACATCACATGATCCCATGATCCTTGTGAAAATAAAAGTTCCTTCTTCTCTCTCTATTATCAAATCATAAGGTTGTGTTTTTAACTTCAAAAACTAGTTGCGACCAATGTTTTGAAAATCGGACCGGTAACCGGTTTCAAAAATCCATGACCTTATAAATAACAATGACTCGACGATTTAATATTTGTAGCCAATGTAAAGAAATAGGCAATATAAAAGTTTTTTTTAAATGTAGATACAATGTTTATTTAAACAAGTTTATAGTGTATAAATACGTTGTGTTACACACACAGTGATTATTGTGTTACTTTTGAACTGTATACTTGTATGTTTTTCTTCTGGCTGTCTATGCTTAGTCTCTTATAGTTAGAGCATTGCATTTTTTTTGCATAATTATAAATGGAGAAGATAAGTGCTAATGCGTGGAACATTTTCATATAAGTTTGGTTTAAGCTACCCTCTAGATAACACGGGAACTTTATGTCATTTGTTAGTTTCAACATGAACTTCTAAATTGAAGTTGATATGTTGTTTCTAAAAAAAATTCAGGAAGGCAAAAAGTAAAGAGGAACTCAAACCCGAGCTATAACTAGAGATGTGAAGACATATGAATGACGCTGAAAGAAGCGGATTTGCAGGACCAGTAAAAGAAAAAGGGAAGACATTTATTATAAAGTGCTCCCTTTCAAAATTCACTGCATTAATGAAAAATCTCAAGCTTGATTTATCTACTAAATTAAAAGGATAGTTCGTTTAAATTCCTTTTAAATTTAAAAGGATATAAGCTAGATATTGATATGATAACTAAACTAGTATATGAATTTGATGAAAATGAGAAGTCATTGAAGGTGGGTGATAAAAGTCAGAAACTTATTTCGACATTCCAAACTCCGAAAGAGAATAAAGAGATTATTTTAGGGGGCCCGATGATATTTTTACATATTAGTTTTTAAATTTTTGTTTATGATAAGGCAATAAGGACGTATATTTATAATCAATTTTGTGTTATATTTAGGGGTGTTACAAACACCTGAACCCGACTAACCCAACCTAACCCCGAGATCGGGTCGGGTGACCCGATTTCCTAACCCCTTTAACCTGATATTAGGTCGGGTTGACCCGATTAACAACCCTAGTTCTATTATCTTTACTTAAGTTGTATTTTGATTCATTTTCTGTTTAATCTTGTTGTTGTTGTTATCATCATGTTCCTATATACACCTGTCTATTTATAATTAAGTTCGTGTTTTTGTAGTTATATTAGTTTAACTAAGTGACAAATAAGGAGCTTGAGGAATTAATCCCCCCTTAGTAAGGAAAGGAATAAATCATTAGTTGTATTTTCAAATCCTATTAATGGTGATAATGGTATGATCATATGATACATTACATGATCTCATGATCCTTGTGAGAATAAAAGTGCATTCCTCTCTCTATTATCAAATCATAAGGTTGTATTTTCAATTCCAAAAACTAGTTGATACTGATGTTTTGGAAATCGGACCGATAATCGTACCGGTTTCAAAAATCCGTGATCTTATAGATAATAATGCCTCAATGATTTAATATTTTTAGTCAATGTAAAATTAATTTCGTTAACAAACATTAAAGTTCATAACAAGCACTACTTGTCAAGATCTTTGCATCAGCAAGAGTATATAGCAAAACTCTATATGATTCTCAAATGTTACTTTTTAATCATGAAAACATACACATCGGGTTAATTTGATTATTTGGCCCATCGGGTTAAATGATTATTTATTGATTTGTATTGTACATCTAAGACAATGTTGTAGATATGAATCGATTCATACTTTGTAGCTATTTTGACGGTAATTTACTTATTCCGTTTTGATGATGTTCTAACTTACTAATTTATGAGATAATGACCTAGGGTAAATATGGAATGAAAGTGAATATACACAAGCTTTTTCATGATCTTTCAATTTCCTAAATTCAATTACGGTTTCCTCACCACAATGTTTGCACGTGTAAACTGTATATACAAAAATAAATACAAATTATATCATAACAACACAAACAATTAATAATCAATTGGAATGATGAACATAATAAATTCTACATCAAGTAGCTCAATTATACGTACACACATATGTATACCTAATTGATTATCAAACGCAATTAACAGCAAAGACAATTAAAAACCAATATGAATGATGAAACAACAATTAATACGAAATCAAACAGCTCAAATATACTTACATGTATACATGCATGCATATACGTATATATTTAGAAACTAACTCTTAAAAACTTGCGGTGAGTAACATGTATGTAAGTTGAAACAATATAATCTAAACATACAAGTGATTAGCAACAATAACCTATATAAATTCATTTGCTATTTGAGAAAAAAGTTAATAATCAATGACAATTTTAACTCCCCTCCCTTCATCTATAATAGATATAAAAAAGATGTTTGTATATAAAAAAAATGTAATGTCGTATATTAAAAAGTTAGAGACAAAGGCGAAACCACGTAAAATTTAAGAGTAACCCTAGCTACGGGCTCGTTTGACATGCAAAATGTAAATCTTTTAAAAAAACATAATTGATTTTATTATTGGTGCTACATGTCCAAATAAATTGTGCTACCTATACATTAATTGATTAACCCATTTTGTATGTTATATATTTAATAACTACTAATTAGATCCTTTGTTTTATAAAATCATAGATGTTAATACATTTTTTTATTAATTTTAGTATTGTGAAAAAACTTCATGTTATAAATCACTCTAAATTCTAAATCTGCCACCGATTAACTTGGGTTTTTATCATTGTGATTGGGATTATTATTGGGATTCATTTTGATAAAAGTTAGTCAAATGAAAGTGATGTTGTAGTCGCTTTAATTAATGTTATTTCCATGCGAAGTAAACTTTTATATACCTTTTGTCTCAATTTAAATATTTACACTATAAATTTTGTTTGTTTAAGAAAAAATGTCCACCTCCAAAATAATATATAAAAAACATGAAATTTCACCATTCCAAATTCGATGTCACGTCATCACTTGAATTTCACGAATCCTTCAACGATCTCTAATCCGTCACCACGACGATCATAATGTGTTTGATTTTAGTTTAATGATTATCTGTGTTAAAGAAGATTGTTGGCACTTTTTTAGTTATGATTAATTTCCCTCCAAAATATGTGCGTGGTGTCACTATTCTTTTTTTTTTTTTTTTTTTTATCTTGAATTATAAAATTGTCGTAAAAAATGAGCATCTTAGAGCATCTCCCATTTTGCACTAAACGTACATATTTGCACTAAAATAGTTCAAAACTGTGAAAAATGCACTCCAATGTTGGCACTAAACGTTACACTATTTTAGCGTAATAACAAATAGTGTTCAGTGTTGCACTAAATTTAGTGCAAGTAATTTGGTGCATCACCAACACTTGCACTAAATTTAGTGCATCACCAAACAATGCATTAAACACTATTCACATCAATTAATAAGATATATAATAATTAAAATTAATTAATATGACGTATTGATTATAAATTTGCGGTTAAGATTTTTAAAATTAGTAAATGTAACGTTTACTATTGTATTTATCAAAAAGCTTTATAAATTTTATAAAGTTTTCATTAAATTTTTAATATTGTTAAATATTATGATTGTTGTTACATTTATTATGGGCATTTAATGATTATATAAAAATAATAATACTATATTGTTGAATTGTGTATTTTAATCAATTAAAAATAATTAAAGTCAAAATTTAGCGCGACACTTTGAAGTAACTTATTTATGTTTAGTTGTAGTAATTTTTTACTACACATGTAACTCGATATGTAATTCTATCGAGTAACATTTAGTAATAAGAATATTATTTTCTTAACTAATAAGAATATTATTTTTGGTCACTTCTTTCTCACAAAGCAAATACTTTGTGACGAGTAAAGAAACTTCTAGTGCGCTTATTATTGTGCATAAATTGTCACTTGTCTAATGCATTGGTTTTAGTGAAAGCCAAATTGCGCTTTTAGTGCATTTGCTTTGAATGTATATGTTTCAGTGAATGGTAACTCTCGCTTCTAACGCTTCTAATACATCTGGTTGTGAAATGGTTGAAAATAAAATTTATTTAGAGAAGTCCGTGGTTTGAAATTTAAAGGAGAATTAGGTAAACTAAATATATTTTGTTCTCTTCCATGTAGCGAATAAAAAGTTAAAGATATTAAATAACCTTTTGATGCCAATCACCGTTTTCAAGCTAATATTCTTACGGTGACGTCGAAACCATCGTTATGGGACGTTGTCACGTTGACATCCCACACCAAGTCCATATCGATTGGTTTTATGATTAGCTTAAGAGTTATCTATAAAATTAAATTTTATAAAATAATACTAATAACAGTTTATCAAAAATTACTAATATCATTTTATTATATATAAGTTATTTATTTGTGAATGAACTTTTACATCCATATATATACTAAATGAGAATAAAAGGTTGCTCAATATTTTGTCACATAAGCAAAATGACACGTGGTGACCTCTCATAATTTAAAAATAATAATTATAATTATTTAAATTTAAAAGATTAACTAAAAAGTAGATTTATATAGAGTTAGATAATATTTAAATGTAATATCAATTAATTAAAAAATCTATGAATCTTACTAAAACACTAATTGAAAAATAATATTAAACTATTAAATCTATAAAAATTGCTTAACTTAAAAAGTATCAATAATAAAACAAAAAATATTATATAATCTATGTTGCCGTACATCACACGGGATTAAAACTAGTAAATTAATAAAATAAAATATCAATCATTAATTGGTGAGTTAATTAAATAAAAAGATTAATGAATATTGAATATTTTTAAAAGTTAATTTTTTAATTCTTTTAACGTTTATTAATATACAACTTTAAATTATAATATTTCTTGATAAATAGACATCGAGCACATATTATTTTCAAATTATTCTATTTATTGTATTTTAAAAGTTTACTCTATGGTATTTGATCTAACCTTACGGGTATATATATAATTTTATATTAAATATTTACTTTTTTAACTTTTAAATTTAATATGGGAATCTAGGAATTATGCTTCATTGGATCTAGGGTTTTGTCTCCCACTTTTCAGTCCAATTATAAATTCTCAACCTCTCTCCTTTCAACCAAACTCAAAGCCGTCGGTCCGTCCATCTCTCTGCAATCTATACATACATATTCTATATCTATACATTGAGAAAAATGGCCGTTACTTTCTCCGATCTCCACACCGAAGCTGGTCTTAAATCCCTGGAAGCTTTCCTATCTGGAAAAGCCTACATCTCGGGGTCCGTATGTTACATAATATTGCTCAATTTATGTATTATTTTTGTTTTTTTCTAATGTATTTTGTGTAATTGTTGAAAATGAATGATGTAGGGGTAAAATTACTAAGGATGATGTGAAGGTTTATGCAGCTGTTTTGGATAAACCTAGTGCTGATTTATATCCTAATGCTAGTAAGTGGTACGAGTGTGTTGCATCAGTACTTGCATCAAGGTGTGTTTGCAATTTACTCTTTAAATTTATATGTTTTATTATTTGTTGTTGATTGTGTTTATTGTTAATTTAGGGATTATGTGTATTAACTTTGATTAGACTACTTTTAATTAATTAAAATAGTATAATAGTATACTAGCTCTAAGCGTAGTGTCGTTGTTACAAACTTATCGATTACTTAAGAGTATATTTATATGTGTTCTTTAAACACTTTTTGTTATCAAGCATGATGGTTGTTATGTTGATAATGTTATTGCGAGTCCGTGACTTTATAAGTTGGTTATGAAGTTTATAGAACTAAGTTATAAAATTTAATTAAATAAAATGTACTCGAATATTTTAAATTTCTAAATATGCTAAATCTTCGACATTTTAGTAACACAGTATTGGTTTCCAAAAATTTACGAGTTATTTCAACACTTCTGTTTCTTATGTGAAGAATGTGATTGTGATGCTCAAACCCCGTAAATAATCATGTAATGATTAGCATGAAACACTATAAGCTATTACAGGGTTTAATGGGCATTTGTTTATTTTGTGATTGTTTGCATACATTGTCTACTTGTTCATGACATTTGCAACTTGTTTCCACTGCTTATCGTCCAAAGTTTTTTTCTAATTTGTAAGCTCTATATTTGTACTTACATTGGACTATTAAAATAATGCAGCTTTCCTGGTAAAGCTGCTGGTGTGAGTATCTCTGCCCAAGCTCCATCCACAGAAGCTGCTCCTGTCAAGGAGGCTGCCAAGGTGTGTATCACGGTTTCTTGTAGTTATCTTTTGATTGAGCTTACTCTTATTAGATTTGGAATGCTGATGATGTGTTATAAGTATCCCATTAAGCCCAGTATGCATCTCTTTGTAGGTAGATAGGCTGCATATGTGTTCTTTTGTGTCTAATGAACATTCTTTTAATGAAACTGATGCCTCGACTTTTTTGAAACACACCATTAAAGAACTATTTTCATATAAGAAAGTGGTTTTTTAAATATCTTGTCATAAACGTGCCATTTAATCTATAAATCGGCTCAAAAACATGCTTCCAAGTTCGTTTTCTCTAGACACATAATCAGTTTAGAGATTGATGTTCTGAGCTCGAATTAAAAAACAAATGCTTGTTTAAATAAATCAAAACCTGATGTAAGTAAGCTAGTTAGAATAGAACTTTGACTTGTGCTGCTAAATAAGTGGATGCTTGAGGTTCAAAACTTCAGCTTATAAGAATTCCCTGTGTAAAATGGAAAACTGAACTTTTGCGTAAAGTTTTGTTTTTTCTGTTTTTTAAAAAAGAATCTTTTCAACTCACTTATATTTTTGCATTTGAATTTGAATGTTTTAGGAACCTGTAGCTGATGATGACGATGATCTTGATCTCTTCGGTGACGAGACAGAAGAGGAAAAGAAGGCAGCTGAAGAGAGGGATCAAGCCAAAGCATCCACAAAGAAGAAAGAGAGTGAGTTTGTTGGATTATGCCGGCTTCATTTACATTATGTGGAGGCATTTTTTGTTATCAGTTTTTTTTTCTCTTTCAAATATGGTGGATTGGTGCCTAAGAATTTGATGGATTCCTTAGGATGCCAGTATTTGATGTTTTATCAGTTAAATAATAGCTTTTATAAAATTGTGTTTAGGTGGAAAATCATCGGTTCTTATGGATGTAAAGCCATGGGATGATGAGACAGACATGAAGAAGCTTGAGGAGGCTGTTCGCAGCGTCGAGTTGCCAGGGCTTCTGTGGGGAGCCTGTATGTTCTCCTTTTCTAATTTCACCTTCATTTATAAATGGGCGGGTTGGATAACATGTGTAATGGGTTTGGGTTAAAATGTGTCATTTTTTGTTAATAGTCAAATTCGGCCGTGTTGAGTGTGGGCAACTTCAACCCGTTCCAAATTATTGATGCGTTATGGTTACAACAAATATTAGTTATACACTGATAACCTAAATCTTCAAATTACCATCATAGGAGGTTTTATGCATTAAAAAAAGAGTGTGGGCAACTTCAAGTCTTCAACCATTCTGCTCCCCTTTTAGCTAATAGTTTTGTTTCTACTAATTTGACATGTTTGAGATAAAATGCAAACCATATGATCAATTTTTTAGCTAACTTTTATTGGAACGGATTACATATTTATGATGACTAATGTGGTTTTTTGTTTCCATTTATAGCTAAACTTGTTCCAGTCGGGTATGGGATAAAGAAGTTGACCATCATGTTGACTATTGTTGATGACCTTGTTTCGGTGGATGACCTCATTGAGGAACGTCTTACAGTTGAGCCGATTAATGAATATGTGCAGAGTTGTGACATTGTTGCCTTTAACAAGATTTAAATCGCAACCCTAGTCTGGATTTTGGCAGGTTCATCGGCTTCAAAGCTCAAGTTTTGCTTATATTAGCGGGTCATGATTGTGTATCTTTTATTTTTCTTGGAGATTTTTGTTCGATGTTATCATTGTATTTGAAACTCTCAATACTGCATCATTAAGGACTTACAGAGATTTAAGGAAAAAAAATGTTTGTTTTCTAAGACTTATCTTACAGGAAACAAATGCATAAGAAGAAACTTAAGTGCACAATATGCAACTACCCTTTGAAGGAGTAGTTGAAGTATTTCAAAATTCACTTAAAGTACTCTTTTTTCTAATGGAAATTAAAGTAACTTGAGATTAATGGTGAAGTTGGTGGTGAACTATTTCATCGACTACTGAGGCATGTAGAATGCGAAAAAGTTTTTTAATTATTGTTGTGCAAAACTAAAATAGCAATAAAGTTTATTTTCATTGTCACATTTGTATCTGATTTCACATGCTTACTTGAGTGATAAATAAAGAGATCAATTATTAGTCCGACAAATCGCCAAGTACATGATGGGTTAATCTAAAGCGAATGCTTACTATGCTCCATGACTTGAAGTCTTGAACGTGGTGCGTAAGATAGATGGAACCAATAAAAAAATCGTCACAGTGCTACATATGTAAATGGTAACATTGATGGTCATAGTAACAATAATATGTTATATAGCATTTCAAAAGACCAATACGACTTCAAGTCAAATTTCGATAACTCGAACTTCGTTACATATTAGTTCAAGTTTTAACTAGATGATCATTATTAGTAAATTCAACTTATATGAAGTCCAACGATTAGGGGTGTTAACGAGTCGAGCGTTAACGAGTTATCCGAGTTCGAGCTTGTTTAGCTTGAATTCAAGTTTGAATCATATTTGAACGAAAGTTATTGTTCAATTAACTTCACGAGCCGAGCTTAAAAAAATAATATTCGACTCGGCTTGTTTGAATGCTCGTTTAACTTCGAGTCGAATGAAATAATCGAGCATAACGAGTCTGATTTGTATAAAGGTTTTGTTTAGAAACTTAAATTAAATATAACCAATGCTATTTTTACCCAAAACCTCAATTACAAATGTGCTAATACGAGTTCGAGGTTGAGCTATCAAATAAGTTTATCGAGTTGAAATTCGTAGACGAGTAACTTGAGCTCAAAAATTAGTTTATTTAAATAACTAAATGAGCATTAATTCAAACTCGAACAGTAACAAATTATCCAAACTCAAGCTCGATCATAGTTCTCTGTATTTATTCGAGACGGAGTCGAGTGATTATCGAACACATCGAGCTCATAATCCTGATATTCGACTCGACTCGGATCGTTAACAACCCCCGACGTTAATTGACAGTTGTAGGATGTAAACGAGTTGAGTGCAGTTGCAGTTCGCTTTGTGTAACTTCAAAGAGTTTGAACTCGGTTATTTTCGAGGGTTATATGTAAAATTCAAGCTCTGCCTTGTGTCATATTTACAAAGAGTAACTCGTGCTCAAATTTCAAGTTTATGAAGTATATTTACGTTATTTTGTATTTTAAATTTTACAAGTAACTTCAAAGATTTTTACATGTTCTTAAATTTTAATACCCCGTGTCTAATCTAATTTTATTATCATTAGCTGGTAACCCGAGCGATGCGACAGAAAATGCGGTAAGAAAATAGTAAATAATCGTTGAAATATTGAATCAAAATATACATTGTAATTCACATTTATAACAAAAAGGTTTTTTTTTTTAACTTTTCTTAAGTTGACTTTTCTTAATTCACATTCAATACCTGATTCGTTATCCGATTCAGCAATATATTCATTTCAATGTTCTTTAGTTGACTTTTAAGGACATAATAGATTTTTTCTATATCCCTCTATTAAATTTTAAGATAAAAATAATAAATACTTAGTAAAGATTACAAATTTACCGTTAACTTTTCACAGGTAATAACTCGTACTAAATACGAGTAGTAATTTTCAATTTTTGTTTTTACCGTGTCAATAATCTCGTTGAAACCCTAGTTCCGAAAACACCCCCAAAATGAAAAGCTAAAAAGTGGCAGGCAGACAAGGTTCACAATCTGCGTGAGTTCCATATTTCCAAACCAATTCATTCATCATCTAATCCAATCAATTTATTTTTAGAGAGCGATTGAAAATGAGCGGAGTAGGAAAGAAAGTGGCAGATGTGGCATTCAAGGCCTCAAAATCAATCGATTGGGATGGCATGGCGAAAATGATCGTCACCGATGAAGCTCGTAAAGAGTTTTCTTCACTCCGTCGTGCTTTTGAGGAAGTCAACTCAACTCTCCAGACTAAATTTAGTCAGGTATAATTCAAATCAATTAATCGATTAAATGTATATCTATATTATATGTACGCATTGAATCTATCGATTTTAATTCTTTGAGCGCTGCGCATCTACGTTTGATATTAGGTAGTTAGGGTTTCGGTGAATTGAAAACATTCAGATTAGGCTTGATGCTGCAATAATTTGTTATTTATTAATTTGATATATTTTGGAGATATTGTTATGCTGAGATATATTTGATTATATCTGTATGTATGTATCTGTATGTACTGAATCTATAGATGTTGTGTTAAGCCATATAGATCTACGTTTGATATTAGCATTTAGATAGTTAGGGTTTCTGCGAGTCGAAACATTTGGATTTGGATTAGGTTTGATACTCAGATGAATTTTATTCGATAATCTGATGCATTTTTAGAACATCCTAATCAGTCGCTCAAGTCTATCTCATTATATGTACGTATTGAATTTTGATGATGTTGATGTTGATGTGCTGAGCGATGTGGATCTACGTTTGATATTAGTTTGTTAGGGTTTCGGTGAATTGAAAACATCCTAATTAGGTTTGATACAGAAATGATTTTTTATTCGATAAATTGATATATTTTATATAAATTTGTGATAATTTTTTTCCACTTACATTGCTCAAATAGGTAAACGTATGTGTATGTAGATGTGTTGAGGGATGTAGATCTATGTTTGATATTAGATTAAGGGTTTCTATGCATCAAAAGTATTTGCATTTGGTTTTATGCTGAAATAATTGTTTATTCGATGGTTTGATGTATTTTATAGAACCCAGATAAGTTTTATCCTTTTTATTTGCTCAACAATAGCTAATTATATGTATACTGCATCTATTGATCTTCATGTGTTGAGCGATACTGATATATGGTTGTGAGAATTTAAGTTTGAGATAAATGAATGCAAGGAAAAGTCATAAGATATTGAAGTCCACTTAGTATTTGATATATTGCTTTCTTTATAATAATAACTCATCATTTTTAGCTCACTGCCAAACTGTTATCTTCTTATATCTATGACTCTTTTGTTACTGCGTCACCGTGACAATTGAAAATCTAGTATCGTCAAAATTATATTTCAATTGGAATGATTTTTCTCATTGGATAATGCAGGAACCAGAACCTATTGATTGGGAGTACTACAGAAAGGGACTTGGATCTCGCATAGTTGATTCTTACAAAGAATATTACGACAGTATGTCTTGTTTTGCCTACCTTTAACGTGTATTCTCCTTTGCGTAGACCATATTTAGGCAACAGTTTTAACTTTTAACTTATAAATGACAATGGGAATTCTATACTATGCGTTATCTTGACCAAAATCTCATATTGGTGTTGGATCCCCTTGACTTTATTTTTAAAAGGAAACCTGGATATCTATTGTTGTATAGTGGAATGCGCAATGTTTTTTATTTATGGTTGTTTTAGTCTATTTGCAATTCTGCACTAATATATATTTATTCAATATTCGTTTAATGATTTAGAAAATTTAATAGCAAAAAAAGTGGCTTGGTATCATGAGCTTGAGTAACTAGCCTGCTGCCTGCTGACGTGCAAATGAAAACTTAGTGACAGGTGGTAATCCTTGTCATGAAGTTTCATCTTTGGATTTGCTATGTGCACAAATGATGAGTGAATGAAAAACAATGTGCAAGTTGTTATAAGCGGTTCTATTTGTGAATTATAATCTTCCTTGTGTTGCTTTGTTCCTTTCAACTGTCATCTGTCAGAAAAAAACAGATCTTTATTTGTTTAGGCACTGATCGATGAATAATAGAGTAATGCACATTGGAGTTCACCACTTAAGATGCTGCATTTCTGATTCTTAGTTGATTTGGTACCTAGTGTCTACATTGTGATGACCTCATCTTCTCTTTACAGGTGTTGAAATCCCCAAGTTTGTTGATAAGACAACTCCAGAATATAAACCCAAGTTTGATGCACTGGTATGAAATTATACTTGACATGTGGTACTAAAACTTTTGGCACAAATTTCTTAACATGGATTTGAAGAGGCCATCTTATTTATTTTGTAATATTGAAATGACAGTTGGTTGAATTGAAAGAGGCTGAGCAGAAATCTCTCAAGGAATCTGAACGACTAGAGAAAGAAATTGCTGATGTTCAAGAGCTGAAGGTAATAATTTTAGATGTGGCAAAATAGGTGGGTTGGGTTGGATTGGGTAATGGGTCAAAATGGGTTTTGGTTGAGACAGGTAAATTTTTGAACTGGGCAGACAGGTTTGGTTGAATCTAGTTGGCAAATTATCTTTTTTATTATACCTCTTGTTTTCACACAGAAGATAATAATAATAATCATCTTTTATTAATAAGAAATAAAAGTTTTAAATATGCTTTTGTGGGAATTTTGTGATGTTATTCTTTATTTATAAAAAATTATCAGATGATGTTATGAACTTTTTGTATAAAAATCAAATATTTACATATAAAAAAATAACTAACACCAATAAAATATATATTAATATTGTGTATTCAGTTAGTAATTTTGATTGATAAACTGGTTGAATCTGGTTGGCAAATTATCTTTTTTATTGTACCAGTTTCATAAGAAAGATAGTAATAATAATACTATTATTAATGATAATAATAATAATTTATTAATAAGAAATAAAAAATTTAGTATATGCTTTTGTGGTAACTTTGTGATATTACTCTTTATTTATAAAAATCATCAGATGATCTTATGAACTTTGTGTATAAGAATCAGTATTTTACATATGAAAAAACAACTAACACCAATAAATAAATATTAATATTGTGTATTCAGTTAGTACTTTTGATTGATAAACAACCACCACTAGGCCAATTCTTTCACCCTGTTCACGGCCCATTGTGATAAACTTCCAAGTGTCAACCCATTATGACCAGGTTGATTAATTAAGTGTTTCACCATTCTGCACCTTTTAAACCCAGTTGGGTTAAATTTAATTATTTTGCTCTGCTGCAAGTCTACTTATAATGACTTAATTTTTTTTCACTTTTTTCTCTTCGTAATAACAGAAAAAGCTTAGCACTATGACTGCTGATGAGTACTTCGCGAAGCATCCAGAGTTGAAAGAGAAATTTGATAAGGAAATCAGAGAGGATTACTGGGGTTACTGATTTTCATGGTGGTTTCTCAAGTTGAAACATTTGAATCAATTCCTTTTTGTTTTAGCATATACTAATAAAGCAAGAGGAACAAAGATAGTGGGTCTTTTGTTTGTTTGAGGAAATTATCTTGGAGTTTTGGACTCCACCATGATGACGAAATCTACCCAACATTTGAGTATGACTGGATATGTTGTCATGTTGAATACAATCGTTGTTTACATTTTGTACTCTAAATTTGCGTTCTCATTGCTGTACCACTATTGTGTCAGCTTATTCGTGTTGTGTTACCTGTCTAATGTCAAGTTGTTCACATCCAATGGATGATGTTTATGAAGTGGTCGATCTCAACTGCTTTACCGAAGGTCAAACTCGATTCGATAACTCAATGAACTTTTTCTTATGCAAACTTGTGCTTTGCTTGAGTCAAAAGCTCGAACATCTAGAATAAAATATGTTCAGTTACGTTCTTATTCATTCAGGAAAAGGTATATACAAATGTTTTTGAAATGACAGTCGTTATAAATCTCAAAGTGATACATGAACTTAAAATTTTAGACAGCACAAAATATTACAAAGAAGTAAGGAAACAATATATGTACGTACTTTCAAGTTCGAGGTCACCAACCTATTCAAAAACCTAAAGCGAAATGAAAACAAAAGAGAATTGATTTCCTTTTCGAGTGACTAAAATCGTATCCAACTGGGTCGGGCTTTCTCCATTCGGGTCTCTCCATATGGTTCGTCGTTATCCATCCTCTTATTGTTCCTAAAAGCGGCAATAGCAACAACATAGGCGATGACTAAAATGATGAGAACAACAATGTTGATAACCGAGACTTTCCTCCAACTCTTCCTAACATTTGCCAACACCCCAGCCTTGCACGAGTTACAACTGTAGCACAATTGCTCTTGGTCATTGTTCCAACGGTTGCAGTCGCGATTGTTCACCACCAAAGCTGCATCAACCGGGTTCCATGTAGTCTCATTTAGATACGTGTAACCACATTCAGTTGGTGGCTTGCAACATCCAGACTACAGTAAAATCATCAATGAAAGATTAGAGAATAGAATAAATATGGAACCTTATTTATACAAAACAATAAACTTCGTGTTACTGTGTCGCTGTAACTTTTATACACTTCTAACCGAAAACAGTAAGATGGACAAATTTTGTAGCTATCATATATCTCAATTATCAAACTAAAAAAGATGTACGACATTATTGCTCATTGTAATCATAGTCATTTTTAAGACAAAAGATGTCCTAATTATGCTTATTAAGTTTCATGTTTATACTTTATAATGGGTGACGTTATATTATAATAAGAAAGTGTTTGGTGTAGTTAACTGTACATATATTACGTGTAAAAAAGAAAAAATGATAGGCTATTAAATTCATAATATTCGGCATATGGGGTTACATATCCATCAACTACCAATTTATGGTGCCTAAATGGACCCATTGGCTAGCTCATTACCCTTGTCCAAAAACCGTCCAAAAACTCTATAAATGTGGGCATGATACTTTAAAGTTCAAAATACAGGGGACCCGTTTACCAACTATAATATTAAAGCAAATATTTAGACATCATCGCTATCATAATTGAAATCATAATAATATCCTTCGCTGACCCTGAAAATTCTAATTTTGCAAGGCCAAATCTCAGGTTGGTCATTTTACACGTGCCTACAATGAAATACCCAATGATAATATCGATAAGATATAAATTATATATTTGTATGTCTCCAATGACACTTGAACCTATAACCGTTTAGTCGAAAGGTTTTTCACGTATCGCTAAATCTAATGTCCGTTAGTTAAACACGTTGAAACTTTTAATCGTAATTATGCATTAATGTTCACGATGACTATTTTGTAGAGTAGTGTTGTCAATGGATTAGATCTTGATTCAGATTCGATCCAATCCAATATATTTATTTGGTCTATTGGATCAACAAACATATCCATTAATCCAATAAATCAATCCATTTAAGCATATTAAAACTTGGATCGATCCGTTTATAACTTCAAAAGTTTAATTGTTTACCCTTAAAAAATCGAAAAATCAATTTACAAAACGAGAAAAAATGCTTTTGATTTCATTAGTACACGTAATTATCTATGTACGAGTCAAATGCAAGAAATCAGTTTGTGCTTGAACTATATCTATTGATCTAATGCTTCTGTTTCGTACCGTTTCACAATGAAAGAAGAAGCTAAATTCTAATATTGAAAATTTGTTTAATTTTAATGGATCGATCGGACCGTGATCCATCCATTTAAATTTAGTTGAATATAGATCGGATCACGATTCATTTAATTGGGTCATAGATTGGATCACGATCCATTTAAGATGAATCATTAATCGATCAGATGATACGATTCATATCCATCCATCGACACCCGAGTCACAAAAATCATGTCCGTTAAACTAATTTTGATAAGATGTTGAAGTAATGTAGTGAAAGTAAAATAGAAGCAAATAAACAAGTTGAACAATACAGAGGTGTGGAGTGGAATTAAAGGGTGATCAAGGTCAGAAGAGTAAATGCAAATGTGAAGTTAAAGAGAGCAGTTGAGATATTTTATTTGGTACTTTGACCAAGCAACCAAATTAAATCAGTATCTATTTTAATCCATTGACCTCAAAAGATTTTTATGGTCCTCACTCCTCAATACATAGACCAAAAAAGATGAAGACTTTGTTCCATAAACTTTTTAATAATATATCATATATATATATATTATATACTCTTATCATTAGTATTGTAGGGGGAGTGATAAATGCAACAGATTTTTTATTACATACATAAAAAATAATGCATTATAATGTTGTACAATAGGTATTAAAATGCATTTCTTTAATGTATGTATAAAAGAATTTGTTGTATCTATTAGCTCCCCTATTGTAGGGGTGTCTCTAGTTAGACTTTGTGAAATGTTATATTATTAGCTCATAAGTTTGAAAAAGGGTGATAATATTTTAATTATTATTATTTTTATAACTTTATTAAAATTATATATAAAAACTTTATATCGTACACATAAATAATACAAAATTGATTAAGTTTATTAGAAACTAGTACATCAATTTGTCACTACCCGTTTGAAAAACAATCTTGGAATAAACCTCATTTGTTATTTTCATTAAAAAACTTGTTACCGCCAACTAAGTTAAAAAAATTACTAGTTATTTGACAGTCGGACTTATCTTATTGAGATAATGGAATAAGTGGCAACTATCGACTATAGTCATAATATTAAAGAGAAATTTTAGCTCCGAAGATAAATTTTTGATTAATGATAACTTTCACACAAATTATTTTAATTTTTCTAACGATATTATTGAATTTTTCTAACGATATTATCGACCCACAAATTTTATAAATATATATAATTTACTATTTCTACAATACAATTATGTATCAAATTTATATTTTGAAGTAAACTTTTCAATTGTTGCTATATTATATACTTAGTTAACCGTTTAGTTAAATCTTTAAAAACATTTATTAACTTATTTTAATTTATATAATATAATTATACTTACTTTAACGTATTTATATTTTTATAAAATACTTTGTAATACATTTTTATCTAATATTATAACTCAAATATTTTAATTACCTTAGAACCTAAAATTTACCTATAAATCGAAATGACAGATAAGAAACCGAAGCCTAAACTAACAATTTGAAAAATCGAATCATAGAGAAATTAAAATCGAACAATTTTTATTATTAAAAAATTAAAATTTATAATTTAATTTTTACTAAAAATCAAATCGAACAAAATCGAAAACACCCCTACTGCATACCTTATTTTTACAACCCATGGTATAAATCTAACATAACTCACATAAAACACATATCATGCACCTAAAAAGGTCATTTACTACTCATTTTTCTCTCCCACTATACAAAAATTACCTAAAAGGCTAAATCCAGATATAAATCTAATTCAATTCTTTTTATCATTTTATTTGTCTATTGGGCAATGATATGATATTTTTCATTCTGATTGTTTATATATATATATATACTAAAATTATGAAATAAAAAATTATATTATACATTTTAATTATAAATAAATAAAAACATCTAAATGTCAATAGCCTTGTAAAACTTTAAAATTACACCACTATTCTTTATAACCTTAAGTACTCATCTATGTCCAAATATACATTTTAATTATAAATAAATGATTCTAACATAAATATTAGATAACATGTTATATGACCTTTATACCCTCCTCACTCTAATCCAAAGTAAATTGACCATCGGTTATCAATTCATCATTTCTTTTTGTCTTCAGACTCCATTTTCAATTAAATTAATCTAATCTGTTTTTTTCATCAATGTTTGATTAAAAGATGTTTTTCATTGGAAATAATATGGCGATTGAAATAAATAGGTGAGTTATTTTTGGGATTTTGTTTTGGTCAAAACATTGAGGGTTTATTGTAAGGAAAAACTTAACTAGATGGATACACACTCGGTATTTTATTGATAGTATTCGAGAACTTTTATCGAGTGATAATAATCTAACTTATTTTTTGATATGGAAGATCCGCTAAATGTAAAAACCACAAAGCATATGATAAGTAGATGATGCACACTCAGTATTAGAAATTAGCTCTTATACTATTTGTTGAGAAAAATGACACACAATAAAATTAACCATAACTTTTACATGAGCCTCTAATAGTTAACCACAATGTACATGTGTACAATTGACCATAAAGCTTATCAACCAAAGCACCAACTTTAATATTTGTTATTTTGTATTTAATAAGAATTTTACATATTAAAATTATTTATTTATGATTAAAATGGATATTTAGATATAGATGAATATTCTCATGATTTTTTTTATGATACTTGTGTAATTTTGAAATTACAAGGATATTTATGTAATTTAGACGTTTCTTTAAGAATGTAGATGAAATTCTTCCTAAAAAGATTATACTTTTCGGTTATCAAAACTAAAATAAAAAGATAATTGTCCTTGTTTATCGGGAAAATAATAACGGATGAAGTCAACCATTATGCGTGTGGAAGATTAAAGTATGTACGATTTATAAAAATGGTCCCTAAACTATTCATTAACTTACAACCTTTTGTCCTACCATGACCAAGACTACTCAGTGGTCGATACATTCACTGTGCACAATTAATTGACCTTCAAGCGTCTTAAATCCATTCACTATATCAAATCAACGACCTTCATTAATTCAAAGTCATTGAAGACATTATTTTGTTCGAGTTGCCTAGTACTAACTTCTACATTTTTAAAACTCTGAAAACTTGAACCAATGACTCTTTTAGTATAAATGTAAACGTATATACTATATAGTATATGGAGTTTACATCCGTGCTGTTAATAACACAAATGTTAAGTGTAATTTTTGTAAAATGTTCACATATTTGGTCATACTTTCAACATTTATACAACTGATCTCTCATTTTACATAAAAACATTTAAAGTTTAGTGTTGATAACTGCACTTAAATTTTACCAAATAACTACATATACACATTTCTATTCTACAAGTGACACTTCAAAGTTAAAACAACAATTTATCGATTGATTGGTTATTCATGTACGACTATATCAAATGCTGTTTATCGAAATAAGACCTACTGTTTGAACACCCCTTAGAGGGTGACATGACTAACACAAACACACACATATAGAGGTTGATGGGACTGACATGTATCCACGTACACTAACACATAGTGTACATTCGTAAACATTAGGGTGTATCTTATTAATGAGTTGAAAACAAAGATGTTATATGTGTGTTCTTTCTTACCGATTCGTGTGTCTAATGAATTCATTTTCTTACCAACTATTTTCTACAATTTTGTTATTCTAATTATCTTTTTCATGTTAACTATATATCACTTTTTTCTTCATTTTTTTATAAAAAGGTTACAAGGTTGAAGAAAGGATAAGGCTCACATAGATGACCTATTTCTACGATAAGTTATAGCACCGGCCACTAGCTATAAAATGTTTATTTTTTGGCCATTTGTGTCATCCTACCTTCATTCGTTAACACGTATAATAGATTTATAACTTGCATTATCCTACAAAGTGCCCGTGGACCCCAAATAAGATAAGTTCTTATTTATTGTTAAAAAATAAAGAAAAATGCAAAAAATATTGAATAACTTTTTGTTTCGTAGTAAAAAGTTGGACCAAAAAGTAGGCGTCTGTAAGTAAACAAACAAAAGCCAACTGTAATAAGACGCTGAATAAGAGCCTTGCGGCCAGTGACACGTGGAAGGCTAGTATTACGTTAAATTCTATATTATTAATTATTATTTAAAAATAAATCAGGATTAATAGTTGGATTATTTGATAAGTGTACATCTTAAATCCATTTACAACAGAACAAATTTGATCGTCTGATCACACCAAATATAATCAGAGATACTTTGTAATCTAGTATGTTTAGTTACAAAAAATCTTTGTTTTTTTCTTTTATATTAAATTATTAAATTAATTAATAATTATTAATTATCCAACATGGGTATTATTTAAGCTATTGATTATACTTTTCTAGTTTTATGTATTATTATTATTATTTTTAAAATATGTCTGATAATGGAGAAATGGTGCCCAATCACTCATGTGCACGACATCTTCTCGAAGATATCATATCCATATCCAAATTCAAATCAAATGCAATATTAAACGAATGATATAATTATAATTTAATACATGTTTGTATTTAATTATCCAAACGTACCAAACTGTCAAATCTCTTTCGAAAACATTCCGTTCTCTCTTATACTTCTCCAAATAAAAGGGATTCATATTAACATGTCACATTTAGAGCAATCGATAAAAAAACACACGATAGTCATTTTTTCTGTCTCAAATTTATTATTCACGATAAATATTTCACAATTTGAGATATAATACGTAAAAGTTGAGCCGACTTATTTGGACATTTCTAACAGTTTTACCCTTCTCTTTTCCCATTTTAACCGTTTATTAAAGTAAAGTTAACTTAAAATATTTTAAAAAATAAGTTATTGAAAATAATAAATAAGAATAAATGTGAAAGTTTAATAATTTTTTATAATTACTTTTTACAATAAAATAATCTTTTCGAAAGAAACAAAAATACTAATGTAAAAAATAAAATTGAGACGAAGAAAATACACACTTAACATAAATTTTAGCCATTTAAAATAATTGCATGATCAAGTAACATGTCAAATTAACAAGAAGTAACTAAATGGCATATTACTTTATTGTATAAAAGTAAAATGTAGTAAGAAAATAGTAATGTAATTTTATAAAATGGTCAATTCAATTGACCTGTTAATACTTTTTATTGTTTCTTGAAGAATTTAAGAACTAAATTACAACTAGTAAATATATTTTATTAGTATTATTATCAGGTTTGTGTAAGTAATGCTATAAAATCACATATTAATATGTTAAATTTATTTTATTAGTTTACATTTTCTGACTGGGTAATGAAATTAGGGGACTGTAATTTTCACTTACAAGTTAAACGTGTATTAAAATGTTTAATTCTATTAATAATTTTTAACAAGGCTTTTAACACAAAACTTATATTTATTTATTCGTTTAGATTTAATAATTACGTTCACTTTTATAAATAAATAAATATAATTAATTGAATTTACATATTACTTTTAATATATTATATTATTAAAATGTGTAAAAAAATAATGTCAAAACTGTCATATTATAAAAAGATAAATTATATTAATTATAATTTTTTAAACTACGTATTTTTAGTCTATAAACAATTAATTTAAGACGAAGAAGGTATAATATATTTTATCGATTTAAAGGTTAAAAACCAAAAATATGAAAAGATAACTAACCTCGATAGGAGAAAGCTTCCGTTGGTAATACATATCAGCAGACTCCGGAAACCCAGCAATAATCCGAACCGATTTCTTACAAACACCCGAATCACGAACACACGAACTAATCTTCCTCCAATACTCATCACTCGCGACCCGATCCTTCAACCAACCCGGAAAATCCGGCAAATAATAGTCCTGATACGCACGGTTCATAACAGGTCGACCCGACCCTTTATCCGTTACCACATAAGCAAATATAACAAACCCAAGTAACACAAGAATGATAAAAAACATAGCCCAAAGATATAAATACATAAGAAAAGTATTCCGGTAACACGCGCCGGCGAACCCCGCGAGTGAGACAACCATGATCGCAACTCCGATAACGATTAACGGCCATTGTAAAAAGGTTAAACAATCGGTGTTGTTTGCGCGCGTGCTTAACCAAATTCCACCACCAAGAATTGGGATTGATAGTAGGAATGTTAAGAAGTTTAACATTCCTATTAAGTGATTACTTGTTCTCATGATTGTTAATTTTTTTTGTTTGTGGAATTGGATGTTTATTTTATGTTTGGTTACATGTGTGATGAGATATATGTGGTGTATGTATATGTGTGTTTTAAGGGAGGGAAGAGTACAAAGATGAAATAGTAGAATGAAACATGTGTGAAGTGAAATGACTAAAATGGGGTTCAAGAAAACTATGTGTACATGATCAAAGGGTTCAAGAAAACTATTCGTAAATGATAAAGATTTATAAATAAATCAAACGTTAAAAGAATAATTAAATTAATATGGTCTTTTTATATTATTTGTTTTATTAAATGAATTAATATGAATAAGCCTTATTTGTTAATATACATTTATAAATGTATGTTAATATATTATTTGTGTTCGTTTTTTATAGTAGACTGCTTAATTTATGTTATTATGTATCATTTATATTTATATTGTAAACTAGTTTTTAAATTTGTGTACACATGGGAAGTATAAATAAATATGTATTGTTTTTACTTTAGAATCAATACACAAATTTTCATTTTTGTATATCGAATCATGTATATTTTAAATCACAATAAATATGTATATATAATTATATTAAATTTGATAAATTAACTCTAAAAAATATAAAAAGATGAACTCTAAGAAAAAATCGATTATATATTCTGTTTACAAAATATACATATAGATAACAGATAGATGGCCACGAGACAATATAATAATTAAAATAAATATTAAATATAAGTATCTAATATAATTAATTATTAAATATATAAGGATTAGAGTAAATATTAAATTTAAATTATAAAGTGAAGATTTTGATTATTAAACTATGTTTATTATAACTAATCGTTTATTATTTAATTTTTCATTATCTTTTGATAGTTTAAAGTATGAGGTTTTATTTTTAAAATGAAATAAAATAAAGAGATATAATTGATCAATTAAATTTTAATTTTTAAAGATGATGTCGTTATGTGCTAAATTTAACCAATTTAATAAAATTAAAAAATTTTATTGACTAATTAAATATTTGATAATTTCATCACCCGATTCCTATAATTTATTTAAGATCAAGATAACGTTTTTATAATAAGAATACATATTTAGTTTTTTACTTCCTTAAATTTTAGTAATTTCCCGATAGATATGTGTTTGTGTGTGTTCACGTATAATATTTGTGCGCCTCTAGAGTTCCATAATCCAAGTTCAATATAATATTTGTGTTTGTGTGTTAGAAATCACGTATGTTCACTTAACATATTAAATGAACCAATATAAATAATATAATTTTTTTAATGAGCGAATTTTAATACGTTTTCTTATTTATTATCAAATTATTAATTTACTAAACAGTGAGTATTTGTTAAGCAATTAAAATCAAACGAACAAATATGAACAATATTAATTCGTGCTTATTCGATTTTTTTATACATTTACATATAAGTTTAAGATTTTACGATGATAGATTTGTACATCGTCATTTATAGGACTATGTTTATAAAATGAGACGAATTAAAAAAAGAAATATGAGAAAGAAAAAAAGAAAATAATATAATTGATGGAATTCATTTGCTAATTCATTTTATGTGAACGTAATATTTCTCGTCTTATTTTTCTTTTCTTTTCTTTTATTAACTTATCCCTTGTTTAATATAACACTTATTTATTTTTGTTATGTGTGTTCCAAGTATTTACACCGAACGAATTACATCACCTTTAGTCGGAGTTGTAGAAAGAAAAAGAGGAGGGTAATTATGTCAATTCGACATTCATATAATATAGAAAATATCAGTTATGTCGATGGGGTTGGAGGTGAGGTGTCGATATTCATTTTCGTTAAGATTAAAAATGATTACGCCTAACCAATGTTTGTGTTCAATAAGGTAATGTGATTTGACTTAATGTTAATAATAATGTCTTGTTATTTATTAAATATAAAAATAATTCAACAAGCATAAAATAACAATGGCTTATGATGGTGGTCATTTTAAACATACATGTATGTTATGGTTTGAAACTTATAATATACGAAATACTTTTATTTTAATAAGTTACAAAGAGTTTTTTTTTCTCAACTTTTTATTTTTAAGACTTATGAACTATATATTAAACGTTTTTCAGATTGTTATATTGTAATTTGATAATTTATTGATACATTTTTTTGTCTTCATAACTCAATAAATAAACATGAGATGATTTTTTTTTTCTTTTTTTTTGAGAGTTGCAAAATATATACTATCCTGCAACATTTTACAATGAAAAACAACTTGATCTATTAGTTGTCGAAAATATTGTTCTGGAATATGTATATGATCATTATGAGTATAAATGTATCAGTTAACTATATTTTTGTAATGACTTCAACGTACGTACTAAATATTGTATCAAATTCAATGTAATTAAATAATTTTTTTAAAATATATTTACATTAAATGTGATCTATCTTTAACGTAGGCATTAAGTTTTTTAACCAAGAAAACTTTCAACATTTACGTATAATTCTCTGAACTATTTTTACATTCTATTATACTTCAATTCATTAAAACAAACTATTATAACATACTTAAACAAATGATGCAAATAAATAAGTTTTACAAGTTTTGTGTTCGAATAATAAATAATAAATATATTTTGAAATAAAAGGGTTAAAATAAAATTTTAAAAATTTATCGTAATGTTTAGCGTTACACTATATTTAATACAAATAATTTTAAAATATAATTTTAAAATTTAGTGTACACCAAGTATTATACAAATTTTTAGTGACTTCGATGGAAGGTGTCTTTTACACTAACACGCCGAATGCCTTTAAAGTGGTCTAAGTTTCATGATTTTCATAAACTCACTTACATCCTTGTATGGGCTAGAAATGAATATGGACCAGACTTTTGTATATGTAGACTTTAACATTGTAGTTACCTAGTTTTCAACAACATAGCCCAATAAAGTTTGGATGTAGATATCACAATGTCTTATAATTTTTGAGTTCTTGATATAATTAATGGTGTAATAAATAAGTGTTTAATCTTTATTACTATTACTTATATTTATACTTATGTTATAAACAATCTATAATAATAATAATAATAATAATAATAATAATAATAATAATAAACTTGCACCAATTTTTTCATATGACATGCCACTATTTTATTATAGGTATTGTGCTAAAGTACCTATAACTTGCACTAATTTTTTCATATGTTTCTTCATTTTTCATAAATTACAAATTCATGTGAAATAACATGTTCTAATCGTTTTATAACAATAAAATTCCAGTAAACGAATTATAACGTGTGTGTGACTTTTTAGTGGAGCAAATGATTAAGTTTTGTTGATTAAACAAATTTCTTGAATATCACAATGGATTATTCTAATGGTAGGTGTTTGTTAATCATATAAGGTTAGATGTATAATGGCCACCGTAATATTATCTTAGTAAAGAATATAACAATAGAGAACTATGACTATAAAGTGTTTTAGATGTGTATATTTAGATAATATAATATCTAACTTGGTATTAGTACTTTGTTATAAAATTTCTAAATTATGTCTAAAGTCATCAAATAAACAGATAATAATTAAAATTGTGATCATGGAAGAAGATGGTTAGCAACAAGTAATTGACAATTGATAAGTTAAAAGACCCGCGCATTACACGGGCCAAAAATACTAGTATGATTATAATGCAGTTAACGAGACAATAAAGAAATTAGTTAACCCAACAAATACATTTGGAATCTATTTTGTCAAATTTAATTTTGACTTCGAATTTGGTTGAAATTCGTATTGTCACTAAAAAATAACCCGACAAGCAAGACTCTTTGCTTTGTTATGACCTATGATAGTTTTCGACTTTCGAGGTCGTTTAAGGGTCACATCGACATTTTAATGCTTTTTGAGAATTATTTTAAACTTTTAAGTTTTATTTTGTGGTTATCCTTAAAGAATCCTTAATTACATTTTTAAAGTCTCTTTTTCATAAGACTATTAGACTTTAATGTTGATCGAATAAGAGAATTTTCATTTTACTTCTTGTTTGGCCAATTATAATCAATCCGCATCAAATTTATTATGCAAGGTTAGTTAATACTGAGTGTAGCTGTACTACCTTCATGCATCGAGTATTCATTGGCTGGTCTTCCAAAACGGGTTCTATCCGAGAGATGATTATAAGTTAAAAATAAACATAAAAAAACAAATTCTCGTGATGATTATTACTATATTGCAATCGGTATTTCTGTTTCTTTATACAGGTTAAAGACATATATTAAACCTTGACAATTAGTCTTGAAAGATAAACCCTATATTTATTGCAAGAAAATTCTTTAATTAATTAACGATATATAATAAAATAAAACTCCAAAGGTATATATTCTCATTCTGCATGGATCCGATATCATAAGTCATATCGTTTTTAGTCTTTTGGAAAAATCGTTCTTCAGGTATTTAGGCATGGTTTATGCCATGATTAGCATAGGTGTTCTCGGACACATTTACTAAATATTGTAAATTATTTTTTTTTGCTCTATTTGGCTGATATTGTGTTGATTTCGTGTGCTTAGAATAATCAAGTACAATAATGTATGCAAAAATAATAGGATGACAAAATGATGGTATAGTAAGATATAAGATCATCATAAGATGACTTTTTGTACATGTATTCGACATATGATATGTATTTTTATTTTTATTTAATACGAGTAAAATTGACCATTCACTCACTATCTCTCACGAAGCATTCGTCGAAAGTCAAACTTTTGAAGTAATTTTTCCATTTTTCTAACTATATTCATTTTAATTTAACACACGTTTACTTTTATTATTAATCATTTGCTTCTATTCTCAAACCACCTACCTAATTAACTTTTAATAATACTAAAAACGTTAAATCAATGTCAATACCAAAATTTAAATAAAATGTGATGAAGTAAGCATTAAATGATGATTATATTTGGAATTACGGATGAAGAGAGTATCATTATCCTCGTTATATAAAATGTTTATATTTTAATATAATGTTGACATCATTGTAAATGGCGGCCAACCATAACTCTGACCAAATGATATGTCCCACAGTTAATTTATCTCCCCAGCTCTCAAAATAATATAATGGTTCGTATTCTAAAATATCTTTAGGTGCGTTTAAATACGAGACTATTATTTGAGCATCTTTACACATATATGAGTTTTATATATGCACTTATAGAGAAGGCGTTTATCAAAAAATTTTAAGTTATTCAAACAGAAAAACTCTTTAAATATATATATATATATATATAAATATATAGGGAAAGAATTCATAAGGAAGCTCCAAATTTTGAAGAAAAAAGAAAATAAATGTTGATAAATATATATAGGGTGGAGATCAAGAGGGAAGTAAAAAAAAAAAGGATGAAGAGAAACAAATACCCATTTACCATCAAAACATGATTTTCAAGCAAAATTCATCAAATTAAAGCTTGAAATATAAATGAATCGATTATATACATCATTTAATCAAATAATGTAGTTATAATTTTACGTTTTAAACAAAAAACTCTCAAAATCGACATTTATCATTCATTTGTGATGAATGTTAGTCAACATTTCAACTTAATATTCTTAAAACATTAATTTATGATAAATATTAACTCATATATGTTATTATATACTGATTATACCATTTATGGATGATTGTTGTCACTAAAAATTCATCAAGAAATGATGTTAAGTAACATTCATGGATGTATAATAACAAAATATGAGTTAACATTCATCCGAAATGAATGTTATAAATGATGAAATCAAGAGCTGAGATTTACTTTCCTCCTTTCTCAGAATTTGAAGCTTCCCTATGGATCCTTCCCATATATATATATATCCCCGCTCTATATATATATATATGTATATTGATGAATGAATATATGTTCTCAAAAGTGATTAATTTATCAAAAATCAACTTATTGTTCAGATTCTAAAAATCTTAGTTCGGTGGTGTAAGGCTGTTAAAAAATCATCTATCCTTTTTTAAAATTTGATATGTTAGTAATACTAAATCAGAATATCATAATCAAACTACAATTACCAAACTAATTATTATAGATATTATAAACATAAACAATAAACTAAAGTATGGTTTGAAAACTAAACACTCCCTTAAATCCATAATCATTCACTCCTAGTCTTCTAATAAAACAAAAAACCACATGCCAACATATTCATAGCATATGGCCCTACCACACATTTTCTATATTTACCCCCAAAATATCCGAACATTATTTGTCACACAAACACATTCTGACTTCTTGAATCAGTCGTAGGGGAAGCAAAAAGTTGCAATCATGGATGCAGAGCAACAACCAACTAGTGCACCTACCAAAGGTGGCTGGATCACCTTCCCTTTCCTCATAGGTATGTTTTATTGTTCTGGTTGTGAGCTCTGAGTCTTTTTAAAAATGCGAGTTTGTTGTATATCCATCGACTAATATAACTAACAATAATCCTATTTTTATTCGCATGTAGTAACTTTTGGGGGATTAACTCTCGCTGCGGGAGGATGGACGAGTAATCTTATCGTGTATCTAATCAACGAATTTAATATTAAAAGCATCGACGCCGCTCAAATTGCAACAATCGTCAATGGTTGCATGACCCTATTCCCAATTATCGGGGCCATACTTGCTGACTCGTTTTTTGGCTCCTTTTTGGTTGTTTTGGTTTCTTCACTAGTATCCTTGGTGGGCATACTACTACTTACCCTAACCGCAACACTAGATTCATTAAGGCCGGTACAATGTGCAAACGACTCGAGTGTTTGCATGGGCCCATCACAAGCTCAGCGCGCGATTCTGTACACGAGTTTGGCTCTTCCGTGTATAGGGGTGGCGGGTACACGCTTCACGTTAGCTACAATGGGTGCAGACCAATTCGACAACCCAAAACACCAAGGGGTTTTCTTTAATTGGTTCTTTTGTACCATGTATCTCGCAACACTTGTTAGTGTCGTGGGGATAGTTTATATCGAAGACAACGTGAGTTGGGTCTTAGGATACTCTTTAAGTGTTGGGGGTAACTTAATTGGATTAGCGGTTTTTGTGTTTGGTAAGCGATATTATCGGCTATTGAAACCACAAGGCAGCCCGTTTACCCGGCTGGCTTGTGTTGCAGTGGCAGCTTTTCGAAAAAGGAAGGTTTTGTTGTCATTAAAGAGTGAAGATTATTTGCAAGTGCCACAGGCCGTAGGAGTCAAGGTGGACAGAAAAACTCCATCTAATAGCTTCAAGTAAGTTTTTGGTTACTTGCCTCTTTTTTGTTATAAGTATTAAATATATATATTATTTTTTATTTTCTGAAAAGCTTAGATATATTAAAAGCTTAGTATTAAATATATTATTATTCAACTGAATATTTCTTTTTATTAATTTCTTACATGAAAAATTAAGTCTTCATAACAAGATCAAATTATGAGTTTGATGATGACAAAATAGGTATACACACGTTACTACTTTTAGAACTATTATTAACTATATACTAAAATAACTAATCAACTATATATATATAGATATATATATGGTTTCTTAATCATATTAGTTAAATTATTTCATACAATATCCATTTGACTAGAATGTAATCATATTATTTGTCTTATTCGTGCATTATTAATTAATCCACCGTTCAATCATATATATATATTTATTTATATATCGCAATCATATCAATTAAAAATTTTGTGCTAATAATTTGACACGATGAACATGTCCCATTCTAAACAATGACAAAACATGTTTTCATTTCTTATCGCCAATTTTACAATCTTTAAATAACATAGTTAAATCGCAAGTTGTGCTCACCAACCAAAGTAGACCAATTGAATAGTTGTGTTCATATATGACTATGAAATTAATCGTGAAAAGATTGTATGTTCTAAACGATATAATAAATATGTTATATAACTTAATTATCGATAGTAATTAAATTGATCTAAAGGATGATATGTATCACTACATATGACATCCTTGTAAGTGTCACCTTCGTAAGTATTTGATAGGCATGAGTGATAAATATAAATACTTAGCATTGAAGCAAAACATAGATGATTAGAAACACACATCACAATCATTTAATGGAGTGAGTTTGAAACTATGAATGTGCCCTACCCTATCCCATTTGCAACTATGGTGGACCAAATTTATTAAAACAAGTTAAGAAAACGAAATTCCAAACCAGAATCTTACTATATTCAAACAATACTTGATAGATCGAGTAAAAAAGGAGAGAAAAAAAAGTAAGAGAAACAACCTCTTACATATATCTTTTGGATTTTTGGTCCCAGTTCTACTTTTTCCAAGCTCCTCATTCCTAAAAAGTCAGTGGCAAGTATGGGCTTGCCTGGTTCATGCCCGTTTTAGGACCAAACCGGTTTAGGTTGGTCCGATTTCTGGATATTAACTGTCTAGATCGTTCATAGCCCAACAAGCCCAATTCATGCAAAAACCGATATATAAATTCAGACTAGGTTCTACTTTAAAATCAATTGATGATAAATAAAGTAGCTCGTCAACTTAATTGTATACCTGCTTTGGGTTTGTTTATATTTCTGAGGTGAGATGTGAGTTTGCGCCCAATACTAACTAATAAAGAGTGCCATTGATGATTAACTTATGCATGATATGCTACAGGTTTCTAAATCATGCAGCTCTAGTAACAGAAGGTGACATCAACTCAGATGGATTCATCAAGAAACCATGGAATTTATGCACAATACAACAAGTAGAAGATCTCAAATCCTTAATCAGAATCTCCCCAATTTGGTCAACTGGTATACTCTTGCACACCCCTATAGCCTGTCAAATGAGCCTAATTGTCCTCCAAGCTCTAGCCATGGACCGCCATATGGGACCACACTTCCAAATCTCAGCCGGAACCATGATGGTCTTCGTTATGATCTCCACTTCTGGTGCATTAGCCATAATTGACCGTTTCCTTCTTCCCATATTCCAAAAACTAACAAGAATCTCACCCACCCCTCTAAGGCGAATAGGAACCGGGCACTTTCTCACCGTTTCAAGCATGGCCATTTCAGCAATAGTCGAGTCAAAACGCCTTTCTATAGCTAGATCACACAACCTTCATGGAAACTCAGTTGTTCCAATGTCAGCATTTTGGATGGTCCCTCAATTAGTAATTGTTGGCGTTGGAGAAGCGTTTATGTTCCCTGGACAAGTGTCGTTATATTACCAAGAGTTTCCAAAGTCACTTAAGAGCACAGCAGCTGCAATGGTGTCGATGCTTATTGGGATAGCGTTTTATTTAAGTAGTGCAGTGGTTGATTTTATACGAAATACAACGGGTTGGTTGCCTGATGGTATTAATGATGGAAGGATGGATAACGTGTATTGGGCGTTTACTATTGCTGGGTTGATCAACTTTGGATACTTTATGGTATGTTCAGGGTTGTACAAGTACCAAAACGTCGAAAAAGAGGAGCTCACTAGCTAGTTCTATTTCAACTTATACATACATCTACTTTGTAAGTTTGTATGCACATGAAGAAAACTTGTATTATCTGTCTATTCAATATTTGTAATCATCTGTTCTATTTTGTACAAGTCAGCAGTGACTTGAAGTTTATAGTCACTACATTTGTTACGGAGTGCGCTGTGCGAGCAGAGCCACCGAATTACCTAGTATGACTATAAGGAAAAGGTGTGAAGACTTTATATATATACTGGTGACTGACTGACTGGTCCATTGGTGCTACTGCTAAAAGTTACCAACAAGTGATAATTCTCTCAAGTCTTAACAAGAATGTGTTTTTAATCTCTTCTTCACGAAAAGCATGCAAAAAGGTCCATAAATTTTGAAAACATACGACACAATTGGTGTTACTGTATGTCATGCAATCAAGAAGAAAATCTTAGACGAATTTGAGAACTGATACCTTTAATTTCTTGTATCTAGTTGCCCTGTTCTCAGATTATTCAAATTCTTGTAATCTGCTGTTCTTGATCTGTTCTTGCTGAAAGTTCATCGACTATTGATTTCCTTCTCCTAACGCATCATTCCGTCCCCTATTTTTCTTCATGCTTCTGTTCATATGTCGTTTCTCGATCAGATATTGAAATTCTTCAGTTTTATTGAAATGAGGTGTTCAATAAGGGTGGAAGATTCATTGCAAATATCGTCGAACATGGCATAAATTAGCCCATTGTGTATAATGAGTGTTGGAGCCGTTATTAGATTGTGTTTCTATATTTTCTAAAGATATATTTGTATCATGTTTATTAAGACAAGTTAACAGAAAATAATACGTACCCTTATAGTATTAGAGCTTAAACCATAAGAATATTTTATCTCTTTAAAATTATTTCATATCTTAACAGCTTATTTGTTAAGTTTAATAGAAATGGACAAACTTAACGAAAATCGATAAGTTCTGAGGACAAAAATTACGAAGAAATATATTTAGAGACAAAGTCAGTTAAGTTGAAAGAATAAAAGACAAAAAATAAAATAAATTAATATTTACTCTATAAATTATCAAACACATGTATGTATTGTTTCAACGTATGTTAACATCAGAGTCGTTGGCAACCAACCATAACTCTGACCAAGTGATATGCCCTACTACTAATTTATCTCAAAATAATTAATGGTCTAGATTCTAATATATCTTACTATGAAACATGCTTTCTAACCATTAAATTGAGCTAAAACCAGTTTATTGTAGCATAAAGAGAAGGCCATAATGTCATTTTGATTAGGATGAGAAACTAGAACTAAACCACAACCAACAACTTAAACTAACAAGAACACAGATTATGAAAAAGTGAGTAACTCGCCCTTGTAATAACCTCAAATCGTTTAACAAATACAACTGAAAATTCACCTACAATAACACTCAACACTCTAAAGAAAGAAACAAACGAATTCAACATATGTTAAATAGATACAAATGCGATCTCTGGAACCAGGAAGAAGATGAACCAGAGCAAAAGGAAAAAATACGCATATAATATACAATATGTTATATTTTTCTTTTTACAAACATAAGCCTATTTATATTTTTACACAATAAATAAGTTATAGTTTAAACCTCCAGCTTTGGTTTTTGCACCCATTTGGTCCTTGAAGTAATCCAAACAAGACAACATCAACCTGCAAAATAAACAAGTAACAAAACTACAAATACAATACAATCATAATAGAAAGCTTAGATTAAACACATACCTTATATTTCAACAGATTACTATTCCGTGACACTAGCTGGTGGAGGATGGTCGAGTAATCTTATCGTGTATCTAATCAACTAGTTCAATATCAAAAGCATTGAAGCTTCTCAAATTGTGACCATCGTCAATGGTTGCATGAGCCTATTCCCAATTATCGGCCCCATACTTGCTGACTCGTTTTCTTTGGCTCATTTTTGGTTGTTTCAGTTTCTTCACTTGCATCCTTGGTGGGCATACTACTACTAACCTTAACAGCAACACTTGATTCATTAAGAGCGGCACAATGTGAAAATGGCTCGAGTCTTTGCATGGGCCATCTCAGAAACAGTCGAGTCAAAACGCCTTTCTGTGGCTTGAAGCAACGACCTTCATGGCAACTCGGTTGTTCCAGTGTCAGCATTTTGGATAGCTCCACAATTAGTAGCCGTTGGTCTTGCAGAAGTGTTTATTTTCCCTGGACAAGTGTCGTTATATTATCAAGAGTTTCCAAAGTCACTTAAGAGCACAGCTGCTGCAATGGTGTCAGTGCTTATTGGGATAGCGCACTTTATATGAGTAGTGGAGTAGTTGATTTTATACGAAATACAACGGGTTGGTTGCCTGATGGTACTAATGATGGGAGGATGGATAATGTGTATTGGGCGTTCACGGTTGCTGGGTTGATCAACTTTGGATACTTTTGGGTATGTGCAAGGCTGTATAAGTACAAAAATGTCGAAAAGGAGGAACTCACTAGCTCGTTTTCTAATTTTTGAAAAAGTGATACATATATATTGTTTATATACACACTGTGTATGCAAATGCAATTAATTTTTGAAATGAAGGGAACTTCTATATATTGTCTGTATGTTCAATATTTGGAATCATGATCTGGAGAAGTGACTTGAAATTTATGGTCAAAATACAAGTTGAAAGATAAAATTCTGAGAAACAATCAACAGTTAACCATTTTATATACTGGTAACTGGTTCATTGGTGCTACTGCTAAAAGTTACCAAGAAATGGTAATTTTCTTAATAAGAATGTGTTTTGAATTTGGGGAAAACATATATATGCTTTTGAAATAATGTAATAAGTTTGCAGCAAAGGCAAAAAAATAAAATATAACATTCATACTTCATCCTTCAAGTTTTCTAAGTATCTGATGTAGACTGAAATTAAGATATCACAAATTGAACCTATTGATTTGAATGAATACCAGAAACAATTCTTCTAATATTCGTTGATTCAATAGAATGCCGAAATTAGGGTAAAATTCGCCTCAAAATTGAGAGAAAATTGAAATTTCATAAAGAACCAAAAGTAGCTGCTCAACAATGTTCTCCAAACCCTAAACAAGAACCAGAAATTCGAATGGGCCAAAACAGATAAATGGGCCGGACTCTAGCCCAAAAACAAAGTCCAAAAAATAGGAAAAAAACATAAATCAGCCCAAGCTTCGATTCGCCTGGTCATGGGCCTCAAATGGACACTCCTAGCCCAAGTTACGGCCTTTTTTGTGAAGCCCCTTTTGATATGCGATCCTGGGCCTCAAGAAACACAAGGGCCCGATCCTCCACACTTGGGCCCGCATCAGTATCAGTGCAGTTGTACTGTACGGATTACATTCATATTTTGGCAACAAGAATGCTAACTAAAAAGGTCCAAAAAAAGTGCAAAACATATGTCACGCAAGTGGTGCTGCTGTATAGCCTGGAATCAAGAAGTAATATCAGATGGGTCACAAGGAATATAATTATCTTGATAGATTTCATCTACTTTAATGCAATCATCACCCATCAACGAAAATAAATGATGCATATGATCGCCGCAAAAGGTCATGTAGCCAAGTTTAGATGTCAAACATGTAAAAGCCTAGAGGTGGCAAATTTGGCCGTATCAGGCAGGTTGGATAACGGGTCGAAATATTCAGGTTAGAAAGGCCTATTTTGATAAAAGTCAAACTATAAATTGGAATCCTCTACCGTGAGTCATTATGTGATTCAATCTGGTTTACGAGTAAAACGGAGAAATTACGATGTGACACTGCGAAAATGAAAAATACTCAAAAATAGGCGTTTTAGAAATGACTCCAGTTCCTAACACTATCATGGATTGACATTGACTATTGCACCTGTATTTGGATCTAAATCGTGCTACTCTTATTGACTTTGTTCCTGAACGAGAATTGAACTTATTTTATTCAATTGAACAAAACTTGGGCTTACTCTAATTGGTTAAGATTGTGCTTTTTTGTTTGTTTTTTTAAATGGGTTTATTTAGTTAGGTAAGATCAACATTTATGGAATAATACGAGCAAGAAAAGCGCATAAAGAAAAGAGCAAATTTTAATCAGGCATAAATGGCTAATCCAATGATGTCATCATCAATCGCATTAAAAACTTGATGACATCATCATTCAAAGTGCCGAGTTGACTTGTTGGTCTGAAATTAGAAGAACTTCGAACTAACGAGGGGAAACAGCCTAAAATGTCGAGTTTCTCGTTTCTTCATGACCCTGTACAATTTGTCATTCGGGATCGTTAATGGACTCGATCCGGCATTTTCATATTTTTAATGATTTTTAGGACTTCTATTTTTATGTTTAGTTATTATAATCATTTGTTTCCTGATCAGACTAAGATGCAATAATAAAGAAATAAGGTTTATTTCTCTCCAAGGAATTAATCAACCTTTTAGTCCTTCAAAAATTGTCCATGAGTCCAGGTCCCATATCCAGTGTCTTTTGTTTACATATTTTGTTACTAGCGAGCAAGTTGCATACATTATTCTCTTCTTTATGATATGATGATGATGTGATATGACTTGTAATTTATTAAAAGACGTTACACAATTATTGATGCTTAAAATGGCTTTAGTTTACTTATATACGAGTCCCACTTTATTGAAATAATCAGACGTCCCAACCACTGATTAACTATTCTTCGAAAAGACAAAGATTGAGTTCAGTTAAAAAAATGATATGTATCTTGAATCTGTGTGTTTAAAAATAGACACGAGTAAACTGATTGGTAATAACAAAGAGAAAAAAAATACGCAACTTACGAGTCAAAAAATAAATAGAGTAAGTATAAGTTTAGGTCTATTTATTTAGGCCTCTTTAACATTGCTCTTGTCTATTTGTTAATCGACTGTCTATACTCATCTCAAGCCGCTTGAATAATTAGTTTATTCTTTTAAGAGTAAATTACAAAAATGATTCATGTGTTATATCATTTTGTGTAATTTCAGTCATTTGATCATATTTTTTGATGTTTAGTTTCTAAAGGGACTGACCGTGTAACAAATCATATCTTTTAAAGTTTGAACATGAAAAAAATATGACCAATGACTAAATAATCGTTTGTATACATATGCTAGACGAGTGTACTTTTAAACTTTAAATAAATAAATGTCATTACCCAAAGAAAGGAATAAACTGATCACCAAATAAATTAACTAAATATACATGTATCTATATAGAAGGTTGAAATAAGTACTTCATGAGTTTGAGCTGAAACTGAAATGAAATTAAAATGCAACAAATGATGACATCAAAATAAATTCTTGGGTTAATATAGTTTTGAGATTTAAACTCTAAGATTTAGATGTCATTTTAAATTCGTGAAATTGAACGTATGCCGTTGTCGTAAGTGTTGGTCTAGGCGAAGTTGGTCGAACAGAGTTTTCACTTGTTAATCCAAACCTAATTATTTTAATCATGAGAAGCAAAATATCACAATCCGGATCAAACGTATTGAAAATGCTCCCACAGTCCCACTAGTTAATCAATCACTTATTGATCTTGGGTCCAATAAATGTTAAGATCACCTTGTCAGAACTCATTAAGCACATAACATATGATCACACTTTTTTATGCCATTTTCACATACAAAGTCACAAATTTTCTTTGAGTCAGTAGACGCTGAGTAGCAAAATATTGCAGCCATGATTTGTGAACCAAAACCATGTAATGGACCCACCAAAGGTGGATGGATCACCTTCCCTTTCCTCATAGGTATCTCTTATAAGTTATAACTTCTATTTCGGGAATTTTAGCATTCTTTATTAAACACAAGTATATGCATTATAGTTTTTCAACCGTTTAATTGAAAATCATCTCTTTTTATATAAATGTAGCAACGATGGCGGGGTTAACACTAGCCGCAGGAGGATGGATGAATAATATGATTGTTTATCTCGTTAACGAGTTTAACATCAAAAGCATTGATGCAGCTCAGATTTCAAACTTTGTCATGGGTTCCAGTTCCTTTTTCCCGATTCTTGGAGCCGTATTCGTTGACTCGTTCCTTGGATCGTTCACTGTCATTTTTGTTTCCTCTCTAGTAAGCTCAGTAGGCATAATACTACTAACCCTAACAGCGACAATTGATTCATTAAAGCCTGCACCGTGCGAAAATAGATCAAATCTTTGCATGGCCCCATCGCAAGGTCAACTGGCAATCTTGTACACTAGCCTGGCCCTTTCAATATTGGGTCTTTCGGGTACACGGTACACATTAGCCGCAATGGGTGCAGATCAATTTGACAACCCGAAGCACCAGCAGGTTTTCATTAATTGGCACTTCTTTACCATGTATGCAGGGTTGCTTGTTAGTGGCGTGGGGATTGTTTATCTTGAAGACAGCGTGAGCTGGGAACTTGGGTATGGTCTATGTGTTGCTGCTAACCTAATTGGGTTAGGGATGTTTGTGTTGGGCAGACGATATTATCGGCTATTAAAGCCACGATCAGCTGGCCCTGGCCCGCTTATCGGGTTGGCTTGTGTCGGAGTGGCAGCATTCCGGAAAAGGAAAGTTTTGTTGTCATCAAAGAGTGAAGATTATATGCAAGAGCCAAGAGCTAAGGAAACAGAGATGATTAGAACTTCTCCTACAAATAGCCTCAAGTAAGAGTATCCCCGATAATGACTTTATTGCATTGCCACCCCATGTTTCTTTCATGTACATTGTTCAAATACTTGATAATTCTCAAGTCATTATGCAAAAGAGTCTTTTTCAACCTATTCAGTCCAATGTTAAATGACTATTCCACGTTTACAACTTTGATCCTTAAGGCCACCTACTTACTAAAACAATTTTATAGACTTATATCATATTTACTTATACCAATTCTGGCAAAATGTTTGCAGAAAATATGATCTAATATGAATAATAATTTACATGTGATACCATTTATACGCTAGATAGTTTTTAGTAAGAAAATGATTCATTTAAACAAAGGATAAACTTGACATTTTGAATACCAATTATTGTACACATTAGTTTAAAGGTAAATAATATATGTTGTTAACTGCATGCAAGTTTGCGTGCAATATATAATATTTAAACAAATGATTCATTTGTAAGTGATTTGATGCACCTAATAAGGGTGTTTTGGTCAAATTACATTTTTCTTGACATACAGTTGGTCGGATTGGTGCCAAAACAAACAAAGAGGCACTAGGAGTGCCTACAAAACCTTTTGATTAAATGAGTGGTTGTAGTTAAGAAAGTTACAAACTTTATACAAATAAATAGAAGTGGCTTGTTCAATTCACATAAGAAAGTTGTGTAAAAGAAACTCTAATCGGTTGATATGGTACAGGTTCCTAAACCATGCAGCTTTAGTGACCGAGGGAGATACTACGACGGATGGCTTCATCAAAAAACCATGGAACTTATGCACATTGCAACAAGTAGAAGATCTCAAAACCCTAATCAAAATCTCTCCACTTTGGTCAACTGGTATACTCTTGAACACGCCCATAACCATCATGATGGGCCTAGCAGTCCTCCAAGCTCTAGCTATGGACCGTCATCTCAATCCACACATTGAAATCCCAGCTGGGAGCATGACGACCTTCATTTTGCTCTCCTCTTCCATTACTCTAGCCTTACTCGACCGTTTTCTTCTTCCTGCATTTCAAAAACTTACTGGAATCTCACTCACGCCTTTGCAACGAATAGGGGTTGGCCATGCTCTTAGCGTTTCAAGCCTGGCAATTTCAGCATTGATTGAGTCGAAAAGACTAGCTATAGCGCGATCACACAACCTTGATGGCAATTCAATTGTGCCAATGTCAGTGTTTTGGATGGTTCCGCAACTAGCACTCGTGGGTGTTGCGGAAGCATTTCATTTCCCGGCTCAAGTATCATTATATTACCAAGAGTATCCAAAGTCACTTAAAAGCATGGCCGCAGCAATGGTGGCAACGTTTATTGGGATTTCGTTTTTTTTGGGGACTGCAGTGGTTGATGTTCTTCGGAAAACAACAACTTGGTTGCCTAATGATATCAATGAAGGGAGGATAGATAATGTGTTTTGGGTTCTCACTGTTATCGGGTTGATCAACTTTGGATATTATCTCGTATGTTCATGGTTGTATAAGTGCCAAAATGTTGACAATGAGGACCTCACTAGTTCTATTTCTTCGTAGGCATTGTATATAGTCAAAATCACTAGGTTCACAATCTCAAATGCAGAACCCCAAATTGTGTATATATGTCTTTACGACTTTCATGCATTTTCAAAAAGTGTGCATCCCTTTTTATTCACTTATCTAAGATGTAAAAAATGTGAATATAGTGATTATATAAATTATATAAGTGTGTAAATATGACGTGTTTTTATTATTCCTACTTTTAAAATGCTCTTTTCTAACCTTTACTATGGTATATTAGAGTAAATTACGTTAATGGTTCCTATGCTATACTCAAATATACAAAATGGGTCCCTAAACACTTTTTTCACGCTATCAATTTAAAATGTTTAATTTTATTTCGTAAATAGTTTCTAGTTCACCTAAATTGTTTAAGATACCCTTAACCAAAAGTTTTATCTATAAATTCAAATACGAGAGGATGAAAGTATCTTAGTCCATTTACATAGATGAAGGACCATCTATAAAATAAAAGTGTACTTTTTGAACTAATAATGTGAAAAAAAAAATTTAGAGACAATTTTCACAAATCAACATAAATCAGTGACTCATCTACAAAATTTACTTTATATATAATATAATAATATATAATACTAGCATCAACCAGTAGCCTCATTATAAGAAAAAAAGTCCGTTAGTGTCCACTTTTTGGTGACTTATATTTGGTCAGTAGTATCACAATTTAGTCACCATAAAATAAGTTGTCACTAAACCAATATGATTCATTCACACTCATTCTTGTTAAAGATAAAATACACGTCATAGATGAAGTTCCTATAATGATGTAGATGATTTGCAGTTTAACGATGATTAGGCTCGGTGGGACAAGTTAATTATGGAGGTTTCTTGTATCGAAAGTCTTTTTAACAATGAGATGGTTAGGTGACAGGTTCAAATAGCGAGATCGCCGGTACAAAATGATAAAATCACAAAATCATTATCGTTGAAGAGGATATCTACGTAATAGAGGAACTTATACGGAATTTGATTCAACGAAGGATTAGTTGGCGTTTGACTCAATTTCCTGAGAGAAAAAATAGTTTAATTAAAAATTTGATTTGTAATCAAATTAGCAAACTATTCTTTGTTGCATATATAAATATCGGAGTTGTGTTGGGTTTTAGGTAAGAATATTGAGAGAGTAGAAAACGTATATAAGAGTCGCATTGTGAGATTTCCTCGTCTTGTGTGGTGATTCAATAACGTCGAGGGGACTCCATTATTGTAATTTACCGTTGAGAGCGGTGTGAAGATATTAAAGAGCGTTGAGAGTTGAGCGCTCCAACTTGTAACATCTTTCATACAGTTAAGTGGTCTCATGGTTCCGTTATTTTTACTCTCCATTAAGAGGTTCTCCAAGTAAAAACTTGTGTGTAGTTACTTTCTACTATTTCACGTGTTTTATTATTAGTTTATATATTGTTGTGTGATTTCTTATTGAAGTAATCAAACCTAATATTTTAAATTTAAAGTAAATGTCTTTGTCAAAGAAAGAATATATATGATCACAAAATCAATTAACTAAACAAACATGTGTATAGAAGCTTGAATACAATGATGAAACTAGTGAGCCGACATGTACATTAGTTGGAGCTGAAACTAAAACGAAATTAAAATGTGAAAAATGAAGACATCATAACATTCTTGGGTTAATTCCAATTTTGAGATTTAAAGTCTAAGAAAATGTCATCTTAAATTCGTGAAATTGAAAAGAAAAGGTTATGTTTTAGTGCGTAATTGACATGACACAATAAAGAATTGGACTTTTAAAAGCACTAGTTTTTGTCTTGCGATGTGGTTACAGCTTTATGGAGTCTAACTTTGATCTTGGAGTAATTTATTGATCTCACTTTTACATCGTCAGAAGAGGTGGAAGGTTGGTTGGTTAATCTTCGAATGTCTACTATGAAAAACTTTGCATGTGAAGCGATAGTTATGACCATTTGGTGGTGTGTTTGGAATTATCGAAATAACTGGATTTTCAACGACAAAAGATATCAATTGAATAGATTATAGGACATGGTAGTAGATTATTCGTATAATTGGTTTGTTAATAGAAATATAAAATGTAATGTTAACCGGGCTGCGGGGCTTATGAATCTTTTTATTGCTATGTCTTTGTAATTTTACTAGCATCTTACTAACTTTTTTAATATAAGTGGGCTCTCTTTTCTCGGTTGATGGCAATGCTGAACTTTGAATTTGAGTGCTTTTTTGCTTTAAAAACAATAAAAATTGAGTGATCATATATATATATATATAGTTGAACGAATCCGTTTCTCATATGTTTGGTCTAGGCTTGGTCAAATAGTCAAACAGAGTTTTCACTTGTTAATCAAAATCTAATTACTATAAGGATAAGGGCTTTAAACATGTTATATCTATAAAGAGTATAAAACTATAACTAATTATTTCTATGAATACAAGATATAACACATTTAAATACAGGAACTGATTATAAATATTAAATGCAATCACTCTGTATTTAGGGTCGCAAATGAATTGTTGAGCCCCCATGCCACATCAAAAAATAGAGTGTAAAAGAAAAAAGTTTAAGAATACATTAATGTTACAAAATTATTATAAATGTACAAAAATAAAGAGTCATTATCTAACAAACCGACAAGAATAAAAATTTCCAGGTTACATTAAAGATCGTATTAATTTGAAGTTTTGAACTGAGTTTGTGATTATATTTCTGACAGCTTAACCCAGCCCTTGGTTAGCAACACTCTTATTTTAATCATAATAAGCATGACAAACTTAATCTAAAGTGGGACTGTCTCAAGTTTTGTTAATAAGTAAATGCTCCCACTAATTAATAACTTATTGATCCGATGAACTTTAAAATCATATTCCCATACCTTTTTATGCCATCCTCACAATTTACCATATATATTTAACCCAACACATATATACATTTAATTTGTTACACATACAAAGTCACATTTCTTGAATATCAGTAGAAGCTGAACAGCTAAATATTGTAGCCATGAATGGTGAACAACAGTCACTTAGTGCACCCTCCAAAGGTGGATGGATCACGTTCACTTTCCTCATAGGTATCTCTTATAGCTTCTATTTCGAGAATTCTAGCATTTTTTAAAACACGGGTATATATAATTATTACGTATTAACCGTTTAATATATAACTGAAAACCGTCTGTATTTGTTTAAATGTAGCAACGATGGCGGGGCTGACACTAGCCGCAGGAGGATGGATGAATAATATGATCGTTTATCTGGTTAACGAGTTTAACATCAAAAGCATTAATGCAGCTCTGATTTCAAACTTTGTCATGGGTTCCAGTTCCTTTTTCCCAATTCTTGGAGCCATATTCGTTGACTCGTTCCTTGGATCGTTCACTGTCATTTTGGTTTCCTCTCTAGTATGCTCAGTAGGCTTAATACTACTAACCCTAACAGCGACAATTGATTCATTAAAGCCTGCACCGTGCGAAAATAGATCAAATCTTTGCATGGCCCCATCGCAAGGTCAACAGGCAATCTTGTACACTAGCATGGCCCTTTCAATAATGGGTCTTGCGGGTACACGGTTCACATTAGCCGCAATGGGTGCAGATCAATTTGACAACCCGAACCACCAACAGGTTTTCATTAATTGGCACTTCTTTACCATGTATGCAGGGACGCTTGTTAGTGGCATGGGGATCGTTTATCTTGAAGACAACGTGAGTTGGGGACTTGGGTATGGTCTATGTGTTGCTGCTAACCTAATTGGGTTAGGGATGTTTGTGTTAGGCAGACGATATTATCGGCTATTAAAGCCACGATCAGCTGGCCCTGGCCCGCTTATTGGGTTGGCTTGTGTGGCAGTGTCAGCATTCCGGAAAAGGAAAGTTTTGTTGTCATCAAAGAGGGAAGATTATATGCAAGACCCAAGAGCTAAAGAAACAGAGATGATTAGAACTTCTCCCACAAACAGCCTCAAGTAAGAGTATCCCCAATGTTAAATGACTATTCTAATTTTACAACTTATTAAAACAATTTTATAGACTTAAATCATTTTTATTTATACCAATTCTGGTTAAAATGTTTGCAGAAAATATGATCTAATATGAATAATAATTTACATGTGATACCAATTATGCACCAAATAGTTTTTAGTAAGAAAATGATTCAATTAAACAAAGAATAAAATTGACATTTTGAATGTCAATTATTGCACACATTAGTTTAAAGTTAAATGTTATATTCTGTTAATTGCACGCAAGTTTGCGTACAACAAGATGTAAAATGAAACATGGCAAGTGGTGATTGTGTTCATATGGGAAACTTGAAGGACTGAATGTATAAAATTTGTAAGTGATTTGATGCACCTAATAATGGTGTTGTGAACGGCACATTTGTTATAATCTTATTTTAATTTTAATGGTGTTTTTGTCAATTAATTTTTTTAACATACCGTTTGAATGAATGAGTGGTTGCAATGAAGAAAGTTGAGAAAGTTAAGTGGCTTGTTCAATACCCAAGAAAGTTGTGTAAAAGATACTCTAACTGGTTGATATGGTACAGGTTCCTAAACCATGCAGCTCTAGTGACCGAGGGAGATACTACCACGGACGGCTTTATCAAAAAACCGTGGAACCTATGCACATTGCAACAAGTAGAAGATCTCAAAACCCTAATCAAAATCTCCCCACTTTGGTCAACTGGTATACTCTTAAACACGCCCATAACCATCATGTTAGGCCTTGTTGTCCTACAAGCTCTAGCCATGGACCGTCATATAAATCCACACATTGAAATCCCAGCTGGGAGCATGACGACCTTCATTTTGCTCTCCTCTTCCATTACTCTAGCCTTACTCGACCGTTTTCTTCTTCCTGCATTTCAAAAACTTACAGGAATCTCACTCACGCCTTTGCAAAGAACAGGGGTTGGTCATGCTCTTAACATTTCAAGCATGGCCATTTCAGCATTGATTGAGTCGAAAAGACTTGCTATAGCGCGATCACACAACCTTGATGGTAATTCAATTGTGCCAATGACAGTGTTTTGGATGGTTCCGCAGCTAGCACTCGTGGGAGTTGCGGAAGCATTTCATTTCCCGGCTCAAGTATCATTCTATTACCAAGAGTATCCAAAGTCTCTTAAAAGCATGGCAACTGCAATTGTGGGATTGTTTGTTGGGATTGCCTTTTTTCTGGGGTCTGTAGTGGTTGATTTCATTCGGAAAACAACGACATGGTTGCCTAATGAGATCAATGAAGGGAGGATAGATAATGTGTTTTGGGTTCTCACTGTTATCGGGTTGATCAACTTTGGATATTATCTCGTATGTTCATGCTTGTATAAGTGCCAAAATGTTGACAATGAGGACCTCACTAGTTTTATTTCTTCGTAGGCATAGTATATTGTCAAAATCACTAGGTTCACAATCTCAAATGCAGAACCCCGGATTGTATATGTATGTCTTTACGACTTTTATGCAATTGCAAAAAGTGTGCATTCCTTTTTATTCACTTATCTAAGATGTAAAGATGTGAATATAGTAGTTATATAAAGTATATATGTGCATAAATATAACGTGTTTTTATTATTTTTACTTTTAAAATGCTCTTTTCTAATCTTTACTATGGTATAATGGTATATTAGAGTCTATTACATTAATGGTTCCTATGCTATATTCAAATTTACAAAAATGGTCCCTAAACACTTTTTTCACGCTATCAATCCAAAAGGTTTAATTTTATCTTGTAAATGGTTTCTAACCCATCTAAATTGTTTAAGATACCCCTTTCCAAAAATCTTATCTATAAATTCAAATATGAGAGGATGAGGGTATCTTATACCATTTAAATGGATGAGGGACCTTGCATCTATAAAATAAAAATGAACTTTTTAAACTAATAACGTAAAAAAATAAAAGTTTAAAGACAATTTTCATAAATTAGTATAAATCACTTGCCCATCTACAAAATTTACTTTATATATAATATAATAATATATAATACTAGCATCAACAAGTAGCCTCATTATAAGAAAAAGTCCGTTAGGGTGTCCACTTTTTGGTGACTTATATTTGGTCATTAGTATAACAATTTAGTCACCATAAAATAATTTGTCACTAAACCAAGATGATTCATTCACACTTATTATTGTTAAAGATAAAATACACGTCATAGATGAAGTTCATTTAATGATGTGGATGATTTGCGGTTTAACGACGATTAGGCTCGGTGGAACAAGTTGATTATGTAGGTTTCTTGTACCGAAAATCTTCTTAACAATGAGATGGTTAGATGGCAGGTTCTGATAGCGAGATCGGTGGTATAAGATGATAAGATTACAAAATCATTATCATTGAAGAGGAGATCTACGTAATAGAGGAAGTTATAGGGAATTTGATTCAACGAATGATTAGTTGGGGTTTGACTCAATTTCTTGAGAGAAAAAATAGTTTAATTAAAATTTTGACTTGTAATCAAGTTAGGAGTTGTGTTGGATTTTAGGTAAGAATGTTGAGGAAGTAGAGAATGTATATAAGAGTCGCATTGTGAGACTCCCTCGTCTCGTGTGGTGATTCAATAACGTCGAGGGTACTCCGTTATTGTAATTTACTGTTGAGAGTGTTGAGAGTGGTGTGAAAATATTCAAAAGAGTTGAGAGTTCTGCGTTTCAACTTGTAACATCTTTCATACAGTGGATTTTAATTGGTCTCATGGTTTCGTTATTTTTACTCTCCATTGAGAGGTTCTCCAAGTAAAAACTTGTGTGTAGTTAATTTCTACTATTTCACGTGTTTTATTATCGGTTTATCTATTGTTGTATGATTGTTTGTTGTGATAATCAAACCTAACATTTTAGATTTAAAGTAAATGTCTTTTTCAAAGAAAGAATATATATGATCACAAAATCAATTAACTAAACAAACATGCGTATAAAAGCTTGAATACACTGATGAAACTAGTGAGCCGACATGTACATTAGTTGGAGCTGAAACTAAAACGAAATTGAAATGTGAAAAATGAAGACATCAAAACATTCTTGGGTTAATTCCAATTTTGAGATTTAAAGTCTAAAAAAATGTCATCTTAAATTAGTGAAATTGAAAAGAAAAGGTTCTTTTTTAGTGCGTAATTGACGTGAAATAATCGAGATTCGGATTTTGAAAAGGAATTGAATGATCACATAAATATAGTTGAACGAATCTGGTTCTCATATGTTTGGTCTAAGCTTAGTTGGTCAAATAGTCAAACTGAGTTGTTAATCAAAATCTAATTACTTTTTGGATAAGGGCTTTAAACATGTTATATCTATAAACATTCTAAAACTATAACTATTTCCATGAATACAAGATATAACACATTTAATTACGAGAAGTGATAAAATGCAATCATTCTGTATTCAGGGTCTCAAATGAATTGTTAGGCCTTATGCGACATTAAAAAATAGGATATAATAGAAAAAGGTTTATATATACATAAGAATTCATTAATGTTACGAAAATTGTTATAAATATAAAAAAATTAGGAGTTATTATCTAACAAATCGACGAGAACAAAATCTTTCAGGCTACATTAAAGATTGCATTAATTTGAAGTTTGAACCGAGTTTGTGATTGTATTTCTGACATGCATAACCCAGGCCTTGGTTAGCAACACTCTTATTTTAATCATAATAAGCATGACAAACTTATTCTAAAGTGGCACTAGCTGTCTCAAGTTTTGTTAATAAATAAATGCTCCCACTAATTAATCACTTATTGATCCAATGAACTTTAAAATCATATGCCCATACCTTTTTATGCCATCCTCACATTTTGCTATATATATTTAACCCAACAAATATATAGATTTAATTTGTTACACATACAAAGTCACATTTCTTGAATATCAGTAGAGGCTGAACAGCTAAATATTGTAGCCATGAATGGTGAACAACAGTCACTTAGTGCACCCTCCAAAGGTGGATGGATCACGTTCCCTTTTCTCATAGGTATCTCTTATATTTCGCGAATTCTAGGATTTTTTAAAACACGGGTATATAAAATTATTACCTATTAACCGTTTCATATAACTGAAAAACGTATGTTTTTGTTTAAATGTAGCAACGATGGCGGGGTTGACACTAGCCACAGGAGGATCGATGAATAATATGATCGTTTATCTGGTTAACGAGTTTAACATCAAAAGCATTAATGCAGCTCTGATTTCAAACTTTGTCATGGGTTCCAGTTCCTTTTTCCCAATTCTTGGAGCCATATTCGTTGACTCGTTCCTTGGATCGTTCACTGTCATTTTGGTTTCCTCTCTAGTATGCTCAGTAGGCTTAATACTACTAACCCTAACAGCGACAATTGATTCATTAAAGCCTGCACCATGCGAAAATAGGTCAAATCTTTGCATGGCCCCATCGCAAGGTCAACTGGCAATCTTGTACACTAGCCTGGCCCTTTCAATAGTGGGTCTTTCGGGTACACGGTACACATTAGCCGCAATGGGTTCAGATCAATTTGACAACCCGAACCACCAACAGGTTTTCATTAATTGGCACTTCTTTACCATGTACGCAGGGATGCTTGTTAGTGGCACGGGGATCGTTTTTCTTCAGGACAATGTGAGTTGGGGACTTGGGTATGGTCTATGTGTTGCTGCTAACCTAATTGGGTTAGGGATGTTTGTGTTGGGCAGACGATATTATCGGCTATTAAAGCCACGATCAGCTGGCCCTGGCCCGCTTATTGGGTTGGCTTGTGTGGCAGTGGCAGCATTCCGAAAAAGGAAAGTTTTGTTGTCATCAAAGAGTGAAGATTATATGCAAGAGCCAAGAGCTAAAGAAACAGAGATGATTAGAACTTCTCCCACAAACAGCCTCAAGTAAGAGTATCCCCGATAATGACTTTATTGCATTGCCACCCTATGTTTCTTTCATGTACATTGTTCAAATACTTGAGAATTCTCAAGTCATTATGCAAAAGATTCTTTTTCAACCTATTCACTCCAATGTAAAATGACTTTTCTAAGTTTACAACTTTGATCATTAAGGCCACCCACTTACTAAAACAATTTTCTAGAATTATATCATTTTTGTTTATACCAATTCTGGCAAAATGTTCACAGAAAATATGATCTAACATGAATAACAATTCATATGTGATACCAATTATACACTGAATAGTTCTAAGTAAGAAAATGGTTCATTTAAACAAAGGATAAAATTGACGTTTTGAATTCCAATAATTGTACACATTATTTAAAGTGAAATGTTATATGATGTTAACTGCATGTAAGTTTGCCGTGCAATAAGATGTAAAATTAAACATGACAAATTGTGATTGTGTTCATATGGGGAACTTGAAAGGCTGAATGTATAAATTTTGTAAGTGATTTGATGCACCTAATAATAGTGTTGTCAACGTCACCTTTATTATGCTCTTATTTTAATTTTAAGGGTGTTTTTGTCAATTTATATTTTTTTAACATACAGTTGGCCGGATTAGTGTAAAAAAGACAAAAAGGTACTTCGAGTGTTTACAAAACCGTTTGATTGAATGAGTTGTGGTAATTAAAAAAGTTACAAACTTTATACAAATAAATAGAAGTGGCTTGTTCAATTTTTCACATAAGAAAGTTGTGTAAAAGAAACTCTAACCGGTTGATATGGTACAGGTTCCTCAACCATGCAGCTCTAGTGACCGAGGGAGATACTACCTCGGATGGCTTCATCAAAAAACCGTGGAACCTATGCACATTGCAACAAGTAGAAGATCTCAAAACCCTAATCAAAATCTCTCCACTTTGGTCAACTGGTATACTCTTGAACACGCCCATAACCATCATGATGGGCCTAGCAGTCCTCCAAGCTCTAGCTATGGACCGTCATCTCAATCCACACATTGAAATCCCAGCTGGGAGCATGACGACCTTCATTTTGCTCTCCTCTTCCATTACTCTAGCCTTACTCGACCGTTTTCTTCTTCCTGCATTTCAAAAACTTACTGGAATCTCACTCACGCCTTTGCAACGAATAGGGGTTGGCCATGCTCTTAGCGTTTCAAGCCTGGCCATTTCAGCATTGATTGAGTCGAAAAGACTTGCTATAGCGCGATCACACAACCTTGATGGCAATTCAATTGTGCCAATGTCAGTGTTTTGGATGGTTCCGCAACTAGCACTCGTGGGTGTTGCGGAAGCATTTCATTTCCCGGCTCAAGTATCATTATATTACCAAGAGTATCCAAAGTCACTTAAAAGCATGTCAGCTGCAATGGTGGGATCGTTTATTGGGATATCATTTTTGTTGGGGACTGCAGTGCTTGATTTCCTTCGAAAAACAACAACATGGTTGCCTAATGATATCAATGAAGGGAGGATAGATAATGTGTTTTGGGTTCTCACTGTTATCGGGTTGATCAACTTTGGATATTATCTACTATGTTCATGGTTGTATAAGTGCCAAAATGTAGAAAATGAGGACCTCACTAGTTCCATTTCTTCCTAGCCATTTTATCTCAAAAGCAGAACCCCAGATTATGTATGTATGGCTTTACGACTTTTATGTATTATTAAAAAGTGTTCATTCCTTTTTTATTCACTTATTTAAGATGTAAAAACGTTAATATAGTGATTATATAAATTATATATGTGTGTAAATATGACGTGATTTTATTATTCTTACTTTAAAAACGCTCTTATTTAATCTTTACTCTATGATATACAAATATATAAGAGTAAGTTACATTAATGGTTTCTATATTATACTCAGATTTACAAAAATTGTACCAAAACTATTTTCTTTTCACACTATCAGTCTAAAAGGTATATTTTGTCTTGTAAATATTACCTAGTCCACCTAATTGATTAAGGTCCCGTTTGACAAGCAGAATGTTTTTGAAAGGAATGGAATCTGCCAAAGGAATTGAATTATGAAGGAATTAGATTATGAGGAATTAGATTTTGTATCCCGTTTGGTTGTCAGAAAATAGAATGGAATCAGATTCAATTCCTTTGCTGTTTTCTGTTTGGTTCGTTAATTTGTCAAAGGAATTGGAATGTGATTAAGTAAATTGACGAAAATATCCTTTTTGCAATTTTTTTCATTTTCTTCCTTTTTACGTCTTTTTCGATTTTTACGTTTTTGTTCCTTTTTTACATTTTTTTTACGTACTTTTTATGTTTTTTCCGTTTTATTATGTTTTTCTTCATTTTTTACGTTTTTCTTCGTATTACGTTTTTATTACCATTTATTTATGTTTTTTCCCGTTTTTTCTCCTTTTTTTGGCTCTTTTGAACGTGTTCGTTTTTGTCATTTTAAGATATGGTGCATCATGGTACTATAAAACGAAGCAAAACGAAAAAAAACAAAAAAAAACTTAAAAATACGAAGAAAAACTTAAAAATACGAAGAAGAACTTTAAAAAACGAAGAAAACGAATCAAAACGAAGAAAATGAAGCAAAACGATGAAAAAAAGTAAAAAAAAAGAAGAATAAAGTTAAAAAATGAAGAAAACAAAGCAAAACGTAAAAAAAAGGTCAAAAAAACGAAGCAAAACGATGAAAAACGTAAAAAAGAAAAGAACGAAGAATAGCGTAAAAATGAAGAAAAACGTAAAAAAACATAAGAAATTCAAAGAAAAATGTAGGTTGAGGGTAGTTCAGTCTTTTGGAGATTCAAGGGAGGAATGGAATTAAATTTCATCACACCCCTAAGGAATGAATATCCTTTAAATGAAGGAATGTAAAGATTCCTACGGAATTCAATTCCTTTCATTTTGACCAACCAAACATGCTACAGAATGGAATTCAATTCCAATTCCATCAGAATCCTTCAACATTCTTTCAATCAAACGCGCCCTAAGATACCCTTGACCATAAGTTTTATCTGTAAATTCAAATAGGAGAGGATGATAGTATTTAAGTCCAATTAAATGGATGAAGGATCATCTATAAAGTAAAAGTGAAACTTTTAAACTAATAGCATGAAAAAAAAGCTTAGAGATAATTTTCATAAATCAATATAAATCACAAGAACCATTCACAATATTTACTCTATATATAATACTAGCATCACTGGTAGCCTTACTACAAGAAAAAAGCCTGTTAGTGTCCACTTTTTAGTGACTTATATTTGGTCACTAGTATCACAATTTAGTCACCATAAAATAAGTTGTCACTAAACCAAGATGATTCGATCACACTCATTATTGTTGAAGAGAATACACGTCATAGATGAAGTTCATTTGATGTGGATAATTTTCGGTTTAAACGACGATTAGGCTCGGTGGAAAAAGTTGATCTTGTAAGTTTTTTATATCCAAAGTCTTCCTAACAATGAGATGATTAGGTGGCAGGTTTGGGAATCGAAAAATTTAGAATTGAGTATGAAAATGTGAAATTAATCTAAAACAAATCAGTAAGTGGGGAAGGGGGGTGGCAACCGAATTGTCGATTTGTAGTTGTCACAAGTTAAAGTTAAAGTAGATAAAAAAACAGGCAATTGGACTCTTAAGAAATCGATTTAGAAATTTATCAAAGAATAAAAATGACATCACTTAGAGTAGTTCACTAGAGATTTCAGGGTATTTGTTAAAACGATTTTATTTTATATTGTTTCTCATATTGTATTTAGAATATGATTTGTTTCCACTCCTCCTGACCGAATGATTAGAAGTTATTTTTTGCTTCCACTATAGGTTTCTAACCAAACTAAATCTCAATTTAATTCGTTAACTTATGATTTAACTTTGTAAAACTACTCTCGTAGAATTACTAAGTAAAACTATTCCCGTAGAATTACTAAACTTAATTGGATTCTTCTAGTTAAGTTCAATTCAAACACATTTAAGTTTAATTAACATGTCATATTCCAATTTTTCTCCACAATTAATTGACAATTATTCATAGACAAACAACTGTAATGATTCATTAAATATAGAAGCTTCTGCTATAAACACTAAACAATTCACCAACAAGACAAATCAATATGTAAAACCTAAATACGTACGGTTCTTTAATTAAACACAAGTTAAACAATTTTAAATATCAAATTATTAACACCCCTAATCAATAAATCACATCATCCAAATGAATTTAAATGTAATTAGCCCATAACTAGGCTAATGAAGATAATAAAAATAAATGAAATGAAAGTAAATATTATTTTAAAGAAACGAATGTAAACGTTTGATTTTGTTGGAACATTCGATCTCCAGTAACAATTGATTGGAAATGATGAATAATCCTCCAAGAATAACCAAAATATCCCAAGGGAACCCAGAGAAAATTCTAACTGACAGCTACCCAACGAGTACACAGGAGTACCCGGTGGATACCTCTGTTTTCCAACATTGACATTTTCTAGAAATTGTAGCCCAATGAGTTCCAAAAATTTTGGATTTTGAATCAACTCAATCGGAGTCCGTATGAAGCAGTTATGGCCAAAACCGTAGAGTCTCGTCGGATCTACAACAATTCTTCTTTCTCCATCTTTTCTTCAATATTTTCATCCATTTTCTTCTCGCATCAGTTCCTAACAATAATAAATGATATTATAACAATTTAAGTACCAAAAGTTCATCAACTGACAGAAATTACAATAAAAGGAAGGATATTGTGAGGGATAAATATGTATGAATCAAGCAATATCAGCATTATATATAATTAACAAAATGACTAGGTTCACAATCTCAAATGCAGAATCCCATATTATGTATGTATGGCTTTACGACTTTTATGTATTTTTAAAAAGTGTGTATCCCTTTTTATTTTCACTCATCTAACATGTAAAAATGTGAATATAGTGATTATATAAACTATATATGTGTCTAAATATGACGTGTCTTTCTTATTCTTAATTTTAAAATGCTCTTGATTAATCTTTACTCTATAATATACGAGTATATGAGAGTAAATTACATTAATGGTCCCTATGTTATACATGAATTTGCAAAAATCGTCCATATCAATTTAAAAAGTTTACATTTGTCTCATAAATGGTCCATACTCCACCTAAATTGATTAAAATAACCTTCATCATAAGTTTTATCTATAATGAAATATTTTAATTAATAGAATTGTTTTTATATTTAACTAGAATATAATGAAATGGAACTAGTGATTCAATAACGTTGAGTATGTTGTGTTAGGGTTTTAGGTGAGAACGTAAAAAGAGTAGAGAACGTAGATGAGAGTCTCATTGTGAGACTCCCACGTTTTGTGTGACGACTCACTGGTAATTCAATAACGTCTTGTATTTGGAGGACTTATAGGAGCTTCTAGGGCTTGATCAAGCTTCTAGTGTTAATAAGCTCCGACCTTGAGCTCCTATGAATGAATACACTTTGCTCTTCAGGGATAAAGAGAAAAAGTAGAGTTTATCTGAAAAATAAGCTTTATGCACTAGAAATTAGTATTTTTCTCAAGTAGCTTTTATTAGTTAAACTTCAACTACAACCGGTTATTCCTAAGGTACCTTTCGTTTCAAAATCCCAACCATTTATGAAACAATTTTAATGATCACCCAAATATATATTGGTTTTGTTTATACCAATTTCTACTGAATGTTTAATCTCGAATTTGACAAATATGCCTTTAACATCAACAAATTTAATTAATATTAATAATAATTTACATGTGATATACCTATTATACTCTTCTAAATATTTTTAGCAAGAAAACAATGCATTTATATGAGAAAGGTAAAATTGACATTTTGAATGCCAATTATTCTTCATACTATTTTAACCGTAGGACTTAAAAGGTATATATAAATTTACAAATTTCCACCATACAATTGGCCTGAATTGAGATAAACGAAAACAAATGCATACTTGCATTGTCTATAAATTTTATTTGATAAAAGGAAAAATGGTTTATTCACACATGAAAGTTGTGTTGAAGAAAGACAAATTGGCCTATATGTACAGGTTCCTGAACCATGCAGCTCTAGTGAACGAGAGAGATACTACCTCGGATGGCCTTATCAAGAAACCATGGATCTTATGCACATTACAATAAGTAGAAGATCTCAAAACCTTAATCAAAATCTTCCCACTTTGGTCGACTTCTCGAACACCCCCGTAACCATCTTGATGGTCCTTGTAGTCCTTCAAGCTTCAGCCATGGACCTCCATCTCGTTCCACACATCCAAATCCTATCAGGGTGCATGAAAACTATCATTTTGCTCTCATCTTCCATTTCTCTAGCATCAATCGACCGTTTCATTATTCCCAAATTTCATTCAAAAACTTACTGGCATTTCACTCACGCCTTTGAAGCGAACAGGGGTAGGTCATGCTCTTACCATTTCAAGTATGGCTATTTCAGCATTGATCGAGTCAAAAAGAGTTGTTATAGAGCGATCACACAACCTTGTTGGAAATTCAATTGTGCCAATGTCAGCATTTTGGATGGTTCTACAACTAGTAGTCGTTGGTATTGGTGAAGCATTTCATTTCTCGGATCAAGTGTCATTATATTACCAAGAGTTTCCAAATTCACTTAAAAGCATGGCAACTGCAATGGTGGGAATGTTTATTGGGTTGCCTTTTTTTGGGCACTGTAGTGATTGATTTCCTTCTGAAAGCAAATGGATGGTTGCCTAATAGTATCAACGAAGCGATGTTAGATAATGTGTTTTAGGTTCTCACTGTTATCGGGTTGATCAACTTTAGATATTGTCTCCTATATTAATGGTTATATAAGTGCCAAAATGTCGAAAAGGAGGACCTCGCTAGTTCTAGACCCTCTTAGGCATTATGTATAGTCAACAAAATCACTACATTCACAATTTCATATGCAAAGCGTGGAATTGTACATCTATGGTTATTTGACTTAAAATGCATCATCTGTTTGTATTCATATGAATTGTATGCATAAGTAGATACGTTTTTACTGTTCTTATTTTTAGAGTGTTATTAATATATGGTTACTTTGTATGTATCTACGTAGTATATATTAAGAAAATGAACCATGAATGTAGTATATATTAAGAACATGAACTATGAATACGTTTATTCTTACAATAAGGGAAAAGATATGCAACATGTCAAGCAACATTCAGATAATAAGGTTAGTTTGCGAGTTTCATGTCTCGTTTTGTAAGAAACAATGTGTATATGCATTACGATTGTGTATGAAACATTTATCATTAATTAAAACATTATCATAGGTCTTAATTCGCAGTCGAATAAGTTACCTTATATTAAATCATTAGTGTTTCTGGAATAACGACATAATGAAAGTCAAGATGTGTTTATTCTTAATTACTATTATTACTTTATTTTATTATTATTATTTTATTATTTTATTATTTTATTTTATTTATGATATAGAATAGAATAGATGCTCATAACACGAATACTTGATTTATATACTTATTTAAGAGCAGATTATTTTTATTTTATTTTCGATCAGACATTAACAACCACTGATCCAACATTATTCCAAAAGTTATAGACTGGTACCTTTTCTTTTATTTTTTTTAATTTTTTTTATACTGTTTTAATTTCCCTTATTTGTGTATGTGTATTCTTGACTCTGCCATATTCGTCAGTCGTCACAAGCCACTTGCATGATTAGTTGTGAATATATACTTTAAAGCTTTAAATTCATGATATAATTACCAATAAAAACTTGACCATAGGTAAAGTAAAGGGCTAAAGTAAATACTCCCACTCATCAATCGCTTACTGTTCCCGGGCCCAATAGATTAAAAATTACCCATGCCAAAAGCCCAAAAGACACCACAACAGGGTCAACCGGTCAACAGGCCTATTTGTGCACAAGTTTTTTGAAGCTTTATAAGCTTCTAATTTTCATCTTTCGAAAAATAAGCTTTCAAGAAGCTCTTAACTCTTAGTTTCTCTGAAACGTTTCTAAACAAAACACTTTTGAAGTAGCTCTTGGAAGAAGCTTGTGGTTTATTTATTTAAAACATAATATTATTATACCCTTACAATATTAATAGTGTTTTATCATCTATTTTTGGTGATATTTTCGCGATGATTTTTTTGACATATACACTAAAAGATACAACTATTTATGCATACACTCAACAGATTATCGCTCGATTTTGATGTATCTGTAAAAAACAATATTTGCCCAATTTATATACTCTGTATAAAAATAAAAATAAAAACACTAGCAGCTTCCAGTTACAAACATACACATCATATGCCCACAACCTTTTATGCCATTTTCACATTTGTTATATTTAGCCCAGAACATACACAGTTCCACACATTTGTCATAATCTTGCAGTAGAAGCTGAACACCTAATTAAATCTTGCAGCCATGAATGGTTAACTACAATGACAAAGTTTACCAACCATAGGTGGATGGATCACCTTCCCATTCCTCATATATCTCTATGTCGGGAGTTCTTGTATTTCTAGAAACACGAGTGTATAGAATGTTTATTGTTTGACCACCTATTTTTATTTGAATTTAGCGACCATGAGGGGGTTGACACTAGCCGTTGGAGGATGGATGAATAATATAATCATGCATCTAGTTAACAAGTTTAACGTCAAAAGCATTGATGCAGCTCAGTTTGCAAATTATCATCAGTGGTTCCGACACCTTTTTCCCAATTCTTGGAGCCATAGTTGTAGACTCGTTTCTTGGATTGTTCAGAGTCCTTTTGGTTTCCTCGTATGTTTGGTGGCCATATGTTACTAACCCTAACATCGGCCAATTGATTCATTGTAGCCACCGCCATGTGAAGATAGATCCGTCTTTGTGTGACCCCATCGCAAGTTCAACTCACGATCTAGTACACTAGCCTGGTTCTTTCAACCTTGGGTGTTTTGGGTACAAAGTACATGTTAGCTGCAATGGGTGCTGATCAATTTGACAACATGAAGCACCAAAGGAATTTCATTAATTGGCACTTCTTTTACATGTATGCAGCGATACTTGTTAGTGGCATGGCAATCGTTTATGTTGAGGACAATGTGAGTTGGGAACTTGGGTGTGGTCTAAGTTTTGTGGTTAACTTAATTGGGTTAGTGATCTTTGTGTTCCGAAAACGATATTACCGCCAGTTGAAGCCACGAGTAGCCAGCCCTAGCCCGGTTATCAGGTTGGCTTGTGGTGCAGTTGCAGCTTTCAGGAAAAGGAAGGTTTACTATCATCGAAGAGTGAAGATTATATGCAAGAGCCAGTAGTTTACTTTTTATGTAAAAAGAGCGAACGTGGATTACTCGCACATGAAAGTTGTGTAAAAGAAGGTTTAATAAACGATTGATACGGTACAGGTTCCTAAACCATGCATCTCCAGTGACAGAAGGGGATACCACCTCAGACAGTTTAATCAAGAAACAGTGGAACCTATGCACTTTGCAACTAGTAGAAGATCTCAAAACCCTAATCAGAATCTTGCCACTTTGGACAACTGGTATACTCATGAACACCCCTGTAATCATGATGAGCCTTGTGGTCCACCAAGTTCTGGGCATGGACCGTCATCTCGGTCCACACCTCTAAATTCCAGCCTGGAGCATGTCAGTCTTCATTTTGCTCTCCACATCCATTTCTTTACTCCTAATAGACCGTTCCTTTCTTCCTGCATTTAAAAAATTTACTGGCACCTTACCCACGCTTCTGCAATGAATAGGGGTCGGCAATGCTCTCATCGTTGCAAGCATGGCCATTTCAGCATTAATCGAGTCATAAAGACTGCGATCAAACAACCTCAATGGCAACTCAATTTTCCCAATGTCTACGTTATGGATTGTTCCACAACTAGCACTTGTAGGCTTCGCAGAAACACTTTATTTTCCAGCTCATGTGTCGTCGTATTACCAAGAGTTTCCAGAGTTACTTAAGAGTACAGCAGCTGCAATTGTGGCAATGTTTATGGGCATTGCAGTTTATTTGGGCACTGCAGTGGTTGATTTCCTTCCGAAAACAAACGGAACGGTTGCCTTATGGCATCAACGAAGGGAGGATAGATAATGTGTTCTGGGTACTGACTGTTACCGAGATGATGAACTCTACATATTATCTCTTATGTTCATGGCTGTACAAGTACCAAAATGTTGAAAAGGAGGAGCTCACTAGTTCTAGTCCTTCCTAGGTATAATATAAAGAGAGACAGAAACTGTGGCTGCAATGTCTTGATTGGTCGAAAAGGTTGCTTGTATGTGTGTTTTACATGATTAAAAAAAACTTGTTATAAACAAAATATTGATGAATGTAGTAACAGTACAAAACAGCCAACCTGCATAACGAGAACCTTGATACCGGATAACAAGTATCGCCAAAAATGAATGCCAAAGTAAGAGTTTCAGACCATTTCAATATCCTGAACTGGATTAAAAGTTACAAACTTACAATGATACTAGCCACCTGAGATCAATTAATCCAACCACAGTATCTATGCCAGCATTTGCAGTCATCGGTTCTATTGTTGTACAAATCTGGAGAAGTGAGTGGAAATAAAAGATATACGAAACTCACCGCCCCTGCCATGAATGCCACACTCACCATCCCTGAAATTTCAAGTCATAACATGAGTTTGAAATACATGATTTCCAATGAGGAAGTTGACCAGTTTAAACATGGTCAATGAGTTCTACTGCTAAATGTTATCAGCCATTGTTCTACAGAAAACCAATATATAATTGTGTTAATGAGTGTGTTCTGTACCTGTCTTTTGCGAGAAGAATACAGGAAGGCCCATGAAATTGCAAAACATATGTGACACAAGTGGTGCAGCTATATGTCCTGCATTTGACAAAACAGATTATATAGATTAGTAACAGGAACAGTGCGTTTTCATTGTTAAACAAAAGAGAAAGTATACGTAATATATCAATCAACTAATTAGAAAATAAGGTTATTCATGAAGATCTGATGTTTTTAGGTAATAAAAGAATGTACATATCAACAAAAATAAATCTATAGAGAGCATTGCAATTATCACTAACCCGTTCGGACAAAGAGAAATGATGCATATGACCCAAAGATCACAGTATAGCCAAGCTGAAAACCTGAGAAATAGTACAGAAATATTTTGTAAATCAGTTGTCAACTGGTGTCACACATCTTGATGGTCAACACAAGAAGATCCTTTCACACTACACATTAAAAATATGTGAAAAAGCTAGAAGTAGCAATTTTGATCCATTTACTTGGAAATGGGCCAATTTGGGTTATATTTTATCTCTAACTGGTCAAGCAAGTAAAATAAAAACTAAAAAGAGTAGCTAAAACGGAAACTGGTTGAACAGGTCAAACAGATAGAAAGTCACCAATAATGTATTTAAAATGCATAAAACCTCCTAACTTAATAATTTCTTGTATTCGAGAATTATAAACTATTGAAATTATAAAAAATTTGAATTCGTTTATGGAAAATATAAATAATTTTTTTTTAAAAAAAAAAGAGGACAAAAACTGTAAGTTAATCAAGTCATCAACCACCTTGACCGATTACCCAAGCCGCTAGACCTATCATTTTGCACATCTAGAAAAAGCATAAGTTAACACCATCACAACCACAAGAATGAGTAAACACACCATCCCACTGAGCTATATAATGCAAATTGTAAGGTCTTCCAAAAGGGGAATAAGTGTTAGAAGTGCAAATGCAGCACATTTCATCATTTATTCCCACGTACTACAAATTAAAAGGAAAATTTAAAAGCCTCACATACCTACAACCATAGCAGCTCTCAGAAAATCGGAATCTTGTTGCATGTAGAACTCTAATAAATGATTCAGGTGAGCTGCAAAGAAATGGTTGTAAGAAACAGTTTTTCAGAAACATGGTGTAAGAAAGAAAAGGTCATATGATAACAGAAAGAGAGAAACAAAATATGACGTAAAGAAAAATATCTCACGCACCTAAGCTGAAGAAAACAGGGGACAGAAGTATTACTGTATACGGTTCAAATCCTCCACATAGAAGCAAAGGTATCATACAAGCTCTGAAAACCAACTCTTCAGTAAGGGGAGCCTGTCGATTAACCGTACTAAGATTTTCAGTTACAAATAAAAAAATTTAAAATATATTTACTTATATCAACTCAATAATTCACCTCTAAAACAGATCAAGATAACCTACATAAGTAAATACAATGTTGAAGTGACTGATATAAAGTACTGACCACAATATACATTCTCCATGCTGAAATATTGTGAAGGAGTGATAGCATCCAGTTGATGAACATTTGAAGAATACGTTTCAAGCCATCAAATGATAAATTGATCCGGTCATCACCATCATCCGCCCACAATGATAAAATTTTAACCACAAATGATCCCGCATACATTAGAGAGGTCAGGACTAGAGGCAGGACCACAGCTTCCCACTGTTTCATACATAAAATTCCATAATTCATTCACCCGTTACAATCTGCAAATCATGGAAAATACATAACTGGTTGATAAAAATACATTATCCATACTTGATGCACCTATTTACAAACGTAATGGTTACTTACTGTGTGGTGTAGACGAATACCATACGCGCTAAGCAAGTATGACACCTCCCAGCTCTTTATCTTTAACAATCATAAAGAAATCAGAAACAGGTCACCTAATAGAAAACTACAAATTTGAAAACAAAACATGAAAGATTTATTGTTTCATACAATGTACCTCCATTCACTCATTATCAATGGTACATTAACGCAAAAGTTAAAGTATTTAAAGAGAACAAACAGTATAAGCTTATTTTTTATATTTACAGGCTTACTGAAATTTGAAAAAGCTGATGACCTCATTTTTAGGGGGTGTTTGTAAAGAGCATTTATAATTATTAGCTCAAAAGGCTCAATTAAATAAGCTCCACTAACTTCGCTTCACAAAAACTCTTAGGCCACGTTTGGTTCCAGTAAACTCCTCCTGTTTTACGGTGAATTTTTCTAAGAAAACTAGAAAATGTGTTCAATTTGTGTCTTCGGAAAAAGTTCTCTTAGAAAAACAAAAATTCCCTGTTTTCCCTTTTAAATCTAAAATTTTGAAAACTATGATTTATAGTTTTCTATTTTGTACAATAAAGACAGCCTGCTTCACATTTGAATACGTTTTCTGAAACATCAGTTTTCTATAGACATAAACACTTCCATTCTCTAAAATGATAAAAACGGGAAAAAAATGAAAAAACTTTATAAGCTTAACGAAAAACGCCCTTATTTATTGGTACAGTATATAAAATTCAACATTATAATATATACAAAATTTAACATTTTTATATAGTTGTGAACTTACAGGGAGGATAAAAGCGCAAACTATAAGTGAAACGACGGTGGAGATACCGGCGCAAAAGAACCGTCGGAGCATGAAGCTTTTAAAGGATGATGGCGGCGGAAGACGGAGGATGAATGTCGGAGAATAAAGTATGGCCACGTAGAATATTGTCATGGCGGTACACGCTGCGATTGCTACCGGTACAGGAACGCCGTCGGTATCGCCGCTGTGGACTTCCATAATTGACGGAATATGAGGTTTCTCCAGATCGGAGGGTTTTGAGAAGGGGATGGTTTTGTTGTCGACGTGTGTATGACTTCAAACGACTAACGAACAAAACGGCGTCGTTTGGTCTCATATATCTTTTCTTCCTTTTAATCTTTTTGTGAAGAAAGAAAATTGTCAAACACAAAATTAAACAATTTTAATTTTTAATCGTAGCTGATAAGGTCACCTTTTATGTATTAAAACTCTAAGTTATATATTATATATAATATATAAAAGAATAAAAGGGGAAAGCTCTATGGATCGAAAAATATATATCTAGAAGTCTGCTTAAAGATTTAATTGTTTTCTAGGGGTGACAAAATAGACGGTCTAGATAATCGGGCTAAAATAATTTCTGGTCATATCAGACCTAGTTCAAAACGGATTCGAATAATACAAGATTCTGATCGATGCGGATTTAATAAAAAATCATTTTGAAATCACAATTTTTAGTTTTATTTATATCCATTTGAATTTGCCTATGTGCAACAATTATAAAAACAGTTATCTAACACTAAACGTCACATAAATAAACTATCAAACTATAAATTTGAACGTACAAAAAACAATATCATAACAAATAACAAATATTTGAGTTTGAAAACATATAAATGTAAAATGATTAAAAATAAAATAGTAGTAACAGGAAGTTAATTTGGAGATATGTATATTTTATGTAATTGAAGACGGGAAATATCAGGAAGTTCGATCAATATATTTATTTAATATTATTTAAAATACCAAAGAATATTATATATTATAATCTAGAAGTAGTAAAACAACTTGTTGAAGCTGGAAAAAGTTAAGTAATCGAGAAATAGAATTATATGACCTGAAAACAACAAACCCTTCACTGTCCCCATATATTCGTCCCTCGGAGGCTATCACTTTGTTTGGTAAAACAGTTTTCTTCTTTCCAAATATTAAAATTTAGAAGTAGTGTATTGTAATCGACCATTTGAACCTATTATTACTTTGAAATTTCGCTCATGTGAACCCATGCTCACCCTTTGTGCTCCACCAAGATAACCCAAAATCATAGAAGGAAACTCGAAATCGCCATGTTCAAAGTAGAGTTAGCAATTTTCGACGCGATTGAGTACCGGATAAGAAATTGACTCAAAAATAAGTAGGTTTTGGTTGGGGGGTTTAAGCCACGAACCAGCCAACCTACTATTATTTTGGGTGAGCTTCGGGTCATCCATTGAACTTTCAGGTTGACCTAACAACCCGAATAAACTTTAATACTAGTTTAAACTATATTTTAACTTAAATATGACAACTTTAGTACATATGTATTTGTTCTTGACCTACCAAACATGATCTTGATGGAGAAAAATCATTAGTAATTTGGTATAATGCATTAGAATTCTTAAATTTGAATTTAGAAATGTTTGATAGCTATAGATAGGTTGCGTTTCAAATAAAACAAAGCTTACGTAAAACAAACGAGACCCATTAAAAAGATGACATGTGTACTATGCGTTTAAAATTAGTCAAAGGGTGTTTTAGGTATTCAACTTTCATTAATATTGTCTTTAAATAAAGAGAAATTAAAACTCCCCCTTTTATCACCAACCATCACTTCCCTCCCCCGAAACCCTAATTCTCAATTTTTCTATCTATTTCTTGTTTGTAGCTGCCAAGTCCATTCTTCTCAATTAAATGATCATAATCTTATGAAAACATTGAAGACGATGCGATTTTCATAACCATGAGACGATGACATACTTAGATGGCGTTTGTTGTATCACTTTTATGTACGATACACTAGATCAATAAATTAATAGGAACATATCATGCATGGTTGGGGTTTTGATGTCGCGGCCATTAGTTTCTTGTTGTCAATCATTCATCAAATGATGATGATTTATATCTCTGTTCTATTTAAATGAAACCCATAGTTGGCATTCACCAAAATGGAACGAACATGCTCTCTCTGAGTGTTATAAAGATGGCATGTGTGACAACACTCGGAAACAGGTAAAATCCGTACACCCTAAATCATGCATTCTTACGCTAATTCCCTCTTTAATAAAATCAAACTTGATTTAAGCTTAGATAAGTCTAGCACACGTCCACGTTGCACATTTTGGTTGGAACACCCAGAATTTAAAAAAAAAAAAAAACAAAAAAACACTTTATTTAACAACATGATTAGTACCTTTCATATATACATAAACATTTCATTGTTTACAACTTTACAAATACAAGTTCTCTCTTTCAAAATACTCCCTCAATATCCGAGCATGATTTAACGGGAGTAAACAAACACTTACTACCAACAATAGTAAGGACACCACTAATCGCATTGCGGCTCCTTCCCAAGACCTTCCTTTCCCTTACTCGACCCACTTGTATCAAATAATGACAACAGACTGGGTAAGCACATCGGCTTAGTAAGTAACAGAATCATAACAACAGTATAAGATAGAAATCTTATAAACACTGAAATCACATAAGTCACTTTGCCCAATTAGGACTCACAATCACACTACTGGGCCATTTATGATCACTCAGCATAAAGATGGCCAGTATTAACACTATTAAGCCAATTATGATCACTCAACATAAAGAGGCTAACATTTACTCTGTTATGCCATTTATGACCACTCAGCATAAAGAGACTCACATTCACACTATTATGCCATTTATGTTCACTTAGCATAAAGAGGGCTCACATTCACACTATTCACTGAATCGGTACAGTTCTGTTCGAATACTCCTGTCACCTGGATATTCTCATTCAATATGCATATCCTTCTATTACTTACCTGGATAATCGTGTGGTTGAATATCTTCGTCTGTCACGTACATAACACCGGTCTGTAATTCACATATAACACAATTAACTCTTTTATAAACTTAGCGACACTACCATTGTGTCACACCATAAACTCATGCGACATTACAATAGTGTCGCACAATAAGCTCCTGCGACACTATCATTGTGTCGCAGAATAGAATACTGCGACACCATTTATTAGGTCGCAATACTCAATATTGTCGCCTTTTGCGACACAGCCATTTGTGTCGCATAACAGTCCTGCGACACTACCTTTGTGCCGCAGTGACGAACAGATCAGACCTCAAATTTGAAATTCTCGAATTCAGACATGTAATACTCAAATTAACTCGTTCTAATTCGTTCAAATCACTTAATAACACTTATAACACATAATAACCGAAACCTTACCTCGAATTCACAGATCAATTGCTTCAATTTTGAGTTTAAAGTTTGATTCTTCACTTTCTCTCTCTATTCACTCATTTTCTCTCACTAAAATCGATTTCAGAAGTTGTATATCGTTCTGGAATGTTTAGGCGACGTTTTTATATATATAAATTGCGAATTACACTTAAGCACCTTGATTAATTTCATTTCAATTCGTTCTGCGACCTTATTCTGCGACACAAGCGCAAAGTCGCAGAACCCAAAGCTGCGACACAATCTTGCAACACTACCTTTGTGTCGCAGAACACCAAGACTTAAATTTTTTTGGATGTTACATTGGTGTGCACTACTTTAATGCATGATGCATTACGTTTACGTAATTATTGAGAATTGCACAATATAAATCGGATGATTCCGACAAACATGAACGTTGGTGATAAACATTTCCTAAATAACATAAAACTATTTAATAGTGGTTATTTACTTATATTATCATAATAGAACTTATGGCAAAATCTTTCAGAAGATTAAGATCAAGCTTATACGATTTAAATTAAACACAACGAAGAAATGTAATATGAGATTCACTAAATGAAACATCAATAATTTACGAATGATTTGGAATTTACTAACCATGTTTCAACCTCCTTTAATCTCCGTAATTAACCTTGCTACACCTAATTATACATTACTTAAGCAACTAAGCACTAGCTAAACCATCAAGTAGCTTAATGTTTGGAAATTAATTCCAAGCTAGCAAGCTAGCATGTCACCAAAGTCAATGGCCAGATTTCATTTCATTCTCCTCAAGCTCCTTGTCTACGTTGCCTTCCCTAGCTCAATTCTCATCCACACATTCCACCTCCCTCCTTGCTTGCTTACACACTCCATCCTTTCCATCAATTGTCATGCTAAGTATCAACTTGGCCACTTGCAAGATCACTTGAGTGCTAGTCTACTTACAAAAAGAACAAGCACACACATACATACGTACACTCCACATTTTCCATGTCAAAAATCTGCTCCTCTCAAGTTCTCTCTCAACTTTCCACCACCTTGTTCATCATCCTTCATCACCTCCACCATTTACCCAAGAACAACCACCATCAAACCACCATACAACCACCACAAACCACCATGAACCACCACTTTTATACATCATTTTTCACCATCTTTTAAGCTCTACTTCACCATTGGGTTCTTATGATCTCATAATCTTGAGAATCACCTCATTCTAAGGAAAGCTAGGAGTTCTGGGTTTCAAAAGGGTTTTAGTGGAAGCTTTCAAGTTATTTTCTTTTTCTCACCATTTCATCCAAGAGCATTGTAAGGAAACTCTTCCTTTTGATCTTGTCATTTCCTACATTTTGATATCCTTTATGCTAGATGTTCACTCTTGTGTTAAAATCAACTAAATGTATGATAAAACATTTGGTTTATAAGACTATACCTTCAAAAACAAACTAAAACATGCTTAAAAAGATCAAGAACAAGTTTGTGTTAAAATGGGTACCAAAAGAGTATGATTTGGTCATGTATATACCTTATGAGATGTTTTAGATGTCTTGACATGGAATGGTAGTAAAAATGATAAAATGGTTGGTTAAACACATAATGTTAAGCATATATGTAATAAAGAGATGATTTGAAAGTGTTAAAAACAAGATTTGAGTTCAAATGATGAACAAGTCGGTAAAAGAGCGGGAAACGGCTTTCAAAACGAGCTATTTTCGGAACAATTTTGGAGGGAAAAGCTAAAACGAAAACGATTCGAATAGTTTAAAAGATACGTTTTGAGGCGACAAAGAGTATAAATATATAAAAACGAAATCACGATACCATCAAAAAACATACACGTACATACAAAACTATCACCAACGAGTCGTACACCTTTCGAAAATGAAATACTTTTTCAACCTACTAGTAGAGTGAACAACTAACATAGATGTGCGGATAACCATCTACTTAAACAAACATAGATATGCGGGTAACTATCTACTTATACAAACCTAGATGTACGGGTAGCCATCTACTCTTACAAACCTAGATATGCAGTTAACTATCTACTTACACAAACGACCTCATGCGTTTAGGGCGCTAGGAGGCTACTTTGGGCAAAACACTCTTTATAAAACGCTAGCACTCACATAGCTCACCAGGTGAGTTCACAGCCCTATTTTACTGTTTTCTAAATTTGGGGTGAAAAACATATGTACTATTTACATACAAACTGTTTTCATGCGATGATTGAAAAACCTGACAACGAATCCTTGTGTGATCCTATGTTAAACTAGTTGTAGTACATAAAAGTCCTCATGACTACAAACTGTAACCATTAGCTAGATGACGCTAGCCACCGAATATGCGAATAGTACTATTGAGATGACATCCCTCCCACTTTTGTTAGTCATGCTAACTGTCGACTATATGTTGAGACGATGAGTGTATATTTTAATGGTCCTAGGCAAAAACATTAAAAGTCGTGGTTTGGTTATAGGCCAAGGTGTCGGCACTTTAACTTGTAAGGTCTTGCAAACCTTCGGGGGATCACCGTCAGTTATTTATTATTTTAAACTATGTATCATCGTACTATTAGCCATGGATGGCACGGAATGATTTGTGAAACGTTTACTAAACGTTTGGTTTAAATGATGATGTCTTAAACCTGTGAATAAATTTCACTCAACAATTTTGTTGATCCTTTTAACTATGTTTTTCAACGAATTAACAGCGACGTAAGATCATGCATGCATATTTTGGGACCTTTGCTCACAACGATGAATAGGATGCCATTTGTTTTGATAATATTGAAAATATGATTTATTATTAAAATCTTAATCATATTGTTTTGTTAAACATCTATCGTTCTTGTAAACACGATGAACATGTAACCATGGAAATTTTAAACCATTTATGGCATTCTAAATATATATTTGCGATAATCATATGCTCTCGATTTTCTTGTCGAATCGATTATCGTCACGCCCCGTACTTCCGCATTGCTGAAACGTGACATGATTTTATTGGAGTGTGACAGCATATATGGACAACTATGGCTTTTGACGCTTTCAATCATACATGAAGACAAACAATAAATTTGCAGTTGATGTATACACTTAATCATGTCTTTCTATATTTGTTATAGTATGTTATATATTACATTTAAAGACATCTTAACTCATATTTATATTTCTAATTGTACCTTACGAATTAAATGAGTGAAAACATAATGATATATATATATATATATATATGTATAAATATGAAATTATAGGAAATCAATAAAGTACGTTTCATTAGATGAATTTTGATGAATAGCTTCGACATAAGTTTTATGCTTAATCTCACGTAATCGAAGGTTAATAAACTCATGATATAATAATAATAATATTAATATTAATATTAATATAATAATAATAAGAAGAAAAAAGAAAAAAGATAAATGTAATGATTACCTAACAAATACTTCATGTGTCCAATAACAATTGTCCACGATCAGATTACACGAAGTTTAAGTAAATATATTATACGAAGTTAAAGCAAATGTATTTTTAGTATAATGTATAGGAAAAAATAATAATATTACTCTTTTTTTTTTTACAATCTTCTATAAATTAATTTTATAAAAAATAAATTATAAATAAATTATTAAAAATTAATATATTATTTTTGAAACATATACTAATTAATGTTGTCTAACTAAAATTAATTTAGAACAAATATAATCATCGGTCTAGCCACTCGAGTGATTCAAGTACAGTAGGTGTTTACAACCCTATTTGGTTTGTACAACACAAGAACAGTCAACGGTCAACTCCCATAAATCATTTTTAGTCACCTTAACCTTTCCATTTGTACCTAAAAAACCCATATATTAGTCAAAGAATTTGAGCTCAATTCTCTACCAACTGAACCAAACATCTCTGCTTGCCATTGAAACAACAAAAATGGCAGTTGAAGCAAAGAAGAAGATATCAGCGGCATCAGCTAGGTCTCACACCCGCAAATCCAAATCCAATTCTTCTTCATCTTCATCTTCAGGTAGATATTATATTCCCCTTATTATACCATTATCAATTTTCCAATTTTATACTATTTTGATACATTATTTGTAGATTTGATTGTGATCCCACTTAAGCAGATGAGAATTCCTGTAATATTGATTTTAATTAGATTAATTTTCAGGGGATGAGTTAGTCAAAATATATATAGAATTTGATTTGATTTAGACTTATTTTGGTCAAAATAGTCATTATTGTTAAACTGCAATTTTTTATCTAGGTTTTTGCTTTTAGTTTGATAAAGTAAGAGTATCATCTTCTATTATATATGGATGAATTATACTAATAACATATTCTTTCATCATTGCTGTTTAATTAATCAAAATGTCAATTCTAGATCTTAAGAAATTAAGGATGGCCTTTTTGGTAGTTTTATGCTGAAATGTGTCAAAATTTGCCCTAAATTTTATTGTATGTATCCAACATTAAAAGTTTTTAATGTATTCATCAAACTCTAAAATTCTATTGTATGTTTTCATTGTTATAATTGAAACGTTGATACATAAAGTAGAATTTTAGGTAGAAGTTTGATACAATCTCACACACTTAAAACGTGTTTATGTTTTGTAAACTAATGTAGATTCCAAACTGGAAATCAAGTACTAGTTCAAGATATGTAGGAGTAATATATTCGCTCCAATTTGTTTCGATGTACATTGACTTACATGTGTATAGAAACTGATAAGAAGTGGTTAAAAGAAAACTGATTATATTGATATAAACTATAAAATACACTACCTATCTCTAAGGTTACAGTTCTTGAAATATTTCAGGGATGTTTATCAAATTTTTAGCTGTCTTGGTTATCGGGGTTTTCGCATGGGCTTATCAAGTTGGTTGTCCACCCGCACCCAAGAAAGTTGGACCTCCCGATGGACTTCCCATTACATCACCGAGAATCAAGCTTCGTGATGGAAGGCATTTGTCATATAAAGAATACGGTGTAACAAAAGAGTTAGCCAAATACAAAATCATTTTTTCCCATGGCTTTGACTCTGTCAAGCATTATGCTGTTATTGCCACGTCAGCATCCCCCGTATGTTGTTTTCCTTTCTTTTTTGTCCGTTAAGTTGGTCATTGATCAGCTTAGGTATTGGATTTGACTGAGTACTTGTTTGACATTCACAGGCTCTACTTGAAGATTTAGGGATATATATTGTTTCATTTGATCGACCTGGTTATGGAGAGAGTGATCCTGACCCTAAACGAACTCTGAAGAGTTTGGCTTTAGATACAGAGGAGCTTGCTGATCAACTAGAACTTGGATCCAAGTTCTATGTAGTAGGGTTTTCTATGGGAGGGCAAGTGATTTGGTCGTATTTGAAGTACATTCCTCATAGGTATGCGTGTAAATTAGCATTCTCAAGTTTCACACATCACTCCTTGATATTTTAATATAGTCATAGCCTCATAGGTTTGAGTCAAGGAAACAATCTTTATGCTAAATGCAAGAAAAATCTGTGTACAGAGAGTCAAAGATCTTCCTTCCCGGGCCTTGTAAAACATAGGAATTCAGGCGCACTTGTGAAACCAAGTGACGTTATTAGAGGTGGTAATTTGAACCATTTAGTATTAAATGGGTCAGTTCGGGATGTGTTTTATCTAGTACGAGTCAAATGGGAAAATAAAAGAAGTTAGTTACACTAACAGTTCATATGCATGAAACATCTTAAATCTTTTTCTTTTACAAAATTATTATTGAAGGAATATCACTTTTATAGAATCAAATTTGGCAAACTATATTTACAGTAAAACAAGGAATGTTTTGGACATACAGTATTTTGGATCAACACAAGCCGACCAACCCACATAATTTTTTTTCTCGTTTAGTTACTTAACTCCCCAGATAACGAATTTTTCACCTCTAGTTGCTATCCAACGTAGAACAAAAGCACTCTAGAATACTGTTTAAGGCTTACAATGAATTCTGTATGCAAGAGACTTCTATCTTTTCCAGGTTCAACCAAACATCAATATTACAATTCCCTACCTAAAATTAGAATTTTTTATTTCACGCAATTTATAGTATAAAATTTTTTTTGTTGGAAAAATCTATAAGAATGGGGGAATTCGAAATTCGAAACCACTGCTCAAAAATGATGGAATTTGAATATGACAAATCACAAACGATGTGAACTTCTGTTCGGTTTGGATTATTATAACACTGTAAAGCTGACTATCCTTTGTATGATCTGATTGTAGTTATTGTATGCATGATTTTAAAACAGGCTTGCAGGAGCAACTCTTATAGCACCGGTAATTAACTATTGGTGGCCTCACTTACCAGCAAACTTATCTCAACAAGCATTTTCGAAGCAGTTTATTCAAGATCAATGGAGCTTTCGGGTTGCTCACTACGCTCCATCATTGACCTACTGGTGGAACACTCAGAAATGGTTTCCTTCTTGCACTGTTATTGCTCACAGCCCTGATGTTCTTACAGACCAAGACCGAGAACTTAAGCCGAAGTTTACTGCTGGCAGAGAACCCGTTCAGGTACTTGCTTTAGATACCATCTTGTGAAATAATCGCCTATGCTCACTAACTTTAAAAGGGCAATATGTGGATGTAGCAATTTTAACAAATTTGCTTATGAATGAGTTGGTTTTGGGTTGCGTACTTGTGTTTTATCCCAAACGGGTCAAATCACAAATTCTTAGCTAAAAGGGCAATATATGAAAGTGGCCCCAAAGTCTATTTTTTGATGCACAACCTCCAAAATTTTAGGGGTGGCCAGGGAAAGGGTCGGAAACGGTCACGGGGATACCCCGGTTAGACCGTGTACATCTGAGTCAAAAAGACTCACCCTCCTGTGTAACCTGAACAAGGGAAACCTTCTCAGTTTACAACTTCCAATATATTTTTTATTTAAAAACCATATTAGTATTGTAATAATATTGTGCTTGTTATCACAAGCCTCAAGACAACCCCTTGATGCCGGTTGAAAATGTTTTTTCTATGTTAGCAACAAGATGGGCAGTTGCTGGTATGATCACATGTATGTTGCTGCTACATTGGTGAACTTGTAAAATACAGTTTATAAAAGTATTAAGCAATTTAAAGAAGCAAGTATTTTGAAATATAAGGCTATAGAATACAAATGAAGGAAAGACAATGCTACAGAGGAAAAGTGTAGAGAATATATTAAAGGGAGTGTTTGGATGTACGTTTTGAAAGTGATTAGCTGGTTATTGAGACTTCTTTTTCTAGTCTTTAGGTTATCTAATTCTGCTTAGTTATGATTGTGATTAACTGATTATTTAGGGGACAAATAGTTAGTTTATACTAGTTATAACAAATGTGATTATGAAAGTGTAGCTAATATTTACATTTTCCATGTGGTCTAAAGGGACAAGTAAGACAACAAGGAGAATTCGAATCAATCCACCGCGACTTGAATATTGGCTTTGGTGACTGGGAATTTGATCCAACCGAACTTGAGAACCCATTTCCAAACAACGAAGGATCCGTTCATATATGGCAGGGTGATGAAGATAAACTTGTGCCTGCAACATTGCAACGTTATATTGCCCAACAACTTCCATGGATAAACTATCATGAGATCAAGGGTGCTGGCCACATGTTCCCTTATGCTGATGGGATCGTGGATACTATCCTAAAAACGCTTTTACTTGGTGAAAATTAGTGTACGCCTTTTGGCATGCTTTTTGGGCTCGACTTATAGTTATGTAAGTCCTGAAATTTGTCACCAGTTCTTTAACAAACCATTAGTTGTGTAAGATGTTTTTTTTTTTTAATTTCACGGGTCTTATTTTTTATGCGCTTTGAGTATTCTGCTATCGTGAAAGAATCTGAACACCTTCATCATCTCTCTGTCACCGTTGACTTGACCAGAAAAAGTTCTTCAACAAATGTGCATTTAGTTGTAGAAAAATATAGGTGTATTCCTGAACATTTTCTTTGAAAAACGAAAAACATGCTTAAATGTGATGTTTTCATAAAAAAATTTATATTAATGGAAGACCCACTTATGTGGTTTATAACTCCAATTTTGAATCCTCTATTTTATAGATTTCACTTTTGAACTGTTTTCCTTTCTAGAGATATAAAACTTCTCCAGATTTTTAAAGATAAAAAAAATTCATTTATTCCATTAAAACATGTGTAAAATTATTAATGAGTTAGACATATTTCTAAACATATGTTATAGGCACTAACATGTATTAATATAGTTATTCTGAGTAAAAATATTTGCACTAGATAATATAAGCAAGAAAAACCTACTTTGTTTATTGTCAACTATTATGTTACTTATTGAGCTTATTTGGATTTCACGTACAAATTCATTTGTTTTTGGTATGGAAATAAAATTTTAATAACGAGAATTCAAAATATCATATAGATGAATAAAGTACACAAATTTTTATTCATGTTCGGAAGTATATGATATTTAAGAGTTTAAAGGTATCATGCATGAATTTATATATATATATATATTAAATTTAAATCTGTATGATGCACAACAATCTAAATAATACAATGTTTATAATACAATGTTAATTATCATTAAAAGAATAAATATGTGGTCGTAACTTGAAACTACAAAATTGACCAAAGAAATTCAATTGCTACTTTTAAGAAATTAAATAAAAAAATTTCTATTATTAAATTTAATATAATTAATTATTTCTGGTGGTTCTCACATTTAGTGGTTGGAGAAGATAATGAACCGAATTTAACACAATCTCAAATCAGATAAATATACATGGAAAGATATAACGACGGTACTCACATTTGACGTCATAAAAATTTGGAGCCATGAATGCTATTGTCTAAGCTGACTTTGAACTCGATTCAACCATGTTTTTTGTTATCAGTTTTCTTGCTTCCATAATGGCTAGGTAGTCAATATCTGGATTTTGTGTTTGTGATTAACAAAATAAAATATCGTCTAAAAAATTATAATAAAATATAAATAATAGTCATATTAGAGATATATTCATAATCTTACTTGGTCCATCATCTACTGCCCTCTCTCATGATATCGAATTGATAATATCTATTTGTCTATCGTATTTTCCTCCATTAATGATTAAAAATATTATATATATATATTTAAATTCTTGGATTGCTATTTTAAAGAATTAAATAATAATATTAATCTTATTAATTATTTTTAATAATCTAATATTATTTTCTAATAAGAGTTTGAGTAGAGTTTATTTAATTTAATTTAAAATTATGAAGTTGACACGTGACATCTTACTTACGAAGTAAATTCTGAAATAACCTTCTATATTCATTCGGAGATATATATTAACTTAAGAAAGAAAAAATAAAAGTCACCAAACCACCTTATTAAAACAAGATGAAAATAAAAATATTGATTTGTATGCTACATTATATAACAATTGTAGCTCACGGCAAATATACAACAGTATAATTTGGAAGTATGAATCATTTTATTCGGTGTATTTCAATATCTATCACCTCCTTTTAAAAGGTGACTTTACAATCCAAGTTTTCTAACTTTACTTTGTTTAAATGAACCCATTAATGCGATGTCGAAACATTTGTCCAAAGTCTGAGTATTTGACACCAGCACCCAACACACACTCTACAAATCAATCAATAAAGCATCACTTCCTTCAACAACAAAAATGGCAGCTGAAGTAAAGAAGAAAATATCAGCAACATCAGCTAGATCCAAAACTATGAAACCCAAAAAACCAAATTCTTCCTATATTTCCCCTTCAGGTGTGGTTCTTTTATTCTTCATCGTTTATTCTCTATAAATTTTCTAATTCCATTTCATCCCCCATTTTCGTTGTGTTAATTAAACTTGCAGACTAGCTTGTTTGATGCATGCACGCATCATGCATATGTTTAATTTGATTAATTTTGCTCCGTAATTTTGTATAAACATCACATTTTCATCTTGTTCATTACATATATTTGATATATTTGACATGCAGAATGGATCTTATTGAAATGGTCTTTGGGATCTAAAGTTTTGACTTTTTTGGTCAACGTGGTTATTTGTAAGCTGCAACTAGATTTGGGTTCTGTAGTCCATATACAAAATATAAGAGTATTTATTAAAAGTGTGCATAGTTATACTTGTATCGTTTTTTTGGATCAAAATATTGACATAATAAGAATGTTATTGATGGATCACATGGATGCTCATCTTGACAGCAAAAGTCAGTCAATGTTATGTTGTATTCTTTGTTAAATTGGGGGTATTTGCATAAAAAGGTTAGAAATTTTGGTTCAATTTATATTTTGTTTGGCCCTATAAACAGGTGAACAGATGTCAAGATTGAAAATTACCTTGAATCAGAAAAGTTTAGGAGCTTTTGAGAGTTTTGTGCAAAAGTTAGGATCAAAGTTGTTTACTTTTTCTTGCTGTTAATGTTCTTTCTAGTGCATTGAGAGTTTTATGGCTCTGCTAAAAATAAAAATGAGAACTTTATGGTTAGAGTTCATGATACTGTGACTTTGTTGCAGTCGAGTTGCTTTTAGCCGACTGGTATTAGCCTGTTATTACTATGAATAAGGAATAAATTACATTCCCCGTCCCTGTGGTATGTCATTCATTTCACCCGGTCCCTGGATCATGTTTTTTGAGGGTCAGCCCTTGACCCGGATTTTTATTTTGCTCCTAGTCCCTCATCCCTCATAAAATGACTAAAATATCCTTAAAATTTTAAGAGTTTTTTACCGTTTGAGGGACCGGGAGTGAAATGAAAATCCGGGTCAAGGGATTGAACCCGCAAAAAACCCGACCCATGGACCGGGAGTGAAACGGATAACATAACACAGGGACGGGGAATGTAATTACTCATGAATAAGTTACACTTGAAATATTTCAGCTATTTTCAAGAAATTACTACTCGGCTTTTTGATTGGGTTTCTGGCATGCGCTTACCAATCAACTCGTCCACCCCCACCGAAGAAACTTGGATATACAAATGGACTTCCGATTACATCACCTAGAATCAAGCTTCGTGACGGAAGACATTTGTCCTTTAAAGAATTTGGTGTACCAAAAGAGATGGCAAAGTATAAAATAATATATGTCCATGGTTTCGATTCTATCAAACATCATAATGTTATTGCCACAGCAGCCTCCAGAGTATGGTTTCTTTCATGTTTTGTTGCTCGCATAAAACAAAAGAAGTGTCTGTAATTACTTATTTTAATGTTCGTATGCTTATTGCTTATTTTTACCGTAGATACGCAATCCCAAACACTTATTTAAAACTGTTTATTTGCTTAGGTCGTTCTATAAGGAAAATAAGCAAGTCAATACCTACTTAACTTTTTAGTATATAGGCATTTTAAGATGAGCAATCCAAAAGACAACTTTGCATGACCCGTTTTTGGTTGACTTTTACAAGGCTCTTATTCAAGATTTCGGGATATACATTGTTTCATTTGATCGACCGGGTTATGGAGAGAGCGACCCAGATCCTAACCGAACTTTAAAGAGTTCAGCTTTGGATATAGAGGAACTTGCTGATCAGCTCGAACTCGGATCCAAATTCTATGTAGTCGGTTTTTCTATGGGTGGGCAAGTTGTTTGGACTTGTCTCAAATACATTCCTCACAGGTATGCATGTTAGAAGTTTGACATATAATATAACCAAGTTAAATTCAGTAATTATACCCGAAAATCATAATCCAAGTTAAAACAGGTTAGCAGGAGTAGCTCTTCTAGCTCCAGCAATTAATTATTGGTGGCCTCGTTTGCCCATGTACTTATCTAAAGAAGCATATTCCAAGCAATATCTTCAAGATCAATGGTGTCTACGTGTTGCTCACTACCTTCCATGGCTGACTTACTGGTGGAACACTCAAAAACTGTTTCCTTCTTCTTCTGTCATTTCTCGCAGCCCTGATATTTTTTCTCGCCAAGACATGGAACTTTTGCCCAAGTTCACCGCTGGCGAAGCAGCCATTGAGGTACTTTCTCTGTACAAGTTCTTTAATAAAATTCAAATGTTACCATTGTGGGCTAAGTATCTGAAAATTTTTCAAACTTTACTTAAAACTTCATTGAACGTATATATACAACTTTAAAAGTTTCTATCATATGTATCAAACATAGATTAGCTTCTTTTGGATTGTGATCTTTTATAACTTATAAACCTGTAACATGACACAGGTTTTGATGACGTGACGGATGACATGTCAACTTATATACTTATTTGGTTGTAACGTCCGGAGAAAATAATCGTTGTCAGATGAAAAAGTCATCATATACATACAATATCAATCAATATCAATAGATAACAGTTTGATACATACGATATAAACTTTTAAATTTAAATATGAGTGAAGTTCAATATAATTTCACACACGTAACGCTAATTTTGTGTCATCAGATACATAAAATAATTGTTGTTTATACTTTACTGATCAACCTATTGATCGTTTACGAACTCTAATGATCTAACGTCACAATTTTTGTGTGTTATAAAGGGACAAATAAGACAACAAGGTGAATTTGAATCTATCCACCGTGACTTGAACATTGGATTCAGTAACTGGGAATTTGATCCAACGGAAACTGAGAACCCGTTTCCGAACAATGAAGGATCCGTTCATATATGGCAGGGTGATGAAGATGTACTTGTTCCTGTAACGCTACAACATTATATAGCCAAACAACTTCCATGGATAAACTATCATGAACTTAAGGGTGCTGGCCACATGTTCCCTTACGCTGAAGGGATAAGTGACGCTATCCTAAAAGCACTTCTACTCGGTAAAAGTTAGCTTAAAACATGCTTTTGGTGTTCGGTTTCTAGTTATGTTAGTCTTTTGGACTTTTGGGGCAAACCGTTTTGTTAGTGCATGCTTGCTTTAATTTAATCATAAATAATTATCTGGAAATGCACTTTGCTTGTTTTAATGAATTCAAGGTGATTAATATAGGGATTATGTTAATTATTAGAAACTATATACTTGAATTATCATCACGTCCAAATTACGAGTCAAACCGACAAGAGAAAGAGTAAAAATGTGTACAACAGGGCCATGCACGGTGGGACCCTGGGTCGACCGTGGTTCCGCTAGACCATTTTTACTTTGTTGAGTCAATGTTCAGGTTAGTCAACTCTTAGTTGTTTAAATAATATGAGTTTGATTATTATTTTTATAATTGTCTAATACGTTAGAAAACTAAAGTTATTATGTAAACTTTGTGAAATATTTTATTAAAGTTTTAAAAGTATAAAAATGTTCTTATAAACATAAATAGTTGGAGGGAATCTTTTGAGAAGCCTTCAACTTTTGAATTAAAGTTGAACAAGAAAACATAAAAACATTAGGTAAAGATAAGTGTACCCTAATTGTATTTTTGTGTTTAGTCATTTAACCATTTGATAAATCATGATTATTTAGCGGCCAACCCAATCACTATAAATCGTATAGTGTCTTTTGATGATATTCTTTTAACACTTAACTCTTTAATTATGTACATATTTACTTTGTTTATAATTGTTAGTTACGTAATCATCCAAGTTTCAAACAAAAGATTTTAATTTGATAAAATTGGTTAATAATCATAGAATAAGTGTTTCACCCCCAAATTCACTTAATTACACGTTTGATGCCTGATAAAATTTAACGTGCGTTGCTTTTAGATTAGGGTTAATAGACAAATATGGTATCAAACTTTGTACAAATGTTCACTTTCATTAACCATCATTTTTTTGGTTCATTTGCATAAACGTACTGGTAAAATCTGTTGAAATTTGAAGTCTTACCGGTTCCGCCGGTAAATTGAATACATGGTATTTATTTCTAATGCTTATTTTCTTAATACACGGATATGTAACTAAACTTTGCGAAAATGTTCAGTTTGGGTGACTATCTTTTTTTATTGACACTTAGATAACTAATCTTGTATACGGACGGGCACATTTACAAAACCCGCATGTTCCATCTCTTTACCCTCTCTTTAAAATTAACAAGAATTATGAATTGGCCATCTTTATGCTCAAATTAAAACATCAAAAATCAAAAATTACAGCGAGATGTAAATAACTCTCACTATTACTTTGAAAAATGACACGTTTATGTTTCATATCATTTACCGTAAAGGAAGTAAAGAAAAATAATTTCATCCAAAAAAACAATCTCAAACCACAAATACAAAATCTATTTATATCACTTATTGTAATAACATAAACAAAAAACGTTCATCGGATCTTCACCTTCTCCTTTTTATGCTTTGTTTTAATCACCACCGTCATTGGCTACGGGTTTTGCTTAGCGCCGTCACCGTCGGTTTTAATTGCCGATGAAGATGGCAACCAAAGAGACAAATACGAAATCAAAGAAAAAGATCCGATTAAGTCGCCAAAAACTTGCAAATACCCATCGGATCTAGGGTTTTTTGTTGCGTACCACAACCATCGTCGCAAATCACCAACACCAACAAAGTTCAGGGTCCGGCCGATCGCCGTCTTCATTCCCAAATTCCAGTCCGCATCGCAAATCACCATATTTGTTGATTTAAACATTTAGGGTTTGTTTGTTAAAAGAAAAACAATGATGACAATATTGATTTATTGTTAGATTTGTTGTTTTGTGATGATTTTGTTGTTAGTTGTTGAAAGGCTATTCATTTGCTCAAAATATTAAATTATCTAAATGAAAATAAAAATAGTTACTCAAATTGAATATTTTTGCAAAGTTTAATGCCCTTTATAAACCTTTCAAATTATGTGGAAAGTAATCGCTGAGCTGGAACATATGTGGCACTTATATGGACAAATAACCGATTATCTATCCGGTCACCAGTTACCGGGTCCATATAAATGAATCAACTTCATTAGATTTGGTATCTGAATGAACATCCCGTACTATGTTCGTGTTAATGAACACAAAAAAAGATGGTTCATTAAAGTAAACATTTAAGCAAAGTTTGATATTCTATCTCTATAAATCTTTTTGATGACTTTTGGTATACTATTATCGAATGTATTCCGTGCTCGTTATTAAATCTTGTTCTTCTTAAATAGCGACACTACTTTATACATAACTTTCTAACACTTAATTACCTATGTTTTTGCCAAAATATAAGATGATAAAATTGTTGTATTTGATGTTACACATTTGAGTTTTAAGGCTTGTTACAAGTTGGATCTAAAGCAAGATTTTTTATCCACACCGAATCAGCTTGAACTGATTCATCGTCGTCATTTCTATGCCAAGACCACTGGGCATAACTTGCATTGACCACATCAAATTCCCCGTGCCCAAAACTCGCTTCCCTGAATGCCGATATTGTTGGTTGTGGTTCTTTGTACCTATAAAACATTGATTTTCATTATTTGCAAGTACTCAAACTCATGTATTCGGGGTAAAAACAGTTGTTTGTTAGAGTCAACTTACTTGCTAGCAAGACCTTCACGGTTGCCCCCATCCCCGATTGTGATATACACAGGGCCACAATTGTCAGCTTCTTGATTATAAACACGATTCTGCATATATAAGAACGAAATTAGTTGTTTATCATGATATTGGTTTATATTACACTTTAAGGCATCATTTAGAATTGTAGTAAAGAGAAAGTAGCTTACAAAACGCTCGTAAGCATGGACATGCCCTGCAAAAACTACGTCTACACGAGCTTTGTAAAGTAAACCCTCCATCGATTGCATCATGTCTACCGATTCTTTCTCGCCTTGATGAGCATAGTTAGAATTATACCACGGTGCATGAACAAGTACGAAAAGCCATGGTGTTTTGCTTCTATCAACCTTCTTCAAGTCAGACTCTAACCATTGGTATTGGTCCGAGCCAGACCCAAAATCGGTGTAGGAACCCAACATGATGATGTGAACCCCTGAAACCTCAAACGAGTAGTATAAGTTAGAAGTGGAGCTGCTCTCTTCGAACGGCATATGCCACCTTGCATTGTAGGCGGTGAAGGGTGTCGGGTGAATTGCTGGGATTTTCTCAACCTCATGGTTTCCTTGTGTCACCATCCACGGCCGTTGGCTGGCTAGCGCCTCCACCAGGCGACCAAACGAGTCCCACCGTGGCTGCATCATGTCGGCGTAAGACAAATCTCCGGGTAGTAGAAACACATCATAGTTTGATTGTGAGATGTGTTCAATGGTAGATTTTGTCCATCCGGTTTGTCCAAGATCACCTGTTAGATTCCCATTTTGTCTTTCATATGTAAGCATTTAATAACAATGAAAATGATCTTTTGTTGCTAGTTATCTCTAAAAATCTTGCGCGTAACTGCACTTTACACTATAAACGGGCCATGTTTCTGATGTATATTTATAAAAAGCGCACAGTGACAATTAAAGTACAGTTGCAAGCAAGATGTACAGTTAGTAGCACATTAATAATATCATTTTTCTAAGATTAAATGGATTGAATGAAAACCAAAAGATGCAATTTGTAACCTGAAACAGCAAATTTGATTGGAAATTGAGCTGGAGGAGTCTTGAAAGAGTACTCGGGCGTCGAACTAGGTACAAAAGAGTAATAATACAAGGTACTCGGATCCAATGGACCAATTACGACGTCGTGTATATCGCCAGATGTGTAAGTTAGGTATTCATACGAAGAAACGGTCCCATTTACAGAACGATCATATTTCCCTGAAGAAGTACCATAGTTTACCATGGGCGGAGTAGAGCCATCAGTGATCCATGAAATTCGCATTCGGTCTTCGCCAACCAAAGATACATGAACCTGTTAATTACACATTCATGACATCTTTAGTCAAGCAAATTCACATATGCATATAAGTTTACCGTAAGGCTTCACAGTAGCAACGAGACTTTTCAACTATGAAGATGTGAGTTCAAATTTTCATATATAAAACAGTACACTCAAAAAGTACAACTATTTATTTATATAATACAACTGAAAAATATAATAAGTTGACACGTATGTTTCGCTTCAGATAAATACAGATAGATATAGATAATTACAAATACCTTTTATTTTGACGAAAATTAATGTTTATCTTTTCTTTTTACCTTTTTTTTAACAAGCGATAATTGATGATGAGATCACAAAGTAATATAAGATATGGACTAATATTATTAAATAACTCCTTTTTAGTTATTTCTTAACTTAATAACATAAATAATCATAATCATAATATAATAATATTACTAATAATAGAAATGTATTAAAGAAATTCAAACTTTGGCCACCAACTAGCATATGTAACATCGTTTTTAACGAGTCCGTACGATGCCATGTTGTCATTAATGGTGATAGGTCCATGAGATCAGAAACAAATGCTACAATTATCATCCACAGTAGTACATCATTTCCATGATGCTTTTTACATAAAATGTATATCAAGAAAAACTTACATGTAACCGAAACACTTTCTTTTTTCTTTTTCTTTGTATATATAACCAGAAAAATTAAGGATCAAATATGGGTATATGAATCATGAGTTACATCCAGGTCAAGGGTTTTCAACATATGAAAGACATATAGATCTAAAATGCATTACATATTGCTGTGAGTGAACGTAAAAACACGAAATTTGGACAATGAGATCGGGTAACAATTTCTTACTTGTTGTGGAGTGTTAGGATCGGCATCTTTGGCGAGTGATACAATGAGATCTTCTCGTGCTGGTGGTCGTTCGTATGCATGAGCAAATTTCGTTGCTATCGAGGACAACATCACGAGCAACAAGAGCTTAGAAAACCTCATATTTATGAACCAAAGAGAGATAGAGAAAGTGAAGGTATATATTGTTGTTGTAGAATGTAAATATATATTACAAAATTTGAGCTACAAAACAAAACAAAAAATTTGATGATGATTAGATGGTATATGTATATACTTCTGTTGCTTGACATTTTCTCCCGTCATTCATACAAGATGAGAGAGAGAATATAAAGTATGTAATACTATAGAATATGTAACGTGATAAAATATATTAAAGTTATTGGTTTTACTTATAGACCTTCACTTTCTCTATTACAAGTTACCCGCGAACCTATAAAATTCATTAGTTACCCACGAGTATATATATGTATAATTTATCAAACATCTTTTTATATATAAAGGTAAATTTTAATAATTTATAATGAAACAATTCATACAGGGAATAAAGAGTATAATATTGATGTTTTGAATAGTAATATTATAGAACGATCAAGAAAAAATATCAAATAAAGTGATAGGTTTCTGAAACTAACACTTTAACTTGTTTAAAATTACGATACGTTATTTTGAGCATGTTTTAAAGTACATTTTTAGATAAAAGTTATATAAATTTTTTTATTATTTAATAAAATATTTGTATTATATAAAATTCACGGGTATCTGCGAGTTACGGATACACATGTTAACAAATATCTGCAAGTTCATAAATAAAAGCCTGGTCCGAAAATAAGCTCTGAGTTTGACAAATCCGAACCCAGAACCTGCGGGTCCTTCTCTAATTATTTTTGTTATTGACCCTAATTTGGATTAAGGAAAATTATGCTTTGACTTGTTTAGTTGTTTTCAACTTTTTCATAATAACTTAACGGAACCTTCAAGGCTTCAACCTAGGATACTGATTTTCATTGTCTTGTGAAATCGTATTCTGATGTTGAAATTTTTGGTCGAATATACCAGGATCATATTTTATACCATTAACATTCTTTAATTTGTTGTTAATTAACATAATGATATTTTAATTGTTTTCCTTTTGAGAACAATAAATAAATAATAAATAAACAATAAAAAGAGGTTATTTTATTTTTATATTCCAACAAGATTAATTAGTTATGAACAGCGTGGGTTGTTATATCATTTTTTAATAGTGATATACCACCTTCCATACAAGAAATGAAGCCATGTAATTATATATCCGTCAATTGTTCTGTAACTTTTTTTTACTGTTATTTTCTCAATTAAGTTGCTTGACTCGTCGATTTAACTTCTTTTTAACTTCAATGCTTTTGTAAAGATTAAACGCATTTTAAACCATCGTAAGCTTAACCAATTTGACCCACATTTTACCTTTAGGGGAAAGTATCTAAACGTTAGCGTTACATAACTTATGTACCGTAAAGATAAAACTTTAGAGATTATATATATTTATAACGTTTTAATTTTCTCACTTAAACATGTAAATTAAATCAAGTCACTTGTATGTAAAAAACAAGTTAAAAGTAGCGAACTTCTGACGACATTTGCTTTTGTGGTCACTTTTTTCTTAATGAATAAGAAAAATCGGTGACAGTGATTTGGTTTCACACACAATGGGAACGCTGTATTTTCGTCGTCTGACGACATTTGTTTTTCACCGAAACCACTTGCCGTAGCGATTAGAATTCCCATGTTACTAGTCGGTGACGTGCACGCCTTTTCATTTAATTAAATTAAATTAAATTAAATTATTTTTTTATCGAGTAATACTATACTATTTGTGTTTAATGTATTTGAGATCAAATGGAAGCCACAAACAAACACGGGAAGGGTACAATAGCCCTAATATGCCTATCACTTTTAGTATCGCTAACTATGATTCTTTGTTTTCTTGAGTTTTGGATGTTAACTCATTCAGATTGTCCTGTGTTTCAGAAGGTACCTGACACATATGGTTAGTTTATCCTTTCGGAGTTTGATCTCAAGTTTCAGTCCAGGGTTTTTAATTGGTTTATGATATTATTTCAATCTGATTTGTAACATCTTAATAACTTGATAAAATTTTAAAGTTTTAAGTTTAAGGTCTATTATGAAAGAGGCTCCAACGTCTAAGGGCTTGCTTTGTTATCTTTGACCAAATTAGAATACGTGTATTCACATAGAAACGTAGCTGAAATCGACGATAAAAACGAAGTTGTTATGCAAATTACTTCTATATACATGTAAAGTTTAGTGAGATGAACAAAACACACAAATCAATTTCACCAAAAAACTGATGAATTCGAGTAAGGAAAGTGACGGTTCGGAGTTGGGTTATAGCAACAATTTAGTTAAACTTTTCTTTGATAAACACATAGAAAGCTTCGGATTTAAGTCATTAGTATGAAAGTCCAATCAATTTCAGTCCAAAGTTATATTTGATTGTCAAACTATTAGTTTTTGTATGTTCTTGAAATGGATCCGAAAATAAATAATAAAACCTTATAATTAAATATATGTATATATTTTTTAAAGGTCTACTTTAATTAGAGAAAAATGATATAGAAACACTCAATTTACAGTCTTTTTTGATTTTATATATGACTAAAAAAAGGTTACTAAAATTTTTAAATTGACACATTTTAATTCGTTTTAATCAATGATTTTTACACTGGAGGTTCGTCTTATGATTTCGAATAAAACCTTAATTTTTAAATCATGAAAAATGGTTCAGAAACGAGAAAAATCGAGCACCAGGTGGCCGTTCTGCAGCATATGCGATCAGCTCTTGAACAGCTGATATGGGCTTCGATTTTGGGCTGTTCTTGGGCCATTTTGCTGACTGTTTCGGCTGCTTTATAGATTATTCAAATTCAACTCCAAATATAAGCCTATTAGGTTATTACTATATTTTTAGCCCATAAGATTAAATATTAAATATTTATTTTAAGGAAGATGAAGATGATAGTTTTAAATTGGTTTCCTGCTTCTCAATTCGTGTCTCTGAAAAAATAATAATAATAATAATAATAACAATAATAATAAAAGTAAATTCCGGTCCCTGACTCTGTGGTCTTTCGTTTTTTCACGCGTCGTCCCTCTCAACTTTTTTTCACAATCCGTAACCCGGTACTTGCTATTTTGCAACATACCCCATTCCTCTCTCCTTAAATTTAACGGATAGACCGTTAAGTCATAAAAAAATGACTAAGATACCTCCTCTTCCTTATCAATTTTCATTTTTTCTGATTCCACCTGATCATCATACCATCGTCATTTTCCCCTTTTTTCCATTCTAATCAAAACCCCCTAAATTAACCTACTAACTTATAAACCCAAAAAATTCAAACATAATACAAGATTCAAACATGATAGACCCACAAAATTCTCACAAAGCCTTTACACAAAACACATCATAAAGTTCAGATCTAAACCTAAATCACCCAATTTGTCACCTTCCTCATCTTATTTTTCTCTCAAACTTTACCTCCTCTTCAATTTCTCTTTTAGACTGTCACCACCAATTCCCTGTATCTCCTCCAACCATAACCATCACTATTGTTTCGATCCTTCACAAAGTTTAGTTACCCATCGGTCTATACTAAATATGAAACTATTCTCAAATTTATAGTAGATTTGAAACTACTACTAGATGTAATCTAATCCTTTTCTAATCCTCTTTGTTATACTAAATGTGAAATTATTATCAAATTTATAGTACAACCGGTCCAGTTTTCAAAATATTATAATTTAATAAGCTCAAACTCCTTTTAATGTTTTATTTGAGTTAATATTACATAAAAATGTGTGCAACCCGTAACATTTGATACTACTTTCGCCCCTGAAGATAGTAGTACCTTTCTACCCAAGGCATGTCACGTTGGTAATCATAAGCAACATAGGCATGTTTTTCCTTGATGTCGCAGCCAACTTCTGTGCCGCAAAATTTATAGAATGATACGTTTAAGAGAGAACATTTTTGACCAATGATGCTCTCCATGAACTTTGTGACTTCCGCACCCCTTATGTCTATATTGAGTGTGGCATCTCAGAGGAAATACCCTTCATATATAGGCACGACGTGGCCAACACTATGAACATATTCAACCGTTCTACCTTAACATATATAATGACCAGATTAACATTTATTAGAGGAACAAAATAACCATACATATGGGTAAAAGTACATACCTATAACACCCCTTAAATTACCTCAGGGTTAAAATAGTAATTTGACTCGGAAGAGATGGATAAAATAATATTATATATTATATTACAGAAAGACTATAAAATTTCGCGAATTTATAACATTTAACTATTTACGAACCAAAACACTTATAATTGTTATACAAAATCCACATACATGTTAATATACGAAACATTCATAAATATATCAGAGTTAGAGCACGTGTCAAACATTCTTCAAAATCATCTTCCTGCCCAACCCACAAAAGACAAGCATAACCTGCAGGAAGGGAAGTGGTGGGATTAGCACAAAGCTAAGTGAATGAATGTACAACTAACAATTCAATTCAGCATAACAATCTGTTTACATTAAGCACAGTAAACACATAAACTCAAGAGGATCGGCGGTTACTGAGGAACCCTACAGCCGTGGTGGCCCACAGTAACACTTACCACAATCTGTAAAGGCCCATACAGAATAGGCCGATAACTTGGCACTACAACACCACAACACACTTTCCAGCGACAACACATGTATCTGGAACGTGTGTTGAACACAGTATTAGCAAAGTCCAATCGCAATTGACCTCTGAATAACACAGATGCCCGAAGGCCACATATGCATAACAAGCAGATATATTCAATCATAACTCAGACTAAATAGTCAATCAAGGTTTACGTTACTTGTTGTAATCACACCATTACAACTAACTCAAATTATGAGTTGCAGATCCACTCACCTGACTGCTACCGTTCACTTCTCAGAATTCTTATATTACTGAGTCTTTGACTGATCTGAGAATACAACAGATAATGAGTTAGTAACTCACCTTGAAATCGTATAACATGTCTCAATGTATATTATCCAGATAATAAACAATTATCAAGTCACAATTTATCTGTTATAACCGCTGTACAACTATCAATTATATCAATTTATAAAAAAATTGCTTATTTAATTATTTACTCAATTAACCAAATTTTCGAATCATTATTATAACATATTTAATCAAACAGGTGACCCCTGTATTCAAGGAATAATAAAAGTTCGATCCGCAGTTAAAAAGGAATCTTTCAATTTTGGTCGCTAAAAGTATAACCTTTTACTTATGCATTTTCAAAATTTTCACCTCTAGCGACATTGCAATATCGCCACTAGCGATATTGCAATATCGCCACAAATTTGCACCAAAATTTGCACCCTACTGTGGGCCACCGCGGCTGTAGGGTTCCTCAGTAACCGCCGATCCTCTTGAGTTTATGTGTTTACTGTGCTTAATGTAAACAGATTGTTATGCTGAATTGAATTGTTAGTTGTACATTCATTCACTTAGCTTTGTGCTAATCCCACCACTTCCCTTCCTGCAGGTTATGCTTGTCTTTTGTGGGTTGGGCAGGAAGATGGTTTTGAAGAATGTTTGACACGTGCTCTAACTCTGATATATTTATGAATGTTTCGTATATTAACATGTATGTGGATTTTGTATAACAATTATATGTTTTGTTTCAGCAACATTTTAATATTGTAAACTCGCGAAAAATCTATGGTCATTTTGTAAGATAAGTTATAATATTATCTTTTATCCATCGCTTCCGAGTCAAATTACTATTTTAACCCTGAGGTAATTTAAGGGGTGTTATAATACCAATTGTAATACCATTAGCAAAAAGAGACATGGTTGACTTATTTGAGAGGCATATTGCTGGAATATCAAATTTCTCAAACATTATCTCCGTTCTCTTTTGCTTTTGTTCGTTGCAACTATGACTGTTGAAAGATGTTCTTCTAAGTACTATAAGTTAATAAGCTCAAATTTCTATATGTGAAATTACTGTCATATTTATAGTATAACCGGTCTAGTTTTCAAAATACTATAAGTTAATAAGCTCAAATTTCTTTTAAAGTTTTATTTAATTTATATTACATAAAACGTGTGCAACATGTGACATTTGATCCTAGTTCTGCCCCTGTATTTCGGATTCATAATTCGTACTCGTTTCATGAACACAACCTACCCAGGTTTCCCACACAAAAGATGACTTCTTAGGCTTCATCGTCGAACTGAGAACTAGTTTACAAATATAAATTTTCATGGTCTAGTTTAATAATATCAAGACGCAAAATATACCTTGCCCAAAATCTTTGAAACGGACAAGCAGGATTCCTCTTAGCTCAATATCGGAATTTTATCAGCCCTGCTGAATTTGGGGTGTGCGAAGAGGGAAAATTGCATCAGTTTATTTGGTTTTGATCAAAACTGTGAACACTATATTGAGCAACTACAAAATTAGATGGAGCATAGTAAAGAGTACAAACACCATGAAAAATAAGGCATTTGATATGCTATGTTACATTGTGTTTGTCAGAATTCGTTTATATCTACAAAATGAGAAAAGTAACCCGTTCACCACCACAAACCGGAAAACAATGTAGGCTCTAAGCGAGCAGTAACTTCAAAAGCATTTTGATGAAAACCAACTGGTACTCTTTGCTATACTAGATGTGAAATTACTCTCAAATTTATAGTATAACCGGTTTTTCAAAATATTATAATTTAATAAGCTTAAATCCCTTGTTTTATTTTAATTAATATTACATAAAAATGTGTGCAACTTGACATTTAAATTTGCTTCCGCCCCTGAAGATAGTAGAACCTTTCTACACAAGGCATATCACGTTGGTAATCACGAGCAACATAGGCATGTTTTTCCGTGATGTCACTGGCAACTTCCATGCCGCAAAATTTATAGAATGATACCTCTAGGAGAGAACATTTTTGACCAATGATGCTCTCTATGAACTTTGTGACTTCCGCACCCCCTATGTCTATATTGAGTGTGGCATATCAGAGGACATACCCTTCATATATAGGCACGACGTGGCCAACACCATGACCGGATGCAACTGTTATACCTTAACATATAAAATGACCATATTAGCATTTATTAGAGGAACAAAATAACCATACCTATGGCTAAAAGTACATACCGTTGTAATACCACTAGCAAAAAGAGACATGGCAGACTGATTTGAGAGGCATATTGTTGGAATATCAAATTTCTCAAACATTATCTCAATCATCTTTTCCCTGTTCTCTTTGGGGTTCAAGGGTGGCTCTGTAAATAAGACGGGATGATCTTTAGCTTCCACATCAAGCTCATGGCGGAAGGTATGACGCCATATTCTCTCCATATCTTTCCAATATGTGACTATCTCATTTGTTACTGGATATGTCACTTTGAGCAAATCTAGATCCGTCTCATCTCATCATTATCAAAGTAAGCCTTTTCTAAGCATATATATATGTCTCTATTCTTCAGTCTCTGCATGCGCAACGAAGGTACTCACCTAAGAACTGGGTTCAAGATTATAGAGAAAAGTTCAAATAAGAATGTTAAAAAAGTAGAGAATGGGAGAACCAATAAAATTGCTCCATTTCAAATACCCATTTTCACCTTTTTCTTTAAAACTAAATATCTCACAAGCCGTACATCAATAAATTACAAAAATTACAAAAAAAAAATTCTATTTTTTAATGGGTTTTAAAAATTCGTAATGTTAAATCACATTTGATTTAAACACTAGATAATAATCACACGCGATTATATCTTCAATCACATGTGATTTTAAATAATAATCATATATGAATTATCATATACTGGTAAGCTAATCATTAAATATCAGTTTTTAATTGAAAATCACATGTGTTTATATGTTAAATCATATATGATTAAATATCAAACTAACAATCACATGTGATTTTTGCTGAAAACAAACGTAATTTTAAAAATTTTATTTATAATATTCATGTGAATATATATTAAGTTGTAATCACGTGTTAATTAAAGTATACAATGAATAAATAATCGTGTATCAATTATAACTTTTTATCATAAATCACACGTAATTATATTTTAAAGACTCGCCACAAAAAAAAAAAAATTCGTCGAAAGTATAACTTGTGGGGATCTCTAATTAAAGATAAAATGATGTTGATTCTGAATATGTAATTTTTATAATTTATTGACGTACGGTTTGTGAGATATTTAATTTTAAAGAAAAAATAAAAATGAGTTTTAGTAATAAAATGAAGCAATCCTATTGATTATCTCATTCTCAATTTTTTTAACATTCTTATTTGAACCCAGTTCTAAGATTATATGCCAAACCAGCCTTCAATATTAAAAACAGTCATCATGCAAATTTAGAATAGTTATAAACAACAATGTGCATTACAAAATATTACAAAAAATATAATGGTAATACAATGGAAATGCGTCGGAAAGTTTGAAACCAAGAACAAGAAAGACTGAAGTACAACACAGATTCTATAGCACTTACATACTTCTCCAAGTTTTATTTACTTCTAATATAAACATTAAAAAAGAAAAAGAAAAAAAAAAAAAAAAGGTGTTCGAACTAATTGTTAATTCTAACAAAATGTATGTACCTTTACGAATCGGGATCCATTGTCCAATATAATTGCATCATTAGTCATTTTGACCTGTCAAATACAATATAAATCATCATCTAGCAACTACGAAATAAACAAGAAAAGGGGTATTCATGCACGTGTGCACAAGAAAGTTATAGATATGCAACTAGGTTCAAGTTTCGGCAAATGCTTTCAAATCAAACAACCATCTATCCATATATATATATATAAAAGAGAATAAAAGGTTGTTTCATATTTTGTTTCATAGGTAAAATAATACGTAACAGTTTCTCATAATTAAAAAATAAATAATTATTTAAATTTAAAAAATAAATTAAAAAATAAATTTAAATAGAGTTAGATAATATTTAACTATAATAATAATTAATTAAAAAATCTATGAATCCTATTCGAACACTAATTGAAAAATAATATTAAACTATTAAACTTATATAAATTATGAATATAAAAATTGCTTAACTTAAATTTCTGTACATCTTACGATTTAAATCTAGTATAATCATATAGCTTTAACTCTATAAACAATGCTATTAAAACTCATTAATAGCTACACATGATATGTACCTAAGCTTTAAAAATTTTATAGCGACAACAAATTCACAAATGCAACAAATTACAAAGAAAATGATACCAACTTTCAGGGAAAACACCGTGTAACACAATGATAACATCGTGTGCAAAGATAAGAGACAAATGTTCCTAACCCTAACCCATTTTTTTGATGATATACAAGGAAATTTTTCACAAATGCATACAAGCCTAATATAACACAAGATTGTGCTCCCTAATGATTTAAAACAAAAAACTAAACAAAAACAAACAAAAAAAGGACAAAATAAAACAAAAAAGAATAATAATAAATAAATAAAGGAGGTTTACCTTAATAGAGTTTCAATGGAGAATCAAGTTGTGAATTACACAAATCGAATTCTGATTTCTAAGATGATAAAAGACCAACATTACATCAAAATGCAACTTTGACAAGTATGGTACCTCAAATTCGTAGCATGTCAAATTTTGTCCCAAACTTAAATTAAGCACCAATATCTCATTCCTAAAATAATTTACTTTTAACTTTTAAGTGCTAAAGATTATTAATACTTCATTGAATTATTATGTTCTAACTATAATTTTTCAAATTTCCATATAGAATTAACAACCAACGTATTTTTAATGCTTCAATATCTGAGTTATCCAAATACACTTATAATTTCATATGTTACCAATTTACTATACCAAATACTACTAGGTTTACCTTGATAGATCTCTCCATGTGAATTCTTGCTGTTTGACATGAAAATATTTCAAGAGAGGTCTCAAAAAAGAGAACTTGCAAAAGAACCAAAAGTAAAAAACCTAAGCTAGGCCAACAAACATTCAAACCAAAATCTAAGACTTCTTTCAAGGAGACTTTCGACTAGAAGATATGTGTGACGATCTTTTATTGATTTATCTCATTTTCACTTAAATGAGTTATCTCTGTTAAATCATACATTTTACTTTATACCCCACGGTACTTCTTGATGTGATATTTTATTGTTATTATGATTCTTGTCATTTTATTTTTCATAGAAGGCATATAATGAACACAAGTCTTTCATTATTGTTGATATTAAAAACTTTTGTTTTATTTTTTAATTTATATTTAAGTTATTAGATATATTTTGTTTTCTTTTGTCTTTTGAACACTTGAATGCTTTTACGAAAAGTTAATGTATCATCGTTTTACAAAGGTGGTTCAACCTTCAACTTTTACATCTAAGTAATATATGCGGACTTTTAATCACTCTATGGCACGTTTGCAGTGCAAACGTAGCCCCAAAAAGGTGGATTGGAAGTCCATTTCTTATATGGGTACCAAAAGGTGGTTTCTATCTTTATGCAAGTATAAAAATACACTTTTTCGATATATAACAAATATGGTTTGGTCGTTAGGTGAAGTCATACAGACCTGTCAAATACAAAATAAATCATCATTTAGCAGCTAGGAAATAAACAAGTATCTGCAAATGCTTTCAAGTATCTACGAAATAAATGGGGTACCCCTGTACATGTGCACAAGAAAGTTAAAAATATGCAACTCCAATTATCATAATGCTAACGAGATGATCATATCTGAATATTTATGGGTCATGTACATGTCAAAATAAGAATCGATCGGGTTCACCTGAGCTAACGTTAACGTATGAAGTCATTCATCGGACGGGATTCACACTAGTCATACATATATGCATGGGTGGATTATTCTAAAAATAGCATTGTTAGTAATGTTTAAGATGTTGGAACATAAGACTAGGTGATTAAAAGATAAATAATAATGCATTACTCAACTTCTTAAATACAAACATAATACTATGTTTAGCCAAATCTGTACATTATTAATTCATATCTGATTAATGTTACGGAAACATACAATTGATGGAATCACATTGCAATTAAAAGAAACTGTACTTCAAATTATGATATCAGCAACCATGTATATCTTTTCATTCTTTTCTTCTTTAAATTCTTAAGACAGAGACAATATATATACAAAAGATGAAAAAGCTATCTATGTTACTCTATGTGGGTTTAAATAGATTTAAAAGTTGTACTATAAACAAAAACAAGATTATCAAATCTATATTAAAAATAAATCACTCCATGGTGAAAACTGAGTCGGTTTCTAAACTATAGTCAAGGCGAAAAATACGACGGGTGAACCAATCTACCGGTCAATTTGTTGAGTTGGGTCCTTAGGTGAAGTCGTCACATAGACATACAATTTGACCATATATAATTAATACAGTTGGGTCATTAGGTGAAGTCATAAAGACAATAACAAGTGAAAATAAATACTAAATTTGGATTATAAATGAGTAGTCTTAAGTGGGTTTAGACCCTGTTCTGTGGGCATATAGTTTAGACAAAGACTGGAAATTTATTTATCTAGTCAAGAGTAATTCAACTTGTCCAAGATCCTCAAAATTCAAGTAACAAAACCCACAACATCATCATCGCATCATCTTTCTTGACTTACACTGTTCTATAAAGTGTGAAAAATGTATCTAGCACTTGAAATACTGTCCTATTAGGTTAACTACATGAAAATAGATGGATTTATTGAAATTAATTAATTTATTTTAACAAGTGTTTACATCTCATTTGATATTTAATTGTTTATGTTTTCTTTTTGTGCCAGGTAGAAATGGAGTCGGAAACGGAATATAACACAACTGCAGTTGTTTCGGATGACGGGTCAAGTTATTTAAAAGATATGTTTACCTATTAAAATAAAGCCTCTAGTATTACTTATGTTATTGTCATCTTGATTAATTTAAGCATTTTATTAGCCGACTGAGTTTGTGGTAATATAATATTGATTTTCCCTTTAATATATAATAAATAATATTATATATATTGCTGTTAAAATTAGATATTTTTTTATCTAAAGAAAATTCATTTTTTATCTGTTGTTATAATATTACATTGTTTATGTTTAAAAATTAGACAAGTCAGGATTTCTATCGAAGACAATCAAATGTAATTGTCGGCATTGATGGCTGCAAGGTTGTTGCTTGCCTTCCATTTGGCACTACTTTTCATTGGAGAAGAAGTATCGGGGATACTATGTTTCTAAACCTTTTGATGAAAAATGAGATTTTTCACTAGGATTTAATGGAAGATGTGTGTGATCAACCTTTAAAGTGATGTATGGGATCAACCTTTAAAGCGATGTATGTTCTTTTAGAAGAATATTCGGGGAACCATCTTTCCAACCTAATTATTGTCTAAGAGAGACAACAACCCATGAATTTGCTGACAAAGTTGTGGAACACTATAATTCTCGAACAAGATCTCAGCACTTCTGCACCTCAAATAATTAGGTTGGAAGGCTGATTCCTCGAGTACAAGCAAATGTTCTTATTCAAGAACAAACGTCGCTTTAAAGATGTGATCTCACATATCTTCCATTAAGTCCCAATGAAGAATCTCATTTTTCACAGGAAAGTCTCCAAAAGTAATATACATGGTAACGATACTTCTTCTCCAATGATCAGTAGCGTCAAATAGACGTCGCACAATTAAATTGCAGTCCTCAATCAACTAAGTACATTTGATTTGTCTTCAGTAGAAATCCCGCCCCGTTTAATTTTTAAGCAAAAACATAAACAATATAATAGTATAACAAGTAAAAAAGAGACTTTATTTAGATAGAAAAAAATGTCCAATTTTAAAAACAATATATATAATATATTTGTTACTTATTATTGGGAAATCAAAAAAAAAAGAAAACCCATTTTTGAAAAATATAGAATTTTTCCCTTCTTTTAAATTGCAAATATATCCCATCCGTACACCAAACACGATCGAAAGTTCTAATCGAAATTTCGGTCGCATATTGCAATTAGGTTTTGCACCTTGGGCCATAATCGAGAAAATCCAAGCAATAACCGAGAAATTCCCGATCATGACCGAGAACGACCGAGGTCGTGGCATGATATCCGGGATCGTAGCCCCTTGGGTTGACTAAAGTTGACTTTTATGAATTTTAGATAAGATTTTTGTATACTTTTCGGATTAGATTTTAGATAACATTTTTCCTAGATTTTGGATAAGATGTTATAATTTCTATAAAATAGTTTTATCCATAAAATAAGATAGTTATGAGATTGCTTCTCCTAACTTTAATTACCGATATGGTTCACACTGATCATTTTTGACATTTTCGATCTCCAAATTAAGAATAAAAAACGGAAGAGTTATACGCCACAGTTCCTGAGTTGTTTACCATCGCGCTTATTCATTGTGGAGATTTTCAAGGTGTAAGAAGAATGTACGTTCAAGGCTTATTGACATTTATTAATTGCGTATATGTTGATTAGTTTTTAACTAAGTTTTTGGATTATGCTTTGCGAAGAGCTGGGTTACTAGGCTCCAACTAGGGGGTGATACTGCTACTTTAAAGAGCATGATAAAGATATAAATACTGGTTTACAGATGATAACGGATGATGATAAACAATTGAAGAAGATTACTACCTACGCGAAGATACATAGAGAAATTGAGGTCTATGTTACACGCAAAAATTTGACACATTCGTCAAATTCTGAAACGATGATGATGTTACCCATTTCTAAGATTACGACTGGCTCTTCAAATGCAAGACGATTGTTCGATTAGTTAGTAATCAGTTATTGACTTTCTACTTATCTTTCAATCAATTGGATTAAAGACGATCTATTTTAATTTGCAATATGTACTTATCTTTGAAGTGATTGTCATATACTTTAAGACCAAACATAATTAAAATAAATCAGTAGAAATGATTTATCGATAACATTTTTAAGTAATACATAACATGGGTTGGGTCATTATTAGAATAATTTAAGGATGCCCCAAATGCACACTTGAAAAAGATTAAGACGACTAATATTTTAATTGTTCGACCTTTACTTTTCCACGTGACCTTTACATTATTGCTTTGGTTATATTTTCTCCCTTCCTTTCGAAGGAATACGAACATGGCTAGGTGGTCGACCAAATAGTCTCTGCGTAAGCCGCTCGATATATTTCTGACGTGAAATAACTCTACGCACAGCAGCTTACATCTTCCTGGTTTGAAGAAACGAGCTACTGCAATAACGTGTTCACAAGGTAAACTGGACAATTTCATGTTCTATCTTCCAAGTTTATCTGTGGATGGATTCACAATCCAACCCCATGATTTCTCATTAATTTTACCGATTTTGTGCTTGGCATATGTTGTAACAGGTGTTTTAACTTCAACTGCAGTGTTACAATGTCTATAATATCATTGTTGTACCTAGGATTGAAAAAACTCCGTTAACATTGTGACAGGGAGTCTCCTTGCATGCTTGCTCAAGGCATTAATGGACTCTGCGTTATTACTTGTCAACGAAGCATATCTTGTACGTGTAGCACGATGACCATCTTTCTGGGCCAACATTTGTAAGAACCTTGGCCGAAGCCTGTAAGCGTCTAGAAATCACACCAAAATGGTAATTAAAACTTGACTTACAGTACGCCTTCCACATCTTCCAGTAATGTCATTCGTAGTGTTTTACTTTGAAAGATTTGTTTTTGAAGTTCGTTAACAAATGAGCAATGCACACATTACTTTTCCTAGAGACATTGAAGAAAGAAAAATCGTCGATCAATAACATCATTTCAACTTATGTTATTCGGAGCTTCGAAAAAGCTCATTGGGTAGTTTAATCAACCTTCTTGATCGAATCTATCCAATCCGTCTTCAAGAATTCTATACACAAACTTTCATTTTCACCAGCTTTTTCAAAACTGTCGAGTCCAAACTAAACTCTTATCTCATTCAATGGAGTCTTTCCACTTTCACTATGTTTTTAGAAATCTCTAATAGAGGAATTCAATTCTATTACTCACTAAAAAGAGCTATGATACAGTAGTCTTCGAATTATTCATCAACATAAGATTGTTGATGACATTTGCATCGAAGGAAGTCGAAAAAATATAAGTCACGTGACCTAATTTAAGTCTTTGATCTTGAACCAGAGTTGAGAACAATGTTTGATATTGTTCGTTATAATATATCTTGTCTCTATAGAGCCACATATTGTCTATGTCATTGAGGCCCTCATGGTTTATTGGTTCAGTAATAGCAGAAAATGTGATATGGGTTTTATCATACAATAAATAAAATTTGATAAATAATGACATGTTGCATTATTGATGCTAAAATAAAACCTAAATCAAATTTTATGTTGTTATTGATCCAATAAATCATGATGGTCTCAATGGCATAGACAATATGTGGCTCTGTAGAGTGACAAGATATATTATAACAAACAATATCAAACATCGTTCTTAACTCTGATTGAAGATCAAATACTTCAATTAAGTCACGTGACTTATATTTACTTTGAATTCCTTCGATGAAAATATCATCAACAATCTTAGGTGGATGAATAATTTGAAGACTAATGTATCATACCTGTTTTTGTGAGCAATAAAATTGACTTCCTTTATTAAGGAGTTCCAAAAACATAATGAAAGTGGGAAAACTCCATTAAATGAGACAGCCATTTAGTTTGCACTCAACAATTTTAAAACGATGGTCAAAACAAAAGTTAGTATTAAATTCTTAAAGACGGATTGGATAGAATCGACCAATAAGGTTTATTAGACTACCCAAGAAGCTTCCCTCGAATCTCCGAATAACGGAAGTTGAAATAATAATATTGATCGACGATTCTTTCTTTTTCTATATCTCTCGGAAAAGTATTGTATTTATTGCTCATTTGTTGATGAACTTGAGAAGCAAATTAGTAAAACAGTACGAACTGTATTACTGGAAAAAGTGTAAGGCATACCATAAGTCGGATTTTGATCAACATTTTAGTGTGATTTCTAAAGAATTACAAACTTCAGCCAAGGTTCTTACAAATGGGCCAAAAAGATAGTTAAGGCATCATGCTACCCGTACACAATATATTTACTTGATAAGTAATATCATATAGTCTAGTAACACCTTGAGCAAGCATGCAAGGAGACTCCCTGTCATAATGTTGTTGGAGTTTTTTCGATCCTCGATACAACAATGGTATTTCAAACATCGCAACTGTCACACCCCAAAATTTAACAAGTATTATAATTATTTGGAAGCTTTCGGGGCGTGACGAGGATCGAATAAGAATACCTCGAGCGTATGATTATTGCAGAACATAATCTATTAAGATGCCAATAGTTGTTTTACATACATTACGACTTGTCAAGCCGTCAAAATAGCAATATTTTCAAATACATTGTTTTTAATAAAGACAAGTTCCGGAATTTCATAATTTAAACTACATTAAGTAAATAAATAAATCGCATTAATTTAAAAAAGGCATCATAATCATCGTGGCAGGTACGGTCCCACCCTCAACCACCCTTGAACCACACCCTTCTTTGTCCCAAACAACCACCACAAAGCCACCCCTCAACCACCCTCAACCGCCACTTATAAAACCCTTCTTTTACTCACAATTACTAGCACGTTTCATTTCCATTCCATTGTAGGGGTAAATCGAACTTAAACTTTCGGATTTGGAGCTAGGAAGCTAACCACACCAAGTTCAAACATTCATCTTGCTCAAATCCTCTCTTTTAGTGCATTGTAAGGAAACTATCACCATAAACTCTTTAATTTAATTACTTATATGATAGTTAATATGTGTTAGATGTTTACTCATGCTAGAAATCGACTTATAAACATCTATTAATGTTGATTATAACCAAACTTTGCTAAAAAGAACCAACACAAACACCAAAACCGAAAGTATAATTCCGGACAGAAACTTTGGTCGACTTTAGAGCTAGATAACTCGGTCAAAACTTAACCAAATCTAGTGTTTCTTGAGTCTAAAATCAAGTTTAAAGAGTTAAATTTCCAACCCAACCGATTTCATAAACTTTGGACAAGTATAAGTACTTTAAAACGAATTTATAAAAACAAGTGTAAAAACTGTCCTCTGGAGACAGAATCTCACCTAACATTGGAAGACTATAACTTCCAAACTACATATCTAAACGTAATGATTCTTTTTCCTACGGGTCACATTTTATCTTAGCTTTAAAAGTAGTATAATTACACTTCATGGAACTAAGTATAACTCAGTGAACACACGGATCTTTAACCAACTATCCAAAAAGTTAGATGTTGGACCCTTGTGTAGAAATAAATATGTTTGAACCCTTAAACGTGACCAAAAATTATGAACCTTATATTTCTGTGAACTTAAGATATAGGAGGACATGTGTTAAAAATTTCAAAATAAACTAAATACGTTTGATTAGTCAAAATAGGAACAAAAAAATGACTAAAAAGTGGACAAAATTTGTGGAAAGTGACGAATGGAAACTAAAACGGACAAAGTATTATAAATCACACTTTAATATGTTTTAAATTATTTATTTAATTACTTCAGCTCATACTTTATTTATTTTATATTTTTAGTCACCATAGTTTCCCTTGTCTCGTTTTTGGTCTAACTTTCCGTTTATCGACTTTTACCCAAACAATTCTTGAACTTTTCATTATATTTCATAGATTAACCTTTATTATACTTAAGCTTACTGATTTTTATAGTCAAGGTCCATAAGCTACGGTTTTTATATCCATAGTCCGTTTTAGTTTCCAATTTTTAGTCATTCTTTTGCTATCACTTTGACTAACCAAACAAACTTAGTTTATTATGAAAATTTTACCATATGTTCTCCTATGTCTTAGGTTTACAGAATTATAAGGTTCATAATTTTTGACCACGTTTAAGGGGTTCAAACATATTTATTAGTACACAAAGGTCCAACAGTACATTTTCTGGACAGTTGGTTAAAGATTCGTTTGTACACTGAGTTATACTTATTTTCATGAAGTGTAATTAAACTACTGTCAAACCTAAGATAATATGTGATCTTTAGGAAAAAGAATCAAGTCGTTTAGATCTGTAGTTTGGAAGTTATGACCTTCTAAAGTTAGGTCAGATTCTATATCCAGAAGACAATTTGTACACTTGTTCTTATGAATTCGTTTTGGAGTATCAATACTTGTACAAAATTCATGAAACCGGTTGGGTTACAAAGATAACTCTTTAAACTTGTTTTTAGACTCAAGAAACACTAAATTTGGTTAAGTTTTGACCGAGTTATTTACCTTCAAAGTGGACCAAAGTTTCTGTCCGAATTTATACTTTATGTTTTAGAGTTTGTTTTGTTTCTTTTAACAAAGTCTTGTTATAATCAACATAAATACATGTTTATAAGTTGATTTCTAGCATGAGTGAACGTCTAACACATTTTAACTAGCATATAAGCATTTAAATGAAAGAATCAAAGAGTTTATGGTGATAGTTTCCTTACAATGCACTATAAGAGTGGATTTGAGTAAGATGAAGGTTTAAACTTGGTGTGGTTGGCCTCCTAGCTCCAAATCTGTGAGTTTAAAGTTGTTTTACCCTTGTAATGAAATGGAAACGAAATGTGCAATTGATTGTGAGTAAAATGAGTGTAAAATGAGGGTTTTAGAGATGGTGGTTCATGGTGGTTGAGGGTGGTTATATGGTGGATGAGTGGTGGTTGTATGGTGGCTTGTGGTGGATGTTCTTGAACAAGAAAGTGGGAGGGTTGCTGATGTGTTTCCAGCCGTGGGGTAGAGGAGAGAAAAGAGAGTGAGAGTTGTGAGTTAGTGTGTGTGGAAATGAGGGGAAAAGGGGGCCAAGTGGTGGGGACGAGGTGATGGAAGCATGGCTTGTTTGTGAGTTCCAAGTGATCAAGAAGGGGGTCCCTAGGGCCCCTTGGCCGGTTTTTGGGAGGGAGAAGAAGGGGGGGCCCTTTGTGGGTTAATCTCTTGATTAGTCGTAGATATTTAGGTCGTTAAACGTTAATCTCGATTAGTTATGTGTTAATTGTTTGATTAGGTTTAATTAGGATTAGTTAAGGTAGTTTGAGGTTAATTAGGATATATTAAGGTTATTAGGTTGTTATAATGTAGCTAATTGATTGAAATAATATTCAAGTAGTTTACTGAAGTTTGTTCGATTAATTTCACGACTTAACTCGTCGTTGCACGTTTTCTAGTTCACGTGACCGTTTATTGATTTCTAAAAGTTGTTATGCTCATTTGTTGGCATAATTATCACAATAATATTAACTACTATATAATTGAATAGATTTACGTTATTTTCGAAAATAGATCACCAACGTTCGGGTATTTCGGTTTCTACCGATTGTTTCGGTTAATTCTCAAAGATCACCAATGTATCTCGCATTAAGATATTGTGCATCTCATAACATGGGCTTTGTGCTAGACTTTATTTGATAAAAACGAATTCACTTTTATTTAAATATGGAATTAGCCTAATATGCACGTAATGAAAATGTACGAAATTGCCGTATTTTTAGGGTTGTCACAGCAACGCTGCGACGGAAGTTAAAACACCTGTTACACCATATGTCAAGCACAAAATCAGTAAAAGCAATGAGAAATCATGGGGATGGATTGTGAACCCATCCACAAATATGATTTGTAAGGTGATGGATGGAAACAAGATTGAGATAGTAAACTTGGAAGATGGAACAAGCAGTTGCTTGCAATGACAGTTGTCTGGTTTACCTTGCAGACACGTTATTGCAGTAGCTCGTTCTTAAAATAGGACGATATAAGGTGCTATGCGGACAGGTATTTCACGACAGAAACATATCGAGCGGCTTACGCAAAGACAGTTTGGTCAACCACGTAGTTGTGCTCGTATTCTTTCAAAAAGAGGGGAGAAAACATAACCAAATCAATAATGTAGTCGTTGCAGAAAAAAGATGTCATAGCTCATCAGCTTGTATGACTCCTGTCTCCCTGTGGAGAGTTTAGGAATATGTTTGATGATTTTATGTTGCTCTGAACGAGTTTGCCACCTGTCTCCCTGTGGAGGGGAGCAATGCCAAAAATCGATAATTCAATAAATGTACAATTATGAATTATCTAACTTTTTTAACTTTAATTTGTGACGATCACTTTGGTCATTTGCAGAAAATAAGGCTCATTTTTTGTTCAAACTCTCAAAGATGATTGATCCAAATAACCCTTTAAATGAATCAAGAACCAAAATCACTACCACACAAGTGTCAAAATGCGATGAACAATACCATAACTAGCACAAGACATAATTAGACAAGTTAAGAGATCAAGGACATACCATGTAACATAGCAGCAACACTCCCTTGACTATAATACAGACAAACCGTAAGCTTTTCATCTTTCGAGTAATAATAAGCCCTCAACTCAATCACATTCTCGTGCTTAATACTTCCAACGATCCCCATTTGCTGCTCAAACTCCTGTTTCCCAACACTCTATTCTTTCAACCTCTTAACCACAACAGATGTCCCGTCTTCAAGAATCGCCTTATACGACATTCCAAAAGTACCCTTACCCAAAACCTCAGCAGACGCTCTTAACAAATCTTCCAAATCAAATGCATAATTACAACCCTCAAAGAAAACCAATCTATTATTTGCATCTTGGGTTCGTGAAATCGCTTTTTCATGCAACATTCCACCTTTTTCAAGCTTTGAGAAAATCCCATCTCCACTGTTCCTCTTTAAACAACACATTATCCAAAAGATTGCTAAACCAGTAAAACCAACAGCAGAAACAGCTACAATTATACCTAAAAGTGCTTTTTCGCGTAACTTTCCACCATTTTTAGAACTTGGATCTGGCTTCTGATTAGGCATTACAATTGGTACTTCATCAGTTGAATACATCATAGACACATTGTTACCTATAAACACTGATTTTGGAAACATATGAAGTGATTTTGGAACTACCCAAGTGAGATGATTGTTAGAAAGATTAAGAACTTGCAAACCATGTATACCCAAATCAGGAGTTTGACCGATGAGTGAGTTACTAGCAAGGTTCAAAGCAGAAAGATGGGTTAAATTTGATATTGAACTAGGAATTGACCCATTAAATTTGAAAGATTAACAATTGTTAAATTCTTCCAAACAGTAAAATCAAGAGGTAATGGACCAGAAAACTGATTAAATTGAAAGTTCAATAAAGACAAGTTCTTGAGGTTATAAAAATCATCAGGAAAAGGTCCAGAAATACCATTGGATCTAAGGCTCAAGATCTGCAATGCTGAAAGTCTACTAATAGTATCTGCCGGAATATGGCCTTGAAATCCAACTCCGGGAAGCCGGAGACCAATGACACGTTACCCATCTTCACTGCACGTAACTCCAGTCCAAAGATTACACACTACTGTGTTTGAATCCCAATTCAAAGAGCGTGAGTGTGGAAAGTTGTACATGAAATCCAACAATGCTCTTTTATCATCTTCAAGAACCAATGCATTTGCTCCAAACCAAAGCAAACCCATCAAGAAGAACTTGAAAATTTCCATTTTTAGATAAAGATCGAAGCTTTTTTTATCAGAACTAACAGGCTACAGCTACGGAGTGATAAATATATAAACCTTAAAAAGAGAAACCCATATAAAATTTTAGTGAATTAAATCATACCCAATAAAGAAAAGGCCTAAAAATCTCAACTTTTTTCCAAAAATTTTGAAGAACGCATGTAGAAAGGTCAGGAGTATAAAAATAAAAGATTGAAGATGTTGTGAGAAAATGGGGTTCAAAAACAAGGGTTTCAATTAGGAGAGGTGAGAAATTAGTCAAAAGGGAATGCAGTGATTTTTAATTTAAAGTAGAAAAGGGAAAAGGGATTTGGAAGCAGCGGCACATAGAACAGAGCTTTAACTTGTGGGTAAGAGTTGGAGAATCAAAATGTCCTAGCAGGGATATTCTTTTTACACGGAGTAAAGTTAGTTGCTCCCTAACTTGGTGAAACTAATTAAATGATTTTGTTTCTTACGTCAAAAACTTCAATACTTTTTCTCTGAGTAATAAATTCAAATTCGTATAAGTACCACATTTACTCAATATCTACAAGTCTACAACTATCAAGTAGCTTATTAAATATATATATAGATACATACATTATATATATATATATATTATATATATATATAAAGAGAAAAGCATACCCCAAAAAGAATATACAAGTAATAAAAATATTCAACTATTTTTCTCAATTTTTATTATATGTATATAGATCTAAAAAAATATGATTTGATATATTAAAACTCTTAATTGTTGTCAAGTAAAATTAAAGTTTCATCAGGTAACTAGTTAATTATTTTAGTTTTGTAAGATCTCTAATTGATGTCATGTCAGCGATTTACAAGTTATAGAACCAACGATAATTAACTACGTTGTCTTTATATAACCTTCAACCGGAAATTTGAAATGTACGTCAGTACATGTATACTTGTATAGTATGTGTGATAGATCATAAAGATATACCATTCAGTGTTTCAGTCGACTCATATGTAAATAGTATTTGATAATAATGTATAGAGCTTTGATTTAAGTAACATGTAAAATAGGAGCTATATATACACTTGTAAAACACGATATGTAGCATTTTTAAATGAAAAAGATGCCAAAGTTTGATAGTTCTCTGTGTTCTTATATTTCCATATAGTTGGTGGAGTATATACTATATAGCCATTCATGTTCCTACAAATTACATACAGTACAAAGTTTCATGGCAAGTAGTCAAGCGGTAAAACAATGACAACGAGTAAAAAAATCCCTATAATCCTTTCATGTTTTACCAAATAAAACCAAAATTTAATATGATAAAATCTAAACGTTTAGAGATATAAAAGTGAAAATGGATGACTTCATCAGATCCGAACTAAAAAGTACAGTAAAAAACAATAACTTATGTTTGAATTCCTTTGAATATTTATTTATTATATCACGGAGTATATTATAAAAGTAAAAACTCAGTTTTCACATTTACATTATGTTCAGAGATAAAAAAAAATGGTAGTTAAAATGTACCTGGAACTGTCTCTATCTTGGTAGAATAAGCACTTAGCTTAAGCACAGGGGCACATTTTTGTAGATATACTTCAATTTGACCTGACCAGTGTAATTTCTTTCTCGACGTAGAGTTGGTGCAAATCGTCGTAATCAAATTTGGACAAATTTTGGCTTTGAAATTGAAGGGGATATATATATATATATATAATTAATATGGTTTGGTCGTGAGGTCAGGTCATACAGACATGTCAAATACAAAATAGATCATCATTTAGCAACTAGGAAATAAACAAGTATCTGCGAATGCTTTCAATTATCTAGAAATAAATGGGGTATTCCTGTACATAATGTGTTACAGCAAAATGTGTTATTATCCTTTTTGTTTAAAAAGCAGTAAACATGAACATTGAAAGCTATTAATGGCGAAGAGTAGGGTTTGTAGTTTCATGAAGACGATGGTGTTTCCAATTTGAGGAATTAAGTGAAATCATATTAGATAAAGGTAATGTGGTCCGAAGTGTAGTCCGGACGATGTACTTTATGAGGTGATGTTTCTTGAAAATAGATAATAGCCTAGTACCATGATCAAAAACTATTTTCTTTTAAGTTCCTGATATCTAGGTTATGTTATCTGTTTCACTCCTGGTTTTAGGTTAGATTCTTTTTCAAGTTCAGTCCCTTAATACGGATTTTCATTTCGCTCACAGTCATGTTCATGGGATCATGTCCTGATAAAATGAGTTCCAAAGTCTGAGCTGAGTTCCAAAGTCTGAGCTCTCAGAGCGTGCTAGACCGGTTTGGTTCGGTTCTTTTTCATTCTTTAATAATGTTTTATATAATTGTGATGTTTATGTACATCGTTAGTATTCAAAATAAACTTTCAAAAGCTTTTAAACATTGGAGTTTTATATAAAAAGTGAGGTGAAATATAAAAAAACTTAGCTTTTTACATTTGAAATGATTTAATGAAAATTTCCCTTTTCATTGATTAAAATACACATAGGATGTAATAACTCACATTTTTTTTTACATTATCGCATAATAGACTATTATAAGTAATTATCGTAACCCTTTTTAAAAAATCAAATAAGTTGTTACCTAGATTAACTAAGATTAAAATTAGTTAGGTTGTCTTACAATTATGTTTGACATCTTTGATGGTATCTTGATTTTAACAATACCATAAGACTACTACTTAAAACACGTAGTATATATTTCAAATTGTAGAGGTCTATTGTCCTATACCATTACAAACCTTAAAACCCTTAAGTGTAAAATTGAAACTATCATCAGAAAGAATGTGAAACTAGGAAAAAAATCAAGCCAACCTAGTAACAAAATGCAAATGGCAACGAAAATCAACCCGGTAACCGAACAATTGGTAGAGGAGAGAAGAACAAATCATGCTTGGTAGGAGATAGGTGATGAAAATCAAAGATTCTTCAAGATTAAATTGACCCTGGAATAGCAACCACGAGATGAGAAGCTGAGATGAGAAGTACCGTGAAAAAGAAATTGATTAGAAAGAAAGGGTATTACTTATTAGCGTTTTGAGGGGGTTTTAAGTTTAAATGATTCAACAACATTTTTTTTCTCGTTCAGCACACCTAGTCATGCAGAGGTGGTCAACAAACGCACTAAGCGCTGACTGATTCAACATTTAGTGTTGGACCGTTCCATTCAGTAATAATCAAACACAACCTTACTTTTAAGACCACTTTCTATGGTGACTAACCTAAGACTGAGGACTGACCTCCACATCAGTGTCACGTCAGCGCCACGTCAGCCTTAAGACTGAGGACTAACCCAAGACTGAACGCTCACTATGGTGACTGCAAGACTGAACTTTTCAGTGCCACGTCAGCATCACGTTAGTATTCAAAATAACTTTCAAAAGCTTTTAAACATAGGACTTTTATATAAAAATGAGGTGAAATCTAAAAAAGCTTAGCTTATCTAATGAAATTTTCCTTTTTCGTTGATTAAAATACGCATGGATGTAATAATTCACTTTTTTTACATTATCGCATAAGAGACTATTATAAAGTAATTATCGTAACCCTTTTTAAAAATTCAAATAAGTTGTTACCTAGATTAACTAAGATTAAAATTAGTTAGGTTGTCTTACAATCATGTTTGACATCTTTGATGTTTCTTGATTTTAACAATACCATAAGACTATTACTTATAATAATATGAAAGACTGAATCATATAACTATCAGCTCAGCGCCACGTCAGCAAGTTTTTAGAAAAACAAAACAAATACTAAACACTACCTATAATAACATGAAAGATTGAACTTTTATGAGTATCACATTTACCAATAATACCTTTATATTATACAAAAAAAAAAAAAAAAAAAAAAAAAAAAAAGGTTGACCCACAACCCATCCGTCTTTTACCGTCTCTCCCACAATAGAAGCAACACATAGATAAACTAAGACCAGACCGTGCCTATGATATTATTCTAAAACGGATGTAAAGACGAATTGTAAGGAATGGTCAAAGACAAAACTAGAAATTAAGAAATCTATTTACTACTTACTTATATATGATAAACTAGACTCGATACTCAAGTAAAGAAAAAATGTTCATATACATGATGTATCGTTGAAGCAACTTTATCCTTAAAACCATAATGTTTGGAGAAAGAGTCTGTCTTTCAAAGTGTAATTTAACGAAGATAAAAATGGACAATCTATTTCATATTCTGGATATTAATTGAATAAATCTCTATAAAACCATATCAAAATAATTGTATATCGTATAAATGTATAATGATTATTTAATAACAATACAATAAATTTCTTTCAAAAAAATCAACATACTTAATTTGGAAAAAAGTAAAGTTACAACTATTTTATTTATTTAGGAAAGAAATTAGTACCTCGTTAAAAAATCCACATTGATAAAAAAGGGTACTCCTAAATTTACTACTTTATATTTTCCCCCTCGAAGATGGTTGTTCTAGTCTTATATTCTTTAAAGGCTCGATGTCATTGATATTCCAATCACATCACAACATATTGAGCTTTTTATTTTCGTTCTTTCATTTTCATTTCTTTTTCTCTAATCTATTTATATGGTACGATCCTTTTCATTACTTATATTAATATTAAATTAAATTTTGTAATGACTATTTTAACTTGTTTATCATCACATGGTTTTTCTTTATGAATTTACTTTTGCTTTGAAGTACAACGGTATAATTTATATATTACTTTCATCCTTTTATTGAGCTAAATTAGTTAACATCATAAATTACTTTTGGATTTTTTTTATTCTACACCAAAAAAACTTTAATATACTAAAGTATAAGTTAATGTCGTTAGATTTTTTTTTATTTTTTTTTTAGTTTCTTTTTCTTCTTTTCTTTAATTTAAATGTTGATTTTCGATTTATTTATTTTTCTCAACAAATTTACGAACTTTTATATACTATATAAATTTTGTATATTTATACCCTTAAATAAAGTTAGTGATGGCATCATACTCATCCACATACTAATCTTAAATTATTTGAAGTATGTACGTAGCATATTAATAATTTCAAAAACCTTCTATCTTCTAGAAAATTACAATTCTATCTTGTAGAGAAATTTAAAATTTTCTGTATACGTATTCTTTTATGAAAGATTAGATTATCGAACTAAACTGGATATAATAATAATAACAAATAATAAAAAAAAAATTAAGAAAAGAAGATAAAAAAGGAGAAGAAAAAGTTGATACAACATAATGAAAACCATCATCTCATGAAAATTATATGGAAACGTTAAATTTACCAACAATAACATTTAATTTTACCAAGCATCACATATATAAGATTATATAAAGAAACATTTTTTATAGTTTTGTGTAAATGTTGTAATTATAAAAGAATAAATTGTTTTAGGTATAAATTTATATCGATAAAAAATGTAAATTGTTTTTAAAGTTAGTAATATGTGGTGTATAAGCTAGTGTAGATGTAGATAGAGATAAAAAATTGAAAAATTAACTATCTGTTATTTGGGCCGAGGGTTATAGAAGTCTTTCTAGTGTCCAAGGATCTACTATACATGTTGCTTTATTTTTTGAAAAATTGCAAGTCAGAAAGTATAGATGTGTTTTATACTTCCCCTACAAGTTTCCTCACAACCTTTTTTAACCTTCCGCCAATATCTTTACCACCACCTTATAATATCCTCCGATCAAGCTAATTGGTCTAGGATCACCCAACTTTACCCGATTATCTATCATTGGTATTAATGTTACAAACGATTCATTACAACCCTTAGAAATCTCACACGTGTCATGAAACCATGTCACAACCTTTGTTAGGTTCACTTTTATAATTCCCAGGAATTGCTAAACTTACCGATTTAATAAGAAAATACCATCTTGAAAATTGTGATACCATCTTGAGAATTGTGCGTATGTGAGTGAAGAGTTGGTGAATTGAGTAGATTTAATGGTATAGAGAGTGCAAGCCTTCCCCAAAACCTTTTAATAAACTTAATTTCGATCATGCTTGGTTTGATTTATCAATTATCTCATCAAACCCGAGCTCGAAAATTTAGATTTGATAATCACAAACACTAAGCTTCAAGATTAAGTGAAGCACAATCTTGTCAAGTGGATTATTCATCAAGTGGGTAAATTATATAGTAACGATTACCTAATAAAAATAATTTTGTTACAATTGAGAACATTTGTAATCATTGGTGTAGGTCTAATAGTCAAGTGGATTAATTCAATTTAATGTAATTTTTTATTTTATAAATGCTAAGTGTCTTATGAAAGATGTAAATAGAAAGGAAAAATGAGGCTTTAACAAGTGCTCTAAGACTACTCTCATCGGGAGATTTTCACGAGCGATCGGTAAATATTTTAATATTAAAACAAGAAAGTAAGTTGCATACTCAGTGAACTAGATTGGCGTGGAAGTCAAGATCACGAACATCCTCACTGTATTATTTTATTTATTTTATATTTAATATTGTATTTAAAATATAGTTTATTATGAAATAAATAATTATTTTTAATAATTTTATAATTTTAATAGAATAAAAATTAAAAATAAATTATATTTATTTATTAAAATATTATATTAATTTGGATTGTTAATGTGTGTGAAATTTTAAGTTAAGTTGAGTTGTATAGATAGAAAATAAAGAAATTAATTTATCAATAAAAAAGGTGGGTCGGATCGGATGGGATAGTCTAATTAATTAATCACCTCATAATTCGAATATCAACACCCAATTATTACAACACTAAAAATAATAAAGTAATCAAAGTTTAAAAATGACAAGCGATTAAAAACCAAGTTTTATGGAATCCACCGGTAATACAACTGGAGCCCACCGAAATAGAAAAAAGAATATATCTGCTTACATATAAAAATCACATTCTGCAAACACCATAGATTCTTCCGATTATTCAGAAAAATTAAAAATATTTCTAATTGCAACAAAAGAGGTTGAGGATCTTAAGGGTAATCATCCTTTTTCTTGTTCTGCAGCTAATGTAGCTGTTTATGTAGATGTAATTTCATTATTTTTATATGTGCGTTATGATGTGATTAATTAGGGTTTGTAAGATGGCTTCGAAACGGATCTTGAAAGAGCTCAAGGATCTTCAGAAAGATCCTCCTACCTCTTGCAGTGCTGGTATTATTATTATTAAATTTTATTATTATTACATCTATAACGATCTGCAAAATCCTAATTTTATCCTTTGTTAATTGTTTATTTAAGTTTTTGGTGTTGATCTTATATGTATGTATAATAAATATGTTTATATTTGTTCTGTGTATTAGCTTATTATGTTATTATTGTCGAAATTTTACGATTGGTGGTGTAATTAGATGAGATCCATGATATATGTGTGGATTTTGATATATCAGAGATTAAAATTATGTGAACCTTTTGGAATGGTGGTTAGAAGAATTTGATCCCGGTGTTTGGATAATTGGATTATTTTCATTTTGGGATGTTTGCGAACAAGATGTCTCTTTCGTGGAAAAGGAAATGATTGTTATTTTAGGAAGAAAGTTAGACAGCGGTAGAGTTGTTGAGGTTTCACTTTCTCGATTCCTCTGCTTCTAGGCTTGTCAATTTCTCAGAATGAGGTAGTTTAATATGGTTTATGGTCATTGAGTTTTAAAGTTGATAAGCATACTAAGTGAAATGAAGTTTGTAATTGTTGTGTTGGTGAATTAGAAGTGGACAATAAGTGAAATACAAAATGAAAGAAAAATTGAATCTATATACTGAAATTCAACATTGGATAAGGAATTTGATGTGTCACTAATATCATCTGAAAATTAGGCGGACTGCAACTTGACCAGGCTGAGGAATTCAAGATGCAGATTAAGTGAACCATGTAAAACACTTGATCTATTACAGAACGTGGAGTATTAAGTAATCTGTCTAAAGTTTGACATGCACCTCATTTTACAAATTATTGTAACGCACATATATTTACCTAATTAAACAATTAATACAAACAAGGAAATAACTGTGATCTAATTCTGGAATATGCATTTAAAAGTGTGTGCTACTATGTTCATGATGGTAAACGTTAATGCATGCGAACATATCTGTATATCCGTGGATCATTAGTGTAAGCTAACTGCTAAAGTGAGAAATATTGGTTCTTCTTTGCATTTACCTTGATTATGTAATGTGATTTTAGGCCCAGTGGCAGAAGACATGTTTCACTGGCAAGCAACGATTATGGGTCCCCCCGACAGTCCTTACTCGGGTGGAGTATTTCTAGTTACTATTCATTTTCCTCCAGACTATCCATTTAAACCACCAAAGGTAATTATCGGCTACATTTCCTTTTGCAAAGATGTGTTGATCTTTGTTTTTACATGCTCATATCATTTTGCAATTATTTTATTCATGTTTTAAGGAATTGTTACATTTTTTATCTCGCATTTTTGTCTGGTGGCTGCTTAACGTATATTACTATCTTTCTGTAGGTGGCGTTTAGGACGAAGGTTTTCCACCCGAACATCAACAGCAATGGCAGCATCTGTCTTGATATTTTGAAGGAACAATGGAGCCCAGCTCTTACGATTTCCAAGGTTAGCATTTTTGGCACTTCAGTTTTACGTGTCCAATAAAATTTCTCTATTGATGCTAATACTAACCTCCAATTTGTAAGCTTGATTTCCATTTCTTGTTACATTATGTAAAAATGTCTCATAGTCAATCTTCCTTTTCTCCTCATCATATCAATGTGATCCACAAATGGAAACTGTGAATCATATACTCTGTAGATGATTATGGCTTTATTAGAAGTTATCGTCTAAAGTAGATGTGGCAGAATGAGCAGATAGGGTAGTGGTCAAAATGAATACTTTTTGTACGTTTCATCTTGGATTGGGTTGACTCGTAACGTTTTTGTCCAAAAGATCCATTTTTCATGGCCAAAAACAAATACAAATGCCAATATTACAACATTCAACAATAATGTAATTTTGAATAAAACGGTTTAGGTAAACTTTCGATTTGTTTAACCCATCTAACCCGTTTACTTTTAAGCTAACTTTTTAAATGTTTGCCTTATTAGATAAAAACATATCACTGATCGCATTCACAAGTAGAAGGGTCAAGATTGCGATATCTAATATGAAGTTCTATCTACTCAATAATGACTGGATTAATTACACCATATTAACTGAAAAGGAAGCACTGACAATTGAGTGTTAAAGAAGTTCTACTACCATATCTTTTTATCCACACTAAATATATTTTTTGACATGATTATTAGGTTTTGCTGTCGATATGTTCCCTGTTGACAGACCCAAACCCCGATGACCCTCTTGTACCTGAGATTGCTCACATGTACAAGACAGACAGGAGCAAGTACGAGACAACGGCTAGGAGCTGGACCCAGAAGTATGCCATGGGGTAGTTGTGATGGGGTAGTTGTGGTGTGAACTGAGGAAGGAAGGCTCCTTTCCCTTATGGTTTATGCTTTTTTGTCTTATAACAAATGTAAAATCTGCTAATTAAGTTGCTGTTGTAAGATAGATTTAAAAAGGGAATGATAACAAAAATCCCTCCTGATGCTTTGATTTATTCTGGTGAAGATTTGCTTTCAAAAAACATTTTATGCTCATTTGTAGTTTTCTTGGTTTTTTGTATAATCTAATGGAAACAACCAAATATGGTGTATCATGTGTCAAAGAGACTAATAGCAAAACTTGTCTTTGGAGCGTATGTGGACTAGTTATTTTGAAGCTGGGTCTCCTTTGCATAAAGTTAGAATTGGTCCTGGTTTCTAGATCTTGAATTGATCAACGCTGCGGTCAAGTTGTTTTGGGAAACTTTTAACGACTACCATCCATTTCGGCAACTTGGATTTTTCTTTCATATGGAAATCCATAATTTGTTGATTTAATTGGGCATTTGTCAATGAGATGGTGTATTACTGTAATGTCCGTTGTCCGCGTAAAAGACAACATAAAAGGGTTGGATAGACCTGATAAAAAGAGAAATTGGGGATGAAAACGTTTTCAGTTTTAGAACTAATTGTAGGGGTTAAAGTAGGTTGCGTTAAAGTAGGTTGGTTTGGTTTGGTTTGGTTCACAAACAGATATTTCGTTACATTTACTATACATATAAAAACTATATTTTTAAAGCATGGATAATTGGTATCATCTTGATGATGTGTGTAACATACTGCTAATAAGAATGCTCCTTCATTTCTAAACTATTATCCTCCAAAATTAACCGAGCTACGCATCTAATAGCTGACCTTAAAGTTGTGGTCCACTATTATTAAATTTGGATACGTATCAAAAATATCAGATAACCTCTGAAAGTATACAAAACCATGTTACAATACACCATGGCTTGATAAGTAGGGCCGGTTCAAGACCTCTGAAAGTATACAAAATTATATTGAGATACACCTTGGCTTGATAAGTAGGGTCGGTTTAAGGCAATTTGAGGTTCATGGTCAAATTGTAAAAGAGGGCGGCACATTTGTAAAAATAGGTCTAGCCTAATACTATACATAAAAAATTTGAAGCCCTCTCTAAAGTAAGACTCAAGGCGATTGTCCATTCCGCCCACTCTCAAAACCGGACATGTCGATAAGTATCAACTGAATTAATCTATAATATAATATAATACTATAAAAATTGAATCTCTTTGTAATAAATGATAGTATTAAATAATTATTAAAAAAATTTAGTCTATTTATAAAAAATGATAGTATTAAATAATTTATTAAAACAATTTAATACTAATTACCTATTTTATGCTCATATTTTCTATAGTTGTAAAATTGATAATTTTAAGTATATTTTTCAAGAAATATATATTTTCTATCTAATTTGTAATGGTTTATATATAATAACTATTATTAACTAATAAAACTCGAGTTTATGAAAAAGTAATAGTATTATATATGTTATTTAAATAATGTAATATATTTATACTTACATAATATTAGTTGCACGTAGTAAATGTTTTAAAGTTGAGTCTTCCATAAATGATAAATGACATAATAAAGTATCTAAAAGTTTCAAGTTAATTAGAATGGCTTAACTTCTCTCGACCTATTTTAACTAGACTATGTTTGATTACATTAAAAAAATACGAGTTTTAAATAAAGATGTTTGGCCTATTAGTTGATTCACTCATCTTACAATAAAGAGATCAACTTCATAAAGTATTCATTTGTTAAATTAACTTAACTTTATTTATTTATAATTTTATAATATCTAGAATCTACAATAGTTAACTTTTTTAGCTTTATTTGTTTCAAAGTAAAATTATTGCAAAACTCAAGGTAGATCCGATATGTTGAAGATCGAGTTGCAAAACGTCAAATGGGTTTAGATGAAAGCATGACATTACTTTAATCGGGTCATAACGGGTTACATTAATAAGGCTCTGAACACAACCACAATTAAAGTAATTAAATAATCAAATAGTTTATATCTTTTTACTTTTGAATTTTATTATAGTTAAAGTGATTAGATATCGATAGATCAACTTGACATGATCTATTTTAATCCATTATGTTTTAACCGCTTAATAAAATGACTCGTCTCAACTGATTAAAACTCAAGTCCATGATTCGTTTAGGGGAAGTAAAGTTTGTAAATATATTACAATTATTATATTAATTAATAATATGTAACTACCGGAAAAAAATAATTAATGATGAGACAATTTTAGCTTACCTTAATTTTCACCAGAAAAATAACTAAAGAATGCAATGGTTATATCGCAAGCGTTTCTTAAACGTAATTTAGAGTTTTTAATTCTTTTTTTCCTATAATATTTAATTATAATTATATGATATTATTAGTTAATATGTCTTTTAAGCTTAGAATAATATACATGGTCCATAAATAGTGTTGAACCTTAATATTGGTTATTTAAATATTACAATATATAATATTTATAATTAAATATTTGTATATCTAAACTAGAAAACAAATGTACTAAAAACAAAAAGCTGACAAAATTGCTAAATTGACACGAAACTAAACAAGTTATGGTTGGATGAGTCAACTCGTTAACTCGAAACTTTTAACCCGTTTAAGTTTCAAAACATGTCCAAATTGATAGGTAATTAAACATGTTGATCCGTCAATATCAAAACATGTATATCTGAACATTAAATCATATATACAATAAGTAATTTTTTTTGACAATTAATAAAACTCGTGCATCGCACGGGTCTAAACATGTTGTTATGTTACCATTTATGGAGTAATTAATATCTAGTATACGTATAATTTGGTGGCAACTATATACGAATGAAGACCTTTGAGTTGTGAAACACTCAAAAGACCAATCAACCGGACGGACTGATTATTCTATTTCTAGTAATAATAAATATAAAATTAATAATATAATAAATAAAATATCTATGTAAAGCCCATTCCTACAAGAAGCATGGTTTTCGTTTCATTTTCCTCCTCCGGTTATTACAATTAACACAAAGTCTAATCCTAATCCATATAATAATAACCAGAGGTCAGGATCTTCGAGGTGATTAATACTCTTCTTCTCTCATATAATTATCTCCTTAATTCATTAATTTCAGCTAATCTTCTTTTTCTCTTCATCTTATATATTTACGTAGCTGTTACGCGTTCTAATTTGAGCTAGGGCTTCATAATTTTGCTTCAAATTACAGGATCTCTTTAGCGATGGCTTCCAAGCGGATCTTGAAAGAGCTTAAGGATCTTCAGAAAGATCCTCCTACCTCTTGCAGTGCAGGTATTATTGCATCCATTTCGATCTGTTAGATCCTGCCGTTTATGCTTATTTTTTCTTGTGTGATCGCTTATGTTTTATGTTGAATTTTGTATTTTGTGGTGAATTATGCTTTTGTTACTTGAATTTGGCTCTGATTTGTTTTAAAAAACTGAAATTTCTAGGTTATGTATTTTGATTTGGTGAAATTTGCGGTGAAGTAATTTTTTAGTATAACTTTCTGGCTTTCCGCCCATTTATGCTGTGGATCATGGCGATTTTGTCCGTTGTCAAGGTTTTGACATGTGATTTCACGACGATATGGACTAAAGCCTCGTGTATATCATGTCCTGTTAGCTTTTCGATCAGATCGTTAAAACATTTTTTGGTTTGACATCGAAATCGTGATCTGATAGTTGTAAAATATTGTTTTTTGTTGGTGTAGCTGTATTGGTATTGTATATACTCAAGCATAACCTTGTGCACAGTTACGCTCCAAGCTTTTCCGTTGCTTGTGATCTAGTAGTTTTTTGTTATATTTTCCTCCCTGATTGTATAAGTTTACTACCTAAGAGAACGTTGGGCCTCCTTTCGATTTTGGGATGTGTGAAAGTGATCTTGTTGGACTTCCGAAAAACTAAGAAAGTAGTATTTGAGTTTTTTGACACCTGATTTTTCCTCTCTTTCCTAATTATAGGCTCTCATGGATCTTACAAATAGAAAGTTGAATATAAAAAGACTTAATGGTGTCTAACCTCTTATGTAATAAGCATGTTACATGCTTATCGGATTGTTAACATGTTCTTTTTGAAGGATATTGATTTAACAATTCTGACTTTTTCTTGTAGCCCATTTGTATCACTGAATGATTGGAGGTTAATGAGGTGAATTTAACAAAAATACTACATCCATCTTTTGTTAAGTGATGCCTGTAGGTAGTGAATAGTTGCAAAAATAAAATTGGGCTTATGTCAAAGCATCGGTTTGGAAAAGCAGAAGAGAAACATGTTATGAACAGCACAACTAGAACCTTTAAATATGTTTAAAAGTACCATTGTTCACTTGCAAGTATAGCAGCATATATAAAGAAGGCTATGCAATTGTTAAAAGGAAATTACAAAAGAAGAATGGAAGCTATAAACGGCACAACTGGATACCTTATATATGTTGAAAGCAAAATTGCTAGTAGCTTTTTAAAATGACATAACCAGACTGCAGACTGTTCAGTTGTTATAAATATCCAATTGAATTGGATTAGCTCTGTTCTTTGTGCCAACTGCAACAGATTAGGCGTATGTATAATTTTGAAGCATGGACGTAGCTAGTTTAGCACTCATTTCTTCTTTCTTGTTGCCGTCAATCATCGTATTCCCTCATTTTGGAGCAAGTTTAGCTTTACACTTTATAGCTTTCTCATCTCATCCAAATTTCCGCGATAGGTATTGTTCAAAAAACTGTGGGATCTGATAACAATTTGACTACCTAAGAATTCCCACTTACCTTTTATCCTATTATTATTATCTTACTCGTTCCATTACTTGGTTTAAATTTGATAAAGTGAGTCTTTACGTATCTGTTGCCTACTTTAGTTATTCAATAGATTCTGTTAGCCAAATCCACTTTGTTTGGACACTAACAGGTATGCATGTATGCTTCATGGCTTGTTGATGTGGTTTAGTTCTTCCTTGCATTTGCATTTTAAAATGGCTGAATATGTCAAATAGCTTGATCTACATGGTGCTTTCTCTGGTATTTTCAAGGTTTAAACATCACTACCACCACTAGGCCCATTATAGTAACTTTTATCAATCTAAAAATGTATCAGTACTTTTGTTTGACGATATATGTGTCGTTGCGAGCTATTATCTTGGTATATTGCTACCATACATTTATACCAAAGGGATTCATGGTATCAGTATGAAATGAAGTGCTTAAATATGGATATATAACGGTTTCCATTGTTAGCATCATTTATTGTCCTACCTTTTCTAAACTGCTAAACATATATGATCTGTGTGTATGTCGATATTGATTGAAAGCTAATATGAAGATTATCATTTCTTCATTTCATTTACCTCAGTTTTGTCACTCTGATTTCAGGCCCAGTGGCAGAAGACATGTTTCACTGGCAAGCAACAATCATGGGTCCTCCTGATAGTCCTTATTCGGGTGGAGTGTTTCTAGTTACTATCCATTTCCCTCCAGATTATCCATTCAAGCCACCTAAGGTAACCGTCAGCCGTGATGTTCTTTCAAGCATCAATGTTTTTAACTTTTGTGGATAGTCTTCATATTGCTTGCTCATAATTATAATTCCCCACTTAATATTGACTTTTTCCTCTGAAAATTAATATGTTAACAAGTGGTATAGATACTTGAACTTTGAAACTTTAATAACCAGAAGTTTCTATAGTAAATACAAGACGTGTACCTATAGGAATATTAAGATTAATTTGAAGCCATCACTTGGTTTAATTGGTGAAATTTACAAAGATACTGAACTGGGTAAAAGAACAATATTTGATTTGTAGAAAATAAATATCCTATCATCATGAGCGCTAGCAGGGGGGCTTTAATCACTATTTTACCCTGGTGTGTACATTTGTATGATTGCTCAGCTCTTTTAACTAGAGATGCTAATGGTAATATATTTATTCATTTACTTATGAGTGGTCTGATTTCCAGTATGCTTTATCTTTAATAGATAAAATAAAAAGTTGGCAAGGAAGACAAATGGGTTGAACACGTCGAAAGTCGCCTAAGTGTGTTTCACTTAACCTTTTGAATCTTTTATTTTCAAAACGCTAGATTATTATTGTAATAATATGGTTTTTGTGACCATCATATCACCCTACTTATTTAGAAAAATTTGGCAAAATGTGTTTCTGGCCAAGCCAACCAGTTCAACCTTTGTTAAAAATTACTCATTTTGATCTGGACCTGTATTGTCCTATTACCCAATCCATCTGACCCGACCATCTTGTCACATCTACTTCTTATACATTAAAGTTTAGTAGATTGCCAATAATTTCGGTCTTGCTGCAAGGCATCATGTAAGCTGTACGTGTTAATGTTATATTATGCTTTCAGTTTTTACTTGACATATGTTTCTTTCAGCTGCTTTACATGCACTTGTGTTTGACTTCTGCAGGTAGCTTTCAGGACTAAGGTTTTCCACCCAAACATTAATAGCAATGGCAGCATTTGTCTTGATATTTTGAAAGAACAGTGGAGCCCAGCTCTTACTATCTCCAAGGTTTGTGTTTCACTACCTCTTTTTTCCTTGAAAGAACAGTGCAATAACAGTTAAGTTTTTACAACTATATTTTGTACTCTAATATACTACAGTCCTTTGCTGGTTGAAGTGATACGTATAAACACGTCTTATACTTATACCCATTTTGACCTGTTAACCGACCTGTTTTGCCACCTATACGAAATAACCTAGTGGTCACATCTTCGTTTCATCGATAGTGATGATTTGCTTTTGGGACACAATTACTAGGTATTGCTGTCGATTTGCTCCCTGTTGACGGACCCGAACCCCGATGACCCTCTTGTGCCAGAGATTGCTCACATGTACAAAACAGACCGGAACAAGTATGAGACGACTGCACGAAGCTGGACTCAGAAGTATGCCATGGGCTAGTTGTGCTGCACCCGAAGGTATGAGATGAGGAAGGGTTCCTTTTTCTTGTGGTTATTGGCTCTCTTTTTTTCTTAAAATGTAAGGAATTCAATGAATGCAAACTGTGAATTATGTGTCTGATTGTAAGATAGACATGAAAAAGGAAACGTGCCCTCCTTGATGACTCTTGTGCTTCAATTTATATGGGAAGATATGCTTTTAAAAACATGCCTTTTCTGGTTATTTGCTCTTTGAATTTTTCTATGAGACCCTGCAGATTATGATGTATCTAGATTTCGTTATAAGCACTTAAGTTCGGAACAATCACCATTGATGTGGTTGGTTAATGAGATTGAATTGATGCATTGGGTGTCAGCCAAAAAAGGCATCAAAATATCAAATATCGCTTAAATTAAATCCATCTTAAATGGCAAACATTTGTAAGCCCTTAGTTTGCTGGTTGTAGCGTGTTGCCTGTTTTTATCTTTGACCATGTTCCTGAACCGATTTTGGTTATGTCATAGAGTAATTTAACGCTTAAAAATTAGACTTTTTCATTACATTAAAAAAAATTATCGAAATTCAGTACTCTTGTTAATTTTAAATGATTTTTTTTTTTATAAATTAACTATTTATTCATACAAGCAAAAAATAACTATTTTATGAGTTGATCCAAGCCAACCTAACCCACTAGCATTTAAAGTTGCATGCATTTATCATTCAAACACGCATTGCTTCTCCATTTCACTGTCTATACTTGTTCCTACTTAAAACATAATAACAGCAAAATGGTTGATAACAAATAATCAGAGCACAATATTCATCTATGTATCTATATCTATATATATATAGATGTCCTAAGCTTTTAATAACAATCCCTAGCACTGTTGTTAGGCAAAATGGTTGATTGTTGTAACGTGATAATTTGCTACGGTAAAAAGGTAAATCAATTAAAATCAAACGAAACCCAGTATCTTATGGTCTCTTAACTAAACTACAGTGTCCAAGAACACAAAGAAAATATCTTTAGAGAATAAAATAATAATAAAAAAAAAATGTATCTTATATCTGTTTTACACAATTAAAATAAGATTAGTTGGTTATGGAAACGTTGATGGAAGGAAGTGTTTTTAGACACCAAATTTGAATTATAACTATAATATTTGTTTAATTTAGTGGCTCAAAGTTGGGTTTGATGCAAAACTTTGACTTGTATTCCTTCAACCAATGCCAATTGCAATTGGAATGCTAAAGAGAAGCTACCAATTGAAGCATTTATGGATTATGGTGTCATACAAAAACATATCTTTGTTTCTACTGTTTTTTGAAATTACCAATATAATTAGACTTGTTAATTAGGATTAATACAAATTTCAGCATTTTGTTGTGACAATTAAATTCTTATATATAGGGCATTGATATTTTCACTCTTGATTGTGATAAATTCATTTTAATTGTACATTATCAAGTAATACTGTATACACAAATAATGCATACTTTTAGTGAATTTATCAAAAGCGATGATGAATTTATTTTTGTCCATTATTTTATCATCCTTATATTATTTTAATATACAAAGAATTTTAAATTGGATCGGATAATACTACGGAGTAACAAAAGATAAACTACACACTCCGTATATATTAAGCGTTAATTAATGTATAATTTATATTATATTAAATTTATATTTATATTATGGAGTAGAGAAAAACTGTAAAAAGGGTACGTAGTAAAAAGAGAAAGCAAGTCTGGGAACAAAAGACATTAATATGCGTATGAGTACAAACTGGCAACATATAATCCAATTTTCAAGCTGCATGTGATTACAAAGTTATAATAACCTTTAATTTATTCTTCTTAAAAGACGATATTTGTTTGTATTAATACAATTAATAAACATATCCCGAACATTATTACAAAGACGGTATATCCTATCACTATAATAAATAAATAGATTATTTGTTTGGATTTTTTTTCTACACGCTTTTAAAAAGTGTATACATTTTTTATAAAATTCTTAATATTTTTAAATATTTTTAAAGTTATAATATTTAAAAGTAAATATCATCACATTTTTACGCATATAATTGTAAAGAAAAAAGTTCAAACTTTGTATACAAATGTAAATTTATACACATATTTAAAATTGGAGATTATCATACACAATTTGTTCACACTTCTCTTTTTGTGTGAAGAAATGGAGTACAACAAATTTACCTTTATGTCTGTACACACCGATAGGTGTGAACTTTTTATATATAATTATAAATGTAAAAAATGTCATAATTTTTAATATTTTTTATGCTTACAAATATAACAAACTTTAAAGCAATTCTAAGTGTGAAAAAATTGAATGTCTCTTACACGTTTTCTAAAAATGTGTACAAATGAGTATATACAAATGACAATTTTGTTACGGTGCATATATATATATATATATGGGAAAAAGAAAATTAGTGGAGAAGAAAGAGAAAAATTATTTAACATTTTCGATTCAGCAAAATAATCATTTAATTCTGTTTGAAATTATATTAACTTTTATTGAATCGTATTTGTTTTTTTACTGAATCATAATTTTAAACATATATTTATCCCCTTTCTCTTCCAAAATTTTCTTCTTTTTAAATATTGTCATACATATATATATATATATAATCACAAGTTAACATGTCAAGTAAGCCGATTATAAAGAACTAAAATCATTTAAAGTGTTCATCCAGTACATTCAACCTCCTGAACAGTTTACAAGATTGTTATTGTAAATATCTGATGATTGTGTTCATCATATTTATTTATTTTAATGAATAAATAAATTAAACCCAAACGTACAACACATATAACACATATTCTACTCGGCAGTAGCGGAAAGTAGCTATTTTATATCAAACATATTTTCACTAGTTACACAGCTCTTAATAAATTAATCAATTAAATTTCTTATATATTTTTAATTCTGTTAGCTACCGACATAATTATGTTTGATCAAATGGAAGTTGGAGCCTTAATTAATAATTAGGACGAGAAAATTGGAAAAGAACAAATTAAGGCAATGCATGGAAGTACGTAACCAACGACTTATAAACGTCCACAAGATCGATGTTGCCACCCACCATTCACCACGTTCTTCCTACTTCTAAATACTCAAATCACCCCTCTCACTTTCGATGCAAACCCTTGGGTTCAAATAATTTATGATGGAATAAAACTTATTAGAAGGATTAAAATTTAATGAAATTAGAATTTGAAAGATTTAGAATTTTATTTTAAAAAAATGTGATTATGAAGAAATGAAAATAAGTCATGCGTATTTTGTTGACACAAAATAAGATTTAATTTCAAATTTTATAATATAACTAATTCGATCAATAATATAATATAATTATTATCATATAAAATCAATATTAATATAAGTATACATATATATATAAATAAATTTATAAAAAAATATAAACATCGATATAGGAAAAGGTTTAAATGTGAATCATATAAAAGTTGAAAACTTGTGAGAACTACTAGTTTACGTATTTCTTCACGTGTTATTAACTTCATTCATATGTGAACATTGACGTACATTTAATTGAGCAAGAAAAAAGTTAAAAGAATCATAATTTTTTTTTATCTAAAAACAAAATATATATATATATATATATATATGTTCATGTGTGAATAATCATTTGAACAAATCGATTAAAATGCATTTCAAGATGTAATCATTACGGGTTTTAGTCTCTTTTTCTTTCTCAATCGAACCTACATAAATTAAATGTTCACATAAGTTAATCACATGTAAACAAATACATAATCTAGTGGTTCTCAAGAGAGCTCAATTTTCATTTGATTTTAATTTGCACCTTCACCTATAAATATAAATATATAAGTATAAATATAAGTATACTAATATAAATATATAAATATAAATAAAATAAAATATAACTATAAATATAATAACAGAGTAATAATGTAGTATAGTATAATATTATGTATCATGTAATGTAACTGAATTTCTTAGTTGATGGAATGAGATTACGTAACTGAACTGAATTTCTTAATTGATGAATTGAAATTACGTTATTTTTCTATATAATTAGATTCCTATATTTTATGAAATTTGATAGAAATATTATTCTATTATCTTTGTCAATCAAACGTATAAATAGAATTGGATTGAATTTTATTCTTTTATATTTTACCAACCAAACAGCCAGATAGAATTGAATCTTACTTAATTCCATCATATTCCAACTTAGTTAATCATTAATCAAAGATTAAAAAGAAAATGTTTGAACACTTTGGTAGCAAAAAGAAGTGGAGTGTAAAGAATGTCTTTGTTTATAAGAAGAAAGATAAACGAGATGCATGCTTCACCTTTTATGCTTTACAATTTGATAAAAAGCATAAAAAGTACGTATACTCTAATATTTCTATAGTTTAAATTTACTTTTTAGTTTTGTAGTTAAAAATTCATGACGGGGTTTACAAACCCTTCCAAATATTTGGACACGAAATTTGAATTGAGAGTTATTAGATAAAAATATTTACTTTCATTCTTTTATATATATAATATATAATATATATAGGGAAATGATTCATACAGAAGCTTCAAATCTTGAAGAAGGAGTGAAGCAAATTTTAACTCTTGATTTTTTTCATAAATAAATATTTTTAACATTCATTTGTGATGAATGTTAAATTTTGAAAATATTTTTGATTTTTAAAATTCATTTATGATGAAATCAAAGGGTTGAGATTTGCTTCTCTTATTCTCTAATTTTTTTGCTTCCCTCTTGATCCCTATCCTATATATATATATATATATATAAATATATGTATATCTTGAAAAAAACCATTAAAGAAAGGGCTCATTTACAATATTTGTGATTGTGTTTAAATTATATAGGTAATATTATATAACGTAACTGTGAAGTGAAAGTAGTGAAATGATTTGAAAAATTGTATATAAAAGTATTTGTATATTAATAGAGGGTTTGAGATTATTTAAAAGAATTGAAAAAAATAACTTGCAATCGTTATAGTTTTTATTTATTATGTTTTTTCCTTTTCGAAAATAGCCATTGCAACATTCATTATAGTATCCCAATCATAACCCACACCACCCGTCTTTCTTTCTTCTGCATCGGACAGTTGCCATGAACCCCCTCCATGCCTATGGTGTTTTGGGCATCTTCCTTTAGATGTCATGAGAAGAACATGCTCGTAGGCATTGGTTTAAGGTGGTTTGGTTCGAAAATGAACTGAATTGAAAGTCACTAAATTTTTTCACTCAAAGAAATTTATGTTTCTCAGAATTCCAATTCTTTGATGAATTATACTTCCATCAAAAACATCCGCATACCAAAACATCCTAAGTGATTTCTTAAATTATCCCAATAATTTTTTTGTAAATACAGAGTATAACAAATTGAAATATATTATTGTAACATTATTCAAACACAATTTAAAAAATTAATTCAAGTCAAGCTCGAGCGCAATTCCACTTATTTAAAGTATTCTCGAGTTCAACTTGATAGCTCGACAAACTTTCAAGAAGAAAGTTCGATCTCCACACAAAAATGTCATAGAAAAACTCCAGCTCGGTTTGAAAGCTCAATTTTATATAAAAATATTTTTTAATGATCAAACTTATTTTATATTTATTTTAAAAAATCATTAAAGAAAGAGCTCATTTACGATATTTGTGATTGTGTTTGAATTATATAGATAATATTATAGAATGTAATTGTGAAGTGAAAGTAGTGAAATGGTTTGAAAAATTGTATATAAAAGTATTTGTATATTAATAGAGGGTTTGAGATTATTTTAAAAAATTGAAAAAGACAAATCGCAATCGTTATAGTTTTTATTTATTATGTTTTTTCCTTTTCGAAGATAGCCATTGCAACATTTATTATAGTATCCCAATCATAACCCACCCCCACCCCGTCTTTCTTTCGTTTATGACTGAATGCTGCATCAGACGGTCGCCATGAACCCCCTCCATGCCTATGGTGTTCTGGGTATCTTCCTTTAGATGTCATGGGAAGAACATGCTCGTAGGCATTGGTCTAAGGTGGTTTGGTATGAAAATAAACTAATTTAAAAGTCACCAAAAATTTCACTCAAAGAAATTTATGTTTCTTAGAATTCCAATTCCTTGATGAATTATAATTCCATCGAAAACAACCGCAAACCAAAACACCTAAGTGATTTTTTAAATTATCCCAATAAAAAAACATCCGCAAACCACAACACCCTAAGTGATTTCTTAAAGTATCCCAATAATTTTTTTTGTAAATACAGAAAGTAACAAGTTGAAATATATTTTTGTAACGGTATTCAAACACGATTTAAAAAATTAATTCAAGTCAAGCTCGAGCACGACTCCACTTATTTAAGGTAACCTCGAGTTCAGTTTGATAGCTCGACGAACTTTCATCATCTCGACACAAAAATGTCATAGAAAAATTCAGCTCGGTTTGAAAGCTCAATTTTATAGAGAAATATTTTTTAATGATCAAACTTATTTTATATTTATTTTAAAAATATATATAAATATCAATAAAAAAGTAACTTCAAATGTATATAAAATTAAATTACTTGCAAGTCAAAAACTAAAATAGTCTACCAATTTTAGAGCTTGTTTGGTATGGAGTTTTTAAAATTTTTAGTTTTTGAACAAAATATTCTTATCTTATAAAAATAATAGTTTTGTTTGTCATGTACAAATTGTAGCTTTAAAATCCAGTGAAAAATTTAAATTACTAAAACCACTAAAAGTAGCTTTTCATAAAAAAAATTAGATGTTAAAGCTACAACTACTTTATCAATTAAAATTTAATATATTATAATAATAATATCAATTATATATTCAATATTACATACATATAGATAAATATTAATGCTTGAAAAGTTGAATAACAGTTTCAACTCAGCTCAATATACATCTCGAGTTTGCCTTGTAAGCTTGAGTTCGGATTTATATTCAACAAAGATTGACTCCGTTAACCTCAAGCTCGGTAAAAACTTGACTAGCTTGCGGGCCTACCTACTAGACCGTTAATTAAAAGAAGCCTCGTCAGCGGTGGTGTCACGTGACTTACCCGAAAATGACTGTAGGTGTACCACATGTCATAATCCTGGTGCTACTGCTAGTGCTATCTTAAATTTGAATGCGGCATTTCGTTTAACGTTTGAGGTCTCATATTCTTACGATTTGATTTTTCCTCGTAGGCTTACCCAAAAGGACCCTTTGTTTACTAAATAAGAAATTTCTTATTATAAATTATATTACTTATCAATATAAATTGTATTTAGCGAAACAAATAATTTTTATTACCTACTTATATTACCTATTATATAATTATTCAGAGATACTATACTATTTAGCGAACATACTATTCTATTCTATGCCCGTAAACAAAATAAATAAATGAATCGTTTCAACCGCATTGCACAAACATCATCGTGTTGGTATTAAATAACTCTAGCTAGATAAACCAACATCTACATCCGATGTAATTAATGCAACTTCAAGGCACTCCCTAAATGCGTGCTCTCTTCTTTCAAAACGAATCCAATCCAGTTCATATACGAAAATCAGTAACTCAGTAAGGATGAGAGTTGAACGTAGTACGATGTCTCTGACTTAATGAATGTACTGTACTACATGTATCAATGCAATAAAAATTGATGTTCGAATTAAGGTATTAGTGACGGGTTAGAGTTGAACATTTCGACACAATTAACTAAATGGTCAGTTTAGGGTTGAGCTACGTGAAACCAGATAACACATTCATTCTAACACACGAAACAGGACATGATACGAATGTCATCCCTACTTGTCTCTCTTATCCGAGTAATTAGTTGTAATATGTTCAATTTCTAGTATTTTTAATTAGTCTTTGTAATAAGAATCATCCCAAATGGAGTAATCCATTAAATTGATTGATGATATACTTTCTAGGATCATTAATTAAATTTTATATGAAAATATCTATATCATAAATATGGTATGTTATGTTTAGATTATACACTGGTGGCTAATTTTGGCAAGAATGTACATAATTACGATCCTTACATTGTGACTCATTTGTTTCAAATGCGTATATATAAGTCGATCTAAAACTTAACATTAGCATATAATACATATATATGTAACTATGCAAGTTTCTTCTAAAGATGTTTTATTTGTTAATGTTGCTAAATTCAACTATTAATGACTTCATATAATAGCAATTGAAGAAAATATAGCAAAAGGAGAACTTTAGCTATACTAATAACTCAAAATGTCAATTATCTTTGTATATATTTATTACATTATAAATAAATAAATGATAATATAGAATAACTCTCCATATTACAAACTTGCAAGAAACAAACAAACAAAAAGAAATAAAAAGAAGAAAAATAATAATTATAACCATATAATTAGATAGTATATTCAATAATGCTTTCAACTTAAATAATATATAAAAAAAAGAATAAAGAAAGAAAGAAGAAGAAACACTATGTAACTAAGAAGTAACAAATTAACTCACGAATTTATACATGATAAGCTAACTTACAACTAAATGACTAATTGAAGTAAACCATAAGATTGTTGTTATCCATTCGTATAAGCACCCTTGCTAATTTTACAAAATTTAGGGCTATGATAATAACATATCAAAATTAGCAAGTGTATGTTACGTAGTAGAATCTCAAACAATCAACATTGAATACGTATGAGTCTAATAAACTATTCTTAAAATAAATAAATAATAAATCTTAAAATAGAATATGATTTTAAAGTTATGCGTTTGATGAAAAACAATTATAAGTTAGAACACTTTAATATTAGAAGATATAAATTTCAATTTTAAATTCTATAGTATTATATTTGCTAAAAGATAATGCATTCTTTTAGCAAATTTTAAAATCATGATTTATTATGTCATATTTTCTTAGTTTTGGACATTATGAGAAAATCAATAATCCTATTGATCAATTGAATATTTGATAACATTATCAACCGATAAATTAAAATACATCCATAAGTAATTTCAAAGATTTAATAACATACTTTGTCAAGTATAATATAGCAACAGTAAAATTTTATCTAAAAAACTAGTTACACACAACTTTATAGTAAAAGTAGTAGATTATGTATTTAATTTTAGTGTTCGTAGGTCGATATAAACTTTAATTAAATATTAACCATTTATTAACGGTTCAGTGTTTAAGTAAAATCTGAATCAAATTAAAATATTTTGATTATTACATTATTAAAAATCAAAATTCCGTCTTTTATTTAATTTTTTCAATTTGATTTTTCGATTACTATTCGGTTGGTAGAGTTGTATAAAAGAAGCAAACATGTGAGCAGTCTTCCTTCCAAAACCTTACTTTTCTTCCTCGTTAAACCCTCTCCCTACTTTCGTCACTCGCTCCTTCCACTCCCAAATTTCACCGGAAATAATCCTTTTTTAACAACTTTTTACTTATTTTTAATGCGAAATTTTTATCATTTTTCATCCAAAATATAAAAAGTCAAATTATGTCTCCAATTAAACATACTGTGCACAAAACTAGTATTACAAAGCTTATCAACAATAATAGCTCAGGTGAATCTTCTAGAACCGTGAGGATATCAGTAACTGACACCTACGCAACTGATTCTTCTTCAAGCGATGAAGGCGAAACGGTGTCATTTTCTCGTAAAAGATTTAGAAAGTTAATTACCGAAGTTAAAATTGAAGTTCCATCAAGTACTCATGAAACGAATGTGAATAAAACGGTTACAAAGGTGAAGAAGAAGAAGAAAACGGTTGAGAAACGGTTAAAAGTTAGTTCAAGAGGTCATACTCATAAGTTTCGCGGCGTACGGCAACGGCCGTGGGGGAAATACGCGGCGGAGATTAGAGATCCGATCCGACGTGTAAGGTTGTGGCTCGGTACGTTTAATACAGCTGAAGAAGCTGCGATGGTTTATGATCACGCGGCTATTCGGTTACGTGGACCTCACGCGCTCACTAATTTCACCGCTCCACCGCTGCCGGTGAAGAAAGCTTCACCTGTTTCTTCCGGTTACGAATCACACAGTGATAAAACGACGTCGCCGAAATCAGTTTTCAGTTTTGCTTCAGAATCAGTTTGCGAGGCAGCAGGTGAGTCAACTCAGTGCAGAAACTCGAACGATGGAACAATTGACGAGTATTTTAATTTCCGGCCGTTTGACGACTTTTTGTCAACATCCGATTTGTTTGACTTCACAAAACTTGACGACTGTCTTTTCGACCCGAAAGAGATGTTAATCGGGTCGGGTAATGATGTTAGCATTGGGCCTTTAAATTGGCCAATGGATGATTACCTTAATGACTACGGTGATATATTCGGGTCGGATCCTCTTGTGGCTCTGTAATCGGGTTTTCTTGCGGCATTTAGTTATTATTAATTTTTGGTTGTATAAATATTTAGTTGAACTCCGTTACATTTAACGTTAACGGACGATTATTGAAGTATTTTTTGGAAAATTGTTTTAGAGTTAGTTAACGGCGCTATGTGTGATGTTTTATGTTAAAACATGTTAAATGCACGTGACTGGTAATTATGAATTCGGTAACGGAATGAAAGTTTTTTGTTTAATTATATGCGTTGCAAGATATTTTTTAATGAGTGCATTCAATTTCTTATCGATTGTCTTAAAAAATGATTCTATAAATTATATGTTCTTATCAAGTTAATACTTATGATAATTATAGTTAATTACGTGTAGCTCGGTTGATAATAAGTATGAAAAGTTAAAATTATTGTTACAAATTTAATTGATCGAGTCATTCGATTAAATAGATCACAACACAAAGACCTAACAACATTCAACTTTAAATAGTTTTAACAATTTGTGTACGAGCTCGTTTAGTATAACTAACGTAACTAACTCGGTTGTCATTCTTTTTATTGGGATCGGCTTTGAAGTAAAAATGAGAACAACTTTATGTATACTGTTTAAAATAAATAATTTTTTGATAAAGGTTAAATATTCGTCAATATCAACTTAAATTAGACATATACTTAAAACACGAGGTTAAAACTATCATTTTTCGCTTCTTTTGTATTAAAAAAATTAAAATTAACTTTTATATAGTAGTTCTTTTGAAATTTATATACAAATAATAATTAATCGCACACTTGCATAACAATAAATAAATTACTATAAATAACTAAGATAATATTAATAAATAAATAAAAATCACAGACACACTTTTTCCACGTAACGTAACAACCGAATCCAGTAAATATACTGTACATTTTTTTTACTCACAACAAGCAATAAATCAAACAAAAACGCCGATTCGTCCTTTCAGTTTGTTTCTTCATTGTTTCTTCTAAGAATAAACTAAAACCTAATTGAGTAATGTTGAACTGCAATGGTGTGTTGAACGGCGATGGTGGACTATCTGAGAAGATCATTATCGATACCGATCCCGGCATTGGTCAATTACTTCTTCTATTATTTTAATTTATTGATTATTATATAATTTGGTAATATTTTGTAGTTTATGAATTTTTTAAATGTTGAAGTTGAAGCTGTTATTTAATTGAATTTAACCTGGAATTGTGAAATTGGATGTGTGTTTTTGAAAGTGATTATAGTGAGTTTTTGAATTAGATTAAGTTAGGGTTTTTTCGTAGGTAAAATTTATTATAATTGAATATATATAATCATAAAGTTATTAAAATCATAATCTGGTTATACGATATAGTTAAGGACTCTTACTTTTAGCATTTTCAAATTTAATCATCAGAAAATTAGAATCATGATATGGAATAAGGAATAATCCAGCCTGAGGCCACACAATAAATAAATATAGGCTAATTAATTGTACTTGAATAGAATGAGTATAATTGTTACATTACTTGGATTCTGAATAATATGACTTTTAACTATGGTTTAACATGATTGAACTCCACCCGAGCTCATGTATAAAGCTCGAGCTCCGCTCATGATTTCGTGAGTGATTTATTGATCTCGGCTTATGGTCGACTCGTTTATTATATATTTTGCATGCTATGTATATGTGTGTATATATAGATTGATATACTCTAAAAATGCATTCATATGAAAAAATTGTTATTTAAAGTTCTTATTTGATATATATATATATATACACATACAATATATATAGGTTGTTTTAGGTCGAGCTACCCAAGCTTTGTGTTTAAAGCTCAGGCACGAGCCTGCTTATTAAACGAGCTTCAAGTTATATCTAAAATTGAATCCAATTTACATTGAGTTTTAATACAAAATGGCAAAAGGTCAATATTTTATGTACCAATTTTAATGTATTAACTTAATATATCTGAATTCATATTTATGCAGATGATAGCATGGCGATCATGATGGCGTTTCAGACACCAAATTTGGAGATCTTGGGATTGACAACAATATTTGGTAATGTTTCTACGAAAGATGCAACTCGGAATGCCTTGCTTCTGGTACTCATTTGTCTTAAGTTGATTCAATAAATTGTTTGGTTTTAAACATTTTTGTCCTAGACTGTTTACTTGATCAATTACCCTTTTTCATGTGCAAAAGGATAGTGTGAGATTGCAGGATATTCAAGTGTTCTTGTTGCTGAGGGTAGTCCTGAACCGCTAAAGGTAAATCACGTTCATCTGCACCAATTGCCAAAAGGTTAAACTGGTCAAAAGTCACCAAAGTATCTTCAATTGCTCAAAATCTCCTAAATTGCTTTATTAAAGAAAATTATATTATTATATTAACAATGAAGCATATTTAGTATTATTTGATACATTATTTATTTATTAAACTAAATAAAATGAATAGAACCAGGTAGATGAGTCCCAACTCAACCTGATCTGTTTAAGGCGGTATTGAAAACGTATGTGTTTTGGCCAGTTACTCGGCCCAACCATTTTGCCACTTCTTACTATAAGTGTTACCAACTTGTACTTTTTTATATTGTTTTAGTTTCTCTCAATTTTGTTCTCCCATTTAAACAGAAGTAATGAAACTTATAACTCTAATTTTGTGACAGGGGGGAGAGCCGGTGATTCAAGACTTCATCCATGGTTCAGATGGATTAGGAAACTTAAATCTACCTGCTCCCAAATTGAAGAAAGTGGAGAAATCAGCATCTGAGTTTTTAGTTGATAAAGTCTCCGAATATCCTGGTGAAGTATCAATTCTTGCACTTGGTCCACTAACAAATGTGGCTTTGGTAAGTTGCCTTACAATCACAGAATCCAAAATAATCAAGCATAACAAGTCAACAAACTGTACACGAATGTCTCTAAAAAGACTTTTGACTAGACGTGGCCAATATGAGCGGGTTGGAAACACATCAAAGTGGCTCATGTTTTGGTACGTGGTCAGGTTGGGTGGATCTGAAATACTTACGCTCCATTTATTAAATTTGATCTAATATTCAATGCACCAATATGTTAAAACAGCAAGATTGTTACAATATTGATGTATATTTTTGAATAAAGCAATGTAGGAGATTATATGTATAGTAATTACCCTTTGTTTGCAACTCATTTGTCCCATTTGCCTCATTTGAGATTAAAGATACCCAGACCGATCAATCCATGAGCAAATGTGCTGAAGTTGCCACCTCTACTTTTCACCACAGTTCTCTTGATAATTATCTTGCGTAACAAACCGTGATGCGAATACTTTCTTATTTTATTTCAGGCGATCAAAAGGGACTCGTCGTTTGTAAGTAAGGTTAAAAGAGTGGTCATACTCGGCGGTGCTTTCTTTGCACTAGGAAACATCAATCCGGCTGCTGAAGCAAATGTACATAAAAATCGTTCCTAATAACTATTTTCCTTAGTTTTTTTGGTGGAGTCGGTTTAGACAGTTAGAAAATTATTTGGGACATGAAAGTTATTATCTTATGCGTACTTACAGATCTATGAGGACCCCGAAGCAGCAGATATTGTGTTTACTTCTGGTGCAAATATAGATGTGATAGGCATAAACATCACGACACAAGTCAAAATGTCAGGTTTGTTATTCATCTTTTAACTCTTTTAATCAATCCTAATTTACTTAATTCTCATTTATAAAAAAGGGATCAACCAATGTTTTTGGCTTTCAGATGATGATCTTAATGAACTTATGCAATCTAAAGGGAGACACGCTCGGTTTTTGTGGGACAGTAGTAAATTCTACCGCGATTGGCATGTGAAATCTGATGGTGTTTATGGTAATTCATGTTGTACTTGTTGGGTAACATATAGCTTTAAAGATGGTCAGGTTGGAGTGGAACTCTTTATGTCCTAAAAATATTATTTTGTTATATTATAAGTGTGACAAATTTGTCCGATATAAACACTTTAAGCGGCTTATGACCTGTTACTATTTTAGCTAAAAGTTATTTTACTTGCTTGACCCGTTCGAGATTAAACATAACCCGGATTGACCCATTAAGGAGTAAATGGGTCAAAATTGCCACCTCTTCTGTAGATGTGACGATACCTTTTATAATAAAAGAAATCAGAATATATGATACTGTTTGCTAATAGTCTTGTAATTTCTCCAGGAATTTTCCTTCATGACCCCGTCTGTTTTGTGGCACTAGTTCGACCTGATCTTTTCACATTCAAGAAAGGGGTCGTAAGAGTTGAAACACAAGGCCTCTGTGTAGGACATACCCTAATGGACCAAGGATTGAAAAGGTAAATTCTTAATGTGATCGCTCTTTGAATTTATGATCATTCTATTTAGGCCTGGTTTGACTTGTGGAGTCAAACTTCAACGTTGCTATAATAGATTCGACATGAGCTTTGCTATAAGTTCATAACTAACTCCATCAACACATCTTTTAGTATGATAACAACATCGTATCCCTTATTAAGTTGCAAAATAGGCCAGTATTTTTAGTTATATCATCTCTACGATGTGTGATATTTTGTAGAGATGGCAGTTTCGACATTGGTTATTCGAAGTAGTTATATAAATATTGTCCACCATTTTGTAAACTGTAATTGCAAAAAATTATTATTATTTATTATATATAGTCTTAAAAATTGTGGATAAAAATGCTTTTCCAGTCAACCCAACATGTTCACTTGTTACCCGATGTGTCCAACCCGCCAATTTTGTCAACTCTAACATTCTGTTAATGTGTGATGCAGATGGAATTCAGACAATCCATGGACGGGATATAAACCAGTTTCTGTTGCGTGGAAGGTGAACGTCGACAAGGTTCTCAATTACATTAAAAGTGTGTTAATGACACCGTGAAATTAAAAAGAAAATGAGTTAAAAGGTCAATTAACAATTTGCGTTTTATCTTGTCATTGTTTAGTCTTCATTTGTGGAACTAAAGATTACAGGACTTTTAAACTGCTTACAATGTCATTGCATGAATCCTTTAAACTACTTTTCTAAGTAGTAGATTCCTGTTTTCCTTAGAGAAGATGTGTTCTTTTTACTGCTAGTAGATAAATTCGATCGTTGAGAAACCTTGAACGTAACCTCAAATGCGGTCTGGTCAAAAAGCAAACCTAAACGGCAAATCTAGTCTCATTTTAATTAGCTTCAGGTTGCATCTAACGATCGGTTAGGTTATCGGTTAAACTGTATGCAAAAATCTGAAATGATTTTCCATCAATGTTCATTCCATGACTTTCATTTACTATATAGTCACGTTTAAATGAAGTTGTGACTATATAAAAGAATGGGAATACCAAATAATATACTTCCTCTGTGTTCAAAATCGGATTATAAAAAGTTTAAGAAAAGATATAATCAATATACCGTGTAAGAGAAAAATACACTCTTACTCTTATTTTTTGTTCCATCTTTAATGATTTAGCTTTGTGAAAAAGTAAATTATAGGTAATTAAGTTAGTATATTATTTTTGAAAGTTGACACTTATTTTAGGACAAAATAAAATGAAAAGATGAACATTTATTTTGGGACAGCGGAGTAATAAAAAACACAAAACATGGGGTTTTTTTTTTTCCGTTCATTATTATTACTCCATCCATATTTTATTGTCCATCTTTTCTTATTTGGATGTTTCAATTTAATTGTTCTCTTTCAAAATTGAATGAGTATTACTCATTATGTCTCATAATAAGTGTCCATAATTAGTTCTCGAAAAGTTTAAGAAATTACATTGTCTAGTAGAAAGATGATACTTTTACCCTTATTTTTTATTTTTTTTTGTAGAAACCTATATATCAGTTTTGAAAAAAGTGTATTGATGGAAAAGTTAATATAACAGTTTTGAAAGTGGATAATTAATACATTAAAGTATTAATGTGACTGTTTTCGATACCTTTTTAATCGCATATAAATAATTACCTTCAAATTATTTATTTATAAAGATTCAAACTCGAGATCTTTTTTAAAGACTTTTCGACTTCACTAGTTGCATAAATCGAGCAAAAGTTTTCGACCTCTCCTAAGTTGGTTATAGTTAGTGTTGATCTCAATAATCACTTGTAGATTAAGAGTTTTAGAGTCACAAAGTATAACTGTAATTGTAAAGGGGTAGATTCAATTACTTAGTTTAATTTGATTATTAAAAACTTTAAGTAACCGTTTAGCATTTTAAAATCACTTGAAGATTAAACAGAGTATGAAAAATAAGTACGTAAACAAATAACAGAGAATGCAATAACAATAACTTTAAATGAGAATTTATTAATCATATATTAAACCCAATATCGATTCTGGAATGATTTATCCAAAGTTAAGATCAAATGAATTCACACTATTACACTCGTTGAAGTAGTAGAGTAACTGACAAATGCTTACTCGTTGACACGTATTTGTACTTAGACAAACTTAATAACTGACACCTTAGTGATTTATACAAAAATGGAAACTTTCTAAATGCGACATGTCACTCTATTTATAGCCAAGATATTCTCGTAAATACCTTCAGAGACCTCGGACAATAGAGTGATACATGTAGTTGTGTGAATGGCTTCGCTCTAACAGAAAAGGGTTAGAGGGAGATTATATGGTCTCCATTTCTGATCATGCTCTTTGCGTGTGTTTTATTTCCTCCAATCACAATCAAGCTTGATGCTACACATTCCATCACTTGAATTTATCTCTAGATGTTGCTGGCGCAATTTGATCAGGGACCTTATACTAGCTTGTATAATACTTAGCGAGTCTTGAAACTTGTTTATTTTTGATGTCGCTGGAGGAGTGATAATATTCTTCATTCACTACGAGCTAATGTGCTCTTGTAGAGTGGTTTTTCTTGTTATCTTCCAGTGACTTCCTTTTATTTGATAAAATCGATTGTTATGTTTATTGAAAAAATGAGTGACTGAATCTCTCGCTGCATCACCAATGAGCAAGATATATAAGTTTGAAATTTATTCATTCTGCTAAATACTTGGACAACCACAAATGACAACGGTAATCTTCTTCTTTTGTAATAGTAGTTCGAGTACATCATTTTCAGTGACAACATCATTAATAATTTGGTTTGGTTAGTAACTAGTGACCCACAACTAGAGACTTTATACACCATAATATCAAATTTTTTATCATGACAATTTTAGTATCAGATTACCTTGACGATGATTATACTCGTATAAATATGTGTTGTATGAATTAAATTAGAAAGAAATGCAAGTTATATAAATAAAAAAATCTTTAAAAGTCTACTCATAGTTGATATATAGTTCTTATAGATATATCAATTGGGTTGAAACTCAACAGAGTCGCTATAAATATAAGACCACCCGCTATGAATCTCATAAGAAGCTTTCCTTTTTTCTTTATTAATTGGTCATAAATGGAGATCGAATATCCATCCATTTTAGCAATGTTTCTATTATTAGTTTCTACAGCTTCTTGTACCTTATTCTATTGTAAAATTTGGGTTCATTGCAAGTGTGAAATATGTCATGCTTACATTACCTCAAGTTGGTCAATAGAGTTTGATAATCTTTGTGATTGGTACACTCATCTTCTAAAAAACTCACCTACAAAAACCATACACATACATGTTCTTGGTAACACTATAACATCGAACCATCAAAGTGTAGAGTACATGCTCAAAACCCGATTTGAAAACTACCCAAAAGGAAAACCTTTCTCAGCAATCTTAGGTGATTTCTTGGGTCAAGGTATCTTTAATGTTGATGGCGATTCATGGAGGTTTCAAAGAAAAATGGCGTGTCTTGAGCTTGGAAAAATGTCAATGAGATCACATGCTTTTGAAGTTGTTGATCATGAGATTGATCAAAGACTTATACCTTTTGTATCATCAATATCGCGAAAAAAACATGAGATTTTGGACTTACAAGACATTTTTCGAAGGTTTTCTTTTGATGTTATTTGTAAGTTTTCGTTTGGGTATGATCCAAAGTGTTTGGATGAATCGCTACCCATGTCGGATTTGGCTATCTCATTTGATCTTGCGTCACAATTGTCCGCTCAAAGAGCAATGAGTCCGTCGCCATGGGTATGGAAGATTAAGAGGATGTTGAATATTGGAAGTGAAAAAAGACTTAAAGAATCTATCAAGATGGTAGATATGTTTGCACGAGAAGTGATTAGACAACGAAACAGATTAGGATCTTTTTCTAACCATGAAGATCTTCTTTCAAGATTCATGGCTAAAACAAAAGATCCTAATTATCTTCGAGACATTGTCATAAGTTTTTTGTTAGCCGGGCGTGACACTGTTGCGTCCGCTCTAACTGGCTTATTTTGGCTGTTAGTCCAACATCCAAAAGTAGTAGCCGCCATCAGAGCTGAAGCCCTGATGGTAACACAACAGCACAAAGCTCTAACAAGCTCTGAGCAGTTACGTGAATTCCACTACTTACAAGCGGTGGTTTACGAAGGAATGAGATTATTCCCACCGATCCAATTCAATTCCAAGTTTTGTCAACAAGATGATACTTTCCCGGATGGCACATCCATCAAGAAAGGCACACGGGTGACGTACCATTCGTATGCAATGGGCCGAATGGAAACCATTTGGGGTTCCGATTGTTTAGATTTTAAACCTGAAAGATGGTTAAAAGATGGTGTGTTCTTTCAAGAAATCTCTTTCAAGTATCCGGTATTTCAAGCCGGATTTAGGATGTGTTTAGGTAAAGAAATGGCACTTGTAGAAATAAAAAGTGTCGTTCTTTCTCTTTTTCAACGGTTTGATATCGAATTAGCAACACCTTTTCGGACCCCTTGGTTTTCACCAGGGCTCACGGCGACTTTCACCGGCGGGTTACCTGTTCGGGTTAGTGAAAGGACAGGACAATTGTAGCCCAAACTGGACCACATGGTATCATGGTAGCACTCACGTTTCATCTGGACCACATTATTTTTATCATCCGTACAACGAAGTTTTGATGATAAGGGATATATATTTGGATTACCTTAAACCAACTGGGTCTGGTTTATGTGGTTCAACTTTGTTTAAAATAACCTAAATGTGTTTTTGAGATACTACATCTTTCTGTCACTATTATTACGTCACCTATGATTATGAAGTATTGTGTTGCAAGGATGGAGGTACGTGCCTTGTGGTTACATAATTATGTATTTTTCTGAAAAATCATGGTGAAACGGTTGTCTTTACGGTGGACCCAAGTGTTTAAGCTTTGTATATTTCTTAACTTGATACCAGAGAAGTTATGTTTAATTGATCAATTGTATTTATTGTACTTTACATATTATATCCTTCACCTTTATAATGTATATATGTCTAGTCCTTCATTATAGTCTTATAATACCTAAAACAGATAGATGTTATTGACAGTACCAATAATACTTTTCTTTTTCCTAATAACAGAAGTTTTAGATTGTGCAATGTATGCTATTATAACAATTAATTTTATTTTCTGTTTATTTGGTTTACTTATATTAACCCACCTACATTTGTTGCGTATATGGCAGAATATAATTTTATATATGTTACTTTTGAAAGTCAAAATATATTATACTTTATGTATTAAAAAATTGCACCTATATGTATATTTAGTACTTTAAAAGTGACATACAAAGAATTATACTAATATAACAACGATACACAATAATATTCTAGAGTTTTTGATAAAACAAAATATACTTATACAAACACGTTAGAGTTTTTAATTGAATCCATCGAGTATATATACACATCGAAGAATATATCATCATGGTCAAACATCGCTAACTCTGCTTTTCTTCAAATTTAAGTGATATTATCAACTTTGTTTATTTATTTGACTCTCTAAGTAGAGATATGAAAAATTCAATTAGATGGATCGATCAAGTTTGAAATCGAAATTAAATCTCAATATTTAATTTGTATATTTTTTCGCCTCTAATGTCTTATTAGTAAGGTCATTTCCAACCTTATTCATTTTTTAAATACCATAATGCTCTCATAGAAGCTTAATAAGTGCATTTCGAAGTTTATAATGAGCTTTTTTGTTTTTAATTTTTCTATGTCTAACAACAAATTCAATCAATTTAATTTTATCATTCCTAATTAAATTAACTTAAGAATATAATGCTTCTCTCTAATATTTAATTGTCATTGCAGATCATGTTCATCTTCTATTATCATATTGTGCATTATAATGCAAGCTGACATAATATCATATTGTTTTAAAAAATTAATCATTTCTTACACTACAACATATAACATATAGTGATTGAAGACTTCCAATGCATGTTCTACATCTTCTCACATGCTTCTTCTTTTTTCTTTTTTTTCTAGCAAATAATGTCATTTTTGAACCTTGTAGATCACGAAGAATTGTTTGTACCAATGTTGACCATTTTATTAATTACAATGTAATTTTATTTAGTTTTATCAATTACGTTTACAATGTAGTCAAATTGGTGTGAAATTTCATTTAATGTAATTTTATATAATTTTATTGTAAGTTATTTTATTTAAGTTAATGTTATAGTTTAATTTATTTTTATTCTTCATGTATAGTTTATATCGTACGCTTTTAATTTTTCTTTTCTATAAAATATTAAATCATGTGAAATAATCAATGAATATTTTATTAAAATACATGATTGTATCTTTAGAGGAGTAAATGGTGATACTTCAAATATGGAGTACTCTTCATCCTCCTTCAAATGTTTATCTAAATATGAATCATTATTTTACTTCAAACTCTAAATCTAAAGAAAATGGTGAAAAGATGGTCCAAACTAATACAATTTGAAATATACAAAAGAATAAATAAATAAATTATTTATAAATCTTAAAGAAAATTATATTAAAAAGAATTTATTGATGTGCTAGCTCAACTTGCCGAGACCCATCTGACACATTAAAGCATTTTTCACCAAAGCTTTTTATTATCTAAAAGAAATTCCAAAAAAACTATATACATTTTAGATGACTTTTTCTTAGTAAAGGTTGAAATTTGTTAAGCAATATGTCTACTAGATCACATCTCTTCCTATAATTTTACTACCCTTTTAATACTTTTATTATGTTTAACACCTCTTTTCTCATTGTAACTAAGAGACTTTTATAAAATATTTCTTAAAAAAGTTTTAATAAAAGCTGTTAGTTCAAATTCTTCTATTTATCACCCATTTTAATATCACAAGTGTTGCACCTCATTTTATATCAAACATTTATAGACAGATTTCATACCTTCTAGAAAAAGCATCTTGATCGGTATATATCTGGGCGTGGGGTACATATTAAAAAGTACATAACGTGGCTAAATTACCAAGCGGTTGCTGCTAAAAACTAAATTGGATCTGATCGATATTGGCATCTGATACATGGACAAATTGTTTATAGTTGGGCTTAACTTTTATACTTTTTTCTTCTGTTTATGCTTTAGATTCACCAAATAAATTGGATCTGATCGATAAAACTAATTACGATTACAATAACCAAATACGAATGTGCAATCTTTTTTAACAATATTGTAAAGCTAATTGGGAAGCGTGCCATACATAAAAGCGGTTAGAGGAGGAGAATAACTGCCCGTTTAAAAAATTTCAAATTATATCGAAAAAAACTATTTTTAAGTGAATTTATAATGTGTTTATGTTTTTGCCTCATAAAAATAATTATTGCCTTCTCTAAAAAGAACAAGCTTAACAAATATACAATTGGTTAGACATAACTTGTCTGGAGTAAAAGCAAAATTATTTTTAAAAAGTTTCCACTTTGTACTTTCTAGCTACATGGAAATGACCACAGATTAGTTCTTTAAAATGCAGTTGTTGTAGAACCTTATGTGCAGTTTGATGCACGAAATATATCGTATTAAAAAGAAAAGAATATATGACAGTTTTTGATATGACTCGCCTTGGTCCGGTCGAAAACATCTCTCCTTTTCCTTTAGTTAGAAACTTAGAATGTGAGTCGACTTCATAGCACAGTTTGTGACCGGACCAATTCAAAGATCAGAGTGGTTTTGGTATTCTTTTTAATGTACTTGTTTCATAAAAACGTATTAACGTACTCTGACTCATCAAAGGAATGGTTTGCAACGTTTTCCAAATTTAATCCATTCAAGTTAACAACTCAACCCAACTTGGGGTTTCACTGTTCATACTGTAAACGTACATGAAGCATATAGAATCTCAAGTGATAAGCTTCAACTGCGCAATCTTATGCACTAATTATGCATATTAAAGCAGGTTACAATAGTAGCATATAACATAGTAAAACCATACTCAACACATTTTTTGGAAATATAGTTGAAAGTCACAAGTTGCTAAACATCATTTATACATCTGGTTTGGGTTGTGGATACAGAAAAGTGCAATTGAGCGATGATATGCAGTTTAGTGGATGTTCGACTATGTCTCAAATACCTAAAAAATAGTTAGCTGTGAGTTAAATTTAGATCAATTAGTCTTCCAAACTAGCAAGCCAACCCTTCCTCCTTTCATCGGACATTAGCAGAAAAATCTTTCTCCAATCACCTTCAAGGAAGTAATGAAGCACTTTGATGTACGAGGTGGTACTAACGCCAGGTGTAGCTTCAAGAGCAGCCATACAATCTTTAATGGAAAATTTCTCTCTTACCGAACATGTAACTACACCACATTTTGCCTTATATTTCTTAGCTTTCGCTAAATCTCTCTTCGCCCTAGCAATATTTTTGTAGCAATATTTTTCATAAGGTAGTATACAAAGTCATCACTCATTGAAAATTTTAAACATAACTAAACTCTAGATAATTATGTATTTTTAGTGTTTAGAAGCATCGTTAATTGATCATCAGATTAAGATTATAAATTGTTTACATACAAACACTTAAAATACCAATCAAGTTAAAATTTAATTAAAAAACATCAAATAATTAAGTGATAAATAAATAAAGTTATGACTGTGAAAATTGTTGAGAGTTCTATGAATCGTGATTAGTGAATTTAATGAAATCAGTGTGTAGTTTAGATTCATTATTTGAATTTCGATAACATTTTAGTGTCACAAAATAAACGTGATAGATATTTTAAACGGGCCATAATAACATTTTAGATGGGTTCTTTCTCTTGGGTGGGCCAAACAACGATGCACAACAATTTTTCACTAATAACAAAGAAATCATGACATAGTACTATCTAATTTTGGGTGGCCCTTGGCCCATCCTACACATAACTCCGCCACTGCTTGCAACCTTTCTTTAAGCCCAAAAATACGTACCTTTTACAAATCCTCCCATAGGACGTCTTTAGCAAACACTTTAACTAAAAGAGGATCATAAGTAACACCAATATTATTTATCAGTTCACTGAATCTTGTATACATAATTCTCAGTCGGTAGTATTTTCCTTTCAACTTAGCTGGACCATATCTTAATGCAAACTCCGAAAAAATTTGTTCATTCATTTCCTTCCAATCGGTTTCTTCAAAAAAGTGGCAAACCATTTGGATCTCGCCTGACCCTCTCAGTCAAAATCTCTAAAAAATACTTCTCACAATCTTCGGTCCATTCCATAGCTTCTTTCTGTCCACCCAGCTATACATCACTTAAACTTAGAAATCACTAAAAATTAATCTGTTATTTAGATTAGTTTTAAGGCTAAATATACACAACTATATATCATGAAGTTAATCTACATAACTTCAAGAAACGATTAGTAGAATAATAGTGATAATGACAATGAACAATCAAATCGTAATAATAAGTCTCTATTATTTATCAGACAGCTAACTAATGGCACGCTTCAATTTGTCAAAGTTAGCAAGTTTAGAGTGTACAGGTGATTATCTTTTAAAACTTGTCTTCCAAATGAGAAGCAAAATCATAAAACAGTGTAGGATGTCCATGTTTTTATTTTATTTTATAAAATAACACCTTGTTTGAACACAACTTTTGTTCCCTGTGTTTTTAATTAAAATAAATAATTAAAAAACTTTTCAGCAAAACAGAATCAGTTTGCTGTAACTAAAAGCCTCGAAAGAACCCCCTCGAAAACTTCTGTTTCAAGCATGAAATAACTTTGGGTATTTTCGACCCGTTCAACCCTTTTGACATGATTTATTTTAGGTTAGCATGTTCTTGATAAAACATAACCTAATTCAACCCATCTATAATCAGCAGAAACATCAAAATCAAAGTAGCAACAGAAACAGCAAAATGAAAGGGTTCACATTACAATATTGGTAACAGAAATACAGATATAATTTCATGAAGCAGATTTCGCTGAAATAAACACCAAATTTACTGACCAAACTATCAAACAAATTAATTGATTCGCATATGACTACGAAATAACGAAACGTTTGTTAAACACTGATAATTGAATACAGCAATGACTGATTTTATCATCATAGAATCTAAACCACAGTCTTCAGATACTAGTCTATAAACAATTTAATTATTCAATTAACACTACAATTCTACAAATCAAAGTAAATCTAAAATAGTAACACTACAAATCAAAGTAAAAAAGACAAATAAAATACAGAAACAGAATAGCATAATTTTTTTTTTCCTAGAATAGTTTTTAAACAATGTAAGTATATACGACTAATTTTTTATTTTTCGTACTATTAGTTAAATGCATCATTTGTTTGCCTTTACTTAAATTAGACCAATAATTTAGCATGAACAAAACTGTGGTCCAAAAGTTTAAATACAAGGGAAGCAATTAAGGATAGGATTTAGATACAAATTTTAGAAATTTGTTTAATAATACAATACATAATGTAATATACTAATATATGGATTATAACTATATGTGTGTGTGTATATAATTCATTTTAATCGTGTCATGTTTTTTGATTTTTCTATTAATTAATATCAATTGTCGAATAATCTGCTTTATTCTAAAAAGACAAAACAATAACTATATGTTTATTGAAGGAGAATATACGTCAAATGTTATTTAGCCATACTGAAAAACAAAGTAATTGAGGGAGTAAGCTACCAAAGTCAATCATTGTCATGGGTTGATTTTGTTTTTTTTTTTTTCCTTTTTAAAAATTTAATAAACTTGCAAACCAACCCTCGAAGTAAATAAAAATCATAGAAAAATCCTTAGATTTTAAAAAGCTACCAAAAAAGCTTTAGAGCTTACATATACTCCGTATTATTTCTTAATAGTTTCATTATAAAAGGATACAAGTTCATCATATTTTTATAATACATTTTTTCCTTTCTTTTTTTGAAACTTAATAAATTTGCATACTAGCTCCTGAAATAAATGGAAATTACAAAGATTCCCTAATGTTAAAATACTACATAAAATCTTTAAAACTTGCATATGTTAGTAAACATAATACTATATGATATATGATCATTAGTTAGATTATTATAGTCATCATTATTCGTCATACTTTTATAAAGTCAATCGAAAAAAAATAAGTTAAGATTTCGTGATTATGTTTTCAAAAATACATTTATAAATCTGGTGCAACGCACGAGCAAAAAAATCTAGTTAATCATCAATTACCCGCAACATGAGCGAGCTGTTAAATTTGAAGCTACAACCTTTTTATTGAATAAGTTTTCAGAATTATTTACAAAGAGAAAAAAACAAGGAATTCATGTTCCAAAAAATTGAGGTTGCTCATTATATCTTACCTTCACATCCATTGTAAAATTGTAATCCATTAGTAAAATTGTCGTCTGTTTCGTTTGAAAAACAGAAATATGGCATCTATAATCAGGGAGTTTGCTCACTTACAAATCTCACTTGAAGACGAACTTAAAGCTACATCTTCGGGAAAGGTAGTTTTGGGAACGTTTACAAGGGGGCAACTCTCTCGTTCCGGGCAGCTGATTAAAATTTCTGCTCGGAGGTTGAACTGTAGGTATGGGCAAGGAGACGTTGAGTTCTGGACTGAGGTATTGGTGCTTTCTAGTCTCAAGCATGAAAATATAGTCTATGATTGGGTTTTGTGACGAAAAAGGTGAGAAGATCATCATTGACTACTGTATCCCAAAGGAAGTCTCTTGATGTATCTAAGCAATTCGACCCTCACATGGACTGAAAGATTGAGGATATGTGTTGGTGTTGCGCGTTTATTAAGTTACATCAATAATGAAGACGGACGCAGTTATGAAGTCTTACATCGTAATGGTAATAGCTCCACGATATAATTAGATAGTGAATTTCAGGTCAGGTTATCCGGTTTTCAATATTCAATCAAATATCCAGTATATCGAAAGGACCAGGTTCTCCTTTCAGCAGCTATTGGTACAACAGGGTACATGGACCCATCAATTGAAAATACTGGAGGGGTGACGCACAAGTCGGACATCTACTCATTTGGCGTTGTTTTATGGGATATATTATGCGGGAGGAAAGCATTTATTCCAAATGAGAATGAGGATAAGAGGTTTCTAGCATCATTGGCCATATTTCAATATGAAAACAGAACAACGAATTATATAATTCAGCCTGATCTATGGAACCAGATGGCCCTGGAATAGTGGAATCACTCACCAGCTTCTCAAAACTAACTATTCTTGCTCCTGATATTATTAGTATTGTCCATGAACTTGAGAAGGCATTGGAACTTCATCTGCCATATGAGGAAATGATAAGATTAAAATGTCCATTGATTATAGTAACTTATTAAAACGTCCATTATATTAGTTTGCTTCATACTGTTACACTTGATGGTAAAGGAACTGTCAACTAATGGGTTGTTAATAGCGGTCACAAAACAGGTTAAATAGATCACTGGTTGGATCGGGTTGGCTTGTTGTTGTTTCCGTTAAAACAGAGTAAATTATACAAATTATCTATGTACTTCGCCTCTCATTTTACGTATTGTCCATAAATTGAGTTCCTAGCATTGGACGCATTAGGAAGGGGTAATCTGGGGAAAGAGGAAAGTAAATCTAGGCCACCGAGGGTAACATTCACCGAGGGGAGTTAACATTTATGAATGTTAACTAACAGTCTAACATTCATGAATGTTAATGTTAACTAACATTCATGAATGTTAACTAACATTCACCAACGGTGCGTTAACATTCATGAATGTTAATTCTCACTTGGTGAATGTTAACGAGCAGTCCAGATTTACTTCCCCCCTTCCTCCAAAATTCCCAATTTCCTCTTAATCATCCCTCTATATTAAGCTATTAAAATAAACATTAAATTAAGAAGTCATATTTTTTTTTGACACAACAGTTCAAATGTCATAACCTAATTATGTTAAACAATGTTTACATTTTTTATAAGAATTATAAATGACACAATTAGATTCTTTTGTCCATACAATTGTCTCAATTCTCAAATCAACACTTATTGAGTAGAGATTTTGGTAATAATCTTAGCACATCTATTAATTAAGAATTTTAGATGATAAATGTAATCACATTGAAATTGATAGTTTTAATTAAGAATTTGCCTTTTAGATGATAGAGTAATAACTTATATATATATATATATATATCCTTATTACTAATTTAAAGATTTAAGATTATATATTCGTTGAAACGTTGGAAATTTTTTGACACCCCAAATCCTATGTTAAACTTATAACTTGTTAATTGAAATGGTTGAATAAAATTACCTGTGGGATTCGAGATCTACGTGGAAGTATTTGAAGTTATTTTATTTATTTAAATGTATATAAAATAATATATTAGTATAATAAAAGTATGTTATATTATTTAACTGAATTGAATGAATGTAGATATATTTTTTCTTAATATGTAGGTGTTATATAATGCTTATATAGTATCTCTAATGAAATTTGTATGTAATATTGTGATAGTAATGGAGCAAATAGGTAACATTAATAAAACCTACTATTTCATAATTAATTACGGGTAGTACAACTTTATTATACGATTCATACTATTAAAGTATTAGTTAATAATTCATTTGACAGGGTTTAAAATTTTAAATTATTTAAAATAAGGGATCCGATTACTTAATTTAAATCTTTTGAAAATTGATGATATCATTTTCTTAAATTTTAATCAATTTGTGACGTATATCTTAATTTAATAAAAGTTAATTTAAATAAAAGAAAAGTTACGTGAATTTCTATGTACATAAAAGAAAGAATAAATGTAAATACACAAGAAATTTATAAACATAAACGTAATATAAAGAGATTATATAAATAAAAATAAAAATATACTAATTGGTGATTTGAATAAAGTTACTTAAAATATTAGAGAGAACTGTTCGGAATAAGGGTAGATATACGTTAATGGTTTAAAAGATAACAATAGATATATTAATATTAATATAATTATAATAAAATGTAGGTTATTCTTTTATTGAAATGAGTTGAAATTACAATTTTAAATTGAATATGCATGATGTCATAAAAGTGATTCGTATATAATTTTTTTACGCATTAAAAACTTAATGTAACTTTTATTGATATAAGTACTCATTTATATTAGTCGACATATACAAATAAATAACATAGATTTTTTAAATTTTGATAACGATATAATATTTATGTTAAGAGTTATATAATTTATAAAGTTTGGGATTGTAACTTGAATATAGCGAAATAAAATGAATTAATTAACAAAAAATTTAAATTAAATGATAATGTGATCAAATCCCTAATTTTACTCAATTTAACAAAATTAAAGAATTTGATTGGTCAATTGAATATTTGATGATGTCATCGTCCGCTTCTTATATTATATTTAAGATATATATAACATTTGAGTTCATAAATTATAACTCAAGAACGCCAAGAACACAAATAAACTTTCATAGAGCTACTATTAAATTAGCATCATATTTATTAATAGGGTGCGTTTTGTTAGGATATTGTTGAGAATGATTTAATATGAGTGAGGTTTTTGGGAGAAGCAGATGCTAATAGATAAGGGAAAGAAGTCAATAAGAAGGGATAAGTCTCCTCCTTATTTGTCCAAAGTTTCTCTCTATCTTCCTCCACATTCTCTTTATTTTCTTTTCTTTCTCTACCAAATTTTTATCTTTATAATTTTGTTTAACTAAAATATATATGTATATATATATATATATATTTTTTTTCTGTAATAAATAATTTTTTTTTTACTTTTTAGAAACTTTTTTTGTTTGTATCTTTGTTACGACAGAAATTAATTATTAGGAAGCTGTCAAATCTTAATATCGAGATGCAATAAGAAAACGTATATTGTAACATACCAAACATTAATATAATACACTAGTTTTTAAATTACGATCCATCAGTTTTGCTAAATATAATGAACTGTGTCTTTAAATATGATGTACTGCCTTTTCAAAAAATACAACAAAATATCATTATTAAATAAAATAATGGTGCATCATTGTTTTAAATAAAACGTGTATCATATTTATAAGATATGTGCATCATGGTTATAAAATAATAGACTCTAAAATATGAGACTCTAACTTCTAAATTTAATTCTTAAAGCATTATGATGTTAAATTTCCTATGCAGCAGAGTGTTAAAAATCCAATAAAAGATTATTTTGTAAAAAATGTATTGAAAGGTAACAACGTGAAAAAGGTAAACAAAAAAACGGATAAAAAATTGTTAAAAGAAAAGGGGTAAAAGGATTGAAAAACGCAAAAAAAAAAAAAAAAAAAGGGTGTTGAAAAATGAAGGAGGATGTGAAAGATGAAAGGTGCATAAATGAGGAGGAATGAGAAACGGGGGAGAAATGAGGAAGACACTTGTCACCTCCCCATTTGTTTCTCTTCCTTCTCTACTAACTCATCTTCCTCGGTTAAATCAATCTCTTAAGTTAATACATTATTAATAAATTTAAACATAAGAAACTCCTACTTTTCGACGTCTCTAGTATATTTCTATCGTTTTTAAAGTAATCAACAAAAACTCTTCATACTTTCATTCTGAGTGACAATCTGCTGCTAGAAAGTCTTAAGTAACACTCTTTCCCCTTGTCTTGTAGAGAAAGAACTTTGAATGCTAGAAGATTCAACTCGGTAACTTGAAGATTCGACACAATTATATACTTTTGGCTAAAGATAACTTCACCAAGTCATACCAGTTCGAGGTTACGAGATTTAATAACTTATACATAGCAAAAATCAAGCTTTTCGATGAAGTAAATCCTTCTTTCGTTGGAAGGGAGAAAAAAGGTAACCTATACAAGAAACACAATGTGTAATTATAAAACTCATACGCCTTAGAGAAAACGATAGAGGAGACGTGTTCTTTATGGAGGTTGTCATGCTTACCAATTGTAAGCATGACAACATAGTCAGTCTACTTGGATTTTGCGACGAAGATTCTGAGATGATCCTTGTCATTCGGCAAGTTTCTAATGGATACCTTCATGATTATCTGAAAAACATAAAAAACAAACCTATACTTGGGAAAAATATGCATTGATGTTGCAAGTGGGTTGACATATCATCACACTGAGATAGAGGGTCCACAAAATTGGGTTTGAAACCAGTATATTTCAAATGGGAAACTGAAATAATGCTCCTAGTCAGGCTAGATGCATAACAACAATTGTCTAGAGTTAAAGTAAGACCACTTGGTAAAATGAGCTCATAGATCTCGATGGCTTCAACAATAGTACGTGCTATGTTGTCAACGTGTAGGTCTAAGTCGCCTTTATTCAATTTCCTACTTCTTCTAAATCATTGCACATTATTACAAATGTGAGTTCAACAACCGGTATCAAGAACCCAAGAATTTGAAGAAAAAGTAAAAACTTCTATCGATACTGGACTTTCAAGCTTCGCCATTATTTAGCTCGGTAAAATGGGCCGAATAGTTCCCCCTCAATGGTCTACTTCACCACCTTGGTATAGGACCTTTAGTGAGGTTATTCGGTTGAGACAAAATATTTATGGAAACACCCTTGTCTTTTCCCTTACCCGTTTTTGGTTTCTTGAAATTTCCCTATTCGATCATAGAAATGTACAATAGTTTATTTACGGATTCAGTTGCATCGGTTTCCATCTACAAAACAATGTAAGGTTCATTTTAGTATTTTCAATATTGATCCTTTATATATCAACTACCCTTGTTTTACAATAAAACATTAATTTTATAAAGGCTAAGATTCACATTGAAACTTTATCATCATAAATAGTTGATCACACATACAATAATAAGTTATATATATATATATAGATATATATATATATATATGTATCATTTACGCGTTTATTTGTTTGTGCGACTAGTTTGTCTATTACATTTTATAAGATAATCATACATGAGTTTGTTAGCATAATAAAATAACAAAAGCACAAACAATCAACATGTCATTCTTAAAACCAACTTTAAGAAGTTTCAGAAAACAATCTTTATTTGGAGTTTTACAAATTCATATTTTAAAACTCTACTCTAAGTATTACGTAAAATCAAAATTTTTAGTAAAAACTCTAATTTTTTTTATTCTAGCCCATTCTATGTTCGGTTTTCATGAGCCAACATGAAAAACGATGGTCAAGCTAAGGATAAAATATATTTTTCCATAGCTCATTCATTGGTTGACATCTAGCAATATATCATCTATTATCAGTCTGTGATTATTAAAGTATGTGATAGCAAGTTAAGGCTCAGTCTATGATCATGAAGGTCTATGATAGAAACTTGAGTCTCAGTCTATGATAGCAAGTTGAGGCTCAATATGTGATTATGATAGTCTTAGTCTGTGTATCCAATTTAAGGCTTAGTATGTGATTATGTAAGTATGTGATAACAAGTTAAGGCTCATTCTGTGATACCAAGTTGGGTCTCAGTCTGTGATAGCAAGTTAAGGCTTAGTCTGTGATAGCAAGTTGGGTCTCAGTCTATGATAGCAAGTTGAGTCTTAGTCTGTGATAACAAGTTGAGGCTCAGTCTTTGATTATGATAGTCTTAGTGTGTGCAAGCAATTTAAGGCTTAGTTTTATGGTTATGAGAGTCTTAGTTTGTGCAAGCACTTAGTTTGTGCAAGCAATTTAAGTCAGATTAACTTAGACATATCTTGATATCGCAGAATGATACTTAAGTTTTTATTCTTACAACCTCGAAACTTAATTTTCATTCTAACATATTGAAACTTAACATTCACAATAGTGAATAATATCCAATAGTTAAAAACATCAATTACTTATAAATAATAACAGTAACAAAACAAGTTTAATACACTAATATTCATCGACTATGCAATTACTATTCATATGTTATTATAAATTTTATTAAAATAAAAACAATTTATCGTTTTTCGTTTTTTGCGATTTTTTCCCTTTTTTGATGACTCTTCGACCATTACTCTAACGATTTGATATTTTTTTTACAATGAATCTTCAATCCTCTATCTCTGTAAACAATAATTTGTAACCCTAATTTCTTGTTTTAATCGCCTAATTGTGAGAACAGATTCGGTGTAACTTTTTATGCGAAAACATTTTATTTTTAATTTTTATTTATTCGTATCTTTTTTGTTTCTTAATATAGCCCAATTATTAAAGTAGACAGTGCCCCCTCCGCGTTTGTTTTTAAATGATATGATCTAACAACCAATATTCACTTCCCTTTTTTCCAAATATGATCACTTCCCCATTAAACAACCTATTTATAAAGGGAAAGATCCATATGGAAGCTCCAAATTTTGTGGAAGGAGGGAAACAAATCTCAGCCCTTGATTTCAAAGGTTGAGATTTGCTTCCCTCTTGATCCCCACCCTCTATAAATATTCACCGTGAAGAATGTTAACGGATGACTTAGATTTACTTTCCCCCTTCCCCTAAGATTACCCTTTCACCATTGATCACTCCCCTATATATATACTAAAGGAGAATAAGAGGTTGATTCATAATTGCCACGTAGATAAAATGTCACGTGGCGACCTCTCATAATTTAAAAATAAATAATTAATTACATATTAGAATGAGATAATATTTGAATATAATATTAATTAATTAAAGATTAATCCTACTCAAATACTAATTTAAAAAATAATATTAAAAATATTAAATTTATTAATATTAATATTATTATTTAATTCCTTAAAAGTAATTATTAAATTTTCACGATTCAAACTCTAAAAATTTAAAAATAATTAATTATATTAAATTTTATAATATTAATATTATATAAATAAATATTATATTATAAATATTCTATTATTTAAATTGTCGTGTATCACATGGGTTAATAACTTATATATATACTTTCATTTGTGAATATCGGTTAGAAGAAAGAACTCTCCTTTTCTTTTCACGTGGATAACAAATTCACCAAAAGTATTTTTTTCTTTCATTTTATGTGAACAAAAAGGTAGAGATAAGGATTATTAATTAATCAATTAAAACTATAATCACTATCAAATTTCACTAAAACTTATTTAACTAATTTAAAATCAAAATCAATCTCTTTTATTCATTTTACTAGTCGAATAATATATAAAACGTATATATATATATATTATAAATTGATGTCCTAATGCTCTTTGTATGTAACCCGTAAGTTCACAAATAATTAGTAGTACATTTACAAGCATTGCACAAGTATGCAAAAACATAATGTCTTCCTAGGTGTAGAAGTTGATGATTATAATAACAAGTATGTCAAACCAACTCGATTTACACGTTCATATTTACCAAATACGACTTAACAAACAATTCTATATACAAAAGATTGCATCGACAAGAAAACCAAAAAGACAAATTATGTAAAGACGATTGTGATTTGAAATCTCAAAGATCACGTAAATAATTTTATCACATATATCATTCCGCAAATTCACGAGTTACAATTTAATTTTAGTCTTAAATGAACGTTATAAATATATTTGCAAGATTTTAAAATATACAATAGATCAGACAAATACTGAAATATAAAACATCTTTAAGGACGTCTATATATTTTATAACGTGTTATTGACGTCTTTCTCGTTCATAGTGTCTAATTGTTAATACGAAGCGCTCCTTCTTTAACAGTAACATTTCACCTTTATCAATAATTTTGTGTATACAAACTAGCTTTCAATTTTGAATTCATTGAGTCCTGTGTATATCAATAACTTTCACCTTTTAATATAGGGATGTACTAAATCTACCGAGAAAAAAACAATATCTGAAAAGTCATATATTCTCCTTTTCACCTAAATATGATATGAATATTTTTTAACATTTCATAGTAGATTTTGACTAGAATGAAAAGTCAAGGTTGTAGTTAAAGCGTCCAGCTCATTGCATTCGTAATTAGATGTCAGTATGTCACGTACATGTCTCAGATAGGCCATTAACAGTAACATTTCACCTCTTAGATTCACAATTACAACTTAATTTATTTCATTAATTAATTGTTAAGATTATAAACACAGAAAAAAACAACTCCAGTAACAAGGAGATCTATAAGTTGCTCGCATGTGTATGTTGTTTCTCATATATCTTCTTATTATCTTCACTTTCACTTTCATTTTTAATCGATTGTTTTGTACTCCGATCCCTATCATTTTATAAACAGAAATATGGCATATTCTTCAATCAAGGAGTTTGCTCACTTACAAATCCCACTTGAAGACGTACTAAAGGCCACCAATAACTTTGCTAATAAAAATATCATCGAGAAAGGTGTTTTCGGTAGAGTTTTGACTTTCGGGATTTTCATCGCTATAACTCGTTGAATTAAATATTATGATTGTAGATTTTATGTCAATTAAAGAATTTCGATTATTATGTTTTTCTGATATGTGACATTTCATCCTTTCAAAGATGAGGTATTACAATTAAATGTTTTATTATCTAATTATTAGTTTTGTTTATTTACTCACTAATAGAATTATTATTTGTATTATCCTTTAAATTTTATAATTTAATTATTATAACATCGTAAACTTTTGCAAGAATATAAAATATACAATACATCCGTAGCATTTCCTATTGATTTGTCTAAGGGATGGAATGTAAAAGAAGGCTTTATCAAACAAATATCGAAATATAAAACACCTTTAAGAATGTCTATTAATTTTATAACGCGTCTAATTGTTAAGTTTTAAGGTAAAGCGCCCCTTCTTTGTAATCTGAGCTAATTATCAATAATTTTGTCTATAAAAGTAGCTTTCAATTCTGAATTCATCGGATGCCGTCTATGTCAATAGTTTTCACCTTTTAATGTGTTGTTCTCTTCACAAAATATTTTTTAACATTTCATAGTAGACTTTGACTAGAATGAAAAGTCAAGTTGTAGTTAAAGCATCCAGCCCATTGCGTACGTAATTAGATGTCAGTATGTCACGTACATGTCCCTGATAGGCCACTAACAGTAACATTTCACCCCTTATATTCAAAATTACAACTTAATTTATTTCATTAATTAATTGTTAAGATTATAAACACAGAAAAAAGAAAAAACTCCAGTGACAAGGAGATCTATAAGTTGCTCGCATGTGTGTGTGGTTTCTCATATATCTTCTTATTATCTTCACTTTCACTTTCATTTTTGATCGATTGTTTTGTACTCCGATCTCTATCATTTTATAAACAGAAATATGGCATATTCTTCGATCAAGGAGTTTGCTCACTTACAAATCCCACTTGAAGACGTACTAAAGGCCACCAACAACTTTGCTAATAAAAATATCATCGGGAAAGGTGATTTCGGTACGGTTTATAAGGGACAGCTCTTGCGTTCCGGGGAGTGGGTGAAAATTGCTGCTCGGAGATTAGATCCTAAGCACCAACGAGGAGTCATTGAGTTCTGGACGGAGATCTCTGAGCTTTCGATTCTCAGGCATGAAAATCTTGTCTCTGTTATCGGGTTTTGTGACGAAAAAGATGAGAAGATCATTATAAATAGTTATAATGCGCAGGGAAGTCTGTCGATTCATCTGAGCAACCCGACCCTCACATGGACTCAACGATTGAATATATGCATCGGCATTGCGCGTGCAATAAGATACATCCATAATTTGGACGGACGCAGTTATTCGATCTTACATCGTAACATCAACAGCTCCACGATTTTATTAGATGATAAATTTGAGGCCAAGTTATCCGGTTTTGAATATTCTATCAAATATCCAGCATCTCGAATGCACCAGGTTCTCCATTCGGAAGCTATTGGCACAAAAGGGTATATGGACCCCGCAATCGAAAAGACTGGAGGTGTGACCCAGAAGTCAGACATCTACTCTTTTGGCGTTGTTTTGTGGGAGGTATTATGCGGGAGGAAAGCATTTATTCCAAATGTGGATGAGGATAATAGGTTTTTAGCTTCATTGGCCAAATTTCATTATGAAAACAGAAAACTGAATCATATAATCCATCCTGATATACCGGAGCAGATGAATTATTTATCACCATACAGATTCTCAGAAGTAGCATATTCTTGTTTAAAGGATGAGCGACTACGACGTCCAGATATGAACTATATCGTCGATGAACTTGAGAAAGTATTGGCAGATCAGGAGAAATCTGAAGTTAAGATCCCTCTTTTTCCTTAATTATTTTGGACAACTTTGTTATAGTAATTTATTATAATATAATGTCCACTGATTTTCTTACCATTATTTATTTATTATATGTCATACTATTTTTCTGTTATCTTTATTAGTTAACGTAAACATATTAAATATATAGTTGGAGTTAAATGATAAATGAAGTATTAATTTAAATTTGTGTAAAAAAGTGTATTCTCTTGATACGATTTTTATTGGTCCAAAATATATGTTAAGAATACTATTGATGTACAAAAATTATTTCCCATAATCAACAAGAAGACTCGTCTGTAGCACAGAAGTATTGATTTATGCAAAAGTAAATCAAAGTTAGAAATTTATTTAAAATTACTCCTATTAATTAAAGTAGATCACAAGATTCCTAATGATAGGAGGTAAGAGTGAAACTTATAATGTTTGAAGATTTTATAATAACTTATTTTGCACTTATTATCTGTGTCACAATTCTTATTTTGTTGGATATTTTATTATTGTTATTGTTATTTTGTATGCTCGAATGATAACATTTTACTTATTGTTTGGTCGATTTCTTTATGTAGTTTATAGGTCCGCTATAATGCGGGACAAATTTAATATTAATAAAATAAATAAAATATTGTGATCGATTTTTTATATAATTTATAGACTCTTTAATTTTATAAATAAATAAAATATTTAGTCTAATTTTGTAATTAAAATAAATACATCAAATATTAAGGGGTCAAATGCATAATTATACGAAAGAAGTTAAGATCGTTGGATCGTGACGGGAGAAAACAATAAAGGGCTAAGATTCCTCTCTCTTATTCTCTTTTAATTATATATAAAAATAAAGATTATTACTATTATTCATGTAAAATAAAATTTAATGTAATTAAGCTAAATAAAATATAATATAAAAAGATGTGGTATGTGATAATTTGTGTATTCATTAGACCACTCTTATATTTAAAAGTTTTATTTTACAATAGCTTATCCATGACACCTGTTATCACTTTATGAGTTTTTATATTACAGGAACGTGATGAGGAATCTGAGGAGGAAGAAGGATTTGAGGAGATTGAGGATGAGGAGGTTTAAGATTTATTTGTTCTCTATCTTAAACTTTGTAGATCCAAAATAAACAAATAAAAAATATATTCTCTTCATACTATTTTTATTGGTCCATAATATATGTTAAGAATGCTAACAATAATATACAAAAGTTATCTCCCATGATCAACAAGAAGACTCGTCTGTTGTTTGCCCTTTACGTAACTATTGATTTATGCAAAAATCAAAGTTACAAATTTATTTCAAAAAAGAGATTAAATTAATAAATTAGAACCTCCAATCATTTTTGTATATAAAGTGGAACTTCCTCTAACTGTTTACGAAATTTACCCTTTGTAAAAAATTAGACTAACAGTATATAATTATAATTAGAATATAAAATTACTCTTCCAGCCGTTAAAAAAAAAGAATATAAAATTACTCGTATTAATTAAAGTAGATCACAAGATTCCTAATGATAGGAGGTAGGAGTGAAACTTATAATGTTTGAAGATTTTATAATTAACTCTTGAATAAGAACCTGGTGATTATTTATTTTACAATAGCTTATCCATGACCCCTATCATCACTTTATGAGTTTCTATATTACAGGACAGAAAACTTGCCAGGGCATTAGAGTCCTCGAAATGTTACGCCACGTATAAAGTAACATCTCTTTCAGTATTTGTTTTTTCTTATTATTATTATTGAGTAATTTTTTGTAATTAAATTTTTTATGATGGTAATAATAAATATTTTATTTTTAATTTTGATATGTTTATACTCTTTCCGTCCTATAATAAGAGCCCACTATCATTTTGCACACAGTTTAAAAAATTACTTTGTCTAGTAGTGAAGATGACCTTATTGCCCTTACTTTTTGCACAGACATTCATGTATTAGTTTTAAAAAATGATAAAATGATAAAGTTAATTTACTATTTTTGGAAGTGAACATTTACTTTGAGACAGACTAAAAAGGAAATGTGGACTCTTATTATGAGACAGAGGAGTATTTGTTTGTAAAAAAAGATAATACGAAAATTATTATAATTTCTTTATAATATGGAATTGATTAAAATATATATATATATATATATAATATACAACTTAATTTTGTGATATACAACTTTTATTTGTGAATACACACTAAAGTTTTATAGTGTGTATCACAAAAATTAATTGTATATTACATCTATTTTTTTAAAATTTTTTTATCTTATATTAAAGAGCATAAGTGTCTAATAATTTTAATATAACTCTTTTATCAAAAAAAATTAGTTAATATTAAAATTAAAAATAAAAATTTAATTTCTATCATTACTATTATAAGTTAAACTTTACTATTTGAAGCTTTTCTTTATTATTATTATTATTATTATTATTATTATTGTTATTATTATTATTATTATATGTTGTAGAAATCAAGCTTTCAATTTATCTCTAATTTTTAATAAAATTGAATTTTCACTTATTGAACTTCCAATCATTTTTGTATATAAAGTGGAACTTCCTATTACTATTTACGAACTTACTCTTTGTAAAAAATTACACTAAAATATATAATTGTAATTAGAATAAAATTACTCCTATTAAAGTAGATCACAAGTTTCCTAATGATAGGAGGTAGGCATGAAACATATGATGTTTGAAGATTTTATAATAACTTATTTTGCACTCATTATTTGTGTCACATTACTTATTTTGTTGGATATTTTATCATTGTTATTGTTATTTATATTATTATATTATATTATTCTTATTCATGTAAAACAAAATTTAATGTAAGCTAAATAAAATATAATATAAAAAGATGTGATACGTAATAATTTGTGTCTTTTATAGTGTGCATAAAGAAAAGGGGATACACACTTATACATAATATGCACGAATGATAACGTTTCACTTTTATATTACGTCTTATTTATATTATGTACAAAGTTTTATTTTACAATAGCTTATTCATGACCCCTATCACTATTTTATGAGTTTTTATATTATAGGAACAACTACGACACGAAAAAGAGGTTCGATTTAATAATCGACTTCGGAGAAGCAAGGAATTAAATTTGCTGCACGAGAATCTTGTAACACCCTCCTTACTTATTTGTTTTCTTTTATTATTATTATTATTATTATTATTATATATTATTATTATATGTTGTACTACTTTTTTGTTATCCCTATTAGTTATTGAGGATAATATATATATTATATATACATGGAGTTTATGATAAATGAAGTATTAATTTAAATTTGTCATCAGTAACATCGAATCTATATATAATTTTTTAGAGGTATTTAATATAACTTCTTACACATTTTAATTTTAAATATATTTAATAACAAAAGGTTATAATCAATTTCAATATTCTTAATTGAAGTCAAACGGTAACTAAAAGAAAAGAAAAAAAAGTGAGTAGACATTTGGGTTTAAGATTTTCTTGTTCTCTATCTTAAACTTTAATGGGTTTTTAGTTTGAAGATCCTCGAAGGAAAATCTGTTTCGTTGATCCAAAAAAATAATATGTGCTTCTTTAAAATACTATTAAATTAAATGATTTCTTGGAGTTCCGGTGGTAACAAGTAACAAGTAGCTGGTAAATATTTCAGCCTTTTCTTAGATTACTAGAATTCCCGTCTATTATCAATTAGCATTTCTTATTTTACCGTCGCAAGCGCTTAATTTTACTATACTATTAATGAACTCAGATTAATTAACTCATATTTTGTGTCGTACAAATTACTTATGTTTCTAAAGGTCATACCAATAACACACTTTATTTTAAGTTTCGTTTTCATTGATCTTATTCTTGTAGCTAGTATAAGTTGTGATACCCTTTTCCCCCTATCACAACGATGCAGTTAAACAAATTGGAGCACTTGAGGATTCCACTCCGCGAAATAATGTTGGCCACGGATAACTTTTATGAGGAATTCTACATTTTGTCTACCAGTTACTATCACATGTATGAAGCTGAACTTGAGCATTATGACAAATTCTACCAATCCTCTGTAGAAGGGAAGAATAATGGTGAACTACCCAAGAGAAGGAAAACTGTAGCTATAGGACGCCTCAAACATAGCGGAGACAACGAAGGAGTAGAAGTTTATTACACAGAACTTGAAATGCTTTCCAAGTGTAATCATCACAATATATTCACTCTACTTGGATTTTGTAATGAAGATGATGAGATGATCATTGTCATTGATCTTGCTTTAAATGAATATCATGTTTTAAGTGATTACCTTGATCGAAATTTGGGAAACAACGAAGACAAGCCTATTCTTAGTTGGACAAATCGTTTGAAAATTTGCCTTGGTGTCGCCCAGGGATTGAAATATCTTCACTATGAGATGGAAGACCAAAAGATGATAATTAACGGTGCTATAAGAAGCACGACCATTGTGTTGGACAAGAACTGGGTGCCGAAGATTTCTTTCTTTGGGTTCTCGGTGTGCTTGTCTTCAGATCAAGATGACCGTGCTCTCCCTCTCAACGACGTGAGAGTGGAATTTGATGTATACATGGATCCAGAATGTGAGCAGACCGATAAATTGAAAAGAGAATCAGATGTGTATTCTTTTGGTGTACTTTTGTTTGAAGTTCTATTTGGAAGGAGAGAGTGGGACCCTATTTACCGTGAAGAACCGTTGGCTTCTGTGGCACGACGAGGCTTCCACGAGGGCACACTCATAGAAATGATAGATCATGTGTTAAAGGACGGAAGTGGTGACTACAGCTTTACCCTGAATAGAGGACCCAACAAGAATTCTTTGGACAAATTCATAAAAATTGCATATGAATGTTTGGCAGAAACTCAAGATCAATGTCCAACAATGAAAGTGGTTGTCAAGGAGCTTCAGGAAGCCTTATTCTTTCACGTAAGTTTACGGTTCAAAAACATAACCTTCAATTTTCTTTTCTCTTCATACTTTTTTTTATCGCTGACGGTAATCAGTGTGCTTATATAATTTAACTTTTAGTAACATATCATAGAATTCTTGATGATATTAGTTTAACATACGTAAAAGACAAACTGAATTCCGTAGGTACTACATTTCTTTACACAGGGAACTCATGCATTTATCCCTAATATCATTAATATTTTAAAATGAATAAGCCCTCCACACTATTAAATAAGCTCTTGACAGTTTCTTTATTTTTTTTTTTTCGAATTACACCCTGTCAACATCAATATTATTTTTCGATTGATGAGCTTTAAAAAGAAAAAAAGTTTTCAGGATTAAACCAATAAAAGTATTACAAGTTTGACAGTACAGAGTTTTCTTTTTTAGGCATATATATCAGGCATATAAAATTTATATTAGTTATCAAGTTATTCACTTTTGGAGTAATTATAATTTTCAAAATTTCGTACTGTTACTAAATTATTTGTTTTATTCACTCTTCGTGAATGACAGGAAAACGATAAGGACGAAGACCTAAGAATTTCACTTGAACAAATAACAATGGCCACACAAAACTTTCATGATGACAATTACATCGGCGGAGGAGGATTTGGGAAAGTTTATAGAGGAAAAGTTCCACAAGATGATGGATCTAATACCATTGTTGCAAAGCAATTGGATACAAGGGGAGGTCAAGGGGAACTACAATTTCGGAATGAGCTCCAAATTCTTTTTGAGTATAAGCACGAGAACATCATCCATCTTATTGGCTATTGTGATGAAAAGGATGCAAAAGTCATTGTTACTGAGTATGCGTCGAGGGGAAGCCTTCATAGTTATTTGAACAACGCTCATCTTACATGGAAGAAACGGCTTAATATATGCATTGATGTTGCAACAGCATTAGAGTTCCTTCATGGAGGAGTTGCTACACAAGCAACATTGATACATAGGGACATTAAAGCTGCTAACATTCTATTAAATAAAGAGTGGAAAGCAAAACTTGCTGATTTTGGGCTTTCATTGATATGTGCAATAAATCGGGAGACGGACTATGTCATTGATCATGCGTGTGGCACGGAGGGCTACGTGGACCCAGTTTACCGAAAATCTGGATTCTTAACCATGGAATCCGACATATATTCATTTGGTGTGGTTTTATTTGAGATCTTATGTGGAAGATCAACATTTGCCAAACATGAAGGTCAGTCTATGCCAAGTTTCATTAAACGGAAATTCGAAGAAGGAAAACAGGATGAGGTGGTTTTCGAGGCTACGAAGACACAGATTGTTCCTAAAGCACTGGCTGCATTTCAATCAATTGCGTACCAGTGCTTACATGATGATAGAGGGCAACGACCAACAGCAAAACAAGTTTTGGAACAACTTACGAAGGCATTGGAATTCCAAGTAAGTTATCATAGTTTTACAAGACCGAGTTCCTTTCTTTGCATGCAGTGATTAGAAAAGCGTTAATGACCATAAGATTTATTGTCATACTTCAATTATTATCGAAAAGAAATGTCAAAAACATATTAATCAATGAACGAATCAAAAATTATGATTATTCAAGAGAAATTTGTAACTTTTGTCCCCTTGGTTGTTACGTTTTGTCAATTTTTTGTCCTTTCGAGAATTTCTTCGATTTTTTGTCCTTTTGAGAATTCTTACTTTTGCAAATTTTATCCTTTTCACTAACTTTCATTAAGTTTCTCCGTTAAATCGTATAACAAGACCAAATTACCCATCTTCTTCGTCTTTCCTTGTACACTAACCACCTGCCATTTTTTAAAACCCCTAATTGTTCCCCAAGACCCAACTCAAATACCTATGATTTTTTTTTCTTATACAAAATTACAAACATTAACAAATTCAAGACACAAACACAAACAAAACCAATTCTAAAAATGTAAACATCAAAGTATCAAACATAGCAACAGATTTGTACGATTGATGTGGGAACACTTAAATTGGCGAAAACCTTCTCGAACACAAAGGCGACGCTGATTGACGGATCTTTCAGATCTTGTTGGCTCGTTTCTTGAAACGGATGTCGTTGTTCGAATTGACGAATCTGAAGCATTTTACCCGCTCTGTTCGACCGATCTAAATCTTATTCTGTTCCGGCGACTCTTTTCAAGCTTTTTCTTTGCCAGCAAAATCACTCGACGGAGTAGCTCTTACATGTCATTGTCGGAGTATTTTTCAGTTTGTTGCCAGGAAATTCAAAGTGTTCTTGGTGGCAGTTAGAACCAGGTCTAGCGGTGATTGTGGTTAACAGCGGAATTTCAGGTATGGAAACCGAGTCGTCGCAGAAAGAAGGTCTGACGGTAGGTTGTCGGCCGAAGAAAGTAGAGAGTCCGATTTGTGTTCATGTACTCTGACTTGGGTTTACAGTTTTTTACTTTTTTCATATATGACTAATATGGTTTATGACTAATTTTGTTTTGGTTTTGATATTGTTCTTTTTGTGATTAGGTTTTGTTTTGATTTGATTTGGTTTTGTGAAAGTGATAGAAATGCATGGATTTGAAGAAAAGAAATTAAGGTTAAAATTTTAGGAAAAAATTATATGTTAACCGAGAAGACAAAGGGTAATTTGGTTACTTTACACGAATTTACAAAATAACTTGATGTAAATTAGTGAAAAGGAGAAAAAGATAATTTGCAAAAGTTAGAATTAGAGGGGAAAATAGCAGAAATTTAAAAAAGATAAATTGACAAAACACAACAATCACATGAATAAAAATTGTAAATTTCTCATTATTCAATGTACCAAAGTGATAATGGACTCACATATATTACATCTTTTTTTAATTATTGTTTAACTTTTACGTAGGTGGATAATGAAATATGGGAACCTAAACTGCCCAGAGACTACAAAGAAATATTCCAGATGTCAAAGACCCCGGAGATCTATTCTGTAGAAAAGAAAAAAGATCTTTATGAGATGCTCTCGAAAGGAATCCTTCTTAAAAAAGGAAATGTGGTAATTAGTTTCTTCTCATATCTCATTTAATTTATGTATCCCCGTGTGTTTTGTTCTTTGAATGAATCAAATCCAAAGGCCATTTTGTTTGCCGATTTATATGAAAAATGATGCATACGTCTAAACTGCATGCTTAAGTATGATTGGTATACATGTTAAAATTATTAGTTGAGATTAAGAGACACACGTAGTGAAATACAAGTGCCAAAAGTGTTTTGTTTAAACATATGTTTAAGTCATATATTGTTAGATTTACTTAGATGAGAATTTAAATGAGAATAAGTTTTTTATTAGAGTGGGAGAACCAATGAAAGGGCTCAATTTGGCAATACCTCATTTTCTCTTCACATTTTTTAAAATTAAATATCTCAAAAACGGCTTGTCAAAAAATTATAAAAATTACACAATATAAATCATCTTTTTTTCCTCTTCGATTAGACATCTCACATGATATATTTTCGACGAATTTTATTTTTCTTCGTTTTTGATGGGTTTTGAAAAAACCTACAAAAAAAGAAAGAAGAATTCGTCGAAAGTATGTCATGTGAGATGTCTAATTGAAAACGAAAAATGTTGCTTTTATAATTTTTTGATTAGCCGTTTTTAAAATATTAAAAATTTTAAAATGTGAGAGTTTTGTTATTATGATAAAAATGAAGGGTTGAAATTGATTCCTCTATCTTCACAAAAATTCTCATTCTTATTTAAACTTTCATCTCCTTGATTTATATATCTCTATCTCCCTTTACTGCAGGATAGTAATTTTATGCTCTTTCGAAATACTCCCTCCGTCCCAATATAATAGTCCATGTTTCCTTTTCGGGTTGTCCCCAAAATAATTGTTCACTACTAAAAATAGATAGAGAAGTTGAATCGAGATTACAATATTACCCTTACTTGAAATTATTACTACCAACTTTAAGGAAGCATTAGTTAATTAGTTAAGGGTAAAACTGTCATTCTGCAAAAAGTAAGAAAGATAAATCAGTGACAATTATGTTTTTATTAAACTGTATGTTTTTTGTTAGTGAACAATTATTTTGTGTGTTTTTTGTTGATGAATAATTATTTTGTTACGGATGGAGTAAGTATTTATTGGTCAGTGTCACTTTAAAATTCTTTTAATCTAAATTTAATTTTAGTATCCGTGAGATCGAAGGATTAATTAGTCCAAAGTAAAATTTGATATATTTTGTCTATTGTAACAGTGGGTTTCACTAAGCAACGATGGAGAAAAGAATGAAATGATATCGGCAACAAAGTTTTCCTTTATAAATCCTCGATCATATAAGTGGAAATCTTTTCCGGTTTCAAGGTTCTCTATCTCTACCCTCTTTGCTCCTCTATCTCTCTCTCTCAACGCTGTCGCTAGAGGCATGAAACGATGAACGATTAAAAGTACCAATTTCTTTTATTTAAAAAGAAAATGCATATGGTACTGTGTTTTTTATCGGCTTATAATTATCATACTACTAACTCATTACTACTGCGTAACGTATAGATATCGTTTAGATTAATAAAAAATCGACCTTTTTATTGGCATTTAAGGATATAATCAATTTTATTAATTTTAATGACTATTAATAAGCTAAAACTAATTTTTAGTGTTAACAAGACAACACACGAGATTGATTGACCAATGTATTTCAACATGTGCAGATTTCACAAGGTCGCAAAGATCCTTGATATTTCAAGTCTGAATATCCAAATTAAGATAAAAACTCAATTTTTATCTCCATGTGTCACTTATGGGGTTCATTTGGTATTCAAATTTGAAGAGTTAAGGAAACGGATTAATAAACCGATGTATGTGAACCTACGGTACAGAAAGGGGAGTGAAACCTTAGATTCATATTTTGCAACATGGAGAGACGATGAGTGGATGATGATTGAGTTGGACCGTTTCTTCAATCAAAAGGGAAATATTGATTTTCAGGTTCTATTAGAGGGCTTTTCACGATGCTACTGTGAAAGCGATGCCATCTATGTTGAAGGAATTGAATTTCGAGCGATTGACTGCGTGAGTTTGAAAAAACTCTTTGCTCTGTTCTTTGGTTAAATATTTTAATTAGAGATAGATGCCTAGTACACTTTCCATGTTATAAATTACCAATTAATTACATGGTTATTCAATTTGTATACAGGTAAAACATGGACAAATCGAGAAGTTAAAAGAAGACGAAAGAGTCTTAAATACAAACTTGAACATGCATCATATGCAACAATTGCCAACAAAGAGTGAAGAAGTGTTTGAGAGATCAGAAACAGATGTGGAGGGTGAAAAGGTCCTTTTTTTTCTCATAAGTTAAACATACAATAATTATCCTTATGAAACAGGGAGGTCTCTACAAGGGTTCGAAACTAAACTAGTAATGTTTATGTACGGTTTTACGGGTTCATAACTGGAATTACTATAAAAGTATATCAAAATGATAAGTACTAAATTTGCATTAAAATTCGGTGAAATATAATAAACCGATGGTTCGAGGAACCCACTCGGTATAAGGTTGTTCCGCCCCTGTTTTAGGAAAATCAATTAAACTATTTCATGTGGATTTGGATATAAATTATCTATGCTCTTTGATGAACAGTCATTGTCAGAAAGCGAAGTGAGCCGAAAGATATGTCATATGCTTCCTGCAAGGGAGGTTCTGTATGACCCATCTAATGTGAAGCTTTTTAATTCCAAGCCATCAGAACAGTCCAGGTATGCTTTTTGAATGAACTTGATGATATGATTTGGATTCTTATTAGGAAATATTATTAATGGTAAATTATCTGATAAAGTTCTACTCATATAATGTTGATACAGGTATTGTATTTAATTAGTATTAGTATTATGGTAAGTTTAGGATATCTTTTTACCATAAAATAGGGATTTAGGGTTGTTCTTTACTTATGCTTAATTTGATTGGTGATTTTCTTGAAAATAGACAGTTGGAGATCTGATTGACCTCTCGAAAATCGAATAAATATGTTCTTATATCCATTTGTTCTGCTATAGAGTTGGGTCATATATCTTCATTACGACATCTGGTTGCTAGCTGCTATGCTTTTGTTTCTTACATTTTCCAACAACCGTTAAATATTTTACTATGTGCTTGGCTACATCCACTTGGACAAACTGAAATTTACTTATGATAAGTTAGGTGTATGACAAATTGTATAATTTATTTATCAAAGTAAATATCAAAGCACATCAATAGATAGTTGAGAAAACTTTCACCTTTTAAAAGGATTTTAAATGTTGCTAAGAACTAATAAGTACGTAATCAAATGGTTATATGATTTACATGTAGGTTTCGAGAGGTGATTGAGCTTCTACCGAAACAAGTATTTCGTATCAAGTGCAAGATTGAAAATCAAACTTTGTCCCCGGATACAGATTATACGTGTTACCTCGTCTTCAAGATTTCAGAAAAATGTCGTGGGTTGCATTGTCCGGTGAAAGTACAGGGGATACACAAAGAAACCAAAGAAGATGCAATTCTGTATTTTAGATCCCCAGACCCGTGGAATTTACATGATAACATCCCGGTTCCAAAACAAAGGGAAGATGGATGGATGGAGGTTATTATGTGGAAATTGAACTCAAATTATGACCTTAAAAATGGGTGTATTTCATTGAATTTGCAACTGGTAAGTTATCAAGGAACTATGTCTGGCCTTATTGTAGAAGGCCTGGAGGTTCGGCCGATGTAAGAAATATATATCATATGCGTTGGTCATTTAGTATTCTCAATATTCATTTCTTATGTATGCAAACTTTTGAAGGAGTTATCAAGGTTAATGTTCTTTGGTGTCAATATGAAAAAAATGAAATGGGATCGATGTTGACTAAAGTTAAGGGTCATCATATCATATCATATGCAAATGCTATTATAGGATATACTTTAACAAAAATATTTAGATTTGTTAGATAGTTACATTTAGGTAATATTTATCTGAATTAGTTGGTTTTCTAGTAGGATTAGATGAGTTATTTAACAAGATTATCATTGCCTATAAATGTAAGTTCTTTGTAATCTATTTTAATTCATTCAATTAATAATATTACTCTTTCATTGTTTTACAAATAAAAATTCATTAATTTTCGTATGTTTGGTGATCATTTGGTATGCTATGTTAAAATATTGGCATGTTAAATATAATTAAGAAATATGAAAATTAAAGGTTGAACCACAGTTGGCATACCTTATGAAAGAAACATGGTGAATGTGTCCATTACGGAAGAATTTCTAAAGATTTTTATGTAAAGGGCTCTCGAAGATCCTTATTTGGGCTTGAAAAAGGAAGATTTAGGATTGGACGAAATCCGAAGTTACTACAAAACGATTTAACTTGTAAAAGTTCTTGCTTTGTTAGGTCTAGGGATAATTTTAGCCATTCGGGATTTTTAAGGGCTTCAAAACGACACTTTACTATTTTAATTATTTTTTAGGATTTTTATTTATTAATTTTAGTTTGAATAAAAGTTTAGGATTTATTTCCAAGTCAAATTAGATTGTTTGGAATAAGCTGATAAAAAACACAATACTAGATGTATTTTCTTTTTAAATAAAAGAAATTGGTACTTTTAAGCGTTCATGGTTATAATCTTTTTACATAAATTACATCTTGTTCAATATAAAAAAAAGTTTCTAAACTTTACGTGTGACAGGGACGAAGAGGGTAAAGATAGAAAACCTTGAATTCGGAAAAGATTTTCATTTATGTGATCGAGGACCTATAAAGAAAACCTTTTTGCGGATATCATTTCCTTCATTTCTCCATTATCGCTTAGTGAAAATCATTGTTACTTCATACAATAAAAGTTTTTAAAGTTAACCCCATACAATATAAAAAAGTTAAAGTTAAACACATCACGAAACAATAAACCCTTTTGTATATCATATGTAATAGGTGACCGGATGACCGAAAACCACCTGCTTTGATACATATAATAGACATTTTTTTACAAAGTTTGATACATATAATAGACATTTTTTCAAAAGAAAAGACTAGGTATATGCTCATCCGATCACTCGTTACATACAATATATAAAATTGTAAAGTTCAATACACAAAATATCACTTTTAAAAGATAATTACATACAATAATAAATTCTTATTTCTAAATTTAATAATATTTTACTTTCAATGTTGAATTTTGTTTATCTAAGGGGTTCATTTTGTCTTTTGTTGTCGTTATGCTTCATGGAATCATCGAAATGTTGTTGTGTTTAAGTGGAAAATCCAATAGGATGGAAGCGGGTGAAGTCAAGAATTTTCCATATACTTAAATAAGTAAGAAAACTAGTTAGAGTCTTGAAACGGTTGTGTGATAATTGGATGTCAAGTATCTAAGGGTTAAATGTGCAGTTTTCAGGCAATCCTAAAGCGTTCGGTCCTTGGATTTGTGCTCTCCAACGAAAAGGTATTTTGCGAACAACCGGGTGTTATGAACTAGAATCTTCACAAAGAGTCGTGGTTGTTATTTTAATCTGTACATCGGGCTGAGTGGAAGAAGATGTGCTCATAGAAATCATAGCTATGTTTTCGAGCCAGTGTACCAGCGGGAAAGAGAAAGTTGATAATGTAGGTTTTCAAGGTTGTGATTGCGTTAGCACCGGTAAACCTTGATGATGATCTACGTGTTTCTTCAATCGGCGATTTTCTTATTGTTGGGAAGGAAAACTGGAAAGATGAAATTTTGTATGGATTGGTAGAGTCATATTGTCTAGTCAGATTCACTTCTCTGCAGTGAATGATATCTGGTATGCCAATATAAATGTTCTCTAAGGTATCCCACATTTCTTTAGCAGTGGAACATAACCTTACAGACTCAAATATCTCATCATGCAAAGCCATGCATATATTGATTTTTTATTGCTTATCAAGTCTAACCAACTTTATGTCCTATTCTGACCATTGTGATTCCAGCTTAGGTATTAACATCTCTGGTGAACTAGGTATTGTAGTAGTAGCAGGGCCAACATGAACAATGGTAGTATGAATATTAGATCCATTGGTTATAATATCACAAAGCCTATCCTCAACAAGATCAAAGAATATACGGGGCATCCAGGTTTCTATCCGTGAGGGATCAAAAGTTGGAGGTTTGGTTATAGAAATATTCCCTTTCTAATACGATGAATCAACACAACTATACTCAATGGACTCCATCAAAGATTTGGTTAATGATTTAAACCAACTTCGCTCTGATACCAATTGTTGATCCCAATAAGCATTTATGAGTTAAGTGTATTTTAGTCACAGTATATAGTTTGGACGAACATTTGTTGTGCTTCAAGGTCGTTGGGCAATCATTAACAATCCGGCAAGACTATATAGCGTCAACAAGATATAAGAATCATGTACACTTGTAATTTTACACAACATGATAATCGAAGACAACAAACTCGCAATCATTACCCAATATGCGACGATCATGGTCGGAGAGGGTTGAAGTGCAACTTCGTATGAACACAGAATTACGAGACTCAAGGTTGCATAATCAACTTCGAAATGCTCTTATCGAACACATGTGGAACCTATCATCAAATTTTTGTGTTCGAAATAATTAATGTAATTGTATTTTTTTTTTTAGTTAATGTAGTGTTATCTTTAAAAAAAATTAATGGAAGCATTTTTATTTTTAAAAGTGAGTTATTTAAATTATGTAATAATTGAAAGATATAAAAATTAAATAACAGTATTAGGTTTTAAAGAAACACCGACGTCATACCGTAGTAACAATCGGCCGGGTTCAACTAAATGACCGGTTATTAAAACGTAGGTTTTATCAAGGGTTTTAGATTCACGTTGTTCATCAACAAAATTCTCACAAACACTTCAATTAAATGCTACAAATAAAATTACAATAAACATATACGAATTCGCGGATAATCTTCAATGAATCACCATCAACAACAATCTAATTCACAAGTAAATCCAGTGGCAGATAATGACGACGAAATTTCGGTTTCGAAATTCGATTATTCAACTGAGAATCACTTCAAAGCGATTGATAAAATCGCTATGATTTCTGGTGAATCAGAAATTGAGTATGAACAAAACGATTTTCAACGATTGAATTCTTCCGTTACTTTCTTAAGGTGTGGTTTTAATATTGTTTACAAATATATATATATATATATACAGGGGAAGGATCCTATGAAGCTCCAAATCTTGGGGAAGGAGGGAAGCAAATCTTAGCCTTTGATTTTTTCATTAAAAAACGTTTTTAACATTCATTTGTGATAGAATGTTAAATTTTGATTAACATTCATCACAAATGAATGTTAACAACATTCATTTTTGATAAAATCAATGGTTGATTAGATTGTGAATTAGATTGTTGTTGATATGGTAGGTATTCTAAAGATAATATTATTAAATCACATAGAGTAATTTTAAGATTTTTATAAACTGTATCCTACTCATCGTGTTTCCATACACCTTAAATGATGTTTGGATTATGTAGTTGTATCTAGTTTGCGTAGTGTTTGTTATCGCAAATAATGGCACTCTTGATATGGTGCGGTTCAGGTAACAAACAGCTAGTGGTCCTTTCTTTAGTAATTGACGGAAACATAAGCAAGTTGAATGCGATAGTGACAGACAGAGGAATTATGCGAGAGTGACGATAAATTATCCAATGATGTATGCCGTTTGATTTGTATAGACAACTAGTGACAACCTACAAATGATAGGTAGATTGTTTAGGACACTAATGCTAAAAGATTTTAGTACTGCTCTCAAAGTTTTGTTAGAAAGTATTATAGAGTTCCAGTCAGCTTCAGCCCAAAAGATTTGTAAAAGATCTGTTTCCAGACGAATTGGTACCATCTTGACAGTAAAATTATCCGGAGTGAGCAGTAGTGGCTTGTGTTATCGCATTACAAAAGTATAAACTCTGATTCTGTTCATTTGGTCACTTATGGATTGCTGGAATTTGGTCAATTATGTTTGACTACCACCTTTATAATGAACATGTATGAACAAATGAAACTAAAGGAAGCTAATTGATTGAAGATATAAGCAATCTGCATAATTAAACAATTATAAGGCAATAGCATTTATGTCGCCAATTGCAGCATTTTCAGTTATATTTCCATCTCTACTTTTTATATGATTATTCTTGGTTCTATAACTAGAGATTTTGGTATTCACAGGAAATGGAGAGATTTCTTTTATCAACCTCGTGCTATTAGGTTTGCTTGTGAAAATGAATCTTCTCTCAAGATAGATGTAACAGCTCAGATGACCTTGCCTCAATTTTCTTCGGCAGCTGTCCCCAAGGTACAAATAGTTTAATTAAGTGGCTCCGCTAATTAGGGTTGTTTTAATTGGTACAATCATAATGTATTCTATAAAAAAGTTTCTTTTAAAGCATGCCTCAATAGATTGGTCTAATACTGATGCAGGACACGCCAGATGGAAACACAGTCTCTTCCCCACTGAGGTTCGTTATCAATCCATGTCCCTAATTTTACATAGTTAGATTGGATATAGTATTCAAAAAGTGAAACTTTCGGTTGTTTTGTTTTATGGTTTTGACACTAAAATTCATTTGTTGCTGGTCGAAATCGAAGGATCAAAACAAAATAATGATATTTTTTCTTCCCACTTCCTCATGAGTGTCTCTTGATCAGTATATGTTTGTTGGTTAATGTTTGTTTGTGGAACTTCCGAAATTTGGAATGAGTTTTGTGTGTATATTTGATTTTTAGGTGACTTAACTGCTTAAGAATTCAATCTTGAACCTTATTAATATCAAACACATAGAATCTATATTATTTAGTGTTTAGTACTTGATTATTTGTGGACACATCTTTATTTGTTTTGTAAGTTACGCACCCTCCTTAATGAAGCATTTTTCATGCCTAGTCACACATAGGAGAATGTGCCTCACACCTTAAATACACAAAAGTAGTTTATTTCCTGTGGATTGATGTGACTATTTTCTTTCTTTTGATGATAACATTATGATGTGACCGAGGCTTTATTACATCTTTGAATGTTCTAATATTAGTTGATAGCAACACCAAGATTTTTAAGTTTTAGATAGTTAAAATTGTCAATATGTCTTTTATTTTTTCTATATATGTCATCTTATAAGATCTTTTTGCAGCAAAGATTTTGTAATGTATGTTGGAGGCCATGTTTGGGCATTGGATTGGTGTCCCAGAATTCATCAAAGTTCTCACTCTGACATTAACGTTGAGGTACATTTATTTATATAAATGCGACTTCTGTCTTATGCTAGCTTTCTTTAACGTGGGGACCTCTTATTCTGTCTTATGCTAGCTTTCTTTAAATGCGACTTCTGTCTTATTCATTCACAATTACGCATTATAATTAACTTGAAGTAGAGGGGACCTCTTATTCTGTTTGCCTTATAAATGGTTTATATGCTTCCATCAAAAGTTGAACATGAAAATTTTAGCAATATAATATTATACTATGAACAATTTACAACTCTTATTGTATTGGATGCATCTATTTATCCTTACCTTGTAATTGCACTCTAGTTCATTGCTGTTTCTGTTCATCCTCCAGCCAACATAATATTATATTATGAACAATTAACAACTCTTATTGTACTTGATACATCTATTTATCCTTACCTTGTAATTGCACTCTAGTTCATTGCCGTTTCTGCTCATCCTCCAGAGTCTTCATATCACAAGATTGGTGCTCCACTTACTGGAAGAGGTCTCATCCAGATATGGTGTATCCTGAATGCTGGAGTGAAAGACCAAAACGGGACTCCTTTGGTCAAAGTCAAACCAAAGAAGTATTCCAAAAATAATGAAACCACAAAGCTTAAAGAGAATCAATTAAAGAGGCCAAGAGGAAGACCAAGAAAGATTCCTGCAAATGAATCTGTGAGTAACATGGATGGCAATGATCAATTTAAGCAAGATCTGTCTGTTCAATCTCCTGAAAATTCAAACAAGTTACTTCAACTAGTTACCAAAGATGAAACTGATACAAGTTTAGGATCTTGCAAGTCACGAAAACCACGAGGAAGACCCAGAAAGAAACCTGTAAGTGAATCTGTGAGTAACATGGATCACAATGATCAATTTATACAAGATCTGGCTGTTGAATCTCCTGATAGTTCAAACAAATTACTTCAACTAGTTTCCAATGAAGAAACTGATAAAAGATCCAAATCATGTAAGCCACAAAAGCCAAGAGGAAAATACAGAAAGAAACCAATGAAGGAATCAGTAAATAATGTTGATGATCGCAATAAAAATATGCAACCACTTCCTGAATGCCCTGATAATTCACTCAAAACAAGTCTGCAACCTCTTACTGTTGAGTTCCCTGAACGTTCACCGCAGATGCTAGCTATAGATAACATTAACCTTTTGACCCCTGAAATCAATGACAAGGAACATAGAAAGAAGTCAACAGAGGATAGGGTTGATAACTCATACTGCAATAACCAGCATTTGCTAGTATTTTCTGAACAATTAAATAAGCATTTTCTTGCACTTTCTAATAAAACCCATGAGCAAGCCAAGTTAAAGGTGTATACTCGAAAGCGGAAAGATTACAATGAAGAATGCTCAGCAAAGTCTATGTGGACATCTTCAAAGTCAAGATTAAAAAAATGCCAAACAAGGGATAATAGTCAAGTAAATGGTGCTGGTGCGCCTCTTCTATCACAAAATTGTGGAAGCTCACTCCAGCAAGATCCTGTCCTTTCTGAACCTGTTCACAATGGTGGCTCTATTCCTGAGGATGTTGCTTTACCTAGACTTGTAATGGGTTTGGCCCACAATGGAAAAGTTGCATGGGATGTGAAATGGAGGCCTTCTTCTTCTCTTGTTATTTCCAAGCACGTAATGGGACACCTTGCTGTCTTGCTTGGGAATGGAGCTCTTGAAGTGTGAGTTTTTGTATATCTAGATCAATATGGTATTTTATATTATCTTTATTTTCTCATCATCGTGGTACTCTGGATGCACAGGTGGGAGGTACCTCTTCCTCATGCAACTAAAACTATATTTTCTTCTAGTCAAAAGGAAGGTACTGATCCCCGCTTCATCAAGTTGAAGCCAATTCTCATATGTTCAACGTTGAAGTGTGGTGATAGAAAAAGGTAATAGCTACTACTCCCTGTACACTTCTTTTCCTTTTACCCCAGTATATGTCAGTATCAAGGAGCTTATTTGGTCTTTTCGTGTTGCACCCCTTCAAGTTTGGCTCCATATTTTGTTTGATTAAATGTATGATACAATACGTGATCTCATACATCTTTGGTTAAATATGCGGATGATGTGTAGATCATGCCCCTATTGTAATTGTTATTACTCTAATATTTATTGAGATTTTTATTCTGTATTGAACTTTTCTTAATCTCTTATGCAGCATTCCCCTAACATTAGAGTGGTCAACATCAGCTCCTCATGATCTCATTCTGGCTGGTTGTCATGATGGAGTGGTAAAATTAGAACGCAGCCTATGTGTTTCTGCTGCTCAGTTTTTACATTTATTTGATTTTATATTTTTGCAGTGTTGCTTTAAATAACTTGCATGCTTTAAGTCATGCCATACTCCTTCTTGGATGGAGACATGGTTACATGCATATATACAAAACCAGCACTCACAAATAAAAATATATAAGCATAGAAATCAGTGCTGCTTCTGGTCATTGTTAGATTGTATCGAATTTGTGGAACTAAAACATCCATCTATGTTCAGGTTGCCCTGTGGAAATTATCTGATAATGATCCATCTAAAGGTACTTTGTTATGTTTTAACTTCCTATTTTGTGAATTCTGGTGTGTTTTAATATAACATGTGCACATGGAAGCAACAACTAACAGGTATTGCGATCTTAAATATCAATTTTGGTTTTATGTTTTTTTGAATGCAGATACCAGACCTTTGCTTTGCTTTAGTGCTGATACTGCTCCTATAAGGGCACTTAAGTGGGCCCCGGTGTCCAGGTCAGTGGTCATAGGTGTTATCCAAAAACTTAGACCTTTAACTGTTATGCACAGATCCATGACCATACATTTCTCTGTCTTGGCATATTATCAAAAATGACCAAACAGAAATCTGTGCCCATCCAATTTTCGTTGCTTCTAACGATATAACTGCTTAATGTGATATTATTCGATGCTAAAGTGAGATGCTTATTAAAACTCTTGTTACTATCTGCAGTGATCCCGAGAGTGAAAACATAATTGTTACTGCAGGGCACAAAGGTGTAAAGTTTTGGGACATACGGTAAGTATCCAAATATTCATCTTTAAGTTTTGCTTAGACATACCAAGCTTCAGTTGTGGGCAAACTGTGTAATTTTAACATCTATATATTTTTCACTGCAGTGAACCATTTCACCCTCTTTGGGATATACCTGGTCAGAGGATCATAAATAGTTTGGATTGGCTGCCAGATCCAAGGTCTATCGGACCTCCTACCACACTAAGATTACCTTTTAGTTTTGGAATCTTTTTTAAATTGATTTCTGCTTGCAGATGTGTTGTTTTATCCTTTGATGATGGAGAAATAAGAATTATTAGCTTATCGAAGGCTGCAAGTGAGGTCCCTGTCACTGGTATGCCCTGTGTTAAGACACAGCAGAATGGTTTAAATAGCTATCATTGTTCATCATCTTCCATTTGGAGTATTCAAGTGTCAATAACAGGTAACTTCCTTTGTACTTTATGTCTTAAACATAATGAGGATGTGGATTGTATTAAATCAAATATAAATAAGTAGGTAAACATGAATAAAGTCAAATGGAACACATGTCAAGAGATTTGTAATGTCTATTCAAATCCTTACAACACCCTGTTTTATTTGAAAGAACTTTGTTTTCAAAATGATGATTAATAGATTTACCATAAAAAAAGAAGAATCAGACCAAAAAGTGTTGGTGGGTCGGCCTGACCTTACCACTTTTGACCAGCTAACAAAACCTGTCTGACCTGCTCATTTTTGCCACATCTTGATAAGTTAAATTTATGTCAAGCATATATCTGAAGTGTTAAAATGAATTACCAATTATTTTAAAAGAGTTCTCGTTAATTTGCTATCATTTAAGACTGCTGTTTGCATTTTGAAATGAGAATATCCTGTTTCTCGTTTAAAACATGAATTTGAGCCAACTGTCAATTGTTTGTTATATAACATCATTGTTAGGGGTTCAATCTAAGTTGATTATAACTGCAATATGTATTGTAACCATTATTAACCTGAATCTCAGGCATGGTTGCATATTGCTGTTCAGATGGTAAAGTTATTCATTTCCAGGTGTGCTTTTTATAATATCATTTGATTCTATATTTACCAAAAAAAAAATCATATCCATTTTGATTAACATCAAGTGTTGTAGATATTAAATAAGTATCTCATGTATATCTTTTACTTTATCAGCTCACAACAAAAGCAGTGGAGAAAGATCCTCACAGAAACCGTGAGCCTCATTATCTTTGTGGCTCCCTAACTGAGGAAGAATCAACTCTTACAGTGTTCTCTCCTTTACCCAATGTCCCTTTTTCTTTAAAAAAATCATCGAAAAAATGGGGTGATACCCCAATAACCAGGCGTGGTTTTATCTCGCATTCAAATCAAGAGAAGAGAGCCAAGGACCAAGTCTCAAAATCCCAAACATCGGAGAAACAACCCTCAGGTTCGTCTTTCTGTGCCCATGTGTGTGTGTGTGTTCATATAATATTGAGATAAAACAGTTCATTTGATTATTTTACTTGTATTGTAATAATTGGTGTTTAGTGCTTCGATAAGTTGGTCCTGGTTCTGAATCTGATGAATATTGATTTTTGTAAGGTTAAAAAATAGATAATTGGTTTCATAACTGCTGCAACCATATTGATTATTGTAGTAAAACTATAAATACTTATTTACTCTTCTTTTCTACCCTGTTATAACTACTTTCAGGATTTCATCTTTACATTTCTCGTGAATTTTATATGAAAATAAAGAAATCGTTTTTGAAACATAGATTGTTCGTTTCTTCTAAGCATCTATAAAACTTGTAAAGAATTTTATTATAGTAACTAGAAATTAACTTGTCGTATTTTAAATATGTAGTTTTTTAAGAATATAAAAGCATATAGTGAAAATTGCCACATGCTTAAAACACATGATTACTTATTACGGTTTTAGAAGGGGCATAAACACATCCAAACACTGTGTCTTATAGGCTAAAGCCGATTCTGATTATTAAACGCATATCCTAACACCCCCCAAGACGTTATGCTATGTCATTATAGTTGCATTTGTATATTTCATCACCTGGTATTGAGTTTTTGTCATGATTATGTTTAGGTCATAACTTGTGCTCAGAAAGCATATTGGTGATGTCCCAAAAGAGCGATACCTCTGTGAAATCCAAAACCAGCCAAGAATTAGTGTGCATAGATATAGATAATAATGATACTAAGAGTGAAGAAGATGTCAAAACAGAAATGCTTAATAAGGAGCAAAGAGAAGTTTTTCCTTCCAAGATCGTTGCAATGAATCGTGTAAGATGGAATATGAACAAAGGTAGCGAGAGATTACTGTGCTCTGGAGGTGCTGCTGGTATTGTACGTTGTCAGCTAATTATTTGATCCATGAAAAGAGTTGATTTATAAAATTGGGTCGGGTCATGTTGATCTCCCACAATTTTTTTTCTTTAATAATTTCTTGAGTAGTTAATATATTACTATAATATATTATATTAGAATATGATAAGAAAGCTTATTGTTTAAATAATGATACTAATTTTTATCCTCAAGTTATGCTTTTGTTAGATTTTTTTAGTTGTGAGTAGAGGTGTACAAACCCGGTTAAAATCGAAAACCGGTTCGGGTTCAATAACCGAACCGGTTATTGGGCCCAAAAAAAAAACCGGTTATTTTAAAAACCGGTTATTAACCGAACCGGTTTGGGGTATTAAAAACCGAAACCGATCCTAACCGGTTATAACCGGTTATAAACCGGTTAGGGTTGAAAAAACCGGTTATAACCGGTTTTTCCTATATAATTCCCCATTTTTCAGTTTTTGAGCGTTATAACTTCAGGAAACGTAAACTTCAAATTTTATTAAATAAACTCATCATATATTGTTCGAAAACACTAGTAATGGAAACATAAACTTAATAAACTCATTAAAGTTCAACTTTTATTAATATACGAACATTTTATATAATTAGTATTTTTTCTATATAATTCAACATTTTTTGATTTTGAGCGTTATAACTTATGAAAACATAAACTTCAACTTTTATTAATAACTTATGATAACATAAACTTCAACTTCGCATTACATTGTTCGAAAACACTAGGAAATGGTAACATAAACTTAACAATTAAACATACTTCAACTTTTATTAATATACGAACATAAAAGTTAATTCGTATAATTTGTTAATTCGTCGACATTGACATCTTCTTCGGAGCTAGCCTCGCGCGAAGCTTCATCGATTGCGATTTCTTCATCGGAAAGTGAGAATGCGATTCCCGTTTCCACCTCGACATCGTGTAAATCTTGTTCGTATTCGAGTTCACCTTCAAGACTTGAAATGTGTTGTATACGTTCTGCGGCGTCTAAGTGATCCTTCAAGCAAATGCACATCTCTAATGAGGCCGGTGTGAGTTTCGTTCTTCGTATAGATAATACCCTGCCACTAAGAGAAAAAGCGGATTCCGAAGCTACCGTAGAAGCTTGGACGGTTAGTAAATCTCGGGCCACGGAGGTTAGAACGGGAAACTGAGATCCCCGTCCTTTCCACCAAGCCAAAATATCAAAGTCAACGAATTCATGGGGTCCCATAGTGGCTAAAAAATCGGTTCCCGTATACCTCCCAAATTCGGTAGTCGATGGTCCGCCACCCTCACCCCTAGCCCGTTTAGTATTTTCTTGTCTTAAATTATTATATAAGTTAATCATCGGATCCCTTGAACTAGATGTAGTAAATGATCCGCTAGCCGAAGTTTGAAAAACATTTGTTTCACCATATTTTTGAAAATACACATTAAATAAATCGATAAAACTTTTCTTAAAATCTTTTTTTGCATTTGTTGCAAACCATGGGTCCGCGGCATTCAACTCCAAATTATTACTAATGGAGTCAATAAGTAGTTCAACCCCAGATACATTCAAAGTTGGGTTCAATGCGGCGGCACAAGTAATTGCCGGTGGTAATTCTTGAAAATATTTCCTTAGTTTTTCTTTCATGGGAATCACCATGGTTGCATATAAATCACCATAAAATTCATATTCACTTAGTTTTTCACACATTAAATAAATTTGATTTAGTACCAAATGAATTGTAGGATAATAAACACCGGATAATAAAGTTGTTGCTTCTTTAAAAACTTTGAGAAATTCGGTTAGTTTTAAAATAACATCCCAATATTCAACCGAAAATGGGCTAGCTTTACCCTTTCGTACAAGTTCATCATGAAAAATTTGTAAAGTTTGGCGTTGACGTAAACCACATATAAACATTTTATAAGTCGAATTCCATCTTGTAGGCATGTCCCAATTAGGGGTTAAAAAGATGGAATCCGTATCCTTACACAATTTCATATAATGTTTATATCTAATTTTACCCGAACAAAATACATCTCCCAACATATTTTTAAAAGCTTGTTTTATAAAATTTATTTGTGGCACCGCTAGTCCATCTTGCACAACCAAATTTATTATGTGTGCAACACATCGACTATGATAAAAAACGCCATTCAAAGGTGGTTGATATTTTAGGATTAGTCTTCCTACGGCGTTTGTATTATTACTAGCATTATCAAATGAGATTGAAAAAACTTTTTTTTCTAATTTAAACTCTTTTAATACATCTCGTAACATATAAAATAAATTTTGACCGGTGTGAGGATATTCAAAATTTTCAAAAGCAATCGTACGCTTCATCATTTGCCACGTTTCAGGATCAAGCCAATGTGCGGTAACACAAAGGTACGAACCGGGCAAACCATGAGGAGCCGACCAAACATCGGTTGTTAAGTTTACATTTGTAGATAAGTTTTCAAAACCATTTATTAGTTGTAATTTAGCTTTTTTCCATAGTTTAATACAATCACGTCTAAGAGTAGCACGACTAACTTGATTATATCTAGGTTGAAGGGTATTTTGAACTAACCTTGTAAACCGAGGGTTGTCGAAGTGGTTGAACGGCAAACCTTCTTGAATCACATAGCTTGCAAATTGTTCCCGACATCGCTCCACCTCGTATGTAAATAAACTACCATCTCGTGAAATAGATGATTGACCCACTTCCGGATTTGATTTTAGTGCACCACAAAACTTATCTTTATGTTGCCTCAACGTTGAGTTAGATTCGGCTTTCAAAAACTTTCCACAACGTTTACAATGAGCCTTAATCGACCCATCCGACAACAACACTTTGTCGTAATTACACCACACTTCTTGATTTCGTTTTGTTTCTAAAATTTCAACAATCGTCGGTGCATTTGAAGAACCAACACCGACGGAAGTTGAAGAACATTGAGTTGCCATTTGAGAATTGAGAGTGTTTGATTGTTGTGAGAAATGAGAACTTTGTATACGTTTTGTGAATTGTATATGCGTTTTGTGAACTTTGTAAGCGTTTTGAGAGAGTTTGAGAGTTGTGATTAAACAAAACTCAAGGTATCTATTTATAAGTGTTTTGGAATGGCAAAATGGTAAAAAAAGTGAAAAAAAAACGGTCAAAATTGAAAAAAACGGGCAAAAAAACGGCTAGATAACGGTTAGGAAGAAAACCGGTTAATAACCGGTTTTTAATAACCGGTTTTTAATAACCGGTTAATAACCGAACCGGTTAACCGGTCCAACGGCTAAAACCATAACCGGTTACTAACCGGCGGTTTTTAATAACCGAAACCGGTTTTTGAAAAAAACCGGTTTTGGTCGGTTTCGGTTTCGGTTTTTTTTTCGGTTTCGGTTTCGGTTTCGGTTATTTTGTACACGACTAGTTGTGAGTATATAATTTCACCTGTAATGGGCCACTAATCTATATCTTGGGAGGTGGATACGAGAACGTCCAAAAAGTCACGTCATGTTGTCATCAAGCTCGAAGTTATGAGTTTTGTGAGCAAGAAAATACCTCAGTATATAAGCTTCAAAGGAATCCGCAATTTATATAGGGTATGTTCGACGACATGTAACAATAGCAATAGCTATAAGCAGTAGCTGTTTGTTTAGAAAATGTGTTTGGTAACGTAGCAGTAGCAGTAATTATAAAGTGTGAAATTACGAAAAAGGGCATATACATGTTATTTTTGAGGGTATATAGGTAATTTCAGAACCAAAACGTTAGTTGCTAGTTGAAATGCTTCCGCATGAAGCGGTTAGAAAATATGTAAACTCTAGTTGCTTTGTTGCCAAACAAACTTTTCAATCAAATCGCTAACTACTAGTCGTTTGTCGCTACAATATGCTTCTAAAAGTTTGCTATCAAACACAACCATAGTTATTCGTCCGTGACCTTATAGTATAAGCAGTGGGAGGAAATACACCATTTATTTTGATGTATACATCGAAATATCATAGCATTTTTGCATATAGTACAACTTCTTAGTACATGACCGTTTATGTGTTAAAAAATTTGTTTATTTGTCGAGGGATTAATTAGACTACGAAAAGTAGAATTAAAAGTGGTTAAAAAAAGCAATTCTTGATCTGAAGCTCTCTCAAATGAAGCGAAAAAATGTTATCAAATCTTAGTAGCAAACTCAATTCCCTCGCTAGCAAGTGACTCTAGACTCTGAGACTTCAGGTTGCACTTTAGCAACATTACTAATAGCCTTAACTCTTCCGGTGTCCCACCTTTTAAATATGCACCAACTATTTTGCCATCTTTGATCCAATATGTCCCGTACTTAGGCTTTTCAGATGCCGGATCATGGTCGCCAAAAATAACTGTTTCACCAGCATTATCTCCAAGAACTGCCATGATAGATCAAAGGAGCGTGAATGGATATATGGAAGATAATTGTACGCCTCAATCTCATCTCCTTGCTCCGCTGCAAAAATAGCCTACAAAAAGAGAAAAATAAAGCTGTTTAGCTCAAAGCTTCATTTGTATTTTGTAGTCTACAGGCTACATTTTTGTTATGAGCAAATTGGGTCACATTTGTTATTGATAGATTACCTTGACAGCTTGTTCTGCGGACTTTCGAGAATGGTCAACATGTTCAACACTTCATATATCGCCGTACTTTTCATAGGGAAAGTAGCGACGTCACCAATGGCATATACATTATCAACACTAGTTATTGAAGAATTCATCAGTCTGTAGCAAAAAGATTAAGTAAAATAATTGAGTCATATATTATTACGTACTATGACAAAGAAAACGACTAGTACAAGTTGGTGACATGCAGGTTTCGACATTTTTATATAAATGAGATGGTTGAGGTAAAGTTTTATCTCTAACTGGTCAAACGGGTAAAATCAAGAAACTTAGCTTTAAAAAAACTTTAAAATCTATGAAATGAGTGGTTCAGTTCAAGCGGCATGTTCTGAGTTCTGACTCGTACAAAAATTACACTTTCTGACCCGAACCAATTTGACACAATCCTCACCACCCGCAAATGAAAATAAAGGATAAATAATTGCAGTTAAAAGAAAACAAAACTTTATTTTCAAGAATGAGTATAAACCTTAATTCCACCTTTCTCCTCTTTAACTTGTCCTTTGAAGATATATATTAGAGGCTTAGCTCCAATACCAACAACAGTAATATCCGCTTCCTCCACCCTACCGTCTTTTAGTTTAACTTGTTTTACCTAAAGTTAATGGGCCGAAACTATTAAACAAAATGTTCTACAGAGAATAAATAATGTTAGAAACCGAAAAGGTTTCAGTTGCATAAATACAAACCTCTCCCTTGTCATCACTGATAAACCCAGCAGCGACGGTTCCTTTGATGATATTAACTCCCTTTTCGTATAATAACCCTCGTAGAAAGCAGCGATATCTGCAGGGAATCAACAAGGCATTGTAAAGTGTAATAAATGTTAGGGAGACAATGTATTTGCATCTTGAGATAATAACTATTGAATGAGTTAGCTTATAATGAAACGGGTCCAAAGTCGCCCAAACTGTATTTTAAATTTTTAATGATTAAAACATCTTAAGTTATTATTGAAATAATATAACTTTTATAATCATATTTGACACACTAACAATTTCTAACAAGTCTAAAACTTTGGAACAAAAAATGCACTGGCCAACCCGGCCCAACCCTTTCCCCTCATAAAAATATGAAAAACATTTTGACTTGTTAATAAACCCAACCATTTTGCCACATCTAACAGGGTTCACTTACTGCACCATGGTTTTGGATAGACCATACTAACACGAATATCATTTATTCTCAGTGCAGGGCTAAGTTCAAGGCCGATGTATCCTCCTCCAACAACAAGAGAATTTCCGTTTTTCTTATTTCGGATCGCTTCTACAAGTTTATCAGCATCTTCAATTTCTCTCAAATAAAATATGTTCTTGGAATCAGCCCCTTCTATGCCAAAGTCTTCAAGTCTTAAAACCTGACAATAAAGTCATAATTGCAACTGAATCGATAAAAACAGTTACAAAGATAGAATGTTGAATTTGATTATAATCTAGAGACTGAGAGTTTACTGTTGAGCCGGTGGCAATTATCAAAACTTCATATTTGAAGGTGTATTCCTGTTGTGGGGAAGACCGACTTAGTTGAATATTACTTTTAAATGATATGTTGACCACACTTGTTAAAATTTAATTATTTAGTAGATATAAGAGCAATTATATTAGATACATAGTAACAAGGAAAAGGTGTGCATGCCTTTCTCATTATATCACTCTGGTGGTTGTGTTTCTCCTCCACTTCCAACACACGCATGAAATCCTGGAACTCTTGCAGCTCCTGAAAAATATAATTATAAGAAATTAAAAAAAAAAAGAGATGTGTAGTACTAATTAGGATCATAGCAGATAATTTAGATTGATGATGAACACAAAAGCATTCAAGCATCTGAGTTTCGGATAAAAAGTACTTTAATAAGTAAAAAGTGTAGGGAGGAGTCCTGATACACCATTTTTATAATACTGATTTTTTCTTTTTTTTTTGTGCATCATAGTGTAACAATAGGTGCATCAATCAAAAAACGTATTAGCACCAGAATCCTTGCTATGCTTTTATCCATAAGAGTACTTTATGCCATGATCCTTGATCTCATAAACTTGCCCCAGAGAAACTGACCAACAACATAAGCCCCCACAAGTTTGGCATGCAAAGCTTTCCTGTCTAATTACCAACCCACCCTCCTTCATGGACCTCTCAAACATCATTAGAAGAACATAAATGAATATTGAGTTATTTGGTCAATCTAAACTTAGTTTTGAAATCAAAAACTTAATGTAAAATCATAGTTGATGAGTACTCAAGGTATACATGGGTATTCTTTCTAAAGCATAAGCGTGAAGCAGCAGAAGAGATCATCAACTTTGTAAAGAAGATGGAACTGCTAAATGGACAACAAGTGAAGCAGATCAAAAGTGATCATGGAACAGAATTCAGAAACCATGTGTTGGAATCTTTTTGTGCTGACAAAGGTATTTCACAAAACTTCTCTGCTGTGAGAACACCACAACAAAATGGTGTTGCAGAAAGAAGAAACAGAACACTTATTGAAGCTGCAAGATCAATGATTGCTGAATCAGGATTGAAAAGTCATTATTGGGCTGAAGCTGTAAACACTGCATGTTTCACTCAAAACAGATCTCTGATTGTTAAAAGACATCAGAAGACAGCTTATGAAGTGTTAAAAGGAAGGAAGCCAAACATCAGATTTTTCCATGTGTTTGGTAGTCCATGTTTTATTCTAAACATAAGAGATCAACTTGGAAAATTTGATGCAAAAGCTGATGATGGTATATTCCTTGGATACTCCACTATGTCAAAGGCATACAGAGTATTCAACAAGAAAAGAGGATGCATGGAAGAATCTATTCATGTTACATTTGACGAAAATACACTTCCATCATCATCTCTTCCCTCAGATACTGAGGATTCACCATTGGATTTTGAAGAATTAGCAACCTCTGCTCCCACTTCAGAAATTCCAGATAATGATCAAATTGATCAGCATATGGAATCTCCTAAATCCAGTGAAGATAGGTCAATTACATCTCCTGGTACACCCATACTAGAAGTTGTGCTGAACATTGAACCTATGGAACAATTACTTGAAGAATTAGAAGATGATACTTCAAGTTGTGACACAGCTAGTGAAGGCAGCTTAGAGAGCATAGAAGATGTGCTGATGCAAGATCAACCAGCACAAGCTGCTGTTTCCAGCAATGCTGATTCCACTAGTCATCATGAGGTTTGTAGAGCATCTGAACCACCTGTATATGCTAAGAAATGGACAAGATCACATCCCATTGAGCATGTTATTGGTGATCCAAGTGCTGGTGTTAAGACAAGAAGACAGGCTACAAGCAATTTCTGTATGCATGTCAATTTTGTGTCTAATGTTGAACCCACTAAGATTGATGAAGCAATTGCTGAACCAAGCTGGGTAAGAGCTATGCAAGATGAGCTCTCTCAGTTTGAAAGAAACAAAGTGTGGACATTAGTCCCTGTACCACATAACAAAACAATCATTGGTACAAGATGGGTATTCAGGAACAAGATGGATGAACATGGGGTTGTAATCAGGAACAAGGCAAGACTTGTTGCTCAAGGATTCAGACAAGAGGAAGGATTAGATTATGGTGAAACATTTGCTCCTGTGGCAAGATTAGAAGCTATCAGAATATTCTTAGCATTTGCTGCCTACAAGAACTTTAAAGTATTTCAGATGGATGTGAAGTCTGCATTTCTCAATTGAAAGTTGCAAGAAGAAGTTTATGTCAAACAACCTCCAGGTTTTGAATGCAGTAAATTTCCTAATCATGTCTACAAGTTAGACAAAGCTCTCTATGGCCTAAAGCAGGCACCAAGAGCTTGGTATGAAACACTTCACAATTTTCTAACTGAATGCAAATTTAAAGTTGGGAAGATTGATACCACTTTGTTTATAAAAGAAATAAATGGTGATATCATTCTAGTGCAGATTTATGTAGATGATATCATTTTTAGGTCAACAAATGAAAAACACTGTTAAGATTTCTCTAAACTTATGTCTGATAAGTATGAAATGAGTTTAATGGGAGAATTAACATTCTTTCTTGGTTTACAAATTAAACAACTTGATGAGGGTGTTTTCATTTGTCAAGGCAAGTATATAAATGATTTATTAAAGAAATTTGCCTTTGCTGATTGTAAAGTTATTGGAACACCTATGCAACCTTCTATCAAAATTGATGCTGACTCAAATGGTAAAACAGTTGATGTCACATTATATAGAGGTATGATTGGTTCCTTACTATACTTAACAGGCAGCAGACCAGATATCATGTTTGCCACATGTCTGTGTGCAAGATATTAAGCCTGTCCAAAAGAGTCTCATCTGCTTGCTGTTAAACGAATTTTTAGGTACCTAAAGGGTACTCCAAACCTTGGTCTTTGGTATCCCAAAGACTATGGGTTTGATTTAATTGGTTATTCAGATGCAGACTTTGCAGGATGCAAAATTGATAGGAAAAGTACTACTGGTGGTTGCCAACTACTGGGTAGCAAATTGGTCAGCTGGACATCCAAGAAACAAAACTCAGTCTCAACATCAACTGCAGAAGCAGAATATGTCTCTGCTGGCAGCTGTTGTGCTCAAATTTTGTGGATGCAGAACCAGCTCAAAGACTATGGAATACACTTCACAAAGACACCTATCTATTGTGATATACAAGTGCTATTGCCATCACCAATAATCCTGTCATGCATTCAAGGACAAAACACATTGATATCAGGTATCATTTCATAAGAGATCATGTTATGAAAGAGGATGTAGAGTTACATTTTGTCTCTACTGATCAACAATTGGCAGATTTGTTTACCAAGCCCTTAGATGAAAAACGCTTTAACTATCTCATCTCTGAGCTGGGTATGCTTGAATTATGTAGAATGCATTGCCTGTGCTGACTGCACTATCTATGCTTAACCAGCATAGAACAGTCTAACATTCAGCCAGCACAAACAATCCTTTAACATTTTATTCAAGCAAATCAACTTCTAAATCATTTTGAAATAATCATTTTGATTTAATCACTCTTTTATGAAATAATCTGAGGATAATGTTTTCTTAAAATGTGTAATCACATTAATTTGATGTGATTTAAGATAATGTTTTAGAAAATGTTTCTTCCTTAATTCCTGGTGTTTGAAAATAACGACCAAAGTATCCTGCCGCCTTCTGAGCACTGTAGCACCATATCTCTGCAAAAGTGTCTGACACATCCCAAACATGTCACTTTCAACGAGATTATGTCTTTCTCTCTCCTACTATAAATAGTTGCCACCCCGTAAGTGTTTATATTACCGTTTCCATTTCCATATTCCCTAAATAACAAACACTTATTCTGTTCATCTTCTTCCCCTGTTCTAGCCTAAAAACATTTCTACACAAAATTCACTATGTCGTTTGCATTTGAACTCAAAGAAAACATGAAACAAGCACCAAATTCTCCAGATGCTGAGGAAATCACCCTCAACAACAATAACACTGCTACAAGCCTTGCTATTCCTAAAAATTACAGAAATGCAGGTTATAGGAATATGGTTGTTTATTTCAAAAATTCCCCAATCTCTTATGCTTTAACGACTGTTCCTTGTCAAACCTTTCCCCAAACTCTCATTGAATTCTGGTATACGTGTGTTGTTACCAAATCCAATCTAGGTTCTACTTATATTTCTGCCACTGTGGGTAATGGCATACCCATAGTTATCTCCACAGAGCATATTCGTAGATACCTTAAACTTCCTGAGGAACCAATTGTTGATCCTCCTTCACCCACTGATTGTAGACATGAAGTGTTAAGCTTCATTAGATACCCTGATAACTTCAACAACAGTCCCAAACGTGTTAAAATGAATGGGTTCTGGAGTTATTTCTTTGGTGTTCTCATTTGGTGTATGAGTCACAAGTTTGGAAGCAAAGATCAATGTAACAATTTTGAGTTACAGATGGGACATGCTCTCATCTTTGGGAAAAATATTGATTTTGCTGCTCTTATTTACACTGAGTTGAGAGAAAAGATTGATAAAAAGAAGAAGGAAAAGAATGTTCCATTTCCTAGATTCTTAAGTTTGATTATTGAAGGAATCCTTGGTGAGAAATACAAGGATTTAGAAGATTTAGATGCTGGAGATGTGTTTATGGGAGATAAGATGTTCCATAAAGTGATAGAGAAACCTCATCAAGGTCTTTCTCCATCAAGGCTGGCTGCTATCCCTCCAGAAATCATTCTGGATGCTGATCCCGACATTGCAGTCACTGATCCTCAACCTCCTGATTCATCCAGTTCAGATGATGATGATGATGATGATGATGATCAACCAGCAGCAGCACAACCATCAAGCCAACCAGCACAGACAGTTTCCAAACCTGTACTGAAGACTAAGTCTACCAAGACCTTAGGTATGGATACTAAATCATCTTCTTCCTCCCAAATTTCAAAAAGGGATGCCAAGAAGTCAAGTAAACCCACTTCTTCTAACCCAGCATCCACCACCAAGTTTTCAAAATCACAATCTTCAACCACTCCTGAGCAGGCCTCACAGCCAGCACAGGATGATCAATCCCAAACCCAAATGTTTGAGAAGCGCACAAAAGTGAAAGCTGACACTCAGCCACTTAAGGCATATGCCAAAAAGGCAATGTCCAAAGCGCCCATGGCTGGTTTGACTTCTATTCGTGTGGAGTCAACCCCAGTCCTTGATCAACCCATAGCCAGCTCAGATGTATCCTCCAGAAAGGATACATTGTTGAAAAGAGATAAACCGTTATCTGGATCAACCTCTCGAAAGGTGAAGTCCATTGAAAGAAAGAGGGACATCTCACCTCATACTGAGTCAGTGAGTCAACCCAATGAGCCTGAACATTTGTCAACATCCCAAAATGTTGACATCTTACCAAGGGAAACCACATCTACCAATATCAGCTCTCAGGAGTTAGATATTGAGAACCCAGCCCAGGTTCGAACTAGTCTCACACATCCTACCACTCAGTCAATATCTCTTACACTACATGAGTCTGCACATGCTGTCAATGAGTCAGCAGATACACAGCTGCACTTACAGGCATCCCCTTCTGTTTCCAATGATGATGAAGTCAAAACACAGACTCCATCTGAGGAACCACAACTTTCACCCTCCATGCCTGTTGTTTCATTTATTCATCCAGCTGCAGCCCAGATTCTCAAGCAGACACTCTACACATTCTCTGCTGATCCTGTTGACATTCCATCTGATGATGAAGATATTCAAAATCTTCAACCTGAGGATGAAGAAGAAGAAATTTTGGACACCTCTCATGCTCATTCACCTGATCCCATTGATGTTCCAGATTCTCCTGCTACTGGTCATCCTGCTGATACTTCTACTCAGCAGATTCCTCTCATCTCTGTTGATGACATTGTTCAGAGAGTGTTGGCAGCTCTGATTCCTGTTCTGGAATCAAGGTTTGATGGCATAGGTAGTCTTATGACTACTGTTGATAAAATGGTCACTGACTATACCTCTGCCCTTCAGGAGTTTGTCTCCAGATTCACTCAGCTCATCACTGCTGATGAACAAGCTCATGCTGACTTCACTACTACTTTAAATGAGCTCAAACAAGACTCCTTCTCTGCTGCCAATCAACTGAAGCTACTGGACTTTCTCAAAAGGCTTCATAAGGAAATGGATGAACTGAAGCAGAAGTCCAAAGATCTTGACAAGACCATGATCATTCATCAAGATCATGAGGACTTGATGCATCAGTTAAAGACTCTTAAGAAAGAAAATGCTGCATTAAAGAAAGAAAATGCAGATCTCAAGGCTCATTCCATTCAACCTGAAGAGAAGTCAAGGATTTTCTCTGAACTTCAGCAACTTCACAAGGCTCAAGCCTCTAATGTTGCTGCATTTGACAAGTTCACAACCTCTCTGGCTGTTCAAAACTTCATCAAAGCAGCCAACTTTCAAAGCATTGAAAGCAAGCTTACACAAATTTTGTCTCACTACCCTACTCCTCTGCAGACTCAACCACCTCCACCTGCTGCTGCCCCCACCCCTGTTGCTGATGACAAAAAGGGGGAGAATCAAGAAAAAGCTCAAACTGAGGGGGAGAAGCAAGATTTTGATCTAAACAGATCAGAGACAATTGAGTCTATCATACAGAAGAAGAGAGACAGATATGAAGCCAAGAAGAGAAAAGGAGATCAAGACTTTGAAAAGAAGCTTGAAGAATCCAAGAAGAGAAGGTATGAGAAAAGAAGTGAGAAAATAAAGAAGCTGGAAACTGGTGGCAGTTCCAGTGTTAAAACCAGCTCATCCTCATCTGAGGGGGAGCAAAAGGAAGAAAAGCCAGCAGTTGTTCCAACAAGGCAGAGATCCAAGAGAATGAAGATCATCCCTAAAAGAACAATCAAGAAGTCAAAGTATGTGGTTGACTCTGAGGATGATGAATATGTCATTGGCAGTGGTGCTGCCAGAAAGTTGAGGTCTGAGGATGAAGAAGAAGAGGTAACTGAAGTTGAGGCTGAAAAGCCTGTAACAACACCTGAGCCTGCTCCACAAGAAGAGCCAGCTCATGATGAAACACATGCTGCTAATGTACTTGGAACTTCAAGCTCAAGAAGTGTCCAGATGCCTTCTATTCAGCAAACAGGAGAACCAATGAATGATCCCTTCAAAAATCCTGAAAAACAACCTGCTGTAGAAGAAGAACCTTCAAAGAAGAAGAAACCCAAGTCAACAGTCTTTGATTATCCAGAAGGTATGTCTGATGAAGACAAGGCCTTATTTAGAGAAGCTTTGCTACTGGGAATCATTGTTGAAGAACTCAAGGCTGCAAATCAACTCAAGTTGGATAATTACATTCAGCTAGTCAGAAGAACCATCATACCAGAAGATCAAGAAGACTCCATAGCTGCCTGGAAGCTAAATATGTCTTTGGAAGATTACAGGTCTGTTGCTGGTATTGAAAGAAAGAAGACAAAGGAAGAGTTGCTGCTTGAAGAAGCCAAGAGTTTTGGTTTTGAATCCATTGAAGATTATCTTTGTGATCGTGATCTTCAGAAGGAAAAGGAAAGAACTCTGAAAAAGAATGAATCTGCTGCAAAAAGGCTGGCCAAATCAGAAAATGTTCAAGCTTTGAAGGATGAACCAGCTATCAGAATCATTTCCAGAGTCATCCCAGCTGAAGCATCACAAGCAATAGCTTTTGAAAGAGTAAAGCTGATTGCTGAAACAAATAAGACAGAAGCAAAGGGAGCTGATGATGCCCATGAACCACAACCAAGATCAACAAACATTGTTGACAGCTTTTATCTTCCCAGAGAGCTGGAGAGATATAAAGATTGTGCCAAGAGAAGAAAGCATTCTGCAAAGATTGTAAAAGTTAAGAGATGCACTGATGAAGTGATTAACATCACCAGATCAGATGACACTGTTGAGAATGTAAGACTTCTCAATTTGTATAACTTTGGCTTCTCTGAATGGTTGGAGATTCAGGAGTATTATCAATCAAGGAGTGGAGTCACCAGAGATGCAGTTATGAAAAGACTGTAAGAGCTGTTCAATAAAGCATCCAGATTAGAAGGCACACCAAAAAGGGATGTTTACAAGCCAGCTGCAAAACCAAAACAGAAGAGGGCTAAAACCATTGAAGAAAGCTCCATAATCTCAGGACCAACTCATTTCAGGAAGAAGGTCAATATTGACCAACTTATGAATGTCACTACTGCTCCCATTCCAAATGTTGGATTTCCTCCCCTGCCATACTCAGTTCTAGGAAATACTGACCCTCCAATGGGTGTTCAAGGATACCATGGATTTCATACAGAATATCCTGAGCATGGTATCTATTTCCTAGATGGAAATATTCTGAGGTTTCAGAGAACTTCATAATTGAGCTTGGTTAGCATTCAGCACTTGATCAATCTCAGATCAATGGCACTACTAGCTGCTGGAGCTGGTATGTATTCAAAAGTGATTGTGAAGGAGATGATAAGAAGAGGACTGGATCCTGATGGTCCAGGTATGCTGATTGTTGTGAAGGAAGAAGAGGAAGAATTTTGAAGACAATGTGTTTGTCTAGATAGGCTGTTTGTAATTCACTCTATCAAACTTCTGTCATGTAATCAGACTTGTAATTCAATTTTCAAGAATATAAGATTATAAGATCTGATATTTTTACTCTAAGATGTGATATGATTAGCTCTGAAAAGATCCCAGTTATTTGAACAAGGGACATGTAACTATTCAGCTCTGAAGTAATATGCTGTACTGAATTATCATAAGTCTTTTATATGCTGATAAATGCTGAGAGTTTTGTCATCATCAAATAGGGGGAGATTGTTAAGTCCTGATTATCCCTATGATGATTTTATGATGACAATAGTCCTATGAAGATACAAGAGCTTTGGGATTATTTATTTCAGCAGCAAAATACGTTTTGAATACAAAGTCTTCTGTATGCTGGCTGCAAAGGATTTACTGTTCATCAGTTCACCCAGCAGACAGAACTGGCAGTTCACCCAGCAGACAGAATTGCCAGGCCAACCAGCAGTCAGAGAAAACTTGTGAAGAGCAATCAGCTCTGAACTATTCAAGGCTGTATATCATATACATGCTGAGTACCTTTCAGTTATGCTGTGAAGATCTTCTAAGTTAATCAAGATTAAGTCTGAACATTGGAATGAAGACCCAGCATAGAGTTTCTTATCCTAGTTCACCCAGCACTGAAACTGAAGAACACTTGAGTTATAATAAACTCAAGTGATTATGCTTTTAACTCTCAGGGAATGTTTGTGCACAACAAATGGCATGTTCTGATATTGTACCTAATGTACATATCTGCTGTTCTTGGCTCCTTATGCACAGCATGCTCTCTTATCATGATCAGCCTACAAGACAAAGAATGCAGTGTACCTTCTGACAGACTGCCAGACCTGGTCGTGCAGGCTTCATCAGAACACACAGCAAGCATGTCTTAAGTCAACCAATGAAGATGAAGACATTTGGAAGACTTTCATTGGATGATCAAGTTTCAAGCATTACACAAGCTCAACTATAAATACCAGACTTAGAACACAAAGCTAAGTGTGTGAAACTGAAAGAATTCTTAGTGAATCAGTTATAGTTAAAGAGCAATTGTGTTTACAGAACTACATTACTTGTAATCAGCTTTGAGTCTGTTCTCAGCTGACTTTAGTGATAGGTTTCTGTATTCAATAAGTTAGAACATTCCACATCTAACTTGTAATTCTTTGATTTATCTAAATAAAGAATTATTTGAAAAACCTATCTGTTCTTATCATTCTATTAATCTGATTCATTAACATAGAAAAAGAAAGAGTTGTATTCACCCCCCCCCCCTCTACAACATTGTTGTTGTTAAGCCTTTGGGACCAACAATAACTGATATTTTATTGCTAATAAAGCAAAGCTTATGTAAAATAGAACTCGCTATTGAAGTTATTTATAAAAAAACCCACAATTTTGTGCTAAAATGGAGGATTTTTGTTTCAGCGTGTTACGGGAGGAAGATGAATCATTTTTTATTATTTTTTGGATTTTTTCATCAAAGCACCTATATTTATCGTAAAACTGTGATTTAATCTTTGTACTTTAAAAATTTTCATTTTAGTCTCAGTTTTAAACATCTATCAAGTATCCTAAAAATAATACGAATGCTTACAAAAGACTATACATATTTAGATAGTCAAATATTAAATAGAATGTTATACTTTTTTTAATGAAAAGTAAATATTCATCTCCATTATATTTCAAGAAAATAGTATATAACCTTTGGTTTAAAAAAAAGTTATAGTTGATTTTCAAAATGTTACATGAAAACTTTTAAAAATTCAAAGTTTATTGGTATAAAATTTTGTTAGGATAAGTCATCTTTTTTGACTAGGTTACAAACTTTTAAAAGGGCAAAATTGTTTGTTAATAAAATTTAGTAGAGGCATTTGTTGATAGTCTCTCGTTCGGGGCATCAAAAAATTCAAGACCGATATTGTTTATCACCCATTTTAATATCACAAGTGTAACTTACACCTCAATTTATATCAAACATTTAAAAAGTACATAACGTGGCCAAATTACCAAGCGGTTGCTCCTAAAAAATAAATTGGATTTGATACATGGACAAATTGTTTATATTATGGTGTTTCTTCTGTTTATACTTTAGCTTCACCAAATAACATGGGTAAAGCTACTCGGGAAGTGTGCCGTTCATAAAGACGGTTAATAACATTTTTAAGTGAAATTAATAACGTTTTTATATTTTTGTCTCACAAAAGTAATTATTGCTCTCTCCAGAAAGATACTATTAACAAATGTACTATTAACAGCAAAATGAAAGGCAATATTGGTAACAGAAATACAGATACAGATATAATTTCATGAAGCAGATTTCGCTGAAATAAACACCAAATTTACTGACCAAACTATCAAACAAATTCATTGATTCGCATATGACTACGAAATAACGAAACGTTTGTTAAACACTGATAATTGAATACAGCAATGACTGATTTTATCATCATAGAATCTAGACCACAGTCTTCAGATACTAGTCTATAAACACTTCAATTATTCAATTAACACTACAATTCTACAAATCAAAGTAAATCTAAAATAATAACACTACAAACAGGAGCGGAGCTAAAGTGGGAACAGCGGAGGCACCCCTCTCAAAAAATTTGAAAATATGTAAAAAGAAATTTTTTTAAAGTATTAATGACATTTTTTAATTTTAGCCGTCACAAAACTATAAAAAAAAAAAAAATAATTCTTTTTGGACCTCTCCATTTGCATTTCCTAACTTCGCTCCTGACTACAAATCAAAGTAAAAAAGACAAATAAAATACAGAAACAGTGTAGTAAAATGTAATGAAAAATTTGGTACGTGGTGGATGAAGCAAACGATGACGGTAAAGCGGCAATTAGGGTTCAAAACATTATTTATGGAGCAAATTCTTTTCAGGAGACATTTGCAATTTGGTTTTCCGTTTTCCATGAAAAAATTTTAGATGAACGAGTTTCCCGTTTTCCTATTTTTCCATGTTTTTCATCAAAATAAATTCGTTTCTGTCATACATTAAAAGACTATATTACCCTTCAGTTTTATAATAATTGTTTACCAAATAAAAACAGGTGATGTTAATATACGTTGCTCTATTAATTTACGAATCAGCATTTTCAGAAAATTGCTCGCTTATTGTCATGATAGATATGATCTAGGACTTCCTTTGTCAAAGTACGTTGCTCTATTAATTTACGAATCAGCATTTTCAGAATATACGTATTAATTTGTCACATCAATAAATCCTGTTAGTATGCATTTCATAGGCCCACATGTAGCATATTCCTTGCAGCTATAAATAAATATATGTAAAAACACATATTTATTCTATGAATTATATAAAAAAAATTGAAGATAACTTAATAATTTGAAGTCTAGTGATAGTGATTGGTTGAAAAATGAATACTGGTTTGTTTGTATATATGCTAAATAAAATATTTACATACGGTGCAGGTAGTCCGTCATTAGCGCGACATCAGCGATCTGTTAAATTTGAAGTTACAACCTTTATTATTGAATAAGTTTTCAGAATTATTTACAAAGAGAAACTTAATAAAAATGTCTATTATATTAGTTTGCTTCCTATTGTTACAATTGATGGTAAAGGAACTGTCAACAAATGGGTCGTTAATATAGAGGTCACAAAATAGGTTAAATAGATCACTGGTTGGATCGGGTTGGCTTGTTTTTGTTTCCGTTAAAACAGAGTAAATTATACAAATTATCCATGTACTTTGCCTCTCATTTTACGTATTGTCCATAAATTGAGTTCATTCACACTCCAACAAGACCCGAGCCTAGCATTGGACGCATTGGGGATGATATTAAAGCTATAATTTTTTCTTTTTACATTCATCTTCCCCGCTTTCGATTTTTCTCTTAATTTTAATATATAATAGATAAGATATATATATATATATATTTGTATATATATATATCACCTATCCTATGAATTTTGAATTTTTAAAACAATTAATGTGTAATAAATAAGTGTTTAGTCTTTATTATTATTATTATTATTATTTATTTCTTATACTTATCTCATAAACAATCTATAATAATAATAATAATTTATCTTAATCTATCTATATCTATAATAATAATCCTATAATTTTTGAGTTTTGATATTATTAATAATAGTAATAAATATTTGAATTTTATCACTAATGTGTGAAAATTACAAGTTATGTTATTCTTTAGTGCATCAAATTTATTTATTTATTTATTTAAATTGTGAGTTATGGATTTTGATATATTGTGTTTCTCATTTTGATATTAGATTTAAAAAAATTAGGCTTTGAAAAGTTATGAGTGCTTACATAATATTTAATTTCTAATATTACATTTATCATTATAAAAAATAACAAGAAAAATAAATTTTATGCGTCATAGACAATTTATAATAAAGTTAAAGTTGACTTTTGTAATAAATAATAAATGTTGATACTAAATTCATATGTGAATCACAAATAAAAAACTTAAATAATACACTTTTATTAACTTTTGAAGTCTCAACGTTATTATTATTACTTTGTAATATAAGGTCCTAACATAAAACAAAGTGATAATATTGATACATATAGAAACTATAAATACATAAAATAATAAATTGATCAATTTTATTTTACCTTAAAAGTTTTAATGTTAAATTAACTTATTAGAATGAAATTTTAGATGATTAAACAATAAATATATATTAATTTATAAGTCTGTGAGTAGCAAAAGTTATTAAAAGTTGCGTATTTATAAAACTTCAAAAGAAAAACAAGGTCTTAATTTTCCCTATGTTACAAAAATAATTCATTTTAATCCAATACTTAACTTTTAGTTTTGTGATACACAGTAGTAAAAATAAACTTATTACACCTACAATAATTATTAAATAAAGTGATTAAAATTAAATAATCTATTATTTGTTAACTTCTAAAGTTTTATATAATCTCGAAAAACTCTTTTGAAAGAATAATACATAACTTGACTCAATCAACTTAACTCAAACTTATTTCCTCGACTTTAAAAAATCGATCATTTAAATTGAAATCCGTTTTAACATGTTATTCGGGCGGTTCATTATTCTCATCTATCCAAACCTTCATAAGATGCAACACAACCCTCCTCAAAATTAATCAAATGACATGAAAGTTAATGTAAGTATTGCTTACACATGTAAAGGTTTCAAAATACTTTTCAATATATTATGAAATGATTATAACAAAAGAAGTTTTATTAATGCGAAATATCTTTAAACTACATTTATATATGATTCAAGATTATATCTTTTATTATTATTTTTTATCAAAATATTAGATATTAAATCTAAACTAGAACATAAGTGTTAATATAACTAAATTAGCAATGACAATGTATATATATAAGAGATACTTCCCTATCTAAATACCAAATTTAGAAAGAAATGAGGCAACACCAATAGATAAGATTTTAAAAACATCATCTTTAATCATCATCATCAAACAACACTAGTTTTCATACATACAGTTTGTGATAACTTAACTCTTTCTTTTATCCCATTAATTTTATAAACTGTTTATTGAATTAAAAATTGACAATTTGTAAGTTACAAAATGTACATTATGCAAGTTAACACTCATTTGAAAACAATGCCTGTATTTGATATAAATATTCAAAGGAAAAAAATGTTATTAATATTCGTAAGCTATAATATAAAATTGTTTTTAGCAAAACTAAAATGACATGCATAAAAATCAAAATACATTATATTGTTGGCATTAGTAAACATATAGGATTAATAGCAGCGACAATTTTCAAAATATGTATATGAAAACATCGAAACATAATAAAATTCGTGCATCGCACGGGCCATCCCACTAATATATATTATGTTTGAGTTCATAAATCATAACTCAAGAACGCCAAGAACACAAATAAACTTTCATAGAGCTACTATTAAATTAGCGTCATATTTTATTAATAGGGTGCCTTTTGTTAGGATATTGTTGACAATGATTTAATATGAATGGGGATTTTAGGAGAAGCAGAAGTTAGTAAATAAGGGAGTGGAACCAATAAGAAATGACAAATCTCCTCTTCATTTGTTCAACTGTTTCTCTCTATTTTCCTCCATATTCTCTCTATATTCTTTTCTTTCTCCACTAATTTTTTTTTTTATAAATTTGTTTAATTAAAATTTATATCATATTTTTTTTAATCAATTAAAACTTTTTTAACTTTTTAAAAAACCTTTTAAAAACTTTTTTTTTTTTAAAAAAAAAAACTTAACATTTTTTAACACTTATTAAGTTTTTAAACTTTTTAAAAACTTTTTTTGTTTGTATCTTTGTTACGCCAGAAATTAATTATTAGGACGCCGTCAAATCTTAATATCGAGATGCAATAAAAAACTTATATTGTAACATACCAAACAATAATATAACACACTAGTTTTTAAATTACTATCCACCAGTTTTGTTGAATATAATGAATCGCGTCTTTAAATATGATGCACTGCTTTTCAAAAAATACAACAAAATATCGTTACTAAATAAAATAATGGTGCATCGTAGTTTTAAATAAAATGTGCATCATATTTATAAGATACGGTGCGTCATGGTTATAAAATATGACACTCTAACTTCTAGATATAAGATAAACATCTTTATCATATAAGTGTGGTGTATCATAGTTATAGAATATGGTGCATTATACTTATATTTTTATGATGCATTGTAGTTATAAACTTTGTTGTTTCAAAATTTAATTCTTAAAGCATTATGATGTTAAATTTCCAGTGAAATGTAACAACGTGAAAAAGGTAAAACAAAAAAATGGATAAAAAACAAGTAATAAAGTAATGAAAAAGGTTAAAAAGAAAAGGGTACAAAAATTGAAAAACGCAAAAAAAATAAAAATAAAAAAGGTGTCAAAAATGGTGGTAAAGTGAAGGAGTAGGTGAAAGATGGAGGGTAGAGAAATTAGGAGGAAGGAGAAACGGGGGAAAATGAAGAAGACAATTGTCACCTCCTCATTTGTTTCTCTTCCTTCTCTACTAACTCCTCTTCCTTAGTTGAACCAATCTCTTAAGTTAATACACTATAAATAAATTTAAACATAAGCAACTCTTACTTTTCAACGTCTCTAGTACATTTATGTCGTTTTTAAAGTAATCAACAAAATCTCTTTCTACTTTCACTCTCAGTGACAGTCTTTTGGTAGAAAGTCTTAAGTAACACCCTTTCCCCCTTGTCTTGCACCCTTGTCTTGCAGAGAAAGAACTTTGAATGCTAGAAGATTCAACTTGGTAACTTTAAAATTTGACACAATGATATACTTTTGGCCCAATATAACTTCGCCGAGTCATACCACTTCGAGGTTACGAGATTTTATAGCTTACACATAGCAAATATCAAGCACTTTGATGAAGTGAATCCTTCCTCCGTTGAATGTAAGAAAAAAGGTGACCTACACAAGAGACACAATGTGTAATTATAAAATGCATACGCCCTAGAGAAGACGATAGAGGAGACGTGTTCTTTATGGAGGTTGTCATGCTTACCAATTGTTAGCATGAAAACTTATTCAGTCAACTTGGATTTTTCGACGAAGATTCTGTGATGATCCTTGTCAAGTTTCTAATAAAAACCTTAGCATATACTTACTTGGGGAAAAATATGCCTTGATGTTGCACGTGGGTTAAAGAATCTTCACACTGAGATGGAGGGTCCGCAAAACTGGGTTTGAAGGCAATATCTTTCAATTGTCTAGAGTTAAAGTAAGACCACTTGGCAAAATGAGCTCATAGATCCCGATGGCTTCGAAAGTAGTACGTGCTCCGTTGCCAATGTGTAGGTCTAAGTCGCCTTTATTCAATTTCCTACTCCTTCTAAATCGTTGCACATTATTACAATTGTGAGTTCAACAACCGGTATCAAGTACCCAAGAATTTGAAGAAAAAGTCAGAACTTCTATCATATAAATACTGGACTTTCAAGCTTCGCTATTATTTAGCTTGGTAAAATGGGCCAAATAGTTCCCCATCAATTGGTCTACTTCACCACCTTGGTAAGTAGGACCTTTAGTGACGTTATTGGGTTGAGACATAATATTTAGTATTTTCAATATTGATCCTTTATATATTAACTACCCTTGTTTTTAAAATAAAACATTAATTTTATAAAGGCTAATATATATATATGGAAAGGATTCATAAGGAAGCTCCAAAATTTGAGGAAGGATGAAGCAAATCTTAGCCCTTGATTTTTCTATAAAAAAAACGTTTTTAACATTCATTGGTGATGAATGTTAAATTTTGAAATTATTTGTGATTTTTAAAATTCATTTATGATGAAATCAAGGATTAAGATTTGCTTCCCTCCTTTCTTAATTTTTTTGCTTTCCTCTTGATCCCCACCTTTTATATATATATATATATATATATATATATGTATCATTTACGTATTTAATTATTTGCGCGACTAATTTGTCTATTATATTTTCTAATATAATTATACATGAGTTTGTTAGCAAAGTAAAATAACAAAAGCACAAACAATCAACATATCACTCTTAAAACCAATTTCAAGTAGTTTCACAAAACAATCTTTATTTGGAGTTCTACAAATTCATATTTTAAAATTCTACTTTAAGTATTACGTTAAATTAAACTTTTTTAGTAAAAACTCTATTTTGTTTTTTATTCTAGTTTTCAGCAATAACTTTTATGACATGTATATAATCAAAAATCATATTACACGCATTAATAAAATAGAAATGCATAGCCTAGCCCATTCTATGTTCATTTTTCATGAGCCAACATGAAAATCAATGGTCAAACTAAAGACAAAACATATTTTTCCATAGCTCCTTCATTGGTTGACATCTAGCAATATATCATCTATTATCAGTATGTGATTATTAAAGTATGTGATAGCAAGTTAAGGCTCAGTCTGTGATCATGAAGGTCTGTGATAGAAAGTTGAGTCTCAGTCTGTGTAAGCAATTTAAGGCTCAGTCTGTTTTTTTGTATGTTTGTCATAGCAAGTTAAGGACCAGTCTGTAATTATGAAATTCTGTGATAGCAAGTTGAGGCTCACTCTGTGATCATGAATGTCAGTGATAGAAACGTGAGTCTCGGTTTGTGTGAGTAATTTAAGGCTCAATCTGTTATTATGTAAGTTTGTCATAGCCAGTTAAGGACATGTGATTATGAAAGTCTGTGATAGCAAGTTGAGGCTCACTCTGTGATCATGAATGTCAATGATAGAAACGTGAGTCTCGGTCTGTGTAAGTAATTTAAGGCTCAATTTGTGATTATTTAAGTCTGTCATAGCAAGTTAACGCTCAGTCTGTGATTATGAAAGTCTGTGATAGCAAGTTGAGTCTCAGTCTGTGATGGAAAGTTGAGGCTCATTCTGTGATTATGATAGTCTTAGTCAGTGCAAACAATTTAAGGCTCAGTTTGTGGTTATAAGAGTCTTAGTTTGTGCAAGCAATTTAAGTCTCAGTTTGTGATTAACTTACACATATCTTGATATCTCATAATGATACTTAAGTTTCATTCTTATTACAGTGAATAATATCCAATAGTTAAAAACATCAATTACTTATAAATAAAAACAGTAACAAAACAAATTTAATACAGTAATATTCATCGACTACATTACATGAAATTGTTATTCAAAAAACTATTCAATTACTATTCATATGTTATTATAAATTTTATTGAAATAAAAACAATTTATAATGAGTACATATTTAGAGTTTGTTTGTTGTTACCTGTTTGTTTTTTTTTCAATTTTTGATTTCTGTTTATCGTTTTTTGCAATTTTTTTTCCTTTTTTTTATGACTCTTCGACCATTGCTCTAACGATTTTATTTTATTTTATTTTACAATGAATCTTCAATCCTCTACCTTTGTAAATAATATTTGTTGTTCTATATCTTCAATTTAGAATTTCGAAACCCTAATTTCTTGTTTGAAGTTAGCACAGTGCCCCTCCGCTTTATTTTTTAAATGATCTGACTAACAACCAAATATGATCACTTCCCTCCTCTCCAAATATGATCACTTCCCTATTAAACAATATATATATATATATATATATAGTTTCATTTGTGAATGTCGGTTAGAAGAAGAACTCTCCTTTTCTTTTCAAGTGGATAACAAGTTCATCAAAACTATTTTTTTCTTTCTTTCTGTGGACAAAGAAGTAGAGATAAGTATTTAACTAAAATTATGATCACTATCAAATTTCACTAAAACTTATTTAATTAATTTCAAATCAAAATCAATCTCTCTTATTCATTTTACTAGTCAACTAATATATAAAGGTATATAATCGTCTTTCTCTGAGGAAGAGGCAAAATAGAATCAACTTGAATTCGGGACCACAATTCTTTTTGTGTGTGACCCCATAAGATTCACATGTAATTAGTAATATAGTTACAAACATTGAGACTTCATGAATTCATATGATATCGTCTTATACAAGTTAATTCCTTACGGAGATTCTCCCCTGCACTATTTTGGTAGGGTAACTATGCTCACCGCTCCCATGATGCTAATTTGAAGGAATTTTGTTAATGATTTTAGTGTCACCTAACCGTTTTAGTATAATGGAAATAATACGTGTATCATGGGGTTTAGTTTTAGTTCTCATGCAAGCTTGGAGGTGCGGAGTGCACACTTGTGCTAGTCTAGGCTAATCCTGATTATACGGTAACGATGGGGGTCAAGGGGGCATCACCCCCTTGCAGGGTCCAATGGGTAGCACCCATGGCGGGGGTCCGAAGCTTTGTAATATTTAAAGGACCATATGTGTAAATCTCCTTCCAACCGTTGCCAACCTCCAAATGGTTCTTTGGTTCCAAAAACAAAAAACGGAATTCTTTTTGCGTACACATTTCTGGGAACATAACTCTCTCAATCATCTAAACTCTGAACACGATTTTGTGTCAAAATCTTGTTTGATTTTCACGTCTTATCCCCATAATTTGAATTTCGTGTAATCCAAGCACTGAGGGTCGAAATATCAAATTCAGAAAGTGAACATACACGATTCATGAAGCAATCCTGATTCAGATAGTACCTCGTTTATTTATGGATCTAACAAATTTTTGTTGCATTACTTAAATGACAGACCACTGCTGTTGTTTGGATGATAAAAACGTTTATTTATTAACTCAAAGTGGCTGCAAATTACTTGATACTGATTTGGAGATATGATTATAGAAGCAATGTGCGATCATCCACTAACTTCATAAATCCACTTTATATACAACACTTTAAAAGCTACATTTAAAATAGTTCTTATTTTTATTACATTTAGAGTTTTTACATTTTAACCTTTTTTTTTAGTTTTATATGAATATGTTCAAGATAAGGTTGGGATCAATCTCTTAGATATGTAGTCATGCAGATAATCATTACTTCATTAGCTTCTGAATTTTATGGTTTCCAATGGCATTATGGCAAGAATTAAGCCAGCAAATTGGTGTATCTCGTGGTGTAGTAACAAAGGTATTTACTAAAATGGGGTTGTTCTTATATTCTTGATCAAAAGGACGTGGTCCAATTGATCAAGATGGCTAAGGAGAAGGGTCGTGCAGCAAATCCTAACTTAAAGGCGAGCATTGATTCACAATATGTGGTGTTGCATCGTATCACGAATTTAAAGGTGGAAAAATATGCGACTTGAATGACCATAGAAATGAATATGTTTTTGAGAAAATCATATGGATGGGTCGTGTCAGGTTGGATCGACCGAAAAATTCTTTTTAGTCTCTTCATACAACTAATATTGATCAATTTACCGTGGAGCTAATGTGGACCATAATCTAGACAAAGGGCACATGAAGACTAATAAGTGTCGTAATGATTAGAAAAATGCAATTTTCCAATGTAAGGATTAGTATTGCAAAGGTTTACCTATTGTTTAAAACTTTATTTTGGGGTTGTTTGTGTAAATGTAGGAGGGTGATTTCATACATTACATGGCAACATTTGTTTCTGGCCTTATGGGAAAATTCATATCAGCTTGGCAGTTAGCACAAGCCGCATAAAACTAGATGTGGTGTCTATTACGGCAGCTATTGTTGGTACTCACACCATCACAATAGCAAAGCTTTCTTCTAAAAGTCAATACTCTCTTTCATAAGTTGGAAACAATGTTGAGCAACTAATCCACCATCAAATTACTCTGTCTTTATTGTCTTAATTTTATAAAGATCATAACATTTTTTTCACCTTTTAAAAATAAATTTTAAAAATTAATAGCAATATTTTCACTGTTCTACCAAATGGGTTTTGTTTATTTTTACTATATTTAGAGTTTAGTTTTCTTGTCATCCGGTTGGATATCAAAATTTGATGATTAAAGAAATCAACTATATCTCGGTTGTTTTGGACCTATTGTATAATATTATATAGATCCTTTCGCCATGTAAATTGCACTTGAATCCCAGGCTTGTGTAACGAAGATTCAAATTTGCCAGCTAATCACCAACTTCCTTTACTTCCCAAAGATTGGCAAGTATTATTACACATATTCCTAACCAACTTGGGGTTGTTGTTGCTATAGAAACAAGGATTATAATTTGTGGTCTAGCATTTTTAGTGAGAACCTAATATTCAGATGGTACGTATGAAATTTTGGTAATCCTATATTCTTATAAACAAGATATTATGTTGTGTATGTGCGTTTAGCTTGATTAGTTTGCTTGGCAAAAGTTAGTGATACTAAATTCATGGGGGCTCTTGCTAGGGGTGGAAAATACTGCCCAATTTACAAACCTTGCCCTAAAGTTAGTGATACTAAGAAACAGGCATTTCTAGAACTCTTAAAGGTACTTGCTAATTTTTATTCATATTCGACTCGCTAACATATTAGTTTGCTCATTTAATAATATTTGTTCTTCTTTAGACAAAATTTGATCTTCCTTTAAGTGCTCATGACTGGATCTTATCATCATTTGGAAAGAAGGTGAGAAATTGGAGAGCAAGACTGAAACAATACCCTGATCCATGTTTGCCACTACGGGAGCAAATAAAGTCTAAGCCAACATGAGTTCATAAACGTCATTGGAAGAGACTAGTTAACTTTTGGAATGAAGATTCGTCCAAGGTATTAAGTTGTTTTTTCTTGTTAGAATAGTAAGGTATGAAATACGTGTTATCACTTACATTAAAAAAATATCTTTGATTTTTTCATTTCTCTTTTTCTATATTAGAAACTTAGTGAAAAAAAACAAGGAAAATAGGGCGAAAAAGAAGATTGTTCAAGTCACTGCTAAAAGTTATGCGAGAGTCCGTGAAGAACTAAAGGTAATTTTCTATTTTATTGTAGTTATGTGTAGTTTAGATAATATTAATGTAATACGTGGATATATTTTTAATATACAACTTTGAACTTTGTTGAGACATGCATCTTTGGGATGTGAACCAAGTAGAATGGAAATGTTTCGTGCTTGCTTCTCTAAAGATGGAACTACAAAGAATAAAAGCTGAAAAAGCAATTGTATGTACTTTGATTACTATTAACCCAACACCTAACATCATACTGTTTACATATCTCCGTTGCATATTTGAATATATTTAGTTAACATTCTAAAGTCTTGTAATTTTATTTACTAAACCTCCTTGTTATGTATATGAAGTAGCTTTAAAGTATAAAATATATCTTAATTATAGGAACGGATGCAAGAATACAGATCACAGCTTCCAGAGGGTTCCATTGATAGGCCAGGGCCAAAAGATACATTTTCTAAAGTTATAGGCAATGATCAAAATGATCTTGCATGCATGTATGGGTTAGGTGTTCGTGCTAGCGATGTTTGAGGTATGGTTCCAAGTCGTTCAGCTTGTCGCAGAGAGAATATTGATTTGAAGATTCGATATGAACAACTAGAAGCTGAAGTGGCTAAATTAAAAGGCAAGGAGCCACAGAGGGAAGGGTCGAGTGAATATTGTATTAATGACTCAAGTGTCCCTTTACGGGTATGTGTTTTATTTGTCTAGTATTTATGATTTATGTAATTATGTTGATTGATGTATACATGTTTCTTTGAATATGATTGACATGTACCTTTACGCATATGTGTTTTATTTGTCTAGTATTTATGATTTATGTAATTCTGTTGATTGTTGTATACATGTTTATTTGAGTATGATTAACATTCTGGTTGAAATTACAATTTTGTAGGTTGGAGCTGAAGTTTACCTTCGGAATATTTTAAACTCTACTGAGATTGTAGCGAAAGGTAGGATTAAGAGCTTGGATCCGAATGAGCATGTTAGTGGTGAAGAGATTGGACCGGGTTGGTGTGACGTAAATATTCAAGTCCCTATCAAAAGATATGAACGTTTGGTGAGGCCATCCAACTTACTTGTCACAATTGAAGATGCTGTTGGTGCAAGTACTGCGTGGCCTTGTACATTCGTTTCGGTATGTCAATCTTCTTGACATCTTTTTAATTTATTTATTTTTATAGAAAAAGGAAAATTTTATTACTTTTACATCAATATATACAAATCATCATACATGATCATACATATCACCTATCCATATATATCAACCATGTAGAGAAACCCTCAGATCATTAGCCTATCACGACCATTCTAGTTTATTGGTGGTCAAGGGAGTTCTTCATGTCTCCTCAGTCTAGATTCCCGTCCCTTGTTTCCCCACTTACTCAATTTAATAGCGCAAACATGCTTGGAAATACGGCAAACGTTTCTTATATTTTTGCATCGGTCTTATGGTAATGGTGAGCCCACTTCACAATGGAATCAGTCTTAGTCTTATGGTGATGGATGCTAGGGACGAGGCTAACCCTTTGTCTGTTATAAGAAATGGGATGGGCTGTAATGCCATATCATCTTCTTTTAATTCATCAAATATGGTAAAAATGCATCAGGTAACAAAATGTTGTTGAACTAGCAATTGTCCTAACAACTTGAATCGATCATACATATCACCTATCTACTATATATCTATACATAGAACAACCATATAGAGCAGCCCTCGAATTATTAGCCCATCACGACCATTCTAATTTATCTGCGTTTAATATTACTGTTCTCATCCACTCAAAATTAGGGGTCTGAATTTCTTGAAACAAACAAATACAAGGTGATTTAAATACGTTTAAACAAAAATACACAAGTTAGAACATAAAATTAAAAACTAATGCAAAAACGTGTAATTTATGCAGCTAAGCACACAAGCCACACATAACATGACTCATGCCTGTTTTCACTTATTTTGATTTTCGACCATGGAAACAAGGCGGGCCTGGGCCGTTCATTGTGGTGGCCCAACCTTTAAAAACCAATGAAATATATATATATATATATATTATGTAAAATCAATTCATCACTCGAAATTGTCACTAGCACAAAGAAAAAACAAAACGAATGTTTGGGATGAAGAAAACCCCAGTAAAAATCGCAAAGTAAGAAGTGTAGTTAGTGAGTTATGTTTATAAAAGCAAAAGTAAAAAAATAAAAAGCAATAATAATAATAATAATATCTATATCTAATCTAATCTAATAATATAATAAAGAAGAAAAAAGAGTAGTAATATAACAGCTAGCCATGTACGAGTTTTTTTTTTTTTTTTCTTGAAATGTTGAGCTCTTAAATGTAAGAACCAATGGGCCTTAATTGGAAAATCAAAAGGAAAGTAAACCCATAAAAAACTCAGCCAAAATAACTGCTATTTATGAAATGGGCTAAAACTAACAATTTTTTAAATGTATTGGCCTAAAGATTTGAGGCCCGATGCAGTTGAGCTACCTGTCCTGTATTGTATAGACTGCCGCTGACCAATCAAATAATTGTTGAAATTAATGTATATTCTACGAGAGTTTTTTTTGTTTAACAATTATAGAAGACGTAAGGTGGGTAAATATATATAATCAAGAAGATATTGATTTCAAAAACATTAGATGTATCTTTTAAATCATTCTTGCATAATCCTTTGATGTCCTACTTTTGTGGAAATTTAACAACTTACCCAAACATAATCAAATCAAATCAAATTTCTACTATTTGGAGATAACTATTGTTAGTTAATTAAATTATTATTTCTTTGATTTTCTCTAACACCCATTATATCTTATCGTATATCTATGTTGTATCAAAACAATGATAAGAATTTTAAGTTGCAGAAGTTGTTTTATTCTTTATACTAACACTAATAAATTCCAAGTCAACAACAAAAAGAGAAGGAAAAAAAAAGCAAGTCCGGCCCATTTCAGACTCAAAATCACATAATAATCGTAACTCTTCTAATAGAAAAACAATACGTGTATTTAAAATGCATGTTCTTTTATGTCATTTCATCATATAATTTATAGCTACAACTACTATTCTAAACGCTAATGTACAAATAAAACTCGAGTTAACAACTCCTACTAAAAGTTACAGCAATCACCCGTATAATTTAGTGACCTGGTGTGACAAAAGAATAAGCCATAAGAAATTTCATAGTGTACTACGAAATGCTTAAAGATATCAGAAAAAAAATTCAACATGAGTATCTCTTTTTTACGCTTATCATATTGTCCCAATATACGAGGCATGATTTTAAAAAATTTTGTAAAGAGAACCACGCAAATCTAATTAACAATCTAGTATAAATAATCCAATATATATGAGACTTAGAATAATGACAAATTTGAATGATCTAAATTCATTCTTCAATAATAGAAAAATACAAACCCCAAAAACAAAAGTTCGGAAGTTTATAAAGTGTTACCTATATGGATGGATGGATGGACGGATTATCAAGAAAGTTTAAGAAACTAGTCGTCGAATACTCGAAGGATAAACCCCAACAAACTAAAGCGTGTTTTTTATTTGTTTATTTATTCTTCTTTAGTCGGCAAAAAACACGTACATAGACATTAGTAGTGTTGGGCCTATATTTTAGTCTAAGTAGTGATCTTGTCCTACTGTTGTATTTCCTGAACCCGTTTAAGTTATATCAACTCTTTCAACGTGACTTTGCAAGTTGATTCATTTGTGCATGATGCTATCTCACAATCACAGTCTTGATCACCTCACAGCCACAATCACGATCACAGGCTTGATGTTATCTCACATCAAACCCTCTTTCAATTAGAAATCAAAAAAGTCTATAAATACACGTATCATTGTTGTTTCCTGATCACTTTTGTAAAAAAATACATGTATCATCATTCGCGTTATAATTTAGAGGAAATAGAAGATTGACAACTGAAGCTTCAAAAATTGCCACCTAGGTAAAAATGACACGTAGCAACCTCTAAGAATTTTAAATTAAATTAAATCAATAATTAAGGTTATATAATATTTGAATATAATATTCATTAATTAAATAATCTATGAAAATAATATTAAACTATTATTATTAATTATATTAAATTTAATAACATTAATATTATTATTTAGTTCTTTAAAAGTAGCAATCTAAGAATTAAAGAATTTAACAATAATTATTATGTTAATATTAATATTATATCTAATTTCTTAAAAGTAGCAATTGGATTTTTTGATTAATTTTGTAGTTTCAAGTTACGACCACCTATTTATTTTTCTAATGATGAATGAGCATTGCATCATAAAATTGTATTATTTAAACTGTCGTACATCACACGGGTTTATAACTAATATATATATATATGTATATATTTGTAGTCACTAGTTTTCGGAACCGGTACGTCCCACTTGTTGAATCGCTGAATCGGTTCGATGAGCGGTTCAATTTTCAGCATATTGTAGCTGCTACAGCTGCTTCTGGTGTGAAAACTGTGAGGAAAGTGCATTGTGTTCGTAACAGAGATGTACGTGACATCTTACATTTAGACTGTTTCAAAATCCATGATCTAGTCTTGTTAGCTCCTGATAATCTATACTCTATTCTCAGCTTTGGCAAATGATTTGGGAAGCATGCCTGCAACATCTAGAAGACGTTTGCGGATATAGATGTTTGACAACATGTAAACTTTAGTGAAATACATAATATTGGGACACGAACTATCTAATGAAATTAATATCATTTGATTAGTCTTACCATATGTTATTCCTATTATTTGATTGGTTATAATGACAGGTAGGATAAAAAATTAGAAGGATACATCATTACTTATTGAAAAATTACCAAGTGCCCCTAAAATTAGCACATTCCTTGTATATGTAGTCATACTTATAACTTAATTATGTATGAAATTCAAAAAATTGTGGACAAAAATGTGTAGGTTGTCAACCTTGTCTTAAACTTTATTGCTTTGACCTTAACCCGTTTTACATGTTACTACATTACAATTCCCTCTTGTATGGACTTTTACAAAAACTGTTATAAACTCTCATTTTTAAAGCATGCACACTTCTATTTAATATATATAATGCCCTTCAAAAAAAGAACATGTAAAATAATACGAGCCTCACGAGAGAGTATTTTAAAAATTTTAAGCTCAACTGGACACTCTACTTGAGCAGTTTGACCTCTTGCTCGACTAAACTTGTACCGAATCAATTTCGAGTATTTCTCCAATCGATCTCGAATAGCTCACGAGTTGCCTTGTATAATTTACACCCCTAATTTAGACCAACTAATTTATACACTACTAAAATTTGGTCATACACCGCTACTCATGCTTTAGTAAGTTGTACAGATTAATTATTATCAGATAGTTGCGTATGGTAAAATTTTGATGGTTTACAAATTACCGCCCACCATTTTTAATAAAATTTACCTTTTTATCATCTTAATATAATATGTTTAATCTATAAGATAAAATGTATAAATCATTTATCTCCCTTGTTTAAAAATTTAAAACCTTCAATAGAAATGATGCTTCATCATGCATTCCTCTTCTTACACCATAGTACCACTTTGTCTTAAAGAAGTGTTTAACTATCGAAAAACTGTAAACACCCATTGCACTTGAAGAACAAGCATTATATTTTTAACTTTTTATTCTTCCAATTTTAGTTATAGAAATTCCAATAATTTAAGAATATCTATCTGAATTTTGAAAAGTAGATCCATAAGTTTTAGAAAAGAATTCACAGTTAAAACCGGGCTTGGGCCTTAGGAACAAGACACCAGGCCCTGCCTCAATCACGCCTAAATGGGCTTATTAGTAAATTTCAAGTCGGCTGATAACAGACATTCCCGCCACAAATGAATATTAGGGAAGCAAAAATATTAGGGAAGGAGGGAAGCAAATCCTAACCCTTGATTTTTTTATAAAAAAAATGTTTTTAACATTCATCACAAATGAATAATCTCAACCATTGATTTCATCAAAAATTAACATTCATTTGTGATGAATGTTAATCAAAAATTAACATTCATTTGTGATGAATGTTAAAACCGTTTTTTTATGAAAAAATCAAGGGCTAGGATTTGCTTCCCTCCTTCCCCAAGATTTGGAGCTTCCCTATGGATCCTTCCCCTGTATATATTTATATATATATATATATATTGTATCTGATTCAACTCACTTACAATTTTTAACGCCATTAATATCTTCTGAATTTCTCTAAAATCAAAATATCACTCTCTCTCAAGAAATGGAGCAAAATCAAGAATTCAACATTTACCAACACGCAAGAATTGAAGAACCGAATCTGCAGTTGCCTGAAGCATATCCATCTCGTGATAAACTCTTCTATCTCAGAATTTTCAGTAACAATTCTGCTACCTTTTGTGAATTTTGACATTAATCATTGGGCATAGTTCATATTAAGATTTTGGTTATTACCAACTGACTTCTGTGTGTTTTGAATAAATCATTAATGTGTAATAGATCAAGAATTTAAGTTTTTGTAGGTTACATAAAAGATTATGTTGATTTAGTTGATATGTTATGTTACATTGAGTTACCTTTTGAAGATGTTTTGATCAAGAACAAACTCTGTGGTTTTTATATGAGTATATCAAGTGTTTGATGAAATGAATCCAAGAGATTTACCAATTAGTTTCTTGTAAATAAATAGTCATTGATGTTATGATTTTTTTATACTTTTTTCTTTGTTTGACCAAGAAAGTCCTTTTAACTAAATTGATTGATATTTCAATAAATTTCCCCTTGATGTGATCTTGCTGATTTTTCTAGGTGTAGGTCCTTTTAGCATAATGGTGTGCTACATAGTCGTCCAGTCGATTATCATGCTAATGTTTAAAGTCTAAATATCAATCTAGGTTTCAATATAGTATTTGGGAATTTTTGAACCCTGCTCCAGTCTCTGTTTTGAGGTCTTTAGTTGACTGTTTTACATTTGAGTTGGAACGAAAATTTCTGTAATTATGTCACAATGTAAAGACTTACGTGTCAAGTTGAATGTTCCAGTGAAATATTCTAGTAAATTTCTGCTTGATCTGATCGTGCTGCTTCTGGGTCGTTTTAGCATTACAAAATAAATAGTGGTGTGTGTCACATTCGTGTAGTCGATTATGATGATAATGTTCAATTGTTTAAGTCTTGGTTTCAAAATAGTATTTGGGATTATTTAAAACCCTCTTCAGTCACTGTTTTGAGGACTTGAGTTCACTGTATTACTTTTTGAAGTCAGATTCCTGATATTATGTCGCTAAATGTGTCACAAGATAAATACTTACATGTCAAGGTGAATGTTCCAGTGAAATATTGTTCTTGCTGTAGTTGTGCTCTATCTTTCTATTTCGGATTATCCAACACTGCATTTTCTTGTTACCAGGAGAAGATAAGGAACAATTTCAGCATCTAGCTGAGGCAATTGCTGCAGGGGTGCAACATCACAGGAAAATATACCGAGTTCGTAATATGGAAGTAGGTGACATCCCAGCCGTTTCCTGAATACCAACCCATTTTAGATGAAATATTGATAATGTATCTATTCACAGTTTGGCAGACCTGCGGAAGAAGACTTTGAATTTTTGACAGGCGTTAATGAAGTCTCAGGAGCCACGATAAAGGTGTTCAAAAACGAGGAAAGTCAGCGTAAGAACCACTCCTTTTTTGACTTGGTGGGAACCGTGGAGCAAGTTGAAAGGGCTGAAGAACTCATCATAGATCATGTCTTACAGGTTAAACCATTTTAGTTTACTTTTTGTTTTCAAATTAGATATTAACCTGGAATCTTACATGCAGAAGTATAATATCCCGCTGTTTCCAGTCATTCTGATGCCCCCGTTTATTAGCCACAAAGAGATATCTTTACGTGTGCAAAAGGTGAGAAATTTCATTCGGACCAAAAAAGTAGTTAAATTCTGCCCAATTATCCTCCCTCAGTTCTGTTATAATTTTCTGTTGATTAGTTTTGTATCTTAACTTACATGCCATCTTCATATGGGTAGATATCTTAACTTGTTTTTAAAAACTCGATTGGTTGGTTGGTCGAGAAATAAGTTTTTTTTGTGTTTTTGTTTATTGTTGCAGCCAGGGAACCAGAATATGTTGAAGTAGAAAAAGAAGTGAAAAAGTTGTTGCAAAAATAACAAAAAAAAACTATTTATATTTTTTACAAACACAAGTTACAAAATAACCCCTGCTGTACAACCGTTGACCAACTTCAGCTCTCCAACTATTAACACTTATGTTGGTTAACACAAAACTTCCATTCTTCTTCGTTTGTACCCTGAAAACACAAAAGGACTAACACTGCAAGTATATATTTATTTATTCCAAGTAAGATTGCAAACACCACATCCTTTAGAACCAAATTGGCAAATGAATGTGTGTATTTAAAGTAACTATACATAGTGAAGTGATATTCAAAATTTCCCAGCACAAATTTGAAGACTACAAACAACAGTGGCTGGGGATGCGCTTTCTTCGAGTCTATCATCAAATTTTTCATGATTATATTTATGGCAAATAAGAGACGGGAATCGCATCATCCGGCTTACTTTCAAGCAAGCTAACACGTCAATTATTTGTAAAACATTTATTAAAATCTTGATTGATATTTTTAAAAACCTTTAATATATGGAACCTTTTAGCGAGAAAGGGGAGTGAACTGACAATCTAATCCCCTGCCAACAAAGTCATGAAGGCAACTGCTATATGCCTTTAACTCAAAACATAATGTGTTTATGAAAATATAATTAAATACAGAAAATGTAAACATATAATCACGATTCAGAAATCAGAAACTTACAACTTGTAATGATGATGATGATAATCAATTCAAAAGATTATCATTTTCCACCTCTAGCTATAGAAAATCTGTATATCTTTTTCCTGCAAAAGATTTTTTTTAAAAGGAATTACCTATTAAAGTTCAACTTAAATACGAGTATAAGTAAGAGTAACTAACAACAACAACTACATACAATGAAATCTTAATGAGAATGTTGAAAACTAAACAATGCATGATCAAATAATGGGTACAAACTCAAGATGGGCAAATTCTATGGAGAACACCAATTTAGTTTGAACATAGCAGAACATGGGTTGACGACTATGTCGTCAAGAGAACTTATCCGATCATATCTTAGAGTTTCCCATCTTCCATGTCTATTTTTGATTTCAACATCTTTGAGGTCACTCTGGCTTGTTCTCCATTTGATCATCGCTTCTGCGATTAGCTTCCAGTAGTAATTACTGTTAATGGATGGCACTTTGACATAGTTAGGATGGCAAATCGAAATAAACGCATCAAAGAGTGATGAATGCTCCCACGGATGGTTACTTAAGAATCCCTCAAATGATATCTCATCAACATTCGTAGCCGGAAACATGAGCCTTCGTTTGAGATAATCAACGAGATCATTAACGTCGATGTTACATGGCAAGGCACAATCTTTACTCATGTTTACAATTTTGATGTTAAACTTGCTTGAGACATTGAGTGCTTCCCTCATCCGCATAAAGAACGGCGTATAAATTCGATTTCTCAAATTCAGTTTTATTTCAATTCCTTGGGGAGCACCAGTTGGAAACAAGAGACTAGGCATTTGCGTGCCCTTGTAACGGAAATATAATAATTCTTTTGCCTAAACTGGTACCACAATTTCCTTTTTTTGCTTCAACATGAGGATCAGTCTCTTCAACGAAACACAAGTGATGTCCACACGGTACAGCCAAGAACATTCCATTTCAATGGTCAAACTCTCGAGAAAAGGAAATTTCGAGTTGATCATGTCAAGAAGAGTCCGGTTCATGATCACACCACTTAAACATAGTTGCTTCATGCTTTCAAATGAATCCGAGTTAAACGCTAAAGCTTTACATGGATACAACAATTGTCCCCCATAGCGTCCAATTGAATCTGACATCAATGCTGGATGATCCCTCTTATATACAAACCGTGACTTGTAAACAAACGAACTAAGACTTGGGACGTCATCAATTTCCAACTTACACTTTTCTCGTGGTGAAGTTATTTTTAATTCTCGAAGACAAAAGAGTCTTCTAACTTTGATTGTCTCCAACCTATTGCAAAATACAATGTTTATCTTCTCAAGTAAGGTACAAGTAGACAATAGGTTATCAAGTACATCTTGACTTATGCACACATCGAGCAACTCCAATACTCGTAGGGACACACATCTGATAACAGGAACCCAAAGGAAATTATCCCTCCAAGTATCTGATAACAAGAGAATATCTCATCTGGCAGCGTAAACGGATCTCTCGTAACACGGATCCTGAGGGTAGGGCTGGTAGACCAAGCATGTAGCCATGACTTGGATAACACCATGGTACGGGCAGCTTCTTTTGCAGGTAACAAAGATTGTATGATCTGGATTAACTCTAGAACTTCTAACGGCGGTGTGCGGCTTCTCTTCGAAATCTCCATTAGCAGATTCAAACTATTCTATCGATCTTAAATCAATATTCTACAAATCTTTAATGCAACGAACGTACAATTATTAATAATAAAAAACTTCAACCTACTTTAAAGCATAAGCCTAAACAAACGATTTCATCGAATCATAAAGTAAAAGTTTAATTACCTTACCTTCAAATATACGATCGAACTTCTTATTGGATGCCCTCCAGCTAGTTCTCTGTTTCCGTAATGAATTCTTTAACCCCCAAATATTAAGATGATGTATTTATGTATTTATAGGATAAAATACTTGGATCGATTTGTTTGTTCCACAAGTCTACTTGGGCTCCAAGTATATATTTTCATTAATTAATTAAGTTACCATAATAAATGAAAGAAACCGTAATCATCAAATTTAATTAACTCTACCATATCTATAAACTAGCCTCCAAATCCGTGTATACATACAGATCGTTTAACCTAATAAAATAAACATTAAACTTAAAAGTTATATTTTTTTACACAACAGTTCAAATGTCATAACCTAATTATGTTAATCAATGATTACGTTTTTTATAAGAATTATAAATGACAGTTAAATTCTTTTGTCCATGCAATTGTCTCAATTATCAAATCAACATTTATTGAGTAGGAATTTTGGTAATTATCTTAGGACATCGATTAATTTCATTGGCCAATTGATGTTAAAGTAGTTAGTTAATATAAGATTTAAGGTAAAAAGTCTAACTGTAAAATAAGTATGTACGTTTTGTTTAAGACTAGCAAACACCCGCGCACAATGCGACGGTCCATGCAATGATGATAGGTGATGGTGATGATGATAATGGTGGAGAGATTGAGAGTATGTATCTGTTTTGAAAGTTTATTGTACGTTTTTTGTATTTATATATATTGTAGCAGAGTGAAATTTGATTCATATATGGTAATAATAATAGTAGATATTAATAAAGAAGTATTGTTGAAATGATTAAAATGTTAGTAATTATGTAGGGACAATATAATCATTTTTCGTAATTGAATTAGTGTTTTAATTAAGGAAAGAGCGGACAAATAAATAGGTCAACTATTGCTAAACTCCTGCAATTAAACAGCCCACTAGGTTGGAAAACTCAAATTAAATCTAACAGCTACTAATAAAAAAGACTTCAAGTACTAATTAAAGAGCTGGGCCTTCAAGTAAGTTCTTCGAGTTTCACCGAAAGCTTCGGAAGGCATGATGGTCTTATGAACAATCTTGGGAGAGTAGATGGTACTTCTATAAATTCTAATGCAATGTCTTCTTGCATCTCGAACATTATGTTATATATAATGACAGTGTATATATATATATATATGTGCGCATATAGACTTAGGTTAAAATAAAATACATAAATATTGTAGGAACGTAAGAAATGAATTTAAACTCATTTTTAAATATTCAAAACATGTTATTTTACAAAAAATTTAAATGTCACACTTGTACTAACTTTAATTTTGATAATTTTTACTCAACATATTTGATTCAGGGAACAATAATGACTCCATCCGTATAAAGTAAGTTTGTGGACTAACAAAACGGCTAGCACACATAATCGGACTTTTAAATGGGCCTTAAGAAATGCGAGTCCTTGATTGGACTGAGTAGCCCGTACAAAATCAAAAGAGTAAATTACACTCCCTGCCCCTGTGGTCCTTTGTTTTTGAACGCCTCGTCCCTCCCAACTTTTTTTCACAATCCATACCCCGGTACTGGCACTTTTGCATCTTTCCCCGTCCAACCCCTAACGGTCGTTAGTTTTCCTCCGTTAAGTGCCGCACGTGCACAGCACGTGAGGGTAGATCTGTAAAATCAACTCCCCCCCCCCACATTATTTATTGCCTTGTCTTCTTCTTTCTTCCTCATGCAATTAACTTCCCGTTGTCATTCGTGATTCCAAACATAACTCGTTCCCTCTGTCCATATTCCAAGAACGACAGAATTGCAGCGCTCCGCTCCTCAAGAATGGTCGTCGCGTGTAGTTGTGGTAAACCGGCATGTGTTCGAACATCTTGGACAAGTATTAACCCAGGCCGTCGATTCTATGGTTGTGCGCAAACTGTAAGTAATTTCAAAACCCCCAATTTTGCTATTATAGTTGGAACCCTAATTTTTATCAAATGTTTGTACAGAACAACAATTGTGGATTCAATGGGTGGTTTGACCCACCCATGTGTCAACGATCATTGAACATAATCCCCGGATTGCTACGAGATAGAAACCAGCTCGAAGAAGAAAATCAAGCAAATGCAAGAGAAATTCGTAGGTTGAAGAAGTTCCTTTTTTACAGTTGGGTGTTTTTTGTTGTTTATGTGTACCTTTTTCAGGGTTAAAAATTGTAATCTTGTTAAGTTTTTAGTTATTTTGACTTTTGAAGTCAAAAGCACCTGTTGGTTGTGTAACTTTGAAAATTATGACTGAATGTATTGGTTTCTTACTCTTGATATATGTTGATTATTTGAGTCAAAATCATGTGGTCATCTAAAAATTGTTAACCTGTAAGTATATGTACATATAATTTGCAGTATATGAAAAAAACATCACTTAAATACACATAAATATACAACATCACATTAAACAGAGAATACCATAAGAGTTAATTGTTTATACAGAAACACATTGTTTTACCAAATAAAACCACAATTGTTGCATACACAAGAGCTAATTGACCACATCAGTACCACTCCCTTGAGTTCCAACACAAGTCTGACTGCTTCCAACAGGCACTCCCCCAACTTTCTTCAAACGTTGACTACTTCTCACAGCACTTCCTCCAGCCTTGTCAACACTCTTACTGCAGCCAACACCACTTTTACCACCTCTCCTACCACCACTGTTACCTGTCCTTTGTGCTTCACCTTTGCATGTTTTTGAATTATGCCCTCTATTCTTACACTTACCACATGTAACTGTTTTGCCAGACCTTGTCAACTTACCATCTCTAACCATTTCAGTGTTCCCATGAGAGCTTTGTTCATATACACCCCTGGTCCTCTTTTTCTTTGGCCTGCCAACTGGAGTATGATGCAATGGTGGCAAAAGTTTTGTAGGGCATTTACTCCTTGGCCACAAAGTAATCCCACTAATAGGCTCAATCTTGAATGAATACATTTGTTTCCAAGTTTCCAGCTTATAGGCTGGATGAACCCAATCTTCAGGGATACCTACATCAAAACCATTGACACCCATATTCCAGATAGCTGCCACAACATGTCTACAAGGGATCCCAGTTAGTTGCCACCTTCTGCATGAACATGCCTTCTCTCTCACATCAACCACACACTGTTCCAACCACCTACCCTTACACTGATACTTATGACCACCATTCCAAGTTACAGTAATACCCCCAGCTTGACTTTTGATTCTCTCAAAAATTTTCTGCCCAGTTGGTGTAAGAGGACCATCAGCCTTATCAATCACTTGCTGGACTATCACAATTCTCTTCATCAGATACTCCCTTATATACTCTAAACAGGATATGATTGGTTGGTCTCTGGCTAGAACAATCTTGCTATTGAAAGACTCACTAATATTATTCAACAAAATATCACAATGTGCTCTACCTGTTTAAAATGTACCATACTCAGTTACAAAAGCAGTAATACCAACTAACCTACAGTAGCAAAGTTAAGCTGGAACAAATAATAATTACCTGAGAATTGTGATCTTGCCCAGTGTTTTGATGGGATCCCAGACAACCATTTATGACCTGCAGCACTGTGCTTTTCAAATTCCTCCATTGCCACCTCAAATTCTGTTGGTGTTGCCTTTGTTGCACACTTCCACAGCATATCCTTGAATTGAGCTCCTTTAAATTGTGTTTTCATATTCTCATGAATATGTCTAACACAATATATGTGTTCTGCACAAGGGAATATCTTTGCAATAGCTGGAACAAGTCCCTGATCAAATTAAACACAGTTTATGGTTATAAGATATATTCTCAAAAATTGGAATTGGCGAATCATGTGGTATGGAAGTGAAATTGGAATTAGCATGAACAAATAATAATTACCTTCTGTCTGTCTGTCATGAAAGTGAAATTGGCATTAGCAGGTAACTCCAAATCTGCTTGAAAATTCTCCAAAAACCATGACCAAGAATCCATTGTCTCTGCTTCTACAATTGCATAAGCTATTGGATAGATCCCATTATTGGAATCAACACCCACTACACTCAATACCTGACCTGGGTATGGTCCTTTCATGAATGCACCATCTAAACAAACTAATTCCCTCAAACCTGCCTTGAACCCCTTTTTTAATGAACCCAAACAGATATATATTCTTTTAAAAACCCTAGTTGGTGAATTAGGGTTAGGTTCTGCCTGCACATCAAGCTTGATTGTTGTCCCCGGATTAGTACTTTGTAACTCCAAGATGTAATCTCTTAAAATTGAGTACTGTTGTTGGTAATCTCCCCTCAATCTCCTCATTGCCAGATCTTTAGCTCTATAAGCCGTCATCTTGTTTATACTTAATTGAAATTGTTGCTCTAATTGTTGCTGGAGTGCTTTACCAGAAATACCAGGGTTACTTTGAATAGTGTCACTGATTTGATTTGCCAGAAAAGTTGAAGTGCAAATCTTCAGTTCACGGCATTGGAGACACTTATGGTCATCTATAAAGGTTTTGACCATCCAACATTCTTCATTAATCCCCTTAGAAACATGTAAAGTCCATGGACAGGCTGGCTTATCACGTTTTTTTGTATGAGATTTTTTAACATTTTTGTCCTTTTCTGCCTCCTGTACTTTTCCCTTTCCTTTGACCTTGACTTTGACCTTGACTTTCTTGACCTCTGTTTTGCCACTAATTGACTCATCACCAGTCTCTGCACACTTCTTACCCTTACCACCCAATGTGTCATCTACTTCAACTTTCTTGCTAAATCCAGGCCTAAACCCAAAACACCTTACCCTCACACGATTTTTGTCACTCTTAATAACCAAGAGCTCCCTCCTACTCTCCACAGCATGTGCCCTCACCAGATCAGTTATTTGTTTCTTGAACATAAATGTTTGCCCCACAAAGAAATCACTCTTTAGTGTTTCATCACTGACTTTTGATCTCTTCAGTTTCTTCAACCTCAGCTTTCTTTGTCTGTCAACATCACTTCCTGACCCACTATCATACTCATCAAAGTTAAGCCCCACCACATCATCATTAACTTGCACATCCCCTACATTTGGGTCAATAGTTATTCCATCCCATTCCACATTCCTATCAGTTTTTAAATTGAACCCCTGCATATCCACCTCCACATCATGCACAGTGTTCTGATCATCTTCTACAAAGTCATCATTTTGATCACTCTGTTCAGTCTCCTCAGCAGACTCTTCCTCATCCAACTCATCACTCCCTTCAGACTCTTCATCATCCAACTCATCACTCTCTGTGTTCTCCTCATCATGATACTCTTCAAATTCCTCATCATTCACCTCTTCATTCACTGCATTATGCTCCACAGCATCATTCTCCTCATCATTGACTGCATCATTGACCTTATCATCTACTTCATCATTGACCTTTTCAATCACTACTTCATTCTCTTGCACATAACTGGCCTCTTTGTTCATTAAAGAATTGACCCCCTCAGAATTCACCACATCAGTAACCTCATCATCATTTACAGAATTGAACACCTTGTTCATATCAACATTAACCACCTCATCAAGCCCCACCACCTCATCATTCACAGCATCATTGACCTCTTTGTTCACATCAGCATTTACATCAGAATTTACAGTCACATTTACATTATCATTCATATCAACATCAACCTCATCATTCACAGCATTATGTTCCTCAGCAGCATTGACCTCTTCTGTCCCTAGATCTATTGCATTCTTATCTAATTCTGTAAAGAAAGGATCCAAGAATGGGTTTTCATCACCATCATCTCCCCTACTCTTTCTCACATTTTCATCATCCCAGGTCAAATACAACTTCTTTTTCACTTTCTTCTTAATTCCAACAACATTTCTAGAAGAACTTTCTTCTATTTCTTCTATAACCACCTTACTCTGTTGTGGGGATCTCCAATAATTAAAGAGAGTTGTTATCCCATGTTCAATATAAACATATATAACCTTATACCTATCAGTATAACTGATCAAATTCCTTATATCTTGATCACAAGCTAATGCTAATAGGCCATAGTCCAAATTAGAATCCGGCTTCTTAAAATGGTAATACATCTTGTCATCTAGAGAATACCCTAACTCTTCGACCATTCTATCAAGTTCATAAGCAGAAAAGTAATCTCTATCTACAAGGTCAAAGTAACTAAAAGTACCTCCAACATATTTTCGACCAGGATACTTCGAGAATGTACCAGCATGATGCATCCTAATGGAGAAGAGAGTTTCGTATTGCTCTGTTAAAAAAAGAAAATAAACACAAAGGATAGTCAGCGAACTTATGAAACTTACATTTAGGGTTTTATAGTTCATAAAATCCGACATTATTGGTTTCTTACCGTATAGTTTTCGCAATTCTTCTACAGGGATATCATCTTCTTTCTCCCGACGCATCCAACGAGGTCCTGCACTCATGATGAACAACTTCGAAAAATTTCAGATTTTGTTAAAAATGACGGGACGACGAGGTAATGAATTGCAGCGATTAGAACAGGGGAGGAGTTATTATCGTGTTATGGATTTTGAATGAGGAAGAAAGAAGAAGAAAAGGGAATAAATTAGGTGTGGGGAGTTGATTTTACAGATCTACCTTCGCGTGCTGTGCACGTGCGGCACTTAACGGAGGAAAACTAACGACCGTTAGGGGTTGGACGGGGAAAGATGCAAAAGTGCCAGTACCGGGGTATGGATTGTGAAAAAAAGTTGGGAGGGACGAGGCGTTCAAAAACAAAGGACCACAGGGGCAAGGAGTGTAATTTACTCAAATCAAAATTATACTACTCTATTTTTTAATTATTATTTTGAAGATACATGCATCATATGCAATTTCTTGATACCTGTTGAAATTATTAATATAAAATTATAATATGATCTATAATTACAGAGTACAAGTATATTAATTTGAGCGTAGCCGTGGGCCCAACATTAAATATTATGCCCTTCAAAGTAAACGTCAATTACCTTAAATATTCATGTTTAATACCGATTCTTAAACATTTGGAATTCATAAAGTTTACACTAAAAATGTTTAACAACGAAAATAGTGGCTAGTCGTCGTTTTGACTTTCTCCGTATCCAATTAGCAGCCTGATGGTGCACCCGCACCACTTATTTGCCACCTTCTATATAAACTCGGCCCAAACCTTAAACAACAACATAAACACAACACAAAAAAATGGCTCTCAAAATCTCCTTTTTCCCCTCATTCCTTTCAATCCTAGCAACCCTAACCGTCGCTGTTGACTACACCGTCACTAACTCGGTCCCAAACACCCCAGGGGCCAGGGGGTATCAGGTTCACCAACGAAATTGCCGGTCGACTACACCCTCCAAACTTCATATGGACCACATTCCAAGAAAATACAGATGACGATACAAAAAAAGTGTGTCACAAGTACCTGTGTTTATAGACAATATGGATGACGCACATTTGGCAATGGAATGGTAACGATCAAGCTCCATCAGGGTTGATTGAAGGGATTGTTGATTAAAAGAGGCTTAACTCCGGTTACATGTTGGATAATTGGGTTTACCTTGGGGATGGTGATAGGTGGAACAGGGGGTACGATCTAACTGCTGAATTTTTGGACTATAGTAATGGTCTTAGAGATGGGTTTGTGGCCAAACTCAATAAGTATGGTTATAGTGATTGTTTTGTCGTCGATTTGTTAGGAAAGACGGTTGATTAACTATCGATGAATACAAACAAGAGAATGCCCACAGATTCCATTTTGATCCATTCCCATTGATCGTACCAAACAGCCCCCTAAGCTCATTATTTACATTTGTGTTTATGTTTATTGTACAACAATTGATCTTTTTTTTTTTTATCAGCATTCAAGCATTGGGCGTTGTCTTACGGTTTGCGTGTACTGTAAAAGTATACGATGTATTTATTGAAGTTCACCTACTATTTATTTTTTCAAATTATGTTATGTTTCTTTATTGGCAAGTTATCGCTCATTCCGTCTCATTTTAAGTGTACACTCTAATATATTTTTTTCTGTATAAAAAATGTTCATTTATGAAAAAATAACTATTAAAAATCATTGAACTTTCAAGTATACCTTCATTCATTACTCTTAGTAACTCATTTCTTAAATATTTCAAGTCAAACTTACTTTAAACAAAATGTTATTTCCTTATTCTATCTTAAATTAAAGATTTTATATTCGGGAATACTCTTTCTATATCCTTTTCCATAAAAAGTTTATTATGTATGTAACGAATTCACAGAACTAAATAAACTAACTTTTGTTTAGGCCAAGAAGCCTGTTTTAGTGTTTTTCATTTTAATATTTATTTTGCCTATATATATTTGATAATCTTTTTAGTTTTGATCCATCTTGTTTGATGAGTCCAGTTTGCGGCCTAAGCCCAAATTAGGGTTGGTGTTTTAGGCCCCGACCAGCTAACATGCTTGTCCGGTTATTTCGAAATGTTGGATATATATAGTGTCCATGATCCAACCTGATTTTTGAACAGCAAACCTGATTTTTGTGGGCTAAGTATATTCAATAGTTTGGACTTTCTGATTATTCATGGGTGGGCCATAGCCCACTCTTACACCCACGTAGCTCCGTATTGGTCTTACGGTTGTTAGATCGTACAGACCATCTTCTACTAATTTATAAACTACAAAATATTATTCCTTATATAAATGTTAATATAAAAAAAGATACTTGCAATTTAATTACAATTTCATTCCTTAATGCAATTGATGTCTTTTAAGGTACGTACAACGTTGGATTTTACCAAACAAGATAACCAAAGATCGAGGTGGCGCCACACCCTCCTAAATTTTGCCTCACGTCCTTGAAAATACATTTAGTCAAATCATATCTCGTTAACACAAAGTTCACTAAACTCATCACCTTATATATAACCATTAACTTGCGTTTATCACAACATGTCCAAAAGGCAACAACAATACCTTTTCGTTCTACTTATTGTCCTCCTTATGAATACGACCTTCTCAACAGTGGAAGCTCGTCAACTGATCGATACAAGAACAAAAAAGACAGGTGGTCTCAAAGTTGAAGGCTCAAGCCCAGTCCTCGTAGTGAAAGACCATGTTAGAAGTCTTGTCGTGGTTGAGGTGAAGGCCATAAGCAATTAAGTTGAAGACAACAACAAACACAAAACTACTCATTAGCTTTATTTTTGTGTTAACTAGGTCTTATGTACGTTTATCCATAAATTGCAAGTACATTAGTAGTGTTATGAACGTCATATAAAAATGAAATAGAGTCCAAGATTCTACATTATCTTGAAAATATATATGAATTTAAATGGCTTCATTTTGAGATTCATCACCGTAAAATTTGAGAGCTAATGAATCAATCTGAGTCCTTATGTCAACAAAAATGGATGGTCGGTATATAAAAAGAAGCGTCAAAATTAAAATTACTACAAGACACGATTTACTGAAATCTCAATTCCAACAAGTAAAAAGGGAGGGAATTTCCTTATTTTGAAATGATTGATTATGAGATATTTGATTTGTTTCCCCTTGAAGTGAGCTGTGTATATTCTAATACATATTAAGATCCCCGAAAGAATTTTTTTTATACTTATTTTATATCTATTTGTTTTGACTCGAATGAATGTTTGAAAGAAACTTCAATTGAGTTATAATTTATTAAAAAAAAGGATTATTGCAGTTTTTGCTCTCCTGCTGAGAAAACATTCATTTTTCGGCTTCAATTGATACAAGCAAGAAATAGGCCAATACATAAGCTTTTTGTTCCATCTCACGTGAGTAAAATTTTCATCGGTACCAATCAATGGAAGGGCTCACTGGCCTCTGATATTCATATAAGGACACGACGAGCAAAAATAACCTCTTTTAACTTCTATATCTAAACGAACTGAATATCTTTTATAAGAAATATGAGGAAGACCCGACGATTTTTTACAGAAAATCCTCAACGATAGATAAACAATATTCCATCTTTTCTGTCAAATGGATCGTAATCACTACTTACATTTCATGAAATTGTACACCACAAATATAAGAATTGAGTGTCAAAATAAATAAGGATTTTTAATTTATGTACAACATGTGCCATATCATATGATTATTGATGAGGTAAAATCATATAGTGAGAAACTGGGACATTATAAAATCGATTATTTTTTAGAGTTTGAACTGAAAAAAAGATAGAATTATAAAATAGTAATAAAGATTTGGCTTTATATTTTTATTTTTGTCATGTAATTTGAATTAATGATCAACATTTAAATTATTTGACTTCTATAAATATGTTTTGAAAGGGCAATATAGACAATAGTCATTGTTTAATCCAACATTAAGTAAAGATGATTTATATACAAGTGTAGAAGTTTAGATATAGCTAATGAAAGAATACATTATATTATTAATTAACAATGATCAGATGCTATTTTAACGATCAAATTATTGTATTTAAAATAGATAAATTAATTGTTACCGTATTGTGCGGGCAATATGATAGTATGGTAAGAATAATTAAGATATGATCATTTTATTTATAATGATTAAGTTTTTATTTCTTAATAATAAAACAGTTCAAAATTACTTGATGTGTTCGTTTTTGAAGTGTATATGTTATTTGTAAAGGTATTAAGGTATTTCTAACATTTATAATAAATGACGTCTAATTAAGAAGTACTTGAATTTAAGATTAAGATATTAGAAGATAAAGTTAAGAACTAAATGTTATTTTATGAGAGATATTTCTAATATATGTCTAATTAGGAATTTAAAATTAAGATGTTATAAAATAAATTAAGAATAAAATATTAGAAGTATTATTCAAACGTAAAAAAATTCACAAAAGAAAAAGGAAAATAAAAATAAAAATTAGAACACATTTGAATCTTGTGAGATGAGCATATATCTTCATTAAAATTTGTTAGTATAATTTGATTTATTAGTATTAGTATCTCTAATATATAGAGATATAAGTTCCAAGTATTACATTTGGCGCAGCAATAAAAAAGTCAATCATTTCAAAACGTGGGTCAACAAAGGGGACTATTTTCTGCGTCACCATGAAAACGTCAACGGTTAAGATACGTCGCGCCTTATTTTCGACGAACGTGGACTTGCCACCGCAACAACCACTAGACAAAAAAGGTAATTAACCGGCATTTTGAATTTAAAGGTTGAAATTTTAATACTTTTTGTATGTTTAACACCTTTTTCTCATTGGAACTAAGAGATGTTTATAAAATACTTCTTAAAAAAGTTTTAATAAAAGCTCCTAGTTCAAATTCTTGTATTTATCACCCATTTTAATATCACAAGTGTAACTTACACCTCATTTTATATCAAACATATATAGACAAATTTCATACCTTCTAGAAAAAGCATCTTGAGTGGTTTATATCTGGGCGTGGGGTTCATTCTAAAATGTACATAACGTGGCTAAATTACCAAGCGGTTGCTGCTAAAACTAAATTGGATCTGATCGATATTGGCATCTGATACATGGACAAATTGTTTATAGTTGGGGTTCAATTTTATACTTTTTTCTTCTGTTTATACTTTAGGTTCACCAAATAATATCTTGATACCGTAAGTTATATAAAAATAATTACAAATAACAAAATACGAACCTGTATCTTTTTTAACAATATTGTAAAGCTAATCGGGAAGCGTGCCTTACATAAAGCCGGTTATTCCAGTCGAAAACATTTCTCCTTTTCCTTTAGTTAGAATGTGAGTCGACTTCATAGCACAGTTTGTGACCGGACCAATTCAAAGACCAGAGTGGTTTTCGTATTTTTTTTAATGTACTTGTTTCATAAAAACGTATGAACTCTAACTCACCAAAGGATGGTCTGCAATGTTTTCCAAATTTAATTCATTTAAGTTAACAACTCAACCCAACTTGGGTTTCACTGTTCATACTGTAAACATACATGAAGCATACAAAATCTCCGGTGACAAGCTTCAACTGCACAATTATATGCACAAATTATGCATACTAAAGCAGGTTACAATAGTAGTATATAACATAGTAAAAGCATACTCAACACATTTTTTTGGAAATCTAGCTGAAAGTCACAAGTTGCTAAACATCATTTATACATCTGGTTTGGGTTGTGGATACAGAAAAGTGCAATGTTTGAGCGATGATATGTAATTTTGTGGATGTTCGACTATGTCTCAAATACCTAATAAATATTTAGTTGTGAGTTAAACTTAGATCAATTAGTCTCCCAAACTAGCAAGCCAACTCTTCATCCTTTCATCGGACATTAGCAGAAAATCTTTTTCCAACTGTTTTCAAGGAGGTAATGAAGCGCTTTGACGTACGAGGTAGTACTAACGCCAAGTGTAGCTTCAAGAGCTGCCATACAATCTTTAATGGAAAATTTCTCTGATATCGAACTTGTAACTACACCCCATTTTGCCTTATATTTCTCGGCTTTTGCTAAATCTCTCTTCCCCTTAGCAATCAATGATCGTGACCATGCATCCATGAGGGTCTCAAATTTGTCATCACTCATTTCAAGTCTATACTCTTCTTCGGAAGATTGAGGTGTGGAATTAGAAGAATTATGAGAACTCTGAATAGCAGTTAAACCACCAAAAACTGCAGACAATAATGGATATAGCTTGCAACCTTCTTTCTTGAAAGTTTTGAAAACTTTGTCCTGCTGCGATATATATAACAAATCAATAGCTTGTCAATCAACTAAATAAGTCAAACACAACAAACTTTCATTAAGTCCAAAAAAACGTACCTTTAGCAAATTCTCCCATAGGGCGTCGTTAGCAGACACTTTAGTGAAAAGAGGATCACAAGTAACACAATGTTATTTATCAGTTCACTGAATTTTGTATACATTATTATCAGACGGTAGTATTTTCCTTTCAACTTAGCTGGACTATATCTTAATGCAAACTTCGAAAAAATTTGTTCATTCATATCCTTCCAATCGATTTCTCTAAAAAGTGGCAAACCATTTGGATCTCACCTGACCCTCTCGGGCAAAATCTATAAAAAATACTTCACACAATCTTCGGTCCATTCCATAGCTTCTTGGTGTCCACCCATCTATACATCACTCAAACTTTAAAATCACAAAAAATAATTCTGTTATTTAGATTAGTTTTAAGTACTACTTGCAATTTCCGCCCAGAAGCTTTGTAATGGCAATTTTGGGTATTTTTCCTTACATATTGAGTTCTTCAGGACTGCAGAAATTGAAGGAACGAGTCAAATTGGTGAAACTTAAAAAATGCTATGAAATCAATGTGCGATTTTATAACACCTCTTACACTAGAAAGTTAATTATAAAACTTGTTTAAAAGAGCATAAAGTACACACAGAGAAAGAGATAGACACCGGGGACGATAGGCTTTTAGATCTTTTCGCTATTTCCAAATTTACTATTTCCAGATTACACCTATATATATATATATATATATTTGTTATTTCCAGATTAAAGATTTTTCTCAGCTTTGCTATTTCCGCATATAATATTTGTATTGCTACGGAGTGCTTGTTACTTTGCTAGTTTCAAATTATACTTTTTTCAGATATAACACCCAAGCCCGTTATGACCCGGTTAACCAAACCCGATCACCTGCCTATTTTGCCACCTTTAGCTACAAACTATATGTGAAAATATCCAGGATCATGAAAGTTCTCTAAATTGGTTCGAATCAATAATAGCAGAAAGTCAAAACTTGGAAATTGGAAAAGTCTATTCAGATAAATATGTTGACACCATTCCTTATATTGATATGGCAAAGGGCATGGGCATTGTGAATAGTAGTTTTTTGTACCATTAGGTTTTATTGTTGTTAATCTTTATATTTCTAAATGTCTACCTGGTTGATGTTGTTGGAATTATAAGCGAGTTTGAAAATTTTTATGTGTATGAAGCATAATGTACAAGTTGTCTATTGGTGACATCTATAGTGCAACTAAAGCAGCTTATAGTACAAGCTCATAAAGCAACAACCACCCATGTATGTGAGTGTGTGTTGTGGGAAACCAGGTCAAACAAGAAAAGAGGAGAGGGGTGGTTTTGGATGGCAATTCATGGTTGCAACCACCATCCCATGATCCCCTATCTTTGGCTATTTGCTCCATATCTCCATTCTATAAATTGAGGCCAAATGGTAGTCATTTAATGGGAGAGAAATACACACAACACTCACATAAATCCATAGAAGGGCTGCTGCGTTTTGTCGTTTCCAAACTTGAGTTTATGCTACCGCAATTGTCATTGTGTTGCATTTGTTCGATGACGAATTGCAACACGGGTCTGCATTAATCCTGGGGTCGTTACGCAGGAGGCTTGCAGCGAATCGAGTGCATAAACACCTTTTAAGGACACGGAATCTCTTACCGTGCAAGACTTGTTGAAGTTGACTGATCGGGTTCTATAAAGAAGACAACAACTTGTTGTTGTGCTTGTTCTTGGGTATGCATTACCTTATGTTGGATGATTGATTATCTTTTTCAGGTTACGTCTTACTTCATATTGTGTTCATACTATTAATTACGTTGAATTATATATGTCATGTTTCTATAACTCGAGAAAGTGTTCCGAATCATTCTTTAAATAACATGAGTCCAACCATATATACAACAATCTTAAAAGGTGTTTATTTGTCATGTTGTTCAAAGAACTTATTAATCTGATTTAAGGGGTTCATAAAATCAATGTATTGTCGTCTACGACTTTTAATAATTCTACTGTGATGCTATGCTTGTATATAACTGAGATAACGAGATGAGACATCTTTGAAGAGTTATATTCACGAGAGTAACTTAAATGTTGTTGACCCTTAATTTTGTATTTTATTACAAATTAAAAGAGATACTATATTGTTTAGATAGAAACTAATGGTGGGGGTTAATTGCTTTAAGGCGCCTCTGGGTGAAAGTTTCTATTTACTTAATATGTTTCGGTATATTTGATATTTCTCAATTTATACATTTTTATACTTAGCAATATTCCTAATTTCATTGATTATACCTGTTAATTTAGTGGACTTTCGATACTTTAAATGTTGAAATTATGTTTCCAGGTGCAGAAGTCGGTTGTGAGAAGAAATATACGAAAATGCAGCAAAATGGTGAAGTTTTGAGGAATTCAGGAAGATCTCCTGCCGGGTAGACAATCTCTTGCTGGGAACTAAGATGGTAAACGTGAGGAATTGGCTCAAACGGGAGAATCTCAACAGAAGTTCTAAAAGGGAATTTCTCCCGCCGCGAATGCCATTTTTCCCACTGGGAAGCACAAATCTAAACGGGACTTTTTGGTTTAAACGGAAGAAATTGAACAGTTGGTGTAGTAATTTTTCCCGCCGGGAGGTTGTTCTCCCGCCGGGTAACCATCTAATCTAGTTTGGATTTTGTAGTCGGGAGAAGAAGTCTAACCGGGGGGAATTGGAATCTCCTGCTGGGTAACCCTCTTTCCAGCCGGGAGCCTGTTGCTGTAACGAATTTTGCATCTTAGACTATGTGGCAACCCTCAAAATTGGGTCAAATTCCATACATCATCTTACGTGCATTATTAGGTTAATTCCCTATTGCTTAATATGAATTCATTTTCATCGAAAATAAGTCTAGCACAAAGCCTACAATGCATATTCTTATGCCCATTATTTTAATGCATGATGCATTCGTAATCATTGAGAATTACACAAACAATCGGAAGATTCCGACAATCACGAACGTTGGTGATAAAATTTTCATAAATAACATAAAACTATTTTATAATTAAATAGTAGTTATTTACTATTATTATGCTAGGTTTGTCATAACATTTCGAATAATTGGATTAACGAATATACGAATTCAATTAACGCAAAAACGTAGAGATTTCGCGAATTATAATAAACGAATTGTCATAAACATACGTATGATATCGAAATGACTTATAATTATTTAAGTCACTATGAATTACCCTTGATTACCTCTAATTAAACATAATCACATATCGACTAATTGTATGTTAAAAATGTTGATTTATAAAACTAAACGGTTAAAATGAGTTAAAACGATGAAGAACGAGATTAGCTTTAAAATGAATGGTAAAACATATGATTATGTAGATATATGGGTATGCGACATTTTTGGATGAGTTAAAAATGGAATCGTTAATATATACATGTATATAAGTGTTGTTGATGGCAAAAACTCATTAAAAAAAACTAAAGAAACTCAAAAATCAAAAGAAACTTGCTGACATAAAGTTTGAACGAATTTGGAACATCGAAGTTCGGACATAACCTAACCAAATTGAGTGATTCTTGAGTCTAAAATTAAGTTTAAGAAGTTAGGTTTCCAACCCAAGTGTCTCATGTAATTCAGACAAGTTTCGATACCTTAAATCGATTTTATAAGAACATGTGTCAAATCTGTCTTCAGGAGACAAAATTTGACCCTATTTTGAAAGGCAATAACTTTTTTTCCACATATCCAAAAGACATGAATCTTTTTCCTAAATGTCACATTTTGTCTTAGTTTTAAAATTATTATGGGTACGTTTTTTGAAAATGAGTCTAAGTCAGTAAACAAATGATTTTCTCAACAACTGTCCAGAAAAAAAGCTATTGTATCTTTGTGTACTAATAAATAGTTTTGAACCCCTTATACATATCCAAAAATTATGAATCTTACTTTTATTTAAACCTAAAACATGTAGGAATATATGATAAAAATTTCATTACAAAATAAGTCCATTTGGCTAGTCAAAATGATAACACAAGAAGGGTAAAAAATGGGCAGAATCTGTTCAAATGGATAAAAATGAGTACTAGAGAGACTATACATGTAAGAACAATACATTTTGAACCTTGGCTGTAAAAATAAGTAAATTATGTATATTAAAGTATAAACCATGATTTAGAACAAGCTTCATGTGGTTAAACACTAACAAACCAAAGTATTGTGCAAGAAATGAAATATATGAAACTAGGAGGACCAAAAGTGTAAAATCCGTAATTTATGGACTGAGATGGTAAAATCAGTAGGTTAAGTTATACTAAAGTGTTATCTATAGTTTAGAGTGTTAAAAACAAAACTTGTATGGTTAAAAGGCGATAAACCGTTAGTTTGAGCTAGAAATGATAAAATTGAAACTATAGGGACTAATTGTGTAATCAGAAAGTTCATGGACTTAGGACTTAAAAACAGTTAACTAAAACCCCACAAGTGAAAACCCTAAGTAAAGATGTCGAGAATCTAATTTATATGGTAAAAATTTAAGAAATCGAACGATTACCTAAAAACGACAAAATAGAAACTACAAGGATCAAAACCATCACTATGGAAACCTTGGGGACTGTTAAGAACCTTCTGTAATTCGAGGTTTATATATATATAAACATCACTCAAACATTCCAGATCATTTTGCAACTTCTGAATTCGTTTCTAGAGAGAGAAAAATGAAGATTTGAGAGAGAAAGTGGGAAACCAAGTTTAGAATTCAAATTGAAGCAAATTAAACCGTGATTTCGAGGTAAGGTTTCAATTGTTATGTGTTATAGTTGTTACTAAGTGAATAGTACCGATTGGAATGAGTTAATTTGAGTATTTCACGTTTAAATTCGAGAATTTCGAATTGGATCTGATCTGTGTTCTTCATTGCGACACAAGGCTAGTGTCGCAGGTTGTGTCGCAGGATTATTCTGCGACACAAATGACTATGTCGCTTATGGCGGCAATATTGAGTATTGCGACACAATGATTGTGTCGCAGGAGTATGTTATGCGACACAATGATATGTCGCAGGATTGTGTTATGCGACACAATGATATGTCGCAGGTTGTGTTATGCGACACAATGCTAGTGTCGCTAAGTTTATGAAAAAGTTATATGGATGCTTATGCATGATTATCATCTTGTTAAAGTTTGGTTATGTGATTTGAATAGGAGTTGAACAAGCGGAGAACCCAAACAACAAGCTAACTTCCTTAAATAATCAAGGTGAGTTCATATTATGATTATATTTATTATGTTGATAAATTAGATCCGGTTTACATTCGTGTAAGCGGACCTATGTGACAGATGATGTGGTGGTTCCATATTGTTCATGGTACCACACAGTTGACAGATGTACAGTTGACAGATGTTCAGATAGATCCGGATTACATCCGTGTAAGAGGATCCACATGTCAGATGTATAGGTGGTTCTTAATTGAGCCACATGTCATATGTATATGTGGTTCTTAATTGAGCCACATGTCAGATGAATAGGTGGTTTCTTAATTGAGCCACGTGTCAGATGAATATGTAGTTTCTTAATTGAGCCACATGTCAGATGTATAGGTGGTTTCTTAATTGAGCCACATGTCAAATAAATAGGTGGTTTCTTAATTGAGACACATGTCAGATGTATAGGTGGTTCTTAATTGAGCCACATGTTAGATGAAATGTGCAGCAATTAAATATATATATCTGGTTCAACTCGCAGGCCATGGGCTTTGCGAGTTGACTCAACTCGCAGCCCATGGGCCTTGCGAGTCCAGATCTGGCTGCGAGCCCAGATCTCAGTTCGCAGGCGAGACCTGCGAGTTCAGATCTCTTGCGAGTTGAAATCTCAGCTCGCAAGTCTTGTTGACTTGCGAGTTGACTTCTCAATTCGCGACTTTAACTTTAATTCGAATTCGTTACTTGTCTAATTATATTTAACAAATAATAATAACAAATTAATATCATATATTTACAAGTCTAAACCAATATACAAATTTGACTATAAATACACTAGTCCTATTACAAGCTAGATCTGTTGTCACAAAGCATGTCCCAACAGACTCCCCCTTGACAATAGCTCTATCGTCGTTATCTTCATCTTTGTCCTTGGTCTTTACTTGTAAATTTTGCTACCCATATGTATCTTCATTCTGACACAAGTCTTCACCATTAATTGATAATCTCTTGCAAGATCACCCCATGCTTCAGTCGTCAAGATCCTGTTTTCGTTTAACTTCAACAGGTCCTTCTTCGACAGATTCATCAGGTGTCGATGGTCATAGACTGTCAGAATTACTCTTTCTCCTCCTTCGACTTCATCATCAGCTTCAACCATGACAGCTTCACCAGTCTCTGAGTCCACGTGCCAATTCATAAGATTTCCCAGAATATTCTGTGGCATTGTCTTCAGCGGTATCTGCTGTACACACTTGACAGCTGGATAAGTCTTTTTCCTTAACCTTCTTCCAGTTCTTTGACTGCGTTCCTGTAATTTGATTGTCTTTCCGACTCTTGGCTTTATCTTTTCAAACTTCATTGAACGACCCTCAGTCTTGATTATTCTTTCAACATATCTTGCATATGGATCATTACTGGGGTTCTTCACTTCTAAGCGTGCCAAGTCCCGGACTTCAAATTGAGGAAGCGAACTAAAAACTTTAAGCTTCTTATCAAAATATTGAACTCCGTCAAACCTTTTGATAGCAAAGAGTTTTAGCTCAGAGTCATAGTACCATCTGATTATTCCCTTTCTCGGTACTTTCTTTCCAGTGATATCTATCTCAGACATTCCAATCTTCTGCTTTCTCATTTTCAAGGGTCTGAACATAGGATTGTTTCTGACTTTTTCAAGAAGCTCATCTTCTGATTCAGAACTGGTTGATTCATCTAGATTTTCATCTAAATCAACAACCCTTTCTCCATCTTCTTCCTGGATGACCACTTTAGTTGTAGATGGGCTTACGATGTGTTCATCAATATCAGCGTCAAGATCTACACACTCGTCTGCCCCAACTTCAAAACTGGAAGTCCAATTCTCAAGAGGAACAAACTCTCCTTCTTCAAGGTCAAAGTCAATATCCTCATCTAATTCATCTGGCATGTCGCCTTCAGAATCTGATAAGTTCAACATTTCAAGACCTATAGAAATACATACACAAATATATTAATATCATAATTTCTTTCATTGATTTCCTGAATCAATCTAAGATTTTTCTTATTAATCCATTTGTGTATTTAAAATATATTATATATACACTTATTCAAATCTTTCATCGATTATCATAATCAATCTAAAATTTGAATAAGTCTTATAATATACGAGCATCATATATTATATAATAAATAACTCTTTTATCGATCATAGTCAATCTAGAATTACAAAAGGCTTATAATATACAAACATTCATAATTATAACATTTAAACATTAATGTTTTACACATTCAAGTTCAAACATCTTAATTACAGAATTATATTACAAGTACAAAATTACAATGTATTAATAATTACAATCAGTCTATATTAATACAAGCTTCACCTTCATCAGCTTTACCCTTATCAGCACCAGCACCAGCACCAACTCCACTACCACTAGCTTCTGCAGACTCCCCCTGAATTGTAGTCTGCTGACCAGTCATTGAAGGACCAGCCAACTCCCTATCCTTTTGGGCTGAGGGATCATCGTCTTCATCATTCTTCTTCTTCTTCTTGGCTAGCTCATCCTCTTTGCAGGACTCTTTGTAGTGCAATATCTCCCCTTGAGGTGGCTGGCCCGAGATAAGACTGGTAACCAATCGATCGAGTCTGTCAGTCTGTCTTTGCTTATCAGCTACATCACCTACCAGATTGGAGTTGGTCTTGATCAGCAATGAGTAACCTGTAGATTGGTTGGTCACCAAAGTCTCCAGCTCTCGAACCCTTGATTCTAAGTTAAGAATGCGCTCTGAATCAGTCAAGGTCGATGAAGATTGAGCAGTAGTGGTAGGTGGAATCATGGCAGTAGGAGGTTGCGTTTTCTTAGCTATCTCAATAGCTACATCCTCGATAAGCTCTTGTTGCTCAGGCACAGCCTCGGCCACATCAGCATCTATCCAGCCATGATTTGGTGGAGCTTCATAGAGAGGATCAATCAGAGAGCCAAATAGCTTAGTCAGCTGGGGCTGCATCTCAAATCTGCGATAGGTTTGCATAAACATCACATTATAAGCTCGGAGCCCTATAGTATCCACCTGAATATCTGGTTGAACAACCGGAAGATCAGGGATATTGGCTCGAATAAGGAGCATGCAGAATCTCGGGTAGATCATAAAATGAGATCTAACACCCCCCAAAGATTTGGCGAACGATTTCCCCAAAGATGTAATCAGAAAAACTGTATGGTTTGTTATAAACCAGTGACAGTACAGCCGAAAGTAGAGAAGGGCTCAACTCATCATAACCTCCCTTTTTCGGACCAAAAATGGTGACAAGAACATGCCACAAGAATCTCCATTCCCCGAAGACCAACGCCTTTAGGAATTGACTTCCACGCATCGGCCCTACGTAGCCCATACGTCCCAGAGCTCCCTCAATAAAGTCGGAAGGAAACTCTGTCGGTCCATCTTCTTGCTCGGCGGAGCCCAGCTGTAGGATAGTCCGAATATCAGTAGATGAGAAGACCACAGGGTGATCATTAACCCTCGTCTGAATCACCGGAGGATTCACCACTGTGTCATACTCAATATTAGCCCAGAATTGAGTTAATAAATCTCGTGATAATGCGGGGGACTCCGTGATGGCATATTGGATTCTTGAACGACCCAGAAAAGTAAGAATCCGAGCTACACGGGAAGCTCCTCGTGCATTGATGTCCAAATCAACCGAGACATTATGATGTGTAGCAAATTGTCTAGCCATATCTGCAATATAAGAGTGACACAAATGTCAGACAAACAGTTTAACATATACTGATAAACTTATATGATCTACAACTCATAATTGAACTATTAAGTCATGAGACTTAATTAACGATTATAAGTGTTAATCATATATATATAATCAATATGTCTAGCTTGTTACACATCCTGTTACAAAATATATCACTTATTACACAAAGTCATAAGTCTTATATAATAAAGTGTACGGTTTTACATGTTTACATTTAAGTTGACACAACTAACCAAAAACTATATTAATTTATAAACTCTTAATTAGTTAACTAATCGAGAATTCGTAAATTAAAATTTAAAGATCAAAAGTGTCAACTCGCAAGAGTCAATTCGCAAGCTCAACTCGCAGAGTCAACAAGTCAACTTGCAAGCTCAACTCGCAGAGTCAACAAGTCAACTCGCAAGTTGGACTCGCAAGTGAGGGCTGCGAGTTAAGTCTGGATCTCAACTCGCAGCAAGAACTGCCGAATGACATAACTTTTAAAGTTCAATTTTGGCGAGTTATAAGACAAACGGCCTATGTCATTTTGTTCAATATGCTCCGATTTACATAAACCCTAAGGTTTCTTGTCCATTTGAGCTATATTTTAGTGATTTATGTAATTTAAAAAATCAAAACCCTCATTTTAATAAAATGTCGATTTTGAAGTTAATTGCTTGATGAAATCAGGTGATGTATACCTCAAAATGTTCGCAATCTAAAAGTGAATAAATGCTACAGAGTCAAAGGTTCGATACTCGAATCAAAATCTGAAAATATGAAAGTAGAGGATCTCGGTTCGCAAGTTGGTCAGTTCGCAATATAAGTGAGCTCGCAGGACTGTGTGTTCTGACTAGTGCGGGCTCGCAGGTATTTATACCAAGAAACTCAACTCGCAAGTTGGACTCAACTCGCAGAGTGAGCTCAACTCGCAAGTTGAAGTCAACTCGCAGAAGTAAATCCACGAGATAACACACAGAAGATTTATAGCTTATTATATGCTCAGAAATCAAAGCAGAATTTGCCTACCAGTACATCATATAATGAAGCTTTCTAGATCTAAAGTTTTCAAGCAAATTATAGCGTGTGGAGAGAGGCGTATACTAAAATAAAGATAAGTAAAAGCCTAGTTAAAAAGATGTAAAGTTAATGTAACGTACTAGAATCTACTAACACATCTAACTCAACACTTTTACCTACAATTATTAAGCCGATTCCTCTAATTTACTATCATTTCCTAGTTGATAAAGACTTAACCCTTATCGGAGGCGATTCCCCTTAGGTAACAAGCAAATGAATGCCATACGCCTAACCCCCCCCCCCCCTTTTTTTTTAAATAAACATAAACAACTAATAAATATAAACAACTAACTATTACAAAATAACTCTATGAAAGACTAATCCTCTGGATTTCTCATTCCATTCAGTTGCACCAATTTCTCGAATCGAGCTCTGTCGAACGCTTTGGTGTATAAGTATGCTAAATTATCCACGGATGGAACCTTAGCTAACTTGATCAGATTCTTCTTAGCACAGTCTCTAATGAAGTGATGTCGGATATCAATGTGTTTAGTTTTACTGTGTTTAACCGGATTATTGGTTATAGAGATCGTTGATTCATTATCAATCATCATAGGAGTATTTGTTATACTCAACCCATAATCAAGCAGTTGCTGTTGTATCCACAGAACTTGGGAACAACAGCTACCAACTGCAACATACTCAGCTTCACATGTAGAAATGGCAATTGAGGTTTGCTTCTTGCACTTCCAAGAGACTAGTCTACCTCCGAGGAATTGACATCCACCGGTCGTAGACTTTCTATTCTGATTGCATCCTCCGTAATCAGAATCAGTGTAAGCCACAAAATCTAAGTTTCCATCAGTCGGATACTAAAGTCCCAGCTTCGGTTTCCCTTTGAGGTAACGAAGAATTCGTTTTACAGCTTGCATGTGAGACTCTTTAGGAGTGGCTTGATATCTTGCGCAGACACATACTGCAAAAATTATATCAGGCCTTGATGCTGTTAGATACATTAGTGATCCAATCATGGCCCATAAAGAGTAGGATCCACGTCTCTATCACTCGATGTATCTGGACCAATACCATGAGCTTCCGGAATAGGAGTATGAAAAATTCTAGATTCTTCCATTTTGAATCGTTCTAGAAGCTCATTCGTATACTTAGTCTGATGAATGAAATATCCATCTTTCTTTTGATCGACTTGCAATCCTAAGAAAAATGTCAATTCACCCATCGCTGACATCTCAAACTTGTTCTTCATGACTTGTTCAAATTCGGTACACATTTTTTCGTCAGATGACCCAAAGATGATATCGTCAACATAGACTTGAACAAGTAGAAAGTCTCTCTTTTTCCATTTGACAAAGAGTGTACTATCTATTCTTCGTCTTGTAAAACCATTCTCAAGAAGATAAGTAGATAGTGTTTCATACCACGCTCTCGGAGCTTGATGTAATCCATATAGAGCCTTATCAAGACGATATACTCTATTTGGATACTTTGGATCAGTAAATCCCGGTGGTTGGGAAACATACACCGTTTCCTTGACTTTACCATACAAGAAGACACTCTTAACATCCAGTTGGAAAACTTTCATTTTCTTTGAAGTTGCAAATGCTAAGAATAACCTTATCGCTTCTAGCCTAGCCACTGGTGCAAACACCTCATTGTAGTCAATCCCCTCGTGTTGATTGAATCCCTGAACAACTAGTCGGGCTTTATTGCGAGTCACAATCCCTCGATCGTCTTTCTTGCACTTAAACACCCATCTAGTTCCAATTGGATATTCTCCAACAGGTAGGTCAACCAACTCCCATACTTGTAATTTTGAGAACTGAGACAGTTCTTCCTGCATTGCCTCAACCCACGAATTATCCTTCAATGCTATCTGAACATTTTTAGGTTCAATTTGTGAGATAAAGCATGAATATAGACATAGATTTGAAATCCCTGTCTCGTTCATTTCAGCATACAAGCTGGAGTGAGTGGATGTGCTAGCTTTCGATTGATTCTGAGTTAGAACAGGAGAATTAGGATCACCGATGATGTTATCAATCGGATGATTCCTATTTATTCTTGTAGAAGTAACATGTTCAACTAGAATATCATCCTGTAAGTTAGCACCAATTTCCTCCAAAGGTGGTATACCATCATTAGTAGTTGATATCCTTAATTGTCTCAGAGGAGTGAGAATATCATCCACAATCCTTTGAGAAGCAATTTCAGGATCTTCACACTCTTGAGGTATAACATCTTGAGGTTGTTGTGACTCGATAGGAGAGATCACATCAGTATTGACAATAGTCATAACATCAGACGTTTGAGCACTCGATGTTGAAGATGGAATATCTGACAATAAATGCTCAGGAATATCTGAGTTACTGACAGAGTCACTGAGAGGGACTTTAAATGACTTGAAGAGATCTGAATAATCGAATTGCCAATCCAATCCCTTATGCGAGTCATGTGTATAGCTCATAACTTCAACATTATAAACTATTTCAACACGTCCCGAAGTTTTATTGAAGACCCGTTTGTTTGGTGAGTTAGGCACATAACCTAGGAAATATCCTTCGTCAGCCTTCTCCCCAAATTTAGGTTGATGACTTGTCTTCAACAATGTACATGAAACTCCAAAGGGTTCAAATCCTTTTAACTTCGGTTTCTTATTGTTCAAAAGCTCATAACATGTCGTGTTCTGCTTTTTAACCGTAAGAACCCGATTGAGAACATGACATGCAGTATTCACTGCTTCTGCCCAAAATATGACCGGAAGCCTTGAATCTGCAAGCATTGTTCTCGCTGCTTCAATTAGAGTTCTATTCTTCCTTTCAGCAACACCATTTTGTTCAGGTTCATATGGTGCACTGAATTGATGTTGAATGCCTTTGCTCAAGCAATATACATTCAGCGTAGAATTCTTGAACTCGGTTCCATTGTCACTACGAATTCTCTTAACTCGTGTTCTGTAGATATTCTCTATTAGATCTATGAACTCCATAAGAATTCCTGGATTTTCATCCTTAGATCCCAAAAAGAATACCCAAGAGAATCTAGAGAAATCGTCTGTGACAACCAGACTGTACCATTTGCCACCTATGCTTCTCTTGCTTATTGGGCCGAAGAGATCCATATGTAGCAATTCAAATAGCGAGGAAATGGAGTTTACAGCTTTAGACTTGTGTGGTTTCTTATGTTGCTTTCCTTTTAAGCACGATATACACTTGTCTCCAAATGCAAAACTCTTCGGTGGTACACCCAGAACTAACTCATGTTTTGTTATATAGTACATATTACGAAAGTTTAGGTGTGCCATTTTCCTATGCCATAGGAGAGAGTCTGATTCTGAAGCCTTGGATAACAAACAAGTAGACTCCATCGAAGTAATAAGAGCATTTATGTTGATAGCATAAATGTCCTTCTTCCTTGGAGCTTTCATCAGTATCCATTTGTCGGGAATGATAAAACCCGGCTTCAGGATCAAGGACTCTTGCTCTGTGAAGAGAACATGATGACCTTTATCACATACTTGGGAAACACTCACTAGGTTGTGAGTCAGTTCTTCAACATAACTCACATCCTCAAGAGTCAAAGTTCCATTTGAAACTTTTCCTTTCCCGGTAATGACTCCTCCTTTATCACCAGTGAAGTGCACTCCTTGTCTCAGTCCACCTCTGAAGTCTGTTAGTAGACTTCTGGTTCCTGTCATGTGCCTAGAGCATCCACTGTCAACATACCACCAATTGTCGTTGTTCCCAGTCAGCTCCTGCACATACAAGTTGTACACAATCAGTTGTCAAGAGGGACCCAAGCCATTACGGTCTTGGTTTGTGCCTTATCATCTACAAACTGTAGCTCTTTAAAGTAACCATCATTTCCATTAGGAGCTTTGGTCACTTTTGAAGTAGCATCATCTTGCTGATGATTAGTGGTCCTGGGTCTATGAGTTGACTGACTTCCAACCCTCCCCGATACATAACCCTGGGATTTTTGCCATTGGTTAAGACTATTATAGGACCCTTGGTTAACTCCTTGTGAGCGAGATGTAGAACCAATCTCAAAGTGACTATGGTTCCTTCTCGGAGTCATAAACCTCGACGGCACTTGATCTTTATTAAATTTTTCATGCCGTTTAGGTTTGGGTGGCGAGACACTGTGAGAAGCATCTCTTTTAAGAGCAGTCACAGGTTTAATGCCAATTCCTGGTCTGGTACCGAACCTGTCTGTGCTCGAACTAGAGATGTTCTGAGGCTTATCACTGTTCACGCGCTTATGTGTAGCTTCACTTTTCTTATTAGGACAACAAGAAGACACATGTCCCCTTTGGTGACACTTGAAGCATGACATCTGCTTTCGTGACTTAACAGTCTCCTTCTTTGTCTGATCAGAAGACACTAAAGGTAAATCCTTATGTTTCTTAATTACCTCATCATTTACATTAGTACGACCAATCATTCCACTTGATACAAACTGTACTTTAGTGAACGATTTGACTGTACTCTTGTCTAATGATAGGTCATTAATAGTATCCTTCTGAGTCTCAGATGCAACAGACTGTTCCATTTCCAAATCCTCAGTCTCAAGATTCACATCTGTCATCTCTAAGTCAATGGAATTAGTAGTAGTGTAATTTGCATTAAAAGGCGGAGGAACATCAGAGTAACCTAAGCCAGTTACATCTTTCACACTACGTTGTGAGCCAATAATTCTATCTAAGGTCAAAGAAGATGTCCTATAACCTTCAAATTTTCTATTTAGCTCTACTAACTTCATGTTTGACTCTGAGAGTTCTTTATCCCTAATAGCAATATTTATATTTAGCTCATTAAGGGTTTAGATATAACCCGTCTATCTTAACACATTGTTCATTAATTATGTCAGTTAGACTAGTCTTATCTAAGGCATCACTCTTAATCTTTTCAGTTAATGCTAGCTTATCCTCACCTAACCTACGTATCAGACTTAGCTATATCTAATTCAGATTTTAAGGTTTTGTTAGATTCGGCAAAAACACTAACCTGAGTTTGTAAATCAGTAACTAAGTAACAAACATCAGCAAGAGTAAGAAGATCCAGACATACCTTTTTCTTATTTGACTGAACATCAGCCATGTATGCAACGAAGTCATCGGGACTCATCTCATCAGTTGAGTTGATGTAAAGCACATCTTCATCGTTCCCCTTGACTTCCGTATGTAGCACATTAGCTTGAGATTCCTCAGCAGTTGGCATGTATGATGTTGGTTCAGCTGGTTTCTCCTGATCGTCTATTTCAGCCATGAGAGCTTGCTCAGGCGGAGTGGACCAATCACAGGAACCATCGATTTGTTGAACCACTAAAACTTTGGAAGTTAGAGTACTTCCCGAGTCTTGTTTTGTAATACCAGTATCAACCTTCGGTCGCTGACATTCCCTGGCAAAGTGTCAGTAACCTTGACAGTTATAACACTTGACCTTGGATTTGTCAAACCCTGATCGATTTCCAACAACTCTTCTACCCGTACGCTTTAGGAAATTCTTCACTCTCCTTGACACCATAGCAAGTTGCCACTGGAGATCCATTTCCTCTAAGTCATCAGGGTCAACCTGATCATAATCCTCATCAAATTGTGCAGGATCATTAATCTTCCCTTGAATGTAATTTTCATAGGAAGGAACGAACGAAGCCAGCACTGAGAGTTGCTGTTCAGCTGATTTCACACTCATCGGCATCTTATGATGTCCTTGAGTGGATTTATCAGAAGACGTGTTCTTGCTTCGTCTCTCTCCTCCATCTGAAGCTATGAAGCAAAGATCCTCGGTCAACATTTCTCCAAGTTCATCAATTTCACCAGCAAATAATGCAGTGGTCGAATTAGATGAAGCATTAGCGATACTGGTCTTTCCATGATATAGACCAGGATTCTGTAGATGATCAGAATCTGTATCTCTTGTCTTTTTGGAGAAATCATAACCCCTTAGCTTGTCAATTGCCTGCTCTAGGGTCATAGTGGCGTATCTCTCATCATTATCCTTAAGCATGATACCATACATTTCCCACTTACAAGGCAAACCCTCAATGAATTTGTCGGTTTTCTCCTTGTCATTTTAGAAAATTGCGTGATCATCAAGTTCACTTAATAAATGGTAAAATCGGGTAGTGTAAGCTTCAAGGTCTTCTTCTCTAAAAGCTTTAAAAACCATAAACTACTTTTTAAGAAGATTACACTTGCCGGCCTTCACTTGAGGACTTCCCTCACACCTTTTCTCTAGAGCATCTCATAGCTCTTTAGCTGTGTGGAAGGACTTCAATTGATGGTTGATTTCCTTTGGAAGGCTCATTTTTATCGATGAATGTGCCTTATTATCAATAGTGAATTCCTTCTTTTGATTGTCATTCATTCTATCATAAGTCACAATCACAGTTGCATTCCCTACTTCAGATGTAGGTGCAACATATCCGTTCTTTATACACAACCAGATGGTGATGTCGTGGAATCTACAGTAACTTTCAAATCTGTCTTTCCACCCATAATAATCCTCAAGTCTGAGTAGCTTCAGTGGAACATTAGATTTGCCAACCTCGTGTTCCATTTCGATCATTCTACTAAGATCAGACATTTTAAAGTCAAGAATCAAGTTATCTTGCGAATTCAGTAATCTCAACTCGCAACTAAACTCAATTCGCAGATGAACTCAGTTCGCAGAAAACTCAGCTCGCAAAGGATCTCAACTCGCAGAAGACTTCAACTCGCAAGTGTATCTCAACTCGCACCTGATCTCAACTCGCAATGGAAACTCAACTCGCAAGTGATCTCAACTCGCAGGTGAATCTCAACTCGCAATGGAAACTCAACTCGCAAGTGATCTCAACTCGCAGGTGAATCTCAGCTCGCAAGTGGATCTCAGCTCGCAGATAGATCTCAACTCGCAAGTAACAGTTGAAACCCTAATCTCTACTCGCAAAACGGCGCTGTGAGATCTGAGAACCGAACTTTTTGGTATTTTTACGATTAAATCAGTAGATTTCGATCGTAAAACAACCCTAAAGATGTTATATAACCAAAAACCTGAAACCACAACGTTTCTAAGCCCGAAAGCTCTGATACCAATTGTAAGTCGCTAGATCTTGGTTAACGATAACGAATTATCTTTTAGGTATTGAGGTGCGGAATCCCTCAATACTTAGGTTTTAGGCTTATATAACAAATAATAATAACAAATTAATATCATATATTTACAAATCTAAACCTATATACAAATTTGACTATAAATACACTAGTCCTATTACAAGCTAGATCTGTTGTCACAAAACATGTCCCAACAATAGGTGGTTTCTTAATTGAGCTACATGTCAGATGTATAGGTGGTTTCATGATTGAACCACACGACAGATTTTCTATTTGATAGAGATTGTTAGCCTTGTGTTAACTCTGATGAAATGAAAAGGTGAACAGAGTACAGATCCATACAGTTGTGCATATTATGCTCGACTCCAGTTGTTATTGAAATGAAATTGTTAGTTATCCAAGATGATTGTTGATTCTCGTTGTAGTTGATTTCAATTATGATTGATGTTGTTGACAAGTTAAATTACTTGTTTAATGTTATATGAATTCACTAAGCATTAGCTTACTCCTTGGGCTGTAATTGTCTTGTAGGTTCAAGCGGATCAGGTAAGAAGGAGGTACGCGGGAAAGAAAAAGCTTAGTGAAGGATTGCTGAACACTTGGCGTAGGTTTGCAAGTGTTAAATCTTTTGAATCATGTTCTGGATTGCTCAACTTGTTGCTTAAACTCAGTTTCGTTTGTAAAAAGTTAAACGTGTTTTGTTTTGAATTTAATCAGAAAGGTGAATGAATATAAATCATGTTAGTGAAAAAAAAAGAAAAAAAATAAAAAAAAATGGGCGTAACACATAAGTTCAATCACCTTTCATTAAGGGGTCGACTTTTCAACATTAATTCTCCGTTTCTATTCCGTCAAAGGAGCAAGATTATTTGCCTTGAGACAGCCTACTCCCAGTCCATACAAATTTATACTCGACAAAACTGATTACCATTTCACCAAGTAATTCTTTTTTCATTCCTTTTGTGTTCCCACCAAAAATTGCGCACTTTTTGTCATGATAAATATGATCTAGGACTTTCTTTGTCAAAGCACGTTAGCTCTATTAATTTACTGATCAGTAGTTTAAGAACAGACGTATTAATTTGTCACGTCAATAAATCCTGTTATATGCATTTTAATTTATTCTAGTTTAAGACATTTCATCGTTGAATATTTGGTTTTGTTGCTATTTTTGTAGGTTACACTAATATCGTCTTCATTGTTCGTAATCATGAATTGAACTTACCATGAACCTCAAGGGGAGGGGAGGCTTAATCCTTGATTAATTCTAGATATTTTGGTCATTAGGTGCAAGTCTTGATTACTTAGGTTTTAATTGTGTGATTAAGGTTAATTAGGGTTAATTAAGGTAGATTAAGGTTAATTAAAGTAGTTTAAAGTTACTAAAATGTTACTAATTGATTGAAATAAAAATCATGTGATTTTCCGATACTTGGTTCGATTAATTTCATAATTTATCTCGTTGTTGCACGTTCTCTAGTTCACGTGAACGTTTATCGATTTGTAAAGGTTGAAATGCTTAATTCTTAGCATAAATATCACCATACTAATAACTACTATATAATTGAATAGATTTACATTATTTTCGAAAATAGATCACCAACGTTTGTGAATGTCGGTCTCTACCGATTGTTTGTGTAATTCTCAATGATTACGAATTCATTCCGCATTAGAATAGTGTGCATCTCAATATGCAAGTGTAGGCTTTGTGCTAGACTTAATTCGATGAAAACAAATTCACATTAATTAAATAGGGAATTAACCTAATATGCACGTGAGTTGATGTACGAAATTTACCCGATTTTGAGGGTTGTCCCAACAGGTTTGTTGATTTTTTTAGTTTTCTTTTTTCTTTCTTTTTAAACTTTCAAAGATCACATCTTTTTACTAGTAATTCAGATTAAGTTACCGTTTATTTTTTTTGAAGTTCTATATTTTTCAAGATCTATTTGTTGGCAAACCGTTCAAACTTTTTTTTTGAAATTTGACCTCATTGACCTTCTTTTAACAATTTACACTTATTTAAACTTTTAAATACACATTGACCACTTATAACTTGTTATAGAGAATTTTAGTTTTAAATATGTAAAATTTACAGTCAATATGAAGTGTTATTAAACATTAACTCTCGATCAATTTAATAAAAACAAAAAAAAAGTATAAAAAAAATAAAAAAATCAAAGACCGATACATCGACTAAATACTAATTTTTAAAACCTTGACCCCACCTATAAAGTCAGAACTTCTGTTTTGTCCTTTGCTTAGAAGATAATCTCTTTTTAAGAGTAATTGTATTTGTATATATTCTTTTTACTAATAATCCATACCATTTTGAACCTTTCATTAATTTTCTTTTTATAAGATTAACCAACAACTTCTTTCACAACACAAACACACAATCTCTCCCTCTCTTCTCTCCCTTTCTAGGACACGAATTTCCAGCAGCCCCCAACCCTTCTTTCTTGTTCAAACAACCTCCATACAACCACCATTCACCCACCATTCATCCACCCTTGCACCACCTTGCACCACCATGAGCCACCACCCCTAAAACACTCATTTTGCACTCTTTTCACTCACAAATACTTACAAACTCTAAAACCATTTCATTTCATGACTAATATACACTAAACTCACGGATTTGGAAGCTAGGAGATCAACCACACCAAGCTCAAACCTTCATCTTGCTCAAATCTCTCTTTTAGTGCATTGTAAGGAAACTCTCACCATAAACTCTTTGATTCTTTCATTTAATTACTTATATGTTAGTTAAAATGTGTTAGATGTTCACTCATGCTAGAAATCGACTTATGAACATGTATAGTTGTTGATTATAGCCAAACTTTGCTAAAAAGAACCAACACAAACACTAAAACATAAAGTATAATTTCGGACAGAAACTTTGGTCGACTTTGGAGTTAAATAACTCGATCAAAACTTAATCAAATTTTTTTTTTTTTTAGTCTAAAATCAATTTTAAGGAGTTAGCTTTCCAACCCAACCATTTTCATGAATTTTGAACAAGTATAAGTACTTTAAAACGAATTTATAAGAACAAGTGTACAAACTGTCTTCTGGAGACAAAATCTTACCTAACTTTGGAGGACTATAACTTCCAAACTACAGATCTAAACAACGTGATTCTTTTTCCTAAGGATCACATATTATCTTAGCTTTAAAAGTAGTATAATTATACTTCATGAATGTAAGTATAACTCCGTGTACAAACAGATCTTTAACCAACTGTCCAGGAAGGTACCTGATGAACCTTTGTGTAGAAATAAATATATTTGAACCCCTTAAACATGACCAAAAATTATGAACCTTACATTTCTGTAAACCTAAGACATAGGAGAATATATGGTAAAGATTTCAGAACAAACTAAGTACGTTTGATTTGTCAAAATAAGAGCAAAAGAAGGACAAAAAAGTGGACATAATATGTGGAAAAGTGACGAATGGAGACTAAAACGGACAAAGGATATAAGAACCGCATTTTATGGACTATGACTATGAAAATCAGTAAATTTAAGTATAATAAAGGTTAATCTATAAATTATAATTATCAGATCAAGGATTGTTTGGTTAAAAGTCGTTAACCGAAGAGTTAGACTAAAAACGAGACAAATGAGACTATAACGACTAAAACTATAAAATAGACAAAATATGGGCTGAGGTAAATAAGTAAATAATTCAAAACATATTAAAGTGTAATTTATGACTTAAAGTGTTAAGAACAAGTCTCGTGTTGTTAAAAAGCCGATAAAACCAAACGTTAGATTAAAAACGGAGTTTAAAACAAGTTAAACGACATTATAACGGCAAAAGTTATAAAAATGAATTATAATAACTTATAACGATGTTTTTATATATATATATATACACATATATGGGTATATATATTGGGTTAAGTATTATAACGATAATTATATATATGTATACATATATGGGTATATATATATATATATAAATTGACAAAGTGTTATAACGATATGATATATATTGGATAAGTATCATAAAGATGTATTATTAATATATGATTCCCGATCTAAAAACTAATGGAATCACAAATCTTAAATTAATTACGTCCAAGGCATTTTATATATATATATAGAGATATATATAGATATAACAAGTCAACAATTAACGTTATAGACTTACTATTTATGAAAATACATTATAACGTTGACTTAGACACATTTTAATGTTTTTGAGAAACTATCAAAGATCACAACGTGTCGTTTTGCCTATAATGGCCTTACATGATATTCAAGCCCGTCGATGACATATTTAAACATAGTTGAGTGAACAACTAGCATAGAGTGACTAGTTAAAGTCGTCTACAGATATTAATTCAAACTCTTGCGTTTAGGTTGCTAAGAGACTTTATTTGGGCATTCTTATAAATACATTTTGCTAGCACGCTCGGACTTAGGTGATTTCACAGCCCCCTTTTTACTGTTTTAATGCTTTCAAATATTAGGGTGAAAAACATATAACTGATTTTATGCGATTATTGAAACCTGACAACGTATCTTTATGGGAGCCTAAGTTCTCAAGTTGTAGAGCATAAGTTCTTGCTTACAATGACTATAACCATTAGCTAGATGATGCTAGCCACTAAGTATGCAGATAGTACTATCGGGGCTAACGACCCCATCTCACAGTTTTTAGTTAGTCGCGCTAACTAGCGACGTTGTTCGCCCTTTTCGGGACGTGTATACTTAACCGGTCTAGGAAAACGATTTATATGATGAGTTGTGGTTTGGTTATAGGCTCAGTTTCGGCATATTAACTCATAGGACTTTCAAACCTATTGGGGGATCACAGTCAGTGGTTTTGATTGATAATAATCGTACTTAGGCCTTCTATGCCATTTTGGAATTACTGATGAAATGTTTTTAAATGATGGTTTATGAATGAGTCATTAAACCTGTGAATTCATTCAACAATTGTGTTGACGTTTTATAAATATGTTTTTCAGGGAATTAGCTATGTCGTAAGTTCACATGCATGTTGGGACAATACCTGCCACGATGATTAGGATGCACTTTTGAAATCAATGGGATTTAATTTTATGACTAATCTAATGTAGCTTTCATTATGAAATCCCGAAACTTATCTTTTGAACAAAATCAATGTATTCGATAACATTGGTATTTTTGACGGCCTGATAAGCCGTAATGTTTGTAAAACTGTTAATGTCATCTTAATATATTATGTTACGCAATGATCATATGCTCTCCATATATTGTTATTCGATCGTTGTCACGCCCTGAAGCTTCCGCATGATTAACTATATGTATTTCTAAATTTGGGGGTGTGACACCTGTCCAAACCAGTTTCTGATTCTAGTTCTACTGGTCAGTTGTTGACTTGATCAACCATCGCCTAAAAACTGATTAATTTTGAACCGAATACCTCTAATAACCCGGTAAAATCGATTTTTGAAACATTAGGTGGATGACCTATTAGTTAGACATCTCAACGGATAAAATTTGAAGTATTGTATTTAATCAAACCATCTTGGTCATTAATTTGCAAAGCACCGGCCAACCTAGGTACATTATTTGTTTTCATTGGATTCCTTGCATCTAATAATTTTCACGTTGTAGTAATTTCTTGTCCTCCTCGATCGGCTCGTATGATTAATTCTTAATATTTAGTCGTGCACCTTAATGTCACTATAAACAAACTAAAAGTCAACCTTCATGTAGATAGTGTCTTCGATAATATCCAGCTCATAGCATACGCAATTAGATGTTAATAACTAGTTTATTCCATTTCACAGGCTCACATGTCACATATCACTATATACATATGAAGGTTGACTTTTTCTTTTTTACTTTTATTAAATTATCAAGAATTAATATTTAATAATATTTCATATTAACTATAAATTTTACATGTATAAAATTAAAATTTTTATAACAAGTTATAAGTGGTCAATATACGATTAAAAGTTTAAATAAGTGTAAATTGATAAAATTGAAAGTCATTGAGGTCAAATTTCAAAAAAAAGTTTTGACAGTTTACCAACAAATAGATTTTGAAAAAATATACAACTTCAAAAAAAAAACGGTGACTTAATCTGATTTACCGGTAAAAAGATGTGATCTTTGAAAGTTTAAAAAGAAAAGAAAAAAGAAAACTGAAAAAGTCAACAAACTGATCCAAACTGATTTTCTATTTCAGTTCAACCGGTTGATTGTTGACTTAATCAACCATCGCCTAAAAACTGATTAATTTTGAACCAATAACCTCTAGTAACACGGTACAACCGATTTTTGAAACATTGGGTGGAGGACGTATTAGTTAGAAATCTCAACAGATAAAATTTGAAGTACTGTATTTAATCAAACCATCATGGTCATTAATATTTGCAAAGCACCGGCCAACCTAGGTACATTAGTTGTTTTCATTGGATTCTTTGCATCTAATAATTTTCATGTTTTATTAATTTCTTGTGTAGTGCACCTTAATATCATTATAAACAAACTAAAAAGTCAACCTTCATGTAGATAGTGTCTTCGATAATATCCACTCATTGCATACGCAATTAGATGTTAAAAACTAGTTTATTCCATTTCATAGGCTCACATGTAGCATATTCCTTGCAGCCATAATATATGTAAAAAGACATTTTTTCTATGAATTATAAACAGATTGACCAACATCTAACAGAGAGAACAGTCTTTATAAGCAACAAGTTGGGAAATCAAGAGAACGCTCGATCGTTTCTTATCTTCTTCCTGCCTTAGGAGTAGGAGTAGCACGAAAAGAGGGATTAGCATTATAGATCATAAACCACTAACGCCTTTCTCGTTGGGGACGATAACTTAAAAACCATCATCAACATGGTTAAGTGAATGGCTTTATGATATTTTTGTAAGATGTTTTATGTTCAAATCTCATTAGCTGCATATGTTGAGATAACTAAGAAAAGGGTCGGCTGAGGTCATACTTTGGAAGCTCAGATTATCAAAAATAACGACTGAGGCGCTAGTGCGCTATTGGTTGACCTCTCGTCCTGCCTGTCTTTGTTCATTTTCTTATATATATATATATATATATATATATATATATGGTGGGGATCAAGAGGGAAGCAAATAAATTAGAGAATGAGAGAAGTAAATCTCAACCCTTGATTTCGTCATAAATGAATTTTAAAAATCATAAATAATTTAAAAATTTAACATTCATCACAAATAATGTTAAAAACATTTATTTATGAAAAAATCAAGGGCTAAAATTTGCTTCACTTCTTTCCCAAAATTTAAAACTTCCCTATGAATCCGTTCCATATATATATATATATATATTTAATAATATATATTAAGCATTTCGCAAGATTGAGTTGAATATTGTTTTTTCTTTAATTTAATTATTTTTTTTACCTGTTTTTGTGTTTTTGGCTAATTAATTTTGATTTTGATTTTTACTTTTACAGATTTACATTTCAATATATCAGGTAGTGAGATGTATGGCATAAAAAGGGGTTTTTTCTATAATAATTCATTTGAACTAAATTAATAGTAAAACATGAAACCCACTTATAATAAACGAGAATTTTGAGCATTCAAACTTTAAGAAAGTAAAAAAAAAGTGGGAATGTTTGCTCTCGAAGATTCTTAATTCAGTTGTCTTATCAGTACTCCATTTTCAACCCTTGTTTGAACCAAATTCATTAAATGAACATTATCGGTTATCTAGTAACTAGAAAATCAGCAGTTTGATCTAGGAACCAAACAGTAGTACTCTCGATAGGAAAAATTCAATTAAAAGGTATTAAATTAAACCATGATGGTCAATATATATTTGCAAAGCAAAGCACCCATTCGTCGTAATGCGAGCGAAGTTATATAATATTGTGGTTGACTAAATATAACACCGGCCAACTTAGGTCCAGCAGTTGTTTTAATTGGATTCCTTGTATCTAATAATTTTCATGTTTTTTTAATTTCTTGTGCTCCTCGACCCATATGATCATTTCTTAATATCCAGCTCATTGCATACGCAATTGGATGTTAATTAATATTTTATTCCAAATTATAGCCCTACATGTATTCCTTGCAGCCATAGTATATGTAAAAACACATTATTCTATGACTTATATAAAAAGATTGACGATAACTTAATAATATGAAGTCTAGTGATAGTGATTGGTTGAAAAATGAATAATGGTTTGTTTGTATATATGCTAAATAAAATATTTACATACGCTGCAAATAGTCCGATCCGTCATTACCGCAACATCAGCGAGCTGTTAAATTTGAAGTTACAACTTTTCTAATTGAATAAGTTTTCAGGATTATTTACAAAGAGGAAAAAACAAGGAATTCATGTTCCAAAAAATTGAGGTTGCTCATTATATCTTACCTTCACATCCATTGGTAAAATTGTAGTCTCTTTCATTTGATAAACAGAAATATGGCATCTACAATCAGGGAGCTTGCTCACTTACAAATCCCACTTGAAGACAGTACTAAAAGCCACCAATGGTTTCGCTGATAAAAATATCAACGGGAAAGGTAGTTTTGGGGATGTTTACAAAGGGCAACTCGTGCATTCCAGGCAGCTGATTAAAATTTCTGCACGGAGGTTAAACTGTAGGTATGGGCAAGGAGACGTTGAGTTCTGGACCGAGGTATAAGTGCTTTCTAGTCTCAAGCATGAAAATATAGTCTCTATGATTGGGTTTTGTGACGAAAAAGGAGAGAAGATCATCATAAACCACCGTTATCCCAAAGGAAGTCTCTTGATGTATCTAAGCAATCCGACCCTCACATGGACTCAAAGATTGAGGATATGTGTTGGTGTTGCGCATGCATTAAGTTACATCAATAATGAAGACAAACACAGTTGTGAAGTCTTGCATCGTACTATTAATAGCTCCACGATATAATTAGATGATGAACTTGAGGCCAGGTTATCTGGTTTTGAATATTCAATCAAATATTCAGTATATCGAAAGGACCAGGTTCTCCTTTCAGAAGCTATTGGTACAACAGGGTATATGGACCTATCAATTAAAAAGACTGGAGTGGTGACGAACAAGTCGGAAATCTACGCCTTTGGCGTTGTTTTATGGGATATATTATGCGGGAGGAAAGCATTTGTTCAAAATGAGGATGAGGATAAGAGGTTTTTAGCATCATTGGCCATATTTCATTTGAAAACAGAACACCGAATGATATAATTCAGCCTGATCTATGGAACCAGATGGCCCTGGAATCACTCACCAGCTTCTCAAAACTGACATATTCTTGCTTAAAGGATGGGCGAGTACAGCGTCCAGATACTAACAGTATTGTCTATGAACTTGAGAAGGCATTGGAGCTTCATCTGCCATATGAGGATATGATAAGATTAAAATGCCCATTGATTATAGTAACTTATTAAAATGTCCATTATATTAGTTTGCTTCCTATTGTTACAATTGATGGTAAAGGAACCGTCAACAAATGGGTTGTTAATATAGAGGTCACAAAACAGGTTAAATAGATCACTGGTTGGATTGGGATGGGTTGTTTTTGTTTACGTTAAAAGAGAGTAAATTAAACAAATGATCCATGTACTTTGTCTCTCATTTTACGTAGTTTCCATAAATTGAGTTCATTCACACTCCAACAAGACCCGAGCCTAGCATTGGACACATTGGGGATGATATTAAAGCTATAATTTCTTCTTTTTAAGTTCATTTTCTCCGCTTTCAATTTTTCTCTTAATTTTAATTCATATATGTGTATATATATATATATATATATTATATTTGAGTTCATCAATCATAACTCAAGAACGCCAATAACACAAATAAACTTTCAGAGAGCCACTATTAAATTAGCGTCATATTTATTAATAGAGTGCGTTTTGTTAGGATATCATTGACAATGCTTTAATATGAATGAGGATTTTGGAGAAGGAGAAGTTACTAGAGAAAGGACGGAAGTCATTAAGAAAAGAATAAATGTCTTTCTCATTTTTCAACTCTTTCTATTTACCTTCTTTCATTTCTCTTCCACATTTTCTTCATATTCTTTTATTTCTACACCATTTTCTTTTATAATTTTGTTTATTTAAAAATTATATATTTTTTTCTGTAATAAATAAAAACTTATTTTTAACTTTTTCAAAAAGTTTTTAACACTTTTATAAAAAAAATAACACTATTCAACAATTATTAATTTCTTTTAACTTCTTAAAAACTTTTTTTGTTTGTATATTTGTTACACTAGATAATAAATTACGACACCGTCAAAATCTTGATATCGAGATGTAATAAAAAAAAACTTATATTGTAACACACCAAACATTAATTTAATACACTAATTTTTAAATTACGATGCACGAGTTTTGCTGCATATAATGAACTGCAACTTTAAATATGATGCATTTCTTTTTCAAAAAGAACAATAATATATCATTATAAAATAATGGTGCATCATAGTTTTAAATAATGTGCATCATATTTATAAAGTATGGTGCATCATGGTTATAAAATATGACACTCTAACTTCTAGATATACGATAAACATCGCTATTATATAAGTCTGGGTGCATTATAATTATAGAATATGATGCATTATACTTATACTTTGACAATAAATATTATGATGGTGGATTCTTTGTCGATTTAATAAAATTCTAATTATCATGATGTGTCTTTGATATTATTATATATGTGTGACATTTCATCCTTTCAAAGAAGAGGTGTTACAATTGAAGGTTTTATTATCTAATTATTAAACAATTCATCCACGTTCACATGTTTCAATTCCAATTTTAATTATTGTTATATTATTATTAAAATTTAATTCATAATGGAAGGTTTTATTATCTAATTATCAAAATTTATTTATTTACTCACTAATAGAATTATTATTTGTATTATACTTTTAATTTAATAATTTAGTTATTATAAACATCATAATTTTTTTTGCAAGAATTAAAATAAACAATAGATCAAACAAATATGGAAATATAAAACAGCTTTAAGGACGTATATTAATCTTATTGACGTCTTCCTCGTTCGTACTATCTAATTGTTAAGGGAAAGCGCCCCTTCTTTATAATCTCTGCTAATTATCAATAATCTTGTATATACAACTAGCTTTCAATTTTGAATACATTGTATGCCGTGTATGTCAATAATATTCACCCTTTTAATATATTATCCTCTTCACTATATAGATATGAATATTTTTTAACATTTCATAGTAGACTTCGACTGTAATGAAATAGTCAAGTTGTAGTTAAAGCATCCAGCTCATTAATTGCATTCGTAATTAGATGTCACATGTCTCTGATAGGCCATTAACAGTAACATCTCACATGCTATATTCGAAATTACCACTTAATTTATTCCGTTAATTAATTGTTAAGATTAAAAAGACAGAAAAAAAAACTCCATTAACAAGGAGATCTATAATTTGCTCGCATGTGTGTGTGGTTTCTCATATATCTTCTTATTATCTTCACTTTCACTTTCATTTTTGATCGATTGTTTTGTACTCCGATCTCTATCATTTTATAAACAGAAATATGGCATATTCTTCGATCAAGGAGTTTGCTCACTTACAAATCTCACTTGAAGACGTACTAAAGGCTACCAACAACTTTGCTCATGAAAATATCATCGGGAAAGGTGATTTCGGTAGGGTTTATAAGGGACAGCTCTTGCAGTCCGGGCAGCTGGTGAAAATTGCTGCTCGGAGATTAGATCGTAAGGACCAACGAGGAGTCATTGAGTTCTGGACGGAGATCTCTGAGCTCTCCATTCTAAGTCATGAAAATCTTGTCACTGTTATCGGGTTTTGTGACGAAAAAGATGAGAAGATCATTATAAATAGTTATAATGCGCAGGGAAGTCTGTCGATGCATCTAAGCGACCCAACCCTCACATGGATTCAACGATTGAATATATGCATCGACATTGCGCGTGCAATAAGATACATCCATAATTTGGACGGACGCAGTTATTCGATCTTACATCGTAACATCAACAGCTCCACGATTTTATTAGATGATAAATTTGAGGCCAAGTTATCCGGTTTTGAATATTCTATCAAATATCCAGCATCTCGAACGAACCAGGTTCTCCTTTCGGAAGCTATTGGCACAAAAGGGTATATGGACCCCGCAATCGAAAAGACTGGAGGTGTGACCCAGAAGTCAGACATCTACTCTTTTGGCGTCGTTTTGTGGGAGGTATTATGCGGGAGGAAAGCATTTATTCCAAATGTGGATGAGGATAATAGGTTTTTAGCTTCATTGGCCAAATTTCATTATGAAAACAGAACACTGAATGATATAATCCATCCTGATCTACGGGAGCAGATGGGGTGGATGTCACTCGACAAATTCTCAGAAGTAGCATATTCTTGTTTAAAGGATGAGTGACTACGACGTCCAGATATGAACTATATCGTCGATGAACTTAAGAATGCATTGGCACATCAGCAGTTCTTTGAAGTTAAGATCCCTCTTTTTCCTTAATTATTTTGGACAACTTTGTTATAGTAATTTAATATAATATAATGTCCACTGATTTTCTTACCATTATTTATTTATTATATGTCATACTATTTTTCTGTTATCTTTATTAGTTAACGTAAACATATTAAATATATAGTTGGAGTTAAATGATAAATGAAGTATTAATTTAAATTTGTCTAAAAAAGTGTATTCTCTTGATACGATTTTTATTGGTCCAAAATATATGTTAAGAATACTAATGATATACAAAAATTATTTCTTATAATCAACAAAAAGACTCGTCTGTAGCACAGAAGTATTGATTTATGCAAAAGTAAATCAAAGTTAGAAATTTATTTAAAATTACTCCTATTAATTAAATTAGATCACAAGATTCCTAATGATAGGAGGTAAGAGTAAAACTTATAATGTTTGAAGATTTTATAATAACTTATTTTGCACTTATTATCTGTGTCACAATTCTTATTTTGTTGGATATTTTATTATTGTTATTGTTATTGTTATTTTGTATGCTCGAATGATAACATTTTACTTATTGTTTGGTCGATTTCTTTATGTAGTTTATAGGCCCGCTATTATGCGGGACAAATTTAATTTTAATAAAATAAATAAAATATTGTGATCGATTTTTTATATAAATTATAAACTCTTTAATTTTATAAATAAATAAAATATTTAGTCTAATTTTGTAATTAAAATAAATACATCAAATATTTAAGGGGTCAAATGCATAATTATACGAAAGAAGTTAAGATCGTTAGATCGTGACGGGAAAAAACAATAAAGGGCTAAGATTCCTCTCTCTTATTCTCTTTTAATTATATATAAAGATAAAGATTATTACTATTATTCATGTAAAATAAAATTTAATGTAATTAAGCTAAATAAAATATAATATAAAAAGATGTGGTATGTGATAATTTGTGTATTCATTAGACCACTTTTATATTTAAAAGTTTTATTTTACAATAGCTTATCCATGACACCTGTCATCACTTTATGAGTTTTTATATTACAGGAACTTGATGAGGAATCTAAGGAGGAACAAGGATTTGAGAAGATTGAGGAGAAATTTGAGGAGGTTTAAGATTTATTTATTCTCTATCTTAAACTTTGTAGATCCAAAATAAATAAATAAAAAATGTATTCTCTTCATACTATTTTAATTGGTCCATAATATATGTTAAGAATGCTAACAATAATATACAAAAGTTATTTCCCATGATCAACAAGAAGACTCGTCTGTTGTTTGCCCTTTACGTAACTATTGATTTATGCAAAAATCAAAGTTACAAATTTATTTCAAAAAAGAGATTAAATTAATAAATTAGAACCTCCAATCATTTTTGTATATAAAGTGGAACTTCCTCTGACTATTTACGAACTTACTCTTTGTAAAAAATTACACTAACAATATATAATTGTAATTAGAATATAAAATTACTCTTCCAGCCGTTAAAAAAAAAAAGAATATAAAATTACTCGTATTAATTAAAGTAGATCACAAGATTCCTAATGATAGGAGGTAGGAGTGAAACTTATAATGTTTGAAGATTTTATAATTAACTCTTGAATAAGAACCTGGTGATTATTTATTTTACAATAGCTTATCCATGATCCCTATCATCACTTTATGAGTTTCTATATTACAGGAAAAATTACTACATCCCACCCAAGCAGAGTTGTTGAAATGGTTCGACGCGCATATTGTAACATCTCTTACAGTATTTGTTTTTTCTTATTATTATTATTGAGTAATTTTTTGTAATTAATTTTTTTATGATGGTAATAATAAATTTGTATATATACATGGAGTTTATGATAAATGAAGTATTAATTTAAATTTGTCATCAGTAATATCGAATCTATATATAATTTTTTAGAGGTATTTAATATAACTTCTTACACATTTTAATTTTAAATATATTTAATAATAAAAGGTTATAATAAATTTCAATATTCTTAATTGAAGTCAAACGGTAACTAAAAGAAAAGAAAAAAAGTGAGTAGAAATTTGGGTTTAAGATTTTCTTGTTCTCTATCTTAAACTTTAATGGGTTTTTTGTTTGAAGATCCTCGAAGGAAAATCTGTTTCGTTGATCCAAAAAAACAATATGTGCTTCTTTAAAATACTATTAAATTAAATGATTTCTTGGAGTTCCGGTGGTAACAGGTAACAAGTAGCTGGTAAATATTTCAGCCTTTTCTTAGATTACCAGAATTCCCGTCTATTATCAATTAGCATTTCTTATTTTACCGCCGCAAGCGCTTAATTTTACTATACTATTAATGAACTCACATAAATTAACTCATATTTTGTGTCGTATACAAATTACTTATGTTTCTAAAGGTCATACCAATAACACACTTTATTTTAAGTTTCGTTTTCATTCTTATTCTTGTAGCTAGTATAAGTTGTGATACCCTTTTCCCCCTATCACAACGATGCAGTTAAACAAATTGGAGCACTTGAGGATTCCACTAAGTGAAATAATGTTGGCTACGGATAACTTTTCTAAGGGATACCGCATTTCGAGTATCCCATACTATAGGATGTATGTAGCTGAACTTGACCATTATGACAAATTCTATCAATCCTCTGTAGAAGGGAAGAATAATGGTGAACTACCCAAGAGAAGGAAAACTGTAGCTATAAGACGCCTCAAGCATAGGGAAGACAACGAAGGAGCAATAGCGTTTTACACAGAACTTGAAATGCTTTCTAAGTGTAATAATCACAATATAATCACTCTACTTGGATTTTGTTATGAAGATGATGAGATGATCATTGTCATTGATCATGCTTTATGTGATTACCTTTCTCAACATTTGGGAAACATCGGAGACAATCCTACTCTTAATTGGACAAATCGTTTGAAAATTTGCCTTGGTGTCGCCCAGGGATTGAAATATCTTCACTATGAGATGGAAGACCAAAAGATGATAATTAACGGTGCTATAAAAAACACAACCATTGTGTTGGACAAGAACTGGGTGCCGAAGATTTCTTTCTTTGGGTTCTCGGTGTGCTTGTCTCCAGATCAAGATGACCATACTCTCCCTCTCAACATAAGAATGCAATTTGATGAATACATTGATCCAGAATGTAAGAAGACCCATAAATTGAAAAGAGAATTTGATGTGTATTCTTTTGGTGTACTTTTGTTTGAAGTTCTATTTGGAAGGGTAGCCCAGGACCCTATTTACCATAAAGAACGGTTGGCTTCTGTGGCACGACGAGGCTTCAACGAGGGGACACTCATGGAAATGATAGATCCTGTGATAAAGGAGGGAAGTGGTGACTACAGTTTTAACCTGAATAGAGGACCCAACAAGAATTCTTTTGAAAAATTCATAAAAATTGCATATGAATGTTTGGAAACTCAAGATCAACGTCCAACAATGAAAATGGTTGTCAAGGAGCTTCAGAAAGCCTTATTCTTTCAAGTAAGTTGACGCTTCAAAAACATTACCTTCAATTTTCTTTTCTCTTCATACTTTTTTTTATCGCTGACGGTAATCAGTGTGCTTATATAATTTAACTTTTAGTAACATATCATAGAATTCTTGATGATATTAGTTTAACATACATAAAAGACGAACTGAGTTCCATAGGTACTACATTTCTATATACAGGGAACACATGCATTTATCCCTAATATCATTAATGTTTTAAAATGAATAAGCCCTCCTTACTATTAATTAAGCTCTTTGACAGTCTCTTTTTTTTTTTTTTTAATCGAATTACACCCTGTCAACATTAATATTATTTTTCGATTGATGAGCTTTAGGCCCTTAAGCAATTAAAAAGGAAAAAAAAAGTTTTCAGGATTAAACCAATAAAAATATTACAAGTTTGACAGTACAGAGTTTTCTTTTTTAGGCATATATAAAAGGCATATAAAATTCATATTAGTTTTTTGTTTGAGGTTTATGTAAAAACATATGGACTTTTTGATTAGTTATCAAATTAAACTTTTCAAAATTTCGTATTGTTACTAAATCATTTGTTTTATTCACTGTTTCATGGCTGACATACAAGGTTCATCTTATTCACTTTTGGAGTAATTATAATTTTCAAAATTTCATACTGTTACTAAGTTGTTTGTTTTATTCACTGTTTCATGAATAACAGGAAAACAATAAGGATGAAGACCTAAGAATTTCACTTGAACAAATAACAGCAGCCACACGAAACTTTCATAAAGACAATTGCATCGGAGGAGGAGGATTCGGTAAAGTTTATAGAGGAAAATTTCCACAAGATGATGGATCTAATACCATTGTTGCAAAGCGATTGGATACAAGGGGAGGTCAAGGGGAACTACAATTTCGGAATGAGCTCCAAATTCTTTTTGAGTATAAGCATGAGAATATCATCCGTCTTATTGGCTATTGTGATGAAAAGGATGCAAAAGTCATTGTTACTGAGTATGCATCGAGAGGAAGCCTTGATAGGTATTTGAACGACGCTCATCTTACATGGAAGAAACGGCTTAACATATGCATTGATGTCGCGACAGCATTAGAGTTCCTTCATGGAGGAGTTGCTACACAAGGAACGTTGATTCATAGGGACATAAAAACTGCTAACATTCTATTAAATGATGAGTGGAAAGCAAAACTTGCTGATTTTGGGCTTTCATTGATATGCGCTATAAATCGGGAGACGGACTATGTCATTGATCATGCGTGTGGCACAGAGGGCTACGTGGACCCAGTTTACCGAAAATCTGGATTCTTAACCATGGAATCCGACATATATTCATTTGGTGTGGTTTTATTTGAGATCTTATGTGGAAGATCAACATTTGCCATCCACAAACATGAAGGTCAGTCTCTGCCAAGTTTCATTAAACGGAAATTCGAAGAAGGAAAACAGGATGATGTGGTTTTCGAGGCTATGAAGACACAGATTCTTCCTAAAGCACTGGCTGCATTTCAATCGATTGCCTACCAGTGCTTACACGATGAAAGAGAACAACGACCAACAGTTAAACAAGTTTTGGAACAACTTAAGAAGGCATTGGAATTCTAAGTCAGTTATCATAGTTTTACAAAGATCGGGTTCCTTTTTTACAACATTTGCTTACACTGAAGCATTTTTACTCACTCTGCTCGACCGATCTGAATCTTATTATGTTCCGGTGACTCTCTTCAAGCTTTTTCTTTGCCAGCAAAATCACTCGCCGGAGTAGTTCTTACATGTCGTTGTCGGAGTATTTTTTAGTTTGTTGCCAGCAAATTCAAAGTATTCTTGGTGGCAGTTACAACCAGGTCTAGCCATGGTTGTGGTTAGCAGCGAAAATTCAGGTATGGAAACTGAGTTGCAAAAACTAAGTCATCGCAGGAAGAAGGTACTGACGGTAGTTTGTCCGCCGAAGAAAGTAGAGAGTCCGATTTGTGTTCATGTACTCTGTTTTGGGTTTACAGTTTTTTACTTTTTTCATATATGACTAATATGGTTTATGACTAATTTTGTTTTGGTTTTGATTTTTTTTCTTTTTGTGATTAGGTTTTGTTTTGATTTTGATTTGGTTTTGTGTCTGTGATCTCGTGAAAGTGATAGAAATGCATGGATTTGAAGAAAAGAAATTAAAGTTAAAATTTTAGGAAAAAGTTAGATGTTAACAGAGAAGACAAAGGGTAATTTGGTTACTTTACACGAATTTACAAAGAGACTTAACGCAAATTAGTGAAAAGGATAAAAAGATAATTTTTAAAAGTTAAAAGAAAATTTAAAATAGATAAAATTGACAAAATACAACAATCACATGAATAAAAATTATAAATTTCTAATTATTTAATGTACCAAAATGATAATGGACTCACATATATTACATCTTTTTTTATTATTGTTGAACTTAGACGTAGGTGGATATTGAAATATGGGAACTTAAACTGTCCAGAGACTACAAAGAAATATTCCAAATGTCAAAGACCCCTGAGATTTATTCTACATAAAAGAAAAAAGATCTTTATGAGATGCTCTCCAAAGGAATCCTTCTTAAAAAAGGAAAAGTGGTAATTAATTTTTTCTCATATCTCATTCAATTTATGCATCCCCGTGTATTTTGTTCTTTGAAATTAATCAAATCCAAAGGCCATTTTGTTTGCCGATTTATATGGAAAATAATACATACGTCTAAACTGCATGCTTAAAATATGATTGGTGTATATATCAAAATTATTAGTTGAGATTAAAAGAAACATAGTAAAATAAAAGTGCCAAAAATTGTTGTGTTCAAACATATGTTTAGGTCGTATATTGTTAGATTTACTTAGAGGAAAGTTTAAATGAGAATGAGGTTTTTTATTAGAATGGGAGAACCAATGAGAGGGGTCCATTTGGCAAAACCTCAATTTCTCTTCACGTTTTTAAAATTAAATCTCTCAAAAACGGCTAGTAAAAAATTATAAAATTACATCATAAAAATAAGTGTTTTTTCCTTTTCGATTAAACACCTCACATAATATAGTTTCGACGAATTTTATTTTTTTTCATTTTTTTATGGGTTTTGAAAACTGGTAACACATATGTTACTAGCAACTATCACATGTGTTACCAACAACTAACATATGTGTTACCGGTTTTCAAAACCCACCAAAAATAAAATTAAAAATTCGTCGAAAGTATGCATATGAGATGTCTAATTGAAGAAAAAAAAATGTTAATTTTTATAATATTTTAATTAGCCGTTTTTAAGATATTCAATTTTTAAAAATGTGAGAGTTTTGTTATTTTGATGAAATTAGAGAATTGAGATTGATTCCTCCATTCTACAAAAATTCTTATTCTCATTTGAACTTTCCTCTACTTGATTTATGTATCTCATCTCCCTTTATTGCTGGATAGTAATTTTATGCTCTTTCAAAATCGGTATTTATTGGTTCTTGTCACTTTAAAATTCTTTTAATCTGAATTTAATTTTAGTATCCGTGAGATCGAATGACTATTAGTCCAAAGTAAAATTTCATATATTTTTTCTATTGTAACAGTGGTTTTCACTAAGCAACGATGGAGAAAAGAATGAAATGATATCACTGCAAAAAGGTTCTCTATCTCTACCCTCTTCGCCCCTCTATCTCTCTCTCAACTCTGTCGCTAGAGGCATGAAATGATGAACACTCAAAAGTACCAATTTCTTTTATTTAAAAAGAAAATGCATCAGGTATTGTGTTTTGTATCAGCTTATAATTATCATACTAACTCATTACTACTCCGTATCATATAAATATCGTCTAGATTAGTAAAAATTTGACCTCTTTATGACATTTAGGATATATAAAATCAATTTTATTAATTTTAATGACTATTCATAAGCTAAACTAATTTTTAGTGTTAAGAAGACTAACACATGATGATTGATTAGACCAATGTATTTCAACATGTGCAGATTTCACAAGGTCGCAAAGATGCTTGATATTTCAAGTCTGAATATCCAAATTAAGATAAAACCTCAATTTTTATGTCGGTGTCACTTATGGGGTTCATTGGGTATTCAAATTTGAATATTTAAGGAAACGGACTAATAAACCGATGTATGTGAACCTACGATACAAAAAGGGGAGTGAAACCTTAGATTCATATTTTGCAACATGGAGAGACAATGGGTGGATGATGATTGAGTTGGACCGTTTCTTCAATCAAAATGGAAATATTGATTTTTCAGGTTCTATTAGAGAGCTTTTCACGATGCTACTGTGAAAGCGATGCCATCTATGTTGAAGGAATTGAATTTCGAGCGATTGTAGCGTGAGTTTGAAAAAACTCTTTGCTCAGTTCTTTGGTTAACTATTTGAATTAAAGATAGATTCCTAGTACACTTTCCATGTTATAAATTACCAATTAATTACATGGTTATTCATTTTGTATACAGGTAAAACATGGAGAAATCGAGAAGTTTAAGGAAGACGAAAGAGTCTTAAATTGTTGGTGCATCTAGAGTGTCTGTCACTTGGTCTAGGTTATCGAGTTGTAATTAATTAGTATAGCTTTTGTTATTGGCGACATTGGCAATATCGCATAGGCGATATCACCAATATCGCATGTGCGATATCACCAATATCGCTAAGCTTACTGATTAGTTATGTATAAATATGTTTTTAGGGTTTCAGTTATTCAAGAGTTGATATATGAAATTAAGCAGCCTGTGTTTTCTCTCTGGGCATTCTTCTGTAGTTGACATCTGGTTTGGTTTGATAAATATATTATTGTGATTACTTGTGGTGAGTTTAATTCTAAACGTACTTTGATTTTGGTATTGTATTCCGCACTCTAGCATTTGATATTGATTCATTGTGAAAAGGCCTGTCCTTTACGGTCCTACAATTGGTATCAGAGCCAATTAATCATTGGATTAGTGGTTTTTTGAATCAATTTTAGTACGTTTATTAATCTTTTAAACTTGTTTTACCATAAACAAATCGTTTATCAGTCTTAAAAGGTTTTTATTCATTAGTTTTTGTGATATCTGGTGCTGTGTTCGTATTTTTTAAACCTTATTTTCGTTTGATTCGTAAAAAATATTATTTTTAAGGTTTACAGCCATTTTAGCGATATTGATAGCGATATTACCATCAATATCGCCATTTGGGTTTTTAGCGACATTGTTAATTCTGTGCTCATTAATTTGAGCGATATCACTAGCGATATTACCTTGATATCGCCTAGTTGATCTTAGCGATATTATCCCAATATCGCTTGATATATTTTAGCGATATTATCCCAATATCGCGTGTTATATCGCCCTTTGTTATCTTATTTTGATTTGTGCTTTAACTAGCGACATTGATAGCGACTTTATCAATATCGCCTTATCAATTTAGTCTGCGATATTAATAATATCGCTTTGTTATTTTAAATCAGATTTTTACTTAAGACAAATCTTACTTTTATTTTAAAATGTCGACCTTACAAGCTGTGAATGCCATGTTAAAACACAATGCTGAAGTTGGTTCTGCTAATAAACCTCCATTCTTTGCTCCTGGAATGGAGTACTCTGAATGGCGAGGGAGGTTCTTATCGTTCGTCGCGTTTACTGATCCAGAAATGGAAATACCATTGCTTGAACGATATGCTAGACCTGTGTCGAGTGGAGAACATGTAGGTATTCCTCCACCAAAGCCAATTCGTTCTATGTCGGTTGAAGAACGAAAAGCATGGGAATGTGAGAGAAAGGCTCACTCTGCAATAACCATGGCTCTTCCTGCTGATGCCATGAAAATGTTCAAACAACATGATATTGCCTATGATCTATGGAATGGCATTGCTAAACGGTGTGGAGGTACTACTGAGTACAAACAGAGTAAACTGGAGCTTGTGAAGAAACAATACGATCTGTTTGACATCCAGAAGAATGAAACAGTTAAGGATCTGTTTTGTAGATATTCACGCCTTGTGAATGAATTGAAAGAAGGAGGGTATACATTTAGTACCATTGAGGTTAATAAGAAACTTTTAAATGCCCTTCCTTCTCACTGGGAAACTCGTGTGCTGATGATGGAAAATGATCCAGATGTGCTGGCAATGACTCTAGATCAACTCATTGGCAAATTGGAGACTTGTGCATTGGATATTCAAAAGAAAAGCACAAGATCTGGTTCCTTGCTTCCTGATAATAGTAATTTTGGATATGGTAGTACAGCACTTCTATCTGGGCCGTCTACCTCTGCGTGTAAAGCCAATTATTCTCAGGGAAATCACTCTGCTGGAACATTCTCTTCGTTTCCAACTCAACCATCTCCCTCTGCCACTGCATCTCAAAATGAGCATGCAGTTATCTTCAACGCATTCTTATCATCTTATGATGATTTCCTGTCTAAGAGGATTAGCTCGGTAGATCTTACCGATGAAGATTTTGCACAAGTAGACCCTGACGAGCTAGAGAGGGTTGACCTGCGTTGGAACATGGCCATGCTTACAAGAAGGACGAAAACATACTTGAAGAGAACTGGAAAGAGATCTCTTGAAGATGTTACTGATAAAACAAGCATGGGTTTTGACAAATCAAAGATCAGATGTTATAAATGTCAAAACCTAGGCCACTTCGCAAGAGAATGTGAGAAGGGTAGACAACCCTCGACGGGTTTTACAAGACCTTCCGCCTTCAAGAAAGACAATGAAGCTGCCAAGGCTGCTATAATGTTAGAAGATGAAGAAGCCTATGATTTCTCTGCTATGGATGATCAAGATAACGTAGCGCTGATGGCAGATGTTGAGAATGAGGTAGAATGTGACTCTTTTAACTGTGAAACCTGTATAAAATTAACTGGTAAAATCAACAGGTATATAGTAGATAATGATCGCTTGAATACAGATCTAACAAATCTTATTCAAGCGAACAGAATTTTAAAAGACAATGAGAAAGTTTTTGAAATAAATCAGAAAAATCTTATCGAGGAGAAGAAAGATTTAAAAGCTATGATCTACAATAAACAAGATGAAATCGATAGCTATCTAAAACTAATTGTTCATCTTAAAAAGGATCTTGCTTCTGCTCAAGCTGATAATCTTGATTTAAAACGAAAACTGACAAACATTTCTACATCTACTATGGTCTTTTCTGACATCCTTCAAAGTCAGAGGACTGATACAAAAAATAAGGATGGCATTGGTTATCACAACCATCCTCCTCCTTCAAACTTGAATCAGCCTATTCTGTCAAAGGATGAAATTAAAGATTTTGTGCCTTCTGTTCTCAAGAAGGATACAAATCCTGTGGTGGAACCAGTTATTAGTGAAGAAGTTAAACAGCCTAAAATAGAAAAGGCTTCTGATATCAAGCGACCTGAGTCGCTTAAAGTTCCAACTTTAAACAAGAGGAAGGCTGAGCTTATTGAGCCTATTTTGTTTGTGCCTTCAACAACTGTTGAAGAGGTGGTGGAAGTGGAAGATGTAACTCACGAGGTTACAAAGAAAGTTGAGAAAAATAATAGTAAACCTGAAAATTTAATCCTTACTATCGAAGGTAGAGGACAAATTTTTACTAAAAAACAATCAACTACTAAGGATTTAAAAATGAAACAGGTAGAGAATATTAAAAATCATAATGTTTCAATTAAAAATCCTTCATCTAAGGTTATCTCAACTATCAATACAGTTACTCCATCATGTTCACATAAGTGTTCATGTGCGGTAAATGTACCTGATATCAAAACTCGTAGGTCACCTCTTTCACCTAAACCACTATCGAATGATGATCATACCTTCAGAGAGAGAAGATCTTGTTTTACTGTAAGAAGCAAGGTCATCTCATTAATCAATGCCCTATGCTTGCTAAGAAATGGGCATCACGACATGATCCAGGTCATTCCAAAAATAGAAATTTTCAAAAATCAAAACAGCCTGGATTATCTCGTAGTGTTCCAGTTTCAAAAGTTAATAACATCACTCCTACTCAACCGATAGCTAGAAAGGTTGATGTTATTAAAAAGCAATTTATTGTTCCTCAGAAAGTTTGGAAAAGGAAAAAGGAACAGGTTTTAGTTTCATCTAAAATTATCACATCAGTAAATGAGAATGATTTACTGAAAAACAAAGTGTTAACTGATGTGATAGTAATAGATGAAGTTTCAGGAGAACCCAAGTCTATCAAGGCTTGGGTCTCCATTTCAAACTAACATTCTTTTTCTTGTGTTGTGACAGTCAAAAGTGCAAAACAGCAAATGGTACGTTGATAGTGGCTGTTCACGACACATGACAGGCAATGTCTCCCTGCTTACAGATGTTAAACCACACAATGGGGGACATGTTGCCTTTGCTGGTGATACTGGAGGAACAATAACTGGATTAGGAACACTCACTAATGGACAAGTGAGCTTTGAGAATGTGAACTATGTTGAGGAGCTGAAACACAATTTGATTAGCGTCTCACAAGTTTGCGACAAGAAGTTCACTGCAGCATTCACAGATCTAGAGTGTTTGATATTGAAGCCGGGATTTGTAATTCCCGAGGAATGGATTCTTATTAGAGCTCCAAGAGTGAAGAACTCTTACATTTTGGATATGAGGACAGTTGAAACTGAGGAACATACCTGTCTATTAACCAAAGCTTCTTCTAAGGATTCATTATTGTGGCACAGAAGGATGGGTCATATTCATTTCAAGAAAATGAATTATCTGGTAAAACACGATCTAGTTGAGGGGATTCCTAAGCAATCTTTTGCTTTGGAAGATGATTGTGTTTCGTGCTTAAAAGGAAAACAGCACAAGAAGTTTCACAAGTCTAAGCAAGTTAACTCCATTGAATCTCCATTGGAATTACTTCATATGGACTTGTTTGGACCCGTTAGTACGAGGAGTATTGGAGGCAAATCTTACTGCCTAGTAGTTACTGATGACTACTCTCGTTTCTCGTGGGTTTACTTCTTGCGATTAAAAGATGAAACACCAGATATATTGACCTATCTTTTCGATAGACTTGAAAACCTGTGCAATTTGAGGATTAAGAAGATACGTAGTGACAATGGAACGGAATTCAAGAATAAAATTCTTGAACTATACTGTCTACGTAAAGGGATTGTTCATCAATTTAGTGCTGCCAGAACTCCACAACAGAATGGGGTTGCCGAGAGAAAGAATAGAACGATCATTGAAACAGCTCGGACTATGCTTTCAGACGCACATTTACCAATAACTTTCTGGGCTGAGGCAGTTAACACGGCGTGTTATGTATTAAACCGTGTTCTGATGAACAAGAAGAAAAATAAGACGTGTTATGAGTTATTCTATAACCGGAAGCCAAACCTAAGATTTTTGGAACCTTTTGGATGCCCTTGCACCATTCTGTTTACAAAGAATTAAGTTTCTAAATTCGGTGAAAAAGCATTTGATGGGTTATTTCTAGGGTTTTCGGTTAATTCTCCTAACAAGAGGTCTTCAACAAGGAAACGGGAAAGATTGAGGAACATTTTGAGGTAAAATGTTTAAAGTACACGGAGACTCCAAAAGGAAAAGGTCCGGATTGGTTGTTTGAGTACGATTCTTTATTTAACTCATTCCACCTTCCAACATTTGATGAAGTAGATGAAGCTGTAACGCTTCTTCATGGGTTACATCTTAATCCTGATATCTCTTCACCATCACCTTCTTCCTCTCCTGTTAACACTGTTCCTTCATCATCTTTGCCCCTTGCTGTTCCTGAGAGTTCTTCTGCTGATCAACAACCTGATTCCTCTCCTACTGCTGTCGATGTTGTGGATGACTCTCCTCCTGTAACTGAAGATGAACCCTTTGCTCAAGAGGTTGAGCTGAACAATTTGGAATCAAACCTCACACATGATCCAATACCCATCTCCCGTATTCACAAAAATCATTCTCTAGAAAATATAATTGGAGATTTGGATGTAGGTGTTCAAACAAGAAGCAAATCAGCTTGTCAAATTTCTGAAATTGATGCTGACATTGAAGAATGCTTCTTATCCCAAGTTGAGCCAACAAAGATTGATGCGGCTCTAAAGGATTCACACTGGGTATCGGCAATGCAAGAAGAGTTGCAGCAATTCGTGAAGTTGAAAGTCTGGACTCTTGTACCACTTCCTAAAGGTGTACATCCAATTGGAACGCGTTGGGTGTTTCGTGTTAAACGTGATGATAGGGGAGTGGTGATTAGAAATAAGGCTAGGCTTGTTGTACAAGGATATACACAACAAGAAGGATTAGATTATGATGAAGTTTTTGCACCTGTTGCAAGAATGGAATCCATTCGTATTTTCCTAGCCTATGCAACTTTTAAGGGATTTCGTGTCTATCAGCTGGATGTGAAAAGTGCGTTTCTATATGGAAAGGTTGCTGAAGAAATCTATGTTCGTCAGCCTCCTGGTTTTGAAGATTCGGTCAACCCAGACTACGTGTGCAAGCTGGATAAAGCTCTTTATGGTCTACATCAAGCTCCGCGTGCGTGGTATGAACGGTTGGCAACGCACTTGATCAAGAATGGTTTTGAACGTGGTCAAATCGACAGCACTTTGTTTATCAAGAGAACTGAAAAGAGTCAGCTATTAGTTCAAATCTATGTAGATGATATTATTTTTGGTTCGACTGATGAATCTTTGTGTCGTCATTTTGAGAAGATTATGAAATCCGAATTCGAAATGAGTGCTATGGGGGAGCTAAAGTACTTTTTGGGTGTCCAAGTTGATCAATCTCCGAAGGGCACCTACATTCATCAATCAAAGTATGTCAACGACATGTTGACACGCTACAAATTGCTTGATTGTAAAGAATATGGCTCTCCCATTCCCATCAATCATAATCTTGGACCAGATACCGAAGAGGAAGATTGTGAAGACAAGCTGTATCGGTCGATGATTGGATCGTTAATGTATCTTACTGCTTCTCGACCCGATATAGTGTTTGCTGTGTCGCTGTGTTCTAGATATCAATCGCAACCCAAGGTTTCTCACTTAAAGGCGGTTAAACGGATATTTGGATATCTCAAACATAGACCTACTCTAGGTCTATGGTATCCAACTGAGAAGTCATTTGCTCTCACAGCGTATTCTGATTCTGACTATGGTGGTTGTAGCATCGATAAGAAGTCTACGTCAGGAGGATGCCAGTTTCTTGGTTCACGCTTAGTCTCTTGGCAATGCAAAAAGCAAACGACAGTTTCCACTTCCACAGCGGAGGCTGAATATATTGCTGCTGCCAGTTGCTGTTCACAAATTTTGTGGATTCAGCACCAACTTCGTGATTACGGTTTACTCTTGAACATGACTCCATTATATATTGATAATACTGCTGCCATATGCATAACTAAAAATCCTGTACAACATTCGAAAACCAAACACATAGAGATTAGGTTTCATTTTATACGGGATTGCTATGAGAAACATTTGATCGACCTTGTCCAAATAGAAACTGATAAGCAAAATGCTGATTTGTTTACCAAGGCCTTCTCTAGAACTAGGTTTGACCAACTGATTGATATGATAGGGTTGCGCTTCTTTCAAGACAAACAGTAAACTGTGACAAAATCTTTCTGTTGCTTATTTATTTGATTCTGCATACAACTGTTCATGGCAATAGCCACTCTTTATGTTTCTTAACATTAAAGAAAAGCAATATTGCAACATTCGTAAAAGACGTTTTAGTTGTGTCTGTAAACAACTAGGGAAATGATAGTACATTAGGAGACACTCTTCAATTGACAATCTTAAGTTTTATCCTTGATGTATCCGTAGGTTTATCACGTATATGTTATACTTGACCTTCTAGACATCAAACTACTTGCACGATGTATTGGTAGGCATTCTCATACTCATCTTTCATCATCTAAGAAATCTCTTAATCTGTGTATGATCTTTCGTGATGATCATCATATGATGTATGACAATGCGTCTTAATTCTTATGTGTCAGCTTGCCATGCTTCTATTAACTTGAGTTTGTATATGACAACATTTGGGGAATTATGTTGTCTGTTTCCTTTGTTGTACGTTTGTACAGACCTGGTCTCAGTCAGTATACTTTCAAAAACAATGCAAACAAAAGTCAAAAGTGCTTTCAAATCTTATAAAATTAAAGATTACTTACGAGGTCGCCAAATGGTTTGACCAAGTCTGGTTTGCAAACACCTGAATCAAGTTTATGTTGCTTTGTTGTACGTAAGTACAGACCTGTCACCGCTGGCTTGATTCTTAAAAATGTTGAATTCAAATGCTTTCTCTAACCAATTGAAGTTTTGAGCATGATTTGATACTAAGGGTATATCTATGTGAGATTTACGAAGATTTATTCACTCTAATAATAATTGTTAAGCTTGAAGTTTGGGTATGTTACATGTTTAAGTGGATTAACAATACCGATAATCGTTCTGTTCATGCTTGTCTATTTGGCTAGTTAACTGTACGTGATAAATTTAACTTTGGATCACTATACAGATAATCAAATTGACACTTAATGTCTGTCTTGCGAAACTGTGTTTCTAATATGATCCCTAATAAGACATCATTTATCTCGTCTTGTTTTTTTGTTAAAAAAAAAAAAAAAAAAAAAAAAAAAAGTTGAACAGTATGCTGTGTATGTTATCTAATTTTATAGCTTGTTTATTTATCTTAATTTTTATTTTTATCTTATTTTATTTTATTTTGTCACAAATTACTGTTTATCTTTGAATTTTAGCGATATTGATGGATTTTGGCGATATTGATGCATTTTAGCGATATTGAGATATCGCTAATTTAGATATTTGTGTAGCGATATTGTTTAGCGATATTGTCAATATCGCTGTATACTTTAATTTTATATAAACAAATATCTGTCACTTTATCCGATACACTTTCAAAATCCTTTCAGCGATATTGTATGCGATATTGCACACGATTTTAGCGATATTGAAAATTTTCTTCGATTTCTCTTTCGTTTTCACTCCAAAATCAAATCAAATCACCTCACTGTGTTCGGTTTTGCCTATTACATCAACTGGTATGTGTCCATTATCGTTTATTTCAATTTTTATATGCTATCTGTTGATTATACATTCGGTTTACTGTGGGATTTGGTTTTATGCGTTAACTGTTGAAATACGGTGTAAAAACTAGATTAACTTGTTCCCTGTATGTTCCTAATACTTGTGGTATAAGTTTTGTGGTTTAGATCCCCATTTTTCTGTCAAAATTTTGATTTTGCCCGTTCGCTGATGTCACAGCGATATTGTGGGGCGATATTGCAATATCGCCCAAATTAGGGTTTTTGTATTAGCGATATTGGCCCAATATCGCTTCAATTGGATTAATTTCCAACACTGTTACATTTCAGCGATATCATGCCAATTTTTTTCTAATTTTAGCGATATTGTTCAGCGATATTGTGATGTCGCTCAAATTGACTAGCGATATTGCGCAATATCGCTTCATGTGGATTAATTTCCAATATCGCTTATTTCAATCAGGCTTTTTCAAATTTTGTCTAATTTAAGCGATATTGCACTCAATATCGCATAAATCAATTTATGCGATATCAGTGTCAATATCGCCTAAATCAGAAAGGGCTTATTGGGCCTGGCCCAAACTTTTGATGAACTGGCCCAGTTTTCATGTCTAATTGAATTTGTGGCCTGTTCTCGATCCGATTACTCACTGCTTTCGAGTCTTGTGTTTTCGAGTCATGTCTAATTGAAGATTTCGCGCAGTTTGATCTAAAATGTGACGTTCGTCACAATATTACTGCTTTTCTAGACGGATCCAAAGACTCTGCTGAGCCTTTTCGGCCTATGATCGCGTTTCTACGAAGGTCGCGTATATTTACTGCTATTTCGGCTTCCACGACCATATACCGAGACCATATCGGTCAATTTTGGCGGAATGTTGCTGTGAATAGTGATCTGGACTATACACGATTGATTTCGACGGTCCACGGACGTCAAATTATTATTTCAGAACAGCTGATTCGTGACGTTCTTCAGCTTGACGATCATCCTGATATGTTGATCCAGTTCTCGCACGAATTTATTGTGGGTGCGATGAATCGCTTAGGGTACACTGGTAACCACGCCGACCAGTATCGAAAAGGAAATTTAACTCGTGTCTGGCGTTGGTTGATGCACATTTTTATCCTGTGCATTTCGAACAGGAAAGCTGGGTACGATGGTACCAGTCATCGAACAGTCTGTGCTATGTTAGCCCTAGTCTACAACAAACCGTATAACTATTCGGGCTATATCTTCCGATCAATGGTTGATAACCCTCAACTAGGGGATAACAGATGGTATATGTATCCCCGATTTTTACAACTGATCATCAACCACGAGCTTCCGGGATTGGCGACTGATGCCACCCGCGTATACAGGCAGACTCCAATGTCCAATCGGATATTTGGGGTCATGAGCTCCAATGGAAAAGGGGTTCCAATTCCCCCTGATACGCCTTTGTTCGGTCATATTCTTGATCCGAACTACCAACCACCGGCAAACGACGGATACTTAGATCCGGTGGTTCGTCAGCCTGAATTGAATGACGATAATCTTGAGGACGTCCCTGTACAATCTACAGAAGATCCTCTTAAGGGTGTTTATGTGAGTGTCACCTCACAAGGTGCCTTACACAGTTTACAGGTCCACGGGGACACTTCTGAAGGGTCCTCTGACTCAACATCTTCTGGGCCTCTTGGAGGTTTAACTGAGAGTGACTCTGAGGGCTTGGTCCCGCCTCCTCAAGAGATTGAACATCTGAGGCGGATCAATCCTCAAAGGTATTTGAGGATTCAAAGACGTATTGCTGAAGGCAGGCAGCATGTTCCACTCAAAGATAAACGCATTAGGACTGCTGCTGATGCTGAATATGTGCCTCCTCCACCTAAGAAGTCCAAGATTGCACGAGAAGTTGCTACATCTTCCAGGCCACAGGCTGCACCGCAGGTGGATATTCCGGTTCAACCACACCCCTCTGTCCTCCAAGAACTAATCAAGAGGCTGGATTCGATGCAGCACACACTGGACTCACAAGCCGCTGTGATACAAGTTCAAGATACAAGACTTGCGGCCGTGGAGAAAGAGAACGAGGTTCTTAGGTCTAGGGTGGTGACTTTGGAGTCTCAATTGGTCGTTTCGGGGGAGATAGAGGATAGTGAAAGACCAAATGTAACTCCCCCGCAAACCGAAAATGTAAATGTTGATTCAGGTAATGAAACTGCTCGTTTAGATTACTTCTCGTTTGAAGAAATACCTGGTCAACCAAGACCGTTAGCTGTTGACTATTCGTGTGCGGACTTGACATATCTTGCGAGAATGGTTAACCGATCCGATAATGTGAGGGAGGATACACCTGAAGAAGACTCTGACCTAGAAGCTGAAGATGAAACATTCAATGAGGATGAATTTTATTATGGTGCTCCGATTGTTGAGTCAGACTCATCCGAAGAAGAAGATGAATCTCCTGAAGACTCAAATGAACCTAAAACTGAAATGCCTGAATCTCCTAAGGTTCCTGAAACAGCTGTAGAGAGAGCTGCTCGTCTAGCTTCCTGGTGGCCGCATGGTAAAGAAAGGACTGTGCCTGTCACGTGCAAATCTTACAAGGTCAAGGGAGAGTATAAAGGTTTAATAAAAAGCTGGAAAGTCTCGAATGATAAGTTCATGATTAAAAGGACCGATGGAGTTCAATACTTTAAACTTTCATTCACAAAACTGAGTACGTTGCCTAAAGGTGAATTAAATAAGTTTGCTCAGTTACAATTGATCAACCCTGACAGAAATAACCATGCAGACTATATTCAGACTACGCTACAAAGAGAAATTCGTACAAAGAGGTACTGTTTTATAAAGCCGACTCTGGGAAAAAGAATTACTTATAAGAACAGGATAGATCCAATTACAAATCAGCCACTAATCAGGATGCGTTATCCGCCGGCTGTCTGCATTAAAAGAATCACTCTGGAAACAGTTCCCTTAAACTTTCTCAGAAGATTTCATTATTGGGAATTTGATAGTCAAACGGGAGAAGCTGTTTTGATTTTTGTGCCAGAGAATGTTGAACCAGAAAAGACATCTCTCTATGGGTTAAAGAAGACGCAGTATCGAGTTTTTGATCCAATGAGTTTGATAAACTTATCAAAGGATGATATCAGGAAGCTGTTCGACAATCGCATAAGGTATTACCGAGGTAATCCGACCAATGAAAAGCTTGCTCAACAATTTCAGAAGATTGTAGATATCTGTGTCACCCATGGAATCCATGCGGGTGGAAAATTTCCTGCTGGATGGGTTTGAGCTGAAGATTCTTTTGAAGACCAAGCTGAAGACACGGGGGAGTTTGTTGGTGCATCTAGAGTGTCTGTCACTTGGTCTAGGTTATCGAGTTGTAATTAATTAGTATAGCTTTTGTTATTGGCGACATTGGCAATATCGCATAGGCGATATCACCAATATCGCATGTGCGATATCACCAATATCGCTAAGCTTACTGATTAGTTATGTATAAATATGTTTTTAGGGTTTCAGTTATTCAGGAGTTGATATATGAAATTAAGCAGCCTGTGTTTTCTCTCTGGGCATTCTTCTGTAATTCACATCTGGTTTGGTTTGATAAATATATTATTGTGATTACTTGTGGTGAGTTTAATTCTAAACGTACTTTGATTTTGCTATTGTATTCCGCGCTCTAGCATTTGATATTGATTCATTGTGAAAAGGCATGTCCTTTACGGTCCTACATAAATACAAACTTGAACATGGATCATATGCAACAATTGCCAACAAAGAATGAAGAAGTGTTTGAGAGATCAGAAACAGATGTTGAGGGTGAAAAGGTCCTTTTTTCGTATAAGTTAAACATAATAATTTTTATGAAAAAGGCGAGGTCTCTACAAGTGGGTTCAAAACTGAAACTAGTAATGTTTATGTACGGTTTTACAGGTTCATAACTAGAATTACTATAAAATTATATCAAAATGATAAGTACTAAATTTGCATTAGAATTCTGTGATCTATATAAAACCGATGGTTCGAGGAACCCACTCGGTATAAGGTTGTTCCGCCCCTGTTTTGTAACATCCAGTTTTTTTTTTTTTTTTTTTTTTTTTTTTTTTTTTTTTTTTTTTTTTTTTTTTTTTGTAACACATTTCGTATATATATAAACATTACATTGTTTATAAACTTTACAAACACAAGTTTACTCTTTCAAAATTACTCCCTTAATATTCGAGCATGATTCGACGGGAGTAAACACTTACTACCAGGAGTAGCAAGCACACCACTATCCGCGTTGCGGCTCCTTCCCAAGACCTTCCTTCCCTTTACTCAACCCACCTGTATTATCAGCAATAACAGAAATGGGTAAGTACATCGGCTTAGTAAGCAATAGAATTACATCAATAACATAAGATAGCATTCTTATAAACACTTTAGTCACATATAAATCACTTTGCCTCTTTTGGAGTTCACAATTACACTGATGGGTCATTTATGATCACTCAGCATAAAGAGGGCTCATAATCACGCGGCTAGACCATTTATGATCACTCAGCATAAAGATGGCTCAATAACAACACGACTAGACCATTTATGATCACTCAGCATAAAGAGGGCTCAATAACAACACGACTAGACCATTTATGATCACTCAGCATAAAGAGGGCTCAATAACAACACGGCTAGACCATTTATGATCACTCAGCATAAAGAGGGCTCAATAACAACACGGCTATTGTTGAACACAATATACTTCTCGAATACTTCTGCTGACAATACAGTACAGTCAAGTATTCCTGCAATTTCTGGATATTCTCAATCAATTAATTCATATCCTTCTATTACTTACCTGGTAATCGTACGGCTGAATATCCTCGTCAGTTACGTACAGAACACCGGTCTGTAAATTAAACATAACAAAATTAACTCTTTTTATAAAGTCAGCGACACAACCATTGTGTCGCACCATAACCTCATGCGACACAACCTTGTGTCGCAGAACAGAACCATGCGTCACTAACACTGTGTCGCACAACAGAATCCTGCGACACTAAGATTGTGTCGCAATACTCAACATTGGCACTTTAAGCGACACAACCCTCTGTGTCGCAGAACATTCATGCGACACAACCTGCGACACAACCTTTGTGTCGCAATTAAGAACAGCCAGACCCCAAATTCGAAATTCTCGAATTCAGACTTGAAATACACGAATTGACTCATTCCAATCCGTCCAATTCACTCAATGATACTTATAACACATGATAATCAAAGTCTTACCTCGATTTCACTGTTCAATAGCTCGAATTTGAATCCCAAACTTAACTTTTACTTCTTTCTCTCTTTTCTCTATGTTTCTCTCTTTAAAATTGGATTAGAACGTAAGGAAATATTCTGGAAGTGTTTGGGCGGCGTTATTATATATATAACTTCGAATTACACTCAAGCTCCTTGATTAATTTCAATTCAGCCCGTTTTGCGACACAGTCTTTGTGTCGCACCAACACCCTCTGCGACACAACCCTTGTGTCGCAGAAAACCAAAACTTTAAAATTTTGGGATGTTACATGTTTTAGGAAAATCAATTAAACTATTTCATGTGGATTTGGATATAAATTATGTATGCTCTTTGATGAACAGTCATTGTCAGAAAGCGAAGTGAGCCGAAAGATATGTCATATGCTTCCTGCAAGGGAGGTTCTGTATGACCCATCTAATGTGAAGCTTTTTAATTCCAAGCCATCAGAACAGTCCAGGTAAGCTTTTTGAATGAACTTGATGATATGATTTGGATTCTTATTAGGAAATATCATTAATAGTAAATTATCTGTTAGATAAAGTTCTACTCGTACAATGTTGATAACTTACAGTTATGGTATCTTAAACCCTTATTAAGCATTTACCTCTTTTTGCTTAAAACTTAAAAAGGGGATATGCGAAATCTCTAATTTACCCTTTTATACAATTGGAAACAATTCCTCTATTTAATATAAAATCACTATATATAAATAAATTTAACTACCTAACACTAAATAAACAAACTTGATGCACCAATTTAAACACACTATTATAAACTCAATATTACTTCATATTATTAGTATTTGTTTGATCTAAAACATATATTCGAATCAATTTCACCGCCGAATATATAGTTGAATAATATTATTGACGTCGTCGCATTGCGCGGGTACTAGGCTGGTTTAATTAGTATTAGTATTATGGTAAGTTGAGGATATCTTTTACCATAAAATAGGGATTTAGGGTTGTTCTTTACTTATGCTTAATTTAATTGGGGATTTTCTTGAAAATAGACAGTGGAAGATCTGATTGACCTCTCGAAAGTCGAATAAATATGTTCTTATATCCTTTTGTTGTGCTTTCGAGTTGGGTCATATATCTTCATTACGTCATCTGGTTGTTAACTGCTATACTTTTGTTTCTTACACTTTCCAACAATCGTTAAATAATTTTCTATCTGTTTGGCTGGATCCAATAGATAGTTGAGAAAACTTTCACCTTTTAGAAGGATTTTAAAAGTTGCTAAGAACTAGTAAGTACGTAATCAAATGGTTTTATGATTTACATGTAGGTTTCGGGAGGTGATTGAGCTTCCACCGAAACAAGTATTTCGTATCAAGTGCAAGATTGAAAGTCAAACTTTGTCCCCGGATACAGTTTATACGTGTTACCTGGTCTTCAAGCTTTTAGAAAAATGTCGTGGGTTGCATTGTCCGGTGAAAGTACAGGGGATACACAAAAAAAACAAAGAAGCTGCAATTTTGTATTTTAGATCCCCATACCTATGGAATTTACATGATAACATCCCGGTTCCAAAACAAAGGGAAGATGGATGGAGGTTATTATGTGGAAATTCAACTCAAATCATGACCTTAAAAAATGGTGTATTTCATTGAATTTGAAACTGGTATATTATCAAGGAACTATGAAGGCCTGGAGTTTCGGCCACTGTAAGAAATATATATCATATGCGTTGGTCATTTAGTATTCTCAATATTCATTTCTTATGTATGAAAACTTTTGAAGGAGTTATCCTATCAAAATTAATGTTCTTTGGTGTCAATATGAAAAAAGTGAAATGGGATGAATGTTGACAATAGTTAAGGGTCATGATATGCAAATACTATTAGAGGATATATTTGAACAATAATATTTAGATTTGTTAGATAATTACATTTAGGTAATATTTATCTTAATTAGTTGGTTTTCTAGTAGAATTAGATGACTTATTTAACAAGATTATCATTACCTATAAATATAGGTTATTTGCAATCTATTTTAATTTATTCAATTAATAGTATTACATTCTAATTGCTTTACAAATACAAATTCATTATTTTTCGAATGTTTGGTGATTATTTGGTATGCTATGTTAAAATATTGGCATGTTAAATATAATTAAGAAATATGAGAAGTAAAGGTCGTACGAAAGTTAGCATACCTTATGAAAGAAAGATCGTGAATGTGTCCGTTACCAGAGAATTTCTAAAGAATTTTATGTAAAGGGATCTAGTGGTTGATGGAAGATCCTTATTTGGGCCAGAAAAAGAAGATCTAGGATAGAACGAAATTCGAAGTTACTAGAAAACGACTTAACTTACAAAACTTCTTAATTTGCTAGGATAGGGATAATTTTACCCGTTCGAGATCGTTAAGGGCTTCAAAATGGCCTTTTACTATTTTAGTCATTTTTTAAGATTTTTAGTTTATTAGTTTTATTTTGAATAAAAGTTAGGATTTGTTTCTTAATCAAATTAGATTGTTAGGAACAAGTAAATAAGATTTTCTTCTTCTACAAGGAATTTAACTTTAGAAATAATTAGGATATTTATCATTATTTATTTACGTTTAATGATATTTACTTTCAATTCTAAATTTGATATTCGTGTGAGGGGTTTACTTTAGTCTTTTTTGTCGTTATGCTTTATGAAATCATCGAAATGTTGTTCGGTTTAAGTGGAAAATCCAATAGGATCAAAGCCGGTGAAGTCAAGAATTTCCATATAATTAAATAAGTAAGGAAACTTCTAAATTCAGTCTTAACATAAATAAAACTTGTAAATGGATTGAATGGATGGGTATAGTAGCGAAAATATTGAAGCTTACCTTACTTGTTAAAGTTAGTATTTACAAATTTTCTCATGTCGTTATAAGAAAAGAATCAACGTGCAATACTTTAATTTTCTCAATTTTGATATAGAAAGCAGCAAAAAACTTCTTAATAAGTAGAAATTCTTAGGTGCAAATTCATATTCCACATCGAAAAATAAAATAAATATACGTTCGTATATAAGTTCATGGGCTACTCCCTCTATCACCGATTGATTTTAGAGTGGGATCTCAAATGAGCTTATATGTTGGACACGTTGATGAGCTAAGTATTAGTTCGAACAACTGGTATTAAAGCTCTAGGTTGAGCGATTTGGGAACGATTGCGGATGTAAGTATGATCAAGATTAGTTTTTGGATGGTTAGGGTTTCACTATCTAGAAGACGAAGATCTTGGATATTGTGTCCAGGTAATCAAAGTAGATGGAAGAAGAGAACTATCATTCAATTATTTATATTACTCTTTCATTGTCTTACAAATACAAATTCATTATTTTTCGTATCTTTGGTGATCATTTGGTATGCTATGTTAAAATATTGGCATGTTAAATCTAATTAACAAATATGAAAATTAAAGGTTGTACGATAGTTAGCATACCTTATGAAAATGTGTCCGTTACAGGAGAATTTCTAAAGAATTTTATGTAAAGGGCTCTAGTGGTAGATGGGAGATCCTTATTTGTGCCTTGAAAAAGAAGATTTAGGATCATACGAAATTCGAAGTTACCAGAAAACAACTTAATTTGTAAAACTCCTTACTTTTTTAGGATCTAGGTAGAGGTGGGCAAAAAAATTGGTTTGGGAAACGCAACTGGAAACCGGTTTGGCTCAAACCGGTTTGACGGGCTTCGACATGTTTCAATCGGTTTGGATTTCCAACCTTTGAGACCGGTTTGAAACGACGAGCAAGAGATTGAAATGGGATTTTCGGTGCCACTTATTGCGCAAGAGATTACTATGAAGAAGACTTACGCAACATGGTGAATGAAGAATTCTAAATAAACAACAACGACTTGAAGAATAATACTAAATAAACGACAACGATTTGAAGACTTTGATTTATGTTTTTAAGTTTGAAGATAATATATTTCCAAATATTAGTTTGAATGAAAATAAACAAGAAAATTTCCCCAAAAACGTGTTAGATACATTTTGTATTTTATTAAGTTGGATTTGATCATAATGGACCTTTCCACCGGATAGGTCCAGCCTCTCCGAGGGATAGGTCCTTTATCATCAACATATGTTGGTCAGAAAGTAACTATCCGCAGGCTACGTCTGAATCGGACTGAAAACACTAGTTTACACCGGTTTCAAACCGGTTAAATTCAAACTAGTGCCAAACCGGTGTGGACCAGATTGGGATTTCTTCTAATCAAACTGGTTTGAAACCGAACCGGTTTGGGCCCCAAACTGGTTTTTGCCTACCTCTAAATCTGGGTGTAATTTTAGCCATTTGAAATCGTTAAGGGCTTCAACACGACATTTTACTCTGTTAATCATTTTTAGGATTTTTAATTCATTAGTTTTAGTTTGAATAAAAGTTTAGGATTTGTTTCTTAGTCAAATTAGATTGCTAAGAATAAGGAAATTAGATTTTCTTCTCCTACAAGGAATTTAACTTTAAAATTTATTAGGATATTTATCATTATTTATTTACTTTTATTAATGTCTTACTTTCAATTTTGAATTTGATATTCGTGTGAGGGGTTTACTTTTGTCTTTTGTTGTCGTTATGCTTCATGGCATCATTGAAATGTTGTTTTGTTTAAGTAGAAAATGCAATAAGATCGAAGCCGGAGAAGTCAAGAATTTTCCATATACTTCAATAAGTAAGAAAACTAATAAATTCAATCTTAACCTATATAAAACTTGTAAATGGATTGAATGGATGGGTATAGCTGCCGAAATATTGAAGCTTACCTTACTTGCTAAAGTTCATATTTACAAATTTTCTCATGTCGTTAAAAGAAAGAATCAACATACAATTCTTTAATTTTCTCAATTTTGATTTGCAAAGCAGGACAAAACTTCTTTATAAGTAGAAATTGTTGGGTGCAAACTCATGTTCCACCTCGAAAATAAAGAAATAGATGTCTCTATATAAGTTCAGGGGCTACTCCCTCTATCATCAATTGGTTTTAGAGTGGAATCTCAAATGGGCTTTATGTTGGACATGATCAAGATTAGTTTTTGGATGGCTAGGGTTTCACTTTCTAGAAGAAGAGAACCATCGACGAACAACTAAAACGACATGGTTTTCGATATGTTACAACTGGTATTTGGTTTGTAGTTCTCAACGAGAAGAGGGGGGGCATGATCGAAATCCAAGGGTAAGCAATTCGTGATTGGGTTTACGAGGATGAAATCACAACTGAAACGACATGGTTTTGGTTATGTTGCAACTCGAAAATCAATATTGGTGGTTGGTTTGTAGTTTATAACGCAAAGGGGGGTGGAGGTGATTGAGACGCAAGCCAAGCAATTCGTGATCGGGTTTATGAGGATGAAATATACTTATACAAAGACGTTAGAAATTTTTTAATTATATACATTGAGTATATATACAAATTGAAGAATATATCATCGTGGTCCAAAATGGCTAACTCTGCTTTTCTTCAAATTTAAGTGATATTATCAAGATCTCATATTCGTTGACAATGTTAAACTTTGTTTATTTATTTGACTCTCAAGTAGAGATATGAAAAATTCGATTAAATGGAATGATTATATTTGCAGCCGAAGTTCAACCCTAATATTTAATTTGTATGTTTTTTTCGCTTTTAGTTTCTTACTAGTATGACCCTCTCCAAGCTTATTCATTTTCTAAATTACAATAATGCTCTCGTAGAAGTTCTATAAGTGTATTTCGAAGTTCATAATTAACTTCTTTGTTTCTAATTTGCTTATGTCAAGCAAGAAATTCAGTTAATTTAGTTTTATTATCTCTAATTAAATTAAGTTCAGATAGTGGCGCCTATTGCATATTACGTTCATCATCAATTATCATATGGTGCATTATAATGCAAGGTGACATAATATAATGTAATACATATTGTGATTGAAGACTCCCAACACGTCTTTCCCACATGCTTTTTTCTTTAGCAAATAGTCTTTTTTGGGTCTTGTAGATCACAAATTGTTTGTACCAATGTTGATCATTTTATTAATTACAACATAATTTTATCTAGTTTTATCAATTATATTTACAATGTAGTCAAATGAGTTAGGTTCAAATAAGAATGTTAAAAAAGTAGAGAATGAGAGAACCAATAGGATTGCTTCATTTTATTACAAAACCCATTTCTACCTTTTTCTTTAAAATTAAATATCTCATGAACCGTACATCAATAAATTATAAAAATTACATATTCGGAATCAACGTCATTTTATCTTTAATTAGAGATCCCACAAGCTATACTTCAGACGATTTTTTTTTATTTTTTTTTGCGAGTCTTAAAAATATAATCACATGTGATTTATAATTTAAAAAAGTAAAATTTGTAATGTTAAATCACATGTGTTTTTTAATTAAAAATTGATCTTTGATGATTAGCTTACATGTATATGATAATTCATATATGATTATTATTTAAAATCACATGTGATTGAAGATTTATCGGGTGTGATTATTATTTAGTGCTTAAATCACATGTGATTTAACATTACGAATTTTTAAAACCCATTAAAAAATAGAAAAAAAAATTCTTCGAAAGTATAGCTTGTAGGATCTCGAATTAAAGATAAAATGACGCTGATTCCGAATATGTAATTTTTATAATTTATTGACTTACGGTTTGTGAGATATTTAATTTTAAAGAAAAAGGTGGAAATGGATATTTGAAATGGAGTAATTCTATTGGTTCTCCCATTCTCTACTTTGATTATCACATTCTCTACTTTTTTTAACATTCTTATTTGAACTTTATTGGTAAGAAACTTCATTTAATGTAATTTTACTTTATTTTATTGTAAACTATTTTATTTTATTAAGTTAATGTTATAATTTAGTTTATTTTCATTCTTCATGTATAGTTTACATTGTACACTTATAATTTTCTTTTCTATAAAATATCCAATTATGTGAAAGAATCAACTTAAATTGAATATATTTTATTAAAATATAGTTTAATTTATATTTTAATAAATTGAATATATCTAATTCTTTTTAAAAAAAATTGTTTTTGAAATACATAGTTAGAGATAAAAAAGCTGATTGGAAATACATAGTTAGAGATGGTCTAAATTAATAAAATTTGAAATATACAAAGAGTAAATAAATAAATTATCAATAAATATTAAAGAAAATAATATTAAAATTTTTTTATTGATGTGTTAGCTCAACTTGCATAGACCCATATGACTCATTAAAGCATTTTCCACAAAAGCTTTTTATTATTTAAAAGAAATTCTAAGAGAACTTTATACATTTTAGATGACGTTTTCTTAGTAAAGGTTGAAATTTGTTATGCAATACATATACTTTTATTACCCTTTTAATACTTTTATTATGTTTAACACCCTTTTCTCATTGGAAAAGATTTTTCTAAAATATTTTTTTAAAAAGTTTTAATAAAAGCTGTTAACTCAAATTCTTCTATTTATCACCGGGGCCGGCCCTGGCCATGGGTAGACCGGCGACGGTCCTGACATCAAACAACAAGGGGCATCCATTTTCTAGGGTTTCAAATTTCGAAATTTATCATAATGTAAAAACAGAATTTTGGATGATTTAATACAACATAATTGATATTTTATTGCTAATAAAGCAAAGCTTATGTAAACTAGAACTCACTATTGAAGTTATTTATAAAAAAAAAAACCCTCAATTTTGTGCTAAAATGGAGGATTTTTGTTTCAGGGTGTTACTGGAGGAAGATGACTCCTTTTTTGTTATTTTTTGGATTTTTTCATCAAAGCACCTATATTTATCGTAAAACTGTGATTTAATCTTTGTACTTTAAAAATTTTCATTTTAGCCTCAGTTTTAAACATCTATCAAGTATCCTAAAAATAATACGAATGCTTACAAAAGACTATACATATTTAGATAGTCAAATATTAAATAGAATGTTATACTTTTTTTAATGAAAAGTAAATATTCATCTCCATTATATTTCAAGAAAAGAGTATATAACCTTTGGTTTAAGAAAAAGTTATAGTTGATTTTCGAAATGTTACATGAAAACTTTTAAAAATTCAAAGTTTATTGGTATAAAATTTTGTCAGGATAAGTCATCTTTTTTGACTAGGTTACAAACTTTTAAAAGGGCAAAATTGTTTGTTAATAAAATTTAGTAGAGGCATTTGTCAATAGTCTCTCGTTCGGAGCATCAAAAAATTCAAGACCGACCCTGTTTATCACCCATTTTAATATCACAAGTGTAACTTACACCTCAATTTATATCAAACATTTAAAAAGTACATAACGTGGCCAAATTACCAAGCGGTTGCTCCTAAAAAATAAATTGGATTTGATACATGGACAAATTGTTTACATTATGGTGTTAACTTGTATACTTTTTTTCTTCTGTTTATACTTTAGCTTCACCAAATAACATGGGTAATATCTTGAAACCGTAAGTTATATAAAAATAATTATTACCTTTACAATTACAATAACAAAATACGAATGTGTAATCTTTTTTAACAATATTCTAAAGCTACTCGGGAAGTGTGCCGTACATAAGACGGTTAATAACATTTTTAAGTGAAATTAATAACGTTTTTATATTTTTGTCTCACAAAAGTAATTATTGCTCTCTCCAGAAAGATACTATTAACAAATGTACTATTAACAGCAAAATGAAAGGGTTCACATTGCAATATTAGTAACAGAAATACAGGTACAGATATAATTTCATGAAGCAGATTTCGGTGAAATAAACACCAAATTTACTTACCAAAGTATCAAACAAATACATTGATTCGCATATGACTACGAAATAACGAAATGTTTGTTAAACAATGATAATTGAAGACAGCAATGACTGATTTTATCATCATAGAATCTAAACCACAGTCAGTCTTCAGATACTAGTCTATAAACACTTCAATTATTCAATTAACACTACAATTCTACAAATCAAAGTAAATCTAAAATAATAACACTACAAACAGGGGCGGAGCTAGAGTGGGGTCAATTGCCCCCTCAAAAATTTAAAAAATATACTAGTAGAAAATGCAAAAATAAAATAATGCTCATATCTATTTTTTTTTTTTTTGGTTAGTTATTTCGTTATGTATTCAACTTTACATTTTCTACTATTGTATGTAACCACATTTTAAAAGTACTATTATGTGTATTGAACTTTACAACTTCGTATATTGTATGTAACGGGTGACCGGATAAGCAGGTATTCGGTTTTTCCTCTTGAAAAAATGTCTATTGTATGTATCGAACTTTGTAAATATGTCTGTTGTATGTATCAAACTTTGTGAAAAAATATCTATCGTATGTATCGAACTTTTTAAAAATGTCTATTGTATGTATCGAAACCGGTGGTTCCGGTTATCCAGTCACCCTTTAAATACAATAGACGATATTGTAAAATTCGATACATACAATAGCAAGTTTTAAATGTGGTTACATAGAATAGTAAAAAATGTAAAGTTAAATACATAACGAAATAATTAACCCTTTTTTTTTAATTCTAATGCCTAATCCTTAACTAATTTTCAGTTGACAACTATACTTGGGGTAGTGAAGGACCATATGTGTAAATCTCCTTCCAACTGCTGCCAACCGCCAAATAGTTCTCTGGTTCTAAAAACAAAAAACGGAAACTCTGAACATGATTTTGTGTCAAAATCTTGTTTGATCTTCACGTCTTATCTCCAGAATTTGAATTTCGTGTAACCCAGGCACTAAGGGTCGAAATATCAAAGTCGAAGAGTGAACATACACGATTCGTGAAGCAATCCTGATTCAGATAGTAACCTCGTTTAATTACAGATCTAACAAATTTTTGTCGCATTACGTTGACAGACTACTGCTGTTATTTGGATGATAAAAAAGTTTATTTGTTAATGTTGAGACCTAACTGACCCTATGATGATTTCATGATGACAATAATTCCTTTGAAGATACAAGAGTCTTGGGATTACTTATTTCAGCAGCAAAATACGTTTTGAATATAAAGTCTTCTGTATGCTGGCTGCAAAGGATTTACTGTTCATTAGCTCACTCAGCAGACAGAATTGCCAGGCCAACCAGCAGTCAGAGAAAACTTGTGAAGAGCAATCAGCTCTGAACTATTCAAGGCTGTATATCATATACATGATGAGTACTCTTCAGTTATGCTGAGAAGATCTCCTAAGTTATTCAAGATCAAGTTTGAACATTGGAATGAAGACCCAGCATAGAGTCTCTTATGCCAGTTCACTCAGCACTGAAAACTGAAGAACATTTGAGTTATAATAAACTCAAGTGTTTATGCTTTCAACTATTAGGGAATGTTTGTGCATAAAAAATGGCATGTTCTGATATTGTACCTAGTGTACATATCTGTGGTTCTTGGCCTCTTATGCACATCATGCTCCCTTATCATGATCAGCCTACAAGACAAAGGTTGCAGTGTACCTTCTGACAGACTGCCAGGCCTGGTCGTGCAGACTTCATCAGAACACACAGCAAGCATGTCTCAAGTCAACCAATGAAGATGAAGACATCTGGAAGACTTGCATTGGATGATCAAGTTTCAAGCATGGCACATGCTCAACTATAAATACCAGACTTAGCATGCAAAGCTAAGTGTGTGAAAAACTGAAAGTATTCTTAGTGAATCAGTTATAGTTAGAGAGCAATTGTGTTAACAGAATCAATTTACTTGTAATCAGCTTTGAGTCTGTTCTCAGCTGACATTAGTAATAGGTTTCTGTATTCAATTAAGTTAGAACATTCCGCATCTAACTTGTAATTCTTTGATTTATCTAAATAAAGAATTATTTGAAAAACCTACTTGTTCTTATCCCTTCATTAATCTGATTCATTAGTACACAAAAGAAAGAGTTGTATTCACCCCCCCTCTACAACATTGTTGTTAAACCTTTGGGACCAACAACTGGTATCAGAGCAGTTAAGGTTATTTAAATCTTAGATCTGTTGAAATGGCCACTTACAGCTCAAACTCTGCTTACCTGGAAAATGGTTCTGCATCCAGACCCCCTAAGTTTGATGCAAAGGAATTCCAGACATGGAAATCAAGAATGATGCTACATTTTGAATCAATTGATTCATTAATGCCAAGCATTGTCTTAGAAGGACCATTTGTTCCAACCACCACCATTGAAGTTCCTGCTTCTGGAACTACTCCTTCAACATCTAGGGAGGTAGTTAAAGCAACTAATCAATGGTCTGATGAAGATAAAAGAAGAACTGGATTGGATGCTAAAGCTAGAACTCAAATAGCCATCTCTCTTCCTAACTCTGTATACAACTCAGTATGCAGGCTCTCTTCTGCCCAGAAAATGTGGGATGCTTTGGATATAGCATATGAAGGAAAGGAAGAAGTCAAACAGAACAACATTATTGCATTAAAAAGGCAATATGAATTGTTCTTCTGTCATAAAGGAGAATCTCTGGTTGATATGTACACCAGATTTACTGCTTTGCTGAATGACCTAGCAGCCATGGAAGTTCACATCAATGTCTTTGAAGTTACCAACAAGTTTGTTGACTCCTTACCATCTTCTTGGGAATCAGTAGCTACCTCACTTAAAGTCACTCATAGTCTTAAAAACTTTGATCTGGCTTCACTCTATGGTGCTCTCATGAATCATGAGAAAACTAAGGCCTTGCATGACAAGAACATTAAAGAAAACTGGAAGCATCTTGAGCATTCCAGTGCTGCTCTTGTTGCTGCTGAACCAAAAAGAAAGAGTTCAAAAGCTATGGTTGTGTACAAACAAAAAGCCAATAAAGAAGAAGCAGAAGTCAGCTTAGATGAACAGAGTGAAGATGAAGACTACTCAGATGACAGCTGTGATGAAGATGATGTAGAAAGCTTTGCTAATGAAATGGCTATGCTAGCTCAAAAATTCAGGAAGTTCAATAGAAGAAAAGGAAAATCTGGTTTCAGATTCAGTAAGAAAGCTAGCCCAGGGAACTCTGGTAAAACAAGAATGTTTACCAAAGCTGAGTGTTATAGTTGTGGCAAAATTGGACACTTTGCAGCTGACTGTGAGTTCAAGAAACCATTTACTCAAGCTGACACTTACTCAAAAGCAGCAAAGTACAAACCCAAATATAAGGCAATGAAGGCTGAGATGAAAGCTGATTCCAAAGGAAAGAAGAAACCTGAAGTCAAAAGTTTGATTGCTGAGTCTCATGACTGGGATGATTACAGCTCATCATCTTCATCTTCATCAAGTGAGAGTGGTGATGACTGTATCAAAGTAGGTAGACATGGAAAATGTCTGATGGCCAAAGAAGATTCTGTAGAGGACAAAAAGGATAGCACATTTCTGGATGATATGAGAAAGGCTGATGTAAAGATGCAATCAGAAGAATGGAAAACCTCTATGCTGTATAAGGTAGAAAATTTCAGATCTTATACTGATGATGAAAAAGCAGAAATGTTTGACTATCTTAGAATTGATCTTGATATGGCTTGCAAAAGGGAAGATGATTTTAAAATAACAATTGAGAATTTAAAATCTCAATTAAATGTTTTGGAACTTGAAAACAAGTGTCTTAAAAATGATAAGCTTGAACTTGAATCCAAAATCTATGCTTCCCAAGTTTATTTGCAAGAGTCAGCAGACACCAAAAATCAATTAGTTAATCTCAAAAAGGTTGTTGAATCTTGGTGTCACTCTGCTCAAAGAACAGCTAAGTGTGTTCAAGAGCAAGTGCCACACCAAGTAAAAGCTATTTTAAATGGAGATTTTGAGTCTGCTGCTGCCATAGCTGAAGTAACCATGATGGACCCAATACTTGAACCAGCAGAGATTCTACCTGAAACATTTGCTAAAGTTGTTGCTGGTAAAAAGGTTTTAACAAATAAATTTGTAAAACCTGCTGCTAAAGCTGAGTCCATGGTTAAGATCATTGAAGAAACCAAAGCTGAGGGATCAAGTAATTCAACAAATGAATTCACTAAATCCTCAGCATCTGTCTGTGTAGCCAATAACCCTCTCTATGAAAACACTAGAGGAACTTCCCCTACTGTTCTCAAAGCTGACAATGCTACAAGCTTAAAAGCTGACAGCATTGCAAAACCCAAAGCTGGGTTAACATCAGCCATTGATAGTCAAACTGTCAATGCTGGTAAGGCTAAGAGAAACAAGACTGTTACCCAGAGAAAGAAAGAAGAGTCAAATACTCTCAAGGGTAAGCCAACAAATGGCAAGGGTAAACAAATCAAAGTTGGTTTAACTGAAACTCAAGTTTTGGCTAGTAAGCTTGACCAGCTCACAACTCAAGTTCAACAACTGTTTGCCATTAGCAATCAGCAGCTGAACCAGAGTAATACCCAGCAGTCAAAGGTTATCCCTCCTACATCAAAAAGACAGAACAACAGAAAATGTTACAACTGTGGTGAGAGATCACATATGTCTCATCAATGTAATACAGATTACTGCATGATTCCCAAAACTCTGTTGAATCAATTAACAACTCAATCTACACAGAACACCTCTAGTGGAATAAATGTTAAGATTAACAAGAGGAACCTTAGGAGGATATCAAATCTTGATGTCAATCCTCCTGAACCCATCCCTGGATGGGTTCCCAAAATGAATTAATTCTTTGTGTTTGTGCAGGGCATTCAAAGCAAACAAATCTGGTACTTGGATAGTGGATGTTCAAGGCATATGACTGGATGTAAGTCCCTGCTGCTGGACTATAAGGAGAAAGATGGTCCAGCTGTTACATTTGGAGACAATTCAAAGGGTTATACTAGAGGTTCTGGAACTCTGAGTAATGGGAATGTAACCTTCAAGAATGTTGCTTATGTGGTTGGATTAAAACATAATCTGATCAGTATAAGTCAACTAACCAGCAGAAGGAAAGTAGTTCAATTCAGAAAGAATTTTGGAACTATATTTGATCTAATGGGTAAACCACTGCTGACTGCAAAGAGACATGAAGGCATGTATCAAATTGATATGAACACTGCTGTCACCACAAGTGACACTTGTTTCTACTCCAAGTCAGCAGATAATCTTAAATGGTTATGGCACAAGAGGCTCTCACACCTCAATTTCAAAGATATCCACAAGCTAGCAAGCAGAGGATTGGTGTCAGGGTTACCCAGCATGACATATGTCAAGGATAGACTATGCCCAGGATGTGAAAAAGGGAAGCAGCACAGAGCCTCATTTAAGTCAAAGCAAGTATCATCCATTATGCAACCACTTCACTTGCTTCACATGGATCTATTTGGTCCTATAAGCATTTCAAGTTTGGGTGGAAAGAAGTATACTCTTGTCATAATAGATGAGTACTCAAGGTATACATGGGTATTCTTTCTAAAGCATAAAAGTGAAGCAGCAGAAGACATCATCAACTTTGTAAAGAAGATGGAGCTGCTAAATGGACAACAAGTGAAGCAGATCAGAAGTGATCATGGTACAGAATTCAGAAACCATGTGTTGGAATCTTTCTGTGCTGACAAAGGAATTTCACAAAACTTCTCTGCTGTGAGAACACCACAACAAAATGGTATTGCAGAAAGAAGGAATAGAACACTTATTGAAGCTGCAAGATCAATGATTGCTGAATCGGGACTAAAAAGTCATTTTTGGGCTGAAGCTGTAAACACTGCATGTTTCACTCAAAACAGATCTCTGATTGTTAAAAGACATCAGAAGACAGCTTATGAAGTGTTAAAAGGAAGGAAGCCAAATATCAGCTTTTTCCATGTGTTTGGTAGTCCATGTTTTATTCTAAACATAAGAGATCAACTTGGAAAATTTGATGCAAAAGCTGATGATGGTATATTCCTTGGATACTCAACTATGTCAAAAGCATACAGAGTATTCAACAATAAAAGAGGATGCATGGAAGAATCTATTCATGTTACATTTGATGAAAATACACTTCCAGCATCATCTCATCCCTCAGATACTGAGGATTCACCACTGGATTTTGAAGAATTAGCAACCTCTGCTCCCTCTTCAGAAATTTCAGATAAAGATCAAATTGATCAGCATATGGAATCTCCTAAATCCAGTGAAGATAGGTCAATTACATCTCCTGGTACACCCATACTAGAAGTTGTGCTAAAAATTGAGCCTATGGAACAACTACTTGAAGAATCAGAAGATGATACTTCAAATTGTGATACAGCTAGTGAAGGCAGCTTAGAAAGCATAGAAGATGTGCTGATGCAAGACCAACCAGCACAAGCTGCTGTCACCAGCAATGCTGATTCCACTAGTCATCATGAGGATTGTAGAGCATCTGAACCACCTGTATATGCTAAGAAATGGACAAGATCACATCCCATTGAGCATGTTATTGGTGATCCAAGTGCTGGTGTTAAGACAAGAAGACAGGCTACAAGCAACTTCTGTATGCATGTCAATTTTGTGTCTAATGTTGAACCCACTAAGATTGATGAAGCACTTGCTGAACCAAGCTGGGTAGGAGCTATGCAAGATGAGCTCTCTCAGTTTGAAAGAAACAAAGTGTGGACATTAGTCCCTGTACCACATGACAAAACAATCATTGGTACAAGATGGGTCTTCAGGAACAAGATGGATGAACATGGGGTTGTAATCAGGAACAAGGCAAGACTTGTTGCTCAAGGATTCAGACAAGAGGAAGGATTGGATTATGGTGAAACATTTGCTCCTGTGGCAAGACTGGAAGCTATCAGAATATTTCTAGCATTTGCTGCCTACAAGAACTTTAAAGTATTTCAGATGGATGTGAAGTCTGCATTTCTCAATGGAAAGCTGCAAGAGGAAGTTTATGTCAAACAACCTCCAGGTTTTGAATGCAGTAAATTTCCTAATTATGTCTACAAGTTAGACAAAGCTCTCTATGGCCTAAAACAGGCACCAAGAGCTTGGTATGAAACACTTCACAATTTTCTAACTGAATGCAAATTTAATGTTGGGAAGATTGATACCACTTTGTTTATAAAAGAAATAAATGGTGATATCATTCTAGTGCAAATTTATGTAGATGATATCATTTTTGGGTCAACAAATGAAAAACACTGTCAAGATTTTTCTAAACTTATGTCTGATAAGTATGAAATGAGTTTAATGGGAGAATTAACATTCTTTCTTGGTTTACAAATTAAACAACTTGATGAGGGTATTTTCATCTGTCAAGGCAAATATATAAATGACTTATTAAAGAAATTTGCCTTTGCTGAGTGTAAAGTCATTGGAACACCTATGCAATCTTCTATCAAAATTGATGTTGACTCAAATGGTAAAACAGTTGATGTCACATTATATAGAGGTATGATTGGTTCCTTGTTATACTTAACAGCCAGCAGACCAGATATCATGTTTGCCACATGTCTGTGTGCAAGATATCAAGCTTGTCCAAAAGAGTCTCATCTGGTTGCTGTCAAACGAATTTTTAGGTACCTCAAGGGTACTCCAAACCTTGGTCTTTGGTATCCCAAAGACTATGGTTTTGATCTAATTGGTTATTCAGATGCAGACTTTGCAGGATGCAAAATTGATAGGAAAAGCACTACCGGTGGTTGTCAACTACTGGGTAGCAAATTGGTCAGCTGGACATCCAAGAAACAAAATTCTGTCTCAACATCAACTGCAGAAGCAGAGTATGTCTCTGCTGGCAGTTGTTGTGCTCAAATTTTGTGGATGCAAAATCAGCTCAAAGATTATGGAATGCATTTCACAAAGACACCTATCTATTGTGATAATACAAGTGCTATTGCCATCACCAATAACCCTGTCATGCATTCAAGGACCAAGCACATTGATATCAGGTATCATTTCATAAGAGATCATGTTATGAAAGAGGATGTAGAGTTACATTTTGTCTCTACTGATCAACAATTGGCAGATCTGTTTACCAAGCCCTTAGATGAAAAATGTTTTAACTATCTCATCTCTGAGCTGGGTATGCTTGAAATATAAAAGAATGTACTGTCTGAGCTGGTTGCACTATTTCTGCCCAACCAGCATAGAACAACATTAGTGATCAACCAGCACAGACAACTTTTATCCAATTGTATCAAGCAGCTTATCTGATAAATCATTTCTGATTTAATCTGCTTTTCTAATTACTCTTTTATGAAATAAATTGAGGATAATGTTTTCTTAAAATGTGTAATCACATTAATTTGATGTGATTTAAGATAATATTTTAGAAAACACACTTTCTTAATCTTGGCCGTTTGAAAATAACGACCAAAGTCTCCTGCCGCCTTCTGAACACTGTAGCACTGTAGCACCATATCTCTGTAAAGTTTCTGACATTTCAGAAACATGTCACTTTCAAAGAGATTATGTCTTTCTCTTTCCTACTATAAATAGTTGTCACCCCGTAAGCGTTTATGTTACCGTTTCCATTTCCATTTTTAACTAAGAATATAAACGCTAACTCTGTTCATCTTCCTCACTCTGTTCTAACCTAAAATAAATTTCACACAAAATCCATCATGTCGTTTGCATTTGAACTAAAGGAAAACATGAAACAAGCACCAAATTCCCCAGATGCTGAGGAAATCACTCTCAACAACAATAACTCTACCACAAGTCTTGCAATTCCAAAGAATTACAGAAATGCAGGTTATCGAAACATGGTTGTTTATTTCAAAAACTCCCCAATTTCTTATGCTTTAACAACTGTTCCTTGTCAAACCTTTCCTCAAACACTCATTGAATTTTGGTATACGTGTGTTGTTACCAAATCTAACCTAGGTTCCACTTATATCTCTGCCACTGTGGGAAATGGCATACCCATAGTGATTTCAACAGAGCACATTCGTAGATACCTTAAATTGCCAGAAGAACCATTTGTTGATCCTCCATCATCAACTGATTGTAGACATGAAGTGTTAAGCTTCATTAGATACCCTGATAACTTCAACAATAGTCCTAAACGTGTTAAGATGAATGGATTCTGGAGTTATTTCTTTGGTGTTCTTATCTGGTGTATGAGTCACAAGTTTGGCAGCAAAGATCAGTGTAACAATTTCGAATTACAGTTAGGACATGCTCTCATTTTTGGGAGAAATATTGATTTTGCTGCTCTCATTTACACTGAATTGAGAGAAAAGATTGAAAAGAAGAAAAAGGAAAAGAATGTTCCATTTCCTAGATTTTTAAGTCTGATAATTGAAGGCATACTTGGTGAGAAATACAAGGACTTAGAAGATTTAGATGCTGGAGATGTGTTTATGGGCGACAAAATGTTCCATAAAGTGATTGAGAAACCTCATCAAGGTCTTTCTCCATCTATGCTCGCTGCTATTCCTCCAGAAATCATTCTGGATGCTGATCCTGACATTGCAGTCACTGATCCTCAACCCCCTGATTCATCAAGTTCAGATGATGATGATAATGATGATGATCAGCCAGCAGCAACAAAACCATCAAGCCAACCAGCACAGCCGATAGTCTCCAAACCTGTACTGACGACTAAGTCTACCAAGACCTCAGGTATGGATACTAAATCCTCTTCTTCCTCCCAAATTTCAAAAAGGGATGCCAAGAAGTCAAGTAAACCCACTTCTTCTAACCCAGCATCCACCACCAAGTTTTCAAAATCACAATCTTCAACCACTCCTGAGCAGGCTTCACAGCCAGCACAGGATGATCAATCCCAAACTCAATTGTTTGAAAAGCGCACAAAAGTGAAAGCTGACACTCAGCCACTTAAGGCATATGCCAAAAAGGCAATGCCAAAAGCGCCCAAGGCTGGATTGACTTCTAGTCGTGTGAAGTCAACCCCAGTTCTTGATCAACCCTTAACCAGCTCAGATGTATCTTCTCGAAAAGATACATTGTTGAAAAGAGATCAGCCGTTATCTGGACCAACCTCTCGAAAGGTGAAGTCTATTGAAAGCAAGAGGGACATCTCACCTCATACTGAGTCAGTGAGTCAACCCACTGAACCTGAACATTTGTCCACATCCCAAAATGTTGACATCTTACAAAGGGAAACCACATCTACCAATATCAGCTCTCAGGAGTTAGATATTGAGAACCCAGCCCAGGTTCGAACTGGTCTCACACATACTTCCACTCAGTCACTCTCTCTTACACCATCTGAGTCTGCACATGCTGTCAATGAGTCAGCAGAAACACAGCTGATCTTACAGGCATCAACTTCTGTTTCCAATGATGATGAAGTCAAATCACAGACTTTATCTGAGGAACCCAAACTTTCACCTTCAATGCCCATTATTTCATTCATTCATCCAGCTGCAGCCAAGATTCTCAACCAGACCTTATACTCATTCTCTGCTGATCCTGTTGATGTTCCATCTGATGATGAAGATATCCAAAATCTACAGCCTGAGGAAGAAGAAGAAGATGAAGAAATGCTGAATACTTCTCATGGTGCTTCACCAATTCACATTGATATTCCAGATTCACCTCCTCCTGAACAACCAGTAGACACCAAGGATTCTTCTCATCATCAATTCACTGCTGATACACCTTCTATTGCTGACATTGTTAAACATGTCATGGCAGCCTTGATTCCTGTTCTGGAATCTAAGTTCAATGGTATAGGTACACTTATGACTCATGTTGATGAGATGGTTACAGAATATACCTCTGCTCTTCAGGAGTTTGTCTCCAAATTTACTCAGCTCATTGCTGCTGATGAACAAGCTCATTCTGATTTTACTACTGCTTTAGAAGAGCTCAGACAAGACTCATTCTCTGCTGCAAATCAATTGAAGTTAATTGAATTTCTCAAAAGACTTCATAAGGAAATGGATGAACTCAAGCAAAAGTCCAAAGACCTTGACCAAACCATGATCACTCATCAAGATCATGAGGACTTGTTGCATCAGTTGAAGACTCTTAAGAAGGAAAATGCTGCATTAAAGGAAGAAAATGCAGCTCTCAAGGCTCACTCCATTCAACCTGAAGAAAAATCAAGAATTTTCTCTGAACTCCAGCAACTTCACAAGGCTCAAGCTTCCAATGTCGCTGCCTTTGACAAGTTTACTACATCACTGGCAGTTCAGGACTTCATTAAAGCAGCCAACCTTACAAATATAGAGCGCAAGCTTTCTCAAATTCTGTCTCATTATCCTACTCCTTTGCAGACTCAATCTCCTGCACCTGCTGCTGCTACCTCCACACCTGTTGCTGATGACAAAAAGGGGGAGAACAAGAATAAAGCTCAAGCTGAGGGGGAGCAAGCAAAGAAGCAAGAGTCTGATCAGGACAGATCAGAAACAATTGAATCTATTATACAGAGAAAAAGAGAAAGATATGAAGCCAAGAAAAGAAAGAGAGATCAAGCTTTTGAACAGAAGCTTGAAGATTCTAAAAGAAGAAGGTATGAAAAGAGGAGTGAAAAGATCAAGAAGATGGAAGCTGGTGGCAGTTCCAGTGTTAAAACCAGCTCATCCTCATCTGAGGGGGAGCAAAACCAACAAGTCAAGCCAGCAGCTGTTCCAACAAAGAAAAGATCAAAGAGAGTTAAGATCATCCCAAAAAGAAACATCAAGAAGTCAAAGTATGTGGTTGACTCTGAGGATGATGAGTATGTCATTGGTAGTGGTGCTGCCAGAAAATTGAGGTCTGATGATGAAGAAGATGAGGTAATTGAAGTTGAAGTTGAAAAGTCTGCAACAACCTCTGAGCCTGCTCCACAAGAAGAGCCAGCTCATGATGATACGCCAACAGTCAATGTACCTGGAACTTCAAGCTCAAGAAGTGTCCAGATGCCTTCTATTCAGCAAATAGGAGAACCAATAATTGATCCATTCAAAAATCCTGAAAAACAACCTGCTGTAGAAGAAGAACCTTCAAAGAAGAAGAAGCCCAAGTCAACAAGTTTTAACTATCCAGAAGGCATGTCTGATGAAGACAAAGCTCTATTTAGAGAAGCATTACAACTGGGTATTACTGTTGAAGAGCTTAAGGTTGAAAATCAACTCAAGCTGGATGCTTACATTCAGCTAGTCAGAAGAAGCATCATACCAGAAGACCAAGAAGATTCCATAGCTGCCTGGAAGCTTAACATGTCCTTGGAAGACTATAGGTCTGTTGCTGGTATTGAAAGAAAGAAAACAAAGGAAGAGATGCTGATTGAAGAAGCAAAAAGCTTTGGTTTTGAATCTATTGAAGATTATCTCAGTAATCGTGATCTTCAGAAAGAGAAGGAAAGGACATTGAAAAGAAATGAAACTGCTGCCAAGAGGCTGGCCAAATCAGAAAATGTTCAAGCCTTGAAGGATGAACCAGCAACCAGAATCATTTCCAGAGTCATCCCAGCTGAAGCATCACAAGCAATAGCTTTTGAAAGAGTAAAGCTGATTGCTGAAACAAAGAAGACAGAAGCAAAGGGAGCTGATGATGTCCATGAACCACAACCAAGATCAACAAACATTGTTGATAGCTTTTATCTTCCCAGAGAGCTGGAGAGATACAAAGATTGTGCCAAGAGAAGAAAGCATTCTGCAAAGATTGTGAAAGTTAAGAGATGCACTGATGAAGTGATTAACATCACCAGATCAGATGACACTGTTGAGAATGTAAGACTTCTCAATTTGTATAACTTTGGCTTCTCTGAATGGTTGGAAATTCAGGAGTATTATCAATCAAGGAGTGGAGTTACTAGAGATGCAGTTATGAAAAGACTGCAAGAGTTGTTCAATAAGGCATCCAGATTAGAAGGCACACCAAGAAGGGATGTTTACAAGCCAGCTGCAAAATCAAAGCAGAAGAGGGCTAGAATCATTGAAGAAAGCTCTACTATCTCAAGTCCAACTCATTTCAGGAAGAAGGTCAATATTGACCAACTGATGAGTGTAACTGCTACTCCCATTCCCAGTATTGGATTTCCTCCTCTGCCATACTCAATCCCAGGAAATACTGACCCACCAATGGGTGTTCAAGGATATCATGGATTTCATACTGAATATCCTGAGCATGGTATCTATTTCCTAGATGGAAATATTCTGAGGTTTCAGAGAACTTCAGAATTGAGCTTGGTCAGCATTCAGCACTTAATCAATCTCAGGTCAATGGCATTACTAGCTGCTGGAGCTGGTATGTATTCAAAGGTGATTGTGAAAGAGATGATTAGAAGAGGACTGGACCCTGATGGTCCAGGTATGCTGAGTGTTGTGAAGGAAGAAGAGGAAGAATTTTGAAGACAATATGTTTGTCTAGATAGGATGTCTGTAATTCACTCTATCAAACTTCTGTCATATAATCAGACTTGTATTTCAGTGTTCAAGAATATAAGATTATAAGTTCTGATATTTTTACTCTAAGATGTGATATGATTAGCTCTGAAAAGATCCCACTTATCTGAACAATGAACATGTAACTATTCAGCTCTGAAGCAATATGCTGTACTGAATTTTTATAAGTCTTTTATATGCTGAGAGTTTTGTCATCATCAAATAGGGGGAGATTGTTGAGACCTAACTGACCCTATGATGATTTCATGATGACAATAATTCCTTTGAAGATACAAGAGTCTTGGGATTACTTATTTCAGCAGCAAAATACGTTTTGAATATAAAGTCTTCTGTATGCTGGCTGCAAAGGATTTACTGTTCATTAGCTCACTCAGCAGACAGAATTGCCAGGCCAACCAGCAGTCAGAGAAAACTTGTGAAGAGCAATCAGCTCTGAACTATTCAAGGCTGTATATCATATACATGATGAGTACTCTTCAGTTATGCTGAGAAGATCTCCTAAGTTATTCAAGATCAAGTTTGAACATTGGAATGAAGACCCAGCATAGAGTCTCTTATGCCAGTTCACTCAGCACTGAAAACTGAAGAACATTTGAGTTATAATAAACTCAAGTGTTTATGCTTTCAACTATTAGGGAATGTTTGTGCATAAAAAATGGCATGTTCTGATATTGTACCTAGTGTACATATCTGTGGTTCTTGGCCTCTTATGCACATCATGCTCCCTTATCATGATCAGCCTACAAGACAAAGGTTGCAGTGTACCTTCTGACAGACTGCCAGGCCTGGTCGTGCAGACTTCATCAGAACACACAGCAAGCATGTCTCAAGTCAACCAATGAAGATGAAGACATCTGGAAGACTTGCATTGGATGATCAAGTTTCAAGCATGGCACATGCTCAACTATAAATACCAGACTTAGCATGCAAAGCTAAGTGTGTGAAAAACTGAAAGTATTCTTAGTGAATCAGTTATAGTTAGAGAGCAATTGTGTTAACAGAATCAATTTACTTGTAATCAGCTTTGAGTCTGTTCTCAGCTGACATTAGTAATAGGTTTCTGTATTCAATTAAGTTAGAACATTCCGCATCTAACTTGTAATTCTTTGATTTATCTAAATAAAGAATTATTTGAAAAACCTACTTGTTCTTATCCCTTCATTAATCTGATTCATTAGTACACAAAAGAAAGAGTTGTATTCACCCCCCCTCTACAACATTGTTGTTAAACCTTTGGGACCAACAGTTAACTCAACGTAGCTGCAAATTACTTGATACTGATTTGGAGAGAGTATTATAGAAGCAATTTACGATCATCCACTAACTTCATAAATCCACTTTATGTACAACATTTTTTTCTGTATGTTACCTATAGCCCTAAAAGCTACATTTAAAATAGTTCTTATTTTTATTACATTTCTAGTTTTTACATTTTAACCTTTTTTTGTTAGTTTTATATGAATAGGTTCAAGATAAGGTTGGGATCAATCTCTTAGATTGTAGTCATGTAGATAATCATTACTTCATTAGCTTCTGAATTTTATGGTTTCCAATGGCATTATGGCAGGAATTAAGCCAGCAAATTGGTGTATCTCGTGGTGTAGTAACAAAGGTTTTTACTGAAATGGGGTTGTTCTTATATTCTTGATCAAAAGGAGATGGTTCAATTGATCAAGATGGCCAAGGAGAAGGGTCGTGCAGCAAATCTTAACTTAAAGGCGAGCATTGATTTACAATATGTTATGTTGCATTGTATTATGAATTTAGAGGTAGAGGTCGAAAAATATTACCGTAGAAATGAATATATTTTTGAAAAAGTCATATGGATGGGTCGGGTCAGGTTGGATCGAAAATTCTTTTTAGTCTCTTCATACAACTAATATTGATCTATTTACCATGGAGCAAATGTGGACCATAATCTAGACAAAGGGCACATGAAGACTAATAAGTGTCGTAAAAATTAGAAAAATGCAATTTTCCAATATAAGGAATAATATTGCAAATGTTTACATATTGTATATAACTTTATTTTGGGGTTGTGTGTGTAAATGTAGGAGGGTGATTTCATACCTTACATGGCAACATTTGTTTCTGGCCTTATGGGAAAATTCACATCAGCTTGGCAGTTAGCACATGCAACATAAAACTAGATGTGGTGTCTCTTATTGCAGCAATTGTTGGTACTCACACCATCACAATAGCAAAACTTTCTTCTAAAATCAATACTCTCTTTCACAAGCTGGAAACAATGTTGAGCAACTAATCCACCATCAATTTACTCTGTCTTTATTGTCTTAATTTTATAAAGATCATAATATTTTTTTCACCTTTTAAAAATAAATTTTAAAAATTAATAGCAATATTTTCACTGTTCTACCATATGGGTATTGTTTATTTTTACTATATTTAGAGTTTAGTTTTCTTGCCATCTGGTTGGATATCAAAATTTGATGATTAAAGAAATCAACTATATCTCGGCTTTTTTGGACCTGGTTATTGTATAATATTGTATAGATCCTTTCGCCATATAATCTGCACTTGAATCCCAGGCTTGTGTAACGAAGACTCAAATTTGCAAGCTAATCACCAACTTCCTTTACTTCCCAAAGATTGGCAAGTATTATTACACATATTCCCAACCAACTTGGGGCTGTAGTTGCTAAGAAACAAGGATTATAATTTGTGGTCCAGCATTTTTAGTGAGAACCTGATATTCAGATGGTACGTATGAAATTTTGTTAATGTTATATTCTTATATATAAACAAGGTATTATGTTGTGTATGTGCGTTTAGCTTGCTTAGTTTGCTTGGCAAAAGCTTATTGTCATTCTGATATACCTCTCTCCATGAAAATTTTCAAAGTTATCGGCCTTGATGTTCATATTGTACATTAGTAGGCTTTATTTGGGTAGTTGTAAATCATGATTGTAATACCCTAATATAATAAGTAAATAATACTCACGTAATTGCAAGAAATAATAGTAACATACTAATGCTTAATAGTCATGATACCAAAATGAAAACATTAAAATGAACCATGTAAATGTTGGTGTGACAGTATTATATAATACTGTCATATATAACAATTTAAAAAAAAAAAACTTATACTTACTAGCATTAATACTTACTTATATAATTGTTGAAATGCCTTAATTAATGAGAGAGTTACTAATTAATAAATCAAATTGAATGATGGTCGCATGGATGGATCATAAAAGGAAACGTATGGAAGCCATACTCCAAGAATATAAATATCAATCTCAAACAATAGTGTATCTTTTCACAAGTATTCTTAATACTTCATGCCTTGCTCTCATAAAAGAATAAAATGATGACAGTGAAGGGGTGAGATCGTTCTCGCCAAGCCCAAATTGTCTTTCTCAGTCCAACGCATTGTTTTGCACCGTAAGGTTCATCTTTTTTTTTTTCATTTCCATTTACTAAATGAAATATGTACAGATTCTTCATGCTATTGTTTCATATAAGTAAGTTAAATAGAACAATATTTAATAGTTGATAAACAATCTCATGGTAACGATTATATTATGTATAGTTGATCATATTTAAATTACATCTCTAATAATAAGCTTAGTGTGACTCAGACTAATGACAAAACATTATTTTCAGACCCTAGATGCCAAAGATGAACGAGAATATTATTACAAGTAGACTATATTTATATATATTGATCAGTTTAGAATAATGAAAGTGTCCATAGGCACTACTATAGAGACGGTCACATTCTTACTCCTCGTCGATCTTGATCCGAATCAGTTAATATAATCATAAGATGCCACAAATGATGGTCAATAAATACAAACGATTGCAAGCAAACAAAAATAATCACTTAATATATGAATTTCCTTTTATTTTAATCATGTAATTTTCTAGTAACCTCTTGTTGGAGACCAATCTAGAATGCACAAAATTGTTACCCAGATCATGATAATCCGATGTAAAGCATATCTATTAAGTTGACAATTATATGCTTAAGATAATGTACATAAAATAAGATATAAGTGAAATATAGGACTGATAAAATCTTAAGGTCTGATGGTTTAGATGCTTAAAGTGATAACCAAATTTAAATAATTTTTGACATTTTATGGTCTAATATGTATTAAGAAGTAACTGACGACTCACATTTAAATATGTATATTAAGGTTGGATATCAAATATTGTTGGGTTGTCTAATATTACTAATCATGGCATAAAGAAATCTGCTCGGTTATTCATAAAACAAAAGAAATGAAATTAATGTATTCATACAATACAAAAGATATTTAAAATAATAATAATAATAATGATACAGCATGGGCAGTCAACACATGTAGATCACCCTTTAGATTAAATTAAGATAACTAATATTGATCACTACTTCATTAATTATCGTAGATTATTTGAGAGAGAAGTAGATTTGAGTTTTCTTTTAACTATTTTGTTCGCTTAAGATACATATTCTAATTTTACTTTTAAGATTTCCTATGATTTGATATGTGTTTGTACAAATTATTACTCTTTGGCTATGCTACGTTTCAATAATTATAAGATGTCTTTATCTCTTTATATATTTATCTTGCTATCTATCCTTTGCTTATGGATTTAAATGCTACAATCCATATAATTTTCTATGTTCAAATAATTCGTATGTGTTGCACAACATTCGTTTGGACCTTTGTTCTCGTTGTGATCATTATTGGATTTGCTTTAGCTTTGGAGACTATTTGTGTGATCGTACGATGTGACCGGTTATGATACCCGAGCTATTTTCCAACCTATGGAGGGACCATAGGGGCGTCATTGTGGCACCAATGACGTCGCACCATCCGTGGCAGTGCGATTAGCTAATGTCGTCTTTTTTTTTTTTTTTTGCTTTGTGAGATAAGCACTTTGGCCACTAGGAGGCGTAGTATGTGTTGGCCCTAGTATACATGTTTCATAGGTTTGGTTGATGGTTATGTTGTGCCCACGCGCCATCACACATTTGTAAGGTAATATGGATCGGCTGGTCCTATGTACATTTATATGTTTATGATTTGTAGGAGTTCACTGGATATCTCCACATTATTCGATTTTCTATTTGTTATTTCGTTGACCTCTATGATCTTCTATCTGACCTTAACGATTGTGCAAATTCCCTTCATTTAAGTTATTGTTTCGTTTATATCCGTTTATTGGGCATTTGGCTCAGTCGCATTTCTTTCTCCGCATCAGGTAATCAGGGGACACGTGGGGGACAGTGAGGAATACTTTGGTTAGCAAGTTGTCTCTGAAGAAACCACTGGTTGCAGGAACTACGTTTACTATCTTTTATGTTTCGAATAAACGTCTAAGTTTAATAAGCTTGAGCAGTTTTTAACTTTCGGAATTTATCATCGCTATAACTCGTTGAACTAAATATTATGATGGTGGATTCTATGCCAATTCAATGAATTTCGATTATTATGTTTCTTACATACTATTATACATGTGTGAAATTCCATCCTTTCAAATATGGGGTATTACAATTGAAGGTTTTATTATCTAATTATTAAGTAATTCATGCACGTTCACTTATTTCAATTTTAATTATTGTTATATTATTATTAAAACTTAATTCATAATTATTAATTGAAGATTTTGTTATCTAGTTATTAAATTTGTTTATTTACTCTCTAATAGAATTATTATTTGTATTATACTTTTAATTTAATAATTTAATTATTATAACATCATAAATTTTTTGCAAGAATTTAAAACATAAAATACATCAAACAAATACCGAAATATAAAACAGCTTTAAGAGCGTCTATTAATTTTATAACGCGTTATTGACCTCTTCTTCGTTCACACTGTCTAATTGTTAATTGTCAAGGTTAAGCGCCCCTTTTTTCTAATCTCAGCTAATTATCAATAATTTCGTATATACAACTAGCTTTCAATTTTGAATTCATTGTATGCCGTGTATGTCAATAATTTTCACCCTTTTAATATATTATCCTCTTCACTAAATATGATATGAATATTTTTTAACATTTCATAGTAGACTTTGACTGTAATGAAATAGTCAAGTTGTAGTTAAAGAATTCAGCTAATTCCAGCTCATTGCATTTGTAATTATATGTCACATGTCTCTGCTAGGCCATTAACAGTAACATCTCACCTGTTATATTCGAAATTACCACTTAATTTATTTCGCTAATTAATTTTAATTGTTAAGATTAAAAAGACAGAAAAAAGAACTCCAGTAACAAGGAGATCTATAAGTTGCTCGCATGTGTGTGTGGTTTCTCATATATCTTCTTATTATCTTCACTTTCACTTTCATTTTTGATCGATTGTTTTGTACTCCGATCTCTATCATTTTATAAACAGAAATATGGCATATTCTTCGATCAAGGAGTTTGCTCACTTACAAATCCCACTTGAAGACGTAGTAAAGGCCACCAACAACTTTGCTAATGAAAATATCATCGGGAAAGGTGATTTCGGTAGGGTTTATAAGGGACAGCTCTCGCTGTCCGGGCAGCTGGTGAAAATTGCTGCTCGGAGATTAGATCGTAAGCACCAACGAGGAGTCATTGAGTTCTGGACGGAGATCTCTGAGCTCTCGATTCTCAGTCATGAAAATCTTGTCACTGTTATCGGGTTTTGTGACGAAAAAGATGAGAAGATCATTATAAATAGTTATAATGCCAAGGGAAGTCTGTCAATGCATCTAAGCGACCCGACCCTCACATGTATTCAACGATTGAATATATGCATCGACATTGCGTGTGCAATAAGATACATCCATAATTTGGACGGACGCAGTTATTCGATCTTACATCGTAACATCAACAGCTCCACAATTTTATTAGATGATAAATTTGAGGCCAAGTTATCCGGTTTTGAATATTCTATCAAATATCCAGTATCTCGAATGAACCAGGTTCTCCTTTCGGAAGCTATTGGCACAAAAGGGTATATGGACCCCGCAATCGAAAAGACTGGAGGTGTGACCCAGAAGTCAGACATCTACTCTTTTGGCGTTGTTTTGTGGGAGGTATTATGCGGGAGGAAAGCATTTATTCCAAATGAGGATGAGGATAATAGGTTTTTAGCTTCATTGGCCAAATTTCATTATGGAAGTAAAAACGAAACACTGGATCATATAATCCATCCTGATCTACGGGACCAGATGGTGCAGATGTACCCGATATCACTCGAAATATTCTCAGAAGTAGCATATTCTTGTTTAAAGGATGAGCGACTACGACGTCCAGATATGAACTATATCGTCAATAAACTTAAGGATGCATTGGGAGAACAGCAGTTATTTGAAGTTAAGATCCCTCTTTTTCCTTAATTATTTTGGACAACTTTGTTATAGTAATTTATTATAATTATAATATAATGTCCACTGATTTTCTTACCATTATTTATTATATGTCATACTATTTTTCTGTTATCTTTATTAGTTAACGTAAACATATTAAATATATAGTTGGAGTTAAATGATAAATGAAGTATTAATTTAAATTTGTGTAAAAAAGTGTATTCTCTTGATACGATTTTTATTGGTCCAAAATATATGTTAAGAATACTATTGATGTACAAAAATTATTTCCCATAATCAACAAGAAGACTCGTCTGTAGCACAGAAGTATTGATTTATGCAAAAGTAAATCAAAGTTAGAAATTTATTTAAAATTACTCCTATTAATTAAATTAGATCACAAGATTCCTAATGATAGGAGGTAGGAGTGAAACTTATAATGTTTGAAGATTTTATAATTAACTCTTGAATAAGAACCTGGTGATTATTTATTTTACAATAGCTTATCCATGACCCCTATCATCACTTTATGAGTTTCTATATTACAGGAAAACTTTCTTGCCTACAAACCAGCGTCATTGAAACGGGTCGACTTGCTTAATGTAACATCTCTTTCAGTATTTGTTTTTTCTTATTATTATTATTGAGTAATTTTTTGTAATTAAATTTTTTATGATGGTAATAATAAATATTTTATTTTTAATTTCGATATGTTTATACTCTTTCCGTCCTATAATAAGAGCCCACTATCATTTTGCACACAATTTAAAAAATTACTTTGTCTAGTAGTGAAGATGACCTTATTGCCCTTACTTTTTGCACAGACACTCATGTATTCGTTTTAAAAAATGATAAAATGATAAAGTTAATTTACTATTTTTGGAAGTGAACATTTACTTTGAGACAGACTAAAAAGGAAATGTGGACTCTTATTATGAGACTGAGGAGTATCTGTTTGTAAAAAAAGATAATACGAAAATTATTATAATTTCTTTATAATATGGAATTGATTAAAATATATATATATATATATAATATACAACTTAATTTTGTTGGATATTTTATTATTGTTATTGTTATTGTTATTTTGTATGCTCGAATGATAACATTTTACTTATTGTTTGGTCGATTTCTTTATGTAGTTTATAGGCCCGCTATAATGTGGGACAAATTTAATTTTAATAAAATAAATAAAATATTGTGATCGATTTTTTATATAATTTATAGACTCTTTAATTTTATAAATAAATAAAATATTTAGTCTAATTTTGTAATTAAAATAAATACATCAAATATTTAAGGGGTCAAATGCATAATTATACGAAAGAAGTTAAGATCGTTAGATCGTGACGGGAGAAAACAATAAAGGGCTAAGATTCCTCTCTCTTATCCTCTTTTAATTATATATAAAGATAAAGATTATTATTATTATTCATGTAAAATAAAATTTAATGTAATTAAGCTAAATAAAATATAATATAAAAAGATGTAGTATGTGATAATTTGTGTATTCATTAGACCACTCTTATATTTAAAAGTTTTATTTTACAATAGGTTATCCATGACACCTGTCATCACTTTATGAGTTTTTATATTACAGAAACTTGATGTGGAATCTGAGGAGAAACAAAGATTTGAGGAGATTGAGAAGGTATCTGAGGAGGTTTAAGATTTATTTGTTCTCTATCTTAAAATTTGTAGATCCAAAATAAATAAATAAAAAATGTATTCTCTTCATACTATTTTAATTGGTCCATAATATATGTTAAGAATGCTAACAATAATATACAAAAGTTATTTCCCATGATCAACAAGAAGACTCGTCTGTTGTTTGCCCTTTACGTAACTATTGATTTATGCAAAAATCAAAGTTACAAATTTATTTCAAAAAAGAGATTAAATTAATAAATTAGAACCTCCAATCATTTTTGTATATAAAGTGGAACTTCCTCTAACTGTTTACACCCTTTGTAAAAAATTACACTAACAATATATAATTATAATCAGAATATAAAATTACTCTTCCAGCCGTTCAAAAAAAAGAATATAAAATTACTCGTATTAATTAAAGTAGATCACAAGATTCCTAATGATAGGAGGTAGGAGTGAAACTTATAATGTTTGAAGATTTTATAATTAACTCTTGAATAAGAACCTGGTGATTATTTATTTTACAATAGCTTATCCATGACCCCTATCATCACTTTATGAGTTTCTATATTACAGGAAAACTTTCTTGCCTACAAAGCAGCGTCATTGAAACGGGTCGACTTGCTTAATGTAACATCTCTTTCAGTATTTGTTTTTTCTTATTATTATTATTGAGTAATTTTTTGTAATTAAATTTTTTATGATGGTAATAATAAATATTTTATTTTTAATTTCGATATGTTTATACTCTTTCCGTCCTATAATAAGAGCCCACTATCATTTTGCACACAATTTAAAAAATTACTTTGTCTAGTAGTGAAGATGACCTTATTGCCCTTACTTTTTGCACAGACACTCATGTATTTGTTTTAAAAAATGATAAAATGATAAAGTTAATTTACTATTTTTGGAAGTGAACATTTACTTTGAGACAGACTAAAAAGGAAATGTGGACTCTTATTATGAGACTGAGGAGTATCTTTTTGTAAAAAAAGATAATACAAAAATTATTATAATTTCTTTATAATATGGAATTGATTAAAATATATATATATATAATATACAACTTAATTTTGTGATATACAACTTTTATTTGTGAATACACACTAAAATTTTATAATGTGTATCACAAAAATTAATTGTATATTACATCTATTTTTTTTTAATTTTTTATCTTATATTAAAGAGCATAAGTGTCTAATAATTTTAATATAACTCTTTTATCAAAAAATTAATTAATATTAAAATTAAAAATAAAATTTTAATTTCTATCATTACTATTATAAGTTAAATTTTACTATTTGAAGCTTTTCTTTATTATTATTATTATTATTATTATTATATGTTGTAGAAATCAAGCTTTCAATTTATCTCTAATTTTTAATAAAATTGAATTTTCACTTATTGAACTTCCAATCATTTTTGTATATAAAGTGGAACTTCCTCTGACTATTTACGAACTTACTCTTTGTAAAAAATTACAATAACATTATATAATTGTAATTATAATAAAATTACTCCTATTAAAGTAGATCACAAGTTTCCTAATGATAGGAGGTAGGCATGAAACATATGATGTTTGAAGATTTTATAATAACTTATTTTGCACTCATTATTTGTGTCACATTACTTATTTTGTTGGATATTTTATCATTGTTATTGTTATTTATATTATTATATTATATTATTCTTATTCATGTAAAACAAAATTTAATGTAAGCTAAATAAAATATAGGATTAATTGTTTCGTTATGTATCGAACTTTACATTTTTTACTATTGTATGTAACCAACTTTCAAAAGTGCTATTGTATGTATCGAACTTGTGATTTTTGTATATTGTATGTTGACTTGCCATTTTTAGCCTTGACAAAAAAGGAAACTTTCCTTTTTTGTAATGGTCAAAAAAGGAAATATTACATACAATATACGAAAATCACAAGTTCGATACATACAATAGCACTTTTGAAAGGTGGTTACATACAATAGTAAAAAATGTAAAGTTCGATACATAACGAAACAATTAACCCTAAAATATAATATAAAAAGATGTGATACGTAATAATTTGTGTCTTTTATAGTGTGCATAAAGAAAAGGGGATACACACTTATACATAATATGCACGAATGATAACGTTTCACTTTTATATTATGTCTTATTTATATTATGTACAAAGTTTTATTTTACAATAGCTTATTCATGACCCCTGTCACTATTTTATGAGTTTTTATATTATAGGAACAAGAACGACACATAAAAGAGGTTCAAGCTAATAATCGACTTCGGAGAAGAAAGGAATCGGAGTTGATGCACGAGAATCTTGTAACACCCTCCTTACTTATTTGTTTTCTCTTATTATTATTATTATTATTATATATTATTATTATATGTTGTACTACTTTTTTGTTATCCCTATTAGTTATTGAGGATAATATATATATTATATATACATGGAGTTTATGATAAATGAAGTATTAATTTAAATTTGTCATCAGTAACATCGAATCTATATATAATTTTTTAGAGGTATTTAATATCACTTCTTACACATTTTAATTTTAAATATATTTAATAATAAAAGGTTATAATAAATTTCAATATTCTTAATTGAAGTCAAACGGTAACTAAAAGAAAAGAAAAAAAGTGAGTAGAAATTTGGGTTTAAGATTTTCTTGTTCTCTATCTTAAACTTTAATGGGTTTTTTGTTTGAAGATCCTCGAAGGAAAATCTGTTTCGTTGATCCAAAAAAACAATATGTGCTTCTTTAAAATACTATTAAATTAAATGATTTCTTGGAGTTCCGGTGGTAAGAGGTAACAAGTAGCTGGTAAATATTTCAGCCTTTTCTTAGATTACCAGAATTCCCGTCTATTATCAATTAGCATTTCTTATTTTACCGTCGCAAGCGCTTAATTCTACTATACTATTAATGAACTCGGATAAATTCATTCATATTTTGTGTCGTACACAATTTACTTATGTTTCTAAAGGTCATACCAATAACACACTTTATTTTAAGTTTCGTTTTCATTGATCTTATTCTTGTAGCTAGTATAAGTTGTGATACCCTTTTCCCCCTATCACAACAATGCAGTTAAACAAATTGGAGCACTTAAAGATTCCACTCAGCGAAATAATGTTGGCCACAGATAACTTTTCTATGGCACACCACACTACGAATACCGCATACTATGACATATATGAAGCTGAACTTGAGCATTATGACAAATTCTATCCATCCTCTGTAGAACGGAAGAATAATGGTAAACTACCCAAGATACGGAAAACTGTAGCTATAAGACGCCTCAACCACAGGGAAGACAACGAAGGAGCAAAAGTGTTTTACACAGAACTTGAAATGCTTTCTGAGTGTAATCATCAAAATATAGTCACTCTACTTGGATTTTGTTGTGAAGATGATGAGATGATCATTGTCATTGATTTATGTGATTACCTTTCTCGACATTTGGGAAACATCCGAGACAATTCTACTCTTAATTGGACAAATCGTTTGAAAATTTGCCTTGGTGTCGCCCAGGGATTGAAATATCTTCACTATGAGATGGAAGACCAAAAGATGATAATTAACGGTGCTATAAAAAGCAGGACCATTGTGTTGGACAAGAACTGGGTGCCGAAGATTTCTTGCTTTGGGTTCTCGGTGTGCTTGTCTCCAGATCAAGATGACCATGCTCTCCCTCTCAACATGAGAGTGCAATTTGATGTACACATTGATCCAGAGTGTAAGAAGACCCATAAATTGAAAAGAGAATCAGATGTGTATTCTTTTGGTGTACTTTTGTTTGAAATTCTATTTGGAGGGGTAGCCGCATGCAGAAGTTACAAAAGAGAACCGTTGCCTTCTGTGGCACGACGAGGCTTCCACGAGGGGACACTCATGGAAATGATAGATCCTGTGTTAAAGGACGGAAGTGGTGACTACAGCTTTACCCTGAATAGAGGACCCAACAAGAATTCTTTGGACAAATTCATAAAAATTGCATATGAATGTTTGGGAGAAACTCAAGATCAACGTCCAACAATGAAAGTGGTTGTCAAGGAGCTTCAGGAAGCCTTATTCTTTCACGTAAGTTTACGGTTCAAAAACATAACCTTCAATTTTCTTTTCTCTTCATAGTTTTTTTTATCGCTGACGGTAATCAGTGTGCTTATATAATTTAACTTTTAGTAACATATCATAGAATTCTTGATGATATTAGTTTAACATACGTAAAAGACAAACTGAATTCCGTAGGTACTACATTTCTTTACACAGGGAACTCATGCATTTATCCCTAATATCATTAATATTTTAAAATGAATAAGCCCTCCACACTATTAAATAAGCTCTTGACAGTTTCTTTTTTTTTTTTCGAATTACACCCTGTCAACATCAATATTATTTTTCGATTGATGAGCTTTAAAAAGAAAAAAAGTTTTCAGGATTAAACCAATAAAAGTATTACAAGTTTGACAGTACAGAGTTTTCTTTTTTAGGCATATATATCAGGCATATAAAATTTATATTAGTTATCAAGTTATTCACTTTTGGAGTAATTATAATTTTCAAAATTTCGTACTGTTACTAAATTATTTGTTTTATTCACTCTTCGTGAATGACAGGAAAACGATAAGGACGAAGACCTAAGAATTTCACTTGAACAAATAACAATGGCCACACAAAACTTTCATGATGACAATTACATCGGCGGAGGAGGATTTGGGAAAGTTTATAGAGGAAAAGTTCCACAAGATGATGGATCTAATACCATTGTTGCAAAGCGATTGGATACAAGGGGAGGTCAAGGGGAACTACAATTTCGGAATGAGCTCCAAATTCTTTTTGAGTATAAGCACGAGAACATCATCCATCTTATTGGCTATTGTGATGAAACGGATGCAAAAGTCATTGTTACTGAGTATGCGTCGAGGGGAAGCCTTCATAGTTATTTGAACAACGCTCATCTTACATGGAAGAAACGGCTTAATATATGCATTGATGTTGCAACAACATTAGAGTTCCTTCATGGAGGAGTTGCTACACAAGCAACATTGATACATAGGGACATTAAAGCTGCTAACATTCTATTAAATAAAGAGTGGAAAGCAAAACTTGCTGATTTTGGGCTTTCATTGATATGTGCAATAAATCGGGAAACGGACTATGTCATTGATCATGCGTGTGGCACAGAGGGCTACGTAGACCCAGTTTACCGAAAATCTGGATTCTTAACCATGGAATCCGACATATATTCATTTGGTGTGGTTTTATTTGAGATCTTATGTGGAAGATCAACATTTGCCAAACATGAAGGTCAGTCTCTGCCAAGTTTCATTAAACGGAAATTCGAAGAAGGAAAACAGGATGAGGTGGTTTTCGAGGCTATGAAGACACGGATTGTTCCTAAAGCACTGGCTGCATTTCAATCAATTGCGTACCAGTGCTTACATGATGATAGAGGGCAACGACCAACAGCAAAACAAGTTTTGGAACAACTTACGAAGGCATTGGAATTCCAAGTAAGTTATCATAGTTTTACAAGATCGAGTTCCTTTCTTTGCATGCAGTGATTAGAAAAGCGTTAATGACCATAAGATTTATTGTCATACTTCAATTATTATCGAAAAGAAATGTCAAAAACATATTAATCAATGAACGAATAAAAAATTATGATTATTCAAGAGAAATTTGTAACTTTTGTCCCCTTGGTTGTTACGTTTTGTCAATTTTTTGTCCTTTCGAGAATTTCTTCGAGTTTTTGTCCTTTTGAGAATTCTTACTTTTGCAAATTTTATCCTTTTCACTAACTTTCGTTAAGTTTCTCCGTTAAATCGTATAACAAGACCAAATTACCCATCTTCTTCGTCTTTCCTTGTACACTAACCACCTGCCATTTTTTAAAACCCCTGATTGTTCCCCAAGACCCAACTCAAATACCTATGATTTTTTTTTCTTATACAAAATTACAAACATTAACAAATTCAAGACACAAACACAAACAAAACCAATTCTAAAAATGTAAACATCAAAGTATCAAACATAGCAACAGATTTGTACGATTGATGTGGGAACACTTAGATTGGCGAAAACCTTCTCGAACACAAAGGCGACGCTGATTGACGGATCTTTCAGATCTTGTTGGCTTGTTTCTTGAAACGGATGTCGGTGTTCGAATTGACGGATCTGAAGCATTTTACCCACTCTGTTTGACCGATCTGAAGCTTATTCTGTTCCGGTGACCCTCTTCAACTTTTTCTTTGCCAGCAAAATCACTCACCGGAGAAGTTCTTACATGTCGTTGTCGGAGTATTTTTCAGTTTGTTGCAAGCAAATTCAAAGTGTTCTTGGTGGTAGTTACAACCAGGTCTAGCGGTGATTATGGTTAGCAGCGGAATTTCAGGTATAGAAACCGAGTCGTCGCAGAAAGAAGGTACTAACGGTAGGTTGTCCGCCGAAGAAAGTAGAGAGTCCGATTTGTGTTTATGTACTGTTATTTGGGTTTACAGTTTTTTACTTTTTTCATATGTGACTAATATGGTTTATGACAAATTTGTTTTTGGTTTTTATATTGTTCTTTTTGTGATTAGGTTTTGTTTTGATTTTGATTTGGTTTTGTCTGTGATCTCGTGAAAGTGATAATGGAGTCACATATATTACATCTTTTTTTAATTATTGTTTAACTTATACATAGGTGGATAATGAAATATGGGAACCTAAACTGCCCAGAGACTACAAAGAAATATTCCAGATGTCAAAGACCCCTGAGATTTATTCTACAGAAAAGAAAAAAGATCTTTATGAGATGCTCTCCAAAGGAATCCTTCTTAAAAAAGGAAATGTGGTAATTAGTTTCTTCTCATATCTCATTTAATTTATGTATCCCCGTGTGTTTTGTTCTTTGAAATGAATCAAATCCAAAGGCCATTTTGTTTGCCGATTTGTATGGAAAATAATACATACGTCTAAACTGCATGCTTAAAGTATGATTGGTATACATGTTAAAATTATTAGTTGAGATTAAGAGACACACATAGTGAAATACAAGTGCCAAAAGTGTTTTGTTTAAACATATGTTTAAGTCATATATTGTTAGATTTACTTAGATGAGAGTTTAAATGAGAATGAGTTTTTTATTAGAGTGGGAGAACCAATGAAAGGGTTCCATTTGGCAAAATCTCATTTTCTCTTCACGTTTTTTAAAATTAAATATTTCAAAACGGCTTGTCAAAAAATTATAAAAAATAAACCATAAAAATCAGCTATTTTTCCTCTTCGATTAGACATATCACATTATATACTTTTGAGGAATTTTATTTTTCTTCGTTTTTTGATGGTGTTACCATATAACACATGTTTTACTAATTTTCAAAACCTACCAAAAAAAGAAAAAAGATTTCGTCGAAAGTATGTCATGTGAGATGTCTAATTGAAGAGAAAAAAATGTTGATTTTTATAATTATTTGATTAGCCGTTTTTAAGATATTCAAATTTTAAAAATGTGAGAGTTTTGTTATTATGATAAAAATGAAGGGTTGAAATTGATTCCTCCATTCTCACAAAAACCTCATTCTCATTTAAACTTTCCTCTCCTTGATTTATATATCTCTATCTCCCTTTACTGCTTATATATCTCTATCTCCCTTTAGTGCTGGATAGTAATTATATGCTCTTTCGAAATTCTCCATTCGTCCTAATATAATAGTACATGTTTCCTTTTCGGGTTGTCCCAAAATAATTGTCCACTACTAAAAATAGATAGAGAAGTTGGATCGAGATTACAATTTTACCCTTACTTGAAATTATTACTACCAACTTTAAGGGTAAAATTGTCATTCTGCAAAAAGTAAGAAAGATAAATTAGTGACAATTATGTTTTTATTAAACTGTGTGTTTTTTGTTGGTGAACAATTATTTTGTTTTAGATGGAGTAAGTATTTATTGGTTAGTGTCACTTTAAAACTCTTTTAATCTAAATTTAATTTTAGTATCCGTGAGATCGAATGACTAATTAGAAATTTGATATATTTTGTCTATTGTAACAGTGGGTTTCACTAAGCAATGATGGAGAAAAGAATGAAATGATATCGGCAACAAAGTTTTCCTTTATAAGTCCTCGATCATATAAGTGGAAATCTTTTCCGATTTCAAGGTTCTTTATCTCTACCCTCTTTTATTAATTTTAAGGATATAATCAATTTAAGGATATCGTATAGATATCGTTTGATTAATAAAAAATTGACCTTTTTATTGGCATTTAAGGATATAATCAATTTTATTAATTTTAATGACTATTAATAAGCTAAAACTAATTTTTAGTGTTAACAAGACAACACACGATGATTGATTAGACCAATGTATTTCAACATGTGCAGGTTTCACAAGGTCGCAAAGATTCTTGATATTTCAAGTCTGAATATCCAAATTAAGATAAAAACTCAATTTTTATCTCCAGGTGTCACTTATGGGGTTCATTTGGTATTCAAATTTGAAGATTTAAGGAAACGGATTAATAAACCGATGTATGTGAACCTACGGTACAGAAAGGGGAGTGAAACCTTATATTCTTATTTTGCAACATGGAGAGACGATGAGTGGATGATGATTGAGTTGGACCGTTTCTTCAATCAAAAGGGAAATATTGATTTTCAGGTTCTATTAGAGAGCTTTTCACGATGCTACTGTGAAAGCGATGTCATCTATGTTGAAGGAATTGAATTTCGAGCGATTGACAGCGTGAGTTTGAAAAAACTCTTTGCTCTGTTCTTTGGTTAAATATTTTAATTAGAGATAGATGCCTAGTACACTTTCCATGTTATAAATTACATGGTTATTCAATTTGTATACAGGTAAAACATGGAGAAATCGAGAAGTTAAAGGAAGACAAAAGAATCTTAAATACAAATTCGAATCATATGCAACAATTCCCAACAAAGAATGAAGAAGTGTTTGAGAGATCAGAAACAGATGTGGAGGGTGAAAAGGTCCTTTTTTTCTTATAAGTTAAACATACAATAATTATCCTTATGAAACAGGGAGGTCTCTACAAGGGTTCGAAACTAAACTAGTAATGTTTATGTACGGTTTTACGGGTTCATAACTAGAATTACTATAAAAGTATATCAAAATGATAAGTACTAAATTTGCATTAAAATTCGGTGAAATATATTAAACCGATGGTTCGAGGAACCCACTCGGTATAAGGTTGTTCCACCCCTGTTTTAGGAAAATCAATTAAACTATTTCATGTGGATTTGGATATAAATTATTTATGCTATTTGATGAACAGTCATTGTCAGAAAGCGAAGTGAGCCGAAAGATATGTCATATGCTTCCTGCAAGGGAGGTTCTGTATGACCCATCTAATGTGAAGCTTTTTAATTCCAAGCCATCAGAACAGTCCAGGTATTCTTTTTGAATTAACTTGATGATATGATTTGGATTCTTATTAGGAAATATTATTAATAGTAAATTATCTGATAAAGTTCTACTCATATAATGTTGATACATGTATTGTATTTACTTAGTATTAGTATTATGGTAAGTTTAAGATATCTTTTTACCATAAAATAGGGATTTAGGGTTGTTCTTTACTTATGCTTAATTTGATTGGTGATTTTCTTGAAAATAGACAGTTTGAGATCTGATTGACCTCTCGAAAGTCAAATAAATATGTTCTTATATCCATTTGTTCTGCTTATTTTACTATGTGCTTGGCTACATCCACTTGGACAAACTGAAATTTACTTATGATAAGTTAGGTGTATGCCAGATTGTATAATTTATTTATCAAAGTAAATATCAAAGCACATCAATAGATAGTTGAGAAAACTTTCACCTTTTAAAAGGATTTTAAATGTTGCTAAGAACTAATAAGTACGTAATCAAATGGTTATATGATTTACATGTAGGTTTCGAGAGGTGATTGAGCTTCTACCGAAACCAGTATTTCGTATCAAGTGCAAGATTGAAAATCAAACTTTGTCCCCGGATACAGATTATACGTGTTACCTTGTCTTCAAGATTTCAGAAAAATGTCGTGGGTTGCATTGTCCGGTGAAAGTACAGGGGATACACAAAGAAACCAAAGAAGCTGCAATTCTGTATTTTAGATCCCCAGACCCGTGGAATTTACATGATAACATCCCGGTTCCAAAACAAAGGGAAGATGGATGGATGGAGGTTATTATGTGGAAATTCAACTCAAATCATGACCTTAAAAATGGGTGTATTTCATTGAATTTGAAACTGGTAAGTTATCAAGGAATTATGTCTGGCCTTATTGTAGAAGGCCTGGAGTTTCGGCCAATGTAAGAAATCTATATCATACGCGTTGGTCATTTAGTATTCTCAATATTCATTTCTTATGTATGCAAACTTTTGAAGGAGTTATCAAGGTTAATGTTCTTTGGTGTCAATATGAAAAGAATGAAATGGGATCGATGTTGACTAAAGTTAAGTGTAACATCCTCCCCATCGGTCTAGTATTTTCTGGTAAATTTATTACCTTAGTTTACTTTATTTAATTGAGTTAATTTATATGAAATGTTTGAATGGATAATTGTTAGGAATAATTAAATGGGAATTATGGTATTTTTAGTCTGAAATACGGATAGGCCTAAGTATTAGAACTTATACCATCGTGTGCTAGATTAATGATAATAATACATCGTAGTATACGTAAATCATATATATAAACCAAAAATCCAGAAAATTATCACCATTTCATCAACATTTTCATCTCTAACACACACACACACACAAGAACACACACTAAACACACACTTGCAATTGAAGGTTGAATCAAGCTCAAAATCACTTCAAATTTCGGTATTAAATTCGGATTTCATCAAAGATTAGTCCTGCAATTCGTTTTTGTGGTTTTAAGCAAAGAATCAAAGGTTAGTTAGTTTTTAGTTTTGGGTTTTTAGAAATAAGAGAATCTTGCTTGGAAATTCACTTATGTGTTTTTATGTTAAATTGATGCATTTCGAGTGTTGGTTTATGTATTTATGAAGTGTTGGAACGTTCAATTGGTGAAAAACGTTGTTAGAATTTAGATTTGGGATTTTATTTGTGAAATCAGCCCAGTTTTCTGCAAAAACGCAGATGAACTGGTTTAGGCGATATTGGTGATATCGCCACCAATATCGCAGGTAATATCGTATCCAATATCGCGATTAATATCGCTTGCAATATCGCTAGTGATTTGGCGATATTGGTAATGTCGCGGCTAATGTCGCTGATTTTGAAAATGCGTAAGTGTTACTAAGTTTTGTGAAAATCTTACTAAAAATTGGATTTTGATGAAATTCGCATGGTCACTCGGAATCGACCAAGTAATCGAGACTAAGTATCATAGCCCAGTCAGTTTTTGGCCTTTCGGGGTCGTCTTGGGCTTCAAAATGGCATTTTTCAGTTTTTAAATGACGTTCCAGGATTTTCGAGTTTCGTTCCAGATTGAACTCTTATTTCCTTAGACTTCCGGGAATTACCTGCTTGTAAGAATGTGCTATTATGATGATTTAAACTTGATAAATGTTTATTATCTAGATACTATGCGTTGAGATATGTTATACGATTACGAAATGAGTTACTAACTCATTATCTGTTGTATTCTCAGATCAGTCGAAGACTCAGTAATATTAGAATTCTGAGAGGTGGACAGTAGCAGACAGGTGAGTGGATCTGCAACTCATAATTTGAGTTAGTTGTAATAGTGTGATTACAACGAGTAATGTAGACCTTGATAGGCTATGTATTCTGATTTATGATTGTGAATATCTGTTTGCTATAATTGTGGCCTTCGGGCATTTGTGTTATTCAGAGGTCAATTGTGATTGGACTTGGTTACTATTGTGTTCAACACAGGTTCCAGATACATGTGTTGTCGCTGGAAACTGTGTTGTTGTGTTGTAGTGCCAAGTTATCGGTCTATTCTGTATGGGCCAATACAGATTGTGGTAAGTGTTACTATGGGCCACCGCGGTTGTAGGGTTCCTCAGTAACCGCCGATCCTCTTGAGTTTATGTGTTTTCGTGCTTAATGTAAACAGATTGTTATGCTAAGTTGAATTATTAGTTGTACATTCATTCACTTAGCTTCGTGCTAATCCCACCATTTCTCTTCCTGCAGGTTATGTTTAAGATTGTGGGTTAAGCAGGAAGATGGTTTTTGAAGAATGTTTGACACGTGCTATAACTCTAATATATTTATAGATGTTTTGTAAATTAACATGTATGTGGATTTTGTATAACAATTATATGTGTTTTGCTTCAGAAATAGTTAAATGTTATAAGGTCGCGAAATTTTATGGTCTTTTCTGTAATATAATATATAATATTATTTTTATCCATCGCTTCCGAGTCAAATGACAGATTTAACCCTGAGGTAAATTTATGGGGTGTTATATTAAGGGTCATCATATCATATCATATGCAAATGCTATTATAGGATATACTTTAACAATAATATTTAGATTTGTTAGATAGTTACATTTAGGTAATATTTATCTGAATTAGTTGGTTTTCTAGTAGGATTAGATGAGTTATTTAACAAGATTATCATTGCCTATAAATATAGGTCTTTGTAATCTATTTTAATTCATTCTTATAATAATATTACTCTTTCATTGTTTTACAAATAAAAATTCATTAATTTTGGTATGTTTGGTGATCATTTGGCATGTTAAATATAATTAAGAAATATGAAAATTAAAGGTTGTACCATAGTTGACATACCTTATGAAAGAAACATCATGAATGTGTCCATTACGGGAGAACTTTTAAAGAATTTTATGTAAAGGGCTCTGGAATATCCTTATTTTGGCCTGCAAAAGGAAGATTTAGGATTGGACGAAATTCGAAAGTTAATACAAAAGGGTTTAATTTGCAAAAGTCCTTGCTTTGTTAAGATCTAGGGGTAATTTTAATCATTCGAGATTCTTAAGGGTTTCAAAACGGCACTTTATTATTTTAATTATTTTTTAGAATTTTTATTTTATTAATTTTAGTTTGAATAAAAGTTTAGGATTTATTTCCGATAAAAGAAATTGGTACTTTTAAGCATTCATGGTTACTATCTTTTTACATAAATTACATCTTGTTCAATATAAAAATAAAATAAAAAGATTCTAAACTTTATGTGTGAAGGGGCGAAGAGGGTAAAGATAGAAAACCTTGAAATCGGAAAAGATTTCCATTTATGTGATCAACGACTTATAAAGAAAACTTTTTTGCGGATATCATTTCCTTCCTTTCTCCATTATCGCTTAGTGAAAATCATTGTTACCTCATACAATAAAAGTTTTTAAAGTTAACCACATACAATATAAAAAAGTTAAAGTTAAAGTTAAATGCAACACGAAACAATATGTAACAGGTGACCGAATGATCAAAAACCACCGGCTTTGATACTAGAATACGCATTTTTTACAAAGTTCAATACATACAATAGAAATTTTTTCAAAAGAAAAGATTGGGTACATGCTCATCCGGTCACTCGTTACATACAATATACAAAATTGTAAAGTTCAATACACACAATAACACTTTTAAAAGATAATTAGATACAATAATAAAAAATGTAAAGTTCGATACATAATCAAATAATAAATTCTTATTTATAAATTTAACAATATTTATTTTCAATGTTGAATTTTATTTTGTCTGAGGGTTCATTTTGTCTTTTGTTGTCGTTATGCTTCGTGGAATCATCGAAATGGTGTTGTGTTTAAGTGGAAAATACAATAGGATGGAAGCCGGTGAAGTCAAAAATTTTCCATATACTTAAATAAATAAGAAAACTTCTAAATTCAATCTTAACCTATATAAAACTTCTAAATGGATTGAATGGAAGGGTATAGCAGACAAAATATTGAAGCTTACTTTACTTGCTAAAGTTCATATTTACAAATTTTCTCATGTCGTTACAAGAAAAGAATCAACATACAATTCTTTAATTTTCTCAATTTTAATCTGGAAAGCAGCAAAAAACTTCTTAGTGTTAAGTCCTGATTACCCCTATGATGATTTCATGATGACCATAACTCTATGAAGATACAAGAGCTTTGGGATTACTTATTTCAGCAGCAAAATACGTTTCGAATACAAAGTCTTCTGTATGCTGGCTGCAAAGGATTTACTGTTCATCAGTTCACCCAGCAGACAGAACTGGAAGTTCACCCAGCAGACAGAATTGCCAAGCCAACCAGCAGTCAGAGAAAACTTGTGAAGAGCAATCAGCTCTGAACTATTCAAGGCTGTATATCACATACATTCTGAGTACTCTTTAGTTATGCTATAAAGATCTTCTATGTTAATCAAGATCAAGTCTGAACTTTGGAATGAAGACCCAGCATAGAGTTTCTTATCCTAGTTCACCCAGCACTGAAACTGAAGAACACTTGAGTTATAACAAACTCAAGTGATTATGCTTTTAACTCTCAGGAAATGTTTGTGCACAACAAATGGCATGTTCTGATATTGTACCCAATGTACATATCTGCTGTTCTTGGCTCCTTGTGCACAGCATGTTCCCTTATCATGATCAGCCTACAAGACAAGAATGTAGTGTACCTTCTGACAGACTGCCAGACCTGGTCGTGCAGGCTTCATCAAAACACACAAGCAAGCATGTCTTAAGTCAACCAATGAAGATGAAGACATCTGGAAGACTTTCATTGGATGATCAAGTTTCAAGCATTACACAAGCTCAACTATAAATACCAGACTTAGAACACAAAGCTAAGTGTGTGAAACTGAAAGAATTCTTAGTGAATCAGTTATAGTTAGAGAGCAATTGTGTTAACAGAACTACATTACTTATAATCAGCTTTGAGTCTGTTCTCAGCTGACATTAGTGATAGGTTTCTGTATTTAATTAAGTTAGAACTTTCCGCATCTAACTTGTAATTCTTTGATTTATCTAAATAAAAGAATTATTTGAAAAACCTATCTGTTCTTATTACTCTCTTAACCTGATTCATTAGTATAGAAAAAGAAAGAGTTGTATTCACCCCCCCCCCCTACAACATTGTTGTTAACCTTTGGGACCAACAACTGGTATCAGAGCAGTTAAGATTACTCTAATCTTAGATCTGTTGAAATGGCCACTTACAGCTCAAACTCTGCCTACCTGGAAAATGGTTCTGCATCCAAACCCCCTAAGTTTGATGCAAAGGAATTCTAGACATAGAAATCAAGGATGATGTTGCATTTTGAATCAATTGATCGATTAATGCCAAGCATTGTCCTAGAAGGACCATTTGTTCCAACCACCACCATTGAAGTCCCTGCTTCTGGAATTACTCCTGCAACATCTAGGGAGGTAGTTAAAGCAACTAATCAATGGTCTGATGAAGACAAAAGAAGAACTGGCTTGGATGCTAAAGCTAGAACTCAAATAGCTATCTCTCTTCCTAATTCTGTGTACAACTCAGTATGCAGACTCTCTTTTGCCCAGAAAATGTGGGATGCTTTGGATATAGCATATGAAGGAAAGGAAGAAGTCAAGCAGAACAACATCATTGCATTAAAAAGGCAATATGAATTGTTCTTCTGTCATAAAGGAGAATCTCTGGTTGATATGTACACCAGATTTACTGCTTTGCTAAATGATCTAGCAGCCATGGATGTTCACATCAATGTCTTTGAAGTCACCAACAAGTTTGTTGACTCATTACCACCTTCTTGGGAATCTGTAGCTACATCACTTAAAGTCACTCATAGTCTCAAAAACTTTGATCTGGCTTCACTCTATGGTGCTCTCATGAATCATGAGAAAACAAAGGCTTTACATGACAAGAACATTAAGGAGAACTGGAAGCATCCTGAACATTCCAGTGCTGCCCTTGTAGCTGCTGAACCAAAAAGAAAGAATTCAAAAGCTATGGTTGTGTACAAGCAAAAAGCCAATAAAGAAGAAGCAGAAGTCAGTTCAGATGAACAAAGTGAAGATGAAGACTATTCAGATGACAGCTGTGATGAAGATGATGTAGAAAGCTTTGCTAATGGAATGGCTATGCTGGCTCAGAAGTTCATAAAGTTCAATAGAAGAAAAGGTAAATCTGGCTTCAGATTTAGTAAGAAAGCTGGCCCAGGGAACTCTAGCAAGACTAAAATGTTTGCTAAAGCTGAGTGTTACAATTGTGGAAAGATTGGACACTTTGCAGCTGACTGTGAGTTCAAGAAACCATTCACTCAAGCTGACACTTACTCAAAAGCAGCAAAGTACAAAGCTAAATATAAGGCAATGAAGGCTGAGATGAAAGCTGATTCCAAAGGAAAGAAGAAACCTGAAGTCAAGAGTTTGATTGCTGAGTCTCATGACTGGGATGATTACAGCTCATCATCTTCATCCTCATCTAGTGAGAGTGATGATGACTGTAACAATGGAAGTAGACATGGAAAATGTCTGATGGCCAAAGAAGATGCTGTAGAGAACAACAAAGATAGCACATTTCTGGATGACATGAGAGAGGCTGATGTAAAGATGCAATCAGAAGAATGGAAAGCCTCCATGATGTATAAGGTAGAAAACTTCAGATCTTATACTGATGATGAAAAAGCATAAATGTTTGACTATCTTAGAATTGATCTTGATATGGCTTGCAAAAGGGAAGATGATTTTAAATTAACAATTGAAAATTTAAAATCACAGTTAACTGTTTTAGAACTTGAAAACAAGGTTCTTAAAAATGATAAACTTGAACTTGAATCCAAAGTTTATGCTTCCCAAGTTTACTTGCAAGAGTCAGCAGACACTAAAAATCAATTAATTAATCTCAAAAAGGTTGTTGAATCTTGGTGTCACTCTGCTCAAAGAACAGCTAAGTGTGTTCAAGAGCAAGTGCCACATCAAGTAAAAGCTATTTTAAATGGAGATTTTGAGTCTGCTGCTGCCATAGCTGAAGTAACCATAATGGACCCAATACTTGAACCAACAGAGATACTACCTGAAACATTTGCTAAAGTTGTTGCTGGTAAAAAGATTTTAACAAATAAATTTGTAAAACCTGCTGCTAAAGCTGAGTCCATGGTTAAGATCATTGAAGAAACCAAAGCTGAGGGATCAAGTAATTCAACAAATGAATTCACTAAATCCTCAGCATCTGTCTGTGTAGCCATTAACCCTCTTTATGAAAACACTAGAGGAACCTCCCCTACTGTTCTCAAAGCTGACAATGCTGCAAGCTTAAAAGTTGACAGCATTGCAAAACCCAAAGCTGGGTTAACATCAGTCATTGAAAGTCAAACTGTCAATGCTGGTAAGGCTAAGAGAAACAAGACTGTTACCCAGAGAACGAAAGAAGAGTCAAATACTCTCAAGGGTAAACCAGCAAATGGCAAGGGTAAACAAACAAAAGCTGGTTTAACTGAAACTCAAGTTTTGGCTAGTAAGCTTGACCAGCTCACAACTCAAGTTCAACAACTGTTGCCATTAGCAATCAGCAGCTGAACCAGAGTAATACCCAGCAGTCAAAGGTTATCCCTCCTACATCAAAAAGACAGAACAACAGGAAATGTTACAACTGTGGTGAGAAATCACACATGTCTCATCAATGTAAGACAGATTACTGCATGATTCCCAGAACTCTGTTGAGTCAATTAACAACTTAATCAACACAGAACATTTCTAGTGGAGTAAATGTTAAGACTAACAAGAGGAACCCTAGGAGGATATCAAATCTTGATGTCAGTCCTCCTGAACCCATCCCTGGATGGGTTCCCAAAATGAATTAATTCTTTGTGTTTGTGCAGGGCATTCAAAGCAAACAAATCTGGTACTTGGATAGTGGATGTTCAAGGCATATGACTGGATGTAAGTCCCTGCTGCTGGACTATAAGGAGAAAGATGGTCCAGCTGTTACATTTGGAGATAATTCAAAGGGTTATACTAGAGGTTCTGGAACTCTGAGTAATGGAAATGTAACCTTCAAAAATGTTGCTTATGTGGTTGGATTAAAACATAATCTGATCAGTATAAGTCAACTAACCAGCAGAAGGAAAGTAGTTCAATTCAGAAAGAATTTTGGAACTATATTTGACCTAATGGGTAAACCACTGCTGACTGCAAAGAGACATGAAGGCATGTCTCAAATTGATATGAACACTACTGCTACCACAAGTGACACATGTTTCTACTCCAAGTCAGCAGATAATCTTAAATGGTTATGGCACAAGAGGCTCTCACACCTAAATTTCAAAGATATCCACAAGCTAGCAAGTAGAGGATTGGTGTCAGGATTACCCAGCATGACATATGTCAAAGATAGACTATGTCCAGGTTGTGAAAAAGGGAAACAGCACAGAGCTTCATTTAAGTCAAAGCAAGTATCATCCATTATGCAACCACTTCACTTGCTTCACATGGATCTATTTGGTCCTGTAAGCACTTCAAGTTTGGGTGGAAAGAAGTATACTCTTGTCATAGTTGATGAGTACTCAAGGAATACATGGGTATTCTTTCTAAAGCATAAGGGTGAAGCAGCAGAAGAAATTATCAACTTTGTTAAAAAGATGGAACTGCTAAATGGACAACAAGTGAAGCAGATCAGAAGTGATCATGGAACAGAATTCAGAAACCATGTGTTGGAATCTTTTTGTGCTGACAAAGGTATTTCACAAAACTTCTCTGTTGTGAGAACACCACAACAAAATGGTGTTGCAGAAAGAAGAAACAGAACACTTATTGAAGCTGCAAGATCAATGATTGCTGAATCAGGATTAAAAAGTCATTATTGGGCTGAAGTTGTAAACACTGCATGTTTCACTCAAAATAGATCTCTGATTGTAAAAAGGCATCAGAAAACAGCTTATGAAGTGTTAAAAGGAAGGAAGCCAAATATCAGCTTTTTCCATGTGTTTGGTAGTCCATGTTTTATTCTAAACATAAGAGATCAACTTGGAAAATTTGATGCAAAAGCTGATGATGGTATATTCCTTGGATACTCCACTATGTCAAAAGCATATAGAGTATTCAACAAGAAAAGAGGATGCATGGAAGAATCTATTCATGTTACATTTGATGAAAATACACTTCCAGCATCATCTCTTCCCTCAGATACTGAGGATTCACCATTGGAATTTGAAGAATTAGCAACCTCTGCTCCCACTTCAGAAATTCCAGATAATGATCAAATTGATCAGCATATGGAATCTCCTAAATCCAGTGAAGATAGGTCAATTACATCTCCTGGTACTCCCATACTGGAAGTTGTGCTGAACATTGAACCTATGGAACAATTACTTGAAGAATTAGAAGATGATACTTCAAATTGTGATACAGCTAGTGAAGGCAGCTTAGAGAGCATAGAAGATGTGCTGATGCAAGATCAACCAGCACAAGCTGCTGTTACCAGCAATGCTGATTCCACTAGTTTTCATGAGGTTTGTAGAGCATCTGAACCACCTGTATATGCTAAGAAATGGACAAGATCACATCCCATTGAGCATGTTATTGGTGATCCAAGTGCTGGTGTTAAGACAAGAAGACAGGCTACAAGCAATTTCTGTATGCATGTAAATTTTGTGTCTAATGTTGAACCCACTAAGATTGATGAAGCACTTACTGAACCAAGCTGGGTAGGAGCTATGCAAGATGAGCTCTCTCAGTTTGAAAGAAACAAAGTGTGGACATTAGTCCCTGTACCACATAACAAAACAATCATTGGTACAAGATGGGTATTCAGGAACAAGATGGATGAACATGGGGTTGTAATCAGGAACAAGGCAAGACTTGTTGCTCAAGGATTCAAACAAGAAGAAGGATTGGATTATGGTGAAACCTTTGCTCCTGTGGCAAGATTGGAAGCTATCAGAATATTCTTGGCATTTGCTGCCTACAAGAACTTTAAAGTATTTCAGATGGATGTGAAGTCTGCATTTCTCAATGGAAAGCTGCAAGAAGAAGTATATAGTCTAGGTCTCTAAGTATAACACCCCTTAAATTTACCTCAGGGTTAAATCTGTCATTTGACTCGGAAGCGATGGATAAAAATAATATTATATATTATATTACAGAAAAGACCATAAAATTTCGCGACCTTATAACATTTAACTATTTCCGAAGAAAAACACATATATTTGTTATACAAAATCCACATACATGTTAATTTACAAAACATCTATAAATATATCAGAGTTATAGCACGTGTCAAACATTCTTCAAAAACCATCTTCCTGCTTAACCCACAATCTTAAACATAACCTGCAGGAAGAGAAATGGTGGGATTAGCACGAAGCTAAGTGAATGAATGTACAACTAATAATTCAACTTAGCATAACAATCTGTTTGCATTAAGCACGAAAACACATAAACTCAAGAGGATCGGCGGTTACTGCGGAACCCTACAGCCGCGGTGGCCCACAGTAACACTTACCACAATCTGTAAAGGCCCATACAGAATAGGCCGATAACTTGGCACTACAACACAACAACACACTTTCCAGCGACAACACATGTATCTGGAACGTGTGTTGAACACAGTAGTAGCCAAGTCCAATCGCAATTGACCTCTGAATACACAGATGCCCGAAGGCCACATATGCATAACAAGCAGGTATTCACAATCATAAATCAGACTAAACAGTCTATCAAGTCTACGTTACTTGTTGTAACCACATCATTACAACTAACTCAAATTATGAGTTGCAGATCCACTCACCTGTCTGCAACAGTCCACACTCAGAGATCTTATGTTACTGAGTCTTCTGCTGATCTGAGAATATAATAATTAAGTAGTTAGCAACTCTTTCCATAATTGTTTAACACATTTCACTACTCAATAACAAAATGACAAACAATTATCAAGTAGCAATTACCAGCTATAACCACTCTACAATTATAAATATATATATATCAAGTTATAACGATTCAGTTATACTTATACACTTTGAATTTAGCAAAACAAAACTTTCAGAATCACGTCTAAAAATTCTCAGTTCGCAGTTCAGTTCAGTTCAAAGTTCAGTTCAGTTCGCAATTCAATTCAGTTCACAGTTCAGTTCAGTTCGCAATTCAGTTCAGTTCGCAATTCAATTCAGTTTACAGTTCAGTTCAGTTCGCAATTCAGTTCAGTTCACAGTTCAGTTCAGTTCGCAGGAAGTCAACTCGCAGTTCAGTTCAGTTCGCAGGAACTCAACTCGCAGTTCAGTTCAGTTCGCAGGAACTCAACTCGCAGTTCAGTTCAGTTCGTAGGAACTCAACTCGCAGTTTAGTTCAGTTCGCAGAAGTCAACTCGCAAGAAGTCAACTCGCAGAAAGTCAACTCGCAGGATGAACTCAGAAACCCCAAAACCGAACCAATTTTCTCAAAAACACAAAAACTCAGTTTCCTAACGATCTATAGACTTTCTAACCTCTATTAAACATCATATAACATCATATAACATCTTTCAAACATCAAATTACACACAATTACAAAGATTAACCTAATTTCAAGTTTATAACCAAAAATAACAACAACAAAAAAATGCTTACGATTAAATGTAGGAACAATCTGATGATGATAGCAAGTAATACAAGGATTCACAGCTTATACAATAACACACTCAATTTATGTTTAAATTGGTGATTTTTGGAAAGAAACTTGAAAGAGAAATGAAGGAAATGAGTTGGTGAAATGAGATGAAAATTGGTGAGTTAGGTGATTTATATCACCAACCAACTCAAAGACTTGCTAATTTTAATCCCGTGTTTGGCTTATTGTCTGGAACCTGAAAACCGTTTTGCGAGACAAGTTATTTTATTTTACCGACAACTATTTTAATTTACAACTATTACTAATTTACCTGACACAATTAACTATTCGACATTTATCTAACTTTCCTATCTAATAAACACATTAATATAATATATATATATATATATATATATCAAAAATTGGGAAATTACCTGATTACCCCTAAGCCACAAGAGTGGGTGTTACACTAAGACTCCTAGTTCGCTATAACCAATGGCTCTGATACCAATCTGTCACACCCCGATAAAATCGTTTCACGAGTAATAAGTGCGGAAGCTCGGGGGCGTGACGAGAGCGATCAATAAGCGTATGATTATCGCAAACATAAACTTAGAATGCCATAAATAGTTTAGGATCAACGGTTACATATTCATCGCGTTCACAAGAACGATAGACGTTTTATCAAAACAGTATGATTAACATTTTAATCATAAAATCGTAGTTTCAATGTTATCAAAAGTATGGCATCCTATTCATCGTGGTGAGCAAAGGTCCCAAAGTATGCATGCATGTTCTTACGTCGCTGCTAATTCCCTGAAAAACATAGTTAAAAGGATCAACAAAATTGTTGAGTGAAATTCACAGGTTTAAGACATCATCATTTAAACCAAAAGTTTAGTAATCGTTTCACAAATCATTTCGTGCCATCCATGGCATTTAGTGCGATGATACATAGTTTGAAACAGTAAGTAGCTGACGATGATCCCCCGAAGGTTTGCAAGACCTTGCGAGTTAAAGTGACGACACCTAGGCCTATAACCAAACCACAACTTTTAGTTGTTTTTGCCTGGGACCAATCAAATATACGCTCCTCGTCTCGACATACAGTCGGCAGTTAGCATGACTAACAAAAGTGAGAGGTCATCCCAATAGTACTATTCGCATATTCGGTGGCTAGCGTCATCTAGCTAATGGTTACAGTTTGTAGTCATGAGGACTTCTATGCACTACAACTAGTTTAACGTAGGTTCGCACAAGGATTCGTTGTCAGGTTTTCAATCATCGCATGAAATCAGTTTGTATGTAAACAGTACATATGTTTTTCACCCCAAGTTTATAAAGCATTAAAAAGCAGTAAAATAGGGGCTGTGAACTCACCTTGTGAGCTTATGTGAGTGCTAGCGTTTTACAAGAATGTTTTGCCCAAAGTAGCCTCCTAGCGCCCTAAACGCATGAGGTTGTATAAGTAGATAGCTAACCGCATATCTAGGTTTGTAAACGTAGATGGCTACCCGCACATCTATGTCCGTAATAGTAGGTGGCTACCCGCACACCTAGATTTGTATAGATAGCTACCCGCATATCTATGCTAGTTGTCCACTCGACTTGTAAGTTGCAAAGTATTTCGTTTTCGAAAAGTGTACGACCCGTTGGTGATAGTTTTGAATATAAGTACGTGTGTGTTCCTTGAAAACATCGTTGTTTTGTTGTTCAAAGTGTGGGTTAAGTATTCCTACTTTCGTGTTAAGCAAGGTTTATAAGACTCGTTTCCTGGAATTCAAATTGGTTTCGTTATTGATTTTCCCTCCAAAATTGTTTCGAAAATGTCGCGAGTAAAACGAAAGTTTTCCTAGATTAAAGTTTCCCGAATATAAGCCTAAATTTAAATTTTGGAAATCAAAAATTTTTCCCTCCAAAAGACTCTTTCTTTTTCTTTTTTTTTAAATCTGAAATAAGCCTTACCCATCCGGGTAAGGGTTTAGGCTAAACCACGTGTCCGGGTAAGGGTCTGTTCGTCCGTGAAATTTCGAACGGAAAGTCAGGTCTGAAGATTTACCCGTTCGGGTGAGGTCTCACCCGTCCCGGTAATGTCAAATTTAGGCCTCACGCATCTGGGTGAAGGCCCACCCGTCCGGGTGAAGGCCAAATCCGGCCAGATCCCTGTTTTTCACAAAATGACTTCAAACTCGATTTTTATCATCCCAAACCAGCTTTTTGACATTTTAACAAGGTGTAAAGTGCTCCTAATCCCAAATGTGACATTTTTAACAAGATTTCAACACATCTCTTAGTACACAACAATCACAAATCAAAACTTGTTAGTTACTCTTCTTATTACCATCTTGTTCTTGATCAATAGAAACACATTTAACTTAGTTTTAACATACATTTAATTGATCTAAACATGAGAGTGAACACCTAACATCAATACACTTAAATATGTAGGAAAAGACAAGATCAAGATGTGGAGTTTCCTTACAATGGTGTTAGGATGAAATGGAAAGAAAGAAGAGGAAGAACTTGAAATCTTCAACTCAAAAAGCTCCTTTTAATATCCAATCTACTAGCTTGATGTTCAAGAGCTCAAGAAATGGTGAAGAATGATGTATGAAGGTGGTGGTTCTTGGTGGTTTAATGATGGTTGTAGGGTGGTTCCATGGTGGTGTTCTTGAAGAAGGTTGAAGATGATGAAGATGGTGAAAAGTTGAGAGAGTTTGAGAGGGTAAAGTGTGCAGAAAAAGAGAAGTGTGTGTACATATGCTTGTGTTAGTCTTCCTAAATTCCTTTCCTAATTATGAAGCAAGTTGGCAAGTTGCTAGTCCTCATGACATTTGATGGAAATGATAGAAGTGTAAGCAAGCAAGTAGATAGGAGAAATGTGTGGAGGAGAATGAGCTTACGTAGACAAGAAGAGGAAAAGAATTCTGCATTTCTAACTTTGGTGACCTACTTGCTAGCTTGATTTAATTTAAGCAAGAAGGCAAGTAGGAGGAAGTTAAGTGACATGCTTGCTAGGTAGCTTGGAATTAATTTAAGCTAGCTACCTAGTTTCTTGATTTAGTTTGAGCTATGTGCTAGGAAGCTTGAAATTAATTTGACATGCTTGAGCTACTTGGTTTCAAGTTGGGTGTTTAGGTGCTAGCAAGCATCATTAGGGAGGTTCAAGGAGGTTGGAACATTGTTAGAAATTTCCAATCGTTCGTAAATTATTGGTGTTCCGTTTAGTAATTCTCATATTACATTCTTCGTTGGTTTAACTTTTAATCGTTTAAGCTTGATTCTTAAGTCTCATGAGGTAAACGGCTTTAAGCCTTAATGTAAGAGTATAGGTAAATAACTACTATCGAATAGCTTTACGTTATTTAGGAAATGCTTATCACCAACGTTCGTGTTTGTCGGAATCATCCGATTTATATCGTGTAATTCTCAATAATTACTTAAACGTAATGCATCATGCATTAAAATAGTGTGGGTTAAGTTGTGTAACGTGGGCGTGTGCTAGACTTATCTCGGTTTAAATCAAGTTTGATTTCATCAAAGAGGGAATTAGCGTAAGAATGCATGATTTTAGTGCGTACGGAATGTACCGATTTTCGAGGGTTGTCACACCTTGGTCTTTGGTATCCCAAAGACTATGGGTTTGATCTAATTGGTTATTCAGATGCAGACTTTGCAGGATGCAAAATTGATAGGAAAAGCACTACTGGTGGTTGTCAACTACTGGGTAGCAAATTGGTCAGCTGGACATCCAAGAAACAAAATTCAGTCTCAACATCAACTGCAGAAGCAGAATATGTCTCTGCTGGCAGCTGTTGTGCTCAAATTTTGTGGATGCAGAACCAGCTCAAAGATTATGGAATACACTTCACAAAGACACCTATCTATTGTGATAATACAAGTGCCATTGCCATTACCAATAATCCTGTCATGCATTCAAGGACAAAACACATTGATATCATGTACCATTTCATAAGAGATCATGTTATGAAAGAGGATGTAGAGTTACATTTTGTCTCTACTGATCAACAATTGGCATATTTGTTTACCAAGCCCTTAGATGAAAAACGTTTTAACTATCTCATCTCTGAGCTAGGTATGCTTGAGTTATGAAGAATGCATTGTCTATGCTGACTGCTCTATCTATGCTTAATCAGCATAGAACAGTCTAACACTCAACCAGCACAGACAATCCTTCAACATTTTATTCAAGCAGATCAACTTCTAAATCATTTTGAAATAATCATTTTGATTTAATCACTCTTTTATGAAATAATTTGAGGATAATGTTTTCTTAAAATATGTAATCACATTAATTTGATGTGATTTAAGATAATGTTTTAGAAAATGTTTCTTCCTTAATTCCTGGTTGTTTGAAAATAACGATCAAAGTATCCTGCCGCCTTCTGAGCACTGTAGCACCATATCTCTGCAAAAGTGTCTGACACATCCCAAACATGTCACTTTCAACGAGATTATGTCTTTCTCTCTCCTACTATAAATAGTTGTCACCCCGTAAGTGTTTATATTACCGTTTCCATTTCCATATTTCATAAATAACAAACACTTATTCTGTTCATCTTCTTCCCCTGTTCTAACCTAAAAACATTTCCACACAAAATTAACCATGTCGTTTGCATTTAAACTTAAAGAAAACATGAAACAAGCACCAAATTCTCCAGATGCTGAGGAAATCACCCTCAACAACAATAACTCTGCCACAAGCCTTGCAATTCCTAAAAATTACAGAAATGCAGGTTATATGAATATGGTTGTTTATTTCAAAAATTCCCCAATTTCTTATGCTTTAACGACTGTTCCTTGTCAAACCTTTCCCCAAACACTCATTGAATTTTGGTATACGTGTGTTGTTACCAAATCTAACCTAGGTTCTACTTATATTTCTGCCACTGTGGGCAATGGCATACCCATAGTTATCTCAATAGAACATATTCGTAGATACCTTAAACTTCCTGAGGAACCATTTGTTGATCCTCCCTCACCCACTGATTGTAGACATGAAGTGTTAAGCTTCAATAGATACCCTGATAACTTCAACAACAGTCCTAAACGTGTTAAAATGAATGGATTCTGGAGTTATTTCTTTGGTGTTCTCATTTGGTGTATGAGTCATAAGTTTGGAAGCAAAGATCAATGTAACAATTTTGAGTTACAGTTAGGACATGCTCTCATTTTTGGGAGAAATATTGACTTTGCTGCTCTCATTTACACTGAATTGAGAGAAAAGATTGATAAGAAGAAGAAGGAAAAGAATGTTCCATTTCCTAGATTCTTAAGCTTGATCATTGAAGGAATCATTGGTGAGAAATACAAGCATTTAGAAGATTTAGATGCTGGAGATGTGTTTATGGGAGATAAGATGTTCCATAAAGTGATAGAGAAACCTCATCAAGGTCTTTCTCCATCCATGCTGGCTGCTATCCCTCCAGAAATCATTCTGGATGCTGATCCTGACATTGCAGTCACTGATCCTCAACCCCCTGATTCATCAAGTTCAGATGATGATGGTGATGATGATCAACCAGCAGCAGCAAAACCATCAAGCCAACCAGCACAGCCAACAGTCTCCAAACCTGTACTGAAGACTAAGTCTACCAAGACCTCAGGTATGGATACTAAATCATCTTCTTCCTCCCAAATTTCAAAAAGGGATGCCAAGAAGTCAAGTAAACCCACTTCTTCTAACCCAGCATCCACCACCAAGTTTTCAAAATCACAATCTTCAACCACTTCTGAGCAGGCCTCACAGCCAGCACAGGAAGATCAATCCCAAACCCAAATGTTTGAAAAGCGCACAAAAGTGAAAGCTGACACTCAGCCACTTAAGGCATATGCCAAAAAGGCAATGTCCAAAGCGCCCAAGGCTGGTTTGACTTCTATTCGTGTGGAGTCAACCTCAGTCCTTGATCAACCCTTAGCCAGCTCAGATGTATCTTCCAAAAAAGATACATTGTTGAAAAGAGATAAACCGTTATCTGGATCAACCTCTCGAAAGGTGAAGTCCATTGAAAGAAAGAGGGACATCTCACCTCATACTGAGTCAGTGAGTCAACCCACTGAGCCTGAACATTTGTCAGCATCCCAAAATGTTGACATCTTACAAAGGGAAACCACATCTACCAATATCAGCTCTCAGGAGTTAGATATTGAGAACCCAGCCCAGGTTCGAACTGGTCTCACACATCCTACCACTCAGTCAATATCTCTTACACTATCTGAGTCTGCACATGCTGTCAATGAGTCAGCAGATACACAGCTGCACTTACAGGCATCCCCTTCTGTTTCCAATGATGATGAAGTCAAAACACAGACTCCATCTGAGGAACCACAACTTTCACCCTCCATGCCTGTTGTTTCATTTATTCATCCAGCTGCAGCCCAGATTCTCAAGCAGACACTCTACACATTCTCTGCTGATCTTGTTGACATTCCATCTGATGATGAAGATTTTCAAAATCTTCAACCTGAGGATGATGAAGAGGAAGAAATTTTGGACACTTCTCATGCTGATTCACCTGATCCCATTGATATTCCAGATTCATCTCCTCCTGGTCATCCGGCTGATACTTCTACTCAGCAAATCCCTCTCATCTCTGTTGATGACATTGTGCAGAAAGTGTTGGCAGCTCTGATTCCTGTTCTGGAATCAAGGTTTGATGGTATAGGTAGTCTTATGACTACTGTTGATAAAATGGTTACTGAATATACCTCTGCCCTTCAGGAGTTTGTCTCCAAATTCACTCAGCTCATTGCTGCTGATGAACAAGCTCATGCTGACTTCACTACTGCTTTAAATGAGCTCAAACAAGACCCCTTCTCTGCTGCCAATCAATTGAAGTTACCGGACTTTCTCAAAAGGCTTCACAAAAGAAATGGATGAACTAAAGCAAAAGTCCAAGGATCTTGACAAGACCATGATCATTCATCAAGATCATGAGGACCTGATGCATCAGTTGAAGACTCTTAAGAAAGAAAATGCTGCATTAAAGAAAGAAAATACAGATCTCAAGGCTCACTCCATTCAACCTGAAGAGAAGTCAAGGATTTTCTCTGAACTTCAGCAACTTCACAAGGCTCAAGCCTCCAATGTTGCTGCATTTGACAAGTTCACAACTTCACTGGCTGTTCAAAACTTCATCAAAGCAGCCAACTTTCAAAACATTGAAAGCAAGCTCACTCAGATTCTGTCTCACTACCCTACTCCACTGCAGACTCAACCTCCTACACCTGCTGCTGCCCCCACCCCTGTTGCTGATGACAAAAAGGGGGAGAATCAAAAAAAAGCTCAAACTGAGGGGGAGAAGCAAGAAAAGGGGCAAGACTTTGATCTAAACAGATCAGAGACAATTGAGTCTATCATACAGAAAAAGAGAGACAGATATGAAGCCAAGAAGAGAAAAAGAGATCAAGACTTTGAAAAGAAGCTTGAAGAGTCCAAGAAGAGGAGATATGAGAAGAGGAGTGAGAAGATAAAGAAGATGGAAACTGGTGGTAGTTCCAGTGTTAAAACCAGCTCATCCTCATCTGAGGGGGAGCAAAAGGAAGAAAAGCCAGCAGTTGTTCCCACAAGACAGAGATCCAAGAGAATGAAGATCATCCCAAAAAGAACAATCAAGAAGTCAAAGTATGTGGTTGACTCTGAGGATGATGAATATGTCATTGGCAGTGGTGCTGCCAGAAAACTGAGATCTGATGATGATGAAGAAGAGGTGATTGAAGTTGAGGCTGAAAAGCCTGTAACAACCTCTGAGCCTGCTCCACAAGAAAAGCCAGCTCATGATGAAACACATGCTGTTAATATACCTGGAACTTCAAGCTCAAGAAGTGTCCAGATGCCTTCTATTCAGCAAACAGGAGAACCAATGAATGATCCCTTCAAAAATCCTGAAAAACAACCTGCTGTAGAAGAAGAACCTTCAAAGAAGAAGAAACCCAAATCAACAGGCTTTGATTATCCAGAAGGAATGTCTGATGAAGACAAGGCCTTATTTAGAGAAGCTTTACAACTGGGAATCACTGTTGAAGAACTTAAGGCTGCAAATCAACTCAAGCTGGATAATTACATTCAGCTAGTCAGAAGAACCATCATACCAGAAGACCAAGAAGACTCCATAGCTGCCTGGAAGCTAAATATGTCTTTGGAAGATTACAGGTCTGTTGCTGGTATTGAAAGAAAGAAGACAAAGGAAGAGTTGTTGCTTGAAGAAGCCAAGAGTTTTGGTTTTGAATCTATTGAAGATTATCTCTGTGATCGTGATCTTCAGAAAGAAAAGGAAAGAACTCTGAAGAAGAATGAATCTGCTGCAAAAAGGCTGGCCAAATCAGAAAATGTTCAAGCCCTGAAGGATGAACTAGCTATCAGAATCATTTCTAGAGTTATTCCAGCTGAAGCATCACAAGCAATAGCTTTTGAAAGAGTAAAGCTGATTGCTGAAACAAAGAAGACAGAAGCAAAGGGAGCTGATGATGCTCATGAACCACAACCAAGATCAACAAACATTGTTGATAGCTTTTATCTTCCTAGGGAGCTGGAGAGATATAAAGATTGTGCCAAGAGAAGAAAACATTCTGCAAAGATTGTGAAAGTCAAGAGATGCACTGATGAAGTGATTAACATCACCAGATCAGATGACACTGTTGAGAATGTAAGACTTCTCAACTTGTATAACTCTGGCTTCTCTGAATGGTTGGAGATTCAGGAGTATTATCAATCAAGGAGTGGAGTTACCAGAGATGCAGTTATGAAAAGACTGCAAGAGCTGTTCAATAAAGCATCCAGATTAGAAGGCACACCAAAAAGGGATGTTTACAAGCCAGCTGCAAAACCAAAGCAGAAGAGGGCTAGAACCATTGAAGAAAGCTCTACAATCCCAGGTCCAACTCATTTCAGGAAGAAGGTCAATATTGACCAACTGATGAATGTCACTACTGCTCCCATTCCAAATGTTGGATTTCCTCCCCTGCCATACTCAGTCCCAGGAAATACTGACCCTCCAATGGGTGTTCAAGGGTACCATGGATTTCATACTGAATATCCTGAACATGGTATCTATTTCCTAGATGGAAATATTCTGAGGTTTCAGAGAACTTCAGAATTGAGCTTGGTTAGCATTCAACACTTGATCAATCTCAGATCAATGGCACTACTAGCTGCTGGAGCTGGTATGTATTCAAAGGTGATTGTGAAGGAGATGATCAGAAGAGGATTGGGCCCTGATGGTCCAGGTATGCTGAGTGTTGTGAAGGAAGAAGAGGAAGAATTCTGAAGACAATGTGTTTGTCTAGATAGGCTGTTTGTAATTCACTCTATCAAACTTCTGTCATGTAATCAGACTTGTAATTTAATTTTCAAGAATATATGATTATAAGATCTGATATCTTTACTCAAAAGATGTGATATAATTAGCTCTGAAAAGATCCCAGTTAATTGAACAAAGGACATGTAACTATTCAGCTCTGAAGCAATATGCTATACTGAATTATCATAAGTCTTTTATATGCTGGTATATGCTGAGAGTTTTGTCATCATCAAATAGGGGGAGATTGTTAAGTCCTGATTACCCCTATGATGATTTCATGATGACAATAACTCTATGAAGATACAAGAGCTTTGGGATTACTTATTTCAGCAGCAAAATACGTTTCGAATACAAAGTCTTCTGTATGCTGGCTGCAAAGGATTTACTGTTCATCAGTTCACCCAGCAGACAGAACTGGCAGTTCACCCAGCAGACAGAATTGCCAAGCCAACCAGCAGTCAGAGAAAACTTGTGAAGAACAATCAGCTCTGAACTATTCAAGGTTGTATATCACATACATGCTGAGTACTCTTTAGTTATGCTATAAAGATCTTCTATGTTAATCAAGATCAAGTCTGAACTTTGGAATGAAGACCCAGCATAGAGTTTCTTATCCTAGTTCACCCAGCACTGAAACTGAAGAACACTTGAGTTATAACAAACTCAAGTGATTATGCTTTTAACTCTCAGGAAATGTTTGTGCACAACAAATGGCATGTTCTGATATTGTACCCAATGTACATATCTGCTGTTCTTGGCTCCTTATGCACAACATGTTCCCTTATCATGATCAGCCTACAAGACAAGAATGCAGTGTACCTTCTGACAGACTGCCAGACCTGGTCGTGTAGGCTTCATCAGAACACACAAGCAAGCATGTCTTAAGTCAACCAATGAAGATGAAGACATCTGGAAGACTTTCATTGGATGATCAAGTTTCAAGCATTACACAAGCTCAACTATAAATACCAGACTTAGAACACAAAGCTAAGTGTGTGAAACTAAAAGAATTCTTAGTGAATCAGTTATAGTTAGAGAGCAATTGTGTTAACAGAACTACATTACTTATAATCAGCTTTGAGTCTGTTCTCAGCTGACATTAGTGATAGGTTTCTGTATTCAATTAAGTTAGAACTTTCCGCATCTAACTTGTAATTCTTTGATTTATCTAAATAAAAGAATTATTTGAAAAACCTATATGTTCTTATTACTCTCTTAACCTGATTCATTAGTATAGAAAAAGAAAGAGTTGTATTCACCCCCCCCCCCTCTACAACATTGTTGTTAACCTTTGGGACCAACACTTAGTAAGTTGAAATTGTTGCGTGCAAATTCATGTCCCACATTATAAAATAAAAGAAATAGACGTTTGTATATAAGTTCATGGGCTACTTCCTTTTTATCACCAATTAGTTTTAGAGTGGAATCTCAAATGGGCTTGAATGTTGGGCATGTTGTTGAGCTAAGTATCAGGTCGACAACTGGTATCAGAGCTCCAGGTTGAGCGATTTGAGAACAATTGCGTCTGTAAGCATGATCAAGATTAGTTTTTGGATGGTTAGGGTTTCACTTTCTAGGAGATGGAGATCTTGGATTATTGTGCGCAGGTAATCGGAGTAGATGGAATAAGAGAACCATCGGCGAACAACTGAACATGCTTTTGAATATGTTGCAACTAGAATATCAATATTGGTGGTTGGTTTGTAGTTCACAACGCGAAGGGAGGGGGGGTGATAGAGACGCGATGGTAAGTAATTCGTGATTGGGTTTATAAGGATAAAATCACAACTGAAACGACATGGTTTTGGATATGTTACAACTAGAAAATCAACATTGATGGTTGGTTTGTAGTTCGCAACACAAGGTGGGGGGAGTGATCGGGACGCGATGGTAAGCAATTCGTGATCGGGTTTATGAGGATGAAATCGCGGCACGAGTTAGGAGATTCACAGCGCGATCCAGATTTCACAGTGCGATTGAGGCTATTAGATTAGTTTTGGTTCAACGATCGAGTGAATCTTTCAGAGGAACCCATTAGGAATTTTCAATTGGGTTAAAAGTGGATATCTTATAAGAGCTAGTGAGCTTTCAAATATTGTTGAGAGTTTTGGGAACTCTTGGGAGTTTTGTAACAAGGGGAACTGTCGAAGCTAGTGGGATTTTGACAACTAGTTAGAGTCATGAAACGGTTGTGTGATTATTAGATCTCAAGTATCTACGGGTTAAGTGTGCGGTTTTTAGGCAATCCTAAGCGTTCGGTCCTTAGATATGTGCTCTCCAATGGCAAGGTCTTTTGCGAACAACCGGGTGTTATGAACCAGAGTCTTCACAAAGAGCCGTGGTTGTTATTTTAATCCGTACATTGGGCTGAGTGGGTGAAGATGTGCTAATAGAAATCATAGCTATGTTTTCGGGCCAGTGTACCAGCGGGAAAGAGAAAGTTGATAATGTAGGTTTTCAAGGTTGTGATTGCGTTACACGGGTAAACCTTGATGATGATCTACCTGTTTGTTCTATCGACGATTTTCTGATTGTTGGGAAGGAAAACCGAAAAAATGAAATTTTGTGTGGATTGGTCGATTCATATTGTCTAGTTAGTTTCACTTCTCTATAGTGAATGATATCCGGTGTGCCAATATAAATGTTTTCTAAGGTATCCCACATTTCTTTAGTAGTGGAACACAACCTTATAGACTCAAACACCTCATCATACAAAGCCATGCCTATATTGATTTTTTATTGCTTATCAAGTCTAACCAACTCTATGTCCTCTTCTGGCCATTGTGATTCCAGCTTAGGTACTAACATCTCTGGTAAATTAGGTATTGTAGTAGTAGCAGGAACAACATGAACAATGGTAGTAGGAATATAAGTTCCATTGGTTATAATATCACAAAGCCGATCCTCAACAAGATCAAAGAATATACGGGGCATTCAGGTTTCTATCCGTGAGGGATCAAACGTTAGAGCTTTGGTTATAGAAATATTCCCTTTCTGATACGATGAATCAACACAACTATACTCAATGGACTCCATCACATATCTGGTTAATGATTTAAACCAACTCTGCTCTGATACCAATTGTTGATCCCAATAAGCACTTATGAATTAAGTGTATTTTAGTCACAATATATAGTTCGAATGAATATTTGGGTGCTTTAAGGTCGTTGGGCAATCACTAAAAAGCCGACAAGACTATATAGCGTCAACAAGATAGAAGAATCATGTACACTTGTGATTTTACACAACATGATAATCGAATACAACAAACTCGCAATCATTACACAATATGCGGCGATCATGGTCGGAGAGGGTTGAAGTGCAACTTCATATGGATAGAGAATTACGAGACTCAAGGGTGCATAATTAGCTTTGAAATGCTCTTATCGAACATGTGTGGAACCTATCGTCAAATTTTCGTGTTCGAAATAATTAATCTAATCGTATTTTTATGTTTTAGTTAATGTAGTGTCATCTTTTTAACAAAAATTAACGAATGCATTTTTATTTTTAAAAGTGAGTTATTTAAATCATGTATTAATTGAAATATATAAAAATTAAATAATAAGTGAGTCTAAAAATGTTTAAATTTTTTAATCTGATATCAACAGTATTAGGTTTTAAAGAAACACCGACGTCATACCGAAGTAACATACGGCCGGGTTTAACTAAATGACCGGTTATTAAAACGTAGGTTTTATCAAGGGTTTTAGATTCACGTTGTTCATCAACAAAATTCTAACAAACACTTCAATTAAATGCTACAAATAAAATTACAATAATCATATACGAATTCGCGGATAATCTTCAATGAATCATCATCAACAACAATCTAATTCACAAGTAAATCCAGTGGCAGATAATGACGACGAAATTTCGGTTTCGAAATTCGATTATTCAACTGAGAATCACTTCAAAGCGATTGATAAAATCGCTATGATTTCTGGTGAATCAGAAATTGAGTATGAACAAAACGATATTCAACGATTGAATTCTTCCGTTACTTTCTTAAGGTGCGGTCTCAATATTGTTTACAAATATATTTATATATATATATATATATGTTTAATTACTTGAGTTTTGTTTAATTAATATGGTAGGGATTCTAAAGATAATATTATTAAATCACATAGAGTAATTTTAAGGTTTTTATAAACTGTATCCTACTCATCGTGTTTCCATACACCTTAAATGATGTTTGGATTATGTAGTTGTATCTAGTTTGCGTAGTGTTTGTTATCGCAAATAATGGCACTCTTGATATGGTGCGGTTCAGGTAACAAACAGCTAGTGGTCCTTTCTTTAGTAATTGACGGAAACATAAGCAAGTTGAATGCGATAGTGACAGACAGAGAGGAATTATGCAAGAGTGACGTTAAATTATCCAATGATGTATGCCGTTTGATTTGTATAGGCAACTAGTCACAACCTACAAATGATAGGTAGATTGTTTAGGACACTAATGCTAAAATATGTTAGTACTGCTCTCAAAGTTTTGTTAGAAAGTATTATAGAGTTCCTGTCAGCTTCAGCCCAAAAGATTTGTAAAAGATCTGTTTCCAGACGAATTGGTACCATATTGATAGTAAAATTATCCGGAGTGAGCAGTAGTGGCTTGTGTTATCGCATTACGAAAGTATAAATTCTGATTCTGTTCATTTGGTCACTTATGGATTGCTGGAATTTGGTCAATTATGTTTGACTACCACCTTTATAATGAACATGTATGAACAAATGAAACTAAAGGAAGCTAATTGATTGAAGATGAAGATAAGCAATCTGCATAATTATACAATTATAAGGCAATAGCATTTATGTCGCCAATTGCAGCATTTTCAGTTATGTTTCCATCTCTGCTTTTTATATGATTATTCTTGGTTCTATAACTAGAGATTTTGGTATTCACAGAAAATGGAGAGATTTCTTTTATCAACCTCGTGCTATTAGGTTTGCTTGTGAAAATGAATCTTCTCTCAAGATAGATGTAACAGCTCAGATGACCTTGCCTCAATTTTCTTCGGCAGCTGTCCCCAAGGTACAAATAGTTTAATTAAGTCGCTCCGCTAATTAGGGTTGTTTTAATTGGTACAATCATAATGTATTCTATAAAAAGTTTCTTTTAAAGCATGCCTCAATAGATTGGTCTAATACTGATGCAGGACATGCCAGATGGAAACACAGTCTCTTCACCACTGAGGTTCGTTATCAATCCATGTCCCTAATTTTACATAGTTAGATTGGATATAGTATTCAAAAAGTGAAACTTTTGGTTGTTTTGTTTTAAGGTTTTGACACTAAAATTCATTTGTTGCTGGTTGAAATCGAAGGATCAAAACAAAATAATGATATTTTTTCTTCCCACTTCCTCAGGAGTGTCTCTTGATCAGTATATGTTTGTTGGTTAATGTTTGTTTTGTGGAACTTCCAAAATTTGGAATGAGTTTTGTGTATATATTGGATTTTTAGGTGACTTAATAAGAATTCAATCTTGAACCTTATTTATATCAAACACATAGAATCTATATTATTTAGTGTTTAGTACTTGATTATTTGTGGACACATCTTTATTGGTTTTGTAAGTTATGCACCCTCCTTAATGAAGCATTTTTCATGCCTAGTCACACATAGGAGAATGTGCCTCACACCTTAAATACACAAAGTAGTTTGTTTCCTGTGGATTGATGTGACTATTTTCTTTCTTTTGATGATAACATTATGATGTGACCGAGGCTTTATTACATCTTTGAATGTTCTAATATTAGTTGATAGCAACACCAAGATTTTTAAGTTTTAGATAGTTAAAATTGTCAATATGTCTTTTACTTTTTCTATATATGTCATCTTATAAGATCTTTTTGCAGCAAAGATTTTGTAATGTATGTTGGAGGCCATGTTTGGGCATTGGATTGGTGTCCCAGAATTCATCAAAGTTCTCACTCTGACATTAACGTTGAGGTACATTTATTTATTTAAATGCGACTTCTGTCGTATGCTAGCTTTCTTTAACGTGGGATTGCATTTGTTATTCATTACAGTTACGCATTATCTTTTCGGTTTCTTTACAGTTACGCATTATAATTCACTTCCTGAATGCCCTGATAATTCACTCAAAGCAAGTCCGCAACCTCTTACTGTTGAGTTCCCTGAACATTCACCGCAGATGCTAGCTGTAGATAACATTAACCTTTTGACCCCTGAAATCAGTGACAAGGAACATAGAAAGAAGTCAACAGAGGATAGGGTTGATAACTCATACTGCAATAACCAGCATTTGCTAGTATTTTCTGAACAATTAAATAAGCATTTTCTTGCACTTTCTAATAAAACCCATGAGCAAGCCAAGTTAAAGGTGTATACTCGAAAGCGGAAAGATTACAATGAAGAATGCTCAGCAAAGTCTATGGGGACATCTTTAAAGTCAAGATTGAAAAAATGCCAAACAAGGGATAATAGTCAAGTAAATGGTGCTGGTGCGCCTCTTCTATCACAAAATTGTGGAAGCTCACTCCAGCAAGATGCTGTCCTTTCTGAACCTGTTCACAATGGTGGCTCTATTCCTGAGGATGTTGCTTTACCTAGACTTGTAATGGGTTTGGCCCACAATGGAAAAGTTGCATGGGATGTGAAATGGAGGCCTTCTTCTTCTCTTGTTATTTCCAAGCATGTAATGGGACACCTTGCTGTCTTGCTTGGGAATGGAGCTCTTGAAGTGTGAGTTTTTGTATATCTAGATCAATATGGTATTTTATATTATCTTTATTTTCTCATCATCGTGGTTCTCTGGATGCACAGGTGGGAGGTACCTCTTCCTCATGCAACTAAAACTATATTTTCTTCTAGTCAAAAGGAAGGTACTGATCCCCGCTTCATCAAGTTGAAGCCAATTCTCATATGTTCAACGTTGAAGTGTGGTGATAGAAAAAGGTAATAGCTACTACTCTCTGTACACTTCTTTTCCTTTTACCCCAGTATATGTCAGTATCAAGGAGCTTATTTGGTCTTTTCGTGTTGCACCCCTTCAAGTTTGGCTCCATATTTTGTTTGATTAAATGTATGATACGATACGTGATCTCATACATCTTTGGTTAAATATGCGGATGATGTATAGATCATGCCCCTATTGTTATTGTTATTACTCTAATATTTATTGAGATTTTTATTCTGTATTGAACTTTTCTTAATCTCTTATGCAGCATTCCCCTAACATTAGAGTGGTCAACATCAGCTCCTCATGATCTCATTCTGGCTGGTTGTCATGATGGAGTGGTAAAATTAGAACGCAGCCTATGTGTTTCTGCTGCTCAGTTTTTACATTTATTTGATTTTATATTTTTGCAGTGTTGTTTTAAGTAACTTGCATGCTTTAAGTCATGCCATACTCCTTGGATGGAGACATGGTTACGTGCATATATACAAAACCAGCACTCACAAATAAAAATATATAAGCATAGAAATCAGTGCTGCTTCTGGTCTTTGTTAGATTGTATCGAATTTTTGGAACTAAAACATCCATCTATGTTCAGGTTGCCCTGTGGAAATTATCTGATAATGATCCATCTAAAGGTACTTTGTTATGTTTTAACTTCCTATTTTGTGAATTCTGGTGTGTTTTAATATAACATGTGCACATGGAAGCAACAGTTAACAGGTATTGCGATCTTAAATATTAGTTTTGGTTTTATGTTTTTTTGAATGCAGATACCAGACCTTTGCTTTGCTTTAGTGCTGATACTGCTCCTATAAGGGCACTTAAGTGGGCCCCGGTGTCCAGGTCAGTGGTCATAGGTGTTATCCAAAACCTTAGACCTTTAACTGTTATGCACAGATCCATGACCATACATTTCTCTGTCTTGGCATATTATCAAAAATGACCAAACAGAAATCTGGCCCATCCAAATTTCGTTGCTTCTAACGATATAACTGCTTAATGTGATATTATTCGATGCTAAAGTGAGATGCTTATTAAAACTTTTGTTACTATCTGCAGTGATCCCGAGAGTGAAAACATAATTGTTACTGCAGGGCACAAAGGTGTAAAGTTTTGGGACATACGGTAAGTATCCAAATATTCATCTTTAAGTTTTGCTTAGACATACCAAGCTTCAGTTGTGGGCAAACTGTGTAACTTTAACATCTATATATTTTTCACTGCAGTGAACCATTTCACCCTCTTTGGGATATAACTGGTCAGAGGATCATAAATAGTTTGGATTGGCTGTCAGATCCAAGGTCTATCGACCTCCTACCACACTAAGATTACCTTTTAGTTTTGGATTCTTTTTTAAATTGATTTCTGCTTGCAGATGTGTTGTTTTATCCTTTGATGATGGAGAAATAAGAATTATTAGCTTATCGAAGGCTGCAAGTGAGGTCCCTGTCACTGGTATGCCCTGTGTTAAGACACAGCAGAATGGTTTAAATAGCTATCATTGTTCATCATCTTCCATTTGGAGTATTCAAGTGTCAATAACAGGTAACTTCCTTTGTACTTTATGTCTTAAACATAACGAGGATGTGGATTGTATTAAATCAAATATAAATAAGTAGGAAAACATGAATAAAGTCAAATGGAACACATGTCAAGAGATTTGTAATGTCTATTCAAATCCTTACAACACCCTGTTTTATTTTAAAGAACTTTGTTTTCAAAATGACGATTAATAGATTTACCATAAAAAAAGAAGAATCAGACCAAAAAGTGTTGGTGGGTCTGCCTGACCTTACCACTTTTGACCAGCTAACAAAACCTGTCTGACCTGCTCATTTTTGCCACATCTTGATTAGTTAAATTTATGTCAAGCATATATCTGAAGTGTTATAATGAATTACCAATTATTTTTAAAAGAGTTCTCGTTAATTTGCTATCATTTAAGACTGCTGTTTGCATTTTGAAATTAGAATATCCTGTTTCTCGTTTAAAACATGAATTTAAGCTAACTGTCATTTGTTTGTTATATAACATCATTTTTAGGGGTTCAATCCAAGTTGATTCTATATTTACCAAAACAAAAACATATCCATTTTGATTAACATCAAGTGTTGTAGATATTAAATAAGTACCTCATGTATATCATTTACTTTATCAGCTCACAACGAAAGCAGTGGAGAAAGATCCTCACAGAAACCGTGAGCCTCATTATCTTTGTGGCTCCCTGACTGAGGAAGAATCAACTCTTACAGTGTTCTCTCCTTTACCCAATGTCCCTTTTTCTTTAAAAAAATCATCGAAAAAATGGGGTGATACCCCAATAACCAGGCGTGGTTTTATCTCGCATTCAAATCAAGAGAAGAGAGCCAAGGACCAAGTCTCAAAATTCCAAACATCGGAGAAACAACCCTCAGGTTCGTCTTTCTGTGCCCATGTGTGTGTGTGTGTGTGTTTATATAATATTGAGATAAAACAGTTCATTTGATTATTTTACTTGTATTGTAATAATTGGTGTTTAGTGCTTCGATAAGTTGGTCCTGGTTCCGAATCTGATGAATATTGATTTTTGTAAGGTTAAAAAATAGATAATTGGTTTCATAACTGCTGCAACCATATTAATTATTGTAGTAAAACTATAAAAAACTTATTTACTCGTCTTTTCTACCCTGTTATAACTACTTTCAGGATTTCATCTTTACATTTCTCGTGAATTTTATATGAAAATAAAGAAATCGTTTTTGAAACATAGATTGTTCGTTTCTTCTAAGCATCTATTAAACTTGTAAAGAATTTTGTTATAGTAACTAGAAATTAACTTGTCGTATTTTAAATATGTAGTTTTTTAAGAATATAAAAGCATATAGTGAAAATTGCCACATGCTTAAAACACATGATTACTTATTACGGTTTTAGAAGGGGCATAAACACATCCAAACACTGTCTTATAAGCTAAAGCCGATTCTGATTATTAAACGCATATCCAAACACCCCCAAGACGTTATGCTATGTCATTATAGTTGCATTTGTATATTTCATCACCTGGTATTGAGTTTTTGTCATGATTATGTTTAGGTCATAACTTGTGCTCAGAAAGCATATTGGTGATGTCCCAAAAGAGCGATACCTCTGTGAAATCCAAAACCAGCCAAGAATTAGTGTGCATAGATAATAATGATAATAAGAGTGAAGAAGATGTCAAAACAGAAATGCTAAATAAGGAGCAAAAAGAAGTTTTTCCTTCCAAGATCGTTGCAATGAATCGTGTAAGATGGAACATGAACAAAGGTAGCGAGAGATTACTGTGCTCTGGAGGTGCTGCTGGTATTGTACGTTGTCAGTTAATTATTTGATCCATGAAAACAGTGGATTTATAAAATTGGGTCGGGTCATGTTGATCTCCCACAATTATTTTTTCTTTAATAATTTCTTGAGTACTTAATATATTACTGTAATTATATTTATATTAGAATATGATAAGAAAGCTTATTATTTATATAATGATCCTAATTTTTATCCTCAAGTTATGCTTTTGTTAGATTTTTTCAGTTGTGGTTATATAATTTCACCTGTAATGGGCCACTAATCTATATGTTGGGAGGTGGATACGAGAACGTCCAAAAAGTGATGTCATGTTGTCATCAAGCTCGAAGTTATGAGTTTTGTGTGCAAGAAAATACCGTATATAAGCCGCAAAGGAATCCGCAATTTACATAGTTATTCGTCCGTGACCTTATAGTATAAGCAGTGGGAGGAAATACACCATTTATTTTGATGTATACACCGAAATATCATAGCGTTATTGCGTATAGTACAACTTCTTAGTACATGACCGTTGATGTGTTAAAAAAAAAGTTATTTGTCGAGGGATTAGTCAGACGACAAAAAGTAGAATTAAAAGTGGTTAAAAAAAGCAATTCTTGATCTGAAGATGTGTTAAAAAAAAAAAGTTATTTGTCGAGGGATTAGTCAGACGACAAAAAGTAGAATTAAAAGTGGTTAAAAAAAGCAATTCTTGATCTGAAGCTAAGACTCTCATATGAAGCGAAAAAATGTTATCAAATCTTAGTAGCAAACTCAATTCCCTCGCTAGCAAGTGACTCTAGACTCTGAGACTTCAGGTTGCACTTTAGCAACATTACTATTAGCCTTATTCTCTTCCGGCGTCCCACCTTTTAAAAATGTACCAACTATTTTGCCATCTTTGATCCAATATGTCCCGAACTTAGGCTTTTCAGATGCTGGATCATGGTCGCCAAAAATAACTGTTTCACCAGCATTATCTCCAAAGAACTGCCATGATAGATCAAAGGAGCGCGAATGGATATATGGAAGATAATCGTAAGCCTCAATCTCATCTCCTTGCTCTGCTGCAAAAATAGCCTGCAAAAAAAAGAAAAAAAGAAAAAAAAAAGCTGTTTAGCTCAAAGCTTCATTTGTATTTTGTAGTCTACAGGCTAAATTTTTGTTATGAGAAAAATGGGTCACGTTTGTTATTGATAGATTACCTTGACAGCTTGTTCTGCTGACTTTCGAGAATGGTCAACATGTTCAACACTTCTTATATCGCCGTACTTTTCATAGGGAAAGTAGCGACGTCACCAATGGCATATACATTATCAACACTAGTTTTGAAGAATGCATCAGTCTGTAGCAGAAAGATTAAGTAAAATAATTGAGTCATATATTATTGCGTACTACAACAAAGAAAACGACTAGTACAAGTTGGTGACATGCAGGTTTCGACATTTTTATATAAATGAGATGGTTGAGGTAAGGTTTTATCTCTGACTGGTCAAACGGGTAAAATCAAGAAACTTAGCTTTAAAAAAACTTTAAAATCTATGAAATTAGTGGTTCAGTTCAAGCGGCATGTTCTGAGTTCTGACTCGTACAAAAATTACACTTTCTGACCCGAACCAATTTGGCACAATCCTCACCACCCGCAAACGAAAATAAAGGATAAATAATTGCAGTTAAAAGAAAACAAAACTTTATTTACAAGAATGAGTATAAACCTTAATTCCACCTTTCTCCTCTTCAACTTGTCCTTTGAAGATATTTATTAGAGGCTTAGCTCCAATACCAACAACAACAATATCCGCTTCCTCCACCCTACCGTCTTTTAGTTTAACTTGTTTTACCTAAAGTTAACGGGCCGAAACTATTAAACAAAATGTTCTACAGAGAATAAATAATGTTAGAAACCGAAAAGGTTTCGGTTGCATAAATACAAACCTCTCCCTTGTCATCACTGATAAACCCAGCAGTGACCGTTCCTTTGATGATATTAACTCACTTTTTCGTATAATAACCCTCGTAGACAGCAGCGATTTCCGCAGTGAATAAACGAGGCATTGTAAAGTGTAATAAATGTTAGGGAGAAAATGTATTTGCATCTTGAGATAATAACTATTGAATGAGTTAGCTTATAATGAAACGGGTCAAAAGTCGCCCAAACTGCATTTTAAATTTTTAATGATTAAAACATTTTAAGTTATTATTGAAATAATATAACTTTTATAATCATATTTGACACACTAACAATTTCTAACAAGTCTAAAACTTTGGAACAAAAAATGTACTGGCCAACCCGGCCCAACCCTTTCCCCACATACAAATATGAAAAACATTTTGACTTGTTAATAAACCCAACCATTTTGCCAGATCTAACAGTGTTCACTTACTGCACCATGGTTCTGGATAGACCATGCTAACACGAATATCATTTATTCTCAGTGCAGGGCTAAGTTCAAGGCCGATGTATCCTCCTCCAACAACAAGAGCATTTCCGTGTTTCTTATTTTGGATCGCTTCTACAAGTTTATCAGCATCTTCAATTTCTCTCAAATAAAATATGTTCTTGGAATCAGCCCCTTCTATGCCAAAGTCTTCAAGTATTAAAACCTGACAATAAAGTCACAATTGCAACTGAATCGATAAAAACAGTTACAAAGATAGAATGTTGAATTTGATTATAATCTAGAGACTGAGAGTTTACTGTTGAGCCGGTGGCAATTATCAATATTTGAAGGTGTATTCCTGTTGTGGGGAAGAGCGATTTAGTTGAATATTACTTTTAGATGATATGTTGACCACACTTGTTAAAATTTAATTATTTAGTAGATATAAGAGCAATTATATTAGATACATAGTAACAAGGAAAAGGTGTGCATGCCTTTCTCATTATACCACTCTGGTGGTTGTGTTTCTCCTCCACTTCCAACACATGCATGAAATCCTGGAAGTCTCGCAGCTCCTGAAAAATATAATTATAAGAAATTAAAAAAAAAAAAAAAAAAAGAGATGTGTAGTACTAATTAGGATCATAGCAGATGATTTAGATTGATGATGAACACAAAAGCATTCAAGCATCTGAGATTCGGATAAAAAGTACTTTAATAAGTAAAAAGTGTAGGGAGGAGTCCTGATACACCATTTTTATAACACTGATTTTTTTTATTTTTTTTTTGTACATCATAGTGTAACAATAGGTGCATCAATCAAGAAACGTATTAGCACCAGAATCCTTGCTATGCTTTTATCCATAAGAGTACTTTATGCCATGATCCTTGATCTCATAAACTTGCCCCAGAGAAATTGACCAACAACATAAGCCCCCACAAGTTTGGTATGCAAAGCTTTCCTGTCTAATTACCAACCCACCCTCCTTCATGGACCTCTCAAACATCATATTAGAAGAACATAAATGAATATTGAGTTATTTGGTCAATCTAAAGTTAGTTTTGAAATCAAAAACTTAATGTAAAATACTAGGAGAACTAACTCAAAAAGGATTACCTTCAGAAGACATATATCCCTTGCTGAGTGAAGGGCGTTCATAAGGCGCCACCTAAACAATTTCCCAAAATATAAGTAGGCATTAGAATTTAGAAGTGTGAAACATTTAAGGAAACAATAGAACCACAAAGTTAGATGCTTAAGAAGCCGAACCGCCTCTTTAGATATTATTGCTAGCTCATCAGGCTTAACTCTTTGTTTTTCAAACTCCCTAGCAGCATAACCCTGCACATACGCTAACAATTTTGACAACCTGACTTCTTAAGTCAAACGATTACTTTTGAAGCTCAAAGCTAATATGATTCATTAAAAGTTAAACACAAACATTATAGCTGTTAAGTATTAAGTTTTAACTGTTATCTGTTTACATGTTACAGTTTAAATTTTAGAGATTTATATTCTTTTGAAGATGAAGATATGAACCGTAAACTGAAATGTGATCTGGTTTTTGTATCAACAAAACCGAGATAGCAATTGGATCGCATATAATGCAAGTTCATGATTAAAATAAGTACTGTCATAATATGAACAGTACAAGGTGATTTGTACATGAAAAAAGTTACTTCTGTATGCATAAAGTAAATGTTATATTATAATGTATTGATATATATATATATGTTGATGTGTTCCATGTACTGTACCTTATGTATACACGATATTTTAATCAGGGTAAAAGATAACCTCCAAAATGTCAAAATTTAAGATCTTTTATATGACATAGTGTAGAAAATATATGGAAATAAAAAAAATGGTACAATCATAAGACGAATATAGAATTTAACATAAACATAAATAAAGAGAAATGGAAACTTAACGATCGTGTATTGATATATTGATACTTACGGCTGATACACCACCACCAACGACGATGTATTTAAAAAAAAAATTCTGCCATTGATGATTACAATATTTCGATCAATGATTAATAAGAAGAAGAAGAAGAAAAAGCAGGCATGTATCCCAGTTGTGAAGAAATATAATGTATGAAAGAGTATTTACATGCATTTAGTTATATCACTTTTGTCTTTGTTTTTGAAATTTACATCATAAAAACTTATTTTAGATGAATTGTCTTTTTATGCAATGCATTTTTCCCCTTAAATTTTAGACTATGTAATGTTTCTTGTGTCCAGTATGGATAACATAACTTCATATTTCATTTCAATGGTGAATAATATCACAGACTTTTTATTATATTCTTGCATTAAGTAGTTTATTTTATATTTCAATTTCAAAGTGTTTACATTTCAGCCAAGTGTTCTATACATGTAAAATCTGAGTTAAGTTGTTTTTGTTGGATCTAAACTAACAAATGTAGACACTTAACAAAATATGATTCGACCTTTTTTTAGGGGCAAACTCAAACTTTGGTCAATAACCGAATGAAGTTTGGTGGGGGACCAAAATCGAAGTTGTTTGTGTGAGTCGAAACTATTTAGCAGATACCGAATTAACCGAAAACAAACAGTTTTCGAATCCTAATAATCAAAATTGTTATTCAGATTTGGTTTTATTAAAAAACCGAACCACTAACGCTACTAAATTTTTTAGGATTGAGGTCTTTTGGCAGTTTTTCACTTTTCTGTTGCATTTTTGTTGTTGGCCTTATAATAACTTAATAGTCCCACCCACCAATAGAAGACATCTATGATCTATCAAAATCAGATATCAAAAGGCCCATGTGTGACACTTGATGGATGATGTTTAGGAGGCATGCATTGGTAGGTCCATAATAGACGATAACTATATCGAGTTTTCTACATGTATATGTCATTGTCAATTGTGTATAATAATTCGGCTACAGTTATGAACATATGATTACTCGATTAGATATGTATATTTAGAGAACAAGTTCGGTGTGGACCTATCACATTACCATCATACTAATAATCATGCTCAACCTCATTTTATTCGATATGATTATACTGAAATTCAAGACTTGCCTCAGATTTTTAAACCTCTAAGAAAAGAAAAAGAAAACCTTAAGTTGCTATTGAAATTCATTTAAGAGATTGGGATATTTATCATATTGAGAGGACCATTTTGAGAACCACTTCAAGACCTATATGGTTGTAATACCACGGTGAAACTAAATTGCCACGTGGTATGCTCTATTGACGATGATTAATGGTTCTGAATATCTTTTATTACAGATTGTAGTCATAAAAATTAGGTAGATCGCAACTAGTTATAAACTAATGTTTAGTATGAAAATTGTGCAGTGCCACATAAACAAATTGTGGAGCAAAACGCCAAAACCACATTTATATTGTCACAAATAATCACAAGCTAAGTTAACTCAATAGCTTACATGAATACCAACAAATAATGCGAATGATTCATGATACCTTGACAAAATTGATACAAATAAGTGAAACTAATTCAGTGATGGCCAACTTTTGTACTGTCCTTGTACTGCTTTTAATGTTGCAAACTCAGCTTTATAATCAAGTTATGTTCGATTGTTATCGATATCAGTCAGCATTAAAAGTATGTTACTGTACTATCTTATGAAACTTTGTGGTCCTTTTCGCTTCAAGATGAAAACATATATAAAATGGTTTGATTTGATGAGCTAATACATTGTTTGATTATGATTTTTAACCTACCAAGTGTAGGAAATATAGCTCAATCAATATGTACATTTCAAATCAAATAAAGTAATGTCTCGCTATAAAATAGTGTTTCTTACAGCATAATTTATAACGGCACATAATGAATGTACCCTTTATGTGTGTGTATGGAGAAATGTATTAAGAGAGTGAGGAGTGTTTGAAATATTAACACTCTTTATAATTGTTTGGCACTAATTCATACACTATTAGTTTTTAGTCGTAGACAACCAAATGTGTTTTAAACTGTTGTACTATACAACGGTTTAAAGCATATCTAGTGGTATACGGATGAAAAAAAAAAAAGTAATGTACAAATCATCACCCTTTGTAAAATGATTTTTTTTTAATTTAATTGAGAAAAAGCTTCAGCTATGATACAACAGATATTTTCAAGACGTAAAACCATTAAAAATGAACAAATATAATGTGACATTAAACGCACACGAGATTACATGTCGATAGATTAAAAGATGAACTATTTGTAAAAGTACTAAAATTTAAAAGGCTAAAAAATAAATATATTTTATATTTATTTCTCTAATAACAATTGACATTTGTAGTGTTATCGGTATGAATGTGATCGTAATTGTAAATACATTATAAAATAGAGAACAGATAAAAACGAAGTATATGCTAATATTTTAAAAGTTATTTTATTAAATCTTGGATTCCAGATGATATTTTATTAAATACCAATAACAATATGATTAAGTCAAAATTGTGTGGAAATAAAGGGAACTTTGAGTATGTACAATCCGCATAAAGGTTTCAAAACGAAATGCGAAAGCAAAAGGTGATCTATGTATTAAGTAGTTAATTAGTGACTTAATGTATATGGGTCCTCTTCGACGTTTTCTTTTAATTGTGATCTCTAGTTTATAATCGATTAGATTATAAACGTGCTTTTTGTTGGTCCTTTAAGATCAATAAAAAATAGTATTTAAAAGATATTTATAAGTTGTATATCGAGTTAATTATTTATATAAATGATTTATTTTTTAGAAGATTCACAGTGTAAGATATATCATATATTTTTCCAACTTCAAGATATAAAAGCTTATCACCAAATTGATCCAACGTCGAACACATACATGTTGCTAGTTAGATTTCTTTGTTCTTTTATTTGGATCGAAATAAAAAACTTCCCTCTCTTTCTATTCTTATTTCAAATCATATATATATATATATATATTACTTTTATAAGATGATCATAAATAAAATAAAAATAAATATAAAATTAACATTAAATATGTTTGAAGGTTAATTTAGAAGTACATAATTGATTAAAACTATCTCAAAAATGTATAATTTGCATTCAAGATTCTGAACATTTAATGATTTATAAACCTAATTATATAAATATTAGGTCAAACTTAATTCATTTATTAATTAAATTTTTTTATTTTCTTATTTTATTAGTTTAAATTTTATATTTGTTATTCAGGTCTAATTTTAATTACATTTAAATATGTTTATTTAACGTTTTTAATAATAAAATAATATGTCTTCAATAATTTAGTAGTGATACGCCACGGACATCATTTACAAGTCAAAAGTTGATCCCCTACCTCAAAACCTTTTGCCTATCAAACACTCATTAACCCCGTAACTTACACCAAAAGCATCACTTTCCGAACCTGGCACGTGGTATAATCATTTTTAATAACACTAATGCTATAATGATTATTATACTTAATTAGAGGCGAAATCATTAAAGTATGAGTTTTTTTAGAGTATGAAAATACCAATAGAAATGCAGCACGTGGCAAAAATCCATTTTTTAAAAAATTAAATATCTCAAAAACCGTTAGTCAAAAAATTATAAAAATTGCACCATAAAAATCAACGTTTTCTCCTCTTCGATTTAAGATCCCACAAGGCATATTTTCGATGAATTTTTTTTTTTCATTTTTTGTGGGTTAACACATATGTTATGATAGATTAACAAAAGTGTTACCCGCGGTTATCACATGTGTTATCAACGCCTATCACATGTGTTACAATCGATAGTCGGTGCTAACACATGTGTTAGTCGCCCGTAACACATGTGTTATTTGCTTATAACACATGTGTTACAAATTTTCAAAACCCACCAAAAAGTAAAATTAACAAAACTGTTACCCGCGGTTATCACATGTGTTACAATCGATAGTCGGTGCTAACACATGTGTTAGTCGCACGTAACACATGTGTTATTTGTTACATGTGTTATTTGTTAATAACACATGTGTTACAAATTTTCAAAACCCACCAAAAAGTGAAGAAAAAAAAATTTCGTCGAAAGTATGCCTTGTGGAATTTTAAATCGAAGAGGAGAAAACGCTGATTTTTATGGTGCAATTTTTATAATTTTTTGACTAATGGTTTTTGAGATATTTAATTTTAAAGAATGTGAGGGTTTTGTTATTTTGATCATGATCAACGATTGAGATTTGTACTTCCATACTTTCAAAAAAATTTATACTTTAATGAACTTTCCTCTACTTAATTAATAATAATTACTATTTAATAAAGAAATTATTATACTGTTTTAATCTTATACCCTTATAATTTGTTTAACCCTTTTCTTCAATAAGTTCAATTTTTAAAGAACGGAAATGACACAAATACCCTTGCTTAATTTTGGAAATGACATAGATATTAATTAAATTAAATACAATTTAGTCCATAAATAAACAAGTGTACATTTGAAACACATGTTTATAAAATCACTAAATGAAATAAGTATTCCGCTGCTTTGCGCGGGTGTCTGCTAGTCTCAATAGAATGTATGCTTGGTTTAGGGTTTTGAGGCTTACAAGAGCTTCAACTTTTATTTTAATAAGCTTAATATCACATACTTAGATTGTTACATCAAGCTTTCACAAACAAATAAGCCTTGTTTGGCATGAAATATACGTATGTTACTGAAAATATAATTTCTTAAGAGTTTCTGAATTAAAGTTTTTTCAAGTGATTTCTAAAAAACAAGAGTCAACTACAAATTTTAGTTTCTGACGTTCAATTTTAGCTAATTGTTATTAAACATATTTTAAATATTTTATTAAGAAACTAACACGTAATTTTAAACAGTATAATCAACACCTTTTTCAATATTCTGGCATTCGTTGATGTGTTTTTGTTCTTCGTTGATGGGAGTTACTGGATTCGCTTGGAGTTTTGGTTCTTTTTATTTACATGTCTTTTGTATCGCTTCTTTTCCTCGAGGCTTGTATGTGGTTGCATCAAAAACATTCCGAAGTGAAAACCGGTGGCTCAGCCTTCGTGAATGGGGATTTTTCTCTTGTCGTGATTCGCTGTAATTGGCAAGAGTTTTTTTCATCATTTTTGTAGCCCTCACAGTTAAAGCCTCGAGAGGTGTCTAGAATATGTCGCTTTTGTTTATTTCTAGATATGTCTATACTCTGTAGCTTATAGTGTCTTGCTAGTTACTTTTTTCAATATATATATATATATATATATGTCAGCCGTTTAAAAAAAAAGAACACCTTTTACAATAATTAAATGTTAACTTTGCTCTTATAAAACACATATGCTTAAGTAGGCCTACTAATGGGAAGATTATTTTTTATTTTAACCGATAAATATTTATTTGGGACAAATTAATATAAAAATAAAAAATTGAATCTATATATATATATATACATATATACATATATTTATTTATAAAATTGGATAAATTGTCTTCTGAAGTTTAAACTTTTGCACAAGGCCTTCAAGGATGACAAAAAAGATTTAGTTATTTACTAGAATCAAGAGCCGATACAAGATACCAAACTTTTATAGAATTGGTTCACATGCAATGATCAACTTATTTATTGATACATAATTTGATTTGAAAGCTTTGATGGTTTTATTTTATACACTGATATTTGTGTCGACCATGTCAATGATTCAATCTTGTATATCAAGTATGAGAGCTTTATTGGGTTTGGCCGTTTGGACATGTAACAAATTATTTTACTTTGATACATTTAATTGACTGTATACAAGGATTAACACAGAGGGGAAAAAAAGTTGTTATCAGATATACAAGTTTAAATTCACTAAAGTTACATGGTTAAAATAATATATATATATATATATATATATATATACAGGGGAAGGATTCATAGGGAAACTCCAAATCTTGGGGAAGGAGGGAAGCAAATCTTAGCCCTTGATTTTTTCATTAAAAAACATTTTTAACATTCATTTGTGATGAATGTTAATTTTGATTAACATTCATCACAAATGAATGTTAACAACATTCATTTTTGATGAAATCAATTGTTGAGATTTGCTTCCCTCCTTCTCTAATTTTTTTGCTTCCCCATTGATCCCCACCCTATATATATATATATATAGTATCAGGATCTAAAAAGAAATAAATTTTAAGAGAGAAATGGAAGAAAAATATATTTAAAACTATGATTCAGAAAAAACAACTATAATTCAATAAAAAATAATTATAATTTAAAACTAAATCAAAGAGTTATTTTACTGAATCGAAGGGTTAAAAAAGCTTTCTACTCTTTCTCCACTAAATTTTCTTTCTCCCTTGAACTCACTCCTATATGTATATATATATATATTCAAACAAATTTTGAGGTTCACATCACAAAACAATTACACTATACATCGTAACATTTCAAAGCTCATGGTTGTGATTGACTCAATAACTTTAAGGGTGTATTCGACACAGTTGACTAACAGCTTGTAAATGATTGATATTTTAAATTTAATAATTCTTGTCATTTATAAATAAATAGTCCCGTAAAAGAAATAGGTGAAAATTATCAAAATCAAAATATGAAATCTTTCTAAAAAAAACTTCTAACTTCTTTAGATAACTTTCGAGAAAAATGTCATCCATAATCTTCAGCGACTAGCTCTAACTTTAGTGATAAGCTCAAACTGTTAGCTCGGACTCCGGCTAATTTGTTACTAACCTTAACATGGTAAAGCTAATATTAATTACCACAACTTTGAGACTTATAAAGGACTTAAACCTATTTTCTTCTACAAATATAGAACGAGAATAACCATAAACACTGGGAAGAGTTTTGTTTACAAAATGTAAAAAGTGGAGTTTTGGGTAGAAAAATAATAATCCAAAAAGGTATATACAAAATTTTGAAGAGGACGTGTCAAAAACATTGTGTAGACAAATTACTATTTTGTCCTTTTATAAGTAAGCAAATGGCACCGACACATCTGAGGTGGGCACACATGGAGAAAATGACAAAAGATAATTATTTACATTGTTATAACTATACTTATTATACTTATAAAGTTTATATGAATTAAGGGTGTGGAAGAATAATAGAAAACGAGTGAAATCATAATTATAAAATAAAATATATTTTTTTCAAATTAAATTTAGTTGTTTGAATTAATTTAATATAAAAAAAATAAGAAAGAAATGAAAAAGAAAGAGAAAAATAGAGAGTCGAAGATGAAGAGTATTATCCGTAACTGATACACTAGAAAATCGTGAATTTAATAGAATATGCAATTTACATGTTTCATTCATAACCCAAATAGTCAAATCACTATATAAACATGTATGTTTTCTATTATACTCATTTTTTTAAATCTAAACCTACCAAACAAATAGCTTCTAAATACAAAAGGGAGTCACTATTTACTAAACACGTTAGTTTAATAAGATAATATTGTTTTAAAAATTATAATACTGCTTTAAAAATTATGATCATGTAAGTATTGACTAGTAAAACTAGTAAAAATGACTAGTACATTGAGTTTATACCACACAGAGTCTTATAACGTACGAATAACAGTGATTTATGTCTTCCGATTTCGTTTGTATAGTTACTTTTGTTTTTCGTGGTCATTGTTTGTGTTCTTTTTCATAAATATGATCTCGTTCAATTACATTGTATAATTATGAATTTACGAATTTGCTCTAGCTCGATTTTATGGAGTTGTCTATTGCAAGTTTCAGATTTTAACATCTTTGAAATATCTTAAAATATAAAAAAGATTGTAATACAGTTGTTATTTACAATTATAGCTTCTGGTTTAAACTTTAAACGTCTTTCCTTCTAATTTTAAATACGAAAAACACTTTTATAAAAAGAGTTTAATAAGTAATTTAATAAGATTTTAATACGGTTGTTATTACACACCTAAATCCGTTTGATGATAGTACACACAAACTTAACTTGAATGGAAAATGAGATAGTTTACGTATGATGAAGAGTTTAATAAGTAATTGTTTAAGGGTTGTTTCTTCTTTTCTTGTTAAGTTAAGAATCGATTACGTGTATATGTAAATATATAATATATGTTTTGAATAAGTCCTAGATAAAATAAATTATACTGTTTTTCTTATGTGTCGAGTAAATCAATTGAATAACTAAAAGTTATTAATTTAACCCTTTACATGAAGTAGTTGAAAACAATTATGTTATTAGTTTTTAAAAAGTCATGATGTAATATATAAATTCACATTTTTATGACTTAAGCTAGTAACACATTTTTTCTCATCAAGTCAAAAACAAACATATCTAAATATTTAAAAGACCTACTAAATTAAATATATATTAATTAAATTAAAAATAAACACGACCTAAATTAATTTATGAAAGGGGCTATATTGTTTTAAACTTTTAATCGTGAATGGGAGGGGCCTCAAAACTAGAGTATATCTTTTTGTCAATGGCCATAAATTACGATTGAGAAATTTAACGACAATATTGATGTAACACAAGGACATGTATAAAGGATGATGATGTTCGTTCAATCGTTTGATTGTTTTCGGATAGGGGATGTTTGTGAAAAGAACTCGGTTGTTAGAATATATATAATTTCTCTTCTTGTTGTGTTATTTATTTTTTTGTTAATATCGACCGGTCATATAATCAATATAAAAAAAATAATTTAAATTAATCATTTTGAAATTAATATCTATTTTTGATGAATCCTTTTTTAATGTTTAATTCAACATAAGAGGTTGCGTTTTTTCAAAAATAAAAACAATGAGCCCCATACTTTATGATAAAGTTTTGATATTAAATTTTATTTAATTTTGATATGTGAACGAATATAATTTCATGTTGAAACTGAAATCTCAATCTATTTTCAGTACAATTCTTTGAAAGTTTCAGAAATTTAAAGTCTTTTCTTTTTCTTTTAACAAACTCTCAACAACTAAAAGATTAGTTTGGTCATAATAGGTTGATTTACTATGAGATTATATACTCGGAGATTATTTAAGGGTATATCATTTTGCTTTTATACGTCATTTATATTTGAAAATGACTTTTATAGGTCAATTAAATTCTTATGTTATTTCATGTATACCAAATATGATCAAAAACTAATTGAAAAATATATATATAAGAACACAAATACTCATGTATTTGATAAGAACTAAAAATAATATAAATAATGTTAATTAAGAAATACATATGTATTTTGTCTTTTTTAAAATTTTTGATGAATTTTTAACCAGATTTAATATAAATGGAACAACATACAAATCAAAGTGACCTATAAAATTGTCTTCAAATATAAGTATCGTATAAAAAACAAAATGATGTATTAAAATTACCGTCACATATACAATTCCAAAAAAATAATAATCACGTTCCTAAATCAAAAGCAACTGCTAAGTAGTTTTTAAAATGTAGTTAGAGATTGTAGAGAAAATTACAATCATACAAATATCCCTGAATAATGATTTTATTTCTTATTTATCTACCTGACATTATAATATCATGTTATAAATTTAATCTACAACTACTTTATTAAATGCTTTTAAGGAACTAATTTTCAACTTAAAAGCTCCGAGGAAAGTTACTGTTGCAGCTCCCACGACAACGACAACTACTATTGTGAAACATACACTAATCATCATATTGTTTAAGGCATAATTTAGATGAACTTAAAGTGTGTTTGATAATAAAACGGTTGAAGCTGAAATTGAAGCACCTTTTTAACAAATTCAATCTTTTTATTACTAAACGGGAACTTATTTATTTATAAGGTTGTAGTATGTTAAAAATATAATATGGAACTTCTTTATGTTCGTATAAACTTCACAATCTCCTACCCTAAACACATACTTTCCCTGTAAGAAGCCAATACCTACCGGATGATTTGTTGTACAATCGATTTTGGTCTTCTTAGGATTCCATTTCCCCCTAAAGACGGGGAACCCATATTGTTTAGCAGGTGTATACATGTTTTATATCAAAAAATCTCGTTTATTACTTAAAATAAAGATACATGAAGTATTTAATAGTAAAAAGTTACCGCAAAACACGTGTACATAAGTTGTATATACTGTATACAAAACTATAATAAGTAGTGACATATATGTCTTATATATTAAAGATTAAATTCCCTAATTAAAATTTAATTAATTTTTTAATTTAAAAACGTTCCAAAAATATATACAGATAATAACGTTTTTTAAAAACTGAACAGGCAGATTACAAGTATCACTAAAATTAATGCAAATAACACCCAATTATACCAACCTTTTACATTGTTTTAATCACTTTTATAACATTACTTATACTTTTTTTATATTTAAACAAACATAACTATCAAAATCAATAAACTGATCTTAAAAAGTGGGACCCAAAGCTGCTGTTTTGATACTTGATACTCGATAGAGATCCAGATACAAAGAGACGTTGAGGGGCCATCAGCTCTAATTCCAGATACTGTCGTTATTAATAAATTTAAAATTTTAAAAATAAAATAAAAAATAATAATAACATGATATATATATACATATACATATATATATTTATCATATGCATATTTATACATATATATATTTATCATATGCATATTTGCCCTTCCATTTCTCTCCATCCACAAGATTCTCTGCACACAGTCACCTAAACAATTAGGGTTCCAAATTTCATAATAAACCCTAGATCTCTTAATTAGCTTCACATTTCACTTTTTATTTATATTCATATACATGTAAGTTTCTCATTTTTGCTTCAAACTTTGTTCCCCCATCGATTTCTCCGTTTTCTCATTCCCAATACGATATATATAATAAATATACAGTATATGTACATATTGCTTCTTATCTTATCCGTTTAATTAATTCAATATGCTGTAAGTTTTTATTTTTATGTGCAAATTTGCGTGAAGTATTACAGTTTTGAGTTTGAATGATTCAATGCGTATAGGTGATTTATTATGTTTTTTATTTATGTAACTGTTAACTGTATGTTGAATGTTGCGAATCGAATAATTTACTGAGTATTTAGTTTGATTGAATGTATGTTGATTAATGATCTGCAATTTGCTCATAGTGTGAATGATGTATTGATATATATGTTATGAGCTATTTTTGGTTTTTGAGATTTACATGAATTTGAATAGATGTAATGTTATTGATTATAAATCTGGATACTAAATTATTATAGAAATTTATATATATATATATATATATGTCTGGTAGTTTGTAGCTGAATCTGGTAGGTATTTAATAGCTGTTAAAATGCATAGGCTTTGGATTGTGTTAGTTAATGACGATTTATCCTAATACACGAGTGGTATGTTGAGATCCAATTGGTTGCCATTCTAGGTTTTAATAGTAATCATTATAATAGTATAGTTGTAAGTGCTACATATATTGTTATAGTGACTCGTGCTGTCAAATTTTATCATTCTTTTTAGTTATAAAAATGTTTAAAAGACATGAAGTGGTTGCGTGAGTTTCGACTTTTTAGTGCTTAATCGCCTTACCTGGGATTACCCTGAAATCATAAAGGGTCATTTATAATAAGTATATTAAAAATGTTAATGCTTTATGTTCTGTAAGCATTTAAGAACTGAAAGTATGGTCCAATGTTACTTATTTAAAAATACTACTGTAGTCTGTTTGTTGTGTTGATACAGTTATCAAGTAAACTTTTGAGCTGTGCTAGTATTCATTATGCAATTAATGATGATGATAGAGGACCACAAAGGTGATCTGACTAATTTTGATTTGAATTGGTCCGATTGCAGGATTCACTACACACTTCTTTTTGCCTAAAAGATTATAATGTTATGTTCAGACCTGGATTCTGGTGTGTAACCCATGGTTGAAGGCTGAGGCCTGTATGTGCTTGGTAGCTGGTGAAGGACCAATACGTGCTTAAATTATATAATTATTGAATTGAGGAGATTTTAATTATAGATGGGTTCGTTCTATGGTACTCATGAGATTGTTGAGCTGAAAGATGAACACAATTTCAGTGATGCTTTGGATGACAAAGAGAAAAAGCCGCCTGTTGGGTGCAGTAGATATATGGAAGATGATATCAATAAGCTATTTGAAGCGATTAATATCAGAACCTCGTTTAATGGTTCAAGCTGCTCTGATGAAACAGGTGGGGCCACACCAAGGAAAAACCTGTCAAAGAAACCAATGAGGATGAGTTTATCATCTTCATCAGGAATCGGGTCTTCCGATACTGTGTCTATCAAACAGGCTTTAAGAGGATTATGCATTGCTCAAGCTTCAGAAATGGCTGCTATAAGAAGGTCATCAATGCCGTATAGCAACAGCGCACAGTCCACCCCTCGTATGTATATTGAAAAGTCAACAAAGAGTGTGGGACATCCAGTAAAGCTGAAGGAGATTTTACTTGCACCAGAATCTGAGAGTCAATCGTCAAATGAAATAGTGCAAGAGAAGGAAATTTCTATAACTTCGCCACCTTCTGGTCTTCAACCTGAAGGTTCATTGGAATCGGTTAATTCTGAAGTTGTTGTAGTAAATAATCATTACAAGAATAGTACTACACCAACTAAGTCAACCCCAAAGTCGCGTTATAAAGGAAGGTCAATGAGAACATCTCCTCGTGCTATCAAGACGGTAATTCGGACCAAGAATCTGGGGAAGAAAAAGTCAAGACAGGATTTGACTTCAGCAACTCACGCCGCTTCTAGCGCATCTGTTTCAGCGAATGCTAAATTGGGTCCAGACACGAGTCATCCAATTTGCCAAAAATGCCACTGTGCTATGACAGATGCAAAAGACGAGCCCGATAAAGAATCTGCATCACCTGTTTCTGCAAGTAGTAAAGACAACGGTAGGCAAAGAAAAGTCAACAATTTGACTAGCTATGGTAAAACCATTTCCTTATTACACAATAAGAACTCGAAATATGGAGATAAAGGGGAGTTCACTCAAAGTTCAAATAGCAGCAGCATTTGTGAATACAGTAGTAGCACTAGTATTAGCGAAGAGAGAAATCTCAGCGGGTGCATTGTTATCAATCGACCCCATATGTCAAAAGACATCAGATGGCAAGCGATTAATCATATGATGAACCAATATGGGTTTCTTGGATTGAAACATTTCAATCTATTGAAGAAGCTTGGTTGTGGAGATATTGGTACAGTTTATCTTGCTGAGTTAGTTGGCACAAATTACCCATTTGCCATAAAAGTCATGGATAACGAGTTTTTGGAAAGGAGGCAAAAGATGCCTAGAGCCCATATGGAAAGAGAGATTTTGAGCATGTTGGATCATCCATTTCTCCCGACACTTTATGCTCATTTTGTATCCGAGAATTTATCATGTCTGGTTATGGAGTATTGTCCAGGTGGAGATCTGCATGTCCTCAGGCAGAAGCAACCTGCCAGATTTTTTCACGAACAAGCAGCTCGGTTAGTCAAACTTCCGGTTTCTGTTCTTTTAAAATTATTTATGTTTTTAGAGGTTTTAATCTAATTTCAACCGATTAACTTACAATTGTATCATTTGGTTTATGTATCCCTAACGGGTGAAAGGGAAAAGTAGCTTAGATGGAAATGGGTAAAAAGGGACAAACGGGTATATTCACTTAGCGTGGATTTCTATATCATAAACCCTTCTAAATCATGTTATTGATGAACTAGATTATTTTTGTAATAACATAAGTGTTGTAACACATCTGAAGTACTTTGGAGAAAAGTGTTCAGGGCCAATGTGGACCAACCTGTTCCAAGAAATTTATGATCTTTTGATGGATAAATTTTTCAATGAAACTTGTATTTATGCATCTTTTAAGATTTAACCAACCGGTACAATTTATGTATGCAGATTCTATGTTGCGGAAGTCCTACTTGCCTTGGAATACTTGCATATGCTTGGCATTGTTTACCGAGACCTAAAACCCGAAAACATTCTAGTTCGAGAAGACGGTCACATAATGGTCACAGATTTTGATCTTTCACTTCGTTGTTCAGTGAACCCAATTCTCCTGCAATCACCTTCAACGAGCACACTTGAGCCACCTAGAATGTCTGGCCCATGCGCTGGTACTAACTGCATAGACCCGTTCTGTATTAAACCCTCCTGTCAAGTCTCATGCTTCAGGCCCAGAATCTTACCCGCACCAAAAAGTAGGAAAGCAAAACTCAACCTAGCAACACTAAACCGCTCATTACCACAGCTTGTGGCTGAACCAACAGAAGCCCGTTCCAACTCATTCGTAGGGACCCATGAGTATTTAGCTCCCGAGATCATCAAAGGAGAAGGTCATGGTAGTGCAGTTGATTGGTGGACTTTTGGTGTCTTTCTTTACGAGCTTTTATACGGAAAAACGCCCTTTAAAGGTACAGGAAATGATGAGACGTTAGCTAATGTGGTTTTGGAGAGCCTTCGGTTTCCTGAAACACCCCTTGTTAGCTTTCACGCTCGGGATATGATCAAACGGTTGCTAGTAAAAGAGCCTGGAGACCGATTGGGTTCAAAGAGAGGGGCAGCTGAAATCAAACAACACCCATTTTTTGACGGTCTGAATTGGGCGTTGATAAGATGTGCATCTCCACCCGAGTTGCCTGAGCCCTATGATGTCACGCTTTCTAAGGCTGCATCTTTAGAGAAAGCTAAGAAGTATTTGGATTACAGCGAGTCTTCTGATGGGCACCTGGAGTTCGAGCTATTCTAGTAAAATGGACGATTTTTGTCTCTTTGGTGTATAGCAACTCAAACAAGCCATCGTCCCTAAAACAATCAATATTAAAGATGCTGTTTTTCAGCTAGTGGTGGTGGCAATTGAGGATCTGGTCTCTGAAGATGAAGATGGTGGCTGCTTTCGGCAGCAATGGTGATATGGCTGGAATGTTGATAGGAGAAATATGAGTAGTTATTTTCCCGAGTTTTGGAATGTTTAATCGGGGGAGTTGTACAAGCTATTGCTTAGTAATGAAATTTCGACATATTTGCAGGATGCGTTGATAGTTACTGGGTCCTTTTCAGTTTTTGTTTAGCATTATTTGCTGCTGCTTATTTTAAGTGGTCAAGTTCGACCATTTCCACCAGTTGATTCCCAAAGAGAGATGAAATAATAAAGTATTCTACCAAAAATAATAATATAAATATATATGCAGAAAATTGGAGAATCCAAAGAGAGGTGAATTAAAAAACTATTAATTTATGGAAAAAATAATAACGACATATTATAAAGAAAAATATAATACAGAAGGTAAGAGAATGCTTTGGATTCCATCAGGGAGTCGCTACATAGATCCATGCCAACGTTTTAAAGCTCTAACTAAAGCCAAAACGGTGTTGATGAAAGTTAATCATAAAAATAGCTTAATTATGGTTAACGACTCTAATTTGGTATAAACTAGCTTAATTATGGTTAACGTCTCTAATTTGGTATAAAATAGCTTAATTATGGTTAACGTCTCTAATTTGGTATAAAATAGCTTAATTATGGCTAACGTCTCTAATTTCCCAATTAAAGTAATAAACCAAAACAATTTCACACTAATACACTATTACTTTTTCCCGATTGTGTGAAATAAACATTTAAAAGCAGTTATTAGTTTGTTCAAATAATAGTATTAGTATTAGTATTAGTATTATTTTATTTTATTTTTTATTTTTCTAATAAAAGAAAAACAAAAAAAAGTTAGTATTTAAGTATTGTTAAACAAAATTTATTAATAATTGACGCGAAATGTAAACGAATGTTAAACCACAAAAGAATGCTGAATTCAATAATTGAAATTAAAATATTATCATACGTAATAAATAATGTAAAAACTCCATAATGTGTATAAGGTTAGTCTCGTAATAACCGAATAAACCTTAATTTCTTTGCAGCTAACATAACTTCACTAAGAAAACAAAATATACATTAGTTTATTTAAACTAAAAGTTTTAAAGAATGCTTAAAATAGAAAAATTGGAGTTTTGATCCTTAAATAATTTTAAATAGCTAAAATTTTTAAGAGGTCATGTTGTTCTGGTAAAGTAAGAAATTTAGTAAATTAACCTCTTTTATACTGATGGTGTGAATTTTATCCAATTTAAAATTTATAAAAACTCAATCCGACACTTATACTTATGACAATGATGTCCTTTTTATTAATCATACCAGTCATGACATCATCAAGTGCATTTTGCTTAAGTATTTTGTTGTGCGTGTAGTTTGTGTGTGTTTATGCTATAGAAATAAGATTAGTATTAGGTTTTTAAACTTTAATTGAGTCAAGCCTATTAAAATTTAAAATGGACTATTTTAAAATGAGCTATTATTTTTTATATTTTTAAAAAATTTTGTGAATTAAAATTGATGTATTAGTTAATATTTTTTCTTAAATATTTTCTAAATGAACTTTGTAATTGGTTTTAATTAATTATTGTGTCATTTTTAATGGTTTCAATTTATCAAATTAATTGACTTTGTAAAAAAAATAAAAATTGAGAACACTGAAAATTCAATGTCCTCCACTCCTCACTTTTTTAGCATTAGTTTTCTCACAAGAACATTGTAAAAATAGTGTCACCACTCCTCATGCTCTAAAGAGTTCATTTTATATATATCAACGATAATCATATGTTAATAGATAATTGTCCAAACATCGTAATCTTATAATTATAATTAAAATTAATATATTAAACATACAAGGAAAAGTGTATACGGTGTTGTCATACACCTAAGCTTATATGACTACACCTCAAAACATTATTTTGATGTTTTTTAATTTTTTTTTCTTTTTCAAATATATTGTTGAATCGAAATAATTACAAATAATCCATTTTCTCTGGTTTTTTTCAAAATTTTCACTATATATATGGATGACATCTTATTTAATTGAAATACTACTTATTAGTTGTGTTTGGAGAAAACTTATGCAAAACACTTACCAACTTAAATTGTGTGCTTCAAATCAGTGTTATCACTTCTCATGCTCTAAAGAGTTCATTTTATATATATCAACAATAATCATATGTTTAATAGATAATTGTTCGAACGTCGTAATCTTATAATTATAATTAAATTAACATATTAAATGTATAGGGGAAAGTGAATATGGTGATGTCATACACCTAAGCTTGGATGACATACACCTCAAAAACAATATTATTTTGAATTTTTTTTATCGAAACAATTCAAATAATTCATTTTCTCCTGATTTTCTTCAAAATTTTCAATATATATGAATGACATCTTATTTAAAGCAAAATAATACTTATTAATAGCGTTTGAGGAAAACTTATGCAAAACACTTACCAACTTGAATTTTGTGCTTCAAATCAATGTCTAATCACGAGAAATATTGTAAAGTAATCGAAATGAATTTTATTTTACAACAAACACATCAATACGGCATTATTTTGAAGTGTTTATCACTAAACTTAAATGTATAACAGCACTATATCTATTTTCCCCAAATTTATATCATTACTATTATAGCTTTGGACCCTAAACCTAAATAATTAAATCATACTAAAAATCTAATAAAGAACGTTAGTTATTCTCAATATCTTCAAACTGTAATAATAATAAAGAAGACTATAAGAGCGTAAACTAAATATGTATTGAATAAGTTTTATATTGTAAGTTTGATATATAAACAAATCTAAATTAAGTTAATATCGTAGTTTAATTAACGATTAATAGTTAATTGGATCCGCAGCTAAGCGCGTGCTATAACAATCGTTCATAACGTTTAGGAAAAATCAACACCATCATATGAACGCTCCCTACTTGGTCTTTGGTTGATCCGAAAATAAACGGGTCGTTGTTCGGCAAAATGGGTCAGCCCGTTAAAAGGGTCCGATGCAAAATTGGGTCTTTTCACTTTTGAAATCAACAGTAATAATTAACTGCCGTTCTTCTCTTCAATCTCAATCAGCTCCGATCTTTTTAGCATTCGCCGTTAACACGATCATCGTCCGGTGTCTCCACTTGTCGGACCGACCACTATCACAGCTCCGGCGATACCTTATCGGGTGACGGTTCTTTCCTCTGCTTCAAGCAATTTCTCACCATAGTAATTCTCAACCTCTATATACCTTAAAAAATGTAAATTGCTAATTCATCAAACGTTGATTAATTAATTAATTAATTTGTTATTGTTAAGTATATGTATTAGATCCTAGCTATTTTAATTTCAGTTTTTTGTTACTTGATACGCTTAATTTGAACTTAGAGTGCTGAAAACTCTAATTTTGAACTCGGAAACCCTAAATTCATTTACGTTTGTTAATCAACCGTGGATTAATTCCTTTGCTACATTTTTAGCTAGTTAATTTTTCATCCAAACGTATATAATCTTTCAATTTTGTTTTTTGGTGTTTGGCTTAGCTTATGAATCGGAGCTTAAGCTTAATAGCTTTTGAGCTTAAAAAGCTCAATCTCAAAAGCTCCACCCCCTTGGCTTCTATAAAATGATCTTTTTACATTTAAAAAGCTATTAAGCCAAAGAGTGTTTAGCAGATAATTCGAGCTTTTTGCAACAAATAAACTAAAAAGCTTAAAAACCCCCATAAAAGCTAACTCATACACCCCCCATATAAGTTCGTTTGATATACTTTTTAGGTTATAGTTTTGATTTATGTTATTGGATTAGTTGTTATTATCAGAAAGATGCCTAAAGTAAAGACAAATCGCGTCAAATACCCAGAGGGCTGGGAACTCGTAGAACCTACTCTTCATGAATTGCAGGCAAAGATGAGAGAAGGTTTGTTTGTTTTATTATTCGATGTCACATGTATATGCAACTGTTTCAGTTTTATCACAAAGTTTTAAAGGGAAACGGTGTCGATAGCAATGTAGTTTTCTCATATTTCTGATATGGTCATTGTACTATGAGAACATTTAAAAAAAGATTGATCGGATTTTGAATAGCATACTATCTTGGATCAAGTAGAAATATGCTGGAATGTAAATGTTGACATAGCATAGTTTTGATGTGGCATTTTTTGTTTATAAATCAAGTTGGCGTAAGACATACGTGATGCTTATAAGTCAGTCTATTGAAAGTAGAAGCCATTTAAGATTAAAGAATAAGGATGATATAAAGTGTGTTTATATTTATTTTATAATGGAAAAATTGTCAGCTTAACTGGTTCAAAGTCACTGTGTTATACCTACAAGTTAAAACAGTCCTGATGGGGTGTGGTTTCTGAATGTGGGAAATTTGAGAAATTACATTGCTATTGTTTGTCATTAACCCTCTTCGGAGTGATATTACTTTTTCAGACTTTGTGAACATTAGAACTCTGTAATGTTATTGACTTAATTGTGCCAAATTATTCTTTTCTCACTAATATAAATGTAAGTAGAACATTTTATTGTGATGGTGCATACTGTTAATAGCGTATGGACTGAAAAGGTATATTAAATAGATCCAGTAATTATTTTCTCTTTTTCAAATGGACAGCTGAGAATGATCCACATGATGGGAAGCGAAAATGTGAGACCCTGTGGCCAATCTTCAAAATTGCACACCAGCAGAGTCGCTATGTCTTTGATCTGTACCATCGTAGGAAAGAAATATCCCCAGAGCTGTATGAATTCTGCTTGGATCAAGGGTATGCTGACCGTAATCTCATCGCCAAATGGAAGAAGGCAAGATACTCTCTTTTTTATTTAGGTTTTCCTGACATTTTAGGACTTCATACAATTCCCTGCTTTCAGACAATCTTTATATCGCCCCTAATTTATGATAATGTTATATTAGTGCAATTACAATGCCCATTAGGTGTTGTTGAACAAATAGAGTATATAGCTTATAGAGGTCGCAATTTCAACATTTTTACTTATGCATGAATAGATTTGGGCTATGTTTTTATCTCTAACTTCTCAGACGAGTAAAATTAAAATAACTAGCTTAAAAGAAACTATGTCAAATGGGTCAAACGGGCTGAAAGTCCCCCGAAGTGCATTTTATTCGGACGTAAAACCCTACAAGGCAGTTTATTTACAGAGCTAGATCATTATTGGAATAATATAATCGTTGTGACTAGTGATCATATTTCATGCACTAATTACGAATGATTTTTTTGGAAAAAGGTGTTTGGGCAACCTGACTCGTACTTAAACTGCCTCTTATTACTTGTTACGCAACTGGATTTTTTCCACCTCTACTTATCATCAACTTATATGTGTTTCAACATACGTTTTTACAGTGTATTCTGATGGTTCAGTATTGAATTTCAGCCTGGGTATGAACGACTTTGCTGTTTAAGATGCATTCAACCACGTGATCACAACTTTCAGACAACGTGTGTTTGTCGAGTGCCCAAGCACCTCAGAGAGGAAAGTGTAATAGAGTGTGTGCATTGTGGGTGCAAGGGCTGTGCTAGTGGCGATTGATCACTTGTACCAAACTGAATATCCATCAAGTAACACTAATGTTCTTGCTCTTGCTTTTGCAATTTGCAAACTTATATTTTGTAGTCAAGTATTTAGTGCAGATGAGCAATGTTATGTACGCTTCATTTGCTTCTTGATGTTTACCCTAAGTTGGAACAATGAACACTTTTTTGCTTTTTCACTATTAATTAGTTGCTCATCTCCTTGTAATTTATATTTATTTTATAGTTTTCTGTTTTTTTCTTTTTCTTCTTCTTCTTCGTATAGTTAGAGTAACTTGTTTGTATATAGCTTCGGTGCAGGTAAGACTTGTCAGGTCACCGGTCATTGATGCTTTGTATTGTGATCATATTCTTCACTATATGTTATCCTGTCTCCATCCTGCTTGACTAAGATTGGACTTCCTACTTTACTATTATCACCTTATCATTTAAGGATTAATGGGTTTAAAGAAATGGTGGTTGAAACTCAATAGTCTTTTCAAACAGCTACATTAGCCCAAAATATTTGGGCTTGGTCTAAATATCAGAAAGGTTGACGGCAACCATTGAATTGGTTATGTGTTCAAACAGATCCAAATGATCAATGTACAACCATTAATGTGCAAAGTCCACATAAATGATAATTTGGAATTTATAGTTTACAAATTGGAATTTATAGTTTACAGTTCGTTTTTCCAAAATATGTAATCAACTCTATTTACGATGATTTTATTTATATTTGTAGGACCATTTGCTGCTGCTAAACCATTTGATCGGATGCGATACGTCCTTTACTAATGAGGTTAACTCAATTGGCTTGTTTATTAACTTTATTCATGACATAACTTAAACATACAAAATTACTTCTTGTCTTTTTCACAAAAAGAATGATGATAAAAAAAAAAAAGAAAGAATGTTTACTTGTGAGTGAAGACATGAATCTAGGGTTAAGGCTTTATCCCATAAAGACAATAAAAATATTGGTTGTAACTTTAGGAGAAAGAACAAGACCTCCACTACTACTGTCGCTTTGGTGGTTCATGAGTTGCGATCACTAAATAAAGAAAACAAAAACTTAAACTATATTTGACAATTCATGTTAACCATTTTTTTAGAAAGACGTGTTAATCATGGACGCATGTTAATCATTGAATCATGTGAAGTACATAAATATGGAGATGAATACGAAAGAGAGACAACAACTCGGTGATAATGTTAACATTACGACCCCACGAGTTGTAACTATGTGGTTAGCTTTCAGTGTATCTAAGTTGATTCTGGGTTGGAGAACTTTGTCAAAATGGTCATGTTTTACAGTATTGACGGACAAATCTTTTTACTGAATCATTGAATCGGTCTGAACATTATGTCCTTTACATATTTTCTTTGTGGCAAGACATATGAATCGTTTGCATCACCGGTTATCAACATTATCAGAGTAATTTTCATATTTATAATGCATTTGAGTTATTGATTTAATTTGCAATTCAATTACGAGAGATGACTATATTGCTCCTACATAATTACTAACATTTTAATTATCTCAACAATTATATTTTTTATTAGTATATATCATTAATAATTATTATATATAAATCAAATTTCACTCTATTACCATATATATATATAAATAAATATATCAACACAAAAAAACATAGAATAAACCTTTAAAATATATGTATACTTTCAACATTACCATTATCATCGTCACCTACCACCGCCATATAAATCGTCGCATTGCAGAGTATTTGCTATATAAACTGAAATATATGAGAATTACTTAACAATCCATCTTTGAACACTCCTCACAATTACGTATTGTATGTTGGTAAAGTAAAAACATTTTAAGTACAAATAATGCACCAATTAAAATCCACGTAGCCAACCTTTCTGTTTAGTAAACAACCAAGAACTAAATACATTAATCTAATTTATTTAGTATTAAGAGTAATGTTTTTATAAGGCCAAGATTCTGTGATACAGTTGGTTAACAACCTAAAACAACATAAGATATATACTCTGGATCATGTTATATATACTGCATTATAAATTAATGCTCTCTTTCCTAACCATTACTTTACAAATATGAAAATAGTTGATGTCATCTTCTCTATAAATTCTTAATTCATATGAGTATTGCTTTTAAAAATAAATAATAATAATAATATATTATGATACATATAAGAATTAATTTTATATACAATATCTTTTGTATATAATAAATATTTAAAAAAATATACTAGCTACATGTAATTGTAACTCATTCTCTACATTTCTTCCTTATAAAATTAGTTTTGAATACATGTTGACTTTTTTGGAAGAAATTTGTTCCTTCAAATTTCCGTGAATACTTCAATTTTTGAGTGAAATTTGAAAATAAAAGAATATAGTTTTTCTTAATTCAGTGTAATTAACTCATTTTGTAAAATTTTATGTTGTAAATTTATTATGTTTTTGATATTTTTGTTGTCAATGAAGCTACATGGACTTGTAGCCATGTCAAGCCCGATATTTAATACTTTAACTTTGATATATTAAAATGAACTTGGAGCTTTTTTGCTTTAGATGGAATATACAAAAAATGACAATTTATAATTTCTTACAGTTGTTTGAATTTCAAATATTATGTAACATAAATCTTTCTGAAGTCAACATGAAAAACAACGAATATACATGTTGCTATTAGACAATTTGTATTCAGTTGCAATATATTCCATATTATTTAAAAATGATATGTGACTGACAATCACCGTATTTTTTATCTATTTCTACTACATAACGTAAGTACCCTATTTGTTTAAGTTGTGTGTTTATATTTTTCAAACATTAATATTTAATACTAACTGGTAATTTTTAATTTAATATATGTATAGAACATACCAGGCTCCTTATAAATAAAAGTGAGACATATGTGGTATTTAATGGGATTTTAGTTTAAGCGTATTGTGGTAAATTTTTAATTATAAAATTGTGAGTTCAATCTCAAATTCTGAAGTTAAATATATATATATATATATATATATCTATATATATACGAATAAAGATGTATATAGTTGTGGTGATGTGTGTGATTGTTTAATATTCTAACAATAAAAATAAAAGAATGAATCAATTTAACAATTAACAAGGTTAATCAATAAATATATACTTCATATATTAAGAGATTGTTGGCATGACACACAAATGATTGAGGTTTGAAAGAAAGGATTACATGAGGGTGTACTTTGCTTTCTAACGTTCATGCTTTCTTTATTTAATCAATAGTTTACATCAAGTTAATAGTTGCTCTAATTTATTCAATATGACACATGAATTAATCAATTTTTATTTATCATATATTCCTTTAATTTGCCATGTTTTATTGTTATATTATTAGGTAGATTTTTATATCTTCAATCATTTTTTGAACATATATAATCAGTAGATTAACCTAAAAGTTTTTCCATTTTTTTAATAATCTAATTATTGATCAAATATTTATTAAAGTATATGACAAACTTTGTTTTATGGTGATGTAAATAAATAATAAATAAATATAATATAAATATAAGCAATTAAATAACATGACTAAGATATTTATAGAAAATCAATCGAGCACCTTGAGGAGCATGCTTGGGGACGCAATATATCATGAGGTCCCACATATATTCAACCGTTATCTTAAAAAGCTATTCTAACCCACATATTAATATAAGTCGACTAAATTGTGATGGAATTTTTTAATTTGTTAGAGCTTTTATTTTAGTAGCTTTATATTTTTATGGAACAATTTTATATTTGAAAAAGGATTTACGATATAATTTTTAAAGAATATAATAACGATAACTCTAACAAATAAATATTTTTATGGTGTAATTTTATATTTGAAAAAGAATTTACGGTATAATTTTTAAGGAATATAATAACGATAACTCTAACAAATAAATTTATGATGCAATTTTGTATTTAAAATATAATTTACGGTATAATTTTTGAAAAATATAATAACGATGACTCTAACAAATAAATGTGATAATATGCATAAATATTTATACTCAGATATTAACAAACTTTACTTCCACTTTAATATTGAATAAAATCGACTTAAATTAACAATTTGATAACGATCCTTATTTAATGCGGTCATTAATGAAACTTAATTTTTAATAATGATCATTATGATACTTGATTCTATCTTATAAGTCTATTGTATTGCTTTCGATCATACTGTTCCATAGCATTTATATATAGTAATTGATCGAAATTCGGGAAATAAATACTTATAATTTTTTTCAAAGGTTGCGTGTCAAACAATTCGAGTTGTGATCATGCTTAGTAAGTGATTTGATTTAATTACCATTGTAACAATAATTTTATAGAGCAACTTTGCTAATTTAATTAGCTAGTATCAAGTTAAGTATTAACTTATTGACTTATTGTTAACAACGTCAATAAATTTTTCAAAAAATGTATATGTGTTAGACGTGATCAGGGGTGAAAGATATAAGGGGCAGGAAGGGGTATTCGTCCTCTTGAAAAGAAAGTTGAAATAGTATACATATATATATTTGGTGGGTTTAAGACTAAAATATTTCGTATATTTGTTATTCGCCCTCCTTACATTTATATTGAATAATTTCGTCCTTCTGAATATAACTTTCAAGTTCCATCACTGAATGTAACGAATTGAAGATCATTTTTAGGTGGTGATTATTTAAAAAATAAAATAAGTAGATTAATGTGCAATAATAATATTCAATTTTTACCATACAACAACGATATTCAATCTCATCGAAAGTAAGACACGGAGATCAATGGATCAGTGTAAGAAAGCTAATTTCGAATGGTGCTGATAAGCAAGTAAATTAATAAAATGAATATCAATAAAAAATAACAGTATAATGATTGAATAACTTTAGCAATAAATGGTCAATAGCTATTTATTTAATAGCACATGATCCGACAAACCGTTTTTTCTTCGCTTTTCTGGAAGTCATGTTTATTCTTCTGACGGATTGAAGAGCCGATTGTGACAAATACAAAAATAAAATAAAAAATGAAGAGAATTTAGCTTTAAGCTACCTTTATTTCCAAATTATATATATAACTTACATTACATTTAGTAATACAATATATCTTATATCATTTTATTCAATTGTAAGAAGATGTCACAGTTAGATAATCTAAGTTAGATTAATTAAAAAAACACTAACTAATACCCCTGATGATCCATGTTAAAACTCAATGACAATATAAATATAAATATAAAGTAAAGAAAAATCCTTTTATGATCTCATGATAATTAATTAAGGTAAAATAATATTTATGCATGCATATATTTTATTAATATCTCTAAAGATTGTTATTAACAAATCTTCTATATATATTATATATATATAAACACTTGTTATACTTTATGATATTTCAGTATTACATCTCATATGAGTGATATTTTCAATACTGTTCTCCAGGTGTAACTTATATCTATTATTGAGAAGGATGTTAAGGTTGAACCTTGTGGAACTTTACAGAAAGAACAAAAAAAGAATTTGTTTTTATTATAACAACTAAAGTAAACACCTTTACCAACTCATACCAACAATTAACAAACCAAACCAAATTTAGACATTTATATATATATATATATAATATAATATAATATGATTAATATATGTACGTATAATTCATGTATTTATATTTCTATAATTAATAAAAACAGAATCTTTCTTAGAAAGTGGCCTCATTTGTCAATGGAGGTTAGCTTAGCTGCTGCTTATTTTTATACCCATATTTCTTTTTGTTTAATCAAACTAAGCTCAAGTTTATTATATACACACACTCAATCATCTACAAAATAATCATATTTGGTTCATTTAAAAATGTTAAAGGACACGATGAAAGCGATTGTGTTAATTAGCGTGTTTCATTGTAAAATGACGCCGTTTTAGAGTTTTCCTTGTGTTAATTAACTGCGTATAATACGTGGTTTATGGATAAATAAAATTGAGTTTAAATGAGAATGAAGGAATAAATCTCCGTCACTCATTTGGCAAAATTTAATTTTCTCCCTATCTTGTTTAAAATTAAATATCTTAAATTACATCATAAAAATTATTATTTTCTTTTCGATTAGACACTTCACAAGGTATACTTCCGACGAATTTTTTTTTTCATTTTTTGGTAGGTTTTGAAAACGACTAACAAATGTGTTACTAGCAACTATCACATGTGAGATGTAGAATTGAAGAGAAAAAAAAGCTGATTGTTATAATTTTTTGACTAGTCATTTTTGAGACATTCAATTTTTAAAAATACAACGGTTTTGTTATTTTGATGAAAATAAAATGCTGAGATTGATTCCTTTATTCTCACAAAAATTCTCATTTCCATTTGAACTTAATTCTTACGACAAAACCTTAATTACCATTAAGAGGGAGTTCTAGATTTTAATCTTTATAGTATTTTTAAGATTATGTATTGTTTTTTTATATTTTTTACGAATATTAGTGTAAGTCAAGTAGCTCTATTATTAAATTTTACTCCCTACAAATTGATGTTAACGTTTGGTAATATATAGAAGTTTTATATCTTATATATGTTCATGATACATGATAAATGAAAAAGTATAGGGTGTAGTTTTTTAAGTGTGGAACTTTCTTTTTATGTATGTATTTATTTATTTTTGCAAGAGTTATCCCATGGTTGATTTAGATATCTACTTTGTAAGAATACAACGGTTAACTAGAAAAACAAACCAAAGATAAAATTAAAATACAAACTTGACTAATCTTCCTTGGATAACATAAATATAAATAGTACATAGAATTTTACACCAAAAACTAGCTAGCTTGTCATAATATTTTATTGTTACTTGAAATATGGTGTAGGTGTGAACGGTTTCGTCTACTCCACCTAAGCATACGCCTTTTTTTTCCTTCGAAAGTCATCCCTTCAAAACATGCACATGTCCTTACTAAGAAAGAAGATACGAATGTTTATTAATTATGCTTGATAATTAATTTCTCTATCATGCTTACATCATCGGTTATATAAATATCGAATGATATTCACAAATAAAATTACTTACATTAAAGATAGTGGTACTTAACTTTTGACAAATTAAACTATATTTTTCTTATAGTAACTATTAGGGGAACGTTTAGAAGGAGGTTAAGCATTTGAAACGAAATTCGTAAGGATACAAGAAGAAAGTGTCAAAATCAAAAATGTAATTTGAAATGGTCAAATGAAAAGTCAACGTTGTTAAGAAGTCCTCCCACGACACTAGACGTTAAATATGATTTTCCAAAACCTAAAAAGAACGCGTTTGAGTGTAAATCTACAAGTAATCATCGAAAGCAACATCCATATGTCACCATATTTTGATTATGCCACTCTACATATCACAATTATCGTATAAAATGAGAGTTAATATTTTTTAATTGCAATATGTATATATATATAAAGGGATAAGAATGGACAATAGGATCATCGGTTTGCATTGTGTTCTTGACTTGAGAACTGAATGAAAACAGAGCGAAAAGAATGAAAGAAAAAAGAAACTAAAATAATTAATTAACCTGTCATTTAAGATTAGAAAATAATAAAAGAAAAGTAGTTCCAATCGTTCATTCAAAAACTACGAGGGAAGATTAGGTGTGTTCAATTGCGAAATTTATTAAATAATTAAAAGAATTTTTTTTATTTTTAAAAGGCTGTCAAAAGATTAGAAAACAATATAATTGTATTTTATATTTTGGAAATTAATGTTGAAAAAAAAGGTTTTATAATTTTTTTAGAAAAATGAAGTGGTTGTTACAAGAAAAAAGGTAGAAAATTAAGGAATACGTTGGTGCGTTTATTTATCGGATAGTCCTTCAAATTCTCAAAAAAAAATTAAAGAAAATGAAAAGTTAGTGAACGTATTCAAGTAGAACTTTTTGAAGAAGTTTTCTAAGAAAATGGAATATGTGATTTATGATTTTCTACAATTCTTATTCTGAAAAATGAAAACCCAATCCTTTACATTTAAACGCGTTTTCTGAATCCATTGATTTTCAAGGGACACAAAACTCTAGAGTATAATGATCTTGCTCAAGAAGACGAGGTATATGTTTTTCTAGATGGTCTTGATAATCTTTTATAATATAAGGGGAGAGGTTGTAAGGATAAGGGGAGAGGTTGTATGGTCTTGATAATCTTTTAAATCTCTTTCGCATATCAGGGAACATAATACATATATTTGTGATTATTTACTTAGTAATGATCTTCTTTTTTCGTAATGAGAGTTTGACTTCATCTTCATAGCAGTGACTAGGTTGACCAGCGATCAATAACTCAACTTATAATCTAGGAGTTTTGTCTTCATCATTTCCAACGATGTACTTCAATGACTAAGTTAGTCAGTGACCAGTGACCCAATATAATTGATCTTTCACAACCACACCAAACTCTTGAGGATGTTCACGAGGTAAGTGATTTTGACTCTATTACTAATGGCGAGGATAATGGATTTTGCTTCCCTTTCAGGAAGAATACAGGGAAACCACCATCACGATATTCAGAAGAATGAAAAAAATATAGAGATACTATACATCCTATTAGTAACTACATGGGTATCGAGCACTTGAACATACCAGTAAAAGCCTTTGTCACTATCGTCTCTTATGCTCATATACCAGGAAGTATAGAAAATGCTCTAAAAGATCCGAAATGTGTTGAGCCTTGAAGGTGGAGATGGAAACGTTGGAGAAAAACAAAACATGGAAGTTGGTATCATTACAAAAAGGGAAATACAATGTTGGTTGTAAGTGGGTGTTCTTTATTAAATACGACTCACAAGGAAAAATTGAAATGTGCAAAGCTATATCTATTGGCAGAAATTGAAATGTTAAAATGCAAAACGATAGATACACCATGTGTACAAAATTTGAATCTTGAAAACGAACCCAATCAAGCTCCAGCAAACAAAGGAACGTATCAAAGACTTGTGTGAAAATTTATTTATTTATCTCATTCTTGACCCGACATAGCTTATGCGATTAGTGTTGTAAGCCAGTTTATGCACGCACCAAGGGATAATTCATATGGAAGCGATCATGTGAATTAAAAGATATTTGAAGGGTGCACCAGGTAAAGGAAATCAATTCACTAAGAGTGAGAACCTAAAAGTTGCCGGGTATATAGATGCTGATTGGGCTGGGAAAATTGTCGGTCGAATGTCAACAACGGGTTACTTTACATTTTTTGGTGAAAATTTGATACTATGGAGAAGCAAAAAGCAGAATATTATGGCGTTGTCAAGTGCGGAAACAGAGTTTAGAGGAATGTCAAAAGGAATTTGTAAATTATTGTAATTGTGGATGCTTTCGATAGAACTTGAGTTTGTACCTAAAGAAGAAATGGATCTTTTTTGCACATAATCCCGTTCAACATCACCGAATTAAACATGTTGAGGTTGATCAACATTTCATCAAAGATCATATTGACAAGAAAATGATCCGGTTGCCATTGGTGAAATCTTAAGAACAACTAGCATATATACTAACTATGACGGTATCAAGCAAAGTCCTCCATGACTCCTTAGTCAAGTTGGGTATGTGTGACTCTACACACCCACTTGAGGGGGATCGAGTGTTTAAATAGTCATTGAAAATCAGTTTTTTAGATAGACTTTTAGGAAGTAATATTGTTGCATTATTTAGTTGCTTGGTGAATATATCATGCAATAAAAATAACATAGAAAAAACCGAAAGGATACAAATGAAAGATGGAAAGTGTGATGGATGTTTATAGTGTGCGAGCAGACTTATATGTCTGTCTTCTTTGGTTTCTATTTAACCTCATAATGATAAGCTTTGTATTGTAATTCTTGAGAATTAAGAATCAATAAAAGAAGGTGAAATGGTTGCTGGTAATCTACGTGTTGACTGTTTACTTATTTTTGACATTTTTAAATTGAAAAATTACTTAAAGAGAAGTTATAATTACGTGCATTCAACTATTTTTATAAAAAAATGGCAAAGTTCATCAAAATATACCTTTCCACATTGTATTAGTTATAGGTGCACATCCACTAATCAACAAACTCAAAAAAGAACGTTTTATATAAGTTATTCAAGAATGCTAGATAGATGGAAGTACAACACTCTTAGGTACAACATGTTTTATTGTATCTAAGAGACCATTTTTAAGAAAATGAAACTTCATCTTATTATGTTGTTTGTATTCATAAAAAGTCAAATCAGCATTCTACTTTAGGTATTTCATCTCATTCTTTCTAGTTTAGATGATTTCAGTTAGGTTTATTTTTAGGTTTTTGTGACATAAGTTTGTTATTTGATTGTTGTACTTGTATATCCTTACTTTATTTGTTTTCTATTTGAAAATAAGGTAAATATATATATATATATATATAGTATAGTTGGTTTTGTTAGAATCATTTAAATATACGGATCCAATTACGATATTCTAATAAGAACAAGAGATCTTTCTCGATCAATAGTTTTACGTTTTATTATAAACTATCTATGAAATAAATGTGATCATCTAAGGTCATAATGTTAATTCACAAGATTATAGAATTAGTTTTGTATTTAACTAGTAATTATTAATTAATTAAGTTTTACATAGCTATTTTGAAGTCAAATGGCGCATACTAATCATTGGGGACTCAGATTACAGCCAACACAAATGAAGTTATTATATAGTTTAATGGGAAAATAAATGGTACCGGCGGTTGGTTAAAAATAATGATTAAATTTGTGTTTTTAAAACTAATATTAAGTGTAAAATAAAATATTTTATTTAATATTTAATTAGTCAGCTGCATATTCAAAAGGTGTAATCAACGTCATAGATTATATACTCTAATTTAATAATATTAAATTATTAAAACTACAGGTTAATAATGTAAAATCTACAAGTTTCTTTGTTCCAAATGAAGGGGAAGGGACAAAAATTAGGTTAAAAATGGAATTCTAGCAGCTCATCCATCTCATGTTACATGGACACCTTCATTTTGCACATGCCACCACCTTTTCACATTAACAACTCTAAGAAATAGTCATTTAGCCCTGGTTTAGATTTAGATATAAAGCGTAATCCTTCTTTCAAAAAGATTTTAATTTTGAATTCAACATTCAATAGCATATGATAGTTTTTTTTTTAACTAATTTTCCAGTTTAAGGAGCTTTTTTGTTGTTAAAAGAACTGTTCCATACAAGTGAATAACCTAGAATGCGACTAGTATTATATGCAAATAGTGTTTGATTAGTATAGTTGAGTAAGGGGTGTTTGAGATTGTTTCTTTTTAAAAACTTATTTACTTAATTTGAATGTTCACGAGTATTTTTAATTCGGACGTTGTGATGGAAAATTTAAATGCACAAATATTTATGTACATGATATAATTCTTATTTTAAATAACATTTGATCCAATTGATTTTTTATATCCAAAAAAAATATTATGATCTTGCATCTTTCACTTTTAATGGTCAATATAAGATATGAAATGCCTAAGATTTAATATAAATTTTTATCACATATAAAATATTATGGTTAATATCTAACTATGATTATGAAAGTTTTCAGTGTGTATAACTAACTTAAGCATTCATAGGTCAAGTAAAATCAATATTTATTAATAATGGTTATAATTATTTAGATACTTACGCGACATGTTAGAAATTAAACTGATATATATTATCATATATGACACACCTAGCAACAAATCTTTCAACTGTAAAAAATGATCAAATATAAATGACAATTACCATTGAATAAAACATATCGAAGCTCTGTTTTTTTTTTTTTTGTTTCTTTTTTTTGTTATATCGAGTTAAATGATTATTTAAAAGACGGACCATTGATCAATAAGGTGTTTGAAAATTTATCTAAGTTAATGCATAGGCATGCTACAAAACTTACATTCTAACAATTGTAACTAAAATATAATAATTTTCTATAGTCTTTATTTTTTGCTAATATAGTAAAGAAATCAATCAATATTATCACTAAAACGGTTTTTTAATGTATATGAATTTTAATATAATAAAATCATTAGATTTTAGTCATCTAAAATGAATACATCAAAATAATATAACTTTGTAATCACCGAAAATTTAAAAATAATAACAAAATCATCAAGATTTTGAAAAAGAATAATAAAATCACAAAAGATTTGAAAAAATTGAAAAATTAATATTTATTGAATAGTTATTTATCTTCTAATAAACGTAAATGGTTCTAAATTTTTTAAAAATATAATAAACTGTCTATATTTGTTATATGTACTAAATATAAGCAATAAACAAACATATATAAATAAGCAATATCACACACGTTCTAGATATACTACATTAAACTGTTAACATGATCATATTGAAACTAAATAATTTTAGTTTCTTAATTAAGATAAACAGTATAAGTATCTTTATATATACTAAAAGAGGAGATCACATTGTTTATGTGTTCCAATCATTGTTTGCCACACATGCAAAAATCTTAGGTGTCAATCATATGATTTTTCTAATTTTTTTTACCATATATACATTGCTTATGTGTCTTTATATATTTTAAAAGCCAAATTAATTGCAAGCATTGACTACATTAATTAATATAATTAAAGACTATCATTAAATAAACTAATAAGCATAATTAATTGTTATTATTTTTTTCATTCTTAAAATATATAAAATAAATTAATGACCATCATTAATTGTTATTGTTTTTTTCTTTTTTTCATTCTTTGAATTAATTATATTAATTTCTTTAATATATTCGTTAATTGCCCAATCTATTTTTTCAAGTGTTATATTTATCACATAGTTAACTGTTAATTAGTTAACTGTATAATCAAATTGTAACTTTATTAATGCATAAACTTTAATAACTATACATATTTTACTCAATAAATAAACAATATTACACTACCGTGCATCGCACAGGTTTTAACACTAGTATTTTATAAAACTTATAGATGATTTACTTTCTTACCGAATAATGGATAGGATTGCATGTTACCATTCTCAAAGGGAATCTTGGATTAAAAAGTTATGCGATCAATCAAATCTATTTTTGGTTTCTCACTTGTTATAACAACAATCACTTTCTTCTAAATTATATTACAATTACAATACAAACAAACAAGCATTTTAATTTCTTGAGTTTTTAATTATATTTTTCTTATTATATTATAAATTATAAATCACCATTAATATAAAAAAATGTTCTAGCTTTATGTAATTAATATATATATATATTACAAATAATTAACATTTTATATTAGAACAGCTTTATATATATATATATATGGTGGAATCAAGAGGAAAGAAAAAAATTAGGGAAGGAGGGAAGCAAATTTCAACCATTGATTTCATCATAAATGAATTTTAAAAATTACAAAAAACTTCAAAATTTAACATTCATCATCAATGAATGTTAAAAACGTTTTTTAATAAAAAAAAATCAAGGGCTAAGATTTGCTTCACTCCTTTCCCAAATTTTGAAGCTTCCCTATGAATCCTTCCCCTATATATATATATATATATATATATCTATTTTCATAGTAGTAATCGTCACAGAACAAAATATAATTTCGGGCGACTTTGTTTGAATTAGCTAGGTAAAAATGAGGTGTACTTAAGATATGTGTCTTAGAATACAAGAAGTAGTTTAATATTGAATTTGATGTTAAATTTAAATGTAACATCAATTTTTATTTTTGGGTGGACCAATTTAATGTTGGAGTTAGTGTTGAAAAGGACTCATAAAATTATTTTGATCTAATGAATTTAAAAGAAAATAAAATAAAATAAAAATGACTCAGCATGTTGTTAAACGCTCAACACTAACCTTTAACGTGAATCAAGGACGACTTTTACAACATTAATGGAAGAAAACGATGACAAGAAGTCACCACTTCGTATGCTCTTTTATATCAACATCAACATATGTTACACTAATAACAGAATAAATTAAGAAAATCACAAACAAAATAGTATCGTTAAATCTTAAAAATTACAAAAGGTATATATATTTAAGACATATCATGTACATTCAATTTTACTAGAAAAGACATATGTCACACACTTACACTAATAGCATATAACATAACATAATCAATTAAAAAACCACGAACAAAGAAACTTTCTTTCTGGCCAATATTCATTTCATGATCTTTCCGTTGGGGAGGAAAAAGAGGCCCATGGGCAGCCTGGTCATTTTCCTTTCCCACCTGTCAAAAACCTATACTTACACTCCTTCTGTATCTATACATATACATACACCTCTCCGTATCTAACTATTAGTATTATGTATCTACATTAAATAAATAAAAACATAAATATAAATACTACACTGTGTATATTGTTTTCTCTCACAAACACATAATCATCAGTGGGGCCTACAACCCTTCGTAACTTTTTTCTCATTAAACCCTTCTCTCCCCTTCATAACACTCACTACCCCAAAAAACCACAATACACACACTAAAAACACACACACACACACACAATAAAGCAAAAAAACACAATTAGAGAATTAAAGAGAGAAATTTATTTTTTCTGGTTGAAAAAAACAAAAAAGCAACAAGAAGAAATGACTACAAGTATTCAGAATCCAACAACAACAACACCAGCACCACAGAGGTTGCAATCAAGTGACCAGTTGCAAACATTGATGCAAGCTGGACAAATATCTGGTAGTTTGAGTTTTAATGGATTGATGACGAAAGAAGATGAAGAGATGTCAAGATCTGCACTTTCGACTTTTAAAGCTAAAGAAGAAGAAATTGAAAAAAAGAAATTGGAAGTTAGAGAAAGGGTTCAAGCACAATTAGGACGAATTGAAGAAGAAACTAGACGTTTGGCTACCATTCGTGAGGTTTGATTCCTGTTTACTTTCTTGATTTTTGATGAATTTGTTAAAATTTTGAGGTTGGTTGTTTTGGGGGAAAAATTAGGGTTTTTGTTTGTGTTTTTGTAAATTAGAAATTGAAGCAGTGAAAGTGTTTCTTATGATGAGTTTTGAATGTGTGTTGAAGGATTTGTTTGATTTTGCAGTTTTTTGTGGTAATTTTTGGGTGAAATGAAATTAGGGTTTTTTTTTATTTATTTTGAAATTAAAACGGTTAAACTCTATGTTTTGGTGAAATTTTCATGTGTCGAAGGATTTATTTGATTTTGCTAATTTTTTGAGGCTGAATTTGTGTGAAATGAAATTAGGGTTTTCTAGTTTGAAGTGAAATTGTTTGTTATTTTCGGTGAATAATTACGGTTTTTTTAATCAGCTGTTTTTGGGAGGATAACATTTTTTTTTGGGCTATGGTGTGTTTATAGGGAAGGAATCTGTACAATTTCGTTGGATTTTGAGAAGGAAAATTGGGTGTTTTTATGTATGGTTTAGGGAAATGTGAATTTGGGTGTTTTTCTCAAAAAAATTGAAACAATTAGGGGTCAATTTTGACTTCTTGAATATTGAATCTTTTGTGTAAAACTAAATCAGGGTTTGAGGGTTTCATTTTGTTTCTGTTTGAGGACTTTCATTATTAAATACTACATAAATATATATGTTTTCTCAAGTAAAATTCAATAAAAAAAAATTCTTATCTGATAGATCTGCTTTTTAATGATCTAAAACTCTAATTTTATTTTGATTTTATGACCTTTTAAATTAAAATAACCAGTTGCTTTAAAGCTTTGGGTCACCTAAATTATGACAACCTGGTTGATTATTAATTAGATCTGTCAACGATAATTAGTACTTGAATTCTTGTTATATGATATTTTGAACATGAATAGTCATGTAGAAAATATGAGTACTAAAAGTTATATGTTTGGTAAGATGGTTCATCAAACGGGTGAGCTATCTTTTTCGTATTTAACAAATCAAATCAGTTAGTTTTACCGTGCCTTGTAAATTCTAACTGAAATTTTACTCCCAAATTTTTATCTTTGCAACTTTGTATCATCTTTTTCCTTGAAACTACATTCAATTCTGTATTTTTGGTATGTCCCTAAATTGTAGTCACTCATGGGATGAATTGAATCTTGGGTGTCTGTATTGATGTAGTATATAAGTTTTCATTAATCAATGGTGGGACCTGAAGTAGTTGTGAACTTAAGAAATGATGAAGTCTTTATGAAGTTATGTTGTGCAAGAATGAATCTTTATTACACTTGGTAGTTGGAATGTGCGGTGTACTTCCCTATTTTTAAGGGTTTAAATCATTGGAGGAATCGAGCTTGTAGGCCAGTTGAGTCAAAATGAAAGATAAAAATAAAAAATAAAATTAATGCATTTACTACCGCCACCTCTCTGTTTAATTTTGATATGGTTTGCTTTCATGGCAAAAGGCTGTTTGCCCCATTTCTTAGGGTTCAATCTTTGGTACCATTCAGCATTTACTACTCCACCGCTCTATCCCTATCACGTTCTAAATTTGTGTTAGTTTTTTCCATGTGGCATACCTTCAATTTGAAAAGCATTCGTGCTATGTACGTCAATTGGGCATTTTGGTAAATTATCTGAAACTAAATTATGGGGTGTATTATCAGGAACTTGAAGCGTTGACCGACCCAATGAAGAAAGAAGTTACAGTTGTTCGTAAGAAGATCGATTCCGTCAACAAAGAGTTGAAGCCACTAGGACAGACCTGTCAGAAGAAGGTAAAAACACCATTTCCGGATGCCAGAATTTCCAGATTTGGTTACTAGATAGTCTCTTGATTGCCTTTTTGTTTTCATAGGAGAGAGAGTACAAGGAAGCCCTAGATGCTTTCAATGAAAAGAACAAAGAAAAAGTACAACTCATTACCAGATTGATGGAGGTTGGTCTCAAGTTTAATGTCTATTTTTGTTATAAAAATTGAAAAAAATATGTTGTTACTTATTATGGACTTAACTAACACACTTTCTTTATGTGGGTGTAATAATTATTAAGCAGCTGGTTAGCGAAAGTGAGAAGTTGAGGATGAAGAAACTGGAAGAGTTGAGCAAGAGTATCGAAACGGTACAATAATTTGATGATAACATGATGAAAGATGATGATGATGGGCTTAAGCTAATTAGGTTTGTGTGATGTATTAAAAAAGAAGATATTTTCCCCTTCTTTACTATGTTCTTATATGGGTCGTCTCGGTTTGGTTGAGATTTCTATGCGTTTTTCATTTGTTTCAGTTTGAGTAGTCGTTAATGGTGTTTGTATTTGCTGATCTAGGTTTGGAAATACCTTTGTAAAAACAAGTCTGTAACTAAAATCATGTCAAAAAACCTTTCTTTTCCGGTTTTGTTTCCTTAGGTTTCCTTACACTACCAAATCTCGAGCAATACTGTTTTAACAACTTGTTCGAGATTTCGTAATTATATCTTTGTTTATCCAATTTATAATTATAATGAAGTTTGATTTGCATTGTTGATTTTGCGGCAACTGTCGTAGTAAAAGGTTTCTATGTTTAGATAAGATGGTGGTTTATTTGGATGGTTGAAAGTGGTGTAACCCTTTTCATGGGTAAGTTTTGAGTGGTCCAAATGATCATTGCAGGGTGGTGGTGGTACTGGATCAAATTATTGCTTGCCTAATACCTGTCATAGGCCGATAATTTTGTGCATAATGACAACTGTGTTTGCCTACTTCTCAATTCTATTGAGTGACCACTTTATCCATTTTTTTGTTTCCTTCCACAAAGTGATGGGTCTTTAGCCGTATGGCTCTAGAATTACATGTCTTAAAGTTTTGTTAAAATACAAGGTGTTAAAGGATTGGGATGTACAATTTGATCAATTGTATTTGGCTATTTAGGACTAAATCAGGCCCTCGATAAGTATCACATGAACCATGATGGGTTACAATTTGGGATTAGCCGAAAAGACTGATCTGACTCACTAATTAGTACAAGACACGAGTAAAATACGTCTCACAAAGAGTACATTGAGAAAAAGAAAGAGTTAATTGATATGTTTGTATAAATATAGTCATGTTGTTGATATCATGTTGCTTGTTTCATTGTTTGTTTAAATATACTCCGTAAATAAGTATAATGATAAAAACAATTCCAACGACAGTGAAAAAGGATGTCTTTAATACTTAACATGTTGTACTTTATGGTTCTTTTCTAATAGTAACTAGTTAATAGTTAATTTTCCTCCTGTTACGCAGAATTAAATATGAAATTTTTTATACCGTACTTATTTATAAATTATTTAACTGAACATATCAAACTTTTATTGATTTTAAATATATAATTTTATATTCGTATAGATATAAACTATTGTGTTTTTACTCATTCGTAATGTAATGTTAAAATTAATACCAGTATTAATAATTTCATAAATAAGGGTTATAATGTTTTTATCACCTGCAATATCAATACATTCACTCGTTCCTTGAGATCAATATAACATATAACTTACATAAATAAAATATAAGATATTTTAGGATTTTATAAGATTAATAAAAATAACAACACACAAACTTTATACGTTGAATTCTAAATTGTAAATAAATTCGTATGAATTCGTATATGAAAAAGAGTTATTTAAAAGAATACATGAACTAAAGGGGTTGGTTATTTGACAAATTCCATCGCAAGAGTCACTTATGCCTAATCTTCAGCTACACAAGTAAAAAATGTATAAATTGTTTCAAAACAATATATAACAAAAAGCAATATTGAAACAATTTAATTATGTTTATTCAACTTTTTTTAGTTATCAATAGCTTGCTTCCTCATATTCTTGTACCACCAACCAACTATACAGAAAAAAGCACGAGTTCATTCTATTATAATTTTCATAATACGGTCAACATGTAAATTTTGAATGCATAAGAATATATATCACCACCTTTTCCTACATATAAATTCACTAGCTTCAAATACCTAGAACAACCTTAATTTAACATAGATGCTTTAAATAAAGAATAAGATACTTTAGGATTTAATGAGGTTAATAAAAATAATAACATGCAAGCTTTACGGGTTAAATTATAGATGGTAAATAAATTCATATAATTCGTATATGAAAAAATAGTTATTCGGTTCTCATAGTGATTGTTATATACATGGCATGTCATGTAAATACTTAATCTTTCATGCTCTAGTTAGACTAAGTTTATGTAGTAACCCACATCTCTTCTAGTGTAACGGCTATTTTTGATATATAAAATTTGTCGGGGTAGAATCGCATTATCAAAAATAAGAGAGTATATAATATAGAGAGAATTCAAAATATTACCTCAAAAATAAGTTAGACACACAATTTTAGGATAGAAATATTAAATTATGTATGTATTTCTAAAGTTCATGGGTCAATAAGTTATTAACGTCGTTAAAAAACTTAATGTAATCGATAAATTTGTGTAATAAATATAAAATAAAAATACATAGCTAATTATTAAATAAATATCGGTTCATTCATTAATGGTATGGTTTCTAAATAAAACCTGATCAAACTGAAATATTTCGGATGCATGTGATAAAAATGACATATCTAACAAAAATAAAGGTGTTCATGCAAGGGAGGGAGACTTTTCTTGTCAAATAGAAATAGTCATGGGCATACCTATAAAACTCAAAATTTTAATTATAATTAAATTTTGACACTTGAATCACCTTAAAAAGAACTCAATCAATAATTTAAATTCCTTCATGGTATTTTGCTTTAATTATATATAAAGATTTAACGCGTACAAAGTGAACAAAACTTTATTATAAATAAATATATAAATATAACTATATTTATTTAATAAATATAAAAAGATACTAGTATTTACTATTTGAATATGGTTAAGACAGTTGGGATTCCTACTACAACTACCGGATCATAGACATGTGAATGGCTGGCAGAAGACAAGCTGGAGGACAACATTCCTACGTTACTTTAAGATCTGTTATTACAAAATGACCCCTTTAAGTTTGTATAAAAGTGCTTTTTAGTCCCTGTGAACAAATCCGAAAAAGTTGGTCTACGGTTGTTGATATAAAGATGTGCCTATTGTCACTTTAACACTTCATTGATTACTTAACCAAAAAAGGTTGGAATTAACACATGTATCGATTGTAGTATTAATAACAATTAAAAATAATAGAACATATCGAAAGAATATCAGTCTAGCAATATTAAATTGACTTTTCAATTATAAGGTCGGGTGTTCAAGTCATAAGAATAGAAATGTAAGTGTTTGTAGATAAAATGAATATACATGTAGTTGTGGTGTGTGTAAGTACTTGTCTTTATAAAAAATAAAATAATAGAACATACAAAAACCACAAATTTGTTTCCTTCTATTTGCGGTGAGGGTAGGATCGTTCGATGAATTTTGATGGCCTATGCGGTATTACAAAGTAAGCTTTTTAGCACTTGCTGATTAATGGTAACTACATATGTTAGTGATACTTGTGCAAATTGGTTACCATGGCATCAATATATTAGTGTTTAAGTAACAAGTAGTTACAAATTAGAGTTTGTGAAGAATTCAAAATATCAACTTGGAATCAATTAAATAGCCATACCCCTATGGTTTTGGGGTGAGGCTATAAATGGACTGGGTACTTAGGTTTGGGGTTAATGGATTATAGGGTTATTGTGCTTTTTAAAACAGTACATTTTAGTCGTTTGTATGTTTCTTTTAGTTTATGATTTTAAACTAGAAAGGTAATATATTCCATTATTGTTTCACCTATTCATGAAAATAAGCACTTGCCTGCGGAATGCAATAATAACTCGTTTATCAATTTATGTTACAAGTGATAGTATGTTTGTTGAGTGACATATCACTCTTAGATAATACTTCGTAATACTTTTTCTAATTTTATAGACAATATTCTAATATGTTAAATTAATAACTCATTTTTTATGTGCGACGGTGACTTTAAATGATTAGTGCTTAATTACATTTTAAAAGGAATAAAAAATATAAGGTAGATCAAATTCAGAGTTGATAATCTTTATTATGACAATATCAAATATATAAAGAAGTGATATAATAATTTTTCTATTTCAAGTAAATTTCATATATAATGTAATAGGAATAAATAAATAATTTTAATTTTATTTTGAAAGTTCAAAATTCAATATGCGAAATGCATTATTAATAATACTAGATACTAGATTATAAGAGGTTTATTTTATAAAAGCACATAGAAATTAGAGGACATGATTTATGAAGCCTCAAATTTATAAAAAATCACAAATACAAAAAGGCCTCAATTTTGGGCTTAAAGGGGGCTGAATCTAATATGACTGAAAGCAATATGGGCCTAACTATATTTGGGCTCACCTCCATGAACACCCTTTGAAATGTGGTTACTACTTACTAGTTACTAGCACTTATTAGTCGGAACCAAGACATCATCCGTTTGTCGGAACTTCGATAGCACACATCATATCTTTCATCGTTATCTCAATAATATCATCGTCTAACACACGAAACAATGTCGCGTGGTTCATATTACTCATGCTAAAGCATATTGTAACAGAAAAATATAGATTACGAACGAACATGTTATGGATTGCGTAAAGATTGATGGAAGTAAGAGGAGCTTCATTGTTGGTTCTAAATTAATCCAAAATAGATTCAAAACAATTGAGTTATTATAATCTCTTGTGTTGTTTGAAAAATCGCAAACTCTAAATCTTTTGGAAGGTAAGTTTTCAAAGTAAACTATTCATTAATTATAAGCAATCGGTACAAATTATTATCAACACTAGCTTAGAAATCTGGGATCATTGCTTAATTATATTAAAATTTGGATCAAATTTCTCTATATAATATTATAGAAATGACTAAGATTTTTGTGGTGTTTTATTAATTTGTTGTTATGTGCAATTTCATGGAACCAAATTAAGCAACCATGATTGTTTAATTGGTCTCATATTTGGATTGCGGATCGATCTTTTTGTGTAGATTTACAAGTATTATGATATTATCTTACACCCTTATAAAGGGTTTAACTCTTTTTTTCGATAAGTTAAATGTTAAAAGAATAGAAATGACACCAGCACCCTATTTTCAACGAAATAGACTAATATACTCTTACTAAATTTTGACAACGACATAGATATTTAAGATATTACTGTATATCAAATGAAATGCAATATTGTCCATAAATAAACAAATGTACATTTAAAATACATGTTTATAAAATTATTTAATTGAATAAATATTTCACTACTATACACGAGTGTCTAGTATATTTAATGTAGATTGTTGTCAACTTGTAATTCTTACTATTAATAAGTTGTTGTCTATATTTTCACACATATTTAACGTTACTCTATTTTATAACATACTGTTACGTAAATACCAACTAGTAATTGGTCAAGTTGGCCGTATGCCGGACCAATTTAAAAGTTGCCACGGATAAACAATTTGACTAAACAACAAATAATTAATTAATATTTAATGTGGGGTAACAAGGCATCTAAACAAGAGAAGTTATGAAAATCCTCTTGTTCTCTCTTTTGTACTCTCCCTCCATTTCAAATATATAATGATTTTAAGGTAAAGAAGTAAAATGTCAGTTTTGTCCTTCTAATCGAGGAAAGTTTAACTTGAAATATTTAAAAAATAGATATTATTGGTAATAAATGAGGGTATATTTGAGAGTTTAATGATTTTTAAAAGTTATTTTTTGCGAGTATATATTTTTTGGTGAAAAACAAAAATAGTAAGATGGATGATAAAATTGAGACGGAAGAAATGTCTATTATTGTACATAACATTCAAACACATATATATACATTCTCCTTAACCTTAATTATGTCTTATTTAAAACCATGGAAACCAGTGTTAGTTTTACTCGAGCAACGATCGGAATCCCATATTCCGTTCAACTTAAAACTCGTTGGCCAAAACGTAGTTTTCAACCAAAACGCAACCATCTTGCAGTTGTGTCTATATTAACACCATCTACTTCAACTAACGGCTTGAAAACCGAGTCTACAACTAGTTATAACATAAATACTACCACAACGAAGAACGTTTATAAAGACAAATGGATCGATCGTGTTGCCATTAATTACCTCTCCAAAACCCTCCAAGATACCGCTGGTTTGTTTGGTTACTTCTTTTTAGTTCTTTCTATTTTATTAAGTACACTTTAACCTTTTTGAAATATATACGAGTCATAAGACATATCTACGTGTGAGATTTGAATCGAATATATTTAATTTTGTGACAAACTAATCAATTGCCTATAGTTTAACAGATATTGAATTTGATTATGCTATATGTTGTTAATTTTTGTTGTTGGTCAAAAATGTAGGAGTGAGAAATGATGAGAGCGGGTATGATAGCTTGGTGGTGGCCGCTAAAGCTGTTTTTAGGAGCTTTGACACGATCCAACAACGTCAGATTGTTGTAAAGGCACTACAAAATGTTGTTCCTGCGCCTGTTGGATTCCTGGCAAGTCCTTATTCAATGTTACTATCGTTACTTTGTTACATTCTAGCCGAATTGTCGGTCGGAACTACTCTGTGTATGTATATGCAGATGTTGTTGGTTATTGTAAAGCAAAATGCCAAGCTATAATAAATAAAAATTATAAAAGGGCGATATGATACATGTCAATATTCGAACGGTAGTCTACATCATTCTATATGACTTAATTTGATTTGATTCACATTGATACATATTGATTCACAAATTATCACGTATCATCACTCTCATATTCTTTATTAGTGCCTAGTTTTCTCTTTTCAACGAGCTCTAATTAGTCAGATAACGCGAGTTTACATGTTAATTAGTCGATTAATTGCAGCGTAACCTTAGGAGTGAGTAGTATATGGTTTGTGTAACTCATGTCAATTTATTTCAATACAATGTCTTTCTCTTGACACCAATTTTTATTTATGATTTGTTTATTTGCGAAACAAATTTAATTAGACTTTTAAATCGACATCGATGTTGTTACATATCAAGTAGTTGAACTTTTGTTGTTTCATTAACAGATAAGAAAGGTGATGCCATCTTCTAAGTTTTCGAGGGAGTATTTCGCGGCGTTCACAACCATCTTCTTCCCTTGGCTTGTCGGTCCATGTGAGGTACGCATTTTGTTATATATCACGCTATATAGGCACATAAAAAACTGATGTAATTTTCAAGTTGTATAAGGACATGGATGAAATTGTGCATACGTTCTCTGTACCTAACTGCTTACTTTTTTTTTCTTTCTTTGAAAGGTAAAAGAATCAGAGTTCGATGGCAGAAAAGAAAAAAATGTTGTACATATAACGAAATGCAGGTACTTCTTTCCTACAGAAGTTCATTAAGAACTCATTTGGCATAAAAACACATTTTTGTATTTTTATAATTCTAACGTCATTCGGTTGATTTAGGGTTTTGGAATCGACTAACTGTGCAGGAATTTGCACCAATTTATGCAAGATACCATCGCAAGAGTTCATTAAGAACTCATTTGGCATTCCTGTTAACATGGTTCCGAGTAAGGACATTCACAACTCACAAGTACAATTAATATCTAATTCGTTTCACTTAAAAGTCAATCCTTATTTATAGCTCTAAAGGCTACATTTAAAATGGTGATTTGCAGATTTTGATGATATGAGTTGTGAGATGATATATGGGCAGGAACCTCCTCCTTTAAAAGATGATCCAGCATTCAAGCAGCCATGCTACAAACTATGTAAGAACTCACAACTTTTCTTTTAATAACAACAAACAAGTACTATCTAGTGACACATTGTTGGGTGACATTTTTAAAAGTGTCATTATATCCATTAAAAGTGTGTTTTACTAATCATTTTAAGAGATAGGGTGGAGATCAAGAGGGAAGAAAAAAAAATCAAGGAAGGAGGGAAACAAATCTCAACCATTGATTTCATCATAAATGAATTTTAAAAATTACAAAAATTTTCAAAATTTAACATTCATCACCAATAAATGTTAAAAACATTTTTTAATTAAAAAATTAAGGGCTAAGATTTGCTTCCCTCCTTCTCCAAATTTTGAAGTTTCCTTATGCATCCTTCCACTTAAGAGATAATAGTATCACACAAATTAATGCTCAAGCCTTCGTATGTCACTATATGTAAGTCTACAGCAATGGTACCTTTAGTTATACATTTTCTGTTTTCAGTGACACTTAGTGACAGAAAGAAAAAAAGTGTCACTAAACTGCAAAACAGTGTACTAAAAGTACCGTCGCTGTATAATGACTTAAAAACGTGTGGGTATTAATTGTGACAGTATTCCTTCATAAAGTGTGTTAGTAAGATACAATTTTATCCGCACTTTCTAAAAAGTATCATTAAAAGTATTAATATAATGACACTTTTTAAGGTGTCACCAAAAGTGTGTCACTATATCTTTCTTGAGTGGATTCAGTATCCGTTATTCATTATAAGGCTTGTACTTGCTCATATTAATGTATCCATCTAATTTTCTCATTGTAGGTAATATTAAAAATAAACATGATACAAATTGTGTGAGCTAAAGACCTCAAGAAGGACATGATCAAGAATTACAGAATTAAAGACCGATCACAAAGTCAAATAAATACTGCATATGATGGTTACATTTTAAATAGCTCTCCTTGATATGAATCATCAATATCGATATGTATAAAGTTTAACATCTTTTATACAGAGTATGAAATTGTAACTGTAATCCATGCTGTCCAAATTGGTTATTCATGTTTCGGTTTTTGATTAGAAACAGAGAACACATGTTGTTGTTAATCGGGCAAATTTCATGAAAGATGAACATAATATATCGAAATAATCGATAAAACGAACATAAAATGATTTTGTACGATAAAAGGGTTACATGTTCTATTTTGTTATTTATAAAATTGAACATGCAACTCTTTTATTGCAAAAAATAGAATATTTTACCAATTTTTTTTGAGTACGTATAAAATATAACATATAACTCTTTTAATAATATAAGATTATTTTATATTTCTTTTATCGATATTTGAATATATCATCTTACCCTTTTATGATATTTGCTCTTATTAATATGCTTATGAAAATACATTATACCTATATCTGTCACTTTTTATTGTAATTTATTGTTTCTTGTTATTTAGTTACTTGTTTAAAAGGGGTATGGTGTCTCAAGTGATTGTCGTGATGTATGCATATGAATCACCGTGATGTTAAGTGTTTTGTATTTGCTTATACCGACGGAACATAACTTAGGTACGAAAGATGAAGATAACGAGAGAGTACAACTGAAAGGGTAGAATGGTAATAAAAATAAAATTACAAAAATCATATAAGTAAACGTGGATTTCATATCGTAACATTGTGAGATTATTTAATGCTATAGGGGCCTACATTAAAAAATTCCATAGAAATAAATGAACTATACATATCCAATAATGGTTAAATGTAGCTTAATATGGTAATAAAGGGCGACTATTTAATGTTTAATGTGTACTATAGGAGCGTATACACAATATATATATATATATGAACTCACGTTTTATTGATATCGTTGCTATTGTTGATGTGATAAGTAGTGCAATGTTAACAAACAAGCTAATAAGCTATAACATAATGTTGATTAAATTAAAATCTAACAATATCTAATCTCATGATTAAATTAAAAACACGCAAGTAAAATTCACTTGACGGAAAGAATCGATTTAGCACTTGAGTTTGACGCAAAAACCATAAGAGTTATTCGATTCTGGATAATGATGCTAAGAAATCGAATTGATTTCTCTCAAGTTATTGGTATTATATATATATATATATAGTCATTAGAGACATCTATCTATAACAAGTCACAATCCTTACTTTTAGTGTTGCACCTTTTAAAAATTTCTTCTATCAAAAAGTTGCCTACAACTTTTAGGGCATATATATATGTAATTTAGGTGAAGTATAAAGTATAAATAGTAAATATATCACTAATAATGAACTTACAGAAAAATGGTGCAAGGCCACATTTAAGTAGAAATATTCCAACACATAACAGTTTCACAAGAAGATAAATATTGGTATGGCAAGTCGGTGTATGGACTGTGTTATATGTGAATTTGGATGCTAGGAACTAAAGAGTCTTTGAAGATGAACACTCGAGTTTATGTTATGTTATGAAGTTCAAATTTTGTCGCATTTATGGGTGTCAAATAGAGCGAAAAATGTGATTGCGTCATGGGAAGAATGGAGAGTTAATTCAATTGAAGCGCAAAACGTCAAAACATAAGAGCACAAGGAGTCGTGACCTTTGTGTCACAGTGTTCAGCAACAGTGTTCAGGAATTTCTTTTTGATTTTTTTATTTGTCAGAAAATTCAAATAATGTAATAAATACATATAAATAACAAATTAATTTAAATAAAATAAATAACTTCATTAAAAATAAAAATCACAAGTCCTAAAATTTAAAAGTTCATTAAAAATAAAAATAACGATTACAAATCCTAAAAATTTATATAACGATTACATGTCCTAAAATTATAAAAATAAAGATTACAAGTCCTAAAATTATAAAATAAAGATTACAACTCCTAAAATTAATCAATCACGCTGTTCAGCTGACTTGCACTGATAGACCCCTATTGTATTGGAATTAGGCGCCTATCTTTTGACTGTTGTCAACTAATCTCTTCAATGTTAGATTCTACTCTATGTTAGAACATTTATGTGAATGCTATTCTGATCTAAGTGGTCTTATTATGTATCCCGTGCTAGGAAGCATTACTCCTCTTTTCATTCCAAATTCAAGAATACGACCGATACGATTGATTGGTCTGTGCGCCTCTCTTATTACTTTTTTGTATTCCCATGTTCTTCGGATACAATTCGATCCTTCTACGGCCAAATCTCAATTTGTGGAAAGCCTTCGATGGCTTCCTTATGAAAACAATAAAATAAAGATTACAAGTCCTAAAATTACGAATTAAAGATTACAAATTATGTTTCAAGTACGATTCCTCCAAAGATGTTCAACAAGGTCGGATCGAAGGCCCTCGTGCATTTCTCGATCATGTAATTCTCTAGTTTTCCTTGCATATGTGACACATCTCTCGTGCCAAGTAGTTTGCATATTCCCAACAGGCACATAATACTCTTCTGATTCGGCAATGTTAAAACCGTTATCTCCGGTAATCATGTTATGCAATATGATGCAAGTATACATGACTCGTTTTATAGCGTTTACGCTATAAGCTCTTGCCGGTTATTGTAGTATATGCCATCGGCCTTGGAGGACACCAAATGTCCGCTCAACGTCCTTTCGGGCAGCTGCTTGTGCTCTATTAAACCTCAACCTCCGTGCATCACCAACACTTGAGAACCCCTTAACGAACGCTGCCCATAATGGGTATATCCCATCCGCAAGATAGTATCCTCGTTCGTAATCCACATCAGACACTTGATACGGGATTTCGGGAGCGGAGTCATTCAGCAGGTTGTTGAACACTGGAGACGAATTAAGGACATTTAAGTCGTTGTTCGAAACCGCAATCCCAAAGTATGCATGTCAAATCCACATGTCATATGAGGCAACGACTTCAAGCATTATTGTCGGATAACCGTGATCGCCTCGTGTGTATTGCCCTTTCCATGCATTTGGGCATTGGCTCCAAGCCCAATGCATACAATCTATGCTTCCAAGCATCCCCGGAAAACCATGAATCTGTTTATGTTTCGCATACAACCGACATATATCTTCCTCGGTTGGTTCTCTCATGTAAACATTTGCATATAAGTCTATCATGCACCTTGTAAAATTTTGTAATGTTTCACGGGAAGTTCGTTCCGACATTTGCAAATATTCGTCAAATGCATCTGGTGTGGTGCCGTATGCCAATTGGCGTAGGGCGGATGTCACTTTTTGAATAGTGCTAAAACCCGAAACACCGCGTGCATCGGGTCGTTGTCGAAAATACATAAAATAATCGGGTATAGGTTCCATAGAATAAGAAGTGATACATTCAACAATTCAGAGGAAGAGTCGTTCTCGCACCCGGAAACGACGATTGAAATACTCCTTGGGGTATTTTGAGTTTTCACCAAAGTAATCGGACATTAACCTTTGGTGTGCACCAACCCGATCTCGATGTATATACCGACGTGTACGTCTTTGGTTGGAACTTTTCGGGTTCTTCTTGAGGAATTAACAGTACGATAATTATGAGCTTCGATTAGGAGTCGTAACGTTGTTTCGTCGTCGGAAGAAGAATCTGAAGACATAATGTGAATTATTGAGTTTTTGAGTATTTGAGTGTATTGTAGATAAGAAAGAATGTTTGGTGTGTTTAACATTGTGTTAGAAGTGTTGTATTTATAGATAGAAAATAGGATAGTTAAAAAAAAAAATTAATTTTTGAAAAGTTACCGTTTTATTCAAAAAAGAGGAAAAAAAAAAAAAAGCCTAATTTTGGCCGGAACACAACGTCTGGGGGGGACGCTGTGCCGGGAACGCTGCCCGGGAGTGGCGGAACGGCGTTCCGGACGACGTTCCAGCCCAGAAACTTGCACGTTCTCGTCAACTCCCTGTGCTCTAAGAGTTATCTTAGTGAGGTTGTGAAGGTGGGCAAATTAAATAATTTACCCTCATTATTTATAACGTAAAATAATTTGTTCGAGAAAAAAAAAACTTGTGGAAATGCCTCCACCTGGGTACAACGAGTCGCAATTTGCGAGTGCACATTCAAAGTTTGCGGGTTGCGTGTCTGAGGAAATGAGGTCTTGGTCGGGGTTTGCGGATTGCATGTTCAATTTGCATGTGGTTTCATATCTTGAAATCATGTCTTATCTTTATTTGATTTAGATTTTAGTTAGTAATTATATTTAGCTAATATTTATCTAGTTTAGATCGATTTAGTTTCCTATTAAAAGTATATTTTTTGTTTAGCAAGCTTACATTAACTTATAAATATAAGTTCATGTAATATTTCTTATTCAATAATAAACTATTTTATTATTTTATATGGTATAAGAGCTAAGGTTTTAGAGATCAACCAATTAAAGAATAGTCATCCTTCGATCGTCAATTTTGACGATCCAGTGGGATTGGAGGGATCCTGACATCACGTTCTTTTATTTCTTTTTCTAAATATTCTTAGTCATTAAATTTTTCATCTTTGTTTTTGATCTAACTCTCTAATCTGATTCTCGTATTTTTCAATCGTTTATCTTTTATTTAGTTTTTTCACAAAGGTCGCTTCCTATCTAAGTTTTATCTTCTATCCGTACTCTTAAATCTTAATAAGGTATTCTCTAAAACAAATCTTCTTAGTGTTTCCTTTCAATGTTCGATCCCAACTCACCACTCATCCACTCGCTAGTTGCCTATTTCAATTTGCTCTTTACCCATCTCACGGTCTACTTATCATCATCTTTACAAATACAAAACAATTCCAAATCCATAGTTATATATTCCTTTGCAAAAAAAAAGGTAAATATATATATATATATATATATATATATTTTGCTTCATGGCCTTCTCTGAGCACCTATCCAATCGGAGACAAATACCTTCTCAATTTTATTCTTCTTTTTCTTTTTATGTTTACAACTTGTCGTTGTAAGTTAATGTAAATCTTTAAGACAGAAAAGATGTTTATATCTAAGGGCGGATCCAGCTTCCTACTACATAGGTCTTTTGACCCACCTTGAATTTCAAAATTATTTAGAGAACATTGGATATATAGATGTATGAACTAGTTTAGAGAAATAATAAGACATACCTTGAATTTTCATTTTACAACGTTATCAATTCAATCTATTATACACTTGCAAGTTCAGCACATCAAGTAGAAAACTACGGAGTATCTTATATTTTAGCCCATGAATCTTAACCCATATATTTTGTAAGATTTTGGCCATATATAATAAAAAAATATCTCTAGTAATGTCAAAGCCTCCAACATTTTTCTTCAGGGTAGCTTACTATATATGTTGAATTTGCCTTTTTGTGAAATTTTTTGGGTTTGTTATGATGGTTGGAAATATGATTTAGGTGTTAATGTTGTTGATCTAGTTGTTGTTGATATTGATGATGGTGGTAATGTTTTGAAACTATATTGGAATGATGTGAACTTGGGGTTTTTTTTTAAGGTTTAAGGAAAAAGATAAGGGTACTTTAGTCCATTTGTATGATATAATGGTCCATCCGTTAGATTCAACAAGGGAGGGATAGGGCATGTTGCAAAATAGCCGCCACAGGTTTAGGGATTGTGAAAAAAAGTTGGGAGAGACGAGGCGTGAGAAAACGAAGGACCACAAGGACATGGACTGTAATTTACCCTTTATTCTGTAACCGCTATTTAGTCACCTCAACCAAGTCATTGAGTCAAGTTGTCAATGAACCATATGAGTTTACATCCTAGATCTGCCACTATCTATATCCCACACTTCTTGAGAACATGCGTTTTACTCTCATCCTCTCAGAAAACATTGAATAATTATTTCACTCGTATTGTCTTCGACTTCCTTCTTCATTATCATTTATTTTTTTATTTTCTTTCATATCCGTGTGCCTAAAAGAACAATCACATTGAATAATTGTTGGCTTGTTCCCCTTTCCATTACCATGTTGTGGTCCTTTATCGGGGACGGTGGTAGCAGTGATAAATTCAGAAGTTAAAGTGACGTGTAATATGATCATTTTTACAATATTAAATAAATAATTTTTTATAACATGTAGGGTTCTAAAAAAAACTAAGTAGTAGTTTTCAAATAAATAAGATACAAAATGGACTAATCATCTATCTGAACCAGTAGTCCAATTAGTTTAGACCTGTAACACTTATAACAAAATTAATTATTTTTGAAAAAATTACACTTCACATGTGAAACGAACTCATAACAAGGGTTATTCTTAACTTCTATGTGACTCTGCCCCTGGTCGGTAGTAGGTACGTTTATTATTTGGTTCAAGATCTTATAGTGATTTCTTACTTCTTCTATATCTACCACAACCTATTCATGTAGATCTGTATCACGCGTCTCCGTTATTGAATTAATTTCACGTCTTCTTTACGATCATCTTCCGATAAACTAGTCCCATCTTTATTACAGGCCTCATCTTCCTCGTATGCTTCATCTTTATTATTTTTTGAATCAGACTTGTTATTATGTTGTGACTAGGCCTGAACCAATAAACCCACAAAAACAATAAATTTCGAATATACCATATAGATTTAAACAGACCGAGTTTAGTAAAAAAAACCCAAAAGTTTAACATTAGAATACCCCAACATTAACTAATTTTTCAGTGAAACTGACAAAAATCACATACGAGGAACATGACACCGTTTACTAATTTCTTAAGGTAGTTGGAATAAGAAGAAATGACAGCCTACTAGGAACTTGGCTTTTAATTCATGATTTCCACTTTTGATTCACAAAAACAAGCAATCCTTTGTTTGGGGTAACTGAGAATCTCGATGAAAGTTGTTTTGTTAACTACTAATTGAGTCTGTCAATTTGTTTAACAGAGTAGAAGGCATATGTTGTCACGTGACCGAGTTGAGTGAGTTGATGTCCCAAATTTGATCGGTTTTACAAGCTCATGGTACTACATTACACCTTTACAAGTTCAGGATAGTAGAGCACATGATTAGACAAGTTTAGGGTTGCAAAATGTATTTTGACCTAAATTATAAATATCAAGGATAACATTGTTAGTTGTAAGATTTATTTATTTGCATGTATGAAAATTGTCAAGTAGTTATCGAAATTTTACAAATTTTCAAAACTAAAGTCATTCGACGTTTATTTATTTGTTTAACCACTCAACTTTCGTACATTGATCAAGTAGGTTAGTCAAACCCTATTGTGCTGTATGTTTAACCTATATCTTTCATAAAGTATTCAAACAAAATCACCAAACTTTTACAAAATGTTTAAAGAAAGTTGCCTAATGTTATAATTATGGGTGTGAACGAGTGAGTCGAGCAATTAACAAGCTATTCGAGTTCGAGCTTGTTCATCACGAATTAGAGTATAATACTATTCGAGTTCGAGTCGAGTTCGAACATAAATGACTACTTGATTAGTTTTATAAGCTAAGCTTTAAAACAATAAATTCGGATCGACTCCTTCAAAAGCTCGTTCAATAATCTGGATTCAAACAAGCCGTTTGAACTTGTCAAGTCGAACGAGCTAAACGAGCATGTCTATTATCATAATAATTATATGTTTTAAATTTTAAAAGATACGTTATTAATCATATTTTTACTTAATACTATACAAAATTGTACTAGCACTGTAGGTATATAACACATAGGTTGGTTCTACCTTTTCATCTACGAGACTTTGTTTTTATGGTACTTTCATTTTTTCATTTCTCCTACTTGGGACAAACTCCTTTTTCTTTTTGAATCCACATTGGATGTGTGAAAGAAATAAAATGAAATAAAGACATTATAAATACCAAGATCAAGTATCCAATTACATACTTGATTATTAGAGTTTGATGTCCAACTAAACTCACAAACTTTAAGCTTAGTTAAGTGTACAATGTTTTTAATAAACTTTATTTCAAGTTCATAAAATATTTTGTAGAATTGAGCTCGAGCTCGAGCTCGAAAACTGTTTTACCATTCGAATTTGAACATAGTTTTTAAACAATTGAGCTCAAATTGCGAATTGTGTAAAAATCACTGTCCGAATTTAATATTTCAACCCTTAATGTTTGAGTTACACGAAATTCAAATTACACGGATAATTCACGAAAACACAAACTTGATTTTAGGTAGAAAATCAAATTCAAGGTTTTGATGATTGAGATAATTCGTTTTCTGTTTTGTGTATGTCAAACCATGGTCATTTTTCTCTTTTGAACCAAAGAAAACAACTTGATCGGTTGTTGGGAATTCATATTTTCATTTATGGTCCCCGCAAGGTCGCTCAGCCTATACTATTTTAAGTGTACACTCCGCACCTCTTAACTTGTATTAGAACTAAAGTTGAATCCCTTGACATCCATATTATTTTCATTATACTAAAATGATAAGGTGACATTAAAATTACTAACATTTTAAAAACACTTTACACAAAATGGGTGGTTAAATCTATAAAATAAAATGCTAAGTGATAAAAAATTACAATATTAAGTTTTAAATGACTTTTGTTAAATTCCTTTACTTAAACAATGTATGAAAATTGAGTAGTTAAATTTACAATAACTTGGTTAAACGTTTGTGAAAGTTAATTACTACTCCACTTTTGTGATAATAACATTATTAGACATAAAAAGTTGATGAGTGTTTATAAGAATTAAGCAAAAAGAAATAATAGAGTCATACAAACTTTACAAAATATAATTCACAAAATGAGTAAATTAATTAAATTAGGAGAGATAATTAAGAGAGAGAAAATTTGATATATTTGATTAGTTCAATATTTATGTCATGTCATTTTGTAAGAATTTATTTGTAAATTTGTAGGAAATGTAGCTTTCATGATTATTGATATTAATATTAATATTAATATTAATTAATTAATTCTAATTTTTAATAGTAGAAAAACAAACACACGGGCTTCGTTTTCAATTTGGGTTTTTGTTTTCTCTAGGGTTTACTTTCTGTTCAAATTGAAACACTTGGCGATTATCAATTTCATCCCTCCAATCGAACGAGGTATACAATCGATTCGTATATCAGTTATAATATATATATATATCCCTAGTAATTATTGAGTTTGTATATATCTACCGTTGTTTGGAAATTGAATATATATGTTTCAAATTAATCGATTATTTTGCTTTATTACAATGTGGAATCAGATAAACTTAGAGCTAACTGCTGAATCATGCTTATATGTGACTAAAAATGTTATCTTTTTTCATTTTTAAGAACACCCTTTTATGGTAATAATCTAGTTTGGATGATAATGTTTGTGTTTACTGAAATTTGTTAAAAGTTTAAATGGCTAATTATCTAATCATCTTAATTATTTTCGAAACACAATTCGAAACTAGGGGTGTTCGAAAATTGGGTAGGACCGGAGAACCTAGGACCGAACGGAAACCAACCCAAACACCTGCTAACTAGCACAATGACATGGTACAAAACTTACGTGGCTATTAAGCAGCATATAACTGCTTATGTGGATGGAGTTTATTATGCTGCTAAACTGAAATTGCATAGTTACAAGTGGGATAGACAAGGATCATAAATCTTGATATATTGATCTTTCTCAAGTTTGCTTTTAATTTTAGTAATGCTTTCCTATAGCATGTATGTTATTTGTTGCTGTTCATGGTTTTGTAAGCAGTTTGTTGCTGGGACTTATACATATGGGATGCTTTATATTAATACTGGCACATAATTTGAATATACTGCAAATCATAGTTACTTTGTAATATGTGTTTTGTTGTTTGAACAGGCATATTTTACCAGTGCGTTTTGGCAGGGTAGAAAAGCTTACATTTTGGTAAATAAACAGATGAATAATAATTAGAAAATGGTACAGGATAGTAAACAGTGCACGTTTGCGGAATTGTTTATTTAATAATAATACATGAACAATAGTTATATCTCTTGGTAAATGTTAATGAGGTAATACTTGGTAAGAATAGCTTCTTTAAAAGAAATAAGTTTTGGGCGTTATTGTTCATCTCCAGTTTTACACTTAATGTAGATATCTTATAGAGAAAGAAGTTACTGAGTATAATCAATTTTTGTGTGCGTAGTGTGAATAGCGAGTTTCCAGTGATAAAGCATGCTTGTAATGGACTAAAAGTTTTATCTTTTTTTTGGAACATCGTTTAATGGCAGTGAATTGGTTTGAGTTATGGTTTGCCTATAAGGCTTGTTTAAGGACCAAAAGGACATGATATAAAACAATTGTTATCAGCATGTCAACCTCTTCTCCCAATGGAAAATTTAGCAGTCCAGGTAACATGCCAAAAGAAAAAATTCTTCTATTGTTTGTTTTAATTGCATTTATAATTATGACTTGTTTGAATTAAACTTGTTGGTTTTCTTTTACGTCTTTAGGTATGGAACAAAATGGTGAATCTCATAAACGAAGGAAATTTAGGATTAGTTGGAAAAGTGTAAAGGTGGTAAAAACTTTTCTACACGCATGTATTGCGGAAGTTGCAGAAAATGGACACATGCAAGCATCTTCATGGAAAAAAGTTGCAGAGAAGCTAAAAAGTAGTCATAATTTCGTAGTCGATCAAAAACAAATGAAAAATCATTACGACTATCTCAAATCCAAGTATAAAGCATGGTCAAAACTAAAAAAGAAAGCCGGGAACGTTTATGATCCTGTGACCAACACGTTTAATCTAACAGAAGAGGAATGGGAATTAGAAATTAAGGTAACCTTTTTACCCCATATCTTTTTCCTTTTGTTATTTACCCCCCGCATCGCAAAATTATTGTCCATCTTTGCTTTTCAATTTGTCCCAAAATTATTGTAAGATGGGTATAAGTGATCAATTTTCTCATACTACCCCTGATACATTTTCTTTCAACAAAACAGAATGTAAACTTTTAATAGTTGAATTTGGAATCTGACACTGTTATGTCATTATAGATAAAAGGTTGTATTAATTTACTTTCTTAAACTCTGTGTTTTTTGTCTATGGACAGTAATTTTGGGAAGGATGGAGTATATGTTAATTAGCATTTGCAATTCTTATTTTTCAATTAATGCAGGGAAATAAATACGTAGAATCATTGAAGAGTACAACACTCCTCTTTCCTAATCTTTGTGCACAACTTTATGACGGGGTAGTTATAGAGGATGAAATTGGGGAATCATCTTCTCAAAAGTCTAGGTCTTGTCCCGAACCCATCTCAATTAAATATACTGAAGAGATAAACGGAGCACAAGAAACTTCAACTTCAAAGCAAAATTGTTCTTCTCATGTCGAACCTGAAAGCCCAAGAAATATGGCCAAAACTTTAGAGAATTCAAGTGCCGAACCTCTCTTAATAAAAAATACTGAAGAGATAAACGGAACACAAGAAACTTCAACTTCAAAGCAAAATTGTTCTTCTCATGTCGAACCTGAAAGCCCAACAAAAAAAGCCAAAACTTTGAAGAATTCAAGTGCCGGACCTATTTTAATAAAAAATACTGAAGCAATGAACGGAACACAAGAAACTTCAATATCAAAGCAAAATTGGTCTTCTCATGTCGAACCTAAAAGACCAGCAAAAAAGGCCAAAATTTTGAAGAATCCAAGTATTTCAGTAACTGAAGACGACATGTCAAAAGCTTTAAAACTATTTGTTACTGGAAATATTGGACCTTCATTCAAAGATTGTCGAGATAAGTTGTGCAGTCTTGGTTGGGGTGCTAAAAACCCTTTGCACAAAATGGCGCTTGTTATATTTTGTGAAAGTGCAACTTATAGGGAAGCTTGGATGCAACTGCAAGCTGATGAGGTTGAGGATTGGGTTAGAATGGTTGGACATAAGTTAAGACTAGCAGCATAGTTATTTGGACATGATTGTTATATGTATGTGATTGTTATGAATGTTCGGTACTAGTTATATGTAGATGATACTGGTCTCTTGATTAATATTATATGATGTCCTTTTAGAGTTTTGTATTTGCATGTCAATGTTTGAAGGTTGACAATTAAGTTTGCGTTAGCGATTACATGTCGCTGCCCTATAAGGGTTCTTTGGTAACTGTAGGATCCGATTGGCGGATTAAATTCACGAGGTCTGAGTTCACGGTTTCAGGCTAATCAGGATGATTATATACATCCCAGATGGTAAGAATGGTTTCCCCGCATTTAGAATTTAGGGAACTTTCGAATAGTGTGATTTTCCGGCAACCCAACGAAAGCCAAAAAACCAAACTAAATGACTGATTATTTTTTTAAAAAGAAAAAGGAGAAAAGGTAAACAAATAAATAAGAAAAAAAGCTGTTTTTGATAACTGTCATTTCGGTTATGAGCTTAGCTCAAAAACCACACCATAATAACCGAATCGGTCCAAACAATTTATAACACGTTTATAAGTTATAGATAGTATAATGTATACTAGGTAGTCCTCGATCACTATATATTTGTGTCCGTAATTGAATTGGGCTAAATGCATGTATACTCGAGTATATATGATATTAACCCTTAGAATTTTTCAACCTCTATCACTATATATATTGCATGTAAAATTGCTGTCTTTTAATTATTTGGCAAAGTAAAAATAAAAAATAAACAATAACGGAAAAGGCCAATGGTTTATGCCAAAATGCTTTTTATTTGTTTTTTATTGGGCCAAACTGTTATAGGCCCAAAAATAACGGAAAAGGCCATTGATTAGCTTAATTATCCGATCCGGGATTTATCTATAACCAATCAACCAATCTTTAATTTACTGAAACCAAATGGTAATTTCTGTTATGGGCCGAATTGATCCGGCCCAAACTAACCCATACTCACCCATATTGAGACAAATAACTCTTTAAATTTTAATATTTTTATATATTATCATGTATCCATTTAATTTTACCAATATATGTGACAATAGGAAGAGCCAACGGTGAGAAAAATTCAATGGTATAGCATTCGGCAACAACAACCTTTCCGGCTAGAAAAAGATCCGATGGTTAAATAGCCGGCAACCAATGACTTATAAGTAGCATATTAAGATTGTGGCTAACAAAGTAAAAGCTAAATACAAAAATGCTGAAATCTGTTTGCGAATTTGTATTTTTGATTGCGAAATTTTAACTATTCAATGTGAAATATATTCACAACTTCTAATAGACATTTTTTGTGCATATACGTTTGGATGGTGTTGGTTATTCTTTCACTTCATATTCTTTTCCGAAAATCAACATAAATAAGACAAAAAGAACACCGAAATATTAACCTTGAAGATTATGATGTTATCACAAGTAAATGTAAATGACAATACGTACCTTTTGTACAATCTTTCTTAAATAAGGTGAATACGTACACAAAATGTTAACGATGAGTGTTGAACCCACGACCAACAGTTGAAAATGGCATGTTAATAGTTTTTTATATTACTTTATTTCACATTCATCACGTGTGATTGATTTCACACCCGTAATGTTCACATTATGTAATATTTGTATGAATCAGAAGATCAAAAAGTTTGTATGTAAACGAAATCTAAGAAAACAAAGTGTGCACAAACAAATGAAAAGACAAATTGTCACAAAGTTGTCATGTAGTCACTAACATCTCAAACTCTCAAAAGTACTTCCAAAATTTTATGTGCCATACTTCTGAAAACATGTAAAGTTGAGAAGTAAATTAGAATATAAAACAAATTTTGTACGAATAATTGAAGTCTTTAAAGAAGAAAGACAACACAGGGATCCTGACAAGTCGAGCAGATCGATCTGTGGATCGTTTTGGTGGTGGCCGCTAATTAATGCATACGTGCAACGAATTAAAAGGGTGGAATATTTGTCATTCATAATCTTCTCATTTGTTAACCCCACTTTAAGATATCTTTTACGAGCCCAAAGACATGTTCAGTTGATGGGTTGGACTTGTTTATCTTTGAGTATCAGGTTTTAATCATATATTCGTTCGTTATATGTATGATAAGTATAAGAATGCATAAAAAAATAACGAAAAGTTTTTAGATGATACTCCAACAAGTAACTTGTTTATTCAATTGCGCTTCTGTGTTACAGGACTTTGTCATTTTCACATAGAGCCTCATTAGCAACTTAGCATAAGTCATTATAGGTCGATAATGTATGTTTATATTTCAAAATATCAAAGAAACTCTAACATTTTGATGAGTATTTAGAGTCACACGATCGATATTTTTAGGCTATTATCAGTTGAAACATGTTAATAGAGATGAATACATAACAATCGCTTTCATCCCCAAAAAAGAAAATAAACCCAATATGAGCTTTTTCATAAGTGACAAAAGTGTGAAAAAGCACAAAAAGTTATGGGAGAAAAGAATAACAACAAAACATGTAGTAAAAGCTTAGCAGACATCGCAAACGACAATGGGTCTTTATATGACTATATATATGTGATATGTGATCTAAATTGCCTTTCGTGGACATACATGTTGACATATATACGAGATCGAGCTGGGTCGGTTGTCGAAACTAGCCCACACATTGTAACAAATATTTCACATCCACATATTAAAGACTGTTGAAGATCGGTCGTCCGTACTCTTGATTAAACGCCACTTCAATAATACTCCACATAAGAGTTATATGTATTCTAGTTGTACCTTTTTGAATGATTAGAATGAGCATATATATTGAAGGATTTGGAACAAGTGATTGAAGAAATGGTAACCTTACAAGATTATTGCTAGCATATATGTTGCTAGCATCGTCACACAACTTAAATAATAGTAAGTGAATAATGATAACTTTTTGTAAAATATTTACTATTTTTACTCTTAAACCTTTTCATTTTTACACGGTCACCTCTCATTTGTATATGCTACACCTTAATTTGTGAGCCACTAACAACACCCATTATTTTCCTAGAAATAAAGTAGAGTTTTACTTGAAACACTTCAATGTAAGATGAAAACAAATAACAAACACCAATAAGTATCATTAAGTAGTACTTAGTCACAATCTTTTGCTGCAACTTAGAAAACTAAGTCCATAAGACCTAGGTATATGTCTATCCCCTTAATATGCAATTACCTACACCAAGATTACTATAAATCTTGTTTATGCGTATCGCAAGTCCTACCGCTGGTGTGGTCTATTTGGGTTGTCAAATGTGAGCCACAATCGTACTAATCAACCCCCTACATACGAGTTGATGCTCTCCTAAAGATGTCGACAATGACATAGCTACGATGGGATACTTGAACTAAATCTCGATAGGCTAGCTAGTATCATCGTGTAACTCTAAACCATTGAAATTAGTTAGATGTTATGATAATACCAAACATACATGCTTACAGGGAAGTGGGGCTCTTTACCTAATGAACAGCGATCGATCATTTTGTTTATTAGAATCTGATATATAGAAAGTTATCATCATACTTCATATAAAACAAATCTGGCCAATCTTTTAAAACCTAATCAACGTACGTTTTCAAATCTCCGACCAAACTTCATATTTTTTCTCTGTATAAACAAGCAAACAACATAAAAACACGTATACATTGTACTACAAAGCTTTTCCCTCTATTAATCACCAAATAATCACTTTTAGGAATCTTTTATGTGCGAGTGAAAACATCTGCCACGTAAAGAATTGTTCCAAAATTTGTGGGCCAAAACAAAGTATACATGTTCATCGGCGAATAGATCACCAAATCCAAAAAAGTTAAATAGAGACAGAATGTGTTGTAAAAGGCTAAAAGCAACCAAAAGGGAAAGACAAGCGAAACGACAAATGAGTCATTAAGTACACATAAGTATATCGCGTAAACATAAACTGATATTTTGCACGTTTAATTTAGCTCATGCTTCAACTCGTTACCATCAATTTATCTCATAACACTTAGAATTATTGCCAGTTATTCTGGATTTTCTTACCACACTCAATTGAGTTTTATTCGCGATATCAGGTTCACACACTTAATTATTAGAGTATAACGGATTAACCCCTCACATAATTCGCACTTGAGAAGAAATATGTTTCATCCACAGATTATTAATCCAATAACATTGATTTTGAAACTTGAGTTTGAACCATCAATATCTGACCTTGCATTTCTAAGCTTCCTAAAATCATAAGTCAGCACTAGAATTCTAGAAAACACCATAGATCAAACTGGCAATATGTTGCATATGATGAAATCTGCACTAAATTACCATAAACCTAAGGATACTAAAGTATTCTTGAACTGAAACACACTCATGATTCATGGGCCCCTAAAGGAATTTATTGACAGGTCAACTTAACAAAATCCGTACGCAACGCACACATTGTGTATGGCCCGTCCATTTAGTTAACTTGTCACCACTAAGAGCATCGATAATGAATTAGACCCTCTAAAGTAAATTGCAACATCAGGATCTCATTTTTTAGTATCAAATTCTTACAATCCATTAAACTTCAAAAATTCATTAAATTGTCACATTATTATTACTATTAATAATTTTACATTTATCTTATATCAATCAATAACCTATTAATTATAATTAACATGCAATAGTATATCATGTTTAGGCAACATTTTAAAAATAACAATTGAAACAAAAAAGGTTAAAAAAGAAAGTACTTTTTCTTATGAACTTACAAACTGAAAGGAGTACTTTTTCTGCAGACGACAAAGTATTTGGGCAAAAGACATGTTATTCAAAACCATATAAAAATCAAATTGATAAGCAAATATCTAAATATCAAAGCTACCTTGTTAGTTAAATCTGAACATATGTTTTCCGATTGAGTAAGGTAATAAGGGGCAGACGATCTTAACCGTTGATTTTTGTTATCAATGTCCCAGATTGTTGCATTTTAACAAAGATGCATTTTACGTAAAGTACAGTGTGCATGTAAAATAAACTATTACGAATTTAAATTGTTAATCACATAAATCAAATGTTAGATTGTCTGCTCCTCTTTCCGTTCAAAATGAAGCCGCCTTTAATCCGACGCCTTTTTGATTTTGTCGGATATTATCTTTTGAAAAATGAATTTTGAATATGCAATGGAATAGAATTATATATGAATTATAAGGCTTGCCTCAACTCCACCCATAAATCAAGAGAGAAATGACAAAAAGAACGGTGACATAATTTTGTCATTATTTCAAATCCATTATATTATGACAAACATTTTTCGTTTGCTACAGTATGTCATTGACATTTTCTGGTTTTTCCCACTAATAGGATTTAAATTTGTATGGACTTAAATGCGTATGTGAAAATATATATAAAACTATTAATCAAGGTTATGTTCATGAGAAGATATGAACCTTAATTAACTACCTCATATTACTTTAGTTTAATTTGATTATAATTTGTTGACATAAATAACTAATTTAATTGAATATATATCAAAGAAAAAGCAATTGTGCCACAATCAAACTAATATTCACATTTTTATGCAAAAACTTTTATGATTTTGTATCTTTTTACGATTCTCGTTTGAACCTAACCGTATATATATATATATATATACTAGTGTTAAAACCCGTGCGATGCACGGTAGTGTAATATTATTTATTTATTGAGTACAATATGTATAGTTATTAAAGTTTATGCATTAATAAAGTTACAATTTGATCATACAGTTAATTAATTAACAATTAACTATGTGATAAATATAACACTTGAAAAAATGGATTGGGCAGTTAATGAATATATTAAAGAAATTAATATAATTGATTCAAAGAATGAAAAAAAAATAATAATAACAATTAATGATGTTCATTAATTTATTTTATATATTTTAAGAATGAAAAAAATAATAACAATTAATTATGCTTATTAATTTATTTAATCATAGTCTTTAATTATATTAATTAATGTAGTCAATGCTTGCAATTAATTTGGCTTTTATGATATATAAAGACACATAAGCAATGTATATATGGTAAAAAAATTTAGAAAAATCATATGATTGACACCTAAGATTTTTGCATATGTGGCAAACAATGATTGGAACCACATAAGCAATATGATATCCTCTTTTAGTATATATAAAGATTTGAAAAATTACAACGTAATTCTTTGAAATATATGTGACCATTGTCAAGTACAATACCGATTCAATATGACGCACTGACTTAGTAAGCTTTTTAAGACATCTAGTTAATAAATAAAAATCAATATATTTGACCAAATAATACTTTATTTAGATTATTATAAAAAGGGTGGGGCTGTTTTTCCTTTAAAGTCGAATCTGAAAGATCTTACCATATCCATGTGTCCTTTTTTCTAAATCAACGTGCACATGAAAAATTGTACTTTAATTAAAGAAATACAAAGTAAAAATTTGAAAATAACTTTATGTTCTTCTTCAATATGTCAATCTTTTCCTGATTGCCATTCGATTCGGGATAAGCCAAAATAATATACCATATATACACTAATAAATACCAAAACGCCTCGACTATAATCTCATGTAAAATGGTCGCGATGTATTTATTTACTTAGAAAGCTTCCGATGCACACCATATTATCTTACATCAATCATCTAAACTCGGCTCTAAGCTAAAATTATTGGCAACGAATTTCTAGCTACAAAGTACAAACAATTTTAGCTACTGCTTGACCGTATATCGAATATAATTTAGATAACTACATACATAAATATAGTTAAAACTTGTCTTTTTGATCATCAAAATAACAATGCTAGTTTTTATTAAACATCCAAATCATAGCAACAATCGTATACACCAATGCCTCATTGACTAAAAAACAGCGTTAAAATGATAGAGGTATAAAATTGAGAGTGACATGTGTATGTGAATGAATAATTTTGAGTGGAGATAATATTGCATGGAATGACTATAGCAAAATATTTGAATGATGAGAAATCTAGGTCAACAAAAGGGACACAAAATGTCTTGAATATGATATATTATGTACAAGTAAATATGTATTAAGTACCAGTACGGTAAATAGTTAAGTGTATAGTTTTGAAAAAGATGCTTATTAAATAGGACATTGCTCGAAATGTACTTATATAAGTAATAATAAAGTTGACGTTTCTGAAAAAGAAAATCAATAAATCAAACTGATGCTTCAATTGGGTGAATCACAATTGTGTGTGTAGTGTTCTTACTGAATTATAGAGAAACGGAAAAAGAAAAAACCTTTCTCATTTCATTTGTAAAAGTGATTCGTATTACCTTAAAAAGCATACATGTTTTTCTTTTATGTTTTTTTTTTTTTTTTTCACAAATCACAAATACTATTTTTAATGCTTAAATCTCTTCCAATGATGGACGTGAAAGACGGGGTTCTTCATCGTTTTTTGTCAATGGGTCCCCTCACCTGTCCGTCTTCAGGGTTCTTCATCGAGATAGAAATGGAAGACGAGGACGCGAGGAAGCTTGAAGGACGGATGGTGCTAGTGGTAGACGTGGAAGACGGCTGGAGGACGGTAGCCAAGAAGCTACCGTTGACACCGGTCTTACAAAATATGATTAAGAATCCAACTTTATTATACCAATATTTACTTTTTATAAATTTTCATGCTAGATTTAAAAGAATATAAAATACAAAAAGTAACCATGGACCATGGTACTGTTTTAAAAGATCATTTGAAAAAACATACAAATATAGTAATAGTAAAAATGTCTTTTCATCTAAACACATAAAAAAACAAAAAAACACAATGATTGTTTTTAAAAATTTACTGGTACCCAAATACATTTTAAATTAAAGTTGACAGTCAAAGAGGAAGTGGACTGATCGGGTCAGAAAATAAGGGTACGGATCCGATCAGACAGTCCAGAATCCAGATGAGTGGGTTTCGGATAGGAACGTTTATCAACAATTAACATGGGTGTGGAAGTTCTGTGTTCACCAAACTACCACCTAGCTGTCCATCTTCTTCAAGCCCATTCTTGGCTTTTAATAAACTGTACCATTACGGAGTCATAATTTGATAGTGTACGAATTCTATAAAATACTACTCCTTCCTTTCTTTCCGTTTTAAATTAATTATTCACAAATAAAAAAGTACCTAATTTAAAGAAACTTAATAATCACAATTTATTGTTTGATAATATAATAATTTTAAATTTATTTTTTACACATTTATCATAATATACATATATATTAAGGGTAATAAAATAAATTCAATTAATTATATTTATTTATTTATAAAAGTAGACAATTAAATTATAACAAACAAATACTGAAATGTAGCCTATAAGTTTGGGACGGAAAACATATGTTATTTTCATTAAAGTTTTGTTTTGGACAAATACTTATTATGTGAAATAAATATCATCTCATTTACTATTTTTTTCATCCTAGACGAATATCTGTCTCGACAAAAACAAGTTCAGCCTGTTAAGTGTACAAGTTCATTTTATGTTATTAATTTGAAATTAATAATTAGATAAGTCTTAATAAAATTTAAATAAGATATTCAATATTGTTGAATACTACTTTTACGAAGAAACTTGCTACTTATTATTTTAATTTGTTTTTATGAAAACATATATTAAAAAAATTTATTAATATTGCAGGTAATTTTTTTTAACTGCGAATAAATATCAATGTTGGATCCTATTTACAACGAGCTCGGTCCAACTAGACTTTTTGGATTCTTGTTAGACGACTATCAAGAGCAAGTGTGTTAATTTTGTGTTAGTTGTGTCACCTTAGTGCTATATTAGTATTTTTTGAACTGACACAACCGTACTAACACTAACTATGTCACTTTAATTTATAAGTCCCATACAAATTTAACAAAAAATGTGAGCAGGCCCGGTCAATTCAATGGTAGTTAGTCACAACTTTTAGTAATTGTGCTGATTATGAGTCGTGAATTAATTGTGCTGATATGACAAACAATAACGCATGATCAAATTTTTGGGATTTTATGACTACTGCAAGCGCTCTCATAAAGTTGTGAATTTTTGGGATTTTATGCTATGATCAAATTTGAGTCTTCAAGTAAATAAAATTGCACAATTTGGGGATTGGATTATTCACCTGAATACCGAACGGATTATTGGATCCAGTCTTATCCATAATCTAGTCATAACTTCTTTTTGATTAAAACATGAATATTAAATGTAGGAGAAAACATATGGATGGTGCAAAAGACACTTTTTCTAAGTATTTAGAATGAGCACATATATGGCATGGTTAACCTTTTCTTTTTCCCTGTCTTGTGGTAAAGTTGACATGCTCCACTTTTTGCATCAAAATGCACATCTAGCAACTCTTTATTCTTTTGAGGATTTGGCCTACCAAAACAACATTGCTTGCACTTTTCATCCTTCAACAGTTTTACTTTGATTTTGATACAACAAATATAACTTTATTTTGGTTTTTTTAAGTAAAAGATCCATATATACCTTAATGCATACTTTTGATGTATTTAACAAATATTTTAATTTATTCATTACATCCCGTTAACTAATGGATTCCAAAAAAGTTACATCACGTTTCAATGCGTGCAATACGATGACAAGCTAGTCACGACTCATGTCGTGAACGTATCGTTAATGGATTGAGACAACGAGTTGCTCTATGAAAATTCTTTTAATACGTCTCTTAAACCATTATAGCTAGGTATCATAATAGAAACCTACTAGCTTAATCTCGCGTTCTAGCTAAAACAAATCATACATGATTTTGTTTTCGAAGCAAAATTTCATGAATGTATTTGGCGATGGTTATACAATAAAAAGAGATGATGCTTTTCTAAAATAAATTTCATGAATGAAACATATTTTGAGCATAAACACATTGCTATACTAATTAATACCAATGCGTTTTTCCTTGATAGTTTACTTGTTTTATAGTGCACTGCCTAGAAACGATAACATAAATAAACATCTAATATCACGAAACGAATTTAATTTTTATAAATAAATAAAATATTATGATCGATTTTTTTATATAGTTTATAGACCTGCGATAATAAGTGACGACTTTAACTTTTATAAATGAATAAAATATTTATTCAATTTTTTTTATATTATGACCGACTTTTGTGATTTAAACATTTATTTGGTCGATTTTTTTTAATTATATATAAAAATAACAAATACATATGACTCATCAGACATCTTTCCAAGACATTTGAGTTTTCTTTTACATATTTACCAGAAAAAGACAAATCATTTTTAACCTACTAGTTTCTAAACAAAATCTAAACATTGTTTAATATAAGCTGTTCGCTAATTGAAGGCAAGAAAGTGGCTCAGCCTAATTGACGGTTACCATCACGAAACACATGGTCAAGTGAGTTAATTAAAATTAAGAAACACATGATCTCTTTTTGTCCCCTCTCACCCCCATAAACTCAATATATAATCACTAGATTAGCTAACAATTAATTGTATAAAATCATAGTTTATATGTTTTGTTTGGTTTTCAATTCATACGCACGTACTACCGTCAGTCTTTTTATTATTCGGTAATAACATACAATTTATTTTTTTGGGGAGAGGGGGCGCCAAAGGGACAATACCTACCCTAAAAGTATATTAGAAAACCGATATTAAAAAAGTGAGAAACTGCAAAAACTTAAGTTGTGTATAAGAATACCGTTATAATGTAGTTGCATCATATTCTATAATTCGTGGTTTGTTCGTGGATACTGAAGTTAATACTGGCGATCAACACTGGTCGGGAGTGATTAACGTTGATTGAACCAACATTAATAGTGGTTAATGCTGAAAAAATTGAGTTCACTCTTCATGCTCTTATAAGTAACAATATTACAACATTCAATCTTACCGTAGGATGATATTTTATAGTGCGAATATAAATTAGACAAACTCAAATACTAGAAACACAATACCACATAATTTATGTGAAAATTTGATGGTTCCATTAAGTATATGTTTTATCTGTTTGCAATTTTTCTTATATCGAACAAATTATCTGAACTAGACAAATTATTTTCTTTGTTATTTTAACATGAATGACTATTGATTAAACTATTATACAGTATCATTTATAGTATAATAATTTGGTTAAGTGAATAGTTCACAGATTACGATATGCCACGAAATTGTCTCTTCAATTTTGGACAAACTTCAATCAACCAAATTAAAAATGAGACATATTTTGTTATACAATTTTGTGTTTTTACTATGAATTATTAAGATTTTTAATAAGTACAAAAAGTTTCTAGATCTATATTTGGTCATTAAGCACAAACTAACAAATTCATCTATCACTCCTAATCAACCAAGCAAATAGTTAGTTTATGAAGATGTATACGAGTCTTTATTGTTTTTATTTATTTATGTAAAAGAGTATTTTCTTTAATCGAGCGATTTAAAAGGAAAACTTGTTATTATCTGTACTTATAAACCCATATACATGACACACATTGAGTGTATTTAGTTTGAAGATACGATAATAGGAGAATGGTAATAAAAGTGATAGATGTTGTTGATATTGTAAGAATATGTATCAAATTTTGGTGTTAAATCTCGATAATTTTAGTGTAAGTGTAATTTACTATGGACTAAAATATTTTTCAAGTTAAGTTATAGAGTGAGTTGATAATTGTGAATTGGAGACTCATTCTTTCGGGGGTCTAGGGGCACTAATCCTTATTATCTGTTCTCAAGTCAAAACGAATAGATGTCGTGTATATTTGTTAATAGTTGCGTATTATTGGTAAAGAAATGTGTTTGTTGTTCTTCAACCGATCGTTTTAACCGCAAGAAACAATTGTGCATGTAACAAAGGCATTTTGATCTCTTTTGCACATAGGAAGACCAATCATATTCTCTTTACCATTATTTACTTGAAATACAAACCAAACACCACTAAAATTTACTTATTATACCAAATCAGTACCATAACATTATAAAATATACTATTTGAAATCAATAATATGCACACATGACACAACAACAAATTGAATACAAAAGTATCTTTTCACCCAACTCTTCGCGGCGGTGGTGTGTCCCAATTACTCCTTCCATATTTAAAACTACAAACACCCTTTCATTACTTCCCCAAAACCTCTTTTTGTACTCCAAAAACATCTCACAATTTCCAATCTTCCCTTTTTCTTGTTGAAATCTCTTCAACTAACTCATATTCCACTTTTTTCAAATTCCACCCTTTTTTTCATGTTTAATTCTTACAAATAATCATAAGCTAATATCCCAAAAAAACTTTATACCATAATCATGAGTAATAAACATTTACATGAATTACTAAAAGAAGATCAAGAGCCATTTCAACTCAAAACATTCATCGCCGACCGCCGTACTCAACTCAAAACCACTACAACCGCCACCGGCGCTGGAAAAACATCACTTCATCTTAAAAAACAAAAACCCATTATCAAATCAACCTTAAAGAACGTCTGTTTTTTCACATTTCATGCCTCGCCAGACTATAAAAAATCACCGTTTCTTGATTTTCCGGCGAAGAGCCCTTGTAACAATGCCGCCGTGATTCTCAATGTTCCGGCAAGAACCGCCACCATGCTACTTGACGCGGCAACCCGGGTTCAAAAACGCAAACCCGATTCGGGTTCAAAATCTCAAACCGGGTTAGGGTTACTCGGGTCATTTCTCCGGCGGTTGAAAGACCGCAGCATAAAAACAAAAAGTCGTGAACTTGGACCGGTTTATGGAATTCCCACTTCACCGCCGACAAAAAGAAGCCGGAAAAAGTCGGTGAACGACGGTGATGAGAAACGGTTTTCGTATTGGTCGGAAAAGTCGTCGGAGATGGAAACTTCATGTAGTTCAAGATCAATTCACGATTTAGAAGAAACTGAGTGTTTTTGTTCAAACCCATCAAGCCCTTTTAGATTTTCATTGCAAAGAAGTCCGTCGCCAACTAGCCGGAAAACGGATTTGTCATCGCCAGTGGAATCTCCCAGCCGCCACTTCCAACAGGTTTTATCTACACCTACGGTTTATTTATTATTATATTATATTATATTAATTGATGATTGATGATGATATAATATTTGTATTTGTACTTGTATATATATGTGTATTTATTGAATATAATTATAATTATAATTATTCACTAAACAATTTACTTTGGTTGGCTACATTTTTTCTCTAAACAATGTAATTTGGTGGAAATGATATTCGCTAACTAACTTTTGTCGGATTTTTAATTTACAATAATTAGTTTTAAAATGAAAAAAACCGTTGGTAAAACAAGCTTTGAATACGATTTTGGTTGAGTTGTAGAATGTAGACTTTACATTATTGGCAAATTAAAGTCGACTACTTTTTGATGATAAGTGATCAAAAATTATACATTGAAAGTATATAACCTTTTTTCTACCTTCTTTGGTAACGGTAAAAACTAGTTCTTTCTATTTACTTATTATTAAGGTAAAAACATAAGTTGTATTATCACTCTAAAAGAAAATAAAACAAAATTGTTTTCTTTTCTTCTTTTAATTTGGGTACAAAGCAGTGTGGTCCGAGTTATAGTACTAGTAATTTCAATGGTAATTTTATATACACTTTTTACTATGATATGGTGTTTGGTTTCCATGGCCAAATAATGGATGTGAAATGACAAAAACACCCGGTTAGGACAAATAAAAAGTATTACATGTATTTTTCATTTAATTATATGTATATGTATATGTATATGTATATTAAATGTTAGTATGTTTTTATCTGTATAAATTAAGTATCAAATATACCACATACAGACAAAACCAAAAATTTGTCTTATTACATTTTGGATCTTTGTTAGTATTAAATACTAAATATTATCAAACAATCCAATAACCACACATGTACAATAAAAGTATGGGTGTCCATAGAAGAAGCTAGAAGTAAAGTCAAACGTCAACTTTTTCAACATTCAACCTGATTTTAAAAATATATATCATATGTGCTTAAAAATATTTATAATATTAAATTGGAATACCAAATTTTCAAGATAGCAGTAGTAAATGCTGTCTAGTTTTAAAATGTACATCTACTTGTACTAAGTGTTATGCTTTTAATAGGACAAAGAGAGTTATGAAGGCGAACGGCCTCAAGAAACTCATAGACAAGAGGATGATGAGAAAGAACAATGTAGTCCTGTTTCGGTACTTGATCCTTTGTTCGATGATGACGAGGAAGAACGCGATTGCAGGGCCATCGAAGAGGATTCTTACGATGTTGATATTGAATGCAGCTACGCGAGCGTACAAAGTAAGTGATGTTTTCTACTTATTACATATATATCTAGGGCAATAATGCTATCGTTACAAAAAGTTTACTTGAAGAGAAAAAGTTATAAACAAACTTTTTATAGTGTAATATTTACTAGTAGCTTTTTTTGCAAAGTGTACAAACTATTGCATATGGCATGGTTATAATTATGTCAGATATTTCCAAAATAACAATCGGTTCATGAGTCGTATTCACCTTTTTGATTATATGTGCATTTAATTTGTGTTTTATGCTTCTTGTTGGGCATTGGTAGATTGTGCATCGACTTGGTTTTTGTGTTGTAAAGTGTACGTCGTGCATCGAAATCTGTACATTGAATGCATATTGGGAAAACAAAATAAGACATTTATTAATTTAAATGGACATTTTTAACCTCTTATGGTATGTAGATTTGTGTCGGCCCGTATGATTATTAACAAAAAATTAATTAAAGTCCTAATCCTAATCCTAATCCTAATCCTAATCCTAATCAAGTACTATTATTCGTTTCTACTAAAGTGGAATACTAATTATTTGTGGAGCCCATAAACTTCATACCCCGTAGCTAGCAACCAGCACTATTATTTATATAATGTACAAAATGTTTTTTAGATTGAAGGACATGTCACTATGACTTACTCGTATTTCATTTTTTAGCAATGTATAATATCATTTGTTTAGCTCTGTTTTGTGCAAGATAATTTATTTATATAACTATATTTCATTATTTTGCTTTCTTTTGGGACTCTTTTAACAATTTATTCTATCTAAAGTCTAACGATGTTTCTTGCTTTGAAATTGATAGGAGCAAAGCATCAACTCTTACTTAAGCTTCAACGGTTCGAGAGACTTGCAGGGTTGGACCCGATTAACCTTGAAAAACACATGTTAGAACAACAGTACGATGAAGATGACGATGAAGATGACGAAGACGATGTTATAGCAAATGAAGAAGTCGTGTCCAATGAAGAGTTTGTAAGGGAAATAGTGAACCATTTAGGTGTTGGAAGTATCCCATGGTACATGAAAAAACTCGTGTTAGATCTCATTGAAGAAGAGAACAAGAACAAAGAACCTCAAGAGGTCGTGCAAGGAGTATGCAAGTGGTTGCATTCGTGGAGAGTAGTTGAACTTAATACAATCGACATGATGGTTGAAACAGAGTTCAGAAATGAAGGATGGAAGAGGTGTGACGAGGAGAAGATTAAAGAGACGGGGATGGATATAGAGGCGGCCATTTTCGGGTTCTTGGTGGATGAATTAGTTCAAGAACTTGTTGATTCTTGTTGCTAATAAGATCTTAGAACATAATCAAGAAGTCTAGAAATTCTTTTAGTTCTTCCTACAAATGATCATATGATTTACTTATATGTGGGATACGGATTCTTTGACCTATAAGTCAACTATGTAGCAAACAAAACAATAGTCCAATGAGTAAGAGTACTTTTGTTGATCTAAACCTTTTTTTGTAGTTGGAAGTGAATTCCATTGAAAAGCTTCATTAATGATTTTGTGAATATTAATAATTGAACAACATAGATGAAATAGCTGTGTTGGTGTTTGTTTGCACAAGACCTAAAATGAAATTATTTTGGAAGTTTAGTTTTGTGTTTGCGAAGAGTCACCTTAACTAAGGATCGTTTCAAAGAAAGTCGTGCAATGAAAAGTTTTAGGCGGTTTTTGGTAACATTAAAAAAATGTTAAATTTTTAATACAACGATATCACTTTTTTTTTTCTAAAATAAATATCGTACTAAATAAATCAAGGAAAATGATCCGTAAAGCTAACATTATCGGTACACTCCAACGCTCGTTAAGTTAAATACTTTAAATATTATCGAACTCGGGTAAACATGTCAAGAATTTTCTAAGTAGTTACATTTGCTGAGTTGGTCTAATTACGTGAGGATGAGATTGCAAGTTTTCAACCTTAAATTCGTTCAAAATCATTAAGATCGAGTATTGGATTTGGATATGTTTATAATTGTTTTGAGTTTCTAGTCTAGTTCACATTCATCGGATCGAGACTAGGTGTAGTCGATAACGCGATAACGGTGGTTGGAGGGTGCTTCTTTTATAGTGATCGAACATAAATACCAATAATGGTTGGTTATTAATTACGAAAATGTAAACACTTTCTTGTTAGATTTCCTTTTCTTATTAAGCTTGAAATTAATAATTAATGTTAGTTAACTTGTCATTGTTTAATGAATTGTACATAGCTATTATATTTTGATATGTTTTTAAATTGGAAGAACATATCTCTACCTAAAATTTGGAGTGACATGCTTCTACTTTTTCTAAGAATGCCAACAGGGTGTTTAAAATTGGAATGCGGTTGGTATCATCTAATGGCTAAAATGGTGAGACACAACAAAATGTTGGGTGGAGATTGAGCAAAAGTATCTCGACTAATTGAACACAAAATGAATTATTTCTTTTAACCTATTTGATATTTTTTACGAGTTACCATACTTGAGATGGACTTCTTAAATCAGTTACCTCAGTTACAAAATACCAGTAGAGTACCAGTATTATGTAACGAAAATAAATGAATGATATGATAGTTTAGTCACATGCCATTTTTTAAGGAACATGTAGTTAATGCAACTTAATATGAATAGTCTAACAACAATATATTTTGTCTTTAATTTTCATGTCGATTTTATAAAAATTGCCATTGTTCTTATATAACATTTGAGAATTCAAATCTTGGTATAAAATTTACAAATTATCGTCTCGATCTGATGAATGTAGGTATTTCAAGTAGGTTACAAATGTAGCATTGTTCTTATATAATATTTCAAGTAGATTTTTCAAAGACTAATAATAATGTTAGAGTAGATTAGTAAATTCTCTCTTAAAAAAATATCACAAATGTATTATATATTAGTATAGATATAGAATAATTTAAATAATTACAATTTAATGTCATATATTTATTACTTTAAAGTTTAACAATAATACTATTAATGAGATTGTAATACATGTAGGGTTATGTTAGTCATTTCAAGTATGTTTTTCAAATATTAATAGTAATTGTTAAAGGTAGATTAGTAAATTCCTCTTAAAAACATCACAAAAATATTATATAGATAAGTTGATTCCACCTTGATTTCTTTGTATATAATTAAACAATTAAGATTAGTAATCTTAATTTCATTGTCTATGTTGATTTTTATTACTTATTTGATAAAATGATTGTATGTTTCGCAAGTTAATGGTTTCTGAATGCAAATGTAAAAAAAGAAAGATGTTTTTAACTAAAACTCGAATAAATTAAACATATATAAATTCGTGAACTTTTTATTATCATGTATGTGATAGATGGAGTAAAGTGAAAATGAACCGAATTTCTTGAAAATCATACAAAGACTAATTTGCTAACATGGTTTTATTGTTCTGACCTTTCTGTTTATAATTGACTAATCCCGTAATTCTTTATGGTTTAAAAGTTATATCATATGTTTGTTAGTTTAAGTTTTAACGATAGTAGTATAAATGAAAATTTAATATGTGTAGAGGTATATTATTAATTTCAAGTATGTTTTACAAAGACTAATAATAATGTTAGAGGTATATTAGCGAATTCTCTCTTTAAAAAATATCACAAATGTATTATATATTAGTATAGATATTGAAAAGTTTTAATTAACTATAATTTAATGTCATATGTTTAATACTTCATATTTTTAAGTTTAATAAAGATACTGTTAATGAGATTTTAATATATTTAGAGATATGTTAGTAGTTTCAAATAAGTTTTTAAAATATTAATAGTAACGTTAGGTGTAAATTAGTATATTCCCTCTTAAAAACATTACAAATGTATAATTATTAATGTAGATTGTTGAGATACATGTAGAAATGATATGATCGTCGAAAATAAGAATAGAAAATCAGTAGAATTTATACGTCAAACGTTGAAACATTAGCCATAATGTTTTACTTTATTTTACCTTCAGTAATTTTAAAATTCATTTTATTTTGAATGTGACCAAACATCATGAATTAAAGAAGCTTCTTAACATTTTCCCATAATCTATTTAGATATTATAAATTTTTTGGTAATTGCCTCATTGGCATCTCTTGTCGGGTATGTTTAGCGTAAGAATCTTTCTGTTTGGAGATCGCCTAAACCCCACTCCAACTAAAACAATATGCTAGCTCTCAAGTTTCAACTAGTACGGAAACTATATATTAAGTGTATATTAGAAACGATAGCTTTGATTTAATTATTCAAAGTTATATATACGGGTCATATGTATCATGCAAAATGTATAGAAAATACTTTTATACGATCTTATAAATCATTTTGTGAAGAAAAATGTCATATTATTGAGTAATACCACACAATATACTAGTTTTTATAATCATACGTAACATAGTAATTTCTTTTATACAAATATAATTAGGATTAATTAAATTAAAACTAATTCTCTACTTGATTTACCTCAACACATTTCCATTGAGTTATATGGGGGTGTACCTCAAATGTGTTATACGGCATCTTCAAAGAAGGACTTATGTTTAATCCTCACAATCATCAAAATACTTATCTGAAGTCATGTCTACCTTTTGAAAGTAAGAAAATTTGTCCGAATTATATGAAAAAGCCGATTTGCATAAATCACATGGATTAATGATCTATCAAAAGTAATGTTGATATTACAGTCTAAAAAAAATACGTATTATATATCATGAAATCAGTCCAATGAGTCAAAGTCAACCAACTTTTAAATTGGTTTTTTAGAAAAAGTTATTTTTTGAACAAATATACTTGGTGGTTTTTAAAGTTGAATTGAAAACAAAAATTAATTACTCAGTATTTACTTATGATAGTTTAACATGAATAATAACTGTTAATGAGATATGAACAAGTCTTCTTGTGGGTATTTTTTTTTTTATAATAAAGAAATACTATAATAAAGAAAGTGGTAGTAGTTATTGTGAAATTAGTGCAACATGGGTCTATCTTCAATGTTCCCTTTATAACAGGTCTCTTTCTCAAAATCTAAACTTCAAATGTGTGATTTAAGACTAGTGTATATTAAAATAATAAAATAATAAAGTTTTAGAGATCAATCAATATTATTATTATTATTATTATTATTATTATTATACTTTATTATATTATATGGTTGAAAGTTGTTTGTCTTCATGTTGTTATTATTGTCACCCTTTAAACATTGTAGTAAACTGATTTTATAAATTATAGCATTAATTTAACATTTAATGTAGTATTGATCTTATATTTTTAGAGATTTAATTTTATAAAAAGAATGTTCGAAACGTTAGGGTAATTTATTATATGTTTATAGAGACTTATGTTCAATTCTTACAAGTGTTACCAAGGTAATTTATTATTTATTTATTTATTTAGCGTACTTATAAACAATTAACATAACTACATAAGATATCCATTTATCCAACAAAATAATCGTTGTCTAGTTATGTCACATGAAGGTGAAGAAGTAAAGTATGTTACCGATATTGTGACCATAGCCTATTATTATTGTGAACAAAATTCCCTTTTAATTGGGGCCAAATGACCTACAAAAGCCTAGGTTGGTGGCCCATGGTAGCGATAATGGACCAGACTCTACAAGCCTCTGGTGGCCCATTTTTTCTAGTCCTTTCTCATTTAACCAGTGCCGTACTAGGGCCACAGGCCCACATTACCGAACCCAGCAATTTGGTTAGCCAAAATAATTTTTTTATTAATATAGCTCATGCTTTATAATTTCTGCTAATTGTTTACAATTGAAGAATGGAGTTCTTAAATCACTTTTTCAAACCTTGAAACGATTGTGTATAGTACTTTGAATATGCCACAACACCGAAATCATCATGAAATAATCATGTTAGGATAACTCTTCGAATAATTGATAATTGTATAGCTTTAATTCTTCTTGTTTCCTTTTCTTGAACTAACTGTTCGTGATCCATTTTCAAGCTCCTTTGTTTTTACTATAGCTTGAAATACGTTGACTTATAACTAACAAGGAAATAAAATGACCAAAGAGCATTTTGTTCTAGCAGTGGGTGAGTACAAACCAGCCAAATGATTGCAAGTTCAAGTAAGTGACGAAACCAGGAAATTTCATCGTCGGTGGCACGAAATAGAAATATAAGAAAAATTGGTTAACTAAATGTGGGTAGTGTAGACGTACACTGAACATAAACAAATATGGGTCAACAGAGATCTAGTCGAAATGAGTCATGTTAAGTCGGATCGAGTTATTTTTATAAGCTAAGATGTAAAATCATACCTTAAAACCATATTCAAATGTTAAGTCGGATCGAGTTATTTGTAATAAGCCTATGTATAATTTACTTATTGATGGGCTAGGAAATGAACCCAAACAAAAAAAAAGTTTAGTTTAGCCCAAATATATCCATCCGACCCGTTTTAAAGAAAAAGGCAGACTTTCATTAATTGAAAAAATGAATACGAAAACAATCAAAAAACACTCCCAATATACCACATCTTTGGAATCAATTGGCTTGTAGCACGTGCTTTCAGTACCTTAAACGTTGTTCAGCCGCTAGTTCAAATATTACTTGATAAGATGTGTACATATCTGTGATTCTATTGGTGAGGAATATTGTGTTTAACGTTTTATATTAATATTAATAATAATAAATATAAAAAAAATATACGATATGAGATAGTTACCCATAACGTAAAGTGTTACTCCCTTCTTTCCAAAATAAAGTCTAGTTTTGACATTTTGAAATTTTTTTTTTTTTAACTTTAATCTTAAATATATTTGTTTATTTTATATAATATTTGAGGAAAATTATACTGATGAAAATACATTTAAAACTCTATTCATTCATATATTTTGTATTAAGTATTATATAACACAAATAAAAATATTTAAGGTTAATGTTGAAAAAGAAAGACTTCAAAAAGTTAAAACTGAACTATTATTTTGAAACGAAAGAAGTATATGACTAGTCATAACATGCTTTATCCAATAACCTAACAACGTTTATTGTACAACAACATTGGCTATTAATTAACTTTTTTAATTTTGTGATCGTCACGATGAATTATTTATTTATTATTCTATAAATAAGTGACTTTCCATCGGCAATTGTTTCGTCGAATATAAATAGGCGGCTACGATTCAAAGAAAAAAGTATAAACATATTTGTGGCATAGAAAAAATAGTTGTTCATATATTATTCAATTCACGCTATCAAACAATGTCATGTTAGCGTGTTGGTTCCCACTACCTCTACATTAATTCATCACACCTACTTCTATTTTTAAATAAAATCTAACATAACATATTTCCTATACTAAAAAGAAGTTAAAAATGGATATCGATTCTACAAGATCCGTAGAACAACATGCCATCCCAATATGGGAAATCAACAGAGAACGACTCACCGTTATGCAACACAAACTCTCCGAGACACCCAAACTACTTAGTGTTGTAGCTGGTAAGTCGACCTGTTCGATATTCAAAATCCCGCAAACTTTAATTGATGTCAATGGTAAATCATACGAACCTCATATCATCTCTGTGGGACCGTTTCACCATGGCCAACCGCACCTCAAGATGATTGAGGAACATAAGTGGCGGTTTCTCCGTCAGTTACTTAACCGAACGGAAGCTAAAGGGATGGTCTTGGAGGATTACTTGAAGGCCGTGCAACCGCTTGAGGTCATGGCCCGAGAGTGTTACTCTGGTACTGTCCCTTATAGTACTGACGAGTTTATTGAGATGATGGTGTTAGATGGTTGTTTTATTATCGAACTTTTTAGAAAGTTTGGAGGATTAGTGGAGTTTGAAGATTACGATCCACTTATTAGGATGTCATGGATCGTTTCTTTTTTCTTACGGGATCTGATTAGGCTTGAAAATCAGATTCCGTATTTCATTCTCGAATGTTTATTCGAGTTAACGGAAACACCAGGAAGTCCAACGCTAGCTAAGCTAGCGTTGGACTTCTTTAATATAGCTACACAAAGACCGGAGCACGTTCTTGAGAAATACGCCAATATCAAAGCCAAACACTTGCTAGACCTTCTTCGGTCAACTTTTCTCCCACACGAACTTGAAAAGTCAACAAAACCCGACAACCGACCACCGCCACATGTAATTCATAGTATCTCAAAGCTCCGACATGCTGGAATAAAGTTAGAGCCTTGGGAAGCCGAAAGCTTCCTTGTCGTTGGCTTCAAACGAGGCGTAATCCATATGCCTACGATATCCATTGACGATTTCATGAGTGCGTTTTTGTTAAACACGGTTGCATTTGAACAGTGTCATAGTGGATGCTCGAAACACTTTACGACATACGTTACTTTGTTAGATTGTTTGATAAATACATCTAAAGATGTGGGCTATTTGTGTGATTGGAACATAATTGAGAATTATTTTGGCACAGATGCTGAAGTTGCAGCAATATTTAACAACATGGGGAAGGATATTTCTTTCGATATCAATGACTGTTACATGGCTCGGTTATTTGATAACGTGAACCGGCATTATAATAGCGGGTGGCAAGTTCAATTGGCGAGTTTTAAGTACACTTATTTTAGCACACCATGGTCGTTTGTATCGGCATTAGCAGCTTTCATTCTTTTGATTTTAACCGTTGCACAAACACTTTACACGATTCTTGGTTACGTTCGTCCTCCTTGATCTGTATATGATCATCGAATATGTATTAATTTTACTATTCATCTGCTTATTTTATAAAGTATACGAGACAGTTGGCCGGTAGTTTGCTACAATTGTTAGAATTCTGTGATGAATAGGAGCAAAACTACAGAAGATGGGATAATGTTTTGAATGATGATTCTTACATTATACGTTTTTCTTCGTATATCACTAAATATATTTTAGGTTGTTGTATAATATAACAATACATAAATATATTCAATTGTGTACGGAGAAAATTAAGAGTCCATGTATCAATACCTTAAGATTGTGGTTCGTTGGTGTATGGCTTGTGATTTATTATTATTATTATATACAATACATGATGAGAGTACAATTATATCTTAAAGATGGTTGGGAAGTTGTGTTGGTGGATCATTATTCATCAACGATTTTAATTGGTTTGACTATAAAATATAGGAGTAATTAAACCGAGTTAAGTTTCCACCAACTACTACAATATGTTTGGTATTTAGCAGCTGTACGTGGAATTTGATATTGAATTGAATGATTACGTTCATGGGTTGGAAGAATTAGTTAGGTAACGATGTTTTGGTGAAGCAGCCAGGGACCATATGATTTGATCGAAATAACAATCAACTGCATACTTAATTTGACCTTATCTATTGTTTTAATTTTGGTCAGTTAAGGGTTTATTTATTTATGTGTGACGTGTGGTACGTTGTGGCTAAAAGAGCTTCGACCATACAAAGGGAGAACCATACCCCAAATTAGGGACAAATTAGACTTGTTATACGAGGTGACGAAAAGTAAGAGTAAGTAGATATCGCTTATGATTTGGGAAGCGAAAAGTAACAAAAACAAGGTGACTTGTTATACAACACTGTTGATTTGTTCAAATGGTCTCCACGATCTAGTAATGTCTAGGTTGTATGGATATAACTAAAAGTTGTACGGTCTTTGTGGTGGACCCTAGTCAAGTTTTCACATAAACAGAAAGAAGAAAAATAGTTTTAAGGTAGAATTTTTTGTACTGTCGTTATTTGTGATCTATACTTTTAATGAATATTTTTTTTTCCGGTTTCTTTAGAATTTTGTTTCATGTTTCTAGGGTTTTTTATATTAATGATCATAATATAGATGCATGTGATGTAGGTATCAAATTTTCAACTGCAAAAATGTCTAATCAAAGTGATGGTTTTCAGTTCTGAATCAATGGATTCAATTTGTGGGTTACGTAATGGTCAAATTGCGACAAAAATTGAAAATACAATGGGAAAATGAGACATCAAAAAGTATGTTGGAGAAAAAGAGACAAAATTGAGAATACCTTTTTAGGTAATTAGCCCATTAAATCTATAGACTTATTTAACGTATCTACTATGCACTAATGATGCCGATCAACAGCATTTTCTTGTACTGTGTCTTAAAATTGCAATGCATTAAAGAGGTGTTTGGATTAGTTTTTTCTTAAGCTTATAGCGTAAGCTTATTAATCTCAAGTTAATAAGCCTTGCTTTGTGTTTGGATGAGCTTCTTTTATTGGGGTTATGTGAGACAATACGATATGAAATTCTTTCACATACACATAGAAGTAAAAAAAGAGGAACACTGATTGGGCTGGGGATGTGGGCCATACGGTGAAGAGTGGGCTGGGAATAAAATAATGCAATTCTTAGTGTCATAGGTGAAGAGTGGGCTGGAAATAAAATAATGCAATTCTTAGTTTTATGACACAACAAAAGCTACATTTGGACATTTTTTCAATGTAATCATACTCTTGCATAGAATCCTAGAACGGATATTTGGGGGCCAAAAGGTCAAAAAAACACCTTTTTAACACAGACAGTATACGAGTAATTTGTGGGAACTAGATGCACCGAAAGCAAACTTACTCCATCGATTCAATTCTTTCTATTTTCTCATAACATAATCAAAACAACCCAATCCATCAAACATACAAAAAAACACATACATTTGCACCAAATTACAACAACATTATGTCTTTTCTCATCATATGTCACCTCTTTCTTATTTGTTCTACTTTTGATCTCTTTCAGTCTCTTCCGATTTGTCGAAACTCTTGTGCTTCAATCCAAATCGATTATCCTTTTGGTATCGACGATGGTTGTGGGGCCCCAATATACCGCAACATGCTCAACTGCTCCACTGCATCTTCCACCCCTGCTACCACGACCACAATAACTAACAACAGCAGTAGTACCCCACCCTTTCTTACTCCCACTTTTTCATCAACGCCCACTTCCAATACCATAACCAACCCTTCTTCAACATCTCTCTTTTTCCAAACCCCGTCAGGTAGCTACAAAGTCGAGTCTATCGATTACAACTCCAAAACGATAACAATTTACGACCCTTCAATGTCCACTTGCACTATTCTTCAACCTCATCACGACTTTGTCATGTCCGATATCCAATCCGCCCTAATTCCTCCCTCTCCCGACACTATCTTTGCACTCGTTAATTGCTCAATTGATTCTCCCGTTCTCAACCACTATAAATCGCTCTGTTTTAACTTCTCTACTACCCACTCGTGCAATGATTTATACAATTCATGCACTTCTTTCAAGATCTTTCAAATGTTGTCTAATGATACTCCGCCCGCTTGTTGTTTTACATCTTACAATACACTCAAGTTTATGAGCATGAATATACTTGATTGTACGCATTACACTAGCTTTTATGATGTAGACAAGTTGAAGGATGATGACAAACCCTTGGATTGGTCGTATGGGATAAAGCTATCGTATAGTTTGCCTGATACGGGATGTGATCGATGTCGTAAATCGGGTGGTACTTGTGGGTTTGATGTTGACACGGAAGGAATGTTGTGTATTTGCTCCTCAACCCTTAATTCCACAAGACAATGTGGTAAGTAACAAACAAGCACCAGCTAGTAGCTACCTTATGTTTTTTCTTTTTTCTTTCTTTTAAATTTTTTCTTTTTTACAAACTTAGCAGACACTACTGTACTAAACGAATTGGAAGTCTCTAAAGTTGTAAAACAACATGATAAGTTATGTTATTCTTTCTGTCAAAGATGTTTTTTTTTTTCTATTTTAATATATATTTTTTTACAAAATGAAGGGCTCTTTATGAAATACTCTTTTTCATCTTCTGATAAAATGAATAACATGAAGACCTATCATGTTGTTCTAAAACTTGATAAGATCTCCACCCTAATGTACAAAAAGGACAGTTATCCCCTCAAAAAAGTTCAAAAATATATGTAATAATAATTTATTATAAGTGTACTAGTGACATTTTATATTTTTTGCCCTCTCATGAGAATATCCTAGCCCCAGACGTTAAAGATGTTAATTTTTCTTTTTCTTTTTTTACTTTGAATGCAGGTGCAGGTACAATTGAGAATGGGGGCATGTTATTAGTGGTTCCATTTCTGCATTATCTCTTATTAGCGATAGTTTGTTCTTTCGGTTTCTTTTAATGAAAAGAAAAAAACCCATGTATTTGATGCTGCTGTTATGGATGAAATGCATTTGTATTATTCCAAAAAATGACATGCAATGTTAAATGTTTTGACAAATCATTTCCAATTCTTAATGTTGGTGTCATCAGCGCAATATCACCTGTAAAGCCAGCCTAATCTTCAGCCTATTTTGTGCACCACATTCCCCCTTATAGTAGTGATGAGTTTATATATTTAAGATGATGGTTTAGAATATAGTTACTTTATTATTGAACTTTTACAAAGTTTGAAGGATGGTGGATTTTGCAGATACAATCCACTTATAAGGTTGTCAATGATCATGTTATATTATTAGGCTCAATAATTAGCTAGATCCCTTTTTAGCATGAACTGTAAGTGTCACTCTAGTAGATTAAAAAAAAGTTACTACTTACCAATGACTTAAAAATAGGACAGTTTTCTTAATGTTTCCCATGTTTATATTTTTCTGTTCTCTTTTAAATAAACAATAATAAAAGGAAACATTGTGTATAGTTTATGTTAAATATTACATAAGATTGTGTAATTTAGGAGTAAATAAAGGTAAATGAGTGGGTAACTTTGTCTAATGGTAGTTAAATTTAGAGTAAATTATAAAAGTGGCTCTTGTGTTATATTAATTTTTTCAATTCACATCTCTTTAGTCAAGTTTTTTATATGTTCAGTTCTTAAATGTTATGTTCGGTTACATTTCTAGTCCCTTGTCTATATGATATCACTAATATACCCCCTTAATGTTTTAGCTGTTTATCTTCCTACAATTAAATAATTCCAAAACATATATAGTACTGCAAAAAGTTTGGTATTTTTCATGTGTGAAATTTGATTGTATTAAAAATTATAAGTGTCAAGAGTAATAGGCAGATGACATATTGTGTTGTAGCAGCCAGCGACCGTTTCAGATTAGGCAAGTAGAGTTGTTTTTAGTCAACAACTTAGGCGTTTCAAATACTCTAATTTTAGTCAACAAAAGTCCTTGATTGTACCATTAAATTAATAAAAAGGTCTAACAAATTTATAGGGCCTCATTTCTTTTCTAAAATATTCTTTCATGAGAAATAGACATTATGAGCTAAAATTAAGATTAATAGCATAACATCGACGATAAGTGGCCGATCTAGAATTGGTAGTTATATGATCGGTATCTCATTTTCTTAACCAACAATACTAATAAAAAATATACTCTCTTCATCTTATAATAATTGTCCATAATCCGATTTCATAAAATTTAAGAAAATATATTGTGTAATACAAAAATGACAATTTTATCCTTACTTTTTGAATAGATTCCTATAGAATAATTTTGTAAAAAAGTAAATTAAGGGTATAATAGTAAAATTAATATATTACTTATGGAATTGAACATTTATTTTGGTACAAACTAAAATTTAAAGGTAGATACTTATTTTGAGACGAGAGAGTAATTATTTGAGAAATTTTTTATTTGTACTACTCATAACTATAAGATAGCTGATAGCTCCGCCATGAACGTTTGTTATATCTTGGATTGACCATCTTGATCAAATCCACTATATGTTGAGTGATAACATCATTACATGTTGGTTGATTGATCTTGAACGTTTTTAAGTCTCTAGTGATGATTTTGTCTTGTTTTTTAGTTGATAACCCGATCTTGGTTTATTTCTTTAATTCAGTAGTTATTTAGTAATCTAGTGTTCAATCTTGTCTCCAATTACAAATTCTTCAGACTTGCTCGTGACTAAATAGTCTGGTCACTTAGTTGGAGTGAATCGGAACACATATCAGCGGTTAGTGACAAAAATATCGTGTGGTCACTCAGTTAGGATAATCCCTTTTAATCACTAATTAACTTTATGTTGCTAGAGATAATATATAATTATGTGGTTCCTAACTAGGAATTTGCTGTGGTGAACTAGTGCAATAACGAAATACGAAGTGATGTAATTTAAAGATAACGTATCTGAATTAATATATAAACAAACAAATATTTGACGATCATAACTAAGCTCATTTTGCCCGAACGTAACCAACGACGGTGTAAACTGTTTGTACCACTGTCAGAACCAGAAGAATGAAAGCTGCCAAAGCTGATATAAACGACCATGGTGCATCAAAATAAGTCAAATAAGTATCCCTCCAACTCGCCAACTGAACGTGCCAATCGTTATGATAATGCCGGTTGACATCATAGAATATCTTAGCCAAGTAACATAAATCAATATTGAAAAAAGAATCCTTCCCCATAGTGTTAACAAGTGATGCAACATCCTCATCTGTACCCAAATTATTCTCGATGATACTCCGATCACATAAATACCCCACATCTATAGGCGTGTTTATTAAACAATCGAGTAATGTAACATATGCAGTGAAGTGTTTGGAGCACCCACTATGACATTGTTCGAACGCTACAGAGTTTAATAAAAATGCACACATGAAATCGTCGATGGCTATTGTTGGCATATGGATTGTACCCTTTTTGAAGTTGACAACAAGAAAACTTTCTGCATCTGAGGGCTTTAACTTGATTCCAGCTCGATGGAGCTTTGATATACTATGAATTATATGTGGGGGTGGACAGTATACAATCTTTGTGGGTTCCACGCGCTCTGGTGGAAGGTAACTAGACCGAAGAAGGTCAAGCAAGTGATTGGCTTTGATATTGGCATGCTTTTCTAGTATGTCATCAGGTCTTTGTAGAATGTAATTGAAAAACTCCAGTGCTAGTGTCGCTAGCGTTGAGCTTGACTCGTCACTTGGCATCTTCGTCAAATCGAATAAACGTTCAAGAACAAAAAAAGGAATCTGATTCTCGAGCTTGATCAGATCGCGTGACAGAAAAGAAAGGATCCACAACGTTGTTACAAGTGGATCAAACATATCGGTCTGTATCATTTCTCCATATTTTCTAAAAAGCTCAATAATAAAACAACCATCTAGCACCATCATCTCGATGAACTCATCAGAGCTGTAAGTGATGCCCTCAGAGTAACACTCTCTGGCCGCGAACTCTAACGGTTGTACAGCCCTCAAGTAATGTTCTAAGAGCATCCCATTGATTTGTGTCCGGTTCAATAATTGGTGGAGGTACCGCCACTTGTGCTCCTCGATCATCTGGAGGTGCGGTAGGCCGTGGTGGTAGGGTCCAATGGAGACAATGTGGGGTTGGTAAGATTTACCATTGAAGTCGGTTAGGGATTGTGGGACTTTGAAGATGGAACAGGTTTCACGGCCAGCCGCTACACTCAGTAGCTTCGGTGTATCTGAAAGTTTGTGTTGCATCAACCTGAGTCGATCTTCGTTGATTTCCCAGATTCTGATAGCATGTTCAAGTTCTTTTTCGCCTCCTTCATCATCAGTAACCATTTTCACAGTTTTAGATCAATTTTTGTGGATTGACTTTGAAGATACCAAGGTATGATGGGGAATGCAGTGATAAATTAAGGACTGAATTAGACTTATTTAGAAAGCATGAAGTTAAAATATTTGAGAGTATCTGTTTTCATACATGCATACACCTAATACAGCGTAAATTTATTTGTCTTGTAGTAATTAACTATCTATGACTGTACATAATTGCATAGTTGCACACTTGCTTAGCCACTTGCTTAGCCACTTGGTTTTAGAGATCAATGAATATTGTTATTATTATTATTATTATTATTATTATTATTATTATTATTATTATTATACTTTATTATATTATATGGTTGAAAGTTGTTTGTCTTCATGTTGTTATTATTGTCACCCTTTAAACATTGTAGTAAACTGATTTTATAAATTATAGCATTAATTAACATTTAATGTAGTATTGATCTTGTATTTTTAGAGATTTAATTTTATAGAAAGAATGTTAGAAACGTTAGGGTAATGTATTATATGTTTTTAGAGACTTATGTTCAATTCTTACAAGTGTTACCAAGGTAATTTATTATTTATTTATTTATTTAGCGTACCTATAAACAATGAACATAACTACATAAGATATCCATTTATCCAACAAAATAATCGTTGTGTACAGTTATGTCACATGAAGGTGAAGAAGTAAAGTATGTTACCGATATTGTGACCATAGCCTATTAATCGTTGTGTACAGTGTTCCGCCGGAAAGCCGTCTTTTGCAGTTACAGTTATGGAAGCGGGAGACCAAAGGCAAATGGGTGGGATTTGTTATCTCCCGTCGGGAGGATGTGCTAAGTCGGGATTTTGTGTTTTAAACCCTAATTTTGGATAGTTTTATCCTAACTTGGAACCCAGCTTTTTCACAGCCAACTTGGGGGCGATTTTTGGAGCTTTTTGAAGATTTTTCTTGTTTTGCTCTTATTCTTTATCCAAGATTGAGGATTCAACACTTGTAGACATTTACATCATTCGGTTTATATCTTTTCCTTTGATTACAATGTTTGCTTTGATTATTATTATCTTTTCCTTTGATGAAATTTTGTTTTTCTTTATACCTGATACTTCAGTATCAACTTGCCTGTTATTTACTTCATTTATATTTAGTGATAATTGCAAAGCAACAACTCGGTTGCAAAACCCTCACATTTACTTACTTGTTTTAGATTAACTTAATTCGCTAAACACTCTTAATTGCACAGTCCTCTTGGTTCGACTCGGACTTACCCATTCTATACTACTACGCGATAGGGTTCACTGCTCGGTTGTGTAATAGTCAATTTGTGGTATTTCTTAGTATAAATTTATAACTAGATTTTACACATCATTGATCGGTATCTCATTTTTTTTAAGCAGCAATACTAACAAAAAATATAATTATTTGAAAAAAAAATATCTGTAATCCACACTACTTCTACCTATAAGATATAGCTCCTCCATGAACATGTGTTACATCTTGGTGTACACACCTTCGATTTGATAGAGAAATAGTTTCACACGTAATCTATCAAGAAATTTCGTTCAAACATGCACGAGTTAAAAATTGGTATTTTTCTTTCATTTGAGATCTCACATGACATACTTTCGACGAATTTTTTTTTTCATTTTTTGTGAGTTTTGAAAATTGGTAACACATGTGTTATAAACAAATAACACATGTGTTACTAGCGACTATCACATGTGTTAGTATCGACTATCGCTTGTAACGCATGTGATAGTCCTTGATAACATATGTGATAGCTGCGGGTAACACTTTTGTTAGCCAATCGTAACATATGTGTTAACACACAGAAAATGAAAAAAAAATTGGTCGAAAGTATACATTGTTAGATGTCTAATCAAAGAGAAAAAAATGATGATTTTAATGGTGTAATTTTTATTATTTTTTAACTTACCATTATTGAAATATTTAAATTTAAAAAAAGTGAGAGAAAGTGAAATTTTTGCCAAATAACACATACCTATGGTACTCTCATTCTTTAAAAAAAAACTTATATTGAACTCACCTATTTATATTATATTATTTTTTTCAATCCACTTCTCTTCAATCAAGTTTTTTTACATGTTCAATCTTTAAATGTTATACTTGTTACATTTCTAGTCCTTTATCTATAATATATCACTAATATACCCCCTTAATGTTTTAGCTCTTTATCTTCCTACAGTTAAATAATTCCTAAACATATATAGTATTGCAATAAGTTTGGTATTTTTCAAGTGTGAAATTTGATTGTATTTAAGAATTACAAGTCTCAAGAGTAATAGGCAGATGACATATTGTGTTGTAGCAGCCAGCGACCGTTTCAGATTAGGGAAGTAGAGTTATTTTCAGCTGCATACTTGAATTGACTAACTAAACAACTTATTAGGCGTTTCAAATACTCTAAGTTTAGTCAACAAAAGTCCTTGATTGTACCATTAAATTTATAAAAAGGTCAACAAATTTATAGGCCTCATTTCTTTTCTAAAATATTCTTTCACGAGAAATAGACATTGTGAGCTAAAATTAAAATTAATAGCATAACATCGACGATAAGTGGCCGATCTAGAATTGATAGTTATATGATCAGTATCTCATTTTCTTAACCAACAATACTAATAAAAAATATACTCTATTCGTCTCATAATAAGTATCCACAATCAAATTTTTTAAAATTTAAGAAAATGTATTGTGTAATATCAAAATGACAATTTTAGCCTTACTTTTTACACAGATTCTTATAGATTAATTTTGTGAAAAGTAAATTGAGAGTATAATAGTAAAGTTAATATATTACTTATGGAATTGAACATTTATTTTGGTACAAGCTAAAATGTAAAGGTAGATACTTATTTTAAGACGGAAAGAGTAATTATTTGAGAAAAGTTTAACCCACTACTCGTACCTATAAGATAGCTGATAGCTCCGCCATGAACGTTTGTTATATCTTGACGTGCACTCGTTCGATTTGATAGAGAAATAGTTTCACACGTAATCTATCATGACCTTTTCAACCTACAGAAATTTCGTGAAAACATGCACGAGTCAAAAACGATAGAATTTAGATTAGTCAACCAATGGAATGATTGACTAGTCAAACTTGTTGGGCACTCAAAGATTTAGATATAAATATCATCACAACCCATATCAAATATCAATCTACCATTACAAACAAACTAACAAAAACTTTCTATATTACTTTTAATCAAAAGCACGAAATTCTCTTAAACTAAGTCTAAGAATGACGATAAACAATCCTGGTTACAACGACAGCGAAGCAATGCAATATTTTCATCAGCCGTCATCAATGCAATATGATTATTTAGAAAATGAAGACGAGCGAAATGAGGTGGATGTTCACATACTTGATGCCATTAAGGAATGTTTAGAGGAAATCGATATCAAAGGGAAAGAATTATTCCAAAAAATTATTTCTAACCTTGATGTTGAAATTCCGTTAGGAAGGCTTGCAAGAGAAGCGATTGGTGACTCTCGAGCTAAGGACTTTTTGGGAAAGATTACGACAAAAGTTGGAAAGAAGATGAAACCTCAGAAATATGATGATTTTGTTGTTTCGGATAGAGGTGCAAGTATTGATGAAGAAATTAGCGAGAAACTTGAGCGTTTTAAAGTCAAGACTATAAATATAGTAGGGGTTGTCAAAGAGGATCAAAAATGAGTTTGTCCATGTCAATATAATGTTTATAAACTTCGTTACTTAATTCTTTGATTCTTTTAAATGTAATTTGGGTGGAATCTTATGGTTCGTATTTGTAAGTTGATGTAAAGAATAATGAATCTAATAAGAATAATAACAAGAACAGACAGATTATCAGAACTATTTCGTATAGATGCAAATGAAAGAATAATAAAAACTCAAAATCACTAAAAATATAGTTATCGCCTCCCTACAATCCTCAAAACCTTAGAACAAATCTATAGACTCAATTGTTCATCAAAGCTATGAACAAAGAATCAAACAATACAAGAAACTAGAGTTTGTATGAATGAGAGAGAAAGATACAGAAAAAGAAAAGATAAAATAAATATGAAATATAAAAATCTTTTATACAAAATATTTAAAAATTTATAAATATTTACACTCTGCACCCTCGATGTTTGTTTATGTCTTCAATCTGGACACAAACCCGTTATTTTTTCTTTTATAACCTGTATGACAGAAAACACAACATCCAAAGTACAAAATACAACATAAGTTTCCAACTAAGATTGTAAACACATGATTATTTGAACAGTTGAAAATCAGTTTGAGCTCAAAAATCTTGTAATTAACTAAAAGGTTGAGATTGTAGCTTGCAATGTGCCCAACTTATTTATATTTATTAGATAATAGATAATTAATAACTAATGATAGGTATCTATACCGTACTAGATTACCCCAGAAGACAGAAGTCAACAAAAACCATAGGTACATCAACTTGAACCGTTAAACATGTGTTGTTTATCATGTCTTGGTTATTAAAGTTCATAAAAGCCAAGTTGGTTCCAAGGGATGTGGATTTGACAACCAACCGGGGTTCAAACCTCGATAGAGCCGAAGTCTCAATGAAGCCTTTTTGAAGGGCTGCCCGGTGAGCTCGGAATCTGCCCTTCGCGTCGGTCGGTTAAAGTTGCCAGTTATTAATATTTTTGCTGTAATTCTATGAACATAAATTTCTAAATAATGGAAAGGATGACTTCATCTGCTTACCCGGCCACTAGTTGCACTTTGCCCACATATACACCGGTGTTTAATAATTCAGTTTAGCTTTATTGTCTTTGGTTCACGATTTAAAACAATACTTAATCAAAAGTTATTTTTACCGTGTCTTAATCTTGAAGTTTACAAATCTATAAGAACCAAATGAAATTGACTGTTATAGAATTATTCAAGTCTTTCCCATTTCCAACCTCAACCATAACATGTCCTTAGGGCCGGCTAATGGATTTCGAAGGCCATACACAATATCATATCATATGTGATGTCAACACTACACAACTTATTTATGGCTGACCAATCATGTTTCAAATAAATCATTTTATTGTACATTACTCTTCAACTTTCTCTTATTCACATATATAACCTGATATACTTTTATTATGTATAAGACTTGCAAACAAAAAAGTTAGATTAACTGGAACAAAAATCACGAGTTCTTGAGAATTTGGTCATTGAATTGGGATCGACTTTGTTAAAAGTATATTATATATTATCAATCTTATCCATGTAATTTATTCTTATTCTTATTTGTGAATTCTAGTCTGTTTCAAGTTGATGGTTGATTGTTGTTAAATTTGAAGTCTTCATGACATTGTCTCGGTCTGAGGATACAAGATATAAAGTTCTCAGTCTGTGTCTTTCTACAGACTTTCTGAGTTTATAGGTACAGACTGAAGTCATGTGAGTTTGGAGGGTATAGACTGAAATTTTATCAATCTGCAGAGTTTAGAGTGACAAAGTGTTTAATAGTTTTACTATATATATATATATATATATATATGAGGAATTTTTTTTTAAAACTATGTGTTTTTTCACATCATTTATCATAACTATAGCTTTTTTCAACCTATTTTCAAAACTATTGAAAACGGGTTTGCCAAACCCGACTTCTAGCATGACAAAACTAGAGAACGTGCTTGCTACACTCGACTTCTAAAATGTAGAGTGAGAAACCAGGTTTGTCACACACGGTTTCTGGTTTTCTTTGACCACCGACATGCTCTGCAATGGGAAACGATGAAATGCGACGGGAAACGAGGAAAATAATTGAAAGTGTGGGTGCTAGACCCGATTTCTCTAATGTCAGTGATGGACTTTCAAAAGTGGCACACCAAGTTACAGATTTTGTTTAGGTAAAATCGTGAGTGTCAAACTAGCGTCTAGAAACCGGGTGTATCACTTTTGAAAGTCCATCACTGACATTAGAGAAACTAGGTCTAGCACCCACACTTTCAATTATTAGCACCCACACTTTCAATTATTTTCCTCGTTTCCCGTTGCATTTCATCGTTTCCCATTGCAGAGCATGTCGGTAGTCAAAGAAACTAGAAACCGGGTGTGCCAAACCCGGTTTCTCACTCTACATTTTAGAAGTCGAGTGTAGCAAGCACGTTCTCTAGTTTTGTCATGCTAGAAGCCGGGTTTGACAAATCCATTTTCAATAGTTTTGAAAATAGGTTGAAAAAAGCTATAGTTCTGATAAATGATGTGGAAAAAAGCATAGTTTTGAAAAAAATTCCATATATGAGTGTTTGTTGTAATGTTAATTAATTCATTCTCTTGTATTGTCTTAGTCTGTATGTGTGATCAACTGTATTCTTCTATATTGTTATTGACCATCTTGATCAAATCCAGTATATGTTGAGTGATAACATCATTACATGTTGGTTGATTGATCTTGAGCGTTTTTAAGTCTTTAGTGATGATTTTGTCTTGTTTTTTAGTTGATAGCCCGGTCTTGGTTTATTTCTTTAATTCAGTAGTTATTTAGTAGTCTAGTGTTCAATCTTGTCTCCGATTACAAATTCTTGAGACTTGCTCGTGACTAAATAGTATGGTCACTTAGTTGGAGTGAATCAGAACACATATGAGTGGTTAGTGACCAAAATATCGTGTGCTCACTTAGTTAGGATAAACCGTTTTAATCACTAATTAACTTTATGTTGCTAGAGATAACATATAATTATGTGGTTCCTAACTAGGAACTTTGCTGTAGTGAACTAGTTTAATAACGAAATAAGAAGTGATATAATTTAAAGATAACATGTACGAATTAACATATAAACCAAGAAATATTTGACAATCATAGTTAAGCGTATTTAGCTCGAATTAACATAACCAATGACGGTGTAAACTGTTTGTACCACTGTCAGAACCAGAAGAACGAAAGCTGCCAAAGCTGATACAAACGACCATGGCGTAGCAAAATAAGTATATCTAAAACTTGCCAAATGAACGTGCCAATCGTTATGATAATGCCGGTTGACATCATAGAATATCTTAGCCAAGTAACATGAATCAATATTGAAGGAAGAATCCTTCCCGATACTGTTAACAAGTAATGCAACATCCTCCTCTGTACCCAAATTATTCTCAATGATGTTCCAATCACATAAATATCCCACGTCTTTAGGAGTATTTATCAAACAGTCAAGCAATGTAACGTATGTAGTAAAGTGTTTGGAGCACCCACTATGACATTGTTCGAACGCTACAGAGTTTAATAAAAAGGCACACATGAAATCGTCGATGGCTATTGTTGGCATATGGATTGTACCCTTTTTGAAGTTGACAACAAGAAAACTTTCTGCATCTGAAGGCTTTAACTTGATTCCAGCTCTACGGAGCTTTGATATACTATGAATTATATGTGGGGGTGGACAGTTTACAGACTTTGTGGGTTCCACGCGCTCTGGTGGAAGGTAACTAGACCGAAGAAGGTCAAGCAAGTGATTGGCTTTGATATTGGCATGCTTTTCTAGTATGTCATCAGGTCTTTGTAGAATGTAATTGAAAAACTCCAACGCTAGTGTCGCTAGCGTTGAGCTTGACTCGTCACTTGGCATCTTTGTCAAATCGAATAAACGTTCAAGAACGAAAAAGGGAATCTGATTCTCAAGCTTAATCAGATCGCGTACCAGAAAAGAAAGGATCCACAACTTTGTGATAAGTGGATCAAACGTATCGGTCTTTATCATTTCTCCATATTTTCTAAAAAGTTCAATAATAAAACAACCATCTAGCACCATCATCTCGATGAACTCATCAGAGCTGTAAGTGATGCCCTCAGAGTAACACTCTCTGGCCGCGAACTCTAACGGTTGTACAGCCCTCAAGTAATGTTCTAAGAGCATCCCATTGATTTGTGTCCGGTTCAATAATTGGTGGAGGTACCGCCACTTGTGCTCCTCGATCATCTGGAGGTGCGGTTGGCCGTAGTGGTAGGGTCCGATGGAGACAATGTGGGGTTGGTAAGATTTACCATTGATGTCGATTAGCGTTTGAGGGACTTTGAAGATGGAACAGGTTTCACGGCCAGCCGCTATACTCAGTAGCTTTGGGGTATCTGAGAGTTTCTGTTGCATCAACCTGAGTCGATCTTCGTTTATTTCCCAAATTCTGATGGCATGTTCAAGTTCTTTTTCGCCTCCTGTATTTTCAGTTACCATTTTCACAGTTTTCAGATCAATTTTTCTGGATTGACTTTGAAGATACCAAGATATGATGGGGAATGCAGTGATAGATTAAGGACTGAATTAAACTTTGTTAGAGTCAACTTGTTTCTAATGGCCACCTAACCTACTAATTTTAGTCACTTGGAGTTGATTATTATATTGAGGCGGCATTTAATAAAGTGATATTTTTTATAGGTAAAAAATCAAACTCAAGATTCCTTATTTCACTAGGCGATAAAAACTCAATTGATTATCGATGTTAACTAAATAATGCTAAATGTGCTTAAAAAGAGAGGTCTAAATCTATCCTAATCAAAGCATATTTTGACATATAATGAAACTGTTGGGCATATGTTTAGTCATATATTTTAGGCACATCAGCCATTTTTCTAACTGATTTTTATGGTAAAGATTTGGGTTATATTATAGGCCTTAGTGTTTGTAAATGTATCCAACTTTGTCAAAAAAGCTATTGTGTGTATCATACTTTATAGGGCTCTATTAAATGTACTGAGCTCGTAAAAATACATAATTGTATGTAATATTTTGACGTGGAACTTTGTATGAGTGACACGTGGCCAAATTACATATAATTGTGTGTTTTTACAAGTTGAGTACATTTAGTAGAGACATTCAAACTACGATACACACAATAGCTTTTTTGAAAAAGTTAGATACATTTAAAAACACATAACCCTATATTATATAGTTAATAGTTTGGTCAATTTGCTATTGTTAATAATCCATTGCTTATATAAGTTTACAGTATCAATATAAATATAAGAACCCAATTATAACCATATTAACAAGCTAGAGGGACGAAGAATCAAATTTTCAAACAATGCTTGTTATTGGGAGGTTAAAACTTAAAACATAGCTCCCTCTACAGGCATAATCAGAGTATCTCAAATAACAGGAAGATTTCAAAAGGAGAAAGCTAAAATATTAGAGAGTATCTGTTTCCATACATGCATACACCTTATACAGTGTAAATTTATTTGTGTTGTAGTAATTAACTATCTATGACATTACATAATTGCATAGTTGCACACTTGCTTAGCCACTTGATCTATCATGTGTTTAATTAGTCAACTTAATTAATCTACTTGTCTTTAGCTGCATTAATTAAAAGTTTCAATGCTGAAAGTTTCAATGACTTTTAATTAATCTAATTACACACTTTCTTGCCTCTTTGCTGACTGTTATATATATATATATATCCAAGTCTTCTAAAGTTCATAGATAAACATCTTGAATATCATCAATTTCCAAACACTAACAGTATCAACAATTGAAACATCCCTTAGACCTTCTATCCACTACGAAAGTGTGGCATTCCTTCTTTTCCTCCTTAGACATACAAAGATTAATGGGGCTCCGCCACATCTCTCAAGTTGCCAGCTCTAAGTTGCAGGAAAAAATTGAAGAAGTGGATTACGATGAACGAGATACTGAACAAAGAGGGTTAAATAATTATGGAAAGGAGGGGGCTAAGTCTCACATATTCATCAAACAATCATGCAGAAAACTTGAGCGGTTCAAGGTGAAAGCGGTAAATGTGTACAGACTGTAACCAAGAAGTAAGAATTAAGTGATAAATATTTTGACTAAAAGTTAATTTCCTTGTTCTCTTTAGGTATGCCAAAGCAGTAAATGAACTAATTAGTATTCTGGTTAGAACCAATATGCTTGGATTCATTAGAGTAAGAGTGATAGGGGGATCTCTATCTATTGTTTAGAACAGAACCTCTGATGTGTGGTTGTTATGAAGTCATCGTAAGTGGCATTATATCTGTTTTTATTGTTTTTATATAGTGATATTTTCATATTGTAATTTCCATTGAAGTTCTCATTTCGTATCAAGGTAGCCCAAAAAACAATTAATAGCATTCAGAGTTATTCAAGATTTGAAGGTGAAACTTGATTATATTGACCAATAAGTCAAACATCATAAATAATTAATTACACTTATATGGTTTCTGCTTTTAAAACTCTAATTTGAAGTTAAATCTTCAATTAAAAAGTGCATATGCATACTATTAAAGATTTAGTATCAGATCAGTTTCTCAATACATAGTGTAATCGTTTTGCAGTTTGCACTGTATGGTAGGCATCCAAATTTTCAACTAAATATACATATTTTATATCAAAATCACAAGTTGAACTGCCTTATTTTGAACTTGCAACTCAAGCCCGTAAAAAAATTATTCACATACCATTCACGTCAAGACAAGTTGGCATCTATCAAAAAGATAGACTTGGAAAAATGGTCAGTGGGTCGGATTTGGGAACGGGTCAGAATGGGATACGTTGCAAATGTGGTCAAACGGGTTCGGGTCAACAAACCGGGCGAGTCCGACCGGCACACTGCATTTTCCTATTGGTTTTGAATATCATTATTTGTGATCAGAATTAATTAATACAGTATCCAGAATTCTTGAAGTGTGTCATCGTTTGCTAGTTCATAGTAAAACGATTTAGTTTTTGTTGTTAACTAATTATTTCTTAAAAATTATAATAGCAGTTATTTATAAACTTAATATATTGGTAATAATCACTTTCCAACTGCCCAAGAAAAAAAAAAGGGTGGGCACGGGCCCATAGTAAGCACCATCCGTACAACATCATGATTGACTTTAGAAAATAATCAAACAATAATTCAATTCAAGAAACTGAGAAACAACAATATATATAAAATGAAGAAAATAATAAAATAAAATGATTTCCCAAATAATAACACATAACAAACCATCACCCAAGTGACTTAGTGGTAAGCGCCCTAAAGTCCTCACAACTCACAAGATGTCTCATGATTCTATAATTAGCTAAGAGGTACTTTCTTCTATTTATAACAAATAAAACTGAAAACTGGCTAAAAGGGGCGCAAAAAATTAACCACTTTCGCAAGAAACATATATATTTACAGCTATTAAAAGTGAGCACATTCTTATACCGCGGGAGATCAACCAGAACAAAAGGACCAATAATTCAGGATTAAGGGGAAATATAGTCCAAAAAATTAATAAGAAATACAAAAACAAACAAACTCTCTAGCTAGCGCACCAAGTCCTCGAACACAAATTAATCATGGTGGATATAAAATTTACACCGAAATGTGATTATAAATGACAATTAAATTTGCCAAAAAAGTCTTATACCAAAGCTCTGGAAATCTCAAGCATCTCAAAAGTAAAAAACTTTATAAAAAGACTATCATTGGACATGCTCTTACCATAACATGATTTAATCACCAACTTTATGCTACTAGAGGCAAAATTATGTGGTTCCTAACTAGGAATTTTGCTGTAGTGAACTAGTTTAATAACGAAATAAGAAGTGATATAATTTAAAGATAACATGTACGAATTAACATATAAACAAAAAAATATTTGACAATCATAGTTAATCGTATTTAGCTCGAATTAACGTAACCAATGACGGTGTAAACTGTTTGTACCACTGTGAGAACCAGAAGAACGAAAGCTGCCAAAGCTGATATAAACGACCATGGCGTATCAAAATAAGTATATCTAAAACTCGCCCAATGAACGTGCCAATCGTTATGATAATGCCGGTTGACATCATAGAATATCTTAGCCAAGTAACATGAATCAATATCGAAAGAAGAATCCTTCCCCATACTGTTAACAAGTAATGCAACATCCTCATCTGTACCCAAATTATTCTCAATGATGTTCCAATCACATAAATAGCCCACGTCTTTAGGCGTATTTATCAAACAGTCAAGCAATGTAACGTATGTAGTAAAGTGTTTGGAGCACCCACTATGACATTGTTCGAACGCTACAGAGTTTAATAAAAAGGCACACATGAAATCGTCGATGACTATGCTTGGCATATGGATTGTACCCTTTTTGAAGTTGACAACAAGAAAACTTTCTGCATCTGAGGGCTTTAACTTGATTCCAGCTCGACGGAGCTTTGATATACTATGAATTATATGCGGGGGTGGAAGGTTGTTGGACTTTGTGGGGTCCACGAGTTCTGGTGGAAGGTAAGTTGATCGAAGAAGGTCGAGCAAGTGCTTGCCTTTGATGTTGGTTACTCTGTTGGTATGAGTTTCTAGTACGTCTACGGGTCTTTGTAGAGTGTAACTGAAAAACCCCAATGCTAGTGTCGCTAGCGCTGGGCTTGACTTGTCGCTTGGCATCTTTGTCAAATCAAATAACCGTTCAAGAACGAAAAAAGGAATCTGATTCTCGAGCTTGATCAGATCACGTGACAGAAAAGAAAGGATCCACAACTTTGTGATAAGTGGATCAAACTTATCAGTCTCTATCACTCGTCCAAATTTTCTAAAGAGCTCAATAATAAAACAACCATCTAGCACCATCATCTCGATGAACTCATCAGAGCTGTACAGGATGCTCTCAGAGTAACACTCCCGGGCCATGACCTCTAAAGGTTGTACGGCCCTCAAGTAATGCTCTAAGAGCATCCCATTGGTTTGTGTCCGGTTCAATAATTCATGGAGGTACTGCCACTTGTGCTCCTCGATCATCTGGAGGTGTGGCAGGCCGTGGTGGTAGGGTCCAATGGAGACAATATGGGGTTGATAAGATTTACCATTGATGTCAATTAGGGTTTGTGGGACTTTGAAGATGGAGCAGGTTTCACGGCCAGCCGCCACACTCAGTAGCTTCGGTGTATCTGAAAGTTTGTGTTGCATCAACCTGAGTCGATCTTCGTTGATTTCCCAAATTCTGATGGCATGTTCATGTTCTTTTTCGCCTCCTTTATTTTCAGTTACCATTTTCACAGTTTTCAGATCAGTTGTCATGGGGTGTTTCAAAAGATATCAAGGGTAACGTGTGATGGGGAATGCAGTGATAGATTAAGCCATTAAGGACTTAATTAAAATTATTTAGAGTCAACTTTTTTCTAATGGCTACCTAACCTACTAACTTTAGTTAGTCAGTTGGAGTTGTTTATAGGTAACAAATAAAACTAAACTCAGTTGGAGTTGTTTATATTTCACTAGACGATAAAAAAACCAATCGATCATCCATGTTAGTTGATTGAGTAATGCTAAATGTGTTCAAAAATTATGTCTAAATCTTTCCTAAATCAAAACATATTTTGACATATATCTGTCTTTCACTCTTTTGATCTGTCTTCCATTTTTCACCAATTATTTTGATATATGAACCAATGAAACTGTTAGGCATATGTTTAGTCACATATTTTAGGCACATCAGCCATTTTTCTAACTGATTTTCCATGGTAAAGATTTGGGATATATTATATAGTTTGGTCATTTTTCTATTGTTAATAATTCATTCCTTATATAAGTTTACGATACGAATTTAAATATATGAACTCACTTCTAACCATATTGACAACCTGGAGTATCCTGGACGACAAACAATCAAATTTTCGAAGGATGCTTGTAAAATTGGAAACTTAAAACTTAAAACGTAAGTTCCCTCTACAAGTTACTTAATCAGAGTATTTTAACAACAGGAAGATTTCAAAAGGGGGAAAGCTTACAGACTATTTGTTTTCAAACATGCATACACCTAACACAGTGTCAATTTATTTGTCTAGTAGTAGTAATTAACTATCTACGACTGTTTATAATTACGTAGTTGCACACTTGCTTAGCCACTTGATTAGCCTACTTGGTCTATCATGTGTTTAATCAGTCAAGTAAATTAGCTTTCTCGCCTTTAGCTGCATTAATCCAAAGCTTTGACGACTTTTAACAAGTCAATGAGTGAAGGAGCTAGGAAGCTAAATACACTTCTTGCCTCTTCGCTGACTACCATAAAGATCCCAGTCTTCTGAATTTTCAATACAGCCATAATATTTTCCTTCATCCTTTTTCGTACCTTTCATATCATCAATTTCCAAACACACATCATATCAACGATTAACACATCCCTTAGACTATCTATCCATTACAAAAGTGTGGAATTAATACTTTTCCTCGTTAGATATACAAAAATTAATGGGGCTCCGCCACGTTTCTCAAGTTGCCATCTCTAAGTTGCAGGAAAAAATTCAAGGAGTGGATTACGATGAACGAGATATTGAGCAAAGAGGGTTAAATAATTATGGGAAGGAGGGGCCTAAGTCTCACATATCCATCAAAGAATCATGCAGAAAACTTGAGCGATTCAAGGTGAAAGCGGTAAATGTGTTACAGACTGCAACCAGGAAATAAGAATTAAGTGATCAATATTTTTCTTAAAAGTTAATTTGCTTGTTCTTTTTAAGCATGCCAAAGCATAAAATGAACTAATTTGTATTCTGGTTAGATTTAATATGTTTGTATTGATTAACAGGAAGAATGATAGGAGGATCTGTATGTACTATAATATTTAGAAAAGAACCCCAATGGGTGATTGTTATGAAGTCGATGTAAGTGGCATTAGTTCTGTTTTTATTGTTCTTATAAAGTGGTATGCATACTACAATTTCAGCATTGATGTTTTCATTTCATATCAAGGTAGCCCAAAAAAAGTTTAACAGTATTTAAACTTCATTCAAGATTTCAAGGTGAAACTTGATTGTATTGACCAAAATGAAAAACATCATTCATAATTAGTTACACATAGATATTTGACCATACATGCACATACATATTTCATATCAAAATTGCAACTGGTACTGCCCTTATTTTGACCTTGAACCTCATATTAAAAACTGAATTTACTTACCAATTATGTTAATACAAGTTGGCAAAATGTTATGCTTTCTAGTATGGTAATGCCTGCCAAAATGGGCAGGTTAGGTCAGATTTGGTAACGAGTTAGAATGTGATACATTGAAAATGTGGTCAAATGGGTTGGGTCAAAACAAACTGGATGCATTTTTTGTTCATTCAAACTTAATAATTTATGACGGAATAAATTAATACAGTGTTTAGAAGGGATAATTGATTCTTGATGCGCTAAACTTTAACTTTTTTCTATTGTATGGAGTAAACTTTTAAAAGTTCTATTGTATTATGTAAACCTGCTAAAATCTCTATTGTATGCTTTGTGTCGTTTGAAACCGGGAATTGGATGACGTGTAACCGGTTATGCTTATTTGGCAGGTAAGTCAGGGTCCACGTAGACGGCCACGTCACCCGATAATTGATTCGTGATGCACTAAACTTTAACTTTTTTTCTATTGTATGAGGTAACTTTTAAAAGTTCTATTGTATGATATAAACCTGCTAAAATCTCTATTGTATGTCATGTGTCATTTGAAATGGGGAATTGGATGATGTGTAACCGGGAATTTGTGTTCGTGCTTTTGGTGCAGACATCTCGAATTTTTGGGTGTGATGGTGCACAATTGGATCTTATCAATTGAAAATATTATAAAAGATCTTATTTTGGATTAAAGGTATTAAATTCCATGACTTTTTGATGAATACTAATCTGTTTTTTTTTTTTTTTTTTTGTAATTATATAGTTCACTTCAAATCATTTCAGTTGTAGCAATCTAATAAGTAATCTTTTCCTTATACAAAATATCTAGCAATCAAAGAAATAAATAATTATAAGAAGAAAATGACAGACAAGCAATTCAAGTCGAGCATTAATAAATTTCCATGAGCTTCTGTTCTTGACAAAATCATTAAAGGTAACATCAATACAAGTCGGGTAAAACGGGTCTAAAACTGGGTTTTAGATGAACATACAATAGAGGTTTTAGAAGATTTACATCATACAATTGAACTTTTAAAAGTTTACCCCATACAATAGAAAAAAAAGTTAAAGTTTAACGCATAATAAATCAATTATTCAAAAGGTGACGTGTTATGCCACGTAGTATGAAAACTGACGTATTAACATTTTTTACCGGCTACCTGTTGTTCAAGTGACAAAGAACATACAATAGAAGTTTTAGAAGGTTTACATCATACAATAGAACTTTTAAAAGTTTAACCCATACAATAGAAAAAAGTTAAAGTTTAGCGCATCATGAATCAATTATCCCGTTTTTAGAATTCTTGAAGTATGTCATCATTGGCTCACAGTAAAACGATTTTATGATTATTAGTAACTTATTATTTCTTAAAAATACTATTAACAACCATATATGAATTGAATATTGTAAAGAAACATGAATCAACAACAAGAACACAGAGATTACCAAAACTAACACGCGTAGATGCAAATAAACAAACAACAAATGATAAAAATCTGCGAAATAAGTTGTCTAGCTTTAACTTGTCTAGCTTGTCTAGCTTGTCTAGCTTTAACCCTGCAGGTTCTAGACTTCACAAATAGTACCTGCAGAATAGAAAATAAGTGCACAAAGAGTTCAAATATAAAATCACAATATTTTTCTAGTAAGATTGCAACATTAACCTTTCACTTTTATCAAATATCGATAATAATCACTTTCCAACTGCCACATTCCCACGTAATCATCATCCATATCCCATACTACATCTTGACTGACTTTGGAAATTACTCATACAATAATTTAATTCAGGAATTTCAAAACACAGCAATGTATATAAATTGAAGAGATAAAATTAAATTACATGATTGATATACAGAACAATACCAACCAATAATGAGAACCTAACTCCATAACATGTAATAATCAGCTAACACGTATAACTTTCTTATATTTATAGCAAACAAACCTGAAAAGTGGCTAAAGGGACACATATATGTAAATATTTGCATTTCCCCATATCTCATTATGTAAACCATTACAACGGATATAAATAGAAATCAACTAGTAAACCTTAAGCCCGTGCTCAATGGGCCAAGCCTACTAACGTAATACATACATTAACGTTCCCCCGCAGTTAGAGCGGGAGAAGTATGAAAGATCAAACTGGATCTGAACTCGTTGAACAAGATTGAGGGGAGTCATTTGGTCAAAATATTTGCATATTGAGAACTCGAGGACATGAAGTACACGACTTGTAGCTACCTTTTCGCGAATAAACTGAATATCAATCTCTATGTGTTTGGTTTGCTGATGTTGAACTTGGAGCTTGGAAAGGTAAACATCACTAACATTATCATAGTAAACAACATTTGCTGGATTGTGAGGGCAGGGGAGTTCAAGAAACAAGTTACGAAACCAACTAGCCTCTGGCTCTCTGCCACTGCATTGGCAACACCGCAATATTCAGCCTCACCACTCGAGCGAATATAATAATTCATCCCTTATGCAAGTTTACAGAACGATTTTAAATATATGAACTCAAAACTTAATATATTAACAACTTGGAAGGACAAGGAACCAAATTTTTTAACAATGCTTGTTCAGATGGAAAGTTAAAACTTAAAACGTAAACTCCCTCTACAAGTTAATTGATTAGAGTATTTCAAACACACGAAGATTTCAAAAGTGGGGAAGGTAAAATATTACAGACTATTTGTTTTCATACATGCATACACCGAAGACAGTTTCAATTTATTTGTCTAGTAGGAATTTAACTATCTATCACTATACATAATTGCATAGTTGCACACTTGCTTAGCCACTTGGTTAGACACTTGATCAGCCTACTTGATCTATCATGTGTTTAATCAGTCAAGTTAATAATTAATTAGCCTTCTTGTCTTTAATTAGCTGCATTAATCCAAAGTTTGATGACTTTTAACCAGTCAATGAGTCAAATAGCAAGGAAGCTAAATACACACTTTCTTGCTTCTTTTCTCTGCTATATAGATCCAAGTCTTCTATATATGCTTTCAACCAAACCATAATATTTTCCTCATCCTTTTCGTACCTTCGATATCATCAGTTTCCAAACACAAATTGTATCAACAATTGAAACTTCCCTTAAACTTTATATCCACTACAAAAGTGAGGCATTCGTTCTTTTCCTCCTTAGACAAACAAAAATTAATGGGGCTCCGCCACATCTCTCAAGTTGCCATCTCTAAGTTGCAAGAAAAAATTCAAGAAGTGGGTTACGATGAACGAGATTTTGAACAAAGAGGGTTGAATAATTATGGAAAGGAGGGGCCTAAGTCTCACATATCCATCAAAGAATCATGCAGAAAACTTGAGCGGTTCAAGGTGAAAGCGGTAAACGTGTTACAGACTGCAACCAGGAAATAAGAATTAAGTGATCAATATTTTTCTTAAAAGTTAATTTGCTTGTTCTTTTTAAGCATGCCAAAGCATAAAATGAACTAATTTGTGTTCTGCTTAGATTTAATATGTTTGTATTGATTAACAGGAAGAATGATAGGAGGATCTGTATGTACTGTAATATTTAGAAAAGAACCCCAATGGGTGATTGTTATGAAGTCGATGTAAGTGGCATTAGTTCTGTTTTTATTGTTCTTATAAAGTGGTATGCATACTACAATTTCAGCATTGATGTTTTCATTTCATATCAAGGTAGCCCAAAAAAAGTTTAACAGTACTTAAAATTCATTCAAGATTTTAAGGTGAAACTTGATTATATTTACCAAAAAGAAAAACATCATTCATAATTAGTTACACATAGATATTTGGACCATACATGCACATACATATTTCATATCAAAATTGCAACTGGTACTGCCCTTATTTTGACCTTGAACCTCATATAAAAAACTGAATTTACTTACCAATTATGTTAATACAAGTTGGCAAAATGTTATGCTTTCAAGTATGGTCAAAACGATAGACGTGGCAAAATGGGCAGGTTAGGTCAGATTTGGTAATGGGTCAGATTTGTTCATTTAAAACTTAATAATTTATAATTTATGACCAGAATAAATTAATACAGTATCCAGAATTCTTGAAGTGTGTCATCATTGGCTCACAGTAAAACGATTTTGTGATGATTAGTAACTTATTATTTCTTAAAGATACTGAAAACAACCATATATGAATTGAATATCGGTAATAATCAATTTCCAACTTGCCACATTCCCAAAGTAATCCTCATTCATATTCCATACTACATCTTGACTGACTTTGAAAATTACTCAAACAATAATTTAACTCGGGAATTAGAAAAAACAGTAATATATATAAATTGAAGAGATAAAATAAAATTACATGATTATTTTTTTTTTGAACAACAAATTTTATTAAAGCTAGCGAGAAGCTAGAAAATAAAAAGAACAATTACAAAGGGTGACAAAGCCAATTTGTCCAATCGGAAATAATTCTACCTCCGTACTTAAGCCACATAAAAGTAACAAGACGAATCATATCGAAGATCTCACATTTCTTCATCGGAGGAGATTGAAATATGAAACTGTTTCGATATCTCCATATAATCCATAACGTAGCCGAGAAAATCACATGTAATCGTTTTTTATAAGATAAGGATCCGGTTTGAGAATCAATCCATTGTCGCCAACTGTTGGTATTTAACTCTGTGGAATTTGGGATATTGCACCAAGTCCGAATAAGAGACCAAATGCTCCTGGCCGATTGTCAATAGAAGAAGATGTGATCACTTGATTCAACTGTGGTGTTGCACATAGGACATAAAATACTGTGAATCTCAAGACAACGTTTTGATAGATTAAGCCGATGAGGTAATCTATCAAGAGATAATCGCCATAGGAAAACATTAACTTTGCGGGGAAGAGTTGAGTTCCATTCCGTCTTCGTTGAAAGAGAGCTTAGAAGAGATCGATCTATATGAGCCCGAGTAATATTAACTGCAAAAATTCCATCAGTAGCAATACTCCAAAGCCATTTGTCGATTTCGTCCATGAGAGAAACCATATGGAGTTTATTTTGTAGATTAAGAAATTGACCAGCTAGTCTTCCTGTGTTTACATCTCTAGTCCAGTTCCATATCCACGTGCCTGATTGAAACCGATCTATAACCGTGCAATTTTCATCAACATCTAAACGATACAAACGATTAAATTTTTTGCATAAGGGTTCGTCTTCTAACCAGTTATCCTTCTAGAAACGAATAGTTCTTCCATCTCCAAGTTTATGCTTTAGAATATCATTTGGAATTAAAGCATTAGAATGTAAAGGAAGAATCAACAATTTCGGACCATGTACCTGCAAAATAACACCCGTTAGTATCAAAACCTGCTTCTGGACCATGTAAGGCGTGGATTATTTTCACCCATAAGAGGTTCGGTTGAGTGACCAAGCGCCATTTCCATTTAAGGAGTAAAGCGTGATTGAAAGCCTTTAAGCTCCCAATTCCCAACCCTCCATAATCCAAAGGCGCTATAACTTGGTTCCATTTAATCCAAGCCATCGATGCTTGTTCTTGATTTCCGCCCCAGAAAAACCGAGCTCGCATACTTTCTAAAGCTTTGTTGATATTTTCCGGAGCTTTGAATATGGAAAGGTAGAAAATACCACGACCACCAAGAACCGATTTTATCAAAGTTAATCTTCCTCCAATCGATAATAGGTTTGCTTTCCACGAGGATAGTTTATCCTTGAATTTATCAATCAGCGGGTTTCCAATTATTGATTCTTTTCATGCTATTGCCGATAGGAAGACCGAGATATTTGAATGGAAGGGTACCAGCTTGGCAACCGGTGAGTGTTGCCATGAATTGGAGCTCGCTAGCATTAGTACTGATCCCATAAAGGTTTGATTTCATGATGTTAATTTGTAGACCAGAGGCTTTGTAAAATGATTGCAAAGTGTGTAAGATTTGGTGCAGATTTTTAGCCGACCATTCTGTTGTAAAAATGACGTCGTCTGCGAAGAAAAAATGAGACAAAATTGGGGAAGAATTACCAATATTTACACCTTGCAGCCGTGGAGATCTAATATATGTCTCTATCATGAGATGTAAACCTTCCATGATTATTATAAAAAGGAAGGGGGATAACGGGTCGCCTTTTCTAAGACCTCGGCCAATATTAAATTCGAAAGTTGGGCTACCGTTAACCAAGATAGAAGTTCAGGCTGAATGTAAACAACCTTGAATCATTTGGCGCCATCTATCACCAAAGCCCAATCTTTGAAGCATGAAATCCAAAAACGTCCAACTTACTGAGTCGAAAGCTTTTTCAAAATCGACTTTGAATAATAAAAGCTTTTTCTTTCTTTTTTTATAAAGATCAATTAACTCACTAATCACGAGTGGGCCATCTAAAATTTGTCTTCCTTGGATGAAAGCGGATTGAGTTGGGTTAATTACTTTGTGAATAACAGATGATAGCCGGTTAGCAAGTATCTTCGTGATAATTTTGTAAGGGGCTCCGATTAGAGAGATTGGTCTAAAATCTTTAATAAGCAACGGATTGGATATCTTTGAAATCAGAGTTATGAATGCTGAATTTGAGCCAAGGGGCATTCGGCCTGTTTCCATGAAATTGTTAACGAATGATAAGATATCATGTTTAAGATGATCCCAATACGTTTTTAAAAATAAAAATGTGAAGCCATCGGGTCCCGGCGATTTTTCATTACCACAGTCCCTCACCGCATGTTGTATTTCATCTACAGTTGCTTGCCTTTGAAGTTGAGTTGCATCGTTGATATCCAATTTCAGAAAATTCCAATCCACATTTGTGTCGAAGTTTGATGGAAATTCCTTAAACTTATCACTGTAGTATTCGAAAAAGGCTTGCTTAACTTCGTTACGGGAATTAACCCATGTACCATTAACCATAATCCCTTGAATCGATTGGCTCCTTCTTTTTTGATTCAGAATTCCATGAAAGAATTTTGAGTTTTCATCTCCTTCAATATTCCATTGAACCTTTGCTTTTTGAGAAAAGTCCATTGCATCACAGTTATCGAGATCATCCCATTCATGAAGTAAAGAGAGTCGTTTAGAGAGGTCATCATCAGTGGCCTCTGGTTCATCAGTTCTTTTGTTAATCTGCACCAGTTCTTCTGTTATGCTCTTTCTTCTATTCCTTTCTGTTTGCTTATTGGTTGCACGCCAAGATTTTATTTTTCTTTTGATGTATTTAAGTTTCTTGTGGAAGCCCATATTGGTGTCACACTCTGTGATTGCAGACTCGATGGTTTCATCAAAACCGTTTTTTGATAGCCATGAATTATATAGTTTGAATGGTATGGGGCCAACCAATAATACCAACCAATAATGAGAACCTAACTCTATAACATGTAATAATCAGCTAAAAGGTATAACTTTCTTATATTTATAACAAACAAACCTGAAAACTAGCTAAAGGGACACATATATGTAAATATTTGGATTTCCCCATATCTCATTATGTAAAACATTACAACGTATAAATAGAAATCAACTTGTAAACCCTCAGCCCATTCTCAATGGACCAAGCCTACTAACGTAATACATACATTAACGTGCCCCCGCAGTTAGAGCGGGAGAAGGATGAAGCTCAAACTGGATCAAAACTCGTTGAACAATATTGAGGGGAGCCATTTGGTCAAAATATCTGCATATGGAGAACTGGAAGGCACATAGGTACACGACTTGTAGCTACCTTTTCGCGAATAAGCTGAATATCAATCTCTATGTGTTTTGTTCGTTGATGTGAACTTGGATCTTGGAAAGGTAAACATCACTAAAATTATCATAGTAAACAAGAGTTGCCCGGTTGTGAGGGCAGTGGAGTTCAAGAAGCAAGTTACGTAGCCAACTAGTCTCTGGCTCTCTGCCACTGCATTGGCAATACCGCAATATTTAGCCTCTCCACTCGAGCGAATTTAATAATTCATTCCTTATGCAAGTTTACAGCACGATTTTAATTATATACTATATTAACAACTTGGAAGGAGAAGGAACAAAATTTTTAAATTCCCTCTACAAGTTAATTGATTAGAGTATTTCAAACAACAGGAAGATTTCAAAAGTGGGAAAGGTAAAATATTACAGACTATTCGTTTTCATTCATGCATACACCTAAGACAGTGTTAATTTATTTGTCTAGTGGTAATTAACTATCTATGACTATACATAATTGCATAGTTGCACACTTGTTTAGCCACTTGATCAGCCTACTTGATCTATTATCTGTTTAATCAGTCAATATTATGAATAAACCCCAATAGGTTTCCTGTAGATGTCATTCCATCTTATAAAGATAATTGTTACACTTGGCTCCCTAACATATCAAGTCTATCTATACTTAATAGTCAAGTTAATTAGCCTTCTCGTCTCAAAGTTTGATGATTTTTAACCAGTCAATGAGTCAAAGAGCTAGGAAGCTAAATACACACTTTCTTGCTTCTTTTCTCTGCTATATAGATCCAAGTCTTCTGTACTTTCAACCAAACCATAATATTTTCCTTCATCCTTTTCGTACCTTAGATATCATCAGTTCCCAAACACAAATCGTATTAACAATTGAAACTTCCCTTAGACTTTATATCCACTACAAAAGTGTGGCCTCCATTCTTTTTCTCAGACATACAAAAATTAATGGGGCTCCGCCACATCTCTCAAGTTGCCATCTCTAAGTTGCAGGAAAAAAATTCAAGAAGTGGATTACGATGAATGAGATTTTGAACAAAGAGGGTTAAATAATTATGGAAAGGAGGGGCCTAAGTCTCACATATCCATCAAAGAATCATGCAGCAAACTTGAGCGGTTCAAGGTGAAAGCAGTAAATGTGTTACAGACTGTAACCAAGAAATAAGAATTAAGTGATCAATATTTTGACTAAAAGTAAATTTCCTAGTTCACTTTAGGTGTGCCAAAGCATTAAATGAACTAATTAGTATTTTGGTTAGAATCAATATGCTTGGACTCATTAGAGTAAGAGTGATATGGGGATCTCTATGTATTGTTTAGAACAGAACCCCTGATGTGTGGTTGTTAACTTGTTATGAAGTCATCGTAAGTGGCATTATATCTGTTTTTATAGTTTTTATATAGTGGTATTTTCATATTATAATTTCAGCATTGAAGTTCTCATTTCATATCAAGGTAGCCCAAAAACCAATTAACAGGATTCAGAGTTCATTCAAGATTTCAAGGTGAACTTGATTATATTGACCAAAAAGTCAAACATCATAAATAACTAATTACACATAGATATATGGTTTCTGCTTTATAACTCTAATTTATAGTTAAATCTTCAATTAAAAAGTTCATATGCTTACTATTAAAGATTTAGTAGTATCAGATCAGTTTCGCAACTCATAGTGTAATCGTTTTGACTTTAATATTATTATTTATGACCAATATTTATTGATTCATTATCCAGAATTCTTGACGTCTGTCATCATTGGCTAGCTCACGGTAAAACGATTTAGTTTTTATTGGTAATATTATCACCTTCCAACTGCCCAAGAAAAAAAAACAAAAGGCCACAGGTCCAATGGCCCATAATAACCAATTAACCATCATCCATATACTACATCTTGATTGACTTCAGAAAATAATCAAACAATAATTCAATTCAAGAAACTGAAAAACAACTATATATATATATATTTATAAATTGAAGACAAAAAATAAAAAGTATAGAAGAACACATAAGAAACCATTACCAAGGTGGTCAAATGGTAAGTGTTCCGATATCTTCACAAAATGTCTCATGTTTCGATAATTAGCTAAGATGTATAACTTTCTTATATTTATAACAAATAAAATTGAAGTCTGGCTATAAGGGACACAGAAATTAACCGCTTTCCTAAGAAAGTGAGAAACATATATATTCACAGCCATCAAAAGTGAGCACGTCCTTATACCGAGGGAGATCATCAGATCAACCTGAAGAAAAAGACCAATAATCCAGGATTAAGGGGAAGTATAGTCTAAAAATTTAATAAGAAATGCAAAAGCAAACAAACTCTCTAGCTAGCGTACCAAGCCCTCAAACACAAGTTAATCATAATGGCCATAAAATTTGATTGTTTAACGAAGTATTCTAACTAAGATTATTATAAATTATAATGGTCATAACAACTTAAAAGCGAGCAAGTCGTGTGCACCTATATAATAAGATTGCAATCATTGTAATATCATCTCTAAACCTTGCAATGTGCACATTATCTTCTTCATCGACTACTGCTTCTTAGTGATCAATCAAAAATAATGATTTCGTGTAGGAGGTCATGTAGAATGAATCAAGTTTCCCATATAAATCCCATGATTTTTTATTTGTTCTGAGCAGGGATCATACAGTATAAAAATACGGCTGATTTTCTGTTATAATCACCTTCAGTTTCCATTATAAGCTTGCCATTGCTTGTAACTCTCAATATTGTCATTTCCATTTAACAATGAACAAGAGATTGAGAACAGAATTTGAGAGGAAAGGCTTACTTTATTAATGACTTCAAATGGCTTTATATATAGCCTTACACAATAACAAACTTGCTACTAAACTGGCTGCCAAATCACAGTAGCGAAATACGATGGAAACAAACAGAAAATAAATTATCCTAAGAGTACTCCCACTACTCCTAAGAACTCGGTATTATTCAAACGTAAACAAGACTAGGTAAAACAAATTAGACTTCTAGAAACTGTTCATGTTTTTAGTGTACAAGCGAGGGCAAAACCATTTTGTTGGCGGGGTAGTACGTGCTACTGGTAAAAAAAAATTACATAATGTAAAGGGCTTATGGCAGGGGAATGCACTAAACTTTTGGCGGATGTCTATTGTATGCACCCAACTTTACGGGTATACATTTAATGTACTCAACCGGGTAAAATGTTCGATCCATGTAATGTACCGGCTACTCATCCGGTAAACCCATTTTTTTGACACATCAGATGCCACCTGTTGCCACGTATTCTCCGGTCATCCGGCCAAATTCCGATTAAAACCCTAGATTCTCGATTTTTACTCCTAAATATCAAATTAGTAAACCTATATATGTAACTAAAACCAACCATACAACAAACCCTTTTACTTTCTTCACAAAAACCAGCTGGAACATCAAACAAACAAGATCCAGAGCTTGATCACCGAATTAATATAATTTATTATATGATATTAAGAAACCCTAAATCAATTTCAAGTAACAGAGGTTTTAATGGAAGAAGAAATTAGGGCTCGAATTTCCATATGAACTTGAATGCGTGTTTTCTAAGAAATTAAGGAAGTTCCATATGAACTTGAGTACGGAATTGGTTCCATTTTTAATGGAAGAAGAAATTAGGGCTCGAAGAAATTGGTTCCATTTTTAATGGAAGAAGAACCTACTGCTGCTCCAGTTGAAGCTCCGCCTGCTGAACTTCCGGCACCTGCTCCGAGCGAGCAAGAAGAAGACGAAGAAACACGCCCAAATGTCAACGAAACCGAACCAAACGGAATTTGTGTTTTAATCGGAATTTGGCCGGATGACCGGAGAAGATGACTGGAGAATACGTGGCAACAGGTGGCATCTGATGTGTCAAAAAAATGGGTTTACCGGATGAGTAGCCGGTACATTACATGGATCGAACATTTTACCCGGTTGAGTACATTAAATGTATGCCCGTAAAGTTGGGTGCATACAATAGACATTGACCAAAAGTTGGGTGCATTCCCCTGCCATAAGCCCTAATGTAAAAAATGTAAATTTTTGTTATTTTAGTGGAAGTGTAACTAGTAATTTTTTAAAATATTACAGACTATTTGTTTTCATACATGCATACACCGAAGACAGGGTCAATTTATTTGTCTAGTAGTAATTAACTATCTATGACTATTATAATTGCATAGTTGCACACTTGCTTAGCCACTTGATCAGTCTACTTGATGTATCATGTGCTTAATCAATCCTGTTAATTAGCCTTCTCCTCTTTAGCAGCATTAATCCAAAGTTTGATGACTTTTAACCAGTCAATGAGTCAAAGAGCTAGGAAGCTAAATCTCTGCTATATAGATCCAAGTCTTCTATGCTTTCAACCAAACCATAATATTTTCCTTCATCCTTTTCGTACCTTCGATATCATCAGTTTCCAAACACAAATTGTATGAACAATTGAAACTTCCCTTAAACTTTATATCCACTACAAAAGTGTGGCATTCGTTCTTTTCCTCCTTAGACAAACAAAAATTAATGGGGCTCCGCCACATCTCTCAAGTTGCCATCTCTAAGTTACAGGAAAAAATTCAAGAAGTGGATTACGATGAACGAGATATTGAACAAAGAGGGTTAAATAATTATGGGAAGGAGGGGCCTAAGTCTCACATATCCATCAAAGAATCATGCAGAAAACTTGAGCGGTTCAAGGTGAAAGCGGTAAATGTGTTAAAGACTGCAACCAAGAAATAAGAATTAAGTGATAAATATTTATTTTTTAAGTTAATATGCTTGTTCTTTTTAAGTATGCCAAAGCATAAAATGAACTAATTTGTATTCTGGTTAGAATTAATATGCTTGTATTAATTAAAAGGAAGAATGGTAGGAGGATCTCTATGTACTGTAATATTTAGAAACGAACCCGAATTGGGTGGTTGTTATGAAGTCAATGTAAGTGGCATTAGTTCTGTTTTTATTGTTTTTATAATTTTATAAAGTGGTATTCATAGTACAATTTCAGCATTGATGTTTTCATTTCATATCAAGGTAGCCCACAAAAAGTTTAACAGTATTTAAAATTCATTCAAGATTTCAAGGTGAAACTTGATTATATTGACCAAAAAGAAAAACATCATTAATAATTAATTACACATAGATATTTTGATTTCTGCTTTTATGACTCAAATTTGAAGTCAAATCTGGTTTATATTCAAGTAAGAGTTGATCTGCATGCTACTAAAGATTTAGCATTAGTAATAGTTTGGTAGTTTACGTAGGCATCGAAATACTCAACTACATGCACATACATATTTCATATCAAAATTGCGACTGGTACTGCCTTATTTTGACCTTGAACCTCATATAAAAAACTGAATTTACATACCAATTATGTTAATACAAGTTGGCAATATGTTACGCTTTCTAGTATGGTCAAAAAGATAGATGTGGCAAAATGGGAATGTTGGATCAGATATGGTAACGAGTCAGAATGGGATATTGAAATTGTGGTCAAATGGGTTCCGGACAAAACATACCGGATCCTTTTTTTGTTCATTTAAAACTTAATCATTTATGACCAGAATAAATTAATACAGTATCCAGAATTCTTGAAGTGTGTCATCATTGACTCACAGTAAACGATTTTGTGATTATTAGTAACTTCTTATTTCTTAAAAATACTGAAAACAACCATATATGAATTGAATATCGGTAATAATCACTTTCCAACTTGCCACATTCCCACAGTAATCATCATCCATATTCCATACTACATCTTGACTGACTTTGGAAATTACTCAAACAATAATTTAACTCAGGAATTTGAAAAAATGGCAATATATATAAAATGAAGAGATAAAATAAAATTACATGATTAATATACAGAATAATATCAACCAATAATGAGAACCTAACTCCATAACATGTAATAATCAGCTAACAGGTATAACTTTCTTATGTTTATAACAAACAAACCTGAAAACTGGCTAAAGGGACACACAGATGTAAATATTTGCATTTCCCCATATCTAATTATGTAAAACATTACAACGTATAAATAGAGATCAACTAGTAAACCCTAAGCCCGTGCTCAATGAGCCAAGCCTACTAACATAATACATGCATTAACGAGTTAATTGATTAGAGGATTTCAACAATATTAACAACTTGGAAGGACAAGGAACCAAATATTTTTAACAATGCTTGTTAAGTTGGAAAGTTAAAACTTAAAGCATAAACTCCCTCTACAAGTTAATGTATTAGAGTATTTCAAATAACCCGAAGATTTCAAAAGTGGGAAAGGTAAAATATTACAGACTTTTTGTTTCCATACATGCATACACCTAGTAGTAATTAACTATCTATGACTATACATAATTGCATAGTTGCACACTTGCTTAGCCACTTGGTTAGACACTTGATCAGCCTACTTGATCTATCATGTGTTTAATCAGTCAAGTTAATAATTAATTAGCCTTCTTGTCTTTAATTAGCTGCATTAATCCAAAGTTTGATGACTTTTAACCAGTCAATGAGTCAAATAGCTAGGAAGCTAAATACGCACTTTCTTGCTTCTTTTCTCTGCTATATAGATCCAAGTCTTCTATACTTTCAACCAAACCATAATATTTGTTCACCTTTTCGTACCTTTGATATCATTAGTTTCCAAACACAAATCGTATCAACAATTGAAAATTCCCTTACACTTTATATCCACTACAAAAGTGTGGCATCCGTTCTTTTTCTCCTTAGACATACAAAGATTAATGGGGCTCCGCCACATCTCTCAAGTTGCCATCTCTAAGTTGCAGGAAAAAAAGAAGTGGATTACGATGAACGAGATATTGAGCAAAGAGGGTTAAATAATTACGGAAAGGAGGGGCCTAAGTCTCACATATCCATCAAAGAATCATGCAGGAAACTTGAGCGGTTCAAGGTGAAAGCAGTAAATGTCTTACAGACTGTAACCAAGAAATAATAATTAAGTGATAAATATTTTGACTAAAAGTTAATTTTCTTTTTCTTTTTAGGTATGTCAAAGCATAAAATGAACTAATTAGTATTCTGGTTAGAATCAGTATGCTTGGATTCATTAAAGTATTGTTTAGAACAGAACCCCTCATGTGTGGTTGTTATGAAGTCAATGTTAGTGGTATTTTATCTGTTTTTATTGTTTTTATAAAGTGGTATATTCATATTATAATTTTAGCATTGATGTTTTCATTTCATATCAAGGTAGCCCAAAAAACAATTAACAGGATTCAGAGTTCATTCAAGATTTGAAGGTGAAACTTGATTAGATTGACAAAAAAGTCAAACATCATAAATAATTAATTACACATAGATATATATGGTTCCTCCTTTTATAACTGTAATTTGAAGTTAAATCTTCAATTAAAAAGTTCATATGCATACTATTAAAGATTTAGTATCAGATCAGATTCTCAATTCATAGTGTAATCGTTTTGCATTTTGCACTCTGTGGCAGGCATTCAAATTTTCAACTAAATATACACATTTTATATCAAAATCGCAAGTTGAACTGCCTTATTTTGAACTTGAAACTCAAGCCCATAAAAAAATTATTCACATACCATTCATGTCAAGACAAGTTGGCATCTATCAGATGCTGATCCAAGAAGTGACTGAGTGATAGCATTATCAAAAAGATAGACATGGCAAATTGGTCAGTGGGTCGGATTTGGTAACGGGTCAGAATGGGATACTTTGCAAATGTGGTCAAATGGGTTCGGGTCAAAACAGACCGGGTGAGTCCGACAGGCACACTGCATTTTCCTATTTGACTTTAATATCATTGTTTACACCCAAAATTTATTAATACAGTATCCATAATTCTTGAAGTGTGTCATCATTGGCTAGCTCACTGTAAAACGACTTAGTTTTTATTGGTAATAATCACTTTCCAACTGCCCAAGAAAAAAAAAAGACAAAAGGCCACAGGCCCGTAGTAGCCATCATCCATACTACATCTTGATTGACTTGAGAAAATAATCAAACAATAATTCAATTCAAGAAACTGAAAAACAACAATATATATAAATTGAAGACAAAACATAAATTAACATAATTTCCCAGAGATAGAAGAACACAAAAGAAACTATTACCAAGGTGGCCTAGTGGTAAGTGCCGTGATGTCCTCACAAAAGGTCTCATGTTTCAATAATTAGCTAAGATGTATAACTTTCTTATATTTATAACAAATAAAATTGAAAATTGGCTAAAAGGGACACAGAAATTATTAAATTAACCACTTCCACAAGAAAGTGAAGAACATATATATTCACAGCCATTAAAAATGAGCAGGCCCTTAAACCGAGGGAGATCAACCAGAAGAAAGGGACCAATAATCCAGGATTAAGGGGAAGTATAGTCTAAAAAATTAATAAGAAATGCAAAAACAAACTAACTCTCTAGCTAACGTACCAAGTCCTCAAAAACAAGTTAATCATAATGGCTATAAAATTAGATTGTACTACAAAGTATTCTAATTAAGATTATAATAATGGCCATGACAACTTAAGAGGGAGCAAGTCCTGTACTTATATATGATAAGATTGCAATCATTGTAATATAATCTCTACACCTTGCAATGTGCACATGATCTTCTTCCTCGACTAATGCTTCTTAGTGATCAAGCAAAAATAATGATTCCGTGTAGGAGGTCATGTAGAATGAATCAAGTTTCCCATATAAAATCCCAAGATTTTTTATTTGTTCTGAGCAGGGATCATACAATATAAGTACGGCTGATTTTTTGTTATAATCACCTTTGGTTTATAAGCTTGCCATTGCTTGTAACTCCGAATATTCTCGTTTCTAATGTGTGTGGTAAGTCAATGGTGAATAGCTTTGTAAATGCTATTGAGACACCCTTCTCCATAATATATACTTCAAGAACTTTTTTGTTGATGTTAGATCTGCATGTGAGTATCGCGAGAGACTCCCTTACCTTACATATGGGAAGACTATTGTAATGTGCAAAGTTGTGTGGGAGGTATACTTCATTAAATTCTTCACTCGTCAAATCGAATGAAATAAGCTTATAATATAATCCCATACCCGAAAGAAAAGTTTCATGTGCAAACCAATAAATAAACCTGTCTATAACAACCGTATCCCTTAATCGAAATACAAACGAATCACTAGGCCGATTGCCTAATGAACTTCTCCAAAGCCCTGAACTTAATGTAAAAACTTCAACTTTTCTAGGTGATAAGTATTTTGATATCCTGACAATTTTAGGGTCATTGGTGTTGGGACAAACGCCAAAACCATAAACAGATGCTGTTTTATATGAAGGATAAATAGGTTTATAGTGTTCAGGAATAGCAACCACTCTTCTAATTGAAGGATTCCAAATAACAATCATTGACGTTCTAAAATCATACGGACCAAGATAATAAACGAATAAGCATAACAAGCCGTGAGAGCTACCAACTAATTTTGCATCCTTAAGTAAGTTAGGGGACAACGGAAGATTTAAGGAAAAATTATCCTTAGGAAAAGTATCATCATCAACAATCGAAATATATTTATTATCATGTGTGACTACATCTACACAGCTTACTAGTTGATGCTTACATTGAGTGTGTTGACGGTGGATGCTGTAATCAACGATAAACTTAGAGCTATCGATCAAAGACTTCCATGGTTTTGAAACTGATCTGAATCGCATCAATTATTTAACGGGAAGACTTGTGATTATTTCGATTTGTATTTCAAAAGGTATGTGGTCGGACGACATTTTTCTATTGTATATGAGTTTGTAGCGTTTTGTTTATCAGGTTTTCATAGATGGAAGTTACTATATGATTCGTAAAAGTAGTGAATATAGATATAATTTTTTTCTTCATGGCACGTAAATATATCAAATTTGGGCCACTTAATTGTTCATGATAAGTTTATTGGTGCGGGACGGCCATATAATATTATTGTTTGTGGTTTAACAGATGCACGTTTGTTCTTATTAATAATGTATTTCTATATTTTTTTAAAATAGAATTAATTAATTTGTTTTTATAATCATTAAGAGATTTTTTTTTAAATTCATAGAAATAACAAATATATTCGTAATTATTTATTATTAAATTTTTATTAAGTGCCGAGGTCTTAATAGAAAGCGGTTGATAGTCCCGTCTGCTAGGCTTTTCCGAACTTCCCTTCGCCTTTCTATCTCTTAGTTAAGGGGGTTTCAGAGAATCATCCGAACGAGATATGGTTGTCAAATGGGGGAAGAGGAACGAGAGGCGTCCCTAAGCTTTCCGGCTCACTAGTAGGTGACGAGGGGATTAAAAAAAAAAAGGGCTCATTTCACCTGCCCATGCATTCGTTCGGATCCATTCTTCCTTCTTTACCTTTTCAACCCACCCTTACTAGCTAATAGGGCTTACTAAAAAAGCAAATATACAAACATTATTAAATCATAAACTAATTAATATGTAACATTTAATTAACATACCCCTAATTATTAATTATTAAATTCTCAGTGATACAAATATTATTAAATCATAAACTAATTAATATATTGAAAGTCCCTTTGAACGGATCCAAACGGGATTGCAACGTGTATTAGTTTGCGGAAAGGTATAATACACAACAAACAACAATAAAACAAGTGAAATGCAAGTGTTTTAGTGTATAAGTTCGTAGGTATTCGAAGATAGCACTGTATGTTCGAATATAACTGATTTCCAAAAGCTCTCTAATGAAATATTACAACTTAGTTTTTATACCCAGTAAGTTCGTACGAACTTACTGGTCCTAGGTTCGTACGAACTTACATGTTCGTACGAACTTCCTAGGTTCGTACGAACATATAGGTTCGTACGAACATACAAACTTAATACTAAAAAGGCTAAGTTAATAAACAAATTACATTATTAACTACAAAACTAATAACAAAACTAACTATTACAAAATAAGAGCTGTTGTCACCAAACGTGCACCAACAGACTCCCCCTTGACAATAGCTCGGTCAGTCTTCAGTCTTCTGGCTCTGTCGAATCTTGATTCTTGATCAACTCTGTCGACTCTCAGCCCATAAGCCTTTTTCCACACACACCTTCACGACCCTCTGATACTTCCTACCTTCATGCCTCCAATCGTCTCTATAAAAGATCTTGGTTTCATGAAGCTTTATCAGATCGTCCTTTGATAAGTTTACCAGATGTAAACTATCATAAACTCTTAGCAGCACATTTTCCTCAGCATCTTCCATCACAGCTTCAGCCGTCTTGCTGTCAACGTACCACCACTTAAGATTTGCAAGAATGTTTTGTGGCATTTTCTTCAAAGGAACTCTTTTCAAGCACTTGACCGGTCTATAGACCATCTTCATCCATGGCTTGTTAGTGAAAGGGTCAATCCTGGTCAGATCTGGAACTCTTTTACCCGGTTTTGGCTTTAGACTTTCAAACTTATTGGATCTTCCTTCACGTTTTAAGATTCTTTCCAAAGTACTAGCGTAAGGATCATTGTCAATATTTACTAAGTCTAACCAGGCAAGCTCCTTCAATTCAATCTTCGGCAGCGAGCTAAAGGTCTTCAGTTTATTTTTCAAGTACTGAATCCCATCATATCTTTTTAATATGAACAGTTTAAGATCACTGTCATAAAACCAACTTATGATTCCACGCTTTAACCCGCCCGATCCTCTGACCCTGATATCACCTTTATATTTAATCTCTGGTTCCTTTTCAACCTTTTTAAACCATAACCTCTTTAACTCTTCTCGAGTTGGTTCAACTTCTTCTGAATCTGAATCAACTTCAGGAGTTAAGTCATGCTCCAAGTCGATCACTTTCTCGCCAGATTCACTCTCCACCACAACTTTAGTAACAGGTTGTGTATCTATCACGAATTCGTCCACATCTGCATCAGCATCAGGTAGGACCTCTTCATCTGATTTCCAATCAGCAACCTCTTTACTGAGGATCTCCCCTTCTTCTAATTCTGACCAATCACTATCCGGGTCATCCAAACCAAGCAATGCCTCGATAGTATCAGTTTCAGCAATATTTACAGGGGACTCTAGTGTTTTACTACCAGCCTTCTCAGCTTCATTTTCATTCTTCTTTGCACCCCACCCTGATTTTTGGCTACCACCACCATCTGCCGCTGCACCAACACCAGAACCTGATTTTGTTCCCCAACCACCTTTCTGATCCGTTTTTTCTTCGATTTTCTTGCTCCAGTCTGTCCCTTCTGCTTGTGCCTCACTGGACTCTTTGTTCCACCCTCCAGATGGTTCAGTCTCTTCTTGAGGCTTTGAAGCACCTTGTCCAGATCCGCTCACACCAGAACTTTGACCAGACTCCCCCTGAGCTATAACTGCACCTTGCACTCTAGATGAAGAGCCAGGCAGCTCACCTCCTTTGGGTGCACTTGGATCATCGTCACGGTCATTATCAGCTTTGAGTCTCAGCTCATCTTCCTTGCATCCTGGTGTCTTATCCCCCCTGAGCGACTGGCGCTTCATTTGGAAGACAGTGACCTCATTGAGCCGTACTTGATCTTCTACCTTTTCAAGTTGCTTTACTAAGCGCTCATTAATAGCCGTCAAATTTGTGACTCGAACTTCCTGGCTTGTAACCACAGCAGTCAAGGCAGTCACCATATCCATCAAGCTAGTGATCCGGCCCTCAAGGTAGGTAAACTTATCCGGATCTGAGAGAAGAGCAGCCGGGTTGGGAATAGATCGGGTGGGTTGAGTAGTAGGTGGAGCAGTAGAAGGTGTGGGTGGTGTGGTTGTAGATGCAACTGGTGGTAATTGTACTGTTGATGGAGCAACGGGTGGTGGTGTAGGTGTGATAATCGTAGGAGCAGAACCACCCGCTCCAATAACCACACTAGTTGGACGCTGGCGCTTGCGTGCCTGCAACCGGAACTGTTCCGGTTCTGATTCATCATCGGAGTCCTCAGGAACATATTCATCATCAAACTGAACCTTTCGCTTGCCCTTTTCCTTCTCACGGGCGGCCTTAGGGTCAATCAACACCCCCTTGGACCCATGAAACCCAATCATAGGGCGGTCCTCGTCATCATCATCATCATTACCATCATCATCATCATCTGCATCAGATTCTGTAGCCTCAGAATCAAGAGCTGCATCCTTATCAGCTTCGGCAGCAGGTGGAGACCATGTGTCTCGGGCTACAGAATAGTCATCAATATCCTTGAAGATATCATCAAAAGTGGGCTCAGAACTGGGCCCTGCTTTGCCCTGAAGAACTTCCCTAACCAACTCAGCAGCAACATCAACGTCAACACGCTCTCCCTCAGCAGGGTGCTTTATCTGGTGTAGGAGTTCTTCAACAATCTCCTGTTGTGGCTCATCAGCAGCCACCTCAGCTCGAGCTGGTGCCGGGTCTGGTTCTTGAGCTTGAACCTCAACAGCTGCCTGGGGCACAGGCACATCCAACCAGCCATCATCTGGTGGAGCCTGATAGTTTGCATCAATGATTGCCCCAAACAAAGGCACATCTTGTGGCCTATCAGCAACTGCACGTCTCTTGTTGTGGCTGAGACAGTGCCCAAAGATCTTCTTGTCGACCGGCATCAAATGAACCACCGGGTCGATAGCTGGAAGATTGGGAATTAGAGCATTGAGCAGCATCATGACAAAACGAGGATAGAGAATAAAGTGCTCCTTCACACTCCCCTTTATTTGCTGAACCATCTCATCAAAAAAGTACTGACTGAAACAGTAGGGCTTGTTGTAAACAAGGGAAATCATCCCAGACTGCAGCTTATGGTTCATGGTATCGAAACCCGCCTTCTTTGGCCCGAATGACACCAGCAGGATGTGCATAAGATAGCGCCACTGGCCGTATACTAGACTCTTGGTGTATTGGGTATGGACAACATCTCCCACATAGCCCATGCGTTGAAACGCGCCAGCACGCATATCAAGAGAGAAAGAAGTGGGGCCATTTTCCTGTTCTTCAATTCCTAGATGCAGAACCTGCCTCAGAAGATCGGCAGAAAACTCTATATCGACCCCGTTGACAGTAGCCCTTATGACCGGAGGCTGAGGCTCACAATCATGAATTGCCGTAGCCCAAAATTGGCTAAGATATGGAAAATATAGCGTTGGCGAGTGAGTAAGAGCATAAAACACCCGTGAGCGCATGAGAAACTCCAGCATGCCTCGAAACGGTGCAGTCGCCGGGTTGGCAAGATCAAAAGAAATTGCCACATTGTGCTTGTTGTGAAACTCACGCACAAGATCAGCCATTTCTGCAAAACAAACACAAACACGCCAAAAGTAAAGAATAATAACGTTAGTCATAAGACATAATTAATTTAGAACCCTGCAAGCAAGATTCTACGATTAAAACAAGTCTTAAGAAAAATTTCAAAGTGCAAACCATAGTAGGTTCGTACGAACTTATAAGTTCGTACGAACTTACTGCCCTTGTAGGTTCGTACGAACTTACTGTTTGACCAAGTCAAACTTAAGTTCGTACGAACTTACATTGGCTAGGTTCGTACGAACATGTAAGTTCGAACATATGAACATAAAACCAAAGTTCAAAAATTTTGTTAAGTAAAGTGCAATCAAGCACTTGGAAAAGGTGCGCCTATATGTGTATAACATATTGCAACACAACCACAACACATAAAACCATTTATACAACTAAAATTTTGATTTTTTAAGTTTGTTTTGCTAAAACCTAACTTAAATCCGAATGTATAGGTGTTTATTTGTTCAAATCATGAATAAATGACTTACAAAGATGCGGTTTATGTTAAGGGTGAAGATTACCGGTTTGGAATTGCAAGACAACGTCCAAAAAATTGAATTTAATTCAAAAAATGACAACAGCGGGTATGTTCGTATGTAGGTTCGAAGGGTCACAGTATGTTCGTACGAACTTAGGGTTTTTGAAAATGTGAGTTTGACTAACATTGACCCCCTTTTATACCACCAGTAGGTTCGTACGAACCTATATGTTCGTACGAACATATCCTTCGAACCTACCTTCTAAGTTCGTACGAACTTAGAATTTTAAAATTAAAAAGTTAAACTTTTTCTATTTTAAAATGAAGGGCAATGTCCTAAATACTTAGACACTCAATTGAGCAAGGTTTGAACAATTAAACAAACAAAATGTAAAAAATTCCCAAAGACAAAGAACTTTTATTCATTTATTTATTTAAAACACTTAAAAATAACATAAACTGAAAATTGCAAATATGAAATTGTTCATATTTTGAAAATTACAATATTTTTGAGAGAGTCACTGATACAAAGATCGAATTAGCCATGATGAGAGCAATACACAGTTAGGAACTTTCATTTATTCCTTTGGTTATTATTGTTGTAATTAATAGAACACAACGATTATTGGTATAGTTGTCCACTTAAGCATTCGACATTCAGAATTTTCAAGTACATATAAGATTATTGTACACAATCTCTTGTGAATCTTACATTTGATATACCCTTAAGATCTAGACAGTCATGAATAGCATGTAACGGATATTTTTCATTTTTATTTCATCTTTAAGTCAAGTCTATTTGCTTTATCAGCAATGTACATAGGTACATGTTTCAATTTAAAGACAAGACTATGGTTAGAAACAAACAAATCTAAAATCAAACCAGAGGTGACAGGTCTGTACTTTCGTACAACAAAGCGACATAGTTTGACTAGAGACCTTGAAAACGGTATTCTTGTTTCGCGGTCGAGTTTGTTCTAGTTTTTAGGATACACTGGCTGAATCTAGGTCAACATAGTTCTAGATGAAGCAGAAGAACCAGTCAGTGAACCCCCCAGATGATTTAATGTTGTTTTATATCCGGTAACAAGCATTCATGAACGGCCCATCTCCTAAGAATTAAGACTTAAGTCGTACATCAAAATAAAGATAGCACAGAAATCGTATTATTTATTATAAATTAAGTACTTGAAAACCGTAATGTCGCATGCCTACCAATACATCGTAAAGTGAAGCTATCAAATACGTTTGCATTTTTAGGTACATTTACTGTGAATGTTCTGCATCTTAGAGCCACACATATGAAATGTTCTAGGCATGGGTAAAAGATTCATCATTTCTTTGCAATTAGTACAGTGACCCTCAAATTTTATTGGTTTTGCAAAGATAAAAGGTAAAATAAACTAAGTAATAGAAATGGAAACATACTAAGTTCTTTATGGAAATATTTACTCAGGATTTTTCATCCCATTAAGTTGGAGTAAAAGCTCAAACCGAGACCGATCAAATGCCTTTGTATAAAGGTCGGCTAGATTGTCATCAGTGGGGACCTTAACTAATTTAATCAAATGTTTTTCAGCACAGTCACGAATAAAATGATGTCTAATGTCAATATGTTTCGTCTTACTATGCTTAACAGGATTATTAGTTATGGACATGGTTGATTGGTTATCTATCATAATAGGGGTATTTGTGAAGTTCACACCATAGTCACGCAGCTGTTGTTGTATCCACAACACTTGTGAACAACAACTACCTGCTGCTACATACTCAGCCTCACAGGTTGAGATAGCGACCGTGGTTTGCTTCTTACATTGCCATGAGACAATGCGACCACCTAGTAATTGACAACCACCAGTGGTTAATTTCCTGTTCAAGTTGCAACCGCCATAATCTGAGTCGGTGTAGGCTACAAAGTCAAAATTGCCTCCAGAGGGATACCAAAGACCTAACTTCGGTTTTCCCTTTAGATATCGCAGAATTCTCTTTGCTGCCTTCATGTGTGACTCTTTAGGATTTGATTGAAAACGAGCACACAGACATACTGCAAACATTATGTCTGGTCTTGAAGCCGTCAAATACATGAGAGAACCAATAATGGCCCGATAGTGAGTCGGATCCACATCTTCAGTACTCTCAGTATCTGGTCCGAGACCATGATTTAGTTGAATTGGAGTGCCATAAGACGAGCTATCGTGCATATTGAAACGAGATAACATTTCATGCACATATTTTGTCTGATGAATGAAGAATCCCTCCTTCTTTTGATCAACTTGTAATCCTAAGAAGAAGTTCAACTCACCCATGGCACTCATTTCGAATCTCCTCTTCATCACTTGTTCAAAGTCTCTGCACATATTCTCGTCAGATGACCCAAATATAATGTCATCGACATAGACTTGTACAAGTAGGAAATCATCCTTTTTCCACTTAACGAACAAAGTACTATCTATCTGTCCTCTCTTGAACCCATTTTCCAAGAGATAGGTAGATAATGTTTCATACCAAGCCCTTGGTGCTTGATGCAATCCATACAAGGCCTTGTCTAATTTATAGACTCGGTCTGGATGGTCTGGATCACTGAACCCTGGAGCTTGTTGAACAAAAACTAGTTCCTGAACTTTTCCATAAAGAAAGGCACTTTTAACGTCGAGTTGATAGACTTTAATTCTTTTATGTGCAGCATATGCTAGAAACAATCGAATTGCTTCTAACCTTGCTACTGGTGCAAACACCTCAGTGTAGTCTATCCCTTCCTGTTGGTTAAATCCTTGAACTACTAGCCTCGCCTTGTTTCGAATTACAATTCCTTTATCATCACGTTTGCATTTAAACACCCATCTGGTGCCTATTGCATGTTCTCCTTTGGGCAGATCAACTAGCTCCCAAACTTTTAGTTTTTTGAATTGAGCAAGTTCCTCTTGCATTGCTTCTACCCAGGAGTTATCCTTGAGAGCCATTTGAACATTTTTCGGCTCTATTTGAGATATAAAACAACTGTACAGACACTTATGCATGATCCCTGTGTCTTGAATCGATACATATAGACTGGAGCTGTCAGATATCTCTCTACGAGTTTTTACTCGAGAGCTCGGATCACCAATGATATTATCAGTTGGATGATACTTATTCAGACGAGTCGAGATCGTAGAATCAACCGGTAGGTCAGATCCTAGATTTGATCCAATCTCCCCCTCTGATGTTGCTTCTTCTGTAGCAGTTTCTTGCACAGAATTGGTAACTTCAGATGAAGAAGGAATATCGATTGATGTGGGATCAAAGTCTAAAACCGGATCAACCATTACTTCTTTCCCTTTATCATTTGCATCTTCTGAACTTGGAACACTAGATCTTGGTGCAAATATATTATTTTCACCATCATCTAGTATAACATGTTCTAATCCTAAAGTGTCATCTTCACTTAGGATCGGAAGATTAAATGACTTGAAAACAGCGTCATAATTAAATAACCAAACTGGTCCTGTTTGTATAGCTGGAGTATAAGATGTGACTTGTATGTTATATACAATCTCAACTCTTTCAGATGTCTTATTATAGACTCTTTTGTTTGGAGATCCGGCTTCATAACCTAGGAAAAATCCCTCGTCAGCCTTTTCACCAAATTTTGGTTGATTTTTAGTCTTTAATAAGGTACACTGAACACCGAAGGGTTCTAGACCAGTAAGATTTGGTTTTCGACCGTTTAGAAGCTCATAACACGTTTTGTTATGCTTTTTCACGATTAAAACCCGATTAAGTACATGACAGGCTGTATTCACTGCTTCTCCCCAGAAAATGACGGGAAGCTTTGAATCAGCCAGCATAGTTCTTGCTGCTTCAATTAAGGTTCTATTCTTTCGTTCAGCGACACCATTTTGTTGTGGCTCATAGGGTGCACTAAACTGATGCTGAATTCCCTTGCTTAAGCAAAAGACGTTCATCACCGAGTTTTTGAACTCTAGGCCATTGTCACTTCTAATCTTTCTGACTCCTCGTCCATATTGATGTTTAATCTGGGTAAAGAAATTCATCAGCAATTCAGCCATCTCATCCTTTGTTCCCAAAAAGAATACCCAAGAGAAACGCGAGAAGTCATCAGTGACGACTAGGCAGTAGTGTTTACCGCCTATACTCCTTGCATTCACAGGACCAAATAAATCCATGTGAAGAAGATCAAAAATTGAGGCATTGGAATTTTGAGATTTTGACTTATGAGGATTCTTGTGCTGTTTTCCTTTCTGACATGGCACACATTTGTCCTCTAGTCCAAACCTCTGCATTGGTACACCTAGCACTAGTCCATTTCTGACAATGTAGTTCATCTTTCTAAAGTGCAGGTGAGCCATTTTCCGATGCCACAGCTGAGAATCATTCTCAGATGCCTTGGATATAAGACATGTTGACTCCTGCACTATTTCAGAAACACTCATGTCCATTACATAAGTGTCATTCTTTCTAGGAGCCCTCATGATTATCCATTCTTCAGGAATGACAAATCCAGGTTTTAATATAAGTGCTTCTCTATCCGTGAAATGGACTGGATGTCCTTTATCACAAATCTGAGATACACTCATAAGATTGTGCTTTAGCTCCTCAACATAGTTGACTTGCTCTAGCATAATCTTCCCATTCGTTACTTTACCTAATCCTGTTATTAGCCCACCTTTAGATCCAGCGAAATTCACGTATCCTCCTTTCTGGTGTATGAAGTCCACAAGAAGCTGTCTTTCCCCCGTCATATGCCTGGAGCAACCACTATCAACATACCACCAGTTAATAGCTCTTCTGGTCAACTCCTGCACATAAATTGAAAACAGTTAGTCGTTAAGGGGAACCCAAGCCACGACGGACTTGGATTTACCATTTTCATCTACGAATGTAAACTCCTTCAAGTATCCACTGCTCTTATAAGTAGAGCTAGATGCTTTGGGAATCGCATTCGCGTGAGAATGGGAGGAGCTACCACTAGGCTTTCGCTCAGGAGACTTTTGAAAAAGTCTCGGGTTGACAGGCCTAGGATTTGATGTAGATCTAACCATAGTAGGATAGTTATAACTAGAATTTTGATAATTTCTATTATTACTATTAGGGTTGGTAAAACGGTTGTTAGGAGTTTGAAATCTCTGTGGAGTCTTAGACCTTGAAGACTGTCCATGAGAACTATCTCCAGAAGAGGTGGTGCTCCTAGAACTATCATGAGTCGAAAACTTAACAAATTTTAATGAGGGTTGAATTTTCTGAGAACTTGGTGTTCTCTTAAATCCCAACCCAATTCTCCAAGAAGTGCTTGCATTTTCATTTAAGTTATTCATTCGTGTGAAAACACTAGCAGTTCTTTGTTTTAAACTTATTTTCTCAGGGGATGTATTTTTCCTTTCCTGAGTCAAATTTGTTTTTACAGGTGATTGGTCTTTCTTCACCTGTGATTTTCCAATTTTGCCCTTGTTTGGACAAATACTTGCAACATGCCCTTTTTGATGGCATGTGAAGCATGAACGTTTCACTAACGCCTTTTTAGGGGCCTTTTGAATCGCTAGCCTGTCCAATTCAGGCACACTTGGAGAGAATTCAATCATAACCTTTTTACCCTTATTAAGTATATTTTCATTTTCAGGTTTGGGTAAATCAAGATCAACTCTATTCTCTACCTTTTCTTTGACATTTCCTTGTTCAACCATATTCTCTTTTACAAAATTCATTTTTATTTTAGATGGTATAGAAATGTCAGTAGATGTTGATTCAGGTTCAGTACTAGTTTCAGCTTTCGCAGGCCTAACGAATTGTGTTAGACCAGGAACGGCTGGTTGTTTAGCAGAATCATCAGCAGTTGACATCTCAGTGTCATCAGAAATAAAAGAGTAGTTGTGGTTAAAGGGAGGAGGGCTTTCTGTATAACCCATTCCCCTATGATCACCAGGCTGTTTTCCAACACTAAGCATATTGTCTAAGGTTTCAATAGAAAATTTTCTTAACTCTAGTTTCCTGTTAAGATCAGCTATTCTAACCTTAGCATCAGCTAACTCTTTTTCTTTATCAGAAGACAGTTTTGTTAAATCTAAAATATGTTCATGAGCCAAGTCATTTCTTACACTTTGCTCATTTAACTTTTCTTTTAAATATTTTATGTCTTCTTTATCAGATTTTGCTTTACTAAGTAATTCAGAGTTTCTGATATTTAACCTAGTGTTTTCTTCTTTTAGAGATTTTAACTAAGATGTAATCATATCAGATGATTCTACTAACTTCTCAGCCTGTTCCTGAAAACTAGTACAAAGAACACATGCTTTAACAACCATATCAAGACTGAGTACTACCTTTTGCTTTTCGGCATCCAGATTTGCCATGTATGCAATGAAGTCCTGTGAGCTCATATCCTCAGTTGATTTCAGCAGTTTGATTTCTGTCTTAGCTGCAGGCTCCTCAATCTCCATATCTGTTGCAGTGTCCTTATCTGAATCAGATCCTGCATTGCTTTCCTCCTTTTCTTCAGTAATGGAGGCCATAAATGCTTGTGGTTCCTCAGATTTTGAGCTCCAGTCATATGCTCCTTCTTGAGATTGAACTACCAGAGCTCTCGAGGTCTGATTACCTCCTGAGTTCTGGTTGTTTCCAAAAGGGCCTTGACTGTATTGTCTCTGATCATTCTGACTAGGAGTTTGATCCCTTTTAGGTCTTTGACATTCCCTAGCGAAATGCCCGAAACCATCACAGTTATAGCATTTAACTTTGGATTTATCAAAGCCTAGTTTGCTGCTTACGAACTTCCTCCCAGTTCTATTCATGAATCTCTGAGCTCTTCTTGCAATCATGGCCATTTGCCATTGCAAGTCCATTTCCTCAAGATCATCTTGATCCAATTGATCATAATCTTCATTTATTAGCTCAGGATCAGTGATTTTGCCCTTAATGAAATTCTCACGAGAAGCAACAAAAGAGGCAAGTAGGGCTACTTCCTCTTCAGCTGATTTCTTGCTCATGGGCATTGATTTAAAACCGCTTGATGTCCCAGTGTTTGGTTTTCTATCAATCCCTGATTCCTCAGAAGATGCCATATAACAGACATTGCTACCCGAATTTCGAATAGCCGAGTCCGTTTCAGCCTCGTTAGTATAGAAGGCTGCAACTCCACCTGTACTAGTAGATACAGCGGAATCAGATCGTTTACCATGGTAAACACTCGGATCCTGAACCTGATCAGATCCGGTCTCTTTTCGCTGCATGTTTAAGTCATAAACTCGCAACTTCCCTATAACATCATCGAGAGTCAGAGTCTTGTAGTCAGCACTCTCCTTGATCATTAAGGTGTATATGTCCCATTTTGAAGGCAAAGCTTCAAGGAGTTTGTTACATCTCACAGTTTCAGTGAATGAAAGTCCACTGTTATCCAGTTCAGTCATTAGATGGTAATATCTAGTGATAATCTCCTCTAGTGGCTCGCCTTTCATATACTTGAAGACATAAAACTGTTTGGTAATCAAGTCTGCTCTGCTTTCCTTGATCTTGTCATTCCCATCAAACCTCTTTTCTAACGCTAACCAAAGCTCTTTCGCGAATTGGTAACGTTTAAAAGTGTGTTTGATTTCTTGTGGAAGACACATAGTGATCGCAGACAAGGCCTTGTTCTCAGCCTCATACATCTTCTTGTCTTCATCTTTCATCATAGAGTAAGTACATAACTTTTGTTTACCCTCATATTCATATGTCGGTGTATCATATCCATCTTTGATACATATCCACATTCTGACATCATGAAACTTGGCAAAAGATTCAAATCGATCTCTCCACCAAAAGTAATCCTCTCCCTTAAGAAGTTTTGGTGGTGAGGCGGATTTACCAACCTCATGATCCATTTCAATCATTTTGTTTAAATTAGTCATCTTGTCAAAAAGTCGATAGAAGTTTGTCGAAGAACACAGATTTTCCACCAAAAAACCTCTCTTCCCTTTTTTTTTTTTTTTTTTTTTAAATAACTAGGTTCGTACGAACTTAGAATTTATTCGAACCTACTAGGTTCGAATACTATCTAGGTTCGAAGAAGTCAACACTCTGGTCAACCCCTAGGTTCGTACGAACTTAAAACCAAAATTCAAATATTCGAACTTACTAGGTTCGTACGAACCTATAGGTTCGAATGCTATTCTGGGTAAGTTCGTACGACACTTTCTTGTCCGTACGAACTTGCTGTTCAAACTCAAATCTGAGCAAAAAACTCAGATCTAGGAAGATTTAACCGTGGAAAATGGTTAGAACTTGTACAACTTGATTCTAGAACACAAAAGGAAGCCGAAAGTACAACTTTTATCTTCCAAAACACTCTCAAATCTTGTTTTCTTTGTGTTTTATCAATCCCGAACCCAACAAAGACTTGTTGAAGCTCTGATACCAATTGAAAGTCCCTTTGAACGGATCCAAACGGGATTGCAACGTGTATTAGTTTGCGGAAAGGTATAATACACAACAAACAACAATAAAACAAGTGAAATGCAAGTGTTTTAGTGTATAAGTTCGTAGGTATTCGAAGATAGCACTGTATGTTCGAATATAACTGATTTCCAAAAGCTCTCTAATGAAATATTACAACTTAGTTTTTATACCCAGTAAGTTCGTACGAACTTACTGGTCCTAGGTTCGTACGAACTTACATGTTCGTACGAACATATAGGTTCGTACGAACATACAAACTTAATACTAAAAAGGCTAAGTTAATAAACAAATTACATTATTAACTACAAAACTAATAACAAAACTAACTATTACAAAATAAGAGCTGTTGTCACCAAACGTGCACCAACATATATAACATTTAATTTAACTTAAACTTCTATATATCTATACACTATTACATTTAAAGGTGGCAAAATGGGCTAGCGGATCGGTTCGGACAGTTGGGCTAAAACGGGTTTGGGCTACAACGGGTGCGGGTCATTATGGGTTCGCGTCAAAACGGACTTACATAAATAAAAAATTTTATGGCTTAATTTTGAGTTTCAATTTGAACTTATCAGATTATGTATCTTAATTAACTAAAAAAAGATATAACAAATATAATTGTAAAATAATATGATTACTACGTTATAAAAATAATGATATTTGCAAAATAATATGTAAAGTTTATAAAGAATCAATATTATTTTTAATTACTTGCGTTTGTTATTGTTTATATATTTTATCATTATTATTAAAATAGCATGGTAATATTCGTTTACTATTTAAAAATATAAAGTTTTAGTTTCATTCACCTATTCGTCTATCGTACCCGAAGTGAGAAAGATAGACGTACAGTATGACCCATTCAAAAAAGGGGTGTCCAGCAAACCCAATATTCATACAAAATAGTTTATTAAGACCCATTTTTGAAGGTTTGGGCTAAAATTGACGGCTCTAACTACATTATATGATGCATTTGAGATGTTTTTTATGATTACCATTTAATGTATTATATATAAGTATACATGATGTTTAATATCCAAAAAAAAAAAAAAAAAAAAAAAAAAAAAAAAAAAAACCTCTAGACTCAACAAACGACTCTACAAACTCGCAACTTGTACATTACGAACTCGAAACCTGTCCATTACGAACTCGAGACCGGGTACTCGCAACTCGTAACCTGACCATCGAGTTTTCAGTTACATATTTATAATATATTTAATTTTTGGTTATTTTGTTACATTTTTTTTTTTTAATTTCTTAAAAAATGATTTTCCACTTATAAAACAGAATTGTTCGTGTAGTGTAATGTAGTTTTTTATTTTAAAAATATTTAAAAAAATATAATATTGTATATCGAATTAATATGAAATTAATAAACTTTTCCTCCTACATTGCGCATGTATTCTGTTAATTAATTTATCATTAGGTAGTATTTAAAACTACAATAATTTTTCATTTTCTTTTTTTATTTATTTATTTTTATTATTATTTTTATTACACCTATTCATTCACTAGCCAATGCCAACCTTAATTTTCGCATTTTTTTTCTTTTTCTTTTAATATCAAAGTTTTTGTTTTTGATATTTAAAATTGCAAACTACAAAATAAATCAAAAGCTCGTTTTAGGGCCAAGTTGGGTCTAAAAGACGAGTGCGTATATTAAATGGCACACATTAACACATAATCGCATTGCAAGTTTTCTTCAACTGATTATATATGCTTATTATTGGTTCCTTTTAAAAGAGGTGTCATCGTTTAAAGATCTAAAGTGGTTGCGATATTGCAGGTGGTTTATGGCTATCAATATTCTTTTAACAATTATACTTGGGTCACTGTTTGATGGTTGCTTATGATCATTGCTAAACCGCCTCAAATTTTAAAACCGCTCGTCCTTGGTACTTGTGTAAAAGGTAACTTTTACCTTAATTACTAATCGGATTCATTAAAAACTACTTTTAGTAACTTTGAGAATTCGGATTTTTCGTTAAATTCTAAAGCTACAGCTTGTACATGACAAACAAAACTTTTATTTTCATAAGAGCTTTTCGTTCAAAAACTAAAAGCTAAAGCTTCGAAAAGCTCCTAAAAACTCCATGTCAAACAGGCTCAAAGTTTACATTTATTTATTGTGGACATTTTGGGACAGAAAATAAGTAATTAAACGGGAATTGTGATGTTGAATAACAGGGAGCCTCTTAAACATGCCTTTGGTAATTATACAAGTTGTATCCTATGAAAAAGGGGACTAAAGAATCATAAGTGACCACAAGATTTGTAACAAATGAATTACTATACGCTACAAAAACATTTAGCAGATTGTTTATATTCCCGAACAAACTCTCTAGAGATAAAAAAAGAATAATAATAATAATAATAATAATAATAATAATAATAATAATAATAATAATAATAATAATAATATAATAATAATAATATAATAATAATAATATAATAATAATAATATAATAATAATAATAATAATAATAATAATAATAATTAATAATAACAATATAATAATAATAATAATAAAATAAATAAACAACCTGAAAACGTCCATTTATTCGACACAAAAACTCCAAGGCCATGGTCTATATAGAATTATGAATGTTAAATAGATCAATCTAGTTACGTTGTTTAATCAAAATGGTTTCTTATTATGTTATTTGTTTTGTAGAAAAGTTTGGTGGTTAAAGTTATTAAATAAAAGAAAGCTTGTTGTTGTCGTTTCTAAACAGATATGGCTATTATGTGAAGAAAAAGAGTTCAAGGACTAATATTGCCAAGTTCTAAAAGTTTCTCATATATATTATCTCTTTCAAGTCGAAAACCCTAATCAATAATTCTTCCTCATTCATTTATATCTACATGCATTTTAGGGTTTGTTATGTTGTTGAGTTTATTCTCAGTTTTCGGTGTGTCTCATTTTGATACATATTAATACACATTCATATGAGTGATTTCAAGGTTGTGATTGCGTTCTCACGACAAACCTTGATGGTGATCTACAAGTTTGTTCTATTAGCGATTTTTTGATTGTTGGGAAGGAAAATCGGATAAACGAAATTTTTTGCGGGTGGTTGATGACATGTCACTGGCAGGATCAGACATGGATGTACTTAACAAGTTGAAGAGATTAGTGTCTCTTGATAGAATCATGTGGTTAGAGTCGTTGCACACCTCAATGAATCTTCTTGGGCCTAGAATTGATAATGGTTAGAGAGTGGTCCCAGTTTCAAGGCGGTGTTCAGGTAACCTAGTACCGAAAGCTTCCAATCCTGCGAGGTTGAGCGGCGCATCCCGATGGGTTTTCCAGCGGTAAAGTTAGGTTAGAACGAGTGTTATTGAAGGGACGAGATTAATGATGAAAGGGATTTCTTATTGGTTTAACAAGTAGTTAGAGGTTTGGGGTTTGTTGAATCTTCGAGCAGGAGATTGTTGAGTGTGAAGATTAAACAAAGAACACGAGAACGAATCGAGAAGTGTTGGAAGCCTATCCAACGGATGAGGAGTCTCTATCCGGCGGATAGGAGGTCGGCGGCAACTGTTTTGTTTCCTTGTTTGTGCATACCATATATATTGTAACCCTTAGTCTTGTAAACCCTTGGATGAACAAAATTAATAGTAAATACTCTCTTGTTTGGCCCCATGGACTAAAGCAACCTCCAGATTGGAGGATGAACATAACCACGTTAAATCCTTGTGTCCTTATTGTTCGTTTATCTTGTTTTGCTTGTTTATTATTTATCCGTTTATTGTTTGTGGGTGTAACGCGATTACACGTTGCGTTGTTTTGGTTGATAATTTACTGACAACCGGTATTAGATTTATGAACTAATAGTTGTTGGCCGGTTGATTTCCGCTTGCAATTCCTAACAATTGTTTCCCTCATTTGTTCCCTACGTATTTGAGCTTTAGAGAGTCCGAGATAATTTTGGAGGTGCTTCTATCAAGCACCTATTCAAACGTTATTCTATATATGGCCCGAAATGGATAGCCCTTCGCCTTGCAATCCTTCATCCTTGCGTCTTCTAACTACCTCCGTTGCGCATCAGTTTGAACAGCATCATCTCTAGGTTCCTCCAGGCCATTTCTTACAAGACTCCACAATCCCTTTGCCTTGAACATAATTTCCATCAGTTCACTCCAATGGTAATAGTATTGACCATCAAATTGTGGAACAATCAACACTTTCTCCTCACTCATTTTTGAATCGCACACCTCTCGTGTATTTGCTGATAACCTCGCTCTGATACCAAATTGTTAAGAAACTGAGAATTTAACGATGAACAAGAGATTAAGATCATAATTTGAGGGGAAAGGCTTACTTTATTAATGACTTCAAATGGCTTTATATATAGCCTTATACAATAACAAACTGGCTACTAAACTGGCTACCAAATCACAGTAGCGAAATATGATGGAAACAAGCAGAAAATAAATTATCCTAAGAGTACTCCAACTACTCCTAAGAACTCGGTATTATTCAAACGGAAACAAAACTATGTAAAATAAATTAGACTTCTAGAAACTCTTCATGTTTTTAGTGTACAAGTCTTGCAGTCTAACGGTGTGTTTGGTTAGGAGCTTCTGGGATCAAATTTGGGCTGAGTCATACTAACCTCATCCTATTTTATCTTCTAGTAAGTACAAAACTTTTGTGTTAATTGATCGATCGAGAACAATATAAGATTTAATTATCCTTTTAACCTTTAACTATTGTATATATGCAGAAATAACTCATCTTTTAAATTATATAATTTTCCGTGTCCTTGGCTACACAAATTCTTTTCTCTAACTTGGAATAATGTTACACTAATAAGACAATCGAAAAAAGTTTAAAAAATACAAAATGAAAGAAAATAAATTGGATCAAGTTCACTTATACATTTTGGGGTAACATACGTGAATTCTCAATTACCCTAAAATGTTTTCATATTTTGAGATTCACTGCGGTAGTGCGGTTTATGTCTTTGACTAAAAAGTAAAAAACTACACTACCTAATTTGCATCGGATGTGTTTCTCTCTATTGGGCCTTTAGGATTACCAAAACTAATTTAATTTCAGCCCATTAACAGCCATTTCATCTTGGGCCAATTTGTAATTCATATGTAAAAGTCCATATGTGACAATATCTTCAAGGCATTTTTGGCAGGTCTAAGAAATATCAAAATGGTATGCCTAAAAAAAGTAAAAAGTAAAAATATTATACACCACAAGATTAACTTTGAAGTATTTAATAACAACACAAAAATCTTTCAGAAAACAGGGTCATAATATAAGACTTTAATCAGAAACCTCAAGATTATGATCCAAGAACGATCGGTTTCTCATACAAAATTAAAAATCGACGAGTCATAACATCAAATATCTTGTTACTCAACAAATTGTTCGTTGTTTTTCTTTACATGAAACCATACAAATGAAAGAATCGTATTATATACAACCATACATATACATATGTCATTCTAGGTTATCTCTTGACTATTACACCTCCTTCAATATTTATAGTTTTCACTTTGAACCTCTCAAGTTTATGTGATAATTTCGCTATCGATCCACCACTTGCATCCGCTTTAATTAAATTATCATTCAACCCTCTACTAGCAATCTCTTGATAAATATTGTCGCATGTCAAATTCCCAACGTATCTTTCTATAAACTCTGAAATCACTTTGACATGAGTATGCTTAAGCTTTTCGATAATGAAATCTTCCATTTGCTTTTCTTTTTCGAGCTCCATGAAGATTTTACAAAGTAGTAAACCCTTGTGATCGTTATCCACGTTCTCTAAACACTCAAAAAGTATTTGAGTTAGCTCATTAAACACTTCATCTTCATCTATATCTTGTTGTTGTAGATTGGAATTCGACGTTGATGGTTCACAATCTTGTAGGACGATTTGTTCTCTCGGTTGTGTTATTGTTGAATATTTGAAAGACGTTAGATTTGAAAACGAGGTGGGTCTTGTGGGTTGTGGCAAATTATGAAACTCCATTAGTAATTTTGATCGAATTGTTAATTGTGTGATTATTGAAGATGATCAAATGGCTTTAGCGATATATATAGTTTTGAAAAATGAAGAGAAAACGTTTTCTTTACCTAGTTTAAGTTTGAAAGTTTCGTAAGTGAAGTGCCAAGGAAATATCATGGAAGAATAGTTAAAAAGAATTATGAAGATTTCATGGCTGAAAATTTATTAACTCGTTGCTTGTCGAAAAGTCGTACACAAGTTAAGTTTTGACCACATGTGTTTTTGACTTTTTCATTTTTTTGAACGCAAGTATTTTGACCAAGCAATGAAATTTTCTATTACATCGTATTATTTAATTACTTATTTTAGGGGAAGTCAAAATAAATATCAGTTTTGATAGATTTAAGTATCAAAATAGATACTATTTTACACTTTTACTTTTCTTGCACGTATCCTTACAACTATTAGTCAACGAACTCGTACATCATACACGTATGTATACCGGAACTGACATACTTGGTCTCATGCCTAATCAGTGATTAGTAATCACACAGTGTCACACTATACATTTCACACTATTTCACACAACAAATACTATTTTATACGTTTACTTTTCTTGCACATACATCGGTTAGGTTTTTGAATTCGGGTTAATCTTAGTTTTTGATCCTTTGCTATTCGGCAGGTTTAGTGCTCCAGCAGGGAATTCGGGTTAAGTTAACTTGACAGGTTGGAACTTTTATTTTATTTTTTATTTATTTTTTTATTTTTTTATAATTTATAAGTTTGGCCAATTTTCGTTCGTGTAATTTTTATTTTTTTCTTAAGTTTAACTTATTATTTTGTCATTAAAGTAATCATTATAAATAATCAACTGGGCTAGCTCAGTTGGCCACCAAGGTTTCCTTGTGAGGCCTTGGAGAGGGGATATTTGACTAGGGGAAGTCTCAAGTTCGAGTCTTACCCGGGACTTTTACCCCTTCAGGTGATAAAAAAGGAGAAATAGGAGGGTCTCATGGTTAGCATACTGCCCATTGGATGTCACTGTTAGACCTGAACTATTAATATCTAACGAACCGTTCTAAAAAGAAAAAAAAAATAGTCATTATAAATCATTAAACTATATTAAAAAAGACATTTTCATCGCTTTAAAAAATGTTTTCGATCTTTCATTCGTGTATCTGTACACGGTTTATTAAAGACATAATGATTAATGTAATTATATTTAATTATCTTCAACTTCCAACTAAGAATCCATTATTGTCACAATTCAACAAATCAAAACAAGGTTGAAATTAATACACAATCATATTCGTTTACAAATATTCAATTTTCCAAAAACAAGTCACAAACCGAGTTGTCACGAACTCAATCACTATACCGAGTCATTTTAAAACTCGAATTTTAAAACATTGCTTACAACTCATTGGCCCATATTCTAATCAACATTCACTACCTCACGGTCGTTGACCCAAGTACATTTTACCTTGTATATGTCTGCGAATGTGTAGCAACGTCTACTGTTGCACACACATATTTCTTTTAAATTGTCCAATTGCCCTAAGCTGAAAAATATGTAACTTGACTTAACAGAGTTTTATAACGAATATTAGTATAAACCACAATTAGTGTAACAACTTTCAAAAATAAATATGATCTTTGTAACCAAATATGGTATAAACTTATTATTGGCTACAGAAACAATAATTATGCACAATTTTCTTGTGTTTAATTATTCTTACGTTAGAATTATAAACTGCACATTTTATAATACCTTAACACGTGAACCATTAATAGAAAGACCGATATAAAATTGACAAGTGAATACTAGAAACTATTTGTTTATTTGTTGAATAGATCGATATATTATATACATGATTTTTAGATATAAATGTAGTTTGAGTAATGACATATTATTCTACAATATTGACTACTTAACATGATAACGACAGAGAATTATTTAATGTTACATGTCAATTATTTAGGTTATTAGAAATATTATTAAAAAGAATATTATAATGAATTGATAGAATATTAAATTATTTTTTGTGTTTTACTACTCCATTATAGATCTTGTCTTTTAAATAAGGGATAAAAATAAAATGTCATATTGAAAATATATCAAAAGATGCGTTTAGTAAAATTAGTTAGTATATAAATTTATAGCTAGAGCTAATAGTTAAAAACTGAAATTTATTTTCTTTATAAATGTTCGGTCAAAACTGACTGGAACTTAAAGATATAAATTGGCATAGAAAGCTAAAAAGACAGACAAACATATGATAAATAATTGTATAAGAGTATTTTTACAATTTTTCATTTCATAAGTTTCTATCTTATTAAAAAATTATTCAAGTAACTTTTTTATAGATCTTATTTTTCCAATAAACTTTTTAAATTGTGTTTACTAAATAATATCAGAACTTTAAACTAATAAAAATATAAAAACTATAAGTTCATGCTTTTACAAGCTATTTACGTCACCGCCACCATGTTTAGGTTACATGTAATGTTGAAGGTAAACAAATGGTATATATGCGTAGATGAAGACTATGGGTATATATGGTGAAGTAGTTGTAGATTGTAGCTGTAACTTTAAGTTCTGAGTTTTTCGTGAAAAACTATTTCTAGTAGCTTTAAGAATTTGTGCTTTTCATTAAATTTAAAAGCTACAGCTTGTACATGACGAACAAAACTTTTATTTTCACAAAAAATTTTACTTAAAAATTAAAATAAAGTTCATAAAAACTTTTAAAAATTTTATGCCAAACAGACCCAAAGATAATAATAAATGTAATTTTGTTTTACACCTTTGCTTTTGCAATACTTGTAATAATATTAGATATGTTTTCCAATAGTAAAACTGGAAGAATAATAAATCACGAATTAATAAATGAAATTTAATTGGAAACTGTTGAATAATTTATTTTGTCCCCTGTTTAGTACCCATATATTAATTAAATTTTGATCTACAAACTAAAAATATGTAAAGTAAATGCAAATCTAATGTATTAAATGATCAAATATAAGAATATGTAATAAATGCATTTACAAAAGTAAAGATGAAATTGTGGCTAATTAATCCTTACTTTATATCACTCTCTTATGTGGATTATATTTTATTTCATAATTTAATTATATTGTTAGACTATGAAGTATTTTTCAAAAAATAATAAATGTATTTACAAATGTATTAAAATTAAATTAAATGCATATATTATGTATTTATCGTGTATATAATATATATGGTCAATATAATTACAAAAGAAAATACTTTTATAATTTATTTTAGTTTTATCATCAATTGATCAAATTCTATTTCATGACATCTAATATTATTATTGTAGGTTAAATGTCATTTTAATGGTTAAACATAATTAATTATGTCACCTGCTCTTGGTTTCCTATAAATTCTCCATTCTTAAACCATTTGGTAAACAATTACATCCATAATTTAGTGAATAAATATCCAAAAACTACAAACAATGGCATCCATCAAGCTATATGTTGCTCTTTTGCTCATACTAACAATTTGCGGTAAGTTTTAATTATTTTGTAGCCTAATGCTTATGTTTATTGATATTCCTATGTATGATCATATATACCGTATCTTTAACGATACGATTAGTGAAAAATGCACTTCTGATGACTTGTTAATTAGTAGATTAATGTTATTTGATTTGTGTATGTTTTAGGAACCGAGATAATAACTGGTGCTAATAACTTCCCAGCATTGGTTGGCCGAGAAAATGCTGACTGAGAGTGTTCAAGGACATATCAAACCCGACAAGAAACTTTTCCTGCATTCACCTGAAAAGTATTGAACTCTAAGCATACAAATGTTGCATTACAAAAGTGACATTCGATCAACTTGCTTATTAATGGATTGATTCAAATTTAATCACCTTATTTATGTTGTATCCATAACCGTTCAGCTTAAAAAAATAGTTCAAATAAAAATCTATAAAATGGGCTGAACGGGTTAAATGCATATTCAATCAAATTTTTTTATTGAAAATAAATTTATATACCTTTTGTTCCTAATGAAAGGTTTAAAAATTGGACAAAGTATTTTGGGTCAACCCTTACAATAATTACCCGTTTCAACTGATTACCCAGCCCCCCATTTTACCACCTCTACAGAATAATATGGAGGAGATGAGGTGGTGGTTACCTTATGGCCTCGAGTAAATGAGTGGCAACATGCTTTCTTCTGTTGGAGGGTGTAACCCAAATTAAACGAATACCACAGAGAGCAGGCACGGCATCATCTGATTTTGTTTCACTTTTAAATGAAGGGTTATTTCTAACAATTTCTCTGCAGATACTAATGCCACAGAATTGAAGGGTGGTTGAAGTCAACTTTCCTTCCTTCCTAGTGGTGGTGGTTATATCAGCTTGGCAACTAGACAGCCAGCAACCCTCTGGGAGGATTAAAAAGATAAACCTACAAGTATGAAAACAGTAAAAGGTCCATCTTTTTAGTCTTGTTTGATTGAATTCGTGTATGAAGGTTTTGATGAGAAGACATTCGGGAACACTTTGATTGAAGGAAACGGCATATCTCAGAAGAGGTATTGGTGATACTTAATTATTATTATTTATTTTGTTTAACTAAAACTGATGTCATTGTATGCTAACTGATTTCGTCTTTGTTCGGGCAACTTGTACAAATGCTCTGTTTTATATATACACCACACTTTTAGCGTTTCTTTGAACACAACATAAAAAGCTCAGAAGTGGTACCGGTGCATGTAGTGAATCTGATTGAAGTTTAGATATATATCCTCATGCTCAACAAATGAAGTTTACATGGACTTCATATGTTGCTTTTAAAGGACTTAGTAATAGCTTAAGTTGGTTGTGTTAATGTAATGGACGAATCTCTTAATTGGTGAAGAATGCTACTTGAACGATTTGGTTTTGGTTGGTTGTAATTTGATTACTGAATTGGGTTTAGAGTATCTGGTGAATGGGGATTTTAAATATAGTTTAGGTACTCTTGATTTTGCTGAATGTGATAAGATTAATTATGATGGTATTAGATTTTTGAAAGACATCATTACTCTTAAATATTTGAATTCGTCACAATGTCGCTTGGTTAAGACATTGAATTTGGCTTCGTTAATCAATGTATAAGATATCTCACTGTCTGTTATTGGTAGCAAGTGTTTGGTTTACGTGCTTACGTTAATTATCCGACACTAGAAGAACTTGAATTGTTCTCTTGTCTGCAGTTTTTCCTGGGAAGATGTTAAGTGAGTTGCTTCAACTTGCCTGTCATTGGAATGTGCTATGCTCAGTAGTAGAATAAAGATGTCGATGCCTACCGCTTATGTTTATGTGATCGACGATTGCAAGATATTTTGGGATACAATAGGTTAGTTTTCTTTATTAATTTGGTAGCATGAACTTGACATTTGGTACTTTTGATCAGTGTTGGTTTATCGGGCTTAGTTAAGGTTCCTCTCGACTCTCGTTCTCGTACTGATGTGATGAATCCTTGGTTTGGCTACTTATAATTGTTTGATTTGTTAATTCACTGTATGATTACTAGCTACTTACATCTTTGGACTTGCATTAAATTCTTTGAACGTAACATAAAATCTGTGTTACTTATATAAAAATGCACAAAAATATTTGTGGCTCAACCTAGACTCAACTGGACTAAAAAGTGACATGAATCAACCCAAACCCATATTGCCATTGAAGCTGTATTAAGTGACTGAGATTTAATTGCATATTAAACTGCATACATAAGTAAACACAGTATGACTTTACCTCAGTCAAAGTTTATCTACCTAAAGTTTCAGGCCCCACCATAACCGTTGATAACCTTAATGCTGTTATTTGGATTTATATTTTATGTGTACGTACTCAATTAATTATTTTGATTGGAAGTGTAATCCAGTTTATATTCCTCTCCATTGCATTGTAATTGCTCTGTTTTTATAAAATAACAATAAACATGAGATTGAGTATTTAAAAGTTTAAACATTACATTTACAAGGGTGTAAAAGTGAAACTTATGGATTATAATTTTAAGTATCTTCCTTATCTTGAAAATCCACCGAAATAAATACACGTACTTGTTAAACACGTAACAATTAAACCCTAATAGCAGCAGCAGCAGCAGCAGCAATGGAGAAACTCGGGCGTGACGAACTTATGTTAATTTACAGCAAATTCGATAACCCAAAAGACAAATTTTCATTCAATTATGTTTCCAAAAAATTCAAAGCAGTTTCGTGTTTTTATAAAACGAGATCGGAGCGTGCCTTTGATCGTCGCCTTTTTGATAGGTTATACGATTGGTTACCTGAGATCCTAACTTCAACCCCTGATTTGGATTCCTTTTATTGTTCGAAGCCACTTTCGAACAATCACATGAAACTACTTGCAAAATCATGCCGTAATCTCTCTGAATTGCACCTCTCATTAAAGACAGAAGGTGATTTTGTTTTTGATTTTAACGACGATGGTTTGTGTGCTGTAGCTAATGTTTGTAACCATTTGTATGATGTCGATTTAAGTGGGAGGTTACATGTGGGGATGTAGGAATTCGTTCCCTTATAACGTCATGTATATATTTACGGTATCTATGTTTGGTTGGATGTGTTGGGGTCACTGATGAATCACTTAAAGCTATTGGAAATTCAACTAGTAGCTTAAGTAGATTGGTTCTGAAAGGTTGTTATTTGATTACTGATTTGGGTTTAAAGTATTTGGCTAATGAAAATTCGAAGATTTCTTTGCGTTCTCTTGATTTGTCTGAATGTGATAGGATTAGTGATGATGGTATTATCCACTTGAAACAGATGTTTCACTTAGGTGATCTGAATTTGTCAAAGTGTGGGGTTAATGTTACTGACTCTGGGATTGTGAAATTGGTATCCCAACTCTTATTTCTTAGGTATCTGAATTTGTCTTGGCTGATCAATGTGACCGATATCTCATTGCCTGTTATCGCTATTGCGTGTTCGCATCTGAAGAGTGTTGACCTTAGTGGTTGTGAGGCTATAACTGTTAAAGGTTTATTTGCATTTGCTATAAACCCAAGCATAAGTTTCCTTAGGTTGTACTCGTGTCATAATATCTCACGGGAAGATGTGAAGTCACTGGCTTCAACGCACAGATCGTTAAGATGTTATAAGCCCAAAGAGTGGAGAAATATGTGGCCATGTGATACCGTTTATATGATCAATCCCTTTCAAATAGTTGGAAATAAGTTCCGTTTCATTGTATACTAAATACTTTTTTGGTTGTTGAAGATCATTTTCATATGTATTTATACAATATAGTATCTGCGGTTGGTTAATTGTTAATGTCTGAACACAAGTAATACGCTCAAAATTGTTATTGGTGAATGAATTGAAGGTCTCTGAAGGAACATGACAGAGCATATGAAATTAGTCCAATTGTTTATCAAACTTTCATGAAGAAAGACAATACGAGTGTCAAAATAAGGTACGATGATATTTCTAATAATCAAATAAATTGTTTTTTTTTGTTAGACATGATAATATAAGTAAATGAGTTTATGAAATACTTAGTTCCAGTAGAAAACATCCATAGAAGTCAAACACCTTGTAATGCTTCATCTTGTAACTTCCCTCTCCAGAAACCCGTTTCACACTACCAATTGGCTTTGGGCGTTAAACAGCTCGGGGGAATTCTCTGTCAAGTCAGCTAGAGAATACATTGACCGTTGCACGTTAAAGGTGTCCACGTTCCTTCTAGGTCGGTACGTATCATTCGTATTAAGGTAAATATTTTTGCTTGGAGACTTATGCTCGATAAGTTGCCAACTCGAGTCAACCTTGACAATAGAGGGTTGGATGTTTCATCTATTCTGTGCCCGGTTTGTGATGGTGCATTGGAGTCGACATCTCATCTTTTTTTTACTTGTCCGGCTGCATCACATTTAATCGCTTATGTTGGTCGTTGGTGGGGTGTGGCAACTCCGATTTATGACTCTTTCACGCAGTGGTTATCTTGGTTTACTTCTATCAAACTGGGTAGTAAAGTCAAGATGTTCCTTGAGGCGGTTTTTTACACTTTATGGTGGTATGTTTGGCTATATCGGAATAACGTGTTGTTTGGCGATGGGAGGTTGAAGAATAGGATTGTTACCCAATCATTCTTTTGGGTGAACAATAGGTATAAGGGTAGTGGCCTAAATTGGGTTGGATAGTTACAGGACCCTAAGTTGCTTATTTCTTTGATGTAATTGTCACTATTATTGCTAGTAGCTTGGTTATTTAATGCAATTTTCGCTGTTCTAAAAAAAAAACACTACCAATTGGCTTTGCTACCACCTTGCTACCGGTAAGGCACAACCCGTTAACCACGTTTCTATACTTAAAAATAACAGATGTGCTACTTGCTTGAAATATTATGGAGTTTGATAAACACTTCTTATTGTGTAATATGTAGATATTATATATTTCAGAGACATTCTAACCCCAACTTATATGCTATATGTGTTTTTTCCTATGCTATTCGTCACATGTTACATACGTGAAACAAATAACATTACTCATGCACATATATAAATTATAGTCTTATCTTTTATCATATGTTATATGCACATAAAGTATTATCGATCTTTTCTCACATGTCTCATATCATAAAAAAAAATTCTCTCATCATATATTACATACATATAACTATTCTCTCTCGTGATAAGTCACATTACATGCTTATTACTTAGTCATGTGGTCATTCTGTCCTTAAATGTTACATTCACGAAATAAAAGCAATATCAAGCAATACCCCACATCTTACACCCATATAAGGCATTATCTTTTGTATACGTGTAACACATTCTCCCTTCATACACTCTTGATGACACAAATAATAGGTGGCAAGTGTTAGATAATTTTCAGGATTTGACATTAATATTATTCTCTCTGAGCCGATTAACTTAGTATTTGATAAATTGTAACTCAGATTTTCCTTATAGGTCAAGTGTCCAAATTGAATATGGATTATTTGAGCCCACACACTTCTCTCCTTAATCATCACCAAGATAACGTAACAGTTAGCGCCTTGATTTTCTCATAAGAGGTCTCAGATTCAAATCTCACTATATGTATATCTTAGGGTGGTCGGGGAACAAGTTGGAAATGGTTAAGGGGATACTCCGGTTAAGCCACGTACATTTGAATAAAAATACTCGCTCTCCCCACGTAACCTGATTAGAAAAAACCTTATCTTTTTACCATTTGTGGAGGGATCAAAAAGAGAAGCAGTTTATTTGAGAGAAGCAAGAAAACGTTAATATTCATCACCATCACTAAAAGAAAAAAATAAAAATAAAATATCAATAAAATGATAATCAAACCGATGTTATAAATACTAATTAAGCGCGCCTTACTTAAATCGGTTTGATTAAATGTTCTATTGAAATACATAAACACTACATTGTATCACGCTACAAGTCCAGTTTAATTAAGCTTTATAGAAATTCGAAATACATAATCTAGTAAGTTGGAAAAGATTCCATTTAAAGTACTAAAAAGTTCAAGAGAAGACAGAGAAATGTGGTTCAAGAAGATGATTTCGGATATATACGACTTATGAGTAACCTACACATAAAATTTTACTCTTTTTGACACGTATATATTTATCTTAATCAAAAAAATTTATTAAACATTTTCGCTCTAACACTATATTTTTTCCGAAATAATATAAGAAGTTGTTGGACGAACATTCAAATTAGTCAGTATAAACACGTTAACTTTTTTATAAAATGACATATAAAGTTAGGTTTTCAAAAAGTGTCATAACTTCCCTTTAAAAAAAATTCGCTTTATTTTGTTCATATGTATGAATGATAATACCATTACATATAAGTAGTGATAGAAAGCAAAACAATTTTTTATATGAGGTGTTTTTTTTTTATAGATATCTTAGGACTCTTTTGCTAGTTCAAAAATTAAAGGTTTGATCACTTTGTCTCTTGCATTGTCTAAACCAACATAACGTATCATTAAAATAGTTTCTAAATTAGTTACACATTTTTGTAGAGTTCCTTAATACATATATCCTTTTCCAATATTAAATGCTTGAAACTTTTTACATACATATTCAGGTTTATAGGTCAACCAAAACAATATTAAATATTTTTAATTATGACAACATCATCGGTGATGATAAAGACGAACAACCAAAAAAAGATTATTGGAATATAGTTAATAGAAAAATTGGTCATTCGAAATGGTCGATAAGAGAAATCATTCTTATCATTTGATATTATATGCATTATAAGATTTTCACTAAATCTTATTACTGATTTTGTTTCACCATAATTTCATATTCATGGTTTGTCACATACATTCATTGAAAGTGTTGATGTCTTTTATTATATCATTGCTAGGCAATAGTATAGAAAAAAGTATAAACATCTTTTTCATTCCGAGTAATTATTAATATCGAAGATAATATATGTATAAAATTGTAAAAATTCAACACCAACCTTCTTGAGTGTAGGCCGTGTATTGTTCAGCCTATTAATTTTCAATTGAATTTAAATTTTACATGTAATAAATAATTATTGATAGATGATAATTCACATGTAACTTTAACTTGATATTTATTTAATTGATATTTACATAAAACAATGTATGTTTTATAACGAAGACTATCAATTTGTTTGACGTGAAGATTATATTATTTTCTTTTAATAATAAATCGATGTCAACAAAAAAACCTTTTGAATATTCTGTTTTTTTTTTTCTTTTTTTTTTTTTATGGCCAAATAAAGTATTTCTAGTCATATATGTGGTATATTCTCCTTTTATCAATTAATGCAACAGATAAAATGACTTTTGATGTAATGCAGCATACAAAAAGGAATGTAATAACTAATATGTATCTTAACCAGATACAGTATAAAATATTTTGTTATTGTGTTAATGTTGGATTTAATTAAGAATATTTTTTTTGAAGAGCTGAAGATATTATTAAGAATAGCAATATGTTAGGAAAAATACAAACAAAATGAAAGAAATTTTACAAAGAACATTTCGCAACGGAATTACAATACCAGTTACTCCAATTAATTAAGAATATCAACTACTCTTTTGACCATGTTTTAACTATAGAAATTACATAAATAATCTGTTATTTATTTGTGAATTTATTTTTTTGACAAAAGTCATATATGGAATGTTGACCATTTCTAAAAATGAAATAAATAAAAAATTAATTAAACACCATTAGAATTTAGAAAAGTTGATTACCCATGCAGGAGTTGCCTAAGAAATTCCCAATAAATTCCCTTGGATTCATTGACGGATTACTCATTGATATCCCATGAACTTCTCATGATACAATAATTCGTGGGAAGTATGTGAAGAATTTTTGACGGATTCATCATAGATCTTAAAGTTTCGTGAGAAATCCGTAAAAAATTTGTGACTTTTGTACTCATTGGGAAATCCACGGTTAATGTTTTACTCGAAAAATATGTGGCTAAGACTTGCCCCATTCATGACAAAAAACTAAGTCGCTGAGTCAAAAAGTCATTGAAGTAAAAAAGAAAAAAATGATTCAAACCCTCACCGACGAGTTGAACAACCAACTTGGGGTTAGATTTTTTTATAATATATTTTTGTCTATCATTTTCAATTAATTATTTTTTTAATTTACTTAATTATTTCTAAATTTTCTTATAAATTTTAGTAGAATAAAAAATAATCATAAACCTTATTTATTGAATAATAAATTGGTTTAAGTTGGACTGCGAATGAGTGTGTAAAGTTGAGTTTTGTTGTGCTGTGTAGGTGAAAAAGGAAACTATTAGTTTTTTAATTGATAATTAAATTAATTTTGGTTGTGAATGAGAATAATCTGACGTGTTTCATAAAAAAATATTTGGCCAAAGTTAAGGTTTCTCACAAATTTTCTATGCATTTCCTACTTATTTAGCCACGGATTTTTCACAGATATTCATTATCCACGACTGTTTTAGCTTCGATCAAAATCGGTGAATAGCTGTGACTTGTGATTATCCGCTTTAGCTTCAATCTATTAATCTTTTATATAAAGGTAATAGGAGTCATAAAATTGGAACCATGTTAGTATTATCTAGATAACAGTCATTTGATTATGAGCCATCCCCATATTCAGCGACTAACAAATTAAAAGATCTATCAATGGTCTGAAAAATCTACTGTTTTTTGAAAATTAGCCTTAAAATGGGCTACTCGTTAAATGGAGTTTTAACTAAAAGCCCATTAGAGCATACGTACTTCATTAATTTATTTATTGGCTGGGGTTGATCTTATAGGTTCCCTTCCTTTAATCAGTTTAAAAGCTACATTAAGAATAAAAAATCTGAACACTTACATGACACAAGTAAGTGATAAATGAATAAAAAAAAAAATTGTTCAAATTATTTGTGAAAAGCAAGTTTTGTTTTCTACTCAAACGTAAAAAAATATGTCATTTTCTTAACTTAAATGTAAACGATGTAATTAAAATATTATGTGACACCTTTTGACAATTTTTCATGTTTACCTCAAAATGTGTGTCATAAAACCTCTTACAAGAACATTAGAGTGCCTTACAATTATAGATGATATGATAATTTTATAAATATAATTTTATAATATAAAATTGTATTTTAAAATTTTAAAAATAAAAGCCATATACTTATGATTCTTTGAAGTTGTTATCCATGAAATCTAATGATTTTACAGAGGGACTTGAAAATCATTTTTTTAAGTGTTCAGTCAAAACTGACAGGAACTTAAAGATGTAAATTGACATAGAAAGCTTAAAGAACAGACAAACATATAATAAATAATTATATAAGAGTATTTTTGTAATTTTCATTTCATAAACTTCTATTTTATTAAAAAACAATTCAAGTAACTTTTTATAAATCTTATTTTTTCAATGAACTTTTCAAATTATATTTACTAAATAATACTAGAAGTTTAAACTTATAAAAATATAAAAAATATAAGTTCAAGCTTTTACAAGTTATTCACGTCACCGCCATCATATTTAGGTTACATGTAAAAGGTAAACAAATGGTATATATGTGTAGATGAAGACTATGAGTATATTTGATGAAGTAATTGTAAAGATAAAATATAATGATCAAATATAAAAATATGTAATAAAATTCTTTTACAAAAGTAAAGATAAAATCGTGGCTAATTAATCCTTACTTTATGTCACTCTCTTATGTGGATTATATTTTATTTCATAATTTAATTATATTGTTAGACCTATGAAGTTTTTTTCAAAATATAATAAATATATTTACAAATGTATTAAAATCAAATGCATATATTATGTATTTATCGTGTATATAATATATGCTCAATATAATTACAAAAGAAAATACTTTTATAATTTATTTTATTTTTATCATTAACTGATCAAATTCTATTTCATGGCAGCTAATATTGTTAGTGTAAGGTAAATGTCATTTTAATGGTTAAGCATAATTAATTACGTCATGTACTCTTGGTTTCCTATAAATTCTCCATTCTTAAACCATTTGGTAAACAAGTTTATCCATAATTTAGTGAATAAATATCCAAAAACTACAAACAATGGCATCCATCAAGCCATATGTTGCTCTTTTGCTCATACTAACAACATGCGGTAAATTTTAATTATTTTGTAGCCTAATGCTTATGTTTATTGATATTCCTCTATATGATCATATATATCGTATCTTCAGGGTCGTCCCATAAAGTTCGGTGGCCCTGTGCGACAACGGAATAACAAGCCCCTTTAAAACACGAAATTTAGTTATATGTGTATATATTACGTAATTAAAATCTCATTATTATTTCGAAATTGTTATAAGCTACAAATATCAAAATCAAGTAACGAAGTTTGATACGTTACTAAAAAGCATCAAAATTTATTATCTCAATAGTATTATATGAAATTAAATTATATATGATGGTTGGTAATTACTAATTACGTTGACCACAATATAATTTTGTTTTCAGTTGTGAATTCATGTACCTAGTATTTAAACTACAACGAATAATAAAGAAGAGAAAGTGGCAGCCGGATAACTTCTGAATCACCATGAAGTACTCTTATGGGTTTATAACTAGCTTTTAAAATTTTTATTTTCTTTTTAACTTTCTACAACAAGGTTCAATCTATTATATATACGCTTTAGCAAAAAAATTTAGATCAAAATTTTTTTAAACTATTTAGAGGCCTTTAAAATATATATATATATATATGTACATGTTTTTACACAAATATTATATATATATATATATATATGTATATTGGGGAGTGATCAATCGGGAAGGGGTAATCTTGAGGGAAGGGGGAAGTAAATCTGGGCCGTCCGTTAACATTCTTTACGGGAATGTTAAAGTAAATCAGAGCCGTTCGTTAACATTCTTTACGGAAATGTTAATGTGTTAACATTCCCGTAAAGAATGTTAACGGACGACCCAGATTTACTTCCCCCTTCCCGTAAGATTAAAGCTTCCCTATGGATCATTCCTCTATGTGTGTATATATATATATACTATGTACAAGATTTTGAGGCCCTTAAACGTTTGAGGCCCTATGCAGTGGCACCACTTGCACACCCTCGAGGACGGCTCTGCGTATCTTTAATCGATACGATTAGTGAAATATTCACTTCTGATGACTTGTTAATTAGTAGATTAATGGTATTTGATTTGTGTATGTTTTAGGAACCGAGATAATAACTGGTGATGCATGTGAGGATACTACGGAGTTTATACAGTGTTCACAACCCAATTGTGAAGTTCAGTGCAAAGTTAGAAGAGGGTCTGCTGCTCACGGCGTGTGTATATCAAAAAAGATTTGTAGATGTACTTATCCTTGTTAAGATCTTTTGAGTATTATAAGACATTTTATGTCATGTAATTTAATTTATAATTTATAATTTAAATAAAAGAGTTTTGGGTATCCGTATTTTGTAGCACTAACAACGTGAATGACATGATTTATTAAATTACATATAAAGAAAGTCATATGTTTTCCTATAGTAACAACCTCAGCAGGGCTCAATTTGATACATGGTGGTGGTTCAGAGAGACGTTGAGTTGGAGTGTGAAGATTCTCATAATCATTCAGATCTGGTGGATCTAGAGGACGATTCAAGGATTCAGGGGGTATGTAAGATGATTTCATGTATTGATTCAGTGAAATAGGAAGGTTTTTTTTATGTTGATTCAGTAAATTAGGTGTGTAGACCAAGAAATTTCAGCAATGGTTGGCCGAGAAAATGCTGACTGAGAGTGTTCAAGGACATATCAAACCCGTGCAGAAACTTTTCCTACATTCACCTGAAAAGTATTGAACTCTAAGCATACAAATGTTGCATTACAAAAGTGACATTCGATCACCTTATTTATGTTGTATCCATAACCGTTCAGCTTAAAAAAATAGTTCACATAAAAAATAAATAAAATGGGCTGAACGGGTTAAATGCATTTTCAATCAAATTTTTTTATTGAAAGTAAATTTATATACCTTTTGTTCCTAATGAAAGGTATAAAAATTGGACAAAGTATTTTAGGTCAACCCTTACAAAAATTGGACAAAGTATTTAAAAGTTTAAATATTACATTTACAAGGGTGTAAAAGTGAAACTTATGGATTATAATTAGGGTTTATTGATTCGCGATGTGTTTAACTTTCATGTTTTTATATTGTATGGGGTTAACTTTCAAAATCTCTTTTGTATGAGGTAAACTTTTAAAAGATATCTATTGTATATTGACTTACCGTTTTTGGCCTATACAAAAAAGGAAACTTTTCTTTTTTAGAATGGACAGAAAAGGAAATATTACATACAGTAGATAAGTTTAGAAGGTTTACATCATACAATAAAAAATTTCAAAGTTAACCTCATACAATATAAAAACGTGAAAGTTAAACGTATTACGAATCAATAATAAGTATCTTCCTTATCTTGAAAATCCACGGAAAAAAATACACGTAATCCACCGAAATAAATACACGTACTTGTTAAACACGTAACAGTTAAACCCTAATAGCAGCAGCAGCAGCAACAGCAATGGAGAAACTCGGACGTGATGAACTTATGTTAATTTACAGCAAATTCGATAACCCAAAAGACAAATTTTCATTCATTTATGTTTCCGAAAAATTCAAAGCAGTTTCGTGTTTTTATAAAATGAGATCGGAGCGTGCATTTGATCGTCGCGTTTTTGATAGGTTATACGATTGGTTACCTGAGATCCTAACTTCAACCCCTAATTTGGATTCCTTTTATTGTTCGAAGCCACTTTCGAACAATCACATGAAACTACTTGCAAAATCATGCTCTAATCTCTATGTATTGCAACTCTCATTAAAGACAGAAGGTGATTTTGTTTTTGATTTTAATGACGATGGTTTGTGTGCTGTAGCTAATGTTTGTAACCATTTGTCTGATGTCGATTTAAGTGGGAGGTTACATGTTGGGGATGTAGGAATTCGTTCCCTTATGACGTCATGTAAATATTTATGGTATCTATATTTGGGTGGATGTGTTGGGGTCACTGATGAATCACTTAAAGCTATTGGAAATTCAACTAGTGGCTTAAGTAGATTGGTTCTTAAAGGTTGTTATTTGATTACTGATTTGGGTTTAAAGTATTTGGCTAATGAAAATTCGAAGATTTCATTGCGTTCTCTTGATTTGTCTGAATGTGATAGGATTAGTGATGATGGTATTATCCACTTGAAACAGATGTTTCGCTTAGGTGATCTGAATTTGTCAAAGTGTGGGGTTAATGTTACTAACGCTGGGATTGTGAAATTGGTATCCCAACTCTTCTTTCTTAGGTATCTGAATTTGTCTTGGCTGATCAATGTGACGGATATCTCATTGTCTGTTATCGCTATTGCGTGTTCGCATCTGAAGAGTGTTGACCTTAGTGGTTGCGAGGCTATAACTGTTAAAGGTTTATTTGCATTTGCTATTAACCCAAGCGTAAGTTTTCTGAGGTTGTACTTGTGTCATAATATCTCACAGGGAAGATGTGAAGTCACTGGCTTCAGCGCGCAGATCGTTAAGATGTTATAAGCCCAAAGAGTGGAGAAATATGTGGCCAGATGGTCCCATTTATGTGAACGATCCCTTTCAAATAGTTGGAAATGAGTTCCGTTTCATTTTATACTAAATACTTTTTTGGTTGATGAAGACCATTTTCATATGCATATACAATATAGTATTAGCGATTGGTTAATTGTTAATGTTTGAACACAAGTATAACGCTCAAAATTGTTATTGGTGAATGATTCGAAGATCTCTGAAGGAACATAACAGAGCATATGAAATTAGTCCAATTGATTATCAAACTTTTCATGAAGAAAGACAATACGAGTGTCAAAATAAGGTACGATGATATGTCTAATATTCAAATAAATTGTTGTTTTTTTGTTAGACATAATAATATAAGTAAATGAGTTTATGAAATATTGTGTCTTATGAGTGGTCAAACTTCATTTTAAAAATGTGGATATTTTGGTTAAATTCTTGATGCTCCCTTTGTTTTGACCAAATCTTCGTACGTTGATGCTGATTGCATTATGTTACCTGGAACATAAAATTTTCCAGGTAGTTTCGATGTTTGAGTCCTTCTTAATTAGCAATTATTGATACTTCTACATTCACTAAAAGGGTAGCAATTCGGTTTGGGTCACGTTATGGGCCACATAACCTGCTTAGGTAAACGGGTCAAACGAAATGATTGGTTAGCGGGTTGATTTCTATTTGATTGGCTGATTGTGGTTTGACTGGTTGATTTCGGTAAATGGTTCAAATTTGGCGTGTTACTTTCGGGTTGGCGAGTTAGTTTCCGGTTAAACGAGTCAAAGATAATGGGTTACTTTCAGGTTGGCGAGTAGAAATTTATAAATAAAAGAAAAAAACTTTTAAATTTTGCTAGTTGACTTGACCAGATCCCGTCCCGAGTAGTCATGGGTTGGGAAGACAGTCCAAAGTTGCATCACCATTGCAATATGTTAATTTTACACGACGCATAATCACTGCAAAACAAGGATAGTTCTTCATAATAGGGATACTCATGGAGTACCATTACATGCTCAATGCTCTAGCTGCTGGTAACTCTACCTATTTCTCCAATACAACTCAGATATTAACAATTTTCAAAATACTTTGTCATCATGTGATTAAATCGATATCAATCTGATTTAAATCCTGAGTATATTGTCCCAAACAAAAGATATTTTTCATGTCATCATGTGTACATTAGATCTTCGTCTTGTGTCTGCATGTTTCTTTATTTTAATGGGATTCGTCATTTAAAGGATCACCAGTACAACAAATTGGAACAACCTTGTGGTTTGCAATTTCAACTGTTGTTTATGCTCTAAGTCAGCCCTTGCACCTTTTTTTACACAGTTAGTACAACAAAAATGCACACTTTTAAGGAGTTCCATAACATGATCCAATATTTTCAAGACAGAAGCTGCAAAGTAACTTGTCAAGATTTATGGTCAGTGTATGGTTGTTTGTAGTGCTGGTGCTTGCTTTAAGTTACACTGCAACATTTATTTCGCTATTAACTGTTGAACAGATCCAGTTAGCATCAAAGAGAAGCTCAATTCAAATGTAAGTGATAAATGAATAAAAAAATCTTTAATCATTTGTGAAAAGCTACATTAAGAAGAAAAAATCTTAACACTTACATGACATTCCCACAAAAGTAAGTAACAAATGAATAAAAAAATTGTTCAAATTATTTGTGAAAAGCAAGTTTTTTTTCTACTCAAACGTAAAAAATATGTCATTTTTCAATTCAAATGTAGACGATCTAATTAAAATAATTACCCGTTTCAACTGATTACCCAGCACCCCAATTTTACCTCCTCTACAAAATAATATGGAGAGATGAGGTGGTGGTTACCTTATGGGCCGTTATGGCCTCGAGTTAAGAAGTGGCAACATGCTTTCTTCTGTTGGAGGGTGTAACCCAAATTAAACGAATACCACAGAGAGCAGGCACTGCATCATCTGATTTTGTTTCACTTTTAAATGAAGGGTTATTTCTAACAATTTCTCTGCAGATACTAATGCCACAGAATTGAAGGGTGGTTGAAGTCAACTTTCCTTCCTTCCTAGTGGTGGTGGTTATATCAGCTTGGCAACTAGACAGCCAGCAACCCTCTGGGAGGTAATAAAAAGATAAACCTAAAAGTATGAAAACAGTAAAAGGTCAATCTTTTTAGTCTTGTTTGATTGAATTCGTGTATGAAGGTTTTGATGAGAAGACATTCGGGAACACTTTGATTGAAGGAAACGGCATATCTCAGAAGAGGTATTGGTGATACTTAATTATTATTATTTATTTTTTTTAACTAAAACTAATGTCATTGTATGCTAACTGATTTCGTCTTTGTTCGGGCAACTTGTGCAAATGCTCTGTTTTATATATACACCACACTTTTAGCGTTTCTTTGAACACAACATAAAAAGCTCAGAAGTGGTACCAGTGCATGTAGTGAATCTGATTGAAGTTTAGATATATATCCTCATGCTCAACAAATGAAATTTACATGGACTTCATATGTTGCTTTTAAAGGACTTAGTAATAGCTTAAGTTGGATGTGTTAATGTAAAGGACGAATCGCTTAATTGGTGAAGAATACTACTTGAACGATTTGGTTTTGGTTGGTTGTAATTTGAATACTGAATTGGGTTTAGCGTATCTGGTGAATGGGGATTTTAAATATAGTTTAGGTACTCTTGATTTGGCTGAATGTGATAAGATTAATTATGATGGTATTAGATTTTTGAAAGACATCATTACTCTTAAATATTTGAATTCGTCACAATGTCTCTTGGTTAAGACATTGAATTTGGCTTCGTTAATCAATGTATAAGATATCTCACTGTCTATTATTGGTAGCAAGTGTTTGGTTTACGTGCTTACGTTAATTATCCGACACTAGAAGAACTTGAATTGTTCTCTTGTCTGCAGTTTTTCCTGGGAAGATGTTAAGTGAGTTGCTTCAACTTGCCTGTCATTGGAATGTGCTATGCTCAGTAGTAGAATAAAGATGTCGATGCCTACCGCTTATTTTATGTGATCGACGATTGCAAGATATTTTGGGATACAATAGGTTAATTTTCTTTATTAATTTGGTAGCATGAACTAGACATTCGGTACTTTTGATCAGTGTTGGTTTATTGGGCTTAGTTAAGGTTCCTCTCGACTCTCGTTTCTCGTACTGATGTGATGAATCCTTGGTTTGGCTACTTATAATTGTTTGATTTGTTAACTCCCTGTATGATTACTAGCTACTTACACCTTTGGACTTGCATTAAATTCTTTGAAGGTAACATAAAATCTGTGTTACTTATATAAAAATGCACAAATATATTTGTGGCTCAACCTAGACTCAACTGGACTAAAAAGTGACATGAATCAACCCAAACCCATATTGCCATTGAAGCTGTATTAAGTGACTGAGATTTAATAGCATATTAAACTGCATACATAATAAGTAAACACAGTATGACTTTACCTCAGTCAAAGTTTATCTACCTAAAGTTTCAGGCCCCACCATAACCGTTGATAACCTCAATGCTGTTATTTGGATTTATATTTTATGCATACGTGATCAATTAATTAGATTGATTGGAAGTGTAATCCAGTTTATATTCCTCTCCATTGCATTGTAATTGCTCTGTTTTTATAAAATAGCAATAAACATGCGATTGAATATTTAAAAGTTTAAACATTACATTTACAAGGGTGTAAAAGTGAAACTTATAGATTATAATTATAAGTATCTTCCTTATCTTGAAAATCCACCGAAATAAATACACGTACTTGATAAACACGTAACAATTAAACCCTAATAGCAGCAGCAGCAATGGAGAAACTCGGACGTGACGAACTTATGTCAATTTACAGCAAATTCGATAACCCAAAAGACAAATTTTCATTCATTTATGTTTCCAAAAAATTCACAGCAGTTTCGTGTTTTTAGAAAACGAGATCGGAGCGTGCGTTTGATCGTCGCGTTTTTGATAGGTTATACGATTGGTTACCTGAGATCCTAACTTCAACCCCTAATTTGGATTCCTTTTATTGTTCGAAGCCACTTTCGAACAATCACATGAAACTACTTGCAAAATCATGCCCTAATCTCTATGTATTGCACCTCTCATTAAAAACATAACCTGACCTATATTCTAATATCCTCTATAGTTGGAGCGTAAAAAAACGAACACTCAAACTATAGCATAAAAAAGATAAATACAGAAGTTAAAATAAAGCAGCAGAAAGTGGAAGCGTATCTACTCTTTACAAACATGGATCCAACTATCCAAGGACCCATTATCCATTTCAAAATTCTCAAAAAGCATGTATTAAATTAATGATGGACCAATGTTAAAAATAATTATGGACCCATGTTAGATGAGTTAATAGTTTCTTTAATATAGATGGACACATGTTACAGTTTATATTTTAAATCACTAATCATTAAAGCCCATAATACATATTTTTTAGTTTACATATTACAATAGCCCATATAATACATTATTAATATTAATCACTAAATTCAAAGTCCGAGTGACTAAATACTAACATGGAGATATTTTTCACCTTATAGTCTAATACCCAAATTGTAACCTTTACGATCCTCCGATTTCTAATTTCGCGCGCAGTTCCCCCAAAAACAGAATTCTCACCTCCCCTGCAATCTTGATCTCGTTAAAAAGAAGGTGCGTTTCCTTTTTTGTTGAATGAAAGTATAAAACTCAAGTTTAGAATAGTTGGAAGATGGTGTATTAATAATGGTTTGCTGTTCAATTGTGTATACTACTTGCTTTCGGTGGGTTTTAAACAATTCACAATCTTTCCTTTATTTAGTATTATTTGAAGTTTACAGAAGGTTGATTTGGAGAACGTTTCAAGCTATTCTATTAAAACCGGATTAACCGGTCTGGTTCACGGTTTTAATAGTTTACCGGCCGGTTAAACCGGACCAGACCGTATAAACATTAATATAAGGGATATATGTATATATATATATATATGTATATAGTTAAATAAAAGATCATAAATCACAAATAGTGGTTGAAATGTGGGAGTTAACAATGACATCAGTTTCTAATATATACTATATTAACTTTAAGTGAAAGACAAGGGAGCATAGAAATTGATGATACTTGAGAAGATTCAACTAATAAATATTATTAAGTATTTCTGTTCCACAAGTTTGTTCATTATATATATCCATCCATAAGTCAGACAGGTACCAATTCACGTATGTGACCAAAGCTTAGGTAACTGCTAATATGTAAAAAAGCAACTTCAAATGCTTCATGCCTCATTCTTAAAGAATATGTAACTTAGCTGTCACTTTGACGGTAAGCTTACAGAAGTTGATTGAACATAGAAAGATATATTAAGAGTAAATAATTTCTAAATCATTTTGAAGTAATAATGTCATCACTTGATGAAATCTTCTAATGATTATTGTTATCGAATATTAAGTATTAATGTTATCATACTATCTATATTTATTCAAAACAATATATTTTTAAAATTTTCGTACGAAAAATGTAAAACCGCAAAACCGGTCGAACCGGACTATATTTGAGCTATAAACTCTGGGTTGTTTGAACTTTTTAAAAGACTCTACCAACTCGTTTCTACAGTACCTTGATATCTCTCACTAAGTGCTACGTAAATTTGCTAATGCGATAAAATTTAATTTGATATCCCTATACATTTACTAAAACTTTTTTTTTAAATGAGAAGAAATTACTGAGATACCCTTATATTTACATAAAGTCTTAGTAATTTTTATTTTTTTCACTTAAATGCTTTATATATTAGTATATAAGAATATCCGCGCAATGCAGCGGGAAAAGTTTATTAGTTTCACATTAATTTGATATGTAATATTATGTTTTTTGAAATATTTTAAAAATCAAAAACTACATTACAATACATGAAAAATAATATTTTGTAAGTGAAAAATTCACTTTTTAACAAATTTTCAAAAAAAATTGTAACAAAATAACTAAAGATTAAATATATTATAGAGAAATTGTCCGCTTTTGTCCCTATGGTAGTCGCGTTTTGACAGTTCTATCATTTTTCGAGTTAGGTCAATCTTTTTGTCCCACAGGTTGTAATTTTTGCCAGGTTTGTCCAATTTTAACAATTTCGTTAAGTTTTTCGTTAACTTTGTGTAAAATGACAAAATACCCTTTTGTCTTGTTCCTTCTTCCTTGCATAAACATACAAAGACACAAACACATACACATACGCATAATCAACAAATTCATCGACATTCCAAAATCAAAATCACATACACAAACAAACCCAAATTCAGAATCAAAATCAACCAATTCATCAACATTCACAAACAAAACTTAATTCTTCAAATTCGAAGTCTAATTTTTGGTAACACAAATTCATCAGACCATAATCCTCAAGACTACTTACAGATCTGAAGTGTATACGGATCTGTAACTTCCGGCGTCGCTCCAGCAATCCTCGCGACCTCCTCCGTCACCCCGCCGGTGCTACCGCCGTTACCTCCACCGGACCATTACCAGCAATCCTCGCAACTGTTGAGAGTGTTCTTGTTACCTCCACCGCCGCTGTTACCTCCACCGCTACGGATCTGCAACTTCCGGCATCGTGATTGAATCGCTTCGTGATTGAATCGCATCGTGATTGAATCGCATCGTGATTGAAGTTTATCGAAGAACTGGAAGCAAAAGAGTAGACCAAGAAGAACATGAAGACATACAGATATAGATCCGGCGACAACAAACCACGAAAATGAAATCCTAGATAGATGCGAAGTGAACTGAACGAAGTCAACATCAAGTTGCTGGCCGTCGAAATTTCAGATCTAGGCCGTTAACATCAGGTTGTAATCGATTTAATCAATATTCGTTCCTTGTTCAAAAACCTAAGTGTTTGATCGTGAATATGGTGTATCGATCTAGGTTTTTTTTTTGTGTATTTTTTCAAATCTGGGTTGTGTATTTGTTCGAATCTGGGTTCATGTTTGATTCTCGTTTCGTTCCCGGAGGTCAAACAGGGAAAACATTGTAACCATAGATTTGAATTGATTTTATGTTCATGTTTGATTAGGGTTTTTGATTTGAATTGAGTTTGGGTTTGCAGGTGTTGTATTGACGATGATGATGCAAGAAGAAAAGGAAATTGAAACACAGAACAAAAAGATTAGTTGAAATTAGGGTTAGGGTTTGGAGGCAAAGGGAAGAGGCAAAGAAGATGAGGTGAAAGGAAGGGTATTTTGGTATTTTTTAGAAAGTTAACGAAAAACTTAACGAAATTGTTAAAATTGGACAAACCTGGCAAAAATTACAACCTGTGGGACAAAAAGATTGACCAAATTCAAAAAAGGATAGAACTGTCAAAACGCGACTACCATAGGGACAAAAACAGACAATTTCCCTATATTATAATATGTCATTGCAAACTTAATGGTCGGGTTGCGAGTGTCGGGTTTCGAGTTTTTAATGGCAAGTTGCAAGTTGTGGAGTCGTTTGTTGAGTCTAGAGATTTAAGTTTCACTAAGTTTTTTACTTTTAGTTTGTTTTTTGTATTTTGATATGAAACATCATCTATATTAAATGACAATTCTAAAAAACATCTCAAATGAATCATATAATATAATAGTTTATTGATATAGAGAATCTTAAGTTAAAAATTAATTATCATATATTAATTGGTTTATGATTTATTAATATTTGTATTAATAATTAATAATTAAATATATGTTAATTAAATGTTATAAAATTAGTTAGTTTATAGTTTAATAATGTTTGTATTAGTGGGAATTTAATAATTAATAATTGAGGGGTATGTTAGTCATTTCTATAAATTTTTTTAAAAATTTTAATAATTTAATGAGCAAAATAATAAATTATATTTTAATAAAAACTATTAAAATATATTATATATTAGTATAGATTCTCTATAGTTTGGGCGTAGAAAATCGAACGTTGAAACTAAAACATAAAACAGATAAATACAAAACTTAAAATAAAGCAACAGAAATCGGGGCGTATCTAGTCTTTACAAACATGGGTCCAAGGACCTATTATGTATTTCAAAATTCTGAAAAGGGCATGTATGAAATTAATGATGCACCAATGTAAAAAATAATTATGGACCCATGTTAGCTGAGTTTGTAGTTTCCTAAATAGATGGACACATGTTAGAGCTTATTTTTTAAATTTAAATCACTAATCACTAAAACTCATAATATATATTTTTTAATTTAAATATTACAAAAGCCCTTAATACATCAATATTAATGACTAAATCCAAAGCCCAAAGCCCAAATGACTAAATACTAATCTGGAGATATTTTAAACCTAATAGTCTAAAGTCTAATACCCAAATTTTAACCTTTACGATCCTCCAATTTCTAATTTCGCGCACAGTTCTCCTAAAAACAGAATTCTCACCTCCCCTGCAATCTTGATCTCAATTCCTTAATTACCCGTACTTGTTAAACACGTAACAATTAAACCCTAATAGCAGCAGCAGCAGCAGCAATGGAGAAACTCGGGCGTGACGAACTTATGTTAATTTACAGTAAATTCGATAACCCAAAAGACAAATTTTCATTCATTTATGTTTCCAAAAAATTCGAAGCAGTTTCGTGTTTTTATAAAACGAGATCAGAGCGTGCCTTTGATCCTCGCGTTTTTGATAGGTTATACGATTGGTTACCTGAGATCCTAACTTCAACCCCTAAGTTGGTTTGCTTTTATTGTTCGAAGCCACTTTCGAACAATCACATGAAACTACTTGCAAAATCATGCCCTAATCTCTCTGTATTGAATCTCTCATTAAAGACAGAAGGTGATTTTGTTTTTGATTTTAATGACGATGGTCTGTGTGCTGTAGCTAATGTTTGTAACCATTTGTCTGATGTCGATTTAAGGGGAAGGTTACATGTTGGGGATGTAGGAATTCGTTCCCTTATAACGTCATGTAAATTTTTGAGGTATCTATGTTTGGGTGGATGTGTTTGGGTCACTGATGAATCACTTAAAGCTATTGGAAATTCAACTATTAGATTAAGTAGATTGGTTTTGAAAGGTTGTTATTTGATTACTGATTTGGGTTTAAAGTATTTGGCTAATGAACATTCGAAGAGTTCTTTGCGTACTCTTGATTTGTCTGAATGTGATATGATTAGTGATGATGGTATTATCCACTTGAAGCAGATGTTTCGCTTAGGTGATCTGAATTTGTCAAAGTGTGGGGTTAATGTTACTGACTCTGGGATTGTGAAATTGGTATCCCAACTCTTGTTTCTTAGGTATCTGAATTTGTCTTGGCTGATCAATGTGACCGATATCTCATTGCCTGTTATCGCTATTGCGTGTTCGCATCTGGAGAGTGTTGACCTTAGTGGTTGTGAGGCTATAACTGTTAAAGGTTTATTTGCATTTGCTATTAACCCAAGCGTAAGTTTTCTTAGGTTGTACTCGTGTCATAATATCTCACGGGAAGATGCGAAGTCACTGGCTTCAGCGCGCACATCGTTAAGATGTTATAAGCCCATAGAGTGGACAAATATGTGGCCATGTGATACCGTTTATTTGATCAATTCCTTTAAAATAGTTGGAAATAAGTTCCGTTTCATTGTACGCTAAATACTTTTTTGGTTGTTGAAGATCATTTTCATATGCATTTATACAATATAGTATCTGCGGTTGGTTAATTGTTAATGTTTGAACACAAGTAATACGCTCAAAATTGTTATTGGTGAATGAATTGAAGGTCTCTGAAGGAACAGAACAGAGCATATGAAATTAGTCCAATTGTTTATCAAACTTTTCATGAAGAAAGACAATACGGGTGTCAAAATAAGGTACAATGATATGTCTAGTAATCAAATAAATTGTTTTTTTTTGTTACACATAATAATATAAGTAAATGAGTTTATGAAATATTGTGTCTTATGAGTGGTCAAACTAATGTGGATATTTTGGTTAAACTTCATTTTAATATTGTGTCTTATGAGTGGTCAAAATTCATTTTAATGAATTTCCAATCATCAACTATTTATAATAATAAATGAAACCTAGAAATCTAATGGATCTTGACCCATCTATACAATTGGGTTGGGTCATACTAATATACTAACATTACCTGACCTATATTCTAATATCCTCTATTGTTGGAGCGTAGAGAAACAAACGCTCAAACTAAATCATAAAAACAAAAAATACACAAAATTGAAATAAAGTAGCATAAAGCGGAGGCGTATCTACTCTCTACAAACATGGATCCAAGGACCCATTATCCATTTTAAAATGTTAGAAATTTGTAGATACAAAGGGGTGTTTCTGAATTTGGATTGCTTTCCGAATCGTGTTATACACTTTTCGAATTTGATATTTTGACCCAATTTATCGGGGTTACACGAAATTCAAATTATGTGGATAATTCGCAAAGAAACAAACAAGACTTTGATAATATCGTGCTCTAAGTTTCAGATGATTGTAGAGAGAGTTCTATTCAATTTCTATATATCAAAATGGATGTTTTCTGGATTTTAAGCCAGAAAAGGTTTGGCTGTTGGTGGTTTTCAACATTTCCATAAACATCCCTCAACTAATTCGTTTTGCTTCGAGGCGCTGCCCCCTTGACCCCACTATCACTGTCTAATCGGGATTAGCCTAAATTAATATAAGTGTGAACTCCGCACCTTCAAACTTACACAAAAATTAAAATCAAACCCTCATGATACACGCATTATTTCTATTAAAATAGAACGATTTGGTGATTTTAATTTCACCAACACAAAATTCTCAAAAAGCATGTATTAAATTAATGATGGACCAATGTTAAAAATAATTATGGACCCATGTTAGATGAGTTAATAGTTTCTTTAATATAGATGGACACATATTATAGTTTATATTTTAAATCACGAATCACTAAAGCCCATGATACATATTTTTTAGTTTAAATATTACAAAAGCCCATATAATACATTAATATTAATCACTAAATTCAAAGTCCGAGTGACTAAATACTAACATGGAGATATTTTTCACCTAATAGTCTAATACCCAAATTTTAACCTTTACGATCCTCCAATTTCTAATTTCGCGCGCAGTTCCCCCAAATACAGAGTTCTCACCTCCCCTGCAATCTTGATCTCGATAAAAAGAAGGTGCGTTATTAAAACTCAAGTTCAGAATAGTTGGAAGATGATGCACTAATGGTTTGCTGTTCAATTGTGTATACTACTTGCTTTCTGTGGGTTTTAAATAATTCACAATCTTTCCTTTATTTAGTACTATTTGAAGCTTACAAAAATTTGATTTGGAGAACGTTTCAAGCAACTCTACTGATTTGCGGAATAGAATAAGTGATGAGTTTATGAATGATTGTCTGATGTCTTATATTGATAAAAGTGTGTTGGATGGTATTAGCTACGATACCATAATAGATACTTTTTATGGTTTGAAATTTCATCGCAAACAATCATATTAACTTTTTATACCGCTTTTTAAATATATTTGGTTGATGGTTGATGTTATGTAAAGTTCCGATCAATTACTCAACCCGTCAAGTCAACAACATGTTATACCCACGTATTCTGTCGCATCAATTAAATTGGACACATGTGATATTCAATCCTGAATTCGCCACCGACATAAAGACATGATGGCGACATAAGCTTCAAATATGGCAAACAGAGGGACAACAACACTAATTGACCAGTTTTTTTTGGATGTCTTCAAAGTTTTAGTAGAACAAATCATAAGAAAGAATTTTTGTTTTGAGAAATGATAAGTTTACACAAAATAATCGAAATAGATATACGTTTTTAAGAATTGAAAAAAAAAAGAGATGATGGTGCTAGAAAAGGAATAAATAGATTTTATATGGAAATGTGAGAGAGAAAAGGCAAAGGAAATGGCTAGGACTCAAAAAGGAAATAAACATCTTTTTTCTTTTAATTTTAAGGTATGTTTTATGAAATAGTTCGCTGTAGTTTTAGATTTGAAGCTTTTCACGAAAAGCTACTTCTAGTAGCTTTGAGATTTTGAACTTTTTATTTGATTCTAAACCTACAGCTTATACATACTAAACGAGACATTTATTTTTATATAAGTTCTTTGTTCAAAAACTAAAAGTTAAAGCTTCTAAAAGCTCAGTATCATGCAAAGCCTTAATTAGACTGTTATTATTATTATTTAATTTTATTTTAATTGTATTTGCCTAAAATCACTAGATAATAAGAAGCCAAAAGCGATAGAATGGCAGCAACATTAGTGACGCAGCAGCAGTCCGACGATGATTGTTTTGTTTTTTTTTCAGTTTAAGTAGAAGAATGGAGTAAAACACAGATAAAAAATTGGACAATGATGGCTGTGATCCTGTGAAAAGAAATGAGAATTGAATTGGTAGGTCAGAAGGTAGAGAATCCGTTTTTATACCATGATAAACTATAAACACGAATGTATGTAATAGAATTGAATTGGGAAAAGATATTACAAGGACATATATTTATAGGTTAATATAATCTTCCTAAACAAGTAAATTAATTATAATAAAAAACTTTTCAATTTATATTAAATAAATTTAACTAATATAAATACGATGCTAAATAATATATTCTAATACTCCTCCGCTCAAAATATCTATTTTATCCTCTCTTTCTTTTTTCTCAATAAAAACTTCTCGTATAGTAACCTTATTTTCTATCTCCTTTTCGGTCTTGTTCTTTATTTTCTTAATCAACTCGAATCTTATCGCAATCAAAGAACTTTCCTCCACAAGTTTCAATTCAGTTTGAGCTTTGAATAAACATTTTGATCAAACTGTAATAGTATAAGAAAGAAGATAATTAATAGAAAAGAGAATCAAAACTAATTAAAAAAAACGGTTGTAGAAGAAGTTACATAATGACAAAGATATTATAAATTGGATAAGAAAGTGAGTAAGATCTTGACAATTATAAGGAAGCAAAACAATTATAACGGTATCAAACAAAAGATCTTGGAAATTTTAAGGGAATCGAAGAACCGAAAGGAAAGAGATAATAGATCTTGGAAATCTTTTAGAGTTAAAATTGGAAGGAATATAAAGATCGACGATTCTATTAAACCTTCACGTATTATAAGTTATAATATACCAAAATATGTTATTATATACCAGCGTCGAATTTCACGCACAGCAGCGAGTGAAGATTTCACATGTTGATATTGAGAGACAAATGTTTAATGATACCTTAATGCAATAATAATTGACACTTTTTTAATGAAAGTGATTTTTTATAATAATTTAAATTATTGTAATTGTAAATTCAATATTGTGATATAAAAGAAGAAATAAAAGAAGATATTTAAATATATTATGTGAAATATAATATTAATTGAATGATTTATGTAATTAATAAGTGAAGGGATAAAATGATAATTTTCGATATCTCTTTTTAAGTTTTAAGAAAGAAAGTTTTAAATACTTAATAAGAGTTATATATATAACATTAAAAAATGGAAAATATAACACATGTTATAAATTATTTAAAATTTTCCATTAAAAAATGGGAAAATATAACCCTGTTTAGTGCCCATAATATTATATTTGTACTTAACATACAATTTTAATCATTACTCTTGTCATCTTAAAATTATCGTTCAATGAAAGAAAAAAATATATTTGTAATCATCAAATTATGTTCGGTAAATGGAACTTTGCCTTTCAATTTTAAGAGTTACTGGTTAAGATTTTCTAACATATTTATAGTCAATATAATTTAATTAAAAAATGTTAGAAGAAATGTATTAAATGCATATATTATGTATAGTATTTATCGTGTATTTAATAAATGGTCAACCTAATTACAAAAGAAAATACATTTATTTACTCCGCATTAACTTTTACCATCAATTTATCAATATCAATTTTATGATAGCTAATATACTTTTATTATTATATTATTGTAAGTTATATGTCATTTTAATGGTTAAGCATAATTAATTATATCACGTGCTCATTGTTTCCTATATATTCTCCATTCTTGAACCATTTGATAAACAACTTTATCCATAATCTTGTGACCTAATATCCAAAAATTACATAGTATGGCATCCATCAAGCTATATGTTGCTCTTTTGCTCATACTAACAGTTTGCGGTAATTTTTTAAATTATTTTAAAGCTTAATGTTTATGTTTTTTTTTTTTTATATTCCTCTATATGATTATATATATCATATCTTTAATCGATACGATTATTGAAAAATACACTTCTAGTGATATGTATATATATATATATATGTACATATATATAGGGTCGGATCGAGAGTTGAGATTTAATTTCCTCATTCCTCAATATTTGAAGCTTCCTCTGAATTCTTTCTATATAAATATAGTATATATTGTATCTTTTGATTGATATGATAATTATTGATTAGTTGATGTTATTTGATGTATGTATTTCTAGGGAGCGAGATAATTATTGGAGAAGCATGTGAAGATAGTACAGAGTTTGAAGCGTGTACACAACCCATTTGTGACGTTGAATGCAAAGTTAGAAGAGGGACTGCTGCCAATGGCGTGTGCATTACTAAAGAAAATTGTAAATGTACTTATCCTTGTTAAGATCTTTTAATTATTTATTATAATTATAATTATAATATATATATAATATAATATATATAATATAATATTATATATAAAAAAAAGAAGACAATGTTATGTTATTTGATGTATGAGTGTATCTGCTTGTTTTGGTGTTATTGATATAATAAGTTTAAATATTAAATACTGATTTTGAAAGAAGATATGTAACAGAGTGACATAAAGTGGAAGTAATTAGCCACAATTATATGGTTTTGTAAATGTATAATTACACGTATATTGTTACATTGATCACGTATACCTTGTGCATACATTAGATTAGCATTTACTTTACGTATTTTAATTTATTGATCAAAGTTGAATTATTACATATTTTTCTTACCTTTTATGTAATGACATAACGTTCAGTATTGTTGAATCAATCAATCAATACAAAACAAAATTAAAGTCTTTTGCGAGATATTCGTCACTTTTATATTTGTTAAACTCAATTATAGTTACTGTTTCAAAGGGCTTATTATTATTATTATTATTATTATTATTATTATTATTATTATTATTATTATTATTATTATTATTATTATTATTGCATTTATAAGTAGCTAATCAACACGAAATTTAATCGTACGATCATATGCTAACTTTCTTTAGATTTATGGGTTGATCATGTTTATTGTAATTTTTGTGTATTATGTAGTTTACTATATCCAATATTTTTTAATCTATTATCCACGTTATTTGTGAAAAGTAAAAAAAAAGAAAAAGAAGAAGAAGTGTAAAAGTACTAAGCCTTGATCAAATTAGCAAACTATTCTTTCTTTGCATATATAAATATGTTGTTTGCATATATAAATATGGGAGCTGTGTTAGGGTTTTGGGTGAGAATATTCAGAGAGTAGAGAACATATATAAAGTTGCATTGTGAGACTCCCTCATCTTATGTGGTGACTATCTGGTAATTCAATAATAAGGAAAATAAACGACTAGAATAAAAAATATCACTTTTCCTCATTTGATGAGAGGAGAACGTGACATTATTACGGTATTTCCAAAGCATCCAAAACATAGTGGCTACGATGACGTAGAGAAGATTCTTGGTGTTGATAGAGCCCGACATGTTGTCAATCCAAGCAAGCCAATCCTGGCAGGAAGAAGGCTGGGGAACAGAGATATGACACCATGTACGTATCAAATTTCAAACGCTTATTATAACTTCACAAGTGAAAAAAACATGATCGTTAGACTCGACATGATTAGTACAGATCGGGCACAGTATGGATTCAATTTCTAGACCCCGCTTCGATAATTTATCTTGATACTATAATTTATCGTTGAGACTAATATGAGGATATTTAAGAGTGTTGAGAGTTAAACGTCTTCAACTTGTAACATCTTTTTATATATTGAATTGTAAGTGGCTTCATAATTCTATTATTTTTACACTTCATTAAAAGGTTTTTCAAAAGAAAAACTTGTTTGTATTTGCTTTTGCCTATTTCATATGTTTTACTATTAGTTCATATATTGTTGTGATAATTGCTCCTGACATTTTAAATTTTAAGTAAATATCATTTCCAAAGAAAGAATATATATGATGACAAAATCAAGTAACTAAAAAAACATGTATAGAAGCTTGAATACAGTGATGAAACTAGTGAGCCGACATGTACATCGGTTGGAGCTGAAACTAAGACGAAATTATAATGCGAAAAATGAAGACATCAAGACATTCTTGGGTTAATTCCAATTTTGAATTTAAAGTAAAAAAAATGTCATCTTAAATTCGTGAAACTGAAAAGAAAAGGTTCTGTTTTAGTACGTAATTAACGTGACATAATCAACAATCGGATTCTGAAAAGGAATTAAATGATCACATATAATATAGTTGAAGGAATCTGGTTCTCATATGTTTGGTTTAAGCTTAGTTGGTCAAATAGTCAAACAGAGTTTTCACTTGTTAATCAAAATCTAATTACTATAAGGATAAGGGCTTTAAACATGTTATATCTATAAACATTTTAAAACTATAATTAATTATTTTTATAAATATAAGATATAAAACATTTAATTACGGGATAAATATAAAATGAGATCACTTTGTATTCAGGACGGACATGAATTGTTGAGACCTTATCCATCGGCAAAAAGTAGGATATAATAGAAAAAAGTTGATATATACATATGAATGCATCAATGTTAAGAAAATTGTTATTGTTATAAATATACAAAAATAAAAAGTCATTGTCTAACAAATCGACAAGAACAAAAAGTTTCAGGTTACGATGAGAATTTATTAGTTTGAAGTTTTGAACCGGGTTTGTGATTGTACTTCTGACATGCTTAACCCAGGCCTCGGCTATCCGCGTCCTTATTTCAATCATAAGAGCAAAGGGAGTGATCACTCCATAATCACTCAAAAAGATTGCCATCTTAGTGTCACATCATTTTCACACTAAAATCACATTGACACTCATTTCATATGTATTCATCACATTATTTTCACACTAAAAATGGGACCCACATTTAAATAATTCTTACCTTTATAAATTAATTATACACACACAAAAATGGAAAAAGTTAGCTATCACTCAAAGTGATTGGAACCAAGTTGAACCAACCAAGTTGAGAACCAAATTGAATAGGGGAGTGATCACATCAAAGTGATCTATGATCACTTTGTGCCACCTCCTCCCACTCCCTTTGCTCTAATAAGCATGACAAACTTAATCTAAAGAAGCACTGTGTCAAGTTTTGTTAATAAATAAATGCTCTCACTAATTAGTCACTTACTGATTCAATTTTTATTTTATTTTATTTTATATATAATTAAAAGAAGATTAAAAGAATTTTAATTTTTCATGATTTTTTCTTTTTAAATTAAGGGTAGATTTTTAATACTAAAGGGTCAAAGTCAAATTTACTAGTATGTTCATGAATTTTAAAAACTAGCAGAATCAACCGCTACACATTTCATAATACTTCTTTATTATTTTATTTATTTGACACTTAATTGCTTTTAAATTATAATTAAACCCCTACACTTTTAATAAATATTTTTCATCACTCACAATAAAAAACAACAAATGGTTGACACTTATTTTATGGTGAACAACATTGTTTTATTCATATTACTTTATCCCTGCACTATTCTACATCAACAATAACCTTTTTTATTGTTATAATAAGTTTGTAAATCATTATACTCATATTACTTAAGATTAAATATGTAGTCCAACGGGTCTATATAGGCCAATTATTACAAATTTTCATGTCTACTCCTGTGTAGTTGCGGAACAATAAACTAGTATATTTTAAAGAGAAAATTACCTAAATAGGCATTTTCAACTAAAAATAACGAAAATAGACATTGTCAGATCCTATTTATGAAACTAAACAATCAAATCGCCTAAATGGGAAAGAATGGACCGGCGATCCAAGCGATTTGGGTTGGCTCAACTATTTGCCAACACGTGTCATTAAGAACCCTACCTTTGACCAAATGTTGATATCCTAACAAAGTGACACGTGTCTACTAAAACCCACCGTTTGACCAAGTCAAAACAGCCTAAATGAAAATTCAACCCCGCGAGCTAGGCGATTATATACCAACCATTCGAATTTTGACACGTGTCCGGCAAGGATTAGTAAATTGTGATTTTCAAAATCGCCTATATGTATTTTTTGACCGGCGAGCTCGGCGATTTCTGTATATATTTTTGGAACTCATGCCTTTGCCAAATAAAAGTGATTGTCCAAGTTTCTTTTCTCTATCTATTTTTATTAGATTGCTTTGAAATCTTTAATTAAAATTATTTGTGATTGTATGAAAGTTTATAATAAATTTTGATAAGATATGAATGTTTATAATAAATTTTGTAGGATAGTTGAAATTGTGAGTAATGTATGTATCTTATTAAGTTTTATATTTTTATTTCAAAAAATTTAATTGTTAGATTTATTTTGTATTTTTAGATCATTTATCACATTTATCTTATAAGTTAATTTATCTTGTATGAATATTTATAATAAATAAATTTCATAAAATAGTTAAAATTATAACTAATGTATGTATATCATTAAGTTTTATATTTTTATTTTAAAATTTTTAATTATAACATTTATCTTGTATTTTTGAACCATTTATCACATTTACCTTGTATACGTTAATTAATCTTGTATAAATATTTATAATAAACTTGGACAATCACTTTTATTTGGCAAAGGCACGAGTTCCAAAAATATATACAGAAATCGCCGGGCTCGCCGGTCAAAAAATACATTTAGGCGATTTTGGAAATCACAATTTACTAATCCTTGCCGAACACGTGTCAAAATTTGAATGGTTGGTATATAATCGCCTAGCTCGCCGGGTTGAATTTTCATTTAGGTTGTTTTTGACTTGGTCAAAAGGTGGGTTTTGGTAGACACGTGTCACTTTGTTAGGATATCAAGATTTGGTCAAAGGTAGGGTTCTTAATGACACGTGTCGGAAAATAGTTGGGCCAACCCAAATCGCTTGGATCGCCGGTCCATTCTTTCCCATTTAGGCGATTTGGTTGTTTAGTTTCGTAATATAGGATCTGACAATGTCTATTTTTATTATTTTTAGTCAAAAATGCCTATTTAGATAATTTTCTCTATTTTAAAATCATATGCCATACCTTTTTATGCCATACTCACATTTTGTTATATATATTTAACCCAACACATATACACATTTAATATGTTACACATACAAAGTCACATTTCTTGAATATCAGTAGAAGCAGAACAGCTAAATATTGTAGCCATGAATGGTGAACAACAGTCACTTAGTGCACCCTCCAAAGGTGGATGGATCACGTTCCCTTTCATCATAGGTATCTCTTATAGCTTCTATTTCTCGAATTCTAGCATTTTTTAATTCAAACACAGGTATATAAAATTATCACATATTAACCGTTTAATATAACTGTAAACCGTCTGTTTTTGTTTAAATGTAGCAACGATGGTAGCTGGAGGAGGATGGATGAGTAATATGATCGTTTATCTGGTTAACGAGTTTAACATCAAAAGCATTGATGCAGCTCTGGTTTCAAACTTTGTCATGGGTTCCAGTTCCTTTTTCCCGATTCTTGGAGCCATATTCGTCGACTCGTTTCTTGGATCGTTCACTGTCATTTTGGTTCTTCTCTAGCAAGCTCAGTAGGCATAATAATACTAACCCTAACAGCGACAACTGATTCATTAAAGCCTGCACCATGCGAAAATGGATCAAATCTTTGTGTCGGCTCATCGCATGGTCAACTTGCTGTTTTGTATACTAGCCTGGCTCTTTCAATCTTGGGTCTTTCGGGTACACAGTACACGCTAGCGGCAATGGGTGCAGATCAATTTGACAACCCGAAGCACCAACAGGTTTTCTTTTATTGGCACTGCCTTACCATGAATGCAGGGTTGCTTGTTAGTGGCGTGGGGATCGTTTATCTTGAAGACAATGTGCGTTGGGGACTTGGGTATGGTCTATGTGTTGCTGCTAACCTAATTGGGTTAGGGATGTTTGTGTTGGGCAGACGATAATATCGGCTATTAAAGCCACGATCAGCTGGCCCTGTCCCGCTTATCGGGTTGGCTTGTGTTGCAGTGGCAGCATTCCGGAAAAGGAAAGTTTTGTTGTCATCAAAGAGTGAAGAATATTATATGCAAGAGCCAAGAGCTAAAGAAACAAAGATGATTAGAACGACTCCCACAGACAGTCTCAAGTAAGAGTATCCCCAATAATGGCTTTATTGCATTGGCACCTCATGTTTCTTTCAAGTACATTTTTCAAATACTTGAGAATTCTTCACTCATTAAGCAAAAGAGTCCTTTTCAACCTATTCACTCCAATGTGAAATGACTATTTTAAATTTACAAATTTTGATCATTAAGACCACCCGCTTAATAAAACAATTTTATAGACTTATATCATTTTCGTTTGTACCAATTCTAGAAAAATATTTACGAAAAAATTGATCCAACATGAATAATAATTTACATGTGATACCAATTATACAGTAAATAGTTCTTAATTCATTTAAACAAAGGATAAAATTGACAATTTGAATGTCAATTATTGTACAAATTAGTTTAAAGGTAAATGTTATATGTTGTTAACCGCATACAAGTTTGCATGCAACAAGCTGTAAAATTAAACAAGGCAACTGGTGGTTGTGTTCATATGAGAAACTTGAAGGATTGAATGTATAAGTTTTGTAAGTGATTGACGCACCTAATAATGGTGGAAACGTTTATTGGGATTGCGTTTTTTTGGGGGACTATAGTGGTTGATTTCCTTCGGAAAACAATGACATGGTTGTCTAATGATATCAATGAAGGGAGGATAGATAATGTGTTTTGATTTATCACTGTTATCGGGTTGGTCAATTTTGGATGTTATCTCCTACGTTCATGGTTGTACAAGTGCCACAATGTTGACAATGAGGACCTCACTAGTTCTATTTCTTCGTAGGCATTCTATATAGTTAAAAAAATCACTAGGTTCACAATCTCATATGGAGAACCCAAATTGTGTATGTATGACTTTACGGCTTTTATGCATTTTAAAAAAGTGTACAACCCTTTTTATTCACGTATCTAAGATGTAAAAATGTGAATATAGTGATTATATAAATTATATATGTGTGTAAATATGACGTGCTTTTATTACTCTTACTTTTAAAATGATCTTGTTTAATTTTTACTCTCAAATTTACGAAAATCATCTCTGAATTTATTTTTTTCGTGCTATTAGTCCAAAATGTTTACTTGGTTATGGTCTATGTGTTCCCGCTAACCTAATTGGGTTAGGGATCTTTGCATTGGGTAGACGATATTATTAGCTATTGAAGCTACAATCAATCGGACCTGGCCCAATTAATTACCAGGTTGGCTTGTGACTTGTGTCATAGTGGTAGCTTTCCGGAAAAGGAAAGTTTTGATGTCATCAAAGAATGAAGATAATTAGAATGACCCCGAAAAACAACCTCAAGTACGTATTACAAATTTACGCTTTATTTAGAAGGTAATATATGTGCATATCACGAAGTTGTCAACTTTGAGAGTGTCTCGGGATTTGAAGGACTTATAGGAGATTATTGGGCTTGATCAAGCTTCTAGTTTAATAAGCTATGACCTTCGGCTCCTATGAATAAATACACTTTGCCTTTCAGGGGTAAAAAGAAAAAGTAGAGCTTAATTGGTATATAAGCTTTTATATGCACCGGAAATTATTAGTTTTTTCAAGTAGTTTTTAAAAGTTAAACTTCAGTTACAACTAGTTATTCCTAAGGTACTTTTCGTTTCAAAAGCCCAACCATCTATAAAAACAACTTTAATGACCACCCAAGTATATATTGGTTTCATTATACCAATTTCGACAAAATGTTTAATCTCAAGTTTGACAAATACGCCTTTAACATTAACAAATTAAATTAATATAAACAATAATTTACATACCAATTATACTCTTCTAAATATTTTTAGTAAGAAAACAGTGCATTTTTATGAGAAGGGTAAAGTTGACATTTTGAATGCCAATTATTTTTTACACTATTTTAATTTGTAGGACTTAAAAGGTGTATATCAATTTAAAAATTTTCACCATACAATTGGTCTGAATTGAGATAAACGAAAACAAATGCATACTTGGATTGTCTATAAAACTTATTTGATAAAAGAAAAAATTGTCTATTCACACTTGAAAGTTGTGTAGAAGAAAGCCTAATTGGCCGATATGGTAAAGGTTCTTAAACCTTGCAGCTCTAGTGAACGAGAGAGATACTACCTCGGTAGCTTCATCAAGAAATAACCGTGGATCCTATGCACATTACAACAAGTAGAAGATTTCAAAACCCTAAACAAAATCTTTCCACTTTGGTCGACTGGTATACTCTTGAACACCCTCATAACCATCTTGATGGGCCTTGTAGTCTTTCAAGCTTTAGCCATGGACCACCATCTCGGTCCACGTACACATCCAAATCCCAGCAGGGAGCATGACAACTATCATTTTGTTCTCATCTTCCATTTCTATAGCCTCAATCAACCTTTTCATTCTTCCCAAATTTCAAAAACTTACTGGCATCTCACTCACGCGTTTGCAACGAACAGGGGTAGGACATGCTCTTTCCATTTAAAGTATGGCTATTTCAGCATTGATCGAGTCAAAAAGACCATTTATAGCGCGATCACACAACCTTGTTGGAAATTCAATTGTGCCAATGTCAGCATTTTGGATGGTGTTGGAAAAGTTTGAATAATATTGACTAGCATTTGTTGCAATTAAAAGTTGTATTTCTTATAAGTAAATATATCATTAGTTGCAATTAAAATGTGGTCTTTCACTTTCCACATAACCTATGACATTTAGTGGTATTTGATGATCATTATGTCAAGGCTTCCCATTTTCCCTTCATGACCATACAATGGAGAATTCTTTCGTAAGAGAAAAAAAAAAAAGTGTGATGAAACCTTAGCTCACTAGAGAAACACACACAAATTCACATATTAGGTCTTCTTTCAAGCTTGAGTTTGCGGTCATATTTGGACCCAACAATGTGGTCAAACTATGAACAAATTTATGTGTTAGGAAGAACAACTATATTGACAATCTTTTCGGGTATGAGGTTCAAGTCCGGCAGTACTACTGCTTCGGCCGTTGTATCCTGCGAAACATACGGCGAATCTGTTTTAAGGGAACTGTGTCCAACGCAGGCCTCGGCTCATCACTCGTTGATGAATATCCTTGTACATATCCTTTTCTACTCGTTTATATTGTTTTATTACATTTCATTGTTACAATTGTATAAGTATTACTTTTATATTATACAATTATCTTTGTATTATATTGAAATTCGTTATTATAATGAAATTGTATTCGGGTACATTATATTTATTCCTACAATCTTAAAACAGATTATTTAAAAAGAGTACTCGAATAAGTCTCATAGAAACAATGATTAGTTGCTTTGGATAAATGGGTTGCGAGAAAACTAATCATTAAAAAGTATTTTAACATGTTGAAAAAAAAAACCCTTATAACTGTGTAGTGTTTCTATATATAAGTTTAGTTTCAATGAAAACGTTTGAGACCGAGTCTAGTGGAAAAGTTTTATAAGTTTGGTCTAAATGACAATATGTCTCTTTGAGTAAGAAAGCTTGTTAAATCTTTAATAATAGGTTATTTGGAAACATATTGTTGTTCGTGTTGATGCACGTGTTTGTGAAGTTACGTTTCTTTCTGTGAAAGTTCATTAAGATTTAAATAGTTTGTTATTTAGAAATGTAATCGAAAAATATTTATAAAATAAAATGAAGCTTTGACACTATTATAAAACGGCTGTGAATTTGACAAACATGAAAATTTTGGGGTGTAAACTTCTTTACACTTTAAATTAATCTTTGAAGGATTAGATATGTTCTACTTGTTAAATTTTAAAGGATCTTTTTATAAGATGGTTATTTGTATATAATTTGTTTACAATTAACATTTGGAAATTGTCAACTTGATTAGAATTAATGAACAAAATTGTTGGTGTAACACATCACAAGAAGTGGTTATAAAACATTTTGTAGATTATGGTTTTGACAAGATGTTTGTGTTAACTGTGTTGTTGTTCTTGTTTAAGTTAAAGCTTTTTTAACATATTGAAGAATCATTCATGATTGTGTCAAATGTATACACAAATTAGTTTTGGTGCAAAAATTATCTGTCAGTTTTGGAAAACGGGCATTAAAACTTGTGCTATAATAGCAATATAAACCGAAACTTTATTATTAGTTTCTTTTGTTTATAGTGGTTAATGGATGGTTTAATCCTTTGGTTAAAAGATTGGGTAGACTAGTAAGTGTTTCCTAACAATTATGATGTTAATGACATATTGTAAAAAGAATTTTGAATGTTGTAGTTTGAAACAACATTATAAATTTTGTTATTTTATGAGAAAGGATGTACATGGTGCAAACGTTTTTCATTTTGAAATTATAGATGGAAATTGGATATTTATTTATGAAACATGTCGTTAAAATAAATATCAATTTTAGAATATGTTTGTACAAGTAATGATTTTGAAACTACATTATAAAAAGACTTATATTGTAGATAACAAACATAATTGAGATGTTGATAATGAATTGTTTTCATAGTGATATTATATCGCGATATAAACAAACAAGTCATAGCTTGAGAATGGAATTCAAACGAATTGTTTTGGAATATATATTTATTCAAAACATATGGATTTTGTGACTTGATGGTTTTGAAATATATTTATAGTCAAGACGTAAGGTCTAGTACTTCCTTGGCTTGTGGAATAATAGTTAATATGAATTGAAAGCATCCTACTACTCAATATGAAGTAGTATGTTATATAATACATAAAACAATTCATGATGATTTGTCAATATGAGATAGTAGATGTCGGGATCTTCAACTTGGGAGAAGTGCATTCTACAAGAGGCCGTAATGGGAACTAGATGATTGTAATATATCCTAGTAATGAACTCGTTATTACAAGCGAGAACATAACCTTTGCTCCTTGCTCTTGGAACTGTTTCGGAGGACTTTGATGTCACTCGAAGAGTAATGAAAATCATATGGATGTGGTTGACATATCTAACATGAAAGTAAAGAGAGCATTGATAATATCCGAATTTTCTCTTACTAGTTTGTCATGGGATAATTATTGTGTCCGTTAAAATGACAATTATGTATAAAACTTAAGATTAAATTGTTCTATTCAATTTATGTTTTAACATAATGTATTTTTTGTAACGGACATATATATGGTTATAAAACTATTATATTTCTTGAAATAGTTTTAAACAATTAGTAGTTTAACGGAATGTTACAAGAATTGATTTTATATAACAATCCCAAGAGGGTTACCTTACTTGTTGTTCCCATGACAATAATTGAAAGAGAAATTCGTTAAGTCGTTATATGACTCGTAATATGTAGAATGTGGTGTCAAATTTATGATATTGAGAAGCTAGTCAATGCAATTGACATAGCTTGATGATATTTCATAATATGAGAAAATTCTATTTGTGAATTTAATATGTGACACTAAGATGTAGAGTCAAGCGAGATCCAATCCTCGTTAAATAGATGGTTCTACCCTCGACGACTCGATTGAGTGTTGGGATTACAACAAGGGAATTGTGTGTAGCTTTTAAGGGAAAACATCATAAGATTAAGATGTTGGAGATAATTCTATTTATCACAAGTATAATTGAAACTTTGTGATACGGACTCCAGATAAGTCCAAAGAAAAGCTCTTTATGGAGCTAAATGAGAAACCTCATAAATCAATGGCACACACATTGATTATGAAGGAAGTAAAATTGAATGATTGATATGAGACACTTTCCTAAATGCTATATTTAAGGTGATGTGTAAATAGATTTTGTCATAATACAAGGGACATGATATGAGATTCCTTGTAAGAGAAAGCAATGGAGAATTAGAATGATGCATCTCTATTCTTATGCTTAAGTCTTGAAGTCTATAGCATGCTAGACTTAGACTTGTTAATTATGATCATCCGCAGAGATCAATTAAGATGTGAACATTGCAATGTATAGAATTTTATAAGGACAAGATCAATAGTTCATTCATTTTTAAAAGGATTTGGTACATTGTGAAACTAAATTAATGACAACAATGATATGGGATAAAATGAATCTAAATTTGAGGATAATTATAAACATCAAGATGTCTATCTTTTGATATATTATCTTGGGTTTTGAATGCCTATAGAGTTTAGATACAACAAGCTATAATTTGAGTGCGGAAACTTTAATTAAGTTGCCTAAATTCAACGTCTCTAGGTCAAACCTAGAATATGACTTAGAATTGCTCAAATTGTGCTAAAATTTGGAACACAAAGATGTAAATCTTACGTGGGGGCATTTGACCGCATCATTGATGGAATTATATATATGATTATGACGAAAACTTATCTCAAGGTGCAAGACATGTGAGGGAAACGCTTTATTAATTGAAAGCATTAACCCTAAGGCATGGAAATGTGGGGGGTGTCTTGCATTTTGATAAGGCTTTCATGATTCTATCATTCGATAGGCTAACAAATAAGAATTTAGTTAATGCTATAATTATTTCTTTTTAGCCAATGGTGATCAAGTGTAGTACCTTGTGTAAACTTCCATAGACTTGACATTATAGAATCATGGTAGTTGTCATAAGAGTTTTAATGCATACATGATAAGTTATCTTGATATCGAAAATATAAGATAACGAAAGTGAAAGTGGAGATGTGTTAAGATAACAACTTTAGTTAAAGTTGGATTTTTTAGATTTTACAATCAAGTGAGAATTGTAAATAGTTAACACCATGCCACTAGAACAACTTATCTCTTTGTAGGTTATCTTTGTTAAACTTTATGAAGTTAAAATGATAACATTTCGGATCCGAAAACCATAGGGTTGAGAAGAGATCAAGTTGTGGAATGAGACTAAAGCCCTTTAAATGATAGTTTATATGAAGGAAACCTAACCTAGTTGACTGGAGATCCCAAGATCTAGGTTCAATAGGACAACCTAATTGTATAAACTGGGTCACTGTGGGGGAGTTGTTAAACTTCTTAAACCATTTGAGGGTGTTATTAAACTTCCTAGTCCATTCCTATAACTAACAGTGATATGAGGCTAAGCATTAGGCTTTTAATGAGTTCCATGGATATAAGCGTAAAGCATTTGGAGATATCTAAGGAATCACCTATGTGAGAGAGAAGTGGGGTCGTTTCAAAGGGAATTAAGAGGGCATAATTCCTAATAGTTCTCGCAGAACCAGGCTAGTGTTTCATGACCATAATGAACACGACTATGAGGACTGGACTATGTTAGGGAGAATCCTGTGTGAAGTGTATTGTCGTCTACACAAATGGTAGACCAGTTCAAAGACATCACGTCTACTGTAAGCTAGGAGACTAAGTACACTTCATAAGGAAAAGGTTCAAAGGGTTACACCTACCTATTCTATGTAGGGTTCAACTGTTGAAAATTTTGTCGAAACTTGTGTGCTTTGAGATCGATTTCAATTCATGTGGGGGAATCCAGGTAAAAATAAGGATTTCACCAACTTTGGATTTTATAATTATATGCATATGGTTATGTAGTCAGTGGCCAAGGCTTCATAACGTATATTATATGTCCAAAGTAGATTTTAGGTGAATTGGATATCAATGCTCAAAGAGAGGTAAAATCGAGCTAAGGGAATGAGAAGTCGAATAACTGCGTATAACTGAAATTATTTTGGTTATCAATTTTATTCATGGGGGGGATTGTTGGAAAAGTTTGAATAATATTGACTAGCATTTGTTGCAATTAAAAGTTGTATTTCTTATAAGTAAATATATCATTAGTTGCAATTAAAATGTGGTCTTTCACTTTCCACATAACCTATGACATTTAGTGGTATTTGATGATCATTATGTCAAGGCTTCCCATTTTCCCTTCATGACCATACAATTGAGAATTCTTTGGTAAGAGAAAAAAAAAAGTGTGATGAAACCTTAGCTCACTAGAGAAACACACACAAATTCACATATTAGTTCTTCTTTCAAGCTTGAGTTTGCGGTCATATTTGGACCCAACAATGTGGTCAAACTATGAACAAATTTATGTGTTAGGAAGAACAACTATATTGACAATCTTTTCGGGCATGAGGTTCAAGTCCGGCAGTACTACTGCTTCGGCCGTTGTACCCTGGGAAACAGACAACAAATCTGTTTTAAGGGAACTGTGTCCAACGCAGGCCTCGGCTCATCACTCGTTGATGAATATCCTTGTACATATCCTTTTCTACTCGTTTATATTGTTTTATTACATTTCATTGTTACAATTGTATAAGTATTACTTTTATATTATACAATTATCTTTGTATTGTATCGAAATTCGTTATTATAATGAAATTGTATTCGGGTACAATATATTTATTCCTACAGATGGTTCCACAACTAGTAGTTGTTGGTATTGGTGAAGCATTTCATTTCCGGCTCAAGCGTCATTGTATTGGCAAGAGTTTCCAAATTCACTTATAAGCCTGTCAGTTACAATGGTGGGGACGTTTATTGGGATTGCGTCTTTTTGGGCACTGTAGTGGTTGATTTCCTTCGGAAAAAAACGGGATGGTTGCCTAATAGTATCAACGAAGGGAGGTTAGATAGTGTGTTTAACATAAAGTAAAGAAAAAAAACTACACACTCCATCTAATCGAAAAGCTTTCCGAAACTGGAGAAGCCTATTTAAAATGCCTTTTCTTAAACTAAATATGGTTTCATAATTAGCTCCGATGAAAGTTATCTAATGAAGTTATGAGTATGTAATTATTTATTTCGTTTCATTCTTACGTTTGAGATATTATTACCGTTATTGTTAATTTATGTCAACTTCCGTGCACTGAGCAATTCACTAACCCGCATTTCTTTTCCTGCGACAGATAATCAAGGTATTATGGGATGAGTGCGAGAGCTTCAAGATTTGAAGATGCCTTAGAGACCTACCTTTTATTTACTACTTTTTATAAATATTATTTTGAGATTTTAAATTATCATTTGGAGACAACATTTGTGATTGCTTTTAGACCTTGATTATTTATTTTAAGACATTTATTATGACCTTAATTATTTAGTAATAAATGTGATCTTTGGTTTCCTTATTGGAACAAGGGTGTTAGAGGGAGATAGAGAAAATTCCAAGGCTGAAGAGTAAGTGTGATACAATCCTCAGAGAACATAGAAGAAATGAAAAAGACAACCCGGAACAAGTTGAGTTAGTTGAAAGAGGAAGAAGAGAAAGGGGAAAATAAAGAACTACTTGAAAATTCATTTGTGTAATTAATTCGTAATTAACATAATATTTGTAATTGACTTATTATGTAGAAAAGTCTATTGCAATAATTGTTTACTACTCATATTTATTTATTTAGTAGTCTCGTGAATGTTTTGATATCATCAAATTGAGGGAGATTGTTGAGAAAAACAATAACCATATGTATATTATGAATTTAAAGAGTCAAAACATGAGCCTAACTAACTTAGTGTTTGTTCATTCAAATCGCAACTTTAGTCACATTTGATGTAAGGGTTGTACATTAACTGCTTTCTTCACTATTAGGGATTTGTTTAAGTTTATTTTTCTCCTTTGTCATGCATAATATTCTATTTGGTAGACTTTTTGTTTTTTTGATGCAATTGTTTAAAGTCAAGTTTAAAAGTTGAAGGACTAATAGTAAGAGATAAAAACATAATTTGGTTTAAACCAATTATAAATGAATTAGACGTACCCTTTTGTATATTTGCATCCGAGAGACGTCACCGTTTAATACTTTTCTCATTTTGATGTTCTCCTTTCGCCTTGCATAATATTCTCTATTGTATTCCTTACATTTTGTTGTGATAGTTGATTTAAAAAGAAAGAAAATGATAGTTTTTAGATATTTTATAAATATTCAACAAAAAAGTGGTCAAGTAATAAAAGTACACTACTAATCTATGATATACCTTTTACCATATATGCATACAATTGATTAACATACGTGTTTATAGTTTCCTTATCTTGATTTGTCATTGAACACTACAAAATAAATTTAGCATCTCAATCTGTTCGGTAAAAATAGGTGTAAGCTGTTAGCTGTTAGCTATGGACTATGACTTATAGTTAAGTTGTAAGATGGATGTTTACTTGTATAAATATATTCGATAGTTGTTAGTCAATAAGTAAAATGATATATGAGGATGTGATTAAAAAATCTAAAATGATAAATACGTACAATTAACTACACAAATTCATTTTTAAATAATGTAAGTTATTTTAATATTTTAATTGCCACTAGATTAGAAGTATATAATAGACGTCTCTAGAATGTGTGACAATTCAAACTCTGGTTTTGGTGACCTGCCATTTTTTATTAAAAAGCAAATTATATATCTTTATATATTCTTATTCTTATTACTATTACTTCGTATCTTATACATGTATAAATATGAAAGGGAAATTATTAACATCAAGTAAGTTAACGTAAATTACATATATATGTCTTGAATCTCCTTTTAATTTAATTGTGTTTTTCATATATATATAAATGGAAAAGATTTACCATTAACATATAATTTAAATTTAATTCTATTTTATTTTTCAGATTAGCTTAAACCACTTTTCACGATGTAAATTAGTATCACTAGAAATATATATGTAACAGGGTTGTATTATTTGTGTAGTTATCAATTACTCATCGTCTATCGAACACAAAATCTCAAAACCAACACCTAATTTCTATGGCGACAATCACACCTGGCAAGCAACAAATGTGATGGTCTATATTATTATGGTTGTTAGATGCTATGATGATTTTTATTTATCTTTTTTGGTTTGTTTTGCAGCAATGGAATGTTCAAAAGTGTTGTATGAAATCGATCGACATAAAAGCATCAATGGAGTAATTGATGAACTCGTTAGCAGCATTCCTGAGAATATTACACTGTGCAAGAATTGTATGTCTGAAATCAAGTTGATCGTTCAACATATCCGTGAGTTGAATGAACTGATCTATCATCTTATGATCAAGTAAAATGTTACATTTGCTCGATTTCGATTGTACAACGTAAGTGATATATTAGACCATTTTGGTTCAACTAATCAATTAGAAGTGATGCCCCATTTTGGACCATTTACTTTAACGGTGCGGGCTATTAGGAGTGATGCTCCAAATATTGTTTTTACATAAACTTAAAATTGGACAATCCATATTATTATACTTGTGTATAAAGCTATTACCTATATAAGTAGTAGTAGATGACGGTGCGTACTATTAATTGATCGAGTATCATGTAAAAGAAACCACAATAAGTAATGAGTCATGAAAAGATAATATAACCAACACTAAAGTAAAAAAGAAAAGAAAATAACTTTAGATATGTTTGTATGTGTAAATAAACGAAATATTAATAAGAAACGAAGTGATAGAAAAGTCATAGCATAGATAGCAACTTCAATATGATAAATGCAATTACAAGTCTCTAGCTTCCAACATATCCGGCTTGAAAATAATCTTTGTAAGTCCAGTAGAGATTAAAATATTATCTGAAAACATATATTATACATTAGTTAGACGATTTCGCTAATTAATTTGGGTGAGTATTTGAAGCTTAAACCTTACATACTTTTTCCATGGTACATAAGCTTTACCCTAGAGACGTAGATAGTCCATTTCTCCATTATTCCTCTGGCAAGCATTGCCAGAAATGTTGGTGAATTGTGAAACAAAACCAACTTCATTTCATGGCACCTATTAAACACAACGTGTCGTTAGCACTTCAATGAAAACTGGTTTATTAAAATAAAACTAAAGTATAAAATAGAATTGGTATGTAAATCGAGACTTACGTTAAGTCGTAGAGAATTAGCTCACATAAACAAAATTGATGTGTTAATGTCCTTAGGGTACCAGTGGAGATCTTTCCAACTACATCTAAATTAAAATTCATTGTTTGTATTAATAAATAGGATTTACTTATTTGTAAAACATAATGAAATATAGGAATGACTTAAATTGAAATGTACCGATCATCATTTTTCTTTTGCTTTTATCATTTGCATGAGTCGATAGCGATGAAACACTTGGATAAACAGGAAACCTTGCAGCAGTAGCTTCCGTGCAACGATGAAACTCTGTATGTTTGTCGATAATGATTTGGCAATTGTGTCCGTCTAAAATGTATTCCTCAAAACGTGGGAACTCGTCATTGAAGCGGAACAACTCATCAACTTGGAAGTGCTTGATTGCAAAGACACCTCCCAACAAATTCATTTCTTCGTATTTTTGGATCAAATTATGTGAGATGACAGCTACTATTCGATCTCTCTAAGATGTGTGATACGTGTAATACAAATCATATATTAAAACAGTTAATATAAGAAGATAATAAAATAATTAATAGAATTATTTAATTATGTGTAACTTACGTTTTGATCGAGTAAAAACAAATATAATTTGTTTCTGTTAACATCTTTCCATACGAAGTCCACGCGAATAGCCATGATATTAAACCACACATAGCTATGTTTTATCAAGGAAAAGAATTTAACGGTGTGATGATGTACATCCGCCTACAAAGATTGTTAATTAAAATGAAAGGTTAGAATCATAATTTAGTAAAGCTTGGCTCCATATCATAGTAAACCTTGTATCATTTAAAAATTTTAAAAAAATTCCCAACTATCAATCGTATTAAATAAGTATTTAAAGTGCATGACCATGATATATTCAACTACTATTATGGAAGAAAAATTAATCTGTAAGAAGCAGGCTTCTACTATGGAAACATGATTGCAAATTCCTACTCCTACTCCCACTATATATTTCAATGGAAAGTAATCCAAGGATGAAAGTTTTAAGTCGTGTAATTTATTCTTCACCTAATTTATTTCCTTCTTCGCGATTTGCAATGTTAGATATATGATTAATGTTTTTCTTATCATCAAAATTTGTAACACCCCAAAAATATAGATAATATTTTCATATGTGTAAATGTTTCATTTTATTGACTTAGTTGTGTATTGTAATTATCCTTCTAAACAGGTGGGTTAAAGAAGTGAGGTCATTTTAGAGACTATGACTATTAGTCTTAGATACTCAAATATCTAAAGGTCATTTTAGAGACTATGACTATTAGTCTTAGGTACTCAAATATCTGAAGGTCATTTTAGAGGCTTTGACTATTAATCTTAGGTACTCAAATGTTTAAGTTGTCTAAATGTTTAGTTGTGGGGTGCAAAACCGAATAAATGAGACTAGGAGGTTAGAAATGTAAATACCCTTAATAACTCTAAAACCTTCTACATACATACACATACATACGTACACACACCCCACACCCTCCTGTGTTTTGTAGAACAGGAAGAAGATTTTGTAGAACAAGAAGAAGAACAAGGATAAAAATCAAGCTTAAATCATCAAATTGAACTTGGAAGGATTAAATTGGAGCTAATTATTTCATCCCTAACCTAAGAAAGGTATGTATTCTCATTCTCTTGAACTAATAAGTTGGGTAATTGATGAATAGGAGTAGAATTGATAGTAATTAATGAAGTAATCCACGAATATTGTTTAATTGATGCTTGTAAGAGTTTATAACTTCTTGGTGATTGAATTGAACAATGAAATGGTGAAAATTGGATAGAAGCTTATGAAACCCAACTTATAAAAGTTGAATTCGGGTTTTACATAATAACCCACTAAATTGATAGATAAAAAGTGTTGTTTAGATGTAATTAGTTGTGATTAAAGTGGTGTTAAAAGTAATTGAACACTAGAATGAATTAAGAGTTAGAATGGTGAGATTATGTTTGTTTGACTTTTAAAAGTCAAACTGCACATAATTGAATTAGTTGTTGATTATTGGCAAGAGGAGTTATATGAATGTTAATACGTGTTTATTGTGTTGTTGAATTGGTTATGTAATGTTAATAGGTTTTAAAGAAGTCGAGAGTTCAAGTGAGAAGTTATCTTCATTTAGCTACCAATGTGAGTTTATATTGTAATTAAATGTTATGTTGATTCCATGGATCCGGATTACATCCGTGTAAGAGGATCCAGTTGACAGAGGAGTAGGTGGTTTCATGTTGTATATGAATCACACAGTTGAGTTGCAAAAGTGGAATATGTGATTTCACGTTGTATATGAACCACACAGTTGAGTTGCAAAATAGCTCCTGATTACATCCGTGTAAGAGGATCCAGTGGACAGAGGAGTAGGTGGTTTAATGTTGTAAATGAACCACATGACAGTTGCTCTACATGTAGAGATTATTAGCTTTGTGCTAATTCAGCTGAGATGAGAAAGTGGTACAGATTAAGGATCCGTATAGTTGTGCATATCATGTATATGCTAGTTGCTAGTCAACTTATGTTGACTCAGTTGTTAAGTCGTTCACTTGTTTAATTGCATATGAATTCACTAAGCGTTTCGCTTACTCTTTTAGTTGTATTCATTTTGTAGGCGCAAATGAATTGGGTAAGAAGGAAACTCACGAAAAGGAGAAGGCTTAGAGAAGGATTCTTATGCACTTGTTACAGGTTTGCAAGTGCTAATCTCTTTGAATCATAGCCAAGATCCCATGGACTTGTTGTATTGAGCCCAGTTTTTGTAATTGCGTCAAAATGGGTCAAACACGTTTTGGTATGAATTTGATTGTAAAGGATGAATATATGTAAATTAAGTTGGTTAATAAGTCGTAAATATCAGTGGAAACAATGAGTTGCATTTTGATTGTAAATGGAAAAAAGAATACTAAAAATTAGGGTGTAACAAAATTACGTGGTTTAAACTATCTGCTTAAGGGTTATATTTACTTACGATTATTATTATCTATAATAGTATATAATTATACATTTAATGTTTGGTTTTGATAATCCAATTCAAAAACTGGCATTGATTGAGTGAATCTTCTCATTAACACTCTCCTTAATCTTATTGGTAGCCATTTATTGCTCTTTATAAAGTTATGTGTGCATTTGATCCTTATTTTGAGAAGTAGATTACCATGAGATGTCGATTTCCTTTAGAACTAGTTTATAAAGGTTGAACACTCTTTAATTAGCGATATTGTTACTATAAAATATGATCATAAATAATTAACTACATATCTTACTCCATATTTGTTAATAACTGCTCATAATAAGTGAACATTGAACAACAAAATAATGAATATTATATAGCCGTGACATGCACGGTTCTCACACCTAGTATGTGGTTTGTTTGTATTTAGTTGTACATACACAATATCTTCTTATTCATTTTTGTGAAACTTTTAATTAGCTTGTAAACTTTCAAATTCAATTTCATCGGCACTTTCGTCAATGAGCTCGAAAACCTTATTTTTTTGAAATCTTGAAAAGCACTTCTTCTTTTTCTGTTTGATGTTTGATATTGACAAAACATCATCATCGGATAAAAGAATAAAAAGCAGGATTAAAAGAATACCTCCATGAAGCCCAAAGTAGAATAAGCGATTGAGCGTTGACAGTTATAGGGTTTGTGATTAGCACATTGTTGATCGGTGTCGTGACTACAACATTGGTCGGTACATGGTTGCCGGTTGGTGTATGGTTGAACAATTTCTTGATTGAAAAATTGTTGTTTGAAGTGTTGTTGTTATTCATTTTTACAAATACGTATGTCGTGAAGTTGTGGTAATAACTCTTGTTGAAGTTGTGGTCGGTATTATGAATTGATTGCATGTATGTTGTTATTTCAATTAAATCTATTACCATAATTTTTTTTTAACATTTTCCACATTTCCAATTTCAATTAGTGTACAAAGTTAGGATGTATTATAGTTTCCACTTATATCACACGTTATTCTCCATATAGTAAATAAATGTATAGTATAAATTGTATATATATTATTAATTATAAATAAGATACTGGAGTTCTAGTTGACTTTGTAGCTAATATATATATAAATAATAACTCTTGTTGAAGTTGTGATTGGTATTATGAATTGATTGCACCTATGTTGACATTTCAATTAAATCTAGTACCTTAAGTGTTTTAACATTTTCTACATTTCCAATTCAATTAGTGCACAAAGTTAGGGTGTATTATAGTTTCCATTTATATCACAAGTCAGTTAAATAGATTTAAAAAGCTACAATCGAGATATAAACAGTCTTCACAATTTTAAGGTTAAAGTTGTGTCAATAACGTCTTAAAACAAAAATTATCATTCTATCGGGAATTGTTATAAACAAATATAAGTGTATATAAAATATAAGTACGTAGAAAATAGAACTTGGGATACTGAAAGAAAAGACTTTATATGTATTGGGACTAAGATTTGAAATATAGTAAAATGTGTTATGTAGATTTTGTTTGAAGATAGTATCGAACATTTACGACTTTGAGAGCTTTAGACATTTTTTCAGGTATGAATGTCCGTCCTCTTCTTTCAACGTTATTTTGACATGCTTATTTGATTATCTTGTTACATATTTTGTTATTCGTTGTGAAATACTTCCGCGTTTTGTTTCTATTTGTTGAGCTAAAAGTATTATTTTAGATTTGATATATTTTGGAAGCTATTGAGAAAACTTTGTGTGAAAAATGATTTTGGGAAACTTTGTGTATTCAATTGTTGCGAGCCATCTTGATGCATTTGATTTAGGTTCCATATGCATGGAGGACATAATTTGGCGCGAGCTTGGTTTATGTGTTCATTGTGCGACCATTGAACCCTAGATTTTGTAGAAAAGACATAGGTATGCCAAGTCAACTACCTGTGGAGATACCACTTGCTTGTCACTGTGGCGCAATGACTTCGCATGATTCGTGGATATGTGATTAGTCCATGACATCTCCACTTTTGTTATATAATGTGATTTGCGTGTTTACGCTCAGGAGTGAGCCTTTGGATTATTTGGGAGGTGTATGGATGCATCCTAGGCTATGACATGACATGATATGATATGATTTGTGTGGTGCGGTTGTGTGGTGTAGTCCATACACACCTTCGATCAGGGGAAATACTTGGAGTCATGACCGGTGTGTTATTTTGATATATTGCTAGAGATATGATATTATTTGGCAGCAGTGTTGTGCAATATGATACTTTGTTTTGTAAGGTACTCTAGATAATATAACTCAACCCCTTGTTGCCTTAGCCTTTATTTCATTTGTTACTCTAGTGTTGGTGGTGATACTTGATGGGCGTATTTTGGAAACCAAGTTATTTACTTCGCTTCATTCTTACTTTTAGATGTTATTGATGTTACCGTTTATTTTCTGTTTACCTCCGCGCACTGAGCAATTAGCTCATCACATTTTGTTTTCATGTTTTGTTTTCATGTGGTAGGTAATTAGCGTAATATGGGATGAGTGCGAGAGCTTCAAGATTTGGAGTTGCCTTAGACCCCTACATTTGATTTACTAGTTTGGACTTATATTTATGATTTGAGATTTAAGGTTATCTTTCGGAGACAACATTTATACTTGCTTTTAGACTTCTGTTATTTATTATTTCAAAACTTTATTATGATTTTAATTACTTAATAATAAATGTGACATTCTATTTTATTATTGGAATTGGGTGTTATACCCTAAACTTAGGAGTTAATTTAATACACTAATAAATTAATAGGCTAATAGCGAAAATGCAATTTAGTATAATACGACTTGTAGTTGATTTACTTGAGTTACATTAGAGTTGAAAACTATATTTTGTAGATCAATTACGGACGTATATGGAAATCTGAGACATGAAACTCAAAATGTCCATCTATTATCGTACCCAAATATTCTATGGGTGTGGGGATACTTTATAGAACTTAGCGGTGGAAAAAATAATTATTTCATATGGTTGTATTATAAGACATAATGGTTTTTAGAGGAGATGATTAGGAATGATTAGGAATGGAATATTTTTAGAGGAAGAATATGTAGAAAAGATTATATGTTTCATTTATATTTAGAGATAAATATAAAGTTATGGTTAAAGAGGACCTTACGATATCATGTGGTTGTTACACATTATACATGACAAGATGATGATATTTTTTAGGTGGAACCATTTTGATTTTTACTAAAAAGTATTAATCGTTATGGTTTTGATGTAACATGCTTATTTGAATGTACTTTTCAATTAAGTTACAAAGTCACTTAATGTTTTATTTGGAATCAACTCATGGTATGTAAATGGATTAGAAATAATGAGAGTGCGACATGTCACAATAATGCATTGAATATTGGGTGGACTTGAATCAATTTTTTAATAACTTGATGCATACCCATTGACATTGCATATTTTATATACATTTTTTAGGCAATAGCGGTCCTAATTATACATCATCTAAGTTAGTTTCAAGAACTTTCAATACTTAATTCTGAAATTTATTTTAGTTGCTATTGTTGAAGAAACGGGGAAAGGAGCGTAAATGGTGATGAGTTCTACGAAACTGAAAAACTGGCCAAAAATTGCTATTCTACCCGGCCAGTACTTCACTTAGCCAGCGGGTACACGTGGAGAATAACTACCCGGCTGGTAGTTTAGTCAACCCGATGGGTACGTTGGAAAAACTCTACACATCGGGTAAGATACTTTACCCAACAAGTACTACGTCTGACGCGCCATAAGTGATTTTCCCATAAAATACAAGGAAAAACCCTAAATCACTTATGCATTATTCTCGTGCGACTTTGGGCGATCAAGGGCTATTTCCAGGAGCTTGTCCATCACTCTTCAATTATTACAACTTAAGGATTGAAGATCATAACGTCACCATTCATTAAACGCTTCAGTTTGATTATGATTCGATAGAACTATGAATTCTTTTCCATTGTTAGAGTGTTTGATGTTTTATACCTACATCATGGGCTAGTCTTCTTTGTATTCACTTAGATGACGTGAACCCTAGTTGTGTTTTTCGTTTATTGTTAGGATTTTATTATTGTTTGCTACTTGAATTATGTTTAATCGAAGATCCATGACCAATTGAGTTTGTATGTTTAATTCTTACTCGTGAGTTATTTAACGTATTAAGGACACTTGATAATTGTTAGTAACTTCTTCTTTATTGTTTGAGGCGTTGAATGATTAAGACAATTGATAGAATGATTAATTGGTTTAATAATTAATAAAATAAACTTGATAGTTGTGTGGTTAAATGTGGGACATTGGTATAACTTTAGTTTTACGAAAGTAAGGTGTTAGTTTAAATTTTCATTCAATAATAGTATGTAATTAGTTAATTTGTTAGGTTGAACATGGTTAATGAAAGTTAATTGTAATCTAATAATCAATAGGCTATGAGAATTTATAGAGAATTGTAGTGTCACTAGTCATCAACGATAATCATAAATGGCTTTAACAAGCAATCCATGCTAGGGGGAACAAGTATAAGTTGGCACTCTATTAATACAACTGTTATTCGCATTAGTTAATTGTTATTTTATTATTTGTATAGTGTTTCCAAATTATCTGCAATGCAAGTTGAAAATAAAAAATATTAAAACCCCCCTTATTTAGATTAATTATTAGTAGTTAATATTCTTAGATAAACATTGTTCCCTGAGAAGGCGATACTTGGAATATTGTTAACTATCTACTATAAGATTAGGTCAAGGTGTCTATTTGTGAAATAGTAATTGATAGTATTTCTTATCTTTTTAAAAGTACAGATTTTACACATCATCAGTCTAAAAATTGATATATACATACCTACCACGCATAACACGATCTTTCTTTGGTAACTTTTATATTAGGGATTAATTTACACTAACCAACATAGTGGGCCATTTGTCAAAATTCTTTCCGGTTATTTGAAGTATGACATGGAGTGGCAAGGATGAATAAAAGGAAAGGTTTTGTCTTTGGTTAGGAGACATGAAACTTTCAAATCCTTTCCGGAAGAAAGAAAATCGCAAATAAGCTCCACTACAAGTTTCCAAAGTTTTGTTTGGAAGGAGATTTCTCGATTTCAATGCCTAAAGTTCTCAAAAATGAAAACTTATACAAATGTTACCATCCTAACCCAATGTTATAGTTAAGGGAACAATTTCGGATAGACATGGCTAACGATTTAGCTATGTGGGTTGGTTTTGGGACGTTCTATAAAAAATAAAAATAAATAATTAACAAATCACTTACCCATGACATTTATTGACGTAATGTAAGATGTATGGTTATCTAATTAGTCTTTTAGAATTCCTTTATTAGCACTTTCAAGAAAACATTCTTTCACTATGTTAGAGCAGTGTTCTAGATTCATCTTATGAAAGAATAATATTGCTAGGTCAACGATTCTTAAAGGGTTCAGTTTTGATGTAGATGCAGTTTTTCTGTTTATTTATTATTGCCAAGTCTATGATGCATGTTTTCACAAAGTTTGTTTTACATGTGCCCCGGGCACATAACACAATGAGGCGCAATTAATGAACACAAAACTAGATTTTTTAAGCTCTAAGTGTCTGTAAACTATGACAAACACTCTATTATATGTATAAACTTACAAAATTTCCATTGTCTGTATATAATTTTTGATTACATACAATAGAGGTCTTAAAAAGTTCATACCCAAAATAGAATTTTTGTCATAGTTTTTTACATTTAAAGACACTTAGCCATCTATTTAAATGTGAAAATTTGTGTTAATAATATGAAAAAGGATAAATATATTATTTAATGAATATAAAATGCATATTTTCCAAAATTAAAATTTCATTAATTGCATCTTATCATAAGTCGTGGGAGCACACATGAAATGAAAATAAATGTATCGGTGGGCACATAAAATATTGAAGTCCATAAATAAAAATAAAATATCAATAATTATATAGGATAATCTTATTTACCATAATCACCCTAAACCACATACCTTCGAGTTTGATGATCTTTCAAACACGTCATTCTCATCCTGTTCATCCTTCTCATCCTACATTAAATCGGTGAAGTAAGATGTTGATATTGCCCTACATCTAGTTACTACTAAAAAGAACTCAAAAACATTTCATCGAAAAAGAAATTTCATTAGAAAAACATATCTTTATATTAATTCTAACTGTTAGGATATAGTAGCAATTCTTAGTGGTTAAAGTGTAGCTTAGTTTAGTGTAGGGATTTAATTATACTTAGTAATTAAAGTTAGGATTATACTAAACTATGATTACTTAGCTTGCAAGACAAGCAAGGGCCTATAAAGGCGGTTCTTTGGCGGACATATTCCGTAGGATTCATAGCCGCCCATCTCTATAGAATGGAGGTGAGAGGGACTCCATTTGTACATTCTTCCTTGCACATTCATTGGTTAATAAAGGTTTAACGTTTGAGGTTACGTGTGTAGTTTCTTTGAGTCATCATTCCGTGCTAGTTTTCTCGGTTTTTGTTATATTCTTCCAACAATTGGTATAAGAGCCAAGGTTACGTTGGTATCTTGAAGCTAGGTCAACTAAAATGTAAACAATCCCAATAATTAGTCTTCACTCTTTCGGTTTGTCGATTTCTACGCAGCGGTGGGAGAATTTCTGCTACGGGTTCGTTAACCGTTAGATCTTTGTCAAAATTAAAATGGACATTGAAGACACATAGATTTAGGATCCTACTTGAGGGATCTTCAGTCGGAGGTTCCTAAAGAGAGATACAAGTAGTTGAAGTTTCTGTCCAGAATCTGCGAGTTTAGGTACAAGGTAAATTTCGATCAAGAATTTGAAGGCTGAAAGACTGTCGGGATTTTTTGTAAGAGTCTTGGGTTTATCAAGGTTGGTATTTCAAAGGTTTAGTACGCTGAGGTTGCAAAAGGTAATCGACCGAGTGTCATGGGGTTTCTTGGTTATCTATAACTGAAACAAGGTTTCTTTGAGTTGTGGTTTTGAGCTTTATAGGTATCAAGGTTTGCAAGGGTTTTCCGCTTCAACTTATTCGACTAGGTTTAATCTTCGAGCTTCAAGAATACGGGCTTGAGAACTTGGGTAAAGAATCGATCTTGAATATATTCAAGGTTCTAGTCAATTTTAGAGTTCTTGATTTCTTGAAGGTGTTGGGTTTCAAGGTTTCCGCAGGTTTCTTGGAATTCAAGTCTTGTAGATTCTTAGAAGACTAGAAGGTTTAGCTTATTATAAGGAAGTGATTACTTGAAGTACAAGGTATCAGGTTTGTAGACTTGCGATGGAAGGAACGAAGCTTTAGGGTTTCCTAAGGGTTAGGAGATCAATATTTGCAAGAAAGCGGGTTCAACACACGGCTTGTGAAACTTGTTGGAAAAGGTTGTAACTTTAGGGTTTCTAAAGGGTAAAAGATAACTTGACAAGGTTTGTAGCAAGGTTTGAGGAAAAATGGCTAGTTCGATAACTAGGGTTGACATCGATAAATTCGATAGAAAGAATGACTTTGGCTTATGGTAGGTAAGGATGAAAGCTTTGATGGTACAACAGGGATTAGCTGCAACATTGGAGGAGTTACATGCAACCGGTCCATCGGCGTATGATGATGTCATTCAGAAGAAGCACACATCGTATTTATTCTTTGTTTGGGTGATAGTGTTGCGAGAGAAGTTGAAGAAGTAGTATATGACTAAGTCCTTAGAAAGTCGTTTGTATCTGAAAAAGAAGTAGTATACTTTTTATGAAGCACGAGAAGGAGATATCTTAACACATTGATGAGGTTAATAAGATGATCGTGGATTTGCTGAACGTTGAGATCAGACAGTAATGTTGCTTACATCTTTATAGTGGTATGTGAGCACGTCGTGGATACTTTGTTGTTTAGTCGGGATACCTTGACTATGGAAGATGTATTGGCCACTTTGAACTCCAAGGAACTCAAGAGAAAGAAAAGGGCAAAGGTGGATAGCGGTGATGTGTTATTTGTAAGGGGTGGATCTTATCATCGGGATAAGCATCAATCTAAGCGGAGTTCGCGATGCAAGTCATGAGGTGGAAGGTATAAACTCAAGTGTTTCATATGTCATTTAGGGGATCATCTGAAGTGGGAATGTCCAAGGAAGATGAAGTCTAGTAGGTCTATCATGATGAGTAAGTAAAATCAGGATCTGATTCTTTCGGTAGTGACAATGGAGAATCCTACTATGTAGAAGCCATGACGGTAGTCAGGGATGATAAGGTTGTTGAATGGATGACTGATTCAGGGGGATCTTATCATATGATACTGAGGAGAGACTTCTTATACAACTTTAGGGAAGTTAGTCGTTCGGTTCAGTTGGGAGATGGCAAGACATGCGCTATTAAGGGGTGATGGAACGAGTTTTATGCTACATAATGTGAGGTATATTCCATATCTAAAGAGAAACTTAATATCGCTAGGTACTCTTGCAAAAGAGGGTTATACTGTAAAAATGTAGATGGAAGAATCAAGGTGATTAAAGGCTGTCTGGTGATGATGACTAGGATCACAATAGGAAATCGTATTTATGTGATGAACGGGAAAATAAAGACTTTTAGTATACAAAGGAATGAAGGTTCCGCACAAGTTGGATCTCAACAACTTGCTCATAGTTTTAAAACGGAACTTCATGGAGTACATAACAAGAGGCGTTTTAAGGTTGAGGAGGAACAGCAGGAGCTTAGGGAAATCTTGAAGCTGAGGCTGATCAGGGAAGTAAAGATTGTTATGAAGTGACTCAAGAACATTTCAGTTGAAGGTTTATCAACTTGAGGGGAAAAACATGAGCTGCTAGTAAAGGAGCAGGAAAAGTTACACCTTGGTATAAAGCTATGATAGACATTACAGATACTGGAGTACCTGGTCGAGTAGGTGTAGAGGGTAATGTTTCCTGGAGGAAGAAAATGATAAGGTTTATGGAAGCTAAGCATGACTAAGGTACAATGTCTGGTTAGTAAGTTGCTTCGCAATTCGAGGTTGCAACATTCGATGAAGTTGATGAGTACGATATAAACTAAGCATTAATGCTAAGGTGGAAATTGTTAGGATATAGTAGCAATTCTTAGTGGGTTAAAATGTAGCTTAGTTTACTATAAGGATTTAATTTTACTTTGTAAATAAAGATAGGATTAGACTTAAACTATCATTATTTGGCTTGCAACACAAGAAAGGGCCTTTAAAGGCGGTTCTATGGAGGACGTATTCCATAGATTCGTATCCCCTCCTTTCTATAAAAAGGATGTGAGGGGGGACGCTAGTTGTACATTCTTCCTTGCCCATTTGTTGGTTAATAAAGGTCTAACGTTTGAGATTACGTGTGTGGTTTCTTTAAGTCATTATTTCGCGCTAGCTTTCAAGTATTGTTAGTTTTCTTCCAACACTAACCTAGCATACAAATTCGTGCAGGTAACTTGTACATTTGGCTATTTTTTCTGAATACATTTTTAATTTTTATGCGATTGTTATTGAGGTTAAGTGATGTAGTAAGATATTTTTTATTCTTAACTTTTCCAGATTTTTGGTTTGGAGGTTTAATCCAATTGGTTTAGTACTGTGAGTGATTTTGAGTAGTTTATTGTTCTTAAGTTCTTCTAAGTATTTTACAACAATGGAGTTCGTTACATCTAATAAACTTTTTGATGAAAGTGAATTATATTTCATTTTGTTAAACCCAATTAGGAACATGTATATTTCTCGTGATACTAATTGTTTAATATTTCCTTAAGATTCTACACATTCTTAATTTGGTGTATTTCCTTTATGTTGGTTCACTATTTTTAGCTTTTAATGATATACATGTTATAGTTTTGGTATACAAGCATTTATACGAAGTCAGCTTTAGTGTGTAAAGATATAATAACTTACTTGAAACTCCAATGCCTTCTTCAATTGTGTTAAAAGTATTCTCGTTGGTGGGCGTCTGTCTCTGTCGTTATTTAAACACCGGGAGACAATGTCTAAGAATGTAGTCAATGATCTTGGCATGATTTCTTCACTTATAGCCTCAAACACTAGCTCATTTTGTTTGTTGTTTTCAAACTTGTTTCTAATGAAACTTAGTAGAGACTGTTTCTCATGTTTGGGGCGTTTATACGTTTCTCTACCATACAAGATCTCAAATAAAGTCACGCCAAGTGAATAAACATCAGATTCTGTGGTTAACAAACCTAATTTTAAGTACGTCGGGTCCAGGTAAGCCTTTGTGCCGCAAGGGCGATCAATGGTGAAGTTATTTTCCTTATCTGTTGTACTTATCAAAGAAAGCCCAAAATCACCAATTTTCGCCTTCCAATCATCAAAAAGTAAGATGTTAGCAGATTTGATATCTCTGTGTATCACAAACCCTTGCCCTTCAATACCTTCATGAAGGAAATTTAGCCCTGTCACAACATCGATGCATATATTAAGTCGGCTTCTCCATGTAAGACTAGCATTATCTAAATGCTTATCAAGGCTCCCTTTCGATGCATACTCATAAACAATGAGTTTTTCATCAGTTTCATCGCTGTAGCCAACAAGACTGATGACATTCTCATGATTATACTTGTAAAGAATATTTAGCTCATTGTAATAGTGTTCCTTTCCTTGACCTTGACTTTCATTTAACTTCTTTACAACAATGGTAGTATGTCTATTAACCTTTCCATGTAAATTTCCTCTGTATACTAGCCCAAAACCTCCTCCTCCAATGCAATTTACCCGATTAAAATTTTGTGTGGCCAATTTAATGTCATTAAATGACATTCTCAAGGGGTACTTATGGTTTTCCTGTAAATCAAGAGACACCGGATAAATAAATTCGCCAATAATTATCTATTAGCACTAACATTTGTACGTAAGTTTGTTGAAGTAGATCGAAATTCGATAATTTCGTAACTTTAATTTGCATCAATTATGACATTTACCCAATCTAGAAAATAAAATTATGTTCATTAATGAATTATAAATTGGAAACTATTTCAAACATAATTACATTTATATTTGTGTTTACTAATTTAATTATACTACTTGTACTACGCAACAATTGTTGTTTTGGATGTTTCCAATAAATAGTACAGTATTACATTTTTGAATTGTTAGTTGCATTTTGTATGCAATTAATCTTTTTCCTCTTTTCCAATAGCCCTTTCGCCTAATACTATTAAATTACCTATCAAGTAAATTGACGTAGATTCAAGTTTCAATTGTGACAGTCTTTGGCTTTCAAGCATATCTTACAACAGCAGCAGTATCATCACCAATACTTTGTAGAGTTTTCTCAAGCTTTAAGAAGATCCTAGTTAGCTCAAGCGTATTCTTAGTTGTAGGTTTAGTCATCTTAGATATAATTTACCATGAAGTTTAATATGTTGTTCAAATAAATTGTATTAGGTGTGTTACTAAATATAAGCAAATTCTAGACAACTAAATATAAGCAAATTCTCTATAAAATCAATATAAAAAGGATGGAGAAGAAGAGGAAGAAAAACTTAATTGTACGTGCATGTTAAGGCAAAAAATAGAGATGATCATCAACAAATTGTACATGCTTTTTAATTTTTTGATATACGTATATGTTAATTAATTAAAATATGGATATGCACCAAATTCAAAAAAATGTAAATTAAACTTTATTTCAATTTTAAAATTGTTATGTTAATATGCATAGTTACATGAAATGAACTTTTATATTCACAGTAAAAATACAAAGCAAAAGAATAAGAAAATATATTTGTCAAATTGATCTACTTTGTAAATTGTTTTATTTTTCATCATCGATGAAATTCATGAATTTTGATACGTAAGTTACAATGATGAACTCTTAACGATAAATTATACTCCATCGTGATCTTAGTTTGTAAGAGCAAATTCATTAGTTTATAATATTTACATAATTGTTAGACTCTTACGAGTCACGAGTCGATTCTTACAAGTCGAATCAAAAATTAAAAAAATGAGGCAACTCGAACTCCGACTCTTAAATGACTTTAACTCTTATGAGTGGTTTTTGACTCTTGCGAGTCTTGTGCGACTCTTACGAGTCATAAAATCAAATCAACTTTTAGTGTAATGTAATACAAAAAAGAAAATGACTAAATAGAAAAAGAAATTATTATAATATATTTAAATTAAAACTTCGTGTTAATTGTGAGTCAATGACTTAAATGTCGACCCTCACCATATTTTACTTACTTTAAAAATAAAAATGTTAAAAAATAATATACATATACATATAAATATATACATAAATAATGATTTTTATAAGTTGAATCACGAATTAAAAAGTGTGGATATTTAACTCAATTATATATAGATGGTTTAAAACATCAAAAATATGTTATATTGGATTTTAGTAACAGTTTCATTAATATTTTTTACATTAGGAATGATATGTAAGTATGGAATTTCAACAATCTTGCACTATGACACCAAGTACATGACTTCCATACCTCCTTTATATGCTTATAAGTTATAAGATGAATTATCATATGTATTATTTCCTTATAAGGTTTTAATGTAATGTTAATGCAATACGTACTTTCAATAATAAAATAAAACAAAAACTCTATTGTGCGAATAATAAAATAAAACCAAAACTCTTTTGGCACAATGGAAGATTTTTTCCAGTCAACAAAATGGTTTTGAATTTATTTAAATATGAGATTTTTAGCCCACAAAATGATTTGAAATTTATTTTTAAAATGTAAATATTCTCCGCATGTTATTATTTGAGATATTAGTGTGTGTCATTTGATTAGGGCATGTAAAAATATTAAGGTCTTCTTTATAATATATTAATAGATAGAATTAAGTTCAAATGAGAATTAATATTGTTTGTGAGAATGGAAGAATCAATCTCAACCATCCATTTCATCAAAATAATAATACTCTAACACTTTTAAAATTTGAATATCTCACAAACGGTTAGTCAAAAAATATAAAAATTGCACTATAAAAATCAGCATTTTTTTCTCTTCGATTAGACATCTCACAAGGTATACTTTTGATGAATTTTTTTTTTCATTTTTTGGTGGGTTTCGAAAACTGGTAACACATGTGTTAGTTACGATAACACATGTGTTACCGCAACTAACACATGTGTTACCACAACTAACACATGTGTTAGTTGCGGTAATACATGTGTTAGTGGTTGGTAACACATGTCACTAATACATGTGTTAGTTTTAGTAACACATGTGTTACAGAAACTAACAAATGTATTACCGCAACTAACACATGTGTTAGTTTCAGTAACACATGTGTTACTGGTTTTCAACCAAAAAATAAATAAATAAATTTTTACCAAAAATATGTCATGAGTGATCTCTAATCGTAGAAAAAAGAACGCTGATTTCTATGGTGCAATTTTTATAATTTTTTGATTAGCCATTTGTGAGATATTTAAATTTAGGGAAAAATTGAGTTTTGTAAAATGGATGATCAGAATTCATTCCTTCATTCTCACTAAAATTCCATTCTCATTTAAACTCAACTCTATATTAATAATAAATAATAACGATAATGAAACGTACAGGCATGCAAATGCATGGCCCATGCAACTTAATGGTACAAACCTTTTTTGAAACATCAATGTTTATTAAGTTTTTAAATATTATTAAAAATGTAACTTGATATTTTCATTTTTTTGTGATAATGCTATATAAAACAATATACTCTCTTATCAAAGAGCTTATGTCATATCTTTATACGAATTAATAAATAATACGTTTATCTATACATATAATGTGTAATATTTTGTTGCTTAACATTTGAAGAAACAAGATACTTTTATTGTTATCATTTTATCATGTATGTACATGTTATATATGTTTTCTTAAAAACATTTATGTATTTTTGTAGGTTTAGAATATGGTGAATACATTTATATTTTAGGTGATTTAAGTAAAACATTTAAAGGAGTAAGTATTAGTTTTTTTTATATCTTTAAAAATGTGTTAAAGATAAAAAGTTAACACTAATAATAAATCTTGACATTAAATAAAATCAACACAAAATACAATATTCTATTATTATTATTATTATATATCTATGATTATTAATAAAGCATATAATGATAATAAAAATGGGATAATGTGTCAACTTATTAAGTACTAATTCTTAAGCATAGTGTTGATTTTATATAATAGCTATTGATATATATATATATAAGAATGATTCATAGGGAAACTTCGATTTTGGGGGAAGGGGGAAGTAAATTTGGGTTGTCCGTTAACATTCTTTACGGGCAGTTAATAGTCATGAATGTTAACTAGTCATGAATGTTAACTGACATTTATAATATGGGCCGTCCGTTAACATTCTTTACGGGCAGTTAACATTCATGAATGTATGAATGTTAACATTCCCGTAAAGAATGTTAATTAACATTATATGAATGTGTTAACTGTCCGTAAAGAATGTTAACGGACGGCCCGAATTTACTTCCCCCTTCCCTCAAGATTATCCCTTCCCACTTGATCACTCCTATATATATATATATATATATGTGTGTGTGTGTGTGTGTGTATATATATATATATATGTATGATCTAGGTTCAAATGAGAAACTTAAATATCGTAGGAACGTAGGAAATGACTTCAAACTCATTTTTAAATATTCAAAACACATTATTTTATAAAATTTTCTTCGTAGCTCCTCATTCAAATAACTTTTAAAAACTATTTTTCAAATAAAAAAAATTTCAACTTTTTATTATTTTTTAATTATTTTTTATTAATTTTTTTATTAATAATAATCACATCTTTTAACTAGATAATCACATGAATAATATGTGATTATCAAAATCCTATTTTGTAATTATCTCGAACACATAATAATCACATTATATTAGAGAACAATCACATGTGATTATCATGTTATATTTTAGAATTATCTTGAATAATTACAACAGTAACGACTCTAAAAAAAATTTAAAAAAAAAGTTAATATTTTTTATTAAAATTTTTATCATAGTTTGCAAAAGTTATTTTAGCAATAATCATTAAAAAGTTTTGAAGAAAAATGTGTTTTAGATATTTAAAAATGAGTTTGAAGTCATTTCCTACGTTCTCACGATATTTAAGTTTTTTATTTGAACCTTCCCCTTATATATATATATATATATAAGTGCGATTGTATACTATTAGTGTAGGAGTTGCATGTTTGTCTTGAAACTTAAATAAAACATTATAAAGTAAAATTAAGATAGTTTTTATATTTATAACTTTTAACTAAGAAACATATATATTGTTGATAATTTGATATTATATTATTCCTTTTTAATTTATTTGACTCTTTTGAAATTTTGAAGAATGTTAGATTAAAATGCCTAGATACTTATTTATAACATGTTGTTCATGATTATATGTTTAATTTTTGTTGCATTATACCTTTAAGGGTCTTATTTTATGTTTTTTTACGAGTTCAAAAATTATGATTATTAAACATACATTAAAATCATTTACATTTTGCATTGAAAACTTGTATTTTTTTAAAAATATGATATTTAGGGGTTTTATAGTTAAAGATATATACTTATCCTTTTTATTTTTATTCTCAATCCTTAATTATCAGTTTTCAATTTTTATGAATCCAATCAATTAATTTATTCTCTAACTATATCAAATTATATAATGTTTTATGAAAATCTTGAATGCAAAATCAACTATGTTTTTTCACGTATGGATGTATTCTAATAACTCCATTCCAAACATTAATATATAATTTAACTAATATATCAGTGATTTTTTTTATTTTTTTTTAATACCGACCCTATAATATATCTCATGTATACGATCCACATATCGTATGCATATTCTATCTTCCCCGAGACTTGAATTCATAACCACTTAGTTAATATTCCACCGCAACACCCGAGTTAAAAGAATCTAGTTTATAACAATGTAGAATAAGTACTTGACAAATGTTGTCATTTTTTTTAATCTCAATTAGATATTCTTATATACGTTTTAACTATAATTAAGATTTTTTTATTCACCAATGTTTCTCTATAAATACTTCTCGTGATAGGATAAAATACTAGAGACCAATACTTATATATAATTAATAAAATATAATGATTACCATTAACAATAAAAGAAATGGAAGAGGATAAGATATAATATTATTTTAAAATGTTAACTTACTTGAAAAGATAATGCTTTGTGAAGTTCCTTGATGACGACTTTAATTTCTGGACGTTGGTTCTGGGATTCCGCCAAACACTTATCTGTAATTTTAATAAATGTATCTATAGAATCTTCGTTGAGCCCTTTTGTTAGAACAAAATTGTTTTCATAATTTTCTTTCTTAAATACGGCAGCTAACTTCTTCTTTATTGTTCCCTCGTCAAACAAACATCGTGCCAAAGATGCCACCCCTTCATTCTTTTTGCCCTCATTACTTAGTACATCGACACAAGGGCTCCCACATAGGATTTCAGACATAACTACTCCAAAACTAAATACATCGAATTCTTTCTTTGGTTTACCGGTCTCAACATATTCTGGATCCATATAATATGCATTCCTAATTATCCTATTGAGTTGGATAGAATCATCATTTTGATTTGAATGGAAGATTACCGAGTTTTCAAATCCAACAATCTTTACCCCTAAATCATCTAACTCAATCTTTTTACTACTTATGTCACCATGAATTACCATCTTTTGGTCCTCCAACCCATTGTGAAGATAATCTAATCCTTGTGCTACATCAATGCAGATTCTCAAACGTTTTCCCCAATCAAGATTAACATCATCCAAATGATTGTAAAGGAAATTATTAGAAACATACTTATAAAAAAGCATCCTAATATGACTATTTTCATAAAATCCAAGAAAAGATTGTATATTGGGATGCCTACAGCTGTTAAGTATTTCTATTTCTCTAAGGAACACATCTTTATCTTTAACCATTTTGGCTGTTACAATGTGGCGTCTCTTAGGTAGTTCATTTGTATTCTTCGCTTCTTCCACGAAAGAAACATATTCTCTATCATAATATTCAATTTCTTGTTTGAAAGGAACACATTGGTGGTTTTTACTATACGGTGTAAAATACCTAAGCTTGTGCGAGCATGACTGGATGTGTGTCAGTTCAATCCTCAAATGTTCCCACTTCTTTACCTGTAGCATTGTAAAAAGATACGGAAAGAAATTAACAACTTATACTTGTTAGAAGAATAAGGATGAAATTGAAAGCAATGTACATAATTTGGGAGGTTCCCTAGTTCTCTCTGAAGGTTAGGTTCTCTCTCTCTATATATATATATATATATAGGTTTTGGTTCCTATGAGAACAAAATGCTAAAAAAGAACGGTGAGAACAAAAATAAAGCTACACTCTTTTGTAAGTTTCAGTGAAGCCAAAAAATAATGAAGGTTCTCTGTTGATCCTATTCTCTCTCTCTCTCTCTCTATATATATATATATATAGGTTTTGGTTCCTATGAGAACAAAATGCTAAAAAAGAACGGTGAGAACAAAAATAAAGCTACACTCTTTTGTAAGTTTCAGTGAAGCCAAAAAATAATGAAGGTTCACATTAAAGTTTTTATGTGGAGCCAAGAAATAATAAAGGTTCACAATTAAAAGAATTGTGAAGAAACTAAAATATAAAGGTTCTCGTTTAAAAGTTTCTATGAAGCAAAAAAAATATAAAGCTTCACTTCTTTATTAAATTTTGTGAAGTCAAAAAACAATGAAGGCTCACAATTAAAATAATCTACGAAGTCAAAAAATAATAAAGATTCACAATTAAAATTTTCTGCGGAAAAATAAAATTTTACAAATAAAAATGAAAACCCACCATTCTTTTTTTAACATTGTGTTCTTACTGGATCCGTTATATATATGTATATGGATATGAATGCAACGCTAGATAGTGTTTTCATAAAATGTTTCCAACATTTTTTCAACAGTCTTAAACCATTCTAATTGATTTTAATCGTATACAATTAGAAGTTTCGTATAATTTAGGAGTTCTTTGCCATTATAATATAAAACAGATAAAAATTAAAGATAAGACAAAAGAGTTACTATTCATCAAACTTATAAATGTATGTATATAAAATACATACATAAATATTGTATGATAAATCAAAAAGCTATTTTCTACAAAAAGAAAATCTAATTTTAAAAAATGGCAAAAACTTAACTCCTCTATTGTCTACAAAATCTAAATTAAGGATTAATTTATTTAAATTGAAATTTAACGCGTTGGGCTTTAACATAGTATAAATACAAATATGCATAATAGATTAAATTTTCTATAATAACCCGTATAGAAAAACTTAGTAATTGGTAAAAGAGTTATGTAATTATGTTAAATCAAAGCTACAATAAATGTATTTTTTTTTTCTATAGAAAACTTGTGATTGTGTATGTCTGGGTATTTTATGGATGTTAAGTACAAGTTGTTACTGATGAATTAACAGGATATCTTTGTAAGCATACCTTTTATGCCTTTCTTTTCTGTTTATAAATAAGGTAAGTTGTAACCTTACTCTGCTGCGGATATTTGATTTTCATTAGGTTCGTTTAAAAAGGTAACTAAAATACACAATTACATTGATTAAAATGAAATGTAGTAAATATTATAAAATATATCAAAGTGAAAACTATTATAAGACACGTAAATAAGTACAGTTACATTAAAAAGTTATACCTAGAAATAAAACTTAGAAGCAAATTAATAGAAGGTTAGGTTAGTTTGTAGAATTCTCTTTCCAAAATACTAATAATAATAATAATAATAATAATAATAATAATAATAATAATAATAATAATAATAATAATAATAATAATAATAATAATAATAATAATAATAATAATAATAATAGTTTAAAATGTCGTCAAATTTAGTTGTGATTTTTTTTTTATATGAAAAACCTTAAATTACTTTAAACGAATTACTACTAATTAAAAATTGAAAATAAAATTTCATCATGCTTCATTGAATGTTTTAAAATCTTTTTCATCGAATTCTTAGTTCTATAAAAGTATGCAATTAAATTAAAAGTAAGAAGTATTAATATTAATATGAATTTAATATAAGAAAATTGTTTGAAACATTTTAAATATAAAATTATATCTTTGAAAAAGATGTAGTGGAAAGATGGTTTAAAATAAATTGAGTTACACATTATATCTGTGAATAAAAGAGGGTCAACCATTGGACCCTTGACCTGTCATGTAAAATTAAATATCCTAAACTTAATTAATTATGTAAATGGATCCTTGACCTTTTTTAACTCATTTGGTTACAGAGAGTCGTTGTGATGTCTTAATATAAGGGGTATGAATGACTAACAAGAACTCGAATAATTATCAAGTCTTTTGATACTTTTTCTTAATCATTGTGGAATTTCCTATTTGAGACGTGTTATTCCATGTACAAATATTTTACTAAGATGTTATCTATTAATATATACTTGATAAATCTTGTGAATATATCAGCGAGTAAGTTCGTAGGTCGGGTTTACTCTAACTTTTTGTATAGACTCTTATTTATCAGTTTTGAAAAAATTATATTGAGCACATAATGGTAAACTATATATATTACATTTGAAAATGAATACTTATCGGTGGACATCAATATTTGAGAATTTTAAAATAAAATGAAAATAGAAAATCTATAATTAAAGTTTATTACAAAACCTATTTTCATTTTATTAGAGAATAGGAGTACCAATAAGAATGATAAAAAATTAGAGAATAGGAGTACCAATAAAATTGCTTCATTTTATTACAAAACATATTTTCATTTTTTTTTAAAAACATTAAATATCTTACAAAGAATAAGTCAATAAATTATAAAAATTACATATTCGGAATCAGCGTCATTTAATCTTTAATTAGAGATCCCGCAAGCTATACTTTCGAAGATTTTTTTTTTTGGCGGGTCTTAAAAATATAATCACATGTAATTTATGATAAAAAGTTAAAATTAATACATGTTTATTTATTCATGGTATACTTTAATTAACACGTGATTACAACTTAATATTTATTCACATTAATATTATAATTTTTCATAAAAAAAAATACGTGTGTTTTCAGCAAAAATCACATGTGATCGCTTGTTTGATACTTAATCATATATGATTTGGTATATAATCACATGTGATTTTCAATTAAAAATTGATCTTTGATGATTAGCTTACCAATATATGATAATTCATGTATGATTATTATTTAAAATCACATGTGATTGAAGATATACTCGCGCGTGATTATTATTTAGTATTTAAATCACATGTGATTTAACATTACAAACTTTTAAAACCTATTAAAAAATAGGGAAAAAAAATTCGTCGGAAATATATCATGCTGAACCTCTAATTAAAGATAAAATGACGCTGATTCCGAATATGTAATTTTTAGAATTTATTGACGTACAGTTTGTGAGATATTTAATTTTAAAGAAAAATGTGAAAATGAGTATTTGAAATGAAGCATTCATGTTCTCTAATTCTTTAACATTCTTATTTGAACTTTCCTCAAATTCATTTACCATAATCACCTTTAATCACGTATGTAAATTAATTAATTACCTTCCAGAGGTCGGATGATGATATGTCAAATACATTCTCAAATATCACAAGTTTCATATCTTCAAGCAGTTTCATCTTCTCCATCACTTCCTCCTACATTAATTCGATTAAATAAGACGTTGTTATGCCCATTGTGAATAATCACAATTAAAAAAGAAAACATATTCTTCTATTTTAAACTAGCTTTAAATTTAGGTCTTACCAGAACATGCTAAATAAAATGTTCATTTGTTGTTAATATGTTGCCAAATGATTAGTCCTTTGAGAAATGACTTACTAATCGAGATAAGATTAACAATTCTTTAAAAAATTAATTAAATTACCTTTAATTGTCATGTAAATTAATTAATTACCTTCCAATTGTCGAATAATAATTTCTTCAACTTATCTTCCGAATCTTCATTCGGTTCAAACCATTGCCTTTCATGCTTCATCTACATTAATTCAGTTAAATAAAATGTTGTTATTGCCCATTGTAACTAATCACAATTGAAAAAGGAAACATATTCTTATATTTCAATACAACTTTAAATTAAGGTGTTATCCAGACATACTAAATAAAATGTTTATTTGCTGTTAATATGTCATCAAATGATTAGTCATTTGAGAAATAAGTTATTAATCGGGATAAGACTAACAATTCTTTGAAATATTGATTGGATTATCTTTAATCACGATGTAAATCAAATAATTACCATAAAAGGGTTGACTAATGATCTCACCGGCTTATATTTTCGATATTCATTCGATTTAATCCATAATCTCTCATCCTTCAACTCCGCCTACATTAATTCAATTAAATAAGACGTTGTTATTGTCCATTCTAGCTCAAATGATTATTCATTTGAGAAATAACTTATTAATCGGGATAAGATTAACAATTATTTAAAAATTTGATTAAATTACCTTTAATCGCGATTTAAAATAATTAATTACCTTACAAATCTTGTATAAAGATCTCGTCAACAAATTTTCTGCATCTTCATTTGGTTTAATACATGGCCTCTCACCATTCATCTCCATCTACATTAATTCAATTAAATAAGATGTTGTTATTGCCCGTTGTAACTATTCACAATTAAAAAAGGAAACATATTCTTATATTCAAACTACTTTTTAATTCAGGTGTTATCCGAACATACTAAAGAAAATGTTTATTTTTTGTTAATATGTCGTCAAATGATTACTCCTTTGAAAAATAAGTTATTAATCGGGATAAGATTAATAATTCTTTAAACAATTTATTAAATTACCTTTAATCATGATGTAAATTAATTAATTACCTTCCAAGTGTCGGATAATGCTCTGGTTGACTTATTTTTTCCATGTTCATTCGTTTTAATGCGTTGCCTCTCGTTAATCAACTCCATCTACATTAATTCAATTAAATAAGACGTTGTTAGTTCCCATTGTAAATAATCAAAATTAAAAAAGAAACATATTTTTATATTTTAAACTAGCTTTACATTCAGGTGTTATCCAAACATGCTAACTAAAATGTTTATTTGTTATTAATATAGAAAAACATAAAATAATTTTTTTTTGTCTTCTCCGTTTGAATTTTTTAACTCCGACCTGCATGCACGTTAACTTCAAACATAAATTAATGAGCGGTAATTTGTACGCCTTAATCTTTTTTCACTATTCTACCACTATCACTTTTCATGTGTTCATCTAGTGTGTTCAAATACATTATAAATGTTTAAATATTTGGAATCCAGTGTTTTAAATCAATAAAGTAAACTAACATCTTATTTTTTAAACCAGATTAATAATAATTAACAATAATATAATAATAATAATTCAATTAAAAAGAAGCATATTGATCAATTACCTTCCAAATGGATGATGCTCTCTCTGACTTTTCTTGTCCATGTTCATTCGGTTCAATCCGTTGCCTCTCATTAATCAACATCCACTTATACATCAACTACATTAATTCAATTAAATAAGACATTCTTATTGCCATTATAATTATAAATAATCATAATTAGAAACGGAAACATATTCTTATATTTTAAACTAGCTTTATATTCGGGTGTTATCCGAACATGCTAAATAAGATATTCATTTGTTATTAATATGTCATCAAATGGTTAATACTTGCACGTCAACTTCAAACATAAATTAATGAAAGGTAATTTGTTTCACTATTCTACCACTATCACTTTTCATGTGTTTATCTACCGTGTTCAAATCCATTGTAAATATTTTTCAAGGATGTACCCCCAGATCAAAAATAAAATAAATAATACAAATTAAACATTACAACAACAACTTCATAGAAAACTTTAAGGGATTATATATTTGAAGACCACTTAAATATATTATTTTGTTTTTGTAGGTCATTCATATTTGAAAACGATTTTATAGGTCATCCAAATTTGTATATTGTTTCATTTATATTAAAATCGACTAAAAACTCATCGGAAAAGTGTACAAGAACACAAATACCTATATATTTGAATAAAATTAAAATAATATAAATAATACTAACAAATATATGGGTATTTGTGTCCCTTCACAAATAATTAAATGCATTTTCAAGCAAATGCTGTTAACTTAAAACTTCGTAATGCGATATTAGTTTTCTACATCTACCTACGAAAAACTATATGGAAACTTTTGAATATTGGGAATACAATGTTTTAAATCAATAAAGTAAATTTTTTAAACAAGATTAATAATTAATAATTCAATTAAAAAGAAACATATTGATCAAATTACCTTTAATCACGATGTAAATTGATTAATTACCTGCCAAAGATCGGATGATGCTCTCTCTGACTTTTCTTGTCCATGTTCATTCGGTTCAATCCGTTGCCTCTCATTAATCAACTCCGTCTACATTAATTCAATTATATATGACATTCTTATTGCCATTATAAATAATCACAATTAGAAAAGGAAACATATTCTTATATTTTAAACTAGCTTTATATTCGGGTGTTATTCAAACATGCTAATTAAAATGTTTATTTGTTGTTAATATGTCGTCAAATGATTAGTCCTATGAGAAATAACTTATTAATCAAGATAAGATTAACAATTCTTTACAAAATTGATTAGATTAAATGATTTACAGAACTAAAAACAATTTTGAAAAGTGTCTTACTGAAAGAAAATAAAGTAACATAACCAGAAGGATCGTCTTACATGTAAATACTTTGCTTTCCAAAGTTTCTCCCAAAGTTTCATCGCTTCTGGGCGTAGTGTCGGGTCCTCTTGTAAGCAAGAATACGCTGCTTTTGAAAAGCATTTGAATGAACTCGGATCCATTTGATCCCATATATCAGGATGAATAATATCCTTCATTGTTCCTTCTTCATAATGAATTTTGGCGAGTGGAGCTAGCAAACTGTCTTTTTCGTATGCTTTCCTCCCACATAACAATTCAAATAAAACAACGCCAACTGAGTAGATATCCGACTTTTCACTCACACCTCCATACTTTTCAATGGCAGGGTCCATATAGCCTTTTGTGCCAATCACTTCTGAAATGTCAACTTGGTTCCTTCGTTCTTTTGATTGTTTGATGGAAAATTCAAATCCTGATAACTTAGGATTCAAGTTCTCATCTAATAATATTGCGGAGTTGTTAATGTTACGGTGTATGATATAATCACCTCCCAAATTTACATGAATATCGAATACTACCTGGCACACCTTCTCAGCAATAACCAATCTTTGGTTCACGTTGAGGGACAACGGTTTCCTTATGTACAGGGAGAGACTTCCCTTGGAATAATGGCGGTTTATGATGATCTTCTCACCTTCTTCGTCACAAAACCCAATCATATCTACTATATCATAATCTCTTGACAAACTAGAAAGCGTAGAAACCTCAGTCCAAAACTCGATGTCTCCGGACCGATAGTTACGATCTAACCTCCGAGCTGCAATTTCAGTCACCTGTCCGTGTTGCTCAAGTTTCCCTCTGTAAACTATTCCAAAACCACCTCTCCCGATGATGTTCTTATTAGAAAAGTTGTCGGTTGCATCTATTATCTTATGAAGTGGGATCTTTAAGTGAGCAAGTTCTTTGATTGTAGATGTCATATTTCTTTAAATCAAGTGGAAATTAAGAAGCACAAAAGCAATGGGTTATAAATTGAGGAGAAAGTAAGATCTTCGATTGACTGATTGACTAACTACCTACACAAACATATATATATATATATATATATATCGAGTAGAAAAGAAAAGGGATGTATCGGAAGGGGAACTGCAGAAAGAGAAGGGAGTTATGTTTGAATGTTTGTATGTGGTAGGTACAAGACTAACGTCATTTGTGATAATATTTTTGCGGTCGTTAAAAATATATTAAAATAAATTAAAAGATCACCGAACTTTATCGACTTGTTTGACTAACCGACTGAAAATTAAAATATATTTTAATATATTTTGACACATGAAACTTACAACCATTTAAATATTCCTAGAAATAATGGAGATTCTAAAACTAAATAATAAATGATTTTTATAAAATTTAGAATAAAGATAATAATAAATTATATTTTGACAATTAATTTGGAGTTGAATTGTTTTTAATGTTTAATATATCTTTATCTATTTTTTACTTATATACTTTAATAAATTTAAAATAATATAAATAATATTAATTAATAATTATATGAACATTTATGTCTTTTTACTTTTTGTTTGTAAGTTATTAGTTGAATTTGATATACATAAAATAATATATAAATATGAAGATTTACAAAATTGTTTTTAAATATCAATGACTTACAAAAATAAAATAATATATTTAAATAAATTATAAAATTATTTTCAAATATATAACTTAGAAAAATAAAATGATATATCTAAATAACTTTCAAATATATAATTCTCCTTTTCTTATAAAATACACTAACTTTCAAGTTCATTAACTATCAGATATCTACAATTGTCGCGAGTTACAAGGACCTACAAACATTTATCGTTAATTAAATGATATTCATTTAACGGCAATACATGTTTGTTATGGTGCTTATATTATTTATTGTCAAATATAATTAAAATAGATTGAGTTCAAATAAGAATGAAAATTTTAGTAAAAATCAAAAAAATAAATCTTAGTCATTTATTTTGTAGAATTCAATTTTCTCCAAAAATTAAGTATCTTATAAACGGCTAATCAAAAAATTATAAAAATTGCACAGCGTTATTTTCTCTACGATTAAATATGCCTCATGATATAATTTCGACGAAATATACATATATATATGTATATATTTTTCGAGTTGAAAACTTGTAACACATGTGTTAGTGGTTGGTAACACATGTGTTACTAACGACTAACACATGTGTTACCTAGTTGTTGGTAACACTTGCGACTAATACATGTGTTAGCAGCAGCTAACACATGGTGTTGCCAGTTTTCAAAATCCACTAAAAAATGAAGAAAAAAAAAGATTGTTGAAAGTATACCTTGTGAGATATCTAATCGAAGAGAAAAAAATAGTGATTTTTATGGTGCAATTTTTATATTTTTTTTACTAACGATTTGTGAGATATTCAATTTTTAAAAATGTTAGAGGTATTATTATCTTTATAAAATGCATGATTAAGATTTATTCTTTCATTCTTATAAAAAAAATTCATTCTCATTTAAATTTAATTCTAATTAAAATTCTTGATCCATTTAATAAATACATATCAATAGCCTTGTCATTAAGATTCATAGTTAACATCATGGTATCCATCAAGCTGTATGTTGCTATTCTACTAGTAATCACTATCGTGTTTAATTTTAATAATAATTCATCAAAAAAAATATATATATATATGTATATAGAGAAAAAAATGTATATGGAAGCTTCAAATTTTGGAAAATAAGAGAAACAAATCTTAGCCTTTAATTTTTCTATAATTAAATGTTTTTAACATTCATTTGTGATGAATGTTAAATTTTAAAATTATTTGTAATTTTTAAAATTTATTTATGATAAAATCAATGATTGAAATTCACTTCCCTCCTTTCTTAATTTTTTTATTTTCCTCTTAATTCCCACCTTTTATATATATATATATATATTATATATAACAAAATCACAAACAAAAGATGCACTTTTAACTAAAACCAAAGAAAAGAATATGTTCATATCATAGTAGTCGAACGAGTGTCATTGCATATACTTAGAAGTTTTAGACATTTGTTATAGTTTTTCTTGTGTTCTCTTTATTTGGTTATTTATTAGTTTTGTACTTTAATTGATCAAATCATTTTTAGGGATCGAGTCGATGATGGTTGAAGGATGCGAAAAATGGTGATGAATTGGTCCTGATCCATGTTACTCGCCAAGATGCTATTACCAATACAAAATTAGAGGAGGACCTAATGGTCGTGGTGAATGTCAAGAGATTATAATCTTTGCCACTGTATCCATGTTAAGATCATAATTTCTGTTTTCGTTATAAATTTTCAACTAGTATATTTGTCTCGCGGTTACGCGAAATTTTATATAAAAATTTTAGTAATCGAGTTATTCATATAAAAATATTTATATTTTTATTATTTATAGGTAATTAGTCGTTTTCAAAACCCACAAAAAAATGAAGAAATTTTTTTTTATCGAAAGTATATCATGTAAGATCTCTAATCGAAGAGAAAAAAATATTGGTTTTTATGGTGAAATTTTTAAAATTTTTCGACTATAACCGTTTGTAAGATATTTAATTTTAAAGAACGTTGAGGGAAAGTGAGTTTTTGCCAAATAGATAACGCTTATTGGTTCTTCAATTTTAAAAAATCATACTCATTTGAATTTTTATTCTTCAATGAATTATCAATGACATCATCAATTTGACTAATTAAAATTAATGGTGAGATCATGATCAAGAAAATACATTTAATGGTTGAGATTAACTTATGAAGATAATTATGACATCATTATGACTTTCCTTTAACATATAGAGAGAAGAGAGAAGAGAAGAGATGGTTGTTTAATTCATCTATCTAATACGCATAAAACGGCTATATGTTTATCGTGCCTTGGATTACATGACTTTATATTATAATTATCGCAAATTTTAATTGATGAGTAATAATTCAAATGTTTTATTTTATCTTTTACTTTTTATTTTTTTAATGAGATTTTTCTATTCCAATTCCAAAAACATACAAATGATACTTGTAAATAATAATGGAAACCAAACGTGTATAAAGTAGTTATAGAAGAAAAGAAGTTGACACCCATCGATAAGAGCATAAATAGTGGAATGGGGTTGATGATGGGGTTCAAAGGGGTTGGCGGTGTCCATTGAAGTGATATTTGAGGTCGGCATCCAAACAACTAAGACTTGTTTATCGGTAAGGTTGTCAACTCAACTTATTGAAGTGAGTTCATTAAAGTATGAATTTTTTGAAAGTATAAAATTACCAATAAGATTGTTATTTTTTTTTATAATTTTTAAATTTAAATATCTCAAAAATAGTAAATTAAAAAATAATAAAAATTACACTATAAAAATCATTTTTTTTTTTTCGATTAGACATCTCACAAGGTATACTTTCGACGAATTTTTTTTCTTTTCATTTTTTGTATGTTGACACATGTGTTATGATGGATTAACAAAAGTGTCACCCGCGGCTATTACATGTGTTATTAACGACTATCACATGTATTACAATCGATAGTCGGTGCTAACACATGTGTTAGTCGCTGGTAACACATGTGTTATTTATTTATAACACATGTGTTAAAAAATTTCAAAACCCACCAAAAAATTTAAAAAAAAATGGTCAAAAATATACCTTGTTAGATCTTAAATCGAATAAGAGAAAACGCTGATTTTTATGGTGGAATTTATTATAATTTTTTGACTAACGGTTTTTGAGATATTTAAATTTTAAAAAAGTGAAGAAAAGTGGAGTTTTTTTGCAAATGGCACAATTCTATTGGTACTCTCATACTTTCAAAAAATCTCATACTTAAATGAAATTTTGTCTACAATAATAATATTTTTATAATATTTGTATACAATCTTCCATATAATTTGGTCGCCTGATAATCCATGATTTCCAACCCATAATCTGTCAAATGGCATTATGTTAGTGGCTATTTTCTTTTTTTCTTTTTTCTTTTTCTTTGTTATTTTTAATACTTATATTATTTTATATCATTATTAAAAATTATAAAAAGTATATAAAATTTGTAATTTTTTAATTCTTTATCTAAAATGCCACATGTCATTATATAAATAGACAAATATATTTTCTTTCATTTTCTTATTGGTTATCCATATTTTTGATAAACTAATAGATAAGTTATATTAATTTTAATTGTTTTAAACAATAATTATACCAATAATTAAAATGACGTTGATATGTCGAAAATAATTGAAAGATTTAGAATCAACAACTGCGGATAATGATCACTTTTTTGGATATGAATGTAAGTTGAATTATTATAAAACAAAAAAATATTGATTATGTCAGCAGATTTATCAGGGACGAATTTACATTTACAATAAATAATATATAAGCTAAATTATCAAAAACTTTAACATAAATATCAATTTTTATAAGAGACAATTATTCAAATAGACAAGTTAAAAAAAAAACACGAAAATAAACATTGTCAGATTGAATTAACATTTTTAGATAACAAAATCAGTGAAATATAATACTCCGACCGGCGATCTAGGCGATTAAGTAAAAGCCAATTATATTCTGACACGTGTACTACCTTTTGACCAACTTCGAAATTCACACCTCGGGAATCCAAATCGCCGAAATGAGTAAACCACTAGGCGAGCCCGGCGATTATTTGTGGTCCACTAGGATTTCGACACGTGTCATAAGCGCAGGGCCCTTTGACCACCTCTCTGAAATCGCCGAAATGAGGAACACCCGGCGAGCCTGGCGATTTCACCTTTTTATCGTTTTGCGTGCATTTTTATATATAAATCAGTTGTCTACGAGGAGTTGACAAAATATATAACACCCCTCTTTCATTACAGAATATAATATTAATAAACTCGGAAACATGAATTTAAAATACAATACCTTAGTATAATTATTAAACATTAACCATAAACAGTTTACATTTCCCAAAATACACCAAATTCAAACTGTTTAAAAACTACAAAAGGCGGGGTATTATAAAATTTACAAAACAAGGTTTATTACAAAAACCATATCAGAGAACCAAGAGCGCAGTCAAACATTCCTTTGATCAAGCAATCACCTCCCGCACCCACAATATATCAAAACATATCCTGCAGGAAGTAAAATGAGAGGTTAGCACAAAGCTAAGTGAATAGATTCATCACACTCCATTTAACTTAGCATAACTAGCTAATTACATCAATTAATCGTAAACACACATAATTCAATGAGGATCGGTGGCTCTGGGGATATCATAATACCCGGGGATTCCCCCAAGAACACTTACCGTCAATCCGTATGGCCAATACAGAATAGACCGATAACTAATGGTTATTAAACTCATACACAGGTCTCAAACACAACAAATGAATCAAAACATGTGTAAAACACATAATAACCAGAAGTCCAACTACACGTTGACCTCAATAACAAAGCACATTGGTTCACATATCACGTAGATCAATAATCAATAATCAAGACTAAACAGTCTAATACAAATCTACGTTTACTTGTTGTAACCAAATAGTTACAACTAAATCAAATGATGAGTTCTGAATCCACTCACCGATACCTCTGACGTCTGCACACTCAGTATTCTTATATCACTGAGTCTTACGTTGATCTGAAATAGAAAATCATATATAAGTCAGAAGTTCGTTCCATAATCATCATTATAGTCTATTTATCCAATCAGGTAATCCCTGAAGTCTAGGCAAACAACAGTTCAATCAAAAACAAAATTAGGAAATTCCATAATGACGTTTAAAACTGAAAAATGCCATTTTCGGGTCCTAGATGACCCCGAGAAATGCCTGAAAAATGCCACCTCGGGAACCCAAATCGCCAAAATGAGTAAACCACCAGGTGAGCTCGGCGATTACTTGTGGTCCACTAGGATTTCGACACGTGTCATAAGCGCAGGGCCCTTTGACCACCTCTCTGAAATCGCTGAAATGAAGAACAGCCGGCGAGCCCGGTGATTTCTCATTTTTATCGTTTTGCGTGCATTTTTATATATAAATCGGTTGTGTACGAGGAGTTGACAAAAGAGGAGGGACAGTCGAGATCAAGGGTGCAAGCACATATTTGGTAAATTTTTATCTCTTTTTTATACTTTTTTTTTATGTATTTTACTTGTTAATTAATACTAAATGTTATGTTATAATTTACTATAATTTAGTGTAGAATCATTTTAATATATGTTGTTTAATGGTAAATATATAAGTTAATTAAAATTATGATTTGTATATATACATTATTAATTATTTTATTTATGATATGATTTTATTTTATTTAGTTTATGAAATTTATAATTATTATATTTTCAATCAATTTTGATAAAAAAAAGTTTCTCTTTTATTATTTTCTTGTAAGTATTAGTTTAAATGATTTTTTTTTAAATTGTTATTTGTGTATATATATTACTAATTACAATTTATTGAATTTATGATAAGAAGCTTTAAGTAATTTACTAAAGTTTTAATTATGATATTTACAACTTTTTTGTGCAAAATTTTCTTTTTTTAATTATTTTATAGTAACTATTAGTTTATATATAAATCAATTAAAATTTTTATTAGTGTATATATTAATTAAAATTGTTATTAGTTTATATTAGTTATATAGTAACTATTAATTAATATTGTTATTAGTTTATATATTAATTAAAATTTTTATTAGTGTATATATATTACTAATTACTATTTATTATATTTATGATATGAAGCTTTAAGTAATTTACTAAATTTTTAATTATGATATTTTCAACCTTTTTGTAAAAAAGTTTTTTTTTAATTATGTTATAATAACTATTAGTTTAAATTAATTTTTTTAATAACGTATAAATTTCTATAAAATAATTAAAATTGTTATTAGTATATATATATATATATATTACTAATTATAATGTCTATGAAATAATGCTTTAATTTATTTTTAAATTTTTAAATATTGTATTTACAATGAACTTAGGTAAAAAAAAATTTATCTTTTATTATGTTATAGTAAGTATTAGTTTAATTGAAAATTTTTAATAACATATAAATTTGTATAAATTACTTAAAACTCTAATTAGTATATATATATGTTATTAATTATTATATTTAGGATATGATTTTTAGGTTAATTTACAAACAATTTTGGTATAATTAATTATTAAATTTTTAATTATTATATTTATAATCAATTTTTTTATAATTAATTTAACTTTGCTTTTTTTATAAAAATTATTTAGTTAACTTTTAGCTTTTGTATTTTTATTTGAACTTTTAAATTTTTTAATTATTATAATTTATTAATATGTTCATGTTATTTTCTTCATTTATTTATCAGGTGACCAAAAAAGGGTACAATCGGTTAGAGGGAGCAGAAGTACATATTTTGGTAATTTCTTTATCTATTTTTATGTTATACTATTAATTTTTAATTAAAATTGTGACTATTGTATGTATGTTACTACTTTTTGTATATTTTTTTAATTTTTAATTATCATATTTATGATGCTTATGAATGTGTATAAATTCATTTATCTTATATTTTACAAGCATTCAATTGTTGTTTATAATGTTTATGAATGTGTGTATTTTAAGTTAGGTTGTATATGGTTGTATATGTTTGATGCAACTAAACATATATAATTGAAGCCATTTTGCATTTATCATTTAATTGGTTGTCATTTATAATATGAATATGTTTTTATTGTGAATAGATTGTATACGTATTGCTATATATAGATAGTTGACCGTGTTATAACGTAGTTAATTTGTTTAATTTGTGCAGTGAATGAATTCTCATAAAGATGTTGTTAAGGTCATTTTTGTGACAAGTACCACTACACGTGGTGTTAACTTGAGCACCAATACTACTTACAACAAGTTGGTGACATATGTGGAAAAGAAGTTCAATATAGATATGAATCGTGGATATACTTTTACTTATAAACTGCCATGCAAAATCACATGTGATTTAATATTACTAACTTTTAAAACCTATTAAAAATAAAAATAAAAATTCTTTAAAAGTATAATCGGGAGTGACCCTCTTTCACTCAGATTGGATCGAGAAGGGAACCGATGAAGGAATCACAGCCGATGCATATATTAACCCTTGTTGGAAGCCACGAGTTCCAAGCCATTTTGCACTCTTTTTCAGATTCATGGACACATTGTATGATATATTTTTAATTTTCTAACCGTAAAAACACCATCTGGATCCAACTCCAACACCAAATATTTGATCCCTTATTAGATAGGGATAAATGACCGATCTTTTTTTTGCAACAGATTGAGTGCATCCATAGCTTGCTGTTGGGTCAGAGACCCCATTAAATGTAATTTATAGATGACAAATTCACTTAAGTGTTCTTGTAGTTCACTGCATCAGGTAGCAGTGAAGAAGTTAGAGTAGAATAGAACTGTCGCTGATCAAAACTGATCAGCGAACAGAATCACTTAGAATTTATCTTATTCTGCTTTACTCACTGCATGTGTTAGCAGTGATTCTCTTGTAACTTGAAGTATCTTTTGACATCATCATTCCCTGATGAACACTTACCTTCAGAGTTACAAAGGCTGCCGCTGAAAAGAACAAGTCCCATTTGCTGAAGTCGAAGACTGAAGACAGAGACAGAGTGCAGTTCAATGATGTGGAAATCATCACTGCCTTGTTGACCAGCGGTTCATGTCTTTATCCAGAAAGTACATTGGGTCTGACAAATACCCAATGTACAACAGAAGGTCAACTTATGCAGCCCACAAGAAAGCGTGCATATCTTTTCCAAGATATGTACGAGCACTTATTGTACAATTGCATTTAATTCCCGTACCTTCTTCTGTAACTTAGGAATAAAGTATTGTATAAACTTTAATCCTAGGATGTACTGTCACTTCCATAAACAGGAAGTTACTTTACTGTCTCAACCAATATAGTGTTGCCACGTGTTGTACCTATATCTCATTGTGTGAGAGTATAAATACCACGCTCAACAACCATATTAAAGGTCCAGAAGGTCCAGAATTTTGTATTCGAGATCAACTAGTGATAAAGCACGTTCTTACTCTCTAGTGAACCAAGTGCCCTCACTTATCTGTTAAGTGTTGATCACTAAGCCTTATCAGCGAGCCATTCGCTGATAAGCTGTTGAGACCAAATTTGTCACAAGTTAGTTTACTTAGACATGTCTGTCTTGTCTATTTCCGCAAGTAAACTCTGTAAAGTATTCATTTGATTCATATCAATAAAAGAAAACTTTAAACTTGAATTTGTTTGTCTATTTACATTTGTTATTAGTAGTTAAAACGTTTTAGTTGACAAACCGGGACCAACACTTGCCTTTGCAAAGGTCTTCTTCATGCCCAATTTCCACTCCATATACTAGTAGAGTTAAGAGACCAAGGATCACTTACCATACAATCTTCGTCATTGAATATTTTGTTATAAGTTCATTTTGAATTCCTAGTATATAAAAACTGGTGTTATCGTATTTTGTGTAGGTTACACTAATATTCTCGTCATCATTCGTGATCATGAATTGAACTTACCATGAACTTTGTTGGTTAATTAGTAGCGTATACTATAATCTTATAAAAAGAAAATGAATAAAAGGCCCAAAATGGAATTAATTATTAATAAATAATTAACTCAAAAACAATAATTCCTACAAAAGAGATTATCTTCTAAAAAAGCGAAGGATAAAACAAAAGTTTTGATTTTATAAGTGGGGGACGTATTAGTTGCACATCTCAACAGATAAAATTTGAAGTACTGTATTAAATCAAACCATCATTGAATTCCTGGTATCTAATAATAATTTTCATGGTTTTTTTTTTTAATTTCTTGTACTCCTCGACCCATATGATCATTTCTTATATCTAGGTCATTGTATACGCAGTTAGATGTTGATTAATATTTTACTCTCTTTCATAGACCCACATGTAGCATATTCCGTGAAGCTATAACATATAAGCTTATGGACTACGTTTTTTTATCATCAATTGATTTAGAATGAAATCTCGTCTGAAACTATGAGTTAGAACTGTCGTTAAGCTAAGTTATTGGTCCTAACAGATGCATACTAGTAAAATGTGTGACTGTTAGTCAAATATCCGAGACACCCATTTATTTTTCTTATCTAATATAAAATCGTAATGAAAACATTCAATAACTATGAAAAGTTGCCTGCTGATGTAAAGTTTCAACCAAAGGTAATTAAAGACAATAAATTAAGGGGCCTATTTGAGACACCCTTATTTTGCCAAGAAACCCCCTGGTCAAACATTTACTTGATCACATCAACTATTTGATTTTTGTTTTTTTTCTTCTTTTCAATCTTTATATTCTCTTTAAACCCATATACGTACACTACCTCCTTATATACCTCACATTCTATACTTCTTTTTTTCTAATTCTTTTTTATTAACTATTAATATAAATAAGATTTTATAAAACTTATATTTTATTAATAACTCATTTTTATAAAATAAATAAATTACAACCTCGTGTCAAAAAATCTGCCATTTACGAATTGCCGCTGGAAAGTTGAATTCTCGTGTCAAAACCACAATTCCCGCTGGAAAGTTGAATTGTCGTGTCAACTTTAACCAATACCCGCTGGAAAGTTGAATTGTCTTGTCAAGTTTAACCAATTCCCGCTGGAAAGTTGAATTGTCGTGTCAACTTTAACCAATACCCGCTGGAAAGTTGAATTGTCTTGTCAAGTTTAACCAATTCCCGCTGGAAAGTTGAATTGTCGTGTCAACTTTAACCAATACCCGCTAGAAAGTTGAATTGTCTTGTCAAGTTTAACCAATACCCGCTGGAAAGTTGAATTGTCATGTCAATTTGGCCAAATAAGTTGTTTCTACTATCACTATAAATACACGACACAAATTCATAAGTTAACATCCATTATCTTTTCTCCAAATTTTAAAATTTCGATAATACTTTAATTTTCTTTACAGCATGCAGTTGTTTACAATGGACGTGTTTTACGGTGGCGAACTAGCAGATGACTTGAAGTCATATGAAAATGGTATGAAACAAACATTTTCTGATATTGATGTTAGTGGCTTTGATATTAAAACTTTGTTTTCTTTTCTTCGAGAGAACATAAATTTCGAATTCAGTGATGTCTACTATTGTGAACCCGACAATATTGAAATCGATGGTGCTCGTATTCTTATGTGGGATAAAGATTGGAAGAAGATACTCAAAGAAGCCAACATTTGTTGTCAGAACGTTCAGTTGTATCTTATATATTTTGATGAAGATCAAGTTAATTTTACTGACTATGAAAGTGATGACAGCAACAACCATTACTTCCCATAATGAGGAACGGCATTTACTTGCACCTTTACAACTGTCATGTACTTTTTAATAAATTGTTCTATCTGGCTTAACCGTGTTAAAGTAGGTCGTTAATTACTAGGATGTTTGTTAACAATTATTGTAACGTAGTTTTATAAGTTTACTATGTAACGCACCTTTTAAGTACCTAAATAGCACAGGATCATCTAGTCCAACGATCCTTAAAGTTGATTTACAAGGAGATTACCCATTGCCTAACATTCATCCCCAATGGCGCAGGTTTAAATGAGATTGTGCTGCTGCATGGGAAACATTGTATCTTAGTAGAGTATAGTTATAGTGCGTGTAATTTAATTATAGTGTGTATTCCGTAGTTGTAACATTTAATGGGTTTGATTAAATTAGATTGTTATTTAAACACATATTTTTCTTATGCATATATTATTATTATTACTATCATTATTTATTATAAATTACTTAAAAGAAAAAAAAATTAAACATAAAAAGACAAATTTGATGATGCAGGGGGTTTCTAAGCAATTTAAAGGGTGTCTAAAAAATCTGCCTAAATTAATTAAGGACAAGTATTTAATTCTAGAGAGTAGAAACACCATTCTGGCGAATCATTATAATTCATAGTTTATGATCATTTTTTAAATATTTAAAAGTAGACCTTTGACTATAAATGCAAGCTAGCAGTCAAATTGTGGTTAAAGTGTCCTAATTTCCAGGTCATTCTGCAATGAGATGTTAATTCATAGGCCCCATTTAGCATGTTCCCAGCAGCTTCCATGTAAAAAGTAAAAACACATTTCTCGGTAATAAATATAAAATGATTAAAGACGCGTCATATAGTCCGTGATACCTAACATTCCAGCTGTTAAAGTTGAAAGTACAACTTAACTAATTTATCCATTAAGTTAATTAATTAGGATTATTTACAAAAGAGAAAAAAAACAAGAAGAAAGTCATGTAACAAAGAGAGATGGAGGTTGCTTGAATATCTTATTTTAGGGTTTCTCTCAATCATTTGAATATTCGAATAGAATTAACACCTTAACTCATAGTATAAACGTAGTTGATGTCGACTTTATCAGGGTTGAGTCAACAACTATGGTTCGATAAACAACTATATATTAAATATGTATATATGAATAATATTAATTATTATGTTATTAAACAAACTTAAAACTAGCTTATGTGCGATTGTATATTTAAGTGGATTTTAAAGTTTGAATGTTCAAAAAGGGTTGACGTCTAAACCCATAGTGTAAATGCCTTAAAGTTTCTTCCGATCATTCGAATGTGACGATAATGTGAAAAAACTATGGTCGATAAACCAGCACTACAAAAATGTAAACCATCGAGTAAACCTTGTTTGATCAACATCTCACCTTTTGCATATACTCGCAAACACATGTACTCAAATGAATGACTCGATGTTACCCGTTCTATTTTCAAATTCTAATATGTGTGATATTTGTTTTATTTTTGTCATCCAAAATCCAATTGTAAGTATAAAGGTTCATTAAACAAACTGATTTAGTTAATGATAATACAAATCACTGATTATACCCTATTTCAACTTCTATATCTTATCGAAGCTCGTCAATATACTCGCAAACACCTTAACACAAAGTCATTAGTTTTTAAAGATGACGTATTGTTAATTAAATCGTTTTGCAACTAAAACAATCGTATAACATGTAATTAGAGTTAACTTTAACAAGCTAATTAACATGTAATTAAACTTAACATTAAATTTATACTTTAACTTATATTTATTTCACAAGCTAATTAATATTTATTTTTTATAATTTATTTTAATTAATATTTTAAAATTTATTTGTATATAAGTATCATTTTTAATTAAACTTTAATTATATTTTAAGTAGTTTAAATATATAATCTTGTATTAGTTAAACACTAATTATCCTTTTAATTAGTTTATATTTTAATTACATAATATTTGTATACATTAGTTGTCGCAAAAAGTGACGCGAGAAATCAAAATTTTACGGGAAAACGAAAAATTAAAAGAAATTTTAACGAAAACAAGCGTCAACGCAAAATTCAACCAACGAAAAAATTTCCTTCCGGTGTCAAACGAAAAAAATAAAAATAAAAAGAAATACCTTTTACAACGATGCATTGTCGTAAAAGTTTATTTAGGACATTTTTCTTTTTTGAAGCCAAAGGAAAATATCAAAAAGAAAAAATCATTGTGATTTTGTGTCTTTAGCGATGACATTTTGGCGTCGCGAACCCTCCATCATCTTAGCCCACTTTTTTTTAGTGAAAATGGTTTGAATTATTAATCATATGTTATTGTCTTCCTAATCAGACAGCTTACCAAATACAAATTATTTAACCATTGTTGCACTTTGATTAACGTGGGTCCACAAACTTCAAATGGTTGAGAAAAAGTACACCAATAAAAATAAACAAACAAAAGAATTAAACCTTTATAACAAAATATAAACAAAGATTATTATTATCATATAACAAAACCATAGGAAGTAAACATAAGGGTTATTTTGTTGAACCATATTAGAAGAACGTAAAGCAAATAAAAGAAGACTTTTTTGAACAAATAATATAAGAAGACTAATGTCTAATAGTTAATGTGTTGCATGATCTCGTGATATAAATATATTATATATTATTATTCAAGTAAAAATAATATGAATAAGAAAAAATGAGAAGACAATACGTTACGATTTTAAGGTCATTTGTCTTAAGTGTGCATCATTTTTTTATGTACAAAAATTAATTAGTTGTTACAAATAATTATTCAACTGTAAAGTTTCTTTCACTTGAATTCGATCAAGTATCATAGTATATATAATACGAACAAAAGATTTTCACTTTGACATTCCTATTTAATCTTACAAAAGCACTCAAAATATCCACAGTCGATCTAAATTGTGATTAAACGTCCAACTGTCGTTTATACGTTTCCGCATACGATCCAAATTTTCAGCATGATTGTCGTCGTTTGTATCAATAACATTCTCATTTTCAAAATGAACATCGATAAGCCGTGTAGAAGGTAGCGAAACAGGGATGAACTAATATCTCGTTTTAATAAGAGATGAATGCTTCATGTTAATAAAATAAAATAAATAAATAAATAAATCGTGATTGATAACAATTCGACCACAAACTTAATTAGATGATATGTTTGACCTCTAAACTTTGCTATAGACTCACTATTATTAATGATTCCAGTTAGAAGATAGTAGTTTCCTCAAAGCACTTCTAATCCGTTTTTTCACAGTACGACATTTCAAAAGTATTGTATCCTGTCTAAACTGAGTCGATATCACCTCTAGTTTATAATACAAGAAATCAAACAAATTAAATAGAGAGTTCACTTTCATTGAATCTAACTAACAGACCATGAATTTAATATTCATTTATAAGACCACAACAACCTACCCACCCACCCATTTAATACACCTTTTTTCACTTCACTCTTCACCTGCTAACACTAATATTGAATGTACAACCTATGACAAGTTGCTTAAATCTTTCTTAAAAGATAAAAATAAAAAACAATAATCAATAAAAAAAAGTTGCTTAAGCCTTTATTTATGTATATAAAATTAATGTAAGCTATTTGGCATGAGAATTGACGACATAAATGTCTTGGTTTGTTATGTAATATGTTCAACCGTCACCATTTTAGTAATATTAGCAAAGGGGATATGACCTATTGATATCCGTAAAGTTCAATAATCAATAGATAGTAGATTCAAGTTTTGTTTAAGCATATATTATGTGAGTTATGTTAGTCGTAGAATTCCCATTATAAGAAAAAAAAAATTATTATCAATATTCATAATTAATAATAAAATAATATTAATGATTATTAATAAAAACAAGATAAAGGATTTAAGTGTACTGTGCATTACGCCATTACCTTAAATGAAATAACTCCACCTAATCTTTGGAGAAAAAGTGAGATGAAGATTCAATTGGATACTCCGGTACACGTAATAATTACTTTTCATGAATGAAAATAGAGAAAATTAATCAAATAGACAAATAAAAAAAAAAAACACAAAAATAAACATTGTCAGATTGCATTAATATTTCTAGACAACAAAATCGCTGAAAAATAATACCCCGACCGGCGATCTAGGCAATAAAATGAAAGCCACTTAATTTGTGACACGTGTATTACCTTTTGACCAACTTCGAAATTCACACCTCGGGAACCCAAATCGCCAAAATGAGTAAACCACCAGGTGAGCTCGGCGATTACTTGTGGTCCACTAGGATTTCGACACGTGTCATAAGCGCAGGGCCCTTTGACCACCTCTCTGAAATCGCTGAAATGAAGAACAGCCGGCGAGCCCGGTGATTTCTCATTTTTATCGTTTTGCGTGCATTTTTATATATAAATCGGTTGTGTACGAGGAGTTGACAAAAGAGGAGGGACAGTCGAGATCAAGGGTGCAAGCACATATTTGGTAAATTTTTATCTCTTTTTTATACTTTTTTTTTATGTATTTTACTTGTTAATTAATACTAAATGTTATGTTATAATTTACTATAATTTAGTGTAGAATCATTTTAATATATGTTGTTTAATGGTAAATATATAAGTTAATTAAAATTATGATTTGTATATATACATTATTAATTATTTTATTTATGATATGATTTTATTTTATTTAGTTTATGAAATTTATAATTATTATATTTTCAATCAATTTTGATAAAAAAAAGTTTCTCTTTTATTATTTTCTTGTAAGTATTAGTTTAAATGATTTTTTTTTTAAATTGTTATTTGTGTATATATATTACTAATTACAATTTATTGAATTTATGATAAGAAGCTTTAAGTAATTTACTAAAGTTTTAATTATGATATTTACAACTTTTTTGTGCAAAATTTTCTTTTTCTAATTATGTTATAGTAACTATTAGTTTATATATAAATCAATTAAAATTTTTATTAGTGTATATATTAATTAAAATTGTTATTAGTTTATATTAGTTATATAGTAACTATTAATTAATATTGTTATTAGTTTATATATTAATTAAAATTGTTATTAGTGTATATATATTACTAATTACTATTTATTATATTTATGATATGAAGCTTTAAGTAATTTACTAAATTTTTAATTATGATATTTTCAACCTTTTTGTAAAAAAGTTTTTTTTTTAATTATGTTATAGTAACTATTAGTTTAAATTAATTTTTTTAATAACATATAAATTTCTATAAAATAATTAAAATTGTTATTAGTATATATATATATATATATTACTAATTATAATGTCTATGAAATAATGCTTTAATTTATTTTTAAATTTTTAAATATTGTATTTACAATGAACTTAGGTAAAAAAATTTTTATCTTTTATTATGTTATAGTAAGTATTAGTTTAATTGAAAATTTTTAATAACATATAAATTTGTATAAATTACTTAAAACTCTAATTAGTATATATATGTTATTAATTATTATATTTAGGATATGATTTTTAGGTTAATTTACAAACAATTTTGGTATAATTAATTATTAAATTTTTAATTATTATATTTATAATCAATTTTTTTATAATTAATTTAACTTTGCTTTTTTTATAAAAATTATTTAGTTAACTTTTAGCTTTTGTATTTTTATTTGAACTTTTAAATTTTTTAATTATTATAATTTATTAATATGTTCATGTTATTTTCTTCATTTATTTATCAGGTGACCAAAAAAGGGTACAATCGGTTAGAGGGAGCAGAAGTACATATTTTGGTAATTTCTTTATCTATTTTTATGTTATACTATTAATTTTTAATTAAAATTGTGACTATTGTATGTATGTTACTACTTTTTGTATATTTTTTTAATTTTTAATTATCATATTTATGATGCTTATGAATGTGTATAAATTAATTTATCTTATATTTTACAAGCATTCAATTGTTGTTTATAATGTTTATGAATGTGTGTATTTTAAGTTAGGTTGTATATGATTGTATATGTTTGATGCAACTAAACATATATAATTGAAGCCATTTTGCATTTATCATTTAATTGGTTGTCATTTATAATATGAATATGTTTTTATTGTGAATAGATTGTATACGTATTGCTATATATAGATAGTTGACCGTGTTATAACGTAGTTAATTTGTTTAATTTGTGTAGTGAATGAATTCTCATAAAGATGTTGTTAAGGTCATTTTTGTGACAAGTACCACTACACGTGGTGTTAACTTGAGCACCAATACTACTTACAACAAGTTGGTGACATATGTGGAAAAGAAGTTCAATATAGATATGAATCGTGGATATACTTTTACTTATAAACTGCCAGTCAAAAATTATCAAATCGTGGATATACTTTTACTTAGATATGAAGTTTCTTTCTTTGTAGAAGCTGCCCGTAATGCGAGGGGAGAACCAATAGAGTTGTTTGTTCTCAAGTCTTCTGTAACCCAACCAAATAATCAAGTAGAAAATCATAGTGCACATAACCCAGTTTCCCATTATCCAAATCAACAACAAAATTTGTGTATTCCTCATCTCAATATCATCAATCTACTCAATATCGTCATCCATTTTGGTTTGATCAAACATATCAAAACCCTAATTTTTCCCCAACCTAATCTCAATACCACAAAGATACCAGTTTTCAATCACTTCATAATGAAATTCCAAATTCCCAAATACAACAGTTGTTTGACGTCGGTTTATCAACAAAAACTTCCTATGAAGTTGGTACATCAGAAAACCATAATTACGATGTCGGCTCGTCACAAAGAGATAACGATCATTTAAGAGAATGGAATGTAAAAAGTGAAGAAGAAGGATTGGAAGATCAAGGGGATTAATATGGGCAAGAACCTGCCGGAGAATGTGGAGAACAAAGTGATAGTGACTATGGATTCATTAGTGAGGAAGAAAATGAAAGCGAAGGTGTTAATGTAAAATACATATCTCCTAAAGATTGGAAAGAAAACACGTTTTCTCATATGCCTGACCCACTACCAACCCCATCTCAAAATATTAAACAAAACCTACCAATAATAAATGACGGCAAAAGCACAATCAAGTTGAAAAAAGGTATGTGGTTTGCCAACAAACAGCATTGCAAAAACGTTATTGCCCAAAAATCGATTGAAGAGGGATACCAGTACAAAGTCATAAATTCATCCAAAACGAGGTATGATGTTGTATGTTATAATATAGGATGTGACTGGAAGATAGGAACTAATCGTGCGAAACATGGCAAACCTTTCTACATTAGCAACTTGTATGACGTCCATAGTTGTTCAAAGACTCAACTAAAGACAAAGCATCGGAACGCATACAAGGAGGTACTCGGTGATATTATAATGGATAAGTTGAAAGATCCGAACAGAGTTTTAAGGCCAAAAGATATCATGGAAGATATAGACGATACTTATCACATAAAGATTTCTTATCAGCAAGCTTTGCGTGGTAAGGAAGCTGCTTTGGAGAAGTTGAGAGGTGGTCATGTGGAGTCGTTAAGCAAGTTGTCGTACTATTTACTAAACTTGAAGCTTAAAAATCCTGGAACGCATGCCGACATTAAGACGGATCAGTATGGTCGATTCGAGATGTGTTTTCTCGCCCTGGGTGTTTCGGTAAGTTTTCATCAAAATGACTATAACTTTTGATTTGATTACAAAGCGCATATTGGTACTTATATAATGTTGTAATAAATTCCTACATATACGAACTTTTCTTAATCATTTGAGACCTCTAATAATAGTAGATGGCGCACATTTAAAGGGAAAATATCCGGGTTCTAATTTGCTTGCGGTAGGAATGGATGGAAATAACAAAATTGTGCCGCTTGCTGTTGGGGTGTGTGGAGGTGAGTCCGGTGAAACCTGGACCGTGTTTATGTTAAAGTTGAAGCAATGCATAGGAGATGTTCCAGATTTGGTTTTCATTTCTGATAGACATGCAGGCATTGCGCAAGGCATAAGAGAAATCTTCCCAAGTGCATTTCATGGGTTATGTTGTCGTCACTTATTGATGATGTGAACCTAATAAAAAAGTTCGATTGGATATTTTGGAAGATATGCAAAGCTCATAGAGTTTATGAGTATGATTATTATATGAATCAACTTCTTAGTATAAATGCAGACGCACATGGTAAGCTTATCAATGTTGGCGAATCTAGGTGGGCGAGGGCCCATAGCCCTGTGAATCGGTACAATTACATAACGTCGAACTGTGCAGAGTCGGTCAATGCACTAAGTAGGGAAGCACGGAAAATGCCAATTACCATGTTAATGGAGTTTTTCAGAGGGCTGGTTCAAAGATGGTATTTCGAAAGACGCGAAGATGCAGGTATGTAAACTTTCTAAACTTTTAATTAAACTTTATAAACCATTATCTACTAAGCGTTTTTGTTTGTATCAAAACAGCTAACTACGAACGAGCAGGTAATTCACTTACCCCTTACGCGGAGAAAAAAGTGTGTCGAAGAATTTTGAAATCCAGCAGATAGAGAGAGTACGGCATTAGTCGCTATTGTTACCAAGTTAACGATAGAAAACAAGATTGTCTAGTGGATTTGGAGACAAACGAGTGTTCATGTCTCAAATGGAAACATTCTGGGTTGCCATGTGGTCACGTTATAGCAGTCTTAAAGGAAATCAGAATAACCGATTGTGCTCAGTTAGCCAAACACTGGTTTACCATTCCAACTTATAAGGCAACATATGCAGAGGAAACTAACTTTGTGGGAGACGTTTCTGGTTGGTTCATTCCTGACAATTTTCAAAGAGTATTACCACCAAATATCACTAAACGCAATGCAGGCAGACCCAAAAAAGTGGACGTATTCCATCAAAGGGAGAAAAGTTGAAAATTAAAGTTTGTACACGATGTGGTGCCGATGACCATACGAAAAGTCAATGTCGTATCTCAATGACGTCTACACAATCATTTGTACATTCTACTGTCGATTTGAATGAATTATAGGCATTTTTATTAACTTTGTTTACCGTTGGTTAATGTAAGGTTATTGAATGTTAGACGTTTTTATTAACTTTGTGGAGTGAGCTCTCTCGGATAAGTCCTAAATTTGATGGTGTATGTCTCTTTCTTGATACCTTTACTCTCGAATACACCACATCTCTCTAAATAATCTGGCATCTTTTCCCTTATGATATTCTCCAAGTCTATCCAAAACTCTTCTCGTTTTATCATTCCCTCGCTATCGATCTTGATCATGCTATCGTAGTATGTAAAAATACCACTATCAATGTCATACTCTAACAGACAAAAATGTGAATTTGTCTGATTTGCTGGCATAAAAACCTGCGAGTCAACGTACATATGTAATTGATAAGCATGTATTTCATAATAATACTATGAAATCTACTATATAAATGTATCATAAATTACAATTATAGGAAGCCAAACTTACACGTTTGACGTCTCTCCAGTTTCCAGGGAACATTACACCATCAGCATAATATGTAGATACCTGATGCTTAGACGAAGTCAGAGTATCCAAGAAAAATGGGTCAACTGCACACCAGTCGGCATCAACAGGTCTAAGTGTGTTCATATAGTCAATCCACGTCCGAATATGCTGTATATTTTAGTTCATTTGTTAAAGGCCAAAATTAATATAAAAAGACAAAGAATAACAAATGTTGAATGACCTCTAATAATATGTACTTACAGTATCGTAAAGCCATCCATCTTCTGTCCTCTCTCCTTCTGATTTATCATCTTTATCGCATGGACTACAAAGTAAAATGTGCCAATACTTTCGAAACCATGTCAGCTTTTCTCTAAAGAACACATCAAGTTTTTGCTCCTCTGTCAGACTTTAGCCACTCATTAAAATCGTCGTCCATAATAGGGACGGGAACATCTCCATAAATTCGGGTGAAATCCTGTAACATTTTATTCCAAAGTTAGCATGGTGATACTACTGATAGTTAATCAATTAATGCAAATAGCAATGCAGGTACCTCGTTCCACATTAGCACTGACCTATTCATCTTTTTCTCCAGGGTCACTTCATTCGTTTCTTTTTTCACGACCCTCTCAGCAGTATCATCAGTGATTACAACCGTCTCAGGTACTCCTTTCCTCAAAACCAGCTCGGGTGACAAATCCTATTGCTCAAACATAATAATTAGATGTACAATTACATAACAGTCCTAAACAAAGAATTACTTTAGTTCAATATAAGCAGTACCTCCAAATAATTTTCAAGTGTCAACTTCTCAATAGGCGAAACCACCTGTTTCTTCTTCTTTTCTCGCTTGATTACCGGAGTCGTGTCCGGTAATGGACAAAATGGCGATTTCACAAACCTCCCGATCTTCTTTATCCTCTTTACTTTTGGGAGTTCCTCATAATTTCCCTTGAAAATCAATATTAAAAATAAGGCAATATATATATATATATACATACATATAATCTATATAAATAACATGTGAAAATCAACTATCAAGTATACTAATGTTGTTAAATTGCTCAAACTAACCGTATGTAATTGACTAACAGTATGTATCATCTGTGTCTCGTCCATAGTCGTTCCCAAGTCAGACATATCCACCGTCGTGCCCTCCTGCATCTAATTTTTTCCAAAAATAGCTATGATGTTAAAAAACTTGAAGCTTAATCAAAGATTCTTTAACTTTCAATTGAAGATGGTAGATAACATGTGAATTTTACCATTGTATTGTGAAGTGAAGCCATCATGCTATCGAGCTGCATTTCTGATACTTGCTCTTCAACCGTCGTATCCTCAGATAAAGAATGAGCGCTAGCACATGTCTCGGTGTCCTGGTCAAGTATTTTGAATTTAGTTTGAACGCATACCATGTAACTATTAATACTAATTTCTAAGTATCGTTTTAAAAACAAACAATGTTACTTTACACGCACCTTCTCCGGAGAATATAAGAAGCTGACATCTAGATTCAAATCTAAATCAGTATGATCCATAGCTTCAGTGTCATGGCTCAAAGGACAATTAGGTCTCTCGGGTTCAGCCTCAGGACCAGTTTTGGGTGCAGGATCTGGAACAGCTCTCGGTACAGTATTGAAACCTGCATTTCCATAACAAAATAATTACTAACTTTAATTCTTTAATATTAACTTTTAACAACATACAACTTTCAATTGATTACAAGATTAAATCAAACCTGCTGCTCTAATGCTAAAAAACGCTGATGCAACTGCATATATAATTCTTTAAGTTCGCGGTGATCATTTTGCAAAAGATTAAAACGTTCCTCTAAGGAAGGAACATGTGTATCCGGTGGAGGAGGAGGCTGACGAGGAGGAGGCGGTGGAGGAGGCATCGCAACACGAGCAACATCATCGGCCAAATCTGAGGCTGCCTGAGGCCTACGTCGAGGACCTGGAGGCCGCCGAGGAACGTCATCTCTTACTTGACCGTCAAACCAATCCATGCTCGCTATCCACCAATCCGTACGGGACTCTGCAGGAAGCAACTGGAGAGTATGTCGAGGAATGTTCGGCTACAAACACTATTTTGGTTAGTTACTTGTAATTAACATATGAAAATGGAAATTAAACTAAAAGGAATTAAAGAATTACAGGATCAAACGGGCCGGTCAATAGATGATGATGCTCCATTTTAAACACCACATTCTTGTCCCACAGAATTCCTCTCGGGAGCATGTCTTCACGAGCTATCCACCACTCCCGGCATATGGGAAACGTCTCTAAAATCCATATCTAAACACATAAAAGAAAACAAAATTAATTACAAATTATATAAAAAAAGTTACAAAACTTGGTTAATTATGTTACCTTAAATGCCCAAATAAAGCCCATAAGTGTATAGTTCGGTTTCTTAGGAGGACTTTGCTTCACCATCTTTAGATGCCTCGTCCTTCTAATAGGTACCTCATCCTTTAGCTGTGCGTGCGTAACGAGCCATACATTAGATCCCCATGGAAAACGGTTCCATGCATCTAAATCCTCGACCAGCTCCAAAAAATCCGGATCTACCACATTTTGCATGTCACCACCGGCTCCCAGAAAAACAAGCTCCAACACAACTAGCAGACATACACGAACTGCATCTAAGTCTGATAAAGTGGCAAAATCAGGTCCGTAGTACAAGTTATGCAGGTCCTGCAAGTGAATCGACTCTGTTGTTACATGTCTGAATACTCGTTGGCGAAAAAGGGTCGTTTTGGCTTGGTATTTCACCCAATCTATCCGGCCAAAACGTAATCCTGTAATCATACAAAACTCTCTCGGCCCGAACTTTAAACGGTGACCCCCCACCTCATATACCGACGGATCCACCTCCGGATCATGCGGCTGACGACATTCAACCTGCATCTGTATAATCAAGTGTAGAAGGTGACCCTCTACTCGACAGTGTAGAATATCCAACCATCTACCAAAACATGTCTCCTTAAACAATGCATCTCTAGCGGTACCCTGTAATTTTTCCTTCATCTCTGGCAGTATCGTCATCCTACTCCTCATTGTGATAAGAGCGGCATAAGTCTGGTTAACAAAAAACATAAAATATTAGTCAATAAAATATAAAGTACAAGTAAAATTAAGATTCATAAAACAAAACAACATATTAACTAAATATAGTTCATTTATGACATTTAAAGAATTTTGAAAAAAAATTCGAAATATCCTTTTCGTTTATAACACACTGCCATATTTTTCAAATGAAAACATATCAATTATTAAAACCGCAACAATCTCCAGTTATCTACTATCTAACTGATTTATATAAATACAAAATTTAAACGACAACAATATATAACTAATTCAAACGACACTAATCAAACCGCAACAATCTATGAGTAATTGAAACAATTATCTATTATCTCATTCATTTATAACAATACGCAATATAATTGAAACAAAAACCGTGTTCTCTCAACAATTATCTATTATCTAATTTACTCGTATTAAATATGAAATCTATATCTAATTAAAACCGCAACAATACACAATCTATATCTAATTAAAACCGCAAGAATACACAATCTATATCTAATATGTTCAAGTAGACGTAGAACCCAACAAACCGCAAGCCACCGCAACCCCTGCCACCACCCCAAACCGCCACCCACACACACCACCGCCACCCACAGCCACCCCTACCACCAAAACAGCCACCCACAACTACCTACACTACCCAAACCGCCACCCACAGCCACCTCCACCACCCAAACTGCCACCAACCTCCACAGTCGCCACACCCATCAAACCCACAGCCAACAACCACCACCCAATACCCTAAATAGCCACCACCCAACCCCTGCCACCAACCACCACCGTCGCCACCCACAACCTGTCCGACCCCACCCAACCGCCACAACCACCCAAACCCCAAACCACCACCCAAACCCAAGTCCGCAACTCCTTGTCCAACCCGCCACCCACCGCAACCCTTCAAAACTCCTTGTCCAACGACCTCCGCAGCCCGCTAAACACCACACCACCGCAACCTTTTGTGTTTTTTCTCTAAAATAGAACAAGATGTGGCCGGAATTTGTAATCGCCTAAAACCTTGAGTTTTTGATGTGAAAATGGTGAACAACCGATCGGGATCGCCTAATGGGGGGATGCACGATTTTTCGAGATTTCAAATTGAAATCGCCTGGCTCGCCGACCCTTTGTGCTCGTGGTGGAGGTTCTTCTGTTGAACTACAGGTATAATATTGTAAAAACACGTATTTATCATACCTGTATCATGTCACAAATCCTCATTCTTTAAGTTTTACAAAAATTATTGTGTGACATAAACTTATTCAGGTTCTTCGGGAACGGATTTCTTGGCTTGAAGCTACTAATCAGGACCTATGTAGGGAACTTCATGAATACCGAAGCAGAGGCGTTGCTATAGATCAATCTGAAAAGGTTGCTAAAATATGTAATCTTTAATAACTTTTGGCACCATTCATAAAACATCAGCAATTTTGCTGCAAGAATTTTTATCTTATTTGGGTTGGTGCCAATGTTTGCAGGTTAGTGATTCGGTTTGCATGAAAAAGGAAGGGCTCAAATGTGGTTTGAAAAGTGTTGATTTTTCTGATTATCAGATGAGTGAAAGTGGTATGTCTACTTTCTCATCAATTTTTTCATTTATCATGGAAAATGGTCATGGCCGGACCCGGACAGGTTGGATAACGGGACATAGTGGTTTCGGGTAAAAAATGTGCAAGTTTAATGGTCGGGTAGGTTTTGACACGAAATCATTTTTGTCCAAAACTTATAAATTTTATATAAATAACAAGTGTACCAAATATGATTACTTAACTTATAATATCCGAATAATAATAGACATATTTAATAATATGATTTACGAGGTTTCTTGCATTGGAAGTACACTTTGTGCGACTTCCAACCCTTTTAATGAGTTGACGTATATTAAGTAAGCTGGTCAAAAATGACACCATCTCACAAAAGATTTACCGCCAATAAAATATAGGTGATTCTTAGGTCATAGAGGACGAAGCAGCTAAAGAATGGGAGCATACCCTTCTCCAAGACTCTATGGACAAGGAGTTACACGAATTAAATAAACGTTTAGAACAGAAAGATGTCTGAAATTGTATTTTCTTATATGGATTTGTATATATTTATCAATATAAATCATATTAATTATTTATTTACATAGAATATGTAGTCGGGAATGAGACTTTTTGTAGGACCAGAAATCATGACTCTTAAACAACATTTTGGAAAGAAGATTATGGAACTCGAGGACGAAAAGCGGGTAGTGCAGGTAGACATATAAACCCAAGCAAACTACAGTTTACAAGTTGAATCATTTTAAGAATGTTTGTTCTTTTTGATACAGATAGAGAGGGATAGATTGCTAACTGAAGTTGAAAGCCTTTCTGCTTCTTCAGATGCTCAAACACAAAAAGTCCGAGATTTGCACTCACATAAATTGAAGTCTCTTAAATCGCAGGTTAATAGTCAAATATATGTGATCTGGAATTTTTTACATGTCTATTTTTTAGTGGCAATTTGGGTCTGTTTCATCTCTAACAGGCTACATCAAAAAAGTTATCTTTAAAGGAAACAGATCAAATGCGAAGGAAATCAGTCAAAATGTATTTTAATGTATAAAACCACCTAAATAAGTTCATTTTTAAAAATATTTCTGTTTTTGTCCAATCAACCTATTTTGCCACATCTAACGGAAGTTCACACGTGGACACACTAATTTAAATAAAATTTCCAATATTTTGGACAAAAGGTTTTTCGGGGCACCCAAACCCACGCCCGTTGCCCAACCCACCTTTTTCCCTTTAAAATGAAATTCTGATTTCTCTGCCTGGTGATTATCTATCTGGATCTTGCTTTTTTGTTCTTTAAACATGCATATCTTCGGCAATCAACCATGTTGTGGTAGAAAAAGCAGTTGTTAATTCGGCTTCTTAGTAGACTTGGATATGCATGAATTAATAATTTGACTCTAATGCGTCATGTACTATGATCAAGAGTACCTTCATTTTGTTTTCGCCTTTTCGTACATTTGCTGAGGTTGCTTATTGAATTTGAAAACTGACTTTTGTTATATGTTAATGGAATCAAATGTAAGAGACCATTATTTTGTAATCCTAATAGTTGGTGATTAGTTGACATACATTTCTATGGAAAATAGCCAATTAAGTAATTTACTTATATAGTTGTAATATGACTAAATGTTTTCCATTTTGATTGTGTTCCTGGCAGCCATCACTACATCAACTGATGGGCCGGCTACAGCTACACCTGTATTTGAATGAGATTGTTGTTGTTTCTCTACTTAAGAAGAGAACTGCTACACATTGATATCAGGTGATTTTGTAGCTAAAAGTTGCCTTAGTATTGTTTCAATCTATATAATTCGCAAGAAGAAAATATATTGTTTCAACCAGCTTTTTTTGCTGGTAGCTTTCATCAATTTGATTTTGATTCTTCTATATATTTCCTTAAGCAAATCGTTTTTGTCCAATTTAACATTTGTCAAAAACATTTTAGTTTTATGTTTTATCTACACAATTTTGTCAGATTTAACTTAATTGTTAAATTGCATCAAGGGTTATTAACTAAATATAGCAGGCGCAGATAGTAGCAGTCGTTAAATGATTTGGTGATTTGGGTCGCCAGAAACTGAAGGTTATAACCCTTCGATGATGCGGGTTTTCTGTATGAAATTCAAAATTCCATTTTTGTGTTCTTCTTCAACAATTTTAGGTGAGTGTGTTACCATCTCGCTACTTCTCTTTATTTCTTATTTCTTATTATTTTTGTTGTTTTCCAGATTAGAGTGATCGATGGTTCATGACGCGCTCAACAAGTGTTTGATGAAATGCCTAAGTGAGTAAGTTTCATGTTTTTGTCAATATAACAAAAGTCAGACCTTAATTTTGTTTGTTCTAAAGGATTTACTATAATATTTGTGTGAATGTGTGTAGGTTTTCCTTGATTTGGTTTGGTTACTGTTGAGTTTTAAAAATTAAGCAAATTTTTAACTGTGAATGTAAGTAGATATCTAATTACAAAATTCTTGAATATGTTTTTCCATATTGTTCAACCCAAATGTTGAAGCATGTTTCTTTTTATTCCTGGTTGGGATATATATATATATATATATAATCAAAAGTTATGGAGTGTCATGACTAATTAACAAACAAGGAAAGTGAGCATGTGGCTGATGGGTGGTGAAGTGGATCTACGTACAAACAAAATGGCAAGCCAATAATAACATCTTGGCCAAGGTAATCTTTTGCAAATTTTTAATTATATGCAAGTGAGCTGTACAAAATTTGCAAGTAATATATCCGAGTTCGGAGGTGCTGCTGACAAGGTAATTATAAACTGCTTTAGACTATTAACTAAATATAGCAGGCACAGATAGTAGCAGTAGTTAATATATCATTGGTGAAGTACTGTTATACATTTTAGGCATACTATCGAATAGATAATGAATGTGTAAATTATTAAGTGATGAGTAATCATCACCTGGAAGAAACTATGACTTTTACTTGGTCTTTTCCTTTGTTTTCGTAAATCTTAGAAGGCTTAGGAAAATAATGAATGTGTAAATATTAAGTGATGAGTAAATCTTAGAACAATTGCATTGGTTTAGCATGGTTTAGCATGGTTTTATTGTATGTGAACACTATTAAAAGATCAAATTACCAATGTAAAGGTTGGTATTGAACATGTTATCTACTACATTACATACTTTCATTATAATTTGGGAATTTAATGTATTGTGCTATTCTAGGGTTCATTATCTACAAAAGATGTTCGGGCTAAGGAGAGCGGGCTTCGGTGTTAGCAAGTATTTGAAAAACATTATATGCAGATTGACTGATGCTACTCATAGGCTAAAATGTTTTTTGATATTGATGACTAACATCCATAAACGAACTAAGCATGACTACAAACCTATATGCAGATTGATTGTCAGACATTATCCATTGCAATGTGTTTCTTTAGGGCCAAAACTCCAGACCGCAAAGGGCCAAAGTTGAGTTCAGGTTATCTTACGCGTTACCTTATTTTTTAATTGATTTTGTTTTTCTTTTTTTGGTAAGCATTGTAGTTAGAAACCACAAAGGGCCAAAGTTGAGTGCCATATAACGGTACCAAGGTCAAGTTCTTTAATTTCATGATGGTGAGATCATAATGTTTGTATGACATTGCTATTGATATCTGCAAAAAATTGCTAAATTGTCTGTTTTTTGGGTTTCTTCAATTCATTTGACCCATTTAAAGTATTTCTGTTTAGCCTATTATTTTATGTTACCATCTCACCTGTTTCTACTTAATACTTGAAAACTTATATTCTCATTTGATGAGAGTTGCTTGCACTCATAAAGTTACTGCTTATTTGAGTGATGTAACATCATATCAATGTTAACCTATGGATATTTTACTTGAAACTCAGTTCAAATCTAGGTGGCAAAATGAGCGGGTCGGGTGTTTGGTAGAAGAAATATATACTCTATATAGTTAATGTGGTTAATTCATAATGCATACATGATCTTGCAAGAACTGAACTTATACTTTATGTCATCAGGTTTATGTAGATGTCGATGGCAAAGAGAAATATTGCTTTATCCCAGAGGCTGCTTTTGGGTTTCTATCAAAGTTTGATGCACGCTATTTTGGCTCTACGCATTCTGAAGTGCACGGATCTGATATTGACAGCTAAGAAGAAAGTATGGTATTTTTGGAAACCAACACCGAGTCTAAAGATGTTACATTTCCGTTAAGTAGCAAGAATCATGAAAAATTAGAGATTTTTAATATGGTTAGTGACTGCTCGATGCACCATTTTATTCGATATTTGAGTTATCGTTAATATCTCGGTAGGATAAAGAAGTTTGGGACCTATTTATAAGAGACGTTGACCAAGTTTCCAAAACTTCATTTCCTTTTAATACCTGTAAAGCCTCTCAAAAATCGACGAAAGTAGTTTTTCAACTTTTTACACAAGTTAACAAAGTTAAGCATTTTTAATACCTATTTAAACGACACAAATAGTTACATATGTGCATCATTAATGACCAAAATTTAGAATACATGAAAACATAAAATGAGCTTAAAAACCTTACTAATGGCAACCACACTAATATCAATACTTATAATCAATTGTGGGAAAACACTATACACAAGATGAAATAAATATTGAGAGCTAAATGAGAGCTAAAAAAACAACGATAACCTTCTTATCAATAGATGATAACTTTCAGAGAATCATAGCATCAAGCAATCTGTTGCTAAATTGTGACAACACATAAAACATTAATTTAATTATTTATGTTTTGTTTCACATAATCATAGTTTGACTTTGATTTATTATGAGATTTGAATGATAGTTCATCAATATACTACCAATTTTCATGAATCGTCACAAACCTTGAAACATTAGTATTATTTATAGTGTATTACAACCATGTTAACTTATATTTTTTAATTAAACAACTCAAACATTACTGATATGATAACTAATATTTTTTAATTAGACCTAAATGTACATATCCAATCTTAATCTTTGTGAACATTGCCTACCACCTGCCATGAACACCAGACATTACTCTGATATGATAACTAACAATTTCTAATCAAATTTAAAACAACAAAGACCATCAATAACAACCATCTCACATAGTTGATTGAATTGTAAACATGTAGGATGATAGCAATTAATTCTTTGTGACTCCAAAAATTTATGATCTCTAAAATGACAAATAGACAATTAAGACTACTAACATTACAAACTAATACTGTGACAGTCCCGCGATAGCGCGGGTTATAATCTAGTTAAATCAATAAAATAAAAGTATGAGTGACTTTGAGTGAACATTTATTAAACTTCATTATTATTCTGTGACATAAATCCATAATATTTATGGGGTTTAGGAACGGATGTGTGTAATTCTCCTTTATTATTATTATTATTATTATTATTACGGAGTGTTTTATGCAAGCATGTTTAATGCAATATCACATGATCACTTACAGAAAGTGTTTTTGTTGTATGCAGATATGCGTTCCAGACACCGGAGGGGTGGACTATGGATGGGCATTTTCGTTCACTTGTATACATGAGGCCCCTTGCGATTTGGGGTATGCAGTGGGCATTATTTCCTACAAAGGTGGTTTTTGTTGTTATTTTTATTATACGAAAAAAGATCATTAGGTGTTTGATGAAATTAATTGTAGGGTTTTAACAGAGGGGATGAACAATAAAGATGATAAAGTAGAGGGTATTTTAGTTATTTCACATTGATTTAACCTCATATGTCAGGCACATGACTAATTTAACGAATTTTTCTAACGCCCGTTAGGTCAAAAGATGTCTGGTGTAACATTTGGTAATGATAGGGATAACGAGTGTCAAAAAAAATTACGAGGGACTACGAGTGTATTTTTGGACACACCACATGGATGAATTATGTAATTAAGTCTGAACAAATAGCACATATGTTACCGGCGACTATCACATGTGTTAGTACCGACTATCACTTGTAACACATGTGATAGTCCTTGGTAACACATGTGATGGTCGCGGGTAACACTTTTGTTAGTCGATCATAACACATGTGTTAACCCACAAAAAATGTAGAAAAAAAAAATTCGTCGAAAATATACTTTGTGGGATCTTAAATCGAAGAGTGCAATTTTTATAATATTTTAACTAACAGTTTTTGAGATATTTAAGTTTTAAAAAAGTGGGGGAAAGTGAGATTTTTGTCAAATGTCACATTCTTATTGGTTCTCCCAATCTTTCAAAAAACTCATACTTTAATGAACTCAACTCACTTGAATAATAGTTACATGTTTAAGCGGAACTAATAAAGTTATTAATTATTTATTTTGAATATAGAATTAAAATATAAGGATAATGTGAGATTTAAATTTGAAAGTTGATAGATATACCTAGTTGTATAACCTAAATCTAGATTTAATAATAAGATTATGACACATGTCACATTTAATGTATAAAATAAAAAGAGAAAAAGTTCAACCAACAAAAAAATTAAATTTAATTTTAAACCTATATAAGTAGATTTATACATCTGTTGAAATATACAATGTATCCTGAAACTATCTGTGCTTATTATTGAGATAATTTATTTTGTTTGTTTGTTTTAGGAAAATAAGATTGCAGGATGTGCTGGAGCAGCTCTGGAAGACTTAAGGGGCTTGTTCTGTCATTTATATTTCTGCAGGGTGTCTTTGTGTAACTTAGGAAAATATAAATAGAATAGTTTGTAGGTTATTTTTCTTTATCTTTCATAACATCTGTATTTTCTGTTCTTCTGTATTATCTCTCTCGTTCTCTGCTGTATATACTTTTTGATTAGGATTTACTTTCTGTAAATCTAAGTTAGATTGTGTGATAAGGATTGTTATCTATTGGTAATAATTCCTTGAGAGTTTTTCTTGTAAAGTGAGGTGAGTCTTTTGTCTTGTTTTTGGGTTATTAAACCCGGTCTTGGTTTATGAGTATTATTCCTCTGATTGAAGGTTATTCTTGTTTGTCTTGTTCGATTCATCTCAAGTTTTATCAACGTCATTACTTATGAAATATTTGAAAATTCAAACAAAAAGGGGTCCTGTCCGGATATGCTTCAAAAAAGACATTTTTTGGGATCGTGTGATTAACAATTGTCTATATGTTGCGGGTGGAGAATGCGAAGTGGTCCATCGGTCTCTTCGTTCCGCTGAAGTTTACGATCTGCATGGACATCGGTGGAATTTTATATCCGATATGGGTACCGCAATAGCCCCATTTATCGGAGTCATGTATAACGGAAATGGTTTCTACAAGGGCTAGGGGCCCACCGGGAGGTTATGAGTGAAGCGTATACGCCCGAAACCAACACTTGGGTGTCAATTACTGAGGGGATGATTGGTTGTTGGCAGAATCCAAGTATTTCGTTGAACGGGAAACTCTACGCTTTAGATTGTCGTGACGGGTGTAAGCTTTGGGTTTATGACGAAGATACAAATTCTTGGAAAAAGTTTATTGCTAGTAAGGTTCATCTTGGGAGGTCTCCTGCTCTTGAGGCTGCTGCTCTTGTTCCTTAACGGGAAGTTGTGCATTATTCGTAACAATATGAGTATCAGTCTTGTTGATATCTCGAGTCCAAATAAACAAATTGAGAGTAATCCATACCTTTGGGAAAATATTGCTGGTAGAGGTCATATAAAAACAATAATCGCAAACTTATGGTCAAGTTTATCTGGGAGAAATGGTCAGAAGAGTCATATTGTGCACTGTCAGGTGCTGCAAGCATGAAAAGCGCATCGTTTTGGTCATGTGCAGAGTTTGATCTGAGATTGAAACTCGTAGCGAAAGGTGGAATCTTGAAACTCGTAAATAAAGGGGGAATCTCCGAACATCATATGGATGTGGTACGTGTCTTTTTTGTTTTTCAAGATCCAATTAGTATAGTTATGATAAAATTTGTGTCTACATATGGGTTAGGACTGTGATAATATTTATATGGGCAATTGGGCAAATAGCATAGGATGTATTCAAGTACCCCTTTTTATCATCTCATGAAAATGTTTAAGCACGTTGTATCTTAAGTTGGTTGCTGAATTTCTTGATGAAATCATCCGCTTCAAGAAATCATCCGCTTCTTTATCGATGTCTGATCTCTCTTCTACCGCTTCAAATCTTCTTGGCACGTGTTGTATCATCTTTTCACCGATCTTCCTAACCTTTCCGGAGCTTCCATTACCCTTCTCCATCACTGCTACTAATCTTTAAAGGTAATTATTAGAGAGGAATATATGAAATAGTTATAGACTTCTAGGTCTAGGAATATGAATACATTATAGATACATGTCCAGATGTATATATATATATATATATTGGTGAAGAATGTGAAAGTTGAAAGGCTGGAAAGTAGAAAAAAGTGAAGGAGTGCAGATGTATATATATTGGGCTTATTTCATTAAGAAACTCATATACCCGAATGTATTCATCCTATGAAAGACAGAAAAAACAGAGGAAGATAAATAACTACAAAAACTAAACATGGGGTTGCACTTCTTATAATTACTCTAAATTCAATTCAATTTAATCCCTCTGTAAAGCCTCTTATTTTCTCCATTTTATTACCAAAAGTGAAGCATGGACTTACAATAATGTATTTCACACCAGAATATGAACAAGAATAAGTGAGATGAAAACGACATACAATGTAGAAAACTAAAAGTTAATTGAAATAGAAGAAACACGAAATGTATATATGGCCGTATCTGAAGTTTTGAAGGCCCTAGGAAAAATTGTCAGTTAACTAAAATAAGGCCCTCTAGATAGATACCAACTAAGCTGATTTCTAAGGTTTAACGGAAATGATTCCTATCCACTCTGTTTTCGAATTATTTATTTCTCAAATAGTTATTGTGCTAATTGTTGGTTTTCGGCTCTTTTCTCAAACTCTAATACGACAATTTAATAGCCAATATTCGTTGTTTAAAAGATATATTTATTTTAAATCTAGTCACTAAACAAAACTTGTTTCACTTTAAATCACGGGAATATCAATTTCTAATGTCATCATATATATTAAATGTATCACGCTATTTGGGACAAATCTGAAGGCCTTTTGAGGTCGCCCACTCTCAAGAGCCACTCTGAATGTAGACTAAACAATTGACAATTTTGCAATGAGCACCATTAACTTAGAATAAACTCAATCTTACAAGCTCTGATGAAACTGAAGATAGAAGAAACATGGAATGCAGAATATTATGCTATTGTTATACGTATCATCAATTATATATAGTTCCAAGCTTCTTCTTTTTGGACTTTCATACGTTTGAGTTGGTTAAAACCTGCTGTGAACAGCAGGTGTCCTGGGTCTCTGTTAAGCATTTGAGAAATATCATTTAGACCACTCCCTATGGTGACTAACTAAAACTGCAAGACTGACTTCCAAGTTAGCTCTAAGACAGAGGACTAACCCAAGACTGAACGCTTCCTATGGTGACTGCAAGACTGAACTTTACAGTGCCACGTCAACGCCACGTCATTTCTTAAATATCAATACAAATACATTTTTTATTAATAATAAAAATCACAATAATTAAAAAACTAATTTATATTAATAACAAAATTACAATAATTGAAATGTCTACGTTACATTAATAATTAAAAAAATACGTTACACTAATAATTAAAATTACAACAATTAAAAACTTACGTTACACTAATAATAATTAAAAAGCGATACAATTAATCCTCGTCGGTGTCTTCGTTCGTTTCTTGGGTAGGCGCTACACAATCGCGTTTAACTTCTTCTTGAAGTGTAACATCCCAAAATTTTAAAAAAAAAAAAGAAAAAAAAAAAAAAAAAAAAAAAATTATTATTATAGTGTTTTTGCGACATAAGGGTAGTGTCGCAGGTATTGGTTGTGCGACACAAGGGTTGTGTCGCAGCTTGTGTCGCAGATCGTGCTGAAATGAAATTATTGAGGTGCTTAAGTGTAATTAGTGGGGTATATATATACATAATTATTTTCTAAACATTTCCAGATACCAAAAATCAAGTTTTAAGAGAGGTTTAGAGAGAGAAATAGGAGATTTAGAGAAAGAAAGTGAGAAGCAAGCTTTAATCCGAAATTAGAGTGTTTGAATCGTGAAATCAAGGTAAAACTCTTGTTATTTGATGCTATAATTGTTAATACTTGTTTTGAATACATTCATATGTGTTAATTTGTGTATTACATGTTGAAATTCGTGAATTTCGGACTTGGGGTCTGCTGTGTTCATCTTTGCGACACAAGGGTGTTCATCTTTGCGACACAGAGGTTATGTCGCAGGTTATGTCGCATTGTTATGCTGCGACACAAGTGGCTATGTCGCACATGCTTATGTTGCGACACAGGGTTTATGTCGCATATGTTTTAGTTGCGACACAATGTTAATGTCGCATACACTTGTTTAGCGACACAAGGTTTGTGTCGCAAGTTGTGTCGCCAGTTTATGTCGCAGGCTAATTTCATATGTTTTAGCGGGACCGCAGCCAGGGGCCAGCTCCTTGGACCCCGTCAGTTGACCCCGAGTGAGTTATTGAGAATGATTTGTATGTGTGATTATTATATAAGTATTAATCACTGAATTATGTAACAGACTACTGACTTGTACTCTGTTTATTCTCAGAAACGCAGAAGACTCAGTGATATAAGATTACTGAGCTTGTAAGCTGGTATCCTCAGGTGAGTGGATCTGCAACTCATAATTTGAGTTAGTTGTAATGGTGTGATTACAACAAGTAACGTAAACCTTGATTGACTATTTAGTCTGAGTTATGATTGAATATATCTGCTTGTTATGCATATGTGGCCTTCGGGCATCTGTGTTATTCAGAGGTCAATTGCGATTGGACTTGGTTACTACTGTGTTCAACACACGTTCCAGATACATGTGTTGTCGCTGGAAAGTGTGTTGTGGTGTTGTAGTGCCAAGTTATCGGCCTATTCTGTATGGGCCTTTACAGATTGTGGTAAGTGTTACTGAGGGCCACCGCGGCTGTAGGGTTCCTCAGTAACCGCCGATCCTCTTGAGTTTATGTGTTTATTGTGCTTAGTGTAACCAGATTATTAAGCCAAGTTGAATTGTTAGTTGTACATTCATTCACTTAGCTTTGTGCTAATCCCACCATTTTCCTTCCTGCAGGTTATGCATGTCTTTTGTGGGTTGGGCAGGAAGGTGATTTTGAAGAATGTTTGATACGTGCCATAACTCTGATATATTTATGAATGTTTTGTTAATTAACATGTATGGGGATTTGTATAACAATTATATGTTTTGTTTCAGCAACATTTTAATATTGTAAACTCGCGAAAAATCTATGGTCATTTTGTAAGATAATTTATAATATTATCTTTTATCCATCGCTTCCGAGTCAAATTACTATTTTAACCCTGAGGTAATTTAAGGGGTGTTATATGAAGACTTCGGAGAAATTCTTGTTCCGCGGGTGGCAAGTTTGAATTGATCGGGTTGTTGAGAATCTTGAACGCCCTAAGCATTGCTTTCTTTCTTGAAGTCTCGGCTAATGTTTCCATTGTTTTTTGTTGAGCTAGTGCGGTTTTCAAAAGTTGGGCGCGAACCTCGTCGGCCAAAACACGTGAGGAAGTAGCATTCGAAGAACCCGAACTTTTTTGGCTTTTTCGACTTTGTGCCCGACCGGGTGGACGACGAATCGTGTCATCGGCGAATAAATTGTCAATGTTCGGTGTCTTCGCTTGGTGCGGATCATTGGTGTCTTCCTCGTCAAGATTGACTGCCTCGTAATCGTTGTCTTCCATAGGTCGTTTGTTGTTCATAACACCTTCCGGAAAGAAGAAATTGGGGACTTCTTTTAAAACAAGCCATGCCGACTCGAAAAGAAAGTTCCGATTTGTTCGATCCTTAAATCCTTCACGGGCTGCCAACATAATGTCTACGTCGGTCATACCACTTTGCCACTCGTTTTGATATTTTTGGTAGATGCTTTGAAAAACCTTGACATCTCGTTGGAGTTTTGTCCATTTGCCCGTTATTTGGTCAAGATTATGTTTCCTATCCGCACAACGGTTGTAACTTTCTTGTACGACTTTCCAAAAAGAGTCACCCGTTTGTGAATTCCCGATCGCTCCATTTTGAGAAGCGTCAACCCACCGTTCCGCCAATATCTTGTTTTCTTCGGCGGTCCACGACACTCTTTGGCCTTTTGGTCGTTCGGTTGATTCGGCAACTTGTTTACCTTTTCCTAAATATTAATACAAACACATTTATATAGTTAATAATAAAGCTATATAATTAAAACAACTACATTACATCTATATAATTAATAATAAAGCTATAAAATAAAAGTTACCTTTTCCTTTTCTATTCCTTTTGATTGATTCGGCTTCGGGTACGATTTCGGCTTCCTCTTCGGGTGGTGTCTGAACGTTTTTGAATTGAATTCCCGATAGTGGTTGATGTTGTTGTTGTTGTTGTTGTTGTTGTTGTTGTTGTTGTTGTTGTTGTTGTTGTTGTTGTTGTGAGTATTGTTGTGATTGATGGTACATATTTAAATAAAGTTGGGATCGTGGGTCGCCGGTTGGTATTGAAAACGGATTGACGAGAGGTAGATATTGAGCAAACCCGTTTGGCTTGAGCTCGAATGTTGTGCGGAAGACAAACCCGTAGGTGAATTCATACCCGGAATTAGGTTGTTAATTAGGTTATTGAAAAAATCATTGGATGGTGATTGAGGTTGGGATTTTTTGTTTTGTTTTTTAGATATTTTGTAGGTAGATATATAAGTCCCTTTGAACGGATCCAAACGGGATTACAACATGTATTAGAGTGCGGAATCCTCTAATAAACGAAACACAAACTAAACAAGTATAACAAATGTGTTTATAAGCTTTTAAGAAAGTAACTTCGTATGTATTCGAACTTACAACAGTATTACAATGTATTCGAACTTAGTTTACTGAAACTCAGTTCACAAAAGCGTTACAAATGAATATTTCGAACTTGTATTTATAGACAACTAAGTTCGTACGAACTTAGCAGCTCCTAAGTTCTTACGAACTTACCTGTAAGTTCGTACCTACTCTAAGTTCGTACGAACATACAGGTTCGTACGAACCTACAAAAATACTTAACAAAATATTCTTAAAATTAAAAAACATAAACAAAATACAAAACTAATTTTTACATATATGAAGCTGTTGTCACACATCATGTACGAATAAGATATTTTTGATATAATTTGTGAGTAAAGTGGATGTGAATTGGGTGTGAAAAATAATGGGTAATTAGATAAAGATTGGAAGAATTGGATGTGAATTGAATTGTGTATGAAATAGATAAAGATTTAGAGAATTGTGTGTGAAAAGTTAGATCATTGTATGTGTATATATATATCGTTTGATATTTATTTAATTTTTTAAATTTTTTTATTTGCCCGTCAACTAGCCGTTGGCCTGCTCGCATGCTCCCTCTCTCCGTTCTCTACGTTCTTGGCTCGTTCTCCGCAAGACAGGACGGTCCCCAAGACGGGACTGTGCCTATGGTGGCAATGCAAGACGAAGGGGAGGTGGCAACCACGTTGGACCAAGACGAAGATGATAGGCAGTGGTCTTAGTGTCAAAATGAAAGTCTTAGAAGTTTCCTCGCATTAACTGATGTCCATTTAGGTTATTACTTATTACACACAACTGTACGTGCCATGTTGAAAATGAAGGCTGTTTCTTAAGAATAGAGTGAGATCATGCCAAAATTTAAGAACCATTGAACGATATGATGAAAATAACATCTAGATCTCACGCTTATACACTACATAAATGTGGTCCTATTTTATTGAATGCCCATATATGACACAACTCAGGGAAATAGTCACCCATGGTGTTGGTAGAAATTTTATTTATAAGGACTTACAAAAGAAGCATGGTCTTGCATCACCTCTTACAGTACATAAGTAAGTAACCAAATACAAGAAGTCAGAATTTAAAACTAAATACAGACTGTTATGTAACTAAATATAGACAATTATGATGTATGCCCTGCCCTTTGAAACTTTGCAAGATACACCATCACCTTTACACAAACCCAATTTTCCAAGCTATCCAGAAAATGGAAGAAAATGTGTCTCCCACGGCGGTTGACTAGTAAAACGCTACACACTATCCAAAATCCGATAGCGAAACCAGTGGTCCCACCACTATAGAACAATCTCTCAAGTTTATCTCTATCTGCCCCATCACCCTGACTTTCACCAATTGGTGGTGACACTTGTAATTCTTTATCCCCGGGACAATGAACTGTCACAGGAGGTCCACATAGTCCTGCATTTCCAGTGTACCTCGAAGGTTCAAAGGACTGGAGTTGAGTGCTAGATGGAATCTTCCCAGAAAAGTTATTATATGAAACGTCTAGATAATTTAGTGAGCTCATCTGAGACATGTTTGATGGTAAATCTCCTGAAAAATTGTTCCAAGATAAGTCCAAAGTTAGAAGCTTTTTCATTTCACCAATTTTATGTGGAATCTCCCCAACTAGAGCATTCTTTGACAAGTTTAGTGCAAGCAATCCACGGAGATCGATTAGTTCATTAGGGATTTGTCCTGTTAGATTGTTGCTTGATAGATCGATGCCCTTCAAAAATCCAAGATTACTACTGAATTCACGTATATTTCCTTGCCAATCGATCATCAGATGGTCACCAAAAGCCCACCCGATACGATATGCTAGATAGTTACCATAATCATATACGTATATGTTTTGTGTTGTTAAGAATCCTTGTTGAACCATGGCAGTAAGATTATTGACACATGAGGGGATGGTTCCATAGAGATTGTTCATTGACAAGTCTAGAATTTGAAGATTTAAAAGTTGACATATTTGTACAGGGATGGGCCCAGAGAAATTGTTTTTACTTAGGCTAAGAGCATACAACCCTGATAAGTCTTCTCCAATCCAAACAGGTATGTTACCGGAAAACCTGTTGTTCCCTAAATCTAACGAGGTTAAATTGGTGCAATTCCTTAATGACAAAGGCAACTCTCCAGAGATGATGTTGTTGCTTAAATACAATGCGTCAAGTGCAATCAAATATCTAACAGAAGTAGGAAGCCTTCCAGAGAAATTGTTGTCTCCCAGATTAAGAGTCTTAAGATTTTTGAAATGCGACAAACAATCTGGCAGTTGTCCGGAAAATGAGTTATTCGAGAGGTCAAGATGTCTCAAATTCCCATCACCAAATTGGCATAGAAAGGAGATTCCTCCATAGAATTTGTTTTTGGAAAGATCTAAGTGAAACAAACTGGAACTAACATTGGGTACTAGACCATAAAAGTTGTTGGAACTCAAATCTATTATTGCAAGATAATAGAAATTTGATGATAAATCTGGTACTTTTCCGCTGATGTTGTTGCAAGATAGATTCAAATATATCAATTGAGAAGGCCACATGTCCCAAAACTCCGCAGGGATTGTGTCTGAAATTCCATTACGGGCAACATTAAGATGTGTAAGATTTCTGAGTGTGTGAACCCATTTGGGGAATCGAGGTCCTAGCATGCAAGAGCTCAAATCAATAACCTCCACATAAGATAAGTTTGACTTTGACTTTTGAGGTTCGGGTGTAACGCCTCGGAGTAAGTTGTTTGAAAGATCTATATTTCGAATCGTTGACTTTACAATGTTTTCATATGTAGCACCTCTAAGGGAATTGGAAGAAACATCTAGGTCTTGAAGGTTGGGTAGTTCCCAAAGTTTTTCACTTATAGTTCCATTTAATTGATTATCTTTAAGATTCAACTCAGAGAGGGATGAAAAGTTTTGGATGTCATCAGACAATGACCCTGCAAATTGGCTACTTGAAGCATCCAAAAATTGTAATGTAGCGGCAGTGCATCCAGATAAGCTTTTAAGAAAATATGAAAAATTGACTAATGGAGAGTTTCCATTGAGATACAAATTTGTGAGACTACACATGTTACCAAGATATTTGGGTATCCCATCTAACATGTTGTAAGAGAGATTAAGAATTTGAAGTGTATTACCTGTTAATGGGAACAACCAACCAAAACTGGATGAGTTGAGATTGTTGTCTCCGAGAGACAGTCGAACAATAGATGATGAAGTGAAACAAGAGTTTACATCTGAAGACGAATATGGGTACATGACCTGTGAGAGGTTGCATCGCTCTAAACTTAAATAAGCTAAGTTTTGGAGACTTGTAAGTATATTTACCCAATGATTTGCTTTGGCCAGGGAAACTCCATCCATTGAAAGTATCTCCAAATGAGAAAGATGAGACAACCAGTCCAGGTTTTCAACTCTACAACTTCCCATGTTTTCAAGATAAAGTTGTCTCAAATTTGTGAGGTATCCAAATTCTGGAGGAATGTTGCCGTAAAGAAGGTTGCCAGAAAGATCAAGGTTCCTTAACTTAGGCACTGAACCAATGGAACCGGGAACGGTTCCGTTTAAAAAATTATAAGAAAGGTCCAGATACCCTAATTTGGTCAAGGAACCAATGGACATGGGAATGTTTCCGTTTAAAGAATTATATGAAAGCTTTAGATACCCTAATTCAGTCAAGAAACCAATTGATATGGGAATGGTTCCGTTTAAAGATTTATAACAAAGGTCCAGATACCTTAATTCAGTCAAGGAACAAATGGACATGGGAATGATTCCGTTTAAAGAATTATAAGAAAGGTCTAGATACCTTAATTCAGTCAAGGAACAAATGGACATGGGAATGATTCCGTTTAAAGAATTATAACAAAGGTCTAGATACCTTAATTCAGTCAAGGAACAAATGGACATGGGAATGATTCCGTTTAAAGAATTATAAGAAAGGTCTAGATACCTTAATTCAGTCAAGGAACCAATGGACATGGGAATGATTCCGTTTAAAGAATTATAAGAAAGGTTTAGATACCTTAATTCAGTCAAGGAACCAATGGACATGGGAATGATTCCGTTTAAAGAATTATAAGAAAGGTCTAGATACCTTAATTCAGTCAAGGAACCAATGGACATGGGAATGGTTCCGTTTAAATAATTATAAGAAAGGTTCAGATACCCTAATTCAGTAAAGGAACCAATGGACATGGGAATATTTCCGTTTAAAGAATTGGCAGAAAGGTCAAGATGAGTCAAGTAGGTTAAGTTAAGCAACGAAGGGCTAATCTCACCTTTAAGATGACAGCCGAACAAGTCAAGCACCGTGACATGACCTGTTTGGCCATTACAGGAGACTCCCCTCCATTCACAACAATCATCTTCCTCATCAGTTCCCCATGTTGAGAGACGATCATTGGGGTCTTGAAGTATCAGAGCTTTGATATCAAGGAGACCACGTCTCTCCTTATCGATGCACTTCTTATTCATAACAAGTACAGCTTCCACTTGGTTACCTTTGGAAATGACAGTTGCAATATAATAAAGCCATACCAACACAAGTAACAAAATAGTCAAAACATGATCATGCTTACAGTTAAGGCAGAAATTTGAAGCCATTTTGTTTTATAAATGTGTTGATCTTTTTGTTTTATCTTATACATTATTATGCTCCGATGAAGGTTTATTTATAGTATAGTTTGAAGGTGTATAACTTTAAGATATTCAAAATAATCTTTACTCCACAACCATTTAACAATCATCACAAATTAAGTGTAAGAGCATCTTCCATAACGAGTTATTAAAAAAGCTTTTTGCGGAAAGATTATGATATCATCGAAGAAAATAGATTATTTTGTCAATTATTAATTTTCCTATAAGATGAAGATCACATCCTCCACCTATAATCTAAAATACAAAAAAAAATAAAGATAAAGAGGCCATAAGCACTATATTATATTAGATTAGCTAGTTATTACATTAATCATTTAACAATAAATGTATTGACGAACTACTTATATTCTGAGATTATGTCTATATAATCTATGTGAAGCATATAAAAGTACAAGATTAAACATCAACAATTTGAATCAAAGAGACTTTTTAAGTCTTGACAATTTGTCTTTTATCAAATGTTTATCTTCTGGTGACATTATTATGTGATACTAGTTGGTAACTCGTGCGATGCGACGGAAATGCGGTAAAAAAGTAGTGAATAACCGTTAAAAAATTGAATCGAAATATACGTCTTAATTCACATTATAACAAAAAGTTTTTTTAATTTTTCTTAAGTTGATTTTTCTTAATTCACATTTAATACCCGATTCATTACCCGATTTAACAATATATTAATTCCAATATTCTTAAGTTGACTTTTAAGGGCATAATAGGTTTTTCCCATCTCCCTTTTTTAAGTTTTAAGGTAAAAATGATGAATGCTTAATAAAGGATTAAGATAAATGTAAAAAGTATCAAGTGAATTGAAATAAAACCCCATTGATTCATGAGATAATTACATAAGCAAATGGTCATTGACAGCAACAACATTGCAAATTACCACAAAAATATCTCTCTCACGCTCCCTCCATTAATTCATGAGATAATTACATAAATGTGTAAAAAAAATGTTAACATTTTTAAGTGTGAAGAATCAAAATATTTTCACCATTAAAATAGTAGAAAAAACATGTTTATACTTATAAGTGTGAACAAAAGTAAGATAACTCTATACTTAAAAGTGTCACAATTATTTTGCGAAGCGGAAAGAAATTGAGTATCACAAAAAAAAATCACACTTTTAAGCATAAACAAGTCTAAGATTTATATACGTTTTTAAGTGTGAACATCTTTTTCACACTTACACATGTCATGATCGGTGGAGTATTTTTTCATGCTTATGAGTGTGAACATATTATACACATTAATAAGTGTGAACAACTTAATTATATTTTTCACACTTTTTTAACACGCGAAGAAATTAGTGTAAACAATTGACGTATTTTTAAGTGGTCCCTCCCCCTTTTTTCTTCTAAACCCTAGATCTAAACACTTGTTAACCGCCTGCCGCCTCCGGTTGCCGGCTCTATGCCGGAGGTCCGAAACGACCTTATCTTCTTCCAATCGTAGTTTTGTGTTTTCAGGTGTCAAAGTCACCCTCTTTTTCGTTCACGAAGGATATCGCACGTAGTTGAAATCTACTATGACCCACATAGTTATGTTTGCATCATTGTCACCGGTTTTTGGGAAAAATATTTGCAAGAGTTGAGCAAAAGATTTGAAAAGATTCTTCCATTGGAGTGGAAGACTTTTTTTGACAAAAGATTTGCAAAAGTTGAGTTTTTGGCTAATGACTCAATTAAATGTTTGTGTGTGTATTTTATCAAAGCTTCTGGAAAGCTTTTTCCATTGAAATACGTAGGTTTTTTTATTTATCAAAATTTGTGTAAGAGATAACGTCTCAAAAAAGCCCTATCAAAAAGGGTTTATCTATTATGGTTCTCTAAGGCCTATGTTTAAAAAATTCCATACTGTTCTATTATGCGGAAACGTTTTGCACGTAAAATTGTATGAATGATTAGGTGAATCAATTCATTTAAAATCAAATCAAAACATACTTGTCTTAACAAAACGAAGTTTTGTAGCAGGAATAACAAGTCAAATCTTTAATCTCTAGAAAAAATTTGTTGTCAAGGCTATCCACATAGTCAGGGCCGGTTCGTTGATTTTGAGGACCCGGTGCGAAAAATAAAAATGAGCCCTTAAATTTTTTTTCTATATAAATAAAATTCATTAAAATTACGATAAGTCGATAACTGTTACAAAAATAATCAAAACAAAAGAACGATAATACAATAGATCTGCTCAAAGTTTATGTTCCATTTTATATTAAGTAATATATCTTAACATTCATTAACATATACTATATATATTGACTAAATTTCGGACCCTATTTTTTTCGGGGCCCTGTGCGGTCGCACACCATGTACACCCTCAAGACCGGCCCTGCACATAGTCCTACGTTTCCTACTTGACATTCATATAACATCTTGGTACTAAGGTGGTAGTTTAGTGGTGGAGACTTGAGAATCTCCAAAGGAGACTCAAATCCAATCCCAATTTGAGGTAAATTTGGGGCCAACCTTTAGGCGCGTAGCCGGTAGCCCAGTTGGTTTTGGATCGGTAGCCCAGTTGGTTTTGGATGGGAGAACTTCGCAAGAAAATGGTTGTGTTTTTCAATGGGTTGACACTCTCTTTAGCGGGCTCCTAGGTCAGTTTTGAGGGTATATTTAAATTTTTTCTTCACATATTGTTTTTGGAGCAGGACATTGGAGTCGATAACATTGACGATTATTAACGTTTTGCAAGACAAGAACGTGTGAATATAATTGATGATGTTTTTTCACACTTCGCAAGACTCTTGATGAGTGCAAGACTTGGTCAATCTTATGTCTCATCTTTTTCATTATTCAGATTATTGAAAAATAACTCCCTTTCATCAAAATATTAATATGTAAAAAAGATACGTATCTTTTATTGTTTTGCTACATATCCTTATTATGCTTTTAATAATTTCAGTAACAAAGTTGCCTTTTTTTTATAGAAAAAGAAGGAACGTTAATCATATATCAGACTCATTATATTAACAAGTCATACATGACAAAATATAAATCCGACATCTTCGTCTCAAACTAATTAATTGCTAGTTTTTCGTTATCCAAAACCCACACACACACATATATATATAGTATGGATTAAATAAGAACACTTCAAAAATAAGAACGGTAAGAACGCTTCAAATTTGTATTTATACTCGACAAAATCATTGGATTCACATTTGTATATCTCAAATATGCAAAGAAAAATGAATGCACATTGTTAAAAATGTATACAATTTGAGAAAAACGGTTGATGCACAATTCTACATTTTTCATCTAAAATCGTGCATCGATCGTTTTTTCGATTTTTATGCATTTATAAGGATGCGCATCTATTTTTCTCCACATATTTAAGATGTATGAATGTATATCTATTGATTTCTAGGATACATTTGCGGATATGAAACGTTCTTACATGTTCTTATTTTTAAGGTGTTCTTATTGGAACTCTATCATTCAGAGGGAAGAGGTAATTTTAGAGGAAGGGGACGTAAATTTAGAGAAGTAAATTTGGACTATTCGTTAACATTCACCAAAGAGGAGTTAACATTTATAAGTGTTAACCCATCTGTGATGAATGTTAATTAACATTCATAAATGTAAACTCATCATTAATAAATATTAACAGACAACCTATATTTACTTCCTTATTATCTGTATATACATAAGTACCGAAAAGTTAACTTTTAAAACTTCTAGCCCCGTTTTTCTTTTTGTGGATCTTAGATCATTGCGGAAACCCCACTTGAACGTGTTTGTTACTTCAGTACGACGTGGAAGACTTTGACTTTGAACTAGTACGTCTTTCTTTGAGAATGTGAATTTTCAAAGGGTTGTAAATGTTTGTGCTCCTTTGACCTCTCTATTAGTCTATTCTATAACTATGCATAAATTTCCAAAAAGCCCTACTTACTTAGCTATTAATATCATTTTTATTAAGCCACTCAACCTAACATTTACATTTTAAATTAGTCCCTTTTTATTTAATAAATCAGTTAAGTATACTTAAAATGTAATTAAACTATAAATAAATATAATATAAATTATTATAAAGAGACAATATAGGAAGGTTAATAATATAACAAAAGATAAACAAAATATATAAACCATCCCATCCCAACTACTTCAATTCCTAGAACTAATGTACAATCTTTTTCGCTTTTTTCTACGCTAGCCACCATCTCCATTTCATGGTTTACACTCTACACACATTAACACTTGCGATTTGCGGGAGATAATATGCTAACTTTCGTGTCTTCTTTTGTTTTGCTTTTTTAGTTGTTGATATGAGTTCTGATTTCAATATGAGTTGCGGGTTTTAGTAAGCATTGAAGGTGGCTTGATTTGTGTGTAATGAAATCTTATCAAATATATAAGCAATATGTAACTGTTGGTTGAGACAACATTCAAAAATATCAACGAAATTGTCATAATGGTTCTGTAACAGAAGAAAGGGTTGGATGGGTTTGGTTTTTTTTTCCTTGTCTTTAGTATTAATTTAAGTTGCTATTGTCAATTATAATTACTTATAATTTAGTTACATTTAAGTTAATTAATTGGCTTATTAAGTTAAGAATGACTAATTTAACAGGTTAAAGTAATCTTGAGTGGTTTAATCAACAACGCTTTAATGACCAAATCAACTATTTGTACAAACTATGTACGGTTTTTCTAATATTTGGCCTTTAGAGTTAAAACGAGGGTTAATTATTTTAACTTCTATGTTGTTCATTCAACTTTTTAACTATATTTCACAATATTTTTTATCATTAAATATAATTGCATTTTTAAAATAGTCAGGGGCCTTTCAAATGTTCCCCAAAATAAAGGACGGAGATAGGACGGGGATAATATAGTCAGGAGATAGGACGGGGATAGTATAGTCAACTTAGATAGCTACCCCTCTTCAAAATTTATATAACATTATTTTTTGTTGTTGTATGTGTATTTTTAATATTTGTCCCTTTAAAAATAAATAATAAATTGTATATAAATGTGGTTTTGATATTTTCTGTTCAAAAAATTATCTTAAGTTCGTCCTCTTAAAAAAAAATTTGTGGCTCTATCCTTGATCAGAGTACGCCAATGACCGATCTGTAAAATTGTTACCCTAACTACTTTAACAACCCAAGTCTATCAGAGTAACAGGAGTGGTTAACAAGAAATTAATATTAAATCATATGTTAAGTTTAATATTGGAGTTTAACATCGGTTATAATTTTTGAGAGTGGTTTAATATTAAACTTCGAGTTAAAAGAGGCCACAAAAATATCTATGTCCAACATAATAGTAAGGGGTTAATAGACAGATAGGGTATCAAACTTGACTCAGATGTTCACTTACATGAACCATCTTCATTTCGATTCGATTGGAAGACTTGACTTCGAAAATTATTCAACAAGATAATCCATCTAATGAAATTTATTCATCAATATAAACTATATTATTGAAATTGATTCATTTACATGAACCTGACCAATCATGTAAGTGCACATTTTAGAATTTTGTTCTCTAATTGAATCGGAATAAAGATGGTTCATATAAGTGAACATTTAAGAAAATTTTGATACCCTATATGTCTACTAACCCTAAAGTAAAAAGGTAACGAAAAAGAAAGAAAGAAAAAAGTGCGTTTAACCCACCGTTGGATTTCACATAGGTGGATTTAACGGTGATGCTGAACAGCGGAGGGGAGTGATGAACGTGGACAACCAACATTAAAAACCTAAAATCGCTAGTGTGAGGTAGACCCATTTCCGGTGCCAGCCATCCACAATACAACACCGTAACGGAACATATAATGAAATGTGAGTGTTGCCATTAAGAATTTTCCTTTTATCTAGAAGTCTATATTCAAAAATCAACTTGTTGGTCCCAAACTAACAACATATGTTGTAGAGGGGGAGGAGGGGTGAATACGACTCTTTTGAATTTTAATAAGCAGTGAATTATATGATATGTTAAATAATAATAAGAACAAATTGTGGTTTTTCAATTTAATTCATTTATTTAAATAAATAAAGAATTACAACTTAGATGCGGAATGTCTAACTTAATTGAGTACATATATCAACACTCTTATCAGCTGAGAATAGACTTAAAGCTGGTTACAAGTAATGTCATTTCTGCTAACACAAATGCTCTTTTAATTCACTGTAAGTTTCACTCATAATTCACACACACACTTCATAACTTAAGTCTGCTATTTATAGTGGAGCTTGTGTATTACTTGTAACTTAATCAACCAATTAGAATCGTCAATATGTCTTCATCTTCATTGGACAATTCCAAACATGCTTATTTGTGTGTTCTGACATATTCTGCATGACTAAGTTTGCTGTCTATCCAATAGTACATTGCATATCTTGTTTTGTTAGCTGACATTGATTAGGAGACATTTAGTGTATATAAAACCAAGATGAGCAGGTGTGTGTACAATGTGTACCACCTCTGAAGATGCCATTTAATCATGCACACAAGTCTCAAGTGTTGGTAATATGTTTACTTGAATCTGCAACAAGTAAAGTAGTCTTCAATCTCTGTGCCTGGTAAGGTGGAATTTAGTTCCAATGTTGGGTCTTCAATCTTCAACCTTTGCTCTATTTGCTTGTCTAAGAACATCATCAGTACAAGATTAATCTTCTTCAAGAATGACATGTGATTATCTAAGTAGTGTATCTTCTCTATGCTGGCTATACATAGCTTTCTGTGTGCTGGGTGAGCTGTCACACCCCACTAAAGCGGAAACACGGGGTGCCACATCACCAGGTTTCATAACGTAAGGTACAAAAGTTCACTACACACTACTACTAGAGTACTACAGAGTGTTTACATACGTTTACAGCACTGAATACAGAATTACGCATGCGAATACATCCATAATATAAACAAAAGTGGATAACATGATGGCAGTAATAATAAAGTAAGACGTGGCTTCAATCCATAATTACTTACCGTTTCCTGAAAAACATATAAAATGAGGGGTCTACTATAAAAATATAGTTGTTCACAGGTTTAAATGAAAACCATTTAAAAGTTATCGAAACCATGTTTGAAAGATTGACGTTGCTACGTAAAAATAAGTTATTTATATGCAAATTGAGGTTCATTTAAAAACGATGTTTATATTGCTTGAGTCTACAACCAAACCTACTGGCCTGAACTAACGCCCCAAAGAAATGTCCTATCGTAGATATGTAAGTTGGTGGTATGAACTCACACGCGCGTGTGAGTGGGGAGGTGGCCGCCTCCCAAATAGTATTAGCCATAACATCCATCAGTTCAATAATGAGTTAATGGGTTGTGTAAAACAAACCAGGGACTTAAGATACGATAGATAGAACAAACATACAACATGAGCGTATAATTAAATAATATGCATTCAAGATAAGTATTTACAACAAATATGGCATGTTTTTCACCCCAAAACGTTTAATAAAATATTAAAAAGAGGGGCTGTGAATACTAACGATTGAGTGTGAGCGTTAGTGACTAGATGTATTCTACAAGTTAACCAAGTACAACTTCTATCCAAGTCTTATGAACATGAAGGTTCTAGTTAGGGTCTCTTCTAATTCAGTTTGTTAGAACTTCTTAGCTAGCTAATTAAATTATAAAGTGCCATTACAAGTTGATTTTTCCTTTGAATTTTGTTGACAGTTATAGTTAGTTTGTAAACAAAATAATGGAAACACATTAATACAAAACTCAAAATTACCAAACTTTGTCTACATAGCATAATAATGTTTATCAATTTTCTGTAAAAATTTAGTAATTTTTAGATTTATAGTTTATTTATTATTATTTTATGTCTAATATATGATGAAAATTCACATTATATAGAAAATGATAATAAAAAATTAAGAAATTTTTACCAAATCAGTTTCGAAAGCTAGACTTGTGTAAAAATTTAAAGTTGTTTGGAGCTATGAAACTCTGTTTTCAGATATATCATGATTATAACCACAAATAAAAATGAAAATACCAAAAAGCACCCAAATAATGTAATTTTGAGTGTGTGGTGTTATTTTATGTTGAAAATAACATAGAAAAAGTTCCAGGAAATTTTGAATTGAAAAAATAATTTTTATGGTTTATTACCTTGTTATAGTAATAGTCTTGTATTTTTTTTAAAGAAAATACATATAATTTTCAAAATTCCAAAATTATTTCCCATAGTACTTTATACATTAAGAAAGCTTAGAAAAATCATATACTTATTTTTAACATGTTATTAACTTATTTTATGATTTTTGTAAGATGAACAACACACAATTAGTCATTTTTCACAAGATTTTCAATGTTGTGTGTTTAAGCATTTTCTAGGTATAGAGGCAAAAATTTTCAAGACATAATATTTTTACCATACTGAGACCAACATGTAAGGAGAGTAAAAACATTTTTTTTTTGTAATTTTTATGATGCATATGAACCTATGCACATGCAACACAAACTTATGGTTACTGAAAAGTATTATATTAGCGCACCAGTTTTATGTGACATGTTTGGAGGTCGAATACTTAATAAATTTGAGTGAGACCACTTGGACTTGAAAGCTAACACCTAGAGCTAAATTCTAGAAGAAAAATCAGAATTTTCCGACAAGTATTCTTTTAGTTATGGCCTTTGAAAGTCGGACAAAGAAATCTGGCAGATTGCATATTAAGTGTAAGTTAAGTTTTTGAATCATAGACTACCACTTTAACTCCTAGACCCCAATCATTGATGTAGGCCTTGATTTACATGCATGCACCATCATTTTTTCAGAGGTTAAATATATTTTTAAGTGTAAGAAATCTAGCTATGATTTTTGGTTCATGATAGTCCCAAAAATGGGGATTTTGTTCATGGATGAAAAACATCATCTTGAACCAAAAGAGCTTTCGATTTTTGCACATGAGATCCATGTTCTAACACATGCATGGTGTTAAAATACATCCATGATGCCTTAGAAATGGTTTTTAAGATTACAATCCTTTTATCACATCAAAAGTTATGGAAAATACGATTTTACAAGATTATGAATAAAAACATCTTTTGATCTTGATTTCGAATTGATCATGGATCATCCTTTCTTTAAAAACACATGAAGATGTGAAAAAATGATCTACAAACATCAAACATATATTAGAGGATTCTAACCACAAATGGGAATATAATCCATAGTTTAGAAAGAAAAACATGGTTTATAAGTTTAAAATTAAGAAAGAGATGTTAGAGATGTTGTATTATACCTTTATGTTCTTGAAATAGCTCAAGGACACCTTTAAGTTTTCTGGATTTAGGCTTAAAGTTGGCTGATTTTGAAAGGAGTTTAGAGAGAAAAGTGTGTGTGTGTGTATGTGTGTGTTGTTGAGTGTTAGAGAGAAAGTGTGTGTGTTTTTTGGAAGAGTGTAAAGTAAAATATAAGGGAGTGTAAGAAAAGAAAAGAAAATGTATGGAGGGGGAGGGGTGTAGATTTTTGGGGCGTTTTGTAACATCCTAAAAGTTTTAAAGTTTTGGTGCTCTGCGACACAATGGTAGTGTCGCAGATGGTGATAGTGCGACACAATGATTGTGTCGCATAATAAGGTCGCAGAACAGATTTTAACGAAATTAATCAAGATGCTTAAGTGTAATTCGCGAATTATATATGCAAAAACGTCGCCTAAATATTCCAGACCATTTCACAACTTCTGGAATTGGCTTTAGAGAGAGAAAACGAAGAATTAGAGAGAGAAAGTAAGAAATCAAACTTTAAACTCAAAATCGAAGAATTTGGACCGTGATTTCGAGGTAAGGTTTCGATTGTTATGTGTTATAGTTGTTATTAAGTGAACTGAACGGATTGAAACGGATTAATTTGAGTATTACATGTCTGATTTCGAGAATTTCGAATTGGGGTCTGATCTGTTCTTCAGTGCGACACAATGGTAGTGTCGCAGGGTGTGTCGCAGGATTGTTATGCGACACAAATGGCTGTGTCACAAAAGGCGGCAATATTGGGATTGCGACCTAATAATAGTGTCGCAGGATTCTGTTCATCGACACTAGGGTTGTGTCACATGTATTATCAGTGCGACCTTATGGTTATGTCGCATGAGCTGATGATGCGACACAATGGTAGTGTCGCTAAGTTTATAAAAGAGTTAATTGTGTTATATGTGATTTACAGACCAGTGTAAGTACGTGACAGACGAGGATATTCAACCATACGATTATCCAGGTAAGTAATAGAAGGATATTAATTGATTAAACGAGAATATCCAAATTTGCAGGAGTACATGAGTGTAATGTATTAATTCAACAATAGTCGTGTTGACATTGACCCTCCTTATGTTGAGTGAACATAGATGGTCTAGCCGTGTAAATGTTGACCATCTTTATGCTGAGTGAACATAAATGGTCTAGCAGTGTTATTGTGAGCCATCTTTATGCTGAGTGGTCATAAATGGCATAATAGTGTGTATGTGAGCTCTCTTTATGCTGAGTGGTCGGAAATGGCATAGTAATGTGAAAGTGAGCCCTCTTTATGCTGAGTGATCATAAATGGCAGCCCTCTTTATGCTGAGTGGTCATAAGAGGCATAATACTATGAATGTGAACCCTCTTTATGTTGAGTGGTCATAAGAGGCATAATACTGTGAATGTTAGCCCTCTTTATGCTGAGTGGTCATAAATGGCATAATAGTGTTATTACTGGTCATCCTTATGCTGAGTGATCATCAATGGTCCAGTGCTATGATTGTAATTTTCAATTGAGTAAAGTGACATATGTGGGTACAGTGTTTATAAGATTTCTATCTTATATTGTTATTATGATTCTGTTACTTACTAAGCCGATGTGCTTACCCATTTCCCGTTATCGCTGATAATACAGGTGGGTCGAGTAAGGGAAAGGAAAGTCTTGGGAAGGAGCCGCAGCGCGAATAGTGGTGTGCTTGAATAGTGGTGTGCTTGCTACTGCTGGTAGTAAATGTTTACTCCCATTGAATCATGCTCGGATATTGAGGGAGTATTTTGAAAGAGGAAACTTGTGTTTGTAAAGTTGTAAACAATGAAATGTTTATGTATATATGAAAAATGTTATTCATGTTGTTAAATAAAGTGTTAAAAAAAAAAAACTGGGTGTTTCAAGTTTAGGGCTCAGCCTAATCTTTTTCTTATATATAAATACTATGTTTAAAAGTTGCATAATTAATTTGTATTAAAAATGTGTAAGCATTGTATAATATAAGGTTGATTTTGTGATGTTTTAGTGATTAAAAATTGAGTTATCAAAATTGATGTTCTTAATTTCTAAAATACGTCAATTGTATTTGGAATGTTTATAATAGATGTTCAAGTATTAATTTGTCGAATTTGAGTTTCATTTACGTAGTTACGAAATTTTATCTAATCCCGATTTTGCAATATAATAGAATTTTTGTGATAAACCATGAGATTTAATTTCCTTTGTTTTTTTCTTTGCACTTTATAACCTAATTGAATAATTCTCATGGACCTAAGGTTCCCTAAAAAATTTCTAAAGTGTTTCAGTAGTGTCGGTACACTTAAGGAGTCGTAACCTATAATTACCAATAGAACTTTTAGAAAGCTGTAAACATAATTGAGATTTTGACAGTTGTCACATAACCTGACTATTTATGTGTGCTGGGTGAACAAGCACATCAAATCCTTTACAACCAGCATACAGATGACTTTGCATCAAAACTAATAATTTCAATGTTGGATGAGTAAGCCATAACCATAATGTTAAATGCAAGTTGCTGTCATAAAATCGTTATAGATAGGATCATGCCTTAACATTGTCACACCCCGCTAAATCGGAAATATGACATGTAACAGTACAATGATTTTATAATGGAAAGATACAAAAAGATCACCGTTCACAACATGCTACTGCTAGGGTTTACATAGTGTTTACAGCACACGTACAGAATTACACAATACGAATAAATCCATAAAATAGAACAAAATAGAGCACATGATAACAATATCAAAAACAACATAAATGTGGCTTCAATCACATTTACTGACTGATTCCCGAAAGCATATAAAACAAGAGGGTCAACTATAGAATATAGTTGGTGAGTTCACAGGTTTTAAGTTTCAAAGCCGCTTAAAAGTTTTTGAAACCATGTTTTAAAGATTCACGTCGCTACGTGAGAAGTCATTTAAAAGTTTTGCGTCGCTACGTAGTAATGCTTGTAAGACGGAATTTCGTGGTCAAAGTTGTTTAGACTGAATTACGTGGTCAAAGTTTTTTAGACCGAATTACGTGGTCAAAGTTGTTTATACACTAAAACGTGACTGCTCAATAGTCGGTGTTTATACTTGAGTCCATAACCAAACATTCGACAGTCTACCCCAAAGTGATCATGTCTATCGCATACATGATTAAGTAGTAGTTATATGCCCCGGCGCTCAGTGCGGAATGGGGGGGGGGTGTCAATCCCAAATAACGCTATCCATAATAGCCATTTGCTCAAATTAAGTTAATAGGTTGTGTAGTAAACCGGTGACTTAACATGATAGAGACTCAAGCATACAACAGTTGAGTATAAATAAATGCATATCAAAGTAAGTACTTGTAACAAAAACAACATTTGCAATAAGAACCACATGCTTTTCACCAAAACATTTAAGTAAAAGCATTAAAAAGAGGGACTGTGAATACTCACAATTGGGAGTGAGCGTACGGATGGATGTAATGTGCGTGCCTTTCGGGTATGACTCCTATCCAAGTCCTATGAACATGAGGGTTCTAATTATATTCTCATCTAATATGGTTTATTAGAATTGTTTAGCTAGCCAGTTAAACTACAAAGTGCCATTATAGTTTAAATTTCCATTCGAATTACGTTACCGGTAATTGCTCGCGTTATAAGCAAAATAATGGAAATACAAAGAGACAACATCCAAAAATTACCAAACTTGGTATACAACATAAAATACAGTTATAGATTATTTATAATCATTTTATGTCTAAAAAGTGAAGTAAAATTGGGAAAAATTGCAAATATTCATGAAAAATTCTGGAACTTTTACCAAGTCATGTTCTACAAATTATTAGACATTTGTAACATTTTACAGTCATTTTGACCACGGGAACATTGGTTCTAAATATTTTACGATTTAAAGAGGCGTAAACCGAAAGACATATCAAAATACCTCCAAAAATTGTGAAATAATTTTTTTTTCATAACTATTTGGGACTTAAAAGTATTTTTCATGAATAAATCACCTTTTATAGCCTTTGTTTGCATTATTTTAGAAAAAATACTTGTGTTCACTCAAAATTTTCAATTTTTTAATTCTTAAGACTCTTCTCATGTGTATGATACTGATAAAATTAATCCCCATATTTTTAGCACGATTTATCAAGCATTTTTGGATTTTTCGAATATTACAACCACAAGCTTTCACATTTCAAAGCTAAATCAAAGTGTTGTGTTCATGCATTTTCTAAAAATATAAGATCACCAAGATAAAATACCATATTTTTATCTTACTGAGATACATGTATTAGGAGTCTAAAAATATTTTTTTTTATTTATCGAACGCTTTAGATCCCATGAACATGGATCACAACATCATGCTCACAGAAAGTTTTCTGTTTGCGCAGGAAATTTGTATGACACATTTGGATGTCAAATACTCAATGTATTTGAGTGAGACTAGTGGGGTTTGAAAGTTAATACATTGGGATAAATCCCAAAAGAAAAATAAAGATTTTTGGACCATTATTCACTGAGTTATGGTCGATCAAAGTTGGGACTAAAACTGGATAGAGTGCATGCATGATAAAAGTTAACCTTTTGGAGTGTTTAGACTACCAAATAATTTCTAGACCCTATCCAATGATTTAAGCCTAGAATCGCATGCATGCACATCATTTTTCCAGAGATGAACTCATTTTAACAATAAAATTCTTTTATCCACATCAAAAATGATGAAAAAGACGATTTTTGCAAGATTATGAACAAATATTGCATTTTGCTCTTGATTTCAGTTTGATCATGGATCGTCTGTTCTCTTAAACACATGAAGATGTGAAAAGGATGATCTAAATACATCAAGAATGTTCTTAAAGGATATCTAACCATAATGGCCATAGAATTCACATTTTGCAAGCAAAAACATAAATTTTGAAGCTAAAAATGAAAGAATAATGTTAGAGATTGTAGTTGCTTACTTAGATATTCTTGAAATAGCTCAAGAACACTTAAAGATTCCGGAAATGATGATGATTATAGGCTGATTCTTGAGAGAGTTTTGAGAGAAAAAGTGTGTGTTTATTGAGAGAGAAAGTAGGTTGAAAAAGTGTGAAATGGAGTTAAATTTGAAGTGAGTTTTGTAAGAAAAAGAAGGGATTTGAGTGGGTGAAATGGAGGTCCATATTTTTGGTCAAAAATAAGGGTTTTTAATTTATATTTTTGTTAATATATAATGTATATTAGTTGTGTTATTTATTTGTATTAAAATTGCACAAGTTTTGTACATTTCAAGGCTTTAAATTGTGATGTTTTAATGCTTAATATCCGAGTTATAAAAATTGATGTTATAAATTTGTAAAATACTTCATATTGTATTTAGATTGTTTATAATGGGTGTTCAAGTATTAGTTTGTTGGATTCGAGTTTCATTTATTCGATTCGGGTCGCATTTACCAAGTTACGGAATTTCGGTTAATTCTGATTTTTGTGATACGATAAATATTTCGTGATGACACATGAAATTAAATTTCATTTTTTTTCTTTGGCACTTTGTAACCTAATTAATTGTTTCTCATAGCCTTAAAGTCCGATAAGCAATTCCCTAAGACGTTACGTAATTTCGATAACTTAAGGTTTCGGTACTTAAGGAGTCGTAACCTAGACTTTTCACTAGGATTTAAGAGTGCTGTAAACGTAATTAGATATACTAGGAATTTAAGTGCGTTAATGGCCTGAGATTTTTGACGGTTGTCACAGTCTCCCCTAGTTAAAAAGAATTTTGTCCCGAAATTCCACTGGTCATACTGTGCAGATTCAGTTCGTGAATAGATGAGGGTTTTTCTGTTTTATGAAATCATCTCGTTCCCAGGTGTACTCAAGTCCGCGCTTAGAATTCCAACGAACTTTGACGATCGGAATTTTGCTTCGTCTAAAGCGTTTGACTTCCTTGTCAAGGATTTCGGTTGGTTCTTTAGTAAAGTGTAAGCGATCGTCGATTTGGATTCCCTCTAGGGGTAGGATATGCGATTCGTCAGCTAGACATTTCTTAAGATTTGATATATGGAACGTGTACCTAATTCTAGTGGTAATTTAAGTTTGTAAGCTACCAGACCGATTCGTTCAATGATTTCGTAAGGTCCTATCTAGCGTAGGCTTAACTTGCCTCTCTTGCCGAAACAAACCATCCCTTTCCATGGTGATACTTTCAAGAACACTTTATCACCAACTTAGAATTGTAGGGATTTTCTACGGTTATCTGCAAAGCTTTTCTGCCAATTCTAGGCGGTCTTAAGTCGATCTCAGATGATCGAGATTTTGTTCGTAATTTCCTGGATAAGGTCATGCCTTGTTAAGTGTTTGTCACCTATTTCGTACCAACTCAAAGGTGATCGACATTTTCGTCTATATAATGCCTAATAAGGAGCGCATTATATACTAGTATGGTAGCTATTGTTATACGAAAAATTTACCAATGGTAAGTGGATATCCCAACTTACTCCGAAGTCTAGTACGCAAGCTCGAAGCATTTCCTCCAACCTTTTGACCTTCACAATTTTTGCTGGATGTTTTCTCCTTTTTTAGCAATCTTTATACCTTTCCAATTCTCTAGGCAGGTAAAAGCTATCAACAATATTTGTTGTTTTTGGTTGAGGTACATGAGTTGTATCAGGTTCATCTCCTTTCTTCTCATATGTCTTCTTGGCTTCAACAATCAACTTTGTTTGTTCAAAAGCTATTGTCTAAGATTTATCTGTTTGGTAGAACTTTAGTGACAACTCTATGAGCTAGGTTCTCCTTCATAGCCTTGACATTTTCTGCTTTGGCTAATTTCTTTGCAGCACTCTCATTCTTCTTGATTGCATTTTCCTTTTCTTTTTTAGCATTTAAATTAGTCAAATAAGCCTCAACGGATTCAAAGCCAAAGCTCTTAACTTCTGCAAGTAGAACTTCTTCTTTTGTTTGTTCAATATCAATACCAGCAACAAATTCGTGCTCTTCCAAGGTCATGTTTACTTTCGGTGCTGAAATGAAGTCTTCTGGATCTTCTGGCATGATGCTACCTCTGACATACTAAGTATAAGCATCAAGTTTAAATGCGCAATTGACACCATAAGAATAATTGATAGGCTTGGATAAATTAGTACAAAATTCAACGATATATAATGAAGATTAGACATGACAAGACGAATGAATAAAATAATGAAAGATAAAAATAGTTAAATTATATGCAACCAATAAATAAATTATGATGATTTTTATATCTATCTATTTAGACGTACATATCAAAACTTTTGACACCATTAATTCAATGCATATTTCTTACTTATTTGGTAACATCTTTGTAATAATAGGATTAACTCATGCATATAGACGCTTAAGAATAGAAAATTATTTGGCAAAGTTGCTTGACATTTAAAGTCTCCTACAATTAAATGGGCGTAAAATATTCGCAGCGAAGCGCGGATTCTTGTTAAAGTCCATGAATGACCGCAAAGCCCAAATAAACTACACATTGTGAGTTTGTGACAAACCTTTTGTTATACACAAGGCTACTGGCCCACGAGGCAGCTTGCAGCCCAACATTGACCTAAAACCAAATCAATATCTCTTACAAACATATTGGATAAAGTTTCAAAAGAAAAAAGATACCGAATTTTCACGTTTCATATTACTTTTATTAAACTGTTCGCATAAGTTGCAAGAATATCGGGGGTTACAAATGACCAACGATACGCATTTATTTTTGTTTTAATTTCATGAACTTCATTTAATGTTAAGCATAGTTAGGTCACGTGCTCCTCTAAATTTTTAACATATAAATTTACGTTTCTTGAACCATTGATTTTACCAACTCAAGTAATTTTTAACAAATAATGGCATCCATCAAGCTACTTGTTGTGTTGACGCTCATAATCACAGTTATCCTTGTATTGCTCAGTGTATTCAACCCTAAACTGGTAATCGTTGTATTGCTTAGTGTATTCAACCCTTTTAGGGTTAAGTGCATAAAAACTCAATTAACTAAAGTCTAACATTCTTAGTGTATATTTATCTAATCGGTATAATGTATATAATAAACTCATTAGTTATTGCCATTATGTATATTTGGTGAGGTATTAACATGTAAGGATACCACGTGGAACTTTATATAGATGATATGCAGCATAGATACCATAAATTACATAAAATAACAATCAATAACAAGTTTCTTATACACAATGTACGAACTAAGGTAATGTCATACCTTAGTTAATTGCTTTATCATACTTAACCCACCTTTTAATATAGTCGTAAATTAAAATTGCAGTTTTATATATGATAATTTTTTTTTTGTCTCATATTAATTGTTACAAAGAAACATAGGTTTATTGATGAAATCAGTAATTATACAATGTCATTTTTATCGTACGTACATTTCATGTGCATCTAACTTAGAAATCTTATAATATCTATATCTATATATATATATACCTTTAAAGGAGAATAAAAGTTTGCTCCAGAATTTGCCACGTAGGCAAAATGCCACGTGACGATCTCTCATAATTTTAATATAAATTATTATTATTATTATTTAAATTTAAAAGATAAACCTAAAAAATAGATTTAGATAGAGGTAGATAATATTTAAATATAATATTAATAATTAAAAAATCTATGAATCATACTCAAATACTAATTAAAAAATAATATTAAACTATTAAACTTATAACAATTGGATAACTTATATTACTTTCATTCCAGTTTTATTGCTTACGTACTATTTTTTTTTCGAAAATATTATTCACCTACACAAAATAGCTATAAAACTATTAAATTTTCAGAAAATTTACTGTTATTCATTACTTTCAATAACGCATTTTTAAATATTTCAATTCAATTCGTATTGAATGTGAGTATAAAAGTGACATTTCACCAACTAATCATAAATCATTATTTTTTTGTCAGATGGATGATCAAAGTTAGACGAATTAGTAGTAGATTGAATGTCATTATAATCATATGAAAAGTTAAAGATAAACTAACTTTTTTCTTGCATTTTTTTACTTGATATTATCTGATTGGTATCTTATTTAGGTATCGAGACATTAAATGCACAAAACATAGGACAATGCGTAGGTTATTGGTGGCTTGATCTCAACCGGTGTCACGACAAGGTTTGCAATAGCCAATGCATAGCTACAAAAGGAACTCTAGAGGCATGGGGTAGATCATAGATGTATCGAAATTACAAAAGTATGTCGCCTTTTCTTGCGATAGTTATTTATATTATCAAACTTTTTTTTCGAAAGCAACGAATCTCATTTAAAATGCCTAAAAAGATTAAAGAGGAACAAAGACAAAATGTGCTCTAAGACAGAGCACAAAGAAGCCAATATTACATGACACCAACATGAACCAAGAATTATAAAGTGAAAACTACACAACTCATATATTTAACCCCATATGATTTAAAATCTAATTTCTCCATGCTAAAGCCAAATGAGAACTCCAATTCACCAACCAAAGGCGAGACAAGTGTTGAACAGACGGAAAAATATCATTATGCAAAACCATATCAAGCTCTTCGACTAAAGCATGAAGAATTGAGTTGCGTCACTTCGATAAGGACCAAATGTGAACATAAAGAACTCCGTGAAAAGCCTTTCTAACACCCTTGTTGCAGAATAGCGGTAATTTCCAGTAGTAATGTCATCTGAGCATAAAAATGTCGTCGAGTCAATATTCCACCAACTAAGAACCTTTAACCAAATGGATCCGACTCTGGAACAAGTAACAAGCAGTGTTCTTGACTTTTGAGCTCACTACCACAAAATAAAACATAAAGAAGAAGTTACCTGAACACCAAGATTTAATAAGTTCAAACGTGCTGATAATCTATCATAATGCACCTCCCACAAACAAACATCGACTTTCCTAGGTATCCATGAGATCCACATAAAACGACAATTAGCCAAGGGAGAATATAACTTGATAACCAAATTTGATAAGCATTTTACAGAAAATGATTATGTCTAGCCAGAAGACCAAATCCATTTATCTGGAACAACAGGATTTAATTTAAGATCACCAATATCGTTAATGAGCTTCACTAAGTCAGTGTTTTACCTACATCTTAGCATGGACCTCCAATTCCAAAAACCGGTCCAAGATCCATCGATGAGCACGCACCCATCCTCAACTAAACATGATTTGTCTACCTCTAAAGCATATAGTCTCGGGTACAAATCCTTAAACTTACCTCCAGAACTAGACCATGCATCCATCCAAAATCTCGTGTTAGACCCGCTTGAATCCTTCATCGGAAATGATTTATCTAGAGGAATACCAAAATTAGCAACATCACTACAATTTTTAGAATGTTGGCCAAAATTCCAGTTCGAATGGTATGCCACAGGCAACCCCCATTCCACCATCAGGCCCATGTAAAGAAACAATCACCTTGTGCCAGAGGGCATGATCCTCGTTGTGAAACCTCCAATGCCATTTCTATGGGAGGAAGATTGACTAATTAAATCGGTGCTTGGTAATCTCCCTCTCTATAACCTTTCTCTTTTTAGAGCTCCTAAAAAAGTGACCGATTTAATTGACGAGGGTCAATCAGACACAGATTTTTTGAGATTTTAAGGATGGTGAAAAAGGTATTTTTTGGGTGAATTGAAAGAGAATTTTATGTAATCATTGAATGGAGGAGGTTTGGGAGTTGATAGCATTTTAACAAAAACGTATTAGTTTGGAAGGGAAATGGAAGTGGAGGTTCTTAATTGAAGAAGATGCGCTATGGGTTAAGGTGATTAAAAAGATCTATGACAATAATGGTGAGTTTGGTGATCATATCTTCTCTCTATAATGTAAAAAGGGGATTTGGAAAGATACTATCAAATCCTCTATTGATGTTGATAAGATGGTAACTCCATTTAGTGAATCATTGGTGAAAACATAGGGAATGGAAATTCAATGAGATTTTGAGAGGACACTTGGTACAAAGTGGGTTGTCGTTAGTTGGATCTATTCCCTCGTCTATATGCTCTCCAGTCAAATAAATGTTGTTTGTTCAGTGAGAAATGAACTAATGAAAATGGGATTCGGGAGGAAAAGTGGGAATGGAGATCCTCCCCTCGTGGAATATCTTCGGATGATTTATCTAACATGTTATCACTTCATGGTGATTTTTATTTGTGAACAGGTTCTAATGATCATTGGTGCTGGACTTGTGTCCCGTCCAGACACTTCTGGGTGAAAATTTTATAGAAAAAGTTCAACCAAAGTTGTTACAGGATGCAAGTTTGGGCCCTCATCATATGTGTAATTCATGGGTCCCTATAAAGGTGAATCTTTGCTCGTGGAGAGCATCCTTAAATCATCTTCTAACTCGGCTTAATTTACAAAAAAAAGGTGTGGGTTTGATGTCCAATCTGTGACCTATATGTGAAGCTATCTCAAAGACTTTAGATCATTGCATTGTCGACTGCCAATTGTCTCGGTTAATCTGGAGGAAATGTTGGAGATGGTGTAACCTTAGTGTCAAAGGTTCTTACCCATCTCCATCCATTAGAGATATTGCTCATGGTTCTTTGATATCTTTAGGAAACAAAGTTTTGGACAAGATCCTTTGTGGTGTTTGGATGGTCGCTTTATGAGCTATTTGAAATAGGAGAACTCGAATTGTTCATGTAAATAGTGAAGATTTGGCTCAAGTTCTATCAGAAGATATCTTCTCATTCATTCAAAGACTCTCGCAAATATGACTCTCTAGCTGATGCTAAAAATTGGGTCTTGATTGGAGCTGTTGGAAATCCAACCCTCGTTTGGTTACCGCTTGATTTTGATGTTTTATTTTCAGTATTTGGATTGTTTGTTGTTGGCTTCTAAGACTTATATTTTTCTTTTCTTTCTGTTTCGGTTTATCAGTCTGCCTTGTTAGCTGTTAGTGGCTCCTCTTTGGAGCTCCCTGCTTTGGTTCTTGTTAGAGCATTCACAGTTAAAGCCATTTCTAAAGCATTTTTACAAACGTTTTTCTTTTTCTAAAAAGCTATTAAAAGTTTTCACTTCAATAATTAAAAGCTTTTAAGTACATTTACCCCGTTAAGAGGTAATTAAATAATGCAAAGTAGGAGAGTCTAGTAATCTATACCTGATCAATCTTAAGCTTTAGTAAAAAATATAAATTAAACCTTGATCATGTTACATTAATAACTAATATATGCATTAACAATATTATAACTCTGATTTGGGCATAGCAGACATCACAAATTCAAAATTTGTATAATTATCATTTTTACGAGATATTTGATGATCGTTGACTTTTTCATCTGATTAGTTCGCTATTAAACAATTTAAATTTTATTTTATTTAATCTATCTTAGAGTTTATTTCACAATAACTAACCCCTATAAGTATATATGGGTATGTTTATCGGGCCTTGAACTACATGACTTTATATTTTAATTTTCGCAAAATTTACTTGATGGGTCACAATTCAAATGTTTTATTTTATTTTGATGAGAAAATAAAGATGACGAATAGGTTTTAAAGGCTTTTTTGAGTTTTTTCAATTCCTGAAACATACAAATGAAAGTGTAAATAATAATGGAAACCAAACATGTATAAAAAGTGTTATAGAAGAAAAAAGGTTGTCTCCCATCAATAAGAGCATAGATGGTGGAGATGGCCAAGATGGGATTGGGATGGGGTTGATGATGGGTTCAAAGGGGTTGGCGGGGTCCATTTGGGTGAAGGTCGGGGTCAGCATTCAAACAACAAAAAGGTGATATATAATTTTTTCTCTTTGTCTTTTTTCTGTAGCCTGCGCAAGTTTCAAGAGCCATCGAGGATCAATTTTTTGTCAATTAGAATTCCGTACAATGTGAGAGATTTTATTTAAATTATCTTTTTATAAGTGAAAGTTTTTACATATCAGCATATTATAAAAAATTGTTATTTTTGTTGGAAAAGTTAACCTAACATAAAAATACCGAACCAATTGAAATTCACTCAAGAGGATCTACTTTATAGTAGGCCCACTGCTGATCATCATAGAAGCCCATGAATAGCTGCAAGCCCAAATAAGTAGACGTTGGACCAAATGTTTCGGTATACAGTCAAGAAGCAAAGTTTGTTTGGCAATTGACTTTGTGTAATCAGCGAGTTCTCTAAAACTAAGAAATTAAAAAAGTAAAACAATATTTATAAGATGACTAAAGCTCCTTTTTAGCGCGGACCTTTAGCTTTTAGTTTTTAAACAAAAAGCTTTTATGAAAAAGTTTGTTTGACATGTACAAGCTGTAGCTTTAGTTACAAATGAAAAACTCAAAATCTCAAAGCTACCGGAAGTAGCTTTTCGTGAATAGCTCCAAACCAAAAGCTACAGCCTGCATCTACAACCTATAGCTATTTCACCAAACATACCCAACCTTATATATATATATATATATATATATTAGATTTTACACGCGCAAAGCAGCAACACGATTTAGTTCGGCATCATATTTATTTGTATCTAATGTGTGCGTTTTCTATTATGTTCATTAGGTGTTTTTATGTTCATTTGGTAGGCACATGAGTGAGATAAATAAAACTATTGTGTGAGATTATTGGTCAAAAGTGTTTGTTTATTTGTTAAGTGTGTTATTACATAGGTAGGTTAAAGTGAAATGAATGGACGAGATTAAAAGTAATATAAATTTAATGATTATGATTCAATTTACTTAGTCTTAAAATGATAGAATAAAAAAATAGATAAACGCATTATAAAGTAGTATAGATATATTCTTTAAAAACCCAAAAAACACATGATCCTTGAGACATACTTCAACAATAAGTCTCCCCATATCTAAATTCATTCACTGTCTCATTATAAGTAGCAATGAACATACATATAGTAGACATATAGTATGACCCTTTCATGATAATCAACGAAAATCAAAGCTATTGATCTAGAAAAACTGTTATAATAAGCTAGAAATATATATTTCGAAAAACTAATAAGCTTAACATTGTTATAATTAAAACATTAATTTAAGCCAACTTTTGAAGGTACTGATCTGTCTGATTAGCTCAACGCTAACAACATATGTTTACATATATTTTGAAAAATAATATAATCTCCTGAGTCCTGATGATGATCACCCAATAAATTCTCCTACTTATCAAATGTCCATTGAGAGAATAATCTGGAGGATGTACGAAACCTAAATTATTTGGCCAAATTAATCATGTACTTTGACTACTTAGTACTGTAAGAATCAATATATAAGAAGATGGACAGCTATATACTGGTTGTTTGACTCCTAACAGAGTGACATGCTTATGTCAATTGGACCCACAAACAGAATATGACTCTTAAGTTTTAGTCATTATTGAACTTTGATTATTTCATAATTTTTGCTTAATCTCTAATAATCACTTTAGTTGAAATGTTAACCATTATTTTTTGCAAATTGACCTGCAATACACTTTAGTTGTTTTGAAAGGCCACTACTGTTGGTTTGTCATCTGTTATGTTCCTAGTAATTTCTTGACAGTAAGTGATTTGGTTACGTTACGTTGCAACATATGTTGAATCGCTTGTAAGCGATTAATGTTTGTATTCATGATATAAGCATGTATCAATCCATTCTTTTTTTTATTATGTTGTTAATCTTGGTATTTAATTGAAAATATTGACAAAGTATATGTATATATGTTGAATTAGAATTAGGTGAATTATATTTATGGTTATGGTGGTTATTCTTAATACTTCTGTTTTTTCAGTTTCTCTTTAACAGTAAAAAAGAACTAAAAATCCCTTTTGAGAATGTGACATCTCAACTTCTGATAAGGTAAATCATGATTTGACCATATATAAAATTAAGTTCTCTTAATATTCATGATCAAACAAATACCAATATACCATAACAGGAACAACAAATGTGATATATCTGTAAATTTGTGCACCAAAATAAGTATAAAGTTAAACCAAGATCTTGTCAGCAATTTAGTTACCAATCCATAGACCAAATCCTAAAATATATATGCATATATGCATATATGCTCTTAAATTTTGTTCTTTTATCTGATTGATCATGTTTACCTAAGTTATTGGTAAAACTTTGAATTGAAGCATAAGCTATATCTCAATGTTTATCTATATAGAGACTTAAATAGAAGTAAGCTACAACATATAATTAAGAACCACATTCCAAATATGAAAAACTTCCATTACATAAATATTCTCACCTTGAAGCTCTAGTTTATAACTAGCCTTCAACAATCGCCACATTATTCTTATAATTACTTACAGGCGATATAGGACCTGCATACCATATATACAATTTCAAATAGCTTAATTCCACAAGTCATGGTCTATTAAGCTTCCTGTTGCGCTGTCTTCGCTGACTAAATCAAGCCGTGGAGGGCTAAGAAGCATCCCTTGAGCCATATTAACTAGCACATTAGGCATATCGAATATCATATCTTCATCCACAAAGACATGATCACCTCTAGTCACCGGTGGTTCGGTTGTAACCACAGCACCTCCACCACCATGACCATGACCAAGACCAGCCAAGAATGCATCCATTGCAGCCCCGGCTGCTGAAGCTGCACTAGCGGCAGCAGTTTGGATGTCACGAGGATTAGAAGAAGCTGGTTTTGGCAATGAGGAAGCTGAATTAGGGAAATTAAGCTCAGCATCAACACCTTTAAGTGCTAATGCTGCAACATCATAAGCCACTGCTGCCATTTCAGGTGTGGTGAATGTACCAAGCCAAATACGATTAGGGGATTTTGGCTCTCTGATTTCTGATACCCATTTTCCACTACTTCTTTGCCTCACTCCTTTATATTTCATGTGTTTTCCGGAAGAACTAGCAGAAGAAGTAGTAGTATTTTTCGACATTCTAATTTTTTGTCTTCACATCTTTGCATGAAATATAAAAAACTATGTTTGTGGATGAAGATGAAGACAATAAGCTCAGCCATGCATAATATATAGGAATCGATGTCACACTGTTTAGGATTTAGGATTTAGGGTTTAGGGTGGTAATTGCAAACCAGTAAGAGATGAACTGTGTTTTGTGAGGTTTCGAGGTGTAAGGCAAAATATTTGATGGATTTAGTTCTAAAAGTCAAAAATAGTAAATGTTAATCCAAGCACACTACTTAAGATCTTAGTTTATGGCCGTATAATGGATCAGTTTGTGACCTTATAAAGGTATGATATGATAGTTGATACTTGATAGGCACTTGGTAAGTTTCATTTCACTACCTCCAAGCTTGAAAATTTTGCATACGAGCCCTTGCCCCATAAGTTATCTTTTTTAACATTACGGGTCATGTTGCATTTTTTATAAAGAAAAATGTAGAAAATAAATAATTATACAGAATAGAGGATTCAAATTTTATTCTTTCGAGAAATAACATGATCAATCATGTTAAAAGTTAAAAATTAACTTAGAAAAATCACGATCCATTCGCAAAAGTCAAAATCACATGCAAGTTTTACCATGCGTTATCTCATGTTTTATACCTACCATATATTGGCCTTGGCCAAGTGATGTGATGCAAGATCTACTGATTAAGTGCGAGGATCCACCCGGTTTATCGGAGTGTGCATTCGATTTGTAATATTTTTCATCAAAATTCATCAAATGAATTAAAACTTTAAGTAGCATGAATTTCTTTGAATGAAGTGACTTGGTGAATTACAATTCAGTTTATTTTTGAACTAAACGTTCTTGAGGAATGAGATTCCAATTTTATTAAATTTTATGAAACTTTACGAATTAAATGCAACTTTAATTTCACATATTTGACATGACGAGATTGTGTTCTAATAATAACAAATCAACTATAGATTTTATTAGTTAAGGCTTCAAGACTGGTACTCAATGTCCTACTTAATTCTAGGCAATTCTCAGCTAGCTCTTGTAGACATTTGTAATTACTTACTCTCGATTGGTTTGAATTCTCATTAATTAAATATATTTGTTGGTGGCTTTGTGTTCATTTCTAGTGGGCATGTAAAAATATGTATGTTTTTAAAAGTAGTTTCTTGCTTCTCCAAAATGCTAGTGGCTTTCAATTCATTTTGGTTGCCACCCCAAATATCAACACTATCCACAAAAGATTAGAAATTATATATATAATATTACTTTTTCACTTCATTTGAAATGAAATTAGGCTACAAATAACACTTAGCTAGGAACCAACGATTCATTAAGTTATTATCGATTGTACAATTCGATAAAATATATGTAAAAAAAAGAAAGTTACGTACACACTTCTATTAAGTATAAAAATTTGAAGAAGTTATATCCTACTAGTCTTTTATTTTATTATTTATATATTATAAAAATTTTAATGGCCAATATATATAGCTTCCATTAATCAAGAAGTTTTGTTCCTAAATAACGTACGGTGACTAATTAACTAACCACTAGCAGATGCATAAACTACTTTCTCTTATAAGATGCATTTAAGTTTTAACAATTACATATCCTAATTAAGTTTATAAATATATATATTTTGTTAAATGTCATTTAAACAAGGTATGGGGTTTGACTGTTTGAGTGTGTTGGTAGAGTTTGTGTTACACAACGATGGGGACAAAAACATATGAAAATTTAATTGCGAGTGATGGATGGACCCACTTTACAAGATTGCGGAATTTCATATACATATGGCGCACCGTGTTGCCGAAATACCGTGTGTGGCAAGTGATCTACTATTTTTGGTAGTCACAATGCTCGAGTTTAAGCTGTTTGGTTTTAATAGGGTTTACTAATTATAATTTGTTGCTTCGTAGTTCATATAATTTGAAGGGAAATGAACTGATTGATTTAAAGTTACCAGTTAATTGTACGAGGCAAATGATTTACTTTTTGAAAATCGCATAATGACTTCTTTCTTATTGCGGAAATTATGTATGTTTTATGTTAACTTGTTAATTAAGGATGTCGATGAAATGACAAAGTAATGTTCAAAGTAAATAACAACGTCAATGTATTTATATATAGAGATTTGAAGGGAAACATGTGGTTTTATAGACCTTAATTGACGTCACCTACGGTACAAAATCAGGCCATAAGTCTATCGTATTGTCCAAGAATGATTTAAATAGAATCAAAAGTAGTAGTATTGGTGATATAAGAAAATATATAGTTAGGTACGTTTTGCATGCTATTGGACATCTCACATTTTTCCATTAATCTTACGCCATGAAAGTTCATTACAGGTGAAGTTGAGTTTTTTACAGTTAAATGTCTTAAAAAAATCATTAATTATAGAATTCTATTAAATGATAATCATTAAGTTAGGTGGAATAAATTTCATTAAAAACAAAATGCTCTTAACAAAATATATCAATATTGATCAAAGAGGTATTGATGTTAACTTTATTAGATACTCTATTTGTGATGATGCTCTAAAAATGAAATTTTATCTTCTTGGACGACAATGTAAGGAGGCAAAGAGTGAGTGAAAAAAATACTTTTAGATGATGGTCTTTGGTAGAAATAAACTTTACAAACATACACGAAGATATCATGTGCTCGGTTCACATCTTAATTTCATAAAAGAACACACGACGTTCAATCAACAATTTTTTGCTATGGCTTTATAAATATGAGCTCATCTTCACTCACAAGAAGCCAAGAAGTGAAGTTCTAAGTGATTATATCAATTTCGTTATTTTGTTTGGATCTCGAGTAGTGAGAAAAAGTTATCTCTTAAGACATTAGGAGTGCGCACCTTCAAACACGATGTTGAACTTCAACACTAAGGAACACCAACCCCCTTCAGTGTTGTAGCCAGTGTTGAAGGCTCAGTATTGAGATGTCAACGACGAGTGAAAGAACTGTTAGTCCCATGCAGCTTTTAGTTGATCTTTTATTTATTTTTTTCAATCTCATTGACCCAACATATTTTTGGAGGTCTGTTTAACAATGTGTTCACACCGATCTACTCCCTTGAAAATGGATCTCCGTATTAGACTCAGTGTTAAACTCTGAGTTTAACACTAAATCACCCTTCATGCTCTTAGTTTGATATATTGAAATTGTAATCTAACATTTACTTAGTTATCCCTATTGTATCTTGTTTCTCACACTAATGTTTCGCTAGTATATCACCCTTAAAAAAACATGTTTTCATAGATCTTGAAAAATGTCATCAACCTGCTCAATACCCATATCCCAGAATTATACCTTTTGTTATACTAACACAAAAATATTAAGGAATGTGACCATAAAAGCCTTAAAAGGGGATCATTTTTTAAAGAGAAAAAGTCTAAAGGAGACACTCAAAGAAGAAATAGTGAAAATGGGGTCCTAGGCACTGTTCAGTGTTCACTGTTGATGCATAAGCAATATATAAATTCACACGAACATGTGTTTTTACCGGTCTGTGCATCTGTCTTGAGAGACAGAGATAAATAGAGACTCGATATGATACATGTGAAGTATATACAATAGGTGATATACATACACCTATATATATACTGTACACATTTAATTTCTAGTACTATTTAAGGTATATGCATTCTTTAAGAACAACCACAAAGATGGGTCCAACCTCATTCTAACTTAATCATACATTTATACATTTTCTTTCTCTCCCCTATCCTAAATTCCTTCTATAATTTCTTTGGAAAACAAGAAAAAAGAGACTTCACAAAACCAAGATATGGGAATGGAAGAAAAGTATGGAATGATGGATCTAATCACAAACTACATGAACCAACGGCCAATCTTTCCTACCATAACTCAGACACAAACTCAACAAACTCATGACTTGCATTATGCTATGGTGATGTTGGGTGATGGTGGAAATGGTGGGATTTCATGTGGATCTGATTATACAACAACGGGTATGAGGTCAACAACTTCAGGGTTTAGTGGTGATAGTGCTGGTGGTGGTGGTGGTTTAGATATGGAGAATGGCGGTGGAAGATGGCCTAAGGAAGAAACCCTAGTACTTCTTGAGATTAGATCAAGACTTAATTCTAAGTTTAAAGAAGCTACTCACAAAGGCCCTTTATGGGATGAAGTTTCCAGGTTATTATTTCTCTCAACATCGTACATTTTTTTTTTCTTATTTTAATTTCAACCATGATTTTGGGGTTTACTAAATATAAAACAGTATGGGTATAGCTTAGTTTTGGTTCAATCAAAGAGGGTTGTTCTCTAAATAAAAGTAGGATAGTCACAGGACCCTAAATCCAAGAAATTTGAAGTATCAAACATATGCGTACACTTCTTTGTAAATAAGTTAATCATTTCAAATAATTTTAATTATCTCCTTATCATTTGCTTATTTACTGTTTGAAGGTTAACTCTTTACCATTATTTTGATACAGACACAAGGTTCACTTCAAAGCCTTGATATTATACGTACTTGAAGGGTTTGATTAGTTTTCTAAGGTTTAACATTTCTTTTTTTTTTTAAAACAAACTATTTTTTTACATATATTAGACATATTTCACTTCTTCTAGTTGAATCAAGAGATATAGACCAGACTCAAAGTAAGCTAAAAAGGTTCACTTTTCTAGTTCAACTTGAATAGTCACAACGACTCCAATTTGGCTAATTGTTTTACTTAACTTCTATCTTATCTTTCTCAATAATTAATTCATTTGTTTTATTATCAGGATAATGTGTATGGAGTATGGGTATAAAAGAACTGGGAGAAAATGCAGTGAGAAATTTGAAAACTTGTACAAGTATTACAAGAAGATTAAAGAAGGGAAAGCTGGAAGACAAGACAAGAAGCATTATCGATTCTTTCGCCAACTAGACACTATATATGGCGAAACAAGCACTAATACTAATCCTGACCCTAACCTACCATCAGTCACTAATAATCCATCTCTATTAGACCGTCCATCATTTGATGTACAAATTTGCAATGCAACGACATTGCCTCCATTCATCGAAGATAGTGATCGTATTGAGAAAACGCTTAACAAAAGAAGGTTGGGGAAGAAAAATCATTGGAAGACCATGATAACAAATTTCATTGAAACAAAAATCAACACACTTATGGAGAAACAAGATGCATGGATGGAGAAGATGATGAATACGATCGACGAAAAGGAAAAAGAGAGAATTTCGAAAGAGGTACAATGGAGAAAAGAAGAGGTTGAAAGGTTAGAAACCAAGAAAAAGTATCGATTGAACGAACAAGCATGGATGGAGTCTCGGGACTCGGCTTTAATATCCGCTTTGCACAAATTAACCGCGAACGAATCAACCCTTAAAGATTTTACTGAATATTCTAATCATCAAAACCAAATTGTCTCGGGTTGGGGAGAAAATGAGATTACACAATTAATGCAACTAAGAAGTAGTATGGAAACAAGATTTGAGCAAGGGGGATGTATGGAGGAGGTTTTATGGGAGGAAATTGCTTTAACAATGGGTTGTTTGGGTTACAATAGGAATGCGCTAGTCTGTAAAGCTAAGTGGGATCACATTAATTTTCTATTGAGATCCAAGAAAAGAAAAGAGAACATAAGATGCTCAAATTTGTATTCTGATGAAGATAATTACTTCTTTGATCATCAAGCAAGTGCAAGAAGTGTTGCACAAAATGATCCACAAATTGATGGTGAATATAAGGTCTTGATGAGTGATCCTGAGATCATGTGGAATTGCTATGAGATGAATATGGCTAAAGGGGAGAAGCATTAGCAATATTGAGGGGTTGATTAATTGTAAGATTATCAAGATTGATGTATTTGAGAGATTTAAGATAAATTAACTTGATTGTGTTAATTTTGTTTGGTTGTGTCACATTAAGACATGTCATAGTATCTTATTAGGGTTTGCTTCTAAAGGTTTGGCTTTATGTGTTGGAAAGATTTAAGACAAAATTTGATTGTGTATCTTGAATATGTCACTGTATTTGCATGGAATTGAAATATCTGACTAAAAATTTTCAGTTTGGTAATGACCTATTCAAATCTAAGATTTGGTTTGGTATTATATATATAGTTTTGATTTTGATTGCTAATAGTAAGTTATTGTATGTAATTTATAATAATATATATATTTAAAATATTAAAATATCACTAATATTATATGTGCTTCTCTTTCTTTCTATCATATTCTAACTATCTTAAATTTAATATTTTCTACCTTTTTTATCTTCTTTGAAATGAAGTGAATTTGATTTGGTTCGATCAATTCAATTGTAAATGCTACAAGGTTTAGAATTATTGAGAACATTTGAATCTTTGAAACATAACTTAAGGATGAATTTAATTGTAATTCAAATGCAACTGGCAAAAAGAATTTATATTTCTATATACTATAAAGAAATTTATTTGTCATTATAGATTTCAATTAATTAATATTAAATAATATATTATAAAGAAATTTATTTGTCCTTATAGATTTCAATTAATTTTGTTATTAATTTAATTTAATTTAATTATATATTTGGTAATAAATTTCTATAAACACAGGAGCAAAAAAGAAGAGAAAAAAAAAAAAGATTTGATGGCCGAGTATTGTGTGACCTTGTAATATAGAGGATGAAGATAACCAAAAAATTTCTATTTAATTGAGAGTTTTTCGTAAGGGTTATCAACAATTTATTTATTTAATATAATTATTTGAATTTAAGTTTGTTTTAAATCAAGTAATCCATATATACATACATACATACATACATACACATATATAGCTACCTATACACACATTGTCACATACTCACTTACATATATTGATTTGGAAAATATTGAAAGAAGTAGGATTTATAGGGAATGCATGTGAACTGATGTAAAATGAAGTATGATGCATGTTTACATGATAGACAACCCACTGCCACTTTCACAGCTCCTTACACAACCTTCCTTTTCTTGAAGATATAACCAAATTAAATCACAAACAAAACAAGGAACAGAAGAGTTACTAGTGTCAATGTCACCACCCTACTGCTTTACCAAAAACTGCTTCTTACATCGTATGCTAATACTTTGGTCAATTATCATACATATAGAAACTAAGACTGTAAGAGATTTTATATTGGATTTTGTTTTATTTTATCAAACTTTTTGTTTTATGCTATGAATAATTAGAGCTGAGTGGTTGAGTGTGGAAGTTAATATGGACCTCAGCATTATGAATCGTCTATAGGGGGAGTGGTTTTGTAGGTGACCAAGTATGAAAATGGACCTACAAATTAATTGTTAACTAATAATATTGTAAAGAAGTTAAAAAATAATTAAAAAATTGTTGTCGGGCTAACCTAAAACCTTCAAATACATCATTGATGGTTTAACACTGAACCTTATCCGCCGGTAAAGAGTGATTCATACTGCATATGGTGTCAGGCCGGTTTTCCATCTTCACCCCTTGTACTCTAAGATACACATTTAATTACAAAAAGTGAGTATAAATATGAAATGTACGTAATCACTTTGTATTAATGTGAAGTGAGGTTGTGATTGAGATTGTATTTAAACCATGCTTAATTAATCAGCTAAGGGCTACATTTAGCAAAAGTCATAATTCAACAAAAATCTTAAAATTAACTAGTTTATTTTGATCATATGAATAATTTGACTTTCAAGTCACAGTAATCACTTTTAAGTTATAACATTGTGTTTTGCAAATGAGCATGATATACCAGAGAATGTATATCATATTTCTAATTCAAGTGTTTAATTGATGGATATTAGAGACGTTTAAGGTTTAGCTTAACACCGTAACCAACTTTAATTATAGGACAGCGATGTTGATTGCGTCTCAATGGTTACGCCTTTGGATGTCGACCCCGAGTCCTCATTGCCAATACACACCGAGCACCCATAAGAGTTGCTTTGACGAATGCTAAAATGAGATAGTTGGTAATTTACTTTTTAAATTAGATATTTTTTTATTAAAAATTAGATTAAAAATGTGAACATTTAAATTGATACTAACGAAGGACAAGTTATAAAACCAGTCGCATTATTAAAAACAAAAAACATATTCTTGTATTTAATTTCGTTCTCCAGTGATACTTCTTAAAGTATCTAAATACTAGTAATTTATTATTTTAATTGGATCTTGAAATGAGTCCATATATACTGTGAGTTGATGATGCAATGTGATTTGACAAGTGAATGAAGCCAAACTGTGAGACTGCTGTTTTTGCTGCAAACTCACTCTTCTCAGAATCCTAAAACTGGTAACCTTCTTTGTTTCTTTCTTCAAATTAATGCTTTCTTTAAATGGCAACTTACACTTCACTGTAGTTTCACTGCCAATAAACACCTTTATTACATACCACCTTTGTTTTATTACGCTCGTATCCAATACTACCTGATTAAATGTATGAAATCTCAATTTTGTTATACCATGCATCTTATCGGTTCATACAGTCAAACTAAGTCAATATCCTAATGAACACACTACATACTCAGGCACCCTGTATTTCTAATGTTTCCTAACATATATATACAGTTCGAGTTAGGATTAATGTAAGAAAAATTGACAGATAGACTTAATTAAATAGATGTAAATTAAAATAACGCTGTGACTCTGTGCATATGACGAATGCCAAGTTAACCAATAAATGAATTAAACTTAGTTTTAACTCTATTTAATTAGATCTATATATCATTTTTCACACTTTATATTAAGTGTGTTTGACAAAAAGTAACTGGTAGCTTATAGTTGAAGTTTGTAGTTGTAGTTAGTTGTTGGAGTTAGGAGCTCAAGCTTATATTTTTCTAGAATTATTTGGCAAATTAAGTAGCGGGAGCTATAGCATGTAAATATAAATATAATATAAATTTACATTAAAAAAAACCAATAAAAACATAATTACTTATGAATTAAAGAGTATTTAGGTAATTTAAATTTTCATAGGTTCTCAAAAGCTACTTCCACTAACTTATTCCTTTAGAGTTTATTTTTTCGATAAGATTCTATAAATTTTATTTATCAAATAAAGGTTTTAGCATAAATTTTTGAAAAAACATAAATTTAAACTCCTATAAGTTTCGGTAAGCTAGTTGCTAAACATACTCACTTAATTATTTACCACCCAAGATAATAGAAATCTAAAATTAGGAATTTAAATTACATAATTGAAAAAAAAAAAAAAAAAAAAAAAAAAAAAAGAAAAAACCAAAGAGCTCTTCAGACTCCAGTAGCATCAAGATAACTAAAGAACCAACATGATGTAAAATGTTTAAGAGAATGTTGGAGTGTCTATTTGTCATTCAATATATAAATAAAAATAAACTTGGTTATAGAAGATTGTTTATTATCAAGCTTTTCGGGGAGGAGTTCAAGCCATTTTGAATCCACTTCAAGCCAATCTCGAGCTATAAGTCAAGCTCAAACTTGGTATAAGGTAGTCAAACCAAACTCGACTCCACCCCACTACAACTCTACTTGAAATCATACCCAATTAAACTGCCCATAAATTGAACTAAGACTTTTGTAGCTGGACCTGAACCGGGCCTAGTTAAGACCCAAGATTTTGATCGAGTATATAGATATCTCAACAAGGTTATGGAACCGCACTTCGTTGCGGTCATCATGCTAGCATCTACCGGCTAAAACATTTAGTAGTCTATCTTTATATATGTAATAATAAATGTATCTAATGATCCTATTTTATAAAAAAGGGAGCATCTGCATAAAAACTTTTGGGGAAATTGACTTTGTATGTGCAAATATGAAGCTTTAGTAAAACTGAAGTTTTTTTCTGAAAAGAAAAAAAAAACTTAATTTACTACTAGTTAACGCATATTAAAAATATGTCGTATATGTTTATATGGCATGCAGTGTATGAATTAAACATAATTAAGTTATATATTTTAGGCACATTTAACACCACTCAAATAAAATCTTTGTTACTAAAGAAAGTAGTTACGTGTTACGTAAATCAAGAAAAAGAAAAACGATAAAGTTAGTATAATTTTCATATGATTTGAGACGTATTAATGGAAACGTTCAAGTATTTCTGAAAGTTTAAATGAAAAGTTAAAAATTATATATAGCGTAAAGTAACAAATTATTATTCGCCCAATATAATTGTATGTTATGATGCAATTTAATTGTATGTTATGATGCTTCATGTGCAACTAATACCATATATATACATAGTATGGATCAAATAAGAATACTTCAAAAATAAGAATGATAAGAACGCTTCAAATTTGCACTTATACTTAATAAAATCATTAGATTAACATTTGTATATATATCAAATACGCAAAGAAAAATGAATGCATATTTCTAAAAATGTATAAAATTTGAGAAAAACAATTGATGCACAATTTTATATTTTTCATCTAAAATCGTGCATCAATCGTTTTTTCGATTTTTATGCATTTATAAGAATGCGCATCTATATTTCTCCACATATTTGAGATGTATGAATGTGAATCTATTGATTTATGGGATACATTTGCGAATATGAAACGTTCTTACCCGTTCTTATTTTTAAGGTGCTCTATTTGAACTCTACCCTATACATACATATTATATATATATATATGAGTGAATTCAAAACAGAATAAAAAATTGATATAGAAAAAGAAAAAGGGTTTTTTAATTTTTTATTCAGCAAAATAACGTTTTAATTAAGTTTAAAATCATATTTATTTTTTATTAACTATATTTACTTTTTGATAAATCATAATTTTTAAAATAATTCTTTTGCTTTTTCAAAATTTCTTTCTTTTCAAATCACATTATATATAAATATACATGCAATACAATAGGTAGGGCTTCAAGTAAATGCCCCTAAATTGTACAATATATAATCACGGAGAATAACGTATATATACAATACAAGTTAGATTAAATATTGTTCAACAAGTACAAATATTACATTTTATATTTGTTACCTTTTGACTTTCTTATAAATACATTATACATGTTCAATTTAATTCAATTCCTCCTTTAACACCGGCGATGTTAACATGCACCACATTTTCTATTATTATTATTATTATTATTATTATTATTATTATTATTATTATTATTATTAGTTTTATCATTGTTATTACTATGACCTACTAGAATATATGAAGTTTTCGACTAAAGAATATAATGTATGGTTCGTAACTCTCCGTGGTAACGTGTAGTTAAACGAACGAACGTATAAACGAGCTAGGAACACTGCAAGATGAATTGAGTAATGAGTGCGCCTGCATTTGTAGTTGGAGCTACAACGACCATTGTTTATGATGTAGACTTCATTGCATAGAATAAGGCATGAAGTCTGCTTCCATGTGCATTGCAATTGAATGATGGAAATTTAAAATAGTAAGTTTTAAAACTGGTTGCTGATAGACATACTATATTTTGTAACCCACTGCAACACACACATTTTCGAACTAAAAAACATTACATTCGACTGAAGATAATTGTTCTAACTTTCTACATTATATTTGTTACAAACATAAATCTCCACTTCAATGAGTAAATTATCAAGTTTCTCTTCGGGTTGTTAAAAAAATCTTCGGTTGTGATTGAGATCCATTTACGTTAGAAACCAATATGAGAGATCATGTTATTTCACGAAGATAAATTAAATAATTAAAATTACTTACTCTTATCTACAACTATGGGTTCCACTTTTTATATACATAGCTTCTCATGTTAGTTACACATTAAAAATCGAACAATTGCTTACATTGTTCCAAGTGAAATACGTACAGATATCACATATGTTCTCAGGTATTTTTAAAAGACAAACGGAAGGATTAAAATTATTTTAAATAACTTTCATTTAATGACCAAAAATTCTGTATCTACACTAACATATTTCAGACCGGGAGCTTTGTATAAGAGTTGGTTTGACTCTCCTAACTGGGGCGAATGTTTCAGAGATGTTAATGAACTAAACAGCTTTTTACTTGTACCAACATCTAATTTATTTTCCTTCTTGTATTCATCTCTCATAAATAATCGATGTTAAAAAAATCTAGGTTCGTGGACAGAGGGTGTATGTATCAGTTAACCTGATCATCTATGTGAATCGTGTCTGGAATCACTTTCCGGTAAGCAATTGCTTGTTAAATCAATCAACGAAGGGTAATAAGATCAATCTTGACCTCATAAACAGTGACATTTTCACAACCAAAGTTGGGCACCAAAGTGACCGGAACATACACATATTTATCAACTTTAAGGTTCTCCAATATCTCCGTGATCCCAAACATTGCCCCGGTGCTCATTTTCATAGGACCACCAGGGCCACGCTGCAACTGCTCAAAACTACCAACGAACTCGGTGTTAGAGGCATTGATAGGAGTACCATCATCCACGTCATTGATAAACACGTCGAACTTGAAACTTGTGGTACCATCAAATTCGATTCCATGAATGTACAAAATCTCTCTAGCTATATTCTTCTCCTCATTTGTCCTGTTTATAGCAGGTCTCTTCAGAAGGAGCTTCACTTTTGTGCCTAAATTGATTGGTGGTATCATGTTTTGCAACTCATTTAGTGGTCCAATTGACAGAGCAGAAGTGTTTACGCCAGCGGCTGCAAAGTTTAACGCAGTGACAACGTTTAGTCCCTTGGGGTTTGCAACCTTCGGTTGAAAATCTCTCCAGGGACCTATATCCGTAGATACGTATGTGTACCCCATTCTTTCGATATCAACACAATCTCTGTTGTAAACACGTACAAGGTTTCGTTCCTCATCGTAAAACACAAACGATGAATCTTCCCAGTCACTAGGCGTGTAGCAACCGTCGACATGTGGTCTATCGCGACATTCATCAGTGGTTGGATTTATGTTAGTGTCGTTGTTTAGCTGATGTCTCCAGAGATACCACATCCGATCAACATTGGCATGATGGGAGTAAAAGATAGGGTCATACGCAGCCGAGTAGAAACTCCCCATGTCCTCGTGGTAGGGCGTCCTAGAGTCACCGGTCCATCTGTGAATCCTTATGTGGGCCCCATTCTCTATGGACCCGCCTTGCCTTTCTACAGGACCGGCCGACATCACACCACCAAGGAACGATCGTATACCAACGGAGTTGACCATCTGTCGATGTAAGATACCAAGATTTCTATTTATCACGTCTTGGTTACCATCAAGAGTTATCAAAGTGTTCAAATGCGCAGGATCCCTGTAAGGATTATATAGAGAATTATCATATCCTTCATTACGAAAGGACAAGCACATGGGGCGTATGAACATTTTTGGCAAACTCATCCCAGCAGGGTTGTCCCAGTTCCAGTATGGTAAAGCAAAAGTGGGATCATCAATCAAACTTGCCAATATCCTTTCATGGAAATAGAGATACCAGCGGTGGAAAGGAAAGAAGAGCGAGGAGAAGTGAATATCCAGGATTACATCATCCCGGCCACTATGTTCTTGAGTGTAACTACCGCAACAGTATGCACAATGGATCTTAGCTTGGTTTTTCCAACTTCGTGGGTCGCTATCCGGGAGGGACTTCATTCTCCCAATTGCTCGTCGATACTTTTTAACGAACGTTGGATCTCTTGATGCCAAATGTGCCGGCCTACGAACACGAAGCACCCTAGCATCTCTCGGAGGAAACTTGTAATCTTCTATGGGGCGTGCGTTTGCTGCAGGTTCTGGAGCGCAGCAATTGACGTCCCTGACAGGGTAGTTTTCCATGTCACGGTTATGTATGTAGGCTTCATGCTTGTGGCAGTCCCAAATATCATTTGGAGCTTGAATGGGTACGGAAAAGGCCGATGAGGGGATGGAGGTCAAGTTGGCTGCAGCGTACATGCCTCCAAGTCTCACAAGGAAGTTTCTCCTATCGATATTCTGCTGCTGCTGTTGATGCAATTCAAGTGATGGTGGTTTGGGTAGTATTAATCTTTTTGGGGTAATGTCAGAGTCTTTTTTATTGTTATCATCGGCAGCAGCATTGCGTAAGACTACAAAGCGTCGTGGTGAAGTTTTTGAAAATAATAATGGCGAACAAGAGAAAGTAGTTTTGTTTTTGGTACATGTACTACTAGGAAGAATAGATGAGCTAAAAGAAGAAGACATAATGTTCCTTTGGTGTGATCTAATTCATGTCCGAACCTTCACTCAATATAGTGAAGTTCCCGGGAATTATGGATCTAGCTAGCGTTTTCAAATGACTATTATACTGAAACGTGACTACTTGAGTAGATTTATTTTGCGAGTCCTGTGTTTATTATGGCCTACCCCTGGTATGTGTCGCTTCCTAATCAGAAGATATGAGAGCACCCCTTTCCTCAAAGTTATAGGGTCATTTTGCCAAGTTCCTTTGACATGATTCTCCCAAGCGCCCCAATATACTCTACTTGTTCATCGGTGCCAAATTGAGATTGTGGTACGGCCAGTTACCAGGAGGGCCGGCCACGGAAAGATTATGGTTGATTGGTAAAGTGACAAAGAAAGGAAGGTGGACGAAGAGGATTGGCTTATTGATTCAATTTAATCAGCAGCATTACATCCAAGGTATATATTACAAATAAACAAAGAACTTCTGACACCTAATGAATGAACAAACTAACTGCTACTAACAAAGTAACCAATTTCTTAACTAACTTAAATACTATATTACATTGACTTGCAGTAAATAAAGTATATATGTTAGGATAGTCCGTTGAGTACTCTGGTTCACTGTATGTATTGTCTACCTAAGTCAATTAGCTACAAACCAATCTTCTTAATATAAATTAAAATATTTTAATTTTAATTTTAGTTTTAATTTGTTATTAAAGTACTGTTAAAATAATAATTACCAAGTTTTCTATTTACTATTACCCAGATGTTTTCATAAAATTGCATCCCTTAAACTAAAGATAGAATTTACGAACTCGAGAAGCAGAATGATTACACATTTTTTAAACTGTATTTTTCATATATGAACACTTATTTTAAACTGTATTTTTCGTATATGAAGACTTATTTTGAAGCGGTGAGAGTAACATAAGCTAAATCTCATTTCAAACACGCATAAGAGATTATTATTGCAAAACACAAAGATGATCACAAATAAATTATCTACCACGATTTGAAGTGACGTACAAAAAAAACCCACCTAACACGTTAAAAATCGAACAAGTAAAACTTCACACTTTTCCACTCGAACAAAATGTTCCTTTTCTAGTCATTTCCTTCACTTTTTGGTAGACAACTGTCACCTTTAAAACTCTTAATTCGACAAGTAATCAAAGACAAAACAAGAGGCAGGAAAGCATTAAGCATCATAAAAAGCACTTTTTCAAGCCTAACTGGAAATAGAAATACAAAACAAAAAGGTAAGAAAGCATCATAAAAAGCTACCAAGAAACCAACCCACTGAATCTGTCTACTTTTGGTCACCCAATTAAAGCCTTCATAACCAAGTTGATTCATATATTGTATTTCTTTGAAATAGCATACAATTGGACTTATGAGTCACTTTCCATGTTCTTAAAGCATCAACTTAAATGACAATACTGTCATCTCTAAAGCCTTGATTTTTCAATGAAAGAAGTTACATATACTAGATTTTAAGGATACAAATATAACAAATAGCATACAGAAAGAAAAGGCACAAAGGATATGCATGAAAATCTAAACATTTCAAAATAAATATCAAACCTCAAAACATATGCAGAAGTCTCGCATGCTTATTCCAACCATCCCTACTTAGGAGTAAACCACAACTTAAAAACAAAACACAAACATAGAAATAGGTCCGTGGCCACAAAAGCCAACTCATTTAGACAAAATTGTCATTGAGAACCAAATTAGTAAAGAATTACTGAAGAAACTGACCACCAAAGCTTAGTACTTGTAGTCCTTAACGTGTAGGCTCTCAGATGCACCTTCACTCAAACCTGAACCGCCCTTGTATGTTCCAAGGGTTGCCTCGGAGTTAGCCTTGCAACGGGCAAGGAATGCGTCCTGAGCTTTCGTGACATTCTCTTCCTTTCCGGACCAGGCCTTAAGGGTGCTTTGTTGTAGGGCCCGTCCAAATGAGAAAGATAGGTTCCATGGCTTCTTTCCCTTGTATTGGTTCATGGCGTTGAGGTTAACAGTAGCTTCCTCCTCACTCTGACCACCTGACAAGAACACAACAGCTGGGACAGCTGGTGGCATGGTTCGTTGCAGGGTTCGGACAGTGTACTCTGCGACAACTTCTGGTGCCACCTTCTTGGCATCAGAACCGGGTGTAACCATGTTGGGTTTCAAAAGGGTTCCCTCAAGAAGAACATGGTGGTCGTTAAGAGCTTTGTAACAGGCTGCTATAACACGCTCGGTGACCTCAGCACACTTGTTGATGTCATGGGATCCGTCTACAAGGATCTCGGGCTCAACTATTGGGACCAAACCATTCTCCTGGCAGATGATGGCATAACGGGCCAAACCGTTGGCGTTGTCATTGATGGCCAACTGGGATGGCTCATTCGGGCCGATCTTTAGGACTGAACGCCACTTGGCGAACCGAGCACCAGCTGTGTAGTACTGGGCGCATCGTTGGGCTAGACCATCAAGACCTTGGGTTGTGGTCTCACCATCAGTTCCAGCAAGCTCAACGGTGCCCTTGTCAACCTTAATACCGGGAAGGACTCCAGCTTCCTTCATGACATCTACGAATGGCTTACCTGCAATCATATTGTTAAAGTCAGAACTCAAATGAAAATTATCCATGAACCGAGAGAAACATAACATAAAGTAAGCACATCTCCCAAAACTAGTTGTGACCAGCAAAAGAATAAACCTACAGATTTTATAAAGAGGTGAATCACCTCTTCGGAAATTATATACAAGTAAATTTGCTTAAACTGCAAGAAAACTCAATGTAGAACCCAAACTACCTATATGCACATATATACGCAATATACTTTCTTTTAACCATATTAAGTGATACACATATAGGAGTAGGAGTATATGTGTAGCAACTAACTGAGTTGCATTAAACTATCAACAAATGGCAAATATGTTTGAGGTTAAATGGTTAAAAATTGCTTATATTGGTTAACAAAAGTACATAATCATATGACAACGAAACTTTACAAACTTCCAAATCATTTGATACCTGCAGCAGTCTTCTGGTATAGAGTTTCCTCATAAAGAATAATTCCACTGATGTACTGGAGGGCTCCGGGAGTGCAGAAAAGAAGCTCACGAAGTGCTCTCCTGTTTGACTCAACATTCTCAACGTTGATGCTGGATAGACGTTTCCCGATGGTGCCGGTTGACTCATCAGCAGCGAGAATACCCTTACCAGGGGTACCAATGTAAGCAGCATTGGCAATTAGTTCATCTGATAAGAAGCAAAGGATTCAAAAGTTATAACACGTTTCTTATAATAACATCAACAAATCTTGATGTTCCTATCAAAATAATGAACAAATAAACAGTTACGCCTAAAATTCCAAGATGCAGGTGTAAAATGAATTCAGTTTAGATATCACCAAATTTAGAGACAGCACACAAATCAACAAGTATCATCAGGATGAAAACCATTCATATTTAACAACATCATATATTTCATGTCAAGTTCTACAAAAGCTCATACTCTTCAGATAGCTTTATCCATATCCCTGGTGTTGTTAAGATCACAATTATGTTCCAATTACACATCAAATGGTCCATAATCCAATAATCTTTTCATCCATCATGTTCACTTTTTACTTGATTCTTACCTAACTAAAGTAAGTTTGCACTTTACAGTTGTAAAATTTATGTGTGCAACCATATGAATCAAATTCAATAACTGTGGCCTCTGCATACCAGTACAGCACACCCATAGTATGACCATAAAAATATCAGCTAAATAACATTATAGTATGACAGCACACCATATGAATCAAATTCAAAAATTGTGGCCTCTGCATACCAGTACAGCACCCACATAGTATGACCATAAAAATATCAGCTAAATAACATTATACAGCATCTAAAAAACAGATCAACAACTAATTTCAGAATTTTAATCGCCAATTTTTCACCAGCAAGTAGCAGATCTTCAACAACTATATTCATAAAGCTAATGAGCAGTTCCTAAAACTATACACACATGAATAGATATATTTAAAAATAAGTCAAAGTACGTCAATTAGCATTTTTACATCTAATAATACATACACAAGTTAAAAACACATATTAAGTGCATATAAACAAAATAAAACCTAAAAATCAAATACAGTAGATAGCATAAAACGGCATCCGTAAAATAACTATTTTCATATCTCTAATCAAAGATTCATCACTAATCGAAATATATCAATAAATTTAGTCAAATCAAATCGTCCGAAATTAGGTAAAACAGCATATTTACATCAAACAACACAAAACAACTCAAAATATACAAATCTGATCCAAATCAACAAGAAAATAACTACATAAACTAACAAAGCAGTAGATCTAGCGAAAATATCAACAGCAGAAAGATCGGAAATACAAAATTCAACAAACTATACGCATCTGAATATATAGATATAGATATAAAGATATAGATGAAGATTATACCGGCATACTTTCCTGTGTAGGCAGTCATGATCAGAGAAATTTGAGATCTGAATACGAAGAAGTTTGTAGAGAAAAAAAGAAATTGGTGAAGAGTCAAAGTAGAAGAGTGTGAGGGTTTTATATTTAAAGAGAGAGAGACATAGGTTTTATCGCCCCGAATCTGGCATCGCATATAGAATCGGGTCTTTGAGGCAGTTTACGTTTATTTATTGACTATTTTACCCTTGTGTGTTGTATTTGTTTCTTGTTCTCCAAGATGGTTAGGTAAGGATAAATAAAGAAATATTAAATCAAAACAATTAATTAAACTTTTAAAAACAAATAGTAGCCCCATGGATAGCCACCTTGATTTTATAAGCAACACTGTATTTGCATTGTCATTTGACAACACAAAGGACAAATATACAATATTCTATGCACATCATGCAATAAATAGGAAGTTAGAAACATGAGCTATTGAGCCATCACATAGCTTCAAAGTATTTCCACATTAAACCAAACTTCCAATAACATACTAACTATAAACAACCAACATATCAAGGTATGATCTCTGAGGAGAGAGACCTGCACTTCCTACGGACGACAAGATCCTTCAAAGTTGCAGGAGTAAAAAAATAACCAGATTTGATGCCATTCAACGCTTTATTTGCAACCTCATCAGCTTGCATTGAACTAGATGATGTTGCTATGATGCTTGTTAATCGTGGCCTATTCTTTTTATATTTGCAACATGTTAGGAATTGCAACCTTGAAATCATAGTTTGAACACACATAAAACAATCTTGCACAATAAGAATAGAACATGGAGTTAAGTGTTTCTGCAGATCAAGTTGATAAGTTCAAGACTTTAAGTACAACGAAGCTAAACGCTTAAGGAGTTATTATAACAATCGTTCAAATGGACTAGCTTTCTCTTTGTACATACATTTACTATATGTTCATGACATACTTTAAAAGCTCTACATATTCAAATTGATTTACATGTAAAATGTTATATAGGCCTATCGATATCTTTTGAAAACGGGGATAGGAGTCATTTGGACCACTTCGATCTTTCATAGACTTTAGATAATGTTCATACGGGTAATTGGACTAGCTTTGTTAAAGATAGCAATAAGACATGTAGAGCTTCTGCAAAACCCCTTGGGCCATACTTGCTAGCCGAATCAACTGCATAACCAAGTCTATTAATTAATTAAAGAGCTACTAGTATCTTTTCACCATAGTTTTTAGTTAAACATGAAGGATACCGAAATAGTCCATTACTTTCGACTTTGAAGGACGTTACATTAAGAAGCTGTTTGTACTAAATTTTGTTCAAAGTCAATTTCGATGTTTAGGATACCAATTAATTAGTCTAATTTTGTTGTTTAACCAATTAAACCATTCAAAATAAGGTTCCAACGAAATATTTCAATTTAGGTTGGTATCTTGCAACCTAACAAATGTATCACTTGGATCTTTTGATCCTTTTATCAATTCATTTTCATTTTTCACAACAACAACAAAAATGTTAAGTTCAATCTTGAGCTTGGTGATGTTTGGCAGTATTTCTCCCATTTTTAGAAGGTATAAATGGGCATGCATAAAGAAACTATATGAACATGCTTTGCAAAATAAAATCGAGTTTATTAAATAATACAATATACAATAATTAAAGTTACAACTTGATAACAATGATAACACAAATGGATAATTGTGTTATCAAATACAACCAAATAAACATTACAAGATACGAGACGGGAAATAAAAGAACAAGAAAATGGTCGGAGCTTGCGTTGAACACAATTCCCTTAAAACAGATTCAAGCCTGTTTCCCAGGGTACGGCGGCTTAAGCTGCGTACAGCCGAAGTTAGAAACTTGCCTGAAAATGCAGAAAAATTGGTGAGTGGTTTGTGGGCGGTAATTGCTAGAACTTGCTAGTGATTTCTTGGAGCTGTTTTGCTTTGAGAGAGAGTATAACTTAATCAGATTTTGATTAGTTTCAAATGATGGAATTAGTCTAGTATTTAACTAGTTACCTCTATGATTAACATCATAAAGATAATTTAATTAATGGCCATCAATAAGTCATCAAGAAGCAGCTCTTGATTTGTCTCAACCATAACTCATGGCATCTCAAGAGGTTTGGGCTTGGATCATGGGTTAAACTAACCCATAAACTTTAGTGGAGCCCATTCCCTCTTTTAGCTCATTATCAATGAGATTACTAGCCCAATAACTAGCCCGATAATATCTTATTCACATTTTCCAACAGAAACATCAAGTTCGCATTGTCTACACTCTACAACAAAGTAGACGTTTACAAGATCATGCATATCATTCAGTTCACAAGTATTTCCGTATCAAACAAAAGTTGCAGCAAGAAAAAAGAAAAATAAAGTGTTGGGTACAAACCCATATCCTAAATAAAAAAATAAAGAAATCAAAGCTTGTATATTAGTTTATGGACTATTTCATCTATTACTAATTGGTCAGAGTGGAACCTCATCTGAGCTTATATAATGGGTTTTGGACGAGTTGGGCTGAAAAAGGTCTTGACAAGTGGTATCAGAGCTACCCTTGTAGCCCGATGTTGATGTGGATGGTATCCTTGATAACTCTCGACTCTAATCGACGATCTCAGTAATCACAAGGTCTCGTATTGATCCTCAAGAGAATAATAAAAGCTTGATCTATGGGGAAGTAACATCATCAAAAGGGAGCTCTGGTCAATGATCCTGATAGATCGCCTAGTCTTGTTTCAGCACCCGAGAATAATAAGGCTTGATCTTAGGGGGTTCGTACATCATTGAAAAGGAGACCTAATGTTGAATTTGGGTTTGAGGGGAGGATTGTTGGGGTGAACCCAAGTCTCACATCGAAAAAATAAAGAAACTAAAATTTGTATATTATTTTACGGACTAGTTTCTTTATCGCCAATCGATTTTAAGTGAAACCTTATATAGGGCTTTGGACAGGTTGGCTATAAAAGGTCCTAACAAAAAGAAAGAATAATCATGTAGCAGCAATGTGGATATTTCATATATAAATGGATGAGAATTCTGATACAAATATTTAGAAATATATCCTTTTAATTAAAATGTATATTTTATCAAACTTAGGATCTACTCAACTTAATACTTTTAGTTTTTCTGTTGTACATGCCATTTCTCAACGCAATCGTACCAGGTCCATTGAAAACACAACGCTACAAATACACATTAAACCAACAGAAATAACCTCAACAAACGCCATAAGGTATGATCTCTAAGGCGAGTAACCCGCAGTTACTATGGACAAGAAGAATCCTTCAAAGTTGCAGTGTACAGAATAAACAGCCAGATTTGATACCATTCAATGTTTTATTTGCGACCTCATCGACTTGCATTGCACTTGAGGATGCAGATATGATACCTGTCGATTGCGGTCTTCTCTCTTTTTCTGCAACATGAAGAAACATTTATGATATAAAAAGAGTTTATTGTTTCGCAATATATTGGACTTTATAATTTTTATTAGTGTAAGTAACTAATTTTCAAAAGTTAGATACGTATAATAGTCAATGTTTAATACAAACACTTCACCCTAATAAAAACTATAATTTCAATATACTCCAAAAATAAACCCAAGAAAAAAAGGCGAAACGAGATACGGTAAGAAGGTCGAACCTTTCATGAAAGCATGTGTATCTGTTTCTGGGGGAAATATAAGTGAAATATGAATGTCATCAGCAATAACCTCTTGTTGTAGAGCTTCTGCTAAACCCCTTAGGCCAAACTTACTAGCTGAATATGATGTATAACCATATATGCTCACCTAACCACAAAGAAAACAAGTGGGAAAAAAGATTACTTAATAAGCAAAAAGAAAAAGGAAATTATATAAAACTACCCACATAAAGATCCTAGTTAACTATTTCAAATATCATGTATTCCTAGTTTTTTCTTCAAGAAACGTCTTGTCTTGCTAGTTTTGAGCAAATTTTATGAAAATGTACTTTAGTATGTAACGTTTTCTAGTTGAGATAAGTCATATTGTATTTAATATAGGGATTATAAGTTCATTTTTTTCAAAGGAAGCAAGCCTATAAACTAATCTAACCCACGTAATATGTATATCACATGAGGCTGACTTTAACTTACAACTTATTGGTTGATGAGGTCCTCACATACTGATAACCCAAAAACACTTTAACTTTTAGGTATTCCTTTTAGTTACCCGGTTAACTAGAAACTTTTGAAATTATATTACTTTTTTCTAGATTTTATTTAAAGGAACACCTTTTTTAAATGAAAAATGAACATATAATTTGGTTTTTTACATAATCATAATTGTTTTTTCCTTAGTTAAAAAACAAACATTCACACACAATCACTACAAATATATACAATTGTTCAAACAAAACTTGAACTCACGTCCTAACGATTGTTTGGGTCATATGCTGCTAGGCCACATACTTTATAAAATAAAAAAAATTATGTTTTGTTATTGTTAGCGGATTATTCTTAGTCCATTTATTTTGTAATATATACTATGCATGTATTCATTAATTAGTTACGGGAAATTAATCAGTATCGCAGTTATTATATCCTGATAATCATGTCATATCTTTTCAAAAGTTACATTTTTCCTGTAGAGTTAAACTTCGAAAGTTCGAATCTCAAGTGATCATCACACAAAAAAAAAGTAAGATAGCTCGAGTGACGCAGTACAGTACCTGACCGGCCTGAGATGACATAAAAGCAATCCAAAGTGGCTTTCAATCACTTCGTTTCTTCATTCCAGGCAATGCAGCTTTAACCATATTAAACGTCCCAACCAAATTAACATCAATCATTCTCTTAACCACTTCCATCTCCTGATTCTCAAGCTCATGAGCTACAAACACACCTTGATTACAAACCAAAACATCGATCACACTCGCACGTTCAACTGCATTCTTAACAGCTTCAAAGTCACAAACATCAGCACTCACAATATCAACATCTATACCGGTAGATAAACGAATTGAAGCCTTAGCTTCTAGTAATTTTTCAAAGTTACGAGCTAAGATAGTAACGTGTGCACCTTCTGCTGCGGCTAGGTGAGCTAAAGCTAAGCCGATGCCGGTGGACCCACCAGTGATGAACGCATGCCGTGATTTGATTGGGATTTTGATTGGTTGAGGACGGACGATAAGTTTAAGGAAGATGAGGAGGATGATTGGGGGGAGAATGATGAGAGCAAGAGATGATATATTGGAGTCTGCCATAGATTTGGTAAAAAAGTAACAACCATGAAGTTTGGAATATTAAGAGATCACATGGCCTCACGTTGCCAAACTTATACCTTGTTGATAAACTGAAGTCTGAAGTTTAGAAGAGAGTATTTTATGGGAAACTTGAAAGCTCATAAGTTATTTAATGCAACTTCATCTAGTATATGTTATTGAAGTAAGTGGGAGCTTAGAATTAGGTGTCTCTCTTATCATAATTTACCGATTTCTGAAAATCAATCAAGATAGTTTGGTAAAAGTCCAATCAAGAGAAGGAAAAAAACATAATGAATTAACTAATTTGGGCAAGTTAACATGCCTAGCTAGTTTTTTCCAAGTATTGATGGCAGTGATTTTAACCATAGAAAAGGGGTTGCATTTATGATTGAAGAAGCAGTTTCAAATTTAGGCTCCAATTAATTAGCAGTATCATGTTCTCCAAGTAATTAAAACAATCCAAGGAGCATCGTTGACAACAAATTGGCATTGTCTAACCTATTTTTGTAGAAGTGATATCTACATTTTGAAAGCAGTGGTAAATAAAATACATTATTATTATCTGTCATAACTCATAACCCAACACGCGATGTCTCAAAATCAACTCAAATACCCAACCAAAGCAGTTGACACTCCACGTAAAGTCAACTGCTAAAATTTAACTTGGTCAAACCCCTGTCACAAAATGAGATTACGGACTGTTAGACATAGAAGTAAAAGTAAGTTTGCAGCAAGAGACTAGGTCTATCTAAAACTACAACCTTACAGCATCCAGTGATCAAAAGATCTTTCCACAAGCCAGCTGCAAAGTAATATAGGCCATAAGTTGTAAATATGCTGAAATTGCCCTATAATGTATTTCATGTATCATTGATGGAAATGAAGGTAGGAAAGCAATCTAATTGCAGCTCATTACCTCTTGCATCTGTATTTGAGTATCTGAGTTTGGTTAATTCACACAGATCCTAAACAAGAGCATGGTGCATAATAACAAGATTGCTTCAGAAGGCCTAATTCATTTGTCCATTTCAGAGATTGAAGGACAGCACTTGGTAAGAGATTTATGACCGACAAAAAAGAAGGTAGGAAAGCAATCTTGTTTTCTTATTCTAATTTCACCATTTATTAAAGCTTTGTGCTTTAACATGTCATTGAAAATGATTCTAACATTTAACTTATCTAAGGGTCAAACCGATGAAATTAGAGTCAAAGTCAAAGTGCAGAACAAAAAAGTCATAGCTTACATCTGTGGAAATGGATGGGTAGCAAATGTATTTCTTATAGTTTGTAATGTAATGTGCCACATGTACAAGGTTCATTGAGAAGATGGTATATCACATAAGTTTCCTTGAAGAAGATTTTAGGTAGAGAGTTGAGAGATGTTACAAAGGGTGCATCTAACAAGCGTTGTCAAATATAACTCTCATATTATATAAGCTCAGATCAATTAAAACCAGAACTTCCATTAAGAAGATTAGATACAAATTTATACAAGCAGCATGAGTACTTTGACCATTAAAATAAAAGGCTTGGACCTTCTAAGTGCTTCAAGCATATTTCTAGAAGGATGGAGTAACATATACTTGAAACTTGAACCCAGATCATCACTCAAAGCTACATTAACACAAGTAAGAAAAACAGCTATCATTAACGATGGTCTCAATGAAATGATTCATTAGCAATTTCAACTCATTTATTATAAATGGGTCGATTTGGATTGTGTAATCAACTGAGTCAAACGAAAAAGATAGCAACAAGAGAAACATGCCAAATAGGTCAAGCAGGTTGAAAGTCGCCCAAAGTCAAATTTCACTGGATACAATCTCCTAAATCATCTTATGCAAAGATCTAGGTTATTATTGTAACAATATTTTTTTTAAACAGGATTAGCACATTTATTATTTAAAAGTTTTAAAAGTTCTACAAATGGACGAAAAAGTGATACGTCAACTCAATCCAATTCAGCCAGACTAAATTAACCATTACCAAACTCATCCCATCCTCCAATCTTGCCACACCTACTTCACATGGTTGCTGATGTGTGGAAGGTATTCCTGTTGGCGACTTTATTTACTGATAGTATTTAACATGCACTATCTTGTTTAGCTATCGTTATTGAGTTTGATCTCGCTGAATAGTCATGTAACCAAGGAGATGGTGGGATTGGGTGTGTCTGTAGCTGTTTTTTAAATTCAAGAGATATTGGTTATCATAGTATAACTAATCAAGAACTTCCAATGTCGATCACAATTTTTGTCAGTCTACAAGGTACTTTTTAGTAACAAAAGTCAAGGCTAAGTACTCAGTTTCCTAAAGTTTGACCAGTTTAGTGATGTTCTGGAGCAAGGATTAGTTTCGCTTCTAAAGAAAACTTCACATATCGCAACTATCCATATACACTAGCTGTTAACTCAATAACGATAGTGCAATACAGGCTTCACTTCTACTGTTAACTCCTCATCAGTCAAACTCCTAGATAATTAATGTAATACTTCCCCATCTCTAAAAAAAGAAGAAGACAAAGTAGATTCTCTAAGTTAGTAAGGACTCAGTTTTCAACTCCAGATGAACAAATACAAAATTCAAAAACATTGTTACAGAACAAAGTATATCATGTCGTACCAGCAGCATGGGCACAAAATAAAAATTCCAATTGCAAGTATATTAAAACAAGATGGATCAAAATTTCAAATTATATATATATATCAGTTTGATCAAATGACTCTTCTATTTTACTAATACATGTTCTACTTCATCAAACACTAACTATTTCTCTTGTGCATGCCACTTCTCAATGCTTCCATACCAGGTCCACTGAAAACACAATCCAGCAATACGTAGTAAACCGGCAAAAATAACTTCAACAAACGCCATGAGGTATGATCTCTGAGGAGAGAGACCAGCAGTTGCTATGGACAACAAGAATCCTTCAAAGTTGCAGGGGACAAAAAATGATCCAGATTTGATGCCATTCAATGCTATCTTTGCAACCTCATCAGCTCGCATTGCACCAGAGGATGCTGCTATGATGCTTGTCAATCGTGGCTTCCTCTTGTTCTCTGCAATAAACAAACGCTTATTAAAATGAAGCGGGGAAAGAGCCAGAAGGAGGGGGTGTTGCTAGTTGAAATTATACATCTCAGCCAATGAAATTCTCATTAAAGAAATGCTATAATCCATTATAATTTGTTTAAGTTACCTAGAAAATATCAATGAACAGTCAAGAGCCTCAAGTAGGACACCAAAATAAAACAATTACAGCGGTGCCATATCTCTAAAGCACATTTGGGACTTAAAAGACATTTAGAAATTAGTACCCATCTCAGCCACCCATAGATACACTATTAATAAAGGAACTTTATATTCCAGTAGAAGGTAATGGAGTTCTCTACCAAATTCTAAACCGTGGCAAGACCCCAAGTAGGAATGCAGTCATAAAACACAAATCTTCCACGATGGAAACTATATTACTGTATTAGCTGAAAAATACTAGAATGGAATACACTTCCTAGCATAGTCTCAGAGGTTATGTTCAGATACCACTTGCAATATCTTTTTCCCATTTTTTATCCACACACGTGAATATAAAAAGGATAATGATACAAAACCAAACATTAGGATAGAACAGAGTATTGCATTGTGAACCCAAGATGTTTATCACTTAAGAAATTGACAAAGAACCGCCAAGCAAAATGCTTGATGGCTTTTTGTCCCAACCCATTCATATGGACTTTTTATTTGGACATTATCGTAAGTTCATTACCTAGTCAACAAACTCTACATATTTAAAGTCATTCGGTGTAAGCGTTTATAGGCTTATAGAATTAAAATTATAATGGTAGGAGATATAAGACATTGGTGCCACATATTCCTCAACATTAATTACTAAGCATACTAATAATTAAGCTAGCTGTGTTAATCACAGAAATGGAACCTTAATAAAACTAATTGTAAGAACTGCATGTTGAAAAACTACATAAAGGCAATTGCAAAGGTACAGCAAGTTACATGCCAAAAACTAGAGCGAGAGAGATGGAATTTTAACCTTCGGTAAAACCAGGTGTATCTGTGTCCGGAGGAAATATAAGTGAAACATGAATGTCGTCAGCAATAACTTCTTGTTGCAGTGCTTCTGCCAAACCCCTTAGACCAAACTTACTAGCCGAATAAGCTGTATAACCATATATTCCCACCTATAATCGACAAAACCCGTTAATATAAACAATGATCCTTCAAAGCGTCTAAAACCACAGTCCACAACATAAAAATTATCACTCACTAATGAAATTCACAAACTTATAAACCGGAAAACTATGGTAAATAGTCAATACTGAATTCTGCTAAACAATGTGATGTTTTAATTTCATTAATTTGTTTAATGTCATTTAAGTTCAAACACATTCATATCATACTTTCATACAGCATACTGATCACAAATTTAACAAGTAACCTGCATCACCAAGCCCTAAATATCACGATTCAATCCATAAACCCTGATTTGACTAATGAATCTACAAACATAGTAATCCTTCAAAGCATTAACAATCATAACAGAAAAATTATCAATCAACAACCACAACCAGCATACTGAATAACTGATCATATGTTCTAAACACAAAAAATTAAACAAGTCACGTGCAGCAGCAAGTTCTAATTATCACAATCTCAATCCATAAATCCTAAATGCACCAATTAATCAACATTAAAGTAACCAAACATAGGGTACATGCAGTACCTGACCGGCCTGAGACGACATAAAAGCTATGGAAACCGGTTTCCGATCACTCCGCTTCTTCATTCCAGGCAACGCAGCTTTCACCAAATTAAACGTCCCAATCAAATTCACATCAATCATTCCTTTAATCTCATCAATCTCCTGATTCTCAATCTCATGAGCTACAAACACACCTTGATTACACACCAAAACATCAATAACACCTGCATTCTCAACTGCATTCTTAACAGCATCATAATCACACACGTCAGCACTTACAATATCAACATCTATACCAGTAGATAAACGAATTGAAGCTTTAGCTTCTTGTAATTTCTCTAAGTTACGAGCTAAAATAGTGACGCGTGCACCTTCGGTTACGGCTTGACGAGCTAGGGCTAAACCGATGCCGCTAGATCCGCCGGTGATGAACACGTGGCGTGATTTGATTGGGATATATGTCGGCCGTGGACGGACGATTAGTTTGAGGAAGATTAGGAGGATGATTGGAAGGAGTATTATGAGTGCGAGATATGAGAGATCGGCGTCCGCCATCGATGCTGTATCTATATGTTGTATCTATATCTATATGCTGTATCTATTTTCTGTATCTATATTTGAGGAAATGAAATAGAGAAATGGAAGAAAATGGGGTAGAAATAAAGGAAATGAAACCACATGGGGTATGTTTGTAAAATATGGTAAATTTATCTTTTATTTTTGTAAAAATATGTATTATTTTTTTATTTAGACATTCTAAAATTTTTGATTAGACCATACAAAGTCTTTCGTGCTCGGTCTCCTGTGCAATCACCACGGACCATCACGATCGAAGTGGTTTCGTGGTGAGTCGTGCTCATCAGGAAAATCACGAACCCAGGACGAAATCAAGCAGGCCCACACAAATACTTAATTATTTTTCTTTTGTTTTAATGATTTAGAAAAAAATAACCTACAGCTAGTCTTTCAGAAAAAATAAAAAGGATATATTCGTTGAAAGGCATCAATGGTTAAAAAAAAATATTATTTTAATTTTATTTTACACAACAACTATATAATCTTTTAACACAACAACAAATTTATCAAATTCACCTACATACATATTCACAAACACTATAGTTTTTCTAACCATGTTTAATTCAAACGAAAACTTTTCGTATACGAATCTTTTCAATTTCGGCCCTACGAATACCCCGGGTTCTAGCTCATCACCGCCAAACCCGAGTAATCCACAATCCAACATGTTCCAACAATTGTATTACCCACAACAATCATTTCAATTAAACCAACAATTCCAACAACAACAACAACAAGAATCACTACAACTAGAATCAGTATCCACTGACAAAAAAGGGAAAAAAAAGTAATCAAAGGAATGTATCAAGGGTGCCGATCATATCTAACAAAAAATCCACGGAGACCTAAAGAAGAAGCTTGGTTAGCACAATGTTGGGTCAATACTTCAAAAGACCCCAAAAACGAAAACTCTCAAAGACACGCTAGTTTCGGGTAAAAGTGGGGAAAAAACAAAATTCAACAACAACAACGCGGGCTATGAACAGTTTACTGACCTGGCTCAAGATAGAAGCCCGCGTTGTTGTTGAACGTTTGGTTTAATTTATCTGTTGAGTAGTCTAAACTAGCTCACGAAAATGTGGGATCCTCTTTGCGTCGCATCCCTAGAGGTGGTGCTGAGCTCGAACAGTTCACTGACCTGATGTATTCCTTGGGTGTTTTCCAACTCCCTAACATGCAAGATAGATGGACTTGGTCTTTGTTGGGTTCGGGAGACTTTTCGGTTGCTTCGGTTCGACAATTCATTGATGATGATCTGCTTCCTGAGGTTTCTTCTAAATTTCGTTGGAGAAAGATTGTTCCAATCAAACTTAACATTCTCGCTTGGAAAATTAAGTTAGCTTATTTGCCCACTTGGCTTAATTTATCTAGAAAAGGGTTGGATATCCATTCCATCCTATGCCCGAATTGTGAGAAGTATTCTGAATCTTCTAGTCACATTTTTTATGCTTGTTCTATGGCGCGTGACATTTATCATAAAATTGCTTCATGGTGGGATGTCATTTCTCCTCAGGTTTCTTCATACGAGGAATGGGAGGTTTGGATATCAAGTCCACATCTTTCTTCCACTCGTAAACAGTTAGTCGAAGGTGTTTTTTATATTGCTTGGTGGTTTATTTGGAATTTTCGAAATACATTGGTGTTCGGCTCTACCATCCCTTCCAAAGCGGTTCTTTTTGATAACATAGTGGCTCGTTCCTTTCAGTGGTTTAAACATAGGGGTAGACTCAAATTTAATTGGGTAGAATGGTTTAAAACTCCTTCTCTTGTAATCATGTAATTTTTGTTTTTCTAACTCCTTTCTAGTTTTTAATATTATCAGCCGTTAAACACACACACACACACACACACACAAAAAAGAAAAAAAAAAAAACTTATTAGATAACTGGTAGTGTTAATATATATCATTGTATACTAATCTAAAATCTTAGCTTTTAAACTTAAAAACTAACTCCACATTTTTATAAACTTAACCCTCAGCGCAACGCTGCAACACGTAATCGTTGATATCGCTCATAACATTATCCTTTTACAAGTCAAAATGATATCTTCATGAAGTCAACTAAGAAACCGAATGTTTAAAACCAATCCATCCAAATAGTAATTTGGTTCGGTTCAGTTCGGATTTGATATTTGTTTGTATGGATCGAGTTCACATATTAGGAACCGAAATCCAAATGAATTCATGTAAATGAATCAGGTATCTAATCCATCCAAACGAATACCACTAGTTCCATGTATCGAACTATTGAAACTTTTGTTACCTTATTTTGTAATCTGTCATTTCATTTCTATGATTGTAGGCTTGTTGCTAACTTGCTATCCTAATACAGAAATAACTTATTGGATCATCATATAAATCACCAAATGCTAGATTGTCAATGCCCAAACTTGTACTACCAAATCATAGCTTCTAACGGGAAATGAACTATGAAGGCCAACTTAAGATGCAAACTAGATCATCTACAATGTTAACGTATCAATTTGCGACGTTTAAGTCTTTGTGAATCCGTTGCAGATCAACCATTGTGGATCAAAGAACATATTACTAGAGGTACAAAATAGGAATAAGAGATTTGTCCGTAGTTGTTTGGAGTATCAACAGCTGTGAAATGTGTAAAGAGGTTCAATTGTCTTTTAAACAACTTTCTTTTTTTTTTTTTTTTTTTTTTTTTTTTTTTAACAGCAAGAGATACCTTCCGTTGCTGATTGTCTTTTAAACAACTACCAAAGCATATGTGGTAAGCATAGAGTTTGTTATAGTTCGTTAGAGTAGTTTGTTAAGTTAGTACGTAGACTCCCGTTCGTATAGTAAAAAGAAACTAAATTTACTATATCAAAAGAATATTATTCAACATACACTAAACAAAGTTAATACTAAACCAATTTGAACCCAAATCCCCTATGCATCTGTTTTCTTTGAACTTGCATCTTCTTCCCTTTCAATCTCATCAAAACGAATATCATCATCGCATTGCCAATTTGTTTCTACGTTCAATAAATCCGACAACTCATAGTTACCAAGATCACTCCAAATGTCCTCTTGTTTCACGATAGTCTCATCATCAATCCCTCCAAAAATTGGTTCCAAAAAGTACTTTGGTGCATCCTCTTCCATTTCCAACACATTTTTCCCTTTTGAAACACGATCTTCTTGTTTTATGCCAAACTCAAGATTAGGATTTTGTTCATGGGATTGATGTTCAACGAACTTTTGAGTGGCTCTTGATGAAAAAATTTGAATCATTCGCTCTTTCTTTTTAGGTATAGAAGATAAAAACGTCGGTTTTTGTAACACTTCAGCTAAAAATGAGACCATTTGCTTTTGTTTATGTTCAGCCTCTTTAAGTTTTTCATTTACTGATTCCATATACTGATGTGTTTCATGATGCTCGTCTTTTAACTTGATAACTTCTTGCATCATTTCCGTTTTCTCTTTATGTAGTTGTTCTATTTCAGCTTTAATGGATGGATTGTTCTTTTCCTCGTTAGCTAAAAAACTGCTCAATTTACGCCTTTGAATGTTCTTCAAAAGATGCTTTTTACCTCTTATAAACCTTTCATTTGCAAACTCCCATTTGTCAGTATCAATCTTGCGAAACCCCTAAATCAGATCACAATAACGAAAACACATTAAGTTAACGAGCTACGATTACAAAACATATCTTAAATTTGCATCAATGTAACACGAAAAAAGAGTATACCTTTTTATACCCATCTCAAAAAAGCGATACAATGATGTTAAAAACAATAATTACAAACAATTTTCTTTTAGATTTCTATCTATAATCGAAAAAATTACATCGAAATCTATACAGATTGCACATAATAAAACAGATTACAAAGAATACAAACAAGAAAAACAGAAACATACAAACAAAGCAAAAGATGAAATGTTACATAAAAATTACAAACTATTAAACTAAAACATTGAGACCTCATGATCAAGTGATTTTTGAAACTAATATTTACCCACATATGTGTTAAGTTGTCGAACAAAGCTCGAAAAATTGTTGTGTTTGAAGTTTCTGGGTAAGATTATTCTTGCGAACTCAATCGGATCCCAGACTACGAAACTCTGTCCGTTACGGTCCCATGAGATAATTGGGTCGAGTGTCGGGTCATCTACTAAATCAAACGTTTTCGATAAAAATGGTGGGATTTGTATTCCTTTAAAACATTCTAACGGTTGAGGAATCGTTTCCCCTTCTGTCGCCACCGTCTCATATCCTGTCAAAAAACATCGAATTCAGTAAATTACGCACAATATTTGAAAAACGGAGCAGAATATTACGGAGTAACTGATTTTGGAAAACTGAGAGTATCCAAATTTGGTGATAAAAACTGATATTTCAGTGAAATATTAAACATAAAAATAGTAAAAAAGAGGAAAATAATATAAAAATCTAAAATATTCAAACGAAATAGAAACAGAGTAATTCGAAAAATATTGAAGACACATTGTCACATGTTCCGATCAAGAAGAAAACAGACAGAATGCGAAAAATTCTGATCAAAATTCAGTAAACAGAGCAAAAACAGAGTAATTTTGAAAGAAATGGAAAAATAAAATGATTCAGATATTACTGAGTACTCACCAAATGCTGCTGAAATTGGAACTGGATGTTGGCTTGAAACCGGAACCGGAGAAAATCCATGAGGAATCGGGTCGGATCCAGTAGGAGAAGACGAAGAAGAGTGAGGATTCATAGAAGAAACAGAGCGTAATACTGTAAAATGGTCGGTGGATTAGATGGGGAAATTGGTGTATATATAGGTAACTCATAGAGATATAAAATAAAAATATCTGGTGAGTATGGCGGTGATTTGGTGGCGCGTGCATCTTTGAACCGCTGCCGACCTTAGTGGTTCCTGTGGCAGATATTTTTTTGTTTTGGTGAAGATGATGTGGTCTAGCCAATCACGTATTAGCATGTCAAAATACTATAAATTATAGTTTTTGTTAAAAGGAAACAAACTTCTATATTAAGTAAATGTTGTCACATGAATAAACGTGACTCATACTTCATCGTGTTAACTTAAATATACGCATTTTCTATTTTAATTTGTTTTAAATAAATATTTATTTTAAACTTTTAATTAATCAGAATATTTTTTAAAGGTCAACATGAGATTTTTCTTAAATTGTGTATACGAAAATGACATTTAATTTGAAACAAATAGAATATTCATGTCAAGACTAATGTCATGCTTACTCATGTTAATAATATAATAAATATAGTATTTACTCAAATATATAGTAAAAGATTTTAATTTAAATACTATAAATTCATGTTCAATTTTTATGAACATATATCAGTTTCAAAACATTTGTACACAAGAGAAGTGACAGAATTTTAGGACATATAATTATTACCATGCTTATGAATAAATTTGTATAGTTAGTAATTTAGTCATTTTCTAATTGATTGAAACTGAAAATGCATAATTATTTTTAGACAATAACATTGGCAATCAAATTAAAAGATTGAATATATGTACTTACTAAATTTAGGAGAGGGAAATATGAGATTTCCTCCTAATTTATATTTCATGAAAGGTCGATGATTTACAATATTAAAGGTTCACTCGTGACTCGTCTTGCTTCAAACACAATATGCAGAAGTAATATTCTAGATTAACTCTGTGTTCATTAAGAAAAGTCTCACTCGAACGGGATCAATCTAAAATTATAGGAAAATTCCTTATAGCCCGATAAGAATACGAAGAAGAATCAACTTTACCGTAAGCGGAGTTGATTGAGCTTTTCCCTGCTAGTCCCGGTTTCCCAATTTCAATTAAAGACCTATAACGGGCTACAAATATATGTTAGTTTAGTAATCCATGTATACACAAGCTTTATTAAAATATTTATAAAGTTAATTGATATATTTTGTATCTATAATAAGTATGTCAATAATTTTTTTAGTCTATTAATTATGTATTTAAATTTTGTTGACTATCTAATAATGTGTTTATGTAATCGCGGATTAAAGGTAATAAGCATAAGTTAACAATATATATTTTCATGTATGTGAAAAGACTTAACAATGATACTCATGTAAATTTTCATTTATATTTGAATACAAAAATTTACGATTTTAGTATAAAGTAAAACGATCTCTCAGTTCGGAATGCATTATAAATAATTATCTTGTAAAATATACACATTTTAAAAGTTATTTTATGACAAAATAAGTGCTTTTTTTAGTTTAAAATTGTGATAAAATAAACATATAAACAAAAGTATATACACGGTAATTAAATAAGGTACGAAAATAAATAAATAGGAAACTTAACATGCAAAGCTTTTTTACAATGCTTTTTTACTTTTTGTCACTATGGTAACCATTTATAATTATGCGAATATTTAAACCATCATTACAATTAATTTACAGGAAAGTTTGAAATATATGTTTTAATGATTTTTTTTCAGAAAAAAAAAAGTAAGCATATTATATATTACTAATATTGTACAACCCCATAATTACATGTACAACCTTTCTATCTAGGAGCAATCTAGAGCGGGGCAATCGCTTCCCCCACAAATTTTTTTAAATATACATAAAAAGTAAAAATTTTAAAAGATATTAACAACATTTTTCAAATTTTCGCCTCCTCAAAACTATATAAAAAAATAATAATAATTTTTGCTCCCTCCATCAATTTCCTAACTCCGTCGGTGCTCCTATTACATAACTTTCTCCAACACACCGTTACACAAATTAACTGCTATCTCAAATTTGACTCTCTATTTACATAATAGTGACGTACAAATGACACCCCAACTTTTTGTTATAATCTTTCTTAATGCGCCAACTGCAGACACAATGAACTAGTTCCTCACATTCCACTTGTATCATCTTAAGTACCCAATATGCCTATTGTCCCCAACTTTTTTTTCCTTTTTGCATCAGATCAGTACTTTTCTTCTCAATATCCCACAGTAGAAGTAGAACATGCTGCTGCATTTATCCACTCGTAACCCCTGATTTGTATCTCATGTACCATTTCAACACAATTCAATGTCTTGCCACCGAATACCTTAGAATTTCTATTTTTCCATACGTGATAAGCTGTAATCTAGACTGCGACTTCCCAAGCTTCCTTTTCTGATTTTCTACTATTCCCATCATCCACACATTCGAACAGGTCCACGATACTCAACATATTAACACTACCTTTTACTCCACCAATTAAACACCTTTTCCAAATCAGATTTACTTCATCACACAACAGCAGACTATGATCAACAGCATCAATCGTATTGTCACACCATGGACATAAAAGTGAATGAAGATCAATACCTCTCTTGTCAAGTTCAGCTCTAACCGGCAATCTCTTTTCATCACTCTCCATGAAAATATGTTGACTTTGCTTGGCACCAAACTGTTGTGTTTCATTTGCTAATTAGGCGACCCATTTGCGAGTAATATGCCATCAATCCTCTTAGCTACTCTTTTTACCACACTCTTGTTCACCATCCGAGCCTCAATGCCACATATCCCTGCATTCTAGCACTGGTACAAATGACGAGACTGTGTTAATGATTACACAACGTCCATAACAAATTAGATTTGGTATTGTAGTTGTAATGGATGAGAAGTATTGCGAGCCAACTCAATCCATAAATAAAATGCAAGATCAGAGCTGAATAAGTAAAAAAAAGATGTTCTCATTGCCAATTTAGATGAAGTTTGGCCCGGTTTAGATAACACATTACACAAATCAACACACTCACAAGTAAATGGATCAAAATAGCCACCTTAAGTTAAAACCACTACCATCCTAAAATAGACAACTAATCGATATAAATCCAACTTTATATGTAAGAATTTCTTATTAAATCAATTCACTAAACTAAAAGTACAAAAAGAAACCACTTAATTACCTGTATGGTTCAGTTGGATCATAAAAACTGCTTGATGAAAATATATTTGAGCTGTTCAAAATATTAACATAAGAAACAACAATAGTAGATAGAGAACACAAAAGAAACTCAAAAAGTGTGTACCTTTACAACAAAAGTATCTTTACACAATTATGCAGTAATGTAACTTGTTTCTGCAGATGGCACATAAGGTTCGACCATTGATATAACATTCTCAAACCATCAGGCCCCTTTCCAATGGGCAGTAGAAATGATCTAGACCCACATCCGTAAAATAAAGTTTCATATTAGTTTTCATGAGATCAATAGTTGAAGTGCCTTAACAATGACGACAAAGAATCAGTTTCTAAAATAAGCTGTTAAGTCTACATCACATATGAATCAGTAGGTGATATTCTTATATGCAATTTCTTAAGTTTCTTGGATTCCTTGTGCATAGTGCCTAATAATAAAATGATCAAATAAGATACTAGCAGTTATACAAAAGAAGTAGAAATATGTAGCTTATAGCCAAAATATACCACTTACCAAAACTAATGGCGTCTAAGTGTCAGCTAATCCTCCGCAAGGAAACATTTTCTTAACAATCACAAACAAAACTACCATTATATATGTTATCAAATCTTACCAAATGCAAATGCACAAAACAAATAGAAACATATGTTGTGGACCATAAACAAAACATAAGATCTTTGTTAACAAACACAAATACCATTGAAGGGGCAGGAAAATGAATATGAGCAGTTCATTAAAACTCTTGCAACAATTTTGTGAGTTATATTTAACTACAGCTACCACAAGATGTATATATCACTATCCTAATCCAAAATAATGAGAACCAAACCCAAAAAACAAATCATTATACAAATATAAACCAGACAATTATGTGTAGGATTTCAAGAGGTTACCTTCTCAAAATAGAAAACTTTTGCTTAGATCAATTCTTTCATAAGTAGCCACCTATAATTATGTATTGATCCACTTCCATCCTATTACTACTGCATTAGCAAACTGGTTAACCTAAAGGAGTTTCGCATTGTCCATCAAACTAATAATTGTATTGCAAAGACTTATCCTATTAAATGATACAAATTAAAAAAAAATGAAAAAAAGACAAAAAATTGATCGACCTGGTTACCATCGATTGGTAAAAAGAAAGACATTATAACCACATTATCATATCCAATAAACATCCAAAAGAGCTAAACAAAACAAAGGCATTATGCATTGAAGAGATCAATGAATAAATATAAGAAATATAAGTTATAAAGTATCACCATCCAAAATCAAAGTTAAGTGTCAACAAATCATTTTAATCATACTTATATTATAAATTAGGTTGAGCAATTTATAATTTCTTAAAATCGGTAGATTCAAGAAACTTGAATTTCAGAGTGTTGATAATTGAAAGCACTTTTATGCCTTCTACTTGCAGCCCTCTTACTAACATCCCCAACGAAAAACCAAGCAAAAGGCTTCTATATGTCTAAAAGTGATATCATGCTGAGTTTAACTTTCTATTGAAAGTGCATCTATATTCCTCTAACTTCATCACTGCTTCTAAACATACTTGTTGTGTAGCCATTTGAGAAAAAAGTTGATCAACGGTTAAACTCAAATCGGTTTATATATTGAAGGGCCAAGATTATCCTAAAATCATGATGACTACCTAATTTTGTCTTTCTTATAACAGTAAAGAGAGATTTAGTTTTCTGGTGATTAATAAAAATATTAAGGGGTAATTAAGTAATTGAATCAACTCTAAACATACTTATCGCGTAGTCATTCCAAAAGAAGTTGATCAGCAGTTAAACTCAAATCGGTTTAAATGTCTGAGCGTCGAGATTATCCTAAAATTATGATGACTAACTAATTTTGTCTTTCTTATAATAATAAAGAGAGAAGAGAGAAGAGAGATGGAAGTATGACATCAACAAACACAACAAAGTAAGACACATAAGCTTCAAAACTTATTTCAAAAGAAGACAAGTCGGCTTCGTGATATTAGCCTCATTGCCCATAGTACACAAGAGTAATATTCCTTTCTTAAGCTATTCCAAAAGAAAATAAAAAGAATATCTTTATTAAACCAATCAAGGTACGTACGTACTTAAAAAGCTGACTCTAAAAGGCGCAGCTTGTGGGATTGAATAATATATTGACTGGTGTTTGGCTTTTGTTTTGGTGTATATCAATGTGAATTCATGCCATTGGTTAAAATGAATGGGTTGCATCTATCTTTGATTTAGATTCAAAACAATATTAGATGACAGAAGTTGTTTATGTGTAAGCGACAGGTGGTTTATATAAAATATACATTAAACTCAATTTACAATTGACATCCTAAAGACGATTGTTGTGATTCAAACAGATCGGATCACCACCCGTCAAGAGTCACTCCTTATGGTGCAACTCGTGGTCATGTCAAGAGTAAGCCCTACCACTACCTCATATTGACTATTCAAAAAAGTCTCAAACTAAGTGCGCAACTTTATTTTCTTATTCGTTGTAAAATTGGTATTTACATATTAACTACTTTATCAAATTTCTCAATTAACTTCCGGTTAATAACACAATGTACCGATATTTACTTTAAAAAAAGAGTTTATTGATTTGTGATGCGTTTAACTTTCACGTTTTTATATTTTTCGCGATAAATTTTAAAAATTTTTATCATATGAGTTAAATTTTCAATAACTTTCTATTGTATGTAACTTGTTTTTTTTTACCTAAACAAAAAAGGAAACTTTTCTTTTTTGTATGGCCAAAAAAAAAATTACATACAATAGAAAAGTTTAGAAGATTTATCTCACACAATAAAAAATTTCAAAATTAACCCACAATATAAAAACGTGAAAATTAAACATAATTATTATATAATGATAATAGTAGACCATAAATAAAACATTAAAACCTGAAAAAAATAAAATTATTATATAATAATTATAATTAACCAGTAAACTAAATAGAAAAGATTAGTATATTTAGACGTCCCGTATCAACATATATACGAATGAAAGCTATATATATTTGATAATTCCAAGAGATTGCAAACCGACAAGGACTCAATACGAGGTAATTAATTCATCCTAAAATAACTTTTATTTTGGTACGATTCACTATGAATATTTGGGAAAATGCAAACACGTTTGTACGATCAATATTCTCCCGACATGTTGATTTTATTTGATTTCTTTTTTGTTTTAAAACCTTCTTAATTCCATTCTTTTTATTCCCAACCGAATAATTCGCCATTTTAGGAGGAAAATGTTGGAATAAAAATGTTTAAAAGGTGTATGTGAACATTAGAACCTCCGTTAGTCCATCTATTGAATTTATTAAGTATAGTTATATTTTTGATAGCTTTATCAAATATCTTTGACAAATGTTAGTGACGTTAATAAATCTTTGACTAAAGTTCGATTACGGTGAAATTGTTTGGTTTCAGCATGTTGTTTTTGTTTTCTCCTTTTGGATTATCAGTTGTTTTTCAAACTCTAACCGTTTCAACCTAACAAAGAACAAAAAAACATTTATAATTTACCACTTAGCATGCCCTAACTGGATCTACATATTTCAAAAATATTTGAGTCTAAAATAAGTGACGTTAATATATCCAGAGCAGGCCTTCTGATGCCCGACAAGTTTTAACAACACTATTACAAATTACAACCACCTCAACCATTATCTATAATTACATCATTACCTTTATCACCTAGCTACCGTCGATCCAACTAGGCTAGGGCGGTCATACTACTAAAAATCATGGCAGCGCCACCAACACTAGTTTGTCATTGACAGTGACGGATTCAGAATTTATAGTGATTCGCAGCACAATTTATTTATCATACTATTTTAATACTATAAATTGAAAGGATTAAGTTAGCTTATTATGTATAGAACTGATATCCAAATTTTTGTAAACCCATAACATTAACAAAGAATACAAAATCTTTTTTTAAAAAATTACACTTTATATACCGAATAAACCCGTAACGACAGCTACTTCTATCTTTTACTTGACTCCGCCCTTAGTCATTGATCCACGTGTCCAGACCATGCTCACCCGTGTGAGCGCATCATAAACCTTCTAGAAGGTTCACTACCTATAAATACTAGGATTTATCATTTAACCATAAAGAGATCACTAACACCCTAAGAATCATAAACCTCACAACTCTAAGATGACTTCGTATCTTAACCTCAATTCTTACTACCCTTTAATTGCTTCGCTCAAAACAAACTTAATGGTTATTCACATAAATTGAAGAGTAACGAGTCGATCATAAATCATAATTTCAACGTATGTATGCATATAGATGGCAAAGAGATGATTATCATGAAATGAAAAGCAAATCAGAAAGCCAATCAAACTATTAAAACATACAAATACCTTTTAGCGAAAAAGTAAAAATAAAACCCAGATTGTTTTGTATAATATTTTTGAAGGAATTTAAATTTGAAAGAGAAATTAAACTTTAAAGGAATTAAAATTTAAAAGAATTAAAATGCGAAAAAAATCATTTTTTAAGAGTGTAGTCGTTAAATATAACTTTTCTTACATACAATCAATCTTAAATCCAAGGCATTTTGGTTTTTCGTTAAATATGTCTCTTTTTTTTCTTCTGTTTTTATTTTTATTTAATTGACACTACGCACTACTAATAGACTAAAATATTTTATCTTTATCTTATACTAAATTAAAAAATAAAGCAAAATAGTCAACACTCTTTTGTTGACATTCAATTTGTCAAAACAATAAATGTGAAATAAGTCAACAACCATTTATGTTTCCAATAGACACAAAGTCACACCTCATTTAAACACTACATCACTATATTATTTGCTTTCAAGTTGCACACTATAATATTATTTCCATGCAGATGAATCCAACTACACCCCATTTGCTCCACCTATATGATAACCACAAACAAATATATACAACACACACTCCCACATTAATATGTTATAATCTCTCCCTCTTTTCACAATGGTTTCAATCTCTTCCGAGTTGACTCAGTTCCCCATATTCATCATCGTACTCACTTTCTTATATCATCCCATCACAGCTCAAGAGCTAGTGAAAGGCTTCACAGCCACCCCAGATTCATCGGTAACAATCTTCCAACCATTACTTAATGACTCAGTTGGAAACTACTCCTTTGGTTTCTTACGATTTGATCAAACTCAACTCGCTATTGCGGTCATCCATGTTGCGTCCAAGGAGCCACTTTGGATCGCGGGCAAAAGCCCTTTGACTCGATGGTCTTCGAAAATTAGTTTGTTGTTTAATGGTAGTCTGGTAATTGTGGATAAACAAGAAGGGGTGTTATGGTCAAGTTACACGGATGGGGAGCGTGTTTGGCTCTCTTACACTTCGAATTTAATAATCGATAGGGTGGACGAGATTGGCGACCAGCGTAGTTTAACTTTATGGCAGAGTTTTGATATTCCCTATAATACCCTTATGGAGAATCAAAATTTCACTAGTGAGATGACATTGGTTTCTTCAAATGGGTTGTACTCCATGAGGCTTGGACCCGATTTTATTGGGTTTTATACTAAGTTCGGTGCAGATTCGAATTCAAATTCAGATCCAAGTCAGCTTTACTTTCAGCATGATCCAATGGAAGCCAAAGCTCAGGTTATAAAAGGCGGAGGACCTATTCGGGCTATTCTTAGCCCGGACGGGTTTATAGGAATGTATCAAAACGGGTCAGCTCCGGTTGATGTACAACCTTTTAGTAGCTTTCAGCAACCAGGGACAGGTAACCGTCGGGTTACTCTTGAATCTGATGGTAACCTGGTTGGATACTATTGGACTAAATCATCCTGGGTCGTAGATTTCAAGCAAATCTCGGACCAGTGTGATCTACCAAGCTCATGTGGGCCGTATGGTCTATGTCAGCCTGGCAAAGGCTGTTCTTGTTTAAATAACCGAACGGATTATACATCCGATCGGTGTGACATTGGAGAAACAAGAACGTTGAATAACGATTTTTGTCATGAAAAATATGGCGTTTTGAGAAGAACCGGGGTCGAGCTTCCAAACAAAGAGGTAATGAACTACACGATCATGAGTTCTTTGAAACAATGTGAGAAAGCATGTGAAGAAAAATGTACATGTTGGGGTGCGGTGTATAGTAACACATCTGGATTTTGTTACACTATAAATTACCCTATACAAACTTTAGTTGGGGTTCTAGATGAGACCAAAATGGGTTACTTTAAGGTGAGGCATGGTGCAAAAGACAGTAAACTAGTGGGGTTATGGGTGGGGTTAGGATTTTTGATTGGGTTAGTTTTGTTACTTTTAGGAGTTGGAGGGGTGTATTTGCACAAGAGAAAATATAGAGGGGTGATGGGGTACGTAGAAGAGAATGGGGTGACTGGTGGTGGGGTGGGACCCTACAAAAATTTGGGGTCATCAAGTTTAAAGTCTATAGAGTTAAGTGAAAGGTGACGCAAGCACTGACGTTTTTTTGTTAGTGAGTTAGACTTTGACCAGCTTTGACTTTGTTTTTGTCACTTTATGGGCCGAGATATGCTTAATCGATCTTGATGGGTCCATCATGTTGGTCACGCTGTGAATCCAATACTAATTTATTTGTACTACAATAGTACAATGTATCTACTTGGTAAAAGTATACAAAACGCTCGTTTATTAATCTGTGACTATACATGTTTAACAAAGAATAATATTATTAACTTGTTCTTTGTATTTCTTAAATATTATAGTAAATATATATATATATAAGTTTTATCAATTAAATTTTGTATTATCCCACTTTTTAGTATAGTTTATTAGTTGCAGTTCAACAATTATACTTTGAATCTCTTATGCGATTAGCAACCTTATCACCATATCAATATTGGAGTTTCATGACAGCTTCTGTAAGTCAAAATCAGAAAATCAAGAAAAGACTTGGTTAATTCCAATGTCTAGTCATAACAGTAGTGGATCAAAAATCCAATACACACAAACAAAGTCATTTAAAGAACATAAATTTGGTCATTGTCATCCAAATAGTGATTTATGGTGCTGGCTTTGTTTGTGATGCTTGGTTATATGGTACCAGACTATCATGTTAGCAATGTTAGCAATTTATCAATATAAAAAGGAGGTCAAAATCAAAGTAAAAAACTCTTGCATTGAAACAAATGCTCACCATAGCATGAGTTTCTATTCGGAAGCTTTATAGAGATACTTGCAATCAGATCAAAACCTTTGAGGGGACAAACCTATCAAAATCTAAAGCACGTTATTCCAATAAACTCTTGAAATCACCAAAGTATTTCCAGTGTCACATCTGATTGAGATTGCAAACCTAATACCTGTAAAATCAAAAATTTAAACTGTGAGGCTATCTCTAACAAATCAAAGGGTATAAAATAGCAAAACTCAACTTAAAAAAAAAACGCGTCAAAGTTTATTCTATAACTGACCTTGTGCTTAAACTCGTCATTATATAATTTGAGAAACCTAATCCAAGCTTTGTATTAAATACCTAACAATCATATTTCAAAGGATTGTGATCAACAACAATATACCTTCACAAGAACTCACAATATAATCTTTATGTGTAAAAAAGATGGATACTTAACACCAGCCTGTAACCAACTAAAATCAATGGTATTGACATTTTGTAAACATAAATGAAACTAACCCACAATTCACTTACACCACCATGGAGTAATATAAACTGAATCTTACAAGTCATACAATCTCAATTCACAAGTAAAACCTTTCCAATGGGTTTGTCTTAAACTTTTGGTATGGCTATGATATATCTCTAGTCACATTAAAAAAAGTTAATTCAAAATCTAAACTTTATTTATCCACCACTTTATGTCCAACATAAACTGCTTTTATAATTAAACAAATTATGCTTAAAGCTTGATACTATTTGTGGTTACAATATTAGAGAAAATTAAGAGTAAGAGAACAACATTATCTGATTTGAAGAACCATCTCTTGTAGACATTATGCCAAACACTTTGAATGCCCCATTTAAGCTCACATCTACATGAACCTGCAATATATTAGTTACGAACGTATCAAAATCATTATTTTTTTCTTATTAACATAAATATACCACTGATAACTAAGTAAATATCTTGAAATTTTCAAACACATTTTTAAAGGTCGTACGACTAAAATAAAAGGTCAGCTTAAAAACAATTAAATTAAAATCCATCGGGACTACAAGAAGAATCTCACATCTTAGAACAGTTCATAAAAATTGAGTCTTTGATTGTTTTATCTTTGATCAAGGTATATGGTTCTTTTTTACTAAGAGTGTGAATGACTACAAATAATAAGAAAGCCATATAATGCACCATGGGTAAAGACATCTTGAACTATCAAATCAGTAATCAACCATTTCAGCAAGGTTTTTCACCATCATGTTCTACTTCAGTGTGCAGGTAATAATTCTTTCTACTTCAGTTTCAGTTTCTTATAACTCACCTGCCCAAGCAGCTCAATTTAAATACCTTTGTGTTCAACCTTGTTTCCTTGAAAAGCTCTGAAGAGATCTGAAAGAAAAAATGCGGCAAAAGCATAAGCCAAAAGAACCATCCATTTAGGAAATATTGTAACATTTGTTGAAATTTAAGAAAGTTGCAATTTGGGCTGCTATATGCCACAATTCCACTTGAGAAATCCATTATTTCTTCAAAAGATGCTCTTATAATTTGAGGAACCAAAATGTGATCATCAAGAAACCTAACCGAACCAGACTCTTGTTCATATGTGAAGCAATATCGAATAATCAAGAAACTAATATAAGACTAAAAATTAAACGTCATATTTGTATAACATATAAATACAAGTATCGCTTTTACATTTTGGTATTTCATCAAGTGTTTCATATATGCACATTTGGTATCCTTAAATTCACATCGGCTTCATACACATTTCATCTAAACGCTTGGAATAATGAAAATAACAAAATAAATAGTAAAAGACATACCAAGTTGTGAGCATTCCTACTCAATCGGCAAAGTCATTTATTACTTGAGCATTTCATCTAACACCTTGTCTTCATGTCTAGTTCAACAATAACAGATACACATACTTAGGAATCTAGAACCGAAATTAATGATGAATGCAGCCGTTTATCCACTACATTTATAGTCTTATAGAACATTCCGACCACTTAAATCAAGAATCAAGAACAATCTTGAGCATACAATAATCATAAGTGGGATGGTAAGTAGATTAAAAGACAATAATCATAAGTGATAAATCAGTACATAAAATACCAAAAAAAGACAACAAACAAGACATACAAAACAATTTAATATACAACCATTGTTTTTTTTTTTCTTTGCTTTTGCGAATATAACCACTGGTTTTCATGACAGTAAATAACTAAAATGCTTGAAAATTAAGATTAGATCGTGATTTGTTGAAAAATGAGAAGAAAAAATAAATAACCGTGATGTAATCTAACCTTTAGAGGAGAAACCGAACGATTTTATACTTCAATTTATAGGCAGGCTCCTATTTTATTCTCAACATCAAATAGAAACCGCACGATGCCACAACGGAAAGAAGATGAATTCACTGTGGCCAGAGTCGTCGTGGGTTTTCTAATCAACCAAAAAAATGCACCTTGTACCACGGGCGACATCGTACCGAATTTTAATACCGGTACCAACCGAATTCAAACTTATAATAATATTAATATGTAAACCAATTATTTATAAATTCTAATACAACTAAATCTGACATAGGGGGTTATTACACCGGAAAAGAAAGTTATCGTTTGCAAATGGATGTATAAAACAAAATACAACTCTGATGGAACCATCGAGCGACAGAAAGCTCGATTGGTAGTTCATGGAAACAACCAAGTTAAGGGGATTGTTTATAATGAAACGTGTGCACCCATTGCAAAAATGCCGACTGTTCGTATGCTTCTTCCAGTTGCTTCCGCTAAGAACTAGGAATTACATTAAATGGATGTTCCTAATGCATTTTTGCATGGTGACAAGCCGAAGAAGTTTACATGAAGATTCCTTCAGAATAATCATCTTCAAAATATGGTAAGGTTTGTCATTTGTGAAAATCTCTGTATGGCCGGGTTGCGACAAACTTCCCGAAATTGGCTTGCTAAGTTAGAAATAGCTCTAAAGGATTATGACTTTATCCAATCTCGATCTGACTATTCTCTATTTACTCTTCAATATATTCATCACTTAAATGTGATGATTTGGTTATCTCTAGAAATAATAGTCCATCAATTACAACGTTTAAAGAGTATTTGAGTGGTCGTTCTCATATGAAAGGCCTTGGTGTTCTGAAAATTCTTTTGGGTATTGAAGTAACTCGGAATTCGAAAAGTATATTTTTAGATATCATTTCAGAGGCATGTTTGATGGGAGCTAAGCCCAGCGCTAACAATTAGAAACATCAGAATGCAAGAAACAAATTACATAAGCGAATCAAGATTCTTACAATAAATCAAATTTTCACAAACTCATAAAATCCTAACTATTAGGAGCACAAGAAAGCAATAATCAGGAAGATATAAACAAATTAAAATCTAAGCAATTAGCTTAAAAATAAGTCAAATGGACTGATAAGGGTAAGTCTCCTTTTCAATTGCATAAAACTTCCTAAATCTACATATTTAAACAATCATATTATTTTCATTACTATTTTTCAAATAATATGTTATAAAACAATATATAATGCACTATTACTGTCTATGAAAGTTGAAAAGCATTAGATAAAATTGTTTCGAAAAAACTTAACGTTTCAACTTGCATTCCAACCTGCTCAGCCCACCATATTGACACCACTAGATACAACTATATTGGCAAAAAAGCGGGCAAATAACCAAATACAGGATTACCTCTCTCTAAAATCCTCAGCATGTTGACCATATCCAGAAGACTCTAAATCAATGTCATAGTGGACTATCATTACAAAACAAGGACGTTAAAATCATGTCTACTTCAGGTTTTTTAAAAAGATGCCAATGATTATGTCAGGATGTATTAAATTAGTTAATATATATATATATATATATTATATAAATGAGTAAAAGAGGATGCTTCAAAATTGAGAGCAATTCACAAAATCACTGTGTTTTGAACTATTTGACAAAATTTACTTTTTTCACTTAAATACTGTAAAAGAAAATGCGTCATAGATGAAAGTAATTCACAAAATCAATCGCAAATAAAACATTACCAGTTTAGTGGCAGGAGCATCCACAGCTGAACCTCACAATTGGCAAAACCCTATGGCAATGTGTCTTTCATGAGGTGCCCACTTGACACTGGTAATTGGAGCACTATAATCATCAGTAGATAGACGTCACATCTCAGGACAAGTGTGGCACATTTAATCGTAGAACAAAAGCTAAACCCCAAATGGTATAAACAAAGTACAGTGACTCATATAATTTCCAACAAATGTCTACAGACCATGTCTCTATTTGTAAGAACACGTAAGACTGTTGTTGAGAGCATTGGGAACTTGATGCAATGTCTATTCAAAAGGATGAGTGCCTCACAAATTAGCAATGCTCTGCAAAAATGAAAGCAAAAAATCATGATTGAATTTTAGGGATCACGGATGAACAATTTTGATAGCATCTAATGAGTTTTATGATACTCTTAGAACTGAGAATAGCAATCCATCTACTTATGAACGGGTCGATTCAGCTTATGGTTTATTTATAAGGGGTAAAATCTAAGCAATTAGCTTACTAAAAACAGGTCAAATGGATTGAGCAAGCAGAGTCGCCTATTCAATTGCACAATCTACTAAAAGTAGAGGTGGAAAACGGGTAAAAACAGGTAACTGAACGAGTTGGGTTGGGTCGACCCGTCGACATTTGTTTGTACTGTTTAGAAATGATTTTAAGTATTATCAATGAAACTTTAACACCTTCGGATAATAATTGTTTCAGGTCAACCCAACTCACACGAATATTACACTTTTTAACTTGTAAACCAACCTGCTCAACCCCACCATTTTGCCACCTCTAGATTCTAATATATTGAGAACAAAGATGGAAAATAACCAGATACACGATTACATCTTTCCGAAATCATCAGCAGGCTGATCATACACAGACAATTCTACATTGACTCTAAATGCCAGAACTTGCATAATCAAAGTAAGGCTCTTCTATGAAGATTACGTCCCAACTAAATTTCAAATCCGTATCTCCCTGATAATGTTGGAATTATGGGGTTCCATTGAAATGGCAAGAGTTGAACGTTGTAAAGGGAGGAAAATAAACTGCAGATTTCAAAAGAAACATACCTGCTGGTTAAAGAACATGTGATCAATGTTTCGTATCAACCATTTTTCGGATCGACAAAATCCTAAAGCTGTACAAGCTCTAGACTCTTGAGATAAGAATTTTCAAGAATTCTGCATTGAGACAATTTTGTTAAAAATAGGTCAAATAAACTTGATTATACAATTAACTAGACAAAGCTCAACTATATTTGATATGCCACAAAAACATTTGATAAGAAGTTAGGAAACACTGGTATTAGAGGAGGCAATTATGACCCATTTACTTTTAAATGGATTGATTTGAGTTATATTTTATCTGTAACGGGTCAAATTGGTGTAAAAGAAAGTTTTAAGAAACGGGTGAGATGGGTCGAAAGGAGTAATTAAGTCAAACTTGTCCAAAGTTTATTCTTAATGAAAAAACCTCCTTCATTTTATTTAAAATTATTAAATTGGAAACAGAATATTATAATTTTTGTAAACATCTTTACCTTAAAAAGTTGAAGGGAGAGAACATCAGAATCCAGAAGGTATGTAGGACGACCTATAGAGATAATTGAATATCTCCACTGACACATTCTGATATAGATGTGAACATATGATTCTGAAAAGCAAAAACAATGAGAAACGATGATTAATGATAGAAATACGAGAATACCTTAAAAAATTCCTCATCCAGGGAACCTCTTGAATGACCAAGAGAAATGGTTACACAAAGTTTGCTCGGTAATTCATTGATGAACAAAACACCTAACTCTAAAGATGATTTAGACGATCATGCAGCCCCAAGTTATTCTCCTCTTCTGTAACCTGTCATAAAAATAGTCTCATAAGCCACAAAGAGTAGATAAAAATCTGGTATGAAATCAGTAAACGTTTAAAGCATATCTCATTTGGATTCTCCAAAGAGCAAAAGCACACAACCTGTTCCATTGGATAATAAAATCAATATGTGAAACTAATAAAGATGGTTCATTTATTCATTACTTCCTCAGTTCTCTATTAATTGTCGAGACAGACCGCATACCTCTCCTGTTCACCACTAAAAGCTCCTCATCTAGAACCTGTAGTTTCGCCTGTATGAGTACTCTAACCTCGGCTAATGTTTCATCCTCTAGAATCACTAAAAGAAATGGTTCCCCAAAGTTCTGTATTTCCTGTTAGCATATTTGTGAAAACTTCAGAAAACTAAACAGTTTGCTCCGTTTTTCATTGATGAACAAAACACCTAAATATATAGAAATAAGAAAACTGATAATGTCAAGAATGGAAATGAAAATAGTACTTTGTGTTTGTTCCCTATTGCCTTTTAGTTCACAGTCTAGGATTACATAATTATTAATATGTTAATTAGGATTACATAAACGTCAATTGTATGATACTAATTTCAATATTCAAATGAATAAACATATGACGCTGTATGCATTTAAAATGGACTTTGTAACGATTCTGTTCATCCCATTGACCCGTTCCCCTTTCAGCTATTTTTTTATTTGACACATTTGAAGTAAAACACAACCCAAATCGACCCATCTATAAGTAAGTTGGTTGATTTTGCCACTTCTAGTCCATTTTATTACAATTAAAAGCACAATCTAACACACACACAAAATCCATAATAGGTACGAGTACCGAGCGCCTGGTTGTGAGATGCGTATTTCGTAAAATGATAAACATGAATTAGATTATCATGCGGCCCCAGGTTCTTCTCTTCTGGAATCTGTCATAAAAAGATAGTTTCATAACCTATAAGGAGAAGTTAAAAATATGGTATGAAATCTATAAACATTTGAAGCATACCTCCTCATCACGTAACATCCAGTACTGATCATTAATGTTCTCGATTTTTCATCCATGGAGAATACCTGCCTATATAGAAGGTGAAAGAAAAATTACTTGAATTGGACATTCTGGTACTATTTAAACAGTGATTCTAAACAGTTTCTAAAATACTTTAACAATTACAAATAGTGTTTGTATATTTGTAAGTTAGGTCATCCTTTCTTATAAACTGAACGGAACTGAGGAGGTCATCTAGATTAGAAAGGTACGATTGACTTTTTAACACATGACTTACTACTTTACAGTCTATTAAGATATGCATTTGTTCAATATGTACCTTGTAAATCTTGGGAGTAAAAAACTCTAGCAATCGAAGCTTTGAATTACGATTAGATAACTCAACCTGTTTAATAACACATTGATTATTCAATAGATACTTCACAGGCATTGAACATAAGTCTGAAATTAGGCATGCAAACGACACGATCAATAGTTACTATTAGTTACTATAACAAACAGCATTAAGTACAGTTGGAAAATTCAACGCATTTACTTATGCATGGGTTTGTTATTAACTTATAGTTATGGTTTATCTTTAGTGGGGCAGGTAAAGTCAAAAGAATTATTAATAAAAAAAAAAGGTAATGGCTTTATTAAAACAATAATGCTATTTTTTATAATGTGATATTTGTTACCTTACTTTCTACACCAGTTACTTAGAAAAAGTTTAACAAATTAGGAAGAAAGAAACATGTTTTTGGATTGCTCAGAGTGTCTCAATCCGTACCAAAAAATACCCATTTTGACCCCTTATATCTGCCCATTTTTTCAACTCTAGCATATAGCAATGAAGTATAGGTGAGGGTAAATTAGAAGCAGGCAAAGTCGTTATGCTTACTATCAACTTAAGTTCATCGATCAAATCTCCCACAGTGCTTTCTTTTGGCAATCCACTTCTAGGTAAGACAACCTAGTAATGATAAAAGGAAAAATACAAAATGATAAATGTAAACATAAAACAATGAAAGTGATAGTTGTAAGTCAATACTTCACTTCATCTTTAGTTGCATGACCAAAAACCAACCTTCAGCGTTCTCTAGCCGTTCGGAATGAGGAATATCCAGTATTTCATAATGAAAAATGTCTGAAGTCTGCACAAAAAGAAAAGCATAATAATTATTTCCATATTTCTGTAAGGCATGTTCAAATGGAAATAACCAAATTTATTAGGTAACAGGTCAAAACACGTGATTTGGTACAGGTTGGCTGACCCAAACCCTTATTGTTCAAATAACTTTTTTGTATGTAATTAATCAGTGTGTTATAGATTATCATAGAGAGCAACTTACTTCAGTAATGATAAAGTACAAATAACCATCTATTAGTGGATGAGCATGTTTGGCAGATGTTTTGCTTCTTGGTGCTTGATTGGGTTGGAATACGAATCAAGAGTTGTAAGCCTAAGTTTGGATGAAACTTCTAAGCTCATATGGAAGGCAACTCTAGCAACTACATCATCAAAAGTGTGTTGTTTTGACCTGTAATGCAAGAAAGTCAATTCAGAAAAGATGGAGCATCAGGATAGAGACATTCTATAGTTACCGTCTGAAGTGGCTTCTGAAAGCAAAAAATGTCTGCATCTTTAAACAAAATTGAGTATGAATTTTTTTTCTTCCATGTCGTTCAACTGAGATGAAAAAAAAACCATGTTTTCTTACGTAAGGATGTGACTGAATAGCAAGACATCCAATTTGTCCTTCCTTAATTTATAATCATGTCTTTTTGCTTCACCTATTTATCATCAACAACCAATTTAGCAACAAAAACTTTAACATACTTCAAGAGTAATTCTGATAACAACCAATTCCCTTCAAGAACCAAGAAACCATAAACAACACAAAATTAGAACCACATGAAAGCAATAACTGATAGCAATAAATGAAAATCCATACATTAAATCGCAGATTCATAAAGAATCAAATAAACCTATATAAGCCATTTTTTTAAGCAGGAAACAGTAAGCAATAAACACAATCTCACAAAGAATCAATAAAATAAAATCTATATAAACCATAATTTTCACAAACCCTAACAAAAATCAGAATAACAAGAAAACAACAAAAACAAATCAAATTTGTATAATAAATAAAAAAGACTCTCAAAGAATCTCAATTCTCAATTAATCTATATAAACTCTGATTTCACAACCCTAACATCATAACGACGAGATTGCAATAAAAGATAGCTATAAATAAATGAAAATCCAGACAATAAATCACAGATTCATAAAGAATCGATGAAAGTCATATAAACCCTAGTATTCACGAACCCAAAAGATAGCTTCAAATTCATGCAGATAATCACGAATAAACACACAAAACATGCACTTAAATGATCCACAATCAATATTACGATCAGAAAACAATAAAATTGAATGAAAAACGAACACAAAATAGAAAGAAAGAAACTGGCCGTGGGTGATGGCCGTGGGAGAAGATCAATTGATTGATCGCATGAATTTTAGAAGAGAGATGATTTATGGTGAAGAATTTAGATTGAGAGCAGAGTATGTTAAACTGAAGTTCTGCGGCCATACCGCCCATACATATATATAGGTTGCCTTTGTATGTCGGTTCATTAAGTTATGGGTGGGATATTGTATGATACTTAGACTAACGACTATAAATATATATAGGTTGGTGTTTGTATCATTGTATGGACCGAGTTTGGTTCATAAAGTTATAACACCCCTCTTTCAATATAAGAATATTATATTAATAAATTCGGAAGCATGAATTTAAAATACATTACATTAAAATATATATCAAACATTGTACATAAACAGTTTACATTTTCAATATATACACCAAATTCAAACTGTTTAAAAACTACAAAAGGCGGGGTATTATAAAAATTCACAAAACAAGGTTTATTACAAAACCATATCAGAGTTCAAGAGCGCAGTCAAACATTCCCTGATCAACCATTCACCTCCTGCACCCACAATTAATCAAAACATATCCTGCAGGAAGTAAAATGAGGGGTTAGCACGAAGCTAAGTGAATAGGTTCATCACACAACATTCAACTTAGCATAACTAGTTGTTTACACCAAATAATCGTAAACACACATAATTCAATGAGGATCGGTGGCTCTGGGGATATCATAATACCCGGGGATTCCCCCAAGAACACTTACCGTCAATCCGTATGGCCAATACAGAATAGACCGATAACTACTGGTTATTAAACACATACACATGTCTCAAACACAACAAATGAATCAAAACCTGTGTAAAACACATAATAACCAGAAGTCCAACTACACGTTGACCTCAATAACATAGTACACATTGGTTCACATATCACGTAGATCAATAATCAATAATCAAGATTAACAGTCTAATACACATCTACGTTTACTCGTTGTAACCAAATAGTTACAACTAAATCAAATGATGAGTTCCGAATCCACTCACAGATACCTCTGACGTCTCCACACTCAGGATTCTTATATCACTGAGTCTTACGCTGATCTGAAACAGAAAATCGTAAACAAGTCAGAAGTTCGTTCCAAAATTATCATTATAGTCCATTTATCAAATCAGGTAATCCCTGAAGTCTAGGCAAACAAAATTTCAATCAGAAATGAACTTAGAAAAGTCCGCAATGACGCTTAAAACTGAAAAATGTCATTTTCGGGTCCTAGATGACCCCGGATGGCCAAAAACAGCCTAGGCTAATAAAATATAGCCTTGATTACTAGGTCGTTTCCGAATGACCATGCAAATTTCAACTAAATCCGAGTTAGTGAGATTTTTACAAAACCGCGTCTCAAAAACACTTTGCGCATTTTCAAAATTTGCAAGTCAACTCGCAAGTCAACTCGCAGGAATCTCGGTTCGCAGAAATTTGGGTTCGCAGGTCAACTCGGTTCGCAACTCGGCTCGCAGGTCAACTCGGCTCGCAAGTCAACTCGCAAGCCAACTCAACTCGTAAGTCAACTCGGCTCGCAGAGTCAACTCGCAGGACGAACTGAAAACTGCGAGTTGAGCCGCTGTTACCAGTTTTTCGAACCAAAACTCGCCAAAACTTCAGAAAACTCAATTCTAAGGTTTCTAACACTTCAAGTAACATCAAACAACACCTAATAACAACATATCAAGCTTCAATTTGATTTACACACTCAAAATCAAACTTACTTTTCTTTTCTTTCTTTTTGAAATTGAAAGGGATTGCTAAACTGATGAAGATTAGGATATAGATGATGATGAATCTGATGTTATGAATACGAAATCACAGAAACAAGATTGAATCAAAGTTTGGTTATGGGTTTCTTTGGATTTGATCTTGCAAGCTTTCTAAAAATGGGAACAAGAAGAAGAAATGAGAATATATATATGGGATCCAAAGTCGGTTTTGCAAAGTCGGTTTACAATATAATGGTATAATTTTATACCCGTCCTAAATCTTTTGTCTGGAACCTGAAAACCGTTTGCGAGAAATATTATTTTATTTTACCGTCATCTATAACAATTTAAAACGATTAATATTTCACTAGTCACAATAAGTCAAAGGACTTATTTATCTATGTTTCACAATGAAACACATAATATTAAATAATTTCTAAAACATTTAGATAATCGATTAAAATAATAGAATTTACCAGACTGCAGAAGAGGATGTTACAAAAGTTATGGATAGTGACACGTTAGCGTTTTTCTAAGAAAATTGAACAAAGATCAAATATTGTCAATGATGGGCAGAATAATTGAAGATCTTTTTGAATTTCACTCTTTGTTTAATTTATTTTTTTCAATTAATATATAATCTAAAAATGATAATTTTAAAAAATATAATATTACGTTAACTTAGACCCTGTTTGGGGCGGAGCTTTTAAGAGCTTTTAGGAGCTTTAGCTTTTAGTTTTTGAAATAAAAGCTCCTACGAAAATAAAAGCCTTGTTTGGCATGTACAAGCTTTAGCTTTAGAATCCAACGAAAAGCTCAAATTCTCAAAGCTACTAGAAGTAGCTTTTCACGAAAAGCTCCAAACCAAAAGCTACAGCTACAGCCTACAACTACAACCTACAGCTACAGCTACAGCCTACAGCTACTTCACCAAACATACCTTTAAAAATAAAAACACAATTATATTAATTATTTCGAACACGAAAGTTTCATAGGAGGTTCTAAATGTATTCGATATTGCAATCTTGTAGTTCTCTGTCCATACGAAGATGCACTTCAACCCTCTCCGACCATGATCACCGCAGGAGATTATTTTGGTTTGAGGGGTAGTTTTCCTCAAGTTCACACATTGCGTGTTCGTTGTCTTCGATTTATCATGTTGTGTAAAATCACACAACAGTACATGATTCTTCATTATCCATACGAAGTTGATGATGCACCGTGTCAGTGGCGTCTTTTCGTGGAAGCACAAGGACGGTAACAACGACGCTTCGTTGGCACCGGTCTTAACGGCTCACTCAATTTGATTTGTGTTATGTAATTTGACTATATTTAATGGCCAGAATAATTTGATTTGTTTCTAGTAGCCACTTGATAAGCAAAATTATTGGGATTATTGATGTAATAACAAAATTGAGAATTTTGTTTTAGATTTCTCTCAAGTTAGATGTTAAAATGAGAAGTTTAACATTATAATGTGGTAGTTGTTGTTGATTTAAATATCATTAAATTCTTAAGTAGATTTAAGCTCACAACTTTCATAAGCATTATAATTTTTAATCCGCTTCAATCGTTGCTCTAAATACGTTTAGATTTCAACTTCACTGATGTATAGGAATGGTGTGTGGTCTCCAAGTTTACATGGTTTCCAAGCTCATCTATTAACTTAATGCCACGTACAAAGCACCACTCTAGTAGTAGCTTAGTGTTGACATCTTTCACTCTAAATGTTTGCCGACTTGATAAATAGGCTAATTATGTGTCATCTTAAATGTATGTGAGGTGTTCATATGCATGGTAAGGGCTAACCGTTACTTAAAACAATGATTATTATTTCCTCTAGGTACATTATATATTTGTACATGAGCTTTTTTGAACAATTAAAATATCTAAATAGCTTTGTGCAAAATGTATAGCTTCTCAATTTTTAGATAAGCTCCTGACGAGAATCAGTTTATCTATTAGAGGTATGGATATTCCTTGCGTGTTGTGCCCGGTTTAGGGAAACGAGGTGGAGTCTCGTAATCATCTGTTTTTTGGGTGTTCATTGGCTTTTGATTTATACCGGTTAATCGGTCGGTGGTGGAGTATCTACATTCCTAATTTGCATGATCTTCATTCGTGGAAGCTTGGTTCAATAGCTTGCGGATTACTAGCTTGCACAAGTTGGTTTTGGAGGCAACTTTCTTCTCTTTGAGGTGGCATGTTTGGAGCTTTAGGAATACAGTTTTGTTTGCAGTGTTGAATCCTAAAAAAGGTTTGATCTTCGACAACATTGTTACTCAAACATTGTTATAGGTGAATAATAGATGTAAGAAGGTGAATGTAAATTGGCAGTTTGGTTATAAGACTCGTTATGTGCTATCATCTCTATGTAATTTTTCTTTTCGTCTAGCTTTTTGTTAGTATTTATAAAACTTCACCGTTCAAAAAACAATAATAATATAAGTCGATTTCTTCAAGTACATTTACTAACATGGTTCATTATTCAACAAAATAATCATTATATTTTTAATTAAATAATAAATTTATTATAACAACTTTTACAAATAACTTTTGAAATTCTACAATTTCTTATTTTTCTAACCGTAAATCAAGAGATTACCATCTAATTAAAAATTAAACGAGTAATTAAAACAAATGACAATGTTTTGATATTCGGGCATAAAAATTTTCTCGTAAGATAACATTAACCAATGATCTATCTAACAAATAAAACAATAAATCATCAAATATATAACAATAAATCATGTTTAGCATAAGTGACAACTATATTAATCAATATATTTGTGAAACTGTTGTTCACACGGATGAGGAATTTCTTTTTGAGCATTGTGAATCTTTAAGGTTAGTATGTTTAATTAAATATTTATAAAAGTTAATATTGTTATAGGGCAAAACAATAGAAGTATCGTATCATGAGTCTTTAATTATTAACAATCAGAGAGAAATGTTTTGAATATACAATATAATTATTTTTATAGCTATTTATATCTTTTTATTTTTGAAAAATCTGAATATATCAAAAACTCAGTACAAATTGAAGAGGAAATATACAAACACCAAACGAATAAAAAAAGACAAACCAAACACAATTTATGAAATAATTACATTTTTTTTAATGATGATTATAAATTACTTAAATATTTGTTTATATAAATTGAGGGTTAAGTTGTGATTAGTTATTATAACGTTATTTTCATTAATTTAATTAAGTGAACAAGGCTTTTGATTGGGTAGTTAAAAGTTTGTTAGATGTTAACAAAATTCGTTTACAATCAAAGCTCAAATCTTTGAAGTTGTTTCAAAATATGTTATTTAATAGTTATCATGATTATTCAAACAAAATGGCTGTAAAATTACTACGTATAATCAATTTGCAAAGTAACTCATGATTCTCTCATGATATTTCCAAGGGTTGTTTAGACATTTCACTCATATGTTCATCCTATTTAATTAGTGTTAAAGGGTATAATCATCATCATTAATATGACGATTTGTGTGTATACGAAATCCTAACACACAATATCAAAATAATTAATTTAAAAATATTCTGATAATAAAAACTTATCATATACGGAGTGTAATTATATAATTTTACAATCTGCTACCTTTAACTTATGGTCATTAGCTACAGCCCTCAAGGTCTTCTGCTTGTCCAGAAATAGTCCTTCGAGTTCCTCCATTTTATCGTTTTGACATCAAAGCTTCTTAATATCCCTTTCTATATATTCTTTTGATTTAGCTATGAAGATCTCCATCTATATCAAAACAGCAACCAATACATGCTTTAAGTGTCCAACTTAGTACTCCAGTTTATTTAGATCTGCACTTACAATACAACATGTAATAAATAACTAAGTGCTTATATAAAGATCTTAACACTACTAAAACACGTACTATTCCATATCAAGATTGCAATATTTATAATACTTTAACAACTTTTTAATAAATCTGTAAACTGTAGCTATTGGTATAAAATTGTTAGGCATCGTAAATGTAACTGTAACTACATGATATATAAAATGAGATAAAAGGATATAAACAAAGCCTTAAATAATCAACACAATTAATAATATCTTTTAGTATACAAACAACATTATCTTTTAACCGAAATATTTTTTACTGCATCAGTACAAATGCATATAATGTGAAATGGTAACGCAACATATTTGTAATAAATTAAACACATAGATTGGTCAACTCTAATTATCAATGTTACACCTTATATAATACTAATTAATGGTGTAAGATCAGAGGGGTAACTACATTATGTGAAAAGGAGAGGCAGAAAATCTCAGTCATTGATTTATGTGATTAAGAGTTCATAATGCACTTCTTCCCTTAAAAAATTACTCATTTCTCTCAAAATGCAGTTGTCTCTCACAACCTTAGTCTTAACTTATAATTAACATATTAATTAGAAGTTTAGTATACGTCTAATATATAACATTTATGTTATTATTAGGTTACTGTCACTAATATAATAATAATAATGTTAAATGTTAATGTTAACATACGTTTGTACTTTAAAAAAGGAAGATGAACTCTATGAAGTGAGGGAGTATATGGTGGAGTACTGGAGTCTTACATTTGAAGAATAAACAATGACAACAATTATAAGAAAATGAACGCTATGAAGCACCGAAGCTGATAAAATAGCAAGCCAAATTAACCAACAAAAAAGCTTCAAGCAGTTTTTAAACGCTTGATCTGGTAGCTTTCCTTTGGGGATTAGTCGGTCAAAGTCGGATTTATTTGGTTAAAGTCGGTCAAAACTAGAACGTCATTTTGGTGAGGCTTTAGACATGATGGTTCCAAAAGAACCTCAGGTATTTGAAAATGAAGAGATTTTAATAAATTATATCATGTCTAGAAAACTATGAAACCGAAATGCAATCGACGTCGATGATACATTTGCATATAATGTAGCACTAGAAGTAATGGAAGATGATGAAGATCAAGAACCAAAATATATTAAAGAATGCAGACAAAGAAATGATTGGCCAAAATGAAAAGACGCAATTGAGGTAGAATTGAATTCTCTCGCAAAATGAGAAGTTTTGGGACCGATAGTTAAAATACCTAATGGTGTAAAACCTATATGATATCGGTGGGTCTTTGTGCGAAAGAAAAATGAAATTGTAAGATATAAAGCTCAATTGGTTGCACAAGATTTTTCGCAAAGAGTTGAAATTGATTATGAGGAAACTTATTCCCCGGTGGTGGATGCAACGACTTTTCGATATCTTAGAAGTCTAGTAGTACAAGAAGGAATTGATTTGCATCTAATGGATGTAGTGACCGCTTATTTGTATGGTTCACTTGATACTGAAATTTACATGAAACTTCTGGAAGGGATTAATCTGCTTGAGTCATGTAGCGGCGGTTCTCGAGAACACTATTCGATCAAATTAAATAAATCTTTATATGAGCAAAAGCTATCCAACGTATGTGGTATAACCGTCTGAGTGAGTATTTAGTGCAAGATGGATATAAAAATGATTCTATATGCCCATGCATCTATACCAAAAGATCCAGATCCAAGTATGTGATAATTGCCGTATATGTGGATTATTTAACTATCATATGATCTCCCAAAGAACTTCCTAAAGCAATCATATATTTAAAAAATGGTCTCAAGATGAAAGACCTAGGAAAGACAAAGTTTTGTCTTGGGTTACAAATTGAACATCACAAAAGTGGAATCCTTGTGCACCAAGAAGCTTACATAGGAAATGTATTGAAAAGATTTTATATTGATAAATCACATCCACTTAGCACTCCAATGGTTGTAAGGTCGCTTGATGTTGAAAAAGATCCTTTCTGACCTCTAAAGGATGATGAAGAAATTCTCGGTTCGGAGATACCTTATTTGAGTGCGATTGGGGCATTGATGTTTCTCGCTGGTCCTACACGAGCTGATATACCATTTTCTTTAAATCTATAAGCGAGATACAACTTGTGTCCTACAAGGAGACACTGGAGTAGAATAAAGCAAATATTTTGCTATCTTTAAGATACTAAGAATATGGGTTTATATTTTACTAACCTATGCAAAACTAGTTTGGTTAGATTTGAAGATGCAGGTTATATGTCAGATACACATACTGCACGATCTCAAACCGGTTACGTTCTCACAAACGGTGGTACAACGATTTCTTGGCATTCAATAAAGCAAACAATCACAACAACTTCTTCCAACCATGTGGAGATTCTAGAGATCCATGAAGCAAGTCGAGAGTGTATTTGGTTACGAAATGAGATACATCGCATTCGTGATTCTTGTGGTATTTCATTTGGACAAGGGCATACGGTGCTATATGAAGATAATGCGGCATACATTGCTCAACTCAAAGAAGGCTACATCAAAGGTGACCGAACCAAGCATATTTCGCCCAAGTTCTTCTTCATGCATGATTTACCGAAATATGGAGATATCATTGTTCAAGAAGTTCGGTCAAGCGAGAATCTGGCAAACTTATTTACCAAGGCACTTCCAAATTCTACATTTCAGAAGCTTATTCATGACATTGGGTTGCGTCAACTAGATGAACTCACTTGATATGTTCATCCGGTGGAGATTATACGTGCTGCACTCTTTTTCCTTTAGTTATGGTTTTATCCCACTGGGATTTCCTAACAAGATTTTTAACGAGGCAACATCCCCACGCGTATATTAAAGATTATGGACTCTTTTTCCTTCCTTAGATTTTTTCCCACTGGGTTTTACCTAGTAAGGTTTTAACGAGGCATAACTTCAATTAATAAACACCCAAGGGAGAGTGCTATAGATAAATGTGGTTGTCCATATCAATTAAGAGTTAGAGTCCTACTAGGTTAAGTATACTTGGAGAAGATTCCTTTGTAATCTCTATATAAGCATTACCTATTCTATGAATAAGATATCATTCTCTTTCGCTTTATCCCTACTTCACAAGAGCATTAAAAATAAAAATGGATAAAAGCATTTTATCTTTTTACATGTATCCTACGAATCAATAGATTCATATTTATGCATTTTAAATATGTAGAGAAATATAGATGCTTATTTTCATAAATGCTTAAAATCGAAAAAATGATTGATGTACGATTTTAGATGAAAAATATATAATTGTTCATCAATCGTTTTTCTCAAATTGTATACATCTTTAGAAATGTGCATTTAATTTTCTTAGCATATTTGAGATGTACGAATGTGAATCCAATAATTTTGTCGAATATAGATACAAATTTGATGTATTTTTACTACTCTTATTTTTGAAGTATTATTATCCGATCAATACTCTACTTTATAGTATATATTAAACTAATTACGAGTAATATTTCAGTACGAGTATATCAACACGACACCAAACTATTTGAAGTTATGGACAACCATATTGTTTTATTCTTGAGTATTACTTGTAGTTTAGTTTACTTCTATACATAAATAGTTTTAAAACAGTAAAAACTAAAAATTCTATCCTTCTATTGATAAAATCCCAGCTTCATTACCGACTTATCTGAAATAAGCTTTGTATCAATCTTTTGTCCGGAAATGATCGTGGATCACCCTTACCAGTTTCTTAAAGTGAGTTTGTATGATAGAGTGGTGAAACCTAGAATATTAACTTTTATCATTTAACCATATCAATCCACATAAGCACATTTAACCAGTTAGAACTGGGACAAACAAATTTGGTAATACTTTTAAATTTTATAGTAAATCATGTGACCGAAATAAAATTCAAGTAACGTAATGTTGGAAAATAGCAATTTGACAATTGATGCACAAGATAAAAAGTTGTAAGTAAATGTAATGTTTATTTCATAACTAAATGAGATCTTTGTCAAATAACTTATAAGTATTAAGTGATATTTTATTATCATTTAAATTATATTGTATTTCTATTAAAACTAGCTTAGTAGTCTCCCTTTTAAGGCTAATATATGAGAGAATTTTATTCTCTAATTAGCTAATTCTTTGTTCTAATTTCTTAGTGGTTGATACATATATCATCTTGATTTCAAATGAAAAACATACATATTTATTGTAAAATTGAATAATGTGTGTGTATATATTATATACATATAGTAGAGTATGTTTATGAGACCCTCCTAGGATTTTTATAATTTAGATGGTAGTTGAGTCTCATAAATAATGTTAACAATGATATAAGGTTAAGCATTAGGCTTTCAATGAGTTTCAGAGATATAAGCATAAGGCATTTGAAGATATCTAAGGAATCAAATATGTGAGAGAGAAATGAGGTCGTTTCAAAGAGAATTAAGGGGAGCATAATTCATAATAGCTCTCGCAGAACTAGGCTAGTGTTTCATAACTATAATGAAACACGACTATGAGGACTTGACCATGTTATGGAGAATCTTGTGTGAAATGCATTGTTATCTACACAAATGGCAGACCAATTCAAAGACATCGTGTCTATTGTCAGCTAGGAGACTAAGTGCATTTCATAAGGAAATGTTCAAAGGGTAACACCTACCTATTCTATGTAAGGTTCAACTGTTGAAAATTTTGTCAGAACTTGTATGTTTTTGGAGATCGATTCTCCATTCATGTGGGAGAATGTTGGATAATCTAGGTGAAAATGAATTTTTCACCAACTTTGGACTTATACAATACAGGAATATATAAATATTATGAATAATATTCTTTATCGTTATGTAGTCCGTGTCCAAAGCTTCATAATATTATATGTCCAAAGTAGATTTTAATTGAATAAAACATTGATATTCAAAGAGAGGTAAGATTGAGCTAAAGTGAATGAGAAATCGAGTCATTGATCATTCATTTTGGGGAATTATTGGAAAATAACAATTGAATGACAATTGACACGCAACTAAGATAAAAAGTTGCAAGTAAATGTGATGTTTATTTTGTAACTAAATGAGACATTTCGATATCAAAGATAATTGCATGCAAATTGTGAACAAAATGGTGGTGTTTGAATAGTGATTCAGTTTCCTACATGCAAATTAAAAATTTATTTCTTTTCCTTTTTTTTTTATTGAATGATTTAAATGTATAATTTTGCCCCTCAAAGTTTAAAATAATATTAACCATTGATTTTCAAATTTAATGGGCAATAACTCTTTTCTCTTTTTTTCACTAAAATTTTCTTCTCCTTTGAAGCTACTCCTATATATAAATATATATATATATATATAAAGTTTTGAGGGTAAATTATTATTTAAAAAAAAAGTAACAGATTAAATTGATTTTGAAAATCGTTAAAGTATTGATCCGGTGACATATCATAATGATATTTTTTAACCGGTAATAAAAGCTAAGGGATTAAAACCAAAAAAAATGAACTTTGGTAAATAAATGGTTAGTTACCTTAATTAAAACGTGTATGTATATCTTTAAATTTCAAAAAACAGTTTTCTTTATTTATTTCACAAATTCTTATTAATTTAGCCAACAAGTGAAGTAATTAATCAAGGAGACGATGGTTACAAAGAAATGACAAATCTCGAATATTACGAAGATTTTATGAAAGGGATTAAGAGATTTTTATTGGCGAATTTTCATAGAGTATAGTCGTTTGACGGTGTCTATTTCATAATCTTTTAATTATCAGATCGTACATGTTATGGTGGTGGTGTATGTGTTTTTATGTAGCCTTATATGAATCATGATCATGTGAACTTTTTGATTCACTATATATTTAAAAGTTCAGTTCTATATGGATTTACATATTACCGTAAAAAGTTAAAAAAATTAAGAACCAATTATTTGAAATAAATGAATTAAAGATCAATACACATGATATTGCGAATTCCTAAAGAAACATTTATCATTTGTAGCAAAATATTATTACAAATGTCGTTTATTTAGTTGCTTCTCAAATCTATTTAGCAAACTTAAAGAACCTCTTGAAGTTACACCGGGGTCTGTTCCTCTTTGACTAAAGTCCCACCTAGGTTTGGAGCAATATCCCCCAGTTTCTGTGTTTTCCCTGCGGCAGTTCGTTATTTACTTTGTTTGCTGGGCTTAGAAGACAGAAGCCCCTTGGAAAAGCTAAGCCCGTGTTTGTAGGCTTTAGCCCACATACGCTCTGGGTTCGGATCAACATACGAATTTCCCTTTTTGATACCTGCGGAGCTGGATTCACGATACAGATTATCTTTGCCTTGAATATAATCTTTGCCTTGAGTATAACCTTTGTCGTTCATAAATTGCTCAACTGAAGGTTTCGAATCAGTAGTACCCATTAAAAAGAGGAGAAAGATAAGTATGAAGATTGTGTATGTTAATTGTGAAGGAAAGATGGGGCTGCTTTCTCCTTTAATAAGAAAACGTTGATGATGATGTACATATACACTAGCGATTTATATTCTAAACAAAGATATTTGAGTTGGTGTAATTGAAAGTAGGGCCCTATGCAAGTCAAGTATAAATGTTTATTTAAAGTTATTGGAGCATCTTTAGAGCACATGTAATAAAAACTACTTCTTTTTTGAATGTGCAAAAAAACTTTTGAGTTTTTTTTATTTATTCGAGTGAAATTTTTTTTTAGAAAGTTTGACATTTATCAAATCTTCCATGAAAAGCTTTTTCGCTAGTAAAATACTTATTTAACTCGCAAAACTGTAATGATAATTTTTTTTTCATTGGTTAATTGTTTCGTTATGTATCGAATTTACACTTTTTACAATTGTATGTAATCACCTTTCAAAAGTGCTATTATATGTATCGAAATTGTGATTTTTGTATATTGTATGTTGACTTGCCATTTTTAGCCTTGACAAAAAAAGAAACTTTCCTTTTTTATAATGGTCAAAAAAGGAAATATTACATACAATATATGGAAATTACAAGTTCGATACATACAATAGCACTTTTCAAAGGTGGTTAAATACAATAGTAAAAAATGTGAAGTTCGATACATAACGAAACAATTAACCCTTTAATATATTCATCTTCATTTGAAGTATAATAATACACTTTTAAACAATAAATCATCTTTTATTATTAAATAAATGTGTTTATAGATAAATATTTAAAGAGGAGCATTTTATCAAATTCTAATCATGATTAGCCTTATGACTATATAGTCGTGTTTACACTTGTATTTTATTTGGTCGTCGTAGACTTCGTTTATAAAATATCGTCAACTAATGGAAATGTGAGTTGGCTAATGATTCTTTATTAAGGTTGGCAAATAATATTGTTTGTGAGTTGACATTCAATTATAAAAAGAGAAAATTACTCAAATAGACAAGTTAAAGAAAAAAATACGAAAATAAACATTATCAGAACGTATTTATCTTTCTAGACAACGAAATCACCTAAATATAATATCCTAACTGACGATCCAGGCGATTATGTGATACCCAATAAAATTACGACATGTGTACAAACATTTCTACACCTTTGACCAACCTCGAAAATCAAACATGAGAAACCCAAATCGCCGAAATGTATATATCTCCAAGCGATCCCGGCGATTTCTGTTGGTCCACTAGCTTTTGGACACCTGTCAAACCCACAGGACCCTTTGACCACCTTTATGAAATCGTTGAAATGAGGGATAATCCAGCGAGTCCGACGATTTCCTAAATTTATCGTTTTGCGTGCATTTTTTAAATATAAATCGGTTTGTGTACGGGGAGTTTGTCAAAAATGACAGCAGTCAGAATTAAGGAAACAGAGACAAATTTGGTAAAGTTTATCTCTTTTATTATTTTCTTTTACTTGTTAATTAATAGTAAATAGTATAATGTAGTTTAATATAGTGTAGAATTAATTTAATAGATGTTATTTAATAGTAAATATATAAGTTACTAATTATATGTTACTAGTTCTTTTTTTTATTATAGATTTTTCTTTATTTAGTTTATTCAATTTTTAATTATTATATTTTCAATCAATTTTGGTAAAAAAAAGTTTCTTTTTTATTATTTATTGTAAGTATTAGTTTAAATGAATTTTATTAATAACATATAAATTTATATAAATTAATTAAAATTGTTATTAGTATATATATATTACTAATTACTAATTATTATATTTATGATATGATGCTTTAATTAATTTACTAAATTTTTGATTATTATATTTACATTCTTTTAGTAAAAAAGTTTCTCTTTTATTATGTTATAGTAACTATTAGTTTAAATTAAATTTTTTTAAGAACATATAAATTTGTATAAAATAATTAAAAGTGTTATTAGTATATATATATATATAAATATATTACTAATCATTATATCTATAAAATAATGATTTAATTAATTTACTAGATTTTTAATTATTGTATTTACAATCAACTTAGGTAAAAAAATTTTATCTTTTATTATGTTATACTAAATATTAGTTTAATTGAAATTTTTTAATAACATATAAATTTGTATAAGTTAATTAAAATTCTAATTAGTATATATATGTTAGTAATTATTAATTTAGGATAAGATGCTTTAATTAATTATTAAATTCTTAATTATTATATTTACAATCAATTTTGTTATAATTAATTTAACTTTTTAATTTTTAATAGAAGTTATTTAGTTAACTTTTACCTTTTATATTTTTATTTTAACTTTTAACTTTTTTAATTATTATAATTTATCTTATATTTTACAAGCTTTATAATCTTTATTAATATGTTCAAGTTAATTTCTCCATTTTTTTATCAGGTCACCAAAAAAAGGTACAATCGGTTTAGAGGGAGCAGATGTACATATTTTGGTAATTTCTTTCTCTAATTTTATGTTATAATGTTAATTTTTAATTAAAATTGTGACTATTGTATGTATGTTACTACCTTTTATATATTTTTTTAATTTTTAATTGTCATATTTACGATGCTTATGAATGTGTATAAATTAATTTATCTTATATTATACAAGTTTTGAATTGTTGTTTATAATGTTTATGAATGTGTGTATTTTAAGAATTAAGTTGTATATGGTTGTATATGTTTCATGCAAGTAAACATATATAATTGAAGCTCGTTTGCATTTATCATTTAATTGGTTTTGATTAATAGAATATTGTTTTAAATGGTTGCCATTTATAATATGAATACGTTTTTATTGTGAATAGATTGTATACGTATTGCTATATATCGATAGTTGACCGTGTTATAATATGATATAATGTTATTGTTATAGTTTCTAGAAATAACTGAAATATCACTTTATAACGTAGTTAATTTGTTTAATTTGTGCAGGGAATGAATTCTCATAAAGAAGTTGTTAAGGTCATTTTTGTGACAAATACCACTAGACGTGGTGTTAACTTGAGCACCAATACTACTTACAACAAGTTGGTGACATATGTGGAAAAGAAGTTCAATATAGATATGAATCGTGGATATAGTTTATCTTATAAACTGTCAGCCAACGATTATCCAATGGAAATTACTGATGATGACGAAGTTTCTTTCTTTATAGAAGCTGCCGGTAATGCGAGGGGGAAACCAATAGAGTTGTTTGTTCTTAAGTCTTCTGTAACCCAACCAAATAATCAAGTTGAAAATCCTATTACACATAACCCAGTTTCTCATTATCCAAATCAACAACAAAATTTGTGTATTCCCTCATCTCAATATCATCAATCCACTCAATATCGTCATCCATTTTGGTTTGATCAAATATATCAAAACCCTAATTTTTTCCAAACCCAATCTCAATACTACAAAGATACCAGTTTTCAATCACTTGATAATGAAATTCAAAATTCCCAAACACAACAGTTGTTTGACGTTGGTTTATCAACAAAAACTTCCTATGAAGTCGGTGCATCAGAAAAGCGTAATTACGATGTCGGCTCGTCGCAAAGAGACAACGATCATTTAAGAGAATGGAATGTAGAAAGTGAAGAAGAAGGATGGGAAGATCGAGGAGATGAATGTGGAGAACAAAGTGATAGTGACTATGGATTCATTAGTGAAGAACAAAATGAAAACAAAGGTGTTAATGTAAAATACATATCTCCTAAGGATTGGAAAGAAAACACGTTTACTCATATGCCTGACCCACTACCAACCCCACCTCAAAATATTAAACAAAACCTACCAATAATAGAAAATGGCAAGAGCACAGTTAAGTTGGCCAAAGGTATGTGGTTTGCCAACAAACAGCATTGCAAAAACGTTATTGCCCAAAAATCGATTGAAGATGGATATCAGTACAAAGTTAGAAATTCATCGAAAACGAGGTATGATGTTGTATGTTATAATACATGATGTGACTGGAAGATAGTAACTAATCGGGCGAAACATGGCGAACCTTTCTACATTACCAACTTGTATGACGTCCATAGTTGTTCAAAGACACAACTAAAGACAAAGCATCGGAACGCGTATAAGGAGGTACTCGGTGATATTATAATGGATAAGTTGAAAGATCCCAACAGAGTTTTAAGGCCAAAAGATATCATAGAACATATCGACGATACTTATCACATTAAGATTGCGTATCAGCAAGCTTGGCGTGGTAGGGAAGCTACTTTGGAGAAGTTGAGAGGTGGTCATGCGGAGTCGTTTAGCAAGTTGCCGTACTATTTACTAAATTTGAAGCTTAAAAATCCTGGAATGCATGCCGACATTAATATAAGTCGGTTCGAGATGTGTTTTCTCGCCCTGGGTGTTTCGGTAAGTTTTCATCATTCCATCTATAACCTTTGAATTGATTACAAAGCTCATATTGGTACTTATATAATGTTGTAATAATTAATTATAGATACGAACTTTTCTCAATCATTTGAGACCTCTAATAATAGTAGATGGCGCACACTTAAAGGGGAAATATCCGGGTTCTAATTTGCTTGCGGTAGGAATGGATGGAAATAACCAAATTGTGCCGCTTGCTGTTGGGGTGTGTGGAGGTGAGTCCGGTGCAACCTGGACATGGTTTATGTTAAAGTTGAAGCAATGCATAGGAGATGTTCCAGATTTGGTTTTCATTTCTGATAGACACGCAGGCATTGCGCAAGGCATAAGAGAAATCTTCTCAAGTGCATTTCACGGGTTATGTTGTCGTCACTTATTTATGAATGTGAACCTACTAAAAAAGTTCGATTGGTTATTTTGGAAGATATGCAAAGCACATAGAGTTTATGAGTATGATTATTATATGAATCAACTTCTTGGTATAAATGCAGACGCACATGGTAAGCTTATCGATGTTGGCGAATCTAGATGGGTTATGGCCCATAGCCCTGTGAATCGGTACAATTACATAACTTCAAACTGTGCAGAGTCGGTCAATGCACTAAGTAGGGAAGCACGGAAAATGTCAATTACCATGTTAATGGAGTTTTTCAGAGGCCTGGTTCAAAGATGGTACTTCGAAAGACGCGAAGATGCAGGTACGTGAACTATATTTCTTATAATATAATTTCCTCGGCTAAATCACTTTTACTAATCGTTTTTGTTGCTAAATTTCAGCTAACTACAAAGGAGCAGGTCAATCACTTACCCCTTACGCGGAGAAAAAAGTGTGTCGAAGAATTTTGAAATCCTGTAGATGGAGAGTGTATGGCATTAGTCACTATCGTTACCAAGTGAACGATAGAAAACAAGATTGTCTAGTGGATTTGGAGACAAACGAGTGTTCATGTCTCAAATGGAAACATTCTGGGTTGCCATGTGACGTTATAGCAGTCTTAAAGGAAATCGGAATAACTGATTGTGCTCAGTTAGCCAAACACTGCTTCACCATTCCAACTTATAAGGCAACATATGCAGAGGAAATTAACTTTGTAGGAGACGTTTCTGGTTGGTTCATTCCTGACAATTTTCAAAGAGTATTACCACCAAATATCACTAAACGCAATATAGGCAGACCCAAAAATAGTGGACGTATTCCATCAAAAGGAGAAAAGTTGACAATTAAAGTTTGTACACGATGTGGTACTGATGACCATACGAACAGTCAATGTCGTATCTCAATGACATCTACACAGTCATTTGTACATTCTACTGTCGATTTGAATGAATTCTAAACGTTTTTATTAACTTTGTTTACCGTTGGTTGAGGTAAGGTTTTTTTTTTTTAATGAATTGTCGACCTTTTTATTAACTTTGTTTACCGTTGGTTAATGTTAGGTTTTTAAATTCATTGTTTATAAAGTATTGATGATGATGATGTATAAAAATTATAAGCAAACCAACATATATATATAAATCTACTCAAACACAAACTGATAAAAAAGTCGTGCCATAGTCTCGCGATACCATAAACCGGCATGTCGAGGATCTACATCTAAAAGAAGTGGCCTGCGAAATGACAAACGATAAATAAACATACATACAAAAATCCCACAATCACCAAAACTACCAACCTGCTGTGGAGTGAGCTTTCTCGGATAAGTCCTAAAGGTGATGGTGTATGTCTCTTTCTTGATACCTTTACTATCGAATACACCACTTCGCTTTAAATAATCTGGCATCTTTTTCGTTATACTATCCTACAATTCTGTCCAAAACTTATCTCGTGTTATCCTTCCATAGCTTCCAATCTTAATCATACTATCGTAGTATGTAAAGATACCACTATCAATCTCAAACTCCAAGAGGCAATAATGTTCTTCTGGCTAATTTGCTGGCAAAAATACCTGCGAGTCAATGTATATATGTAATTGATAAGCATGTATTTCATAATAATACTATAAACAATCATTTAAATGTATAAAGGAAGTGAAACTTACACGTGTGACGTCTCTCCAGTTCCCAGGGAACATTACACCATTAGAATAATATGTAGATATAAGAATGTTGGAAATAACTGAAGATGACTAACCGTATCATATCCACTACCAGTAGTCGGCATCTGTGTCTCGTTTATCTTAGTACCCAAGTCAGGCATATCCACCGTCGTGCCTTCCGCATCTAATTTTTTTTTTAAAAATTGATAATCATTAAAAATCAGATATATTAATCAAAGATTATATAACTTTCAATTGATATTGGTAGATAACATATGAAATTTACCATTGTATTGTGAAGTGAGGCCATCATGCTATCGAGCTGCACTTTTGATACTTGATCTTCAACCGTCGTGTCCTCAGTTAAAGAATGAACGCTAGCACATGTTACTTTATACGCACCTTTTCAGGAGAATATAAGAAGCTCACATCTAAATTCAAATCTAAATCAGTATGATCGACAGCTTTGGTGTCCTGGCTCAAAGGACAATCAGCTCGATCGGGTTCATCCTCGGGACAAGTACTTGGTGCAGGATCCGGAATAGCTTTGGGTAGAGTGTTGAAAACCTGCAAATCGGAATAACATATTCATTACTAAGTTAAATTTAAATATTAACTTTTAACAACCTACAACTTTCAATTGATTACAAAATTGAATTAAACCTGCTGCTCTAATGCCATACAACGCTGATGCAACTGCATATATAATTCTTTTAGTTCGCGGTAATCATTTTGTAGTACTGTGTGATCGCACTGTAAAAGTCTAAAACGTTCATCTAAGGAAGGAACATGTGTATCCGGTGGAGGAGGAGGCTAATGAGGCGGTGGAGGAGGCATCGCAGCACGAGCAACATCATCGGCCAAATCAGAGGCTGGCTGAGGCTTACGTCGAAGACCTGGAGGCTGGCGAGGAACGTCATCTCTTACTTGATCGTGAAACCAATCCCTGCTCGCTATCCACCAATCCGTACGGGACTCTGCAGGAAGTAACTGGAATTAACACTATTTTGGTTAGTTACTTGTAATTAACATATGAAAATGGAAATTAAACTAAAAAGAATTAAAGAATTACAGGATCAAATGGGCTGGTCAATAGATGATGATGCTCCATTTTAAACACCACATTCTTGTCCCACCGAATTCCTCTCGGGAGCATGTCATCACGGGCTATCCACCACTCTCGGCATATGGGAAACGTCTCTAAAATCCATATCTAAAACACATAAAAATAAAACGTATTTAATTACAAATTATATAAAAAAAGTTGCAAAATTTGGTTAATTTTGTTACCTTAAATGCCCAAATAAATCCCATAAGTGTATAGTTCGGTTTTTTCGGAGGCTTTTGCTTCACCATCCTTAGATGCTTCGTCCTTCAAATAGGTACCACATCCTTTAACTGTGCATGCGTAACGAGCCATACATGAGATCCCCATGGAAAACGGTTCCATGCATCCAAATCCTCGACTAGCTCCAAAAAATCCGGATTCACCACATTTTGCATGGCACCACCGGCTCCTAGAAAAAGAAGCTCCAACACAACTAACAAACATACACGAACTGCATCTAAGTCTGATAAAGTGGAAAAATCAGGTCCGTAGTACAAGTTATGAAGGTTCTTCAAGTGAATCGACTCTGTTGTTACATGTCTGAATACTCGATGGCAAAAAAGGGTCGACTTGGCTTAGTATTTCACCCAATCTATCCGACCAAAACATAAGCCCGTAATCATACAAAACTCTCTTGGCCCGAACTTTAAACGGTAACCTCCCACCTCATAGACCAACGGATCCACCTCCGGATCATGCGGTTGACGCAATTCAACCTGCATCTGTAGTATCAAGTGTAGAAGATGACCCTCTACTCGACAGTGAAGAATATCCAACCATCTACCAAAACAGGTCTGCCTAAACAATGCATCTCTAGCTGTACCATGTAACTTTTTCTGCATCTCTGGCATAATAGTCATCCTATTCCTCATTGTGATAAGAGCGGCATACGTTTGCATTGCAACATACACAAAATATATTAGTCGATAAACTATAACTTATAATTATAATTAAAATTCTTCAAATCAATAACATATCAATTAAATTCGTTCATTTATGACATTTAAAATATTAAAAAAAAAAAAATCGAAATGTCCTTTTCGTTTTATAACAAACTACCATATTCGTTCATTTATAACTTATAATTATAATTAAATTCTTATAATCAACAACATATCAATTAAATTCGTTTATTTATGACATTTAAAATATTTATAAAAAAATCGAAATGTCCTTTTCGTTTTATAACAAACTACCATATTTTTCACATATAAACATATCAACTTGTAATTGATTTAAATTATTCAAACTGCAATCTATATCTAATTCAAACCGAGTCAATACGCAATCTATATCTAATTCAAACCGCAACAATACGCAATCTATATAACCTCAAATATTATCAAATTCGTTTCTAAAAACGAAATTAAACATTAAATTAAGCATAACGTATTAAAAAACACATAAACAGTAAGTCGAAATTAATACTAAGTACGTTAAATAATCGTTTTGATACCTCATCTCGATTGTAATTCTCCCCCATTGTTTAATTGTTCAAGCAGACGTAGAACACAACAAACCACCACTACCGCAAGCCACCACAACCCACCGCAACCCCTACCACCACCCCAAACCGCCACCCACACTCACCACCGCCACCCACAGCCACCTCCCCCACCCACAGCCTCCTCCACCGCCCAACCGCAACCACTACTACCTACACCCCCTACAACCGTAACCCTCACCCTCCCCCACCGACCCCCATAGCCACCCTCCGCCAACCACAACCCCCAACACCGAAACCCAAATACACCGCAACCCAACCCACAAAAAACCTACAAACCGAAACCCAAATCCGTCACCACCGCAAATCGATCAAAAACAATGGCAGAAACTCGAACGCCGGTCAAAGAAAGGAAAGAAAATCGAAGAAAAGGGAAGAAAATCCAAGGAAAGGGAAACCGGGGAGGTGAATCGCTTTCCAATTGTCTTTTTTGAGATGAAAACCCAAAACCACCGCACCCTATCGCCTAATAGGCAGGACACGTTTTTCAAGTTTTTAAAAAAATCGCCGGGCTCGCCGCTTCTTTATTCCTTTTCGGCGATTTCGTTTTTTGTGAGTCAAGGGATTTCATTCGACTGACATGTGGCGGATTAGGCGAAATCAATAGTTCATTCAGTTTTAAAAGGATTTGGTATATTGTGAAACCAAATTAAGGACAACAATGATGTGGATGAAACGAATATTAATTTAAAGATAATTATAAAGGTAAAGACTTCTATGTCTGATATATTATCTTGGGTTGTGAATTGCCAAACTAAAATTTAGATACGCGAGTTGTAATTTGAGTGCGGAAACTTTGTTAGGTTTCCTAAATTCGACGTCTCTAGCTCAAACTTAGATTACGACTAAGAATTGTTCAAATTGTGATAAATTCTAGAACCAAAAGATGTAAATCTTATTGGTGACATTTGACTGAATTATTGATTAGAATCATATTATTGGGGGGGGGGGGGGTGTCTTGCATTTTGATATTAGATTCACGATTTATGAAAAAATAATTCTTTGAAAGGCTAAAGATAAAAATAAAAAAGTTAGTTGACACTATAATTCTATTTCATTCTAGCCAATGTTGATAAAGTGTGGTACCTTGTGAAAGTTTTCACAAACTTGACATTATAGAATCATCAGTAAGAGTTAAATGGTAGTTATCATAAGTGTACTAAGGCATATATGATATCTAATAAGTTATCTTGATATCTAAAATACAAGATAACGAAAGTTAAAATGGAAATGTGTTGAGATAGCAGCTTTAGTTAAAGTTGGATTTATTAGATTTTACAATCAAGTGACTAGAGATCTTTGTTAACTTTGTGAAGTTATATGATAACATTTCGGATCCGACAAACATAGTGTTGAGAAGAGATCAAGTTGTGGAAATGAGACTAAAGCCCTTGAAATGATAGTTTATATGAAGGAAACCAAACCTAGTTAACTAGAGGTCCCAAGATCTAGGTTCAATAGAACAACATAATTGTATAAACTGGGTCATTGTGGGGGACTTGTTAAACTTCTTAGACCATTTGAGGGAGTTAGCAAACTTCCTAGTCCATTCCTATAACTAATATTAACAGTGATATGAGGCTAAGCATTAGGCTTTTAATGAGTCGAGGGATATATGCATAAGGCATTTGGAGATATCTAAGGAATCACCTATGTGAGAGAGAAGTGGGATTGCTTCAAAGAGAATTAAGGGACATAATTCCTAATAGCTCTTCTAGAACCAGGCTAGTGTTTCATGACCATAATGAATGCGACTATGAGGACTTGACCATGTCAGGGAGAATCTTGTGTGAAATGCATTATCGTCCACATAAATAGCAAACCAGTCTAAAGACATCGTGTCTACTGTGAGCTAGTAGACTAATTGAATTTCATAAGGAAAGGTTCAAAGGGTAACACCTACCTATTGTAGGTAAGGTTCAACTATTGAAAATTTTGTCAGAACTTGTGTGTTTTTAGAGATTGATTTTCCATTCATTCATGTGGGAGAATGTTAGATAATCAAGGTGAAAATGAGTTTTTCACCAACTTTGTACTTATACAATTATAGGCATATATAATTATTATGAATAGTATTTTGTATCGTTATGTAGTCTGTGGTCAAGGCTTCATAACGGAATATTATATGTCCAAAGTAGATTTTAAGTGACTAAAACATAGATACTTAAAGAGTGGTAAGATTGAGCTAAGGTGAATGAGAAATCGAGCCAGTGATATTGGTTCGGTTATCAATTATTCTTGTGTGGGATTGTTGAAAAATAGCAATTGAATAACAATTGATGCCTAAGTAAGATAAAAAGTTTCAAGTAAATGTGATGTTTATTACGTAATTAAATGGGACCTTTCAATGTCAAATAACTTATGAGTATTAAGTGATATTTAATTATCATTCAAATATATTTTATTGCTATTAAAACTAGTTTGTTAGTCTCCCTTTTTAAGGCTAATATAGGAGAGAATGTTGTTCTCTAATTAGCTAATTCCTTTGTTCTTATTTCTTGGTGGTTGATACGTATATCACCTTGATTTCAAATGAAAAAACACACATATTTATCCTTTAGTTTTGTAAGCTTATGGGCTTTGTTCTAGTCACATTGGGAACTCATGATTTTGGTAATGTGAGGAACAACTATTTGTGTTAGCTTATGAACAACTATTTCGATAACATTGTCAGGCATGTGGTTCAAGTTCGGCAGTACTACTCCTTCGACCGTTGTACCCTGGAAAACAAACGGCGAATCTGTTTTAAGGGAACCGTGTCAAACATGGACCTCGACTTATCACTGATGTATATCCTTTTGGTTTCTAATCTTTTCTTTTAATTATGTTTATGTCATTTAACAGTTTTACATTTCGATTCATTGTAGTAATTGCTTTGGAGTTACTTCATATACTATATGGTTTGTATTTATATCATATTACAATTTGGTTATTATAATAAAAAACTTTATCTTGGTACGTTATATATATTTATTATCATATTACAATTTGGTTATTATAGTGAAAAACTTTATTTTGGTACGTTATATATATTTATTACACTTAAGTGAACATCTCACAAAGTAGAGTTACTGACGTCCATTTGTAAATCAAAGTACTCAAAACTAAATAATAAGATAACAAAAAAAAAACTTTAAAATTGTAATAAATCAACGAAAAGAATACAAATATGACGATTAAGAGGCAAATGAAACATAATTATTAATAAAATCATCCTCAAAGTTCTAATAAATGGATTGAAATCAGTCACATCAATTACATTTACAACCTTGGGTTTTGGTAATAGAGAATATGTTTCTTTGGTCTAAAGATATAAGTGGTAGCATATGTTGAGAGATATGAATCCACTAAAAGAGGAAACTGTAGTTTAGCGTATAAAAAGATTGGTACAATAGAACCTACGGATATAATAATAGGTATCGGAAGCAATTTGTTGTGGTATAGGATGAAGAAGCTGACTGTAAAGGCAACCATCATGGTGATTATAGAGAGAAAAAGTGTTCCAAGACCAATCATCAACTTTTTTGGTAATGATTTCTGGAAATCCGTTTGAGCATAACGAGATGTAAGAATTGATAAGAACATGATGATTGAAGCTGAAGAAGAAATTAAAGAAATTGCATCCAATATGACAAACGCTATGAAGGGCCCATTCTGGAGGAAGACAGGCAAGCCACTTGTTTGATCATGCCCACCTGGAATGGTAAAAGCTACTGAAAATACAACAGTGGTTATAAGTGCAGCCACAACCATACTTTGGTTAGCTGTTCCTTTCATCCACTTCTCACCTGTGGATGCCAGATCTTTGTGTTTCCTTCTGAAGACTTGAAGTGGTGTTTCTCCAGCGTCGTTCTTAAGTTCACGGTAAGAAGGTGGGATGATAGCCTTTACTTCCTACAAGAAAATGAGATCATTATATAGATCAGTGTTTAAATAAAAATGTTCTTACCAATAAATAATGATAAGATTAAATTTGAGTCACTTATTAGTAGATTAAATAATTAATAAACTTAAATCCCATATTAAATGAAAAGATGTTACAAGAAATACTAAGCAACGTTGTTTAGTTGTATATGTTTTTTTTAACTCCTGGCTTATATATTCCTTGATAAATATTTCGACCAATACTATTTCACACTAAATATTATTGAGTGAATTATTCATCAATTAATCTATGAGTAAAAAGTATTGTTTCCCTCATTTTCTAAAAAAATTATTTACCTCTTGATCCTTCCCCTAGAGCCATGGGATCCAATGAATACAACGAGATAAACAAAAAAACTGTTAAAGCATGTATCAATCGTCAGATTATACACACACACACACATATATATATATATATATATATGCGTGTGTGTGTGTATGAAAACACGAAAGTAAAAAGACAGGTGAAGAGTACCCTTCCCAAATCTTATATATATAATGTGTGTGTGTATATATATATAAGTCTTAGTGTCTAAAAATGCATCCAACTTTGTCAAAATATCTATTGTATTTATCGTCCTTTTCGCGTCTCTATTCAATGTATTAAACTCGTAAAAACACTCTTATGTAATTTGACTGGTGTGTCATTCATACAAGAACCCACGTGACACTCACACTAAATCACAAGTCAAAAAATTACATATAATTGTGAGTTTTTACGAGTTCAATATATTTAATGGAGACGCGAAAAGGATGATACACACAACAGGTATTTTGACAAAGTTAGATACATTTCCAGACACTAAACCTATATATAGAAGGGGTAAAACTGACCCTCTTGCGGTCCTATGACCAACATGGGAATGGTAAATCACATAACCTGTGCTCAAAGGAACACGGGAATGGGGATTGAGCCCATGACCTCCGTATTTATGATAAATTTCCCCCACCAATAAGCTACACCTTTTACTATTGTATATATTCAACTTTGAAACCTTCTATCGTATATATTCGCACCATCAGTTCTATTGTATGTGTAAACTTACAAAAAAAACACGTCAATTTATGTAGTAAAAAACATGCAAAAGACGTACAATAGATGGTTTTAAAACATGAATACATATAATAGGAGATTTCATAGTTTGATATATACAATAGTAAAAAGCGTAAAGTTCGATACATTACCAAAATATAACCCGTATTTTATAAGTTGTGAAGCAAAAAAAATCAAGCTTCACCTTCATACAATGTTAAGTTCCGCATGTTTTCACTATTTTTTTTATCACCACGCCTTTTGTATATATATATATATTTTGATCCGGCAACTAGAAAGTGTATGCACCATTTTCTTTAATATCTTGTTTCATTAAATCCCATTCCTATATATATATATATATATATATATGGTTAGTATCTATTGAGAACATAATGTTAAAAAAATGTTGAAAAAACATCCTAGTCATCCATTTAAAATTAAGGGTCCAAAACCGAGGTGACATTTTTGTAATTATTGGGAACTTCAGGAAAAGGGCATTGACATTTTCGTATATAATTAGAGCTTCGGTTAACATTCATTGTTCATTTTTAATGCGAATCATTATATTTTTTTGTTCACAACAATTATGAAGAAATGAAGCATTATTTTTTCTCTTCACAGTGGTTAAGTATTATTTATTTTTGTTCATATCATCTTTTCAAATGGTGAATCTTAATTTGTAAGATTCAAAATTTGTAAGATTCAAAATTTAGGATAACTTGTGTGAACCAATAAAAAAGATTCATTTACCACCTGCTCTTAACCAAATAGATAAAGCTTCACCATGTAACCTTTTGTGAACCAAGAAAAATAAAACTTCACCCCTTAACAAACTGTTGTGAAGGTTAACTGAACTCCCAATATTTATGAAAATACCACCGCATCTGAAGTTCAATTTATTTACAAAAAAGTCACCGCCAAAATCATGTTTTTTGGATTAAAAATCGACGGCCATGATGTATTCTCTTTGTTTTTATTTTAAGATTGTGTTATCACTAAATCTCATGCCTATAGGATAAGTGTCTCATAATGCATCTATGTATGTCTATTGTGTGTACCTAACTGAGGTTTGAATTTTTTAATGCATCCATGTATCTGAAAGTTGAATGCATTAAAAATAGCACACATAACTTGGGTGCACATAATATACATCGGATACAAGTTGGATGCATTTTCAGACACTAATCCATATATATACATATATCTTTTATATATATATAGGAAAAGGATCCATAGGGAAGCTTCAAATCTTGAGGAAGGAGGGAAGTAAATCTCAACCCTTGATTTTTTCACAAGCTAACACATGTGAGTCGGATGCGTGCTACCAATTTTTTACGGTTATAGAGTCGTACAAGATTGTCGGCCGGATTTTTTTCCGACCAAAAATTGAATCTGATTCTTATTTTTCTCAAGTCCATTTGTTTAGATTACTCAGTTCCTTTTTCCTCCTAATGATGCATCCTCCTATTTGGATGTGCATCCTTGTTCCTAGTAACTAAGATTAAGATTCATGCTTTTTCCTATTTGGTGTTGAGATTTATAGATCGATGCAGAAGCATCTATAGTGTTCTTTTTATTATTTATACTTCCACAATATTAATTTTATCTTATCTTAAATAATATATAAGAATCATACTTGTGACATTATCATCTTAATTTGAAATCTAATTAACCAATCAGAGACCATAATTTAGTTAAAATATATTTTATTAAGTTTAATTAATTTCATCTAATCTCTTTATTCTCAAATTTTAATTAGTCAATTTCAATTTCATGATAATATATATCAATTTTATCTTTTTATCTATATTAAATTTAATAATACCTCATCACATGTCTATGCATGTTTCGTCTAATTTATAAAAAATTTAATTACACATTATCTTTAATTGTCTTTTATCTATATTAAATCTAATAATAGAGCACCATCCTTTTAGTTTAAACTAATTAAAACTATCAATCTTAATTAATAAAAGATAACTCATAATTAGTTTTATTATAATTATATTCATACATTTAATTTATTTATTTATATTTATTCTTATTTGACCATCAGTGTAGATTGACTCTAATTCATAATAATCATTTTTATTGATATTATAGTTATATTTTTTTCTTTTTTTTTCTCTCTTTTCGTTAAACAACATTTAATAAGCAATTAATGGTTTCTATATTACTTTATTTCATACTTATATTTCTTAATATACCATTAGATTAAAATACTTATTTCATTCTTTTTAAGTTTATGTCAATGCACATTGATATTTCCAGTTTTGCTTTTGCTTTAATAATTATGTTAAACATATAGAATCATTCGACTTAAACTACAAATCCAATTCTATTCATTACCATACATACTATGTGATTTATTTATTTTATTCGTTACGTATCAAAATATAAAATTATATATTTTTGTACTCTATGATTTAAGTAATGGTATACATTACTACTAAGACGAATAATTGTATAAGAAAACTACTTATAACAAATCATATTCTTTTTTTATTAATCAAATCAACTATCAACTAATTATATTAATGTCTTTTACACAATTTTATAAACCACGTACATTCCTTTATATTTATTTTTATTATAATTTTGATTTCTCATCAACTAAGTAGATAATAAGTGGGTCTTTGAAATTTAAAAAGTGTACGAAGTAAGACGTCAATACCATTTTTAATTACATTTACCATGCCCAATTCTTAATTAACCAAATGTACTAAGAAAACTACTAATTCTCTTACTCGATAATAGTTTATTTGAGAATTGAGACAACTATAGTGACAAAGATAATAGTGTAATTTGTGACATTTATCACAATAAAAGAATAACACAACAACCGATTAATAAAATTAAGTTAATCCATGATAATTATAGAGTTTTTTTTGTCAAAAAGTATAACTATTAATGTTATTTTATTTTACTGGCTTAAACGACCCGTGTGTATACACAGGTTTAATAGCTAGTAATATATAAAATACTTAATATTTTAATATTTTATTTTGAAAAAATTTTAAAATCAAGATTCAATATTTTCATAGTTAATTATCTAATTCCGATAAAATAATATAACTTTATTATTTTCACATATTTTTTAATTTTCACCAATTGTATAATGAATCTTAAACTACATATGAGCAAACTACTATCATTAAGTCACAATCACGGATAATTCACCATTGAATAACAAATATAATATATGATTATTATTGAGTCACTGTATAAAATAAAAGTACTAAACTCCACTGTATAGCGCGAGTATTATACTAATTTTATTTAAAGTCACTGCATAAGATGCATATTGTCAGTTTGAAAAATATATCAACAGTGTGTAAGTTGAAAATAATATTTATTAGTACAATTTTTGTTTTATTAAAATAGACATTAAAAGAGAGACTTAAAATCAGGGGAAGCTTAAAACAATGTAGATACACTGATTTACGTTTTTACCGTTCTTTTTAGTTTTCTTATTCTTTATTTATATGAGAATGTTCTTATGTGAATCACACACACACATATATATATATATATATGAATCTCATGATAGTTTCAAATTATGAAAAGGAGATGAGCAAATCTCAGTCCTTGATTTTATCATATATAAGATTAATTTCATATGAATGTTAACTCATATTTTGTTATTATACATCGATGGATGTTACTTGACATCATTTTTGATGAATTTTTAGTGATAACATTCATTATTAAATGCTATAATTAGTGTATAATAACATGTATGAGTTAATATTTATTATAAATTAACGTTTAAGAATATTAAATTGTAATTTTGAGTAAAATTCATTACAAATAAATGTTAAATCTCAATTTTGAGGGTTTTTTTTGTTTAAAACGTAAAATTATAATAATATTGTTTGATTAAATGATGTATATAATCGATTGATTCATATTTCAAGTTTTAATTTTATTAATCTTGCTTAAGAATTATGTTTTGATAGTAAATGAGTATTTGTTTCCTTAATTCTATCATTTTTTTACTTTCTTTTTGATCCTCACCCTATATAAAAAAGAAAGTATGAATATAATTTGAAAGAACAATACTATATTATTATATATGGCTAATAGCCAAAAAGCTCCAAAAGAAAAATGTACCTCAAACCATAACAATTCTCGTTGCATTTGAAAGGCTGCTCCAGACGCATCCTCGAGATGATATCTCTCTGCATTCATTCCAACTAAATGGAGCATATTATTTCCATTTATGTCTATGCGACTAGTTATAAGATCTTTCATTGAGCCTATCTCATATAATAGATTGTAAATACTCTCATGACGATGAGAGACGGCAACATGAAAAATAGTTCTGCGATTCTCATCTCGCTTCCATATGAGATCAGGATATATACGAATCACCTCAACTAAAAATTTAGTGTTGCCCATTTCTGCAGCAGTAAATAGGATTCGGGAAGGGTACTTCGCGGTTTTATCATCCCAGGTTTCCTCAACTAGCGGGCCTCTAAGTATTTTATCGATTTCAGTCTTAGACTTTTCCACGATCTTTTTCCAAATGATTCTCAGTAGGTGTGTGGCCTCACTTTCCTTCACGGAAATCACTGCATAATATCAAATGTTAAGCATGTTACGTGGTTGGCCAAATCAGGTATATATATAGAATGTTTCAATGTAAACTCCTGAAGACGTTATTATAATTAAGGGATAAATGTCTGGAAATACATCTAACTTGTATTCAAAGTCCATTCTTTATACCTAAATTACATTTTCTATTTTTAATGCATCCAACTTTCAAAATACGTGTTTTTATGTATTATGCTTATGTGTCATCTATTTAAGATGCCACATGACATCCATAGAATTTGACACATCATCAAAAGTACTACATGACATATTAAAACACACTTTTTGAAAGTTGAATGTATTAAAAGTAGCTGATATAAATAGAATACACACAGTAAAAATCAAGTAGAAGCAATATACATTTTAAAATATTAATCCATATAATTAAACATAAAAACGGTTCTATGTAATATGATTTCTTTATTCAATTCAAGTCAAAACTATTGGGAGGATTTGTTGTTTGAGTGGGGTTAAATGTTCAATTTATGAAGTTAAATCTTCAATCTACGAAGAGCTTGATAGATTAATTTATAGTTAGTTGCCTTAAATCACAACTTTATCTACTTTTCATTTTGTCCCTTTTGTAACAACTTAACGTTTTATATCTCCCACAAGCCCAACAAACTTTTAACTTTTATGTCATTTGAATCATATGTAATTTGAAAAACCGAGTACTTATATTGTTGGATTAACGAACAAACGTACTATAGTGACAGTGACAGTAGTCTAAAAAAGATCGGGGTTACACAATAGTTCAAAATGAACAAAAGTTCGAAAGATCATTCGGTTTATAAGAGAGAAAAAAGCTAAATTGATTCAAAGTATATAAAATAAAAAGTACGTGATAGTTTTAGACAACTAACCCTTTATACTAAGTGACATCCAACATGATAGTTGCTAGTATGAAGATTGTAAAATGAATAACACTCACTTGAATTGATGATTCTAGAGATTCTCGGTGGTTCTATATTGCTAAAGGCATAAGGCTTTCGAGCCAATTGGTTCAACACTTTCCATGCATAATCGTCTGAAGGGAGTATCTTGTTGTAGTAATCCAATATTTTTAACGCAACATCTACATAAGAATGAATGATCACTAAATGAGGACAAAGTTCATGACAGAGAAGCGAAAATGACCCAAAAGTTTGTAAAGAATTGGAAAGTAACAATTCTTGTATCAATACGAATTGTATGGATGTCAGCTTTCACCGTCCCCTACCTCAAGCCCAAAAGAAGGTTGAAAACTAGCGTTAAAAAAAAGTCCAAAAGAAGGTTTAAAAGTCAAAACTAGTGTTAAAAAAACCATTATACTTTCAAAAAGCACAATATACTTTGTAAATACTCAAAAATATTAACATACTTTCAAATTTCATTCTAAAGTATGCAAATACAACTGTGAAAACAAAGAGTAGAAGTGTTCCAAAATTTTATCATGTTTTAGCTTGCTTGTACTTTTTGCTTTATTGGTTGTATGTTGTGTACCTTGAAACAAAAAATTTAAAAGTTCATTGGGCACATTGAGTATTTACAAAGTATATATGTATACGTTTTAAAAATTACAATGAGTTTTTTGAACTTTTACCCTAAAAACTAATTAACCCTCAAATATAATCTCAACAGGACATCATTGGTGGTAGAAATAAGGTCTTTCATATTAAGATACTACTTCGCAACAAAAGCTAGACATATAAATATGCATCCTGATAATTGATGAATCCAGACAAATGAGAACCACTATAGAAGAAAGGAAAAGGTACTTAAATATGTAAGAAATGAATTAAGAAATAACACTAGTGCAAGGGCTACATAAAACGTACCAAATAGATCAACCTCGATGCATTTCAAGAATAACTGCTGCTTATCCCGATCTGTCCAATCAACACCTATCATTCGTTGGGACTTATCGTATAGATAAGTCACCAAATCACCTTTCCCGTATATAGCAGCCAGATAGAGTGGCGTTACGTACCCTTCACCACGTATTGTCAACAATTTCTCGTTCCTTTCAACCATTATTGTAGCCATTTCATAGTTTCCAGCTAAAGCTGCTAAACACAGGGCGGTGTGGCCCTGTTCATTTTGAAGTGCCAAGTCCTCATCAGTCATCTTGCCCACAAGTTTTTTCACAAACTCTATGCTTCGAGTGGTGGCTGCAACATGAAGACATGTTTCCTTATTTTCAGTTATACTATATCGCACTAGATCTTTATGATGTTTAAGGATCTTTTTTGCAGCTTCCCAATCTCCTTGTATCGACGCTTCATATAAAGGAACACAAGTAGCAATGTATTCTCTTCGTTTTGCTCCTAAGTAATTCAAAAAAGGTTAATTGTTTCATTATGTATTTAACTTTATATTTTTTTTATTATTGTATTTAACCGCCTTTAAAACTTGTTATTATATGAATCGAACTTTACAATTTCGTATATTGTATGTAACGGGTGACCAGATGACTGGAAATCACCGGTTTCAATACATACAATAGACATTTTTTACAAAGTTCGATACATACAATAGACTTTTTTACAAGGTTCACAATACATACAATAGATATTTTTTCAAGAGGAAAAACTAGAACTATACATAAATAACAGTAACTAAATTCATATCAAAATATATCGAACCAATTTGATATTGAAATAGAAAAATCTGGTAATCAAAATACTAAAAACGTTCATTTAATCTGAAAATACAAAATTATGTGCCATCCTATTCCCCAATTTTCCATCATCACTTGCAGGCTACCACTGATCTGTTCTTTAATAGCAGTCTTATTTTCTTCCGAATAGCGTATTCTAATTACTCATTTGGACCCGTAGTTAAGTTGTTTTAGAATGCACCCATTTAAATTCGCACCCATACTTTGTGCTGCCCACAATGATGACTCAAAACTTGAAAAATAGACTCCAGATCGTCGTTGGTACTAATTAAAAAATTGTGTGTTCAAATTTCAATGGACACAACCACATACATGATGTGAAGTTGTATGCAATCCTCTTAAAAACGTGTATTGTATATATTGAACTTTACAAATATGTATATTGTATGTAAATGGTGACCGGATGATCGGAAACCACCAGTTTTGATACATACAATTGACATTTTTTCAAGAGAAAAAAGCCGGATATCGGCTTTTCAAGTCACCCGCTATATACAATATACATGTTTGTAAAGTTCGATACATACGATAGACATTTCTAAAGGGGGTCCCATATACTAAAAAAAATGTAAAGTTAAATTCATAACGAAACAATTATATCTATATAATAAGTCGGTTAGGTTATCTATCATTTTTCGTTCTAACATATAGTATATATATTCTTTCAGGTTATGATAAAACTTACCATCTAGTAGATCTTCACAAGGATAAATATATTTTGGTGATTCGGATTCTTGTTTGGGAACTGCATCAGGTGTACTAGTTTCTGCTGACTGGATTATTGCATTCGGATCATCTGCTGTAAGTAAGCCTGTGGTTGTTGGAGTCATATTTTTGGTTGCTTATTGCCCTAAACGTGGATAGCATTGTTAACAAAAATTGTAGATATTTGTCAAGTATGAGAAAACATTTCTAAGTACCTGAAATCCAACCAGCGTTTTTCAAATTAGTAGCCTCTTACTCAAAAAGGAAAACTACTTTTTGACAATAGTATATACTACGTAGTGTATATATATATACATCTATGTCATGAAGGTAGTGTTAGGTACAACTTTTATAGACTTCCATTGTCGGTCCACAAGAGATTACTTTAAGTTAATTTCTTGACTTCCATTGTCGCCACAAGAGATTACTTTAAGTTAATTTCTTGTTTTATACCGAGTAAATAAATATTTTAAAAGATGTACGTATGTATATCGTTATAGTGAAGAGTATATTTTAAATATTTTTTATAATTCTAACATATCTCTAAATAAAACACAGAATTGCTTCCAAGTCATCATTTCGACAAAGCATTAGACGACAAGATCCCGTTAATCTTCCATGTGCTCGTTCTGCATAACATCTATTAGAAAAACATTAGAATCAATCACCCATTTAATTAATCTGCCGGCAACCTTTACTCAGATAAGGATTATATCGATTTTATTTTATATGCTTCCCTTTACAGAGTCAAATAGATCTCAAATTCAAAGGTCAAAAGAGTACACTCAATTTGAACTTTGAAGTGCAACTTTTTCTAACAGGAATTTGAAATAAAAATTACATAATATCAGCCCAGTCCTAACGGAACGTGGGGTGTGCGATCACACATGGCCTCAGAAAAGATAGGGCTCGAAATTAGTCCGAAATTTAGCCAATATATATTATATATGTTAATATATATTATTTTATGTAAAACAAATCATAAATGTATAGTAGATAAGTTGGCAATGTGCCCCCCTTTTAATCTTGTATCATTTTTGTTTGGTGCAGGTTCGAATCTTGAAAGTCACATTTTTTTTTCTTTTCTGAAAGACTTTTCCATCATTTTTTGTTAACCCATTATTATGGCTCATTTAATAATCGTAGTCCATTAAGAATAACTTATTATAATTTATAAGCGCATGACTCATATCATAGGTATTTTTATAACAATTATCGGCTTATCGTAACTTTATAGAATTTTACTTATATATAAAAAAATTTATGGCCCATTTTTATTTTTCGCACAGAGTCCTCAAAATCAATGGACCGGCCCTGCCTAATACTAATATCTCCTTTAGTTTTGTGAAAGCCTAATGTCACACGTTCTAAATTAAATAAGAAATTTTCTAGAAATAAATAGATAGGATATTATTAGATGGTACATATTTCTAAACGTTAGATAGGGGTTAGTGTGTATGAATGCACTAAATTTTAGTCAAAAATTCATAGTGTGTACCCAACTTACGGGTAGTGTTTTTATTATACTTAATGTTAAAACTCACAAAAACGCACTTCACCTAGAACCTTCCTACGTGTAACCGGTTACCATATTTGTTGCCTAGTCAGCAGCCACGTATAAAGACACGTCGATGCCTCGTAATATTTTGAAATGCAGAGGAATGCATTTAACTTACCCTAAATATCTATTGTGCGTACCCAACTAACGAGTGGTGTTTTTTGTACGTAACCTGTTAAAACTCACATGAAATGCACCAACTAAACAATAACCCAAAAAAATATTCTCGAATGTTTCATCTAGTGTACTACCAACAACTAATCAATTATAAAATAACAAAAGTTTCATCTTTTCAATCTGCCATTTCTGCTAATCTCAAATTCATCCCATTCTCATCCAAAATCACCACCAAATCGTCTAGTATTATTAAATTTATGAAACCCATTTCTTCATTTTTAATCTAGACCCTCACATCGATTAAATTCTTAAAGTTGGACTTGATTCAAAAGTCATGAACCGAGAAGTACGGTTAGAGCTTGTCCATATAGTCCTTTACTATCAATTGGACTTTTGGTGATCGAATTTTTCTAACTGTTACGATGTATATGGATTATTAGTGGTATTTTTGGTTTTTGAATTAACTTGAACATGTATGGTGTATAATAATTTTTTTATATAAAACCAATAACCCGATGGTGGTGGTGACCAGAGGGTCTCGAGCTCGCCGAAGAAGAAGATCGAGGTCGTCGGAATTTATGGTTAGCAAAGTGTTTGGAAATGCATCGAACTTATAATAATGTCTATTGTGTGTACTGTGACATGTAATGCCACGTGTACACAGTATTTGAAAAAAGTCAACTGGTAACCGACTAAGGGTTGAACAAGCCAAAAACTACATCAAGTAACGATTTTTGAAAATTAAGTGCATTAAAAACACTACCCGTAAGTTGGGTACATACTATGAATATTCGATCAAAGTTTAGTGCATTCGTACGCACTAACCCCTTCTAGATATGTATAGTATATATTTGTAATAGTATAACTACTCCCTCGCCTAGAGGAATGTTCTCTTCAAGACGGTTGGTAAGAATTCATATTTGTCTCTAATCAGAGGAATGTTTATATAGATCTTTTGACATATATTGTGTGTCTAGAGACACACGATAAGTTCGGAAAATTCGCCACTAAATATTTTCTACCCAAAATTTTTTACTAAACCAAATCTTTATATGTGGGGAACATTAAATGGACGTATATTTTATCTTGAAACATGATTGGCTACAGAGGAATATTTCTCTGGAGGTAAAAGATGATTGGTAAAGAGCATGATTCAAGAAGGTTTATAACAAGTATAAATATAAACCCTCATCTTCATTCCCAAGGTATGTACTATTCACTCCATCTTATGTGCTCACAAAATATGTGAAAGTATGACCATAAACCACCACAACAATCACTAATTCTCACGTGGTAGGTGGCTTACCGAGGTCATCTCCATATTCCACTTAACGTAGTGTCTCAATCTTTGTTGCAAATTGTCCAGAATTAGAGAGAAGTTGAGCTCAGCTCACTTGTTCGACACTTGTGTGATTTTACGTACAATCAAATGGCACAATCTACACGATCTACGCAATCTATGTAATGTCTGGAGGGAATGGACTGGCTCCAAGGGAAACAAGTTTTATCCCCGGAGGATATGTAGGCATACCAGGAGGATACCTTATGTACTCACAACAACATGGAGGATGGGTTAATGTTTCACAAGGAGGCTACAATCCTATGTATTCTCAGATTGTAACATCCTCCCCAACGGCCTAGTTTTTTTTCGGTAAATTCATTTCCTTATTTACTTTATTTAATTGAATCAATTTATATGAAATGTTGAATGGATAATTGTTAGGAATAATTAAATGGGAATTATGGTATTTTTAGTTTAAAATACGGATAGGCCTAAGTATTAGAACTAATACCATCGTGTGATAGATTAATGATAGTAATACATCGTAGTATACGTAAATCAAATATATAAACAAAAATCCAGAAAATTAATCCTCATTTCATCACCATCTTCATCTCTAACACACACACACAAGAACACACACTAAACACACACTTTCAATTGAAGCTCAAATCAAGCCCAAAACATTTTCAAATTCAGTCATTTGATTCGGAATTCATCAAAGATCATTCCTGCAAATCGTTTATGTGGATTAAATCAGATTAAGGTTAGTTTTGATTAGTTTTTTTGGTTTTTTACAAAAAAGAGAGAAATATAGTAGGTTGGATTTAATTATGTGTTTTTATGTTAAATTGATGCATTTCGAGTGTTTGTTTATGCATTTACGAAGTGTTGGAACGTTCAATTGGTGAAAAACGCTGTTAGAATTTAGATTTGGGAATTTTTTTGGTGAAAACAGCCCAGTTTTCTGCAAGTTCGCAGGATGAACTGGTTTGGCGATATTGGCAATATCGCGAGTAATATCGCCCCCCAATATCGCGAGTAATATCGCCCCCAATATCGCTAGTAATATCACCCCCCAATATCGCTAATAATGTCGCCGGTGATATCGCGGCTAATGTCGCTTCCAATGTCGCAGGTCAAATTTGTTGAGGTTTCGGACCGCTGCCAGGGGCCAGCCCCTTGGACCCCGTCAGTCGTAGTGTCCCTTAAACCCTCGCTGTTTAGTCGACCCCGAGTGGGTCATTGCGAATACCATATGCAGAATGATATATATATGTGTGTGACTGTTTATATAAATATTAAACATTGAATTATGTTAACAGATTACCGACTTATATTCTGTTTATTCTCAGAGACGCAGAAGACTCAGTGATATAAGACTACTGAGCTTGTAAGCCGATATACTCAGGTGAGTGGATCTGCAACTCATAATTTGGGTTAGTTGTAACGGTGTGATTACAACGAGTAATGTAGACCTTGATAGACTGTTTAGTCTGAATTATGATTGTGTGTACCTGCTTGTTATATATGTGGCCTTCGGGTATCTGTGTTATTCAGAGGTCAATTGCGATTGGATTTGGTTACTACTGTGTTCAACACAGGTTCCAGATACATGTGTTGTCGCTGGAAACTGTGTTGTTGTGTTGTAGTGCCAAGTTATCGGTCTATTCTGTATGGGCCTATACAGATTGTGGTAAGTGTTACTGAGGGCCACCGCGGCTGTAGGGTTCCTCAGTAACCACCGATCCTCTTGAGTTTATGTGTTTACTGTGCTTATGTAAACAAATTGTTATGCTGAATTGAATTATTAGTTGTACATTCATTCACTTAGCTTCGTGCTAATCCCACCATTTCTCTTCCTGCAGGTTATGACTTAGATTGTGGGTTAGGCAGGAAGATGGTTTTAGAAGGAATGTTTGACAAGCGCCTAGCTCTGATATAGAAATTCTAAATATGTTTTGTTAGTAACATGTGGACAGATTTAACATAACAACTGTATGTGTTTGTTTTAGACAAATAATTAATTATTGTAAAACTCGCGAAATTTTATGACCTTTTGTAATATAATATATAGTATTATCTTTTATCCATCGCTTCCGAGTCTAATTACTAATTTAACCCTGAGTAAATTGTTGGGGTGTTATACAGATGGGGGCCGAATTTTATAGAAATCCATGATCTACGCGATTCATAATTCAGTTCTTCATCAGAAGAAGAGAATCACCTCTAACAGTCTAGATTGAGCCATGCCATATGCCAAATAGCTTGGAGTTTCCCTCGAATTTGAAAGAATATAACGGGAAGACTAATCGGGAGGATCATCTCAAGATATCCAGAGGGGCGGAGAAGATAAAAAGTGGTTCATTGATGTACACGCCGTCGGTCTGTTTTTATCATGACGGTGCGTCGTCGGTTGGGGTTGCCGGACGGTGACCAGACGATCGCGTGGAGTTTTTTTATATTTATAGTGCAGGGAATCCTAAACTACATATTACGTACAAGCACTAAGTAAGGTTACTACGGCGAGTAAGTGATAGGTATAACTCAGGTGTCGTTCTTCAAACCTCAACTAATTGAAAACGAGAACTTTGGTTACCTTTTGCAATCTAGGTGGGTTTACTAAAGTTGGAGGGGTTTTAGTTTTGCTTTTCTATCATAATCCAAAGCAATAAAAATAAATAGGTGGAGGTTACTCTGATACTGCAGATTAAGCGGTGTCTACTATGATTTCAGTTTATATCTTTGGTTAGGTAATTATGTTTTATAGGGCTTTGGTAATGATATATCTATTTCTAGATGAGCCATATCTACGATCCTAACATTCTATCTTACACAAAGTTATCTATAATCAAATAAAAGGTATGTCACTTGGATAGTAGATAAGAAGTATTATTAAGCACCATTAAAAGTTCTCTCAAATGAATTAACCAAGTAAACCAACAGTTATCCTCGAGTCTTATTCCTCATTTCTCAGTCATAAGAGACATCTATATCATGACATGAATTGTTGAATAAACAATAATATGAATGGGTGTTACTCCACCAGAATAAGTTGGGATGATCTTGTCTAGCGGTCAGTTGACTTATCATCATACATTAATATAGGCTATTATTACCATTATACTACATTAATCAGTCATATAATAATTAGCTATATATGAAAACCAAATCATACATTCAATCTGCTATCAAATAAATTGGTACTGACTAAGCCTACACAACAATCAAACAAGAACAAAAAATTAAACCCTAATTTTAGTGGACTTTTATTCTATTCAAATTTGGGCGACTTGGACAATTTTTTCAGAGGTCAAGAGAGTTCTTTTTCATCACTTTAACACAAGGATTGAAGATCTATACAACTTCGAACATTATGTTCTTCGGTTTGATTTATACTTTGCATAAACTATAAAATCATTTTGTTTAATTGATTGTTTGATGTTTCTTTTTCACATGAGTAGCTAGCCTCTTTTATTAGTTGTTTGGATTATGTGAATTGTAATCACGGATTATTTAATCATTTGAATTTATCTATTGTTAATTACTTTAATTTATAACTAATTGAATAACCATAATTATTTAAATTTCTACTCCATCCAACTCTTACTAGATTAATTAGTAGTAATTAATTTCTTAATAAACAATGTTCTTGAAAGAGACCACAAATAGTATCAAACTTTATTGATTATAGATGGCTTTTCAAGAAGTCATACCAAAACTATCGATCCACAAACTTTATTATATGGCTGGCAGTTCAAAATAAATGGCAATTACTCCCTTTTTAGTAACTATCTTTGATTTGATCTTTTATCTTTGAGAATTACTTAAATTAGGTACTAACGGTTTTTAAATAAAATGTTGTTTATGTTTATGTTTACGGTTACGCCCCTCCACTATATATATTCAAGATAGAGCATGCATTTCTAGACGCGGTAGCAATATCGTAACTAACTGTAAAATCAGTGTCATATTCATGGAAAGCCCAAAAACCTAGAAAAATTGAAAAAAAAATATCATTTTCTTCGAAATTGATTGCCATAAATCGTATCAATTGAAAATCAACTCAATCATAAAAATAGTTGGATCATAACTGAATGATAACATTATTCGATTTGAACAGATTTGGATAAATACATAGTGGTTATTGGTCACATGCCATTTTTGAATAATATGAAATTATTGCAACTCAATACAAATAATCTAATAGCAACGCGTATGTTCGTTGTTTTCCATGTTGACTTTAGGAAGAGGTATGTAGTATTGTTTTTACATAATAGTTGAAATTCAAACAATGGTAAAAAATTACAAATCGTCATCTTCTTCATATTTTGTCTAAAGCAAAAGAGTCACAAATTCATTTTTAGTATATCAAAGTTAAAGTATGAAATATTTATTACATACAAAGGTATTGTATACAAAACTAATTCTTATATGTATCATAATATATTATTATTGTTATTCATTTCTTAAAACAATGGTTGTATAAACTAAGAATTAATAGGGGAGAGGATATTAACTACTTTTTATATTTATAATTTTAGGTTTAAGAAAGAGAATATTAAACCATTTATAGTATAGTATAGATTTAGTTGTAAAATTTATGATGTAATATTTGTTAATGAATGTTATTTATATTTAATTTAATACTAGCTGAGTACATATTATTTAAATAATAATTGATAATTACTAAAGAAAATAATATTACTACAAACCGAATTGTCATGCTAGATTCAATCGTATTGTCATTTGATTCGGATTCGTTTGGTTTATGGTAAACCAAATTCCCATCCGATTGCAATCCATTAGAGCATATAGAGCCGAAGCATTATTGTTTACGTTTTTCGCCACTTCATGACGGCATTTTCGGTCGACGTCACACGCCAGATGTTGTATTGCCACTTTTTTTACATCTAACAACTATTTTATAAATAAATAATAGCTATCCATTTTTATTCAAAGGACTACTTTTCTAAACCTTATTTTTATATTTAAAAATACAACACTTTAAACACAATTCAAAAACTTTATTTTTATATTTAAAAATACTACACTTCAAACACAATTCAAAAGACTCATTCTCATCTTCAAAAACTCTATAATTCATTATAATTCACAATAATGTCTTCCAATTCTACTTCCGACGGCAAAACAGCGTTGACTTTTCTCATGCTAGCTCGTAATTATCGTAATGAACTTTTAATTCCTCAAGAAAAAGCCAGAAGTTCCAACCTATCATTGACGCATCGGTACATATATCGTAATCAAGTTGATGCACACGAAACGTTAATGAACGATTACTTTGGTGAAAAAACTTGAAATACCCTAGGAGTATTTCAAACGTCGTTTCCGTTTGAGAGAACAACTATTCCTTCGAAGAGTATTATGTCCCTATTGGGAAAATATAAGGTATTTGGATCAAGAGATGTGACACATATAAAAGAAAAACCAGAGAATTACGCGACAGAGATATGTTCGAGGGACTTCGATCTGCTCTTGCGAAGAATCGTGATCAATGAATAACATAAATAGAGAATAGTTGTAGCATAAGAGTATATTGTATCATTGATCAATGAAAAAAATATAAACTTGTAGTATTATTTCTTTATTTATAGAATGTATATTTCATATTTAATTTATTTTGTTATCTGCTTCAATTTATGAAATTATTTAAATTTTTAAAAAAAGTTAAAAGTCCATAACACAAAAGAATAGTTTCATCCACTTCTTTATTTTTTCAATAAATTGACAGAATTCTGTGAAAAAAAAAATCACCACTCGCGATACTCTTAAAGCTAACTGCTACGGTAGAATGCAAGAAAATAAAAATAAAGATTATACATATCTAAAATAAACTGTGTTATTACTTTAATCGACTAGCTTGCAGTTATATAATATGTCAAAGTGTATGATAGGCTTTCACATGCTTTTAGAAGGATGTGAGCGGTCGCTTGCGAACGCAAGAAAGACAATTAATTAGGATTTTAAAAAGGCTTTATAATTAATAGTATTTAGTAGACCTTGTAATTTATTCGATCAATAATGTACACTCTTTATTTGTTTAGGCAACTTGTCGTTGAGCATTATTTATCATTACCCCTTTATATTCAATTCACAAAATGAATTGACAATTTATTATGATATTTTAATGGTAGGTATTGTATGATATTATCACATAAATAAAAGCATTTTTAGTTTTCATGAGATTTTGAAGAGTAATTATTACTGACTTTGTATTCTCACTTTTTGTCTTCCGTGTACTTTTTAATTTGCAAAGCTTGTTTCTATTTCATTCTAACTACAAATTTTGGTAATTAATATCTAATTATAACATTCTTATGATAATTATTATTTTTTCGATACAATAATAATAGCTATCATTATAATTATCATTTACTCGAATAAGATAATTTTGTTTTAATTAGACCATATTGTATTATTCAAATAATGCATATCTCTACACTTAAATAACTAAAATGCAAGTTTATAAGTTTCTTTTGAATAAAAATAAACTCCAATCCAAATGGAAACTTTAAACATAATGCATCGATTAACATGATATTGCTTATTTTATACATATTTTTAGTGGTAATATCATTTTCAACTGTACATCATCTAAGTTGATTCCATTAACTTAAGGTAGTTCTTTAACTTGAAATTGATTTTAGGTGAAAATGTTCGAGAGATGGAGAAGAAATGAAGTAATGGGTGATGTTGAAGATTTTACAAGGCTTTACTTTCCCTCATACGGATTTCTATTGATTTGATTCAAAAATCAAAATTCTTAAAACTCAGTGAACTACAATTTTCAAGAAATGGATGTCTATCAAAACATGAGTTGACATGAGTACCCTCTGAGGAAGGATAGTACCAGCCGAGTACTACGCCTTGATGGGTTCTTATCCCGTTTAACTCATAATTAAACCCTAATTTTAGGGGCTTTTATTCTATTCGACTTTGGGAGAATTTAGGTGATTTCGAGAGGCCAAGAAAGTGTTTTTTCCATCACTTTAACACAAGGATTAAAGATCTACACATCTCCAATATTAAGTTCTTTGGTTTGATTTACACTTTGAATAAACTATGAATTCTTTCCGTTTAATTGATTGTTCGATGTTTCTTTTCCACATGAGTGGCTAGTCTTCTTAGTATTTGCTTCAATGATGTGAACTCTAGTCATGGATTGTTTAATCGTTTAAATTTACCTATTTTTAATTACTTTAATTTATGATCAATTGAAGAACCTATGATAACATGTCATAATGATATTTTATAACGGGTAATAAAAGTTAAGAGATTATAACAAAAAAAAAAGTTGAAATTTGGTGACTAACCCGTAAGTTACCTTAATTAAAACGTTTATGTATATTTTTAAGTTTCAAAAAACAATTTTTTTTGTTTATTTCACAAATTTTAATTAATTTAGCCAATAACTAAGGTAATTATTAAGCAGACGATGGTTACAACGAAATGACAAATCTCGAACATTTCTTATAAATTTTATATCATTTGCATTATATTTTATTAAAAAAAAATTATGAATGGGATTAAGAGTTTCTTATTGACGAATTTTAATAGAGTATAGTTGTTTGCGGTGTCTATTTCATACTCTTTTAATTATCTGATCGTACATGTTATGGTGGTGTATGTGTTTTATATGTAGCCTTATATGAATTATGATCATGTGAACTTTTTGATTCACTATATATTTAAAAGTTCAGTTCTATATGGATTTACATATTACCGTAAAAAAATTAACAAAATTGAAAACCAAATAGTTAATTTATATATGTAGTTTTTATGATCTTCATAAATATGTTACATATTATTTAATATAAATGATTTAAAGATCGATACACATGATATTGCGAACTCATAAAGAAACATCTATCATTTGTTGCAAAATATTATTACAAATGTCGTTTATTTAATTGTTTCTCAAATCCATTTAGCAAACACAACTGTAATTAAAGAGCCTCTTGAAGTTACACCGGGGTCTCTTCCTCTATGGACGTGAACTCCTTTCTCTGCAGCCACAGAGGCCAACATTTATCTTTTCTTGACTAAAGCCGAGCTTTAGGCGGTTTAGTTACACTTTGTTTGTTGGGCTTAGAAGACGAAGCCCCTTGGTAAGACGAATTCCCTCTATCTCCACCAATATGCTGATGTTTCATTGATTTCAGTGCGGCAGTTTGTTTTTCACTTTGTTTGTAGGGCTTCGAAGACGAAACCCCTTGGTAAGACGAATTCCCTCTATCTCCACCAATATGCTGATGTTTCAGTGATTCCGATGCGGCAGTTTGTTTTTCACTTTGTTGGCTGGGCTTAGACGAATTCCCTTAGTCTGGAGCAATATCGCGCCTATTATTTGCATACGGATTCCCAGCCAACCAATCTTTGTCTATACGATTTTGCTGATCTGAAGGCTTCCGACCAGTACCCATTAAAAAGAGGAGAAAGATAAGTATGAAGATCGTGTATGTTAATTGTGAAGGGAAGGTGGGGCTGCTTTCTCCTTTAATAAGAAAACGTTGATGATGATGTACATATATATCTAGCGATTTATATTCTAAACAAAGATATTTGAGTTGGTGTAACTGAAAGTAGGGCCCTATGCAAGTCAAGTATAAATGTTTATTTGAAGTTCTTGGAGCATCTTTAGAGCACATGTAATAAAAACTTCTTTTTTAAATGTGCAAAAAAACTTCTGATTTTTTTCATTATTGGAGTGAAAAGTTTACTTTCTTGAGAAAGTTTGACATTTATCAAATCTTCTATGAAAAGGTTTTTGGCAATCTTGTGTGTAGTTTTTATATGAATTAATATATTAAGCTTTAATACATTTTCAAACAATAAATCGTCTTTTATTACTTAATAGATGTGTTTATAAATAAATATTTAAAGAGGAGCATCTTATCGAATTCTAATCATTTAATAAATAAATAGAAGATACAATATTGGTTGCCAGATAGATAAAATATGACTTACGACTTTGTTGTCTTGTGACTATATCGTGGTGTTTAATAGGATTACTATATAGACAATTAGTTTCCTGGGAATACGAGAAGGATAAGTAATATGAGACCATGAGTAGCCTTATGACTATATCGTCGTGTTTACACTTGTATTTTATTTGGTCGTCATAGACTTCGTTTATAAAATGTCGTCAACCATTGCGTATGTGCTAATGGGAATGTGAGTTGGCTAATGATTCTTTATTCAAGGTTGGGAAAAAAAATATAGCTTGCGAGTTGACATCCAATTATAAAAACTACAGTTGCTTTTCTTAATCTCATAGTTAATTTATTTATCGTTAAGTGATTCAAAAGAGTAAATTACAAAAATCGTCCCTGTGTTATATCATTTTTTTCAATTTCAGTTCCTTAATCATGTTTTTTGCAAAAACCGTCCCTGAAAGGCATGTTTGGTTACACAAACCGTCCCTCATTCACATAAAATGACTAAAATACAACGAATCAACCATTTCGAATGTTCAATTGTTCCAACGAACAACTAAATCGATCAAATGTTCAAAATACAATTACAAATATTCAAAACCTCATAAACAACAAATTCCCACAAACCAACTTACTCATCCTTGTCTTCATCTTTGTCGTCGTCTTCTTCTTCATCATCATCTTCTTCTTCTCCAATATGGCCCTGATAGTGAACGGGTGGAGTCGCCACCATGACTTCTTGAAACATATATCATCTACAAACACATAAACAACATAATTAAACCATCAAACTCAATAAACTTATAACCAACATAATTGAACTAACAATTCATCAAACATGTTACCAACATAATTGAACCAACAAACTCAATAACAATATCATTGAAACTAGTGTCATTTTACATACAACAATTACAAATCAATCAAACTCACCACTAGAACAATAATCAACTTTACATTCATTATCAGAATTTAAATCTTCACTTTCAAAATCACCAATGATCTAAGTATCCTCGTCTGCATCAACAATAATTTCCATTATTTTTTTAATGTTATGAGATACTATATCGGTATAGAGTAAATAACTTACAATAAAGGGTTAAGGGGACAAGAATGTATCGAACTAAGTCTGATATTCATCAACCAAGTATCTAACAAATTAGTACTTGAACAAACATTATCTAACAAATCAGAACGCGCAAATATTTCACAATGAATATCAAAAGAGGTCACACGACAGTCAAACAAGCATGTCAAGATAACGCTAAAAAATGAGTACGGACATCCGTACCTGAATAAATATCTATTGCTCTTAAAATCGAAAGAGTACTCCCTAATTCTTCACAAGGTCTACATATAACAATTTACTAAATTTAGAATCTATCTTATTTCAAGACTCATATCTAATTGTTTTCACTATACATATTATATCTATGTTTTAAATTATTTAGTGTCATTTTATACTTGTACTTTAATTGTGATATACTAAGGTATATGTGGGCTTTAGATTCCAAATTGCTACATATTATTTAAGTACACATGTTTTAATAGTAGTCCTGTAATTTTTAATTGATCATAACAATTAGTCATTTATTTTAAGGTCCAAAACTTTCAGATATCATAACCGAATATGATAATTTAGACTGCAAATTTCAGTATATAATCTTGAATAAACTAAGGATTAAATGAACGAATTATTAAAATTAATTAGTACGAAATGAATATTAATTTATGACTTAAGATTACCTCTTAAACGAAATAGGATTCAATCGAGCTAAACAGTAAACTTCTCGTTCCCGTCACAATTCCCTAGAATACTCTTTCTGTTTTACTAGCTTTATTTTTATGATTGCGAAATGTGTTTTGCTCATTTTAATTTATTCCATTTAATGGGTTTGATCCAATTAAAATAATAAAATCTTGCAACATTTTGTCTATTCATCTTCTTCACCTCATACGTGTTCACATTTTTACTTCTTCAAAATAAAAAGAAAACATGAAAAATCAATAAAATTTCTTTGAAGAACTCACCATCCAAGTCCGAATGTTGACCATGAACGTCGGCCATGAACACCAGGGACGGAGTGAAGAACGCTAGATGTTCAGCGTTCAAGGACAAAAAGGCCGACTGCAACTAATCACTCCTACTGTTCTTGTTCTTATATAGCACTGCATAATTTGTTATACTCATTTCTTTTATTTGCAACTAATATCAAATCAATAATTGTGGAAATAGCTATTATATTTCGAATTGAAAATATATTTTTTTTTCCTTTGTAATGCTGAATCAAGTCTTAAGGACTATAAATATAGTACATTGACTAAACTTTAGTGATTATAAGTTATATTCAACCTCCAATTATTTTCATGTTAACGGGATTTGAAACTTAAATTTAAAGGTATTTTGTCACCCATTTGACCCTTTTTTTTAAGCAATTTTTTTCTTTTATCTTAAAAGTTTGACCATTTAGAAAAATATAACTTGAATCGACCGTCATTTATATTTATACTTATACTTATACTTACTTATATAAAGCATTTCATATTTTCTCTCTTAAAACTTAAAATTTTAAAATTGAAAACTAAGTCAAATTATATCATATGATGATAATAAATAAAACATTTAAGATGTTTTTTTAAGATTGAAATGACTAATATACCTCTACAATATTAATCACTCTTTAGATAAATCAATGGAAAATACTAACACACCCCTACATTTATTAAATTCTCATCAATACTATTATCATTTCATAAACTAATAAACATATGACATTTAATTGTAGTTTAAACATATCTATATCTATATCTATATTTACATCCATATTACCTATAAAATATTTCACATTCTCTCTCTTAAAACTTAAAATTTTATAATTCGAAACTTAGTCAAATCATATCATACCTTGATAGTATATAAAACATTTAAGATTTTTCTTGAAAAATTGAAATGACGAATATACTCCTACAATATTAGTTAGTCTTTACGGAAATCAACGAAAAATACTAACATACCCACGTTGAACTCTCATTAATATTATTATCATTACATCATAAACTAATAAACAAATGACATAACTTTTGAATTGTTAGGAGTTACGAGAATTATAAACGAAAAGGTCGAGATGAGATGAGCGTATTTGCAAAATGTCAAATGCCACCTTTCGGTGTCACATTCCTCCTCTAAAGCCTTCAACTTTAACTTCTCTCAAATTTTATACCTTTTTAAGTTTTTAAAAACATAAAGAACAAAGGATGTGGTTCTAGAGAAAATGCCTAAATTTGTAGGAAGACTAAGAAGCAAATGAGGAGGTGACAAGTGTCCTCCTCATTCCCTCTCCATTTCCCCTCTAGTCTCATTTCTCCACATTTTTTTAAATATATTTCAAATTCACTTTTTTAACTTTTTTATTTTTTTTAAATCGTTTTTTTTTTTTTTTAAAAAAAAAACTTTTTACTTTTTTTTATTATCGTTTTTTCCGTTTTTTTTTCGTTTTTCTTCGTTTTTTTTACTTTTTCTTCGTTTTTTTAGTTTTTCTTCGTTTTTTTACATTTTTCTTCGTTCTTTTTTACGTTTTCTCGTTTTTCTTCGTTTTTTTGTTTTTTTACGTTTTTCTCCATTTTTTTTTCCTTTTTTTCTTTCTTTTTTACGTTTTTTCATTTTTTTCTGGTTTTTTACGTTTTTCTTTGTTTTTTTCGTTTTTCTTCGTTTTTTACGTTTTTCTTCGTTCTTTTTTACGTTTTTTAGTTTTTTTTCGTTTTTTACTTTTTTCTTCGTTCTTTTTACTTCTTTCATCGTTTATTTATGTTTTTTCCGTTTTTCTTCTTCTTTTTTTTTTACGTTTTTTTACGTTTTCTTCGTTTTTTTTACGTTTTTCTTTGTTTTTTTTCATTTTTCTTTGTTTTTCTTCGTTCTTTTTTACGTTTTTTCTTTTTTCTTCGTTCTTTTCACGTTTTTCTCCGTTTTTTCCGTTTTTCTTCAGTTTTTTTTCGTTTTTTACGTTTTTCTTCATTCTTTTTACGTCTTTCATCGTTTATTTACGTTTTTTAAAAAACGTAAAAAAAACGAAGAAAACGTAAAAAACGAAAAAAAACGAAGAAAAACGTAAAAACAACATTTAAAATGAAAAAAAACGAAAAAAAGGTACAAAAACGAAGAAAAGCGTAAAAACGACATTTAAAACGATAAAAAAACGAAGAAAAACGAAAAAAATGCGTAAAAACGATGAAAACGTTGAAAAACGTAAAAAAATACGAAGAAAAATGAAGAAAAACGTAAAAAAAAATTTATAAACGATAAAAAAACGAAGACTAACAAAAAAACGCGTAAAAACGAAGAAAAACGTAGAAAAACGTAAAAAACGTAAAAAAAATCGAAGAAATATGAAAAAAAAAAACGAAAATAAAAAAAATTATTTAAAAAAACGAAAATTAAATTATAATATTGAAAAAATGATGGGGAAATGAAGGAGGAGATGGAAAATGAAGGGTGGAGAAATGAGGAGGGAGGAGAAATGTGAGAGAAATAAAATAGACAGTTGTCACTTTGTTATTGGCTTCTTAATCTTCCTACAAAAATCCATTTTCTTATTTGAACCAAATCCAAGAACAAGTTCTTATATTTGTTTTGTTCGGAATTATTATTTTTACACCTTTATCTAAATGCTTAATTTCGTTTTTATATTGTCTATTTCTATATTCTAATTTTCTAATTTTTTGATCAAATTTTAGAATTACAATTTACCATTCTATAATTTCACATTATGTTTCATTCCATTTATTGTTTTCATAATATTTAACATTAAATTAAAAAAAAAAATGAATGTCAAACCTTGTGACCGAATATGCATCTTACAACCCAACACTCCCAACCCAATAAACAAATTTGCAATTGAGCGATAGTGAACTTGTGATGTATTATATACAATATATATTTTTTGGTATTTTGTTTTAACTTTATTTTAAAACAGAAAATGTGATTTTCTCTTTCAAAATACTATATGTTAGTGTATTGACATATAATTTCTTTTATATAAACATTGCACAAAACATAACAAAATAAATTAAGTAAACGTTAAAAAAAAAAGAAATTAATACTCCAAAGTAATAACAAAGATAGAGTGATAGAAGTAGGAGAAAAAAATCATCTGTTGTAGGTGATTATATATGATAAGTTTTATAAAAATTGTGAGAAAAAAAGTTAAAAATATAAAAATAAATTATATTTTTGAAAGTTTATTACTCGTATTATAGTATTCTGCGATGGAGCGAATCACCCCTCTCATCCCGCTATCTCTCTTTTATAAACTCCGTATTCATTTCTTCCAAACCCTAACGTTTATTTTATTTTTTTGGCTCTCAAACAAATTCACACTTCTCTCTGCCGCTCACCCTTTTCTCTCGAATCTTCCGCAATCACAATGGAGTTTTGGGGTAACAGTTCTCATTTCTCTCATCTCAGTTGATTACATACATACGTATATTTTATTTCTTAGGGTTTTTTTATTTGTCTGATGAAACTTTTCGAGATTATTTCTGCGTTGGACGAATCGTTTTTCTTTTAATTGTTTGTTTACCATCATTCTATGTTTATATATCGATACAATATGTTTATTCTGTTTTTATGCATGATTTGTTGTTCTAATGTGCGAGTGTTTTTGTTAGTTTTATTTTTGTTTTCTGACATGAGCTTCGTTACTGTTTCGGAAATCAGTACGAGTGTAATAATTACGTATGTATGTGTTTGTGAATGCTCTGTTATTTTTTAGGGTTTGTAATCGTTAGGTTATTACAGCAGGGGTTTAGGTGTATTGTTGTTTAATCATTTTTGTCGGTTATTTTAAAATAAATGATGTGAAACTGATGTTTGAAAATATGGTTTAGAGTTAACAAACATCTGTTTTCTAATGTGATTCTTATTCTTAATTTTATTTTTATTTTATGAAATGAGCTTTGTTATTGTTTTGGAAATCAGTAGGAATGTTATAATTATGCATTGTGAATGTTATATTTTTTATAGGTTTGTTGTTCTAGGTTATTGCACTATGTGCTTTTGTTTATTGTTATTGCTGGTTATTTTGAAACAGATGATGTGAAAATGATTTCTGAAATAACTGTTACACTTTAGAGTTGAATAATGTTAGAAGCCAATATTTGTGGCTTGGTGGAGACATGTTTAGGTATTTGAGTACATAGTTATTGCGTCTGCTTGTTTGTTTAATTATTTACATTTCTGCCTTTTGTTCAAAGCCATCCATCCATGGTAGAAAGCTGTACAGTTAGTATAGTGTATTTCTTTCAGGCATGGTGTTGATGCAATGATCTTGTTAGTTAGTGGTTACATATGAGCTAGCACATAATGATTATTTATGAACAGTTAGCCATTCTTTTGCGTTCTTAACTATTGTTTGTAGAAAGTTGATTGATTGTTTTCTCCGAAATGCAAAATTGCACTTTGCATTCACAATTATATCTCAAATTCACCTATAAGTTTTTTATGCCAATATTACAGATATATGGTGTTCTTTTGTGACAAACTCTTATATTTTATGTTGATGTAGGTGTTGAGGTTAAAAGTGGTCAGCCGCTCGAGGTAAACCTAGGCGAAGACAAGGTTTTACATCTCTCACAGGTATAAAATAGTTTATTTATACATTTTTGTTTCTATAGCATATGTTATCTTTGCTGCATTAATCATTAAATGAACTAAATGTATTGGTTTATAGGCTTGTCTTGGAGAAATCAAGAGTAACAAACCAAGTGAATCTGTTTACTTGCATATCAGCATTGAGGAAAAGAAGCTTGTTCTTGGAACACTTCACACTGAAAGGTTGCCTCAGCAACTATTTGACTTGGTGTTTGACAAAAACTTTCAGTTGTCACACAACTGGAAAAATGGCAGCGTTTACTTCTATGGATACAAAGCTGACCAACCTATTGATGAACAAGAATATCCTTCAAACAAACATATAGTTATTTCTATTAGCTGCATTCAATTTTTGAATTTACGTGTTAATATCAAAGCTGTTGTTGGTTCCTTGACCAATTAGCCTTTTTGCTGTGTGATCACTGACCCTGAAGAAATTGGTTAGTTTACCTTTGCGCCATATTTTCACTGTTGAGTTTATTGTCTATTAAACCAATGCTCATATCATTTGTTCTTTTGGCCAGATACTGATGAGGAAGAAGAGGCTCTACGGCTTCCAATTCCTAATGGTAAAAATTTGATTTCTTTTATTTTCTGCTTTTGAATACTTAAGATTGTGCACTCTTGGATTAACCTCACTTATAATATTTAAGTTCCCTCTGCAGGCAAGCAGGAGGCTAAGCCGGAGGTTAAGAAAGAAGAGGCCCCAGTGGTAGCTAACAAGAAGGATGGTAAGCAGAAGGTGAAGATTGTGGAACCTGAGAAGGATAAGAAAGCTGATTCTGATGATTCTGATGATTCAGTGTCTGACGATTCTGATGATTCAGATGAGGTATGTGGTATTTACTATTTTTATTTTACATGCTATACTTGCCCGGTTATGTATGCCGTTGATTTTACTGTGCTAAAGGGTTTTGACTACACTCTTCAATTGTGATTATGCATATATAAATGTTTATGGTTTTTGCCTTTGTGTAATACATATATGTGCATTTAGTTAGAAGTCAAGCACAGAGTTTATGGATTTAGTTAAATGTTTATGGTTTTTTGCTTTTCTAGGATAACGAGGACTCTTCTGACAGTGATGATGATAGCGATGAGGATGAAGAGACACCAAAGAAGGTTAGTGACATTTTTTGTTTTTGTTTTAATTTTTTATAGGATAGGGTCTTCTTTTGGCTTATTGTTTCTATCTATTATTCTTACTATTGTAGCAACAATCGGTAAAGAAGAGACCCAATGAGTCTGCTATCAAGACCCCCAACACTGACAAGAAGGCAAAGATGTCTACCCCCCAAAAGACTGGTTAGTTTACTTGCCTCGTTCACAAATACGTAACTTGCAGGATGTTTTAACCCGAGTCGTCATTTTACTATCTCTTATCTCTATTTAACAAGTTAATATTGAAAGAATTCTGGTTTTCAGCTATGCAAGTTGTATGAAATCGCTAAGATTGTTTCTATTTTCATATGTTTTTATTATCATAAATATGTTTTGACAGATGGCAAGAAACCTCATGTAGCCACCCCACACCCTTTAAAGCAAGCCGTTGCTAAGACGCCTGCAAACAAGTCAAACCAGAAAAGTCCAGCCTCTACATCTGATGGTGCTCATTCGTGCAAGTCTTGCAACAGGTTTGTCACTATTAATTTTTCAAAGATTCTTTTGATAAATGCAACTGAAAAGCATTGGAACGATTTCTAACTCTAATTTTAATTTTGGTTGTTTTTAGGAACTTCAAGTCGGATGTTGCTCTTCAGTCTCATAACCAGGCAAAGCACACAAGTAAATGATCAGAGTTTGTTGAAGAGATTAGAGGGTGGCAGATTTTGTTGAAGAGTTGAATGAAGGTTGTTTCAAATATTGTCGTCTTTTAAGTAGGTTTTATTTTAATGTTGAAAGAAAAGCCATCCTATTATGCTCTAAAGTATTGTGGAGAGAACATGTCAATTATGCTCTACCATTTACATGTTGGATTTTGTTGGTAGATTTGCTTCAAGTTCCTTATATTAATCTCTACTTCACAATGCATCTTTTGTGACTAGAAAATTTTCTTGGATTTGCATATAACATGAACTGACATTGATGTATGGGCATGACCACTTGATGGGTTAATTGTGTGGATGTTGAGATCTTTTTGGGATGAACCTGATAAGGTCCCAAATGTATTTTACATGTTTGATCAGAAATCGCGTATCCTATTTTAATCAGATGAACATTGGGTGTAGTCACTGAGATTTTCGTGTATCCTTGTTAAATCAAATGGCTTAACGAACATTGACATTTTCAAGAGTTGTCAATAGAGTCCGCTTCTCAGTTGTTTGATTGGGTTGAGCTATAATTTATTTATTTGATCTATTTTAGTGGCTCTTTTATGAGACGGCTTTAACTATTGTTTGGTTGTATCTGGCTTCAAAGTTTATAATAACTAAACGAGAATTCCAACCCAAATGTAGTCATTATTGTCCATAAAGTTTTGGACATGAATTGTGCTTGAAGACAATGAAAAGAAAAGTGCTTGATGTGTTTATAAATGTAGATCTAATTTCATCGGTTCAAATGTTAGAGAAGTGCTTGATGTGTCTGAAAATGGAGATCTATTTGAGATCTAGTTTGATTGGTTGAAATGTTAGAATGATCGGTGAAAAAAAAATGGTTAGTAAAAGAAAGAAGAGATTAAAAAGACACGCTCAAAGCAAAACACAAATAGGTTTCTAAGAGTTGCCCGGTGATGATGACATGATGGGTCTCACGATGCTTCCCTTGGTGATGAGTTGTATTATCATTCAGCTAGGTAAATCAACTGGATTTTCTGATGGGAACAATGAGATGCATAAAAAAGACAGGCTATCACTAAAAGAGTTCATGCAATGATCTTTCGAACAGAACAAACTGATGTCAATCGACTCTCAGTAAGTAAGCAAAATTGTATTTTTTTTGTTAGGCAAGAATGGCGATATATCCAAAGGTTTTGGAGAGTTCGTATGTCAAGCTTTCAAATTTTTAGTGTCATACGATCTCTATTCTGTTGTTCAGAAAGTTCATGTGTTTCTATCGTATGTGGTTGTCTTTCAAGCGCGTCTTGGCTCTCAGTCAGTTTGTATGCAGTCTCTTACTTTTCAAGACCCGATAAAATGGTACTTATATGACCTCCACATAGAACATTATCATCTCCAATTCGCAAATTCAATCAACACAGTTCTTGATCGGGTAAAATTAATACAGGATACAAGAACTAGCATTCTGTGTTATTTCATGATCTTTTTTTCATTATTGAAAAGCTTAACTTTTACCAGGAACTTTGCAAATGTTAAGCTCTGAAAACATTTTGAGGAAACTGACCAACCACTAAAAGTTAAGCACTCTAAACGTTTTCGTTATATATTTTAGCTCTAGGAGATATTTTGTCAATAGCCAGTTAGGTGTTATGGACTACTAGACCCACAACCCTACGTGTCATGTAATTAGTGACTTGTCGCCTGCTTTTTTAGTAGCCGATTTGATCCTCATACGATACCTACACGATTTGGGAGCCCTTAAACTCCTAGCTGGAGGGACCTCAACTAGTGATTATAGAAGGCACCTATCTCCAAAACGACAACAAACAAAATATGGGTACAAGAAATGATTAATAGGGCTAAAAACCAACCTAATGTCAATCTTTAAATGGTTTAGGTCAATTTTTAGTCTTATGTTTTAGGCCCAAATATCATAGTTCCTCAGCTATATCTCAAAGGCAGATCCTTGTAAAAGATACAAACAGCTCAAATTCAGTTAACTAATATGTTGCTAGTTCTCATATGAAACACAAATCAAACTGAAATCGTCCATTGAAATGAAGTGAAAGCAGCATACAAGAGCAGTAAATAAAAAGATACTGAAAACATCAACAAAATATTCCTGATACAAAACTAAACTTGTAATTAACTTTAATACCACACTACTTGCTTCATCAGCAGTTCTTTAGAAGGCATCTGTATTCTGGTCACCTCGGGATTCACTTCACTTCATGAAACATTGTAACCCGGGAGATGAAGATAAGATAACCTGTATAGAAATATAATGGTAAACGGCAAAAAGATTAAGGACCCATCCAGAATACCTGAACCTGCAAAACTAGTAAATTACGTAAGATCACATTTCTAAATGAACGAAAGCCCTGCATGTATCAATACACAAGTTATACCCTATCTCCTGGAGGTGGCAACACTGGCCCATTAACTGATGAAATGTTTAATAAAGGTTGCAATTTATCTCTGATGAATAAGAAGGGTAAAGTAAATATTAGCTTTCAAAAGAAAACAAGCCATATGGGTCAAAGAGGTCGCCCAAAGTTTAACTTTTGTATTATCATATTTGACACTCTCAACTACTCGGTAACAACATAACTTTTTGAACAGCAAGTGTTTCGGGTTGACCAGTGCCTAAAAAAGCAAAAAGATGAGCTCGTTACCCGACCTGTCCGCCCACGCAATTTGCCACCTCTACTACTCTAATGATCTACCATACTCAACAGCCAAACTACAAGTAAATCCTCTGCTAATCTCTTAAATTAAAAACAGAGAAGATGGACCTGCAAAACTCAAAAAACCTAGCTATCCATGCAAATAAATGATGAGTGGCCTACATGAATAAAACTTTTTTGTTCTCAGAAAGCAAAAGATGAATATGTTCACGAGATTCTTTTCTTTTTCTTCTTTTTTTTGAACAAAAAGATTTATTGGACACCCCACACAAAAAGGCAGTGGGCAGAAAAAAGAGATTTTTTCTTGCAGCACCAGCCATCAGGTGCTGCTTTTATATGTACTAGAATCATCTTTTTTGCCAATTGAAAAAAGGGAATAGGTAGGTAGGTAGGTAGGTAGCTGCTGATACGAACAAAATCAACAAACAGCTGTGGAAGGAACTCCTGAGACAAACGTATATATGCCCAGAAGCTATCCCACAGAAAATATTAGAGAGAATGATAGAACTATAGAAGGATGATTGTATTATGCATTCAGTCATTAAGGCACAGCTAGTGATCCTTTCTCGGTCTTCCCCTGTAATCTTTAATCAATTTCCTTAAAAGGGTAACGGGAAGAAAAGTAGAAAATAGATTTGACCAGTCAACCTGTACCCTGTACTCCTGCACAGTGGAAAGCCGGCAGTAAGCCATATCTTCCAAGTGGGGACTGTTTTTTCTCAAAACTTATTCATTTTCTTCATTTATTTAGACTCGTTCACATATCTTAAGAATCAAGACACATATAACCAAGAGCAGAGAAAGGAAACAAACCAGATAAATTCCAATTTGATCAGTAATCGTAACCTCCATCTCCTTGTTCCGGCTTTGGCTGATCATGATCACGGTGATGGTCTCGATCTCCATTATGTAAAGCACCATCATCATTGATGTTATCATTAATGTCTTCGCCAGTGGTGGTTTCAGGACCCGGTTTTGCTTGTTCTTTTTCTCTATTCCATTGTTCAATCTTTGCCCTTCTTTCAGCACTTCCTTCCCTAACTGGACTGCGGTTTCTCTTCCCTCCCGGGCTTCTACTACGTCCTGATCTGCGTCCAGGACTCCTACTTCTGGGCCGCCTGCTTCTGTCACTGTGGCGGTCAGGGTAACCACCACCACCTTCTCTTCTCCCAGAACCACCACGCCCACCACCTCGTGGGCGGTCATCATGACTCCGGAGCCTAGGAGGACTACGGCTTCTGCTTCGGCTTCTCCTACGTCTCCCAAATAACTGCCTCCTCAAATCTCTACGGAAAAATATGAACAAATTATCAAGAGACACAAAAAGTTGAGAGTTGAAAGCGTGGATGATATAACAAGTCAACTCACTTGTTAATCTTCTTTAGATGCATGAAGTTGCAATAACCACCTCGATTGCATACATTCTCTTCATACTGCCTACATGTAGCTTCACGAAAATCTGTCACTGGAGAGAAATCCACAATAATTGGGCGACCTGAAGGTAAAAATAGATTTCATGTTAGACAAAGCATGTTCAAGTATTACTCATTCTTTATATTCAAAGAAAAGCTTGTCGTTACAGATAAGTTGAAATAGGACATAGGTAGTAAATATTCATAAAGGAAAAAGCTTAACTTCAGTGATCTTAGGTCACTAACTTGCTATATAAGGAGATGAATAATACAATTATCCGTCACCATAGAAAGCTAAAAGATCAGCAAATATTGAAACGACATAACTCGTCAGTATATTCTTAAGTTAACAGAAGGGTCATATGAATACTAGTATTGAAGAAGTAGATGGCAACATATTGGACATGTGATAATAAGGTGAGAGTGCTGCGTAGCAAAGCAGACTAAGATAAATATAATGAAATTCAATGTCCGATGGGGCACATAGCTCATACAGCTTGTCGGCTACGGCCCAAACGCCTAAAATAACCTTCAAATGTTTGAGAAGGTTGGAAAAAAATGTCAACAAATAGTAATGCTGATGATGTGCAAAGAGACAACTTTAGAATAATTCAGGTTACATTATAATTATACGAAACATCTCAAGATTGATTTGTTGCGAGTCAATCGTAATTCACCCCTATCTTCGAACTTGTACAGATACTTTCGAATTTTTATAACCCTTGACAACATTTGGAACATATAATAGCATTACAAACAAGGAAAAGCATGTCTATACCTGCATAAAACCTTCCACTCAGATTCTGAAGAGCGGCAGCAGCATGTTCTTCTTCCCTGAACTGCGCATACACATTCCCCACCTACACATAATAAATAAACTTCATCTTAGAATGGGCATCTTAAACAGAGAACGGTCAATCAATTTGAAGTTTAGAAACAAACATACCATATGGTCAGCCAAATTATCACATATGTTTAGGCTTTCAATCTCGCCATACTTCCCCAGCTCTTCAAACAGATCTTCATAAAAGTCCTGCATAAATAAACACAAATTCAAACGTAAGCAGAGAAAATACCACAGTTAAGAAAGGTAATCAAATTGTTAGTAAAATATCATGTTTGCATTCCACCCATACATGCAATGGCTTAAGAAACATGTGAAAAACGCCCAATGACACAACGATTACAAGCAAATGAAATAATCAAAACATAACACATGTGTGACGAAGTGCGAATATATACTTTATTCTTAAACTTGGCTGGATTCTTTAAAATTCAACCACCGGAATATATATGATATTCAACTATTTCAGTCCTAGCGTAACTTCAACGCATAACGAAAAGCCATAAATGAACTCAAAACACCAAACTAAACCACCAGCGTGGCCAGAACAACCATAAAATTGTCAACCCAAAGCAGCACATATTATAGCCAATAGCTTCAAAAACCATTTTCTTCACTACAACACAACATTTGTAACATCACGATTCTAACCAACATACATAATCTAATTCCTAAAAATCAAGCATCTATCCTCACACAGTTAATTAATGATGTAACAGCAAGCCTCACCTACCTATATTAACCTAGGGTGTTAAAATTGTATATCAATCATAATCTTAATAACAATAATAATATCTCATTATAACAAAACAAAACAAAAACTTAACAAACACAAAGGGAGACATCAAATTCATGCTAATTTGAAGGCAATAATAAATTTCTACGTATATATATATACATATACCATTAACAATTAAAAATACAATGAAAACGATAACGAACCTCAAAGTGATCCTGGATTTTGCTAGGATCAAGAGGCTGACCCTGGGGATCAACACCAGGAGTGATCATATCAGGACGCTGATACATATTTGATAGTAATAGCGTAGGGCTGATGCTAGGTTTAGTGTGAAGCCGTGAGCATCGATCTCCATGGCGACAAGCTCCGATCTTAAAGTAGAACGGACAGTTGACTCGATCTTTTTCGGTACCGAAAATGGACGCTAAATGCTCCGCCATTGTTACGAGCCGCGGCTAGGGTTAGGGTTTCTATGATTTTGGGGGAAAGTGACAGAAAGAGGAAAGAGGAAAGAGGAAAGAGGCAAATGTTATGTTCTATTTTCTTTTTATAATATAAATTTGTTGGGTTCAGCGGCTAGGAAAAGGGATTTTTTTCACTTATTTATCTCGTATGAAAAATAAATCATCATATAAATAATCATAATCATAAATCATAAAATAATAAACCTAATCCGATAATCCTACGATAATAATGATAATATAATATATATATAATACACATATAAATAAAAATTATAATGTAATGGAAAACTACAAATCACATACATTTAACAAATCATCTTTTAATTTATATTTTTAACAAATTACTTCACCGTTTCACACTTGTATAGGAGCTCACGATGCTAATAAATAAAATATTGTACTCAAATTAATAATCAAAATTAAATGGTAAACAAACCATTCAACCATCCCTTTTTGTGCCACGTGACGTGCACCCTTTGCATGAGTGCCCTTCATATATATACTCCTTCTGTTTCAAATTGTTTGTCACTAATATAAAACACCCATATTAAGAAAATCATAATTAATGTTGAATTTTTGTCACAAAATGACTTGTTTACCCTTTTATCTAAACACCAGTCCAGCAGATACAAAGTTAATATCATTTAATGGTCAATTAATGGTTTGACAACTTTATGAATGCTATCTGATTCTTTTAGCTACTAAAACACGACTTTTCCCACCAAAATTATCATCATACTTTCACATGCACTATTTTTTCCCTCCAATGAATTTATTCAAATTGTTTCGTCCCTCTTGATGAACATGTTGGTTGAAGTATTTATAGTCATGTTATAATGTGTACCTTCATATATTACTCCATAAGAAAACAATGGAGAATTCAAGACCATCCACTAAAAAAAACACTAGTAATGTCCAACGCCATGCTATTTATCAATCCTTATTGCAACTAAGTTCCAATGGACATTTGAGAAGAGGTTACATAAGTCAAGTGGCAACACATTTTCATGTATCTAGGCGGACCGTAAACCGCATTTGGTATAAAGCTAGAGATCAAGTCGACCATGGATCAACAGTTGACTTATCTACAAATTTTGCCAAAGAATGTTGGACGGAAAAGAGTGGAAGTCGATTTAAATCAAGTTTCAAGGATTCCGCTACGCCGTCGAAGTAATATTCGTTCTCTTGCCAAATCAGTGCATGTTTCAAAATCAACGATGCATAGGCGAGTCAAGGAAGGTGCGATTCGACGACATACAAATGCGATAAAGCCCGAACTCACTCAAGATAATAAAAGAGTGCGTTTATGTTTTTGTTTATCTATGATTTCTCGTTCATTGTCAAGTCCGAATCCCACATTTTGTGATATGTTTAACGTTGTCCATATTGATGAAAAATGGTTTTACATGTCAAGACCATCAAGACGATACTACCTTGCGCTCGGAGAGGATGAACCATTAAGAACATGTAAAAGTAAAAAGTTTATCACAAAAGTCATGTTTTTAGCCAATGTTGCGCAACCAAGATTTGATACATTAGGTAATGAAATTTTTTCTGGGAAGATTGGTATTTTCCCTCTTACAACATTAGAGCCCACTAAGCGTTCAAGTAAAAAGTGTGTTGCGGGAACATTGGAGACGAAGCCAATCCTATCGGTGACTAAAGATATAACAAGGTCATGGTTGATAAACAAAGTTTTACCGGCTATTAGAGCTAAATGGCCTCAAGGTCATACGGGTCTTATATTTATTCAACAAGACAACGCAGAGCCCCATAATGATGTCAATGATAGCGAGTTTCTTGAACTAGCGTCTCGGGATGGGTTCGATATTCGTCTATGTTTTCAGCCCCCAAATAGTCCAGAATTAAATGTGTTAGATCTTGGACTTTTCTGAGCGATTCAATCACTTCAAGAACAAGAGGTCCTCGGTTCAATTGACGAATTGGTTACTACTGTTGAAACTTCTTTCGAAAGAATGTAATCACGTGATCTTAACAACGTTTCTATCTTTATAAATGTGTATGAATGAAATCATGCATGTTCGGAGTGGTAACAACTATCAAACACCACATATTAGTAAGGGTAGATTACAACGTGAAGGCAACTTACCACTTCAAATTGAATGTGATCAGAACTTTATTTATGAAGTTATTACGTATTTGGGTGGGTAAACAAAGAGTACCACGTGAAAAGTTGATCCAGTGTTTGAAAGAAAATGGGGTGTTGTACGTGTCTGTTAATGAGCATGCACGCATAAGTTTGTGATAATATTGCTATTTGATGTCGTAGTGCATGTTACTCCGTAAACATGTTAATGTAGTTGATGGGTTTTTTTTTGTTTTTGTTTTTCTTAAGCATCACATGTAAACGGAGTAGTTTCTTTATTGCTACTATTCTTATGTTTTCGAGATAATTATTGTTGTAGTCAATGGGTTTTAAATTAAAGTTATCTGATGATAGTAATTAGGGGTGGTTCAGGAAAATTAATTGATATTACTAATCTATTTATATGAGTGGGCAATAATTTTGGGACAAATATAAATAGTAAGGTGGACAAATAATTTGGGATGGAGGGAGTATATACTAGCCTCCAAACCCGTGTACACACACATGTCGTTTAAGCTACTAAAATAAACACCAAATTAAGAAGTCATATTTTTTTTACACCACAGTTCAAATGTCATAATCTAATTACGTTAATCAAGGATTACATTTTTTTTTAAGAATTATAAATGACACAGTTCGATTTTTTTGTCCATACAATTGTCTCAATTCTCAAATCAACACTTATTAAGTAGGGATTTTGGCAATCATCTTAAAACATCGATTAATTAAGAATTTAAGATGATAAATGTAATCACATTGAAATTGACAGTTTTAATTAAGACTTCGCCTTTTAGATAATAGAGTAATAACTTATATTTATCCTTATTACTAATTTAAAGATTTAAGATTATATATTCGTTGAAACGTCATAGATTTTTTGACACCACAAATTTTATCCTAAACCTATAACTTGTTAATTGAAAAGGTTGAATAAAACTACTTGTGTGATTCGAGATGTACGTGAAAGTATTTGGAGTTATTTTATTTATCTAAATGTATTTAATAATAAATTAGTATAATAAAAGTATGTTATATTATTTTACTCAATTGAATGAATAAAAATATATTTTTCCTTAATCTGTAGGTATTATATAATGCATATATGGTTTCTCTAATAATACTTCTATGTAATATTGTGATAGTAGTGGAACAAGTAGGTAACATTAATAAAACCTACAATTTCATAATTAATTACAGGTAGTATAACTTTATTATACGATTCAATTTTCAAAAGATTAAAATTAAAATAAGGGATCTGATTGCTTAATTTAAATATTTTGAAAATTGATGATGTTATTTTTTCCTTAATTTTAATCAATTTGAAAAAATCAAATAATCCTATTGATTAAATGAATATTTGATAAAATAAAATTTTTGTTGACATATATCTTAATTTAATAAAAGTTAATTTAAAATAAAAGAAAAGTTACGTGAATTCCTATGTACAAAGAGATAATATAAATATAAATAAGATTTTGTTTCTTCTTTCTAGTGTCTTACTAGAATGTTAATAAAATTTTGCTGTTCGAAAAAAAATATATATAAATAAAAATATCTTTGTTGGTGATTTGAATAAAGTTACGCAAAAGTTAGTATGAACTGTTTGAAATAAGGGTAGATATATATATTGATAGTTTATGAGATAACAATAGATAATTAATATATATATATATATATAAATGTTTTTAATTTTTAAATTTTAAAATTTTTCATAGTCAAAATCTCTTATGCGCCTAAACATATTAGTTTTAATCTCATGCACGCCTAAAGTTGGCTCACGTTATCTTTTTTATTATAAAAGTAGAGTTTGATAAAATTAGAGCTTTCTTAATTAATAATTAACTAATATGTTTGATAAAGTAGTAATATATCACAAAAAAAAAAGATTAAAAAATACATAATATTTAGGCGCACATGAGATTATCTTAAAACTAGTATGAAACTACAACCACATAATTTGATGATGGAAATTCAAACGAATCTAATAAATGTAGTAAATTAAATTCAACAAAAACAAGAACCACAAATATCAATGGCTGGAATAAAATATCACCATTTGACTTCGATCATTAATTTGACTAACTATAATATTTAATCTGTAAGCCGTGAGTTTCTATACGAGTACGAAACAGTAGATTAGTTTGTTAAAAAGATAAGTCAAATGATTAATTTGTTAAAATAATGTAATTTGTGATTTTCTCATAAAAATCATATCCTAATCATAATAATAATCCAATCCTATTCCTAATATTAATAAGAACTTTTAAAAATTGAGACCTATTAACCAATTAAATTTCTTGATTTCATTAAACTTACTAATAAATTATATCTATTGATTTACTTAAAATATCTTTTTTGAATCAAACTCTTAAATTTGACATTTGGGAGCGGATTTATATTAAACATTCATCATTGATTATAGATTATTAAAAGAAAAAGAAATGGAAAATAGATAAATTGTAGAGTATTGTGCACATCATAATTCATGAGTTGAAACAAATTTGACCGCAACTTTAACAAATGAGGTAATGAAAATAAATAAGTATTAATAAAAGTAAACTTTTCTATTAAATTCTTTGGAAAAATTAACACCTATGAACTAATCAAACACTTAGATTTTATTAACCACTCAAAACATTAATTTAGCTAAAAAAATCTCTTTTAGAAAAAACAACCAATTTTATTTATCTCTAAAAATTTAACTTAAAGAAATAAACATAACATATTTAAAAGTAGAAATGCATGCTCTTACATATAATTTGAAGTGGTGGACTAAAAAGGAAAAAGAAAAAGAAAAGCTCCAAGTGTTTGGTATCCTACGTAAAGTGCGTCAGCTGAGTAGATATTCTATTGTTGGTGATTCCGAGATAGGCACCTGTGAAGAACAGACATATTTTAACGACATAAGAACACCAAGATGGATATAATTCATTGGCTTGCAGCATAAAATAATGTGCTACGTGACATACAGATTCACCATTTAGCAAACTCACGTTGTTTACTTTGTTTTCCCAGCCTTGAATAGTCACATATAGTATTCTTAGACGTTGTGGATGTTAAATCTTTTTTTGACATATAGCTAGGTACGTTAAATCTTATAACATGTAGCAGAACTTTATAGTATATATGTACCAGAACTGAAATGTGTAGATAATTATGTTATAAATATGTATCCAAATTTTGTAAATGGGTGTCCTATATTTTATAAAGAATAATATGCATGTATCTCCTTTTAGTGTTAGTACCAATGCTTCCATATAACTAAAAACATAAATGCTTCCTAAAAGAAAGACGTTTAGAGACCAACTAATCCTTCTTCTAGATTTTGTGCTGCTATGTAAGCAAACCCAACATTTGGGAACAGACCACTTCCATTCTTAGGTATAGCAAGAAAAGTATTATGAGATAAATCATTGATGTATAATATACAGTTAGCAATGGTATATGTTCTACCACAAGCCTGTTGTCAACTTGAAAGACAGTTTACCTACGTTACAATTTTGAAACGGCCATGCCCGGATTGGCCAATACTAAATCCCGTTGTCACACCATCCATGAAGCTTATGTATGGCTTTCAGTGGTTGGATATTTTACATATAAGAGAATATTCAGCAGCAAATACCCGTAGAAATAGCATTCAGTCAGCCAACAATTACAAGCATAAAGCATTACCATTCTAATATCCAAATCTCATGCATTAGACTCTAACAGACTGCAATTATATGCCACAAACCAAGTTCTCTCATCATCAACCCCATTTGGTATCTTACCTAAACTAAGAAGAACAAACGAAACCATAACTTTAAGGTAGCAAAAAAATATACAAAACACTAAAAAAGAGAACAAAAAAAATAAGAGATGATTGCTTACTTCCTCAGAGCATAATGGTGAAGTATAAATGTTTTGCCCTTTCTCCCATGTAAAGAATACTTCTCTCAATCATTTCTCGAACACCTCTCAAGCACCCACAAAATCATAATGCTTAATGTTCATAATGAGTTATTTTTACCCGCGCGTTGCTGCATGGAGTTAAAAATATACTTCTTTAGATGCTCGGGTGTAATTTATCTTTTAGGTCGATGTTATCTTAGTTATACTTATAAAATTCTTGTCAACCTGACAATCTAAAATAGACTTCGCGTTGGATTTCTATGTAACAAATATTTTTTACTCACGTAATGATTTGATCTTGACTTAGATTGTTTGTTTAGCAACATGAACCACCATATGAACTACCACAATTTCAAACAACAAAATCAAATAAGTATGTCAATGAGAATGTATGATAAAATCCAACACATAAAACCTTTAACTAACTTAATCATAAATCATAATCATAAACTAAGATTAAAACAAAAAGAAAAGTTAAATCTTTTAACTTAAATCATAATCATAAACTAAGATTAAAACAAAAAGAAAAGTTAAATCTTTAACTGAACATTATTTCACAGCACTACACATATCCAATGAGAAAACATACAAAGTGAAACCATCAGATACATAAACAAAACACATACACTCTAAACTCAATAAACATATGAAAATGGAAAAGGAAAAAAGAAACACACGTATTAAAAACCCTTCAACCCACACGTTACAAAAATTTATAGAAGAAATTAAAATACAAAACCCGCAAACACACAATGAAGAACGTAACTCAGAGCAGTAGCAGTAGCAGTAAGCAGTGAGCAGTAGCAGTTAGCAGTAGTAGTTAGCAGTAGCTGTATGTTTAAGAAAAGTGTTTGGTAACGTAGCAGTAGCAGTAACTATAGAGTGTAAAATTACGAAAAAGGGCATATACACATTATTTATTATTGTACTCATGTTATTTTTTAGGGTATATAGGTAATTTCATAACCAAAATGCTAGTTGCTAGTTGAAATGCTTCCTCATCAAGCATTTAGCAGGAAGCGGTTAGAAAATATGCAAACTCTAGTTGCTTTGTTGCCAAACAAGCTTTTTAGTCAAATCGCTAACTGCTAGTCGTTTGTCGCTCCAAAATACTTCCAAATGCTTTCTACCAAACACAACCATATGATTACATAACAAGTTGCCCTCCCATACTTCTATGTATTGAACTTTCTTTTAAATTTATCTGAGAAATTTTATATACTTTAACATTTAAAGTTAAGTTATTGAAAACTTTATAGCTTTCTATAAAACTCGTTATAAAAAAACCAACCAACAATAAGCATATATATTGTCTTTAGCTGCTCTTATACAGTCCATGAAAACCAACCAACAGTAAGCATATATATTGTCTTTAGCTGCTCTTATACAGTCCGTGATATCAGAGATTGTCAGGAAAAAATTAGTAATAAAACCAAGTCATGTTCATCCAAAGCTTCCTGACTATGAGTCTTTAGCTGCTCTTATACAGTCCATGAGAACCAACCAACAGTAAGCATATATATTGTCTTGTGAACATAATTCGTGTAGCCCTTTAAAGTGCTTTTCACTTGAGCTACTGGTTTATACATGGTGCATTTGTTCGTCTACAGTCCAAGAGTACATTTTGTAACTTTTTAACTACATTTATAAGAATCCATGAGTGATTATTGTAAATGTTAACGCCATTTTCAAGTCAACCGAACTTGTATAAATATGAAAAAATTGGACGTTTGGAATAATCTTTCCTGATTAATTTGAGATTGATTTTGTAACTTATTTCAATAAAATTTCAATGATCGATACAACAATGAATATGCAAATTCTTTATCTCCAGATGTACATTAAACGCGAAATTAAGAAGCATATAAACAACTCAAGGTGTTTTAAACATGACTTTGATTTCAATGCACATGTACATAAGCCAATGCATAGAAGTTGAACATCAAAAATTGAAAAATTAAAAATAAAACTTAGCCCAGGTTCCATTTCTAACCATGTATCATACATGAAGGCATGATACATATTACAAACTAGATATAACACAGAACCAAGGGCTAAAAAGATTAATTATCATAAACCAAATATCAATCATAAAATACAACTAACTCAGCCTCGTAAAGCTTCATCGTTGCCACAAATGTGTAGATCTAAACCAAAATAAATTTGAGTTGTCACCATCCATTATTATGTGAGAAGGGACGATTTTCACTTCCCTTGGTATTTATTTGGATGGACATTGTATTCAGAGTGAATTTAGTAGGGTTCAACGGGCTTGCGGAAGTTGGCTCCAGCATAAACTGCATCTGACCCGAGCTCTTCTTCAATTCGCAGGAGCTGTATACAGTGCAATACGGTTGAGTTTGGTCAACTATGAACATATTTCTCAAAAGTAGAGGTAGAAATTTGGACCCATTTACCTTTTATTATTATATCAGTTAGCTAGTAGAGGTAGAAATTTGGACCCATTTACCTTTTATTATTATATCAGTTAGCTAAGAATGAAATGGGTCGGTGTGTTGAAAGTCACCAAAAGTTCATTTATAATGCATATATAACCTCTTTACTCGTTTTTATTCAAAAAATTGATTTTCATTGTAACATTATAGCTTTTGGGGATTATAAGTCCAAGATCCAGTGATCTAATACGTCATGAATCACGATCACAATATAAGACAATCTTGTTGACTAGAAAATCAAATTAATCAATGTCTTGAAATGATGATTGGGCCGAGAAGGTGAAGACAACAAACCTGATTGTACTTGGCAAGACGTTCTGACCTGCAAGGTGCTCCAGTCTTGATTTGACCCTGGAGAGTGATGAATCACATTGTATAATCAGAATCAGTCCAACATTTTTTTTAATATATTTGTGTATATCAAAATTGATCATTACCGTTGCCAAACCCACAGAAAGATCAGCAATGAAGGTGTCCTCGGTTTCACCACTGGAACACAATTTCAAAATGTTAATTTATTGAAAAATGGTGCCAGAAAAACAACTGGAAATACATAATGTATGACTTATCATACCTGCGGTGACTGGCCATCACACCCCACCCAGCTTGCTTGGACATTTTCACGGCTTCAATGCTTTCAGTCACAGATCCAATTTGGTTAACCTAAGATTAGAGAGCAAAATGCTAAGTATAAAGTAGTGCTTGTGCAAGCTCGGATTTATAATTTATAGGTAACTTTTCGTATTAGTTGGTTCTCGTTGGGTTGACCAAAAACACTTCTTGTCCAAAAACTATAATTCTTATATTAGCATGTGAATATATTACAAACAGTCCAGCATTATATTTATTAATAAAGTTGGTTACGAAGTTTTTGAAATATAATTTAGAAGGATTTCGACTCGCTCGACCCATTTTCTTTTAGCCTTTTATTTATCCGTTTGACCCGTTAGAGATCAGACATAAATGGGAATTACCCATTCATAAGTAAATGGGTCAAAATTGCCAAGTGGTAAATTATCAAACAAATGATATATACCTTGAGGAGAAGGGCGTTGCAAGTCTTCTCGGCAATTGCCTTCTTAACTCTCTGTAGCACAATTATATCCAAGAAAGGTTAAATTATGTCAAATGGTCAAAGTACGGACAAGGTTAAAAGTAGACAATCTATGAAGTTACTGAAAACATTAAATCTAAGCTTTTGACTTTTGAGTATTTAAAGTTTACAAGCAGCAATCCTAACCGTAGGGTTAGTGACCAAAAGATCATCTCCAACAATCTGTACTTTGTCACCACAGTCTGAGGTCATCTTGCCATAGTGCTCCCAATCATCTTGGTCAAATGGATCTTCAATGGACACAATAGGGTACTCGTTCACAAAGGACTTGTAAAGATCTTTGAGTTGTACTCCTGAAATCTTTTGAGATCCGTTGTTGTTCTACGAAAGGGAATCAACAAAACAAACATGTATTATAGAACAATCATGTACAGGACTTTATGTACAAAAGCAGGAAAAATCTTAAATCTTTTATATCAAATAAAATAGCGATGAAAATGAACGAGACATCCACCTCTTCCTTGAAGTTCAGATCATAGGTCTTGTCCTTTCCATAGAATTCGGATGCAGCAACATCCATTCCAATGACAACCTACAGGAATGTAACATTGAGAATGTATATGAAGAGGTGGGCTAACAAGCTCATCGAGTAATTCGTCAAAACCAACGACTTTTTAGTATAGGTTGAAATGGGTCAAGTCGATTTGGCCAAAACTTAAAGGTAGCTTTTTATGATTATTTATTTTATTAATTATGATCACGAGATTTAAGTTATTCTAAGTATAAACTATTGAATTAACCAATTTAAGGAAGAAAAAATACATTGTGGGCTACTTTCAACCACTTCAACCCGAATCTTGTTTACCTATAACTTTAATTTATACTCTAGAGATAAAATACAACCCGGAATTGACCCATTTTTTAGTCAATGGGTAGAAATTACCAGCTCGGCTAATCTGGTTTTAAGTGTTAAAGGAAGTTATAATTTCTGCCAAATGAGTGATTTTAAGAGAAACGATAGACCCACAAAAAAATTACAAAATTATAACCACACAATATGGTGGACCAACAAGATGAAGTAAGAGAAACATGGGAGAGAAAAACAATTTTAAGATGATTGGTCCATATCAATTGCCACATCATTTTGTGTGTTTTCTTTGTCAAATTTATGTGGGTGTAGCATTGCTCTGGTTTTAAAGTAGTCACCTTTCCTGTGTAACCAGCTTGAGCAATGGCCGTCTTGAGCAACTCAAGGCCCTCCTTGTTTTCCTAAAGCTCAAAGACACATTATCATGTTAGGAGCTACTAAAAACTTGAACTGGTGCACAAAGTGATGTATGAGAACGTGAAACCACGATTACCTGAATATTAGGAGCAAAACCACCTTCATCACCAACATTTGTTGCATCCTGCCCATATTTCTTCTTAATAACGGACTGCAAACACAAGAAAGGTTCCGTAACTCAGTATTCATACACCAAATTGAATGTATATAATTCAAATTTTGTTGTTGAGGATCAGGAAAATTGTTTCAACGCACCTTTAAATTGTGGTATACTTCAACACCCATCTTCATGGCCTCCTTAAAGCTAGAAGCCTCAGTAGGAAGAATCATGAATTCCTACAAGAATTTGAGATTGTAAGAAATTCTTTGTTCTGCAACAACTACTCATCTCAAACAGCATATGTAACGTATATAATCATAACTTTACCTGCATTGCAAGCTTGTTTCCTGCATGTGATCCACCGTTGATGACATTGAATGCTGGTACTGGTAACACTAAAGTGCTGTTGCCAGCCAAGTTTGCAATATGCTGCACGAAATTTCCCAGTCAACCATATCAATTGACTTAACTTTGAGATGAGCACAAAGATCGAATATATATAGGTCCTTTGTAACATAAATTACCTTATAAAGGGGAATCTTTTTGACACTAGCCCCTGCTTTGCAGAGGGCAAGAGATACTGCCAAAATGGCATTTGCTCCAAGCTGAACAACACAGTTATCTAGTTTATAAGTACGATTAACAGCAACGTTCGTGCAAGAAAACAGATCAATCTAACATTTGAGACTGTACCTTTTGCTTGCACCAACCCCACTCGTTTTTGGTTCCATCAAGTTCTTGAACCATGTAATTATCAATGTCAGTTTGATCAGTTGGGTCCTGTAAAAACATACATTCAAATCAGAAATCCGATATATTATATATTCATATTGACATATCACAAGAGGTAAGGCTGTGAAACAAACCTTGCCTATAATAGCAGGGCCAATAACATGGTTCACATTGGAAACCGCCTAATGATATAATGCAAAAATTAACATATATCAGCATTAGGGGCATCATAAATGCTATATAGACAAAAAAATATTAAGACTATAAGCACACCTTGGTGACACCTTTTCCTAAGTAATCTGAGCCTCCATCTCTTAATTCTAGTGCTTCATAGACACCTACAAGACAAGAATTATACGCATCTTATTATAATGTCCGAAATTCTATTTAAATATGCTCAGATATAAATTGCATACATGCCTACTATCGGTTAAAAACATCAAAATGCTACACCAATTTTTGATAAAATCCAAAAGGCCCTCAAAGAACATATACAGACATCAATACTAAAAAAAGCTTAGCTGATCTTACCGGTAGATGCCCCACTGGGAACAGCAGCTCGGGCAAATGTACCATCAGATAGAGTAATATCCACCTATAAAACAAAAATAAAAAAATAAGATCCAAATTTCAGTAAAACAATATTATCTCATTTCAAATCGATAACATAACACTGTTCCTATAATATGTTTTAATACGAAAGTCCATGTCTATATTAACATACGTATGCTTATTTTTCACAGTTAGACACGTACAAATAACAATGTCGGTCCATATGATCGTATATTGTATATACATAATTAGTACATACATTTGTATCTATATTAGTGTAACCAAACCACAATCACCTAATCACTGCATTAGCTGCCCTGATTCATAGCAAAAGTAATAGTAAATAACGACAATCAGTTACCTTTTCATATAAAACTTAACACTATCGGAATTGCAATTATACTCGCAATATGCATAAATATACTTAGCTCAAAACATGTAAATACATCTGTACATAAAAAAACGATCATGATACTTGTGTAATACCTAAAAATTAATCGAAAATGCAATGATAATCATGATATAAGTATATTACTTAATATGACAGTCAATGTCTACATTTGAATACTCAAGCGTAAATTAGACAAATTAAGATGCTATAATTAAGTTTAAATTCTAATCAAAATATACAAAATAAAATATGCATGTTCATTTATTCGTATACCTATACATACATTGTATATATCTATTAACGTTTTCTTCATGCAGTTATCATTAAAAAATGGATGTACGTAAACAAAAGAACGAACCTCAACCGTTGGATTGCCTCTGCTATCGAAGATTTGGCGAGCGATTACTGATTTGATTGTGGCCATTGTTAAAATTTGCAGAGAAATTGAAATGAGAAGTTGGAATGAGGAAAAGGAAGGTAGGTTGTGTATTTGTAGGTGTTTTGAATTATTTATAGCCTTCCCAATTTTCGTGATGAATAAGTCACTTGCTCCGAAATAAATGTAAAATTCAAATCTTTCTATTTTTGATTTTTTCAATATATTCAACTCTTAATATTACATCTTCAGTTTTTGTAGATTTGTGTTGATAAAAGTTAAGTATACAATTTGCTTTTGATAAACTGAGTTAGACGTTAACTAGTAGATGTCTTACCTTAGTAGCGTTAGAAATTAAAAAGTTTGGTGGTTGTTTATGGTTAAAGAAAGAGATGAGAGAGAAACTCGTGAAAATAATGTCATACGTGTAGTCAATTTTTTTTGCAAGTTATGATATTAACATATTTTTCTTTAATGAGACAAACAATTAAAAGATTAATATTATCTATTTATTGGTTAATAATTGAGTAATATATATATATATTGTCAAATTAGCTAAATCAATTATTTGATTTATATAATATTTAAGTAAATTGAAGAGTTTTCATTTTTATGAAGTCAAATGAAGAGCATTATAGTAACTTTACATCTTCCAATATATAAGTTTTAAGCTAAAAGAAATAAATCCTATATAGGAGTTTAAGATAATTATGTTTTGTTTGGAACAATATGTATAAACATAGATCTCAATATTCAACTATTTTAATTTAAGATCATCGATATAAATAAAAACAAATTTATACAGTGATGAGTTAACATTTTGTAAAATGATAAACACTTGTTCACGAATATTATACGAGACATAATACTGAATTACTAGTAGACTCGTGCTATGCAGTAATTATAAACCATTAACAAGATACATAATAGTTAGCCCATGCATGTATATAAAAAAAATATACAGAGAAAAATTAGTCAACAATAATTACGCATACAAAATATAATGGGGGCATTTTATGATCGACTCGTCCGTAGTATTAGAAAGTTTAGGGGCCTAGTTACATACCTTTTTACTTGTTATAAGTAATGTACAATGCTTCAAATAATTGATCCGAATCGTTGTACCAGGTATTTTTTTTTATGAAATCAACTTATAATTTCAAATATTGATTATTGTAATTAATTCCTAGTTTTGCAACTATTATTATATTTATATTGATATATAATTAAAAATGGTAAAATATATTAAAAGAAGAACAAGACAAAATTCGAGTGATGAATGAAACCACTCTCAAATTGTTTATTGGGTTACGAGTTCATTGACATGAAACATCGTCTATTATTCACTTATAAAAACAATATCACAAATTCACAAGCATAATATGATGTAAGCAAACTGTGGCATGGGCCGGTGCATCGGATGAGTGTTTGACTTTTTATCTCTTTGTTCTAATATGTTTGACTGATTGATCAGCCGTTTGCCCGTTTATATGCATATTATATGCATTTTGAGTCAAGTAAAATTGTAATGCAAAGTTGTTTATCATAATGAAAAAGACGACCAACAAGTCAGCAACGCTAAAATTTTTGTAAGTTTGATGCCCTTTTAATACATGCACCTAACGCTTTTGCTAGCTAGATCTTACATAATTGATGGCTAATGAATGATGACTGCACAGGTAAATAAATAATCTTAAAGACGATACTATTTTACTCTTTTTATTTCATTTAAAGTGTTCAAGTTACAATTTTGTATTGTCGTATTATAAGTGTCATTTTTGGTGTTTTTTAATTTATTATTTTTTTTTTTTTTGAATGGTAAGTTTGTACTCAACTATAGTTAGTAATTCAATTTCACAGTATTTACCCAGAAGGTGGTCCCTGTCAGCCTCGAATCGACGCATCTATAGGGCAGAATCCCACAAATTCCCACCAAGAAGGAAAACTCCTATGGAGAGACTCGAACCTGAGACCTCTCGCATGAGAAAACAACCTCCCGAAGAATACTTTGGTGGCCAACTGAGCTAGCCCAGTTGATTAATCTTTGATATTTTAACCAATAATATTTTAGTGAATAGAGATAATATTTAATTAGTTAGTAGAAATTTTTTAAAAATACGTACACAGCGAAAGGAAATACATTAATCGAGACAAATGAAAAAATAATAGAGAAAATCAAAAACTGTAATGGGCCTAAGACATCATAGAAATCAGATAGGCCCAAAAAAGAGGCACCAAAAGTCCAAAACATATTTTCATACAAGAAATAATTTAACTTGGGTTAGCCCAGTTAGTTCATACCCGTTAGGCCGTTATGCGTTCAGGCTTAAAGTGCTTTATAAAATCATAAGTTTGTATCTTTTGAAATGTTCATTTTCACGAGTAACGGTGACCGGACATAAATTTAGATCTAATCCGTTAATTATTTAACATATAAGTTTTATGGAGAGTGTTCAAATAAAAAATATAAATATTGTGAGAACGTAAAAATGATTTTGAAATTAATTTTTAAATATCTAAAATACATTTTTCTTCAAAACTTTTTCAATGATTATTATTAAAATAACTTTTGCAAACTATAATAAAAATTTTAATAAAAAATATTAACTTTTTTTTTGAACTTTTTTACAGTCGTTACTGTTGTGATTATTCAAGATAATCACAAAATATAACTTGATAATCACATGTGATTATTCTCTAATATAATGTGATTATTATGCGTTCGAGATAATCACAAAATAGGGTTTTGATAACTACATATTTGTCATATGATTATCTAGTTATAAAATGTGATTATTATGAATAAAAATTAATAAAAAATAATTAAAAAAAGAAAAAAAAGTCAAAAAAGTTTTTATTTTAAAAGTAGTTTCTAAAAGTTATTTGAATAAGGAGTTACGAAGAATTTTTTTTTAAATAATGTGTTTTAAATATTTAAAAATGAAGTTCAAGTAATTTCCTACGTTCCTATAATATTTAAGTTTCTCATTTGAACCTATATCTAAGTTATATATATATATATATATATATGTATATTTCCTTTTTATTTTTCACCGAGCACTTTATTTCATTAACTAACTAAATCTTTAGATATATATTTAAATTTACAATGGTCATATCATCTTTAGTTTCCTTTGTTAACTTTGTTTAGTACTTAATTGGAAAAGTAAGCTTTTACAAAAGTTAAACTTAATGTATTAATAATTTTTATTAAATTTATTAGTTTATATTTGCATAATTATAATTTTTAATATAATATTTTAATTTTCAATACGGTATTTTTTTTATTAATTCAATGTGTTTAATAGTTTTCTACGTGAGTGAATTTAAACTTACTTCTATAACATTTTATGTTGCTAAGTTTAATTAGTGTAAAATCATGTATATTAAAGTTGTGTGCTTAATTTTAAGACGTCCTTTTGACATTTGATGGACAGCGCGATCATCCCATCATGCCATCCCCTCCCAAGCCGTTTTTGCAGGCACCGATCATGATAATCTATAGTAACACTTGAATGAATTTCAGCACATTAAAATTTTGTGGTAATTTGCCACTCACGATTACAATATACTAATCACCCCGCCTTCGAAATAAAAATATAAAATAAAGTAAACAAAAACCTCAAGCCAATAATCGGTCAAAGAAACCGTTTGTCTCAACCATATCGTCCTTTTAAATTCCAAAAAGCCACTTACAACTTTTAAATCATTTTCTACGGTTCAGAACTAAAAACTGACTATTATATTATTAACACAAAAATTGAAAAGGTGAACAAAAAGTAAACTTTACCTATAATGAAAAAAGGGTTAATTCATTAAAAGTGGACACCACGAGTCCTGCCCTTACTCCATCCGGCACAAAACACAAACAGCAGAACAGCATCTCATGACTGGATGGTGCCTAAGAGCACAGGAAATGAACGGTGAGAACGGAGAAAATTCCCCCGTAAGGAGAGGTCTTATAAACCAAACACAACACATATTATATATCACATCACCACTTACCATAAATCAACAACCAATTAACCATGACAACCAAAACTACTAAGACCAACAACACCATTGTTTCATCTGATAACAATGTCATGACTCATATTAGTGATCAAAAAGAAGAAATCAAGAATGTGGTTGCTGCTTCTAATGACCCTGATCATATCATTGAAAAACAGGATGATAATAAAGAAGCACGAGTTAAGAAAGTGGATGCTGTTGCTTCTGACAACACTGCTGTTGCTTCTGATGACACGAGTGTCATCGAAAAAGAAGTGAAAATCGATATAGGCTTTTCTATGGATAAATATAAGCCTGGTCCCAAAAAGAAACTTCTTGTGATTCCTCTGGATGGAATCATTGTTCATCGAGCACATGGTACTAGGCCGTCTACCATTGCCAAAAACCGGCATCCTGATCTTGCTTACGGAAAATTTCTTGGTCAGTTAAAAATGACGTTTTGATTACATAGAGATATCATTTTAAGTCTTGTTATTTAATTTACATTTGAATGTATATATGTGTAGTTTATAAAAGGCCTTTTTGCGAAGAGTTTTTGAAGTTTTGCTTTGAAAGATTTGAAGTTGGACTATGGGATTCCGCTAGGAAGTAAGTATTGTTATCTGTTACATACTTGTGTCGAGTACAAGTATTATATGTATTTCTTTAATTTAGTCGATTTTCATAATTGCATATAATATATTTATTGAATATCATGCATGTTTTTATTATAGGCACAACTTAAAAATAGTGTTGAACAAGGTTATAGGAGAGCTTAAAAGCAAGTTATTGTTCACATGGGTGAGTTTGAATATACTTTATGACATTTTTGTACTAATTTTAATTAGTGTTAAAACATGTAAATTAAGCAGTTGATTTTTTTAAACTTTTAGGATCAAAAGCAATGCACTGATTCTGGATTCAAGTGTTTGGAGATCAAAGACAAACCTTTGTATTTAAAAGAGCTTTCTCTTCTATGGGAGAAAAAGTACCCGAATCTTCCATGGCGTGATGGAGAATACTCGTCTTCTAACACATTATTGATCACCGATCCTGTGAAGGCCCTTGTGAATCCTGTATTATTTTATAGTTTATATACTACTGTCTTTTGTTTGATAACAGTTACAGTTATGTTTGTTTATGGCTACATATACACATGTTTACATTCAATACTACGTGCTTTTTCTCTATTTGCAGCCAAACACTGCGATTTTTCCTGGAAATTATTATGATCCTGGCAACAAGGAAGATGATTATTTAGGTAAAAAGTATATATTCCTTAGTTAGTTTTTGGATATTTTTTTGTTCAGGTGGCAAAATGCCTGGACTGTTGGGTTGGTTAAATGGGTAAAACGGATAAGGTTTTCTCCGTTCAAGTTACTTGGGGAGGACGAGAACTTTTACTCGAATGAACACCGCCTTATTAACATGATATATACTTTTGTAAAGTCTAGCCCATAACCCGTTATGTATAGTTAGGGCTTGATCCATTATTGGAGGTTCCCTCGTACACCTATATATGTATATGATATTGATTTGAAAAGAACAGAAAACAATTCACCAAACTTCATGGTATCAGAGCCAATCATATCCTAAAATAAACTCCCACAATCTCTCCCTCTCATCTCTCTCTCCCCTCTTCTTCAACCTACGGCTTCATCTCCTGTCTTCTCCCTCACAAAACCATTAAAAACTGACCACCATGATAGACACATCAAACCTCAATACCGATAGACCATTCGGTGTTACAAACATCAAAACGCACGTCCCCCTTGTCCTTAATCTAGACCAATTAAACTACGACGCATGGAGCGAGTTGTTTACCACACATTGTCTCAGCTTTGGTGTTCTAGGTTTTTTAGATGGAACCACACTCAAAACAACAACCAACGAACCCGACTGGAAGAAACTTGATTCGTTAGTCAAGGTATGGATCTATGGAACTATCTCTACCTCACTTCTTCAAACCGTGCTCAAGAAAAACGTCACCGCAAAAGATGTATGGAACAACCTGGAGAATTTGTTTCATGATAACAAGGAGGCTCGGGCAATGGAAATCCTCCGGGAACTCAACTCGCTTGACATCGGTAATCTTTCTATCGCAGAATACTTCACAAAGATCAAAGTGGCATCAGATCTTCTAGCCAACATTGGTGACCCCATAGATGAAAAGACCCTCGTTATGCATGCTATAAACGGATTAGGAGGCAAGTACGAAAACGTTGCTAGTATTATTTGCCATACCAAAACACCTGTTACTCTTTTGGACACTCGATCCATGTTTTTACTTGAAGAATCCCGCACCAAACGTCGTCAAAGTCGGACTGATCACCGGGATACCACGTCATCACCAACCGTCCTTGTAGCCACAAACCTGAACAAGAACAACAACCGAAAACAGTTATGCAGAAACTTTCAACAAGGAAGATGCAGATTCGGAGAAAAATGCCGCTACGTACACGCAAAAGGATCGGCCAATACCTCATCAACTAACTGGGCTACTAATGGCCAATACATTGGCCCACAACAATGGTCCCAATCTGGTCAGAATGTTCAATACCCCCAACCCAACATGCCTCCATCAGTCCGGCCCACTTTCTACCACACATGGACCAGTCATCCTTCCACTGGGCCATCTCAGTCAAGTAACATCAGGCCCAATCGAAACTGGACAGGACCACCTCAGCCCACTAACACCTACTCCTTTGGTCCAACAGGCTACGGTATTTTGGGCCCAACTCCACAGCCCAACACCTATACCACTTATGGCCCACCAGGTGCGGCTACTACACTGCCGCATGCTTTTCATACTTCGTCACTACAGTACATTGACACCAACTCAGATTCTGGATGGTACATGGATACGGGGGCAACATCTCATCTATCCGTTGATTCAGGTAACCTTTCGCACCTTTTTAATAAAAGTTTTGTTTCATCTATTGTCGTTGGTAATGGAGCAACCATCCCTGTTACTAACACAGGTCATAGTATTTTGCCCACCTTACACCGACCCCTATATCTTCGCAACGTTCTTGTCACTCCACAAATAATTAAAAATCTTATTTTTGTTCGTCAATTTTCCCGTGATAACAAATGTAGCATAGAATTTGATGAGTTTGGTTTTTCTGTGAAGGATTATTTGACTCGTCATCTACTCCTCCGATGTGACAGCACCGGAGATCTCTACCCATTCCGCACCACCTCCACCACCACCCCCACTGCTCTTCTCACCTCATCTCACTCGACGTGGCATCGAAGACTCGGACACCCGGGTGATGACGTGCTTCGTTTATTAGCTTTAAATAAATTTATTTCTTGTACTATTACAAAGTCTACAACTTTATGTAATGCTTGCCAACTTGGTAAAAACATTAGATTACCGTTTTCTCTTTCTAATTCAGTTGTTACAGATATTTTTGACATTGTTCACTCGGATTTGTGGACTTCACCAATCCCGAGTATTAGTGGCTTTAAATACTATGTTATTTTCTTAGATCACTTCTCATTTTGTGTGGGTTTACCCACTTAAACATAAATATGATGCATTTCTTAAATTTCTTCATTTTCGCGCATATCATTCACCAAATTTCACGCCTAACCGGAGTATCCCTGTATTGGTAATCTTACGGCCCAAATCACATTTGTTTGTGTTGTATCAAGGTTGAACTGAAACATTTTTTTGTCTAATTGGTTTCTCGTATATAAATAATTTGTTTGAAACAAATATTTTATACTATGATATATAAATCATAAATGTTGGTCAAAGCCATTTAGTATGCATTTCGATCATCTTGGTTATTAGTAATTTATTTACTTATTTACCTAGCTATATGTTTGGTTAGATAAAAAAAACCCCACAAAATGATCTGTTTATAATTAAATGAATCAAAATTGTCACGTAAAATTATAAATCTAACATGTGTGATAAAATATGCTGATTAGGTCCGGGTGGCAAGTTACGGGTGTTCTTAGAGGGGCTTGTGGAAGCTAAAGATGTGCCAACTTATGTTAAAGATCACCGGATTGGGGAGGCTGCAATAACACCTTCTCATCCCGATTGGGACTATTAGATAATTCGTACTTTTGGAAAGAAAGAAACTGCTGATGACAAGAACTAAATCTGATTCATGCTGATCAAGAATGGTTTTTTTTTTCCTCTTCTGCTTTTGCCTTTTCGCTTAAAAAAATGTTTTTTGATTCAGACAATGTTTAGTAGTATGTCATCAGTAAGCTTTTCCTTGTGAATTTGTTTGCATTGAAGTCATAGATTAAGAAGGATCAGGTTCTTGGATAATGAACAAAGCAACCAATGTTACATGTAATTAACAACATATAACTTTATAATAAGCTAAAGGTTATGTGATATTAAACTACATATAATTATATAAACTCTTTTATGTATTTCTATAAGAATATATTAAAGTGATAAATTACAAGAAAACAAATCAAATATGGTTCGGGTTAAAGGGTATACGTTATGTTAAGCTATGACGAAACTAGACAAGACTAGTAGGTGTAGTAGTTCTCTTCCTATTTTACTCCGTAGTACATAGCTGTAGAAACTTTTAGTATGAAACTAAAAAATAAATTTTATAGATCAAGGTAAGAGATCATATCACAGAGGAGATTAAAAGTGATAATTAAGTAATTAATTAACAATGTTGGTATGCACAGAAATTTAAGTCAGATATGATATATATGTAAAATGATTAGAAGTCATACATTAATAGAATACAAAGATGATACAGATGGGCTAATCTCTGCTACAAATATATGAAATTTGTGAGCGAGGTTGGTAGAGGTGTCAACACAGGAGGAGGAGGAGGAGGAGGAGGAGGAGGAGGGGGAGTTATGGTGGGGAACTTGGTTTCTATCTTGGCAATAGATGAATGGGAGGTGGTGACCAACTTAACCATAGTGTTGTCGGGTGTATCCATATTGGTAACGAGAGAGGATGTTTCGGTGACGACCTCAGTTTTGGTCTTGGTGATGTCGATTTTGGTGTTGGTGGTAGTGATGTCGATTACAAAACTCGAATAGAAACTAAATACGTAAAGTGCTTAAATAGTAAAACTAACAAAACCCTAAATTGATAATTAACGGGCCTAAACTAAACTAATAAAATATGGGCCTAAACTAATATAGATGTTTATATGCTAACAGTTTGGAAAGTGAGTTTTTGTGAGAGGGTTTTAAGTTGGGCATTGGACGAGGAAACGATATCAAGCCACTTAGCAAATTGATCTGCTATGGCAGCCATCTTTTCTTCGATAGCTCGCAGGTAACATTTTGGAGGTATCGAGTACTGATCTGAGATAGTCACTCTCCTTGTGTAAACAACTAAATTTACTAACGAAAAATAAAGACTTGCTGCAACTTTCTGCTCTACTTCTCTCATACAAAGCTACAATTTAAATAGTAAAAAGACTATCGATATTATCCTAATTTCTAGCAACAACTAATAGAACATGGTATAATGGGAACCAATAGTGTTCCATTATAGTTTCAAACTGCATGCACTACTACTACTAACGTAAACAAAGAAATATTCAAATGCAAGTGAAAATAAATAAAAGTAGTGGCCAAGTCAAGTAGTTGGAGTCTTGGTCTTCTGATTGTGTGAAGGCCCTTGTGAATATTGTGTTACTTTTTACTACTGACTTATGTTTGTTTATGGTTATATACAAATTTTTACATTCAATATTGTGTTTTTTTTTTTGGCAGGCAGACACTGCTATTTTTCCTGGGAATTATGATTCTGGATAATGAACGAAACAGTGTTTTTTATGAGAATTTCCGCATCACATTATGACGGTTTAAAAAAGCTTAATTTTTTTGTCGTTTTTATTGTGATCATCTATCTCTCCATTTATGGTGGAGATTAATTGCCGAATATGTTGGTTCTCACCTCCTTTGTGAGTATAATTCTTTCTTTTGAAGGATTTGTGACTTTTTTTCCGTCAAACTTATGAAAAAGATTAATTACAAATTCGAAGTTTGAGATCTTACAATCACTCATATGAAGTACTTAAGTTATTGTTATTTTCTCTCTTACAACTAGATATAGATCTTTGAAAAGGAAAGGATTTAGTTTCTGTATTATCTTCAATGACATCTTTAAATATTCTCTCACAATGAGGTTAGACAGTTACACGATTCATTAATCTGAATTCCCTCACACTTATAAGGTGATATCTTGGTGCGTGATTGTTTTTCTTTTGATGTTTTGAACAATAGAATCATGTTACATAAGTGCATGAGTCTTTCTCATTGGATTTATATGAACTTGATTTCTACTTCTCAACAACAGTTTGAGTTAATTCTATACATTTTGTATGTTTTTTATTGCTACTTTGAAGTTGTAATTACTATTATAATCCATTGATTAATTTTCTGTTTGAAGTTACCTCAATTTTGAGGAGTGATTATAATTATAAATAAGATTTCAAGTTTCAGGTTTTGTTAAAAAGAAGGAGAAGATGATGAACAAAGCAGCCAATTATGCACTTGAATTGTATGTATGCTAAAATGCAGTTGTACGAGTGTTTGAGTAAAACTTCATACGTAATTGTTCATACGAAAATTATCAGTTAAATTTTTTTAATTATTTTAAAAAGTAATTGTTCATAAATAAACCGGACGACAAAAAGATGCGAAAGAATTTGGTGTTATCGAAGACGAAATTCCCGACCACCTTGTTTGTCACAACTAATGTCGAAAATAATTTAATTTAGACAAGTCGTTATATTTGGCCAAGAAAAAAAATGTTCATGAAAAATTAGACAATATACGACGGATATGTTATCTTGTCCCTAAATGAACGGAATATACAACTTCGAGGACAAAAGTTGAAATAAAGATCACACAAATGGCGTTGAAAGGAAGAAAGTTTGAAGCAAAATGACAAAATGGACAACATGACAACATCATCCGCTTGGCATAACCAACTTATTAAATGGCAATTATAATAAAGAAAACCATGAAATACCGAAAATCTCAATAAAACGAATGTAAGATAAGTTTAACCAATAAAAGGTCATATATTATATTTTTTTAGAAAAATGAAATGTAAGTTTAACTTTGTACAATAAAAAGATTTGTCCTATAATATTATGTTGTAGGGGCGTTCAATCTGTTGAGTTTCGAATTTGTAGAGTTATTCCATTTGGTTTATTCAATTTTTTGTCAACTTTAATAATTCTGAGACTCAATCTGAAGTATAGAACACTCAATCCAAACCATCCAAATATGAGTTTGGGTTATTTGGGTAAGTTTCGGTTTATCCAAATAAAAGAAACTTTGAATTATGATTTAAATTATTGAGATAGTTGAATTGGTCGAATACCAATTTAGAACCTTTTAATTATTTATATCGGGTTATTTATATATATACACATTTGTATTCAGTTTTCGGATTGAGTTATATGAGTAATTAGAGTTGTATGTGGTTATTACAAATAGAAGAAACTTTGAATTATGATTTAAACTATTGAGATAGTTGAATTGCCGAATACCAATTTAGAGCATTTTAATTATTTATATCATGCTATTTATATATATAAATTTGTATTCGATTTTCGAATTGAGTTATATGAGTAATTAGAGTTGTATGTGGTTTATTACAAATAGCATAAATTTTGAATTATGATTTAAATTATTGAGATAGTTGAATTGCCCGAATACTAATTTAGAGCATTTTAATTATTTATATCAGGTTATTTATATATATAAATTTGTATTCGGTATTCATATTGAGTTATATGCGTAACTAGAGTTATATGTAGATTATTTGAACCGAATTTTTAAAAAATAAGTATTAACAATGATGCTTATTCTGGTTTTTTAGTGGACCCAAGTTAGAAATATTCAAAACCAAAGGCGAACCAATAAACTGATTTTCTGGTTTCATCCAAAAATCAAACCAAATCCAAGTAACCTAATCTAAAGAATTCGCACAACTAATGGATATGTTAGATTATTCGGTTGAACTAAATAATAAACACCCCTAATAATTTTTCAGGGAACATATGATACTTTTTTGGTGTTAAATTGAATTTACGTTCCTTTTTTTTCTTTTTTTTTGTAACAAAATAGAATATTTAACCTTATAATTGTGTCAAATTATCTTATTTTTCTCTTAATCAAGCTTTTTGTCGTTTTATGTTCTACTTTTATGGAATTTACCTTTTATTATAAGCTAAATATAATTTAAACCAAGCAAATAAATACTACATCATGCATGTGAACTTATTAATAATATTATTTGTTAGTTTAATTATGTAAATTTCTATCAAATAAAGTTTTGTATTATTTAAATGTACATTTTAATTTTGTTGGGTTAAAAGTTAGAGAAGAATTTTGAATGTGACAACCTTCAATAAACACTAATGATGCATATAATATAAGATGCTAAGCATAAATCTCACAATGTTAAAATGGACAACTGTTATGGCCAGTTGTGGATTTAATCCAGCTTCCGCATAGTTTCGTTTTTGGCGATTAAGTGTGCTAATTTACATGGCACTCACTCGTAGCTGGTAATTCTATTTTTCATGTGTTTATTTGTCCATCATATAATTATTTATAATGTCTTTGTTTGTACATCGTATAATTATTTATAATGTCTTTATTTATCCTTTTATGTTGATCTTTACTTTTTTAAGTTTCATCCATCTAGTTTTATCAAACACTTGTTAAAAAACACTCCAAATTCAAATATAAGCTACAACTATTAGCTAATTATACCAAACACACTCTATGAGAGCTTAATAAGCCCATTTTATAAAACCTTACATTTTCGAACTTAGAGCTCAATGGTGACCCTGTTTTTTAGTCTTTTGAACTTTTAATAAAAGAAATACATTCATTGACATAAAAATAAAAAATACATATCACAAGTCCTAAAAAATTACATAGCCCATTTTTATTTAGTCCATTTTGATTTGTAGTCCATTTTAAAAAATTAGCACATTTTTAAAAAAATAAAAAATTAGTCTATTTTTAAAAAAATGAGCCCCGTTTAAAAACCTAATTCATTTTCTTCCTCTACATGATTTCTTAATTATCTATCTTCTTCTTTCAGACAAACTACACGCATTACTTATCTTTTTCTTCAAAAAAAAAAGGAAAAGAAAACAAGGAAAAAAAGAAAAAGAAAGAAAGAAAACAGAGTCTCTTAGTGAACGCCGTTTGAAAATGTCATTTCAAAATAACGTAAAATGTTCCTGTTTTCTGAGCTCTTATTAACTTTTTGAACTTATAAGCTTAAACATAATGACATAAACTAACTCAAACACCCCTAAATAAATATCTAGATGTAAGTTTAAATAGCGTCTCGTGGTGTACCAGTAGTTTTGAAAAAAAAGGTATCAACTAATGCTATATCTTAATTCTTAATCATAACATTTTTGAATGAAGGGTTAGGGACATATTTATTTTGGCTACGGTAGGCAAATATGTCCAATCCATTATATCATAGTCAAACTATATATTATCTTTTAATAAAGTAAAAAACCGAAGTCGATTTCATGGTAGGTAAATTTGTGGAACCTACTATATCACAATCAAAGCATCGTTTTCCAATGGACTAACTAAATTCATATATGATGGAGACGTGGAGTAATAAACTAATACTCTATAATTAGGGTGTTTGTGCTTACATACTAAAAAATTAAGTAACTCATATATACCAATTTTGATATGCACAATAAGTGAGATATAACTTTTAATTGTTTATTTGATTAATTAAATAGCCTATAATCTAACATAATGTGAGAAGATTCTTTAGTTAAAAGGCTGTGAATTTAAACTTCGATAGAACAATGTATATATGTGCCTCAACGTAAATAATATATGAGATAGATTATTATATAAAAGGTTGTTGTGAATTCAATCCGTATATATATGTACGTCGACGTAAAAATATATAAAGTAGATTAAAAAGATTGTCTTTTTAAAAAATTAGTAAAACATAATAAGTAGGTGGATGTTCAAAACTTCACATAAGAATATTAAGAAGCTGAGAATCTGTTAATATGACATGATTGTTAATTTGCATAAAATTATATCATAGTATTAATGAAAATGTTAACGAATATCAATAAAATCTAAAATTTTGTAAAATTATATCTTTAAACGCAATTTATATGATGTGTTTATATGTGAAAAGTTGTAACCGTTCACATGGTAACAAATGTATCATTATGTCTTTTATGTGAATTTCTAAAGGATTTTTTACAATTATTCATTCTTATATAACCTACGTTACAATTTATGTATAAATAAACACGTAATTTAATAGTTCTCACTCTATCTAATTAAATAATATTTTATGTCATCTTTAATGTTGATGTATAACTCTTCTCTATCTTATAGATCAGAAGAAAATCACTCCAATAGTTCCTTTAAATATAAAGAAACTTTTAGAGGAACCTCGAATTCCTCAATGTATAGAGGAACAATATTTATTTTCTGAAAAATTTAGTCAATATTTTTTATTGTTATTTTTGACATTAGCCATATTACTATATAGTTAATAATATTAACAAGAGCATCCAAAATGATACTTCAATCAAAAGTTTTTGTGAAAACCTTCTTTATAAAAAACTTTTATTCCAATAAGAAAAAGTTTTTCACCATTATAGATAAATTTAATAGTAAGAAAGTACAAGGTCTAGTATAAGTATAACTTAACAAATTTCAAGTCCTTGTTTAATAAAATGTGTAGTTTTTTCAAAAGCTTTTTTAAAGCTTTTTCAAATAATAAAAAACTTCATAAACAACTTTTGTCGGAGATGCTTTAATTGTTATTAATTAGTACTAATGTTTGTAAATTATTACTAGTATTAAAAAACAAAATAAAATTAAACTATTGATAAAATAATATAAAAAAATATTATTACACTACAATGATTACAATAAAATAAAAATAACATGGTTATAAGAACATACTATTATAAAACCTAAAAATATTGTATAAACTTTAATCAAGTATGACAAATTTATAGAGATTGTGTTTTTAGAGCATATAGTTGAAGAGTACTCTTTATAGGTGGAATAAGCTAAAAAGTTTATTTATTTCTTCTGTATTTAAAGCAGAGATATACCTAAACTTTCGTAATCATTTGTAGTATCTAGATAAGAAACTCGAAACACTCCATAATCCATATGATACAAGTTATTCACAACTTACATCACAAATACAATCATAGCAACACATAGCAACACATAGCAAACGACGTCGTTTGGCAACATATCCCCTAAAGATCCGCAAAACAGATCATCCTAGGATTACCCGACTTGGGACGCATTTATTTCGAATCCTCTTACCTTCATTTACGTTTCTGTGCGGCTCTTACACCAACAAAAAAAAAACCACATCCATCATACCTCTTTTCTCTTCTTTTAAAAATCCGGTCAATGCTGCTAAAAACACATCAGCATTTTTGCTTACATATTGTTTGTAAGTTTTCTTGATTTATACCCAATTTATATGTTTCATTATTTAGTTAATGTGTGATGAAAATTCATGTGGGTTTTGTAAAAGTTTCGATCTTTAGTTTGCATTTTATGTATATCTTAAGTTTTATGTTACTTGAAAAGTGCAATTAAGTTCAACTTTTAGCAAGTTTTCTTGGTTCATAAATCATACCCATTAGCTTAATCTGTGATGAAATTTGAGGTGGGTTTTGTAAAAGATTTTTAGTTTGCATTTTATGTATTTGTTAAGTTTATGTTACTTGAAATGCAAAATCAAAATTTAATTTTTAGTCAGCTTTTTTTGGTTCATCCCCAAATCATATGCTGCATTATTAACTGTGTGTTGTGGTGAATTTTATGTGGGTATTGTAAAAAGATTCGATCTTTAATTTTCATATTATAAATATATTTTTAGTTAGTTTCTGTTACTTGAAATGCAGAATTAAATTCAATTTCTTGGTTCATACCCAGATTTTATGTTGCATTATTTAGCTAAATTTGTGATTAAATTTATTAATTTGATGTGGGTGTTGATAAATTTTTTTGATCTTTTGCACTTTTTCTTGATTTGTTTAGCTTCTATCCCCTAATAATGCAAATATGTTTAGTGAATTTTCTTGGTTTATAAACAGAGTATATGTTACATCGTTAAGTTAGATCACCGATTTGTAATGAAGTTTCATGTGGGTCTTCCAGAAGATTCAATCTCTTGCAATTTTTATTTTATTTGTTTAGTTTCTGCAACTCTGAATGCTGAATTAATTGAACTTGGATTGAGTTTCTTGTTTAGAATTCCAACTTATGTGTGAGGGCACTTATTTTTGACCCAGATTTTATACAGAATTAGTGATTCAAACTTGTGAGTTGGGGTGAAAATTCACGTAAATTTGTAAAAGAACAAGGGCTAAGTGTCTAAAAATAAAAATTCTATTGTGAGTATGAACTTTTCGAAACTTCTATTATGTTGTGTGTAGTCAATTTTCAATTTAGTTGAATGTAATTTTTTAATGTGGGGCTTTCTATGAGTGCCACGTAGGTGCTTTATATGGATGATACACCAGTCAAATTACATACATTTAACAATAATCGAAAATTGAATACACACAAAAAAGGTTTTGAAAATTTATCCACACAATGGAATTTTTGTTATAGTTTGTTATATTTTCAGACACTTGGACCGAAAAAGAACAATATCTTTCATTTTATGGAGTTGCTTAGTTTCTACCACATATGTGTTGATACTTGATACCAACATTAAGATCTGTACCAAATGATATCAAGCTCTTCTTTTTAGGGAAAAATGAGTTAGCTTTCTAATTTCATATTTAATGAGATTTATTCTAGTTATGAGCTTAAAGTATTAACATATCAAAGTGTTATTTGAATTTCACAGTTATAGGTGTTCAAATCAACTTGCTGTTTGGGTAGGAGTAGGTCTTGTTTCTTTCATTTAAAAAAAAAATAAAAGTTTAGATGAAAAGTCTTTGGTTGAAAAATGATATCAGGGTGTATATCTTTTGCTGTAAAGGAGGGTTTCAGTTCTTGTAGAAAAACCGTACTATTAGAGGTGATACAATTACAATTTGCAAAACTTGTCAGGAAAGATGTATGAATTGAATCTAGCACAATGGGAAAAGGGTTCTAGTTATATGACTTTAGGTGTAACAAGATGGGTGATGTTTGTATGTGCTTATTATTAGATGTTTGATGATTTGAATAATTCTAGTTCTTTTAGAAATTAAATGATAATTATAATGACTGAAAATGACTTTCTTATCACCAGAAGGCAAATCGTCATAGATCAACTTCAGTTTTGGGCTTTTCATCGAGTGCATATATATGCTTTTGTATTTATAAAAATTTGTCGGGGTAATCCTTTTACTGAAAGAAAAGGCAAATCCTCTAATAAATTGGGAGCAAAAGTGTCTATAATTTAGGTTAAAAGAAGGGGTAATTAGGTGATTGTACTTTAGCTTTTGCTAACCACTTTTGGTAACCTGTTTACCTAAACATTTAGTTATTGTCTTACTTATTTATTTGATTGATTGTTGTTATGTTATAATCCTGGCTAATTAATGGCATCTTATCTTTTATGTAGCAGGATTTTTAATGAGTTTATCCACATTAGACTAATTATTTTGAAAATTTTCTGATTAAGACAATGAAAGAATCATCATGGTTTAGTACCATTTGGAGGCCTTCACGCAAAACCGCAGTCTTGGGACCCGAAAACCCCGTTATTGGAATCATGTCACTCGAAGTCTCAAGAATCATGACAAAAGTAGCTAACTTATGGCAGATTTTAAGCGATAAACAAATGTCACGATTACACGAAGAACTCACAAACTCAATAGGCACCCGAAAGCTTGTTTCAGACGATCATAATCATCTGATAGAGCTTGCTTTAATTGAGATCGTTAGCAACATTAAATGTGTAGCACAAGCAGTTGCTAGGCTTGGGAAAAAATGCACGGATCCTATCTATCGTGATCTTGATCATGTTTTCGATGATATTTTTGAGATCGATGTGAATTGGTGTGAATGGGAGTATAAGTTGAAGAAAATGGAGAAACGGGTTAAAAAGATGAAGAGATTTGCTGCGGTTACTTCACAGTTATGTGAAGAACTCGAAGTATTGTGTGAGATTGAAAACGGGTTAAAAAGACTGCAAGATAATGATGCTACTAATCGAATGAAGTTACTCGAGTTTGAAAAGAAAGTTTTGTGGCAACGTGAAGAGGTTGGTAGTTTGCATGAAATGTCTACATGGGTTCGATCTTATGATTATATTGTTAGACTGCTTCTAAGATCGCTTTTCACAATTATTGAGCGAGTGAAGGTTGTTTTTGGAATTTCGAAAAGTGATTTCCCTGAACCTCGATGCTTTGTGCGCAGTAATTCCGTTTCTGTACATTCGGTTTATCCCTCCGAAAAGTCTGTTCAGAGGTCAATCTCGAATCTTGGAGATAAACAAAGAAAGAAACTTCCAACTCGTTACCCGCCATGTGCCTTTTGTGGGGCCCACACACCCGTGAAAACAAGAAGTTTGGCTCAAATCGGACCTCTAAAAAGATGCATGACAAGTGAACTTGATTCTCCCAAGGTCAATGGTACATTTCAAACCCTTCACATATTTGATTCAAATAAACGAGGTTCAAAAGGCCAAACTGGTGAAAAAGGTCAAAAACCGACACTTGGTGATGCTGCATTAGCACTACATTATGCAAACGTGATCATATTTATCGAGAGGTTAGCTATCTCGCCTCACTTCATCAGTCCTGAATCACGAGACGATTTATATCATATGCTAACGACAAGTATCAAAAAGTCACTTAGACAAAAACTTAGTTTTCTCTCCAAAAACGACGCTTCTAAAGTCTATAAACGTGATCTTGCGAACGATTGGAGTTCACAAATCCATAAAATGCTCGATTGGTTATCACCACTCGCTCATAACATGATAAAATGGCATTCTGAGAGAAATTTTGAAAAGCAACTGGGTTCGGGTGGAAACGTACTTTTGGTTAATACTTTGCACTATGCAGATCAAGTGAGGAGCGAAGAAGCGATTACAAAACTTGTTTTGGGTCTGCATTACATTTCAAGATTTGGTAGGGAAGTTAACGATAAAGCGTTCATGGGGTCTGCATGTGGTACAGAATGTGACGATTATTTGCTTCATAACCATAACCTTGCGTCGATCACATTATGTGACTGATATTCATTACCTTAAATCAGTAATATGGTTTTATCTTTCTAGATGCATAATTGTAATTGTTGTTGTATATAACATTCCATGATGCAAGATGTTTGTGGTTTGTTCACAACATTAACGTGTTGTTGCACGTTTCTTCTGTATATTAGTTCTTGCGAAGTTTATGTTGAAGTTTTGTAATCTTAATCCTTCTACTTATTAAATAAAGGTTTACGTATGGTAGGATTTGTATTATAAACAAGTACTATTCGTTACGTGAACACCTCGTAATTTGTATTGTAGAGCTTAACAACCTTAAGAGGATTTGAAATATCATAAAGGTAATATGGTACTTGTTTATAACATTTCATGACTCGGCGTTTGAAAGCTCGTTACTCAAACGAGCTTAACTAGTTGAACAAGCTTAGTTGATAGAAGGATTTTGTATATTCTAATTTTGAATAAATGTAACTTATAGGATTTGAAATCAAGACCTCTAGTATAAATGAGGTTATATGAGCTTGAGGTTGAGTTACGAAGCGAGTTTATCAAGCTCGTATTCATCTCGCTTCAAGCTCGTATTCATAAATGAGCAACTTGAGCTTGAATATTAGTTCATTAAAGAACTAACCAAATCACTAAATAAGCATAAAATCTGAGCTCAAACAATAACAAATTATTCGAAGTTGAGCTTGAACACAGTTATTTATATTTATTCGAGCTCGAGCTGAGCAGGCCTGGCCCTGGGCATGGGCAAACCGTGCGACCGCCTAGGGCATCAAATCGGTAAAGGGCATCATGTTTTTAGTGGATATTACTTCATAATAGGTTCAAATCCTTAACTCTGCAACTTGCAAATATTTGAGAAATTGAAAAATAGAGGAGGCGAGGTCACGAGAAAGAAGACGGCGTACAGGGAAAAAGAAAAGAAATAATGGGCCATGGCCCAAGTATAAAATGGTGATGATATGGCCCAACTAAATTGCAGATCCATATTTCTACTTTAAATGATGATGGACTTAAAAAGAAATAGCCCAACAGGAACGTAAATTGTTATAGGGTAGGCGAGTCATGCAGGCCGCATCTGAAGGAAAATTAAACATTCAAACGTCAAATCGTCAATTTGTATGCTTTATTATATATCACAAAATCAGTACATACATCGTTTTGTAAATGTGGTTTCTTCTTAGGAGAAGGGAATTCAACTAATATTAAACTCATTGATCAGACTAGTTGAATTACAAGGATTAAGGGGTATTTTTTGTTGTAGCCTTGTTTGCTAACATGGGGCATTTTTTGGTCGACTCGCCCTGAGCATCAGAAAACTAAGGACCGGCTATGGGGCTGAGCCCACACTTTGTGATACTCTGCTCCGATTGTTAACACCCCTAAGATTGCTGAACTATTAGGGGCCACGTATATGAAATGCATAGGAAGATGCGTCCTTTTATCTTGTTCGTAAATGAATAGTATATTTGTATTCGTTGGTACAGTGAAGTGCGAGAGTCTGTGGTGTCATATATCAGGTATATAATCTTATCTCTAATCTACAACTTCCATTTGCTACTTTTCATGATTTTTGAACCTTATTGTAGTTAAATGTTGGAAGACTTCTTACAGTGTCTCTTGTATTGTTTAGCGCTATTGTCCCTTTAGTCCTATACCTTGTTTTTCTGTTTCGACTTTTGGAGTTTGTTGAGTTAGTGGTTGTTAATGGTTAATTATGGTGTGATCTTGTGGCCGGAACCAATTAGGTTAGTATTTATGTATATATACTTCACGGAGTACTAAAACCTTGTCTGTTTGCTCCAGTTGATACACCTGCTGCTGTGAACGCTTTTCTTGAATATTGAAAGCCATATGATCTTGTGCTTGTGGAGAGTGAACTATGGCCTAATCTTGTTATTACTGCCTCAGCAAATGGTGTAAGTTCATTATCTACCTTTTGATGTTATGAACCATATTTTTATGCCTTCAAAGTTTAAAGTGAACTGGTACTATTTGCTTATAAGTTGAATGCTAATAAGATGAATCTGCTTTTGGTGTTCATTTTTATGTGTAGGTTATGCTAGCATTAATAACTGCGCGAATGTCAATAAAATCCTTCAACAATTGGTCAAGACCAGTAGTGTAAGAACTCGCTTCGTTTATGCTGTCCAAATTTTCTTTGATACTTCCATTGAAATGACCTATTTAGTTAATCATTGGTTTCATATCTATGTTATAATCTTTTCATAGGTAGATCCTTCGAAATTCCACTGGGGTGTTGCCGTGCCATTCGTCATGGAGACACGTCCACATAGACCAATAATGTTGCATATCAGCATAGTATGGGCATGCAATGGTGGCCTTGATACAAAATCATACGTATACTAAGTATGATCAAGTGAAAGGATATTCCTTTTGAAAAACTACATCAAACTTTGCATGAGTATGTTGCAATCGTGTTCACTAAGTATGATTATGTCGGGGCTTGCCGCTTGTTGTCTTAGATGGATCCCCGCTGGACAAGCTCTTCGACAAGGTGGATCTAATTTCAACTTTGACCTCGGACTTGTGCTTTAGGGTGTTTGTGATTATTTATTGGTAAATGTTTACCCGTTTGAAAAATAAACATCTAACAACATATTTAAAAATATTTATTACTTTTAAAATAAATAGATAAATATTTTTAATAAAAATGTTATATTTATTTATTTTACACTCCAAATAAACAAATAAACGTTTAAATAAACCATCTCCGACTTAAGTCTCGACCCAAATGTTAGCTCGAATTTGAATCTATCAACATGTAACCTTGTAATTTCCCGACTCACCTAAAAGTGAAAGTTATTTGTAACCTTTCTAATTTCGTATATAAACAAAAATTCATTCAAGTATGAAATTTTTTGAAAGTATAAAAGTACAAATTTCAACCCTTTATCTTGATCAAAATAACAAAACCCTACATTCTTAAAAATTAAATATCTCAAAAATCGTAAGTCAAAAATTATAACAATACTATAAAAATCAGCATTTTTTCCTCTTCGATTTAAGATCCCACATGACATACTTTCGACGAATTTTTTAATTTTTATTATTTTTTGGTGGGTTTTGAAAATTGATAACACATGTGTTATAAATAAATAAAACATGTGTTACAGACAACTATCACATGTGCCGACTATCGCTTGTAACACATGTGATAGTCCTTGATAACACATGTTATAGTCGTGAGTAACACCTTTGTTAGTCAATCGTAACACGTGTTAACCCACAAAAATTAAAAGAAAAATTTTGTCGAATTGTGAGATGTTTAATCGAAGAAAAGAAAATGAATTTTTAATATAATTTTTGTTACTTTTTAATTTACTGTTTTTGAAATATTTAAATTATTTAAATTTGAAAAATGTGAGAAGAATAAAATTTATGCCAAATGAGGCATTCCATTCTTTAAAAGAAAAAAATGTAGTCGCATCTTCGTATATATACCAAATTTTCTGAAAATTTGAAATTAGTTCTTCGTCATTCTGAATCAAAACATAAATTAAACTTCAAATCAGTGCTAGTCATTCCAATCGCAGATGCTTTGAACTCAAAACAAATTCGAAAAATGAGGTCAAATAAAGGCGGTGAAACAATTTACATGATATACAAAGCTATTACATCCACTCTAACTCCATTAATCAATCTTCATCTCCGGTATCGCAAGTTCCGTCGCCTCGAACATCCTCTCCGGTGGCCGGAGCGTCTCGGCCAACCGTCTGTCCCTCGTCCTGCCGGCGCTCTCATCTGGTTCCACGCCGTTTCCCTAGGTCATTTTACTCGTCGAATTGTAGTATTACTCGCTATATATGTATTTATTGTGTAATTAGGGTTTTTTGTATGTATACTACTGTTTAATGAGGTTACTGAGATAATGAAAGTGATTAAAAGGTGAAGGAATGTGTGTCGTGCCGGTGATTAAACGATGCGTTGAACGAAATCCGGAAATTACGGTTTTAATGACTACTACTACAACATCTGCATTGTAAGAATTATTGTAACTCTATTATTATATTTTTGTATCGATATATGTATTTTGAAATAGGGACTTTTTGTTGACTACACCATTGCCATTTTCTAGTTTAAACAAGTACATGCCATGCCTAAGTGTGTTATTGAGTCGAACAATAAATGAGTTAATCGAGCTCGTTTAGCTTGAATTTTAGCTTGATAATGTTCGAGTGCGAGCTGAGGCGTTGAGCTTGTACAAAAGTTACTGCACAGATAGTTTGATGTGTTGAGCTTAAAAACTGAATATTCTACTCGGATTGTTAGTTGAAGGAGCTAATCGAGCTCAACGAGTCGAATGAGCTTAGTTTATATAAGGATTGTGTATCTTAAAACTTTGAATAAATGTAAGTGATGTAACTAATAGGAATTGAACCCAAGACCTCAAGTATACACGAGCTTATATGAGTCGAGCTATGAAGCAAGTTGATTGAGCTTGAATTCATAACTTGAGCTTGATCATAAAAAAAGATAAAAAATCAAATAACTACATGAACATCGAATTCCAGCTCGAAGAATAAATATCATTCGAACTTGAGCTCGAACACAGTTTTTAAAATTTATTCAAGCTCGAGCTGAGCCCAAATTTGTGAATACTCTGCTGCAATTGTTAACACGCTCAAGATTTTTAATTTATTGGGGATCATGTATATCAATTGCATACTAAGGTGCGCAGAAAACTTGTTTTGAGCAGCAGGTATTATAAAGTTGTTGCCAAGCTGTTCACGTATGCAAGAAATTGAATGTAAATGATATAGTCATCTGTCAGGATTAAATTGAGAGGTTATTTTTATTCATTGTTTTGGAGAAAGTGCATGATCACTCCCTTTCCTTTTATCATGTGTGTAAATGAGTAAACTATTTCGATTTGTTGGTACAGTGAAGTGCTAAAGACTTTGCTTCCTTGTGGTGTCATATACCAGGTATATATTCTTATCTCAATATTACGATTTCCATTGGCTAAATTTTTTTTAATTAAGTTGCATAAGCATTCATGACTTTTGAACCTTATTATAGTTTGCTACTAGGAGTTTATTTTACTGTGTCTTTTGTAGTGTTTAGCACTACTGTGCCTATAGCCCTATACCTTTGGTTTTATGTATCTACGTTAGGGGTTTGTTGAGTTAGTGGTTGTTAATGGTTGGTTATGGGTGATCTTGTGGCCTCTACCAGTTAAGTATTATAGTTGGTATTTATGTAAATATCCTTCTCGGAGCAATGAAATCTTGTCAGTTTGCTCCAGTTGATACACCTGCTGCTGTGAATGCTTTTCTTGAATATTGGAAGCCTTATGCTCTGGTGCTTGTGGAGAGTGAACTATGGCCTAATCTTGTTCTTAGTGCCTCAAAAAATGGTGTAAGTATATTATCTACCTTTTGATGCTATGAACCAAATTTTTAGGCCTTCAAAGTTTAGAATGAACTCATACTATTTGCTTTTAGGTTGAATTCTAATAAGATGAATCTGCTTTTGGTATTCATTTATACGTGCAGGTTATACTAGCATTAATAAATGCTCGGATGTCAATAAAGTCCTTCAACAATTGGTCAAGACCAGTAGTACGACAACTTACTTCGTTGATGCTGTCCAAATTTTCTTTGATACTTCCATTGGTATGACCTATTTAGTTAATCATTAGTTTCATATCTATGTTATAATCTTTTCATTTGGCCCGTTGCAGAGCAATATTCAGGCAATTCATTTTCAGCTGCTCCAAGCTCCACCATTTATCATTAACTTCTCCGGTGACTTAAAACTTGGTATGTCATTTGACTTTATTGAAGGTGTTTATTGACCTATATTTGCCATAGTGTGCTATGCCATGATATGATATTGACTTTCTCAGGTACCGAAGAGTTGGTCAGTATAAGTAAAAACATGAGAAATATGGAAGATTTACAAGAAAAGATTGCAGATAGAGGTGTTTGGATGGCTTCATCAATACATAAGGGTGAAGAAGAAGGTGATGTTGATAGGGGTTGAAATGGGTAATTTTGGTATGGGGTGGGTTAACCTGGAATACTTTTAGCCCAAAAAATCTGAACCTTGTTTAAATAATTGGATTTTTTTTTTTTACAGTAATGCTTGCAGTTCACAGAGCCATAATACAGAAGTACCCCAATATCCTTTCTATCATTGTTCCTCGGCATCCACATCTCGGGCAGGAGATAGCACTTGTATGAATCCTTTTTTACTTTCTCTGTATTTCATTATACCTAAAAAACTACAAAGTAAATATAGTTGGTTGGGGATGCATGCAGGACTTGCAGAAAAATGGGGTGAATGTGGCGTTGAGATCCCGTGGTGACTCACTCACATCTGAAACAAGCATATACATTGTGGATACTTTAGGTGGCAACAAGATGCTTTCACTAACAGATATGACCATATCTTTGTGAAAAGATATATTGAGATATGTAATATATACCTTGTTTATCTGATTATGTAGGTGAACTGAGACAATTCTATAGATTGACTCCTATCGCTGTTATTGGAGGTTCCTTCTTGCCTGGTTTAACTGGCCACAATCTTGCTGAGGCGGCTGCTGCTGGATGTGCTGTTTTGACTGGTAAGTTCGGATAACGAAATTTTAATTTGTTCCGCTTCTTATTTCATTTCTTGTTTCTGAACTTCCTACTTGACCTTTCCTTGGTTTGCTGATGTTAGGTCAACATGTTGGTCATTTCTCACATATGGCCAATGCAATGCAACGGTTGAATCCTTTATCTGTAACGCAGGTTGGAACTAGTTTTCAATCATTCGAGTTAAATGGTTTAACCTTAGAGGCTAAGATGCATATGTTGTAACCATACTTGCACTTTTTAGAATGTATTTGTATACGGATGTCTATTGTTCTGTTTGTGGGTAACCAACTTCTAGGCCAGAAAAAACCCGTCTAAATTTCCAAAAAAATATAATATTCAAGGTAATTCCCTAAGATAAACCATTTTAGATGCGACATCATCAACGAGTCTGTAAAAGTCAAAATGGTTAAAAGTTACTGACAAATCAGTTGGAGCATCATCATTTTGACTTGTTACAGGGTCCGATCAACTTAATCGCAATTTTTGGAAGCTGGTTACTTTAAATGAAAATGGTCGAATCTTCAATCGTCTATTATGGCCTTAAAAATAAGATTAGCTAAAATAGAAGTTGGACCTAAGTTGGTTACCTTTAATACGCTATTAACTATTTAGCTCTATTGTTAACTTTTGATGACCTAAGTGCCTCCTCAGAGAGTCTGTGCGATCAATGAAAACTTGGTAGTAATATTTTTATATACTTTTTGGTAATCTCATAATGGTTCATACAGGTAGGTGGAGGTATTGAACTAGAAGAAATTCTAGACAAGCTCCTGAATGATCCTGAAATCCTTGAAGCACACCGTATGGCTGCAAAACAGGCATTTCATACTCTGTCAAGTGGTGTTATTGAAAATGTTTGCACCCTGCTGCAACGCCATATTTTCCAAAAAGTTCATGTAGGAGGAGGTTGACCTGAAGTCCTTCGAGTTTCACAATTGCACATAACTCATCTGGATGACTCCCAGTTGCATAATTTTCAGAAAAGTTCATCTGTATTTTCATCTGATGAGGTAAATCTTTTGCATATAGAAGAAAAAACCACTGCTTTTGCCTTTTGGTATTTATATTGTCCTACACATAAAATATGTAAGTACCATTGAGGGCGATTTTGAACAGTTCACTTAAAATTGTGTTGGTCAAAAAGAAGAAAATAGCTAAAAGGGGGAAGGGGTCAAATGGGTTGCAAGTCACCCGAGATCTATTAAAAATGCATACAACCTCTTAAACTGTTAGTAACATCTAGATTATTGTTACAGTAGTTTTTTTTAAATGAAAATTACACATTAGTTATCTATGAAACATATAAATAATGTAAAGTGTTTGTTGGTCAACCCATCCCGGTTAGTTTCGATCTGTTCAAAACAATGACTCATTTCAACCTGCGTCTGTCTGATTTGTTACCCACTCAACCCATCGTGCCATCTTTAACAAGTAGCATCTTTACTTAACTTTGGATGTAGCAAGAAAATGAGCATTTCTTGTGGGTCGCTTTAAACTGTAGAAAACAACAGCATGATGTTGTGGCTTGAATCAAATTAGAAGAACCAATGCAACAAACACCATCACTGTCAATTGCGTATCTGCTCCAGAAATTTTGAAACTCGCGTCTCAATAAAGTTAAGCTTGTCCTGGCCCTCAAGTTGATCAAAGGTTACATGCACGTATCCTGTTAAGAGCTAAATGATCATATCTCATGAAGAAGTTTATCACAAGGTATGAATCTATGGCCTTCATAATTATAGTTTAGCCGCAAATTAAGAAGTGTGCTAGTGTATATTATAAGCTATTCAACTGGCGCCATGCGAGATATTCAACTGCTCTTCATTTGTGTTAAAGTTTACCATGCAGATCATCAGCTTGTTAAATTTTGTAATCATATGCAATGTTGCTTTTGCTTCTTTTTTCCCATCATAATGAGTTGATTATTAAAACATTTTATGTGCAACAACCTCTATCATTACTTGATATTTTGCTAATTTTTGGTGACAATTGATTTTAGTGTTTTTTTTAGTGTTAGTAATTCACACAGTATGTTTCTCATAGACATACAAATGCTACTGTGTATGATTCTATGACCAAAAGAGAATCAATTTTTAAAATGGAAAGAGTTAAAGAAGAGTCAATTTAGATAAAGGACAAAAAAACTATGAGTTATATTTATGGTGGTAGGATTGGGTGGTTTTGGCTAGATTCCCCTTTCTCTGGTAACGTTAAAGTATTAATGAACACATCTTTTTTTCTTTCCCTTTATAACCTTTTTTCTTTTGTCTTTTCATGTTTTAGATAATGATTTCAAATTTATATGAATGAATAGTGCAAACAAATTAATTTTACAATTTTAGTTGCTAGTTTGTGGTCTTATTTCTACAATTAGGTAATGGGTGATGTGTGTTAGCAGCACCTGACCTTGAGTGCAGCAAACTGTAATTGATAGGTTTAATCTGTGTCAGTAAGAAAATTTAAGGGTTAATTGGGTAAATATTATGTTTTTGTTTTTTATAAATCTTGGGAGTACATAATATACGTACTCCTAAGCTGTCCAAAGAAAGAAAGAAAGAAGAACTGCTAGGTGATGGGTGATCTATGTTTTCCCTTTTGATGATGGTGTACGTCTTTATACTCTAAAAAAAAAGATAATTCTACAATCTACTGCACATTATTTACATTACACGTATATTCATATTATCTCTACTAAGGTTAACTCACAACTTTGTACATCTTGGTTGAATGGTTCCAATACCATTTGCTCTTAGTACGTCTTTATAATTCCAAGGAGTCGGTTCATATTTGCTCATTGAGATGGGGTGATTGCTGATCGGTACCACATAGTTCCGGCCAATACAAAAGAAATCTAAGCCGTACCAAACTTGAACCCATATCAAATATGCAGTTTGCTTAACCAACTTGTACTTTAGCTTGTTATGGTTTTTATTCAACTTGTTTAATCTAAAACCACCAAAAGCCCCTATTAGTTGTTACTTTCCTGTGCATAGAAAGAAATACATTTATAGGATCTGCTCTTCTATGCATCATGTCCAACAACCTAATAGGGTTTTACTAAATATATGTCTATATTTGCTTTGTATCAACGCACATTCCCAAACATTATAAATACGCATGACTTTACCTATTGGTCAATTCGTGAAGCTTTATTTAGATAGTGATTTCCATTCATGTCAAGTGTTATCAGTTCTTTTAATGGACAATTGGACATGTCTATCGATCGGTAGCATAATGTTAGGGGGGTCTATAACTATATTATTCGTAGTTTATGTTTTCAAGACTTTATCATAATTTATCACCATTTTCATGATGAATTATGTAATTCAACTAACATAATCTCATTTAGGTATAATACTAGCCTGATACTCGTGTAAAGTGACACTAGCGTGTTTTTGCTTTTTTTAGTAGTTCTCATTACGCTTTATGGTGACTGGTAATAGAAAAGTAGTGTAAAAATCATATCCTAGTGTGATGTATTAGCATTGAAACTATATAACAAGGAGTTCATGCGTTTAATCCTACTATATTTTGTGTGATCTCCAATTAAACTAGTTATAGTAATTATTTACACATAATAAGCTTTGTATTTCTACTCATTCCTTATGATGTTTATCATAACAACTATCATTTCATTTTAATTCTCATTTTTTTGATAGCTTCCATTTTCCAATACGTACCTAGACAAATCATTCATATTGGGTTAAAAAGTTAGAAAACTGGTGGAAAAAGATGATGATATGAAGCATGCTTTTGTAACTTTTTCATCCATTCCATGTGGGCCAATTTATAAACACAATCATACCTTCAACCACCCTTCTTTTCCATACTTGAGTGCCCTTTCTTGATTGAAGGATTGGTAAATTTGATTACTTTCGTAACTTCCTTTAATATAATATAAAAAACAATTACAACACCTTACTAACTTTATTTATTATTTATTTATTTAATCACGTTTGGTAGAGAAAGAACCCGGAAATTTAGTGATATGCATAAAAAGAATGGTTAATCCGGATTCATTCTAATTTTTTCTTTTTAATTTGAGTCGGTAGCTAGTTAATCAGGACTAAAAGTTGTATCAAGACGGATTAGTTCGCTTTCGAGAAGAAAAAGTAGATCCCGGTTAAATTCTCATAAATTAGTTGAATTTGTAGACTAACTTATTTTTGGTAAACAAACAGTAGTACACCACTACCCATTTGCGTTTCATCATTTCACTACATAAAACGCACGCTATGATCCATATCCTTCATACAAATATATCACAGTTATTTAAACATTAATTTTTATTTAAATATTTCAAAAAATACTTTGCATAATTACACTTTTAAAAGCACATCATATATGCCACATTCTTTCCCGCGTTAACTTCACACTCTCTCCTCTAATGTCAACATTCCATTGTCTCCTCCTCCTTCTCCTCATCCTTCCACCGTCGCTCTCCGTCAGCGATATCGACACCGACACCGCCGCGTTATCCCTCTTCCGCTCCCAAACCGATACACACGACATCCTTCTTTCCAACTGGACTCTCTCTTCTATCACTCACTCAACCGCTTGTTCATTTCAAGGCATAAAATGCACAAATAATCGAGTCACTTCAATTTCCCTTCCTTCCTTAAACCTCCGGGGCCCACTCGCTTCCCTTGCGTCCCTCGATCAACTCCGTTTTCTCGATCTCCGCAATAACCGCTTAAACGGCACAATTGTACCGATCGTAAACTGTACGAATCTCAAACACGTGTACCTCTCCGGTAACGATTTATCCGGATCGATACCAGTAGAAATATCGTACTTAACGCGATTGTTACGTATCGATTTATCCGATAACAATTTAATTGGACAGATTCCGGAATCAATTTCGAGTTTAAATCGTTTAATTACGCTTAAACTCGAGAATAATGAGTTATCCGGTGAAATTCCGGAGGTTTTAGGTAAAATTGAGCAAATTAAACAAGTGAATTTTTCAAATAATGAGTTTTCTGGTTATTTACCGGAAAATGTGGCTCGAAAATTCGGAGACGATAGTTTTTCCGGTAACAAAGAACTTTGCGGATCAAGTCCGTTACAGACTTGTTCCTCAAGTAAACCTCCTGAAACAGTACAATCAAACCCTAGCTCATTACCTACTACTACAAATATTGATGTAACAAAAGCTCATAAACGATTACATCCAGGTATAATCGCCGCTATTGTTATTGCTAATTCCGTATTATTACTAGTAATTCTTTCGTTTCTAGTTGCATTTTATTGCGGAAAGCGATCTAGTAGTACAAGCTCGAAAATAGGTTCGGAGATCGGAAAGAGTAGGAGTAGTTACGCGAGTGAAACTAGGGTGTACGCGAATAACGGTGTTGGAGATAGTGATAATGGGAATAATAAACTTGTGTTTTATGATAAGAAGAAGAAGTTTGAACTCGAGGATTTGTTGCGAGCATCGGCGGAGATGCTTGGGAAAGGGAGTTTGGGGACGGTTTATAGGGCGGTGTTGGACGATGGTTGTACCGTGGTGGCGGTGAAGCGGTTGAAGGATGCGAATCCATGTGGCAGGAAGGAGTTTGAACAATATATGGATGTGATTGGGAAGCTTAAACATATGAATGTTGTGAAGTTGAGAGCTTATTATTATGCTAAGGAAGAAAAACTTCTTGTTTATGATTATTTGCCTAATGGAAGCTTGCATTTACTCCTTCATGGTAATTCTTATAATTATTCTTTACTTATACTTTGATAATTAGTCAATTATGTTACATGTTTGTTAATTTAGTATTTGAAACATTTGATCTAGTATTTATTTGCAAAATCAGGGTACCAATTAGGTCTTAATCTTAGTCTACTTTATCCTTTTTGTTCGAATGTAATTGAAAAGTTTAATGCTTAATTATAGCAGGATGGATATGGGTCGTGTCCTGGTTCAGGACTTGACCGAAAAGATTTATGCTTTTAAACTTGGGTATTATAACGAAGGGTTGTGGGTGTGCCGACACACACCACGTGTGTCTATGTAGCAACCCATCTCACATCGATATGAGATAAGAAATTTGAGTCACTTATAAGTTTAAGGTAGTGGACTACCAGTATCCTTCCACTATGATTTTTAGTTGAACCTGAAGGATACCCAAGTAGTGCATTGCTTTCGACTTTGAGGGGCGTTACAGTATCGACTTTATTTAGTTATGGCTTGACCACTTGTGGTGGTCACGAATTTGTTCTAACCATTTTAATAGAAAGATTGAATTTTTATTTTTATGTTATTCTTTTCGATTACAGGAAACAGGGGACCAGGTAGAATTCCGTTAGATTGGACAACTAGGATCAGTTTGGTGTTAGGGGCGGCACGAGGGCTAGCTTGTATCCATGAAGTGTACAAAGCTTCAAGAATACCTCATGGAAACGTGAGATCATCAAATGTGCTACTTGACAAGAACGGAAATGCTTGCATTTCTGATTTTGGGTTATCCTTGCTTTTAAACCCGGTTCATGCTACTGCTAGACTAGGAGGGTACAAGGCACCCGAGCAATTTGAAACCAAACGATTGTCTCAAAAAGCAGATGTCTACAGTTTCGGGATTTTGCTATTGGAAATGCTAACGGGCCGGGCTCCATCTCAATACCCTTCACCATCTCGTGTAGGTGTAGAGGAAGAGGAAGAATCGATAGATTTACCAAAATGGGTTCGGTCAGTGGTGAGGGACGAGTGGACAGCCGAAGTGTTTGATCAAGAACTTTTAAGATACAAGAACATCGAGGAGGAACTCGTTTCGATGCTTCATGTTGCAATGACTTGCGTCGCAGCACAACCCGAGAAAAGGCCAACAATGCCGGAAGTTGTGAAGATGATAGAAGAGATACGGGTTGAGCAGTCGCCCTTAGGGGAAGATTATGACGAGTCTCGCAATTCAATTTCGCCTTCGGTTGGCACGACCGATTGATCGAAAGATGGTTCTTCCATCTAATTTATCAAACGTTTAATTATTTGCCCTTTTTATGCTTGTTTGTAACATTTGTTATGTGTTTGTGATTATTAGTATATGAAGTTAGCTTGTGATATGGTAATGTAATGCTTAAGTTTGGAAATTAATATGATCATTTTTCAATGATGTTAGTACACAAATGGACATTTTCTTTGCAATTCAAACAATGAGTTCATACTAATACTAATATTAATAATTTCAAAATTAGGAAACAAATAATTGGTTAGAATTTAAAGTTTAAATGAAAGTTATAATATTGAAAAAGAAAAGGTTAAAGTGGAATTGTAAAGAAATGAAGGATTGCAATCTCATGCTTGATATGATGGTGTCCCCGGGACAAATAAAAGGGACTTGTATCGCTTTATTTGCTTTTCTTGCTTTTTTACATACATTTGACTTCATTTTCACTCAAAGCAATAAAATAGTACCACGGTATCAATTTTTGTTTTTTGGACAATATGGTAATTTAATACAACCTATAATTGATGTATTACAACTAATTAGTACTTAACAAATTAAACACTAACTTAAATAACAGAACGCGTCCTGCACTTCACGAGTTTCTTTGTTTTCTTGACCTCAAAGAACTTTGGATACCACGGTGAACGATAACATTATTTGGATACCACGGTGAACGATAACATTATTCCTTGGCCGCAACTTTACCTTATATACATCCACCGTGAGTTTGTTGTCGTTTTTGAGATTTTGTTGGTGTTTCGCAAGTGTATGACTATTCATACCAAAAGTTAATGGTACTAAATGGATGTATATAAATATAGATGTGGATCATTATTGAATAGGATGTGGATGAAAAATTGTCATTTGTGCATTCATCGTTTACTAACCGAAATACGTATATATGCTATATACGTGTATAAATTTAAATATCTACTTTTGCTATATATCTGTGTAAAATTAATGAATTTTTAAAAATTCTAACTAATTCATTTAGTCACAAAGTTCTTTTATAGTTCCTATTAAATATTGTATTTTCTCTCATTATTTCTCATTATATATTTCTTGTAAATTAAGTTCTCTAGATTCTTATATATAGTAATAAAAAAACACTACGGAGTTTAATTTTGACTTACATTATATAACAAATGTTACTAATCTGTAAGAACCATCGATCACATATATCTAAGCAAGAAATCAAAGATAAAAATTATATCAAAAGCTATATTCTTTCTATTTTTAACAGTCTATGTTACGATTACTACAATATTTACACATTATTACAAAAAATATATTAAATGGATATTCATCAATCCGTTCCATCCATGAATATGTACATAAAAAGATAATTTCGACAATAGATGAATATGTATATAGATGTGAATAAAAAATTAGATATAAATATAAATATAACTTCATCCAATCTATATTTGATCCATTGTCATCTATACACACGCCGAACAAAGCTGGGCAACAACACTAGTTAGGTCCCTTTAACCACGTCCTTTAGGAACCATAACCTTCTTTTTCTAGATCATATCAACATCTATCCTATCAACATAATTTATCTTACCATTTCCCTTTTGAAATAAGCTAAGTAAGAACGCAAGAAAGCCTTCTCGCAAACATCGACCCCTATTATTCGTGAATACTCCACCACGACGAAATTTAAGTGAAAAAAGGTTATGGTACCTGTAAATAAGTAAAACAACTTTATCAACTTAATAAATGCATTTTACACTATCATATCAAGTATACATTACATTTAAAGCAACAAAGTTGAATTAAATTTTTTTTACCCAGAACTCACCACCATTTTTGCTTTAATAACGTCTTTTCTTATAGTGTTAGCAAAATCGACATGCAATCCGGGGAATTTAGGGTTCATCTAGGGTTTGAAGACGAATATGGTCGGGAATTTTTGAATGTGTGTGTTGAAGTAGAGGAATGGTGATGAAGATGGGAAAAAAGGGATTAAAAGAAGGGAAAGTGTAAAAAGATTATCGTGCCCTCACGTGGAAAGCACGTGTTATGAGTTAAACAACGAAATTAGACGAGGTTAGAGGGAGGGATCAATCGTGCAACAAGGCTTTCGATTTTAAACTGCCGGTACAAAAAGTGAAGTATAAAAACCAAGTTACAATTGTGTGTAAGCCACATAGCTCAACTATAGAGTTAAATGAAGAAATATAAATTGGAGCTTTTGTCTACATCCGTGTAATATTGTTGACTTTTGAATTTTGGTACGAAAGTTTTGGTGTACTTCTACTTGTAGTTGTAGTCTTTTGTACTTTTGTTGATATTGTTACTTTGTCAGGTGTTTGTTAAGTTTAATATGTTTTTCACTATGCCTTTTTTCCCCTTTTCTAAAGTGAATCATGTGTTTTTTCTTTCTACCTAAACGATGGATTTATTTTGATTGATAAAGTTGAACAAACTGATAAGATATTAATTAATGACTTTGGTAGTTAATAGTACAATTTTGACTTTTGGTTAAGAAATAAGTTATTTTGACAAAAGAAAAGGGTCAATACATTTCAGAATTATTGTAATTTTTTAAATTTTTTTTGAGTTATTGTATAATTTGTGTGTCTATTTAGATTATTAAACTTAAAAGCTTATAGTCTTAAGTCATTGTACTATATAAAAATATCTATTTGTTTTATTATACTATGTTTTTGTTCGTTAAGGTAACTAACTTTTAAAACATAATATTCAAGTCATTAACTTTTTCCAAATAACTTTTCAAAAATAATATTATACACTTCTTGGATATATGTTTTAATTATGGTTGTATATAAATAATTTTTAACTTTAGATCAAGTAATCTAATTAATGGTGATGGATAAATAATTGAACATTATGCGTGTGTAAAGTTGTAAACGAACCAAACGAATTCAAATGATGTTTGTTTGTCTTTGTTTGTTCATGTTTAACGCAATGGATGATTGTGAATGCTTAAAACGAGAGGAATATTAATTTCGTTCTTGTTCGTTCATGGAAAAATGAATTTGTTGATGTTCGTTTATTACAATGATAAACAAAAACGAACATAAATGAATAGACGTAAGCAAACAAAAATCATTTGAATTTGTTTGGTTCTTTACATATGTTCAAACATTTATCCACCACCATTAATTAAAATACTTGATTTAAAGTTGAAAAATATTCATACTTAACTATAATAAATATATATGCACGAAGTGTATAATAATATATTTAAATAGTTGTTTTGAAAAAGTTCAATGACTTGAATTTTATGTTTAATTCAATATTATCTAAATGAATAGAAAAATAGTATAATGAAATAAATGAATATCTTCATATGTACAATAACTTGAAAGTATAAATTTTTTAGTACGATAAATTGAATAGACACAAAGATAACACAACTAACCTAAATAATCATTTTTAAAAAGTACAATGACCTCAAAGATAAGTTTTTGTTACTATTAAGAAACTAGGCATATTGCTTTTGATAGTAATCACAAAAGAGTTGGTTAGGATATCATAATTTAATTTGTTAGATGATGATAAAGACCCTTACTTTCAAGAGCTAGGGTTGTTGTCAACACCCTTACTTTTATATACATTTAAGGTTAAAGAATATATCATTAGTAAATAAGATGTGTTATACGTGAAGTTCGTGTGTGAGAAACAATTAGATATTGAGTGAACGCTTTTTTAAATAACAATTGACAAGTTATCAATAAAGGTTGATACGGGTTTTATGTGTCAATTTGAAGTGTATTGACTTATTTTCCCTAGTACTTAGTATAAACTTAAGCTTATATTAAGAAGGTGATCTACGTTCAAGATCAAAAAATATATACAAAATTTATAAAAGAAACAAAAATAAATAAACTATATCTAAGTCCCAGTTTATAAAAACTTAAACTTTTGCTCCTTTATGCGTCAAATATTAATTTTCGGTCATTTATATCGCAAAATTTTACTCTTTACTTTTCGTTCTTTTTTTCATAAGAGACAAATTAATACATGCTTAAGTGCACGAAAATATAATTATTTATACTAAAATAATTATAATATGCAAAAAAAATACTTAGTGTTATATTTTATGTAATGAATTTTCAATGAAATGATGAAACATATATATACATATACATAGGGGGTGTTTGGGATTGTTTATTTAAGCACTTATCTGCTTATTTGCTTATTTTAAAAGTAGATAAGCAAATACAAACACCCTTTTAGAAACTGTTTATCTACTTATTTTTTTAAAAATAAGCATTTAAAAATAAGTATATTAAAACATACTATTTTTTAAACATATAAGTAGTTATAAATAATCGATGCCAAACACCTCACTACACACGTTGAATGTCATCCAGAAATTATAGAGTAAGCAATTACAATTATTGTTAGTGTTATTGTGTGTTTTTTTATGACGTGAAAACTTATTATTACGTTGCATGTCACTCATGACACACAATGAGGGCGTGGGCCAGACTGCACCTGTCAGACTTTTACCTACAGAGTCTGGCTGGAAGGGACTTATAAAATTCGTTAACACGTTTTGAATCCATTTCATCAATCTCAAGTTTCCAAACAACTTGATTACTAGCCATTATCTCATTAAAGTTCATTAGAACTTTAATTGTACACTTCTTTTCCTACTGAAGTATGGTGTCATCTTCTTTTGTTGTTGTTGAAAGTATGTAAACAATGTCATTTTATCATCCGATGCATAAAGAAATATATCTCTGACATCATGGCTATATAAACTGCCTTGTTGCCATCTGCGGATCTATTTCTCTTAATGTTTGTGAAGTGTTTCTATTTGTTATAAATTACAAGTTATCAAATACTAGTAGTCAAATATAATAATTAAAAATCAAATTATATGAAATATATTATTAAAGAGTTTTATGCTATATATGGCTAACTAAACATGCCTAAAGCCGTGCTTAGTAACTCAATGACTTAGATTTCAAATTGATTCGTAGAACATGTAGTATTTTTGTGATGAACACACCTAATTGTCATGCTTGGACCCATGTTAGCCTTTGGATTGATGAGGATTTGCACCTAATGTGTTTAATTTGGATATTTAAAGAAGCTCTGTTTTTGTTGTTCATTGCAGAGTCGTAGTGTTTTTTACCTAACGAGATTAAAGAAGATGAAGTTTTAGTGGGTTTAGTGGGTGTAAATAAAAGAAACATTGGGCAGTAATATCTAATACATCAGGCCCAATTCACTGCTTTTACAATTCATTTTAATAGTCAGTAATTAGTATGCATTGAAATTGAATCATTTGTTTATATATTTTGAACAGCCACTTTGAAGTGCTGTCTACCATAAAAAAGAAGATGGTAGTGGGTGTTACCACGCAAACAATTTGAAGACAGAAAGCGGTAAACTTGGCTCACCAAACTTCTTTAGAAATAATTTTAATATAAAATGTCATAATCATACCTTTTTTTTCTTTAATTTAAATTAGATTAGCTTTAATTATAAACTAGACAACAATTGGATACATAAGACAATCTGGGATGTCATATCATGAATAGTGAAAGGTAGATCAACTTAAAGGCGTGAAATTTGTTGTTGAACATAAATTCTAAGTTACTTATAGATAAATAGTAAAAAGCGATGATATAGTTGGTGGGGCATTATGGTAATGTATGCGGGGGAACTTACTTGATGAGCATCGGTATCCAATGATACCAGTAATTTAGATCGGATAGTGTAATTTTTTAAGGTTTTTTATTAGTGACACTGTTGAATTGATTAAGTGACATCAGTCAGTTCAAGAGTGCACTTAGCTGCAAACCACAAATTTTGAATCTAAAAATTTGTGCCAACAATGACCAAAAATTCTGGATCCACCACTGAATTTATGTACCAATGTTAATGAGATAATGCAGGTGGTAACCAATGCAAGATGTTCAAATTACATGAGTAAATTGATAGAGACAAAGGATTGATACACTTTACATGATAAAGTTTAAAATGTAGGGGGATTTGGAAAATAAATAAATGGTGATTAACGGAAGAAAAGTATGTCTATGTGAGTGAGGTGGTTAGACCATATATGGTGATGTAATGATCTATATATTTAATTGATTGGATTAAAACATTGTAGTCGAGACAACTAGATATGGATTTCGATGATAAGTAAGTATAATTGTGTACAAGCCAGATATGGAGGATTATTTGGAGTGATTTCCGATAAATGAGATTCATTGGAAGAAGGAAAGAAAATTTGAGAAGTCAAGTTGCAAGTAAAATGGGGACCGTAAGAGTTGCAAGCAATTAATCCAGTTTGGGTGATAGAGCAATATTGCAGTGATAAAGAGGCGAATTGGTTGAGCTAAAGGGAATGGAGTTAATCTATTCTACACGAGAAGGAATTAATATATTGATAAAATTCCAATAAAAACATTTTAAGAATATATAAAAGAGTAAGAACACTTCATACTCTCTATCTATATTATATATATATATATATATATATTAAAATAGTATATAAAGTTGCTTCTAGATTTGCTATCTATGCAACAATGTCACGTGACAAGTTTTAAATTTTGTGATAAAAAGATTAATTTTAATTTAAATAGTTTAGATAATTATTTAAATAAAATTATAACAATTATTTATATAAGATGTGTCATACTAGAACACTAATTAGTAATATTTAACACACTAATATTTTTATTAATTTATGTTAAAGTTTTTATATAACAAATTGTCGTGCATCGGACGAGTTCTAGTATTATTAGAAATTAATAAGTTTTTATTTGTTGAATTGTTTAGATTAGAATCTATTTTGTCTTTTGGTAGTAGTGTATTACTAAGATGTTTATAATGTTTTACTAAAAAGACTATCAATTATATTATTTTGCAATTTTATCGGTAATTTATAATTTATGTAAGCCGTTTTAGGATGTTTGAATAATATCGTAAATTGAAGGAAACAAATAGCGGAAGTGTATGAGTATCATCTTTTACTTCTAGAAGAACATAAAGCTAGGAAGTGGTGGTGATCATGAGAAGGCACGACGGGTGGACCAATGTGACAGCGGTGGAGCAGATTGGGATTCTAATCAACCGTCATTGAAGGTTAAATTTCAATTACAGTGGTAGTGGAAATCGAAGATTCCCGAGAAAGATAAATGGTAGGTCGGGACAAAATGACGTATAATAGCAGATTGACGTTGGGAGAAATAAAATTACTTGTTGGAGTCAAGGAAAAGTGGAAGGAAACAGAGTTTGAATAGATAGGAGCGCCAAACCATAAGTTGTCATTCACAAAAGTTGAATAGAGTTTGAATAAAATTACTTGTTGGAGTCAAGGACACAAAAGTTGACTTATAGAGTTAAAGTTGTAGTCAAATTAATTAGGAAAAATTACTCAAATAAACAATTCAAACGTGATTTGTATTTATAAAAATAAATAATTTAAACTGTATCAGTAATAATTTATAAAAATAAATAATCAAATCGCTGAAATGTAAATAATATTCCGGTAACTCCGGTGATTTGCATTTATGTCGTTGACCCATTCAAATCACCTACCATTAAAGCTTGACACGTGTATTCAAATCGCCAAAATTGAATTTCTTGCGGCACATCTGGCGATTTGCTTGTTTCTATGTTGAAATTTAATAGTTAGGCGATTGTCTGTTTGCATTTGAACTTTGGAAGGTGGGATTCACATGCATTCTCATTCTCATGTTATTTAATTATTATAAGAAAATCAAGGGAGTAAATGCTTTGCATGAGCTGTAAGCAAAAAGGTTGCTTGGTGGTGGTCCACCACTTTGAATGGGTTTACGCAAATCGCTAGAGTCGCAAGAATAGTATTTACATTTCAGCGATTCTTTTTCTATTTTCAACACAGAAACAAGCAAATCGCCAGATGTGCCGCAAGAAATTCAATTTCGGCGATTTGAATACACGTGTCAAGCTTTAATGGTAGGTGATTTGAATGGGTCAACGACATAAATGCAAATCGCCGAATTACTATTTACATTTCGGCGATTTGATTGTTTATTTTCGTAAATTTGTACTGATACGGTTTAATTTAGACTTAACATGTTTGAATTGTTTATTTGAGTAAATTTCTCTTACGCAAATCGTTAGAGTCGCAAGAATAGTATTTACATTTCAGCGATTCTTTTTCTATTTTCAACACAGAAACAAGCAAATCGCCGTATGTGCCGCAAGAAATTCAATTTCGACGATTTGAATATACGTGTCAAACTTTAATGGTAGGTGATTTGAATGGGTCAACGACATAAATGCAAATCGTCGGAGTCGCCGGATTATTATTTATATTTCGGCAATTTGATTGTTTATTTTCGTAAATTTGTATTGATGCGGTTTAATTTGGACTTAACATGTTTGAATTGTTTATTTGAGTAATTTTCTCATTAAAGGAATAAGAATAACAAAGTCAAACGAAAGAATTGATCTTAAAGGTTAGAAGTGATGATAGCTAGAAGTAAAAGAAATGACATTTGTGCAATTAAGGTTTGACTTATAAACGTCAAAGTTGAGATGTGAAGTATATTTTATTATGATGAAACTTATTGTAAGTGGGAGAGATGTCATCTCAAATTTTAATTGTGTTATTTTAATAAAAATTTGAAATGAATAAGTCGAAATGTTAGTTAAAAACCCACCATGTTTTGGGCTGAAACAAATAGGAGGATTAAACCTCACTTTTCTTCATTTTTATCAAGAATGTTCATGGTGTATATGCGTAATTTAGAGAGACCCACAGGAGAGCTAGTGAGGTCACCATATTTGAGTCTTAAAAGTACTAAGAAGAGCTCTATTAAATTGTGTATAAGAGATCCTAACATCATTTCAAGAGCGTGAGGTATGATCTTCAACCTTTTCCATGATGAGGGTTTATGTCAAAATATGGGTGAATTGAGAATACATTGTCAACGAGCTCAAAATGTTATGGGATTGTAACCTACAACTAAAATAGAGTGTTGCGATGCTATAATTTCAGTAGTAAACTAACAAACGAATTATGTTGATGCATGAATAGATGGGTGTTGACTTTAAATAATCAAAATAATCCAAATGAGTCAAAATAATTGTTGGGTTGAAAATGTTGATGTTAGTAAGCTTATCCAAATGATATATAGTATCATTTTAAGCCATTGAAAGCTGAATGTTGAAAAAGTTAATAGTGAATCAAAAGTGCTATATGGGTTAAAAACACCAATGTGTAAAATGTTGGAACATGTAGTTGATGTTAGTAGTTAAAACTTATTTAAAATGGCTTCAAACGTGTTATAAAACTTGTATTTAATCATTATAGGATCGGAAAATAAAATGGGGATCTTTGGGCGAGTTTTTGATGAACTTTGGGCTGATTTGTGGTGCTGAATTTCAGCAGCCCGTAAATGTACAACTCAAATTTAGGTATGTTTTACAAGAATCATATCTAATCGACCGAAACACCGTTTGATGTGTGTATTGTATTGTTGGAAAGCTTGAAGGGTCTACTTCTGTATGAAGCAGTTTCATAAGCTAATTCAAAGTTTTAGCTGGTCAAATTGTTAAAATGCCACAGGGTGTCAATGCTGAAAACAAAAGTTGAGTCCTAATTGTTAAGTAGAGTGACTATGCAATAATGAGACTACATGAATGCTATCTTAGGATGTTTCTAAGTATTTTAGGAGACATTAAGATCTCTTAATCTTATAGTACTCATGTATAATAGTTGTATTCGGTTTATATTAATAATAATACGTGTGATTGAATTCGTCATAGGTGTGCAAGACTATGGGATGAAATTTTAATGACAAATGATGTTTAATTATTTCTAGGTTATTCAGTTGATCGTGTTAAGGAGCTTAGTATCTAATTGTAGAAGAGAACCAGGTGAGTAGATTGTTTTTTCCAAACTGGGGCACACACAAAAATAGTTATTGTTATGTATAACTTATGTACTACTACTGTCTTACAACTAGTACGATAATATGCTGAAGTAGCAAAAGGCTGTTAATCTAGGTTAGATCTAATGCTTAGAAATAGTGCATGTGGCACAAAGGGCGTTAAAAGGGGGTTGTAAGTACTTATTAGGGATTAAATGATAATGGTCTTTATAATTGCTTTAATTTATATTTTAGTCCCTTTACTATTAGTAGTTGTTAAATGTTGATTTATATAGTTGACGTCGTTTTCAAGGTGTCAAAACCTAGTACTCACTAAGCTTTAGTGCTTACTTGTCGTCATGTATATGTCCTTAAGTGATCAAGCAGGTAAAGGAGTTAAACTCATGGAAAGCTCAAGGTTAATCTTGGTACAAGTTCGAGGGTGAATAGGGACCGGGTATGGTATGAAGCTTGTTAACATTTCTATAAATCTTTATTGAAAGTTGTTTAAAAGTTTTCAATTTGTGGATATGGTTTTGTCAATCAAGGGTTAACTCGTTTTGACGGTTGACCATTCACCATTTTGTATGTTAATCAATAGGCTTTGACTACTTCTTGTACAAATTTTCGACAAACTTTTGTTATATTATATATGTTTTCAACAAGACTTTGAATCTTTTTCTTTTTGGTTTAAAAACGAAAAGGATGTAACAAGTCGGTATCAGGGCTTTGATTTAAGGGAATTAGGTGTGTACCTTCTAGTAGGTAGTGCCTAAACATAAACCTAGAAGAAAAGGGGAGATGATTAGAGCAATGTCTTGAGTCAGATTGTGTACTCATGGGGTAAATGGGATGGTATGAATTAGAGAATTGTTGTTCATATAGTGGGAGTGACAAGAAACATCTGTAAAGTATATTTCCAATTACGTTTGGCCACCCTAAGTATAAATATAACGTACACATGTAGAATTGTTATGAACATTAAATGAACTAAATGAAACTAATTCTAGGGTGAATAACGGATAAGAAGGAATATTTAAATTTGTGATAGTATGTACACTATTGAGTTGAGTTGACAACACTAAACGGTGTGAATGTACATCTTGGATGGAAGGAGAAACGGAAAGAAACAAAAGAATAGGGCTTAGTATATTAAAAGGGATAACTATGTAATGAAAGGTGTGATTTTATTTTTTGTTGCTGAATTGTAGGCTCGAGGAGTAAAATGGGTGAGTTGGGTCAAATTAAACAAGACTTATGTCATTGTTGAAATTATGAGTAACAAAATTGTTATAAAATTAATTTCTACAAATATAAGTGTTGGAATCACATGGGGTAGTTTGAGAATATGTATGGCAACGGTTGATGTTTGTTGTAAAAGGGGCTAATCTCATTTCAACCATGATGCATCGTGACGCGACCGTGAATCAAGAAATATTGGCGAATGCTACAATTATATATGGCGAATGCTACAATTATATATGCCAAACTACAAAAAATAACATATCAACAGTTTACAAACTTATAGATCATCATCTAAGCTTGATTGTTAAGCATACTAACTTACTAAGTGAAAACGGAGCTTGAAGGAGTGAAGACAGAAACTCAGATTATAACTGCTTGAAAAACTAAAATTCGGTAATATGTATTTATATAATGATTTCTTGTGTAAATTTAGGTACAAATTGGTTAACAGGAAGGCATAAATGGGTTGACCAGTAAAGTCCAAATAAAAATGTAAAATTATAATTTATAAGTATTAACTTTTTTTACCGGTTACTATATTTCACTCTTACAAATTAGATTTTTTATTATTTATAATTTATAATTTATTTTAACAAATTTATGTAGACACGGATCAAAAGAAAACATGCTTTGCAATAAGTTTTATGAAGCAACATACTATTTGAACCATTTGAGATGAACACTTAAATTTTAATAACTTTTGAATTTAATAACTTCACACCAAAATGGTTTACTATTGTATTTCTATAATTGATACTTAATGCTTATTAATACGCGAATTAATTTGAATGCTAACTATTGAATATGATTATTAGGTAAAATAAAGATCATTATGCAAAGTATGAAAGTTATTAAATATTTAATTGCTATATTTGAAATAGTACTACTGTATTTCATAAAACTTATATAACGTGTGGAATTAAATAATATTTTTATAATGATACATCAAAATTCATATATATCAAGTTAAATCACTTCATATGCTCTTTAAATATCTAACGAATAACATAATAAGTATTGCATATTTTTTGCAACAAACAAAAAATATACCGAAAAAGTAAGTGTAATTCAACTTAAAGCAACGAATGATAATAAATAAGGTAAATCATCAAACAAAATCATTTAATTACATACGTTATATAAATTTTATAAAACATAACGCGTTACAGATTTAAAATGTAAAATAACTTGCATATTTTACATAATAGACTTTATTTTAAATAATAATAATATTCGATATTCAGTGTTCAAATTAATTGGCGTATTACTTCAAATTCACTCCACCTTTTATATTCTTTACATTATATTAGAACCTACAAAAGGTAATAATAATAAATTGAAACACTTTTTTCTCATTTATTGATGACTACATAAATAAATGCATCACTAAATTGGCTCATAATGTAATGATACGAAATTTAATACATAGACCTTATTATATATTTATTATACTTACAAAATAATTTTATAATTTTATTCTCATTAAAATCGTGTAATTACGAATCAATAAACTAGTATAAAATGTTATCAAATCAACAAACATCAGAGTCGGTTAAACTGATTAAAATAAAAAATTGATATCACAATTGCCTTTCACCGGTCCATGTCTACAAGACCAAGCCCAAGCCCAAAAGTTGGATGAGCCTTTCACCAGACCAAGACCAAGCCCAAAAGGAACCCAAATGTTTGTCATTGTACAAGGACCAGACTGCCAGTTAGGCCTAATGGTTACCACTCGAGCCCAAGGTTAAGACCCGTGACAGTATTAAGGTCGGTCCTCAAGAGTCAGGACCATTAAACAAGTTCTAATACCCAAGACGATATCCATATACAAGACGATATCCAACTAAGATATGCAACTTTTCGACATACAAACGCACAAAATATGGTGAAATCGTCACCAGAAGACACATTCTTTACTTGTATATAATTCCACTTACAAGACCTTAAATATAGGCAAAGCTCGCCTACATTACAACACTCTACCTAAGACAACATCTACGCCAGACTAATTTACAAAAAACACTAAGGTCAGCAGTAAGTGAGTCACACCACTCGACACACGGTTAAACCCATTACAGAACTATTAATATATATTAGATAACCATAAACAGTACCCACTTCCACATTGATATGTAGTCTGCTTTTCTTTAGCAGAAAGCCGGTAATATATAGCAACAAAATTAGGGGTGTTCCATAACAGTACCTGATACACAAGGATTTGTAGTGTACAGAGATTTGACGTCAGTAGATGAGTTGATTCGGATTTAGCCAACCCTTCCAGTTTGATCAATTAGTGTGCCAACATGTTCCCCGGACAATGCTCTTGATATATTTCCAGGCTCATGAAGATTAAATAACACAACTGGGAAAAAAACAAAAAATACAGGCTCAATGTCCATTTCATTTCCATGAATCTTGATGCAATTATAAGTCGAGATAGGACCAACATCGTGAGGATAGAAAAGTAATCAGATGGGCTTATCGAGTAACCAATGAACATTTTCTGAAGTTTTAGTCATACACAAGGTGCTGCAATGAGTTATAGCTGTTCTCATATATGCTTCTCGCAAGTTAAAACTGTTAAAATGGCAGGATAATACAACTACTCATCAAAACTAATGCAATATTATGTCAACAATGACCAAATTTTTCTGACTAGACGACCTCAAATCCAAAACAATTATAGAGTAGGGTTAAAAAACTCAATAACTAATGATTGCGACTTAAAGTGATAACAGTCAAACAATCAATTACAAATGCATATCCAAAGTTCCAAAAACTCCAATATCAGTTATACTACGGAAATACCATGCGGGCTGTTAAAGAATAACTGTGGAATGAAATTTATTCATAAAGCAGGAATAAGAAAAAACGCACCAGGAATCCCATTCTCTTCACAAAACGTTGCAGCCATCATGTCCATTAGTGACACACCTCTAGAAGCCAACTCCCGAAATGAAATGTGCTCAAATGCAACACTACTCATAGAATCACATCCATATACACTGTCTACATTAGTACCTTTGATAAAGGCATCAGCATGAACTGCACGATAACAATAACTATCAACAAAGATACTTTGAAGTCATACCTTATATATTATTATTTTTAATTTAAATAATAATAATTGAATATCAAAGAACGTGGGCCATACTCTCGGAGGCTCTAAGAGCGGCGACTGTGTCAGTAGAGAAGAGTGGATTTCCAGTGCCAGCACCAATACCACCAAAAATTACCACCCTCCCTTTTTCTAGATGTCTGATTGCTCGTTGTCTACTGTATGGTTCGAAGACCTCTGGCATAGAAAAGGCTGACTGGACACGTGTTTGAAGACCCAACTTCTCCAATGCTGACTGGATTATTATGGAATTCATCACGGTTGCCATCATACTGGAACAAAATAAGCAAAAGCATTGTTTATAAGCATATTAAATTGATGTCGCACCAAAGTTTATACAATTTTCATGTGCTTATAAATAGATTTTTTCTATTATAACTAACTTATTAATTGCTAGTAGAATATTGTAGGTCATCAACCCGAACCAGTCAGTTTTGACCCGTTTAAACCTGAACACTTTAGTCAAACAAGTATAGTTTAAAGCTTCAGGAAGTAATCGTGTTACCCAATCTGATAAGCAGTGCTTCTATCCATACCAGTAGATGTAACCCATGTGTCTCCACAAAAGAAATTTCGCCCACCAACCACAATTGCCACCTAAAATGGAGGTAGCATGGTTCAACTCATATTCATAATCATAATTATATTTAATAACATTGATATCTGATAAGCATGCCCACCTCAACACCAACATTGCAAGCCATTGATACTTCTCTAGCAATCAGCATAGCCACCTACATAACATAAAAACCAAGAGAAAACTAAACAACATTAACCCAAAAGGGTTTTTTGGAATGTAATTAAACCATTTAATTTATTTCAATTTTAAGAAATTAATTGTACCTTAGGATCAACACTTTGAGAAGCCGTTCCAGCCAGAGAAGCACCACTAATTTTAAAAACAACTCTCCTCCATCTAGCATTTGTCACTGGTTTAGGCTTTATAGCAGTAATCTGACAACTTGGACTAGATGTTGCTGTTGTATATCTGCAGAAAGATTGATTAATTACTTGTTCAGATGAACATGGTCAACCAACAAAATGACTCAAACAAACTATCACTCTTACGAAAGCTTTAAAAACCATTGCACTTGGCAAAATGTGAGATCTTAGTTTATAAAGTTTCCAAGTATGATCATTTTGTTTGCATTTACACTTCCACAAGTTTACAAAAACTGTTCTGATTCTTTAGTACACTTCTTTCCAATTTTTCCAAGAAACAACTCCAGTTTACCATGCACTACGAAAACATGGATGACGTCAAGCAAAACGGTTTCTTTAGCATAATGTCGTTTACAACAAGATAAACATAAAACCAAGTTCATTGATTTATACTTTAAAACAATGCAACTCAACAACTCTATAGTCTATATTCTTTATCATATATTATAAGCAAGTAATATTTAATTGTAAACTAAAATTTCACAATCCTGAACTCAGTAGGTTATACCTTTTGGGCTGTCTGACAGGACTACTCATCCCACTACCCGAATTCTCTTCACCTAAAACCGTCTTCAACGGCAACGAATTTCCAACAATCTGTTCCATCTTTTTAAACCAAGGCCAATGACTTATTGCATTTACGTCATTCGTACTATTCATCATTCGATGTCGTTCCAATTTATACCTCTTTTTCAGATTATCCACCTTATTTTTACACTGTTCTACACTCTTCCGTTGCTTTTCACACCTCTCGCTTACGATTGTTGCAACTTCTTCCCAATCTCTCCCTCTCAGATTCCCCCTATTCAACTGTAGAAACTTGTCTAAATACGCATCTAATAAACACGCAATCGCTGTATCGCTCCATTCTTCTCGATCCTTCCGATACTCGCCGCCGGAAGACGAACCTGTAATTTTAGGTTTTTTGTTGTAACTATCGTACGGCGTTCCACCGTCGCTAAGTTCTTCGCGATCGCTCCACTTACCGTTAACCCTAGATCTATTCGGATCGGAATCGTTTTCGTATGGCACAGCAACCATAGGCTGTGAACCATACGCGCCGTTGTTATATCCGTCGCCGTTAGATTCCGGCCGTGCAGGCGGTGGCGGGTTGACCGGATTTTGTGAGGATAGTAAGTGAGCGGTTGCGGCGAGTTGATGGTGAAAATTAGGGTTCGTGTGGTGGTTAGTGGTGGCAGTGGTGACGGTGGTGGTGTCGCCGATGAGCGGGAAGTCGTCATCGGAAGATGCCATTGGAGGGACGTTAGGGTTGGGGTTTGGGCGTGAAAATTGGAAACGACGTTAAGTTTGGTGAACCGTTAAGTATAGCGGAGTTAAGACGTTGAGGTTTGTGTTGAGGGAAGAAACGTCACGCCATGTGACGGGACCGTTAGTAGGAGGTTTTTAGTGTGGGGACCCCAGAGTAAGTTATTAGGCAACATTTCTTTGCTTTTAATTATTTCTTCTTCTTTCTTTTAATTGTCAAAAAAAAATAAATGAACTCTCGTAAGATGTGTTTCATATTTCATATTTCTATCGGCCTTATCTCATGCGATGCACAACCATTTAAGAAGTACGTCATATATTTAATTGTGAGTAGTCTAATAAATTAGTGTTATTAATTTAACAGGTCCAACTTTCATTAAAAGTGTAAATAATTAGTAATATAAACAAAATCATAGTGGAACAACGAATTTCTAAGTTTGAAAATACTAATAGTAAAATAGTAATAAGCCAAAGTATAAGAACTATAAATTTTGCAAAAGTTCTTTGTAAACAACGTTAGTTGTGGAGTTGTTGAGTCGCTTGTCATTGTTGCAAATCAAGACCTTTAATAGGCTTTTGCTTTTAACTCTCGAAAGTACAACATATAGTTGGTCATAAGTGAAAATTGGACGTTAAAGAAATATACGGACATGAGACAATGATTGTCCTTGGCTCTTATTAATGGTCATTACGAAACATACCGTCAGTGGATATTGCTTTCTTTGAAACTTAAAGGGTATTTGTTTATCAGAAGGGACAATTAGCATTTCTGTGACAACCGGAAAATTAAGGTTAATTTTTACCTTAGATTATACGTCATTACTCATACTTAGTACATAGTTAGGCTAAGTGCATGATCAATAAGTCATTATGTATAGAGATGACTTAAACATAAACGATGTACATTACGAACTAGCATGATATGCTATCAATTATTGAATGACACACAAATATGTGATTACTTAGCTACTAAACATGCACCACCTTGCATGAATATAACAATTAATAAATCGAAAATTTCCCTTCCATTTCTTGACCAAAAACCGTCCCACACACACACATATGCACATTTCACTAGTTGTACTTCGTGTCTCCTCTATAAGCTTAAGGACCTTTGGTTAGATACTAAGACCACATGATAACCAAGCAACCATCACCTCCTTGTCCTCCCCTCATGCAAAATCTGCTCCAAGTACCTCCCATATCCCCATAGAAGTTGACTTACATCTCCCTATGCTCTAACTAAGACTAGATCTAAACTAGAGAACTAACTAGCAAAAACTATGCTCTCCACCTATAAATACAAGCACTTATGCTTTCATAATCCTTTGCAACTTCTTAACACATAAAGAAAACTCTATTTTGCTCTTTTCTCTCCCCTTAAATCGTCCACCACACATACAACTTACAAATCATTACCAAACTTACTAAGTAGCTAAGTATTACTCTCAAAGATAGTAGATTCAAGTGTTGTACTCAAGCCTTCTACCTTCTAGCTTCCTTAAGACTTGTAAAACCTTCTTAATACTTGTAAGTTCTGTAGACATTGTCTCTATTACTTCATTTTTATCATCCACTGAGTCTTGTTAATAATAAGTAAACACATATGCACTCGAACACAAATAGAACGATGACTATGGACTTATACTTTGATAAACTTTTAGGACTTTATATACTAAAGAGAACTCTACTAAAATCATGATTTAAAAATGTATATAGTTGACTTAAAGGTTAAGATGTTGTAGTATAATCATTTATACCCATGACCTTGGTGAAACAAAGAGAGCAAACACTAAGTACTTACATGACTTAAAAGTTAGAATCTGTCTGGAAAATGTACCAATTTTGGAGGACCATAACTTGCTCAAGACTTAATGAAAAGTGATGAATCTTTTTATGAAAGTTACTTTAGTGTCTTAACTTTGGATCTGCACAGCATATCTTTCTAACTCAAAGATCTCAACCATAAAATTATTTTTACAAACTCGGATGTTCAACAGGTCTTAAATTTCAGAGTCTGAGTTGGAAAAAATCATTTGCATGACTTATACATTTCCAAAAATTATGAGACCAGAGCCAAAAGACTCCTAAAACATTGTATTTTCATGTGTAAAAAGTACTTGATTAGAATCATTTTAGATCTAGTAGAAATAGTCCCTCAAAGTGACATTAAATCTTGGACAGATTCACCTTTTAAACTATTTTGTACTTTTAAAGAGTAAAATGTGTTATTAAAACTTTGAGGAGTGTTGGCTTATAGATAAGTAACATTTATATATATGTACATGCACACTTATATATCTATATATATGTATTTCATACCACCAATATGCTTGTTGTGTAAAAAGTTGAGTTAAACAATTATACGTAAAACTGCATTCTGACCAGATTTTTGGTGTACTTTTGGACATGTTTTGACTCATGTTACCGGGCTCTTTTGGAAAATGTTTCTTAACCATGTTGTACCTAAATGTTTTAGGAAGATTTACACCTATGATTTATAATTTTTTTAAATAAACTAGTTTTACTATTTTTTAAACAACTTTACGCCAACCAGTGTCCAGCAGGTATAGATGCTGACACCCGCGGCTTGTATCCACGATTTGAATGCCTTAAACTTGGATTTATGGAACCCAATTATATTAATATTAAAGCAAACACGTAGATCTAAATACAAGGCTTGACCTGGCTTGAAATAGTTAAGATTTGAGAGAGTTGTGGACCTTTAAAGTTGGGGTGGGGAATATATGTTCATTTTCTTTATGAACACAAGTACACTAAAACTTACTTAATGCATGAGTAACATATTAATCCAATAAGACCTCTCTATCATGAACCGTTAGTTGTAAATATGAACATGAATGTTGTGAATAGATTTATTGGGTTGACACCCCCGTCCGGGTTAGTAGCACTAACTTGACTGGAGGTCAAACGGACGAATAATCATTTGAGGATTACTAGTGTTTTGGATTAGACACTCATTAGAGGCACCAACTACTACTTGTTAAGGTTTCGTTTCATGAGCTCATTGCAATAGTATTACTTTATGTTGCGTTATGCAATAACAAACTAAATCTTGCGGTCCATGTTACCAATTAATTATTTAAATCTGTGAGCTCACAAACTTTATGTTGAAAATGTTTAGCATGTTATTCTCAAGGCCATAAGTCGCATTTAACACGGATAGCTTTTGGAGCATTTCACTAGAGTCACACATTTTGCGACGTCTTTTTGATGAAGATTTTATTACATTACTATTTTGACTTGTGGTTATGTATAAAAATTTATTTAACTCAGTAGTGAACTTTAGGGTGAAATAATCGGTCGAATTGTCTATGTTCAAAATAATGTATCTTTCGGAACGTATTTATTTAAAATGACTCATACAGAGGTCGTTCGATGTAATCTTGTCATTATTCAGATTAGTCATACTTTGTCGAAATTCTGCTACGACAGGGTATGACACATTCGTGGGACACAAGTTCTTGTTCCGACATGGGTACCTGTCAAGATTTTGCCTCAATCATTTTTTCGTCAAGCTTCATGATTTGTAACCTTGTACCAATTCATAACTCTGCTGCCTGATCAACATTCCGAAGTAGCATTACTGAGACACCAACTTTGAGTATTAGTTTGTGCTTAGGTAGTCCCCAATGTTTCCTGTCGCCGCATATGTTAGCAGCAACATAGCTAGGTGTTAAGTTTTAATAGTTTATTAGTTGTTGCATATGTTAGCAGCGACCATTTATATAACTTAGTATAATCTTGTGATCGTATCACTCACTACTTTAACACTTTACTCCAAGACCAAGTTACAAGAGCCTGGAGTTGTAAAGACTATTTAAAACATTTTTCCAAGTCAAAGACTAAGACAAAGAAAGAAGTCAACGTTGAAGTGGAATTAAGTGTTCTCATTTATTTGACCAGCAGTTCAGGGTATTATCCATAAGTACAAGGAGTTTGACAAATACATAATGTATTTGAGAAGGTTAACATGTGAGGGTATATAACAGTTGTATTTATCTTGTGTAAAGATATGTACAACCGCTTATATTACCTTTATATAAAAAGTAAATTACTTTTTCTGATCCTAAGAATAAAGTCAACAATAATATTATTCCTAGGATATAATGTCACGTCCAAAACATCGGAAGTTACATTCAACCTTATCTAATACAGTTGAAACACATGTTAGGATTTGAAGCATCTGCCCAAGTATTTATCACACTATAAAATACCCATCTCAACAACCATATTGAATGTCCAAAAACTGCATTAACTGCGATCTTTGATTTGAGCAATCACTATTGTTAGTCAGCGAACATTGTGTCAATACTTAAGTTATTATTGAATCACTAATAGTCATCAGCCACCTGTGGTGAGTGACTTATCATAGTTAAAATTTTCATCTAGTATTGTTTACTGACTATCTTAATGCTGCAGTGAACAATTGTAAAGTTATTCTTTGATTTAATCAATAAAATTTTGAAATTGAGAAAAATTGTATTCAAACCCCCTTTCTACAATTACATTTGTTATTAGTAGTTAGTTAATCACTTTGTTATAACGATACAATCCTCTTCACTTTGTTATTCTTTGTATTCAACCCCCCATGACAAACCATAAAGAGAAAAGTTATATATTGTTAATGCCTCTTTATTTTTATCATCGGATATGTCAATCATATCAATATGATTATCATTATCCTCTTTATATGATAGCGATACAATCCTCCAATAAAATTACTAACATACATCAAGGGACGAAAGAGGTTTTTTCTTGCTTGTTATCACGAGTTCATCATTAAGATCAATGTTACATTCATCTAGTTCCCATTATGACCTCTTGTAGAATACACTTTGGTTCGCCCTAGTTGGAGCTCCTGACATCTACTATCTCATATTCAACGTTTCATATGGAACTCAAACCTTAAAAAAATCAACGACAACTTCAATAAATTTTCCTTTAAATGTTATCAAAACTACATCGTTATTGAGTAGCGGGCCGTTTACGGTTAATGTGTTAACAATACAAAGTATGATTTTGAGTTAATCATAATATATCATAAATTATAATTACATTTAGATTAAAATTTAATTATTGTTGTAAGATAAATCAACGTATAAATCATGTAAATGTAAATGTCAATTAGTACTTATAAACTATAGAAAAACTGCATACACCAATTAAATAGCATTAGCTGAGTTGTCAAACATTTTAAAAAGTTAATATTATATTCGTATATATGTAGAAACAAAATCCTTTGTAATGTTGGTATAACTTCAAACACATGTATTAGATATACATGTGACTAACAATATTCTTCATGTTCCGTCATATTTGTAACTATTATTTGTTTGGGTTACTCATCCCAAATAAAAGTTTATACCAATATAAATGTTGGATATACATTATTTAATTTGAATGCAGGTTAAAACAAACAGTAATAAACATTTTAGAATTAAATTAATTTAAATAGATACATATATATGTGAAAACATAATAAATATTTATTTATTATATTGTCTAAATATTGTATTAATATTAATATTATCATTATTGAAAACTTAATTTTTATAGATAATAATAATAATAATAATTATTCTTACAATACTGTTACTTTTTTACTACATATTTTACCATCATCTAATATACTTGATAATTTATAATTATTACATAAAGACTCAATTTTTTAAGATAAATTATTATTATTATTATGGTTATTAAAGATTGTTTATGACATAAGTATAAGTAATAATAATAAAAACTAAAACAAAATTATAGGATTAAGAAAGATAAAATAAATTATTATTAATATTATTATTATAGATTGTTTTATGATATAAATATAAGTATTAAGTATAATTAGTAATAATAAAGATTAAACATTTATTTATTACACCATTAATTATATAAAAACTTAAAAATTATAGGATAAATGATTAATAATATAACATATATCCTAGCATGTAACAACGTGATTGTGTGCACTGATTATTGACATTTTTGTCAAAATAAAAAATAAATGACTCTGGTTAAGAGTTGCATTTGTGAATCCAAAAACATATACACAACATGACATACTTCAAGTCTTTAACTGAGAATACATTACTTCCAATTTAATACCTTTCTTTTTGAATCCAACATCATAGTTTAGATATTAGCGACTTGGTCAATGTTCTTTTTAGAATGGCAAATGTACGATATAATACATATTATATACAAGTACTATAAATATTAACAACTTACTATTTTAAGTGAGGCTTGAACCCTCTAACCTCTTGATTGAAGGGTTTTGTTCATACTTTTAAGCCAATGATCCGTTGGTGGCCAGTGCAATATTTAATATCAGTAAGATGGCTGAAAGAAGAGACACTAAGACAAATAAAAAAGAACGAAAAATAAGTAACACCAGATGTGTCTAATTGCACATGTCATACTTATTCATATTATACCTAATTTATTTATTTGTTCTTTTTTTTCATTTAGACCACACCTTACGATATACGCTCTCTAACGTTCTTTACACATGAATGGAGGACTTTCCGTAGGCACCATTAAATCTTCCGTTCATTTTCAAATTGTTTGTCCATCAAACAACGAAGATAAACGGAAGATGATGTGAGTCTAATAAATATTTGATGTTTTTTAGTTTTATTTTCTTTTCGTATAAAATAAAAATATTATTAGTTAATGTACGATTCGATTGATAAATTAGAGATTTGTCTCCATACAAAGTGAAATTAATCAGCTAGCCTTCAGTTTTGCAAATATTGTATTTCAGTTCTGCAAATGTTATATCATGTGATAGTCGATTCTCGAGTTCCTCTCATTTTCATAGTGATTGGTATTATACCTATATTGTTTTTATCATGTGTCACGATCAAAAGTTTAGACCCATTAATTGAACTTTATTAATAGAAGATATTAAATTGGCGAAAAAACGACCGTAACCATACATAAAATAATACTCCATTCTTTTATGTTGTGTGGCCTTTCGGGTACCAGACAAGTAGACAACCCATAATAGCATATCAACTTGGGCCCCGATTTATATTTATATTTATTTTATTATTAAATTAACAAAATACAAATAACATTTTATTTTTATAATTAGTACCATTAATCAACTAAATTGTTACAACTATCTTGTAACACTAGATCATAATTTTTTAACAATTTGTTCATAAAATAATCATGATAAAGTAATAAAATTAATTAATACACTTCATGTGATACAATTTAAAATTTGAAGAGTATTTTATTTATTTAAAAATGTTCGGTTACTTTTTTTTTAAATTGTTAGATAGACCCATTTAGATAGATTTAAAAATTAGCCTGATTATAAAAAACATGACACATGTAAAATTCAACAAATAAAATTAAGAGAGATAAAATATACAATTAATCAATGAATTAGATCAATGTTTAAGTCTGTATAATTAGACGTATATAATATTACTTTATTTTTTTTATATTTGTATTGCACATATAATGTGTGCTATTATTAAAATGGAAACTCTCCAACTTTCATATTTGTAAAAAAAGCACATTAATAAAACGTTATTTTTTGTTATAATTAAAATAGCTAAATAGCTAATTAAGTTAAAGTGGAGTATTATAAATCTTCTCTAACGGCACAAATATCTATTTTAAAATACTTATATTACGCCTTTCCATAAATTACAAGAACTAGTGGCTTGGGGACTACGAAACCGGGTCACCAGTTTCATAAATAAACCGGGTTCTCCGACTTCCATGTGTTTCAATCACAGCATATTCCCCTTTATATTTCGTTCTTTTAACCAAATCTCACAAAACACACACATTATTCACGCTACCTTCTTTCTTCTGTAACAATTTATTGACTTCATTGTTCATAATTTGTTTTCATTAATCACTCAAGATGCATTCTAATCACTTGCTTCTCGAAGAACCTATTCGAATGGCTTCAATTCTCGAACCGTCGAAATCTGTATGTTTTTATCAATTTAATCTCAATTATTTATCGATCTGTTTTTGAATTTTTTTGTTTAATTTGTAAAATTAGGGCTCGTAATGTTACTATACGCGTATATGTATATGTATACGTGTATGTGCATGTATATGTATATGTTCGGTTGTGTATTAACGATCTGGAATTTTTTACGATTTTTTGTAGAATTTTTTTCCTGCGATGACTAAAATCGTTGGAACGTTAGGTCCTCGTTCACGATCTGTTGATGTTATCTCTGGTTGCCTCAAAGCTGGCATGTCTGGTAAATTTCAACTATAATATATTAACATATATAATTACGGAGTATTATATAAATACACATTCATGTTCATTTGTGGTCGTGTGGTAATATTATAAATATATGTTGATTTATATTTTGATTTTTGTTGCAAATTCATATGAAATTTGTTGTTGTATTTGTTATATTTTACAGTTGTATATTAAATTTATGAAAGAGTTAAGAGTGTATTATTGCTAATAAATGAGTTAGATTTAGCTATTGGTTGCTCGGTGTGTTGTTATATGTGAATATGTGATGATTGTTTTAGTTGATGCGGATATTGTGCAATTGTGCAGTTGCTAGATTTGATTTTTCATGGGGAGACACTGCGTATCACCAAGAAACTTTGGATAATCTGAGGACTGCGGTCAAGGGCACCAAGAAGCTTTGTGCTGTATGTATCTTTCTTCTATATTTTTAACATATCTTTGTTGATCATCTTAACATGGCTAACATTATCAATAAAGTCTGTCGATTTTGTGAGTAAGACTATTGACATACTTTTAGATAGGTGGAGTACAGTCAACTTGCATATCTCATATTCTCCCACATTAGATATGAGTTATTTGAACTCACCAGAGGCAAAAGTTTGTTTCATGGTTTATGCCTCATCTGTAGGCTCCTCTCGAGAAAACTAGAATATATTACAGGGAGTTACTTTGTTTTAACATCTGAAACTGCATTCCAGGTTTTGGACAAAGTAAGAATATATGTTGTTGTATCGGTTAAACTTAAGTATATTGGATCATACCATAGTACTATACTATATGGAGATGCCTATATTGGAGCTGGATTTGTTTGCAAAGTAGATACTAGTTGTAAACAAAGAAAATAAATGCTAGGTGATAAGACAAACTATGGTTCGAATTACCTTTTAGTGCTTATATACTTATGTATATTGTGTGGGAAGAGCCATTTGTATATACTTGTGGTTGCCCTAATGTTACTAGGATAAATTGTCTCTCCATAAGCATCATATAATTTTTATGGATATCTTACTAATGTAGCTACAAGGTGTTCTCTGAAAGATTTTAAGAATCAAGATTAGTACAAATTGGTTAAGACCTTTTCATAATTTCTATACTTTCAGGTAATGCTCGATACAGTTGGTGCTGAGATGCAGGTTGTGAATAAGAGCGAGAAGGCCATTTCCCTTCAACAGGATGATAATGTTATCCTGACTCCCGATGTTGGTCAGGAAGCTTCTTCTCAAGTACTACCAATCAACTTTGATGGACTAGCTAAGGTGAGAATGCTCTTTCCTACTCATCATCATATACGTAGCTGTTCATATAATGTTATCTGTAACTTAACTACCACCATCTAACTGTGATATACGTGGTCCGCGTGAGTCCAGATGTGGATGTACAAGGGGGGCGGAGGGGCCAGTTCCCCTCTCAAGAAATTTCAGATTATGTAAAAAAAACTATTTTAAGGGTATTAATGACATTATACAGTTGTGAGCAACGTATTCTTAGTATCTTGAGTATAGAGTCGTTTGCTAGTTATTCTGATCCCTTTTTCATGACTTCACTATGCTTACGTGACTGTTTATGTGATGTTTGCAGGCCGTGAAGAAGGGAGACACCATTTTTGTTGGTCAGTACTTGTTCACAGGAAGTGAAACCACCTCTGTTTGGCTGGAGGTAAGACATTCTCTTCGAAATGTATATACACAACTGTAGCATGTTTCTCATTGCTCATTTAGGCCGAGTTCATCTAGGAGTTGTATGTGGATATGGAAAATCAATATTTGGAAGCATAAACACTGTCCAGACAACTGATTATGACTTTTAATGTCTGGAGTTGAGCAGGTTGATGATGTGAATGGTAATGATGTTGACTGCGTGATTAAGAATTCTGCAACTCTAGCTGGGGCCTTGTTCACGCTCCATGCCTCCCAAATTCATATTGATCTGCCTACTCTCACCGAAAAAGATAAAGAGGTAAGCGTATTCATATGGTTTTGGTTCAGTTTATGGAGATTAATATTTTGATATACACCGGACATCCCTTGATAATGGTCACTATTATCAGCTACTTATGGAGGGGCTGTTAATGGACCACTTAATGGGTCTGGACTCTGGATGGTCTGAAACCTTTGTTTTTGATACATTGGGTTGTTTTTGTGATGAGTTTATAAGTCCAATGACCAAATAATATCTAAGTAGTGTGCTGTTCACTCTATATTAAGGTGTATATATTAGATTCTAATTAATAAATTGTTAATTATATGGTCTGGTTCTGTAACGTTCAAAGATAAGTTGGTAAGTTCTGTTAATGATTCCTATCCTATTTCAGAACATTAGCACTTGGGGAGTTGCAAACAAAATTGACTTTCTTTCATTGTCTTACACGCGCCATGCAGAAGATGTTCGCGAAGTAAGTATACTTTTACAGATTTCCTTATTTTTATTATTCCATATGGTCTGGTTTCTTTTCTTCCACTTCACTTTATCTTGTTATTCTAAGTGAATCGATGGTGTCATATGTAACCTTTTGGTTTGCATCTGCAGGCACGTGAGTATCTTTCCAAGCTTGGTGATCTCAGTCAAACTCAAATATTTGCAAAAATTGAGAATGTTGAGGTGATTTTCTTTGATTTATATGATTTTTTCTCTATTTTTGAAAGGAAGTCTCGTTTACTTTTTATTTCTATGTATACGACCAGAGTTTATATCCATTGATATCTTCATTTTCTCTACAGGGTCTAACTCACTTTGATGAGATCCTGCAAGAGGCAGATGGTATCATCCTTTCCCGTGGAAATCTTGGCATTGATCTTCCACCAGAGAAGGTATATATTGCATAAGTTGGGGAGAATTGAAAAATGGAAAATGTTGCATATATTTAGGCCAGAGAGAGGTGTTTATAATTTATGGGAACAAGAAAGATGTGTCTTTTATTGTTTCTAGATTTATTAAGTTTTCACCTTTTCTTTATAATGTTTGTGCAAGCCTTGACCTGACCAATATGAATTTTGCAGGTGTTTTTATTCCAGAAAGCTGCTCTTCACAAGTGTAACATGGCTGGAAAACCAGCAGTGCTTACTCGTGTTGTGGATAGCATGACTGACAATTTAAGACCTACTCGTGCAGAAGCAACTGATGTTGCTAATGCTGTATTAGATGGTTAGTTGCTTGTTCTAACTGCAGTGAGTTCACAATTCAATAGGTCAATAACTCAATATCCTGATATATCATTACAATTTTGCAGGAAGTGATGCAATTCTTCTTGGTGCTGAGACTCTCCGTGGATTATACCCTATTGAGACAATATCTATTGTTAACAAAATTTGTGCAGAGGTAACATCTCATCATGTAAACTTGTATCAATCTATTCCTTTTCTGTCTTTAACTATTAGTAGAGCTAATTAACTTATTTTTGGGCTTTGTAATGTAACTCATGTTAATGTCATTGTAATGTGGTAATGCAACCTTCTGCTGATGAAATGCATGAATGTTTGGATATTACTTGCAGGCAGAAAAGGTTTTCAATCAAGATCTATATTTCAAGAAAACTGTCAAATATGTTGGAGAACCAATGAGTCATTTGGAATCAATTGCTTCATCTGCGGTATATTTTCATTGTTGCTCTTATTTTCTCCACTCCATAATTTCATACTTTTTCTGTAAGTGCAGTGTCTTGATTGGTTTATCTGATGCATTTGTTAGGTTCGTGCGGCCATTAAGGTGAAGGCATCTGTTATTATTTGCTTCACTTCTTCCGGAAGGGCTGCAAGGTATTTTATGATTGACTGGAGGCACCAAAGCTCCTATTTCCTATTTCCTTTAGTAAATAATTACGAGTATTAGTTCTAGTTTGCTTTTGTTTTCAAGATAAGTTCTGTAATCTAAAGAAAGTAAGTCATATTCAATGCAGATTAATTGCAAAGTATCGCCCAACAATGCCCGTTCTGTCAGTTGTTATTCCTAGGCTAAAGACTAATCAATTGCGTTGGAGTTTCAGTGGCGCATTTGAGGTATATTACGATTTGGTACATTCCCTTGATTCTTTAAAACGTTTAGTTTTTATGATACTGATTCCTTTATTTATCATTGAAATGAATGCCCAGGCAAGGCAGTCACTTATTGTCAGAGGCCTTTTCCCTATGCTTGCCGACCCTCAACATCCTGTAAGTTTTTTACTCTGTTGATTAAATATCATTTCTGGAATTCTAGGAAGTTGTAACTTAAATATTAGTAACCTCACTCGTCTATTTTTAGGCCGAATCTACAAGTGCAACAAATGAGTCAGTCCTGAAGGTCGCACTGGATCATGGAAAAGCCGCAGGAGTGATCAAGTCACATGATCGAGTTGTGGTCTGCCAAAAGGTTGGAGATGCAGCTGTTGTTAAAATCATCGAGCTTGAAGATTAGAAAGCGTGTCCATGCAGCATTTCGAAACTTCTTTAAGTTATTCTTGTGCCCTAATTTTTTGGAAGTTGGTGATCTGCCATATCACCACCACCAACTTCAAGGTCTCTTGAACCTCCACAGCTTTTGGACACTTGTATGTCATATTTTAAATTTAACCTTTTTGGTTTGGGGCAAATTTTGGCTTATAAAATCCAGTTACATTTATTTATACACCCTTTATTAATAGCGTGATCAAGAATTAAATAAAAAGGGGTTTCTGGTTTTTCACTATCTTTGTGTAATTAAGCAGCATATACTTTATATTAGGATCTGATCTTACGTATGGGACCCATGTATATTCAAGTATCCCATCTGGTTTTTGACCCATGTAAAAGTTTTGATTTGGGGCAAAATATTTATTTCTTTTGTTTGGTAGGTAAAAGCCGAAAAATGAAATGTACTTTAATTACAATAATCAAAAGACAAAAGAGGGTAAACATATAAATAATGAAACCAAGTTCTACATCATTGTGCACCAAACCACCCAAAACAGGCAAATAATTGATCCGCTCCACTCTCACAAATTAAACACATCAACTCAAAACTTATAATATCTTTTGTGAAATACTAAACCAACGTTTGTTTTCACAATTAGTGTTATTCTTAACCAAAATAAAACTCATATAACCCGAAACTCGTTCATGATATACAACCCTCTTACTACAACAAACACCTTGGTACAATAAAACTCGTATAACCCAAAACTCGTCAATCTGTCACTCTTGGCCCTTTAGATCTCTGTTTCGTTGGGGATGCTTCACTCGATTCTAGAGACGTTGCAAGATATCCACGACTGCTGTTGGATGGAGGGTGTGACTTTAATTTCCCAAGCCCCCATTCCCATCCTTGCTTCTCGCCTACACGATTTTAGAACCAAAAGTTAACATATCATCTCAATATCAGATTAGCTACTAATTATTAGAGGATAGGTGTTAAACCTAACCCATTCATCGCTAAATGTTTCCACTGCTATAGCAATTAGAACAGTCCGAACAGATAGAACAAACTAATAAACAACCTACACTACAATACGTTTTTAGAAAGTTGGGTTCATACAGAGGGCCTAGAAAAAAAGTAGTTTATAAGATGAGTTCTCGTAACCAAGTAATCAATCCATCACTCCAAGATTTTTTTTTGGTGAATGTAATATAGATAGTTTTAGTGGTCAATCAAATCGAATAAGAGCATAAACTAAAATAATGAACCAGAATAGAGGTAAGAGTTAGATGTGCTTTTAGTGATAGCATACAACGTTGACGAATAGATGGCGATGCTGGAGAAAAGAATCATCGGTGAACATACAATAGTATATTTACAAACCAAAAATTAAAACCATATAATTGTCAATATGATAGCAAAGTAGCATATAGCAGAATACAAACATCAATTTGCAAGGTAGTATACAGTAAGATACCTACTTTTACACTATTTAACATTAAAAAACACATTGAATTTCCCAAGGAACGACATTGTTGAGATGAATGAGATTCCAAAGCTCTTCAATTCTTCACTATGATATCATAATCGAAAACGGGGAAAACCTGTAAATGAGGAATATATTCGTGAAGAAGTAGCGCCGACAGATTAAGTATACTATAGAGGAGCAGACAACGGTGGAGAAGCGCGACGGAGGAGCAGATGGTGGCGGAGGAACAACTGGAGGACGATCGCCAAAATCGCAGCTAGGTTCTGAGAGATGTTTTATTGTGTGAGGAGTGAGGAATGTGCAAGGTATGGGATTTTTCAACTTATACCTCCCTCTTTTACAAGGCTGGCCTATTTATCAGATAAAAAACACGGACAAATCTTAATGATTTCCCTTTGAAACGGAGTGAAAGGAAAATACACAGAACCCCAATTTCTTGAGAAAATGCGTTTCTCCGTGTTTCCGTTTCTGGTCTACCATACAGAGGAAATTGATCCAACACAATGGCAAATTTAAGTAATGTTTTAAAGGATAAAGTATTAGAGCGCGCTTGGCCTAATGGATAAAACGTCTGACTTCCAATTAGTCGATTGTGGTTTAAGTCCTTCTGGCTGTGCACTATTTTTGGGTATATTATTAATTTATTAATTTACGATTCGAAACCGGTTTTATTGATTTGGGTCAACTGGAGTCAAAACCGGTTTGACTCAAACTGGTTCGAGCCGGAGAAAGTTCAAACGGTCTATACCGGTTCGGACCGGTTTGAAACCCGTTTGCGATTTAAAACTTATTTCAAACCGATTTGAAATCGGTCCGAAACGGTTGAAACCGGTTTCAAAGACTAAAAAACCAAATCAGTTTGAATATCAATCTATAAACCATTTTCGAATCGTAAACTGGTTTTTTTAACACCTCTAGTCGTTATCATACAATGAAAGAAACAAATGGCCAAGGACGGCCCAGGTCACTCTCACTCTTACTCGTATCATTTGTATATTCAACATCAAATGATGAGTTCATTTCCTCGTTGATTCCCATGTCACCCTGAATGAGGCTATAAACCTTCCATTGTAGATTCTCTAAACAATATTGGAACCAAGTACAAATTAAATAGACTAGAAGAAAAATTTAGTCTAATCAATCCCTTGTATCTACTTTGACATTTTCCACGAGGTCAACATATGATTAATTGTCCACTTAATAAGTCATTTAGTGACATAAATACCCTCTTATCCACTAAAAACTATTAAATACTACTTCATGTGAGTTTCGTTTTTGAATTGTGTTTTTTAATAGAAACGATGAACAATTAACTATGACTAAAAACAAAAAATGCTAACTTGGTGATATACAATTAAAATAAGACTAAAGTTGAAATTTCTTTTTCTTGTTCTACTCCCTTACATTCTGTTACTTATTTTACGTGGTTGAAAACCTTATAGTAAGGGTATTACTAAACATACTAGTTTAATAAAAAGAATATCGTATTAAAAATTGTTATATTGTATTAAAAAATGTGTTATGTGAGTGTTGACTAGTAAATTTAGTAAAAAACATTGGTATATGATAGGGTACTATGATTACCTAAACAAACTTTTAAGAAATCAAATCAACTAACAATGAAAAATTGGGTAACTAGAAAATGATTAGTTCTTTCACTCTGTAAAGTAGAAGATGATTCTTCATTTCAAGCATGTATTGCTAATAAAAAATAAAAAAATAAAAAAATGAAATAAAAATTGAAGTATGCAAAGAAGAAAGAGCAAACCTATGTCTATTAAACAACTTACATACACACAAAAAGGAAAAAAAAAATGAACTTGAAATAAATGAAATCAACCATTAATAAAAGATGGATCACTAGTCCTGTTATGATGAACATTAGATGAATATTGTTGTTGAAGATCAACCAACTCCATTTCTTTTTGCCTTAACAAAAGCACCATTCTTTCATTCTCAAGCTTCATTCTTTCATTTCTTAGTTTCTCAACTTCCATTTCTCTTTCTTTTTTACAACTAAATTTCACCCATTTCAATCTTTGTTTTACTAATTCATATGATTGACCTTGATACCCTACTCTTTGTTCTTCCAATTGCATCATTTTTACCTTCATCCATTGCCTTTTTTCCCATACACTTTTTGTTAAATCTTGAATCACCACACTCACTTCACCATTAAATTGTTGCACCACATTATCATGACCCTCATTTTCACTAATCCTACCCCTTTTTCGACTCGATAATCCCTCATCCTCCTCCTCCTCATCACCCTCATCCTCCTCCTCCTCATCCTCTTCGTCATCATCATTATCGTTATCATTATCATGGACACAAGTCTGTCCACTATTCAACCGTTGTTTTTTGGTTGTAGCAACTTCTTGTGGTGAAGAATTATGTGCTACACCACCACCACCACAAGTATTATGATAAGCACACATTTCCCTAAAGAAAAGATGTTTAGAATTAAGCAATTTTTTCGCTTCGTCTTTCATTTTCGGCGACAAATGATCCATACTTTCTAACAAACTTTGATTCTCAACAACTTTACAAGCTGTTCCTTTCCCTAATATATCATTAACCCTTTTATATCTTTTATTCAAATCGTTAAACTTATCTTCACATTGTTGTGGTGAAACATAAAAGCCTCTTTCCATCATTGCTTTAGAAACTGATTTCCACTTTCCCTTTTTTTGCAACACCCCACTAGCACCACCGCCGCCGCCGCCGGATTTCTTCTTCACCGCCGTGTCAGAACCATGTATTTGATCAGACCCCACTTCATCTCCGATATAAAAAACCACCATTATCAACAATCTCACCATATTATCTGTCCATTTCATTCTTTGCCACGGTGACCCTTTTCTTAAATTCCCATCACCACCACTTTCTTCGGTGGTTGAAGGGCCGTTATGAGGTTGTTCTTCATCATCACTAGTTGGTGAAGATCTCTTTTTGGGTGTGTATACGGCGGCGCCCGGTGGTTGGTGGTGGTGGTGGAAACTGGGATTTTGTTGTTGATGTTGATGATGATTGTTTAATGACATTTCAAGACCTAACATTCCGGACCCACCGGAACTGTTATTAGAAAACATGCCATTTGTTTCCATTTCCATTTTCAAGAAATTTATAAAAACTTTCGCAAATTCAAATTTTGAGATACACCCACTAACTGAAATGATGTGAATTTGAATACCTAGAATTTAGATTTTACATGAAGTTGTATATTTTGTCATTATTTTATATATGGATATTGATATTGATTGATTGATTGATAGAGAGTAATGGTAAAATGATACGTACAAAACTAGAAAACATTTGCAAGAACAAAATTTGAAATATACCCACTAACTGAAATAATGAGTAGAACAAAACCCAGAATTTAGAATTTCAAAAGGATGTAAAATTTGTGATTTATTTTGGATTTTTGGTAGAGTATGTGGATGGGGTGATATAGAAGATTGTTGGGGGGCTGGCAGATGGTTTTGCAAGAGGTTTTGGTTTTGGGGTATATCAAGTAGCCTGCCCATTGTTTTGGTTCATCCTTTATTTTCTGCCACCTTTTTAATTTAGGGGATATAGATATAGATGCATGTACCTATCGGTTGTACAGTAGAGTACACCGGAATGTGTAAAACTGTCAAACCCGTAATATTTTAATGGAGTTGACCAATAACTTAATCCGAGCTACAGTCCATCTTGATATTTTTATTTCGTATGGATAACAAAAATAAAATAAAATGAGTGATAAAATATTCGAATTTATAGATAAAAGATTTATAAAAGGCTAAAGGTGTAAATAAAAGAGAGGACGAAAAGGAAATGTAAATCGTTAGATCAAAACATAATTTACATCAATGTTTAGAAAAAATAATAATTTTATATAATTGGTATAAAAAATAAGGATAGAAATTAAGTGAAATAAATATAAACTAATTTTCACTTAAATCTCTCCATTATTTCTTGAGGTTCTTTTTACCCTTTTCACTTTTTTCTTCCATTACTTCTTTTTTCTTCATCCCCACCTCACCACCACCATTGTCACCTCTTGCCACTAGTTGTATCATTTCTTTCTCTTATTTTTAAACTTTCTTAAACCTTTTTTCTTTTCTTTTCTTATTCTTTCTATTAACCTTAATGTAAACCTTGTTTTAGTTCATCTTTTTGTTATTTTTTGTTCTGTTTATAAATCTTTTATTTACTTTGTTTTTTTTTTCTTTATTAATTGGTAACATCTTGTTGTATATTTTTGTAATTTTTTAAAATATTAGCAATCAAATTATTTAACTATAATGCAATTATTCTTTTTATAAAAATAAAATGTGGTGTGCTTGATTTTAAAGTATGATGCAATATTTTCTATTAATCAATGATGTATTATGTTTAATCTAAAAATCATGATGCTATATATTTAATTGACCGATGATGAAGTATGTTTAATCATGATCGACTTTGATCAACAAATCTGTCTAGCCGCGACCAATCATCGCCACAACGCGACCGACCACCATCGCGTCTTATTATATCACAGAGCCGAACCTAATTTACATGTAACATGTTGCAAACAAATCCTAAAAAACATGTCATTCAATTGTTCCCCGATGATTCCCATTTCTTTCGGATCCAGATTTATCTTAGACCTCCATCTTCCAGAAACTAAAACCTTAACCATCAAAACCTCATCTTGATCATGCTCACATCCGCTATTGTTTCTGATCTTCAAACCCTGAAGTTCTGATACCAGTTGTTAGGAATTGTAGCAGAACCAAACAATTAACAACAATCAGCTTATGACTCTGATATCAATCGTTAGCAAATAAACCAATCAAAGTTATAATCGAGGTTACACCCACAAACAATAAACGGATAAAGAGTATCAAGAAAACAAATTAAACGACCAATATGAACACAAGAACCATTGCTAAGTTATATTAGAGTTATAAACTGATTGTTGTTAATTGTTTAGTTCCAATGCAATTCCTAACGATGTCAAGTTTCGTTAAAATGCCCAAAACGTTACATTAATATTGAAAATGAATTTGACGTAGATTATATGTCCCTCCCGTTGCGAGGGGTTTGATTTACAATTGTTGAATATGTTACTAATAATTTATAATATCATAATCTTTTTTCTTTTTTTTTCTTCTTTAGAACAAAAAAGTATAGGTTTTAAAGATCAAAAAGTTATATTGAATTTTACTAAAAAAGAGTCTGCTTATAGTGAAGTTGAATTATATTTATAAGTTGATCATAATTATATACTCTAGCAAACATAAAAATTACTCCTCGTTAAGGATAAAAATAAGTAGAAAATTATTTTGTATGGAAATTAATGTATATTTTCTAAAAAGATTGAATTTGACAACTCTAACCGGTGCATGTCAGACCGTTTTAGATCCAACATATGAGAGGTAAATCTTACTCACATAGTGACTTGTTCAGATAATGACTCAATCAACTTAACTAACAACACTATACTTTGTGTTTTATTTTTTATTCAACGTTAATATCGAAGATACCGATCAAAATTACTCCTTCCCAATTGTTTTATTTTTCAAATCATTAATCATCTTCAAAACATTAAAAATATACTATATGTTTTTAGTGTTTTTAGGGTGGATCTAAAAGGTATTTACGGTATCATGGCTAAATAACATTGTGTACTATGAGAATTTCTTGGGATGTTCAAACCATGTGGATCTAATTTACCCGGCTGAGTTATTCACAAAGAAAATTTTTCGAAAGCATGGTCATTTGTTTCTCCAGTGTGCTTTTGCGTCACAGGCATGGTCCAAAGTAAGATTTTATATGAATATATACCAAACATATGATCTGACAGTAGTACGGTGAAACTTATGCCGTATTCAAATAAGAACATTATTCGGATTGTTATTGTAAAGTTGTTGCTAAGGAGTTCAGCTTATTACGTATAACAAGAACTAAATAACTATTTATTACGGCTTGCCCTTTTTTCCTTTGCAGTATGCTTTGATCAGGAGATAAACTCATAATTGTTTAACAAATCATAAGTAGAGAATATGTTAAGTGAACCAATTTTCCACGGTTGAGTTTTATTATATACAACGAACTGTAATTTATTTTATCATGCATAATAAATTTTCAAATATTATATTTATATGTATTCATTAATTTTTCATCATATGTTTGATATTGTTGCTTACGTGACAACTAAATACATTCACTTAATAAAATACATCATTCTCACCTCATCAAAATTGGCATCACATCACCTATTTATAAATTATAGAAGACAAATATATATATATATATATATAGGAAAAAGCTCTATAGGGAGACTTCAATTTTGGGGAATGGGGGAAACAAATCTTAACCCTTTATCTTTTCATAAATAAATGTTTTTAACATTCATTTGTGATAAATGTTAAAATTTGAAATTATTTGTGATTTTTAAAATTCATTTATAATAAAATTAAGGGTTGAGATTTGTTTCTCTTATTCTATAATATTTTTGTTTCCCTCTTGATCCCCACCCTAATAATAATAATAATAATAATAATAATAATAATAATAATAATAATAATAATAATAATAATAATAACTATTGAAAACTTATTACAAACTACAAAGATCTTTTTAGTTTGTTGCACAAAATAGAAATCAACAAATAATATACGGAGTAATACATCTAGGTGCACTTGCCCCATAGGAGTTTATTTTCATTAAACTACAACCCATAACCTTTGAACATACGTATCTCTAGTGCCAAATCATTAAAAAGAATGACAAGACAACACTCTATCTTTCCCCATTCCAAATGAACCTTCAAACTAGTAAAGTTTTGTAAAATTGTAGGTTCTTTTAACGATATTTCTTCTTATCAGAAAATTTGTTTCCGAAATTTGACCCGACACTATAATGTGAAATATGTAAAGGCGATTGAGGAAGTGTTTGTGATAGAATTGGTAGATATATCTTAGTCCTAATTACTACCAAATAAATTATTGAGTTTGGAGGACTTCGTGTTCAATTTTTATAGGCATTTAGATTAATGTTGCAAATCTCGTTTGGCATACGAATTTGTACTAAACTTCACGACAGACACATAATATAATTCATAAGCTATTGCATAGCTTGCTTTCTAATCTTTCGACTCGTTTACATGTACGTTAAAATGGAGTATACCGATAATTGAAGCATGTACTTTAATTACTTCAATCAGATTTTGTAATTAAGTTTGGTTTAAATTTTATTAATCTAATTCTATTTTATTATTGGATAAAAAGACAACCAAATCGAGCTTTCGAGTTGGGCTGCGTTTTTAATTATCGACAAATAGGCCGACATAGATCTAAAGATTACAAGCTACCCTACTTTTTAGATAGATGTGAACGTGGTCATAACAACACGAAATTGAATTTATTAGTCAAGTGCTAGTATCATACCATCATCGTACAAATATATTATTTATGGAACGAGCTAGGTTAAAATAAAATAAAGGGTTATGCTCAGCGTACCAATTGAGTTATTCAATTTATCAAGTCAACCATTCATATAATACAGTTCTCAATTCATTATTGCTATTTTCAATGCGATATCCCCTTTATTAAATTAGTATTTTTAGTAATACCTAAAAATAAATTCTAAAAGTACTAATTTTAACACAAGGTAAATACGTTAGTAATAATTGATACATCAAGTTCTTGGAAACTAATGAAATAGGTTTTTTTTTCATCATCATGTCGCAAAGTGTATATGACGGTATTCTTTGTACATTTTGGAACCTTTTACGATTGATTTTGTCTCATTATCATGTTTGGCAATACTTATTTATAGATAGCAGCATAACAACCAAGTTATGCGTTGCAATACATAGTTTCATTGTTAATGGTAAATCGATGATAGGGATATGTCATTTCTCTTATTATCCGACTCATTGTTTATTATGATAAATCAGAGTAGTAGCATTCTCGCCTAAAGTCTGAGGTTCGTCAAAGGCCTTTAAGATATATAGAAGTATTTGTACTCGAATCATAACAGACTCACTATCCCCTAATGTTGTTTAAGTACACATTCGAACTTTAAGTCTTTTAGGCCTTTGTGTAAAACACCTAAAATTTGGGAGGGTTCTAACGAGAATATTGGTTGATCCCCTCACATTAAGTAAATATTTAAATATTAACGAGTGAATTTAACTACTACTTTTAATATTTAGGGGATAGATTTAGGTGTTAAATGAAAAACGTAAATATTGTAGGAATGTAAGAAATGACTTCAAACTTATTTTTAAATATTCAAAACATGTTATTTTACAAAATATTCTTCATATCTCCTTATTCAAATAACCTTTAAAAGCTAATTTTCAAATAAAAAAATCTTTGACATCTTTTTTAATTGTTTTATTCATAATAATCACATTAAATAACTAGATAATCACATGAATAATATGTAATTATCAAAACTCTATTTTGTGATTATCTCGAACACATAATAATCACATTATATTAGAGAATAATCACATGTGATTATCATTTTATATTTTGTGATTATCTTGAATAATCATAAAAGTAACGATTGTAAAAAAGTCGAGAAAAAATTTAATATTTTTTTTATCATAGCTTGCAAAACTTATTTTAATAATAATCATTGAAAAAGTTTTGAAGAAAAATATCTTTTAGATATTTAAAAAGTGATTTGAAAATTATTCTTACATTCTTACGATATTTATGATTTTTATTTAAAATCTCCCCGAAGGATATTACCATATTTAAAATAAGTTGTCGATCTATTTACCTGAATGTTGGTTGTTATTAATAAGTTTGTGAATGTATAGATTGTTGTATTTTTAACCAAAATTTAGTATGGTCAACCAATATTCAAAGGATAGTGAGCTTAGTATTATCTAAATACAAGAATTGATACGTTGCTCGTGTAGTGCAATGATGATAACTAATTTAATTATTTTGTTATGTATAATAATAAATAATATGTTTATTAAATATAATGTCATATTTGAATAGTAATATAACATTTTTATAATTAATTAATAGATAATGATTCAATTGGTTAAATAGCATGTCAAATGCTTTACAAATATATATATATATAGGTTCATGTTCAAATGAGAACTAAATAAAAGGTGAGAACTGCGAGAACTACTAAATTACATATTTTTTCACATGTGATTGACTTCATTCATATGTGACCATTCATATACATTTGATTTATAAAGAAAAAGAAGCTAAAACACCCAAAATTACGTATTAAAACACATTTTACCGATTTGTTCACATTATGGTTCACCTATGAATATGTATTTCTTATTTTGTGTTTTGAGATATTATTTTAGAGTTTTTTAGCTATTTTTTTTATAAATCAAATGTATATGAATGTTCACATATGAATGAAGTCAATCACATGTGAAAAAATGTGTAGTTTAGTAGTTCTTGCTTTTATTTGGTTCTCATTTGAACCTAACACTATATTCTCACTAATTATAATTAAGTAAGTAATTTATTTATTTCGTTTAATGTAGTATAGACTTTCATTGACAATAAGTAGATATTTAAGTTTAAAAAAAAATTTAAGCTATTAATCTTATTTTAACAAAAAAAAGTTTATGCAAGTAATTTTGAAATAAATATTTTTTTATTTAAAGTGATTTTTATTTATAAGTGAAAAAGGATAAATAAGTAATTTTTATTTCTATTTAAAGATTAAGACTCATGATTAGATAGAATTTATAGTTTTATAATGAGACTGTTAGGTGTTGTGGTTATATTTTCCTTTAATTAAATGTTATTTGAAGTATACAAAAGTTGTAAAACGCTTCGGATTACCGTTAGTAGGCACAATCAAGTACCGTGTATTACCAAAAATAGAATTATCATTTTTATTGATGAGGACAAATTGGTACATGTATTATTTTTTTTATTTAACTCCAAAAGACAGAGAATCTGTATATATTTATATATACTTCATGTACTAAGAATCCTCCAAATGCATCTTTTGGATTAATCCAATTATACATATAACAATCCGTTCCGTTTAGACACGTTCCAACAATGACGGACTCAGAATTTTTGATTACTGGTGTCATTTTTAAACTAACTGGTAACACTTAATTAATTTAATAATGTCATTAATAATTATCCTTAAAAAAAATTACACTACACAACTTAAATCACTGATGTTATAGACTACCGATACTTATCAAGTAAGTCCGCCACTGCCTTTCAAATATCCATTTAGTCAAATTAGTTGAGTTAAAAGTTAGATCACTACAAATTACTAAAAATAGACTATATTCACAGTACAATAAATTGTATAGCATTCATTTCAATAGTAATGGGAAATTTTATAAGTTTAACATATGTGCTCAAGGGACATGCTACAAGATATATACACCTTTCTTTTATTTTTTTCCTATTGTTTTTCTTTTTATTTATTTATGAATTTTAACTCACTCGATACCCACGCTAGCGAACTTCGTCTATGCATAGTGAATTGATAAGTAGGAAGAAAGAAAAATATTGATATACCTAAAATATAAATTTTAAGTTTGGCCTAATGATTTGACACATTCAATGTATTAGGTCCATCTTTGAATTTCACCTATATATAATATTCCAGAAGAAAACACGTGTGTTTTACTAGTTTAATTCACTTTCATCTTTAAATTTCACCTATATATAATATACTTTTGTTATCCTTTCTTCACATAAAGCTAATAAACCATTGAGAATCCTAAGGATTATTAAACGCGACTTCGCAAATTTAAACATACCATATTATTTTAACGGCATTTTAAATTGATGCAAGAGATTCTAAGTGTTATGCAATTACATAGTTTACAAGATCATATGTAATCATGCGAGTTTATTTTTGTTTTATAGTATCATTCATTACATTTTAAAATTGGGTATAGTATGATTCGCTTAATAAACATTAATTGTGTAGTTTATGTCAATATTATTTTGGGTTTATTGATTCGTGATGCGTTTAACTTTTATGTTTTTATATTGTATGGGGTAAACTTTGAAATTTTCTATTGTATAATGTAAACTTTCAAAAACTCTCTATTGTATGTTGACTTGCCTTTTTTGGCCTAGACAAAAAATGAAACTTTCCTTTTATGGAATGACCAAAAGAGGAAATATTACATACAATAGAGAAGTTTATAAGGTTTACCTCATACAATAAAAAATTTTAAAGTTAACCCCGTACAATAAAAAAATGTTAACATTTACCACATCACAAAAGAATAAACTCCATTACTTTATATAGATAAGCGGATAAAAAAACATTAAGTGTGTCTATAAGTTAAACATTTGTATACATCCTAATCAATTTAATGACTTAGATGGATGAACAAACAACCACTCAACACTTGTAATAATAGGAAACATAAAAATAATATTATAGTGCTTGAATAACAGGACACATTGTAGTACCAGTATATACACAATTCGTTTTAGATATGTTAAAAAGACAATTAAAGACATTGAATAAAGTATATGAATTTTGTTAATAAAAATATTTGGTGTTAAATTGACAATCAAGTATACCTTTTAATCGTTTACACATTACCAAATTCTTACCGAGAATATATACATCAACACTTTATACTTAATGATTGTCAACAAATCATATCATATTTTTTCATTAAAAGCCCAATAACCATTACTTTTAGTGCAAATTTGAATTACAATACAATGATTGACTTCACCTTTCACACCCAAATAATAATTCCACCCGTTAAGAACAATCGTACAATACTCAAAAATTTCAAAAGGGTATATGTCTATACACTTCCCGACTCAAAGCTTGACCCACAAATTTGTACACTTATCTTTCTTATTTTATAAACCGTAGACAAATACAAATACACATATTAGTTCACAAAATATATTATTCCTAGCTCGAGCCTAACCGATATGACTAATATTGTTTGCTGTTTAAAGCTCTCGGGATCGATTTCCCCCCACCATAACATATACTTATCAGCTTGCACAACTTCATCATCTAATTGAGCAACATGCCCATATTTGGGATTATTATGTGGATGCTTGTTAACCTCCTACATATAATCACAAGAATTCATGAACACGACAAAGATCATAATATGAACTACGTGCATAATAAACCTAAAAAGGGCCAACCCAAGTTATTCAAAAAATTTAGAAATTCTGCCTTACGGTAACTTTCTAAATTAACCTATTTCTAGGCTCCACCAAAAACAATTCGTAATACTAAAATTTAAGAGTTCATTACATTGAATTTTAAGATTCAAAGTTTGTGGCCTTTAAGTAGTTGGTCACATAAAAAAAATTGTTGAACAAAGTCTTTTATTTGAACAGTATTTGTTTGACCAAAGTTTGTTACCTTTTTAAGCAATTAGCCTTTAAGGTAACTCCAAGAAATGTAAGAGTCGGAATTTTAATGTTGTAGACCAAAAATGAGCACAAACTTGTAAACTATAAACTCTTTAAGTAACTAAAATGATAACCAGATACCTTCCATTAGCATTATCCTTTCAGACGTGAATATGAACATTAAAGTTCTCTCACATTCACAACAAACGGCCCATGAAATATGATCAAAATGTTCTCTCGCAGAAGCTCTACTTGTTAAGCTATATGCACGAACTATCAAAGGTGAAACTCATAAGTAGGGACATTCACAAAATTATGCAATTAGCCCATTTCAATATGCTTGATGTCCGGAGTTATCTAAAGCCTTATTGTCATAAATTTATCATGCTTGAAACCCTAGTTAGTATCACACAACGCATGTTTGGCATAATGATACCTACATCCACAAGTATGCTGACACTAGTATCTAGTACAAATAGCAAAAACCGACTAATAGTTGTGTTGCACAAACTCATTTTAGTGGTATCCAAAAGTCATTATGTAACAATAAGTCGATGTGAATACTCTGAATCCATAGTCATACGCCTTCAATGTGGGGTAAATATATACAAAAGTTGTAAGTGACACTACAAAAAACATGTAAAATTGTATATTAAAAAAAAAATGTAACTATCATCTAAAGATGGAAAATCTAGCAGGACTCTTTTGTTAATTAGTGGATTTATGCTTACTATCACTAAGCAAAAGGGTAACAAAAAGAATTAGGTCAACAGGAAACTGGTCAAAAAGTTCAAAAATCACCCAAACGGGAGTATTTAAGCATAAAACCGCCTAAATTATTTTAATCATTTTTTTATCATTATTAAAATAATGTGATTGTTGTAATCGTATTTGAAATACCGACTATTTGTTAGACGAATAATAAATTTTGTCAAACTATGTTACGGGTTAACCCATCCTGAACCATTTCAACAAATAATGTTGTTACCCAGTTTGCGACCTCTACCACACAGTTATCCGAGGAAAGAAAGTGAGTAAGTACCTATGCTAAATATGCTAACCCACAATAACAAACTTTACCCCATGGCTCACCGATTTTTCAAAACAAGTTAGCTACATTAGACATTGCAAGAGCAAGTCCACCATCGAACAAAGTCCCCAATCCACGGTTAAATCCTTTGTTAAAGGTTGTTCCCGTGTAATATAACAACAAATAAAAAAAAATTAGTGGCTTGAAGAGTCGTAATCGCATAATTAGTTCATCAAATAGCTTAAAGTTAGTGATGTTGGAGATTTTAACCAACTTTTGAGCCGGTCAAAGTTAATAAAGATAATTTGCATAAAAAGAAAGCATTCAAAATGGGAATCAAACCATGTTTAAGGGAAAACTGCATATATGCAATAACTGAAATTTATGGTGATTTTGGATGTTAATTTGAGATTTAGGTGCTACCACTTATCCTAATTCATGGGAAATGGGAGATAAAATACGATAAAGATGAAATTAGGATCACCAAATAAGATTCGGTCTGTAAAAACATGGGTTGTAATTTCATCACATTTACTTGAAAATGGGCCATTTGGGTGATTTTCTCGCCAAGAGTGAGTTTAACGAGATCAAATTTCCCACCTTGGTTATCAATTAGACTGTCAAATGGATCAAAACTTCTCTGTTCTCACGATTGGGTATGGGTGTCCGGAAGTTGTCATCGTATACTCCTGCGGGTCGGAAGGCGGCGGGGAAGGAGGGGGAGACTGAGGTCTACGTTAATACTCAAAACAATATAAAGTTCTGTTCTTGATATTTTAATTGAAGAAGTACTGTAAATTTAGATGAATGACGATTTATAGATTAAAATAAAATAGCTTAAAACATTATTCAGCCCAACTTGACCAACACTAAACAAAACCAACCCACCCATTTGGACACCGGATTCCAAGCTTCTCCTCAAAACTACCTCTTCCTATAACCTCAAACATTCCAGTGCATGAAATACATTATCAATATTAGTTGAACATTATTTTGGTAAATGAGCAGTAGCATAAAGTGAAAAGTTATGTATACAATTGAAGTAGCATGGACAATTACGACTAAAAAGTAAAGAATTATATACACATATGTATATATATAGGTGAATCGTTGGTCATTGTTCCCGAATCCACTCTCTCGATGTTACAACACTGTCAATTCATCTACAGATACCGTCTTAATCAATGCTTTTCAAATTACAACATTGTCAAATTCCTAAAGTTTTGCACTCCATTCTCACCATCTTTGTCTTTCTTAATGTACATTGTTATTTGATTCGTAGTCTCTTTAGATGGTTAGGACATTTTCTCGTGTGTTTCATCATTGCAGAAGTTTCATTATTAATTTTATCTGCCTTATATCTTTTTCCAGGACAATGGTTGCACTGCCCGTATTGTACACCATCAATATCAAGTGGCGTAAAATGCTTCCCCACAACAGACCTCAACGTTTCTTTTCCTTTTCCAGTTCCACCTGCATTCGTCTTATGTTTTTTTTTTCCGGTTCAACTGACACATTCTCTCTTTCTCCTTCACTTGATTCACTACCAGATTTAATTTCAATATTTTCTTCATCTATCTAGAAAAGTAAATAAATCAAAAATTAATCAGCTATATATAAAATGAAGAGTATAAGACTAAGTGAAGAGGTCTCCATCACAGAATGAAGTTATCATGGTTATGCAGCCTGGTTATTTATAAATGTTGACAACAAGAAAGTCAATTATGTTTTTCTAATACACATGAAACAATACACATAAACGATTGAAAAAAAAATTAAACACAGATAACTGTTCATACTTTAAGAATATTACAAGATCTAGACACCTAGTGTTAATAATAGACATGCACAAAAAAAATATCACACCTCCAGTAAATTTTGATACTAAATTTAAAAAAGAAAATAACTAATGACAAACACTTTACATACATACATACAACGCATACAAATATACATACACATACAAACAAACGACTTTCCACAACATGTATATATATGCACATGATAACAAATTAATGAATTATCCGTATAGCAAAACGATAAAATATGTTTATCTTAATAGTGGTGACTCATGAAGTAATGCACATATCTTTACCCTTTTTATTTCTTAATTTTTTTGGTAACACAATTTTCTAAAGATATACGTAGATGCACCTACATAAACACCCTTTATGAGCTATAAAATCCCATCTGACCCATCAATTTATTTACTCTAGTACGATTTTTTTTATTGACCAAATGACGTCACGTGTCTCATTCGATTGACTCTCTAATTGTAAAAACCAATTATGATTTACAAGCCAACAAAGATCAACAAAAAATGCATATAGTTATCATTACACGTGATGACTTATAAAACACACAAGACCTACAGATTATATATAATGTACAAACACACAAAACAACAAATTGAAGCTTACTTGAAGGATGTTTACAAAACGAACAGATGTTTCTTACTGATTAGGTTTTATGTGAATGTGATTGTGTTATATGACGGTGGGTTGAAGAAAAGATTTGTTAGTGTAAATAAGTAACAAATGATAGGATGAACAATTGTTTTTATTACGATACATAAGGAAGTTATAATATATAACATCTTCGGTTCAGGCGATTTTTTTGTGTTTGGCCCGAACCAAGCCGAGACCCGGAAAAATGAAGACCTATGGACCATGGTCCAGACCGGATAACTTAGGTATTTTGGCTTCGGGTCGGTTCCTCCTCAGTCCTCGGATTTTCTCGGTTCTACTCGAAAAATGCACATGCTTAGTTAAGGTTGTGTTTTTCTTGAGAAATAATTGGCAAGATGGAGCGGTGAGACCTGTAATTAGAGTTGTTCGTGGGTGGTTTTTATATTAGAGTTAAGGTTTGAAAAGAAGGAAGAGATAGATTTAAGAAAGGGATGGAGATGGAGATGATATGATAATGTATATATTTTAGTATTACAAATTATTGTTATTTTTATTATAAAATCAATAAATAATAAAAAAGAAATTAATTAAAATATAGAGTGAGGGTATTTTAATTATTTCAGTTGAACAAGAGATCGAGATTACAACATTTTTTATATTGTTTAAAACAAAGCACATAAACTAACGATGATAATACGTATAAACCACATGATCATTCATGAAATCAACTCAAATCATTAGAAGACAGTCATTCTCATGTTGTGATTAATGTTTTGTAGCAATTAACATCATCATGCTGATTAATATAAAGAATGACTATCTCATTAACAAAGTACTAATTTTGCATTCTGGTTTTTTGGATCATTTTCTCTGTTTATAAGGTTCGAGACTTACACCACATATTCAAACCGAGCAAGTATCTTTTGTATAATTACAACATTAACTCGATCCAAATAAAAGATTACACTAAAAATATCGAACTATCAACTCTAGTCTCTATATGCATATATTCGTGTTTCTAGAAAGCTCTATATAATATTCAGGTTTTCATTTGGGCCATTGAAATTATCATTTAAACGCAAACCGCCTGCAAAGGGGCATGTGATTTAGGTTTAAACCGTATCCCCCACCCAAACCAGAATAACCGAACCCAAGTCAACTCGGTTCTTACTAGGTCCACCCATATAATGAACATTAGTTCATAGGGTATGGTTGTCGCCTAGCATGAACCATCCACATCCCAACATGTCTGTAGTGCAACAAAAGCATGTCCTATTTATGTCTTTCTTTTTTCCGACTTACATACGAAGTTTAGTGTATTGCACTGCACACCTTGTATGATCTTTCAGCACTAATTTGGAAATATATGTTAATGCAAGGAACCAACTTCATTTCATAATACAAATCCATTTATTCTACAAAATCCCAGAACCATACAATTTCTTCAATTAAAGTTTTCTCCCAGATACGAACACTCAGACCATAAGCGAGACGAAAGTCGAATTTAATTCCTTCTATATTGCAGGGAAAGCTATAACACAAATTAATACGACAACAGCAGAAAAGCGACAATTCATATCAAGCATAAATGTGATATCCGATGTCTTGACACGGTAACAACTTTAATCAAACAACTTGGTAGCTGTCAGTGAGCAACTGTGTTCTCTGAGAAAACTTTGGAGCAGCTCCATCCTTTAGTGGGACAATACTCACAACCTGCAACCATATTGATGAAGTAATTAGTAAATTGCTTAATTAAGAAAAAGGGAATACTAAAAAAAAAAGAAAAAAAAAAGGAAAGAGAAAAAAAAACAAGTCATATTAAACACGGGTTTGGAGTGGAATGCATACCTTCATGTTGCTAAAAGTACTCGTAGCGGAGAAACGCACAGAAATGGGGAAGAAAGCTGAGGTATCAGCCGAAGGGACAACAAACTCCATTGACCCGCTACAAAGTATTTCATCATGTCAGTTTATGTCTCAGAGAATCATCACAGGTTACCTTTCTTTAAGAAAAAGAAAAAAAAACGAGTGAAATATAATTTTGTTTTTCACTAACCTGCGGTTTGAGTCATCAATGAGAAGTATAGACCACTCCAACATCGAATTTCTAGAGTCATACCTGCACTTGGAAGAAGAAAATATGAACCCCGAGCACCCACAAAATTGACAAACTTTATCTCAAACCAGTTTCTTAGCTCATCGTAATAGAACTTAAAATGCATTGAAAGATTGTTTTTCTTAACCTTGAGGTGGCAAAATGGGCAGGTTGGGTAATGAGTGCATGTCAATACTGGTAAACTTATAGGACGATTGGGTTGCCAAACATTTTGTATAGTTTTCTGAAAACAATGAACGTGTTAAATACAATTAGAAAGTTGTACAAGAAGTACACTTCGGCCGACTTGCAACCTGTTACCTTTCAGCTAGTTTTTTATTTTTTATTTTTAATAACATCCGTTTGACATATAACACAACCCAAAACAAGTTGAAAATGCCACCTCTAGCTGAACCCATAATGCCCATTTCATAGCATCACAAAAACCTTTCTTTCCTGGATTTTCTTTTGGCTTCTAATGATGGCTTTTAACAGTGTCAATATAAAAGTTTCGAAAACTGAAGCTCTTCAATGATGTAACCCAGAAGATGACACCATTTGTAGCTAGAAGAAAGAGATATGTTTGGAAAATAAAAATCCCAATAGTACAACTTAAACTTAAAAAAATAATAATAATAATAATGAAACCAGACAGCTATCAAAATAAAGCTAGAATTTCACCTCCATTCTCCATCAACATTCTTAACACTTGGTGCCTCTCTGAGAGCTGGAAGAGGGACCGAAATAACAACATTTTGTAAATCAAAGGTTGATGAAGCTTCATACTCGATGCTAACGTCAGTCTCATTTCCAGAAACGGAAGGCCAGCAGTTAACTAACAAACGATGTGTTCAAAATAGCATTAGAATAAAAAAAAAGAATCTATCACAGATAGAAGATAGCATTAGATGACGCTTACTTGTCAGAGGAACATCCGACTCATCTTTACTTTGCAACCTCCACTTCAGAAGACCAAGACCATCACCAGACTGGCCAGCTGGAAATGGACGGTTAGGATCCTTGGAACCCAAAATATTTTCACTGGAGAACAGCTCTTTGTTGATGTTGGGATGTGTCTTGAATTTGATTTCTGGATTATCCCCACTCTCAATCTGTATATTAAATCAGTACAGAAATATATTTACTGAGAATATCATAAATCAATAATAATAAAGGTTTAGCAGTAAGCTTTATGTGAGTAATAGGAGTCATCTGCATGTTCAATCACTCAAATTGTATTCAGTAGAAGACTAAAAGATGGCCTTGGATTGAGTAAAGGAAGTCAAAAGTTGACATTGTGTTTGACAACTATAACATGATCTCTACGGGAGGCACGATGTGCGGCAGGGTGACAGATTAAAACGGGTCAATTTTCAGTATGGATTTGAAACAGGTTGTTTCGGGTTGTGTTGACATGCAAACATTTTTTATCCATTTTTCTATGTTTTCAAAATGATAACTAATATGTTGATTATTGACTTCAATACTAAAATTAATACAATAGTTATCTAAATCGTAGAATAATACGGTTAATGCTGCATGCATTAAAAACAGACAGAAAACCTTCCATCCTCTTCGACTCATTTGGCCCATTCCCTTTCTAGCTGAACTTTTTCATTTGACTCATTTGAGATAAACAAATCCCAAATCAACCTACTAATAAGTAAATGGGTTGAGATTATCACCATTAATCATCTTTCACTCGATGGCTTTATATGCTTCAAATAACTTTTATAGAGTAAGTTACTAAATCCTTGATGAGCTAATGTCACATGCAAGTTCCATCACTCAATTCAAATTTAAACTTCAGTCCAATGGGATGCAATTATGCTAATAATCATCAACTTCAGTCCACCCTAACAAAAAGTCAAAACCCATGTTTTGCATCACCAGAAGCATCATGTGCTAAGCATATGACTATTGCTAATGGGTCAAGTTTCAGTGACAATAATAGAATATGACTATTACTGTTGGATGGTAGAGAAAAAATACAAATAACATGAATGTAGATAGCAGATGGAGGAAGGAGTAGGATGCATACCTGAACTTGGATAAACCCATCATCCTGATTAAGTACTTGGAGAGACAAGGTTCCTTGCACATCAAAGTTACTAACACCACCATCTCTCTTCAGAGTCACATTAAGCTTTTCTTCAGTTGTCAAAGTGATAGGGTCAGTAGGTGGTGGAGCAGCTGATCTGCTTGAGTTAGCATTTGGTCTGACATCTTCCACTATATCTTCACCTTCGGCTTTCAGTGATTCCAGAAACTGGTTTGCCTTTTGTGATTTACCAAGCTTCATACCCATCCCTTTACTTGGAGCACTAACAGCTGCACTTGGTCGACCTGAAAGAATTCAACTTACAAATTTAGGGGTGTTTGATTTGAGGGTACGGGTTTGATACTATTTTTTTCTTCTTAAAGAGTATGGGTTTGATACTGTTTAAATGTATATGGGTCAAGGGAATGGGCTTTCTAGCCATAAAAAATGCGAACCCCATTCTACCGTGCTATCAAACCCATACCGATAGTGATTCCTGACTACTCTCTATGCCAAAAGCCATCTTACTAACTGGTTATTTAAGGTCTATTTTGATACGATATCATTACGAAAGCAAATTGAAAGCCATTTAGGAAATTTGGCGCCTAAAGGGAGTATAAATAGAAGCGATCACCAACCTTTAGATTTGCTTGAGAAGGAGTCAACGTCAGAGCTTATACCAAATCCAGAACCACTTCCAAAATTATTACCATTGGAAATACCCATATCATTACCAAAGCCACTATCCATTCTTCCAATTGAACCCATGGAACCCATTGATTGTATAGATGAAAAGCCACCTTTGTCCAATTTACCTCTTTCAATCTGCAGAAACCACACAAAGATTTAATGCAGAAAAAGTCAAAGAAAATGTAAACCCTAATCAACTTACCTTGCTTTTATCGATCTCATTGGCTTTGCGCCTCATAGCATCCTTGGTTTCATTTATTTTGCTCTGTAATACCAATTTGTGCAATCTCTCCTCATGACTCTCCATCTCACAGTATTGCTTCACTTGAGCAACAGTTACATTCTCCTTGTGCCCAAGGGAAATGACTTCATCAAAAGCAAAAATCAGCTCAAAAGCATACTTGCAGATGCCTTCTTCATCCAGAGAGGGAGAGTACTCAGGGACCTATGCATGGTTAAGGAATAGGATTGTCCTGGCCTCTAACACAATCAATATAATATGAAGATGTTTTAATTTATCATGGAAATGAATACTACATGCACAAACTGAAATGAAGGAACTTATACTTATTAATTGGTGCAGAAAATATAAAGTTGACCGCCAGGTCACATTGATACAGATCATGGATGTTGCATTAAATTGATAGTAGTATGAAAAAAACACATCAACTATTGAAACACAGTATTCTTTAAAACTTCTGCAAGCTCTAGATAGTTTGAAACCATACAAGGTCCAAAATCACCATGTACGACTCTGCAATGTAATAGATAAACAACTAGACAAGAAGCGAAAACATTAATCTCCAAATGGGGCCAGTTTCCACTCCAGTGCGAATCTTGTACATTGGTGAAGTAGGGAAGTAAAATTTCTCAATAAAAGATATCACCCTTTACTTAATAAGAAAACCCTACACTTAACAAGAAAATCCATCTTTTAACTACTTTCTCATCTCAATCTGTCCCCCCCACCCCTCCCGTCTATTAATGCAAATATATAATTAGTATTGATCTATGTGGGACTCTGAAAAGTTGTTAATTCCAATGCATGTTGCGCCAATTTAGTTATGCAGCAAAAAGGATACAACTTTAGAAAGAAGCCTCAGTGTATCGAGATCCTCAAGAATATTGCTTTGCTTGTTCGTCACAAGTAGCAGATATAGGCTCTCAATTGGCTGGTAGACATAACGCACATTCTCTGTTTCAACATAGGTATGCTGTTTCCCACTTCCAACCAACTTAGGAAAAGCTGCAAGAAGCCCCTCAATTCTAATTCGAGACATGTCAACAAACTGCCTTGAAACAAGTGCTGCAAAACAATTATATGACCATTAGTTTACAGTATCGACCAAGAGGGACACTAGACACATCAAATATAACATACAGCTTTGAAGTTTGAAAAAAGAAATGTACAAATAAACAAGCTGGCACTAACTCCTATTGGTTATGGGACAGAGCCCGCGTCTTACACATGGCTTATACATCTCCATCAAAAGTTAAAGCATGCATAGGATTAAAGGAAACTGAGGTGCCAAGTTGGGAAATTTCTTATGACTCGGTAACAACCTAGTAGAAAGCAAGCTTTTGCAGAACTTGAGCTTGTCACACAGAACACTTGGAGATATGTGGATTATCCAAAAAAAAACAACCTTCATATATAATGACTCAATTTAAGATGAATGATTGTTATGGTACTTCAGACACGTAGATTTTTCATTAGCTACCTTATTACCTACAATAAATTTATTCAATTTTTAAGATGCTAAAAGCTTCCATTTTTGCCTCACAACTAAAATCCTCAGGCCATTTTGAGGTATACCTAAGGCTGCACCTTCCATCAAGTAACTATGGACATCTTTACAAACCAAAATTAGGATCCTAGATAATACAACTTACAAACACTATAGTGCCCACAAGCCCCAAAACGTTAACACCTTAACAAATCATCCAATATTACTAAAAATCTTAAATCACAACGAAGAGCTACATTTCAGTAATAATCTTATTGATTTCATTTTTTTTCTTTTCTAAAATGTCCTCACTTAGATCTGCAATGTCATCAGAAGTTTTACACGTTTCCTTCAAATAGACTAATGATGAAAACATACATTCGACATTTTTATTTTCAGATAAACATACATATAGTAAGATTACATCCAATTCTATTCAAAGATCTAAACTTAAAACACAAAAACAACTCACCTTTTCCAGATTTACTGGTAATAGAAGCTGCTAGAACAACCTACAATGACAAAGCAGATAAAATTAACAACCAATTATAACCCCAGAAACCCTAATTTGACTAACAAATGGTCAGATCAAATACGATACACAAAACTGTTAAATTAACCTCAAATCTGACCATACAATTAAGAAATTGAAAAGGATAATTAGCTTAATTAATTACCATTTTGTAGAGTATCGAAGATCACTAGCGATTTGAATCACGTGCAAATATTTGAGAAAACCTAAAGAGCATAAATTCAGTATAGATCGAGTAAAGATATAATGTGATCGGAGTAACAAAAAGGGCGCCGGAAATGTGCAGATCGGCAAGAATAAAAACTTACCGGAATGTTGGCAATCCGGCGAAATGGAGATCTGATGAATTTTGATGTATCCGTTTGTTTCCTTTGGTTTCACTATTTGTGTTTATTTCATTTCACACCCTTGTGAATAAATTAACTTTCAATTTGTACCCTTACAATTTACACCCTTAATCATGTTCAAAGAAAATGTTGGCTCATTAGGAGACATTGGTGTACCCTTTTATCGAAGGTTTTTAGTTTTATATGATACTAGTCTAAAATTCTGTGGAGGGATGATGTATGGAAGTTTGTTCCAATGGCGTACCACATTTTAATGAACTATATGACTCTTTTATCTAGTTAAATGTATTTGTTGTTCATATTTAGTAAAGCTTGATAATTATTTTTATTTCTCTTTATATTATTAAAAGAAAATTAAAATTAAGTAGAGATATTGACTTTTCTTCCCAGAAATGAATATTGCCCCTTGGATGCATTTCTATCTATGAATCTCAACCCTTGGATCAAAAAAGTCAACTTGATTAGCTAATTAATGTCTCTCTCCTAAACTCAAATCCATCAAATGACTCAATTACCCCATACATATCGATTACATGCATCCTATACGAATTTATAGCAACCTCTATTAAATTGAATAAGAATTTTGAATCATTAATTCAAATTAATTATAATTCTAAATAATATAATTAATTTACATATTAATATTAATTTCAAGACGGGAGGTTTCCTTTTTTTTATGGAATTGTAGTTACTATTACACTTTAGTGTATATTAAGGATTAAGGATTAAGGATTTCCTTTTCAAATACACCGCATCGAATATAAGTATATCGTGACCGTTTAAAATGATAAGTATTTGTTTTTATTTATATTTTGTACCGTGTTTCATTTTACAATATTTACGAAAATGTGATAACATGATGTAGTAGAAATATTAACATTTCACGTTTAGATAAGTTATTTAATGATTTATCTTAGATATGAAAGTTTTGAGGAGGCGGATTTTTGTAGTGTATTGGTATAGTGTTACATGTTATAGAGTCTGTTTGGCATGGAGCTTTTCGGAGCTTTAGCTTTTAGTTTTTGAACAAAAAGCTCCTATGAAAATAAAAGTCTTGTTTGTCATGTACACGCTGTAGCTTTAGGATTTAGAATCCAATGAAAGCTCAAATTTTCAAAGCTACTAGAAGTAGCTTTTCACGAAAAGCTCTAAACCTAAAGTTACAGCTACATGCTACATGCTACAGCCTACAGCCTACAGCTACAACTTAAGCTATAGCCTACAGCTACTTCACCAAACATACCCACAGTATACTATTTGTGACTTTGACGAGTAATGAGTTTCACCTGTTTGTGTGTGTATATTATATATACATATATATATATATATATATATATGTGTACGTCATATAGCTAATGTTTATCATTAATGTCTATGGTATATAATTTGGTAATTGTAATGACTAAATGATTTTGACATTCATTAGAAAAGTATTTAACTTTGAAGTGCAAGCTCTGTGAGACAAACCAATTGTATACTATAATATACATATATACAGTGACTTAGATGGATGTATTAATGGTCGAAAAAGATTAAATTTTTATGCAATTATGATGATGCATATTCATATCTGGTTAAATATACAAAGGTATAGTACTAAAATACACATTTAAGTAAATATCTATACCAAATAATGAACACATTATTTATTTTCAACCCACTTTAATTCATCATCATTTAATTTTTAAGCATCACTTTCCTACTTTAAAAACTAAAATCACTTTTACGGCATTGTTTTTCGTCGTACTTGTTTAGCTTAATAACCAGAAATTTAAATTATATACTTATACTATTGTATATATACTTACAAAATTTTTAATATATTGAAACAGAGTATGTGTTTTATTTTTATACTAATCAAAAGAACTTCATTCATTTTGTAGACATGATTCGTGATCGTTATCTTGGAGGGTTGACAGAAGCCGCTTTCCTAAGTCGTGAAGAGTATAAGTGGTTCCGTTTCTTGAATGTTCCTGTTAGCAATGATGAATGGTGGATTGGTGTGACAACCCTCAGAATACGATTAATTCCGTACATCATTATCACGTGCATTTAGGCTAATTCCCTATTAAATGAAAGTGAATTCGTTTTTATCAAGTAAAGTCTAACACAAAACCCGTGTTTGCATATGAGATGCACAATAATTAATGCGAGATGCATTGGTGATTTTTAAGAATTATACGAAACAATCGGTAGAAACCGAGATTTCCGAACGTTGTGATCGTTTTTCTTAAAATAACGTAAATCTATTTAATAATAAATACTAGTTATTAATGATATGATAATTATGCCGAGAAATAAGCATATCAACTTTTAAAACTCAGTAAACGTTCACGTGAACTAAGAAATGTGTAATGACGGGATAAGTTGTGAATTTAATCGAACAAGGTATCGATAAGTAATTGAACATTATTATAATTAATAGTAGTTAATTACTATTATTATGCAAGTTATTTTATAACATTCCAAATAATCAAATCAAAACATTATACGAATTCAATTAACGCGGAAACGTAGAGATTTCCGCGAATAACAATAAACGAAGTATCGGTAAACTACTTGAATATTATTTCAATCAATTAACAACATTATCATAACCTAATAACCTTAATCTATCCTAATCAACCTTAAACTACCTTAATTAATCCTAATTAAACCTAATCGTACAATTAACGTCTAACTAATCGAAATTAACGCTTAACGAATAAAATATCTAGACTTAATTAGGATTAAGGAAACCAAAAGGGGCCCTCCCCTCCCCTTGGAAAATCTGGCCAAAAAGGGGCCCTAGGGACCCCTTTGACCCTTGAAAACCTCACTTGTAACCTTACCTCAACCCATGCCTTGCATCCCTCACTTGTTCCCTTCATTCAACATTTTTCACACACAAATTCTCTCCTCTTTTCTACCCCCTAAACCACAAAATTCAGCAGCCTTTCCACCACCATTTCAGCCCAAACCACCACTCCACCACCCTAAACCGCCATGAACCACCACCCCTAAAACACTCATTTTACACTCTTTTAACTCACAAATGCATACACAACTCAACACCATCTAAATTCCATGGTAAAATAAACTAAACATACGGGTTTGAAGCTAGGAAGTCAACCACAACAAGTTCAAACCGTCATCTTGCTCAAAATCGCCTTTTTAGGCTTTGTAAGGAAACTCTAACTAGAAACTCTTTGATTCTTTTATTAAAATGCTTATATAATGTTTAGAATATGTTTAGATGTTCACTCTTGCTAGATATAACCTTAAAAACACGAACTTGTACGGATTATAACAAAGTTTTGCTAAAAAGAAACCAAAGTAAACTCCAAAACAGGAAGGGTAAATTCGGACAGAAACTTTGGTCCACTTTGGTGTTAAATAACTTGGTCAAAACTCAACCAAATCTAGTGTTTCTTGAGTCTAAAATTAATTTCAAAGAGTTACCTTTCCAACCCAACTAGTTTCATGAATTTTGGATAAGTATAAGTACTCCAAAACGAATTTATAAGAAAGAGTTTCTGATCTGCCTTTTGAGGACAGATTATGACCTCACTTAGAAAAATCATAACTTCTAAAAGAAAGATCCAAATGACTTGATTCTTTTTCCTAAAGGTCAAATATTTTGTTATATTTCCAATTTGTATGATTACACCTCGTGAAGATGAGTATAACTCCGTGTACAAACAGATCTTTGACCAACTGTCGAGAAAGGGTACTGTTGGACCTTTGTGTAGTATTAAATAGGTTTGAACCCCTTAAACGCGACCAAAAATTATGAATCTTATATTTCTGGAAAGCTAAGACATAGGGGAACATTTGGTAAAAATTTCATAAAAATATAATCTTGTTTGACTAGTAAAAATTGTAGCCAAAAGAGGACTAAATTTTGGACAGAAATTGTGAAAAAGGGACATATGAAAACTAAAAAGGACCAAAGGGATAAAAATCATATATTATGGAATTTCAATACAAAAATCAGTAAATTACATGTATTTAAGTATAAATAAATTATTAGAACTATATCTAAGTTGATAAACCTTGAATCACCAAAGTCTTTGTGTTAAAAATGAGATAGATGGAACTATGAGGACTAAAATGCAAAATCCGTGAAATTAAGGACTAAGATAATAGAAATCAGTAAGTTTAAGTTTAATATAGATAAATCCATGGCTTAAAGTGTTAGAAACGAGACTTATATGATTTAAAACCGATAAACCTAAAATCTAGGTTAAAAGCGGAATTTAAAACAAGTTAAATGGTATTATAACGACGAAAGTTATAGAAATGGATTATAAAGACTATAACGATATTGATATATATATATATACGTGTATAGGTATATATATACTTGTTAAAGTATCATGACGAGATTATATTAACCTACGATTCCTGATTTAAAAGCCGATTTAACGAAGTCGAGAACTTGAGACAATACACAATCGAGAACTTGAGACAATACACAATCGAGACAACGTATAAGTAACGAATCGGGATCAATGATCTACATATTATGATTTATAATATGTTATAACGTTGACTTAAACAAGTTTTGATGTTTTGAAAACTAATAAGGATCACAACGTGTCGTTTTCGTTTAAAATAAAGTTACATGATATTCAAGCCCGTCGATGGCAATTTATAAACCTAGTTGAGTGAACAACTGGCATAGACCGACTATTGAGTCGTCTACATGTATTGATATAAACTCTTGCGTTTAGGGCGCTAAGAGACTTTGTTTGGACAATTATATAAAACTGTTTTGCTAGCACGCTCGGACTCAGGTGAGTTCACAGCCCCACTTTTACTGTTTTACTGTTTTCAACTTGGGGTGAAAAACATATAACTGAATATATGCGATTATTAAAATCTGACATTGTATCCTTATGAACGACTAAGTTGGATAAGTTGTAGTGCCGAAGTCCTAGCATGCAATACTATAACCATTAGTTAGATGACACTAACCACTGAGTATACATATAGTACTATCGGGTTTGACAAGCCCATCCCACGTATGTTTTAGTTAGTCGCGCTAACTAGCGACCTTGTTCGCATGTTTTGGGGACGAAGTATGTAACATCCCAGAAAAAAAAAAAAAAAAAAAAAAAAATTTAAATTATTATAGTGTTTTTGCGACATAAGGGTAGTGTCGCACAACCAATACCTGCGACACTACCCTTATGTCGCAAACACAAGGGTTGTGTCGCAGCTTGTGTCGCAGATCGTGCTGAAATGAAATTATTGAGGTGCTTAAGTGCAATTAGTGGGGTATATATATACATAATTATTTTCTAAACATTTCCAGATACCAAAAATCAAGTTTTAAGAGAGGTTTAGAGAGAGAAATAGGAGATTTAGAGAAAGAAAGTGAGAAGCAAGCTTTAATCCGAAATTAGAGTGTTTGAATCGTGAAATCAAGGTAAAACTCTTGTTATTTGATGCTATAATTGTTAATACTTGTTTTGAATGCATTCATATGTGTTAATTTGTGTATTACATGTTGAAATTCGTGAATTTCGGACTTGGGGTCTGCTGTGTTCATCTTTGCGACACAAGGGTGTTCATCTTTGCGACACAGAGGTTATGTCGCAGGTTATGTCGCATTGTTATGCTGCGACACAAGTGGCTATGGGGCCAGCTCCTTGGACCCCGTCAGTTGACCCCGAGTGGGTTATTGAGAATGATTTGTATGTGTGATTATTATATAAGTATTAATCACTGAATTATGTAACAGACTACTGACTTGTACTCTGTTTATTCTCAGAAACGCAGAAGACTCAGTGATAAAAGATTACTGAGCTTGTAAGCTGGTATCCTCAGGTGAGTGGATCTGCAACTCATAATTTGAGTTAGTTGTAATGGTGTGATTACAACAAGTAACGTAAACCTTGATTGACTATTTAGTCTGAGTTATGATTGAATATATCTGCTTGTTATGCATATGTGGCCTTCGGGCATCTGTGTTATTCAGAGGTCAATTGCGATTGGACTTGACTACTACTGTGTTCAACACACGTTCCAGATACATGTGTTGTCGCTGGAAAGTGCGTTGTGGTGTTGTAGTGCCAAGTTATCGGCCTATTTTGTATGGGCCTTTACAGATTGTGGTAAGTGTTACTGTGGGCCACCGCGGCTGTAGGGTTCCTCAGTAACCGCCGATCCTCTTGAGTTTATGTGTTTACTGTGCTTAGTGTAAACAGATTATTAGGCTAAGTTGAATTGTTAGTTGTACATTCATTCACTTAGCTTTGTGCTAATTCCACCATTTCCCTTCCTGCAGGTTATGCATGTCTTTTGTGGGTTGGGCAGGAAGATGGTTTTGAAGAATGTTTGACACGTGCCATCACTCTGATATGTTTATGAATGTTTTGTAAATTAACGTGTATGTAGATTTTGTATAACAATTATATGTTTTGTTTCAGTAATATTCTAATATTGTAAACTCGCGAAAAATCTATGGTCATTTTGTAAGATAAGTTATAATATTATCTTTTATCCATCGCTTCCGAGTCAAATTACTATTTTAACCCTGAGTTAATTTAAGGGGTGTTATAAAGTATACTTAACCAGTCCATGGCAAACGATTCATTTGTGTTGTGTTTTGGTTATAGGCTTAGTTCGGCATATTAACTTGACGGTTTAACTAACCTTCGGGGGATTCGTAGTTAGAGGTTTTATTGTTTTAAATTGAGAATAATCGCACAATAGGCCGTTGATGCCATTTTTAATCTATTGATGAAATGTTTCTAAATGATGGCATCCTAATAATATAGATGTTCAGCGATAATCATACGCTCTCAAGGTATTGTTATTCGATCGCCGTCACGCCCCGAAAGCTTCCGCATGATTATTATAAATGTCAAATTTGGGGGTGTGACAATTGGGTTTGAAGATATATATATTTTTTTTGTTAATGAAAGTATGTTGAAGATATCTAGTATTTTCTCTGTTTATAATATTTGTTTTTCTTTTGTAAAACTTGCGTTAATTTTATATTAATTAATCCAATATATGTTTTTGGTTACTACTTTTTTGGTTGAAGAAAATTATACTGGGTTACATTATGTTTGTTAATAGAACAAAATGATTAACAATTGTAACAAGCACATGATAATTATTATACAAAATAGTCTTCCAACATAAACGTAAACATATATCATATAATGAAAGTTAAGAAATGGAATAAAATACAATGTAATAACATACGCTGTAAGACTTCCTTGTATACGACATTTTTGTTGTGTTTGAATTGTTGCCCTCCCCGTCCAATATTAACACTTTTAACCCTTTCTTGCTTATAACACGAGAGACGTCTACATACAACTGTCCATGAGTGAATACAGACTTTTGGAGATATAATCCGACATTTGAAAATGATTGGCCTCGACTCTTGTTTATTGTCATTGCGAAGCATACAAAAACAGGAAATTGTCTTCGCTAAAACTTAACTGCAATCTTCTTGTTTATAGGTGCAACAATCATTCGAGGAATGTATGTAATGTTACCAAAAGAAAATGAGACTTGGAAACCTTGCTGCAAAACAATGACTAATTAATATTGATGGAGGCCTCATAAAATCTAAACCAATTGAGATCTATGTACAATCTCCTACATAGCATCAACCAAAACTACAACTTGCTGCTCCGGCGATCAAGTTGGATCCGGCTAGCACATAATTGAAATCGAAATATTATTATTAGATTGAACTTGGTAACGAGCACATAATTGTACGCATCTTCCGCGTATGGAAATAATAATAGGTATTGGACTGCAAGATACGAAGGGTGCAACTCACTTATACGTTGCAACTGTTTCGACTGCGTTTCCAAAATATTTTCTCTTCTGTCAACCGTACCATCTATATCACCAAGTATCAAAGCTACAACTTCATTCATTGTTTGTAGGTTGTATGTACGACCATCTTTATCCCTTTTTCCTATTAGCTTCAGTCTCATAGGTTCTCTCTCGTTCATGCCAAACCTATCTCTGGCGATACAAAATTTTTTAACCAAAGGATTTACATAATCCAATAGACCCTAGATTTCGTATTGTAATATTTAAGGAAATAAATGCTCACTCTATACATTGTTGAAGGGTAAAAGAGAACATTAACTGGATGATTTTTTGATAACCATAAAACTAATTTTTTTTTAAAAAAGTTGGCAGTTATCAATCACATTAAATGTCACCTTTAGTCTAAGAACTGAATCTATTATATTAATGCTAAATGATAATTATTTTTTCGTTATTTGCTTTCCGAAAGAAATTTAATTGTTAAATGATGAATATGAAATGGGTGAGTCAATTGAAAGTATGTTAAGAGCAGTCCAATAAAAATCACTTCCCACCAACATTAGTATATAAATCATAATTGTGAAACTATGAATTGCAATTATGTAATATGAATAATAGTTCTAAAAATCTGAATAATAATTGTATAATTTGAATCATAGATGTACAATATGTATAAATGTAAAGCTATGAATAATAGTTGTGAATCATTTTAATTTACAATTCTATATATGAATTATACTTGTAAAAAAATGGAGAAATCATATCATGTTAACTGTTTTCATTATATGTAAAATCGATGAATCATTGTAAATTATTTTTGAATCATTAGCATAAAAATGTGAATCTTTGACTTTAATGAATTAGTGCATTTTTATGAATTTGATCTTGATTCTCGCAACGTGATTAATATTTTCTATAATTTGTTTTTCGCACTCATAGTAGTCAAGATCACCTTCAAGTTTTCCGAGAAATTCGATCTCGGCAATGGAAATTACCACTCCAAATTTGTCACGTTTTTCGTTGAGTTCTTCAATCCAATTTTCGATCTTCTGAATTGCTATGTTAAAGTTTTCGATGTTTTCTTTAAGGGATTCAATCATTTTTTTGTCTATCTTATTTAAAATTTCTATCTTCTTGCCAAACACATACTTCTCTTTTTCGGTTGCCATTTTTTAATTTGAGTGTGTGATATTCAAGATGATTTGTGTAGAAATTTCGATTAATATATATAGAGTCGAAAGATATATCCATATTATCAATTCATGAATAGAATGCAAACATCAAACTACCCGCTAACCATATTTAATGTATAGTTAATCTCAAATTTGTGTTTGACAGTTTCTACACATGCATATTAATAAGAAACTTTTCAGTTTAAAATACAAACCATGAGGCATTTTACAAATTAAAGCTCCAATAATACTTATTTAAATCGGTTTAACATAAACTGCTACTAATGGGTTTTCACAATTAAAACGGGTTACTCGGGCCCACCACAAATGATGTTACTTGGGGCGGTTCATCTAAAACCGCTACATTAGTGGGGTTGGGACCCCACTTTTTGACTCGTAAACCGCTCCATGGTAGAGTTTTGGACCCACTTTTTAAAATTATAGCGGTTTTCACTTAAAACCGCTATAACGTCGTGTTCTAAATACTCATTTATGTACTAGTGATCTTCCAAAAAAACTAAAACCCTAACCATCAAAAAATATCATCTTGATCATGTTTTCATCCGCCATCGTTCCCAAATCGCTCAAGCTAGAGCTATGATACCATTTTTTAGGAATTCAGAGGGAACCCAAACAACGTGTGTAATCGCAAACAGACACCCACAACAATAAACTGATAGATAATTACTAAACAAGCAACCAAATAAATAACACGAATAATGCGATACAAGGGTTTAACGTGGTTATATCCGATCTCCGATCTTGTAGACTAGTTTAGTCCAGTGTACTAAACCAAAGAGTTTTAACTATGTAATACAATTAAATTTAGTATATCTAGTTTCCTCTAGAGATGGCTTACGGACTATGTGTTGTAGGTGAGGCATTTTTTGCCTCTGAATATCTATGAAGTATGTAATTTTATTATTGTGTGTCTTGTTTAATCGTATTATGTTACAAGTCTTCATGATGCAGCACAGTCAGGTTGCATAGGCATAAATTAAAGGTAGTACAATCAAAACATTGAAATCTTAATGCATCTATTGACTGGGATTAAAGTTAAATGACAAACAACTACTCCAATACCTTACTACAATAGTTCCATGAAAAACACCAGACTGCTATTTTTTCACCTGTAATAATATTTTGCCTTAAGAACATTAAGCCTGAATCATCAGATAATAAATTGTACCGGTGAACCCTTTATACCCTAGAATCCTGTTCTTCAAAAGGAACTACCTTTTTGTATATTAATTCTCTCAAAAGTCAGTTGAGCGGAATCTAGCCAAACTAAAAGAGGGCATGCCAGAAGCCATCAAAGCTCGCATCATGTCTATCTGTTAACCATGAAACTCAATAAAGAGACCAGTTGTTAGCCTAACAATTAAATTGTAATGTATACAAACTTTCCAGGTAATAGGATGCAATGCAACCTAATTACGTGACAAACCGTCAGGCATGTTTGTTTGGACAGCATGATTCTGTGCATTATGATTCAAGGGCAATGTTCTAATTGAAAATTCATCGTTAGATATGTGATCTGAATCTAAATTTGAATTCTTTTTCTCCCCCTTGAATGGTTTAGTGTCGAATGAAATATACTTGTTTGATAATTGTCATGAATTGATTTGATGTTTTAGTATATAAACAAAAGAAAAGAGGTTAAATGAGACAGATAATATAGATTGAACTAGAATCTCACAGTATCATTGTCAAGTCAACTCACAAAATACTTAGACATCAAACTAAGAAGCAAATACTCGAATCGGGTCCTAGGATTTTTATTTGCCAGCTTGGTCCAAGAGAATGAGATTATATGTACAGATTACAGTACAAAAGAATATCAAGAGGCTGTGGGGTCATAGAGAAATGGTTATACACACCGATCAATATATTTGGCTGCCAAATGGTGATAACAAAGGCTGGAGCTGGAGAGTGGATGCACAGCATGTTAGAAAAATTCCGAAAGCCTCGATTTTCCAGAACTATGTTGCATCTTCAAAGTTAGACAAAGCTTAAAATATTGGAGTTCAGCTCAACTTGTTAACCTGATTCTCTCAGTATAATGGTGACGCAACAAACCTCATTCAAGTGACGGATCTTGGCTCGTGGATGAAACATCGATCGTTTTATCTGTTAATTGCACATCTATTGCAGGGGACTCAACAATGAGAGACTCAAGCTGTCTGTAGTAACTATCTAGAACACTGCCATCTGAATTTTGGTCTTCTTGAGTTACTTTATCACCTTGTTTGACCTTTTTATTGGACAGAACATCACTGAACAGCTTTAATGCATCTGTTGTTGATAGATTATTCACAGATTCGTACAAGTCATGGAACTTGTCTCTCGTTTCTTGAGATTCAATGATCTTCTCTCTTAATTGCCCAGGAAGACAATTTAGAGCACTAGACAAAGTCGCAAACACCAAAATAGAAACAATATGTTAAAAAACGAAATCTGATTATCAAATTGAAATACTCTAACATATTAATCATTAAGCACAGTGCCTCGAACTCATGATCTTTAGTTCAAAGTTAGAACTTTGAAAGCAACAAGCACCAAAAGGATTGGTGAGAAAGTAGATATACTACAACCTAGTTTTAGTTAACTAATAAATATAGAAGTAACATACTAATCATTAAGCATAGTGCCTCGAACTCATGATCTCTAGTTCAAAGTTAGAACTTTGAAAGCAACAAGCACCAAAAGGATTGGTGAGAAAGTAGATATAATACAACCTAGTTTTAGTTAGTTAATAAATATAGAAGTAACATACTAATCATTAAGCACAGTGCCTCGAACTCATGATCTCTAGTTCAAAGTTAGAACTTTGAAAGCAACAAGCACCAAAAGGATTGGTGAGAAAGTAGATACAATACAACCAAGTTTTAGTTAACTAATAAATATAGAAGTAACATACCCAGCAACACCTCTAACGAGACCCAAGTTAAGTCCAACAGCTACAGATTCCTTAAAGCCAACGTTAAAACCTTCTTGAGCTGAAGCTTCTTTTCCTGCTATAATGCCATCGCGGTATCCAATCTATTAAAAAAATTAAGACTTAGCCAAAAAAAAAAAAAAAAGGATACACCAGTATACATATGGATTGTGTATGCATTGAGTATACCGCATGGAATTGGTCTTTTCTTCTTTGCCATTCCCTGCCTACTTCAGACAATGGATTAAATTTCCCATCTGAATCATTCCATGATGATTCTTCTTCACACCACTGTTCATCCTCAACATCTATAATAAAACATGTTAACGGGTAAGGAGTGCCACAAAAGAAGAGAAACTACTTGACAAGTACACATTATACACTTACACAAAAGTACGTATATAAATGATGTAACAATAACTTATGAAGTTACAAGTTAAAGTGTCTACAGTTTACTTGATTTTGTTAACTATCATGTACACATTTTTACATGCACACTAATTATTAACATCTAGAATTTAAATTTAAAATAACCTGTTAAAATTTATAATACAAGTGGAGGACATCAATTTTCAACTGCAATAGTATAACAAATAGCTAAAAGCCTAATATAATTACTATATATAACACTATAAATAGCTTGAAAATAGTATCCAGTAAGTCTGCAATATTCCAAAAATAGAGAGATTTTAAACATTAATTTTCAACTTAGAAAGAAAATAAAAAAACTCAAGAGATTTTTTTAGTTTTCATTCTTTTTTTGGTACAAGGGTTTTTACATAAATATAAGGTTCTAAGAAATGCTAACGGAATGAATGATGTAGCTTGAACAAACTGCATACATGATACATCATCATCTTATTCATCAATGAAATCAAAGACTAATTCCTTTCTGCAGGACAACTACAATGGGGTTGTTGCTATTTTCATACGATGTGCTTTTACAACTGTATGTGTTTTAACTTAATGTATGATTTAGTCTTGTGCAAGCCAAAGAACTCCGTATTGTATAACTCCTTATTTTTATGATGTACTTATAGTTCATAGCGCTAGTGTGTGAGGTAAGATTGTGCTTGTAATTCCATTCATTTGTACATCTTATAAACATGAAAAAGCGTGATAAAGTGATAAACCTTCATAGTTACGTTCACTCGATTTATAATGGATAAACATACAGTGTTTATAACCTTTTGGATTTATCTTGTTACGTTCACTTGCATAATTATCTTGTTATTTCAACTGTAAGGTCCAGTAGGTCATCATAATATCATATGAATATATTTACTCGTATTATTTTATTTTACCACATCAATAAGTAATTTTTCGAATAATCAATCAACTAGCCCTTTCTCAACAGTCGATGCACTAGTATTGCATGGATACCTGAACGTGATGGTGCTTTTGTCGCTGCTCATGCAGATGGGAACTTGTATGTTTATGAGAAGGCAAGCCTCATTTTGATCATAAGTGATTCCTTATATCATTGTAGGCACTGCTTGGGGTGTTTAAATGATTTTTTTTATAAAACACTGACATGTTTTCAACATATATAGAGTAAGGATGGTCCTGGTGATTCTACATTTCCTGTAATCAAGGATCAAACCCAATTCTCCATTGCACATGCACGTTCTAGTAAGGTACATGAGCAACTTTTTTGATATTAAAACAGTATATACAAACAATAAGGTTTCTAAACTGTCATCCGATGTATGATGTCTCATTGATCAGAAAGAACATCAGAGAGGTGTTTTGTGGGACAAACTAATTTTTTAGGACAAATTAAGTCTTGTTTGTAGACACCCATCAAGTACAATTTACAATGACTTTTGCATTATAAATATTTATCTGAATTCTTTTTTTTCGAGTTTCTTTTTTCTTTTCACAGTTTAACTAAAGTATCTCGTCAAACAGAGTAACCCATTGCTAGATGGCATATCTGCCAAGGCCCTATTAATGCCATTGCATTTTCAGCTGATGGAAGACATTTGGCTACTGTTGGTAGAGATGGTAAATTGCTGATCTGCTAATATATGATTTCAGTTATTGCCTACAACTCCTATTCTTAATATCTTTCTTTCCTAATAGGTTATTTACGGGTATTTGATTTCTTAGATGAACAACTGATATGCGCTGGTAAAAGTTACTATGGTGCTCTTCTATGTTGTGCCTGGAGGTAGTTTCTGATATGATAGTTTTATATATTTGCTTAAATCTTGTTTGCTCTAGATATTGCTCAAAATATAATCTTTTTTTTCTTTTCTATTTCCCTCAGTTCTGATGGTAAATACATTTTGACTGGTGGTGAAGATGATCTAGTTCAGGTTTGGAGTATGAAGACAGGAAAGTGGTAGCATGGGGAGAGGGTCACAATTCGTGGGTAATTTATTAATTCATTAGACGAGGCCTGACTATACCACAATTAGTAAACATTTTCTTCCTAAATTACAAAGGCTCTGCTAGTTTGGAATGCACATGGTTGAAATTGGATATTATGTGAAGTTATTATATATTTATAGCATCGACCAAGAGGGACACTAGACACATCAAATATAACATACAGCTTTGAAGTTTGAAAAAACAAATGTACAAATAAACAAGCTGGCACCAACTCCTATTGGTTATGGGACAGAGCCCGCGTCTTACACATGGCTTATACATCTCCATCAAAAGTTAGAGCATGCATAGGATTAAAGGAAACTGAGGTGCCAAGTTGGGAAATTTCTTATGACTCGGTAACAACCTTGTAGAAAGCAAGCTTTTGCAGAACTTGAGCTTGTCACACAGAACACTTGGAGATATGTGGATTATCCAAAAAAAAAAAACAACCTTCATATATAATGACTTAATTTACGATGAATGATTGTTATGGTACTTCAGACACGTAGATTTTTCATTAGCTACCTTATTACCTACAATAAATTTATTCAATTTTTAAGATGCTAACAGCTTCCATTTTTGCCTCACAACTAAAATCCTCAGGCCATTTTGAGGTATACCTAAGGCTGCACCTTCCATCAAGTAACTATGGACATCTTTACAAACCAAAATTAGGATCCTAGATAATACAACTTACAAACACTATAGTGCCCACAAGCCCCAAAACCTTAAGAGCTTAACAAATCATCCAATATTACTAAAAATCTTAAATCACAACGAAGAGCTACATTTCAGTAATAATCTTATTAATTTCATTTTTTTTCTTTTCTAAAATGTCCTCACTTAGATCTGCAATGTCATCAGAAGTTTTACACGTTTCCTTCAAATAGACTAATGATGAAAACATACATTCGACATTTTTCTTTTCAGATGAACATACATATAGTAAGATTACATCCAATTCTATTCAAAGATCTAAACTTAAAACACAAAAACAACTCACCTTTGCCAGATTTACTGGTAATAGAAGCTGCTAGAACAGCCTACAATGACAAAGAAGATAAAATTAACAACCAATTATAACCACCAGAAACCCTAATTTGACTAACAAATGGTCAGATCAAATACGATACCCAAAACTGTTAAATTTACCTCAAATCTGACCATACAATTAAGAAATTGAAAAAGATAATTAGCTTAATTAATTACCATTTTGTAGAGTATCGACGATCAATAGCGATTTGAATCACGTGCAAATATTTGAGAAAACCTAAAGAGCATAAATTCAGTATAGATCGAGTAATGATATAATGTGATCGGAGTAACAAAAAGGGCGCCGGAAATGTGTAGATCGCCAAGAATAAAAACATACCGGAATGTTGGCAATCCGTCAAAATGGAGATCTGATGAATTTTGATGTATCCGTTTGTTTCCTTTGGTTTCACTATTTGTGTTTATTTCGGTGTGCAATTGCAAAGGGAAAAATGTTTTATTTCACACCCTTGTGAATAAATTAACTTTCAATTTACACCCTTAATCATGTTTAACGAAAATGTGTGCTCATTAGGAGACATTGGTGTACACTTTTATCGAAAGTTTTTAGTTTTATGATATATGATATATGATACTAGTCTAAAATTATGTGGTGGGATGATGCATGGAAGTTTGTTCGAATGGCGTACCACATTATAATGAACTATATGACTCTTTTATCTAATTAAATATATTTATTTATTCATATTGAGTAGAGCTTGCTAATTATTTGTATTGCAAAATAATAAGTATTTATTATTGTTATTCATATTTTGTAGCGTGTTTCATTTTACAAAATTTATAAAAATTGATAACATAACGTAGTGGAAATATTAACATTACACATTTAGATAAGTTATTTAGTGATTTGTCTTAGATATGAGAGGCGGATTTTGTAGTGTATTGGTATAGTGTCACATGTTATAGTATATTATTTGTGACTATGATGAGTTTCACCTGTTTATGTGTGTGTATATATAGATATATATGTGTGTGTGTGTATGTATGTCATATAGCTAATGTTTATCGTTAATTTCTATGGTATATAACTTGGTAATTGTAATGACTAAATGATATTAACATTCATTACAAAAGTTTTTAACTTTGAACTGTAAGCTCTATGAGACAAACCAATTGTATACAATAATATATACATATATAGAGTGACTTAGATGGATGTATTAATGGTGGGAAAAGTTTGAATTTTATGCAATTATGATGATGCATATTCATATGATGATGCAATTATATACTTATAATATTGAAAGATTTGATTTAATCAATATCTTGGAGTATGGTTAGAATTAAATTTGAATTGGAATCGTGCTTGATTTGTGGAGAATATTGTTAGGTATATAAAGTTTACTTGAAATGTAATTTATCTTTTTTGGAAATAAAGTAACATTGTGTGAATTTATAAATATTGTATATATAATTACAAATTTCTAAAATATTGTTTGTTACCTGTTTTTTTTTTTTAAAGAATTCATGAATATTAATGATTAAAAAACATGGTCACTTATTTCTTTATTTTTTTAACACATATATTGCGTTAAAAATGACATTAATTAGTATTAATATACTGAAATTTAGTATCATGATTTATAAAAAGAATGTAGTTCTAGATAGAAGGGCTAAATTTGTAGGAAGAGTAAGAAGCCAATGAGGAGGTGACAAGTGTCCTCCTTATTTCCTCTCTATTTCTCCTTTATTCTCATTTCTCCACATTTTTCTTATATATTTTAAATTTCTTAAAAACTAAATTCAAAAAGCAAATACAAACGTAAACAAAAACGGAAGAAAAAATCTAAAGAAAAGAATACAAACGTAAACAAAATGAAGCAAAACAAAGAGAAACGAAAAAAACCGAAAAAACGAAGAAGAACGAAAAAAGACCGAAAAAACAAAGAAATGCGTAAAAAAAATGAAGAAAACAAAACAAAACGAAGGAAAAACGTAACAAAAACGAAGAAAACATAAAAAAAAAACATTTAAAAACAATAAAAAACGAAAAACGCGTAAAAAACAAAGAAAAACGTTAAAAAACGAAGAAAAACGAAAAAAACGCGTAAAAACAGTAAAAAATGAAGAAAATTGTAAAACGTAGAAAACCATAAGAAAAACGAAGAAAACGGAGAAAATCGTAAAAAAACGTAAAAAACGAAAGAAATTGTAAAAAAAAAATAACAAACGAAGAAAATCGTAGAAAAATGTAAAAAAACGAAGAAATCGTATGAAAAACATAAAAAATGAAGAAAAAAAACTGTTAAAAACGAAGAAAAACGTAAAATAACATAAAAAAAACGAAGAAAATCGAAGAAAAATAGAAAAAAAAGAAGAAAAAAAATAATTTAAAAAAACAAAAATTAAATAATAATATAGAAAAAATGATTAGGAAATGAAGGATGAGATAGAAAATGGAGGGTGGAGAAATGGGAGTGAAATAAAAGGACACTTGTCACTTTGTTATTGACTTCTTAATCTTCCTACAAAAAATCATTTTCTTATTTGAACCAATTCCTAATAAAAATTAGGTACACGATATGTTTAAACTTATTAAAGTTGACGACATTAAACTATGAAAATAAGTAACATATACATCGTTGATGTTCAATTTTATTGGTAGATATATTTTTATGTATAAATCGTGATTGTTTTAAAAGGTGAGTTTGTAAAAAAAATTAATAAATATGTTTGTAGTTACATTATATTTTCTTATTTGTAAATATGTTTAAAAAGCATGAAAATATAATTTGAAAAATATCTCTTACTAAACTGACATAATGAAAAAATAAGTATGGAAATTAATCATGATTTTAGGCCGAATTAAATGCATTGACATCTTCAATTAGTAAAATTAAATCAATATTTGAATACTATTATTAATTTATAATATTAATTATTATTTTTATACTTTAAATCCTTCATAAAAAAAATGAAGCGTGAAGACAATAGTTGGAGACCATGGCCCAAATCAATCGAGTTTCTTACCGAAGTTTTAGACAAGAGTATAGGTTATGTAGAATATAACAATGACATTGGTCCTAATGTTGAACGCCTAGTTGACCTAGATTGCCCACATGCAAATGTAGTCGCCAATCCTCCACCAAGTAATGAAATAGTCAATGGCAATGTTCAGAATGTTCAAGATAATGTTTATGTTAATATTGTGTGATATGTTTGTACACTTGACATTTGTGAGGAAATCTTAAAGTTGGATGCTTTTATGTTAGGTTTGTTATGTGTAATTTTGTTTTATAGATTATTGCATGTATAGTTAATTACAATCGGTTGAAGTAACATACAAATTTTCATCAATAATTGTATGAAACATTTTGATATAATATGTGCTATTTTTAGATCTGCTAGAAACTTTTGGTATTATTTGGTAACAAATGAATATTATGATGGGCGGGTTAGGCATATAAAAATTTAATTTATGGTGTTGGTTAAAATATTTTTTTTTAATCAGTATGCATATATACATTGAAACAAAGTATATATATATTTCTTTTACTAATCAAAAGTATTTCATGCATTTGTAGACATGATTCATGATTCATGATTCGCGAATGTTATTGTGTGATATTATTGTACACTATAATTTTGTGTGAAAATGTTAAAGTTAGATGCTTTTATGTTATGTTTATTATCACAATTTTTGTTTTATAGATTATTGCATGTATGGTTGATTACAACCAGTAAAAGTAACAATTATATTTTCATCAAGATTTGCATGAAATTTTTGGATATAGTTTGTGCTATATTTATATCTAATATAACATTTTGGTATTCTTTGGTAACAAATGAATATTATCATTGGTGTATTAGGCAAATTAAAGTGAAATTTATGGTGTTAGTTAAACGGATTTTTTTAATCTGTATGCATGTATATATTGAAACAGAGTATATATTTATATTTATACTAATCAAAAGAAGTTCGTTCATTTTTAGACATGATTCATGATCGTTATCTTGGAGGGTTGACAAAAGCCCATTTCTCTAATCGTGAAGAGTATGAGTGGTTCTGTTTCTTGAATGTTCCCGTTAGCAATGATGAATGGTGGATTGGGTTTGAAGATATATTTTTTTTGTTGATGAAAGTATGTTGAAGATATCTAGTATTTTCTCTGTTTATAACTTTTTTTTTTCTTTTGTAAAACTTGCATTAATATTATATTAATTAATCCAATATATGTTTTTGGTTATCTACTTTTTTGGTTGAAGAAAATTATATTGGGTTACATTATGTTTGTTGAATAAAATAAAATGATTAGCAATTGTAGCAAACACATGATAATTATTATTCTAAATAGTCTTCCTAACATAAACGTAAACATATATCATATAATAAAAGTTAAGAAATGGAATAAAATACAATGTAATTAAATACGATGTAAGACTTCCTTGTATACGACTTTTTTGTTGTGTTTGAATTGTTGCCCTCCATGTCCAATATTAACACTTTAAACCCTTTCTTGCTTGTAACATGAGAGACGTCTACGTACAAATGTCAATGAGTGAATACAAACTTTCGGTGATATAATCCTACATTTGAAAAATGATTGGCCTCGACTCTTTTTTATTGTCATTGAGAAGCATACAGAAACTCGAAATTATCTTCGCTAAAACTTAATTGCAATCTTCTTGTCTGTAGGTGCAACAATCATTCGAGGAATGTATGTAATGTTACCAAAAGAAAATGAGACTTGGAAACCTTGCTGCAAAACAATGACTAATTGATATCGACGGAGGCCCCATAGAATATAAACAAAATGAGATATGTGTTGATATCTCCTAAATAGCATTAACCAAAACTGCAACTTGCTGCTCCGACGATCAAGTTGGATCCGGCAAGCACATAATTGAAATCAAAATACTATTATTAGATTGAACTTGGTGACGAGCACATAATTGTACCCATCTTCCGCTTATGGAAATAATAATCTGTGTACAATAAAAATCATTTCCCACCAACATTAGTATATGAATCATAATTGTGAAACTATGAATTGCAATTATGTAATATGAATAATAGTTGTAAAAATCTGAATAATAATTGTATAATTTGAATCATAGATGTACAATATGTATAAATGTAAAGCTATGAATAATAGTTGTGAATCATTTTAATTTACAATTTTATATATGAATTATACTTGTAAAAAATTGAAGAAATCATATCATGTTAACTGTTTTCATTATATGTAAAATCGATAAATCATTGTAAATTATTTTTGAATCATTAGCATAAAAATGTGAATCTTTGACTTTAATGAATTAGTGCATTTTTATGAATTTGATCTTGATTCTTGCAACGTGATTAATGTTTTCTATAATTTGTTTTTCGCACTCATAGTAGTCAAGATCACCTTCAAGTTTTCCAAGAAATTCGATCTCGGCAATGGAAATTACCACTCCAAATTAGTAACGTTTGTCGTTGAGTTCTTTGATAGTAACGTTTGTCGTTGAGTTCTTTGATAGTAACGTTTGTCGTTGAGTTCTTTGATTCAATTTCTTATCTTCCGAATTATTGTGTTAAAGGTTTTCTTTAAGGGATTCAATCATTTTTTCGTCTATCTTATTTAAAATGTCTATCTTCTTGCCAAACATATACTTCTCTTCTTCACTTGCCATTTTTTAATTTGAGTGTGTGATATTCAAAATAATTTGTGTAGAAATTTCGACTAATATATATAGAGTCGAAAGATATATACAGAAATTCATGAAGAGAATGCAAACATCAAAATACTCGCTAACCACATTTATTGTATAGTTAATTTCAAATTTATGTTTGACAGTTTCTACACATGTATATTAATAAGAAACTTTTCAATTTAAAATAGAAACCATGAGGCGTTTTACAAATTAAAGCTCCAATAATACTCATTTAAATCGGTTTAACATAACCGCTACTAATGGGTTTTCACAATTGAAGCGGGTTCCTCGGGCCCGCGCTATCCCCTATATCGAACACTCATTCCTATCTATTGATAGAAAGATCTTCGTCAAATACCAGACTTTTCCTTTTTTTGTTTTTTTTTTTCATATGATGTTATACTTGGGGCGGTTTATCTAAAACCGCTACATTAGTGGGGTTGTGACCCCACTTTTTGAATCGTAAACCGCCAATGGTAGAGTTTTGGACCCACTTTTTAAACATTATAGCGGTTTTCACTTAAAACCGCTATAACGTCGTGCTCTAAATACTCATTTCTGTACTAGTGATCTTCCAAAAAAACTAAAACCCTAACCATCAAAAAACCTCATCTTGATCATGTTTTCATTCGCCATCGTTCCCAAATCGCTCAAGCTAGTGCTATGATACCATTTTTTAGGAATTCTGAGGGAACCCAAACAACGTGTGTAATCGCAAACACACACCCACAACAATAAACTGATAGATAATTACTAAACAAACAACCTGCTAAATAACGCGAATAATACGAAACAAGGGTTTAACGTGGTTATATCCGATCTCCGATCTTGTAGACTGGTTAGTCTAGTGAGGTATGTAAGTTAGGTGATTTAACTATTATCTTCGAAGTCCGAGGAATACAGTTACTTGGGATATGTAAGTTAGGTGATTTAGGCCCTGACCAAACTTTTGATGAGGTATGTAAGCTATTCGATGAGGAATTTCACTGGGTGATTTAGGCCCTAACCAAAATTTCACCATGTGATCCAGACTTTCATCATATGACGATAGCTTGTTCAGTTCTTTTCATTTTTGTTTAACGACTCGATTATATTAAAATAAGTTAGGAAAGGCTACCAACAAAATAACATAAGAATAGAAAGAATAGGATTACAACACCAATGTCTCCTATTCAAGTTCAACTTCTTATTCCTTATATCGTACCAATTATACGAGTAATCAACCATGTTGTCGATGAGCATATCCTTTCAAACTACTTGGTCACTTAACAAGAAATTGTTCATGTATCACCAAACTATTCACCATAACGTCATGACAATAGCCTCCAAAGCCAATTTCTGATTACGCGATAAGGAAAGTGAACCCATCCATTGAAAACCCCCTTCTATATCCTGTAAGATTGGAAGAACAAAATCACACCATTTACCTACATAAGCCCACATCTCTTTAGCCACTTGACAAGAGACAAAAAGATGATTTATGTCTTCAAAGTCCGATGTACATAAGCAACAGATAGTGGATGGAACGTCAATCCCTTTGTCTGCCAAATTAATGCTAGTTGACAATCTATTAAGACGCACTCTCCAATAGAAAATGTCGATTCTGCGTGGCATGAACTTGTTCCATTTCGTCTGGATGGAAGCACTAGGCAGGTTGACATCGTCGAGGATTTATCTGGTTACCGAAACAGAGAAGATGTTGTCCACAACAAGATTCCATGTCTATTTATCTTCTAAATATGAAGAATTAATGTTCGAAAATTAGCTTTCAAGCTGAGAAAGTTGTTGAAGAGCAGTACTTCGATATATAGAGCAAGACCAATTCCAAGATCCACCCATACTTGGCAAGCGTTGATTAATCGATTTATTGTGCTCTCTATCTATACGAAACAACCTAGGGAATGAAACCATAAGCGCATTATTCCTTATCCAGTGATCCTTCCAGAAAAGAGTTAAATTACCATAACCAATTTAACTTTGAAACGACTGTCGATCAATGCACGCTTCTTCATGAATGGAGTTCACATTTTTTAGAATGGATGCCCATACCCCATTGCTTAGACCCGATTGAGTACTCCCTTCGAGACCTCTGTTGCTACCATAGATAGATTGGATAATTCTACTCCATATAGCTCCCGTACTAGTTAGAAATCTCCATTTCCTTTTTAAAATGAGCGCTTTGTTAAAAGCATAGATGGATCCAATGTCTAACCCACCCTTATCTTTGCTAGCTAGAACCAAATTCCACGTCACCCAATGCAATTTCCTATTATCATCATCGTGACCCCAAAAAATTTCGGACCTTACTTTCTCTGGATATCTATTAACAATACGGGGCATTTGAAAAAGAGACTTATAATAGATACCTAGAGAGCCGAGGACCGACTTAAGGAGCATAGATCTACCGCCTATAGAGAGCAAGTTGATCTTCCATGGAGCAAGCTTATTGACAAACTTATCCATGATCACCATCATAGATCTACCGCCCATCGAGAACAAGTTGATCTTCCATATCCATGATCACCTTCCATCCACTTTTCCTAGTCATAATCGCACCTACTGGGAGCCCGAGATACACAGATGGCAATCTATTCGCTTTACATCTGGTCAAAATAGCTAGTTGTTCCACTTCAGAAAATACAACGGAGACACCAAAATGATTGGACTTTGGGATGTTAAGATGGAGCCCGGAAACGATATAAAAAATATCTTAGACAAATGAGAAGATTCAAGATGTTCTCTTGCGACCATTCTCCCAAGAAAATCGTGTCATCTGCAAAGAATAGATGAGAAATATGACAAAGGTCAAAACCAATATTAATACCTCAATACATTCCTGCAGCAACCATCTCTTCCATGTCCACATGGAGAACTTCCATAGTTAATATAAAAAGGAATGGAGATAGTGGATCTCCTTGTCTCAAACCAAAATTAATCGGGAATTCAACTACCGGGCTACCATTGAGAAAAACTGAACATTGTATAAACAACCGTTGATTAAAGAGAACCATTTCTGCGAAAATCCCATGAAACTCATTATTCGAAAGAGAAAGTCTCATGATATGGAATCATACGCCTTTTCAAAGTCCACCTTAAAAAGCATTAGCTTTTTCTTCTTTCTTGTTACACCAATCGACCACCTCATTAATAACCAAAGAGCCATCTAAGATTTGCCTTCCCTTTACAAAAGCAGATTGTACCGAGCTCACTAATAAATCCACCACTCCCCATAACCGATTAGCAAGAAGCTTTGCTATAATCTTGTATTGCACACTAATAAGAGTAATGGGGCTAAAATCTTTAATTAACATAGGATTAACAGTTTTCATAATCAATGTAATGAAGGAAGAATTACACCCCACGGGAATAAAAGCCGATTGTCATGACTATAACATTTATCGTAATAAAAATAATGACAAAAGACACGTAAAATGCCTACAAAAACCAATCAAGAGAAAACAAATGCAACTCTTGTTAGTCCACAAGTATTGCCACAAATTCAATATACGTACATATATTAGGTAATTTGATAAAAGTTAAAGTAAAAAAAGTCAAATTGTCATGACTATAACAACATTCGCGTAAACATCATTTCTTAAATAGTTTCACTAAAATAAGGCTATACAAAATCCAAAACATATCAATTCGTTCCCTCGACACAACAACCAGAAACCTGACAAAAAACTACTTTCTACTTTACTGATGAGACAATTATTTAAGTAATATTATGATAGAAGGTTTCAAATGAAAGCGTATCTAATGTACAACTAGTATATGCTACAGCATTTGTATTCCTTACTATAAGTACGTATGCATACACATGCACGCGAGCGCACACATATTTATACAACTTATCAATTGTTAATCTCTTGTGAAACATATCTACAAATGTAGACAGGGCAACCACATTTTTGTTCTATTGCTATATATTAAGGTGATCAACGGTTGCATGTTTGAAAATTATTGTACAAATACAAGTTAATTCTCACATGTTGCAATTTTAGAGTTGACCCTAATTAGATGTGTATCTCAGCTGGTTACAAAAATGCAAATTAGATGAATACTTGGCATAAATGATTTTTGTTTCCGGGTGGACACTTCACTATATAGTTTAACTCATTTAACGGGCTGATGAGTAAGTTAGAAGGTATATTTAACATTGTCTTTCATATGTTATCGACGTGTGAATGGTCAATGTTTTCGGTTCTAAGGTTTATATCATAATATGTCTCAGTAATCAAATGAATGTTGATTCTAATTGTACGTATCCAATCAAGGATACGAATATGTCAAGTACATTTTAACTCAAGCTGTTGACATGTAAATGGCTCGGTGTCCATTTACATGTAAGATGGACACTTCAGTTCATTTGACGAGTTGATTAGTCAATTGGAACATATGTTTAACATTAGGTTTCATATGTAAATCAAACATAAATGAGGGACTTTATAGACCAAATAAATTGTGTAATCACTTAACTGAACATATAGATATTTCTAACTATATGTCATCTAAATAATAAACAAATGTTTTATGCAAAGTTTTCAAGCTTAACTTTTTTTCTCCAATAATCTCATCGGCACATACTGACATTTTTTAATTTTTTATTAAGTAAAAAAAAGAAGTTGGGCCTTTATTGTCAGTCTATGGGTTTCAATTGCCACTCTAACTCTCTAAGCCCCTAACCGTCTAAATGGGCTTGAACAAATTAGATCCGAATTAAAAAGCTAAAACGGGTCACAGACACGGGTGGTTCGCCCAAAACTTCATAACAGAAGCCTTCTTCTTCTTTAACGTTGAATCCTTTCGATTTCTTCGAAAAGGTAGCATTACGTCTGTTACTGCTACTAATACTAACTTTATGTATATATATACATGTAATGTATATGAATTTTAACATTATTCTGTATAATGTAGTGTATTCAATCTTTATTGATTTCTTCATTTGTAGTTTTAGGGTTCTTCATTTTGTGCATTAAAATTAACCTAATTAATCATGTATGCCCTCACCTTGTAAAATCAATTGATTATTTACGCCTTAGTAATATATAATGCAATTTAGCAATCTAGAACAGCTATTGAGCTATTTTTATTTATATTTTATTAGTGTTTAAAATCTTATATTTTCCCCAAAATAAAATTACAGTGCTATTTATGTATAAAATTTACAGATTGTTATATATAAACTGTTTAATACTTTAATTGATGTAAACTTTTAATTGATCTGTACCTGTGTATGGTCAAATAGTTATGGATTCTGAATTGTAATTACTGTTGGGGTTTTGTTTGCTCAGTGTGATTACTAGCAAGTAAGAAGTTTTAAAATTTGGATTGCGTATTACTTATTTTGTCAGTTTCAACAATCTAAGCTTTAATCATGATGTATATGTATATTTTTGAGCTTAAATGGCGATTTGTACAAGTATCACATATAAGCTTTAACAAATTTGATCCGGTTACTTTCTTTCAGGAAGCCCGTTTTTGAGCTTATATGGCGATTTGTACAAGTATTACCTCCATAGATCTTATCAGATTCAACTCTAATCCGACAACGAAATTTTATAGTATTTCTTCACGACCATCATCAGTTAAGTTTTCCAAAATAAAAGCCGTGCAAGACACTGAAGGTGGACGTAGGAGGCTAATAGATATCATTCGTCTTGTACCCGATATTTCAAGAAACTACTTCAAAAGCCCGTCTCGTAGAACACTTTTCGGGGGTATATCTCTTCTTGGTGGGTTTTATGTTGCACAAACGATATCATTGTCGTTTGGTGCTTTAGGTGTGAACGATGTTATAGCTGCTGTTGTTTGTGTGCTTCTTACTGAGTATGTGACAAGGTTTTATTACAGCAGGCCTAAGGTTACCTTTCCTATTGCTTTGCTTAATAATTTTAAGATGGGTTTTACTTATGGTCTCTTTATCGATGCTTTTAAGCTTGCAAGTTGATTACTTTGTTGATTTAAATTCATGTATACGATTTCTCCTACTGCCTATTGTTTTGGAAAAGGTGAAAACAGTATTGTACTCGTTTTGATACTGATTAAGAGATGTATATAGAGATATACACAGCCATTTTTTGTGCACTTTAAATAGTACTGTAGTATGTGATTAACAGAGAATCATAGAGAAATTGATTGACTTTATTAGATGGAAACAAAATGAAATGCTTATATTTTGCTAGTTGCTATATAATGTTTCTAAGAGGATGATTAGCAGGAGTTCACAATTTCCTTTTCATCATTGTTTTACATGCAAGCTATCTTAATATATCAACATCTTCTTTTGTGAGTAAAACGTGCCCTCCTAACCAAAGTTACTGCTAAATCAATTAGCCCAGTGTCCTCAACGCATTAAAAAGCTGGAGTTGGTTACTTATCGTCACACATTTGATCTTATACTTATGCTTTGTGCACTAAATGAGTAAGTTACTATGGTGCCTCAGTGGACTTGTACTAAGAAGTTTGCTGAACTGTTCAATGCTTTTTGGCTCCTTCGGGATGAAAGTATTATGTATGGTATCATGTTGTCTACCTATGTTCGTAATGTCACTTACCAAACTCAATCTATCAAAGTTCATGTTGGCCCCACTCGTTATGGCTACAACATTCACATCTTTAAGGTTATAGTACCGACAGTATGCTTCTGCACCAGCAAGAGCCAGTGCACCTGCTGGTTCAAGAATGCTTCTTTTTTCCTCAAACATATCCTTCATGACAAACATATAAACTATTAGCCTCTTAACACAATTAGGAATCAAATGCGTAGTATCCACACAATTAGGGAATAGGCTCACTTTTATGGATGTGCAGATGGCATCACGGTCAACAAGAACTACACCATCTATCAGTTCTCTGCATAGGCGAAAAGGTTCGATACCAACTTCCTTCACAGCAACACCGTCTGCAAAGCCTCCTACTTGATCAAGCACAATTCTTTGACTATGATACAGTGACAAAGCCATTGCATTTGCATCAGTGGGTTCGACTCCAATGACTCGTACCTGTGTATGCACATCTTATTAATTTTTCAAATAGGGTCTATTAAACCTGTATGTTTTTATAGACGTTGTAGACAAAATTTTCACCTCTGGTGAAACCCTTTTTACATAGGCTGCAATACCAGCTATCAAACCACCACCACCTACAGGTACAAATATGGCATGAATTGGGGCATGCAATTGGCGCAAGATCTCCATTCCAACTGTTCCTTGACCCGTGATTACATCTGGGTGATCAAAAGGAGGAACAAAGGTTCGATTCTCTAGTACACCCCTTCTTTTGGCATAAACTTGCGCTTCATCATACGATTTCCCCTCAAGAACAACGGTTGCACCCAATCTCTTAACCGACTCAATCTGAAAACATTGATAAGAAAACCAGCAACTATACGGTAAGGTAACAACAAAATTAAAAATAATGATTGTCATCACTGGAAACAAAGTTAAACCTTGATTTGAGGTGTAGTGACTGGCATAACTATCACTGCATCACAACCTAATGTCTTGGCTGCTAGGGCAACTCCTTGAGCATGATTACCAGCAGAAGAGCATATGACGCCTTTTACAAGCTGTTCTTTTGGTAGTTTTGCCATCATGTTATATGCTCCACGAAGTTTGAACGAGAAAACCTGCAACCAGTTTTACTTATCAATCTTGATTTTTTTTGTCCAAAACTGTTCGTTAGATACTATACTCAAACACCAATTAGATCCAAATTGTACATACTACTGTACTTACCGGTTGAGCATCCTCCCTCTTCAACCATATATCAACCCCTAGCTTTTCAGACAATTTTGTTGCGTGTTGTAGCGGAGACTCCACCGCCACATCATAAACCTTCGATGTCAATATTCTAGTCAAGTACTCCATTGCACCAACTGACGATTTTGAAACACTGCCATCGGGCACAGCTCCCACCTTACCTTGTTCGTACTGCAATGAACCCGGGGAGAACTTTGGCAATATTTGAGGCTGAGCAACAACACAACTAACTGTGGCCGATTGTCTGGAAATGGCTCTGACAGAGAAAGAAGTAGTCAGTCTTGTTTTAGTGACGGTTTTGTTACGATGAAGAGGCAGTGAAGGTAGGTTACAAGGGCATGAAACGGCCGCCATTATGGTTGTTTTGTTGCGGTTGTGACGGTTGTTTAACGGTGGAGATTGAAGGTAAAGAAGTATACAAGTTAAGGATGCAAGTACTATTTGTTTTAGTAAGCTAATTAAGCACGCATGATACTATTTATAAACATAACAAAATGGACGACTTATTAATCAGAAGAAATAGGAAATTTCATAATTGGTTGACTTGAATAAATAGTAATTTATGTGTGCGTAATTTAAACATGGGTATGTATGGACTATTTTATACAAACCACTTACTGATTGATTTGTTTTAACAGATTATTATATTATTCTATTGATGTTGACAAACTTTTAGTTTATTAACATGTTACATGACTCATGCATCAACTATTAATAAAATAAATTATACACGTCCCCCCCACCCCCCTTATTTTACTAGTTTATTCGGTTATATAAATGTTTGCTGAATGTCGAAATTAACACAGTTATATAATCAACTATCAAGACTTCTTTTAAGTTTACCGAATATTAGACGAGTATTATTTAGTGGTTTTGTTAGCGATAGCTTTAGGGGTTGCAACACATTTCAATATGAATATATAACAGCCAAATTGTTACAAAACATTTCAATTGGACCCAAATCATTTAGATTCTAGACTTGTATATATACATCTTTTATTAACAACCGGTAAGAGTCACTCTTTGAGTTCCAAGAATCAGGAAAGCGAATCACCAAAAAAGATGCAATTGCCAGTTGTTGAATGCCTAATTATAGTAAAACTTGCTCGATCAGAATCATATTACGCTTTAAGATGAACCGATGAACAGATGAGCTATTCATCTGTTGAATATCACAAATTCTGCGTATTAACATGTTAATTACAAGTGCCATCATCAACTATAAGATAGAATAATGTAATATACACTTTATTATTCACACATTTTACATGTGATTTTGTATTAAACATGTACAATTTACATTTGGATGTTAATATACATCCAAATTAGTTAGTAAGTCATATTTACAAATACAGTTAGTTGGAGACTGTTAGCTTACTATAACAGGTCTTACTTTATTCATTAAGTGGAAGTTGTTAAATTGTTCTTTCTATATTTTTATTGTTTTCACACTTCAGTAATCAGTCACTAGTTCTAACTTTAATATTTATTAATCAATTAATTTATTGTATGTTGCTGACTTGATGTGTAGAGTTTTAAACTGTAGTAATTTTCATGTATATATTATATAGACCACATCAAAAACGTTTCAGTCCAGAAATTATTTCTTTCTTGTGACACATAAACTTAGACACTTGGTTCTTATCCAAAAAACTGAGTTAGTAATTTGATAGATTGATTTTTTAAAATGTAAAAAAGTTCAAAGTTCAATTTCAAACCTGAGTCGTTTTTGGTTGTGCTATTTCAAACGGGTCGTGGAATAAAAGTCACCTATAGTCTAATTTTAGCACATAGAATCTCCTACATCGTAGTTATATTTAAAGATTTAGATTATTATTGTTGTATAGTATATATGGAATTAAAAAAGGTTAATCCTACCTGTTACCGTTTTGATCTTGACTAAAAAATGACCCATTTCAAGAAACCTTAACCTGTTAAGGGTTAACCAACCCATCCGACCCACCCATCTTGCCATCTCTAATTAAAGAAACACACTGAAGCATTAAGAAATAGGTTTCCTTTATAAGAGGGTGTTTGGGATTGAGTTTGAATAACGGCGTGATGAGATAATCTTTCCTAAAACACAATTCCAAACACCCTCTTAGATAGCATACAAGATGAAATGCTCCAATTAAAATCAATGTGATACATATTTACTAAGAATATATATGATTGATTAATCAAAAGTACTTAACATTATCCTTTTCATTATTTTTTTACTATAATCTGATTCTAATTTATACAAGCCAATGTATGTATATATACAACATAATGTTTTAAGATCTTAGAAAACAAATGAGCTTGATTGAATCTTTTGTTGTCACACGTTCGACTATATACTTATGTTATGTTTACCAAATTACTATCGAGCTTCAATGGTGGATACCCACAAGTTTGGGCAGCGGAGCCCTTCATTAATGCATTCAGACCCATTTGGCTGAAGCGTAGTAATCATGGCCTCTTGCTGCCTTCCAGTGTTTGCAATCTCACTTACCAATTTTAATCCATCAAAATTCATGTTGGCTCCACTTGTTATGACTACAACATTCTCATCTTTAAGGTTATAAAACTTGCAATATGCTTCTGCACCAGCAAGAGCCAGAGCACCTGCTGGTTCAAGAATACTCCTTTTTTCCTCAAACATATCCTAAAAGACATACATATAATTAGTCCAAAAAAGACTTCACATTGTTCAAATGCATACATATACATTTATAAGGAATTGTACAGTTAGGGATAGGCTCACTTTAATGGATGTGCAAATAGCTTCACGATTAACAAGAACCACTCCATCTATCAACTCCCTGCATAGGCGAAAAGGCTCAGCACCAACTTCCTTCACAGCAACACAATCTGAAAAGCGTCCCACTTTATCAAGCAAAACTCTTTGACCATGATGCAAGGACAAAGCCATTGCATTTGCATCAGTGGGTTCGACTCCAATGATCCTTACCTGTGTATGCACATTATACTTGGAGTTTAAAGAGATTTATTAATTAAGATCATATCACAATGACCAAAGGGCTTTTGATTAGCGGTATCTGAGTATTAAAGTATATTGTTTGGATAATATATATATTTCATAGTTACTCCTAGTTTATAATTAGTATCAGTTTCCTATCAGTATTAGTATTAGGTTTTAGTCATGAAGTTTGGCTAAGTCTATAAATATAGACCATTGTAAAATATCATTTAATTGAGTTCAATAATAATATTCATTCTTAGTTTTACAGTGAGGTGCCCATCAACAGAGAGACTGTGATTTCAAATCTCCTTGGAGACAATGTGTATATATGTCTAATAAATATAATAAATTACATTGAATATTTCAAAGTAGAAACTCACTTTTGGTGAAACCCTCTTAACATAAGCAGCAATACCAGCTATCAAACCACCTCCACCCACAGGCACAAATATGGCATGAATTGGACTGCGTAATTGGTGCAAAATCTCCATCCCAATTGTTCCTTGACCCGAGATTACATCTGGGTCATCAAAAGGAGGAATGAATGTGAGACTCTCATGTACACCCCTTCTTTTGGCGTACACTTGTGCTTCATCATACGAATTCCCCTCTAGAACAACAGTTGCACCCAATCTCGTAACTGATTCCATCTTAACACATTGTCAAGAAAAAACGGTGACCATTATGTAATAACCAAAAGGAAAGTAGAAAAGCAATGTCTTCACATTCAAAATAGAAGTTATACCTTGATCTGAGGTGTGGTAACTGGCATAACGATTACTGCATCGCAGCCTAATGTTTTGGCTGCTAATGCAACGCCTTGAGCGTGATTGCCAGAAGAAGAACATATGACACCTTTCTCGAGTTGTTCTGTTTGTAGTTTTGCCATCATGTTATACGCTCCGCGAAGTTTGAATGAGAAAACCTGCAGTCCCCAATTAATATATTGTAACTTGTAAGTTGAACTGCACACTTCCAATCCATCTTTCTTGATTCTTATAAAATTTACTTCGTCTTTGACTGAATAATTTGTTTAAACTTTTCATTATGTGATTGTTTTGCCTAGAGTAGTCAATAAGTGAATCATGGACTATTGTTGGAGGGGGAAAAAGCAAGTTATTTGTTGTGAGACCTTTCTAAATGTTATCACGTTGAATAAGAATTTGACAAGATTTTAATCCTAACCGATTATATTTTCTTCTTTTTTTACTTAAAAACAAATGACCGTTTGGATCGAGTTATGAAACATCAGGTTGAACAATATTGCTAAAGTTTATTCAAAATGCTCTACTTAATTAGTACTCACCGGTTGTGTATCCTCCCTCTTCAACCATATATCTACCCCAAGCCTCTCCGACATATTCGTTGCATGTTGCAATGGGGACTCGACTGCCACGTCATAAACCTTGGACGTTAATATTCTAGTCAAGTAGTCCATTGCACTAACCGACGATTTTGATACACTACCATCTGGCACTGCTCCCACCTTACCTTGTTCATATTGCAATGAATCCGTAGAGGATTCTAGCAATGTTTTCGTGGTGGATGTTTTGTACATGGCGGTGGCAGAGAAAGTAGTTGTCATTCTTGTTTTAGTAACGGTTTTGTTGCGGCCGAGAGGTTGTGGAGATATGTTACAAGGACATGAAACTAATTTCATTGTAGTTGATTCTAAGTGGTTGTTTAATTCAATTGTAAAGATTCAGAATGGTTAATGATTTGAAGTTGTATTATATGGGTTCCATCAAATAAAGCATGCATGCTATCTTTCATAAGTGGAAAATTTACTAAAATGCACTAAAAATATGGTAGTAGTTTTTTTATTAAAAAATATATATATATTTGAAAAAAACTACTCAATACCCGCATCTACAAATTTGTGAGGTGTGTGTGCTCGTTTGCGGGTAGCATATCAGAGGAGGCGGACTTGTGGTCAAATACGCATGTCACAAAAGGCACACGCAACACGCAATTGTGGGTTACGTGTGCTTTTGTGATCTGTTTACCCGACCACGAGTCTGTATTCTCGGACACGTAACCAGAAATGAGCTCACGCAACCCACAAATTTACGAATTACGGTGGTGAGTAGTTTCTTTTAAATACACTTTTTTTAGTAAAAAATTATATTTCTTTTTTTAGTAGCTTTTATATAATTTCCCTTTATAAATTCAGGGTATGGTACGTTCCGTAACCATAACTTAAACTGGAAATTGTATGCTAGCTAGGAGTTAGAACCGAATATAATTTGTTAAAAGTCACTTGAGGAAACTTTTATTTAACTAATTTTAAGACCTCATTTCTAATAAGTCTCTACCATCTTTTTTATTTTTGGAATAAAACTAATTAATTTTAAGAGCTTAATCTTATAATCTTAAACCTTTATAAAATATTAAATTATAAGATTTAATGTTTAAAATTTAAAGATCAAAAATTATATTTACGTATTCGATAATACATAAATATAAGTATCAATAAAATCAAATCAACTGATAGTTGCTTGCCTTTTTCAATTTATACAATACATATCTATATTTATAGTCATGTCCATATTAAGTTATTTAAAAGTGATATAAATAATAAATAAAATTCAACATTTGTTTAAAATGATCGATCAAGTTTTAATTTATAATATATATTTCAAAATGTTTGAATATCTATTAAAAACTCATATTTAAAGAATTTACAATTGATGTTCTCAATGATAATATTCGTAACATAATCATTACGATAACAAATAAAATTGACAAAAAAAAAAATCTAAGTTAATATAATGATTATTATAATATCGATCGTCACCGTCAACTACTACTATTTCTAGTTATTACTGATATATAGTACGGACGGATCTCTAACAAGTTAAACTTCTATAAAACCCAATAAGCTCTCTACCAAACCTCCGATCTAGAAAAAGAAATAGATGAATTTTATATATTGAAAATAAAAAATAAAAGAGTTTTGTTAATTAGCTTAAGCCCTTATCCATCAAACGTTCGTAACTTAACAAATAATCATCGATTCAAAATATATTTCAAACCATAAAGTAAAATTTATAAACATAAATATTAAAGACAACACTTCGTTATAATTATATTAAGAAAAAATAAAAACTAGAAGCTAAATAGTGGTAAACAAAGCACACAATTGTGAAAAGTAAATCATTTTCTCATGAGACTGATATTTTTTAACGGCAAAAAGAATATATGTATATATATATATATATATAAGCTACTCCTAACAAGGCTTTAGAAGTAAAAACAGTTTCGGACTAAAAAAGACTCAAATTACAAATTTTAGAATCTACTCGGAACTTTAATTGCAAGGACTACAAAAGGTAAACAAAGCACAAAATTATAAAAAGTAGGTCATTTTCTCGTGAGATTGATATTTAATGTATCGGAATATTAATTTATTCGAAATTGATTATATTATTAATTATAAGAATTGGCTGATTCAAAGATGTGTAGCAAATGGTCATTAATTGTTATTCGCAAACGACGTTCTCAATTATTTTACATTTTTGAGTTGCAATTTCAATCGTTACGTCCAAAGCGGCTGCTAATATAATTAAAAAAAGCAGTTTCTATCTGTTACGTATATGTGAGTTTTGAGTAAAACTGTTTCTTTGGATCCGTTTTCGGTTTTGTGTTAGCCAATCGATTCGTGCCATCATTTTTTAATGAGTAAAACATGTCTTTTAAAGGTGCCATCATTTTAAAATGAGTAATGTAAAAAGTATCCCTAAGTATCCCTATACATATTATTTTATGCAGTTATTATGTTTTTATAACATTTTTTATATGTTCAATTTCTAAAAGACATGTTTAGTTATAGGATCAGTCTCTTTTAGAGATTAAGTACGGAAAAGATATTTTAGTCGTTTCATATGAACGGGAGATTAAGTGTACAATAAAATATGTCTTTCAGGAACTGAATATACAAAAACTCAAACTTAAACTGAAATTGCAAAAAGTGATATATTACATAAGTTATTTTTGTAATTTAGTTTCTAGTTTCTTCATAGTTTTCTTATAAATATACATTTGTCGTTCAAAACTATATTTATAATGTGTATAAATTGTGTGATATGACATTAAAGTTGTAAGTTGTAATCACATATATATTTTTTTCATATATGTGAATAAACAATTATACTGCATGCAAAGCCTTGGTCATAAATTTGGTTTTTTAAAAAAATCTTTCACAAATCAACAAAAGTACTTCTTTTGGTTTTTCTAAGAAATCGTTATTCGAGATTTTTTGTTGCAAAATGGTTAATGCTATCTAATAAAATAAAATTAATCTGAGGCCTAATTACTTTAGTTCTAAATCTTTCTTTCATGAGATAAAAACATTGTATCGATCCATTATAACGTCGACGTTTTCATGAGTATGTTTTCAACCTTGTTGTGCGCAATAGTATCATACTATATCTAGGTTATATTTGAAATCTATGGGAATGAGTTGTTCCCTCATAATTTGCCAATTAAACAAAAGTACCTACAATCTCTTAACTAACAATTATTGAAGTGAGTTAGTGGTAAGGCGGTATGATATTCTTATAAGAAGTTTTAAGTTCGAACATCATTAACAACACATTTTGAGGATGACTAGAGAAAATGTCAGAAATGATCACAAGGATATTTCAGTTAGGCCACATACATTTGAGTCAAAGACTCGCACTTCCTAGACAATCTGAATATAAAAAACTTTATCCTTTTATATATGATCTCTTAGTTAGAAGGATAAATTTCAACAAATTAAAAGTATAAACGCTTACACGAATCATTGTCTAAGCTAAAATAATTGTTATTTATTGTATGGTACAATTTTATCAAGGCTTTAAGGGTAAGATGTACGCAATCACCTTTATTGAATTAAATTACATGACAAATGCGACTTTTTGGTCACAAAGATATATCCCTAGCTCAACCCATTAAAAGTATTGGCTAGTTTTCGATTTTGTAGTCCTATCCAAGTTCATTGTCTCAACTACGAAACACGTTTGACTCGGTTGACGTAACTTGAATCCCGATTATTACAATAGCACCCGATTCTCCCTTCAAAATTGGAAGTTATAACCGCACATTAGAATCTCTAGTAACAAAATGGTTAATGATTACCAAATAGTCATTCACTTACGATATCAGGATAAATGTATATATTTGTAAATTAATGTATTTGTAGTAAAAGTGTGTGAGTATTGTCACGTCAAAGAACCGAAAAAGGAAATGACTACTGCTTTTTATGTCAATATCATGCTATCAAATGTGTATTTCTCGTTTTCATGTTTATGCTTATTGTTTTGTTTCTTTTAAACCTTCATACTTTATTATTCTTAATTTCGACCTGAAAGGTTTATGTATTATCGTAAAGGCTAATGTGTAACTCTTCACGTATTTTACTTGATATAAAGATTTTGAACATATATATGTGTCTATATGTGTCTAACGAAGATTTGCCACCTACATCACGTAAAGCATGTAAATGCAAAGAAAACGTGACTAAATCTTTTATTTTAAATAAATAAATTAAAAAGAATTTCATATTAATATATTTTAACTTTTCTGACATGTGGCTAATATTATTATTTATTCAAAATAAAATACAATAAGAAGGTTCACTTACCGGTTATGATTAATGTAATATTCCCCATTTTATATACGGAGAATGATTAGGTGGTATGTGTATGTCAGTTTCCTTTTATAAACTTCGAAGCGCAAAAGATAATACAACAATTTATAACTTGTATAAATAGTTTTTAATTTTTTTTTTATTATTAAATATAAAAATTAAAGATTACCATTTAATCCTTTTACTTATTAAATATAAATTATTCAATTAATATTATATATCGCATAATACTTATAAATATCTTCTTTTTTATTTTATATTGCATTTTTGAATTTACAATCACAATAATTTAAACTACTATAAAAATATTACTTTCTTTAAAGAATCAGCAATAATTCTTGATTAGGATACTATTAAATATTTATATACGCATTCATTAACTACCAATCTAAAAAACATCAGTATATAATATGAAGTTCAAAAAAACATGTCGAACTAAAATTAATTACTGAAGGTAAAATATCAAAACTACTGATCATCAATATGATCAACAATTCTAATAATCATAAAAAAATATTACTAAATCTTAAACTACGTCAAACTATTATTGACTATCACCGTTAGCTATCACTATAATTTTCTCATACTAGTGTATCGTATGGGTAACTTACAAGTCTTTACAAGTCTTTAATAATATATTCAAAAATGTGGTGTGAAGCGAATATGAACCAACCACGTATTGACAATAACGCGTTTTTCTGTGTATGTATGTTACGTCCAAATGTGTTTCAAATGATTATATTTGCTTTAATTCAAATATTCTTTGGTTATATTTTTATTCATTCAAAAGGAATCTAGAAATAAGTTATAGTAAACAATTAAACAAAACAGAGTTAGAAATTTAAAAATAGAGTGTGAATACAGAATGTGACATTTTGTATAGAGTAAGAAAATTGTAATACCAATGTGCACTATGCAACATATATATAGAACCTTCATTTAGATTGTCGAATATGTCATGATATATTCCCTACATAATATTTTCTTTTCCTATTTGGGAGTTTAGATTGTTAGGAATTTTAGATCCAAATAATACAAATAATTGAACACAATTAAGCTATATATTAACAATCGAATAAAAGTAATGCGAGAATTTAAAATAACACGAAAAACTTATGTGATTATATTACATCGTGGTGATTGGTTTAGTCCACGTTAAACTAGAGATTTTCTTCTGTCAAAAATCTTGTTAATTCTTTCACCTAGAACTATGTGATTTCACGGGGATCCATCTTCACTTTTCAGTTTTCGACACGCCCACCTCAACAATAATTTCTAGGACCGATTTTAGCCCAACAACGTGTCTAACATATAAGCTCATTGAGGTTCCACTTTAAAATTAATAAATGATAGAATAAGTAGCCCATGAGCTTATATGCAAACATTTGTTTATTTATTTTCGTTGTGAGACACGAGTTTACACCCAACAATCCTCCTCAAACCCAAGTTCATTGGGTATCCTCTCCAACGATAGTCCATCTGATTCAACGTTATTTAGTATCGCTGCAAAATAAGCACTCGACCTAACTGGGTACACATCAGGAAGACTTTCGATACAAGGCCTCGAGATCTGATCCATCGTTTTTTGAGGACAAACCGAGGGGTTTGCATTACTGTGTGCTGTGTCACGGTGCGCCATCAGCATCCGAGCTACAACCGTAGCTCTGATATCACTTATTATGACCGATTTTAACCCAACAACATTTCTAACATATAAGCCCACTAAAGTTTTACTTTGAAATCAATTAGTGAAAGATGAAGTAGTTCGTAAGCTTATATATATATCTATGTTTTTTTTCGATGTAAAAAATGGGTTTACACCTAACACAAATGATTAGAACAATGCTTTCTTCAAGCTTCTTGTAGTGTTTGTATTAATTTGGACCTAATTATATGGATTTTGGATGATAGTGTGGTATCATGAGTATTGTGTTTTGAAACTAGAGAACTTACTTACTCCGTTTTACTTTATTTTGCCCTGTTTTTGCAGTGATTTTGCTTAATTAGCTCATTGTAGTTGATTCTTTATTTAACAGTTTAAGATGTTGTATCATTTGAATACATAACCTTCATTTCTAGACTTTTTAACTTTTGACATTTAAACTTTTAAATGTTAACTCAAGCACAATGGACGCAATTTAAAGTAAACAAGTCAAAATTGGTACATCTATAAGTCTATAACAAGTATTTATGTTAAGATAATTAGAGCACGTGCAGTGTTGGGCGGAACGCGATCTGTTCTCGGTTCGGGATACTGTCAGAATGGCGTTCAGCCGTTCCAGGATGACATTTTCAGTGGCGTTCTCGGAACAGCATCTCCTGTGGGACGCTGTGGTGACCCATTTTTTTATTTTTCTTTTTCTTTTTCTTCTTCATTTTCTTTCTTTTTTTCTTGTTTTTTATTTTGATTTGAAGAAGAAGGTGTGTAATTTTTGTGTGCAGGGGAAGAAGGAAAGGACCAGGAAGCATAAAAAATATCTATACAAATTTGGTTTTTAAAGAGAACTTATTTTTTGAGATATCTTTATAAAATGGGCTCATATTTTTTAATAAACTATTATTTTAATAAGACTTGTAATATTTATTTTTATTTTTAATGAATTTATTTCTTTTATATAATTTATTTTGTTATTTATTTCTATTTATTAAATTATTTAAAATTTGTAACAAAAAGAAAATCAAAAATAAATCTTAAATACTATTTTCACTCGATTTTCAACAAACACTATTCCAGCTAAAATATTATAACATCTTAATCACTATTCTTTGTCCTTTTAGTAAAAGTTCTTAGCACTACTGAACGGCCCACAAGAACTAGATGTTCATATTTAGATCTAAAAGTATATATATCGTCTTTGGCTTTCTATATAATAATAATGCTAATAATAACGATAATAATAATAATGCTAATGATAAGATGTAACAAATCATGTAGCAATATTGTCTAATTTAATGAGTGATTTGCTATAAGATCTTTCTAAGCTAGACCTAATCTTAAACAAGTAGTGAAATCTATTAATGTAAGGTTAATTAAGAATTAGGAAATTAATTAAATGTTGATGTGGTAAAACTTTAGGGGGTGATTTGCCAAGTGCTAAAGGCATTAGAGGCCAAGAGTTGGTTAATGTAGTTAGCATTATCATTAGTTATGATGATGTGTTGATTTTTAAAAGATCATGTATAAAGAAAGAAAAGAAATATAATAAGCCTTAAGATGAACTATAATGTATATATGGAAGAATGTCATTAGCTTTAAAGTTAAGTACTTAAATATGATTAATATGTTAATTTTTCAAGCTTAAATGTAAAGTAAAAATTGCAATTAACCTTGCTAGGATTATCTGTAAAATTTGACTCTAAGGTTAACTATGATGTGTCAAATTAACCATAAGAGATATTATAAGCTCCAACGTTAAGTAGCTAATTAGTATGATGATATGTTGATCTTTAAGTATGTAGAGAAACAAAAAACTTATTAATTATGTTTAGTTAGAAAAAAATAAAGAAGTTAATGATATGGCAAACATACACTTATTAAAGTGTCAAGATTGAAACAATGTATGATTTTTATATAACTAGCATAATATCTCGTTATACAATGAAATATTATATTTTATTGTAAAATTATGACTCAACGATAATAGTATATTATGTTTGTTCTGTACGAATTATTTATAATGATGACTTAATAATGGTAATTTATTCATATATAAAGTTAAAGATTCAGAATACAGTTGTGAGTCCTATGAGTAATTAATATTAAAAATAAATTATATAAATTATATTTAAAATTGTTGAATCTTAATTTCAAAAAATTTTATATATTTCATAACAATATGTTTTTTATATTGGTATGATAACGAAAGATAACGTCGACGCTCACAAAATAGGAAACATTTATCACGTGAAGAGAGATTGGAAGAATTTACACATTAGTTTTCATTATTGTATGAAAAAGTACAACATGAGGTTTTGAGGGCACAATTTGACTAAGTCAACGCATTAAAAGCTTAAATCCTTCATTTTCACTTTCGATTTCATAATCGTATCCAAGATCATTGGCTAGACTACGAAAATCGTTCAATTCAGTTGGTAGAACTTGAATCCCGATTAGTACATTCGCACCAGATTCTCCCTACAAAGATAGGAACCGACCATTAATTATTTTAATTTTAATTTTGAAATAAGAAAAAGTTTATAATTTATGTATAGAGCGTTGTCTAAGTGTCGTGAAAAAACTAGCCTGTGAACGATAATGAAACAAACTAATATTCCAACGAGGACTAATAGCGTCCAAGAACTTCAACAAAGCCTTGGGCCTTTCGGGAAAGATAAATCGACAAAGAAGCTCATTTTTGACGTTTGATCGACCACCCATCTGGATTTGCAGAATGCTTTAGTACATACGTCAAGTATATGAAAAAGAATCATCAACACAAACATAACCCAAAAGGTTAATTACCAGATGTCGTAAATGATCTTTGACCATGTCATTGTTTGTGAATTCGATAGTTTCGTGTTGAAGTAACTTCATTCTCTCCATCATGGCTTGAAGTTCGATATTAGTATGAACGCCAAGGCTGTAATCACCATAAACAAGATCAAATAATGCATCTAGCTAGTTAAAAATAACGAGTACACATCTTGTTTAGTTGACAGGATGAAAGTTCAATTCGTCTCAAAACCATGAAGACTAGGATCACATAAATGTCATTTAGTGACACATGCTAAAAGTGTAATCGGAAGTTAGAAAAGTGTCAATAAAAGTCAAAAATAGCTACAAAAGTATCCAAATGTTTGCGCACACACAAAAAAGTATAATTCAAAGTGTTACCATTAAAAGACCTACAAATAGTGACTCAAAAATGGTGGGGATAGATTTATGACAATTTTCCCGTAAAACGTGGTGTTAATAAAACACAATTATGCCCACACTTTTCAAATGTGGCACTAAAACTATTGGTATAGTGACAATTTTTAAATGTCACTCAGATGTGTCACTGAATATACGCTTTTCTTGTAGTGGATAGGGTCTTGCCTGTACAAAACTAGAGCTCCATTTTTTGTTGAATCGTATCTATACTGGAACTCGGTGATACTTATTGGTCCAACCTTCCAGAAATATTAGTCATCATAGAAAAAAATAATTAGATATAAATAAATATGAAATAAATGGAAAAAAAACAGCGTTGATGCACCTGCAGAACTTACAAGATTGTAAAACTGTTTAATACTTCCAGGCTCTTCCGGCATGAAAGTAGCAAGAACGACCTCTTGTCGCCTACCGATGTTTGCAAGCTCTGTTACCAATCTCAGTCTATCAAAGTTCATGTTGGCTCCACTTGTTATGGCAACAACATTTGCATCCTTAAGGTTATAGAATCGGCAATATGCTTCTGCCCCTGCCAGGGCAAGAGCACCTGCCGGCTCTAAAATGCTTCTTTTCTCCTCAAACATATCCTTCATGATAAGCATAGATTAATGACGGATCTTATCTAACAAAAGTAACACACTGTCTATAGGCCACTTCAAGTCACTTTTAGTTTAAAACTATCACTATAGCAGATCACTTATAGTGACACACATAAGATGTTACAATGTCAGTACTTTTAACTAGTTTCTAACATTATGACGGAGTATTAAGAGTCATATAGACTGTTTATACGGAAATGTATAGTGTTCCAATTATATTCCAATACACACTTAATTGTCATTATATAAAAGGTCTTTACTGTCATCTTAGTGGCTCTTGTTCTGTACATAGTGAAAACATTTGGTCCTTTAGTGACTCGCTTATATATGTTAGTGACACTTATGGATATTGAAAGAACAGAGAGTAGGCTAACTTTTATAGATGCACATATAGCATCTCGACTGACAAGAACTACTCCATCAATCAACTCCTTGCATAAACGAAATGTTTCAACGCCAACCTCCTTCACAGCAACACCATCAGCAAAGCCTCCCACTTGATCAAGCATAACTCGTTGGCCATAATGCAATGACAAAGCCATTGCATTTGCATCTGCCGGTTCAACTCCAATAATCCGTACCTGTGTATGCACATTTCTTTGTGTTTTAAAACAAGTTTAACGTCTTATAGTTTAATTTTCAATAGGAAATTTATTGAAGTGTACATTGCAAAAGAAATGTGAACCTCTGGTTTAACCCTTTTCACATAGGCTGCAATACCAGCAATCAAGCCACCACCACCTACAGGCACAAATATGGCATGGATCGGCTGTTGTAATTGGCGCAAGATTTCCATCCCCACAGTTCCTTGACCCATGATTACATCCGGGTGATCAAAAGGAGGAACGAAAGTGCGATTCTCCTTTACACCTCTTTTCTTGGCATATGCTTGTGCCTCATCGTACGAGTCTCCTTCAAGAACAACGATTGCACCCAACCTCTTAACTGACTCCCACTAAAGACATTTTGAAGAAAAAAGAATGACACTAATGTAATTACAAAAGAAAACATCTTTCACTACAAGTAAGAATTCATAGTGACAACTAAAAGTGCCACTATATCTAAATAGTGACACCTTTCAAATATTGTGACGAAAAATGTTTTGGCAATACACTTTGCAAAAAAAATATGTGCCAACACTTTTTATTGTCGCATTTATACATTACGTTTCTAAATTTGTAGCTTAAATACTTGAGTACTTATGTGACTAGGTAAATTTTTACTTAATGAGACCTTTTTAACTTTCAATTACATTTTTTGCATTTTAGTGACATTTTTTTCTATATGTAACTTAATGCCATTTATCTTATAGTATCTAAGCTATAAATTAAACAATGTGTTTACATTCAAGAAAGAACTTAAACCTTGATCCGAGGTGTGGTAACTGGCATAACGATCACTGCGTCGCAGCCTAATGTCTTGGCTGCTAACGCAACGCCTTGAGCGTGATTTCCGGCAGAAGAACATATGACACCTTGTGCAAGTTGTTTCTTTGAAAGCTTTGCCATCATGTTATATGCTCCACGAAGTTTAAACGAAAAAACCTGCAAAATCAGTCACATTATAAATTGATTGCTATTGAAAAGAAGGTGGATCAAAAGCATAGATTGATCTTTGTAACTTACCTATTAATTGGATTCTCTGTATTTTATACCTTCTTATTTTCTAGCTTTTCTTTGTTTTTGTTTTATTTTCTTTTTCATATGTTATGTTTTTATTTTCTGAATGTTTTATTACAGTCCACAAACAACTTTAACCATAAACCTAGTGGTGCATAGTGGTGTAGCTGATGGTTAATGGTGCATAGGTAATTAGACTGCTAGTACACACACAAGAAGAGAAAAAAGATAAAAGGGACCAGAAACAATAAAAAAGAAACAAAAAACAAACATATGCATATAAAAGTTAAAATAATAATATTGACAACAATACCAATTATTATGATTATTATTATTATGTACTAACGCACATCACTATCATTATTATTACTGTCCTCTGTTGAAAACACATTCTCGTGATGTTCAAAAGACATAGAATGTTTTAATTTTATTTTTTATTTAAAAACAAAAGATATATGTCATCGTATATTATCAGTACTTCATTCACAATAATTAAAGTTAAGGCTATATTCTTAATGATTGATACAATGTACGGAGTTTAAAAGAGGGTAACCTTTCACTGAACGGTCATACGGTTAGTATGGGAAAAGAAATCGCATAACTCGTGGTTAAAGTTATAGATTATAAGAACTAAACTCGTTATACTAACATCACTGGTATGTAGACTTGTATTTTGATTTTGAATGATGATCTGTACATTATTTTTTCTAATATATCATTAACTATGTTTTATAGAGTTGTATTGTACGATCAATAATATGTAGAAAAGATATAATGTATGAATCACTCCGCGTCTCCTATTTTTGTCGCAAATAATTATACCTGACGATGATTAACTTGTATATTATCTGTATTTAGTTAAGAGTTCAAACGACTTTATGTCCCGAGAACTAAACATCAGTCCCTGTTATTTATTGAGTTGGAAACCGAGGTGAATAATTTAAAAAACAATAAAAAGAAATTTGGTATATTTGAAAATGAATTTGTAGAAAAGATTTGTAATATACACCGAGTATACAAATCATTATAATCTTATTTTAGAATTTGCGGGAAAAAACATTACAGTATGTTTTGATGAACATGTATGAAAATTTGACTCGTTATCCGACTCGTCCATTTACTAAAAATCCACTAGTACTAACAACGCACTTACCGGTTGAGTGTCCTCCCTCTTAAGCCATATATCAACTCCCAGCTTCTCGGACAATTTTGTTGCGTGATGTAGCGGTGATTCGACTGCCACATCATAAACTTTTGACGTCAATATACTAGTCAAGTACTCCATAGCACTAACCGATGACTCTGACACCCCACCGTCAGGAACCGCTCCTACCTTGCCTTGTTCATACTGCAATGAATTTGCAGAGAACTTTAGCAATGTTTGCGGTTGAGGAACAGCCACATCAGTCAGGGTTTTAGTTGAGTACGAGTTTGTGACCGACTTTGAAATGGCAGTTACGGAGAATGTAATTGATGTTCTTGATTTAGAACTAGTTTTTGTGTTGTGAAGAGGGAGTGGAGATAGGTTGCAAGGACATGTAGCAGCTGCCATATTTGTTGTAGTTGGTGAAGTTGCAGGATTATGGGGGGGCCTTAAAATGAAAGGTTATTGTTAGCACCTTTTATAAGCCAAAAAGGCTAATTGCAATACCAATTTTGCCCTTGGTTACTTATTGAGTGGTTGAAGTTTGGAGTCTACCAGGGAGAAGTAAATTCAACAAGAATTTTGTAGTTTCATATAGTTATTATCAATGAAATTTTTATATATTTGTCTTTTTTTACTCTATATATTTTTTTATTTCTCGATTTCATATTGTATTTTTGACTTTTACCTTTATTTAATCATTATATAATCTGAAAATCAAATTTGTTATGAATCGATAGATATAATAAGACATGTTGTACAATGATCATATTAATTCACCGGCTATTAAGATTATGTTTTTGTATAAACAACATAATCACAAGTTGTTTAAGTGTTAAATTTCTTTCGACTGTAAAAATTCATTGTCAAAATGAAAATTTTTAATTACGAAGCAATGAATCCAGTTTCATGTGTTACATAATAGCTAAATAAGAATAAAAGTTAAAAATACAACAGATAAATAAAAAATAAAAGTATATATTAAGAAAAATTATAAAATTGCAGAAGTACGTTATTCTTCTTGAGATAATTAACTTTTACTTTTATTAAAATAGTAATAGTAAAGTCGGGGTCTTTATCTAATGTCAATAACAACGTGATTCACCTATGCGGACAAATTTAAATGCTATTTTATAATTTAACTTTTTATTAAAATAATAAACGATGTCTTTGTTTAATGCCAATGACACCGTAAGTCACATATATGAACAAATTTAGATCCTTTTCTATAACTTTCTATTAAAATAATAATAAAGGGGGTCTTTATTTTATGCCAATGACACCGTAATTCATATATATGGACAAATTTAAATGATATTTTAGCTTATATTTACCAGACAAATCTTTAATTTTAACTGATGTACTAATTGTACTACATATTTATATTCGCCTCTTTTAAAATTTAAAATTATAAAATCAAAGAATTTATTAATACATTCTTTATCTTAATTCTTCATTTTTATAAACTAACTTTTACAAAAGCAAAGATTTTTCCATATCTTATTTTATAAAAACTTAACATTATATAAAATTACTAGCTTTTACACACGTGTATATACACGAGTCATATACTTTTAAATTAAAAAGTATTTAGAATACCATAATTGAAATGTTTGATTTTCATAATTTTTATAAAGAATCTATGATTATTATTAAAAATTTACGATAAAATTAAGATATAATTTAAATAGTGCTAGTAGTCTTTTTTACTAATTATCCTGTTTACAATGATTTTCTTTAAAACAATTATTTGAATTTTTTTAATGACTATAATTTATCATAATCTCCTTAATTTTAATCAATTTGACAAAATCAAACAACCTTATTGGCCAATTAAAACGGACCATATGTTCTGTTTAAAATAAATAATAGATAGATGAGCATGAGACAATATAATGATTAAAATAAATATTAAATATATGTATGTAATATAATTTCATAATATAAGAATTAAAATAGATATTAAATTAAAATTATAATAAAAATTGAAGATTTTGATTGTTAGACTCCATATGTTATAACTTATCGTTTATTATTTAATTATCCGTTATCTTTTAATAGTTTAAAGTACGAGGTTTTATTTTTAAAATGAAGTGAAATAAACGGACTAATTCATCATTAAGACTTTAATTTTAAAAGATGATGTCATTATGTGCTAAATTTTACCCAATTTGATAAAATTAAAGAATTTGATTGGGTAATTGAATATTTGATGACATCATCATCCAATTCTAATATAATATTTAAGATATATTCTTAAATGAATTTATTTTATAAACACACTAAAGCAAACCTTGCTCGAAAAACTTATAAAATCAAATTATTCAACGCATCAAATATTTTGTAAGAACCATATTGTTACATCTTTCTAGAATCAACATGAAACATAATGAATAGTCCTGTCGCTGTTTGAATTGAGTTGCATCAATTCTATATTCTTTAAAAAATAACATGTAAATGACAATCAACATGTACTGCATTTATTTCCACTGTGTACTGTGAGTTTCTTACTATTAATTTAAATAAAATGTGTACAAAAGTTTTTTTCAGTATCTTATGAATAGACTGTTGTAAATCTACGTTTGGTAACAGTGTATCTAAAGAAGTAAAGACCATTAAACTTTATAATAAGTTTAGAAATACTTAAAATAGGATAATACGACTAGAAACACATTTTTCTCGTTTCACAAAGTTGTTACCGAAAAATAAAAAAAGATGTGAAATGTTCAAGCGCAATATCATTTAAAATACAAAAATTTGTAATCTTAAAATATGATTGACAAATTGAAACTCTAATTAAATATAAATTAACAAAATTAAACATGTTTATGAAGGTTTAACCTTTTAGTTTCATGAGAATCATACGTTTAACGGTTTGTTTTAGGTATGTAAATGTAAATTTGAAGGAAAATTGTAACCATTTAAAATATGATTGACTTATCATACGATGATCCTGCAACTCAAATCATGCAACCCACAACTCAACCAACATTGAGGTCGTTGGCCAAGAAACACGGGACAACGCAACCCCACACACTATGCATTGCAGACCACATAACGTTGCAACTCGCAACATCGCAACGAACCATGCAATCGGCCATTCGGCCCATCATTCTTTGAATGTGGAGGGAGTTATTTTCTTTATAAATAAAAAAGCATTTTTGGCTATTTTGAGTAATATTTTCCAAAAAGAATATTTATTAGCTAATTTCCCCAAAAAGGAATTCATTCCTTTAAGAGGTTCGGGTCCAAATCTCGTCTACAAGTGTAGAATAGGGTGTCTTCTTTGAATTTTTTCTTACTGTTGCTACAATTATAGTTGAAAGAAAAAAAATCCGATTAATGCCATTAAATTTGTCTTTTTGACATTTTGTACTCCAAAACGATTTCTTATTGCCCACCAACCGTTTTTACTTTTTGACCAAAGGGCTATACCCGTAAAAATTATATATCAAAAGATATCAACCGCTTTATTTATTTATTTATTATTATTATATTTTATTTAGACAATCAAATACTTCCGCACATCATAACCACAAATATATATAATAGTTTCGTTCTCAGAACTTAATCTCAACCTTCTAATTAGATTGGTCATCTTAGCACGGCTAAGTCAATGAACTATAATCACCAACTGCTTGTAATCTACTTAATTTATGTCGTTTCTTTTGTCTCCAAACACATAGTGTTATAACTTATTATGTGTGAAAGGGAGAAAATCATATATCCCATATTTAAATATCAAATAACATATTTCCTCTACTAAGTACCTTAATATTATAAACTCCCAATCTAAACCTTCAATCACTCATATTTAGCCATTTATTTAATCTAATTATAAATAATTAATACTTTTATATAAATAGCTAATATCTATATATATGACAAACAAACAAAGACACCACTTGAGCATATGCTGCGTTGATCCAAATAAACAGGTAGAGTTCAAACTCAGAATAATAAATCAATAAAATGAATGTGAAACGTCAATCTTTTGTAATGCCAAAAGCGCGGCAACACGAATTATCGGTTGAAGTTGCATTATTTTTGCATTATTGTTATTCTAATTGAAATGATTGACATTTTAAATTAATTGTTATGTTATATGAATGAATATATATTTTTATATATATATATATTTATTGTATTACCGAGTTTCAATGTATTTGATTTTTTAAAATTTATTGTTTTCAAATTTGCCGAGTTAATATTAGGATTTATAGGCGTATTTATGTTTATAAGAGTAGATTATGTAAGTATGTATTTATTTATCTTATTACAATTTTAAATCTCGTCAGTTAATGATAAAGATATTTTTAGAAAAATTTAAAAGTTTCCGTAATAATAATTTTTCATATTTTTCAATAGAGGTATAGAAGTAATTTAGATTTTCTAAACATTAAAGAGCTAAAGTGAAAAGTTAAATGTTTTATAAGAGTTTTAAATTAAAACGAGAGGTTCAAGGTTTAGTACATGTAAAGGTATTAGCTATAGTTAAATTAAATAAATGGATGAATACAAGAGATTTAAGGTTTAAATTGAAGATTTACGATATGAAAGTGTTTAATTGGGTAAATATGTAACTTTTGATGTTTAAATAGGAGATAGTATGATATTCTCTCACGTGTGAATTAGATGACTCAATAATTACTTGGCTTTTTAGGTCTTAAATTTTTGAAGTCTTTAACTTATTATTTATTATGTTCGATGATGATGATGATGTGTGATTTATGATATATGTGATATTATTATTTATTATAATATAATATAATTGATTGATAATTGATTGTGTACAATATAATTATAATATTATACTATAATCTTACAAAAATATTTTACATTTTTTAGGGTATTTAAAACCTTAAAAAGTTAATTACAAGTGAGTGCACGCTATTAATTTTATATTACAATTTAGTATCTATACTAATGTCGGGGTTGTTATAGTACACCGTTAACTTTGTCATTGAATACTCATAATATCAAGGAGGTTTGCTAGACGTGCATTTAGATCTTGGTGTAATTTAGAGAAGCCGTGTAACAAGTCGTCCCCCTCCCTCCAAACCTTGAACCTATTAATGTTTGTTACATTTTAACAAGTCAAATGATTTCCTTGTCAACAAGGATGCATGTAGTAACCCTTAACACTAAAAGATCTAACAAATCATTTTAAATTTCTTATAAACTGTATCAGTTGTTCATATATTTTTTTAGCTCTGATTAATCAAACCGAAATGAATATCAATTTTACGGTTCAAGTACATTTCATGATTTTAATACTGGACATGTTAATTTAAAAATAGGTAGATATTAATTAGATGTATATTGGTTTAGCCTATGGAAATAGATAAGTTCAGAATCAATTTTGATAAATACACCATAAACATACATTAATAGGTTATATGTACAACTCGATAATGCAACAATATAATTACCCTTTATAAGCATTGATATTTCTATCACTAATTTTGATAAATACATTGCAAACATGTATCAATAGGTTATACTATACAAATAGATAATGCAATATTTTAATTTATTTATCAAAAAGAGTTGTGGAAATATTATTCCCTTTGCCTATTTATACATAATATTTGAGAAAATTGTTGAAATCGTATGTATGTTTGTCCCAAAAAAAATCACATACGTTCTTAAGTTCAAATAATGTCACTAGGCATCCCTCAATTTGGTATTTCATTTCAATTCTAGTCCCCAACCCAAAGGTGTTAATTATTTCAGTCAAGATTGACATGTGCACGAGGGTATTTTGGTTTCTTTCACTTTACCTTTACCCTTTAGTTGCCTCCACCTAATTTTTCTGTTGACCCAACCATCAAAGAACCTGCAACTCCGATCTAAAATGAAAATCCACCTGATTTTTCTAAAGTAACCTTATTTTGGATCCCTCAATCTTTTCGAACCCACAAAGAACAACATCATTTTCAACGTTAACGTCTCATTCAAAAAGTTATCAAAACACAATTAAAAGTTGTACCAAAAAATCTATGAAATTTAAAATCACAACAACTTATTCATATTACAAACTACTAAACGACATATCTTCTTAAAATTTTGTTCACAAATCTTGTTTGCAAAAACGACGAATTAACACGTCGCCGCAAATTTGTTCGCACACCTCTTTCCCCCTAAATCAATACCGATGGTCGCACTATAATTACAAGTTAGTTTTTTACGGCTCAACTAGCCGTAAAATGATATATCTTTCCTTCATCTTTCAGATTTTTGACGACGCTGCTATCATTCGTTATCAGTTGCCCTTATCGGTTTATGTCCTAACACAAATGGGATCTTCAACACTGTAATTGCACGTCTCCCGCGCCGTCGACATTCTGTCTAACTAATAGGTCGGAGATCTCGAACGATAGCAGTGAAAAAATAGATCAGGCCTAAAAGGAACATAACAACTTTATTTCGATGTTTCTGGCAAGATTCCATACAAGAGAGAAGGTGAGTGTAATGTTTAGGTTAAGGTTTTGAATTAAGGTAAATCACAACCATAATTATGTTGGTGGAGTTGATTTTCGAAGGTTTTCTTGAAAAAAGCTTGTGGAGAAGAAAATAATGAGGGCCTGTCGAAATCATGGAAATAATTGGACGAAAGTTGAGAATAAAGACAAAATTACCTTAATGTGCATCGCATATGTCAGATTTTAACAGAAAGTATTAACGTCATTGGGTGCAGGGACAACAATTGAAATGAAATAACAAATTGAGGGATGTTTAGTGATATTATTTTAACTTAAGAATATGATATATATTTTTAGACAAATATTGGAACAATTTTAATAATATTCTTTAATATTATTATGTTTTATATATCTTTACATAATAATTTGCATAACCTATGTTATTAAAGATTTAAAGTATTATTACTTTTAGGGGTAATAAGAAAACAAAACCAGCCATTTGTGGTTTCTGTTGAGATGGTTAAATGTTATTAATCACATTAATTTAATATTAATATAATACTAATACTAATATTAAATATTATTAATATTAATACTAATACTAATTAACTTTTATTTTTATCACTATTACTTTCTTTTTACAGATAGTTAATCTCAAATATATTTCTTAAAAGTTATTAGAGATTAAATTAAATTAAAATAAATAATATGTATTAAGTACGTCACTATTTAGCTTATTTAATAAGCAAAAATTAGGGATGTTAGTTGTACTTATTTGAGTCGGTTATTGCTTATTATTTGTAAGCAAACAAGCTATAAATTTCGAATATATTTTGAGTTCAAAATTAAACAAATAAGCTTCACTGTCAATAACTCCACAATGGCCGACACCGATTCCACCAGCGCCGCCTCCACCACCACCACCACCTCTCCGATCCCCAAATCGACCGTCGTCGGAAGATGGGCCGACGAACCCGACGAACCCGACGATGTCCCCGACGAACCACCGTCTACTTCCTCCGCCGCGGCGGCGGACGAAGTTAACCTTAACTCTCTCGCCATCGACGACTCAAAAAAACTTAACAACTTCCTCGATGATCCAGAGGATTCCAACATTCAAGCTGTAATACATCAAACACTCACACTCAATTATTCAATTTCAGTTAATTTTTTTTTCATCAAGTTAGGGTTTTAAAAGCTAGGGTTTGTAATATGTGATTTTGTTTTAATTAGGTTACGTCTGGAGAGACACCGTATACTTCTGCTGTAAGATTTGAGGAGTTGAATTTATCACCTGAGTTATTGAAAGGATTATATGTTGAAATGAAATTTGAGAGACCTAGTAAGATTCAATCAATAAGTTTGCCGATGATATTAACTCCGCCACATAAGAATTTAATTGCACAAGCACATAATGGTTCTGGAAAGACTACGTGTTTCGTTCTCGGTATGTTGAGTCGCGTTGATCCGAAACTAGGTGTTCCTCAAGCGCTTTGTATTTGTCCAACTCGAGAGTTGGCAATTCAGGTATTATGTTTGTTAGAATTATCTTTTATATCTATGAAGTTATATGTATGTTTTCTTATGTGCAATGTTGGATGTAAGGGTGGTTTGGCTATGCTTAATACGGAGTATTATGGTTTATGGGATTATTGGAATTTAGAAAAGCTGACGAATTTAGTTTTAACGAGCTTATAAGATTTAGCTAATAACTAATTTAAGTTGTTAAGATTACGTTGGGAAACTCATAAGCCCTTATTATCGGCATTTCCAAATTGTAATAAGTTCATAGGACGGGAAAATTAGCTTACTTAAACACCCATGTAGTGCTTACATGCAATCATATACCGAGGGTAAACATGTTTACATCTACACTATTATATAAAACATTTATCTCGAGGGGTCTTTCTGGTTTCAATTCGATGGTATTGAAATCATGGAGAGAGGATTACAACCCCTGACCATTTCTTGATATAATCTTAAAGACTTAAATTTTCATTGTGCATCCTTTTAACCAAATACCTTTTTTTTTCTCCACCTTATCTAACCAAGTAACCAACATACAACCACCACTACTAGCTACTAACTACCAGCTGCCACATTGCATTGGTACAAAGCTAGTTTAAATATAAAGGATGATGCAAGTTCTTGCAAGTGATATTTGTGAGAGAAATTAAAATAGATAGAAGTAACATTGATATTGGTATTTATCAACAACGTCATGTGTGCTATTTGAATATAAAGCTTATAGTAGGTAATTTTATATGTTTGTAATTATACAATCCTTGTTAATGTAGACAAATAGATGCATTGTGATTTGATAATATGATAATGATGGTGTAGAATATGGAAGTGCTATTGAAGATGGGAAAGTTCACTGGTATTACATCAGAGTTGGGTCTTCCTGCTGATAAAGCCAATTATATCCCAGTGTCCAAGAGAGCACCAGTGACGGCACAAGTGATTATTGGCACACCTGGTACAATTAATAAATGGATTGCGGCTAAGAAGCTGAGTACATCTCATTTGAAGATTCTTGTGTTTGATGAAGCAGATCATATGCTCGCAGAGGTGATCTTTTGGATTCTTTTTATTTCTTTTTGTTATTGTCATAGTAAGGAAGCTATGTTGCATGTTTTATTTGCTTACTTGGTAGTCTAGATATTAAGTACCTTAAGGATTTTTGTACTACATGTTTAAGAAAATGATCATACATAAGTTGCACGTTTCAGAAATTGATAATGTATCCTTTGCTCGTTTTAGCTAATATCAACCAGTTCGGGGTACATAGTGTTCCTGGTAGGAATATGGGTGCATAAGTTGCACGTTTCAGAAATTGATAATGTATCCTTTGCTCGTTTTAGCTAATATCAACCAGTTTGGGGTACATAGTGTTCCTGGTAGGAATATGGGTGCATATTTATGGCTAGTGGTATCCGGTCCTTGAGGTTAGTCGTATTAGATACAATATTTTGAGGCACCACATTATCTTTGTCTCTTCCTTTATACTCGATTCTGATCGAAACTATGTTTTTCTGCTCTATATGTTCCTTGAGATTTTATTGGATTCATTTATCATGAGGAATCAGTTTGCACAAACTTGTGATCTGTAAGGGTGAGGAGGAGTATGATAACATTGATCTTAGTCATTTCTAATCTCTTGTTAGTTAACCGTTCCGTCTCGTCTGCGTAGTCATGTTATCTTTGACCCTGCAACTGTATTATGGTCGAAGGAATAGACTTCTCAAGGGAAGTTTTTTGGTCTGGATACAAGTATCCAGGATCCATATTGGGAGCCACGAGCGAAATAAGTGGTGCTGGTGTTTAAACTGAAATTTGAAATAAAACGTAGAGATATATTTGGGTGATGCAAAAGATAAAATCTGGCTACCAGTTGTCATAAAACATGTTGCCCTATCTTTTGACAGAACGTAGATTGTGTAGTTTTGACAGATATGTTTTAGCCTTGCAGTACGACCCAACAATTGGCTTGCTTATGGTATATGACTGTTATAGGTTAAAGAAACATTACAAGCTTTATTTTAATGCTCTCTGTATGATATGCATGCGACATATCCAATTGTGTAAACCACATGCCTTATATTGGGTTTTTAAAGCCCAAATACTAATACTAGCAGTCATTGGTGAGATATATAACACGCTGTGCAATCTCTCTTCTCTTTATCAACACGAGGCCTACCCTATATTCAGATGTGAAGTGACTATATAATTCAGTTTGCTTTTGGGCATTGTGATATTTGGTGATTGCTCATCTAGTTTATTTTGGTTTAGGGTGGGTTTAAAGAAGATTCTGTGAGGATAATGAAGGAAATCGTCAGGTGGAGTCCTAAATGCCAGGTTTGTTCTCATTACAAATAGAATGATTAATAAATTGTTTTAATTAAGTCATACAGTACTATCTGTTTTTGGTTCCATGGTTTCTCGTAACTTTCTTCTAGGTATACCGAATTTACTTCTGACCATTATTTTGAATATACAGGTGCTACTATTTTCTGCTACCTTCAATGACACTGTGAAGGCTTTTGTGTCAAAAATTGTGAAAGATCTTTTTGTACAAGAATACAACCAGTTGTTTGTGAAGAAGGAAGAATTGTCTTTGGACTCTGTCAAGCAATATAAAGTCAACTTACCTGATGAGCTTTCAAAGATTATGGTTATTAAGGACAAAATAATGGATTTAGGGGAGAAAGTTGGGCAGACAATTATATTTGTTCGCACTAGAAGAAGTGCTGGTATGTTGCATGAAGCACTCGTTAAATATGGATACGAGGTAACAACAATTCAAGGTGCTCTTACACAAGAAGATAGAGATAAGATAGTCAAAGAATTTAAAGATGGGTTGACTCATGTTTTAATATCAACTGATGTTCTTGCTCGAGGTTTTGACCAATCTCAGGTTTGCATCCGTGTTTTCCTCTTCTAAGTTTTATGCTTCAGTTTGGTTCTTATTTAATTTTGTTTCCTTTTTTTTCTTTCTTTCATTAGGTTAATTTGGTAGTAAATTATGATCTCCCGGTAGTATATGATTCTCCTACAGAGCCTGATAATGAAGTATACTTGCACCGCATTGGTAGAGCGGGACGGTTTGGCCGCAAGGGTAATTCTTTTCATCCATCATTTTTGCTTTCTTGTAAAGTTATTTCAATTGTTGAATCATAGCTAGATACCAGCACTTCTTTCTGCGAATCAAACTAGGCTCAGCGTGTTGGATTGACTCACTATCATTTTTTTCTTTGTAGTTTTAATGATATGATAACAATCTAAAGTTCTCAATGAAACTACCTAAGAAGCTGTATGCAGTAAGACATTTTTGGTGACTTTTGACTTGTTAACCCACGGGACCCATCTGACCCATTTACTTTTTGGTTAACTGTTAGTATTAACCCGTTTGAGGTAAAAGATAATCTAAGAGTACCCATTCATAAGCAAATGGGACAAAATCTCCAACTCTGTTGCTAGAATGTACAGTAGTACCTTACTTGGTGGAAGGGCCGTTCATGTAGAGTATTCTGTAATAGATTGGGTGCCTAGGAAGCATGTATGAGTTGTTTGTGTAATTTGCATGTTTTGACGTTTTGGATAATACTGAAAACAGGGTGTGGCCTACTTAATTAAATTGTTGGTTATTTTTATGAAATCTCTCTTAACTAGGACAAAGTGACTGTAACTTGTAGGCCAGAGCTAAGTTTAGATGTCTTGACTGGCAAATCTATAATCTGGAATCGATAACTTGGGAAATTTTACATTTCATTTCGAACACTGGATTATAAAAGTAATATCAAGAGGATGATATCACTGGGCGCTATCCTTACAAACTTTTCATAATGTAACAGGTGCTGTATTCAACTTGCTTTGTGGTGAAAGAGACAACATGATCATGGAAAAAATTGAGAGGCATTTTAACCATTATGTTACCGAGGTAAATATTATCATACACTTCAACCATCATAGGTGTTACGGTCCATTATAATGCTATTTGATACGTATTAGGCTATTAAAATGCACATGGGTAATAACAATAGACCCAGGGACGTCATAAATCTGGCTCGTATTTAGGGGACTAGTAACTTTGCAGGTCATAGAAAATCCTATTTTTCATATAAGCCTGCTTAACGTGTTATTTTTTTGTGCATCTTTTAGGTGCCCTCTTGGACAAGCGATGAAGATTTCAAGGACGCTTTGAAGAAAGCCGGTTTAATGTAAAGCTTTCACAAATAGGTCCTTAATTTAAACTCGTTACATTATCTTTCCTTGTGGCAAAATTAGGAGTTGAAGGCTAAACTATGACTAAACTTCCATTTTATTGTGAAGCGGTTTTTACATTTCTTGGTTGGAAAATGAGTTTTGTTTACGGCTACTGTTATTTATTTGCTGAAGTTGGTAGTTACGAAAACTGTATCGTTGAAATATATCGTTATATAGCTGCAAGCTGCACCATGTTTTGATCAAACTGATGTTTCGATGTGTTCATAATTCTGAATCCTTACCAATGTAGCAGAACTTTGTAATGTCCTGCGCTGCCCATTGGTATTACTCTTACGCGTTTGTCTTTGCTTCAAGTGTCTAAAACGTATGATTTGGTCAAATTTCTTATACACAAGTGTAGTGTCATTTGTGTTTCCATCAAATGTCTATCATATACTATCCAGAGTATGTTTTCCTTCTGAAAAATTAACAGGAACTAGACAAATGTGGAAAAGAATGAGATAAAAATAACATAGATAAAGACAAAATATGATTAGAAGGATGGAATATTAGTTTGATCACTTCAATGTGTGTGTGTGTGGGTATAACGTAGTCCATATGGAATGATAAGTCCGCGTTCTAATATTTGATCAGGTACCAATAATACCACTTTAGTTAAATATATATTACTAACAAATCTTGTAGTTAGATTAAAAGGGACAAGATACATATCGACATCTTGTAAAGTGTTGATTACATGTTGGACTGCGTACCGCCCCGAGCCCAAAAAATGTAAATCGTTAACGATGTATGTGATCTAACGTGTAATGATGTATATTCCCCCCCAAAAATGTAAATCGTTAACAATGTATGTGATCTAACGTGTAATGATACGTAAGTTGTATGTGATATAATGTATAATGATGTATACAATGTATATCACTAGCGGTATGAATCATCCTGTTAAATTATCCCTAATACAAATTAAAGAGAAAATTCTAGAAACACAAAACATACAAGAAGATGAAGCCAATGGTAGCTATCATAGAAAGCTCCAACTTTTTCTTTATTATGTTAAATGAAATAACTAAATGAATAAAAAGAAGTAAATGTGTTTATTCCTTGATTCATGGATGAAAAGGCCCATGTGGGTTGGGGCCATAGGAAAGATATTCATACTCCTACCAACACTTTTCATTGTCATCAACATTTTTTTTTTAATGGCTAGTGTTTTTGTTAAGTTATAAAAGGACAATAATACATATTTATGAATATCATTTGCACCTACGTATTAGCCGGCCATGGTGAATAACAAAATAGTATATATGGTCAACAATAATGTGTTTATATGATCAATGTAGTTAGAAAATAATGCTAATGTACCAAAATAAAATCATTAGCCATATCATTGAGCATTTTAACTCCTTATCATCTAAGAAACCATACATGTAACTATGTAAGATTCAAAATTTCCAATCTTTCTTTAGAGAATATCAACTCTTTTGTTCGTAACTAAACGAAACATCACATTGCGATGCCAAATGGATCGTTCCTTTTGAACGATAAAATAAGTTGTATTGACAGAGAATATTATGCGTATCGTTAACATATCACATTTTATACACATATGAACAAAGAATCATTTTCCAGTTTTGATTATATCATATTTTCACTATCCCACCCTTCTAGCCAAAGTAGATAATGCAATAACTTGAAATAATAATAATAAATGGTAGGGTAGAAGGCATGGGAAAAAGGATGGCAATGAAATGGTCAATGGTGATGAGTTATGTAAAGCAGGGTGAGGAAAGGGTATTTGTTTTGTGTCTTTACTTTTGAGGGGTACTTTAGTAATTTACTTACTTTGTAAGTTATACTTATGTTCTCTTAATTAGTTAATTAGGAGCTCTATGAGGAATCCCTTTTCTTCTTCTAGTAGAAGGTGGTCTTGAAGAGTAAATATGTTGTTCTTCTTCTTCACCCATCATCATCTCTAATCTTCTTATTCTTGTTGTTGATGACATCACTCCGCCTGTGGTTGATAATAGTCCTTGTAACATAAAGCTTGCATTCCCATTTCTCTTTATCCCAACAAGCTATATAATTAATATAAAACATTAACATATATACCCCAAATTGCCAATTTTGATTAAATTGTAAATCATTTGTCTTGAGTATTATATATTATAAAGCAACCAAATTATATACCTTGTGCACAAAGATGTGAATAACATTTTGAAAGATGTTATGTAGAAATGTTTTGTATGCTAATAGTTAATAAATAGATCACCTTTAACAAAATAAAACCAAAATCACTATTAATGATATCTTGTCTTTCTTGTTAATAGAAAACTAGACATATTTGGAGCATAGAAAATGGAATGTCTCATCTTTTAAACAACCTAATGTGCTAATGTAAACAACTTTTCTTATTATATAGAGTGATAACTTAAACACTTGTACTTAATAAAGAAGAACTTTGCATTTGAAGTATAAAAGCAAAATAACATCATTACTAGTTTTGAATGAAAAGGAAAACTTTTACATTTGAAGAAAAAAAGTAAAAAATCATCAATACTTATTATGTTGAGATGTACTAGTTATTCTTTTTTAAAAGCAAATGGATTTAAAAGGACATGATGCCAATGATCAATCACTATGGTCTTTGCATTTCCAAAATAAACCTATATATAAAACTATACATCTTAAAGATTAAAGAGTATTAAACAATACATGTATATATAATTATGTTTATCATTGGTGGATGATGGGTTGGTTTTCTATATTTATATGAATTTGCATGATATGATTCATTCATATTGTGAGTTGTATTGTCCAATAATGTCAAGAAAAGGCAACTAATTATTAAATTAAAAAAGCTAATTAAGAATAGTGATTAATTAAGAGTAGGAGATTAAAGTACTAACCTTACAACCAAGTGAACAAAACCGAAAAGTGTCCAAAAGACTCCTCCCACAAACTTCACAAATGCGTGAACCCCCTTTTCCTGATGATTTAGGTTGTGGCCTTTCATTCAGAAATAAAACTTTTGCACTATTTATCACATACGTTTGAACGCCATCGATATCTAATACTTTTTCGATCTCTGAAACTCTCACCACGTCGTGATATGATGATCTTCGTATCTACACATCTCCAGATTGTTCAAGTTAAGTTCTTGAAAGTAACAATGATTTTTATATACACAATGCAAGTAACAACAATGATTTCTATATACACAATGCAATCTCCAAAACATGACTTTTTTAGTTACAAATGTGTGTCAAAAACATACTAACCTGAATGACTTGATGTTCTTTGTGTCGAGAAGATCGACAATAGAAACAAAACGCTTCATCGTTGCAATCTATGCAAAACATGTTACGCTCACTTCTAGCTGCATTTTCATGTGTTCGACAAATTGAGAAAAAATCGGATGATAAAAGCTTCTCCAGCCATGAAGGCACAAGTTGCTGCTGTCATTGATTCACAAATCAAACCGCAAATTCATTAGTAAAATACGTAGAAAATGTGAAAAATGTACATATAAATATGACGAATGTATCATCGATATGTACACATTACCATTGAAGATTTGTTGAAATTACCAAATGGAGAAAGGAAGATTGTTCAGATTTAAGTAGTTTTGTTAGTGAGAGAAATTAGATGAAAAGTTATGAGAGAGAAAGAAAGTAAACAACTTGTAACTTAGAAGTCATCAATAAAAGAACTTCTTCTAATAACTAATTAAAAAACGGGAGCTCAATTCTCCATCTTTATATATACTAAAAGAGGAGATCACATTGCTTATGTGCTCCAATCATTGTTTGCCATATATACAAAAATCTTAGGTGTCAATCATATGATTTTTCTAATTTTTTTTACCATATATACATTGCTTATGTGTCTTTATATATCATAAAAGTCAAATTAATTGAAAGCATTGACTACATTAATTAATATAATTAAAGACTATGATTAAATAAATTAATAAGCATAATTAATTGTTATTATTTTTTTCATTCTTAAAATATATAAAATAAATTAATGACCATCATTAATTGTTATTGTTTTTTTCTTTTTTTCATTCTTTGAATCAATTATATTAATTTCTTTAATATATTCGTTAATTGCCCAATCTATTTTTTCAAGTGTTATATTTATCATATAGTTAACTGTTAATTAGTTAACTGTATGATCAAATTGTAACTTTATTAATGCATAAACCTTAATAACTATACATATCTTACTCAATAAATAAACAATATTACACTACCGTGCATCGCACGGGTTTTAACACTATTATTAATAAAACTGCTATTTGCTCCTTTTACAATACTAAAATGGTAGTTGGTCACTATACTATTATCTATATACATTTATGATCCCTAGGTTTTAATTGACCAAAAATGTGCAAAGTATTTCTAATTATGTTACTCTTAATATCTCACTCACTCCGTCTCAATTAAATTAAATTATCTGCATTTTCATTGCACTTATTGTTTTTTATTTTTGTTAATGATAACCCTTAAAACTGTGCATAAAATATAATATTATGTACTAACAATCATTAACAACTAATCGTCAATCGTTAATATTATATAACTGTAAAGTACAACAATTTTTAACTTAAAAATCATTCTTAATGACAGACTAACATTATCAGTTTCCATCTCAATATAATCATGTACTTTTAATTTCAATCAATCATAACGTATTTAAATGGATAAATATGAGATTTTAGGTTGACGGAGTGACTATTGCATTTTTCTCAAATTACATCAATGAAATTCCGTCAGGATTAATTGCTAAAAAACATTTATACGTTGCAATTACGATCAATTTATTTAACAACTTATTGAAATATTGTATACTTTATTACGTATTTTCACATTAACATTTTTCATCTAAAAGTTATAACTAATATATCGAACGTTTATATATATATCTATAACTTTTAGAAATTCAAAACTTCTAATAAAAGCTACAACTTACGACTCACGACCTCAATTATATCACTGGGTTCTTTTTTCATACATTGCATGATTCTAAATGAATTTTATTTATACAATGTTACATAGAAAAACGATCATCCATCTCAACAGTTGATGTTTTTATCCTATCAACCATCCCACCTTTTGATCGGGCCTAGCTATTTAATGAGAGATGAATCAAAGTCGTCTAATTAGGTTTTTCCTAATGAATTATAGCTCATGTTAGCTCGGATGTCATATTTGCAACCCACCTAAACTACACGATGATGACAAATTTGTCATTTATCAAGTAGCCCATCAATAAATCACATAGTATGTCAATCAATTCATGCAACCTTTATCACGATTTTTTGTTGTATTGTTTACCCATGTCTCTAGGAACAACTTTATATCTGACTAATTTGTTATTCAGTCCCTTGATATTTTATTTGTAAGTTGTAACTCATTTAGTAATTTACATGGATGGATTGTGCTTTAATCTTTTATTTTCTATTAAAAGATTTTTATTTAACCGTATTAACCTTTTAGGGCTCTAACTTCACAACAGGCCTTTTATACAATTGTGATTGGGTCAACCAGAGAAGAAGATAGTGGTCCATCATTAAACCTAAAAGCGGTCCATCAATATATAAATAGAGGAAATTGACGTATTTTGTGTAATTCACGTTTAAAAAAATAAAATATTAGGACTATTTATGTTTATGTACATATACTTTCCATTCCCAATTCTAAGAAGAAATTCATGTAAAAGTTATATAACTTGTATTTAATTATTTGATTTTCACATCTGATTTGGTACTTCAATCGGTTGAAGTTTTCGATTTTTCGTAAAGGTTGAAATAATAGAAAAGAGAAATAAAAAAGCGTAGAAAAAGAAAAATTTAACAAATAATATGTCGATACTTAATATCGCGAAAGGTTATGACATGGAAAGCATGTGAGTTTTTCACAGTTTTAATTTACTTGAGTAGTGTTGCTCCATGGATTTGGTGTATTGCTATCGATGGCTGAATGGTGCTTATTGAATGAAGTGACCATATGAAGGATCGTTCAGGATGAATGATCATGAGGATAAAGAGATCCTTTGAATCATATACTATGAGAGATTCTGAAGCCTTTATTTTGAATGTAGTGATGTAATATTAGAAATAGTGATGTAGAGAGAGGGAGAGAATCCTTTTTAAGTGAATATAACTCAATCTAGTAATAAGGTGTATCTTTAAATATATGTAAATGGTCATTGGATAATAACGTGTATTCTGCATATTTATCTAAACTTTTCTTCTTTTAGAATATCATATATCACGCAGCTCATATTTGATTTTTGACGGACCCTTCAATTTTGGGCATGGTTTTTCAGCTTTGAACTCTTCAGTTTGGGCCGTGGTCCTTTAGCATTGGACATGGTCCCTCAACTTTGTTTGAATGAGACTTAGGTTAATTTTCTTTGGGTCTGGTACACCATCAAGTAGTTATGAATTTATACGTGACAATATCCAAAAAGGTTCTCACATTTCTTACCAATAAAAAAAAAATGTCTTGTCATTTGATCTGTGCTTCTATGACAATATCCAAAAATGTTTAGAAGTTAGAACAATAACATAACTTTTCATGATGTAAGAATAGCGTTTTGCTTGCTGGACCCTTTGCACATATTTTGGGCTTGGGCTTAAGTGATCAAGCTAACTGTTGGGCTTAACACATATAATCATTAACTTTCGTTTGAGTAGAATTGTAAAGTGGGTATCAGAAGGGTTAGCGAAATCCTCCCAAAAGTGCACTGAGTAGGAAGGAATGCGAACGTTTTTTTATCGGAACACCGTTGGAAACACCGTTCTCCCATTCTTGAACGGTATTTCGGACGGCATTCGGGTAACAATGTCTTTTTATGGACATTGTGTTCCTGATTTTTCACTTTTTTTTATATATATTTTTTCTCTTTTTTCTTTCTTTTTTTGTTGCTTTTTTTTGTTTGATTTGAAGAGAAAAAGTGTACTTGAGTGTGTGCAGATTTTGTATACAGGAAAAAAGGAGGAGGAAGAAGGAGATGAAAAAAGGAAATAGGCGATACATTTTCAAGTAGGGTATTAGGGTTTTAGATGGGTTATTTTTTGAGCTTGTTTTTTTAAAAATGGACTTATTTATTGAGCTTATTTTTTCTTAATGGGATATTTTTAAAATGAATTTATAATTTTAAAATGAATTATCATTTTAAACTATTTTAATTAGGTTAAATCTATTAAAATGAAAATGAACGATGATGGGTTATGTATTTTTTGTACTTGTAATCTTTATTTTTAATAATTTGCATTTTTTATTGAATTTATTTTGTTATTTATTTATATTTATTAAATTGTTTGTATTTTTTAACAAATACAAAAATTAAAAATAAATTCATGAACACTGTCCTGAATATTATTCTTATTCATTTTATTTTTAACAATAATATTTTTAAAGAACATTATTATTGAACATTGTAATACAAAAATCACTGTCCCCTGTACTCTAAAAGTATTAAGACTTCAACCTTAAAAAAATTATGCACCGTATCTTTGGATGTAGTATAGTAGCATATTTTCATTTTATCTATGTAACGTACTTAAATTAGTATTCAATTGTTATTAAAGTAATCACGTTTATGACGTCAAATTGTCATCAAAGGTCATTCTAGTTCCTTCTTTTTTGGAATGCATTTAATATCCTCAATCAACAAAAATATAGTTAGTAGGTCTCAAATAAATTAATAATAGTCAACTATCTCTATGAGCCATAAATCAAACTACAAACAAGCAATCTCCTACATCAAGCCAAGTCACTCAATACCATTTTCAACACCATAATACGTGGCCAAATCATCACCACAATTTCACAACTCTTACTACCTTTCCAACAAGTGTCTACCTACTTTGATATTGTTCTAACAACACACTTTTTTTAACCATAAAAATGGCCACTTGTTTCATACGAAATCAACTAAGACATTAAACAAACCTAAAAAAGAAACTATTATATACACAAATACATAATCTTAATATACCCTTAAATTATCTCACTTTAATTTCATAACATTTATGGCAGCTATGGAAGATTTAGGATCATCAACAACATCAACAACCTCACAAACTTTTTCCACAAATTCCTTTTTTACACCTTTACTTATTTCCGTTATGGGAATCGGTGCAACCGCTTTATCTATATTCTTTTACCATCTTTTACTTGTTAGATATTGCATGAGAAGACATGCAGCAAGAATGGCTGCATTACATAATTCCACCGGTGAAGAAGTCCAATCCGGTGTTGATGAAAAAACTCTTTTAACAATTCCAATAATCACATATAAAAAGAGTGATTCGGATGAATGCGAATGTGCGGTTTGTTTAGGTGATGTTGAAAATGGGGATAATGTTAGGTGGTTGCCAAACTGTAAACATATGTTTCATGTGAAATGTATTGATGGATGGTTTGTGGGACACACGAGTTGTCCGGTTTGTCGGGTCCCGGTTGTTGCACCAGATGACGAAATTCGTGGTTGTTCAGTTTGTAGATCCGTTGGGGCAGTTGTTGATGATTGTACATCTGTTGGTTCTGATGAATTCATATCAAAATCAACAGAGAGTACGGTTGATGATGGTGATAGTGTTAATGATGGGCCCACATTTTCATCCAGGCCACCACGAATAATGCTTAGGCACTGTAATTCGTTGTCTTTGCCCAGAGAAAAGATGGGAAGGTTTACCGGAGTGGAACTAAAAAGATCTTTATCAATGGGGCAAAGTACTAGTGTTATTATTGATATTAATATTGATAATGTGGATAAAGATTGTAAATATTATTCGTCGTTTAGAGATCAATCGATTAGGCAGCTTCAACGTGTGAAAGAATCGATTACTCGAATTTGTGTACGACAAGGTCAAGGAAGTGGCATTCTTCCATATTGAGATGCATTATTTGTTACTATTAATTTTATTTAGTTATTAGGGTTACAAGAAATGTTTTTCATGTTATGGGAGATTGCTCATTGTAAACAAACTTAATCACCCTAAAGTTGCTGTGAATGGCCCAAAAATTGTTGGTTATGTGGTATTACCTAGTGAATTATTAGGGTTACGTTGAGTTTCTTTAGTTCTTGACCGATTATAATCCGTAATGGATTAGACTGGCCCGATCTCTAACAAAAGTGTTTGGTTGGTGATATTCTACAAGTGTGACAAGTTTAAGTTTGAGGTTGTGAAAGTCAACGGCTAGCCCGGTTGCACCATGGCTACCATGTTTTGGAGGCTTTAGCAATCTAGGAAGCAAGTGGTGCACAATATTTCTATGATGGCTTTTACAAGGAGGTTCTTGGCACCGGGCCAAATTTGGAGCAGATCGGGCAAATGATTTGACGTGCCCATAACTTAATTAGATGGATTATATGATCGAGCGTAGCGAGCCGAAGTTGAAACGAGATATTTAATGATTTGATCTGACCAGTGATCCAAATATGGATCATGAGCCAACTTTAATGAACTACATGGCTGAACTGAACCCCTGCTTGAATCAGTGAGCTTAACAAATGGGCTGATTGAGAAGACTAAACCGTAATGTTGGGCTTAACAACGAAGGTCAAAATGAGAAAAGAAAAAAATAATAATACTGACATTGTGATTAAATGAGATTAACTTTGTCAACAGTTTTTACTTTATTTCTGATTATCGAATTTGTATTTATAAACAGCACATATATATGTATAATTTGGTTATCTATACATTTTAATTCGCCTAAACATATGCACATGTCTTTTACATGACACTAAACAATCGCATTATGGTTGTTTGGTCAAGTGTGGTGTTGAGATGATAAAAGCAGAAAATGCTTTATATAATTTTTAATTGGGAGTGCTGTATTCATGTTCCATAATAAAATGTTGATACGAACTACTGCGTGTTTTTTAAATTGTTAATTATGCATTTAAAAATAAATAAATTTAGTGTAATCTATCTATTATATTTAGGGGTGTAAATAAACCGAACTCTTCGTAAGCTACTAGAGTTTGACTTATTAAAAATTTGATTTGAGCCGAGCTTGAATGATCTGGAGCTCAAACTTAAACATATTTTCAAACTCGTTTAGTAAATGAGTTCGAGTTCGAGCTTCTTATATCAAGCTCGAACATACTCCTTATCATATATATATACACTAATATTTTTTTATATAATCATATTATGCTTAATTTCATTATAAAAATGCTTATATATATGTATAATACTTAAAAACATATTGGTAAATTATACTATATATAGTTAAAAAATTACATAAAAATAAAATAACTATTATATCTTAATAAAATAGTATTAAAACAAACAATATTTTATCTATACTAATATATAATACATTTCAATGTTTTTTTAAAGATAGATTTTACTATTTTACCCCTATGATTACCAAGAGTTTTTCTAAAAATCTACAAAAATAACATACCTCTATATTTATTAAATTCTTATTAATACAAACATTATAAAACCTTACATTAATTAATATATGACATTTAATTATCATTAATACAAGCATTATTAAACCGTTAGTAATTATGAGACATGCCAATTATGAACGGAATAGTCGGGATGAGATGAAAGCGTTTAATTTAGGTTGGGACAAGTAATTCAAATTTTTGATCAACTTTAGGATTACAATGTAACTTACATAATTCTTAATATCAAAATACAAAAAACAAAAAAAAAAAAAAAAAAAAAAAAAAAAAAAAAAAACCAAAAGAAAAAAATCAATAGAAGTTAAACCTCTAGACTCAACAAACGACTCACCAACTAACAACCTGTCCATTAAGAACCCGATACCCTACACTCGCAACTCGCAACCCGACCATCAAGTTTGCAATGACTTATTCTGATATATTTAATTTTGGGTTATTTTGTTAAAACTTTTTTTGAGAAATTTGTTAAAAAAATGATTTTCCTATTTACAAAATAGTATACTCCGTGTATTGTCATATAGTTTTGAAGTTTTAAAATGTTGTTGATAAATTTTTCCCGATGCATTGTGCAGGTGTTCTTTTAGTTACAAAGAAATCGAGCCCGAGCAAAGCTCAAGCTTGTAAAACATCAAACGCGCCAAGCTCAAACTTTATATATAAGGTTTGAAACAAGTCGAGCTCGATCTCCTTAAATTTTAAACGAGTTGAGCTTGAATTCGGACTGTCTCGTTTACACCTCTGATTGTATCTCTCTCAATAATTAAAACATTTATCTAGAATATCAACAATTGTTAAATATTTTCAATGGATGGCACCGATAGTAGATGAAAATGAAATAACGAGTGATAAAGTTAATAACCATGCTCAGATTGCTATGTTTTGATTTGCTATCGCAAACTGGGTTTAAAACTAAGATAAATCACTTACTTAATCGATACAATAGACCATAGTCAGACTTATATATTAAATATACCCAATGTTTTTCTTAACATATACAATATATACTTTCGCAAATGATGTTGTAACACTTCATCCGCTTAATCATTATTCTTAGATTGTTCATTATTTGGATAAAAATTAAATATCCGATTGAATAATTTGAATTGAATCATATGATTTGAATAATTAAATTTTTAGATTAATTTTGATTAGAACTGAAATTATTATTTTAGATCAAAGATTTGTTTAGCTTACTAAATTTCAAACTGAATTATCCAAAAAAACAGAATAAAAAATATTTTTTTATTTTTTCAAATATTGTATATACATGTGCACATACAAAATAGTTTATTATAAGTATCTATTTCTTAGTTGGGAAAGAACGACTAAGTCCATCTGAACCGTCCAATGAAGAATAAGAGGAGAGCAAAGCTTCTCGTCAGCGTAGCAAACGGTGTTTGCGCCTGAACTCAGTCATCCTTTTGGGCACAGGTCGCAAGAACCAAGGAATGAAACGACTACTTAAGCCGAAATGTGCCATTCACTCTAATTACACGAAGCCGATCGAAAGTTTAACCGGGTGAATGAAACATTTTTGAATTATCTTTTTATTTAATACAAAAGGTACTAAAGATTTTCATCTTGATAGTAGATTCTCCATAGTTTTTGCAGCACCTTGGGATCTAGTAATAAAGGTAGTATATAGTTTCATTACGTTGCATGTGACTAGTATATCACATATAATTATTATGCTCATTGTCATAATTTATAAATGTTTCAATTGACAAAGGATGAACACATTTTGTGCTTTTGTTGAAGATGATTTTGAAATCATATTAATTTTTATAAATGTGTTAGATAATTTCGCAAACTACTATATTTGTGAAGAACTAACTTCATTGTATATATCATTGAATACAAATGTAACATCTTTACTTTTGAACTTAAAAACTAACTTCACATTTTTAATAAACCCTGAAGCAATACGGTAATAAGTAGCCGTTGATATCCTTAGTGACATTACCCTTTCTCAATTCTGATTCGATATTTGTTTGAATCCAAATAGATTACTATAATTGAATCCGATTTGATCCGACCTATCCAAACGAACACCTCTGACTAATTTATATCGGTATAATAACCACATTACTCTTAGTAGTAACTACACCTTGGTTTTGATTAAAATCACAATCGATATATAATTAAATACATATATAACTACAATGATGTTAAATAAAAGATCAACCAACCTCAGTACATGATAAACAAGATTCAATAGGCTTAAAGCTCAAATAGTTAAATGAAAAAAATGTTATCAAACATACTGTATAAGAACATTAAAACTAAGCTTTAAAAGTTATCAACATCAAAATACTTAATGGTCCAAAAATGTACACTAAGAAGTATTTAAAGGACATTGAACTTTACTCAAAAATCAACAAAAATGGAAAACACAAAAGGACATTTGGTAGAAAAGAGCAAACCATTTTCAAGTTTCATAATCCGCAATCAACCACCACTCACCGCCACAACCACCACTGTATCTCCGCCGTACCACCCAAATTTCCATTTACAATCAAATCCTCACTTGAAAATAAACCAAAACCATAACCCACTTCAAAAAACGGGTCATGGGTCATCCCAGATTGGCTAACAGCAATAACCCGGTCTATCCCTCACACAATCTGATGATTCAAATATCCCAATTGCAAATGCACTGTTGGGTGACGTGTCAGACCTTTTGGGGTGGCGCCTTTTTTTTACCATTGTTTAAATGGATGAATGAATATGGATCAATTTTTAGATTGGCAGCTGGGCCAAGAAATTATGTTGTTGTTAGTGATCCTGTAATTGTTTAACAGTGTTAAGAAATTATGGAACTATTTATGCTAAAGGACTTGTTGCGGAGGTCTCTGAATTTTGTTTGGGTATGGTTCAAGGGCGGAGCCAGGATTTTAGCTTTGGGGGACGAAGGTTATAAGACCCGTGCCAACGGCACGTCCTCGCCGCCCGTCCTCCCCTCCGTCCTCCCTTCTTCCGTTGGCACCGAGCGTCTTCGTGGCGTCTTCGGTGTCACGTCCTCCATCTCCATCTTCGCCAAGAAACGCAAGGACGAAAGGAAGTGGGCCCCGCACCAATAAAAAAACATTTTTTTTTGTTTTCATACCCAAAGGTCAAATTTAATTATTATTTTTTTTCAAAAGTTACAAACGGTCAAATTTAAAAAAAAATATAAAAAAAAATTAAAAAAGTAACAAACGGCTAGTTTTAGATTTTTAAATTTTTAATATTGTTTTTTCTTTTTACCTCTATATATACATACATACTACTACTACAATAACACACAACAATTACTACTACTACAATAACACACATCAATTACTACTACTACTTTCATTCTTTCACAAACCTCTATTATTTACATATAATTTCCACTATTTACATATAATCATATCGTTATGGATCCACACGAAAATTACGAAGAAAATTCGAGCGAAGAATCCGACATTGAAGATATCAACTCTATGAATGCTTGTTTCAATCCGATTGCTATGCTCGATGCTATTGAAATGTTGGAACAAGATGAAGAAAACAAAGCAGAAACGAGCCGAGCAAGAGCACCTAGAAGATTCTTACCAAGAGATCGTATCGGCGCCGGAGAACGTTTGTGGCAAGACTACTTTGCACCTAACCCAACATTCACGGAAGATTACTTCCGAAGACGTTTTAGGATGAGCAAGTCTTTGTTTATCCATATATGCCAAGGTATAACGTCTTACTCTCAACTACCAATACCTCCGTATTTTAGTTATTTTCGTGAAGGTTATGATGCTACCGGTGATTTTACACAACATGATAACCGAAGAATCATGTACACTTGTGTGATTTTACATAACATGATAACCAAAGACAACGGACGCAATATATGTCAACTCGGGGAAGACTACCCTCAGATCCGAATAATCGTCCGCGACGATCGTGGCAAGAAAGGGTTGATTTGCAACTTCGTATGGACAGAGAATTACGAGGTGCGAGGGTACATCATTAACTTCGAAATGCTCTTATGGAACACATTTGAACTCTCCCGACAAATTTCCGTGTTCGAAATGATTAGTGTGTTTTACTTTATTTAATTATTGTAATCGTATTTTTATTTTCAATGTAACGTTTTACTTTATTTAATTATTGTAATCGTATTTTTATTTTTAATGTAACGTTTTATTTTATTTAATTATTGTAATCGTATTTTTATTTTCAATGTAACGTTTTATTTAATTTAATTATTGTAATCGTATTTTTAATTTTAATGTAATGTTTTAAATTATAAATGTATTTAATGTAATTATATAATTGGTGGGGTCCTTCAGTCTTTTTGAGGAAGCTGTCTTCTGTTGGCACGGTTCAGTTTTTGGTCAGTCTTTCTAAGGAAGTGCTGACGTGGCGCTGATGTGGCACGAAAGAAGCTCCCTTTTTCAGTCTTCCATTGGGAGGGGTCTAAGTGGGTTACAGGTCATGGAGATGCAAATATATATCTCTTATTCTCCTTCTTATTAACTTGATTAAGTGGTTTCAACCTCTATCCTAATTCTAATATTAGTAAAAGAAAACTTTGAAAATTAGGTCATCATCTCATGATATAAGTTTTATTATGACTTTTCTCAAAATATTAAATTTTATAAGTAAAATAAACCTTATTTGTATAGCTCAAAATATTAAGTTTTATTATAACTTTCCTCTAGTAACAAATATAAAAATGTGTTTCCAAGTGTCATTTATCAATTGTCACATGGGGTCGGACATACATCCTACAATATTAAATTGACTATTTAATCTAAACTAGGTCATCATTCCACGATAACGTTGAACGAATTTAATTTTTACAAATGAATAGAATATTGTGGTAGATTTGTGGCCAATTTTGTATATAGTTTATAGACCGGCGATAAGGTGCGACAAATTTAACTTTTATAAATAAATAAAATATTTGGTCGATTTTTTTATATAGTCTATAGAGCTGCAATAATATCAGACAAATTTAATTTTTTTAAATGAATAAATATCGTGACCGATTTTTTTAATTTTTATTTGGTCGATTTTTTAATATAGTGTATAAGCCCGCTATAGCGTGGGACGAATTTAATTTTAATAAAATGAATAAAATATCGTAATCGATTTTTTTATGTTGTTTATAGACACTTTAATTTTTATAAATGAATAAATTATTTGGTCTATTTTTTAATTTAAATAAATACATCAAATATTTAGGGGACCAAAAATGTAATTATACAAAAGAAATTAAGATCGTTGGATCACAAATGGTGAAAAATAATGAAGGGCTCAGATACCTCTATCGTGCCGTCTTTTAATTATATATAAAGATATCTCAAATTCTAAATCTCTAAGTAACTTCTCCCTCAAAAGAAGACCGGTAAAAGTAAAACGAAAGGAAAATATATCCAATGTGGGATTTAATCAAAACAGAGATAAAAGAACATTCTCGCATATCGTAAATCAATCGCTTCATAATTGCAATTAATTATAAACTCACCTGAGAAGAAGAACAAAGACGATATGTAACACTCCCGTTCCAATAATGAAACATAAGGTCACATTTATTACTAAATAATTAAAGTCAAAATAATTGTCTTAGAATAATAAATAACCAAGGTTTAAAAGCAACAATATATGTTGTCTCCAAATGATAACTTAAAATCACAAAACATAAATAAGTCCAAATTAGTAAATCAAGGTAGGTCTCTAAGGTATCTCTAAGAATCTTGAAGCTCTCTCACTTATTCCATAGTACCCTGATTACCTGCAGCAGTCAAAGGTAATGCGGCTGAGCGAATTGCTCAGTGCGCGGAGGTTGACAGAAACAAACAATAACAGTAATAATATTGCAAATGTAAAAATATGAAACGAAATAAATAATTTAATTATTCCAAAGTTACCCTTCGAGTAACACCACCCTTACACCAGAGTAAACAAATGAAATAATGGCTGAAGTAACGAGGGGTTGGGTTAATTTCATACCGAGTACCCTACAAACAAAGTATCCAAATTGCACCAAACTAGTGCCAAATAATATCACAAATACACACTGGTCATGACTCCAGGTGTTTCCCTTAATCGGAAGGTGTGTATGGCACTACACCACACGACCGCACTACACAAATCATAACATAGCCTATGATGCATCCATACGCCTTCCAAATAATCCAAAAGCTCTCCCGCGAGCATAAACACACAAATCACATAATAATACAAAAGTGGAGACGCCGTGAACTAATCCCACCGCCACGGATAGTGCCAAGTCATTGGCGCCACAATGACAAGCCTGGGGTACCTCCACAGGTAGTTGACTCGGTATACCTATCTCATGTATACAAAATTCTAGGGTTCTATGGTCGCACAGTGAATATATAAACCAAACACACCAGATTATGTTCACCATTCATATGGAACCTAAACCAAATGAATTAAGATAGCTCACAACAAATGAATCACCATGTTTTCCAAAAATCATTTTTCATGCAAAGTTTTCTCAAAAGTTCTCACAATATATAATCTCAAATAATAGTACAACTCAAATAGAATGAATCGGGACGCGCAAGTATTTCATAATGAATAATAAAGAGGTTACACGACAATCAAAGAAGCAAGTCAAGATAACGCTGAAAAAAGAGTACGCACATCCATACCTAAATATATGTCCAAGTCTCTCAAGGTAGAAAAGATCCTCTACAATTCTCCACAAACTCTATATAAAATGATTTAACTAAATTTAGATTCTTTATTTTAACGTCTTAATACTTATTACCCAAAATATCTCAAATTTTATGTCTTATTACTCATATACTTTTATATTCTTTTGTCTAATTTTATATTAAAATCATTATACGCTCTGTTCGAAATTCCATTACATATGTCAGGGATCTTAATGCAGTTTTAGTAAAGTTATTAATTAATTTAATCAAGACATTAATACTTAAGGGGTAAAATTGCAATTATAGTACTATATGAATTTATTTAATAACATGTAGGATAATTCCGGGGCCTAAATGTAATTATATACAATTACATCATCTCATCTTCTTCCTGCGCGACGTACAGGGGGCATACGTTTCGATTTATTCTTCTTTAATTCTATGAATTACCTACAACTAGTTACAACATGATATATTGTATTACTATTAAATTACAGGTTTCGATTCATTAGTAACATGCGTATTTTAAGACTATGAAATTTCCCGATATCGTAAACGAAAACTATAACTTTAACAGTTGTTTCAATTCGCTTTTCATCCTTAGATTCTAAAATAGTAACATATATGTTTAGGTATGACATTATTAAACAATGACTATTAGTTTTGGATTCCGATTCCGCTATTGAGTTACGGATTTAAGTCTCGAAACTTCCAGCACAACATATCCCGTGAGAACTCTGTAGTTAAGCGTGCTCGAGCGGGAGTTTTACTAGGATGGGTGATCTCCTGGGAAGTTCTCGTGTGGTCGCCAAGAAAAAGCCGTGCGCCTGCGGGTAAAGCGGACAATATTGTGGTCGTGGTAAGGTAGGATGTTATAAATGGTATCAGAGCGACTCATGTAACGTTTGGGATGGTGGGGCAAACCTCATCGAGGACATGAGAGATCTTGGGCTTATAAGGTAAATCTCATCCTTACCAGACACAACACGTTTTGGAGCCACAAGCACAACAGATCCCATGAGAATTCTGTAGTTAAGCGTGCTTGAGCAGGAGTATTACTAGGATGGGTGACCTCCTGGGAAGTCCTTGTGTGGTTGCCAAGAAAAAGCTGTGCGCCTGCGGGCAAAGCGGAAAATATTGTGGTCGTGGTAAGGCAGAATGTTACACGATAGCTTCCAGCATTGGGGAAAAGTGTAATAAAAGATAACAGTTGATTGTTGAGTCATAAGTCGTATACGACGTAGTCATACCCTCATTATATCGTTTCCGCTAATATCTTATGATACGATTGGGGTGGCATGGTTACAAAAAACTTTGAAGTTGTGGCTTCGACTGAAATTTGTAGTGTAATAAGTTGGACTATCGGACCAATTGGGGGAAGCCAAGTACCGCCCAGGCCCCCCTGCCGGCTCTGCCTCTAGTCTGGTTTTGCTATTGCTGAAGGTTCACTCTGGACGATAATTTTTTTATTTTTAATTCTTGTTTCTTGTTAAGTTTGTGAATTTGATATTTAAAATGTGAATTTTGATGTTGGGTTTTGTTCAAGTTTTGACTTTTTTTTTGGTTGGTTGTAGTTACAATGGTGCTAATTTTCTTGAACAAGTTTTATTTTGCCTTAAAGAATTGCTGTAAAATTGGTTCGTTTGATGTTTACATAGGATTTCGATGGTAGGTTTTTCAAGTTCTGATTTATTAGGTTGGCTGTAGTTATGATGATGCTAATTTTACCTGAACATGTTTTATTTTGCCTTAAAAACTGCTGAAAATTGGTTCATTGGATGCGTATGTATGATTTTGATGGTGGGAGTTTTGTTCAAGTTCTGGTTTTTTAGGTTTGTTGTAGTTATGATGATGCTAATTATACTTGAACATGTTTTAGTTTGCCTTCTAATTGTCTGTAAGGTTTTTAAATTTGATGTTTGATTTTTAAAAGTTTTGATTTATTATCCGTTGGTTGGTTGTAGTTATGATATTAATGATGATGGTAATTTGTAATTTCACTTGAACATATTTTAATTGGCCTTATAACTTGTTGAATATGTTAATTTGACGTTTCTACTTGGTTTTGATGTTGGGTCTTGGTTAACGTTTTGATTTCTTTTAGTTGGTTAGTTGTAGTTACAATGAGTCAATGATGCTAATGTTACCTAAACAAAGTTAAGCTTTGCATAATGTTTGTAAAGGCTATGGCTTTTGATCTTAAAGAGTTAATTTTAATGGTGTGTTGGGAGATGGGATTAAACGTTATTATGATATGTAGTTTTTGATAGATTTTTGTCTTGAACTTGTTCCATATTGTTGAATTTAGTTTTTGAGTGCAAACTCTAATTGTTCATTGGCAAGGCGCAGGGCTGTAGTTCCATCACTTCACAAGAAGTACTTATCAGTAATAGTTGATCGTGTATTTTGTAAATGCTCTAAGAGATTTGTGGATAAGCTCAGATCGTATGCACGCAATAACACTGCTGTTAACATGGAGGAGCAGTTTTCTCAATTAACCCTTGAATTATTGGTTTGGCAATATTTAACTACAACTTTGATTCCCTAACTTCCGATAGTCCTGTTATTGAATCCGTGTATACTGCTGTGAAAGAAGCCGAAGCCCGTTCAACTGATCTCTTACCATATTGGAAGACAGATTTTTATTATAACCTTTTTTCTATTACTTTAGAAATAGAAATAGAGGGTTCTTTGATCTTTTGAGGTCAAACTTAGTATTTACTCCCTCCGCTCTATATTGCATTTTTTACGGGTTGTTGAAGATATTTTCAACACTCCCTTTAACGTAAGGTTCAATCCAAATTTACTTGTTTATTGATAGGAAGTGGGAACTATAACGGAACTTCATGAGTCAAACTTTAACCCTTACTGTTTTTTGGTGTAGATTAAAGCATTATGTAAGATCATTCCAAGACAAATAAAAGCCGAACAAGCAGTTACTATAATTAGAGATACCGTTGAAGAGCTTATTATGAAATGCAAATAGATTGTCGAAAAAGAAGGCGAAAAAATTGATGATGAAGACTATGTGAGTGATGCAGATCCAAGCATTCTACTATTCTTACTTGCTAGCAGGGAGGAGGTCTCCAAACAGTGATCTAAGTCGACTTGTTTTCGTATAATTTGCTTTCTGGTAATATTCCGTCTTTTTTTATGCTTAGGTTTCGAGTGAACAGCTACGTGATGACCTTTTGTCAATGTTGGTTGCTGGACATGAAACTACTGGTTCAATGTTAATTTGGAGTGCATATCTTTTAGGTAAGGTACCCCTTGACAATTTTTTAAACTTGTGATTTGATACTTAATGATACGGGTCATTCTAAGTACGGGTTAAAAATGGGCTGGCCGGGTTCGTTTGCTGATATTTCTTTGTCCATTTCTTTTTCATTCTTTTTTTTTTTTTAATTTTTTTTTAATTTTCTTTTAATTTTTTATAAATGATGAATGTCCTGGTTATGATTACAAATTAAAGTAAGTATATTAATAATCTGAATATTTAACTAAAAACGACTTAGGAGGATATATATATATATAGATATCATATATATACATTAAAAGTATAATGCAGGTGATTTTCAAGTGTTTGAACTTTACCCCTTTTAGCTAAAAATATATTATTGACCCGTCTGAGATAAACAAACCCAAATCTACCCACATGAATAGGTTGAAAATGCCACCTCTACATGACATAGTAAATTTGAATTATTATGTTGAATCATGTAGGATCCATCTTCTTTAAAGAAGGCACAAGAAGAAGTTGACAGAGTGTTGCAAGGCCGCCTACCAACTTATGAAGACGTAAAAAAATATATTAAAGCAAAGAAAATGAAAGGGAGAGAAATATACATCGAGTATCTTCAACATATGATCATTTGGTACTTCGAATAATTATAGTTATGGTCACAATTTTGTATTGCTAGATATTGACCAAATGATTTTTGTTTGAGAAACCTCTATCATATTCATCGAATGAATCACATTTTATATATTTTATTTTTATAAAAAACAACATTAGTTTTTAAATAAAGAAATTTATCGGCTTTCTTACAATTTTTTCTACTATAAATACTTTGGCCCACCTTAGAAGAAGCTTGGCTACGCCACTGATTGTGCATTGACGTAATCTTCTTCATATAATATCATTGATGGTGAAAGCAAGTAATACATACCTAATTTAGTGATACATTTTATTTTAGTTATATAACGAGTAGTAATTTTTTACCGATACAATAAGGGCAAAGTTCAAATCAACCTCAACTTGACACGAACACTCAACTGATTTCATTATTTAGTCTTTTAAGTTAGCGTATAGATCATTCTTTCAATATTTATTTGTTATTAATTGCCGCCCTTGTCCAATTCCTTTTCCTGCCATTTACTTTTTAATCACACTCACTTCCCTTCACTGCAAAGCTAATCCTCACTCTTTCAACCCCACCAAAATCTATCAAATCTATACATTTTTTTTTGTGTCACAACCACTGTTCCATTAGTAGCAAAAACTTATCTCCTAGGTTGAATATTGCTTAAAAAATAGAACTATATACATATGGGTAATTCTATGATGCATTGATGCATGCAATCAATTTGAGACCATATTCAAGATTTCTTTTTTGAGTCTTGTACTACTACTACTACTATACTATTATTTGCAATAAATCCATTATGAATAGGATATTCGGATGTCTATATAACATGATTCTAAGCATACAATTAAAGCAAGCATGATGATTGATGAGACAAGAGTGCTTGAGTGTTAAGAAATATGTCTTCAATAAGCACTATACATTGTCATGTAAAAATATATTCTACATAATGTTTTTTCCATAAGTATATAAAGCAATACACCGCATAACAAGTTATTAGTCACAATCCTTTGATCCAAAAACATGAACACCAAAAAAACCATTTCGTTTTGGCTTTCTGTTATCAGCATTGCTCTTTTTTCTATTATACTATCTTTCTACATCAATAACTCAACCATACCTACTAGAATTTTTGTACCTGGATTTCAAGTCACTTTTATCAAGAGGGTTGTTGAGCAAAGTGGAATTTATCAGTTTTTCATTTTCATAAGCCAGCTTTCTAGCCGCCACCACCATCACCACCATGCTCATAGGCCACATAAGCTCACTTGTGATCCCAAAAAGTGGAACTCTAGGCTCATATCACAATACGGGGTGTTGCTTGTTTTGACCGTTGATCAGAATGGTTGTGGGAACTTTACTAGTTTACAGGAGGCAGTTGATGCGGTTCCTGATTCTAGCCTTAGTGCAAGTCTTATCATACTTGATTCTGGAACGTATAAGTAATAGTTCTTGATTATGCAAATATTTGTGTTGTTTAGAAATTATAAGAATGCATGTAACTAAATTTCGATAATTATGGCAGGGAGAAAGTATTGGTGAACCAGAATAAGACTAACTTGATAATTCAAGGCCAAGGTTATCTTAACACAGAGATCATTTGGAATGACACTGCAAATTCAACTGGAGGAACCATTTACAGCTCCACAGTTTCCATTTTGGCCTCTAATTTCATTGCTTATAACATCAGCTTCAAGGTAATGCATACAAGTATATGTCATAGATTTGGGTATGCAACAAATTTTTTAATTCTTTTTTTCATAATTTTATTTTATAAAAAGGTAACAACTTATATTTTTGATTACATAAGTCAGACTAAGAAAGGTTAGCGTTTTATGCAATAACACCATTTCTGTTTAAAGTGATATGTTTGCTTTGTTCTTATATTCCAAAGAACGCAGCTCCACCTCCAAATCAAGGTGCAGTTGGAGCACAGGCATTGGCAATGAGAATTGCTGGTGATCAAGCAGCTTTTTATGGCTGTGGGTTTTATGGAGCTCAAGACACTCTTCATGATGATCGAGGACGACATTATTTTAAAGAATGTTTCATTGAAGGATCAATTGATTTTGTCTTTGGAAATGGTCGATCACTTTATGAGGTAGTTACCTTTATAAAAGATAAAAGAAAGATCAGAAGTAGAATGGCAAGATGGGTGGGTTGGGTAACTAGTTGAAATGCTTCAGTTTTAGTACTAGTTGATACGGGACGGGTCAAGTTGGGTTGACCTGGAAACATTTTTTTGTCCATTTTCTAAATTGTTCCAAATTAAGATAGCAGATAATTGACGTGTTAACTATGGTTAAAGTAACAATATAATTACCATAACAATCTACATCTCTAAATAAAATGAAGTTTAGGAAATTGTATGCATAAAAAATAATTGGAAATCATGTATGCAGTATGCACGGATGGTTACTTACATCAAGGTGTAAACCGGGACTGATTATCTATATTTTTTAAAAGTTTACAGACTAACTATGTAAATTTTGTTTTCTTCTATGACTCTTACTGCTGTAAATCACAAATATGATACCCCTAAAACTTAATGGGCAACCTTTGGCCCATTCAGCCGGTTTGCAATAAAACACAACTCAAATCGACCCGTTCATAACCTAATAGGGTTAAAATTACCACCTTTAGTAATACGTATCGATTTTAAGCACTTTTTCTTTCAGGATTGTACATTGAACTCGATAGCGAGTGACATTCCAAGTGGTGACGGGATCACTGGAGCAATAACAGCACACGGGAGGAACTCGGTGAACGAGAAAACAGGGTTTTCGTTCGTTTGCTGTACTATTGGAGGAACTGGTAAGGTGTGGCTTGGGAGATCTTGGGGTGCATATGCAACTGTAGTTTTCTTAAAAACTTACATGTCTGAAGTTGTTTCTTCTGATGGCTGGAATGACTGGAGAGACTCCTCTAGAGATCAGTTACGCTTACTGTAGTCTTTCATTCTTTATTTCTTATCATTATTTTTTTTAGAACGGCAACCATACTATCTAGCGCATATACTATTTACAACCAAGTGATACTGAAATGATATGAACTATCATTTTATCACATGTTTGCCTTCGTATTTTAACATCACTTTGTACTTGTGTGTTTTCAGGACAGTTCTCTTTGGAGAATACGGGTGCTCGGGTCCTGGAGCAAATAACACATATAGGGTGTCGTATGCTAAACAACTAAGTGTGACAGAAGCAACTCAGTACATGGATATCTCGTTCATTGATGGAAATGAATGGCTTTCTCGTGATATTAGCATCATTTAGAAACTTGTTTATGGCATTTTTGTCATTTATTTTAGTGAAAAGTCAACACATTTGGTGTTAGAAAGGACATCCTGAGATCATTGTTCATGTCGATCAACTTGAATTTTTTGGTTTAACAAAAGCAGAATGAAAATAATTGAACGAGTTCAAGGTGTAGAATTAATGTATGTATGTATTATGTTGAAAATCTGCTTAACACAATAGATTACAGAAGAAGGTGTGACAACCATCGAATTACAAAAGATGAATGAAAGAACCTTGAAGACACTTTCATTTAAATCACAGATTAAAAACACGCTACAACTTATTCTTAAAGTGGTGATCTTTTGTCAAAAGTAGGAACAGAAGGGGGCGATTTCAATTCGTTTTTCTAACAATGGCTCAATTTGGGCTATATTTATTGTTCGTGATTTATCACCAATATGATTTAAGTGTAATGTGATTAAATTTATTTGATTAATTTGATCTAAATGAATATTAAACAAGTTTGGTGGTGCGGGGTGCACGCTTGTTTTAATTCGTTTTGGTCTAACGGGAGTCCGGCGGCAGAGCCCCTGGAGGGGTCCAAGGGGCAGAGCCCCTGGCTGGGGTCGATGTTCCTTTAGAGAAAATGCATTGGAAATCCGAAGTTGAAAAAGAAACCCGGTTTTGACCCGCCCATTTGAAAAGTGGTTAAACCGTTTGAAAAACGGGTTTAGTAACCGTATTTGGTCAGTTTTTTCATATGAATTTCGGTACAGGAAATCTCATAACACTCTAACATATTCGTTTATGAAAATATTGAACTTTATCCGATTGAAATTTCGAGAGTACCATCGAAATACTTCAATCTGAAAGTGTTTCACGCAATAACATCCAAATAATCGATAATCCGTATTTCTAACATTTATTGATAAAACTAGGAAAGTAATATAAAAGAATTAGCTACAAAGGAAAGATGTCAACTTTCACACAAATGTCATCCGAATTATGCAACAAGTCACATCTAAAAGATGGATATAAACATATTATCGATTAAATGTCTTATGACTGGGCCATCCTGTAACATTCTTCGTGATGAATGATAATTAACAAGCTTCACGAAGAATGTTAACTGCCCATTATTTTTAACATTCTTACTAACATTCACGAAGAATGTTAACAGATAACATTTTTCACAAAGAATGTTAACGAACAACCCAAATTAGCTTCCTCCTTCTCTAGGATTACCCTTCTCTATAGATCAGCCCCCTATATATATATATATATATATTTAGGAATACACCGCACCACAATTCTTAATCACAATATTTGGATCCAAAAACATGAATACCAAAAGAAGTAAATTGTTTTGGCTATCTGTCAGTGCCATTGCTCTCTTTTCCATTATTTTATCTTTCTACACCAACAATTCAAACATAACTTCTAATATCTCCTTACCCGATTTTATCAAAAGGATCATTAATCATCTAAGGTGGCGTAGGCTTTCTTGCGATGCCAATAAATGGAAGTCTCCACTCATAGCAAAATATGGGGTATCCATAGTTTTAACTGTTGATCAAAAGGGTTGTGGCAAATTCAAAACCTTTAAACAGGCAGTGGCTGCTATTCCTGAACATAGTCACAAACCAACGCTTATTATATTTGATACAGGCACATACACGTAATATTTCTTTATCACGCTATTCTTGTACTTTATATGATTTTATAAAAAACCAAAGAACATGCTATATTATTGTTGTGGCAGTGAGAAAGTAGATGTGCCAAAAACGAAGTCTAATTTGATAATTCAAGGCCAGGGCTATCAAAACACATTTCTTGCTTGGCACGACACTGCAGCTTCAAGTAATGGCACCGTTTTCAGCTACTCGATTGGTGTTTATGCCCCAAAGTTCAAAGCTTATAATATCAGTTTCAAGGTAATTGATCAAGTAAATCATATATATATGTATAATTCCAATATATACTCTTTTCAAATTTGATATATATTTTTGCTTGTTCTCGAATGGAAAAGAACACAGCTCCTCCCGTAAGACAAGGTGTTGTAGGAGGACAAGCCGTTGCACTGAGAATTAGTGGTGATCAAGCAGCTTTCTATAATTGTGGGTTTTATGGATATCAAGATACTCTCTATTGTGAATCAGGAAGACATTATTTCAAACATTGTTTCATTGAAGGAACAATAGATTTTGTCTTTGGCAATGGGAGATCGTTCTTTGAGGTATAAATCACCCACTTCTTCAAGCATTACCTTTACAATTATGAAGATCTTTTATGTTTATAAGTTTAAATTACCTGAAAATTTTTCACAAACTTTCATAAAAAAGTCTGTGCAAATCGTAGTTATTGTTGTAGTGAAGAACACGTAGATCAACAAATTAAATTAGGGACTAAAAACCATTTTCTGTTTCAGGATTGTACAATAAACTCGGTAGCGACTGGTCCTGGGATTAATGGAGCAATAGCAGCACAACAAAGGGCTTCACCACATGAGAAAACAGGGTTTTCGTTTGTGAACTGTAAGATTGTAGGAAAAGGTGCTATATGGTTAGGAAGAGCTTGGGGTCAATATTCAACGACCGTTTTCATAAAAACTTCAATGTCTGAAATCATTACTCCTGAAGGCTGGAATGACTGGAGAGATCCTTCAAGACATCAGTTATGTCGACTTAATTATACTTTTTCATGTTAATTAACGTTATTAGCATTTTTGGTCTAATGTTTAACAAAGCGTGTTTTCAGGAAAGTTTTCTTTGGAGAACACGAGTGCACGGGTCCTGGATCAAGTTTCAAAGCTAGGGTGAAATATGCTAAAAATCTAAGTGTAGCGGATGCAAAACCGTTCATGGATATCTCTTACATAAACGGAAACGAATGGCTTCCTAAGGGCTAAGGACATCAACATTTAGCAATACAATTTAAGGCAGCTGTGTATATCATAAGATTGTTCATAGACATCTCCTTGGTGTATTTTATTTGATAAGATTGTATAGAAAAGTGTTAGATGATTAGATGCAGTGTTAGTTACACATGATAAAAAAAAAAAAGTTGAATGTTTAACAAGTGTTGTATGTGAAATATCTCAATAACTCGAAAGTTACTATCAACCCTGAATTGGTTATGACATAAGAGGCTCAAACACAATAAATATATCTAAAAGGTAACTAACACACAATTAGCGTGTCCGTTTGTTCTTTAGCAGAGAAAGAACATATACTTTCTTTTGAAATGTTCTAAATCCCGACATGAAAGGTAAAACACATAATGCGTGCACTTGATGTTTGGTAGAGTTTCTTTAAAACCGTCATTTCTAAACAATATTCAACGACACGTTCTAACATCTTTCACTCACATAGAGATGAGGAACAAATAAAACAAACAGGCCGATTCTTATATGGGATGCTAAAGACACAAGAAAATATCAAAAACTTCGAATGCATGATCATAACTTTTACTCTAGGTGGAGTTGCAAGGCTTGAAAATTGTAACACTAAAAAATTAAAAATAATAAGTCAATCTTCGTTCAAAAACAAAACAACTACATAAGTGGACCCCTTAATAAATTAAACATACTTTCAATAATCCATACGTGTTTTCTCTTTTATTAAAATTATCTTTGAGTCCAAACGAGAATGAGAATTTTAGTGAGAAGGAAGAAATGAATCATAGTCATTCATTTTACAAAATCCAATTTCCTCTCAAAGTTAACTATCTCACAAACGGCTAATCAAAAAATTATAAAAATTGCACCATAAAAATCAGCTTTCTTTTTTCTACAATTAGACATCCCTCATGATATACTTTCGACAAATTTTTTATTTTTTTATTTTTTATTTTGTTGAAAACTGGTAACACATGTGTTAGTCGTTGGTAATATGTGTTAGTGGTTGGTAACACATGTGTTACTAACGACTAACACATGTGTTACCAGCAAGTAACACATGTGTTACCAATAACTAACACATGTGTTAGTCACAAGTAACACATGTGTTACCAGCGACAAACACATGTGTTACCTAGTTGTTGGTAACACTTGCGACTAACATATGTGTTAACAATTTTCAAAATCCACCAAAAAATGAAAATAAAAATTTCATCGAAAGTATATCTTGTGAGATGTCTAATCGAAGAGAAAAAAATACTGATTTTTATGGTGCAATTTATATATTTTTTTGACTAGCTGTTTGTGAAATATATTTTTAAAAATATTGAGGGTATTATTATCTTGATGAAATGAATTGTTGAGATTGATTTCTTCATTCTTACAAAAAATTCCATTATCATTTGAACTTAATTCTATTGAAAAATTACACACATAGACATTCACGTTTACTAGTATTATATTGTGTGACAAAATAACTTTAAAGAAATATAACAGAACTATTTCAAAAATTAAACTACTGCAATTATACATATCCATTAACTACACATCTATATCAACGTCGATCATATAAGAATTAATAAAATGCAAAAGCATGAAAATTCAGGAGCAAATCTGTATCAATTTTAGTTGTATTGTGATGGATTTGATACAACCCATTTTATTTTATTTTTCAAAATAAATTCTTAATAAAGTACGTACATGTATGTTTATATATATATATATATACATATATTACTATATGGTTCTGTTGGTACGTAAAGGAAAATTAAAAGTAATCGAATATACGTATCTTTATACTAGTATAGGTCTATGACAACGTCGAAATATATAAGGTATATATTTATTTGTTAGTAGTTTAGACCTAGATATCAACAAACATATTAACGTGTATAAATATTGTGTATTTGATATGTTAAACTTGCATAAACACATAGTTGATTCTCGTGTGTTCTATAGCAATTATAGCTGTTTTGTGACGGATCTGCTACACCCTATTTTGTTTATATTTTTAAAAAATAATATCTATAATAAAATATTTACAAACATGTTTATATATGTGTATATATAGATATAGATGGTTCTATAAGTACGTAAAAACTATAAAATTGGACGAGTATACATATCTGTATATAAGTATACATCTATATCGATGTCAACATTAAAAAATTATATATTTATTTGTTAGTAATTTACACCTACATACCAACATACATATTAACATCTAAAAATATTGTCTTTGACATGTTACACTTATATAAACATATATTTGGTACTCGTATGTATCTAATTGTGCTTGTATAATCAAGCAAATGAAAATCACAAAAAGTTATGTCGCAAATTCGTAACAATTATAGCTGTTTTGCGACAGATTTGCTACAACATATTTTGTTTGTATTTTTAAAAAATTAGATTTCTAATAAAATGTTCATATACATGTTTATACATATCTACGTCTATATCTATATATGGTTAAAGTAAAAAAAAATTAAAAGTAAACGAATAAACATATCTATATATATAAATATACATATATATCAATGTCGACATATATATTAATTATATATCTATCTATTAGTAGTTTAGATCTGCATACCAACAAATATATTAACATGTACAAGTATTGTGTCTCTGATATGTTACAATTATATAAACACATAGTTGGTGCTCGTATGTGTCCAATTGTGCTTTTGTAATCAAGCAAACACAAAATGACAAAGATTTTGTCGCAAATCCGTAGCAATTATACCTGTTTTGTGAAGTATCTGCTACAACTTCATTATTTTTGATTTATTTTATTAATGATTAAATTTTGCTACCTGGTTTGCGACAACTTTTCTAATTATTATTTATTATAGTATTACTTTTAGTTAATTTTGCCACCGATCTGCTACGAGTTTTATCATTGTAGTTTTAGAGTTTATTTAAAGTCTTATTTTTGTTGCTTAGGGTCGCAAATTTGACACAATCTGTCTTAACTGAGTCTAAGTGTTTGAAAATTTAGTCTAACTCTTGATTTCTGATAAGCCTTAAAAGGTTTGAAAATTTAGTCAACTATTTGAGTTATGATAAGATGTCGCAAGGTTGACACTAATTCGTCACAAAATTTAGTCAAATGTTTGACCTTTTTATCTTCCAATATATAGTTAGACAGCGGTGGCAAATGCGTAGCAAATGCACCAAATTTGCTACAACTTTATTTTTCGTCACAAAATTTTGTTGTTTCCTTTTTCTGTAGTAGTGTACGGATGTCATTAGACTACAGATAAATCTTGGCCAAAGGTATTATACTTATGTTTTCAACATTTGAGACACTGAACTTACCAGATTACAATATGTAAGTTATTAACTTATTGATATTATTCTTTCAAATCACTTGGTTAACCTGTTACCTATATTTGACTTTTGTTATAACTCGTTTGACCTTTCTTACGAGAAATAAAATATGTGACATTAATAATTAATTATGTAAAACGGAGGTCATCATACTATTGGAAAATATTCACATAAGGTACTGTATATGTTTTTCATTCATTTATGTAACAAAATCCAACTGGATGAAGCCCCTATGAAATCTAGACCTAATAAAAAGTCTTTAATATCTATACATATGTGTTATACATATATGGTGTCACATGAGATGGTAAATTACCAATATTTATTCAGTAAAATCCAACCATCATATCACCATGTTCAAAAGAATGCAAACCCAAACACTTCATGAACACACACCATAAAAAAACATTGAAGTAGGTACTTTGGGAGGGATTGGGCTGTTGGCCTCATTTGATTATTTTGTGCAGTTTAAGCGGTGAAGTAAATTATTAATATTAATAAAAATAAAATAAGAAACATTAAAAAATTGATAAAAATAACTGTGACATATAATAGCCGGTCATAACAAGTAAATTACGTAGTAGTATTTGAATACAAGGTTTAGTAAGTTCATGACTTAAATAAACGAAACATAAGTAATAATAGCTTAGGCGAGCATTTTCACTTAATAAAGTGACATATGTATCTAATAATCCCAAGCCCATTCCTTACAAGTTAGGAAAATTTACATGTAAGCATGTCTGTAAACACGAGAACAACTGCAAATATATCAACAGATTTTAGATGCTATACAGAGTTCCATATTTCGCTTTTATTATGTATCTCATGAATTCTACCATCGCTACGAACCTATAATTAAAATGTTGGAATTTGCGGTAATTCCCCTGTTTCATTATTATGACTAGTACTCTGTAATTCCCCAGAGGATGACATGCCTTGGGTGGGCTTGTATGTTGCTGTTGCATCTCTGTTGTGCATTCTTGCAATGGCACCTGATGCCTTCCATGGTTTTTGGCAATGGAAACTTTGGTTTCCAAACAAATATTTCACTCTCAATGCTGCTTCATTCACGTTAATCGCAATAATCATGACACTAGTCTTCATATAGTCGATACTGACGTCGCTAATTTGGCAACATTGTAATTTGGGTGGCTACCAATGTCGCAATAGGTCTTTTCAATATCGATATAGTTATTGCTGTTTGCATTATTTTTGTTAATTACCTTTAGCTAAAAGACTTGTATATAACAAAACTTGGCGTACCAGATTATACGTTATTATAATAAACAAAACATTAGAATATAAGTGATACAACCGTAAGTCGTAATCATAACTACACATTAAAAAATATTCAATTTGAAACCAAACATCAACACGCTTAGACTTTTTTGGTTCTTGAGCAATGACATCTCCCACTTCTTGAAATAGTCCGTCTTCCATAGAATACTTGCAACTTGCAAGAGTTCCAAAACACAGCAGCAAACTACCAACAATTAAGATAAAAAATGATATTTATAATTTAGTGAATGACTGATTCAAGGTAAACGGATGCATCGACTCCAACAAGGAGTAATGAAGTTTTTTGGTTCCTTCTTAAGGCCTAATAAGTTTTGTTGGATAAATAATTGATGTGTAGTTAACTAAAAGGATATTATATAGTTTAGTGAATGACCGATTCAATGTAAACTAGTGCATTGACTCCAAGGAGGAGTAATGAAGTTTTTTCTTTATTCTTATGGCCTTAGTAAGTCTGGTTGGACAACAAATTGATGTCTAGTTAACTAAAACGATATTTTATAGTTTAGCGAATGACCTATACAAAGTTAACGGATCCATTGACTCCAAGAAGAATTAATGAAGTTTCTTTCTTCCTTCATAAGGCCTAGTAAGTCTTTTTTGACAACATTTGATGTTAGTTAACTAAAATGATATTTTCTAGTTTAGTGAATGACTTATTCAAACTAAACGGATCCATTGACGCCAGCAGAAGGTAATGAAGTTTCTTTCTTCCTTTTTATGGCCTAGTAAGTCTTGTTGGACAAATAATCGATGCGTAGTTAACTAAAATGATATTTTTTAGGTTAGTTAATGACTGATTCAAAGTAAACGGATGCGTTGAATCTTTAGAGAATTATGTCACCAAGAAAAAGTTCCTTTTAAGTACTCTAGTATCAGTGAAATATTTACAATATTAACATGTCCTTGCTTCGTATGAAGGAACAGTATGACGTATGGTTCGTTCATACATTCATTTCCATCACTTTTATGGCTCTGATGCACGCATAATAACATTTATTAATGTACATGATTGTCCATCGATCCTTGGAAGATTCTTGGATATAAATATATATACATATCAAGCATCAACTAGTTCACATTTTACTAAACTAAGTCGTATCTTCATTTACATAGATATTAATTTCTTTCTTAGAGGATGGGTTTGAAAACTCCAGAGGATGCCATGCCTTGGGTGGGCTTGTATATCGCGATAGCATCTCTAGTGTGCATTCTTGCAATGGCCGCAGATGCCTTCCATGGTTTGTGGAGATGGAAACATTGGTTTCCAAACAGATATTTCACTCTCAATGCTGCTTCCCTCACGTTAATCGCAATAGCAATGAAGCTACCGGTGGATCTAACTTCTGGCAATTCTGGTTATAATGATACTAGTATTAACACTGCAAAATCTGTTAGCACTTGGTTCTTGTTCGTCATGTTAGCCAACTTTGTCCCTTCTTTAGGACTTATGAATGACAACGAACTTCTAGTCAACATGGTAGCCTTAGGTATCATGATGATCACAATTAATGTAAACCTTTGGATCCAAACTTTTACTCAAGTGGTTTATGCAAGCTTCGACTTACTTTTTACGTTGATATTTCCCCCTTTATGGGTGCTTTCGGTAGCTTTAATAGTTCCAGCGTCTAGAAGAAATTTAGAACACCAATACAAGGAGTTGCATATAGTTGCTTCAAATAGTCAAGATATAAATTTCTCCTTGAAGGAACTCGAGCATAGTGTTAAAAAGTATTGGATGATGGCAGAAACTGGTAACCCTCAATTTGCTCTTGCTAGTTCAGAGGTTGCTTCTGCTTTTGGGGTTGTATGCTCTGTCCTTGTTTTGTTTTCAATAATATTATTGATATTTAATGTGGGTTATATGCACTTTAAATTCGATAAATCAGATTATAAGTGGTCAGTAAAATTAATTATGATTGTGCAGTTAGTTGGAGTTGTAGTAGGTAGTATAGCCCCAATTTTAAGATGTTTTACAAGCATCAGTTATTTCCACATCTCAAAGAAATGGAGCAAGAATCATCTAAACGTTTTCCGAGTCGAGAAACATTGGATCCAAATGCTCAGGTTGTGGAAACAGAGCCATGTTAGTTCAAATATCCCAGGCCGTCATAGCAAAATAGTTGTCCACTTTTCCAGAAACATTACTTTGAATTTTTGTATAGCCCTTCAAGTAATAATTGTTGTTATGTGTAAAATTATATGTCTCGTTCCAAGATCTTTGTTGATCTTGTTTTCCGTTTGTTGGTATCTCTTCAAGTCATTGTTGAAACGGTTTAGATTGGAACTAAGTGTCTCTAAAATCAGCATGGAAGCAGAGATGGAGGAATATAAGAGATATGTTTTACAAATTGAAGATGACGCAAAGCTTACAAAGAGAATATTAAGAAACATGCTCAAATCTATAACTCGACTGCTTCAAGTGTCTGAAAAGAAAAGCCCAAGAAATCTGATGAAACTTCTACAAAACTCTAAAGGGTTCATAGGGGTAGTTGAGTTTGACAATGTACGAGTCCCACCTTTGATTCCTGATGAATTCCAAAATTCTTGGAGCCTAGTTGTAGTGACATTAACAGCCATTGCTATTGCACTTCCTAACATAGAAAATGACTGTGTCAAGGGGTTACTTTTTAGTATGTCTGAAGGTCTCTATTTTGTAAGACATGTTGAAGAAAATCTAAATCCAGGTGAAGAATTGGTGAATTCAAGAAAAGCATCTCGACGTGTAGGCATAGAAGTTGAAGTATACCGAACGTGGCTTGAAGTTGATCTTCAGAAGAAGGCGCGTAAAGGAAAAACATCTAAAGAGATTCTTCAATGGTTGGGTGATGAAGCGGTTAAAATTGTGAAAGGGTTCAAGGACTACAAAAATGCAAGTCTAGATCACTCGTTCCACAAGTTTGTAGCAGCGAATTGTATGTACAGAATCAGCCAAACCTTACTACTTCACTACAACGTGCAACAAAATTGGCCAACAGACAAGGAAGTCTTTGAGCGAGTAACATCACTAATTGCAGATATATTATTCGCTTGCTTTACCAATTTACCACGTGTTATAACAATGAAGTGCCATCACGACGCAATAGAGAAAAGGCAAGACAGCATTCGCACTGCAGCTCAGATTCTTGGTAAATCCAAAAAGATCCTAAATATCCTTCAAGCCCGCCAAGTCCCTCACATAGATATGGATTCTATGGTGTACGTAGACAAGTGGCGTGCACTATCCAAAAATCAGATATCGAGCGAAAGTGATGTTGCTAGTTCTAAAGAATCGGTCATAGTAACTATCATGTAAACAGAATCGATCGAATAACCCAACCTGTTATTCCACATTTCTAATATCATTATTGTGGTTACAAACAGGGACGGGACAGCGCCAATGTGTCTGTAGTGGGGTCAATTGAACCCATAAATATTTTGTAATTTCAGTGTACTACTCAGGGTAAATCTGATGTAAAATTAGTATAAACATTAGTTTTGAACCATGTATACTTTATATAAATACTATCATATTTCATTATAAACCCGCCCAAGAATTTTTCTAGCTTTGTTCTTAGTACAAAGTAAGGAAATGTAAATACTCTGATTAAGCAGTGTATGCATGAACCTGTCTAATAAATTTTTATGCTCCCTACACACTTTTAGTTTCTTCAGAAAAAACAACGACCTGAAAATTATAGTTATGCTTTGGGGACTTGGAAGATTTGAATATCCTGAAAAAATGTACAAATCTATGACTAACACACCTCAAAAACATCAACCACAAATCTGTGATTGAATACTTAATATCAAAACAATACTCAGCAGGTAAGAACTAATACAGAGATAAGAAATACCGAGTAGGACCAAGACTACTGTCCAGTATCGAAAAGAAAATAAGAATAACAGAGATATACAAGATCAACCAAAACGGGATTGAAACCCAAATCCCTGGGAACAAAATATTGACCAGAGAAACAAGAATCATTATTTACAAAATAATAATCAATCAATGAAATGATAAAAAGGAATAATATAACCCTTTTATAATTTCCTCTTTCAATAATGTGCAACTCTGGCCCTTCTATCTTCTATGCTTGCATCAGGACCACAAAACTTCACTTTATTCAACTATAGCCACCAACTCTTCTTCAACCTATCCAAGCAAGTCCTTTTTTCCATAATATAATTTCGGCATTGGTCAACCAAACTAAGTTTGAACAACAATATTAAGCTAAGATTGGTAACGATCATATAATTTATCATCTCTACTAGTCTTTTTTAACTATTAAATTTCTACTTTGGCTGTGGTTTTAATTATTTTATATCAACTATAATTATAATTTACACTTTAATTTAACAAACGTTGAAAACTAATTAATAAGTTAGACACACTCCATATAATTTTTATTAATCCTGTTTTTAATAATTTATATAATATGATAAGTTAAAATCAAACTAGCAATCACATACAAGTACTATATACTTCATTAATATTCTAAAAAGCTATGCACTACAAATTTACTCCCTAAACTCACTAAATAAAGTAGCGAAAATCATACCCTTGCTCTGTTTTAACTTGAGTTTCCATTGTGATACTTGAAACATTTATTGTTGCTGGTGTTACTCAAGGAATGATTAGTTATACTTTAGGATATTATATATATGTTATAGCTTTCCAATTACTCCTATTCAATATGCAACATTATATGGTTAAACGTTTATTAAGGTTAATCATTCTGTGGTTATACTTTAAGATTAAAATTTGTGTACAACGTGATTAAAAGCTTAAGAGATAGAATCAATAATTCAACTTAATTGGAAATTGGAGTCATATTAACCAATCCTTTGATCCTGTCAAATTACAGAAAAAATCTATGTCAACGTCCAGAAAATAGAATTTGAAACTCTCTTCTTGGAGACTGAGCAGAGGACATGTAATCTTGTAAATTTTCTGATAATTCCATGCAGGCGTTTACAGGTCAAGTTTTAAATTAATTATTTGATTAATATGGTTTTAGCCACCTAAAAACCCTTAATTGTTGGCCTGCAGGGCCTGTCTTGATAAGGATAGGTGAAAAGCATAATAAGAACAAGTTTAATCAAATATTAAGCTCTCCTTCCTAGAACTTATTGTAAATAAATTTATGTGAATACAAGTTAAGTATCAGTTATCGCTTGTTTTACTAAATTAATTAATTTAAATTTTTATTATTTCATCCTCTAGAAAGATGTCATGGGAATCTCCGGAGGATGCGATACCATGGGTTGGTTTGTATGTTGGTGTTATGGTGTAGCATCACTATTTTTCACTCTTGCAATAGAAACTGATGTTATTCAAGGATATCATCGCCGACAAAAAAAACTCTGGTTTTAGTGTAGATTTTTCACAGTGAATGCTGCTTCTATCACACTGATAGCAATAAAGTTACCAGTGGATCTTACTACTAGTCTAGTGATCTGGACGAAAAGTATGTAAACATTTTTTTCTTGGTCACTATGTTAGCCAACTTTCTGCCTTCTTTAGGCCTTTTGGATGACAATGAACTACTTGCGAACATCATAGCTGTTGGTATTCTCATAGTTACCATTACTGTAAATGTATGGATCCATTCTAGTACTAGGGTGCTTCCATTGAATATGATAGTCAAGATTATACTTATATCTTCTATTTTAGGGATTTTTTCGGTAGCTTTGACAGTTCCAGAATCTAGAAGAATTTTAGAACGACGGGATAAGCAATTTTACTAATTGTCTTTAAATGATCATGAGATAAAGTTCTCCTCCAAGGAGAACTTTAACTAATGGGTCTTTATCTGGCCCAGATCCAACTAATTTATTTACATGGACCTGGATCTAGGTCGATCCAATTACCTCCAAAATTATTCGCACGCACAAAATCGTACAAAGGTGTTGAGTTCAAAATCAAAATTGATACGACAGGTAGATTCATCTTCCAATTAAATGTTTATTGATTGATAATTAGGGTTTAAAAGTTAATTATTCTTGATTTTTACGTGGAACTTCATAGTAATGCCTGCAATAGGTTCATGTCCTCACTTAGTTAAATGTTCAGTTTGTTAGTCACGAATTTCATTATTGTTGTCATTTTTAAAGTGTTTGAAGTTAACTCACTTATTGCTGTGGACTAAAATACTCATGTACATAAGTTACTGTCCACAGAAGAGTCAAAAATTCTGTTCAATGTTCTTTTTCTTAGCATACATTTACTTGGTTTATGCATACTTCTTTTTACAAGGATAGTAAAGAGAACACATGAATGCATTGTCCTGATTTGATTCAAAAGATAATTAAGTTTGATACTTGAAGAAACAATAAAGAAACAAGATTACTAATGTAAAGGAGCAATTGTACAGTATGTCTAATTTTTATAGGATTATGCAATTGTAGAGGTCTTCAAGTATAATTACCTATGAAAATTATTTTACTAGAAACATAAACAATAACCAAACTTTTTTCCTATCTAAATCTGCACATGTTAAACATATGACTTGCCAACACTTATGTTCAGTTTCTTTCACTTTGTAAAGGGTAAAGCAACATAGGTTGAATAAATTTTGGATGAACACATTAAAATAATAACATTTGATTTCATAAGAATATATACAAGATATAATGATTGTGATGCTCATCTCCCTGTTTTCCATATTGTTGATGCCACTGTCTATATATTATTGTTGGAGAGCTATAACATTTTAGTAAGCCCACTGTTTAAGTTAGAATTATGGACCAATAATAATAATAGCATATGTTGAACATAAAAAAGAAGGTTAATAATAAGTTAGTATTATTTCCTTAGATTTCTATAATAGTGGTTACAATATATATTATTCTTATGTCTTTGTCAAAATAATTGTTTATGATTATACAGACCATAATAACCATGGCTAGTGATTCAAGTCCACGGGATGATGAATCTGTGACCGGGTTTGTGACCGGGTTTGATGATGGTGATCCCGTGATCCAAAGGAAGCTAATATCTATAGTTTGGCTTTCGTTTAAAAAATAAAATAAAATAAACGGGGAATCTGTTGCTACTTGTAATCACTATAGTGCAAGTCTTGCTGGAGAAGGTGGTACTAGTCATTTGAGGAAACATATTAAAAGGAAACATAGAGAACTCATTAATAATTCAGAATCAACTTCTACTACTACTTATAAGTTTGACCAACAGAGGAGTAGAAAGGATCTTGAAACCATGGTTGTTAAACACAACTATACGTTATACGTTATCTATTGTTAAAGCACAAGTGGTTTCAAAATTAAGTTTAACACATTTATGGGGCAAATCATATTGGGACTCTCACCAACATGATTATAACTTGATTTAAAATGAAAAGGTGAACATCATACCGGGTGTCGTTTTGACCAAATTTTAAATTATGGTACTTGAAGCATTTATCGTTGTTGGTGTCAGTCAACATGATTAGTTAAACCTTAAAGATGTTGTGTTTTATAAGTTTCCAATTACTCCTTTTCAATGGGTAACATCATATGATTAAATGATTATCATGGTTAATCATTCTGTGGTTATACTTTTAAAATAAACTTTTATGTATACAAAATTATTTAAAATTAATAAATAGAATCAATAATTCAACTTAATGAGAAATTAGAGTCATCTCAATATTGTTTTACCAGAAAATAGGCTTTTGACGTTAGATAAGATTATCTAGAAACTTTCTTCATGAAGGATGATTGGAGACAGAACAAAGGACATGTAATCTTGTTAATTAATACCGTAAATTTTCAGATAATTCCGTACAGGCGTTTGCATAGGGTCAAGCTTTAGATTAGTTATTGCTTAATATGCTTTATCCGGTACTTGGAATGACCTGGACATCTAATATGCAAATCTAGGGACGAAAACAGGTAGGAGCTTCTATTTATGGTGTGATCTGCAAACACGAATGCAGCTTGAAAAATTCCGTGCTTGTGTAGGTCAGATGCAACCCGTAATTGTTTTGGACCCAACCCGTGACCAACGGTTTAACCCATTTTGACCCATGACAGTTTTTGTTATGCAAACATTTATACTTCACAAAAAAAAAAAAAACACGAAATCATTCACCTTGATTAATTTCTATTGCGATTTTCAGGCAAACCTTATTGACTCCCGCCGTACGCTGCTCTGGCCGCCATATCCTGAGAAAAAGACTCAGAATTTATTTTAAGGGAATTGTGTGTAACACAAGCTACATTATGTTTAATGAAAGTGTTTCTTACTTATGTTTTGTGTTGAAAGTGTTTATTACTTATGTTTTGTGTTTCTTGTTTAACAAAAATGTTTATTACTTTCGTTTTGTTTTATTTGTTCCTATAATAATAACCGAGTATGCACGTATCCAAACACATATGTGCAAAGACATCATATGTTCTTCGATCCTCTAACATTTGAAATCAAACGCGGAAATAACATAAATGTAAATAACACCTCGTTCTACTTATTATCTTAAACATGAAGAATTACATGTACATGTGAAATAAGTCTTCATTTGAAATCGCAAAACCAAGTCCATTAAAACCTCCAAAGCCTTCAGTATAATCAAGTTTAGAGCTGCGTAGTCAAATCGTCGTTATCTGCCAGCGACCTAAGATCTAGAACCAGAATTGATGGGCCTCGGGAAGCATGAAACCCTTGGAAAACTTCAGTAGAATCTTTGATACGCGACGGAAGCGTCGTAGCTCCGAACTTTGACGGAATGTCAAATATGTCGTCGCGCGTACGCCTTCGTATTCTGCGCTCCGCCACCGCCTCATCATATATTCAAATATGTGTTGCAGGCTTGCAGCCCATTTTACTTCATTTAAAAGCTTGCAACTTAACTGGCTTTACGAGCCCATTTAAATTTTTTAACACTCAACTGTTAAGAATAAAATCGTTATAAACTAAAGATAAAAATTTATTCGAGTATGAAATTTTTTGAAAATATAGCAGTATAAAATTTCAACTGTCCATCTTGATCAAAATAACAAAACTCTTACATTCTTAAAAATTTAATATTTCAAAAACCGTGAATGAAAAAATTATAAAAATTGCACTATAAAAATCAACGTTTTTTCCTCTTCAATTTGAGATCCCAAATGACATACTTTCGACGAAATTTTTATTTTTTGGTGAGTTTTGAAAATTGGTAACACATGTTTTATAAACAAATAACACATGTGCTACCAGCAACTATCACATGTGTTAGTACCGACTATGACTTGTAACACATGTAATAGTCATTGATAACACATGTGATAGCCGCGCTTTTGTTAGTCAATCATAACACATGTGTTAATCCACAAAAAATGAATAGAAAAAAATTTCGTCGAAAGTATACCACGTGAGATGTTTAATCGAAAAGAAAAAAATGATAATTTTTATGGTGTAATTTTTATTATTTTTTAACTTACCCTTTTTAAGATATTTAAATTTAAAAATAGTAAAAAAAAATTAAAATTTTTATTAAATGACACATTTATATTGGTACTCCCGTTATTTAAAAAAAAAACCTCATAAACTAGAAAAAAAAAACCTCATAAACTAAAATAAAAATTTTCGAAAATCATTCAAAAAAGTGTTTTTTACTTTTAAAAAATTACCTTGACTTGCTTACTCATCAAAATTGTCTACGGTAATTTCTAGAATCTGTGTACTTCCGTAGGAGACCAAAACATATTATGCAACTACTTTACAAAAAGTGGCAATTTCTTAGAAATCTCATAATCAATGTTGCATCAACCAACACACAGATAAGATAAAATAAAATAACACAAATCTTTCACTCTAAAAACCCATAATCATTCTCAAATCACATTCATATTTCTAAGTTCTAACCCACAATAATATTGTAATGGCTTCTGAATCCAGAAACCAACTTCATTTCCTCTTCATTCCCTTATTAGCACCTGGTCACACTATCCCCATGATAGATATGGCTAAACTACTTGCAGAGCGACCAAATGTTGTAGTCACTATTGTCACCACACCTGTTAACGCCATTCGATATGGTCCAACTCTACAACAACACATAAACTCTGGGCTTCCGGTTCGTTTTCTAGAACTCCCATTTTCAGGAGTCGAGAATGGACTACCCGAAGGATGCGAAAGTGCAGATGCTTTACCCGGTTTACATTTAATTCCAAACTTTTCATCTGCAGTTGATATGTTGCAACAAAGACTAGAAGAACGTTTTGAGTTGCTAAAACCGAGACCAAAATGTATTATTTCTGATAAGTATATGTTGTGGACTGATAATACAGCGGCTAAGTATCGAATACCAAGGATTATTTTCGATGGAATGAGTTGTTTCAAACAGTTATGTACTTATCATTTGTATGAATATAAAGCGTTGAAGTATTTAAATGATTCAGACCCGTTTGTTCTCCCAGGTTTGCCTGATCGAATTGAGATAACTAAAGCTAAACTGCCACCTGAGTTCAATCCTAGTGGGATGGGCATGAGTGAGCAACTTGAACGAGTGAGAGAAATCGAGTCAAGAACTTATGGACAAATGAGAGAAAACGAGCCAAGAACATATGGGATGGTGGTTAATAGTTTTGAGGAGTTGGAGCAAGAATATGTTAAAGAATACAAGAAGTTAAAAGGAGGTAATGTTTGGTGTTTAGGCCCATTGTTGTTATCTAGTAACAATGATTTAGGTAAATCTTAAAGAGGACATAGTGGGTCAAGTGACGAGAAAAAGTTCTTGAAGTGGCTTGATTCGAAAGAATCAAGATCCGTGGTGTATGCTTGTTTTGGTAGTAGTAAAGTCACCCCTCCTCAACTAATCGAGCTAGGTTTAGCCCTTGAAGCATCCAAATCTCCGTTTATATGGGTGGTTAGAGCCGGTGATAAAGCTAAAGAGATCGAGAAATGGTTAGTAGAAACCGGATATGAAGAAAGAATAAGAGATAGAGGTCTAGTAATTAGAGATTGGGCGCCACAACTTATAATCTTATCACACCCTTCCGTTGGAGGGTTCTTAACACATTGTAGTTGGAATTCAATCTTGGAAGGTGTTTCTGCTGGCGTCCCAATGATAACGTGGCCTCAATTTGCTGAGCAGTTTTTGAACGAGAAATTGGTAGTTGAAGTGTTGGGGATTGGTGCAAGTGTTGGGGCTCCTGTTTTGGTTCATTGGGGCCAAGAAGAAAAGTTTGGGGTGACCGTGAAGAGCGAGCAAGTGAAGAAGGCTATAGAGAAAGTAATGGATGTTGGGGCCAAAGGAAATGAGAGAAGAAAAAAAGCCCAAGTACTTGGGATGGAAGTGAGGAAAGCGATCGAAGACGGAGGGTCTTCTTACAAGAACTTGACACTACTAATACAAGATCTAATGGAACTCAATCCTTAATTAGTTCTTAAAGATAATGGAAGAATATAGAGAACTGTTATATACAATTGTACACCTAATGGATTTAGATATGACACCAAATAACAAGTTTCTTGTAGAAACATATCCAATCAAATAAGCTACTTAAAGATCGAGTGAAGTTTTTGAGATTGAAATGAATGCAGGATAATAGCTAGTTTCATGTGTTTTAGTTGCATAGATTGCGCACTCGTGCATATTGATTGAGATGATGATTCGGGAAGAGTTACACTTATATTCAATAAAAAGAATCACACTCAAAGCTACAGTAAAATGCCTACACAACATCTTGAATCAGTTTAGTGCTTTTGGCTAGTTGCTTGAAAATATCTTGAATCGTTGATGTTGTGTTGAGATGAGACGAACCCCCTTTCTCCATTGCACTCTTTGCCAATTCCCTGAGCTCTGTAGCTCTCTTTCTTCATACTTCTCCTTCCTCTTCTTTATAAATGATACTTTCAATTACCATCTTGATGTTTTCCTTCTTCACCGACACTCCAAACTTATCTTGCTCTCCAAATGCATTAGGAACCTCCATACAACCAACGCTCACTCCAATTTTTAGTATGTCGATGATAAATCTTTTATTTTAAATTGATCCGCAAGAGTCGAGTTCCATCCACAATGAGTCACAAAACCAACGGCTTTATGAGACAAAATCAAGGCTTGTGGTGCCCAACCACGAACAATTAGGCCTCTATATTCTACCCTTTCCTCATATCCTATTAACCATCTCTTTGTTTCCTGGGTTGAGTATCTTATACACCAATTAAAGGGCTCATTGGATAACTCTAATCCCTCCCCGAGCTCAATCATTTGATCATCACAAAAACTTAGACATACTCCCTAAACAAAAAAAGATAACAGACCTATGCTCTTTCGTAGCTAGCCATTTTAATCCCTCCCCGAGCTCACCAAATATATGTTTTAACTTAAGTCCTTTTAACAGACCTCATGTTTCATTTAGATTAAAGTTTAACAGATGTCTTAACACCTTTCAACAGTTAGTATTGATCACCGGGGTGGAATTATGATGAAATTTAAAGGATAGCATGATTTTTTTTTTTTATAAGATTTAAATAAAACATAAACAATCAAGAAAGTACAATTTTACTGAAAATATTTGACATCAAAAAGTCCAATTTTAACTAAAAGTATGATTACAATGAATATGTAAAGAATTCAATAATAAAAATAAAAATAAAAAAAAGCTAACAAATTACACCTTATAGTTGTCCCCTACGTTTACCTGAAAGATGAAAATAATTAATCGTAACATTTCAAGTGTTTCTTTAGTCTCACTTTTCCCCCAACTCGGTCGTAACATTTCAAGTGTTTCTTTCTGTTACATCGCGCCTCACCACAACCACAATATTGTCCGTTTTGCCCGCAGGCGCACGGCTTTTTCTTGACGACCACACGAGGACTTTCCAGGAGGTCACCCATCCTAGTACTACTTCCGCTCAAGCACGCTTAACTGCAGAGTTCTCACGGGATCTGTTGTGGTTGTGGACCAAAAACGCGTTGTGTCGGGTAAGGATATGATTTACCTTATAAGCCCAAGATCTCTCACGTCCACAGCCGATGTGAGATTTGCTAAGGTGTTATACTTTCTCTATAGAACAAACCAAAACATTATTCAAATAATTCTCTGTTATTCGAATCCACAAGCTTCATTTTAGAAAAACATAAACAATTCGTTTTTTTTTTTTTAAAACAGTCATACAACAGTAACTTTTTTTGAAAAAGGCCTTTTGTTTTAAGTAGTCTGCAAGGCCCACATTTCTTTCGTGTTGGGTTCACGGCTCCAATGAAGATGGTAGCCGAATACGATCATCACATCACCCGTGCTTCGTCCATAGTTCTGAGGACGAAACCATTACAAATGATCTTAAAGTACACACAATTTTAAACCGTTACAAATGGTCTTAAAGTACACATAATTGTAAGTGAACCAACTAAAACATTTTCATGAGAAAAGTACAATTACATGGATATTATCTATATTAATATTTAACAAAGCTAGATAAATTATTCATTCAATAATTAAAAAATAATTTTTGGCCATATAATTTTTTTTTCTATCTTTTAAATGTGAGAAAGATATGAAAGGTAATTTGACTTTAAGGGTAAGAAAAAAGGAAAATGCTTTCTAATTCTAAAAATAATTTAGGTTTAACCTTAAGATATAATTAAATGATTGATAGAGAAAATAGAAAATAATAAGTATAATTTATATTTCTTTATTATGTATGATCATATTTGGCTTAAGAACAATATCGGAAATACTTAATTTACCCTTACATTAAATCCAACATTGTATATCTTCAATCTTCAAACTTTATATCACCTACACATTTTCCCCCCATGTTCTTTAAAATTAAATATCTCAAAACAGTTAATCGAAAAATTATAAAAATTACACCATAAAAATTATCGTATTTTTCTCTTCGATTAGACATCTCACATGATATATTTTCGAATAAAAATTCTTTCATTTTTTGGAATAAAAATTAGGTGTCTTTACATGAATGACTCAATTATATGTGTAATCTACAATAATCGCGGGTAAATAAACTATATATAATTAAACAGTTATAACTTTAATCAATAGACATCTACATATTTCATCTAAGCAGAATAGTTGTTGGGCAACATTATGACAAACGAGTGTTCATACACAGAATTCCTTCGTGCCCGTCAGAAAATGACATGTTTCCATTCAAAATCAAGCAAAAACAATTTCCTATCCACATTAGTTTCGCTATGTCGATGAACAAGCTTACGGACAACCAATTCCAAATGTCGGTGTTTATCTACCGGACTCCGTCTTTTCGCACAGACAACTTTATGTTGCTTTATAAAGGGGGATATCACGTGCTAACACCATTGTATTAGTGAAGCCCGTCAAACAGTTTGATTATAAAGGTGTCTATACATCGAATGTGGTGTATCGAGAAGTCTTGCGTGATGAATAAGGTACAACTAATTGTTTTATTATTATAATACTCGTGCAACATGAATCAAATATGAATATAGGGGAAGGATCCATAGGGAAGCTCCAAATTCTAGGGAAGGAGGGAAGCAAATCTCAGCCCTTGATTTCATCATTTATAACATTCATTCCGGATGAATGTTAACTCAGATTTTGTTATTATACATCCATAAATGTTACTTAACATCATTTCTTGATGAATTTTTAGTGATAACATTCACCTATAAATGGTATAATTGGTGTATAATAACATATTTGAGTTAATATTTATCATAAACTAATGTTTTAAGAATATTAAGTTGAAATTTTGACGAACATTCATCACAAATGAATGATAAATGTCGATTTTGAGATTTTTTTGTTTAAAACGTAAAATTATAACAACATTGTTTGATTAAATGATGTATATAATCGATTTATTTATATTTCAAGCTTTAATTTGATGAATCTTGCTTGAAAATCATGTTTTGATGCTAAATGGGTATTTGCTTTCCTACTTCCCTTGTTTTTTTTTGCTTCCCTCTTGATCCCCACTCTATGAATCTATCTTCTATATATATAAAACAAAGTTTAACATGCTTATGGTGTCAATCAATTAGGAACTAAGCTTATGTGTCAATCTCTTACTAATTAAGTGATTATATGTCATCTAATCCTCCATGCCACCTCACTTACCCATTACCACATTTTTCTTCTAATTTAAATATCTTACAAACCGTATATCAATAAATTATAAAAATTACATCATGAGAATCAACGTCATTTTATCTTTAATTAGATATCTCAGATGATATCATTTCGACGAATTATTTTTTCCTATTTTTCAGTGGATTTTAAAAGTTCATAATATTAAATCACATGTGATTTAAACACTAAATAATAATCACGCACGATTATATCTCCAATCACATGTGATTTTAAATATATGAATTATCATATATCGGTAAGTTATTCATCAAAGATCATTTTGTAGTTGAAAATCACATGTGATTATATACCAAATCATATGTGATTTTTGCTGAAAGCAAACGTAATTTTTAAAATTATATTTATATTATTCATGTGAATAAATATTAAGTTGTAATCACATGTTAATAAAAGTATACCATGAATAAATAATCGTGTACCAATTTTAACTTTTTATCATAAATCACATATGATTATATTTTTTAATACCTGACAAAAAAAAATCTTCGAAAGTATAGCTTGTGAGACTCTAATTAAACATACAAAAACGCTGATTCCGAATATGTAATTTTATAATTTATTGACATGCAATTTGTGAGATATTTAATTTTAAAAGTTAAAGTGGAAATAGGTTTTGTAATAAAATAGAGCGATCCTATTGGTTCTCCAATTATCTACTTTTTTGTCATTCTTATTTGAACTCACCCCTTATGGTTTAATTAAAACTGATGATGAAGAGTTTTAAAATAATTTTGGTTATTTGTTTTTTTAAATGTTGTCAGCCATTGTCTACATGTGGCTTTTGGACTCTTGTAACCTATGTTTAATTTACTACGTAATAATTTCAAGGTCTGGGTTTTACTATTAGTAGCTAATGCAATCCCATCATATTTTTATGTTGATGTTGGGTACAGTCTATTGCTAATATGATTCACCTTTTGAATATCTTGTTTGGCATGGTCACAAATGCCTACTTTTATTGACATACCTGTTGTATACCGTTGAGAATGAGGAATCGTTTTTATTGAAAATGAGAAAATCAGTTTTGAGATGAAATTTAATGTCTTGATTTAGGCAAAATTTTGGTTAATCGTAAGGTATAACTTCCACATTGTTAAACTATTTCAATACTAAGTGATTCTTCTTTTTCTCAATTTTTTTAAGAAGCGTAAATTATTAGTTTTAATAGTAACAGTACTAATGTTGCATTATCTTAGTATGTTAGATTAATTGTGATTTTTGAACTTTAAAGGTTGTAAATGTATAAAGTTTGTATGTTTAAATGATATTATAATGCTTAAAACCACTTAAATCATTATCGACATTAACATGTTGAAACTATATTTGACACATTAGTTATTTATTAAACTATTTGAATCATATTTTTTAACGGCCGTGCATCGCACGGGCTCAAAACCTAGTATATATTATATATATAAATATATATTAATTCACTATCCTTAAATCAAACCTTCTCTTATTATTGTAGTTGATTTGAATGTCGATGGTGTGCATCAAATATCTTCATTAGTGTTTGAATTTTTCTATTTGAAGTATAATTTTATTTTTGAGCTGCCTCTTATGAACTTTTTTCCACATCACCATATAAATACAATATTTATAATTTATCCATACATTTTGATGTTCTACGTGTTTTTGAGTTTCTTTTACTTTGTTTTAAAGTGTTGTTCACAATATGTTTTTTTGTTTCACAAGTATATTTTGCATTAGAGGTACATCAATTATTTAAAACTTATTTAATTACTTTAAATTTATTGGCACTACAACGCGCTAGTTACCGGCTAGTATATGTATTATAAGTGCATGAGTTAGGCAAGACTTGAATATATATTTTGGGCACATTCATTATTACTTAAAGGAAATGGATAAAAAGCATCTCAACTCCCTACCGCAACATATTCTCATACGACTTCTCCAGTTCTCTTCAATCTACTGTTTCCTTTCACGCCGACTCCCTCTCTTCTCATTTCCTTTATACAACTATTTGTTTATCTTTTTTAATTTGTATGTGTTTCGCTGTGTGTTAGTGTAATTGCGTGTATTTCAGTCTTATATCTTCTACCTCGTGTTTGTTTCTAAAGATTTGTGTTGATTTTGGACCCGGGTTGCAAGGTTTTGTAAGACGTACAAGTGTTTGATTTTGCTCATGAAGAAAAGTGTACAACATTATCATATAAGCTTAATTTGCAATTTATTAGATGAAATATCAGTTTTAATTTATATCAATTATTTTTGAAATTCTGCCACAACGTGCGATAAAAAAAACTTTACTGATAATTATTTTGGAAGTTGACATTTAATTTGGGGCAAACAAGATGATCACAATGTGAATACTTTGTCTGCTACAATGGAACAACATTTCAACATAAACGTACAACCAAGATCTTGCAATGCAATCCCAACAATTTTTTGTCAGTATTCACATTTGTACCAATTTTGACCATTTCGTGACACCCAAAAATTGCAGCAGGGGCATTGCATTCAAAATCAACAGATTTTCATATATGTTTATGTTATTACCCTACCCAATCAGAACTTACTATATAAATGGGTTAGGGGTGAAAGTAACTAACCTGGACACGACTAGAATAACCAGTTTAGGTAAATGGATTGATGAGTTGGTTTCAGCTCAAGTTTGGCAGGTTAGTTGGTTGATTTCAGGTCAAATGGTTTAAAACTTGATGGATTCATTTCGAGAAGGAAAGTGGACCCATTAACCTGAATCTGACCCGAAATTGAAGAGCGTTGATGGGTCTCTTGGGTTAACAGTTTGAGAATCCAAATCCTAACCCGTTTATTTTCATGTTGTATCGAGAATTACCACCTATTTGGCAACTAAGGAATCTAATATTGCTATGAAAATTTATGTGATTGGGCTACTAGCTGAGCAGGTCATTATTTACTTTTCACGTGATGGACTGTGGGTCTATTTGGGTTTCTTGAAAATCAACTCAGATTAGTCAAACTGAAAGTCATTAAAAGTTTTAAAAATAGCTTGGAACTGAAATTGAAGAATACTTTTCTAATAATTTCGTCCCTTCAAAAGTCATCCAAGATTGATAAGAATTTGGTATATTTCTAATAACTTCATCTCTTCAAAAGTCATCGAAGATTGATAAGTTTTTGGACATTTGAAGAAGGAAAATATATTGGGGGTTGTGAATTTATAAGGATAGCAATGGCAGGGTTATCTGTATTACTTGGAAGCATATTATCCACATGCATAACTTGCGGTGACTCTTACAAAATGCAATCTATAAAACTGAACAATTTTGAACATATATAGCCCAAAATAACTAGCTATCTTCTAAAACTGCAATGACAACCCTTCATTTTGTCTTATTTCCTCTAATGGCTCAAGGCCATATGATTCCCATGGTCGATATAGCCCGTTTACTAGCCCAACACGGTGCTAACGTTACTATAATCACAACTCCTGTTAATGCCAACCGTTTTAAACCAGTCATTGATCGCGCAATCGAAGATAAACTCAAGATTCAAGTTCTTGAACTAAAACTTCCATTAAGTGAAGTTGGTTTGCCAGAAGGAAGTGAAAGTTTTGACTTACTTCCATCTGCTCCACTCTTTATGAATCTATTTGCGGCTGCGGCAATGTTAAAAGAACCTGCGGAAAACATGCTTCAAGAACTAATTCCGCCACCAAGTTGCATAATTTCTGATAATCTTTTTCCATGGACAAATGATATAGCGCGAAAACTTAACATTCCAAGGCTTGTTTTTCATGGACCTGGATGTTTCACATACTTGTGTATACATATTTCAATGCATACAAAACTTTTAGACGACATTGTCTGTGATTCGGAGTACTTTGTGTTACCTGGTATTCCTGACCGAATTGAGCTTACTAAAGTGCAAGCTTCGAATTGGGGAAATAAAGAAGTAAAGGAAATTGCGGCGTTTTTTGAAATAGTAAAAGAAGCAGAAGAAGCTGCAAATGGGATTGTGGTTAATAGTTTTGAGGAGTTGGAGCCTTTTTACGTTGAAGAGCTTGCAAAGGCAAAAGGCGGTAAAAAAGTATGGTGTATTGGCCCAGTTTCACTATGCAACAAAAGTTTACTAGATTTAGCCGAGAGAGGAAACAAGGCGGCGATAAATGAAAATGACTGCTTGAAATGGTTGGATTCGAGGGAGAAAGGGTCGGTAATGTTTGTTTGTTTGGGTAGTTTAGCTCGTGCTAGCACCGAGCAAAATATTGAGCTCGGTTTGGGACTAGAAGCATCAAATGTGCCGTTTATATGGTGTTTAAGGCATTCAACGGAGGAATTCGAGAAATGGTTACTAGAACAAGGATATGAAGAAAAGGTGAAAGATAGAGGGATTATTGTTCGTGGTTGGACCCCACAAGTTTTGATATTGTCACACGAAGCCATTGGAGGCTTCTTAACGCATTGTGGATGGAACTCGACACTGGAAGGGATATCTTCTGGAGTACCTATGGTTACATGGCCACATTTTGCAGACCAATTTATAAATGAAAGATTTATTGTAGATGTCTTGAAAATCGGAGTGAAAATTGGTACAGAAGTTCCTGTTACCGTTGGTGAGCAAGATAAGGTTGGAGCATTTGTGAAAAAAGAAGACGTTAAGATCGCAGTCGAAGGACTCATGAGTAAAGAACAGGATGGAGAAGCGAGAAGAAAGAAAACTAGAGAGCTCGCTGAATTGGCCAAGAGAGCAATGAAGGAAGGGGGTTCGTCTCATGTCAATATGACGTCGATGATTCAAAATATTATCGAATTGTTAGACTCGAAATCCAAAACAATTCAAGACGATATTCTGCAGGAATTGTAACATATTTCAAATGATCTCGAGGAATCATGAAGTTTTATCATTTTGTCTTGGAAGAAACAAGTCTATATATACAAGCAATCATTTTAGGTTTAGTACCTAATTAGGTGCATAATTTAAACCCTAATTTGGTGACTGGTTACCAGATTTAGTATGATAATTTTCATAATCTATATTGTAATACAACATAAATTCGTTCATGTAAGCATCATGCAAATTAAGGCTTTTATTGTTGTTTGTCATACATGTCTATTATTAGTATCTGTATATAATTGCTTCGGCTTTCATTTACTTATATATTTTCTTCTTATGATCCCATTCTATATTGATGAGCTCGTGTGTACACAAATTACACACACGATACACAAAAGCAATCAATTAAGTTCTAAAAAAAGAACGATATTCGCACACCTAGTTATACACAAGAGTGTTTACCTAGTACCTACTACCTAGGTCTTCTGTTTTGGTAATATGGAGTTAAAAGTACTATTGATGTTGGTTGTTCTTTCAATCTTATGAATTATTGAGTTTGTGTGTTTTCAATTCTCGAGTTGAACGTTGTTTGTTGTTTTAATTTTTATAATAAAATAGTATTGTTATTGATTGATTGATCTAAAATAGATTGGAAGTTATATATAAATATAAATTAAGAATATAAGATAAATTTGAAAGTTAAGCAACTCTGAAACTCTAATGGAGCCTAACCCATTTAGACGATAGGATTGTTCCATACTAATATAACCTCATTTATCTCTAATATACAAAACAAATTAGACAAAATAAGGATCAAAACATGGGCCAAAAGTGACACGTCTTATTTTTAAAGTTTTAAATTGTTGAGAAGTTCAATTTTGTTTACTCTACTAAAAGCTGACTTTTCAAGGTGTTTAGACTTAATAAGACACCACTCTATAGTGACTTAAAATTCTGACCCGACACGAAATGAGTTTGGGTTGGAATTTTTAACCGTCAACCTGACAACCAATTTAATTCATTTAATTTTCAATTCGGGTTCAGTCTAAATTCAGATTAATGAGTAGACCTGCCAACCTTAAAAACACTAATAGGATTTATATAAAAATAGACTTATATTCTAACTCAAAATGAACCCATTTAACCCTGTCAACCTGAAACTAACCGGTCATATTGACACTTTTGACTCGAAAGCAACCCCCTAACCCATAAACCCGTTGACCCCTTTACATTTACATTAACAAGTTATGTGGGTTGGGTATTAACTTAGCAATTTTGACCCGCCAACACCCGAACGAGACAACCTGTTTATCAAATGATATTGAGTTTGAATTGGATAATCTCAATCAACCAACCTAAACCCGTCAATCTAATCCAGACACCTCTAATTGAAATCGTATAGATCCGGGACAATTAAATAGAAAGATCATAGTTAAAAGAAGGGTACTTTGGTGAGAAAGGTTGATGAAAGGGTCCCACAAAAGAGGTTTGCGTTTTTTAGTTTCTACTGGAGTCTTAGGTCAATTAGACAGTCATGATATTTCTGATTGTAGTGGTTGTAAATTGGCCAAATTTTCGGCATTACCTTTTAATACAAGTATTTCTGTTTCTAGTGCTCCTTTTGATATTATTCATTCTGATGTATGGGGACCTTCTCCTGTTTCTACAAAAGGAGGTTCTCGCTACTATGTTACATTTATTGATGATTACACTCGTTACACTTGGATTTACTTAATGAAACATAGGTCTGATTTTCTTACTGTTTTTAAAAACTTTAGAGCACTTGTGCGCACTCAACACTCCACTACTATTAAGTGTTTTCGTTGTGATCTAGGAGGTGAATTCACTTCCAATGATTTCACTCACTTACTTGCTTCTGATGGCACTATACATCAAACATCCTGTACTGATACCCCTCAACAAAATGGCGTTGCTGAAAGGAAGCATCGTCATCTAGTTGAAACTGTCAGATCTTTCCTGTTGTCTGCCAAAGTTCCAAGTCAATTTTGGGGAGAAGCGGTGCTCACGGCCACCTATGTGGTCAATATGATTCCGACCTCCCACAATTCTGGTCTTTCTCCATTTGAAAAATTATATGGCACTGTTCCTGAGTATTCATCGTTGCGTGTATTCGGATGTACTTGTTTTGTTCTAAAACCACATGTCGAACGTACAAAACTGTCATCAAAATCTGCCATATGTGTGTTTTTGGGATACGGTGTTGGTCAGAAAGGATATCGTTGTTTTGATCCGATTAGTAAAAAACTGTATGTCTCTCGGCATGTTGTGTTTCTGGAACATGTTCCCTTTTTCTCCATTCCTGCTGCATCCCACAATCTCACACAATCGGATCTCGTTTTCTTAGACCCTTTCGCTACTGACACTAAAGGACATTCTCCTGTTGATCCTGAACCTGTTGCACCCATACACCTCGACCCTGAATCTGTGTCAGAAACCTTTCCAGCTTCTCCTCCTGAGGGAGAATCTCCTGTTTCTCAACCATCTACGGCTACTCCACCACCTATGGCTACCCAATCATCTCCTGTTGCATCTGATCCTGCTACCGTTGTTCGGCCACAACGTACGCGTAAGTCTACCAGACAAGACGATTTTGTTTACTCGTGTTATTCGAGTAACTTTGCTTCATTTGTTGCTTCTGTTCATAATCTCCGTGAGCCTTTATCCTATAGAGAAGCTGTTTGTGATCCACTTTGGCAGGTTGCTATGGCTGAGGAACTTACTGCTCTCCATCACACTCATACCTGGGATTTGGTACCATTACCGCCGGGAAAACGTGTTATTGGGTCTCGCTGGGTCTACAAAATTAAGACGAAGTCTGATGGTTCTGTTGAAAGATATAAACCTCGTCTGCTCAAGAGTACGGTATGGATTATGAAGAAACGTTTGCTCATGTTGCTAAAATGACGACTGTTCGTGCTATGATTGTTGTCGCTTCCAGTTGCAAATGGAAGATATTTCAGATGGATGTTAAGAATGCTTTCTTAAATGGCGATCTTAATGAAGAAGTTTATACGAAACCCCCTGCTGGTGTTGAACATCGTTCTGGTGAAGTTTGCAAGCTTCGGAAAGCTCTTTATGGTCTCAAGCAAGCACCTCGTGCTTGGTATGAAAAATTTTCCACAGTTGTTACTTCACTTGGCTTCACTTCTAGTCATCATGATTCTGCCTTACTCGTCAAACGATCTTCTCATGGTCGTATACTGCTGTCCTTGTATGTTGATGATATGATTATTACTGGAGATGACTGTCAGGGTATTGAAGCTTTGAAGTCTGAATTATCTCATCATTTTGCTATGAAGGATTTGGGTTTACTCCGTTATTTTCTGGGTATTGAAGTTGCATCCTCTGAAAAAGGCTATCTTTTATCTCAGTCAAAGTATATTGCTGATTTGTTTGATCGAGCACGTCTCACTGACAAACGATCTGTTGACACTCCTCTTGAGGCTAATGCCAAATATACCCCCACTGATGGTGTTCTCTTGTCTGATCCAACTTTGTACCGCACTATTGTTGGCAGTTTGGTTTATCTTACTGTAACTCGTCCGGATATTGCTCATGCCGTTCATGTTGTTAGTCAGTTTGTCTCTGCTCCTACTACTGTACACTGGGCTGCTGTTCTTCGTATTCTTCGGTATCTTCGGGGTACTCAGTTTCAGACATTACTGTTTCCCTCCTCGTCTTCTTTAGATTTGCGTGCCTTTTGTGATGCTGATTGGGATAGTGACTCTACTGATCGTAAGTCGACTACTGGTTTTTGTGTCTTTCTTGGTGATTCTCTTATTTCATGGAAGAGTAAGAAGCAGAATGTTACTTCTCGCTCTTCCACTGAAGCCGAGTATCGCGCTATGGCCGTTACCACCTGTGAAATTGTTTGGTTACGTTGGTTGCTTGCCGATATGGGTGTTGAGGTTCGTCATGCTACCCCATTATATTGTGATAACAAGAGTGCTATTCAGATTGCCCGCAACTCTGTTTTTCATGAGCGCACCAAGCATATTGAGATTGATTGCCATTTCACTCGGCATCATCTTCAGCTGGGCACTATTTCTTTGCCGTTTGTTCCTTCTACTTTACAAATTGCTTATATTTTTACCAAGCCACATTCTGCTTCGCGTTTCCGTTTTTTGTCTGACAAACTCTCAATGTTTGTTGCTGCCGCATTGTGAGTTTGAGGGGGGATGTTAGATTAATAAAGCCCACGTGGTTAAGCCCGGTTAAGCCTATTAGAGTTTAGGGTTATGTATTCTATATAAACCCTTTGTATATTTCTTTTTGAGGTTAATCAATAATATTATTCAGTTTTCAGTTTCTTCATGGCAAATTTTCTGATTCGGGATTCGGCTTGTTTCTGATTCGGTTTCTGTTTCTGGTTCGGATTTGTCTCTGATTGTTGTTTGTTTTTGCTTCTGTTCGGTTCGTCTTGCGAGTTCAGATTATCGCAGTTCGCAATCTCAGCTCGCTGGTAAACCCTTTGTATATTTCTTTTTGAGCTTAATCAATAATATTATTCAGTTTTCAGTTTCTTCAAGAAGCTGAAACATGACCCAAACGAGAATGCCATAAGTAAAATGCTGAAGAAGAACGACTCAACCAAAAAGAAGATAAGTCTACGCTCGCAGCTGCAACAGAAGAGCCTTGAAACGTATCCAAAAGATAGAGTCCCCTGTACCTACGGCCTGTCCCAATCACCTTCCGTGTATACGCATCCTGTATAAAACAATCAGAAACAGTAAAGTAAACATTATATCCAGCGTCACAAATTTTACCAACAGAAGCAAGATTCATAGTAAGATTCGGAATATAGTAAACATCAGACAAGGAGACTGATGGTGTAGTGACAGATTCGATGCCGGCTAGTTGCATCGAATTACCATTTGCAGCTGTAATCGATTTGGTTGAATCACGAGATAAGGAATCAAACCAAGACAAAATATGAGACATATGGTGAGTGGCACCCGAATCCAAGATCCATTTCTTTATACCTGATGTTGACGGACCGGTATTAGCGTTAGTTGAGAGTGCTGCATAAGCAGCTGAGGCAAGAAATTTCTGAAACTGCTCAACCAAAGCTGGGTCCAAAGAAGGAGCAGCCACACCATTATTAGGCTGAGAGGAGCGATACTGCTGTTGTCCAGGTGGCTGTTTCGGTCGATTAGGGCATTGCGATTTCCAATGACCCTTCCTTTTACAGTATGCACATTCGTCAACAGATACCCGCATATTGGGTTTATGTGTAGCCCCGGGTGACTGTCGATAAGAAGCAGCAAAAACTGATGGATTTTGTGATGAAATAGGCTTCTTATCATCCTGAGATTTTAGACGAATCTCTTCAGCTAACAGCTCACTAACAACAAAATCAACATCTGGTAGAGGATCACGGTGTAAGATTGAACCCCTCAATCCTTCAAAATCATAACGTAGTGCCATAAGGAACTGAACCAACCGCTGTGAATCTCTCCTTTTGATATATGGCCCAAAACTACTCAGTTCTGCAGGTTCGGTGAGTGCCAATTGATCCCATAGAGCAGACATAGAGGAATAGAATTCTTGAATACTCATATCATTCTGCTGAAGTGCACGAATGTCTGTTTCTAACTGATACTGTTTAGCAAAGTTTGACTGTGTATATAGTCTATCCAAGTGATCCCACACAGCCTTAGCAGTATCATATTTAGCTAACTGAGTCCCAATAGATTGAGTGACTGAGTTGTTGATCCAAGTGATAATTTTAGAATTATCAGACTCCCAAGTATCAAGTAATGAGGCATAATTTTCTGCTTTTACATCCGGGGACTGTTTGGCACCTGATATATAACTCCACATTGATTTTCCTCGTAAGAAGTTTTTCATAACGTAACTCCAGTATGTGTAGTTTTTACCATCCAACTGAACACTGATTGATTGGAGAGAGTCATCTTTCCGAGAAGCCATTGTAACCTGCGAACTGAAACAACCTGCGAACTGAGATTAATCTGCGACCTGAACTGCTAACTGAACCAACCTGCGAACTGAGATTAACCTGCGAACTGAGATTTATCCTGCGAGCTGAGATGATCTGCGAGCTGAACTGCGAACTGAAAGAACCTGCGAGCTGAACTGCGAACTGAAAAACTTGCGAGCTGAACTGCGAACTGAAAGTTACCAGCGAGCTGAGATTGTTCTGCGAACTAAAAATTTACCAGCGAGCTGAGATTGCGAACTGCGATAATCTGAACTCGCAAGACGAACCGAACAGAAGCAAAAACAAACAATAATCAGAGACAAATCCGAACCAGAACCAGAAACCGAACCAGAACCAGAAACCGAATCAGAAACAAGCCGAATCCCGAATCAGAAAATTTGCGATGAAGAAACTGAAAACTGAATAATATTATTGATTAACCTCAAAAAGAAATATACAAAGGGTTTATATAGAATACATAACCCTAAACTCTAATAGGCTTAACCGGGCTTAACCACGTGGGCTTTATTAATCTAACAAGAGGGGGTTGGTGAGCCGTGAGTTCCAAGAATAAAAAAGTGTGTACATTGAATATTGAAGACTCTTTTTGTGTTTATCTCGGTTAAATATTACTTTAATTCTAAATTGTTGTAGTTTTTATTTTTTATATAAATACCGTTAACTAATAAGTAATAAGAAAAGTCACTAACAAAAAATATAATAATTTAACTTACAAAGTAAATACATTCACTAAATATACAATTTCACATTATTTTTAACATAATATAATATCAAGTAAAGTATTTATACAAGTTTTATACAAATTTTCGAATCATTTAACATACATATAATTTCAAGAGAATTATTCATACAATTTTCTTACAAATTTTATAACCTTTTAATATACATATAGCTTCAAAAAAAACATGGATATAAGTTTTACACAAACTCATACAAATTCCATGTAAGCTCGTGAATAAACAAAGTAATAACTTTAACACGAAAATTTAATACATTCACTTATTTTAACGAATGTGAAAAATAATTTGCACAAGTAATATGTAAAACAAATGCTTTAAACAACAAATTTAGTACCTAATTCTAGAAGTTAATAAATAAAGAAAAAGAAGTATATGTCAAAGTTTGCGCTTGCATTATTTGTCTGATGCCTTCTTAAAAATAAACGACCTTCATGTTGATATATGCGCGTTAGTAGATATCAGACCTTTAAAGATCTGTAAGAAAAACGAATTGTATTCATATTTGAATTAAAATAAATGTAATTTGTACATGAATAATATTAAGTGCTTGGTCTTTGAGTTTCTTGTAGAAAGAGAGAAGAAGGAAGAGAGAATGGAATTATAAAAAAAAAAAAAAAAAAAGGAAATACGTTAGTTTAGGTTTTTGTGTTCTAAGTAAGAAAGAAGAGAGAAAATAAGGATTTTTTTGGCTTAACTCATGAACTCCTGTATTTGGCATCGGTATTCTTTTGTTTGTTCTATATAGTGATCTCTGGATTTACATATAACACAGATTTTTCTGAAATAGGGATTGTTCGATTGGCCGGACTTTACATCGGAATTGATTGATTTTAGTTCACTTTGGATAGGTTTTGATTTCGGTTTCGCATTAGCTATTTTGATTTCACGTTGGATTGGTTTTGGTTTTGGTTTCGGTTTCGTATTCAATTTTTCTTGGTTTCACCTGATGGATTTCGAATTTGGAATTAGCATTTGGTTTTGCTTGGTGGTTATTGGTATTGAGTTTCACATTAGCGTTAGTAGTAACGCTGTGCAATGTCTTTGATTTAACTCTCGACAACAACAGTTAAGGCTTCACTCCACTTTGCTTCGCGTCGTATTAGTTTGAATTTTGTTTGACAATATTTGAAAGCATTTAGCTTTAACATTGTGAGTTTGAGTGTGTATCAGCACAATAAACCATCTTCTATATTAGTTTAGGCTCATGTTAATTTACTTAGTTTAATTCCGTTTAACTTGTAGCATCTTGTTACTTTTATTGGTATTTAGTTTCCAATGTAATTGTGTAATTATTGTATTATTTAATTAAGTTTTCATTAATTTCAAAATGGCCTACCAATTCTAACGACATATTCCATTATTTTCAGTTTAGGCCAATAAGGAATCTGGGACTGGCAGGTTTGGACCACAAGCCTTCAAATTTGTAGGATTCGTTTTGTTAAAGACAGGGTCGCCGTATTAGACCACAGTTTATAGGACCAGACCAAGGAAAAGCCTATCTAGGACTGGGCCGGCTTTTGTTCATAATGTTTACAAAGAAACAACCGACTAAAATTGTACCAGTAAAATAATAATAATAATAATAATAATAATAATAATAATAAAGATTATGATCAAAATAGAAAGAGGGTCAAATGGAGAGAAGAGTGAGCAAATTATTTTAGCCATTCATTTTTTATCAATGGTTAATAACTGTAGCATTTTTGTAATTAGTTTTAACTATTACTTTAGAAGTTAAGAAAAAAAACATAACATAAATATTTCATATACACCATTTCCATATATAGTTATAACTATTTCGTTTTCTTTACGTTTTTTAATGTTTTTTTTACGTTTTTTAATCTTTTTTTTACGTTTTTATTCGTTTTATTACAATTTTTTTACGTTTTTATTAAATTGTTCGTTTTCTTTTCATTTTTTACGTTTTTTAATGTCTTTTTTATTTTTTCACAGGGTTTTTTACGTTCTTAACGTTGTTTACACTATTTTGATGTGTACTGCTGCATTTTATATACTGCATGTTATTTTTGATATTTTTGTACTGCATGTTATATATAAAATGCAGTAACAAAACATCAAAGCAACATGCAGTATCTATAAAATGCAGCAACAAACATCAAAATAACATGCAGTATATATAACATTCAGCAACAAGCATCCAAATTACATGCAATATGTATAAAATGCAGCAACAAACATCAAAATAACATGCAGTAAATATAAAATGCAGCAACAAACATCAAAATAACATGCAGTATGTATAAAATGCAGTAAGAAACATTAAAATGACATGCAATATTTATAACATGCAGCAACAAGCATCAAAATAACATGAAATATGTACAAGATGCAGCAACAAACATTAAAATGACATGCATTATGTATAAAATGCAGCAATAAACATTAAAATAACATGCAATATGTAAAAAACGTCAAAAAAGTATAAAAAACATAACAAACGAAAAGAAAATGAAAAAACGTATAAAAACGTAAAAAAACGAAAAGAAAATGAAAAAAACGAATACAAACGTAAAAGAAAAGTAAAAACTAATAAAAACATAAAAGAAACGTAAATAAATGAAAAAACGAATAAAAACGTTAGGAAAAGGTAAAAAACGAAAAGAAAATGAAAAAATGAATGAAAAGGTAAAAGAAAAGTAAAAAACGAATAGAAACGTAAAAAAATGAAAAAAAACGTATAAAAACGTAAGGAAACTTAAAAAACATAAAAAAAAAATAATAAAAGAAAATGAAAAAAACGTTATTAAAATGACATGCATTATGTATAAAATGCAGCAATAAACATTAAAATAACATGCAATATGTAAAACACGTCAAAAAGTATAAAAAAAACGTAACAAACGAAAAGAAAATGAAAAAACGAATGAAAAAGTATAAAAACGTAAAAAAACGTAAAAAACGAAAACAAAATGAAAAAAACGAAGAAAAACGTAAAAGAAACGTAAAAAACGAACAAAAACGTAAAAGAAACGTAAAAAAATGAAGAAACGAATAAAAACGTTAGGAAAAATGTAAATAACGAAAATAAAATGAAAAAATGAATAAAAACGTAAAAGAAACGTAAAAGAAACATAAAAAAACGAATAAAAACGTAAGTAAATCTTAAAAAACGTAAAAATAACTATAAAAAAAAAAACGAAAGAACGTTATTAAAACGTAAAAAACGGAAAAAAAAGGTAAAAAAAAAATATTCTAGTGACCGGGCAGCGGCGACTGGTGGTTGCTGGTTGCTGCTGGCAATAGGGGGAAGGGTGGGGTAGAGGTGGGGGAGTGGGAGTGAAGTATAAATAAAGGGGAAGATATAATATAGTTGGAAAATAGGATGGGTGAAAACGAAAGTTTGTTGGAGGGAAATGTGTCACATTTTGGTTGGTGGAGAGGTTGGTCACTCTTCTCTCCTTAGAGGGGTTGCCCTCCTGATCTTGACCCTAATAATAATAGTACCTTTTTCTTTTTCCAAATTTTGAAGGATCGACATGATTTATCATATCTTTTCAAGATAAGAAATGTTAATGAGACATCAATGCCTTCGTATTATTAAAAAGTGCTATATATGTCATTTGTTGACGAACTTGACAAATAAATCTTCCAAAGTCAAGCACAATGAATGACATTGTTGGAAAATGTGTAATGTGTACCGTATTTCAGGTTTTGATCACCATTTTGGTGTGATTTCTAGACACTTACAAGCCTTGACCAAGGTTCTTACAGATGTTGGGAAAGAAAGATGGTCAAGGCATCACAAGTAACAGTGCAGAGCCATTAACGCGATGAGCAAGCATGCAAGGAGATTCCCTGTAACAATGCTATTATATTATTTTTTATCCTCGGTACAACAATGGTATTACAAACATCGAAACATTGCGGCCGAAGTTAAAACACATGTTACACCATATGCCAAGCGACCCACGCAGAGTGTGAAGAGGCAAACATGTCGTCTATCTGGTTGTGCAGACTGTGTTACCACCAGTCCTTGTGAAGAGGCAAACTGGTCGCCTATCTGGTCGTGCTCGTATTCCTTCGAAAGGAGAGGATAAAGACAAACCCAAACAACAATATAGTTGTTGCAAGGAAATCGGTCATAGCCGATCTAGTGGTATGGCTCCATTCGATAAAATAGACGAGTAAAGTAGATCAAAAACCAAATCACGATCCACCTCAAGGTCAAAATAAAAGGTAAAGGTTGAAGAATCAACGTCTCAACCGACTTAGTCTTTTCCTAGTGTTCATTTGAGTCACCCTTAAAGTTATTGTAATTTACAAACCTTGTTTATGTATTATTGAACAATGTTATCTATGTTTTTATTCCTTGTGATTTATTTGATTCGATAACTTTCCTTATCTTTTATCCATTATAGGTAAGATTTTTTTCTGTCTGCCTTGGTTTGAGTCTGGATGACATCATACAGACTCAGACTAAGCACTTATACACATACTAAGAATGCCTGAAACACTTCGAAAAGTGTGTTTTTTATTTTTCAAGCAACAAAAAATGAAAGTATTTTTACAAGAATGCATGAAACAACCTGATGATCATCTTACCTTAGGGTCATAATATTTATAGAAATTTTAAGAATCCCGGAAATCTCGGAAAATCTTATTCAAAACAGATAAAAGATAAGCCATTTTAACCAAAAATTGATCTTATCGAAAATGTCCTCCGACAAATCTCATAAAATCTTATCCGAAAGTCAACATGGTCAAAGGAATTCAAAACGAGTCAAAACGGGTCAAAGATAGCCAAAAAGTGATTTAAGACAAAAATCAAGTCACGAACCTGGAAATCAGGCCACGATCCGGGACATGCGACTTGCGTGTCCGGGATCGTGGATTGATTTTTCGCCCACGATCCCGTGCACAGTCCAAAAACCCCGTTCACAAGCAATCATCAAACTGCAAAATTGCAGTTTGCTAAACGGGGGAGGGGGGGTTGAATCGCATTTTTTTTCAACAAATTTTTTATAACTTATAGAAGGGTATTTTTAAAATTTCCCATTATCTAATGTGAATAGTGTTTAGTGTTGCACGAAATCAAATTTCGTACAACACTAAACACTATTTGTCACCATACAAAAATAGTGCAATATTTAGAGCTAATATTGGATTGCATTTTTTTACACTTTCGCACTATTTTAGTGCCAAAAGGTACATTTAGTGTTAATATTGGAGATGCTTTAAGTACTTAAGCATGAACATATTACCTTTACAGTATATAATCATGTTTTTCCAATTTAAAACATAACAAAACAAATAAAACATAATTTCATACTAGACAAGTACCAGTGATTTGTATGCTAAGGCATAAAGAGTTACATTTGCTAAACAAAACCTTGAAACTGTTTTCTGCCATTGGCAATTTCTTCAATAGCTTGGATCATTGCCGTTACGTTGAGGTAAGACGAACCCCCTTCCTCCATTGCATTTTTCGCCATTAAACCAAACTCTCTAGCTCTCTTTCTTCTTGCTTTTCCTTCCTCATCATTGTTCATTAGTCTTTCAACCGCTATCTTAATATCTTCTTTCTTCATTATCACATGAGCTTTATCACGCTCCGTGAACAAAACAGGAATTTCCATCCCAATTCTCACACCAATTTTCAACACGTCTATGATAAATCTTTCGTTTAGAAATTGTTCTGCAAATTGTGGCCACGTAACCATTGGGATCCCAGCGGAAATCCCTTCTAGACTCGAGTTCCATCCACAATGAGTCACAAAACCACCAACGGCTGGGTGTGACAATATCAAGATTTGTGGCGCCCAACCACGAACCATTAGGCCTTTACCTTTTATTCTTTCTTCATATCCTTCTTTTGAAAGCCATTCCTCAAATTCATCGTTTGTCTCCCTAACAAACCAAATAAACGGTATATCTGATAACTCTAGACCAAGCCCTAGTTCGATGATTTGTTCAGTAGAAGCATATGATAAACTTCCTAAACAAACATAAACTACGGACTCTGGCTCTCTTGAATCCAACCATTTCATGCAATCATAACCGTTAATCGCAGACTTATTTCCTCTTTCAGCAATATCTTGAAAACTTTTGTTGAATAGTGAAACTGGGCCAATACACCAAACCGCTTTATCTTTTACCTTTGCGAACTCTTCAACGTACTTGGGCTCTAATTCCTCAAAGCTATTCACCACAATCCCACTTGCAGTTTTCTCGGCTTCAAACATTCGTTCAGCCAACTCTGTTGTTTCTTTCGTCTCTCCTTTTCCCCATTGTGTGGTTTGTGGTTTGGTAACTTCAATTCGGTCAGGCAAGCCCGGCAACACAAAATACTCCGAGTTTGATTCAATCTCATCTAGAATATTTGTTGTTGTCACTATATGTATGCACAAGAAGGAGAAACATCCTGGTCCATAGAATACAAGTCTCGGAATATTTAACCTTATTGCCACATCAGCAGTCCAAGGAAAACAACCATCCGAGATAATGCAACTTGGAGGTGGGCATAAATTTTGGAGCATATTTTCAGCTGGTTCTTCTAACATATTCATTGCTAAGACCATATTGACACTATCGGCAGGTGACCGTAGCAAGTCAAAATTCTCACATCCTTCCGGCAAACCAACTTCGGCTAATGGAAGTTGGAGTTCAACAACTTGGATCTTGAACTTAGCTTCAACTGCACGATCAATGACTGATTTAAAACGGTTTGCATTAACAGGACTTGTGATTATAGTAACCGTAACGCCACGTTGGGCTAGGATCCGGGCCATGTCCACCATGGGTATGAGATGACCTTGTGCCATTAATGGAAAGAAGACAATGTGAAGGTTTGTTGGTGTCGGAGCCATTTGAGTTTGACAAGTTGGTTTTAGCTCTTTCAAGTGAAACTAACAAAGGGCTAATTAATCAATCAATTGTCTAAGTAGATAGCATGAAACCATTGTTATATACAAGTATTTACCATGAGTCTTTTCACTTTGTAATCTTCAAAAATGAGGACTCCTTAAACGACATGAAATAAAATATTATTAGATGATAACTATTGTAGCAATGTAGCATGATACTGATGTAATTGGCAGGCCACATTTAGATTCTTAGTTTGTTATATAAAACACAATCACGACATCTTATGGTTGGCGCTTATACCACCATTGATGCGACTCATTTGCCCAACTGAGTGTCCATTTGTTATTCTATAATGAAAAGGGGATGAAAAAATCACCTTATTTCCAATGGCCTTTACCAGTCTACCACCATTGATATACATCTTGTATACATTAGAAATTGTAAAGTATAGCACAAAAAGAAGAAAAGCGTGAAAAAATCCTTAATAAGTTAATAGTGCATTTTTTTAACAATTACTACTATATTAACTAAGATAATAGCATCTCCGATCCATTCAATTATGTAGAGTTTTAAATGCTGCTCCATCAACATATTTTATATCATATAAAAACACCACAGACTATTATAATAATGTGTATTTTCATGTTTTAGTTTTAAATGTAAGAATAAAGAAATATCGTTAAAGTTTGGTCAGGATCTTAGTTAGAGATGATAACTATAGTAGAATGAGGCTAGTGTTTGGCCAGCCAAAAATTAGTTTGTTATGTAATACATGGTCGATCACCTCATCAAAAGTTTGGCACCATCTTCCACCTATGAATTATTAATTTACCAATTTAACTCTTTTTGTTTGTTCATTAATATTTGTCATTAAGTACTTGTGCCAGTAAAAGACATTTTTGTTGTAGTTTATATGTATAATATTTTTTTACTAGAAAGGCACAAAGAACGTATTATGTTCGGCAGCATCTACATGGACTTTGTTGTATATTGCATCCAACGTAAGTTGCTCCAATGAAACTATTACTTTTGTATTTCTTGTACCAACAAGAACTAGACTATCACGTAATAATAATAAAAACTACTTGTCAAATTGCAAAGTTAATTATTAATAAGGCAATATGTAGAAAAATAGGTAAACTACAAATGAACACAACGATTTACATGACTCAATCAGTGTGACCCTCATGTTGAAAAGGAAGCAAAAACTGAAAATGGAACAGAGATCCCAGTGAGAGAATTAACATGGATGTTGGACAGAATATTTTCCTAGAGAATAGGGGAAACGCGAGAAAACTAGTCGGGGGCGAGTTCCAAATCACGACGTGATCTCCCAATTGCGTGACGCGATCTTACACGCGACCAATTTTGGTGTTTAGTGACTTGTTACCTTATTTTTTATTCACTATAAATTGTAACCTATGATCATATAAATCTTAAGCTAGGAAATAATACAAAAGAACTCAATTGTATATTTCTAGTTGGCCGTGAACTAAATCAGTCACCCCGATTGGATATAACCACGTAAATTCCTAGTGTCGATTTTATATTCTCGCTTTACTTTTATCCATTTGTTCATTATGCGGCTCAATTGTATTCATTTTTTTGTGTTGTTTAGGTCCAAAATTTCTAACAACTGGTATTAGAGATTCAAGGTTTGAAGTTTGGGATTAATGGAAGATGAAAGTAAGTTTAAAATCGACATATTTGATAGAACGGATTTTGGGTTTTGAAAAATGTAGATAAAGGATCTATTGTATTAGAAGAACCTTTACCAACTCTTGTTAGAGAATAGGCCTAAGAGTGTTAAACTTGAGGATTGGCACTTTTGGATCGTCAAGATTTAGGCTTGATTCGTTTGTCATTCGCGAAGAGCGTCACCTACAACATTGTGAATAAGAAGATAACGATTGGTTGTCTTAAGGCACTCTCTAACATGTATGACAAACCTAGTGTTGTTAACAAGGTGTTCTTGACTCGTTAGTTAGTTAATACGTAGATGAAGGAAGGGGAAAACGCAACTGATCACTGAGTTTAACAATATTTTGTGGAGACTGGCTTCAGTGGATATTGTGTTTGAGGATGAGGTGCAGAAACTTCTATTTTTGTCTCCATTGCTTGAAAGTTGGCAGAGTACTGTTATTGCGGTTAGTAGTTCAACTTAGACTGCTACACTTACGTATGAGGGAATTCGGGACTTGATACTAGGGGAGGATATCCGTAGTTGGAATTCTAGTAAATCTTCGGTTTCTCTATTGAGTACAGATAATCGGATCAGAAAAATTGACAGAGGGTCAAATCAGAGGGGTAGATCAAAATTCGGGACATGTTAGAACTGTAATCAGAAGAGTCATTATCAAGCTCAATGTAAGAATGCAACTGATGAGAAGGCTAATGACATGAATTTGGCGACTAATGAGACGGATGACGCATTGATTTGTTGTGTTTGGAACTCGGCCAAGTCTTGAATTATGGATTCAAGAGCTTCATTTGATGCAAACCTAAGCAAGGATAAGATGAAAGATTTCAGACCATATTGTGGTAAGGTCCGATTAGCCAATGACAAGAGACTGGATATTAGAGGAATTAGAGATGTGGTATTGAGGACTTCCCTTGGTACTAACTGGACATTAAAGGATGTGAGATACATTATGGATCTCAAATGGAAGCTTATCACCATTAGACAGTTAGATGAAGAAGGTAGTGATATTACTATGGGAAATTGCTAATGGCGTGTTACTAAGGGAAATATGGTGGTAGAGATGTCACTTTTGATGAGTCTAAGAAGGTTATCCGTAGTAGAGATGTCACGTTTGAAGAGAGCTTGGCCTATAGTGGCAAGGTAATGGTAAATGAAACATGATTATGTTGTGTACAATAAAATTTATGTTGATGATCTTGCATGTACTAGTGGGAGTTCAGGAGACCATGAATTGTCGGATAACGGTCAGGTGTCACGTGATGGAGAAAGTTTATAGCCTGAAGAAAGATCTGAAAGTAGTGGGAGCTCAGATGATGGAGATGATGATGTGGCACAGATTAGTTAGCCATACTAACTAAAACACCCAAATCTGCTAAAAGGTTCTCTCCATCAGCAAACTATCTACTTTTAACTGAAATAGGTGAACCGGAAAATTATTTTGAAGCAATGTGAATGAAAGAATCCATACAGTAGGAGCTATCTATGAAAGAAGAGATGAGTTCACTTGAGAAGAAAAAGACATGGTTGTTAGTAAATATACCTCGTGATAAAAGGGTGTTGCATAATAAATAGGTGTACAAGATTAAAGAAGAACTTGATTGTAAAAATAGATAAAAAGCAAGGTTTATGGTCAAGGGTTTTCAATAGAAATAGAGAGTTGACTATAATGAGATCTTTTCGCCGGTTTTGAAGATGACTACTATTAGGTTGGTGCTTAGTAATGTTACTGTTGAAGACTTACATCTAGACGAGCTGGATGTGAAGACTGCGTTCTGAGATGGGGATCTTGATGAAGATATTTATTTGGCTCAACCTAAGGGCTTTGAGGTAGTGGGTAAAGAGAAGATTGTTTGAAAATTGAAGAAACATCTGTATGGGTTGAAACAAGCGCCTCGGAAATGGTACTTGAAATTTGATGACTTTATGAAGACGAGTGGATACACAAGATGTGACATGGACCATTAATGATACTTGCGTCTGAGTATGAATTCCATAAGGGCTGGCGAGTCAGCCAAGGGATTTTAGATTCTCGGAACATGGGTGAAGGTGATCTCCCTAAAGCGCTTGATCAGGTCAATGGCAAGTTCTTGGTTTGATATGAGTTGGGTCTCTTTGAAGAAATTGAAGTCCTCATATATCATATTGTTACTTTATGTTGATGACATGTTGCTTGCAGGTTCTGAAATGGCGGAGATCAACACGTTGTAGAGAAAATGGAATAAGGAATTCGAGATGAAAGACTTGGGATCTGCAAGGCAGATTCTTGACATGTGTATTGTGAGAGATAGAGTTAAAGATTCTCTAAAATTGTCTCAAGAAAAGTATATTGAAAAAGTGTTAGATAAATTCAACATGAAAAATGCCAAGGCACGTAATACGCCTTTGGTAGCATCCTAAAGTTATCCAAAGATCAATCACCAAAGACAGATGAAGACAAGGCAGAGATGGCTAAAGTTTTGTATGCATCGGCAGTTAGTAGTTTAATGTATGTGATGGTCTGTACAAGACTAGATATTGCTCATGCAGTGGGAGTTGTGAGTAGGTTTATATCAAATATGGGTAGAGAGCACTGGGAAGCCGTCAAACGGCTTTTGCGTTACTGGAGATGTACTTCTAATGTGACATAGTGTTTTACTATATATAATCTCATTCCGAGAGGTTATGCGGATGCTAATTTGGGTGGATGTGATGATTCGGGTAAGAGCACTTCGGGGTATGTGTTCACATATGGAAGAACGGCGGTTAGTTGGGTGCTTGACTTCAGAATAGTGTAACTTTATCAACCACGAAAGCAAAGTATACGATCGTAGCTAAAGCAAGTAAAGAACTTATTTGGTGGAATCCTTTTTTGAAAGAGTTGGGCAAGAAACAAGACTAATGTGTTCTCTATTGTGATAATCAGAGTATTGTACATCTCAGTAAGAATCATTTGTTTCACAGTCATATGAAACACATTAATTTGAGATATCATTTCACTCGTGAACTAGTGAACAATGGTACTCTATTCTTGAATAAAATCTTTTGTTCGGAGAACCTACTAATATAGTTGAAGCTTTGCATAGCTTTCACTGGACTTCTAAGTATCCATTGAGAGTTATATGTAATAATTTCAAGATGCGAACCGAAATATAACATTTGAATTAAAATGCTAACCACATTGAGCTTCAAACAAATAACAAAACTTTTACAATAAAACTATACATAAAAACCCCATCTTTAAGCAAACCAAACAGTTAGCATCATCAAGTTAAATGTCGACTTGCAAATGATGGAATAGATGTGAACAAACATACAAAGAGATAATAAGATAAGAAAATTAATCATTATATGTTATTCTCTCCGTCCCACTTTTCATGTCCCCAAACAAATTTTGTTGGATTCAAGATAGGTTAAATGAATGTCAATTTTGCTTTTATATTCAAAGCACATTTACCTAGAATTGTTTATAAATTAAATGCTTGAGTATAATAAAAAGGGTAAATTGGGGAGTTTATAATTTTTAGTAGTTATTTTTTCTTGACAATATTTTTGAGACAAACAAAAATAGTAACGTGAATAATAAAAGTGAGACGGATGGAATATTTATGTAGTTTTGTTTTCTATAAGCTTTAGCTCTGTTTTTAAAATAAAAGTTAAATATGCGTTCAGTTACGAATAACTTCTCTACTTTTCTAAAAGAATTTCTAAGAAAATTGAAAATTTAGAAAACGAATTCAAGTTGGAGTTTTCTGAAAAGGATTTCTAAAAAAAGGGAATATATGATTTATGGTTTCTTATATTTGCTATTTTGAAAAATTCAGAACTTGTTTTCTGAATTTTCTTTAATTTCCGAGAAATACAAAACACTAAAAATTAGAAAATAGAAAATAAAGATATTCTCCGGTAACTAAACGCGTGCTATATCAAAATGCTGAGTGCTTTATTTTTGTATAAACAAAAGCTCCTTTTGAAGCTCCATAACCGTTTTGCGTCGTTTTGGTAAAAGTTTTTGTATCGTAATAATTAGCAATTGATTTATTTATTTTTATTATTATTATTATCATTTAGTTACAGGTACTACTCCACTACAGTGTTCTTATACTCTCAATTCCTCAATTAAGGCATGTATTCTTTTCTTTCTATGGTTTCATCCTTTTGTATCACATGCTAATTTCGTTTTAGTTCAATTGCATATCAAGCATATGGTTATTCATTTGAACAAGTTGGTAGAAATAAGTGCAGATTACATGTTTGATGAAACGCCTTAATGAAAACTTATATTGAATACACTTATTCGTATTCATGAAAGGTTCACTTCTATTTACATACCATGAAACAGGCCTATACTTTGACACTGCTTTTATGTGTTTCGATATATATGATGGTTGTATGTTTACTTGAATATATGATTTAGTACTACGAATCTAGGATATGTTCTATTTTGAAACGCCTTCATTGATTTATGTTGGTAGGGAGAATCAAAATTGGAAACCCATATCAAATATTCACTCACAAGAATGGGAAATGTACCTAGTGAAGCTTAAATATACCTAAGCATAACTAAATAATTTTTTAAACATAAATTACAAAGAAATAAATCACAATTAGATACTAAACCTATAAAGCGAGACGAATTATTTGTATTTGTTGTCTTGAAAGCATCATACTCGGAGCAAAATGTGTCATATTGGTTACTTAATATCTTAAATCGGTTTAGCGTTCTTGGCTACTTCTTTGGCAATAGCTTCAATCATCAACGTCATGTTGAGGTAAGATGAACCCCCTTCCTCCATTGCTTTCTTCGCCATTTCTGCAAGCTCCTTAACTCTCTCTCTTCTTTCTTGTCCTTCCTTTTCATCAAACATCAAAAGTTCAATGGCCGTTTTAATGTCTTCTCTTTTCACCATCATATTAAACGATTCATTCCCTTTAAATGTAATTGGAACCTCCGCACCAACTTTCACTCCAATTTTTAGGACATCTATGATAAACCTTTCGTTTAGAAACTGGTCTGCAAAATGTGGCCATGTAACCATTGGGACCCCAGCACAAATCCCTTCTAGAATCGAGTTCCATCCACAATGCGTTACAAAACCCCCAATAGCTTGGTGAGACAATATCAAAAGTTGTGGAGCCCAACCACGAACAATTAGACCTCTATCTTTTATCCTTTCCTCATATTTTTCTTCCGATAACCATTTCTCGAATTCGTCAGTTGTGCGCCTAGAGAACCAAATAAAGGGTACATTTGATAACTCCAATCCAAGTGCAAATTCAATTGCTTGGTCTCCCTTCACATAAGCTAGACTTCCCAAACAAACATAGACTACGAACCCTGGGTCCCTCGAATCCAACCATTTCAAGCAATCATGCTCATCGGTTACACCTTTGTTTCCTCTCTCAACTATATCTTCAATGCTTTTGTTGCATAGCGAAACGGGACCTATACACCATACTTTTTTATCTTTTGCCTTTGCAAATTCTTCAACATACTTGGGCTCCAACTCCTTAAAACTATTAACCACGATTCCATACGCATCTTTCTCTGCCTCTTCTGTACGCTTAAACGTCTCATTAGTTTCTTTCGTGTTTCCCTTTCCCCAACTTAACGCTTGTGGTTTGGTAACTTCAATCCGATCAGGCAAGCCAGGTAAAGCAAAGTATTCGGAATTTGACTCAATTTCATCTAGTATATTAGTATTATTCACTATGTGTATGCACAAGTACGCGAAACATCCTGGTCCATAGAATACGATCCTCGGGATATTTAACCTCTTAGCCACATCACTAGTCCACGGAAAACTACCGTCTGAAATGATGCAACTTGGAGCTGGAGATAGAATCCGAAGTATCTTTTCGGACGGTTTTTCTAACAGTTTCATTGCTGTGAACATATTGATCATGTCTGCCGCTGATGTAAGCAAGTCAAAATTCTCGTGTCCTTCAGGCAAACCAGCTTCAGCGAATGGGAACTGGACTTCAGAAACTTGAATCTTAAGATTTGCTTCGGTTGCACGATCAATAACTGGTTTAAAACGTTTCGCGTTAACAGGAGTTGCGATTATTGTGACAATAACGCCGCGTTGGGCTAGTATTCGGGCTATGTCCACCATGGGTATCTGATGACCTTGAGCCATAAGTGGAAACAAAACAAAATGAAGGTCTTTTGGAGGGGAAGCCATTGATGTTTGTGAAATTGATTTGTTTGGTGTCTGATGAGATTATTGAACATTCTTAAACTCAGTCTCATACCAATTATTGTCCCTTTGATTTGTATATTTTTTTATTACAATAGGAAGACAAACTTAAATAAAACAAAAACGATATAAAAAGCGATAATTACTATGGCAGCCTTGTAACTTCCAAGGTAGATTATTCTTTAATTGCTTTCATTTTCATGATTATTTTCTATAGCATATTATATATTGCTGTATATTACAATAATCATTAAGTAAACAAAATGAATAAGTAAATTAAAGACTTTGGAGCTACTTGTTTGGAATATATATTTAACTTTATTTAAACAGTTACTTTACAAAATTGGTTCTTTCTTGATGTCCAGGATTTATTTCAAGCTCTCTTTCATGATACATGGCATCACTTGTTGCATTCTAGAAAGAAATTATATGTCATATTACAAGCAGGAGTACATTTTGATATGTAAAAACAATATAATATAATTTCACAATATGTCAAACAGATTCACAAACTTTATAATCAAATAACTCTGAACAGTTAATATACAACCTGTTTATGATTGAATTCAAAACCATATGAGACTAATCCAAATCACTCTAACTAAGAAGCCCATACAACTTTTTATCAAGATCAATCCTGAATGATTACAACAGATTCAGAATATATATGTAGATTATTAAACTATCCTTAACTTATCTTGTCTCTAATTATCTGCTCTGAAAATCCAAATCGAAATCAGCATATCCCCTTCACTACCTAGAAAATGTACACTGAATGCTGTCTGGCTAATAAAGCTTAATTTAGTGAACTTAAGTAAAAAAGTAGACCATGAGCTTCTTAGATGCTAGTTATTAGATAGAACGGATCATGCTTAGTGTAAAAGTAGTAATATATGGCTACACAATATCTTGATTTGCTTTATTGTTCTTGTCTAGTTCTTCGGTAATAGCTTCAATCATCAAACTCATGTTAAGATAAGACGATCCACCTTCCTCAATTGCTCCTTTTGCCATTTCCGCGAGCTCTTTATCCCTCTTTCTTCTCGCCTTTCCTTCTTCGCTATCATCCATCAAACGTTTAACGGCCATTATGATGTCTTCCCTCTTCACCATCACGTCAAACTTATCTTGCTCTCCAAAAGAAACAGGAACCTCTGCACCAATTTTAACTCCAATTTTCAACACGTCTATGATAAATCTTTCGTTTAGGAATTGGTCTGCAAAATGAGGCCATGTAACCATTGGAAGCCCAGCACAAATCCCTTCTAGAGTCGAGTTCCATCCACAATGCGTTATGAAACCTCCAATGGCTTCATGTGACAATATCAAGATCTGTGGCGCCCAACCACGAACCAGTAAACCTCTATCTTTTACCCTTTCTTCATATCGTCCTTCAATTAGCAATCTCTCAAGATCGTCACTTGTTTTCCTAATGAACCATATAAAGTGTACGTTTGATAACTCCAATCCAACTGCCAGCTCAATGGCTTGGTCTGCAGAAGTATATGATAGACTTCCTAAGCAAACATAGATGACTGAACCCTGTTCTCTTTTATTGAGCCATTTCAAACAATCATGCTCGTTGATCGCAGTCTTACTTCCTCTCTCGGCTATATCCTCAAAACTTTTGTTGCACAGTGAAACTGGACCAATACACCACACCTTTTTACCTTTCACCTTAGCGAATTCCTTAACGTACTCTGGCTCCAACTCCTGGAAACTATTAACCACAATCCCAAATGCAGCTTTCCCCGCTTTTTGCATTCGTTCAAACCTCTCCATCCTTTCTTTGGTGTGTCCTTTTCCCCAACTTGAAGCTTGTGGTTTGGTAACTTCAATTCGGTCAGGCAGACCAGGCAGCACAAAGTACTCAGAGTCAGAGTGAACTTCATCCAATATATTAGTGTTTGACACTATGTGTATGCATAGGAAAGCAAAGCATCCAGGTCCATAGAAAACAATTCTCGGAATGTTTAATCTCTTAGCCAAATCTGTTGTCCATGGAAAACCGTTATCTGAGATGATGCAACTAGGAGCAAGACTTAGACCCCGAATCATTTTTTCCGCTGGTTCTTCTAGCATATCTGTTGCAGCAAACAGATTGACCCCATGTGCAGTTGATGGGAGCATGTCGAAACTTTCGCATCCTTTAGGCAAACCAACTTCAGCTAATGGAAGTTGCAGTTCAAGAACTTGGATTTTGAGCTTAGCTCCGATTGCACGATCAGTGACTGATTTAAAGCGGCTGGCGTTAACAGGAGTTGTGATTATAGTAACAGTAGCACCGCGTTGGGCTAGCATTCGGGCGATGTCCATCATTGGTATCATATGGCCTTGAGTCATTAGAGGAAAAAAGATGAAGTGAAGGTTAGTAGAAGGGGAATCCATTGGAGTTTTAGAAGTTGGTTTTTGAGGGGTTCTTTCTTAGAATGCTTCAGGACTACCAAGTACAAATAGCATGTGAAGTGTTGTAAGTGATTTGCCATTTATCTTCTCCTTTCGATTGGATTGAGGTCCTATCATGTGGGAGGTCATGTTCCATCACGAGAAAAATGTGAGTTCATTATAACAAACTTGTGAGTTCTTTACTTGATTTCATGATTTGATTATTTCATGTGATAGATTATGAATTCTCATATTGGGTTAACACGAAAGAATTTCAACTTTTTTTTTTTTTTTTTTTTTTTTAATCATTTGCTAATTCAAGAATCAAGATAGAATAAAATATAGATTTTAATGATGTAAGAAAGTGGGATGATAGTGTTTGGTAGCATATATGAGGCTAAAGTGCCCCAGCCGAAAGTTGGGTTGTTATAGATGGCAAGTACTCAGGACCCATCTCTGATGAATAACTTTTTTTATATAACAAATGTTTTTTTCTACTTTTTTGTAGTTGTTGTAATGATTACAGTCTTTATTTTTGTTCCCCTTTTGAGTTTGCTCAAATGCATAAGATGTGTGGTTTTCCCTGCCTTCTAGATATAATGATAACAGTCTTTATTTGTTTAAGTTTCTCGAAATCATTTTGTTAGTTAAGTGGTCAACATCTACATATATATCAAAGAGATCATGTGCTCGAGGCCCATATATGTTTATATTGGGGTAATGAATAAGGGTTGAAAAACTAGGATATGACATAAAAGTTTCACAAAGAAGATGTGATTTTTATAAAAGTTTCACATAGAAATCATGTTTATATAAGTTTGCACCAAATGATTTGTTAAAAGTACATTTAAGAATGTACTTCAATCTTGATTTTTTCCCATGCTTTAGAATGTTAACTTTGGAATAAAACTCATTGCTTGCATTTATTTAGTGTGAACACCAAAATGTAAACTGTGATCAAAGCTGGAGTAAGAAGACTTAAACTACAAAGCTTATGAACAATGAGGTACTGGATTGCAAGAAGTATGAAAGATCGAGGAATGAAGCGAAAAGTTACTTAAGTCGGTCCAAAGATGAAAGTTACTCTTCTAAAAGGAGAAACAAAAACTTCAAGAGAGCAGTTTAAAATTCTTTAGAAAATAAGCTTCAAATGTACACTCTGATGAGAGTCTATGATCTTCCATGTTGATGTTGAAAATCCGTGAATGCTTATTTATTTATGTCTCTTTCGTTTATGCTAGTTCTTGATCTATCTAGTGATTGTAGTCTGAAACGGTTCATATTTCTTCTTCTTCTTAATCATTTAGTCACAATTGAGATATAATTTGTATCACTATGATACATATAGTTTTGGTCTTGTATTAGGTCTCGAGGTTTAGATGTTGTGGTCAGATTCTATATAATTTTGAGTTTAATGTTGATTTTAAATTTTGTATTGAGATTCTTTTGTTCTTTTAAGTCTTCTTCTTGTATTTTTACATGTTTCACATAGAAGGTGTGATTTTTGTTATAATGCATACACACACACACAACCAAAGGTCACCTTATCCTTTTGAAATAAAACAAACTTGGATTCAAATACAAGAAGGTAAGCCCACTTTGGTGTCGACCCGCCACCATATAAAGTGAAATTGAGTCATTTAATGTCTTAATCACTCGACCTTAAGGACTGTCCCTCTTTCCATCCATAATTAAGACGTGGGTGACTAAACACATCTATGATATATAAACATACGTTTACTCACCAAGAAATGGTTCATATTAGGTTTTTTAGTAAGAATTTTCCATATGCTTGTTAGAACAAAAAATTTATCAGCTAGTAGTTTCTGGATTTGTTAATGACGACCCTTAGGATTGTCATTAATAAATTTGTACATGCATAAAATGATTGTACTTCAACTAACATTAAAAGGGTCAACCAATATTTAAGAGGTACATTGAGTTTGTTATGATCTGAGTACATGTATAGATGCATGTCTTAAGGGCTTAATGACAACCTTTAAGGTGTTGTCATCATTTAACGTATAAAAAGATTATCCTTAAAAAGGCTCCTATTCTGACGTCGGAAAATGATAATAACAAGTTACAAGTGTTGTATTTAAGAGTGATTTGTATGCTTAAAGGTGCTCTGAATTCTGGTTATAGATTTTTGAATATTTGTTAAAAATTTGATGTACATGGAGTAGTATTTATAGTGAGTATGAGTATGTTGGAGTATGTTTGGTGCAAAAACAGGATTCATATATTTCTGTCTAGAAACACAAACAAAAATCTTTTCATTCTCTCTCTCTCTCTCTAGATTTTTTATTTATTTCTTATCAATTCAAAAGGCAGTTTCTTGTTCTTTCTTCAAGTAACCAAAAAAGAATTAGATACCATTTCCATTTGCTACCTTTTATGTTTTCACATTACACTATAATTATCATTAATCCCAACATAAAGCTCAAATCACACACAAACACATTGTTTCCAACTTCAAATTGTTTCTATAGTTATTCTTGTTAAAAAATGGGGACATCATCAGGTCAGTATGATCTATCATTTAAGATCTTATTGGTTGGCGATTCTGGTGTTGGTAAAAGTAGTCTTCTTGTTAGTTTCATTTCTGATTCTTTTGAAGATCTTGCTCCTACAATTGGTAATTTTCCTTCAACTATATATACACAGTTTTTTATATGTATTTGTATTGAGAGTTTATGTTTTTGTGCTTTATATGATGATGTTAATGTTAATATCAGAAAATATATTACTAATTTTTATGTTTAAGTATTCACATTAGAAATGTGTATTTAGAACCAGGTGTTAACATCTGCGGAGAAAAAACAAGGAAAGTCATATTTTGGTGTTACAGAATTTTAGATGTTTGACTAACATATGAACAAAATCCTCTGCTTTAAATTTTGTATGTTAATGTGGATATCTGACTAAATGTCAAATTCTAGTCAACTATTCTCATTATATAATTGAAATCAGATTTTAAAATTATGTAAGGATTTAAGGAGTTTATGTTCCATTGTTTGGCAACAAAAATCTACAGATTGACTTTAAGGTCAAACCTGATAGTTTGCAAGTAGAAAATCTTTATGGTTTTTGCTGCAAGCTTGACACTAATGTCATTATACTTGAATTTTCCTTTTCAAGTTTCAAGCTGGATTGCAATAATTTTTGGTCAGATCAAAACTGTTAGTTATTCCTTTGAAGTTGAGTAGTAATATGTTTGACTTCAGAAGTCAAAGGCTAACTGCATTGTGTATGAAGAGAAAGTATACTTATCGTTTTTGTTTTTTCAGTTTTGCTCTGCACGAGAAGTTAGACTAATTATCAAAATTATAATCAAGTTAGCAAGAGGCTTTTCTTTGGCTTGTACTTATTATTGTATACGTTCGTATCGGCAGGTGTTGACTTCAAAATCAAGCATCTTACAGTTGGCGAAAAAAGAGTAAAACTTACAATTTGGGACACTGGTAAGTATGTATTGCTCATATTATATAGACAAAGTTCTTCTATAACATCTTTTTGATAAGTTGACTGCTCACAGTTCCACTTGCATCTTACACCGTTGCATGCTAACTGCTAAGAATGTAAATTTCGACATTTGTAAACATTGGCTGTCGGTTGACTAGTATTACGAAAAACTGTTTGTTCCAACTTTTATGCAACAGATGAGGAGAAGAGGACCAAAATTTCCGATTTCGTTTTTTTTTTTTTTTTTTACAGTATATGTTCCTCATTTTACATACTCATCTGCGATCTTATCAAATTTCCTCTGTAGCTGGACAAGAAAGATTCAGGACATTGACTAGTTCTTACTACAGGGGTGCTCAAGGGATTATACTTGGTACGTAAAATTGTGTCCTTCACTCCTTTGACTTTACATATTGATTCAACAATTGCATCATACGTCGTTTTCTTTTCTTTAATTATGATGCCCTGCATGTTTTATAGTATATGATGTTACAAGAAGAGAAACCTTCACGAACCTATCAGAGATATGGGCTAAAGAAATTGACCTTTACTCCACAAATCCAGACTGTGTCAAGATGCTTGTTGGAAACAAAGTTGACAAAGTAAGTTCAATCTTCTATTTCGATAATATAGGTGGCATTCCCAAGGCATTTATATAGTGTTATGTTTTATCAGTATAAAAAATTATTAGCTTAAAATGAAACGGGTCAAATGGGTCAAAAGTCGCTCAAACTTTTCTTTAATGTATAGAACCTTCAGAATGATTTTATTCAGAAAGTTAAATTATTACCGGAAATATATAGTATTTGTAAGTATATATTTGACACACTAATAATTTATAAAAGTTTAAAGTATCTAGACATAAGTTTTATGGATCAACCCAACCAGTTTTGACTCATAAGAAAAGATTACCCACCCCACCCATTTTGGCACCTCGATTTTCTTCAATAACAATATGCATGCTTCTGAACTGATGTATGCAGTCATTTTCTTGATCCTTTTTGTTTTTCATTCCATTTGCTTTGTGTCTGCAAGTAAAGTTGTAAACGCTATTGCAGGACACTGAAAGATTTGTGAGCAGGGAAGAAGGCATAGCCCTTGCTCAAGAACTCAAATGTTTATTTCTCGAATGTAGCGCCAGAACTAGGGAAAATGTACAGCAATGTTTTGAAGAGCTTACGTTAAAGGTAAAGATAGGTTCTATAATTCCTTATTAACTTTATGTAGTAAGTCCTGAAATAACTCCTTTTTGGTTATATAATGACATAAGTGGGGCAAATCGCATAAAAGGTAATCAAATTTGGATTGACCTATGTTTTAGACAAACATCTTGGTTTTCACTTTCAAAAAGGTGACTTAATTTCAAAAAACTAGATAAAAAGCCTTGAACTTAATAAACTATTGATACAAGAATGTGACCCCATTACACTGTCAAATTTGGATTGACCATGTTGACTTTATATGCTTGCAAATAAAGTTTACCACCCAAAACAAAATCATACCAAAGTTCCTGACCTTTTTATGCAATTTACTTTGAGCTGTAATAAATATAATATGTTGTTAAATGGAGGTACATATATCCTGTATCATGACGATGAACAATAGGGAGAGGGCAGGATCCCAACATATTAATTATACATTGATTTTTTACTTTTACTAAAACCAATAGAAAATGAAGTCATTAGTAGATAATTAATTAGTCTCATAACTGATACTCATTTCTTGTGGGTCATAAAACAGATAATGGAGATTCCAAGTCTTGTTGAAGAAGGTGGGTCTGCAGTTCTGAAGAGAAATATATTGAAGCAGAAACCGGAGACACAAGGTGCACAAACCAACGGCTGTTGCTCATAGAAGATGGCTTGTGTGTATGTTACACTTATTCTGCTCGACAACACACAAGTAAAGCTTTGATTTCTTTAATTAACGAAACTAGTTCTTAAGTCGTCGTTATTCAAAGACAGAGTCATCTTAGAAGAAAATAAACATCTACTAGATTGTGTAAAGTTGTGTTCCTTTCTTTATTTTAATGTCAAGGAAGAAAAACTCTATGGATTTAGTGTGTTTTGTATATAAAACTTGGATTCTTGGAACACTGATAGGTGTCATGTGTTTTTTAGTGTGTCAATTTTAACTTCTTTGTTGTAAATGAATACTTGACATTGGACACTTTTGCCTCGACTTTACAATAAAAAAACTATATAATTTTATAAATATATTTTAAACCTTTATAAATCATTTTCAACTTAACCTTACAATCTTACATATTTAAAAATGAAAACCCTATCCTACCTTTTTCTTTACTACCCTATTATGATAACTATACTAACTAATAACTCACTTAAACCAAAATATCACAAGAAATCATATCTTTAGTAACTGTGATATTATATTTCTATCTATACACATTATAAATTGTTTACACTTTTTCTTTGTAATGTTAAAAGAGTCAAGATTTAAAATGACTAAATTACCATTAGCTAATTTAAGCAACAACTACAAAAGTGAAAATAACATGTAAGTCAAAACATATATAATTTGAGAATATATATTCTTTTAAATTTACTTCGATAAAATTAAAAACAATTTACAAGTCAAATTACATTCTCTATTTAACATAATCTTTTTGTTTATTTTAGAAATAATAATATTTTTATGTATAATGTATCGCAACATTGTGCGAGAAGTTTACTAGTCCAAATAAATTATTCACACAGTCGCACGTATCATATATACACTTCGATTTGAAAAAAGAAAAAATTTGAATCTTTTTAAATACCTTTACAAAGTCAAACATTTGAAATAGCTCATACACATCTCATACGTTACACTATTTAAAAGTAACTCTTTTTTATATACAATTAATATTAATATTAATATATATATATATATAAACTAAAAAAAACTGACCATGCTATTATTAGATAAAGATCATATTTTTTGTTATTATCTGTTTGGTGTTATTCATATGATTAATATCAATTTGTCAAGGTCAAATGCATCCTCTTTTGACCAATCGATTTTAATAATTTTTTAGCTGTATCGTGTGACTACTAGTCTTTATACAAAGCATTTAAACATTACATGTGAATAAATTTTAAGATTTTTTTATTTCAATAAATTCTATTTGAAAAAATTGTGTAATTTTTACTTTCTTTTTAACAACAAATGTAATAATATATTAAAATAGGAAGGTAGATGCTAGAAGATACAAACATCAAATAACCAATTGAGAATCACTCGAAAACAACAACCTACTGTCACTTAAACACGATCAAACCGAAGATCAAAGCAAAATCTCTAACAATGAAAGATCACCGTCTTAAAAGAATTTAAATACACCTAAAACAAATTAACCCAACAACCAAGAAATACAAAAGAGCACCAAAAAGCCATGAAGCCCCGCCGACTGAAAACACTATTATCCCTCTCTATCGAGTTGATTTCTAACATTTGTTTCCCTATATACTTTGTCAGAAATTGGGATTATAGTTTACTCGGATAATACTGAAAGTTGTGATTCACTTTCAGATTAAAATATTTCGTTGGTACACACGAAATTTCAATCGGATAAAATTCAGTATATTTGCAGAAACTAGTATTTGAATTCGTTATGATTTTCTGTACCAAATGTGATGAACAAAACTGACCAATAAACAGTTACAAAAAACCGTTTTTCAAACGTTTTTAACCATTTTCAAATGGGCAAGTCAAACCGGGTTTCTTTTCCAATTTCGGATCTCCAAGGCATTTTCCATAAAGGAACATCGACCCCAGCCAGGGGCTGCCGCCCCTTGGACCCCACTACCGGGGGCGCTGCCCCCAAACCCGCGTTGGACCCAAACGAATTAAAACAAGCATGCACCCCGCACCACCAAACTTGTTTAATATTCATTTAGATCAAATTGGTCAAATAAGTTTAATCCCATTACACTTAAATCATATTGGTGATAAATCACCAACATACTTGAGTAATAGTTACCGAATTTTCTCTTCCACACCTTGTGTGTTGAAGCCAAGACGATTGAAAATGTCGATCTTCTTTTGAACTTCGCGCGATAATGAATATGAATGGTGTAATTTCCACTGTTTTGTAACATCAATCTTTTAATCAATTTCTGTACCACTACAATCATGTCGTCAAGCCACTACTATATAAAACATCAATCCTTTAATCAATTTCTGTACTACTACAATCATGTCTTCAAGCCACTAAATAGACGAAGTAAACGAGCATACAGTCTATCACCAATTCACAATCATTGTTAATGCATCAGAAATTTAAAGATGATATACAATATAGCAGTGTCGCCAATTGACCAATACAATGAACTTATGTTTCGCACTTCATTGTGCAGTTATTTTACTAGTATTATATTACTTGAGGTAAAGTAGTATGAGTATACTAAAATTAATTATGATTTTTAACAAATAAAAAATAATGTGCGTCGCGTGTCTTTATCCATTAACCAACAAATCCTGTTCAAGTCTCAATTGAGACACATTGTATGTATATGTGTACGTAATGAAGCAACGAGTTTTTGACTTTCAAAAAGAGAAATAAAAAAAGTTTGAATTAAAGATATGAACACTAAAAAGCTTTCAACTTTTATATATACATGATGATGCGCACGTTACGTATAAACCATTTTTCGATCTAGTTCGAGACTTGTAACTTTATCTAGTAGTTATTATTATTACAAACATTTATTTCATTGAATTTATAATTAGATCTTGACTCAATCATCATCTAACACATTTTATCAACCACCGACCTTTATTTTTTGCCGACGTAAATTGGTATACACCACTAATTAAGGCAATTAACAACTCGCCCTTTACAATATTTATGATCAAACATGCATGTTCTTGTTATTAAACATGTCAAAAATACCTACAAATATCTCCTCAATTTAACAATGATTTTACACATTAAATGAATTTTACCAAAAATAGCATGGTTGTAGAATATATCATAGTCTTAACTCCGATAAAAAGTACGTAATAAAAGGGTATAAAATATGGCATAAGCTCAACGTACTACTCATTTTTATTAATGTTACTAGTCAATCTTCACATGATCACAATTTTCAAAACAGTATCATAGTTTTCAAAACAATATTTTCTTGTCAAATTAGTATGTTTAGTAACTCCCGTAAAATATATCATAGGTACAACTTTAAATAAAAGATGATATTTTATTTATAAAGTACTTTTAATGAATTGGTGGTTACAAAAATAAGTAACGAAAATTTAAACACCGAAATCCTACTCATAAAGATCTTTTGAATGATATAATATTACCCACAAATAATATTTTGTCAAACCGGCCACGTCTTTCATCATTGATGATGGAAGTGGTTTAATTAGAGTAACCAAACACGGTTCTATTTGCGTGTTAATTAAGTCTATCTTAACTCTAATAAATAACATTAATTAAACTCATAAATTATACAAATTGTACTTCACGACAAATATAACAGATCCTTTCGATCGTTACGATACTATATTCTCCTCCACTACAATTACGTATACATGTTTTGTAAGATGGAGTCACTTAAATGTTTTTAGTCTACCTTTGTTATTCATATGATATTTGTACTCTTTGCTTGATTACGCTCTTTAGTACAAGTGAAAGGTAACCAGGTAACCATGAGACATTTTTCTCACTAGTACACAGTTAAATGCTCATGACGCATAAGCTTTTGTGTGTAATTACATTTCTTTTCTTCTATACCTTGTATTGACAGCATTACCGGTGGGTCACTTATACGATATCTATTTAAATCGTTCTCTTCGTATAAATCGGACAAATCTTCTTTCTGTTGTTTCAGAATACGGCATGTCTCCAAAGGGACATTTTAATTTGATTTTGTGTATAAATTATTAATGAGTCGTCATATTGTAATCATTCTTTAGTTGTTTTCTTAGTACGAAAGCTATAAGGAAAAATACTAAGGACAATGATATTATAGGATATCTAGGACAAGAAAGGTCATGATCGACTTATGATAAATCTTGTTTTCACGTACGTGAGAAATTGAAATGTTTTACTTTTATAACTGAATACATTTATTTCTCTTACATAAAGCTATTAATCAGCGCAACATTATAAAAATCCTTATATGTATATACCAACGGATATTTAATCTAGAGGAATTCTAGATGTTTATTCTTCATCGAAAGATACTGAACCTACATCAAGTCGGTGTGATGGTAAATTTGATGTCATAAAATAATAGCCACCGAAACTGATGTCCAAATCACGACTAAAGAAATGATTTTACTTTGAATTTCACAATAAGCACAACTCATATGAAATATATATATATATATATATTTGTACATCGTCCTTTAACATTTACAGTACGTAGTTCACAAGAATCACCAACCCACAAGTAAAAAAAAGAACCAAACGGACCCACTTTTGTGTGAAACAATTGTTAGTTGGCAGTTTGCCACCATGGCACCATGAATCATGGCATTCTTCTAGTTCCCTTCCATTCATACAATTCAACCATATGGTCACTTAATTTCTATGAAGAAAAAGATAGGTAAAATTATAAGAATAAAAATAATATCTTGTAGCTATAATAACCTTTTCAAAAAGAAGTTAATTGGTAATTAGGAAACCTCTAAACATATGATCTCACCTTGGATAATCTAATGCATGAAAAGTAGAATAAATTTTTCAAAGTAACGCAGACATATAATTGCGCATAAATATATTAATAGAGTAATTATCAAATAATTATCTGTCAAGGAAAATATTTATTTTTCTTAGGAATGAAGAAATGAACGACCTACTATAGAGAAAGAATTAAAGTAATTGTAACACATATATGTGTGTTTAAATCAACCACATGTCTTCAAAGAATATAACCATGCCGGTCATCAATTATATTAACAAGCTAAATGAATAATAAAGAATCAATCTTTACATGACGTAAAACTATCTAGAAATTGAATAAAAAAAACAAATTATATGTATGGTGAGATGTTAAAAAGATTTAGAAATGGCAATGAACAAGGGAAGAATTCGAAAACACGATCATTTTGTCCTTCGATCGAAAAGGGAATTTTGTTTCCCTTTGATCATCTTCAATCGGAGCCGGAAGATTCAAGTCCAATGATAGGTTCGGTTTCTTGGATTCTTGACACCCAATTAAATCGTCACAATTGGTTGTAGCCATGGGCAGGGACCTATGTCTCCTCATATGACCACCTAATGCTTGACCAGAAGCAAATTCAGCACCACATATCGAACATTCATGAACCTTGGCTACCTTAACCGAGTCACTAGGGTTACACTGAGTCAATATATTGGAACCAATTTGGAGAGATAGTGACGTTGAACTATGATGAACATCAACATCTTGTTTCACCATATTTGGCCTAACTTTATCTTCCAAATTAGCCTTTGGAGGTTTCTTGTGACTAGCACTATGTCCACCAAGCGCTTGAAACGACGAAAACCCACGACTACATGTTTTACATTCATAAACATAAAACCCTGATGTCTTTGCCGTCTCCACCACCGCCTTATGTGGTGGTGGGGACGATGAGGACTGACCCTGAGCCAGAAGAATCAAACAATTAGCCATATCTTCTTCATCGTTTTCTTGAACAATTTTTGTGAATTCGATCGAATTAGTTGGCATGTTAAAGAAAGTGTTATTAGGGTTCTCTAAATAACCATCTTCACTAATGGTGGTTGTGGTTGTGGTTGATGATGTGGATGCCATGGTTAAGGCAAGAGGAGAAGAAGGTCTTGGACGCTTGGTTCGTTTTCCTTTGATGATCATGTTTCTTGATTCTTCAATGATCAAATTGTAATCATTTTCTTGATGAGCTTCCATGTTAGATTAGAGAGAGAAATGAAAGAAATGGAATTGAGTTAAGGTGGAGTAAGGGAAGCAATGAAGTTGAAGTTTAGTATTATATAGAGAGAGAAAGAAGAGAGAGAGTAAGGGAGGGGCCGCCCCCGTGAAGTGTAACCGTGAGAGACTATGTCCACCAATCTAACTTTGCCTTTCCAACCTTGGAAGTTACTATAGAAAGGTAACCCATCTTTCTTTCTTTCTTTTCTTTTTACAAGTTATAATACATCTTTAATCTTTAATTAATCCTATAATTAGTTTGTCATATTCATAATCCTTTTGTTTGTAAAATACTATAAACTCAAATCAATATGATAAAGAGTGTAAATACTATACATATGGATGAATGTAAGTGTAAGTATGTAACTATAATTTATTGATGAACATCTTTAATTAGTTTGTCATATATATATAGTCCTTTTTATGCATGTAAGTACTATAAACTCAAGTCAATTTATTTAATAAAGACTTAAAGCGTGTAAATATCATACATATGGACGAATGTATGTCTATGTGTAACTATGTTTTATTGATAAACATATTGTATTAAAATTGATGGTGATCATGCATGATGATGAAAAGAATAATTGTACATCTACCTTTGCTACAGATTTAAATTTTCATTATTTTGCTGGAATGTGTGGTGATTGTTGTACTTCTCATCATGCATATATAACTACTAAACGGTTGCATGTGCATAAATTTACAAGGAGTAGGTAATTAAATGTATTTTTTTTTATTGTTTTTTATATGTTATATAAATAATGTTTTAATTCAATTTTAGACATCTGATATGATATGATATATGATTTTCTCACACGTACGTTTGTTTTATGACATGTAACAGATATATAGATCCTAATTATTATAATGATATAGATATGTCGAATATATGTCTTTTTCGTTTTATACTTTTATGTACACCTTATTATTATGTATGTGACATGTAACAGATATATAGACCCTAATTATTATTATGTATGTGATTAATTAGTTGATTATAAGAACAACAGACTATAGAGAGATGGAGTATTATACGTAAAGTTATTATTAATAGATATGATGTGTATATGTATGTAGTGTGTAGTATGAATAATATTAATATAAAAAAGGTGAGAATCGGTTGGCTTTGAAGGAAACCCAGGTAAGAGGAGCTTGCTTGCTAGTTAGTTGCTTATTATTTATTTATGCCATAACGATACCTTGTGGAGGATTGGAGTGCAAGCCTGGCACCCTACCTTACTTACAAATACACATTTGCAAATTATATTATTGCATATTGTATTTTTTTTATACGTAAAATAACGAATTTTGTTTACTTTTAGCTAGTTGTTTCAGGTGATGTACGTGTTACATTGTAATTGAATTGAAGGTCGTATTTATATTTTACTATTTCAATATAGGTGATAATATTTTCATCATTTTTTTAAAAAAAATTATTAAAATTGTACATTAAAAATTTGCGCTATAGACATAACTGATGCAGAGTTTCAATCTATATAATACGTCTTGGTATATATAAGTGTATAAGTTAGACGCACAATTTTAGAAATGAAAAACTTAGAGAGATAGAACAACTTAATTTTTATGACAGTAAAACTTTGAATGATTAAGATGTATAAGATATGTTATTGCTACTTATTGGCGTTTAGTATTATATGTGTGTGTATGTAATGACTTTTAAGCGTTGAGTTACGATACAAGTTAAAATTAATAATTTCGAGTAAGGAATCAAGTCGCGATGAATAATTATGCTCGCTAGTAACATATTATTCATATAAGATAAAGTATGTACGTATTTGATTATATGATCCTCTTTCATAAGTTATAAATTTAATTACTATTGTCAATACAGTGAGATAAACATATTCATGCCTTAAATATGATTTTCTGACTCCAAATTCCAAGCGAGAAATGTGTTCCAATGTACCTTATTAAGCTATCATATGAAGAAAACTAATAAGCTAATTATTATACAAAATAATTTAGTTGACTTGCTATACACAAGTCAAAAGCCAATGAGAGTTTCATATGATTGATGCACATGGCTTCATTAGATAATGCATACCCACCACAAAACTTAATCCAACCACTTCACTAGTTAATTAGCATTTATGTTAATTCATAGATTGAGTGAAACAAGAATAACCGTATTTAATTATCAACTCTATTTATCATCTAATAATTCCAAAAAGTAACTTGTTGAAGAATTGTGTGCCATTATCTTGCTCTTGCAATTTCTCATAGAATTGAAGGAATTTATAACTTTTGTATGCTTTATTAAACATATAATAGAAGAATAACATCACTCTCAAATTTCATAATGATAATGGTCAAATAATGCAATTATTAAAATAAATAAAAATAAGTGGCAACTAAGTAATAATGATTAATATGTGGAGGATTGTTAATTATTTCTTAAGTTGCATTATTTCATTAGTGTCATCACCTATTACGATTAGTTGTTTGTTTGATTAATAAATATGTTATATATATATATATATAGATCAATAATACGTTATATTTATTTTACTTTGTATAAATAGTAGAGTAATAAATTATTAGGCGGTGGCTTCAACAAGATTTCATCCTCATAGTATGAGTTGTATTGTTGTTGTTGCATGCATATAGTGTGTGAACTTGAAAAAACAATGACCTTTTTAGTTGTGAAGATTCTTGGCGTAAGGAACTTTCTAAGTAACCAAGAATATATCATGGGTTGTGACTTGTGACTTAGGAGTAGTGACACATGATTTTATATTTTAAAATTCATCTTAAACATATTTAATTAATATGATTATATGATCGTGTTTAGAGTTTTTACTAATGGGGTACGTATATAACATCATCATATATATATATATGTATTTATCTAATGTATTTATCTCAAATAATATTGTATTGCATTAACGTGACAAACCCTCCACCTTAATATTCCATGTATCAAACCTCCATTTAATGCCATGTATTTCTTTGTGCAAGACATCTCATCTTCTAGTAAACTTGGCACCTATATACAACTTGAGTTGGGTCATCCTTTTCCAAAGAAACAAGTAATCAAATACGATTTGAAAATTTATAAGCATTTATAAGTTATATGTGCTGCCAAAATAAATTTAATAGAATATTCGTATTTTGTATTATGTAGTTTTCTTAGTTATATACGCTTACTTCTTTATTCATATCTGTATCGTTGATGCAACTAGAAGCGTACATGATTTTCTATTAAAAATACATGTTATTGAGTCAACCATGATTTCATAGTATTTATTCAAGTTAAATGTGATGTCAAATTATGTACACTTGTACAGGTTTTGTCAAGTATAATCGTAGAACCTACTGTTAAGGTTACACAATATTATAAATTGTTTACACGTTTGTTAAAAAAGACAAAAAAATACTACCGTTTACATATCGAATTAGTTATTAATTTTCTTCAACTAAATGGGTAGTACGTCGAAGTATTGAACCTTCGTACTAAATGGAGGTGATAATTAATTAGTTATATTTAGGAATATTTTTAATAATTGTAATCACTTTTAATACTTATTTAAATTGGAGAATATACACTTTTCTTTGTTTCACTTGATTCTTTAACTAGATTGCTTTTTGTACTTTCCTTCAATCAGGTTCCTACATGTGCTAGTCCCATTAACATAATAGCAAATTCAACTATTGGTACAAAGTTAATAAATATAGTTATTGTATTTAATTTTTAATGTATATATTTTAAAATATATTTATTATAAGTTTTTTGTCATAATATTAAGTAAAACATTTGTTGGTTGTACTGTAGTATAAAGCAGATCACATTATGATATTTATTTTTGACTTTTTGGACTAGATCATCTTTTGTCCATTTAAAAATAATAGTTGTGCTTTTTCATTTTTCTTTTTATTTTCTTGGAATGGTAAAAGATATATAAATTGATTGAGAAACTATTCAATCTACACCATTATTTAAAAAAAAAAAAAAAAGGTTTGTGAATGAAGAATATATATCATAAGGAGAATGTCATGGTTTTCCTCATAATGCTCCATTTTTCATGGTGATGAATTAATGATCAGAGGCAATAATTAAAACATCACTAGAAATACTTTTCTTAGTTGGAATAGTGTAATTAAGAATACACTTCTTTTTTCTTTTCTAATAAGATATCAACTCGAAGTTTGTTCAATTTTCAATCATTGCAATATACTTAGAATTAGTTTAGTGTTATGCGATTATACAGAATTAAACATGAAATTCTTTTATATCGGAATTATTCATAGATTATTTAACTGAACATATTAAATTTTTATTATTTTTAGATATATAATTTCATATTCGTATATATATAAATTGTTGTGTTTTCACTTCTTCGTAATATAGAGTTAAAATTAGTATCAGTGTAAATTACATGAACTAGAGGGTTAATTATAAAACACATATGTTAAAAATGACATATTTAACAAACATAGTGAGGCACCATGTAAGGGATGTGGACAGTTTTCGCAAAATATGAATAGGTTCGCGGTGGTGAATGGACTGGATCGGAAAAAAGAGCGATTCTAGTTGTAAGATATCTAATGAGACCGTCGCTGGAATTGAGATATTATTCAAAGTAGGCATATCTATAAAATTAAAAATTATAATTATAATTAAATTTTTATATTTGAATTATCATAAAAGAAATATAATTAATGGTTCAAATTTATCGGTGTTTTAATTATATTTAAAGAATAAATTCATGGTTATGGATGTTGAACTGTTGACGCTGGTATACTTAAAAGTGGTTTGAATGGCATTGCAAGCCAAATTGGGCCAATCTTATTCAATTTATTGGACCACAATATTCTAATAAAGGCCTAAGACATGAAAGTAATCAACTCATCTTTTCTTTTTCTTTTTTAATTTAATTTAATGCATATGCATATAGCATCAACAAACCTTTCGGTTAGTGAAAATGTGAAAAAGCATCATAAATGATATACGTAGCTATCAAGTTGGTAAATAAGACATGAATACTATGTAAATATATTAATATTATATTGAACTTTATATGATCGAATTACAAATTAGTATTTATTTAACAAATAATTATCTTTTGACAAACTTAACAACATTTCAATAGAGGAAGACAGAAATATACGGGAAAGTCATTAATTATATTTTTTAATAAACTTTTTAACAAAGTAATTCTTTGATTTATGTTTTTAAAAAACTAATTTAATATTTTTGTATAAAAACTTACGGCGCTAATGAATTAAATATTGTAGTTAGTTAAATTAATAATTAAAGTCAAATGGTAAGTAAATATGTAAGTGTCATTGTGACTTTCAAATATATATATATATATATATATATATATGTATACATATAAAGGTGAAATCCAGTTCGCTCACCTAACTACTCCACCATTACTTTTACGCCACATGATGTGCGCCCGTTTCTTTCAATCAGACCCTTTATATTATTAATGCTTTTTAACAAAGATAAAAATTGGTTATTATATTATTAATGCTTTTATATTATCATCAATCGCATCCTTTTATGGCGCAAAAACAGTAGTGGACTGGTTAGGTGAGCGATTTGAGCCTCACTTTTTTTATTTTTTTTTCTTTTTATTTGAAAGTCAAAATGACATTCACGTATTCACTCATCATTTGACTTTGATTATTAATTTGACTAATTATAATATATAATCTATTAGCGCCATGAGCGCTTATACAGTCACAAAATATTGAATTAGTTTGTTAAAAATATAAATCAATAGATTACTTTTTGATCAAAGAATGTGATTAGGGAGTTTTCTATACAAATGGTCGCTATCTCACGGTACAATTTTCATCGCACCCGAGCCCCCTTTCTTCTCAGTCCACATAGACAAAATGTCGAACTGGTGCAGGTTTATAAAAAGGACTGCTTGATTTACAAAAAATGATTCCCTGGGAAAGTATTTAACGATAGATCCCAACTGGAAAGAGCTGAAACTTGGGCCCAACTAAATATGGACTCTACATAGAAACTTGAGTTCCTTTTATTACTGTAGTTAGAGGTGCAAAAAAATCGGTTTTTTTCGGTTTTCGGTTTTTTAAAAATCGGTTTTAAAAAAACCGGTTTTTTATCGGTTTCGGTTTTTTCGGTTTTCGGTTTTTCGGAATCGGTTTTTTTCGGTTTTAAATATTCGGAATCGGTTTTTTTCGGTTTTGAACCGGTTTTAATCGGTTATTTTTTTTCGGTTTTTTTTTCCGGATTCGAAATTGTATAACAAAATTTAAATAATACAAATGAAAATAAAAAATACAAACATAACTTTTATTTATATAATGCAATTACAACTAAAAATATAAAATACAAACATAACTTTTATTTATATAATGCAATTACAAATACGAATACATTTCGAGCTTCGGCATGGCCATCACCCGGAAATGTAATCGTGTAGTAAAGTATATCGAGCTTCGGCATAGCCATCACCCGCATACACTTAACCATGAATGTCGTCCCAAACTTCATCTTCATCCACGGATTCAACTTCAAGTTCTTCAAATTCACCTTCATCTAATTCGGTCGTTGGAGGTGATATTCCTAATGCGACTTCTTCATCTTGGATAATCTCTTCAACGTTACCTAATAGTGGGCCTTCCAACGTTGTTACATTTTGTATCCTATCTACCCCGTCCAAGTAATCTTTCAAACATATGCATACTTCCACGGATTCAGCGGTTAGTCTTGACCTTCTTTCCGATATGATTCTACCGCTAGTAGAAAATGCTGATTCGGAAGCTACCGTCGAGGCTTGGACGGCTAATAAATCCTGAGCCATAGCAGATAAAATTGGAAATTGTACTTCTCTTTCTTTCCACCAACTCAAAATGTCAAAATTACAAAAATCCTCAGGCCGGATACTGGTTAAAAAGTTTGTAGACTTATAGTTTCCCAACTCGCTTGTTGGAGCCGATGTTCGTTGACGCTTTGTAGCGTCTTCAACTAAAGTATTATAAAGGTTTATGCTTATGTCACTCTATGATGCTCTAGATGTCCCCGCCCGCATGGATTCAACGATTGGGTTATGTTGGTAACCAACTTTTGTTGCATAAATCTCAAATAATTGTGCAAAACCATCTTCAAAACGTTTAATTTCATTTGTAATATAGTTTGGGTTGTCGGTTAAGTTTAAGTCTAAATTTTCCATAATTGTTTTAAGTATAGCTTGTACGCCGGCAACATTTATAGTTGGATTTAGTGCGGCGGCACAAGTAAAAACCAAAGGCATGCTACCAAAATATTTTATAAATTTCTTTTTTATAACTCTAACCATTTTTCTAAACATTGGAAATAACGAGGTTTCAAATTCTTTTAATTTTTCGGTCATTATAAAAATTTGGTTTATCACTAAGGAGCTAGTTGGGTAATATACACCCGATAATATAGTAGTAGCATCTTTAAAAACTACTAAAAACGAAGTTAGATCATTTAGTCGATCCCATTCATAATCCGTAATAGCTACGGACTTATTTCTTGCAACTAATATGTTATTAAAAGCATTTAAAGTATCACGTTGTCGTAAAATATTTTCAAACATAGTGTGAGTAGAATTCCACCTAGTATTATTATCGTAGCATGGTCCTAGGGGAGTTTCACCACATTGTACACGAAAACGTCTATAATTAGCTTGACGTTCGTTACTAGAACTATATATAGTTATTAATAAACTCTTAAATTTTTGACGTAAATCATCACATATGTTTAATGCCGCTTGCACGGACAAATTTATAATATGAGCAACACAACGAGAATGAAAAAAAGCGCCATTTAAAATTGGTTTTAGACGTAATTTTAGTAAATCCATAGCTCTAGTATTATTTGACGCATTATCTAGTGAAATTGTAAAAACTTTATCGTCTAAATTATATTCAATTAAAGTGTCATTTAAAATTTTTCGCAAGTTACATCCCGTATGCGGATAACCAAACAATTTAAAAGCAATTGTACGTTTCATCAACAACCAAGACTCGGGATGAAACCAATGGGCCGTAACGGCTAAATAAGAATTTGTTGTACCATGTGGTGCGGTCCAAACATCACAAGTAATAGAAACACTATGTTTATAGTTTAGAAAACCATCAATTATATCATTTTTAGCATTTTTTCCATAATTTAAACGCATCGCTTCTAAGGGTAGTACGACTTACTTGTTGGTATCGCGGTTGTAGTCTCTTTTTGATGATACTCGTAAGCCGTTGGTTGTCGAAGTGGTTGAATGGAAGCGCCTCTTGGATGACAAACTTTGTAAAATCTTCTCGAAGCGCATCATTATCGTGTATAAATACCCCACCATCCGAACCAAGTGTCGATTGTGACACATCTTGACTAGCCGCCCTACAAGAACTGTTTTTGTGACTTCTTAATGTTGAGTTTGATGTGGGGTTATAAAACTTCCCACATCTCCTACAACGGGCCTTTTCCACCCCATCATTCATAACGCACAACTCGTAATTCGACCAAATTTCCGGATTCCGACTCGTTGATTTAATTTGCACAACATCAACATTTGTGTACACTTTGTTTCGTACATTGCTACCAACGGAAGCGGAACCGGAACCGGAAGCTTGTGATTGTATGTTTTCCATTTTTCTCAAACAAAAAGTATCTAAATATTGAGATTTAGAGTGTTTTTGAGAGAATAAGAGAATAATATTGAGATTTAGAGTGTTTTTGAGATAAGAAGAGAAGAAATGTTGGTGTGCTTTGAACCTAAACCAACTAGCTCTATTTATAGAGTTTTGGAGGTGCCAAAAAGACAAAAAAAAATTCAAAAATACGCTCCCCCCGCTCCTCAAACGGCTACTTTCGGATTTTTTGAAAAAAACCGGTTAAAACCGGTTAAAAAACCGTAAAAAAACCGGTTTATCCGGTAACCTAAAACCGGTCAAAACCGGTTCGGTTTTAAAATAACCGGTCCGGTTATTTAATAACCGGTTTTCCTATAACCGGTTCCGGTTTAACCGGCCGGTTTTTTAAAAACCGGTTTTTATTTTGCAACTCTAACTGTAGTTTGATCTTTAACAATTTTTTTGTTAGCTTTATTGGGCTAGCTCTAGACCTTTGCGAAGAAACCCAATACTTAATGAGTTGGTAAGTTGGTTATTGAAATTTATGGGCCTCTAGACCTTTGTGAAATAACCCAATACTTGATGGGCTATATCCTAAGCAATATATAGGAGTTGACCTTTTCGTATTGGGATTTTTTCACTTAAAACAATTTCAAGATGATCCTTTTCAGATTTCACATAGAAATTGTTTCATAATTAACCAGGTTTCAATCAACATAAAACATGAATAAAATGTAGACCTAGCATTCATTCAAAAGCTTTTGATTATTTTTAACAATATTTTCCTACCCTACTAAATATAATAAGCTAGAACGAGCAAATAACGTTATTCAGTATATGCATTAAAAAAAGTTATGGCAAATTTGATGCAAGAAAATAATTCATTTATACCACACGGAGTGGGGAAGAACATGCACGTTCTCGGACCGGAACGTTATTCTCTCACTCTCGAGTAGCGTTCCGAAACAGAGGAGTATTATGTGGGAGTATTATGCCCCTGTTGAGAATATGCAAACTACTTGACACGAGAGATATGACACATATATGAGGAAAACTAGAGAATTACATGATCGAGTAATGCACGAAGGCCTTCGATCTGATCTTGTTGAGTATATATGGAGGAATCGTAATAGAGCATAATTTGTAATCTTTTAATTTATTGTATTTCAATTATTATTTTTTTAGGACTTGTAATCTTTTATTTTTATTTTTAATGAAGTTATTTATTTTATTTAAATTAATTTAAATTTATATCTATTTATTACATTATTTGAATTATCTGACTAATAAAAAGTTAAAAATAAATTCTTGAACATTACTCATACTCCTCTCTTTTTTTAGCAACAGTATTTCCTGAAAATACTATTGCTGAACATTGTGACAAATAAATTACCACTTCTTATGCTCTTACATCAAATTTGATTATGTAATACGGATTAAAAGAAAATACAATAAAATCATTGTGCAAAAGAGATTAAGATAACTTAATAAAGAAATCACCAAATCAAATGTGTTGGTTGAGATAAGTTTTCGCACCAAAACATAGATTTAGTGTTTATGAACGTACATTTCCTTTTTATTATTATTCAAAAAAACTGATTTGATCTAAGAAAACTCTTATAATCATAAAGTAGAGACAACGAATATGTCATGACAACATCGACACATGTGCTAAGTTTCACGACATATCAATGGTTGCTAAGGTCTTACGCATAGCGAATATGAACGATCATATTCTGAAAGTAAGTAAATTATTAATCCAATGTATAATGATGATTAATATTAATAGAATGTGACAACACATTGTGATAGATCATATAAAACCGATATTTCGACACTGATTTTGTTTCAACCTTTTATCATGTTGATAAAGGCATGACAATTAGGATTTAATGATAAGTAGAATGAGTTTGATTGAAAGGATATGCTTAGACTTTTGATATAAATGAATCACCCTTACATGTCATCACTATCATTAATTCATGTATCAGGGGATATGCTTTAGAATAATTCCTTCATATATGTATACTATTTAGTCAACAAATGAGTATTCAAATTTTAAACTTAGTTTAATGATAAAAATTGGTTAAGAACGTATAACTAAAGCACTATGGGTTTATTCGACAATATATTAGCTACGGAGCTTATAGCTGTAAATTCTTTTCAGAACTAACTTTAAAAAGCTTCTTCGAAGATTCTTTTTTCAACAATCTTCATCTTTTTCGTGTTACTAAACAGATCTTTTAATTCATTTGAACAGGAGATCGTTAAAATAAAACCTTAATCCCCTATAAATCTTTAGAATCACCTCCGTCAAACACACCCAATGTGTTTAGGTATGTTGAATAACTTTAAATTAAATATATTCAAAAGTCACGGGTATTTTTGTAACATTGTTATACCCGACCCATTATTTAATCAGGTAGGACAATGACCCATAAACATACCTAACCCAACACTTTTCCAATTATGTACGATAATGGAATTTATATATTAAATAAATAAAAAATTAGTTTCAGATATGAAGAAAGTGCCCTAATTAAATTAATTGAAATGAGTATCACATTACGAGCACTAAGTGATAATATGTGATGTTGGACTAATCATGATTGATTTATTGTGATTAATTAATTAAGCGTGGATAATATATTTTAGCCGCTAAATTAATGTCAACATTCCTACTCGATCTCCGGCATATAATAATAATACAATAATACAATTAATTAATAAAAAAATATAAAAATTATATATAATTATAATTTAACTTGGTCCTTTTTTATATTTATATTTTTTGGACGGAAAAAATATATTATTTTATTTTTGGTATCATAATCATACTTGGTGTATTACCTTCTTTTTTACAACAATATTTTTGCATACTTTTGACCAATGTTATTTAAGCTCTTTCGCAATACTATAGTTTATCGATCACCCTCATTGCTTGAACTTTTAGATCGATGTTAAACGACGTCGTTTTATCGCATACACAATTAAAGTTATCGTTCTCTTCCAATATAATGTTACATCCAAAGTATTTCAAAACAAATATGTGTATAAAGTTAAAATCAAGTAAAAAGTAACGAATATAAATGTCCAAGAGAATAGACACGGTAAATTTCAGAGACGGTAAAATACTTTTTATAAAATGAAATTATTATTTATATATGTAAAAGTTAAATAATTTTGAAAAGGGATCCTTTTTCTTTTATAAAAAGTTAGGTAATTTCTAGAAAGAATAAAAAATAAAGAGACACATGTCAAGCGATATAAGATACGAGGTGTCAAAATTCTAATAAGTTGAAGACTTTTTATAGAGTAATGAAAAATGAAATGATGTATAAGTTCCGGTTTTAGTAATGTTATTATGTAAATTAATTAATTTATTTATCCAATTAGCTACTCCACAATCATAATTATAAATCCTATAAATCATTTGAGCACATGTTTAACTTGGCAAATTACTATTATGTCTATCCTAATGACATCATTTTTGATAAAATTGGGTGACAAGTACACTAATAAATTTGAATTTTGAACATAATATATTATATTATTACAATTAGAAAAGATTAGAATAAATAAATATTTAATGCAAAGAGGTATGCTAAAAGTGAAATAGAAGTTCAAACTAATGAAAATGATTTCAAATGAAAATCCTTTTTAAACAACTTGATAATAACTTTTACAAAATTGAAAGTCGATCTTAATCAAATTTTTACTTTTTTGTATTTAGTTTTCATCTTAATATGTTTGTTTATTTAAAATTCACATTTATATTCTTTTATTGTTTAGTTTTATAGTCAATTGTTGTTTAAATTTAATAAAGAAGGAGAGATACTACAAACACAAATCACAATAAATTAAGTGTAAATTTGATGTATTGCACAGATAATATGCTATTCACTATAAATACATTTAAAGTTGATGAGATTTTATATATAACTATTGGGTTATTAATCGCCGACCAATTTAATAGTTGGAGAAACTATCATTAGAAATGATGAACTCAAAACTCATAAATTGTGTCACTGTTATCACTGATGAAGACAAACTCTCATTACAGAAGTAGATCACTGTTATCACACATACATGTCTGAGTGTTTAGCTAAGTGACTGAATCTCAACTATGTGTATTCTACTCGATCACTGGTGATGCAAGAGAGATTCAACCACTTATACTATCAATAAACACATTAGTCGATACTGAAGAATAAAATGAGGTCACTAGAGAATAACAAGACAAATCACTCTAAAAAGAGCATGTTAGCTCGCAGTGAATGAAGAAGATTATTACTCCTACCAACGACTTAACATAAGTTGTACTCAAGTTTCAAGACACATTGGTGTGATGTCCTTGATTAGAATGCGTTAGCAACATCCGAAGATAAATTCAAGTGGTGGAATGTATGACATCAAGTTTGATTGTGAGTGGAGAAATCCAACAAACACAAACAACATAACCACATAATATTCAACTAACCATTTTATACGTCAGAGTGAAGCTAATCACACAACAATATGTGTCATTCTATTGGTCCGAGAATTATAGATATATTTATGGGATATATTGACTATAAATAGAATGATCTATTATACTTGAAGATTGCCGATTTTGTATAGTTACTTGTGTATCAGTGATCAAGTTGGTCTAGGTATAATTTCAAATTAACGAATAATAAATTAATTTTTGTGTTTGATTTTTGTATACGATGTAATACCAAATCACTTAATTCATACCGATTATCCGAATAACTTTAACCTAAGTCAATGATAAGGTATTTATGTTAGTCGCATATGTTTCTTATAACAGACATTTGTTTTTTCTTAGTGACCATCTTTGTTACTTAATAACAATAATAATAATATGATTTTTTAATAGAAAGTTGATTTAATGGATTTAGTCTAGCTGAATATATCCACAACGTGGACGTGTCCCTTCTCGTTTATCCATTGATTCGCTGGATTGACAGAGTGGATTCAAGTCATAATTCCAGAAAATAAGAATGAAAAACAAAATTATAAAATATAAGTAAAATATATATGTAATTATAATTAAATGTCTAAAAGGATTTTTGGTACGAGTAAAACAAAAGAAATTGATCGAACACAAGATCAAAGTCATTAAAGTTGGTAGTTTTTAATTGTATTAGGTATGAAAACATCCAAAATGGAACGTTTTTTTCTTCAGAGAATCTAAAAAAGTTGAGCATATTGTTTTAAATTGACAGGAACATTGTTTTGAAAGAAAAAAAGGTATTAGCCCGTACTATTTTTACTTGGACACATTTACCTTTTTTGCCTGACCTAACAATATTGCGGTAATTTATTTTTTACCGTGTGTTTGCCATTACGTTTAACAGAATTATTGGATAACTGTATTTGCATAATACATATAATCGGGAAAAAGTGTTCAGACAAAAAGATAATTATATGTGTTCTTTTAAAATGAAAATGCAGTTTTATAAAAGTAGATTGTAACATGCTTTTTCAAAATACCGTTTTAACCACTTAAAATTTATCGTGTGTGTATTTGCTCTTGGTATAAGTATTTATAGCTTATTTAAAATCAATAAAAAAGAAATAAGACATAAATCGGATATCGAATGTGTAAAGTTTAAATCTCAATTAGCGAAAACAATTTATAAAGGTCGATGCCTTCTATTTTATGAAATTTTACACGATGACGATGAATTTGATTCTCGTAAAATAGTAATTTTTCATTAAAAAAAAAGTATAGTTAAAAAGTAGTTTTTAAATTATATAAAATCAAAGTTAGTGCATTATTATCTCTCATAAAATTACTTGGTTTCATATATACTTCCATCTAATAACATACGGAGTAATTTTTATTCTAGAAGAAAAAGAAAGTCTTGTGCATGTATTTTTACTTTTACATGTGCGGCTGCCTAAAAAAGAAATTCTTAAAAAACCCGGCGTCTAAACAATTTTAAATTCCAAATAATATAAAGACTTTGTAACCGGTAAACCGGCTATAGCAGGTAAACCAATAAACGCTTGAACCACTATAAAACCATCTCATTTGCATGAGATGTGAAAACCAGTTTAAACTTAAAACTTCAATCCCACTTTCCAAACCTCATTCCGATCAGCCTTTATCAACCATGCCGATTCGATCAATTGCTGTGGGCCGCCACGATGAACTCAGACACCCCGACACAATTAAAGCCGGGGTGGCTGAGTTTATCTCAACTCTCGTTTTCGTGTTTGCAGGATCAGGATCAGGTATGGCTTTTAGCAAGTTGACACATAATGGTGCAGCCAACCCTACTGGTTTATTAGCCGCGGCTATCGCCCATGCTTTTGCACTTTTTGTTGCGGTTTCGATTGGTGCTAATATTTCCGGTGGACATGTTAACCCTGCGGTTACTTTTGGTGCATTTGTTGGTGGTCATATTACTTTGTTTCGTGGTATTGTTTACATTATTGCTCAGCTTCTTGGATCCACTGTTGCTTGCTTGCTACTCAAGTTTGTCACCAATGACTTGGTAAGATTTAAACAATTATGTTTATGAATTTCTTTATTTTCAAGTTTGTAACATTGTTTGTATAAGTTAAAAAGTTCTAGGGCACTTAAGTTGATTGCACGTATGATAAGGTGTTGTTAGGATTACCATTTTAAAAAGAAAATTACAGTTCTAACCCTTCAAGTATTTAATATTTACAACCTTAACCTCTCATTTAATTGTTGGTGCTATACGCAAAATCGGTATAGGTAAGTGAAAGTTCTGAAAGTTCTGTTTGCCTTTTATTTATTAACTATTTATTTATGTAAGAATTAGTAATTCCGATCAATCTTGTATCGACTGTCTCAACCATCACCTACCTATGGTCCTATATTACTGCACATAGTCTAGATAGTTTATTTTACTTACATATTTATAAACATTATTTAGAAATAAAATGAAGTGAAACGTATTTTATTCATCTTTACTAAAAGGTTATGTGGCGTTATTTTTCAGGCTGTGGGTGCATTCTCATTGTCCGCAGGAGTAGGAGTATCAAACGCTTTAGTCTTTGAGATCGTAATGACATTTGGACTCGTCTACACGGTCTATGCAACCGCAGTTGACCCGAAAAGGGGTAGTTTGGGAACAATTGCACCAATTGCAATTGGTTTCATTGTTGGAGCAAATATTTTAGCTGGTGGAGCTTTCACTGGTGCATCCATGAACCCTGCTGTGGCATTTGGGCCAGCTTTGGTGAGCTGGACCTGGTGCAACCACTGGATCTACTGGGTTGGACCTTTGGTCGGTGGTGGGCTTGCTGGGCTTATCTACGATCTCTTATTCATCAACCAAACCCATGAACATTTGCCCACATCAGCCTAAGTTCATAATAAAAACTTCTCAAAAATATAAATTATTTTTTTTCTAAAAAAATGGTTTGTAATCTATTTGGTGCATTTCGTTTGCTTGTGGCCGTTCGTATGTTGACGGATCGTGATTTATCGATATTGAATTGTGAATTGTCCACGTCGTTTGATGTTCTGTAAAATTTGTCATTTCTGTTGTACATTTGTTTCTTTTATTTCTGTATTGGGAGATGATTTTTTCCGAGAAAATGAATGAAAAGAAAGTCTGGAAAGTATTCGAATATGTCTACTTAGAAAGAAAATACAACTAACTGTTAAAACTAATAATCTATGTAATTGTGTAGTTAGCATTAGCGCGCTAGTCGACTCATTGAATAGTTGGGGCCTAAGTGTTCAATGTCCCTTGGTCTATAAATACATTGTATCAGTTTACATTTTGTTTAGAGGTTTTCAGTGTTCCTTAGTTTATAAATACATTGTATCAGATTACACTTTCTCTTTTCTAAAGGAACATTGAAAACGTCGGACCTGACTATCCAATGGGCCGACTAGCAGGCTAATTCTAACTACACAATTACGTACATACACTTACATTGTTAAGAAAAACTAATCACTAGTCCGAGTTCAAGGACCAGCACCTGCTTTCGAACCAAAACTAAACAGCCTGTAGACAGACAATAAGAATTTTGGATTAGTTATCCAAAATCAATTCCATTTGTTGCATTGTAAGTTGTAACTCTTTCATTTGCTTCTATCATCGCAGTAAACTTGCTAGTTAAGCTAATAAAGATTATGTCATTTTAAACTATATATATCTTTTCATAAGTGTGTGTTTAGTTGTTTACACAGATGTATGATACATAACTAATGAGTAGGAGAGATGATGTATCAGGTGTAGGTATGTCTAACAATTATCTATCACCTTTCAGATAACTAATGAGGATAAACACACAAACGATTTAACAAAAATACATGAAAATGGACAGAAGTTATTATATTAGTGTCGTTTTGTCAACATCAAAGGTTAACTTTAATTGTTAATAGCAATGTGTTTTCAAAAGCATAGTGATTGAACGGTTCCTAAATGCAAGAAATGAAATTAGAAACATGAATAACTAGCCAATAACTAAACGAAACGAACAAAGGCCAAAAAGGTAAACGATCCATAATAATTATATATACGGACAAATGATGAGTGCAGCTGCATTTTAGCTAAAGCACTCAGGTTTTTAAAATGTACATTACTTAATATGGAATCATATGCAATTATGATGATAATCGTACTCTTAGTTTCCTTGCTCTGGACTAATCAGCTGGATGTCTCTTTGATGATCCGGTTGCAGTGGTCTTGCATTTTTTGCTGCATGCTGCAATGTATTCACCATTTTTTTTTTCTTAAAATTTTTTCACAAATCAATAATCTTTTCTTTTGTACTGTGTTTGGTTTCATTTGCGTATAGCAAATACAAAAAGAATACTTTGTAGAAAAACTATACTGAGAAAACTCAGTATTCAATAGTTAATTCAAAAGTGAAGGAACTAATTTCGACCCATTTACCTAGAAACGGGTCACTTTTGTAATGTCACACAATTTAAAAACCACGGTTAACAATTGAAACATGTCGAATGGGTCAAAAGTACCCCCGACATATATTTAACTGTTTGCAATCGTCTAATTTATAATATTTGATCAAAGTTTCATAATACTAACTTTTGTGACTAAATGCAATACATAATACTATTGATTACATACTGTACTTACATCGTGAACAGCTTCTCGGAGCAATTGAACTTGATCAAGCGATACAGTCCTGACCTGCATCATAAACTCACTTAAACATCAATACAATCTTACACTCTGCATCTCAAATAAATGGGGCATTTGAAAGTAAATAATATACATTTAAAGTATACTCTGAAGTCTCGATTACTAATTAGAAAAAATAAATACGGTTTTCGTTACTACCTTTTTGCTAATGGTCCAAACAACACCTTCAGTACATGGAGGCACAGTTAATGAGCCAATATAGTTGTAGTACCTTCTGCAGCTCATTTTAATTTCTCTAGGATCGATCACCCCTGGGTGTCTGTGTTCATTTGCTTGGTTCACCAACGATGTTATGTTTTGTACTAACTGAAACGTGGATCAATCAATAAATCCTCATGTCAAACACTTTAATCGGTTTAAATTCAACCCGTACAAATTTTTTATGTTTATGTATGCTGTTTAGTTTGTAATTAACTATTGTCATAACATTAATCAAACATGATCTTAATGCATCAAGACTCGGATCGTCCTCATAATTTAATCACAAAGATGACTTAACTAACTAAGGATGTGTTTGGTTTGTTAACAGGAATCACTATGGGTATAGGTTTGTTAATGAGGTGTGACGAAATGGGAACAGGAATGAATTTGTATACCCAACCTCTTAGATGGATTTGAACTTTGAAGTATGCCCAATTTCTTGAGTTTGATACCCATTTTCAAAACAGAACAAACGAACAAACACTCTCTTTGAGAATGAAACTCATTCCATCATTGCCATACCTTAAACCAAACATACCCTTAGCCAGTAAGCACAAACAAAGTTAGACATGCAACATGTTATCCATGTGGAGTCTATGAGGTTCCTCCATATAATTAACATTAAGAATTAAATTCTAATCTCACTATCTCATTCATCAAAACATATGGTACACCTATAACTGTTTTTTTTTTTCTAACTCTATTAAACGGTTAGCAAACTGTTTAAAAAACGTTCAGAATTTTTATATTACCTTAGCGAGAAAAGGATTAGGTTGTCCAATTTTATAGAGGACACCAATGACCGCGATTTGGTGTTTGGAAGTTGGGTCTGTGCTCCTATGAACCATATGTAGTTCCAACGAGTACGTTCTACCGTTAATTGTGTGCTCGCTAGGTGAGTGCCAATGGGCTTGTTTTAACTCGTATACAGTTCCATTTATTTCGATCGACCCCACATCACCTTCCCAATGAATCTGCAATCCGTAAAATAGGGTGACTTTAAAGAATAAACATATATCAACCTTAATGTCTATTACAGAATGCTAACAATAAAATGACAGAAGTTAATGTACTTCAACAATACTCATTCCATTTTTACAATGTGACACATGATTTAGCACTAAATAGTTTGAATATGAAAAGATTGATCAAGTAATCAAGCTACCAACCAAAGTTAACTTTTAACACCCCCCCCCCCCCCCCCCCCCCCCAAAATAGTAATAATAATCTATCTATTTATAATAAAAAAGACAAAATACTATGAGGCCATACAGATAACAATTTGGGTTTTTTTTATATATTGCACATTTTATTATATTCACTTACGATAATGTATATTGTCTTGGATCGAGATGCTCATGCATAGTAGGTAGTATAAAAGTTTTTTTTTTTCATAATGCACGTTCTTTTGTGTAACGGCTACTTTCTATTTTAATAAATAACAATAAAATATAAATATAACTTACAAAATTGTGTGTTAAAAAATATGCAAATAGGTTAGAAAGATACCAATGATGCCAGGTTGTCACCTCCCTCAAGAAATAAAATATGTATCTATGGTTAACAAAATTAAAAGACAAAAGTAGGTGTTTTTCAAATATCACAATCATGCTTAATTGGCACTGTCACATGAACCAAATTAACCTGTTTTTGTCTAATAAAATCCTAAGTGTTTATAACTTTATATTAATTTGTAACCAAAGTAGTGAAGTAACATGAAATATGTTTTCTTTTTCCGGTATAACGCTGATAGATGTCTCACGTACCGCTATGTCATGGCCGCGATTAGTTATAATCGCGGTGTTTGGTTTGTAGTTCCTCGATAACTTCTTTGATTTGTGAATGATATTAACTCTGCTATTTGACAAGTCTATTGGAGATTGCAATTCCCCATTGTTACAAGCAGACCATTCTTTGTGTAGATTTCCCCATTTACTTGGCCCTTTATCGCTCCCCTTGATATAATCAAACTCCCTCTCATTTTCTATACACATACACGAGTTTATACAATTTGTTACAACGGAGTTGTAATGTATGTGCCACCCGTATATTACTATAGAAAAGTGTCATTTAATTACAAAGCTATAAGTGAACCACTAGAAAGTGACATTATATATGATATTTTAATGACACTTTTAACGAGAGTGAGTCAAATTACTTTTTACATATCCTTTCTTTGAAATGGTTACGTAACAAAAATTAATAGTCAAACTATTTTACCTCGATAACACTTTTACTCACAATTTTTAACGCCTAGATCTATTTTTGGTGTGAAATCTTTGCAATTTGAATGACGCTTTTTTTAATTTTCGCTAAACACTTTTTTCTATGTGTTATTTGTTGCCCGTCCCAATTCAAGTATTCATCAAGACAAATAGCACAAAATTCTAAGAGTTAACAATAAAAAGGTAGAATGAAAAACATGATATTTTAGTTTTGAAAATGAGATCTTTTAATACGAACTAAAATAAAAAGGTAGACACTGATTGACGATGACATCTTCTTTTGTTCTCCTAACCACCAAACAAAACATGAACCATAAATTCAGAAAAGTTATAAACGTAAGATTGTATTTTATATCTTTCCTAAATAGATATAAAATGGAGAAATTAAACATTAACATACCTACTTCTTGGGCATGGATTGAAATGGGAAGCAAAATAACAAGTAAAAATAGTAGAGACCCAATTGCAGAAAAAATGTGCATTGTGTACTATGGTTATGGAGGTGGAGGAACAATGTGGCGGTGGCGGTGGCGAATGGCGGTTGTGTTGGAGGTGAAGAGAGATAGTGATGGATTTAGGTGATGGTGATTTATTACATTAAAAGAAAATGTAGTTGGGAACTGTCTGTGTGTATATATAAAATATTAAAAAGGTATGGAGAGAAATTAGTTGTTGATACAATCAAGAAAAGAATCACAAATACCGTGTCTTCTCTTTAATTGCTACCAACGATACAGTGTTTACTATAAGTACTTATAAACGTATACTCCATTTTTTAGATAAGCGGATAAGACCACTCCCTACGGGAGCGTCTTAGCTTTCGTCTTGGATGAATTGTGATGATATATCTTCGTCTTGTGTTAGTTATTATAGGTACAGTCATGTCTTAAAAATCGTCTTATGGTTCACCTTCTCGGGCATAATAAAGGGAGGATGGGAAGGCATGGGTCGAACGGGTTAAACAATATCAAATACTATATATATACATATACAATTATTTATTTTTCACACACAAATATCTCAATCTTTATCTATTTCATAGACAATTTATATAAAACAATTACCCATTATTTTTCACATCCAATTCACATCAACTTTACTTACATTATATCAAACACATCCACTTACAAAATGTCTAAAAAATAAAACAAAAATTCTCAATCACCATTCAATAATTGTATCAATTTTTGATTATTATTAGTGTAACGTAGATTTTTAATCATTGTAATTTAATTATTAGCATAACGTAGTTTTTTAATTATTAATGTAACGTAAGATCTTAATTATCATAATTTTTATTATTAATATAAATTAGTTTTTTAATTATTAAAAAAAATATATTTGTATTGATATTTAAGAAATGACGTGGCGCTGACGTGGCACTGAAAAATTTAGTCTTGGAGTCACTATAGGGAGCGTTCAGTCTTGAGTAGTCCTTAGTCTTAGCGCTTACGTGAAGGTCATTCTTGCAATCTTAGTTAGTCACCATAGGAAGTGGTCTAACGAAGTAGATTTTGAAATTTTTTTTTTCACTCAGATTTATGCCTTCACGCGATTTAATAGGGCATATTCGTGCGATCCTTTCTTTAACTATATCTAAGATATTTATCTGGTTCAAATTGGAGATCTGTTGTGAGAACGTCAAAACCTCTAATCACTATATCGCTTTTGTGGTTAGTTATTTTATTGTAAGTGGTACAATAAACATAATAGAGTATATTTGAATAGAAGCAAATCAAATTTTCTTTGAAACAAAATAAAAAGCGGGATTTTTATAATGTGTATTCAATTTCATTTTGACATATTGTGTGTATCAAACTTTCAATTTTGATTGTTGTGTTTATCCGATGACTTATTCATTAGGTAGTCAGTATTTTTGATGACGTGACAATCGTGTAATTCGCCACGTCATTAACATATCATCAAAAACGGATACCACATCAGTGTTTACAAATAAGAACAAGTTGAATAAACACGATAAATTAAAATTAAAAGTTTGATACATATATATAATAGATCAAAATGAAATTTAATACATATTATAGAAATGATATTAAAATTAAGTGCATTTTAACGCACTAATCTTTAAATAAGTCGTGTTATCTAGAGAAAACAAATATCCTCTTTTGGGAAACCCAAACCAGTTTTCTCTATTTTTAGGAGTATAAATTTTTTTATTTTTATTATCTAATATATACCGATTGCAATTATGCTTTGAATTAATCTTTAAATAAGTCGTGTTATCTAGAGAAAACAAATATTCTCTTTTGGGAAACCCACACCAGTTTTCTCTATTTTTAGGAGTATAAATTTTTTTATTTTTATTATCTAATATATACCGATTGCAATTATGTTTTGAATTAATCTTTAAATAAGTCGTGTTATCTAGAGAAAACAAATATTCTTTTTTGGGAAACCCACACCAGTTTTCTCTATTTTTAGGAGTATAAATTTTTTTATTTTTATTATCTAATATATATCGATCGCAATTATGCTTTGAATTAAGTTTAATAGAAGAATTTGCCATGTGATTGTCTACCGTTTAAGATTACTATAATCTAATTAGATGCTTTATGTGTAACTAGATGCATGTGATTGCCCCTGGTTAATCATAATGACTGAAAGTTCACTTATTCTCTTAATTTTTGTACTCTAGGCGATATAATTGATATACTCAAATATGAAACAAAAGTTTAACCATATTTAACATCAACTACATATAATATGGACACTCATTTAGAACACAAAATTTGACTATCTCTAAGGAGGACCGTAAGAAAGAACGTCTCTTTGGTTGTCTGCTTGTACCGGTCTTGCATTATTTTCGGCATACTGCAACCAATTAAAACGTCGATTGTTAGCATTTGTTTCACCTTCACGAAATAAAAACACGAAAAATCGATATCGAAAATCCACAAGTTGGTTAATTTGTACTAGTACTTACATCATGTACAGCCTCTCGAAGTAATCTAAGTTGATCTATTGAAACTGTTCTTATCTGTACAAAAAATAAGATTGTTAGACGATATAAGTGGCTAATTTTATGTCGATTACAAATGTGCATATTACTGATTTGTACCTTTTTACTAATGGTCCAAACAACTTGTTCGGTGCAAGGAGGAACAGTTAACGAACCAATGTATCGATAATACCTTCTACTGCTCATTTGAATCTCTCTCGGATTTATTATCCCACTATGGCCGTGTTCACCCTTTTGATCTATCATAGATGATATGTTTACGGCCAACTGCAAATGAACGGACAAAAATGTGAGAAATATACCTCTCATGACACTCGCATTACCATTCACTAGTCAAAATGTGAATCTCTGTATAAGTCAACAAAGAAATTGAATTGTAAAAGTTGGACCAACCAAATAGTAATTTGGTTCGACTCCGTTCATTCATACTTTTTACATGAAAAACAAATCGGATTCATAAATTGTTCTCCTCTCAAAACTAGTGTACACTTTCAAAAATAATATATTAATTTTATCAATTTATTAATAATTTATTTATTTACAAAACTGATTTACATCATACTATATAAAAATTAAGACTAAATTGTCAGTTTTCTGTTACACAATTTACCGATTATATATTTTTTGAAATTTTATATATTTTAATTATAAACATAAACACTTATTACGAAAAGAAGTGAATAATATTTAGAAGATTGATCTTCCCTCTAAGTTTACCTTTGAAAGAAAACGGTCTGATGGGCCAATATTGTAGAGAACAGCAATGACCGCTATTTTATTGTCTGTGCTGACGTGGACCATATGTAGTTCCATGTCATACCTGTTCAAACACGACGGGTCATTTTAGGACCATGAGCTTCAAAGTTAGGTCAACAACTAAAACTACTTTTTTGGAGAGAAAATAAACAAGAATACGTCCTTCGTTTGAAATCTAACTTACCAATAATATTTAATTATATATATTGTTCATTATATACCCAGCTGATTTATTACTCCGTACTTACTATTATATTAAAAAGGTAACGTTACTTATTGTTTTACGTCAATTAAAAGTGACTTATATTAATAGAAAATTAATTTGAATTATTAACGTTATATATGTTTGAATAACAGTCACATAAGACATTTTTAAGACCGGATCAACATCTGAATTGAACTCATTAAAAGGACTCAAGTTTTTATATACTTCTTAAAGTGAGTATTTACATACAATCATGATATGAACGATATTAGATCGTTTAACTATTGAAACATGCATGAATGATGCATGTGTACTACGTACCTTCTGCCATTGATGGTATGCTCTGAAGGTGAATGCCAATGTGCTTGTTTTAAAGCGTACTCGGTGTCATTGATTCGAATTGATCCCGCATCTCCTTCCCATTGAAGCTACAATGTCGAATTCGTTAGTTACAATTTCATCATACCATCGAGACAATTGAAATATTCCATTACTAGACATTTGTACTCTAAAATCACCTTATGTTAACGACTAAAATGATATTAATTTGAACACTCGTCAAAATACATCCAACATTTTGCTACCCGCATTTATAACATAAGATTCAAACTCGAAGTGTAACAAAGAATGACACTAAAAGTTTAATCATTTGTCCTTAAAGAATTACTTATGTTTAGTATTTGATAAAACATTAATAAAGATCAAATCAAATCATCAAATCATCAAATGCATTATTAAAATAAGAGTATATGTTACTCTTATTGATATGGCACCATGAATCACGCGTAGATATTTTCTCAAAAGTGTCCAAGTGATTAGGTAATGACAATTGTGATGTAGACTTTATATATATTTGTATCATCTTAATAAGTAAAAATTTAATTTGTATAAATCAAAATGATCTCATGATCTCTAATAATAACATCATGCATGTGTGTATGAATTTGTACGTTGAATAAAAGTAATTACCATAATGTCATGGCCTCTATTATTGACAGTAGAATTACAAGGCTTATAGTTTCTGTAAAGCTTCTTAGAGTTGAGCACCATCTCCACCCTTTGACTCGACATATCGATCGGAGACTGCATCGTTCCATTGCTACATAACGACCATTCTTCCTTTATCTCGCCCCATTTCTCCGGTCCCATCTGGCCATTTCTTGCATAATCAAATTCCTTTTCATTCTCTACATTTACAAATTGATCAATATCAATAAATTTAAACAAGTTAAGGGATATAAATATATAATTGAGTAAACTTTCTTTGATCTAATTAGAGCATTACCAGTTTCTTGAGCTTGTGTTGATGATGGATGTGAGAAAATAAGCATAAACAAAAGTAACCCAAATAATGTCAAAAAGTTCAATTGCAAATTCTTCATATTTCAAAACTCAAATAATGAGAGAAGATTTAATATGTGTGTATAAACTCAATTTTTATTATATGATAAATGATAATAAATGATAGAGGTGATTTGATATATGTGATATATTTGAGAAAGAGAGATGAATATATGTGGTATCTCTTATGGTTGTACTTATATATAAGGACCAAATGTACATATATATATAATATATATATATATATATATATTATATATATATGACATTAAAAGACAATAATATAACACCGCAGTCTGTGTGTGATTGACTTGGAAATTTCGTGTGGGGTTCTTGTAAGGACAAAAGAGTAATATATCGAGAATTTAAAGTGAGAGAGAACAAATGAATAGAAACAGCTATTTATTTTAATTTATTATATATAAGTGTGAAAGTGTTTAATTATATTTTACCAAGAGAAAAACGTGTGGACGTGTCTCAGTGGTTAGAATCTCGGTAGTCAACTAGGGGATCAAAAATTGTAATGCGTGTTTTTATTTTGATTAAAAGAAAAAAAATTCTATGAAAATCGGTCTTTCGCTATTTTTTTACGAGTTTCTATTGTTTTAATAACTTCGAAGGTGACTATATTGTTGTAATCCATCGTTGAGAGAGTTGTGAGAATATTTAAAAATGTTGAATGAAATGTCCATTCATATAGTGTCTTTATGTATAGTAAATGTGATTACATACAGTGGATGTTAAACGGTCTAAGAATCTCATAACTTTTACTTTCACTTGAAAAGTTTTTCTCATAACATATTGTACATCATATTTTTTCTTTTATGTGTTAATGATTGACTTATATATAATTATATAATTTGTTGTTGTAGTGATCGATTTCAACACTAATTTAAAAATTGACTCGATATAATATTTTATTAAAATGTTGATTTGTAATTAATTTGGAAAAGGAGCTTATATAAATAGGATTGATATGCAAATGATTTTAGTGAGAATGTTAAGAGACAAGAAAATATGTACCTATATTAGATTCGTATTGGTAGTATCCCACCTTCTTTTATTTGTGAAAGAGTTTTGATAAATAATGTCCTAAAGTAAAAGATTAAATGTTTTTTTATATAAATTTCATGTATTTTTTGAACACTTATTTTCTATACTTATAAATCAATTATTCCATAAATAAATTTAATTATTTTAAAAAGTGAATTTTATATATAAAAAGTTTGAGCTTAATTAATACTTTAAATTTAAACAATTAAACTAAACCATTACTTTCAGGGCACTTTTTATTAAAATCCAAGTCTTCAAAAATTCAATAAATAAACAAACTTAGTTAATTATCGATCACGTTTCGTCCAACCATCTATATTGATTTTTATCACGGATTTTATAAAAGAACCAACAAATTAATAAGTCTTTGAAATGGACCAAACAATTAATTCATAAAGTAGCATAATTAATGCGTAAAAAACATCTTGATATACACCAACGGCTATCGCTTGATATTTCTTGTCTTTCGTTTCTTCTTAGTTTTATCATACTCCATTAAATCATCACCATTTCTTTTCTAGCTAGAACATATAAATGGCTACACTAATTGTTTTTCAAAATAGATTTCGAGTCCTTTGTAATCGCCTTTGTGATCGCGATGTTATCCAAAAACTTTCACTACTAGAAAAATACAAATATAATTCGCTTAAATATGATATAAATCCCAGTTATTAAACCGGATTCTATAAGGAGGGGATTCTATTTCATGTAAAATAGAACACGGTTAAATAATCGGATTCTATTTGACAAATGAAACTCTGTTTTTATGCTCAAAACCGTGTTATATTTGTTTTTTCTCAAAGAATATCAAGTCAAATAAAACTCAATTGTTTGCTACAGAACCGTGTTTCATTAGACATTATTGAAAAATAAAATATTAATATTGTTCATAACTGGGGAATTTCATACACAAAAAAAAGCTTCTTAACAAAATTAATGGAGAAAAAATAGGAGTTGCTTTTATTAGGAATAATGGAGAAACTGAAGAAAGCAAACAATAACTCCTTAACCGCACATCTCATCTATTCATCATTACATAGCTTCTACACTTCAAAATGCAAAAGTAAAAATCCAAATGCAAAATGAAACTTTCTTAACTTTGAACTATTCTTCTTCTTTTTTTCCTTTCACCGCACCGTCACTTTTGACGATCGCTAGTGACCAATAGCCGCCACCTACACTAGTTTCAATACAAATCTTCATCTTCTTCACTTGGTTTTCATTTTCTAAACATTTATAAAGTGCAAACTTAAACTTTTAGATCTAAATATTTATAAGGTGGTTAGTACATATCTAAACACATAACTATTATATACATATAATCAAACCATGTTTTGTACTTGTGTAGTAGAATGAGGTAAAGGATAATATTTGTAGAAAAGGGTTGTATGAGTTTGTGTTTGTTTCCATCTCTTCTGATTTGAAAATGAGTATGCGTACAAAGAGTGATAAGGACATATATATTATGTGGTGATTCTCTTTACCAAAATTCAAAAAATTTCACTAATAGAATCCAGGTGCTTTAATGAAAACCGTGGTCATTACTAAAACACAAATAGAATCCGGTCACTTACTTCAAACGGGTTCTATTTGTTTTCTAAATAGAATACGTTCATTTTAACATAACCGTATTGCTTTAAATAGACATCGGTTGTCAACTAAAGAACCGAGTTCTGTTTTCTTGTAAAAATTCAGGCGAAGTTTATAACCGGGTTGTATTTGTTTTTTTTGTATTCTAACTCGGTTTTTTGTATAACCGTGTTATATTAGGGGGATTCTATTTGAATTTTTGTAGTAGTGTTTGTAATCGCCTTTGTTATCGCGGTGTTATCCGAAAACTTCAGGAAGTCTAGCTGTCGCATAACTTCACCCGTGAACCACGAACCACAGTTGCAATAAATTATTGTGGCAACTATTTAATTAAGTAAAAGAAAAACGATTACATCAATAACTCTAATTAATTAAGTTGAAAATATTGAAAATTCCACGTATATTGACCAATTGCGCTTTACGTTGAATGTTTCTAGAACAACACTTACAAGAAACGTAAGGGACAAAAGATTCAATTAAACCCGAAACCGATGACGTCTCTAAATTCAGGTCTTACGGACCGAAAGATTATATTCGTATTATTTAAAGGTTCTTGGATGTCTTTGATGGTACCACTTATTACTCAAATTAAACGGGTCTCATTAAAGGAGTCTCGTGAATAAGACTCAACACCTTCACTTAAATTATCTCATTTTTCTCTCTATCATTTTTTCTCTTTTTCACTCTTTATATATCTTACAAAAAATTACATAAATGATTCATATAGTTCACATTCATTTACAGTAATTGTCACTCAACTTTTTTTTTTATGTTTTCGATTTAATTATATTTCATAAACGGTCATCACTCATCTATTTAAAATGGCTGAAATATCATTTATATTAATCTTCTTTCAATTTACTCGATGATTCTATGTAAAGGTATTTTCGTCATTTTAGATAGATGATGAACTATTTACGAGACAAAAGTAAAAAAAGATTAACTGACAATGAAAAGAAAATAAGCAGTTTCTATAATTCCGTATAAATCACATAGTCCAATCATATTTTACTATTTTATTTGATGACCAAAAGAGATTTCCTGACACTCGTTGAATGCAATCTGCATCCACCTAAACATATAATCGCTAGTCAAAAAGCTATTTAGCTCCGACTAAAACCTCCTCTCACATATACCTATAATGTTTGCAGTAGTCAACTCCGAATTCAAAAAATGACAAGATATGAAGCATCATGATCGTCAAAACAAACCCCACCGGATTTATGTCGTGAAGGCCACCACTAGTCACAAAGGCAGCTTCCATATGGACCTGATATATAATTCAATGCTACAAGTATATACTACATACACATACGACCTTTTTACATAAAAAGGCTATTAATGTACCACGTATAATAACTTGACTTTGTACTTTTATGTTTTGACCCTTTTTTTCTTAATATGCTTCCAATGTCCAACGATTTTCATCAATTTTCTTTGGTCTTCATTGATGTGCATTAATGATAAACTACTTGTTTTTCAAACCAAAACTTATTGATTTATTGACGTTTTCATTAGTAGTGTCAATTTGTTGCACGACACAAACCTACCTTAATACACTAGTAGAATAAACGGAATTTTGGACGAACCTTACCGCCGGAAAATGTCATTCCGACGAATCCTAGCTGTAACCAAAAAGCTCGTCGCTATATTTTTCCTACGAATTTCCGATAGCTTGTGTTTCTGACAATGCGTCTTTCTGACAATGAGGATTTCGACATATTTCCGACGGCCTTTTGCTTCCCAAATTCGTCCCAAAATATTAAGAAAAAAATAAAATAGATAATTAAAAATTCGTCATTTTCAAATTCTATCATGCATTTATAGATAGATTACAGAATCCATAAACAAATCCAATAATGTCTAGAAGTGTCAAATTCTATTAATCTTCCATTAAATCAAACAAATACATAAGTCAAACGGGTAGGAAGATATCAATTAAATCAAATGTTTCAACTATACGATATGAAAACATGAAACAGTAGGTGACTACCAAACAATTGCTCTCGTTTACTTCACCTCTAACTTCATCTTCTCTTTCAAAGCCTTCTACTACACAAAAGCAGTTTGTTAAATGAGAAAGTAAGTTAACTTGGCATATGAATCACGAGGTGCATTATAAAACTAGAGAGAATTAACCAACTGCTTCTGTCAAATAGAAAGATTTTGGACGGAACTTGTAAATTATTATTTTCATTTTTTAATAATATATAACATTAATTGGTAAAGAATAGTTAGATTTTGATACAGATTTGGACGGGTTGTTGGTCGTAAGAAATCTGTCCCAAGAGCGTCGTTAAACTCTCTCTACTATGCGTTCATCGAAAAATGATTGATCTGTCAAAAATTTGGGATGACTACGAGGTCATCGGAAATCCCTCCGAAGTTTGGGACGGATTTATAGGTCATCAGAAATTCGTTTCCATCTTCAGTTTTTCTGCTAGTGATAAACGAGTTATTGTTGGATTCAAACAGGTTATTATAAGATTTAACTGATCGAAACGTCTGACTGCTTAAGAAAGGGTTGAGTTATGGTTAACGTTCTTAAGTTGTTTACAACCCACTTCTCGATCCATTTAACTTATTTTAAATATAATATATTAGTATTCATTATTTTTCTAGAAATGATAACATTTTTCCTTATGTTTGTTAGATTGATAATGGCCATCGACCCATGTTAGGTTAAGCCTATTAATTTAACTTTTAGGATTTATGTACTCTATATAAATTCTTTGTTTTTTTTTTTTTATAAATTATCAGTTATCAATAATATTTTTTATTTTCATTTTCTTTATGGTATCAAAGTCGTTAGTCTGATCGTGGATTCTTGTCGTTTTCTTATCTGAATTGCTGCCAACTATTTGCTATTTGAAACTTATCAATCCGATTCTGTCTTTCAGCATCCGAATTAATCAGGTTCTATTAGGGTTTCTCCCTTTCATTGTTTGTGTTTGATTTGTCTGATTATAATGACTACTCGTAGAGATAATTCTCTCGAGTCAATTAGTGTTCAAATATATGGTAAAAATTATAAGTATTGGAGTTATGTTATGAAAAAACTTCTTGCGAGGACTATCGATGTGGGGCTATATTTAAGGTGTCAAGAAGTATTCAACTTATGCTAAAGCAGAAAATTATGCTTCATTACTCAAAACTTGGGAGGTTGGTAATTCTAAAATTATCACTTGGATCAACAACTTTGTTTCTCAATCTATTAGAGTCTAGTTAGCTAAATTTGACATTGCTAAGGTTGTGTGGGATCACCTGGCTAAGTTATATACACAATCTAACTTTGCTAAATAGTATCAGTTAGAAAACGGATATTCATGCGCTTCAACATAATGATATGAGCATTCAGGAATTCTATTCATCTATGTCAGCTTTATGGGATCAATTGGCACTAACTGAACCTATAGAACTAAGTAGTTTTGATCCATATGTCAAACGGAGAGATTCACAACATTTGGTTCAATTTCTTATGGCACTCGTTATGATTTTGAAGGATTGAGGGGTTCAATTCTACACCGTGATCCTCTACCGTATGTTGATTATGTGGTCAGTGAATTGTTAGCTGAAGAGATTCGTATCAAGTCTCAAGATGCTAAGAATACTATTTCATCACAAAACCCATCCATTTTTGCGGCTTCACAGCGAATGTCGATTGGAGCTCAAAATAGACCTAATATGAAGGTATCTCTTGACGAGTGTGCGTATTGCAGGAAGAAGGGTCATTGGAAATCGCAATGTCCAAATAGATCTAATATGAAGGTATCTCGTGTTTGGTATGAAAAGTTTTCCATGGTTGTTACTTCTCTTGATTTCACCTCCAATCATCATAATCCCGCCTTTATTTGTTAAAAGATCATCTAGAAGTTGTATACAAGATCATATTCGAATGTCTCTGTCTCCCAATAATAACATCCGATCACCCTCAAATTTGGTTGCAACATGGATCTATAAGTGTTGAGCCCCCTTTCCGAATATTAAGACAACCCAACGGTTAACTAACCCGCAATAGTTGTTTTCCCACAGCGGCGCAAAAACTCAAGAAATATCTCTCATCAACTTCAACAATATATATCTCTCGACAGAAACATCCAATCAAATATCCAAACCGCCAGTTCATGAAAAAACCTCAAATGAACCTACATTTTAAATTTCACAACCATCCAACGGTTAACTAACTCATATTGTCAATTCTTCCGTTGTTGCGCAGAAAATGACAAACCGCACTCTATTTTCTCTCGTATTAGCTTTTTCTGGTTATGTGATTCTTCTCCATGATCTCACTTTGATACCAGTTGTTGGGATCCACCTCGCTTCGATACCACTTGATGGGTCGATCACCACCACAAAAAATAACACAACCATGTATAAGCCAGTAACTAAATGCATGAAGCAGAAAAAACGTAACACACAAATATTTTACATGAAAAACCTCTCAAGGTATAGTAAAAATCACGGGATCTGTGGACCACCTAATACTCCACTATTATAAACATTATTATAAGAAATGACGTTTCTCTTAACACTCTTAAATACATTCACTCTTAAATACGTTCATAAATCATTACACATACTGTTGAGTAAAAATAAAGATCAATATTGCATATTTGAAAAAATTAATAGGTTAAAAATGTAAAATGAAATTTTTTATTTGATACTTTGATTGATGATCAACTTCATATTCTAGAAGTACAGCTGGCACCAGACAAATGATATCCCTTATATCTATAAGTTTATTTATTAAGAAACTCAAGAGGCGACTCACCGACCAATGGTGTTAGAGTCTTTTCTTTTTCTTGGATTTGTTCTAGAAAGAAAATGTAAAGATCAAATGACTATTGGAATTGTAATCCAATTTCCATCAAATTGTAATTCTCTTGGGTTCTAGCTCCGTTATTGATTCATTAAATAGATAGTCGTTCAAAAAAATCATATACTCTCACAATGTTTCGACTTCAACCTTCTATATTTATCGTGTATATTGTTTATGTTAGTTTAGAGTGTACATATATCGACACAATTAGCCCATTTAACTAATAAACGTGTTCGGGTCAGGTTTAACTTTTCCACACAATTAACAACGCGGGTTGGGTTGGGATATATTAGATATTTGGCCCCTCAACAAACGATAAACCGTACCTTATAATAATGAAAGAACGATTGGTTCAACTGAACTCTCAAATTAATTACTCTTAGTAATTAAAACAAAGATATACGTCTAGCTAGGGATACATACAAATCAGTGTCAAAGCAGAAATTTCGACCTCTCATAAGAAAATCATTGTTCATAGGAAACTAATTAAACGTTAAGTTGAAGGCAATTAATGAACCTTCACATAATGCACCTTCACATAACAGAAAGTCGAAGTTATTAAATGTACATTAACGTAAATTATTAATTTAGATCAAAATGTCAATGAGTTGGTTTTATTTTCAAAGGCGATTTCAATTAACACCAGTTCGTTTTCAATCTAAATTTAACGTACAAATGTACTTTCAGTTAACAATGTCGTCTCCTTGTATTGTTTTTCTTACAAATCATTAGTGTACGTACAAATTTTTTTTTTGAACGACAAACCAAACTATTTCATTATAACGATCACAAACAACACAACGTTATAAGGATCCAAAGGATACAAGCACCAAGAAATTACAACTCCAAACACCAAAAAAATAAAACCAAAAAAACGTACATACACCACAATTACATCAGACTAGTTATCGTAAATTAAAATTACACCAATTTTCCCACGTTATCGTCTTATGTTTTGAACGATTCTTGAACCAAGTAAATGAGAGTGAATGAATTTCGTCCGTCACTTTATCCGCCGAACCATGCACCAAATTGAAAGCGACATTATTCCTATTTTTCCATAAGCACCAAATCGATGTAGATATAATTAAATGAACACCAAGCTTCCACACCACATCACCCCTCAACTTCGAAGCTAACAATGGCAGTTCATTAACCAAAATACCAACAGGATTTGGCACTCGACACCAATGAAAAACAAAAGTCCAAACTTGATCGGCCAACGTACAGTTTCCAAAAACATGATCTAAAGATTCATTCTCCAGATTACATATATTGCATAATGGGGTGGGTAATGGGATGTTTCGATTTAATAGGTTATCTTTTGTCGGAAGCCTATTAAGCCAAAGCCTCCACAATAGGAAATTTACTTTAATCGGTAACCATTTTACCCATTTGAAGCCTTCTTCCAACGGTACTTCTTGAGCTTCACAAATCTTATTCCTTATAATCTTCACAGAATATTTACCCATCACACAAGCATCATTCGACCAAAGATCTCTATCCTCAGCCCAAGATACTAACGAAAGTACGTTAGATAATTCCATAGCCTCAACATGTTCGTTAGAATTTAATTGTCTAGACCAATGGAATTGGATCAAATTACTTCCATTAGTGAACCGTAATCTATCACACAATAAACATCTTTTTGAAACTTCTAATTAGAATAGATTAGGATAACGAATTCTTAAAGGAACATCAAAAAGCCACGGGTCGTACCAAAACGTTAATTCATAATTTAGACCCGGAGCCACATGAAAAGCAGATTGTAAATCAAAACAACAGATAGATAATGATTCAGAAATCTTACTGATTTGTTTCCACGGACCCGAATACGATAGCTTCCAAGGGATGAAATTCCAAGCTCTCGATGAGTTGTGAATCGAACTTATAACTTTCCTCCACAACATATTTGGTTAGTTCTTAAACCTCCACCACCATTTAGAGAGCATAGCCATGTTCATTTCCGAAAGAGATCCTAACCTGATACCACCACTTTTTTTAGATGATACAACCTTGGCCAAGCTACCCAATTTATCTTCTTTCCATCACCAACAAAACCCCATAAGAATTCCCTAGGAATTCTTTCAAGGGTCTCAATCACACCGATCGGTGCTCTAAACAAAGAAAAATAGTATGTTGGTAATGCATTAAGTACCGATTTTACTAATGTTACACGTCCACCAAACGACAATGTTTTAGCCCTCCAAGTTGTAAGTCTACCTTTAAAGACATCAATAACTGATTTCCAGTTAGTTTAAGATTCATATTACCCCCAATGATTAAACCCAAATGTGTGAACGGTAGAGAACCTGATTTGCACGAAATCTCCAAAGCCATTGAATTAACTTCTGATACATCTACCCCGATGCCATACAAATAGTTTTTTTACAAATTTATACCCAAGCCAGAGCTTAAGAAAAAACAACGAAGTAACCTGCGTAGGTTCGTTAAATTGCTCGGAATCCAATCTCCCAAAAATATCCCATCATCCGCGTACATGAGATGTGATACGATTAAATCAGGAGAAGAACAACTAATACCTTTTATAGAAACCCTGATCACATGCTTTTTTTACAACGCATGATAGTGCTTCCATCGCAAATAGAAACAAAAAAGGAGACAACGGGTCTCCTTGTCTTAGACCCCGATGACATTTAAATTCTGCCGTTGGAGACCCGTTTATCAAAACCGATGCTTGTCCAGCCGAGATAATAGACCGCACCCATTTCTCCACTTAATCGGAAACCCCATTTGAAACATGATGGAATCAAGAAACCTCCAATTCAACGAATCATATGCTTTCCTGATATCCACTTTAAATAGAAAACCGCTCTTCCTTGACTTCTTCAACCAACCAATGACCTCGTTAATAATAAGGGGACCATCCGTAATATTACGATTTGCAACATGCATGCATAAAACCTTTTAAGCGATTCGAGAGAACTTTAGAGATAATCTTGTTTATGCAGCCAACCAAACTTATGGGTCTAAAATCATCAAAAGATTGAAGGTCGGATATTTTCGGAATCAAAGAAATAAAAAATGTGCCACAGGATGGATATATTCAGACTCATGAAAGTTATCGAATAACTTCATAAGGTCAAATTTAATCCTCACCCAATTCTTTTTTATAAAACTAAAATTGAAACCATCGGGTCCAGGGGCCCGATCCCCGGCACAATCGCACACCGCTTCCTTTATCTCGGTTAAAGTAAATCTATCAGTTAACGTCTCACCATCCAACGCAGAAATGCTACGAAGACCAGAACACCACAAGAGCGGTCTACAAGGGATAGGTTCCACAAATTTTTCTGAAAAAAATTCAAACGCCATATTCTTTATTTGGGTTGGATTCGTAACCCACACACCATCTTTTTTAATTCTGTTCAATCTGTTACTGGTAGTGTTAGCCTTTACCACACCATGAAAAAAAGATGTATTCTCGTCCCCTTCACACGACCACCTCACCCTTGATTTTTGTTTCAAATCCATCATTTGTTTATGTTCAAAATCTTGAGTTACTTTTTTGCATTCCTCCCTAATTCTTAACTCGTCTGGAGTTAATAATCTCTCCTCAGCCAATAAGTTCAGTTCCTCCAATTTCTTTAACTTCAATTGATAAGTGCCGGACGTTGAACGCTTATGATTGTAAACCCAATTTTTAATCTTCAGCTTTAACCATTTGAGCTTAGTGACCAACGCAAGACTAGAGTTACCATGAAAAGTAAAACGTTTGCCATGGAAGTCTATATATTGCAATAATCCAGGAAGTTCAAGCCATGAGTTAAAAACTTTTAATGGAATAGGGCCGAAATCTACATCAGTCAGAGAAAGTAATATGGGATAATGATCCGATCCCACCGAAGATAAACAAGATACCAAAGCGTTTGGCCATACATTCATTAAATCTCGACTAACCAGGAATTTATCTAATTTACTGCTGTTAGAACCATTATCCACTTGATAGGTAAACTTTCTACCTATCAAGTTGTATTCACTAAGATCCATAGAATCAATAAACGAATTAAAAACAATCGCTTGACCTTCATTGTAAGCTGAGTTCCAACGATCCAGAGGTGATCTTACTTCATTGAAGTCTCCAGCAATTACCCACCAACCCGAATTAGATTGAATCAACAAGCTTAGTTCCATCCAAATTCTTCTCCTTTCCCCCGATCATTAGGAGCGTAAATATTAACCACGTTAAGTATCTGATGCGTATTACACAAATAGCCCATCACCACTAGAAAATATCTGTTCCGAATGACACTCGATTTCTTAAAAATGCGAGGGTCCCATAAACTAATTAGGCCACCAGATAGACCCATTGCATGAACAAACTCACTTTCAAAAATCGTGTTTCTCCATAAAACCTTACAATTAAAATTCGACCCAGCTTGCAATTTACTTTCCTGTACAGTTAAAAAATGAACTCCATTAGAAGTAACAAGACCCTTTACCTTTGAATTTTTGGATGAACATCCAACGCCCCGGATATTAATCGATAAGAAAAAAATTTTATATTCGCACATTCACCTTCACCACGAATCAAGCATTCCAATTGATCCTGATACTCACTTAATTGAAATCCTACAGATTCCCCAATTTTTATTGTAGCCATTACCTCCTCACGAACTTCCTCAGAAAAATCTTGATTCAAAATTTCTGTACCAATACCCGAAACGTGATCACCAGGAGTAACGTTCAAATCGGATGTGATGGGCGCTTGCTCCATTACCATTTCGGATGTTGAAATAGTATTTGAAGAAGGGTTATTAAGATCCGGAATGAAATTAGAAGGGGGACAACTGGAGTCAGTGTTCACCATCGGATTAGAGAAAACATTTATTTTATCCAACGATACCCGGTTTGAAACAATATGTGGGCTACCAACACATGGACTTCTACTTGACCTGGGTCTTTTCTTTGATCTCTTAAAAGAAAACGGCCCATTAGAAAAAGGCCCATTGAGAGATTGAGATCCACCCGACTTGGAGCCCAAAATATTATTATTCCCATCTACATGATTCGAATCGACGCCATGCACATGCTCTCTTTTTGAATTCCCATAATCATGCGTATTACAGTTAGCATTAAACGAGAAGTATGACTTTCCACCTTCCGGAGATTTATCCAATCGACTATCCATCTTCTCCGGTGAAGCTTTTCCAATTTCGCCTTCTTCAAGATCAAAATGAGGTTTCCAGTCGAAATAATCCTCCATCACCCAAACCTTATACCGACGATCACGCCATTTGATCTTCATCTCTTCATCAACTCTTTTACCGGATTTGGACAAAATCAAGCATTTACCACATGAATTATCCTCATCGCCCCAAGAAAATGAAGACGGTAGTACTCTATGACCAACAATCCGACCGATAGATTCATAGGTTGTAGCATCCCTAAGGTGAAAAGGGACGCCCCAAATTTTCAATGACACTATACGATCAAAAGGGATGTCTTCACCCTTCCACAATGAAACCTTTGACATGAAACTTCTCCAAACTGCCTCGCCTCTCGTTATGAACTCATCCGCTAACTCTTTTGATTTAAATACTAACATAACCTTTAGGCCACCAACATATGAAAGAGCTACATTCGAATAACCCCCATTAGCTAGCATACATGATAGACCATTGAAGGCATCCATATCGATCACTTCACCCAAAACTGAGCGTCCAAAACAATGATGAGGATACAAATTTGGATTGTCCTGGATACTAACAGATCTTAATGTTTGATTCTTAGGGGGTTTCCCAGCACATACGTCCCTATATGATAAACCATCATTCTCCTTCTTACCATAAAGATTCTCTCGATAGATATGCTCCTGTAAATGTGACTTCTGGGGGTGATCAGTTTTGTGTGTGGAATGCAGATTTGAAGAACCATTGGTGCCATAATAAATCGGTTTATGATTACGATCAAATCTAGCAATATTTACCCCCAATAATGAACCATTCCACTTAACCGAATTAAGCTTACACTCCAGATCAAAAGGATCCTTGACGTTTCCGAATTTAATAAAGCCGAAGACATTATTTTGTTTATCTTTCCTTCTTGACACAAACGAATCGCATATACTCCCAAAATTTTCGAACAACCTCCACAACCTATTGTTTGAGCAGTCTTCAAGTAAATTTGATACAAAGTAAGTGGTTATAGCGGCATCCTCCATATAGAAATTGTTACGATGATTCTGATTCTTCTTACTATACGACACATAGGTCCAACCAGCATCGTCCCCATTCCGATCAAAACCGTGATGATTTTTTTTTCCGACGTTTTGTCTTCCTAGTCGCACCATTTGTTACTTTATTTTAACTTTTTATTTATTTTTACTTTACCATTATTATACGTACAATATTTGAAACGTCTGTGAAACACCAATTAATACATTACTCAATCCAAAAAATAAAATAAAAATCGATCGTTATAATAATATGATTATATCAAATAACGTAAGTACGCGCTCATTTTACCGAAATTGATCATCAACGAAATGTACAGTGTCCATGAATGAATCCAAACGCGACACATTACCTCACCAAGAAACCAGAAAGCAATAGGAAATCCAATAAGGCGTACTAAAAGATTAATTTTGATTTATCAGCCACCTTAAACCATGAAATTTTACTACAAAACCATCATCTATGTCGATATTATTGCAAGTGATGATACACTTCACAAGATAAGGAATACGAATTATTACCGAAACCTCTTTCTCAAGAAAAAGTGGTTATATCACTGTAAATATGTGGTCGAATCTTACTAATCACATAGTTAGAGTCTTGGGCTTTTCCCTTATATTTTGTTTCTTTTCTTGGGCCTTATACTCTTATATTTTGTCGGCTACCACTAGTTTGCTTAAGCCCATAAGACTACTTGGGTTATATCTTGAGCCCATGATTCACATAATGCCATATGCATTAGCAAATGTGTTTTTATTCGTGTAAATTCAGACATGGGATCTTTTAAACCAGACAAGGGTACTTAGTTACTTATTTTTGTTCAATTAGGCCTTAGTCCTACCTATTTTAGTATGTGTATTCTTTTTTCTTTGTTTGTGGCGAAAAACACATATATACGTGAAAGCAAAAGCTGACCGGCCTAAACTTTTGAAATCGACCCGAACCAGTTTGTGCAAAATGCTTTTGGAGTTTCTGTAGCTATATAAAGCTTCATGAACCGCCAAGAAATATGTTTGACTTTGGTACTACTGTAAAACAAATAGATTAAGCATGAAAGTAAATATGCTGCATACATGATTAAATGATCTGTCCTTATTGTACGCATACAAATTAAGAACATTAATACTCCTATACTTACAATATTATTTGTAAAACAGGATCAAAGTGTTTGATACTTTTCGACGTTTCTTAGAAGATAATATGTTAACTAATGCATAAACAATTAACAACTCTCCGTAATTTATGTTTTAATTTGTGTACATGTATGCTAACTAGGTGTCCTTTGAGTGTTGTCGATTTGTTAGTAATTAGTTATAGTTATGGACATATCCATATACGTCCATGAATTTGAATAGCAAATTCTGTTTTTGATCGATGAAATGACTAGAAAAAACATTTCTGTTTTTATAGCAACTGAGATAAGATTAATCGCTAATAGTTTGCCGTTGAAATTGATATTTTCAAAAAGAATATATACGTAAAAATTTAATACCGAGTAAATAGATAAGAATATTTGATGAATTTAACACGGGGATTTTCCATTGGAGTTGTAAATTCTCTAAAACCTGATCTAATACGCATCTATCATCTGATCTTTAAATTTGATTCAATTTTTCAATATTATTAACGTTGATATAATATGATGGATCGAAATATATTATTATTTTTCTTTTATTTTTTATTATACTAAGAGCATGGTTAATGGTGACTCAATAAAAGAAGTTGATGAGATTTAATTTGACCAAATTCATTAAACTATATATAGATATATGGATTACATAGGTTGAACGATAAAGTTGAATGGAAAATGACATACTGATAAGGCAATCGAACTCTATTCTACATGTTCTCTATTAAAATAATTAACCAAATATATATAAAAATAAATTACTAAAAGGTAAAGATATTTAATTATATTATGAGTAAGGTTTAAAAAGACAACTGTATTTTAAAGGGAAGAAGGGGCAGATAATCTTAACCGTTATTTTTTATGATTAACGCTTTAGTTTTCTTACATATTAACAACATTGCATTTTGTGTAAGATCAAATAATCTTTAATATCAATATTTTAAACTATATTATCTACTATATTTTTAAAGGGGCGAAGTACAAAGACTATCTTCCGGACCCTAACCCATACACGATCGACAAAAATATGTGTTTTATGTTCTGAAACCTCCTCAAACTCGACAGTGGGCATCCCCAAAACCTACCCCAAAGTTGTGGGGTTCTAGAAAAATCGTTGAAAGCACATAATTTTCTTGTTTAACCTAACTTCACACTATACATTCACGTCTAACAATTATTTTCCATAAACTTTTGTTAATTCTTTTGGTCACATCAGAAATGCTATCTACATTTGTGACTTGAATAAATAAATTATATTATATATATATAGCTTTCTTACCTTACATCAACATAAAAAAGTACAACTTTCTATCTTACTAATTTGGTGCGTACGTACTAGATCATCATGTATGTGTCGTTATAACAACCTACTATCAACTAATAAATTATAAACGCTTCACACCTAATACACGAGTTATTCATGAGTTTATAACGTATTAACGTAATTGTGTTCTATTTATAGCTTTCTTTAACATATCAAAGTTGTGTAAGATATATTTCGCATTTTATTATTTATTAAAAATGACAACGACATCATTAAAAGCTGTTAATGAACATGAATTTTATACATAAGTTTGTTGTAATGTTTTCAAACTCAGGTCTCAGGTTGATCCGGAGATATGGTCGAGTTTGATTTAACTGGGTCTCACTTGTTAAATCGGAGGGTCGAATCGCTCTTTGACTTTTTGATTTTTTTTTTTTTTAAATTTTTTTAACCTTTTTCACTTTTATCAAAATTGATTGACGGTTAATGGAATATATAATAGTTATTAACTTATTATAAAATTGTCAAAATAATTATCAAAAGAGCTATTAGAAAAATCATTAAAATAATCATTTATAAATTGGTAATTAAAATTTATAAGTACAACATTATTAATAAGTTATGGTTAGATCAATTGGCAATAAAATCATCAAACAAACAAAATGTTTAAGGTTCAAAACATGAGGTAGATATTTTTATTATGTTTTATTTTTCTTTAATGTTAAATTATCTCATATAAGTGGTAACACAAACCACAACCTATCATGATCTCTTATATATATTCCAAGTCAAGCACACAAGTGATTCCAACCTGACCATAGTTGATCTACTAATTTAGAATGTTGACCTACAAGGTTCCAGTCGAAAAAAAATAAAAACAACGACAGCAAAATCGGGTCAAATACCGGTCTAGGTCACCGGTTCAAACTGGTCCGACTGAAAACCCGACCAGATCGTTCTAAAGCGAAAACATTGATAACCCGGTATAGGTTGGCTCGCGCTCTCCTTCGAGTCGCAGTCAGACCGGTTCGATCGGCCGAGTCAATTCAGGTCTGAAAACATTGATTTGTTGTACTTTTACGTATATAGCCTTACATATAATATAATTATTAATAAACAATTTGACACTTGACCGTATTACTTTACTATATATATATATTAATGAATCAAATTAAGTAATTTTAAATAACAATACTAAGAACTATCAATAACGAAACCTTTTGTTTATTAGCTTCAAATAAACAATATATCCGAAAATTTCAGAAAACACACACACATGTGTGTCGATATATATAAATGAAACTTAACCATATTTACTCACTCTCATTAACTCAACAAATTTTCTAAAGCTAATCCACATATACACAAACATGATGGGGGGTCAAAGTCAAACTAGTGGTGGTAGTAGTATTAAAGAAATTGGTAGAATATGCCGCCACGTCATCACCGGCCGGTGGTTCATGGTGTTTGCCTCCCTTCTCATCATGTCAGTCTCCGGAGCAACTTATATGTTTGGTTCATACTCCGGTGACATAAAAACTTCACTAGGATATGACCAAACTACCCTTAATATTCTTAGTACATTCAAAGATTTAGGTACAAATGTTGGTGTTATTTCAGGGCTAATCAATGAAATCTCACCACCATGGGTTGTCCTACTAATTGGTGCAACCATGAACTTCATAGGTTATTTCATGATATGGCTTTCGGTCACTAAAAGAATTGAAAAACCACGATTATGGCAAATGTGTTTGTATATTTGTATCGGTGCGAATTCACAAACATTTGCTAATACAGGAGCATTGGTTAGTTGTGTTAAAAATTTCCCTCAAAGTAGAGGTGTTGTGTTAGGGCTTTTAAAGGGCTTTGTAGGGTTAAGTGGTGCTATTATTACACAATTGTATCATGCGGTTTATGGGTATGATTCGAGGTCGTTGATCTTGTTTATTGGATGGCTTCCCGCTTTGGTTTCTACTGTTTTTCTACGAATTGTTCGGGTTATGAAGGTGGTTCGACAAACGAACGAGTTAAAAATGTTTTATAAGTTTCTTTATATCTCACTTGGGTTAGCAGGGTTTCTTATGGTTATAATTATAGTCCAAAATAGTATTAAGTTTAGTAATTCAGGGTTTATTGGAAGTGCTTCTATTGTTGTGATCTTACTTATTGTACCGATTTTGGTAGTGTTTAAGGAAGAGTTAAATTTATGGAAGATTAAACAAGAAATGGTTGATAATATTATGATTTCTCCGGTTAAGATAGTCACTGTGGGTTCAAACACAAGCCGCCTTGAATCGCCATCATTAGATCCATCAGAAAACGAAGTATCGTGTTGGAAAACCGTGTTTAGGCCTCCAAAAAGAGGGGAGGACTTCACCATACTACAAGCCCTTTTTAGTATTGACATGGTGATATTATTTACCACTACTACTTTTGGTATAGGTGGAACCCTAACCGCAATCGACAACCTTGGCCAAATCGGGCGGTCTCTCGGGTACCCACAAAAATCCATTACCACTTTCGTGTCGCTCGTGAGTATTTGGAATTATTTGGGCCGGGTCGGGTCGGGTTTTCTTTCAGAAATCTTGTTAATTAAGTACAAGTTCCCTAGACCATTGATGCTCACTTTTGTGCTTTTTATCTCATGTGTTGGACATCTTTTAATAGCATTTGGTGTGCCAAACTCACTCTACATTTCTTCTATTATAATGGGCTTTTGTTTTGGTGCACAATGGCCATTAATCTATGCAATCATATCCGAATTATTCGGGTTAAAATACTACTCAACATTGTACAATCTAGGAGCCGGGGCAAGCCCGGTCGGGTCATACCTCCTCAATGTGGTCATTGCGGGTCGTCTTTATGATAAAGAAGCGACACGACAACTAAGAGTGAATGGAATTGTTCGAAAAGATGGGGATGATCTTACTTGTACAGGCGTAGAGTGTTATAAAATGTCGTTTCTTATTATAACCGCGACAACCATATTTGCATGCTTGATTTCACTTGTTTTAGTGATCCGAACAAAAAATTTCTACCGTGGCGATATCTACAAGAAATTTCGAGATGCGGCTGAAGAGTCATCCACCAACACAGAGGTGGGGGTGCCGCCTTCAACCGCCCCTTCATTATCGATTCTGCTACCGGAAAGAATAATGGAGGAAGAAAATAAGTAAGGGAGATGTCACATAAATTAAGTAACTTGATAAAAGTCTTAAGTTTTTTCTTGGGTCACATTTTGATTTGGTAGATAGTTTATTCAATGGACCATATATTAAATTTGTGATAGGGAAAATTATTGTAATGTCTTTACTGAATCAATGTGCACAATTTGTTATTTTATTTGAAGTAGTACAAATGTGACAATACATATAAATTTGTTGTTCTGACTTTTACCCTTTAACAATTGTAGCAAACAAAATATATATCCTCAAACTTTGAAGAGAAAAATAATGAACCAAATAAAAAATAGCATAATTGACCTAATTTCAGCTTAGTATAGATCTTTTATCTTTATTTATATAAAGTTGATCAATAATATTATAGTTGAGTAAGAAAATCTATTAGAAGGGATAAATAACATTTTATAGAGTACAAGTTTTTTGAAGGAGCTATGATTAATTACATAAGAATCTCACATCAACTACAAAAGTTGAAGGATTGTATCAAGTTGTACATAGTTTCAAAACTATGTTCTGCCATTTATTAATAAATTAAGTAATTGTGAATGGTTTAAGTTGAATTTATAAATTAACTATTTCTGTCTTGAATCATTAAAATTTCATTGAACTCAAAAATATATAAAACAATTTCACATGGACATATGACTAATCTACATGGGGTCCAATGTTGACATTGGATCTAGGATAAAAGTAATGTTACATTAATACAGTAGTTTCAACCCCCTTTTACCTGAAAGTTGACTCACCTCCACCAATCTTAAATTCTTAAATCTTCCAAAGCCTCAGGAACCACACCACCCACTTGAAACTATGGGACAAAAAGCTCTCAACTCCAAAAATATATATTCTTATTGAATAATATATTTTAAAACACCAAATCTAAGAAATGGTCTAGGTGTGGTCCATTAAATCATTTAATGAGCTGAAACCTTATTATTATTCTAGAGGCTAAAAGGAATCATTCACACTTCAATATTAAAATAGCCAACCCATTTGTCAAATAATTTTTTTAATACACTTTCAAGACATAATTTATTAGGATAAATATCAAAGCATAACCTGTCCTATGACCTATGTTATAATTCAATCGAACCAATAAATATTGTTTGAGAACTTTTTAGAACAAGCCGAACACATATCATTGGGCCCAATAGAATCGATGAAACTAGATCACAAAACATAGATCTGGCCCAACTGGCCCGCTTGCACTTTGGGCCTGAAATGAAAATAAATATTTTCTTATAGAAACATGTATCTAGCTAATTCTGTTTTAGCACATGAAACCAATAAAGCAAAAGATTGAACTAGTAAATAACATTAATTGAGGTTTACCAAATGCTTATTAAGTTGAAGATTGATACTACCTGGTAGACTACTTATCAATGTTTATTCACAAGTTTAAAAATATATCGTTGGATTCATACAAGTGACTAGTTTGTAAAAAAACGAACTGATTAAGACCACATGACTTGGTTACAAATTATTGTTAGCCGAATGATCATAAATGGTGGATCACTGGATTGGTGCCATATGAGTGCAATACTGCAATGTATTCAGGTGTTTTTTTTTCCGAAATAAGAGAAAGGCCTTTGCTGAATATTGTTGCCTTGATGTCCGCTTATTACCATTCCAATAATAACCGGACAACAATAATAAGACAACAATAAAAAGTTATAAGTTGCTAAAAATCCCAACATATGTATTTCATTAGCAGATGTGAAATATTTACAAAGAAGTGATCTTACTGTACAGTTCATTAAATCAAAATGCATCAAGAATCCATCAGAATCTCCAACCATGAACTTCCATTTCATCCTCTCTTATATGTACTCATCCGAAGCTTATTTACAACGTGCCGGGCATAAGCACAAGTTACTCTCTTGTAATTCACATCAACTTTTAGTCAACTTAGTGGAAATGTTATGAAAAAGTCAATCTAAACACATCATTTCTAGGAATCGTGATCAAGATCAATCCCAGCCATCAACATTTTCGTAACAGCTTCCTCAATTTTACCTTGTGGCACATACAATTTGTTACCTTCATCAAGCAAAACTCTATAGAATTCCCATTCTCGACCTCCAATTAAATGTCTACTAATTTCAGCCTGCAACAATGTTTCAATAGTCTTAAAACTTCTTTTTAACAATGTATGAAGAATAAAATGGGTTGCAACGAATGAGAAAAAAAGAGTACCCAAAATATGTCCATATTTAGCCTCTTAAGAGCAAGAGTAATATCATAAAATACAAGCGGCCGCCCTTTTCCACATAACTCCACAGGATTTGCAACAAGCAGCTCGATATCATGACCACGGTTCACCTACTCTAAGAGGACGATATAATTCCATTTGAATCCGAGAAATTAGCGCACTTTGTTTTTTTAGGCTTGCACGATAAACAAGTCAAGCTCACAAACTTTCTTTCTTTCCGTATGAAATCTGTTCACAAAACCAAAACATACCAAGTTAGCAACAATTCATAAAGTAGTAGAATTCAATGAAGAGTATGATGATAATTTTACTTGAATATTGTAATATTTACAGGTTCTCATTATATCGTAGATCATTCCCTTTGTGATCACGGCAAACAATCTGAACAAGTGTAAGACCAGGACTAATTTTTATGGTGTAATTTTTATAATTTTTTGATCAACCATTTTTATGATATTCAATTTTTAAAAATGTGAAGTTTCTGTTATTTTGATAAAAATAGACAATTAGAATTTGTACTCTTATACTTTAATAAATTTTTGTCTCAATTAGTAAGTGTCATTTCTAAATGTTGTATTAGTAAAGATTTTGTGAAATAAGAAAATATTTAGTTATTTAATTTGTTATTAGTTTTATACATGTCAATTAGTAAGTGCCATTTGTAGATATTCAAAGAATCAAAGACGTTAAAAAAGAGTAATTGAGGTATTGGTGTGTAAAAGTGAAAGCACGCTACAAAAACATGTTTACATCTAAGAAGGTGGTCAAAACTCCGAAGTATGATATTCAAAGAATCAAGACTTAAAAACTAACCATTTACTTCTATATATATAATAAAATAAAATTTTGAAATAGCGAAAATAAAACAACATTATTTTAGGAAGTTTACCAAACCATAACCTAATTACTATTTTTGTAACTCTATTTATTAATCTTACAACAATATATGATCGACCTTAATTATAAGTTAGCTTGGGATTTTGTTCTTTTGCAGCCAAATCTAGAACAACCTTTGAGAACTATGACACATGAAATGGGCATTTTAAGCTTCTTCTAACCTCGAAGGTTAAGGTTAGTATAAGTCCGTATCAACAGTTGATTAGAAGCAAATTTAGACCCGGCCATATAAGTCTATTGAGTCACTCTAAAACAAACTGATAGTAGAGGGAGTAGCATGAGTTTACGTACTAACATAAATTTATTTTAGTTTATGATGTGGGATTTTGTTTGCACTCAACAATCCTCCCCTCAAACTCAAGTACATTTGGCATCCCCTCCTACGATAGTCAATTTGATCCAACTTTATTCAGTACTGCCGCAAACTCGGAACTCGACTTGGCTCGGGAGAACATCAGGGAGACTTTCGGTAAAAGGCTCCGAGATCCAACTCATCGTTCGCTGAGGTCAAACCGAGGGGGTTTGCGCCACTGCATCATTACGCTACGCCATCCACATCCAGGGTACAACCATAGCTCTAATACCATTTGTTAGACTGAATCTTAGCCTAATTCAATATGTCCAATATATAAGCCCAGTGAAGTTCCACTCTAAAATCAATTGGTGATAGAGAGACTAGTTCACGAGACATTACTTTATTTTAGTTTCGTGTAAGATTGGTTTGCATCCAACAATTTGATATTTCTTCTACGCTTGTCTCTTTGTCTCTTTAGTACGTTGCGGGTACAGTAGCACTCATAAATCGCTAAATATCATATATGCTAGCTTGATACATAAGTTTTTAATCCTTAAGCCAAGATACAATAATTTCTAGACATATTTGAGCATATTTAGAAATTTAGTTGTGTCATATATGAAGCTGCCCTATAAGAAGTTAAAGATATAGATAATTAACATGAGTTTTATAAGTTTGTGGATTTACTTGAGAGATTAAAATAATTATAAGTACAAGTGATGAATTTAATGTTTGAATGTTATCTTGATAAAATAGTAGTTACTTGAACACACTTAGCTAGGGTGTTATGATGTGTATTTGAAGGTAAACATATGAAACTAATTTTTTTGTGTTGTTTTAGAAAAGCAAGTAAACTACCACAGGAATATATACATTACTCATGAATATTGTAATTTGTCTCATTTTCAGTATTTGAACACCTGACTTGACTTCATGATCAACCCTTTACTTTGATGATAACAGGTCAACAACCTTTTGGTACATATGAAACTAGTTAGTGATAAGAACCATATAATCAGTTTTGATGAAATGAATGATAGTCAAATAGAATTCATATAAAAAGAAAACATGTGTAATTGTATTGTTTAATTCTTGATGGCTCATGCCTTCGATATTCCACTTACCCACTAGTTTTTTCCACTTAGATTGAGATAAAGCGTAACTACGAGTCACTTTCTTTCATAAAGTTTATGTATGCTTTAACAAATGAATATATAAGATAAAAATTTCATAATTAATCGAAACATTCTTGCTACTCTATTAAACAACAAATAAATACTATTTGAAATAGCTAGAACTTATGTTTATTCTGAAAAAGCTTATACTAATTGAGCAATCTGTTTAACTATATATATATATATATATATATTTAGGAGAATGATCTATAGGGAAGCTTCAAAATTTAGGGAAGGAGAGAAGTAAATCTTAGCCCTTGATTTTTTTATTAAAAAATATTTTTAACATTCATTGGTGATGAATGTTAAATTTTGAAATTTTTTGTAATTTTTAAAATTCATTTATGATGAAATCAATGGTTGAGATTTGTTTCCCTCATCCCTAATTTTTTTGCTCCCTCATTGATCCCTCCCCTATATATTTATATATATATATAATAGAGTTCCAATAAAAACACCTTAAAAATAAGAACGGGTAATAACGTTTCATATCTACAAATGTATTCCAAAACTCAATAGATTCACATTCATACATCTCAAATATGTGGAGAAAAATAGTTGTGCATTCTTATAAATGCATAAAAATCGAAAAAACGATCGATGCACGATTTTAGATGAAAAATGTAGAATTGTGCATCAATCGTTTTTTTCAAATTGTATACATTTTTATAAATGTGCATTCATTTTTCTTTGCATATTTGAGATACAAATGTGAATTCAATGATTTTGTCGAGTATAAGTGCAAATTTAAAGTGTTCTTACCGTTTTTATTTTTAAAGTGTTCTTATTCGATTCAAACTCTCTCTCTCTCTCTATATATATATATATATATCTAATGGATACGATAAATGATTGGTTGAGCCTTAAGAAGAAAAAAATATCTCCGGTTCACATGATTGACTTCTTTGTTTCGTCAGCGATACGAATTATGTACATCGTATTTGATATCGATCTACTAAGATGAAAAGAAGACTATCAAATCTCTTCAGGATAATATGACTTAGCTCTAGTTCACAAGATCGACTTCTTTGTTGTCGTCTACGACACGTAGGGATGAGTTCGGGACGAAACTGTACCGAACTGGTTGGTATCGATTTTCTTTTTGGCCTAAAATGGATATCGAATACCATACCATTTAAAGCAGTATGGTAGCGGTACGGTTTCAGTATCGGTGCGGTAAAAGTAATAGGATACTCAGTTTGGTACCGAAAATGTAATTATATAAAATTTCAATTGTATTCATGCGTGATAGTCAACTCTATTTTTTTTAATCACCGAAAAATATTATTTTATGTTTATGTACACATAATAAGATCATGGAATAATGTTTTACTTACTAATGTTTTCTCCGAATAAATTTTATAAAATATAGAAAAAGCCAAATGACCAATAACAAAGGAAAACATATATATTTCGGGTATGGTACCAAAACAAAAAAAGTGAGAAAATACCGATACCAAACCGGAAGTACTGGTTCTCTTTTTGGTCCAAAAGTGAATACCAGATACCAAACTGAAAATACCGATACCAAACCGGAAGTACCCCTAATGTGTTTAATGTTCCTCTAAAGATAGTTGTTAGCTAAAGTGGTAATGTGACAAAACCTTAATTCTATACTAGTAATTATCTAAATTGCATGTATTCAATTTTATCACATCTATTATCGATGGAACAACCATAAGGAAATTGACACACCGAAATAATCCACATTAACAACGAAAAAATGGTTGCGACAAGACGCGACAAGACTCGGCTTGATCACTATATTTTCATACTTATATCATTCATTCATTCTTTTGAAGTGGTCATGTCTTGTTTCAGAACGGGTTTGAATTGCAGGGCCTCCTCCTTCAATCGTTGAATCTTCCCCATGGACATTGTAGTTTGAAGGGTGGTTGAAGTTAAGAGTTTAAGGGTCATTACAATTATGATTATGGTTTGTTGGAATTAAGCCTTACAACATCCATAATCCATCCATCCATCCATCCATACAACATTATAAGCTAGGATCAATGTAATGCCATATCAACACATTTCACATTTAGAATTCATCTTATTTAGCCCAATTAAACCTTCTTAACCGCTTTATAGTCATCAACTATTCAATCTCAGTGTTTGTCACGTTATCACATGTAGTGTAAGGGTATATGTATGAAATGCCACTTCATCTTGATTAACCCTATGAGTCACCATTATAGGCCCCTAAAGGTCGTCTCGATCATTTTATCGTTGTAATTCTTTTCATTCTTTTTAATTTTTATTTATTTGTATTACTAGTTTATTTGCTTGCGACTATGCGAGATTACACATGATTTTTTTTTTTGTGTAATTGAATCATTTATATAAAGACACTTAAATTTATATTGATTATAAGTAATTTCTTGCTTGTATAAATACAAATAGTTATTGGTAAATCTAAACTGTTGCTAAAGTAATACTACTTAAGAACACAATTTATTTTTAAAATATGAATGGTCATGTCTATATATGTACTAAATGACGTACTATAATAAAAATTAAAATGTACGATTAAGTGGAAATAAAAGCGACAACTCTATGCGTATGTATTTATAAGTGTTTATGTCGTATTTATAAGTGTTCATATCTCCAGTGGTTTTGCTTAAAAAACATAAATCTTAAAGAGGACATCTGAGTATACAAATGAATTTTAGAGACTCGGTTTGTGATTGAAAAAATAAAAGGAAGTTTTGAATCAAATTTGATTAAAATAAAAAAAAGGAAACACATAATTACATTAACTTTTTCATTACTATTATTACTTTCATGTTTAACCATTTTGCTAGTTCAACAAAGGATGAAGCTCCATTTCCAGCCTTTTCCCTCATCCAAAAAATCAAATATCGATGCATCTAAATTGCATAATTACAAAATTTATAGTGAGCATTTCATTACCCCCACTACTTATATGACTTGTAGATATACGAATTACTAAAAACTAATTACAAAATAACAAAGGAAAAAATTCCGCCTTCACTAATATCAAAGCTGAAATTATGTTAAATTTGTTTACAATTTACCCAAATCATCATAAACATAAGATAAACGATCAGATGTCAAAATTGAAATATCAATCTCTCAAGCAACATCTATTTAGTTGATACTTATTTGGCTATCGTGATACAATAAGAGAATCAACCTCATTACTCGGTTTTGTAACTAGACCCCAAATCGTCTGTATATGCATATATATAGACAAAAAACAGTGTTTTAAAAGAAATAAAAATAACAAAAAAATTAACGACTTACTTGAAAAAATAAGTCATGCTTTCTTCAAATCAACTCGTAGAAATACATGAAGGTTGTTTGAGGTAGATGTGTTTAGGGGTTTAGGTAAAAGTGTAATCATAATCATAATTAATTAAATTAATTACATCGTAATAAAGTGATTTGTGTACAATTCACAATTCATAAGTAATTACAATTATTTTAATTTATTTTAATTATTCTTAATAATCATTATACGTTATAATTTTATTATTTTGACATATACACCTAACATCGTTTGTTATTATATACTTCAATTTTACATCATATATCTTTATAATGATTTTTGCATTTACGAAATTATTGCAATAACTTATAATGTTTACTTAATATTTACTAACCTACATTACGTTTTATCATATAGCTTATAATCTATATAATCTAAGTCACGAAATGTTATTATGACATGACCTCATTTAACTTATAATTAACTTATACCTGCAACAAACAACTTAACTCATATTACATATTTTACGTATAATGTTTAACCTATAATATCTAAGTCATGAAATATTATTGTGACATGACCTCAATTAACTTATAACTAACTTATACATGCAAAAAACAACTTTAGTTAAAAATATTATGAAAACATAAGAATACCTTCAATCGTATAAGTATAAATTCTTGTAGTCTTTATTTTTTTTTGTTAAATTTAATAACTTGTAATGTTATATAATGTAGGGAATATATGTACATCTTATGTAATTATTTTATTTAGAATCTATATGTAATATTATTTAGTCCTTTTAAAGATTCAATAATTAATATAATTTTTTTGGTGCATTCATTGACTTTAAAGATTTCAAAACCTCAAAAATGTAACATTAGTGAATATAAATGGCGTCATGTTATTAATTAACATTAAAGTCAAATACTTGAAAGATAAGGATGTTTAGTTATAAATTTCATGTTAGAAAATGTTAAGTAATTTAAATATAAAGAGTTGCTATATATAAAAAATTTTAAACTAACTATTGAACGAAGTCATATATACACCTTTAAAAATTATAATTTGATTAAAAAATAAGCGCAACTATCCAATAAAAGGTACAGACTTAGTTTAGAACTAATATTTTTCCGTGCTATTTTTTTACTCATATTTTTCTATTCCATTCTTTTAATATATTAAAAAGAGACTTCTTTTAAAAGAAATAAGAAAACAAGAACAAAATTCCCAAATAGTCTCACTTTTTCACCATTACAATTTTGCAACAAGACATAAAACACCCAAAGTAAAAAATTCCCAAACGTTCCCACAACCCAATATTCAGTTTTTGTTTTATAGATTAGATAAAAGATAAATCATCATCATCAACATCACCCATCCATAAAAAAAAAAACCCTTCAAGAACCACTTTCTTGATCAAAGAAAAATCTCAAATTTTCATTCCTTTCTCTCCAAATTTCCAAATTCCGTGCTCCAATTTCAATTCTATCACGGAATTTGGAATCCAGAAAAGACCCCCTTTTTTCTTGTAAGTTCCCATCAAGAACCACTTTTTTGATTTGTATAATAACTGTAAAGTTTCAATCTTTTTGCAAACATGGAGATCAATAAAGCAATTCAAGAAAGCAATGATCAAAGTCTAAAAACCAAGTATAATAATGCCATCAATGTTATTCAAAGAGCTCTTGCTCTTTATCCGTAAGTTTTTCATTTTTGTTTTTTGTTTTTCTATTTGTATAAGGGTTCGAATTTACTGAAACTGATTTGGGTTTTTTAGTAATTTAAGAATTTTAATATTTGGAAATGAAAAATTGCAATCTTTATAAATTTTTGTTTGTAATTTAACTTGATTATTATGCTATGCAAGATTAGTGTTTGTTTGTTTGAATATTTGTATCCTGTTTACATAGTAACATGTGATGATCATTATGATATTTGATGTTGATGTTGATGTTAATGTATATGATATTTTCATATTATTGCTGGCATTTTAAGCGTTAAGACTATATATAGTTGGTTAACTTAGTTTATGATAGTAGTTTGACTTTTTACATAGTTAGGGACTTACAATGATGGAGCATGATAACAATTTACATAAGTTATCACACGATTTTGTATGTTTGCTTATAGTCGTATTGATCATGTTGCAAAAGTCAGTTACTTTCATCAGTAGTGCTCTTTGCCATATGGTGTTAATGTATTTATAGTACCGAAGAAAGTTAAAAAGTTTCTCTTTAACTTGTCGGATGCATTTGGAAATAGTTACATTTGTAGTTATATTAACAATAGGAGATATGGGATTCATAGTGTATTGATTGTTTATTATTTTAGAAAAGGAAGATGATAACGACAACCCTAATTAAGGATGATTTCTATGCATCAGTGATGGTATCTTACCCGTCAAACCATCAACCACCCAAACGTTAAAGTACAACAACATATTGCACAAATGACATCCTTAAAAGCAGCCCTTAGGGCTGTTGTTATCATTTCCCAAAAGTTATTAATGCCATTTTCTGTCAGTTATGCAAATCTAATATGTATTGACATTGTTTCATTTATCAGTATTGAAGAGGTTGCATTTAGCTTCAATGGTGGAAAGGATTCAACTGTAAGTTTTTGTATTAATTTACAAATGTAAATCTAAATAACTTATGTGCGCAATAATTTCTAACAAGTAGCTCTTATTATAGGTTTTGTTACACCTTCTTAGGGCAGGATATTATTTGCATTCAGTGGATTGTGGTCAGTCAAATGGGGGTGTATCTAATCATGCATCCACATTTCCAATAAGAACAATATATTTTGAGAGCCCGTCTGCATTCCCTGAGATCAATTCATTTACTTACGAAACGGCCTCTAAGTAAGATATGTAATTAATCAATATCTTTCTTCTGAACTTTTGGCATCTGATTGCTAACATTATTTTTCATTCAGCTACGGTGTGCATTTAGATATCATTCGCCAAGATTTCAAGTCTGGTTTGGAGGCGTTACTAAAGACTAAACCAACCAGAGCTATTTTCCTTGGTGTTCGATTTGGCGATCCTACTGCTGTAAGGAAATTATTGTCATTTCGATATACTTTTTTTAAAGATATTGAAAACATTGGTATTGTCTGTCACTTTTTTCAAAAAAATTTTGATTTTTTGTGCAGGTGGGTCAAGAACAGTTCTCTCCAAGCTCACCTGGATGGCCACCTTTCATGAGAGTTAATCCAATCTTGGACTGGTCATACAGGTAACCATCTCAAATAACGGAAACAAAAGACAAATTATGAGGATAATGTTGAAGTAATAAATTGCCATCAATTAAGTTTCTTGTAACAGAAAACAAATATGTTATCATACATAGTAATGTAGTATATTAAACAACATCTAAGGAAGAATTTAAACAAGCACTAGTTATCACAAAATGGCATGCACATAAGATTACAAATAGAGGTTACCTGCAGTCTAGAGATTTAGAATATTCAATATGCAGTAGTCGGTTATTAGTTAGTAATACTTTTTTTTCCTCATAAAGCCTTAACAATTTCGACTCTTTATTTAATTTTTCAGAGCTCTAATTTCCGTAATATTTATTTGGCAGAGACGTTTGGACGTTTCTTTTGACTTGCAAGGTTCAATACTGCAGTCTCTACGACCAAGGGTAATTCACCTTCCTCATACTTACCCCATTTTTTACTTGATTACGTCACAACAGCTTAAAATACCTCGTATTAATTAAGGGCGTGTTTGTTTCGCGGAATTTCCCAGAATTCATCGGAATTGGAATTTGAATTCCCTCTCCATCTTGTTTGGTTGGGTAAAATGACAGGATTGGAATTTATCCAATTCGTTCAAATTCCTTTAACTAATGAAATTTAACATTCCATCCATACATTGAAGGAAAGTTTGAAATTCAAAGAAATGTTTAATTTTAACCAAAAAAAACCCTCCAATTCCTTCAAAAACATTATGTGAAACAAATGGACCCTAACTTTTCATTTCCTTATTTACAGATATACGTCAGTAGGGAGTGTTAATGACACAGCTCCAAATGCATTATTATCTGTCCACGATTCTACAGGCGGAAAGGAAAAATTTAAACCTGCGTATATGCTTACAGATGGAAGATTAGAACGAGCTGGTAGAGCGAAAAAGTTGTTTCCTCCAAATGCTGTCAGAAATGGTCAGAAATGTGTCGAATCACATCGAAACAGCGTCCTCACGGCCTCCATAGTGGCCGTTGGTGATGAATTTCTGTAAGTACCTTGTTTTCTCGTATTATATCAGGTTTCCTGTACATGTTTACGTTTATACTATTTTATTTCTCATGTTTATAACTTGATACATAGCTCAGCTCTGGAAGTGTGAACGACCAATTAGGACCTTCCTTGTGCAGGAAGCTTCATTCTATCGGTTGGACAGTTTCCCACATTGCTACTGTACAAAGTGATGTAAGTTAACTTTAACTTAACTAATCTTGACTGATTTAATGAAAAGAATTATTGGTCGATGATGACGCTTGGTTTATTTTCTATAGGTAGATTTTGTAGCCGATGAAGTCGAAAAGCAAAAGTCTATTAATGACATGGTATGCCATTACGTGTAAATGTGCATGATAGCGGGCGTGATGTCTCTGTTATTTTCCATCACTTTTACGAATTATTTGCTACCACTTTTATGAATGATTAATTAACGCAGGTGTTCGTGTATGGAGGGGTTGGTCCATTGCGTGCAGATGTTTCCATTGTGGGAGTTGCTAAATCGTTTCGTGTTCGATTGGTGAGTCACATATTTCTTATATGGTTTTCTTTATTCTCCGATGTAATAATGTCTTAAATGTTGTAGATGTTTCTTCATAGTATTATGACCATGACATGAAAATTTGATTCAAAATTTTACTTTACAGGCTCCAAATGAAGAATTCAAAGGACAACTTAGGCACCTATATGGTGAAAAGTGCCCGGGGGATGTCGATGAGGTAACTGAATGCTGAAGTTACTAGCATTCAAATTAAATGGGTTTAGGTTATATAATAGCAATGTATCTTTTACCAAGTACAGACACGAACAACCTATTTTCCTTATTTCCCAGATATTCCATTGAACTTTCATATTTTGTTCCAATGTGACCAATATATGCCACTTAAGCGCCTAGTGTATGCCACATAACTTTCAAGTAATTACATAAGCGCAAAGTGTATGCTACATAAGTGCCAAGTCTTTTATATCATGTATTATCTGGTAAAAAGGTTGTGGAATGCAAATATTGGAACATATTTCATAAGTTAATTGGATATCTAGTTAATCCAAAAGTAAGTTGTTCATATCAGTACCTTTTGAAAGCATGTTGCTACTGTATATTGAACGTATTTAGGATGCAAATAGAATTGAATGTGGTTTGACTTGGATTGTTGGTTTTAATTTATATGTCCAGATGGCTCAGTTGCCTGAAGGTATTACAGAATTGCTACAACATGAAAAGCTTTCTGTTCCATTGGTATGTATGTAGCGGAAATAAGTAACATGAAATGAAGGAAGTATGTGTATTACATGTATATGTACATATATCTATAATATAAAGCTTTTTTTATGTTTTTACAGATCAAATGTGAGAATGTAATAATTCTTACTGCAACAAATGTCGATGAATTGGACCAACAGTGGGGTTTTCTAAGATCTAATGATCGGCTAGAACTAACAGGATCGTTTGTAACCAAGCATTTGACGACCTCCCTTTCAGATGTAAGTATGCTTTGTATATATATATTCAATAACAAGTTCTCTTTTAACAATCATATTTATATTTATAACTGGATCTATATTTAGTCTCTAAAATGTGTATGTCTTCAACATGAACTGTAGGTAGAAGTTGCTCAGCCTCTATCAAAGATTTGTTTCGAGTTTCCAGATATGTACATCGGTATGAATTCTTTTCATTTCACATTTTCACGTCACATTGTTGGTTCGTTATTCTTTAAGATGATTTGTGACTACTCTTTTTGTTTGTAAATAATGAAGGATGTTACCGCGAATCCAGAAGTGGGCCCCTCACAATAACTTTGGAAGGGAAGGTAACTATTTTAAACCAGTACTCTCTAAAGTTTATACAATTGAATATGAACGAAAAAAGTTATGTTATTTCATCTACTCCTTGTCCAGGATGAAAAGATGGTAGAAGCAGCCATGGAGGCAGTTTTGAGAACATTATCTTCTTGTTGAGGGTCTTTTTCTATTGCTTGTTGATTGGAAAGCGGTTGAGATAATGCAGAAAAAAGGATTCCTGTTTGAAGAAGTGAATTGTTGATGGAAAGAAAGTTAGGAGAGAACAAGTGTATATGGACAATTAACCAATTTATATTCCTAATTAAAATGGTTACATGTTATAGGATGTTATATCATAGATGCATCATTCAGTTTGGGACATTTGAATACTGGATTCATATTATAAATCTTGACATCCAATTAACAATTTTGACGAAATGATTGTTACATTCTTTATTTTCTAAGTTGCATAAAGTGTTGACAATACATGTAGAATTTAACTCAAGAAGTTATTTTTTTTTTAATATTCAAAGCCTATCATAATATATAGATCAAGACACTTCTTTTTCCTAAATATATATAAATAAATGTATATTTCACATATTGCTATTAAATAATGTTTATAAAATTAAATTTATAAAAAGTTCATATTTTACTTTATTGTATTTCCTTTTTAGAAAAAAAAAATGATACATTTCGTAGTTTTGTTGCAACTTTAGTTTAACTATAAAAAGTTATTAGTATCTACTTCTCCGTCTTATTTTAGTTGTCTACCTTGTTATTTTCTTCTCAAAAATATTGTTTGCTAACAAAAAGTAATTTTAAAAATTATAAAATTTTCAATTTTATTTTTATTTATCACTCCCAATCATTTATTTTATAATAATTTTCAGTCAAACTTGACTTTAATATAAAGGTCACAAAATTATATTCGTTAAACGTATTTTAAATGTCACAAAATTTATTAAGGAACGAAAAGGTGAAACGGAGGAAGTACATTTTTTTTTTAGGAAATTCTTATTTACTTTGATTTTCATCTCATTTTAATTACACAGTAATTACGTATAAACATGTCTGTACAATCTGTTTAACTATTTTAACAGTATATGCTAGTATATATTTTTAGCCGATTCCTTATTAAGTTGACAATTGATAATATATGTATTAAACATGAGATTATCTTACATTTACAAAAATCATATAAACTATACATATATATTTTTTTGTCCGGCTAATCTACTATCCTATAATTTTTGAGTTTTTAGTCTAATAAATGATGTAATAAATAAGTATTTAATTTTTATTATTATTACTTATACTTTTGTCATAAACTATATATACTCTATAGTAATAATAATAATTTAGTATCTACAATAAATTATAATAATTTTAAGTCTTATGTCATAAATATTAAAATAACTATATGATTTTTAACATAATAATGAGATATAACTTAATTTGAGTTTTGTCATCATAAATCAATAAGTTTAGTGGTAATAATAACTAAACTTTGAGTGGGAAACAGTAGAAATTTCTAATTACATATAAGAATTTGAAACCACTCACTATGCATACATTCATATAGTGAAAAATTAACTAAATTAAATTGATAAATATTTGAGTTAATTATAATTTTTGTATTAGTTATTGTATACACTTAATTTAAGTTTTTTCATAAATTAGTAGTTTTGATGATAGTAATAAAAATAAAATATATTAAAATGTAATCGTTTCATTTTTTTAATAAAAGATAAGAAATTTAAAACGGCTCATAAACTGTGCATTTTAACAATCATTATTAAATTTTAAGTATTTATTGTTGTAAGCATCTTTTCATATGAACACTTGATAGATATTATGTTGGACATCAAATAGAGTATTTGTTGTCTATAAAATATTCCATTTTCATTTCCATGTGAACCATACGAATTCAATTATGCATGTCTTCATTCTGCTAAGCAATTATTTGGCGAGATTTTGATTTTCTTCAATCACACAAATGAAGAAGTAATTTTGGGTTGTCTTTTCATTTTATTGTAAGATGTTTTGGTGTACTTATAAGGATTTGGATCTTTTTGTTGCTTTTAGATCATTTCACTTTTGGACCATTTTTAGTTTATTCTTTTTAATGTTATAGAGTTCGTGGATGTTTAGGTGTTGTTTGAGTTCATTTTGATGTTTGTAAGTTCTATGTAGTTTCACTTTTGCCCTGGTTTTAAAAATAAAATAACATAACATGGAAATGTCATGTTCCATAATTATATTTGATGTTTAATTTTAGCTTCAGATATTTGATGTCATCACTCGACAAAAAGAACCCTATATAAATCACATTTGTTTTATATTTTTACCAGTTTATATGGTTATAGAGGTTCAAGAATAATGTATTAATTTTTTTAAGTTCAAAACTAATACAAACTAACCCACATTTGATGTAGTACCAAATCCATGCATAAGGTACGTGATATGCAGATTATGTGATTCTTAGCAATTTTATAACATATTCTCACAAAGTGTATTTTGTAGCTAGGTTATATTAGCTATATGTGCTAAGTATAATTCTTTATATTTTACAGTAAAAGTTACTTATAAGACACAATGATTCAGCATAAGGTATGACAAAATAGTGTCCGATGTTATGTGTATGACTATGACTATAACTATTTATGCAATTGAGAAAATGAGTTATGCTATTTTTTTTTCTATTTCTTAAGTATATTTTTCAATAATACTATAACTATGGACCATATGGTTGACTATGGCCGCTACAAGTCAGAAACACAATATCCTCTTTATCATCTTAAAATTTGATGGCTTTTTTAAAATAATTTTCTTCATACCATCTTAATACTGCATTTTCCGTCAGAGGTCACATGTTATGAGTAGTATTGTTTACAAAAAATTTTAATACATCTTTCTACAAAGGTGATCACAACTTACAAGAACTCATTTATCATATCAATTTTTGATAGTTTTGTTACAAGAGTTCAAATGATAATTGTGATTTGACCATGTTCGAATTACCCAAATGGCAGTTATCGTTAAAGATAACAGTTAGATATATTAAAGATAATAAGATGTATTTATCTTAGACACTTATCAAAAAAATCATTATAGCTCTTATTTAGAACAAATCGATTAAATATCAAGACAATAGGTAAGACCCGTGTATCGCATGGACAAAAATATCTAGTAAAAGAAGACAATAGACAATTTCATAAGTTACATTTATAATCATACAAATAAAACTAAATATCTATATCTATATTTGTATGTATAGGTAACTAATAAAGAGACAATTGAGTGATTGACAACCACATTTGTATTTTTATACTTATCTAAATCTAAATGTAAATCTAAAATGTATATATATTTGTGATCATTGTCAACCGATAGGTATGGTTATATTATTATTATTATTATATTATTATTATTATTATTATTATTATTATATTATGGGTAGAGTTCTAGGAAGAAAGTTAATTTAGTGAGGAAAGAAAAGAAGTCAATAAAATATTGTAAAGTTCGAGTTTAGAAACGTGTAACTAAATTATTTGGAGGGTATTTTAGACTTTTAGTTTAGTACTTATTGAAGAGAGAGACATATATTAGCTAATCAAGTTGACTTTTTTATAAAATGGTTAAGATTCATAGATTGGGAAACATCTAATGGCCCATATTCATTCAATTCAATTCAATTATATATTAAAAGAAAATATTTCTATTTAATTTTAGTTTTCTTTTAATAGTATATAGAACAGAGATTAAAAAGATTATAACTTATTTTAACTTATTCGATCATAAGACATACAATAGAAACTTTAAACTGAACACTTAAAACTCAACTTGAAATCCAACAGAAATTGCACTGCAATTCCTTCTAATCGCGCCACGAATCGCTTAGCACCACTAAATTTGGCGTGGAACTTTCAAAATACTTACTTCAACCGTAACTACAATATCATTTGTATACAAACATAACTTAAATTCTCTTACCCCTTAAAGGACAAACGAATGCGTTTACACGGGTAGGACATGAAGTTTCACTAGAGTTCACTTTATTGACCTCACATGCAAATATGACATTTGACAAATATTCTGTAAACTCTCTTAATCGGTCCAACCAACAAACAAATTAATTTAACAAGTTGCAACTTAAAGGTTTTAAGTAATAACTATTAGTTGATACATCTTAAAAATTTTAAGACACATGCCAGTTATGTTAATTATATGAATAAATCATCAAAACATCAATAACAAAGTTTTCTATAAGAGGAATTCTCTGCATCATATATATGTTATATTAGTCGATGTCAATCAGCTTGATTGAATTTTGCATAATTATACTATTATAACTAAATGGTGTTTCACTTATCGATATGTGAGATCTCACCGTCGTGTCGTAAAGTCTTATTAGACAGGTGTCAACAGATGTTTCTTCCAACCTTCCTCCGTCCATCTTTCCCTTTTTCTATTATCACTAAATTTTCTTTGTTCGTCTTTCTCCCAACTTCTTCCGTTTTCTTCTTTCCGAGGAAACTCCAAGACGGATCAAATGTGAGCCATTTTGTTTTTTGTTTTTGTTTTGTGTGGATAGTAAATGTATTATTGGTAAATAGTGGTCAAGTTTTTTATCAACGGTCATTTATCGGCAGTGTTTCAGTATTTGTGAAATCTTTGTTAAGAAGTGATGAGTTGACACTGAATTAATACAAAGATGGAAGAAAGACCATGAATAAAAGAGGTCTTAAAGATATGCATACATTATTTGTAGGGTTAATTGTTTCGTTATGTATTGAACTTTATACTTTTTACTATTGTATGTAACCAACTTTCAAAAGTGATATTGTATATATCGAACTTTTGATTTTCGTATTTTGTATGTTGACTTGTCTTTTTTAGCTTTGACAAAAAATGAAACTTTCATTTTCTTGGAACGGTCAAAAAAGGAACTATTACATACAATATACGAAAGTCACAAGTTTGATACATAGAATAACACTTTTAAAATGTGGTTACGTACCATAGTAAAAAGTCTAAAATTCGATACAACGAAACAATTAACACTTATTTCTATTAATTAAATTCAAATCAGAAACTTTTACAATAGTATTATTAATAATTTATTTTTCACTTGTTTTTAGTATGTACTCCATTAAATTTAGGCAAAGGGAAAAGTCCGGGAGATGGAGAATACAGAAGCAGCCATGGAAGCAACAAAAACACAAAACCAAAACCAAAATCAAATCAGTGGGCAACACGGTAACCTAATAACAGCGTCCACCGATGAACACCTAACAAACATTTTTCATCGAATCAGAACTTCAAAATCCCCTGTATACATCTTTACTATCACTTCTATTTTTCTTTTTTGATTAATTTGATATATAAAGTTCATTAATTTTTTCTTTTTTTTGTCTGTAAATTTGCAATTGCAGGCTGTCATCAACTTTGGTGCATCTTGGTATGTCAACTACTATTTCTTTTTAATGATATATCCATGATCAAAGTTTGAAATTTGTGCATTTGGGATGATGAAACAAACTTGAACACAAGGTGTTCGATGAAATGCCTCAATGAAATATGACTTTGCTGGTTGCGTCCTAGTGATTAATATGAAATTTAAGCAGCTGCAAGTTCTGTAGGGTTTGTTTAAACATAAAGATGGATAGTAAAGAAATAGACATATTAAGTATGCATAGGATCAAGTGGCACTCAATTAGGAAAATTACAGGAAATGCTAGAGATAGTATGCTTAAAACTTTGTATGCATCAAATAAGGACCATGTTCAGATGTTCTTATAGTTTCTGTCTAGGAGTTAATGTCGATCCCCCATTGCTTCAATTAATTACGACCCTTGGCCTTAATTTCCTCCACCAGTTAGATGGCAACCACTCATAACGTTTTTGAATTTGTATTTCGTCAGTCAACCTCTATGTATGAAATTTTTTTGATTCTTATATGACTCAACTCAAGTACTTAATCCTAAGTAACTATTTTCTATTCACTAAAAATGAACTGATTATGATTTCCTTAAGTATCTCTTTAAGCTCCGCTTATGCGATTAAGGGCTGGAAGGTCATTTTAGCGTTTAATTATGCTCACCACATTTAAAAATAATGGTTAGGACTTAGGAGAAGCCGTCAATTGTATGGTTACAAAAAGATCAAGATGTGGAAAATAGTAAAGAGATTATTGAGGAAAGAGGGATACAAATTTACCAAAACGGTTGTTCATAGATGGTAAACCATAAACGAATGTTGATCCATATTACTTTCTGATTCTTAGGAGCAATTCATCTCTTTACAGGTTTGACATTTGTCACACGCTCTGTAATCAAATCTAGTGCCCGATCAGATTACTAGTGTTTTATTATTTGAGAATCATTGTTGGTTATCATATGCTTGGATTTAGGGTTCTCTAAGGTCTATTGAAATTTTGACGATTGAACTTTTGTAATTTAGAAGTGTCACTATTAATGTTGAAGCCATTATTTTTTGCTCTTTACAGGTGTCGTGTTTGTGCCGAGATCATGCCTTCATTCAAGCAGTTAAGCAACAAGTTCCCGAAGCTTTCTTTTGTGTATGCAGATATTGATGAATGTCCAGAAACAACCCAACATATTCGATACACACCTACATTTCACTTCTATAGAGATGGTGAAAGGGTAGACGCAATGTTCGGTGCTGGTGAAGAAAGATTGCACGATCGTTTGTGGTTACATTCTTAAACACTCTATTAAGTAATCACAATCTCGTTTATCAACTTCATTAATGTTGGCATTTTCATGTTTTCATGATAGTATTTATATTTATATATATATATATATATCACAAAAGTACTAGTTAAAACACTCTTTCAAATGGTACATTCAATATGGGCTTCTCTTCAAAAACATAGAAATCTTACATGTATAAAAGAAAAGAGAACAAATGGTAATAAAAAAACACAACATGTAGGAACTGTAAGCCCATCATATTAGCTTGTTTATTCTCTGAGTTCTGATTCAAGGGCCAAAAGTGTCGTACTATATTCAAGCTTTAGGCTTAAGAACTTTGACAGTCTCCCAGGTGAAATCAGGATCTTCACGACCGAAATGGCCATAAGCAGCAGTCTTCTGATACCTGTAGTTACCACCCCTTTTCAAGTCAAGATTAATCGACATCATCCCTGGCCTAAAGTCGAAATTCTCCTTAATCAGAACAAGGATATCCTTATCTGGGATCGTTCCAGTTTTGTACGTGTCAACAAACACGGATAGCGGTTCAGCCACACCAATAGCATAAGAAACCTGAACAATACACCTACGTGCAAGTCCTGAAGCCACTATACTCTTAGCCGCTTGCCTAACAATATAAGCACCACTCCTGTCTACCTTCGTTGGGTCCTTCCCGGAGAAAGCACCACCACCGTGGGCCCCCCAACCGCCATAGGTGTCGATAATAATCTTCCTTCCAGTGAGACCTGCGTCACCGTGGGGACCACCAATCACAAACCGACCCGAAGGGTTTAGATGGAAAATCGTGTTGTTGTCAAGATATTTCGCTGGGATGACCGGTTTGATCACGTGTTCCTTAAGATCGGCTGCGATTTGATCGTTAGTCACGGTCTCGTCATGTTGGGTCGAGATAAGGACGGTGTGAACCCTAATCGGAACCATAGCACCGTTATCGTTACGGTACTCAACTGTCACTTGTGTCTTACCGTCAGGACGTAGCCACGCGCAAGTCTTGTTCTTTCTAACTTCCGTTAGCTTAGCACCGAGCTGAGTTGCTAAAACATGGGTTAGTGGCATAAGCTCGGGTGTTTCATCGGTGGCATAACCGAACATATGACCTTGGTCACCAGCACCAATTTCTTCTGGCTTCTTAGTAAGGTGACCATGAACACCCTGAGCAATATCTGGGCTCTGTTGCTCGATATTGACCAAGACTTTGCAGTTGTCAGCATCAAGACCAACATCAGCAGATACAAATCCAATTTCTCTGCAAGTATCACGGACTATCTTCTCGTAGTTTACAGTAGCTTTGGTGGTGATCTCACCAAAGACCATAACCATGTTAGTCTTTGTACATGTCTCACATGCGACTTTGCTGTCTGGGTCTTGTTCTAAACAAGCGTCAAGGATTGCGTCCGAAACTTGGTCACAGAGTTTGTCTGGGTGTCCTTCATTGACAGATTCTGATGTAAATAGGAAAGTCTCCATCTTCTGGATAAAATAGATCAGAAGAAAAGACTTTAGCACAAATAGATAACAAATGAATATCGTTTCTAGCTCTTAAAACAATAGAACTTGTTATTGCATCAGTTAGATCTTTTTTCTCTTTTTTTGTTTTGTTTTGTTTTGAGCTCCTTTCACTAATTCATGGGGATCAAGCCCATCGGCACATAGATGCACAGATAAGCTCTCGCTTAAGACTTGACCCCTGGAAATAGTTTGCATCCATTGGGATTCGAACTCTGGATATTTGCAAATACGTGAGATCTATCCTCCTATCAAACTTACGAACTCAGCCAATTGGGATTAACTTCTAATACTTTCCGTTTATTATAGACATATAATATATTTAAACATTTCATGTTCAAAACCCTAACTTAAAAACATATATTAAAAAACATATATCTATAACAAGACGCATAATTGCTTTAATATGAATATACACATATCAATAGTTTGTGATGCAATATATCGGTTAGATCACTGATCACACATGGATAACGTATAGAAGAGAAAAGATAAATTGTAATTAAATTGAAAAATGGAATAGAATTATACCTTTAAATGATCAAGATATAGAGATAGAAATTTGGGGAAGAATGAGAGAGAGATGGATGGATCGCATCTATTGAAGTGAGTTATGTTTTTATTTATAGGTGCGGATGTTAAGGCGATGTGCTTGTGACTCGCTCACTAAATTTGGTGAAATTAGCTAATAAGGTTGTACCTTATGGAACAAAGGTTGTACATTGTGAAAACCAACCAACTATTTCACCAACCCCCCCTAACCTCTTTTGTGGGACCCTTTCACCAACCTTCGTGTACCCTTCTTTTAACCATTAAACAAGCCTTGAAATGAAGAAAATCCTAATTTGTTTAATAGTGTTTATTTTTTATATTTAAAACTCAAAAAGTTACTTGTATTGGAGTATATAATATGTTACACAATACTTCAATGAACATTCGACAACAAACGGCATTGGAAATAAATTTATTTATTTTTGACAAAATAACCATTTATACAAACTTATTACCCTCCAATAGGCTCATTATTGCCTTTCACGTATTTTCTTTTGAACGTGTGAAGTGTAAAACGATCAACATGGTTGGTTATCAACGTTTTTGATATAATAAAAAGTAACTAAAAATATTTGATCACAAGGATTCGATCTCTGATTCTTAGTAGATGTTATATATAAAATTCCAAAAAAGACGTTTTCTAATTAAAAAAATAGAAAACAATAATAAAAAGCCTAAACACTTTGAAAATTCAGCTTTTAATGGAGTCGCAATATTTGACCATCTCAACAGGTAAATGTCAAAGCAGAGAAAAATACGAAAAGAAAATGTTTCACTTTTGGAGTATGTTTTGATCCTTCTTTCGTCTCATTTGTTTTGAGGTTCCTATGTATACACTAATGTGTGTACTAAGGTGCACCAAGTGTAAGTGTACTTATGTACACACGAGCTCATCAATACATAATGGGATAATAAGCATACAACCAAAGAATAACCAAAAACATTTAATCAATAATAAATTTATTTCATAGGATTTCTCCCTTTTCATTGTGTCTAGTTTGTTAGATTTTTATTTATTTATTAATATTAATATAGCTATTGTTATAATCCATTTAAGAATTTAATAAACTTATTATTGGGTAACTGAATTAGAATGTAACACTTCAACTTTTAAACAAATATAAGTCTTGAAGATTATTTTTGTTATGATAAATGATATACTTGTGTATGAATCATAATATTTAATAGTCAACTTAGATGTATTGAATTAATGTACTTATTTTTAGAGAGAGTTTACAATTAGCTAAAGCATATAAGAAATAAATAGTGAAATTTGCTTAGTATACTACTAATAATAATATCACTTGTTAAAATATGACATCTAGCACATCCAACTAGTGTGTTGGCATGCAAGGAATTGAAGTGGCAAGTCTAGCTTAATGACTAAGCACGTTTTGATGGTTAATAAATAAGAATTAGTCCTCTCATTTTACTACTTTGAGAAAAATATACGAGTAACATATGAGAGTTTCGTGTATGGGTTGAAAGAGAGTTTATGATTATTATTATTATTATGTAAGAAGTATATGACAAGGGTATAAGTAAAGAAAGCATATTGTACACGTCCACGAAACACGAATCACACTTTTAGCGAATGAGGCTAGTTGTACAAGCACAAGATACATGGATCTCTCTTGATCAAATGCCGTTATATTTTAAAAGCAATGCGAGTATTCGTGTTGTTTACGAAAACTGAGATATATGCGACGTACGTCTTTAATGTGCTACATGTTGCATTAGAGAAATGTTAGAATTATATGTATGCATTTATGATCATATTTTAAGCATGCGATTTTTTGTATATGTATTATGTGTGGTAACGTGTAACGGGAGAAATATGTGTTACTCACAGTTTAACACGGGTAGCGCGAGGCTTCCCGATGTTCAGCTAATTGGATCAATATCTTTAAGATTGGATCTAGAGATAAAAGGAAAAGTTATGGCTCGGTTGCACATTAACTACGAGATCTCGGTATGTATTTTCATATAACAAAGCCGTAGGCGGTTTACCGAACTTTCAGGCCCAAAACCGCTGTATTTTAGGAGTTATTTGCATTTTTGTGTTTTTTCTTTTTCGATTTGTTGGGCTTTGTTTGTGGGCTAGTTTTTGGCATGTTTGTCTTTTAGGCCCATTCGAAATTGAGGGTCTAATTTAGGGTTCTATTGTCAATCTAGGACAAACAGTTTTAGATTTTATGAAATTTTATATAACACCCCATAAATTTACCTCAGGGTTTAATCTGTCATTTGACTCGGAAACGATGGATAAAAATAATATTATATATTATTTTACCGAAAAGACCATAAAATTTCGCGACCTTATAACATTTAACTATTTCCGAAACAAAACACATATAATTGTTATACAAAATCCACATACATGTTAATTTACAAAACATCTATAAATATATCAGAGTTAGCACGTGTCAAACATTCTTCAAAACCATCTTCCTGCCTAACCCACAATCTTAAACATAACCTGCAGGAAGAGAAATGGTGGGATTAGCACGAAGCTAAGTGAATGAATGTACAACTAATAATTCAACTTAGCATAACAATCCGTTTACATTAAGCATGTAAAACATATAAACTCAAGAGGATCGGCGGTTACCGAGGAACCCTACAGCCGCGGTGGCCCACAGTAACACTTACCACAATCTGTATAGGCCCTTACAGAATAGACAGATAACTTGGCACTACAACACAACAACACAGTTTCCAGCGACAACACATGTATCTGGAACCTGTGTTGAACACAGTAGTAACCAAGTCCAATCGCAATTGACCTCTGAATAACACAGATGCCCGAAGGCCACAAATATAGCAAGCAGATATTCACAATCATAAATCAGACTAAACAGTCTATCAAGTATACGTTACTTGTTGTAACCACATCATTACAACTAACTCAAATTATGAGTTGCAGATCCACTCACCTGTCTGCAACAGTCCACAACTCAGAATTCTAATATTACTGAGTCTTCGTTTGATCTGAGAATACAACAGACAATGAGTTAGTAACTCTTTCCATGATCGTATAACATATTTAATTACTTAGTATCAAAATGGTAAACAATCACCAAGTTGCAATTATCAGATATAATCGCTCTACTACTATCAATTTGTATCAAGTTATGAAATTCGTTTGTTTAATTATTTATTCAATTAACAAATTTCGAAACATTATTATAACATATTAATCCAAGCAGGTAACCCTTGCAATCTATAATCTGTTAATAAGAGTCTGATCCGCAGTTAAAAAGAATCAGTCAAATTTGGTCGCTAAAAGTATAACCTTTTACTTATGCATTTTCAGAATTTGCAGAAAAAGACAAAAATCTCAGTTCGCAGGAAACTCGGTTCGCAACTGGGTTCGGTTCGCAGACCAGAACTCAGTTCGCAGACTGAGTTCGGTTCGCAGACCAAACTCAGTTCGCAACTAGGTTCGGTTCGCAGACCAGAACTCAGTTCGCAGACCAAACTCAGTTCGCAACTGGGTTCGGTTCGCAGACCAGAACTCAGTTCGCAGACTGAGTTCGGTTCGCAGACCAAACTCAGTTCGCAGGTCAATCTGGGTTCGCAGGAAGAACTCGGTTCGCAGGATGAACACCAAACTGCGAACCGAACCGCAGAATCACCAAAAACGAACCATTTTTCATCCAAACTCAAAATTTCGGTTTCCTAACCATCAAACAAGCTTTCTAGCATCTCCTAAACATCAAATAGCATCATATAACAAGCTTTCAACTTCAATTACACACTCAATTCAAGAATTTATTAATTTCAAGTTCATTACCCAAAAATGGAAAATGCTTACAACAAAATGAGAACAAGATGAAGATGATGATGACAAGAACAACAAGGAATCACAGTAGCTCGAAATCCCTCTCAATTAAATGTTAATTTGGTGATTTTTTTGAAAGAAACCTTGAAAGAGAATTTGAAGAAACAAGTTGGTGAAAAATGAGATGAAATGGAGAAAAGTTGGTGATTTATATCACCTACCAACTCGAATGTTGGTAAATTTTAAATTCCTTGTTTGGCTTATTGTCTGGAACCTGAAAACCGTTTCGCGAGACTAGTTATTTTATTTTACCGACAACTATATTAGTTTAAAACTATCAATATTTTGCTTGTCACAAATAACAATTGACCTTTATCTAACATTACCATCTAATAAACATATTATGTAACATAAAACTTATAATTACATATGGAATTTAGGAAATTACCTAATTACCCCTAGGCCACAAGAGTGGGTGTTACATTTTATTTTTCTTTCAATTCACAAAGTCTGTGTTTGATTGGAAATCATCGTGATTATCGACATTCGTTGAATCAACGATAATTATAAGAGTTGTTCTTAATATTTGTGTGAATCAACAAGTTCAATTTGTGTTTATCTCATTTTTTAGTCCACATCAGATAGATTTTTCTCCGTTTCACTTCCAACGATGAGTTTAAGCCCGACTTCCATTCAAAGTCTTCAACAACATTCAAATCACTACTTAGCTGCCCATAATTTCTGGCATGTGATCAAAACACCTTCAACAACCTTACCTTGTTCTTTATTACCATCTAACACATTCTTCAATGTCATCGTTATCTTCAATATCTTTAACAACTATATCAGCCATAAAAAACTTCATTGTTTTTATTATAACTGTATTCAGCAAGAGGCCTTTCTTCAAAATCATTCTCATCAAAGGTTCCCTTACACACTTCATAGAACACCTTGTAGGCAACAATTTCACCTTCCAGATCAAGTGTTGACAATATTGCCTGCAATTTCTACTGTATTTAATATTTTAATTTGAAATATATATTTCCACCTTCCAGATCTTTTTTCCTTTTTTCTTTATATATAACAAGCCATCAAACACCAACACGGTTACACTTTCTACAACTACAAATATTTATCGAATGATCAACTCCGTATAATTGATCATTGCTTTTATAACGATTTAGCTTGTTGATATGTTACCCGGTATTGGCGACTTATGTTTATGTGGCACATCCTTTGTCCTTGTTTTTTTGGTCTGATAATTACACTATTAGTCACTCTATTTGATGCCCTATCAAGCCCCTCATTTTCAATCAATCTATTTGATGATGATCAAGCCTTGAACACGTCCATTTTCAATCAAACGATTTCTCAGCTCCCAGGAACTTGAAAATATTTCCAGTTTAATATCAAGCTACAAAATGAGAATCCGGCTGTAGGCATGCACTACCCGGACGCAGTTAGTTAAACTAACATTATCATACTTCCCAAATGTTTCATGATGGTAATTATAGGCGAGTACAAAATTGATAGTTTTTATCAAGGTAACGGGAAAACTAAGCATGTGAGAGACGTGGTGGTAACAAACAGCAGCAGCTTTCCGACAGCTATAGAAGGGACTGACATGATTGTTTTTCAGGTAGATTTGGTGGGGTCGTATAGGTATAAAAAGGCGGGTAGCAAAAAACATAAGATGGTGATGGGGTGTTTTGTGGGTGTATATTACACGACTAGCCGAAAAATGGTAAGCGGGTTTGTTGGTTACCTTAAGGGGATAATGTTAATTGTATTTTAATTAAGAGGTATTTAATTTGTCAATATTGATAATTGCTTTTAAATAAAAAGTAAGCGAATTTTAGGGCCTACTCACGAGTTGTTTTTTGGGAAGAAGAGAATAGAAGTGGAAAGAAGAAAAATCAGTTTGTGTTCCTGAGTTTTTTCTATAGAGAGAAGAGAAGTAAGTGGGAGGAAAATCTGGATATCTTTTCTCTCTAAACTTTTTTCTCCAAAAGTAGAAAGAAATGGAAGGATGAAAGATTAAATAAGCTAGAAAATGAGATTTCCTTTCATTTTCTCCAACTCGGGAACACGAAACGTGTAAATTTCCTTTCTCTTCTTTTCAACTCGGGAACGCAATAGTATTCTTCCTCTTCTTTTCTTTTCTATCATTTTCTTTTCTTTTCTCTTCTCTTCTTCCAACCAAAAATTCGAGAGCGGGCCCTTAAAGTATGGCCGTTGAACAACGTTAATATGACCCTGAAGATAAATATGACTGTTTTGTAACGGTAAAAAATTAATCACTACAAGAAAAATAATCTATTTAAATATGACAGTTGCGTAAAGGTAGATATGACTGTTGCGATCAAAGGACGTTGATAATTGTTTTGTGACGATTCTTAGCCTGTTGTGACAAAATCTGCTTTGTCGCTACAGGTGATTTTTCTTGTAGTGAATCTAAAACATGACTGTTGCATAATGGTAAAAAATTTATCTATTTAAATTTTACTGTCATCATAAGTATATTAAGTTTATTGTGATTTCTTTCCTTTCTTTTGCAACTTTGTTTGATCTTTTTAGTTAAAAAGGAAAATTGTTTAGCTCTTGCTTTGATCTTATCAACGTCCTTCTTTCGATGCGTTTTAAACATCCATGTCACTAGTAAATTTCTAAGGCACAAATGTAAAAGTTCTAAGTGCATTTCTCTGATTTTATCAGAGGTAATTGTTATTTAACTGATAAATAATTGAAGATCATTGAGTAACAGTAAAAAATTAATTGGTCAATATTGATAACTGTTTTTTAATCAAAAAGTATATGAATTTGAAATATGATTGTTGAGTAACAGTTTAAAATAATCTATTTGACCGTTATTGTCACTATTAAGTTTTTCTTTTGTTTCAAATTTGTTTATCTTTCATTTAAAATATTTGCTCTCAAATGCAGTGGTTGTTGGTAACTTTAGTGTAATTGTGATTTGTTCGGGACTAAAGAGTATTTCAAGTTAAGTTATAGAACGCGTCGGTAAGTACAATGTGCACACTCATTCACACTAGCTTGGACCTCCACTTAATAGTAAGAGTCAAGGGGGTTGCGTCCCCTTGCAGGGTCAAGAGGCGGCGCCACTTGTGGGGGTCTAGGGGGCCAAACCCCCAAGTTGGAGTCAAGGGGCAGCTCCCCGTATCGAATTTATTATACACTAGACCTATTACCCATCTTTCTCGCCAAAACGAACACGTGTAATGTATGTTTGTGAAATGTTGCTTCTGTTCACAAAAAGGTGCAAGTGTTGGTTCTCTCCAACATATTTTAACCGCCAAAACAGTGCAAGTGTTGGTTCTCTCCAACAGATTTTAACCGCCAAAACAGTTCTGGAAAAAACATAATTTTTGATCCTCATTTGAACACACAAAAAACACAACAATTTTCTTATGTTTTGTTTAGTTTCTCTGCCTAAATTCTAAGTGTCCTTTGTCTTATCCTGTTAAAGATTTCATGAACCCAAACAATAACGAGTCAAAATACTTTATTGAGAAAGTGATTACACGATTCAAAGAATATCCAGGATTATCATCACACCCTAATTCCCCAATAGTGGCTTTCCTACTATCACCACGCCCTTTTAACTGAGAAGATACGTTCTTCTTGAAAATGGATTGATTGAACATGATTCATCCATTCCCCCCATTGACCCAAGCGAGCTAGGCTTCTCAAAAAGCTCGGAAAATAAATTATCTGCATTTCTAGGATTGAAACCAATGTTGTTGAACATGATTCAACAATATTTAGTTTCATTCCTCGAAATGCTGGTTATACATGTTTGTAAAGTTCAATACATGCAATAGAACTTTTTAAAGGTGGTTGCATACAATAGTAAAAAATGTAAAATTAGATACATAACGAAATATAATACCCTTTATTTATATGTTAGCAATAACTTTTAGGCTGTTATTTTTATGTTGACAGCATTTGGAACATTAAAAATTTCCTACCACTCTAACTGCATGCCTTCTTATTTTGTTGTGTGTGCATACTGGAACTTCCTTTTCCACAGGAGCAAATGGTTAGGCTTGATTCTTGTTTATAACAGCCTGATAAAAAGGAGATTTTACTTCTATTCGCTCTTTATAAATCTTAGGGTATTGTTGGAACATCACTAACCAAATAACAAGAATCGACTTGTTGATCAATTTGATATTCACATGAATGATTAGATATACACTTCAATATCAATGGTACGATACATCATTGGTTTTATTTTATACAGCCACTTATTTACAGAAGATTATATACATAGTTACATTACCAAAAGTTCCATTGCCAGAAGACCTTGTCCACGATCCCTCCACCAGAACGAACAGCAATCTGAAGCGATTCAGATGCAGGAGGAACCCCCCACAGTAGCGGTACAGCAACTGTCATTGTTAGCTTTTCATTTAAACCACCCTTACTAGCCTTTTCTGCAACAACAACCTAACATACAAAAAAAAGAAAACATTATTTCGCTTTTGTCTTTTTAGAAATCAGTCATATCAAAGCAATAGGGAATACGTATATACCTCACCACCATGCTCCAAAACAGTGTCCTCAACGACATCACTCAACATCTCAATGGAACGGCAGAACCCAATGATGCAAAGTCTTCTACCCATATCAAGTCCCTGCAAGAAACATTACAAGCACATAAACAACCTTTTAAGAAAGAAAGAAGAAGAAAAAGAACAGTTCTTTCAAGCATATAATGTGAAGATTTACGTTGGTAGCAGCAATATCAAAGAGTGCACCCAAACATAGGCCTTGAGCTGGATCCATGTAATTGCTTTCCTTATACTGTTGTAACTTTGGGGAAGTCTTAACCTTGGATTGTTTCTTCTGAACCCAATAACCACAAGATCTTTTCATATTAGTCCTCAAGTAACATTTTTCCTGAACGTGTATTTTGAAGTTTAACAGTATTCAAATGACTGACTGGCACTCTAGTACATCGTTTCGTAGACAATGAACGGGTTTAGATACATTCACAATTATTTTTTTTTAGTGGAGCGGGAAAAAGATTCACCGCATAAGTTGCAGAACTTGGTAGGAAGACTAATGTATAGAAGTGGCAATTTTGATCACTTTACAGATAAATGGGTCCATTTTAGTTATGTTTTATCTCTAACGGGTCTAACAGGTGGTACAACAATAGCTTAGAAAAACACATCAAATGGGTCAAAAGTAGCCAAAAGTTAATGCATACAAAACAAGCTTTATTATCATATTTAATGCCACACAACTTGTGAAATTTTTCAAAGAACTTGAATAAAGAAGCACCCTCCATGGTGGTTGTAGAAAAGTTCTTATTTTTGCCTACAATAAGCAAATAAACATAAGCTGTTTTCTCCATCCAAACACTTAAAGGTACTTATTCTCTTTTAAAACATCAAGAAGCTGAAAAAATAAGCACTCAGAAACACGCTACAACAATAACGTATACTCTACCATTACAGTACAACAAATTAAAACAAACACTTTTACATGATGTGGGACGGTCAATCAAGGCTATTTGTGTTAGCTAAGCAGAGTGTGTGGAACCAGAAAAGACGAAACCTTTAACATTAGTTTCTAAGATAAAAAATTAGAGTAGGTATGTATATAGTCACTATAGTGCCAGTAAACTGGTTTTGGCTATCAACAAACCTAGAACCAAATCGCCTCAACCGATGTGCAGTTGTGCACTTATTGTAGAATTGTAATAATGTAGTATAATAGAATGTCAAACAACAAGACATACAAAATAGCATACTAAAGCCAACAGATTGCAAAATTGGCAAAATTATGTCAAAAAATAAATAACATATATAATACACTTTTTGCACTAAGTTCCTACACTGCTTTCTAGTCATTACGATTATACAAACAATGTCAAAAAATAAAATAAATAATCAATCTGGAACACACCTGTGTCGAAGAGACACGTTTAGGGACCATTAATCCACCAATTTGAACAAGCCCATCAGCAGTAAATAATGTGATTGAATCCTGTTGTTCCCATTCAATACCTGTAAACATATTAGGTCAAGTTAACTACTTTCAGCCTATTTAATTGATATTTAAGCACCTTCAACTTGCTTAAAAAGGTGCTTTCTTTTTCTTATTTAAGCACCTTCAACACCTAAATGATCAATTTATCATGATTAATTTATCAAATTTATATGCTTATTGGGCTTTAAAATGTCTACAAAACAAACTTAAAAATAAGTGTGTTAATATCAAGTGTTTATCAAGTGTAACATTAATTCAACTATTATGCTAACATAATAAGTTACTAACTTGCACTAAAATAACCCAAATTCCATGATCTAATGATGATAATAAATCCAAAGCAGGAACAAAAATTCATTTAATAGAGTAAAAAAGAAGGTAAATTACGATAATACCATCATCTCTACCGGAAGACTGCCAAGGATAGAATCCGAACGGATCATCGCCGGAGAAATTTCCGGAAGAATTTGATGATTTGACGGTGAATGAAACGGATCGGGTCGGGTAACGATCGATGAATTTATGAAGACGTGAGTGTGGTGATGATAATGAAGATGATGGGACAATGTCGTTTAAGCGAGAACTGGAAGCGAATGTGGAGAATGATAGAGCAGATGATGAAGAAATCATTTTAATTTTATAAAATTAGGGCACAAAGGTGAAGGAAATTTTGATGGTGGAATTTGGGGATGAAGTGATGAATGAACGAAAAAAAGAAAAAGAATCAAACGTTTGTCACGTACCACACAATGGCTGACACGTGGACTAGATGGAATCTATCGACTATTGACCCAATTTTCTATTTATTCTTTTTGGAAATACACACCCGACTCCCAATAGCGATAAAGGCCAACGACCTTTTAACAATATTGACCCAAATTAATACTCTCTGTGTCTCAAATACTAATCCAATTTTGACTTAATTAAATTTCTTTTTTTTAGTTTTAAACTTAAATATTTTTATTTGTGCTATATAATACTTGATACAAAATATACGAATGGATTGAATTTTAAATGTATTTTTATTGGTATAATTTTTATCAAGTATTATATAATACAAACAAATATACTTAAGGTCAAAGTTGAAAAGAAAAGACTCCAGAAAGTCAAAACTAGATTATTATTTTGGAACGGAAGAATTATAACATTTTTACGTGTAACAAGATAGATCGTACTTCAAATTTCTAACTTATTCAAAGTCCTGGTAAAATATAATTATAATGGTTGTTATAAAAAGAATTAGGATGATACGAACAAATTTAACCAAATGATTAAAACGGTAAAAAATCGTCAGCAGTAACAATATTAACCATTTGTTAGTTTACATCACAAATTTTCTTGAAACAACAATGCACTGAAACCCCCCAAGAAAACACAGAAAGACACAGCGAAAATAGACTCGAGAAGTATATTGACAGGTGTAGAATGTGTGAGCGTACAGAGTCACCAATTCTGAATTGGGCTCTGAATTGGGCTCCAAATTGGGCTCCAAATTGGGCTCCAAATTGGGCTCCAAATTTAATTTGATCCAAGAGGATCAACCTATAAGCCTATAATTATTTGTTCAACAATCTTGTTTAGATTAATGTGAATGGCTTTTTTCGTGAAGAATCAAAAGAGTTATTTTTTAGATTCGTAAACAAGTTGATAACTTTTATATAAGTTTATCAAGTATGATGAATTGAAAATTTTCTTTTTTAATTAATAATATTACTTTACATATTGTAGATGTTTACGTGAGTAAATTAATCAATAGATATTACGTATTTTCTTTATTTATTTGAAAAAAGATTGAAACTTATAATTGAAATAATTGTTTGTTTACATTGTAATAAATGATTATTTATTCATAATACACGTTCAAATATACAGGTAAAATTGAGAGTGATAGAAGTGACGGTAATAGGTGGTGTTAAAGTAATAAGAATATAATAGTTAATGTATAATTTACTGTACTTGGATCAAATAATATACATATATCATAAAGACACATGTGAAACTACGTAAACACTAACTAACATATTGAGAAAAAGATACATTGATGAAATTTTGATTACACAAAATGTTTTAACTACTTTGTATCAACAGTTGCAAACAAAATGTGAACGTTAAGATTTATAGGCGTACTTTAGATACTTCCTTAAATGGTAATAGAATTTTTAGATTTTCGTGTACCTCAAGAATGAAGAAGATTCATATTTCGTTGAATCAACATAGCAGCTAAGGTTTATGTATTTGTATATTAATATTTTTTTGATAAATATACTTTGTACGAATTTTTAAAATGTAGAGGTTATCAAACTATATGTTTGTTTGTTACTTTCAAATTGTTGATATATGAAGATAATCATTTTCAGAAGCTTACACAGCCCCTAAAAGCAATAAATGAATGATCAAACGCAGCGAAGTCTATTGTCCATGTCTAAGATACATAAGCAATACTATATCATAAAGAGCCCCATTGGACACTTGGTGTAAGACAACAAAACCAAGTTCAATAATAAGTAAAATCAGTGTGTACGAAGTGATCTAATCATGTTCACGAATATTTCTTATTTTTAATACGTTTTTGAAAACTTGACTATTCATTAATAATCACTGAACTACCAACTGGCCCAAGTGTTAGCATCTATAGCTGGCCGTAAGATCTTCACCCGCTCGAAACTCAATTGTTGTTGTCATCCTTGGCTGGGGTGCTTAAGTTCAGCCATGGTTGAACTGTGCTGAACTGCATTAATTCATAACCCTTACGCTTCTGATGATCATTATGAATTATACGCTTCCAAGGTATGGAATTCCATTATTGGATACCCAAAGTATCTGCAAAGTGTTATAAAGAATAAAAAATAAAAATCCAAACACAAGTCAAAGATGATACTACACACTGTTGTATCCTGATTTTAACAGGTACTATTTTGCTAGCCAGTAGGCTATATATCAAGAAGAGAGTATAATCAGTATCAGAATAATCTCAGCTCGTCACCAAAAGCAGCTTACCATTTTTCACTACCTGATAATGACTATCACGTGATTTTGAAGGAATGTCCACGCATGGGAAATCGTCCGGAGCTCGTATATTGGGCGTCATTAAGTGAAAACCTTGACCGATTACAGCAATGGCAGGCCCATGATGTTAAAATCTCTCAGTCAATTAAAAGTATCATCGCCAACAAGATTATGTATTATTTATTTATTTATTAAAAAAAATTGTTATATAATTTTGGATGGCTCAAATCGGGAAGTGTTATCATAAAAATAAAATGCAGCTGAAAGAGGAAAAGGTCAAACGGGTACGAAGAAATCAAAATTCTACTTTTAACAACCTCTTGAATAATTTTATACAAAATTAGATTACACTTGCAATAACTTAATCTGTTTTTGTAATAATAACTAACACATTAATTTTTAATTTTTAGAAAAACTAACATGTTAGCAAGTAAATCCAACCTAACTCGACCCATACAAAAAGTGATCCATTTTGACACGACCTTTTATCCACCGCGGCTAACTTGCAAAAAGTTTAACACTGTGTTCTTGAGTTTTTTAAAGTGGAAAAGAATAGGATGAAAAAGAAAAGAAAAGAAAAGAAAATAATGGAAATGAATGTAATATAAAATAACGTAAATATCTAAATATCATATTAAAAAGAGAAAATTACCCATATAAACCGTTTAAACGTAAATACGAACTATGTCGGAATCTTTTTACAAATCTAGGCAATAAAATGGCCGGAATAAAAAAAACACAACCGGCGATTTAGGCGATTTAATGAGTTTTACTAATATGTTATCACGTGTCAAAGGAGTTTCTCGGTCAAAGTGGCAAAAGAAAGTTGCATTTCGACGATTTAAACCCGACTAACCCGGCGATTTATTTAAATTTTCGATGGTATCAGGCGATTTAAACTGGGCTAAACACTTGATATATCACCTATTACTAATTACAATTCTATAGTCAAAATATAACCAACCTTAAAAGAAGTATAAGTTTTGAAAATGCTCATTTCGGTAATTATACTAAAATTAGCCGTTATAAAACTTATATTTACCAAAACAGCCTAAAAGAAGTATATGATCTAGTGACAGTTGCTCTTATGATTACAGGCAGAAGAAGAAGCACTTATGTTTCAGCAGTTTTTTGCTAGTGGAGATAATGGGGAGTTTGAACAGAGGATTCGGCCTTATATCGATCAAGTTCTTCAAATTAATAATATAGTTGTAATCGACGATTACTAATAGGCTATCCGATGATATGTCTATTTAGTATGAAGATCTGCATCGACAGGAGGCTCCAAGGAAAACAGTGCATGTTCAAACAAATCGCCGGGTTAGTCAGGTGTAAATTGAAAAATGTAAAATCGCCAAAATGTGATTTTCCTTTTTCTCTTTGACCGAGAAACTCCTTTATAAGTTAAGTTGATAAAAGTCCCAACTTTGTAATCTAAGCGAGATAATTCAACCTTTTTCTTTTATTTATGGATTGACTAGCGATGGAACCACATAGAAGCTAACAGTAGCTCTTGTTACGATACGTTTGTCATGTGAAGTGTAATTTTTTTAACGAGAATTGATTTTATCATTAGTGTTATGGGTTCAAACAAACTTCAGTTCTGATTCAATAAATGATTAACCCGTTTTATATGATATTTATTGAAAAATTACTAATTAATGTTTTGTTGATAAAAAAATTACTTTTTAGTACTATGGAAAAGAGTTATGCTACGGATAGCTGAATCCGCAACTAAAATTGACGGTGATGTAATTTTTAGTTTGCTCTAAGATAACAAACAAATTATTAACAATCAATACTTTATTTTTCTTATCGTTTTCTAAAAGGATCAACGAGCCATTGGAATCTATGTATTGCTCTGTTGCACGATTGGACCATTTGCATACAAATAAACCAAACACAAAATGGTTTCTCAGAAGGCTAAAAGAAGAATAATTAAACAATCTTAACTTCATCTGGTTATTCCTTTTTGTCTAACAACCGATTAGGAATGGATTTTACGTAAATATCATCATTTTTAATCATTAAAATATAATATATTGGTTAATAGTCCTACACTAAAAAACAAAATAGATATAAAACTAAGATCGTTGGTCGGTTTATAATTAGTTTTATATTTATTTTTTATTTCTTTTAACTTTTAGAAAAGAATTCACACTCCCCATTATGAATATATACGTATGTCATCTTTAGATTTAAAGCCACGACTTTATAACTGAAAAGTCACCTTGATTTCACTAGGTCAATAACTCTTTAATTATTACGTAATTATTTGAAACAAGCTCGTATTTCTAATTCATTTTTCATCCTTATATTTTTACTACATAATAATTATCTTTGCTTTATGAGAAATGTTTCTAACTGCACACATTTTTTTAAAAGATTACATGGGTACAACATCGAAATTATGATTGAAATCTAGAATAAATTAAAGTTAAATAGGTCAAAAGACGTTAACCATTTTGTTAAAGATACTTTTACTATTTGATTATAAAACTTGAAAAAATTTATTCATTTGTGTTATTCGTTTAATATAGTTAATGAAATGATTAAAACAATTGACTATAACTTTCAAAAAAACTACAAAAATAAAAGCATTGATATATAAAAAGAAGTTACATGAATGAAATTATATAAAAGTAAATAAATAAAAGTTACAATTAAGTTAACAGTTTAGAAGGTTAATTGAACGGAAAAATAATTAATTGAAGTAAATTAGAGCGTAAAAATATTTTAGAAGGTAATATGTAATTGTTGAAAGTCTTTTTAGTGGATGCACATATTGAAGACGAATCATATTTAGTGCAATTAGATTCTTTAAAAATTCTTTTATTACATCAAATTTAATGCAACATTTAATATATACATTATCCATTGAGGATGCCGTAACCTACAAGACATAAACCCGAAGTTTATGACCTTTTTCCTTGACGATTTTCTAGCTTCTAGTTAAACGGATTTTAGAAACTTTTTGCAAACCTAATAACTATATTCAAAGTTTTGGAAAGTGGGTGTTTGAAATTATGTTTTCAAATACATTTGTGTATTTAAAAGTACATGTTATTTCTTTTAAATCATATTATTTCTATAGTAAATCGTAGATAATTACTGTACTATCTTTTATATATATTTTTTAATTATTTTGTTTTATAAACGCAATAATTCAATAATCTTTTAAAAGAGTAATTCTAATATTCCTCGTAAAAATTAAAACTAGTAACTTCGTTGAATTGGACCCTTTAAAGTTTGAACGCAACTTAAAACATTGATAACTTCTATTCGTTTCTTCATTGAAATAAATGTACGACAAATACAAACATCGGGGAAGCACGATCCTGAGATGATGTATGCAAGGATCTTTTAGCCATAATTGCTATTTATTCATTTATTTATTGTGACAAGTAATAATGAAAGAATTTCACTAACTATTGTGATTAATTTCTAATCTTAAACTTTAATAAAGAGTTTGCTCCTTTAGTTTACAATTTTTATATCAAAAAATTTAAGTTACTATAATACTTTTTATTTGACTTTATAAATATAAAAACTCTTCAATTTATTTAAATATTATGAAAGTTATTTAATAATTTAGTTAATTTGAAAATATATAATATATTACTCAATTATTAATCAATAAACACTTCAGGTAAAGATTAGAGGTGAATATAAAAATTGAAAAATCAAATTGTAACTGAAATAATCAAATGGAAAAAATCAAACTAAAGATGAAACTGACGATTTAATTTTTGATAACACAATAACCGAAATGTTTTGGTTCGATTCGAGTTTTACCGAACTAATAGTTAATTACTAATTAATTAGATATTTTTATTCAATATTTACTATACAAATTCACATATTATATTAAGTCTTTTAATAATGTTATCGACCCAAAAACTTTAAAAATACATACATAATCTATTATTCATACCATAAAATTATGTATCTAACTTGTTTTTAGAGGTAAGAATTTGAACCATTGCTACATTATACATTTGACTAAGTGTGTCGTAAATCTTTCAGAGTGTTTATTGACGTATTCAAAATTACATTTTATAATTATGCTTATTTTAACGTGTTTATATCTTTACAAAATACTCCGTAACACATTTTTGCTCAATATTGTAGCTCAAATGTCTTAATTAGGTCATAACGCAAAATTCGGTTAGAAACCGATATATAACTTATAGGAAACTAAATCGAAACCGAAAGCTGATTATAGAACTGAAATTGAACGACTTTAGTTATTAAAAAATCAAAATATTCGGTTTGATTCGATTTCTATCAAAATTCGGATCGAATTGAACCGTAAGCACCCGTAACAAGAAATATATACCTCCACATATTTCGATGTGATTTTTCAAAAATTGTAGCCGTACTCTAAATCTTATGCCCACTGTCTAGAACAAATGTACTCGTACCAACGTGTCGTGTAACAATACCAATGATAAACCATATGCTATGTTGTTATTTTAAATACATAAAAATTTATAAATATATGTAATTGAGGTCTACCTGTTGCAGATGAATAGATGCATATAGCCACATTAATCTACTAGCTCAAATTAACTCCATTGGGTCGTAGAGTTACCAAGAAAATAGTGAATTAGAACGGCTTACATGTTTATGTTTCTATATATATTTATATATATATGAATTAGTTATGATAAGATATTTCTTAACATAAAATAAAATATGAACATTTGAATCACCTATTGATTATATTATTTATTAATTGAAATAAACTAATTTTTTTAATTCATTAAAATAATTTGAGGGTTATTATGGTAATTTGTAGACACTAGTTACCAAGAATCCTTTTAACTCGTTGACTTTGTTGACGGTTACTAACATACGTATAGGATGACAATTAGTTTATCTGGCTTCAAAAGTTGATGCACATCAATAAATTAATAGATATCTTAATAGACTGATTCACATATAAATAAGTAAATATGGTTCATGCACAAAGATTCAAACGAAATTAATTGAAAATACCTATAGGAAGTGATGCACAGTCATTCATGAATGAAAATAAAATACAAAATGACTAACAAACTCATTTTTTAACTGATATACAACACTTAATTGGTGTATGTGGTTTACAAAGTGGATCTCAATTATATATTCATACAACAAATAAGAAAAGATAATGTAAAATAGTAGTTCACAAAACCATGTCATAGTTGATGCACAACATGTAAAACAGGGATTCACATTCCTAAAGCCGAATAAACAAGTCCAAAAAACGTTGATTAACAATAATTTATTGATGCATTGGTCTTCAAAATTTGATGAACAACGTTTTCTTAGGGGTAAGGCTGTTTTTCCGATAGAAAAACTCGGCGACCTAATGTACAACAACAAACTGATTCACAAATAAGTAAAAAACGAGGGGTGCACGTAAAAAAACTACTTGTGAACAGAAAAGACAACTGATGCACATTTAATTCTGTCAATTTTCACACTTTGATGTGGTTTTCATGTTCACCACTATGTCTTCGATCCCTAGCTTCATCAATTTTTTGTCAAAGAAGAAGATGATGGAGGAGCTTGGTGGTTAGCGTTTAAAGATGAAAGTGGTGGAGAAATAAATGTGTGGTGGGGACACGATATGTGCAAAAAGAGAGGGAATTAAGTATTTATTTTGTTTATTAAATGATAACCATTAATGTAGTAAAATACCCTGATTACCCTTAGACAATTTTTAAATACAATGGACACATGTCACTATTGATGTTTTATTTGTTTTATCTTAAAGGTTAGTTTATTTGATTGAACCCCTATTTATAAATATTGTAAGTCCCCTTAGGGTCGGATCTACGAGGTAATATGATGTATTTGAGTGCGGAATCCTCAAATACACTTGAACGATAACAAACGAGTATAAATATCACTTTTATTGAATGTAAACGAGGTTACATTCGAAGTTACACAGAGTATTCGAACTTAGCCACAAAAATCCAGTTCCTAAACCCTTAAAAACCACACCCAAACCTATTTTCGGACTTGTGTATTTATAGGCAACTAAGTTCGTACGAACCTACTAAGTTCGTACGAACCTAGGCACTTTCTAAGTTCGTACGAACCTACAAAATACACAGACAAAACTTAAGTTAACGATTACAATGATTAACAAAATGACTTCTAAACCTAACTATTACAAACTAGAAGCTGTTGTCACAAAACGTGCACCAACAAATATAATATATGTATATATATATGGAGCGGTTCTATAGGGAAGCGCCAGATCTAGGGAATGAGGAAAGTAGATCCGAGCCTTTGATTTCACCGCAACTTGTCCAAAGAAGTAACAGTGCATATACAAGGCCATATTCACCAATTTTGATCTAAAATCCAAAACTGAAGCATGTATTTCATCGATCCATCAACCACAAACATTTAAATTTCCCAAATTCATCATATACATTCATACAGATCGTCAATTCGTGATAATTCAGATTCATCACAAATTATGAATTTTGGGTATAACTTTCGAGTTTTTGTGAAAATTTTGATTCATTACTGAAAACAATAAAATTAAACAAATTTCATTATACAAAACTTATAAACAAGTAATTAACCGATTTATGGTCATTATTTGTCATCCATTTTCATGAAATTAAAAATTTCCAGAATGGTAACATTCATTTAGAATGAATATTAACTAGATTTACAACTTAATATTCTTAAACATTCATTTATGATGAATAATTATGTCACCGGGTTGACTTTGTGTTGACCAAATCTGATGGATGACCCAGATTCACTTTCCTACTTCCCTAACTTTTTTACTTCCCCCTTGATCCCCATCCTATATATATATGTATGGTTGGATTCCAGTGTAAACACAATGTTAAAATGAGAACGTTGAGAACAAAAATAAAACTATACTCTTTTGTAATTTATGTGAAGCGAAAAAATAATGAAGGTTCAAAATTATAATTTTATGTAAAGCCAAAAAAATTAATAAAAGTTCACAATTAAAAAAATATATAAAAAAAATAAAATAAAGTTTCCAGTTAAAAGTTTGTCTGAAGCATGAAAATATAAAGCTTTACTTCTTTGTAAATTTCTGTGAAGCCTAAAAGTAATGAAGGTTCAAAATTAATATTTTCTATGAAGTCAAAGAATAATGAAGATTTACAAATAAAAATAAATTGTGAATGCAAAACGAAAGTGTTCTCACTATTCTCATTTTCACATTGTGTTATTACTAGATAACATGAATATATATATATATATATATATATATAGTGATAGGGGGTAGATCCACATGGAAGCTCTTAATCTTGGGAATGAGGGAAGTGCACTTATAGCCGTTTAACTGTTCCTTTTCTAGAATTCATCTCTTTACCTTCTATTTTTTAGTTTACTTTAGTATTACTTAATAAATGAAGTTAAATAACGTACGACTTAAGTCCATATGTATTTTCTTTAATTTAATACCAAACTATTACTAAAATGGAGTGTTTAATCATGAAAATTAGTTCCCAAGGTAAAAAATTATTAAAACTTTTTCTGATGTGTTTATATCAGTCAATAACACCCCACAACAAAAATTACATATTTTTGATACTTTTTAGTATTTATTTTGAAATTTGTGGGCTTTTAATCTTAAAATTAGAAAACCAGGTTTTATTTCTCCAAATGACTTGAAATTTGAACAAAAAGTCTTAAAATAATTAGTAAATGAGGTGGTAAAAATTTCATAATTTTTCATGACCATTTACTATTTTACATGAATTTCAACCACATTTTGAACATAAATTGAGAATAAATAAAATATAATTCTAAAAATTCTCAAATTTTTATAGGGGGTTTATATCCATTATTAGGTCATAGAAAAAAAATTTGGTAATTTTTGAAACTGATCTTCATGTGTTACATAAATATGATTACAAAATTAATCATTAACGTTATCAACTAATAAAGAAAATCAAATAATTTTATGCCACTTTATAATTCAATTAGTTGACTAAGTGTTACTAAATCATAGAAATTAGATGAGAATCTCATTAGAACACTCGTGTTTCGTAGGTTGCGAGTAGAAGTCGTACTTGTTTAGCACACGGAAAACATCCAAATCAAACGCTTGTACTTTATTGTGAGTTTTTCATAGCCCATTTTTCCGTTTTTAACGTTTTTGGGTGAAAAGCACGTTTAACTTATTGCCAAACTATATATCGTGATTGTGTACATTTACTTATTTATACGCATGTGTTATATGCTTGAGACTCAATCGTGTTAAGTCCCTGATTTTCTACACAATCTATTTACTTATTTTGAGTCGATGTTTATTATGGATAGTGCTATTTGGGATTGACACTCCTTCCATTCATCACTGAGCGCGAGGGCATATAATGATATAACCAATTACTTATTCATGTATGCGGTAAGCATGATCTCTTTGGGGCGGACTGTCGGAGGTTTGGTTGTGGACTCAAGTAATAGCATTGACTTTTTACTCAGAATCATTATTGCGTATAAAATGACTATTTACATGGCAATGAAAAATTTCCAACTGTATTTCAGTAACTTTTAATAGCGTACGCAGTCGAAACCTTTGAACTCACCAATTATTTCTAAAGTTGACCCCGCATTTTACATGCTTTTCAGGGAACAATCAGTGATAGTGGATTCAAGCTCACGTTTATTTTTGTTAATGCCATTGTCATGAATTCTACTTCTGCTTAATCTTTTGGATGTATTAGAATGTATGAACTTGTATGTATTGATGTGAACTGATGTAAACCATTATGTAAACTTAAGTAGTAGTATGTCGTGAATGATGTAAATTTTATTACCTGTGTTGTGAAACTTCGTGTTGTTGCACCTCTTGTTTCCACTTTAGCACGATGTTACAAAATTACTATATTGCCCCTTCGTATGTTTTTATGTGGACTGATCTAACGATCATAATTAACTTCTCCCATCCCCTATTTCACCCTTTTTTTCATAGAACACTCCATATATATAAAATATATAGGGTGGGGATCAAGAAGGAAACAAAAAAAATTAGGGAATGAGGGAAGCAAATATCAACCCTTGATTTCATCATAAATAAATTTAAAAATCACAAATAATTTCAAAATTTAACATTCATCACAAATAAATGTTAAAAACATTTATTTATGAAAAAATCAAGGGCTAATATTTGTTCGCCTACTTTCCTAAGATTTGGAGCTTCCCTACGAATTCTTTCCCTATATATATATTCAACAATATAACTTGTATATAAATCGTTATAATATGTATATATTTTTATTATGTGAATTAATTAAAATACGATAGAAATTAAAAGAAAACAGTAATATGACGTTGTCAAACACTTAATATTAAGTGATACACCTCAAAATAATATCAATTTAGTTATCCGAACAATGTTTTTTCACATTTTGAAGTCATACACTATTGATTAATCAACAAAATCAACGACAATATATCTTTGTTTTCTTTAATTCCTTTCTAGCACTTTGGGAACGAATTCATGTCATATTGAAGAAGATGATATATACAGTGAATAGCATTTTATTTAAACCACATCATTTTAAATTGTTTGTCACTAATTTTAGGTGACTTGACAACACAATGTGCTCACTTTGCCCGAACTAAAAACATGGTCTGAAGGTTCAACTAATTAGACGTTCTCCTTAATTATTGGTGGGATTCGAACTTGACCTTTAGTTTGACATTTGTTTGGTTGATAACCATGCATTAAGGTCAAATGTCTACATGATTTTTAATGACAATAAATGTTTTCAAAAAAAACTTTCAGGAGGTTAGCTATGTAGAACCGTAACTAACACTCCCAAATTCAGTATCATAATAATAACAGTAGCTATATGTTGAAAAATAACACCAACTCTCGACAATATAATGCAACAAACACAAAACATTTAGACTACAACATTCACTCAAGTAAAACTTCTTATTCCTCATATTTTTCACTTTCACTTATCTCTCTTCAACAATGGTTGATCATCAACAATCCCTCTCCTTCTACAACCCTAACACCGGAATCTACACCTCCCCAAGGCCATTCGTTTCCCTCCCACAATCTTCGCCCACCTCAATCGTTGATTTCCTTTTTCATAAATCCATGTTCATTCAAATTTTCCCGCTTTAATTGACACTTACTCTAATCAAATCATCACTTTCTCACAACTCAAGCAAAAAATCTCAGAATTCGCACACGTAGTACACTACACTTTCAACATCTCCAAAAACGACGTTGTCCTCATCTTCTCACCAAATTCAATTCACTTTGTTATAGCTTTTCTCACGGTTACATCAACTGGGGCAATTGTCACCACATCAAATCCACAGTACACCATCAGAGAACTCTCTCATCAAATCAGTGATTCAAACCCTAAACTAATTATAACGATCAACAAACTACACCATAAGGTCAAAGACTTCAACTTGCCCATACTCGATTTAAACAACCATTATAATATAATTAATAAAGCCATCACATTGAATTTGATAAAAGATGTACCAACTCTAACATCTCAAAATGACGTGGCCCTGATCCTGTACTCATCTGGGACGACCGGATTGAGTAAAGGAGTGGTGTTGACACACAAAAGTTTAATTGCATCTGCATTAATAGGGACATCAGATCAAGAAGTATACGGGGAAGGGAGAAATGTGTACATAGTAGTGGTCCCGTTGTTTCATGTATTGGGATTGATTGTTTTAATGTACACGCAATTGCAAAGAGGTGACGCAATTGTGGTGATGGAGAGATTTGAGCTAGAGAAGGCTTTGGATGCAATGGAGAGGTATAAGGTTACACATTTTTACACTCCACCGCCCGTGGTGGTGGCGATGGTGAAGCAGCGGGAAGTTGTAAAGAGGTATGATATGTCAGCATTGAGGGAAATTGTATGTGGTGCAGCTCCTCTAGGGAAGGACGTCATGAATGAATGCTCTAAAGTCTTTCCTCAAGCAAATATTTCATTGGTGAGTTTTAACATTTTCTAAGTAATTGATACACCAAACTTGATTCTAATGGAGTATGAACTTACTCGTTACACTTGTAGTTTAGTGGGATATTTATTTCATCTAACAAAGGGTGAAATTAAATAAAATTTTATAAGTTTAACCTTTGAACTTTTCTAACCGTACATAATAAACTCCTACACTCATTAACTAAAGTCATGATTTGTACATTATCATTTTTTCTTCATACACCACTAACTGTATTTTACGTTATTATATTATACAACACTATAAAATATAATTAGTGGTATAGAGAGAGCACAAATCACTCCATTTAATTAAGCCATATGTGAAGGTTGTTGTACGATTTTATTTTCACATATATTTTTATACTAGTTTATAAACTCGCAACTATACGGGATGTCACATTAAAATTATAAAATTAACAATTAAATTTTAACTTTAATAATAATGCCAATACCAATTGTGATATAAGACCGAGTTAGATATTTGGTGAGTTATGATATAAGACATACTTATTAAGTGTGTTATGTTTGGTGGTAATTGGATATTGATAATTTGACATTAGAGACGATATACAATCAATTTTATTATATGAATGCTAGACATACTTTCTAAATATATTCATCGTACATTAAAAAAAACAGTGTAATGTCATATGAAGGGGACATCTACGGACAACATCAAGCATAACAAGCGGAGTAGAAATTTCAATATTATCACCATGTAACGGCACGTGAGATAAATAGTTGAAAAAACTAACGCTACAATATTAAGTATAAAGCTAAACGAATATGTGTAATAAATATAGATAACTAATAACTAATTGACTAACGTTGGGAGTTAATTTAAAGTTTGTGATACGTTAAACTTAGTATTGTGTATATGAAGCTTTAATATAGTTTGATGTGGACACAATCTCATTATGATTGGTTTAACACCAACTTATTGTAAAGAGCTTAATTTTCCGACTAGCTAATCAGAACATACATTATATTAATGAAAAGGAATATTTTAAATAAACACTTTAATATTTTTGGATGTACACTTTGTGTGAGTATACAGGAATATATGTCAGTCCTATCACCTCTATATGTGTATATATGTTAGTCACGTCACACCCTATAGAGGATATCCAAACAGTAGACCCCAATGAAAAAAGTTAATATCTCAAAGATAACTACAAATGTTGCAACTTGTACGTATATATACATATTGGATTGTTTATTTAGATCATAAAGAAAGAAATGATAACGAGATGGACATTCTTTTAGCAACTTAATTCCTAATTATTTACCTAATAATTCTTTAATCTGGATATAATATGTTTTTAACGTGATTTACAAATGTTTTTTTTTTACTTTACAGTCAAGGAAATTACATTAATTTATATACATTTACATGGAGTTGTTGACAAATAATTTATATAGGTGTCAAAACATAATATCTATATATGTTTGTGAAGAAATATTTCGTGTTTTTTAACTGTATGAATTGAAAGGTGCTGTTAGTATTAATGGAGAGACCATTTGTATACATATATAAAAAGGTTGAAGGATAAGAAATATAACATATGTAATTTTATTTGAATGTTGATTGGCCAACATCACTATTGTTTTATATATATATATATTATATTATGTTATATCAATAGAAACAATAAAGGTTTCATATTTTCTTAATCAAAATACTATGATTAACACTTTGAAATAACAAATTGAACAATAATCCGATCAAAACTTTAAATGTCAATAGAAGTATTTAAATAATATTATAAGTTAATATTTTTGAGTAATTATAAAAAAACTATTGAATTTAAAAATTCCCTTTTTAAAAAACCTGCCCCTTGCTTCCGAATAACCGACATTAAACTATCATTTTCAAAACATGCAATTTTGGAAAATTTAGTATCTTTTATAAATATTAATTATGAAGTACTCTAACTAATATTTAAGTTAAATTGCTTAAGTCAAGATAATTACATTTACATCTCCAATTACTAACCAACCAACACTGGCTTTCCCTATTAAGTGTTACAATAAATATCACCTGAACTTGGTAGGTGATATAACTTTACATGATAAAATACATATATAATGTCAATTCATATGTAACTAGTTATTTATTAAGTATAAAAATAAATCAGTAGTGGTCCACTATAATCAAATATTATAGACCAAACATATTATAAGTTTAATAACATGAACCATAAAAAAGTGTTCCACAAATCAGACAGACAAATATAAATTATTCAAATTTATATCCCACCTTACAATTAATTAAAATACTTGTTTGACACTTGAACTCCTTACAAATGGTTAAGGAAGATGTAATGATCATCCAATACAAAGAATGGTATGGACATCTAACAAACAAACATGATCAAACCATAAACAACATGATAAAATAGAATAAAACCAACATGCTCAATAAAACCACGAGAAGATAGTTTTGTTGCATTCACACCAACTAAAAAATTAGCCAACTCAACTACATCTCATTCTTGCAAGACGTACTCATAATCAGGAATAAAATTCTTTTTGATGGTAGGTTGGATCTTATCTCCCCAAACACATATATAATATACATCTCGATTATAGGCAGATTATATTATATAGTGGCAAAATAGTAAAATGATGCATTTATTACCTCTTCGTCAATGAGTATCATGTCCAAAGACGACACACTCTGGGTTGTTTTGAAAATAGTGCCTCCATAATAGAAGAACCTTCACCTTCAGCTTCCATCCATCCTTCACCGTCAATATCTGTAACTCGATCATATTGTTGAAAATTTGCTATGATGAATGAAAAAATATTTAATATGTGATGAATGAAAAAATATTTAATATGTAAGGAAATGATAAAATTTCTGTGCTTTTAATCCAAAGGAATACTTGCTTATATAGTGGAATTGATGGCATGATGAGTTTTGAAAATCATCGCGAGCCGCGTGTTTGTCGGGAGATTTTGTTATATATAGAAGTGGATATTAGGCGTATACTTATTTGACTACATGCATTGATAACGTAACATGTACCTATATATATATAACGTGGGGATCAAGAGAGAAGAAAAAAATTTTAGGAAAGGAAGGAAACAAATCTCCTCTATTGATTTCATCATAAATGAATTTTAAAAATTATAAAAAATTTCAAAATTTAACATTAATCACTAAACGTTTTTTAATAAAAAAATTAAGAGCTAAAATTTTCTTTCCTCCTTCCCCAAATTTTGAAGCTTCCCTACGAATCATTCATATATATATATATATGTGATCAAAAAGTAAAAAATAATATGTAGATGATTAGATGATTTGGGTGATAAACGACAACCATATGTACCTTAAAAATCAACTACTAAGCATAAATATAGTAACCTATAATCATAATGAAATATAGGCATTTTGCATGTTAGCATTCTATTTGTTGTATATGATCCATAAAATTCATTAAATAAATTCAAAAATGTATGTTATATATTGCCACAAATGACTCCTTCATTTAAATAAGAAAATCACATTTACATTTACATGCATTTATAATCGATTAATATTTTTATAATTGTCATGCGATATGTTGAAAATTTGAAATATGGTTAAAAGTCAACATATCTCTGTATCTCTATATTATATGAAAGAAATAATATATTAATGACCATAAATGACACTTCAAAAGGTTAACATTTTTACATTTCGATCTACAATTAAACTTTTAAAGAACTAAAAAAGGATATGACTAATAACATAAGATAATATAAGCTTATAGTTTAATAATATTACTACAAAAATATGCGGCTTATAAAAGTATTATTGTATTATTAGTATATAATAATTTATTATATGATGATATAGTTAAAATTAACAATAATAAAAAGTGATGATATAAATAATAAGATAAAATGCAACTTTAAACTTTAGTAAAGATAATAATTAATAACAACATGCAAGATATATGATTAATTTAAATATAATTTTGTTTTAAAATATGATTGATTGATAATATCAATTTTACTTGTGGGTCGGTTAATCGATTAATCAGTTTTGTACTCACAACTAAACAAACATCGATTTAATATAATTTTCCAATACTTGGATCATCCTTCCTCTTTGCACCATAATTCTTCCTCGTCACTAAAACAAAACAACCACATTTTTTGCGAAACAGGACATGTCCCCTCCTTTCTAAATGCGAATACTTACCTAAATAAACAACAACTTTTCATAAATCACCAATAATAAAAGAAAATGCATACATAAACCTACCATAACTTTGTCCTTTAGCACATTCATTGACTAATATCACATGACCAATAAATTAACACTAACAACATGATTCCATATCACATGATCAATAAATTAACAATAACAACATGATTCAATAACCATTGATCCCTACAAATCTATCATATCTTTTCATCTTTAAAGAATAAAACAAATCATGAAAGAGACCCATAACATTAAACTAAATAACATAAAAAATGAAACAAGAAAACCTTGATACTATGAAATAAAGATAAACAATACTCATTCATCTTCTTCAACAAAAATGGCCAAACCACAACAACCTCTAAATTCCTACAACCCAAACACCGGCATGTACACGTCACCACGACCACCAATTTCCCTCCCAAAATCCCCAACAACATCCATCGTCAATTTTCTCTTCCGCGATCTTCGCATTCATTCCAATTTTCCCGCCTTAATTGACCCCAAATCAAACCAAACCCTGACTTTCACTCAACTCAAGAATTCAGTCTCAAATTTCGCATACACTTTACACCACAAATTCAACATCACCAAAAACGACGTCGTTTTCATATTCTCCCCAAACTCCATCCTGTTCCCTATCGCCTTCTTCGCCGTCACCTCCATCGGCGCCGTCGCCACCACCGCTAATCCGCTGTACACCGTCGCCGAACTCACTCACCAAATCCTTGACTCGAAACCTAAGTTAATCATTACAGTTGACCAGTTACGTTCAAAGGTCAACGGATTTAATCTACCTGTAATTAATTTAAACGATTATTATACAGATTTAGTAACAAAACCTACAAATGTTGGTGAATTATCACAATTATCGGAATCGGTATCGCAAAACGATGTTGCGGCGATACTGTATTCATCCGGTACGACCGGATTAAGTAAAGGAGTAGTGTTGACTCATAAGAGTATAATCGCGACGTCGATAATGGTGACGGCGGACCAGGAGTTTCATAATGAAGGAAGGAGTGTGTTTTTGTGTGTGGTGCCTTTGTTTCATATAATGGGATTGGTTACGTTTACGTATTCGCAATTGCAACGAGGTAACGCGACTGTTGTGATGGAGAGGTTTGAGATTGAAAAAGCGTTGGATTCGATTGAGAGGTATAAGGTTACGCATCTTTATACTGCGCCGCCTGTTGTTGTGGCGTTGGTGAAGGCAAAGGAAAGTGTAGAAAGGTACGATACGCAGTCGTTGATTGAAATTGGATCGGGGGCTGCGCCTTTAGGAAAGGATGTTATGGATGAATGTGCTAAAGTTTTTCCTCAAGCTAAGATATTACAGGTTGATTATTGAAATTATTACTTTTAAAACGCACATACGAACTATACATTTAGTTGTATTAGTTGATTAACACGTGGTGGCAAATTATATCTAGGAACAAATTTGTGTACTTGTGTTAGGCTCGTTATAAAACAATTGATAGGCCTAGTGTTAGCTATGATCATGGCTAAAGGATGAAAGATAGTATTGGTACGTGATTGTCCGCTAGATTTATTTATTTTATTTTGCGATATATATCTATTTGAAATTCAATGAGATTCGTTGGGAGGAAATATTTCTTTCCAAATCATGATTAGTATGAAATCTTGATTACCAATGACACAAAAAATGAACATTGACCAACAATCCTTTGCAATTGTCTTTTGAACAAACATTGAAACCTTGTGAACCAGTGCAAACTTGTATGTCTGAACATCTTTTTTCTTTGAAAAAAATCATGAGTCGAACTTGACCCGCAAACTTGCATTAACCAAAACCTATTTTTCCTTTAATAACTGAATCGATTGAGGTCCAACTCAACTATCGATAACATCACATGACTGTATATTATGGTTGCTTGCAGATGCACCAAGGGGGTTCATGGTTTTAGTGATGTTTGAAACCAACACATGGGTTTGTTTAAGGAAATTACATCCACAAAATTTTGATATCCTTAACTATATAAGCAATGTTAAACGATGCTAGACAAATCCCTTTGACTTTAGCATCCAACAAATCACATACAGCTGTGTGAGAGGATCACAAGCGTAACCAAAACTGTTATCTTTAGTTTCATTCCATAATATTCCATGCACACTTCACTTACTGTGTAGTAGACTGTGTAGTAGTTTTACATACAAAAATCTTATATATGCTCGTACTAGGGCTTATGGATCCCTTTAGGTTCGAGTGTTTTCTCTTGCAATATAGTTTCATTTTACTTATAGTACGTATTATATATTGGTAGGGGTATGGGATGACGGAAACAGGTGGAATTATAGCAATTGAGAATACAAGGGTAGGATCTCGCCATTCAGGTTCATCTGGAGTACTTTGTCCTGCAATGGAATCTCAAATTATACATATAGAAACATTTAAACCTCTTTCCCCCAATCAATTGGGGGAAATATGGGTTCGTGGTCCAAATTTGATGAAAGGTAATTTTTGGGATTTTATCTGTTTTGTACATTTAGTTCTATTGATCAAGAACTTATGAATGACAATTATTTGTAATGCTTCGCATATGCATACAGAATATTTGAATAATAAAGAAGCCACGGAGCAGACCATAGACAAACAAGGTTGGCTGCACACAGGTGATCTTGGTTATTTTGATGATGAAGGACGAATATATGTTGTGGATCGATTGAAAGAGCTCATAAAGTATAAAGGATATCAGGTGATTTCATCTTCACATTAGTCAAATATATTGCTTACTGATCTAATCAAGTTTGAATAAAAACTGTTACACTTGGGTCTGTGAAGTGTGAACTTTACCTCTAAACCTTACGGATATAGGCTGATCTAAATTGACTTTTTATTTCGTAAACTTTGAAACTTCGGTTATGGGTTGTTGAACTTGACAAGGTGTATTTAGATGACTAGCGTTTGATACCATACAAAGGTTTTTGTGACTAGACATCTTCATCCAAAATCAATTTACCTGTAATTCATTAATCTGACTGTTAGAGATTGATTACTATATTTATCGTAAAGGCAAGAACAATCAGATTAATGGAGATCAGAAATGGATACTGGTTTTATTAACTGGAAAGACAAGAACAATTTTAGAAAAGAACCCAACAGATTGGAATTCTCTCTGCCCGAGCTGATAAGCGAATCAAATGACCATTCATAAAAAGGATGTCCTTCTAATCATAAATCTCTCACCATATTTAATTTTTCTCTTTCTCTCTCCTTGTGAATTGCTAACCTTCACCTGTCCATTCTTAAATCTCTTTCAGTCTATAGACTTTCCATGACTTCCTGGACCATTGGGCTGATCCAAAAGTTCTTCATGGGCACTTTTCTTATCACTGACAGTCTTAAACAGCATAGCCACTATATTAGAGGTGGCATGAGATAACAGGTCAAAGGACTCGAAATGGGTTGACGCTGAAATGGTCCAATTTAGTACGTGCCTAAATATGCTGGGTTAGGTTAGGTTACCTGCAAGGCTACCAAGAACTTTGTGTTCAATTTCTGTATAGACATAATGTGTTATTTTAGGGAAACTTGACTTTGGACTACTTCCAACTCGTTTATCCTGTTTCACCTGTCTGTCCCATGTCACCAATTTGACTCTTTCCCCTTTTATCTAATTTTCTTGATTTAACACGTTTGAGATCCAGATTGACCCATTCATAGGTAAATGGGTCGAAATTGTAACCTTAAAGTCTAATAATCATCTTTCTCACTAATGTTTATTGCTTAAGCAAAAACAATCTGGTAGCTTAGTCTAGTAATAACAAAATAAACATTGCATAAAAATAATATTTTTTCGATTGGCAACTTCTTCTCAGGTGGCACCTGCAGAACTTGAAGGGCTGCTAGTTGCTCACCCTGAAATCATGGATGCTGCAGTCATCCCGTAAGTTCTTTAGCTCGTTTTTCTTACAACACCATTATAAAGCAAACTAAAAAGAATCATATATGTGGCCAAATTATGAATGATCTCTTCGATCCTGCAGATATGTTGATGATGAAGCAGGTGAAATTCCAATGGCATATGTTGTACTTAAACCTGGGAGCTCACTTACTGGCGAAGAGGTTCAAGATTTTATCGCCAAACAGGTACAAAAACTACATAAAATGTGAACTAGGTTACTAATGAACATAGAAAAATATAACAACATATCTTTTATATTTGAATTGTATATATGTAATCCTCTTCCTCATTTTGTCAGGTTGCACCGTTTAAGAGAATAAGAAAGGTAGCATTTATCGACATTATTCCAAAATCAGCTGCAGGAAAGATTTTAAGGAGGGAACTTAGGCAGAAAGGTCAATCTAAACTCTAAGATTACAATGTCCACTCATACGGATATTTGGTTTTCCATTTATAATAGCAACTCCAATGGTATAATAATAAGGTTCAGAAATGTATAGAAACAGTAATATATGTTACGTATCCTTCATGCAACAAATGATCTGTGCATTTATATTTAGATATTTGAAGTTAAATTAAAAAATTCAGAATACTTGCTTGATTATGACTTACAGTAAAAAATAAGTTGGTATTTTTTCAACCTGGAACTACATAGATAAGCTAAGGTTTTGTTACTTTTTAAGGACTTAGAATATGGCATTTTTACCTTTTATTGCATAAAAGCACTTGTGATTTGTGAATGCAGAGTACACGTATTTATGTGTTGGTTACTTTGGTCAAACTGTGAGCAGTAGAAAAGCAAAGACTTATTTTTTCCTAAATTACTCTCTTCATGTATAATTAAATTAAAATATAATTAAAAGGGAATACGATGTAAAAATCTAAACGCTTCATTATTTTCACCTTTGATGATCCAACGATCTTAATTTCCTTCATATGATTATACTTTTGACCCCTTAAATATTTGATGTATTTAGTCAAATTAAAAAACTAGATCAAATATTTTATTTATCAGTAAAAATTAAAGAGTCTGTAAATTATAATATTTTGTTCATTTTATTAAAATAAATTTTGTCATGTATTATAGCGGATCTATAAATTAAAAAGGTCGTTCACACCTATAATAAAATTGACTATATATTTTATTCATTTTATAAAAGTTTAATTCGTCGCGCTTTATCATGAGTCTATAGACTTCATAAAAAAATCAATCAGATAAAAATTAAATTCGATCCGCGTTATCGTGAGTTTATAACCTAGTATATTTATTAAAATTTGATAATAAGAGGAATGCGATTTTTACGATGATTTAAAAATTGACTTAAATTTTAAAACTATATCATAAAAGAATTTAAGTTGTAAAAAAAGTTCAATTAAAGGTAAAATTGTCGTATGATCATTTTTTTTTTATAAAAAAAATAGATCGATTTTAGCTGACGTGTGGATTAAATATCATATATTCAATTAATACGTGACATTGTTGACCTAGTAAACGTACTATGTAAACACTAATTTTATTTTTTGAGTGTTTAAACCCTAATTTAATTTTAAATGAAATTCTTTTATGACACCACTTAAAAATGTTAAATCCTTTGTGGCACATTTTTCAAAAGTAAACGATAATTTTATTTTTAATTAAACTTTTTAGTACATTAAAACATTTTATAGCACAATCTAAAAATATAAGTCTTTTTAGGACATGGACAAATGTCATATTCCTCTTCTCGTCATATTCTTATCGTCAAATTCTACAAATTGATTATATTTTCGAGCAATTTGACTTATTTATCAAGCCAGTGATCGCATGCATTATTTTTTCTTTTAAGTTTCTGTCACATGAATTTTATTGATTCATAAAATTTAGAAATAAAATGAAAATAAAACAAATACATACCCTCCCTTAAATTAACCAACTTTTCTAATGGTAAATGACTTTTGGTCTAGAAATATGTGGTTAACTTGTCAATAAAAAAACGTTACGAGCTCAAGTCCCATTTCACATATGTGCATAAAATATGTGGTTGTATGTAATCAATGGTGTGGAGTTGTTAGGAGTATTTACTTCTAAAAACAGAAAGAAGAATTGAGCAAATTACGCTTCTTAATTATTTGATTTTTCTAGGTTTAAAACATAGTAACCGTAAACTAGAACATTAGCCATCTAGTGGAATTGGCAGTTTAACCTCATCGAAGGGAGTAGCTTATTATAATCTTATATTCTAGTGCTTTTTTACAATTGTATAACATGATTATACCAATATCGATGATTTATATATTTGTTATGCATACAAATTTACACATATATAACATCAATACAATAGAAAACCTTACATTCTTTAACTATGAAAACTTACAATAATAATAAATTAATAACTACATCCTTTTGAATTATAACTTTGATCATCATATATTTAATTGCTCTGAAACAAAAAACTAAAAAGTAAGAGAATACAAATTAGTGACAACCCATATACAAGTGTTAATGACTTCAACTTTATAATAGTTATAACTGGTAGATATAAATTGGGAGTCCATATCGGTGTAAATTGACACACACATATACACACATATCACAATCAAACTTCACCTATAATTTCGGGATTGTCTCTTTATTAGTATACGATATAAAATCTGATCAATAGTTTGTTCAAATTATGTCACATATAGCACTTACTTACATTTATGATTGAAATGCATGTGTTAAAATATCATTTAAACGGTTGTTGATTATCATTTCTTTTTGCCCCTTATTTAATGACTAGTTGGCTAAAAAGGTAATGCAACTTAACATGTATGAAAAATATTGTACATCCTTTTAGATAATTAAGGCATATTGTAACAAACAGATTTGATTTCAGCTTAGAAAATATCATAGTTAAAAAGGATATGATTCGGAAAGTATAATATACATAACTAATGTATATGACTTGAATATTTTTGACATTTCTTGTTGGTTTACATTAGAATGGGTAATCGGATGTAGTTTTTTCTGTTCAGATTGTTCATAAAGAAAGATTTATTTTTTACTCAAATATTCACGATGTACTAGGAGTATTCTGTTACCGTTTTTAATTCTGTTGGTCTACAATATATTCATTTGAAAAAAAGTTACATTTGCACAAAAAGACAGTTATACATCTTCATATCTAATTTGGAAACATACTTATTTGAACAGATCATAATAGAATTTTCTTTTAATTGTTATTATTTTTCATTTTATTTTTGAAGAAAAAGGGGAAAGAGATGACAAGTAACTAATCTACTAGAATTGTTGAAAGCAAATTGTGTGGACAATGACAAAGTGTTTAGTTTCTATCAATGTTTCCTCTAATATTTCACCAGCACTCTCTCATGATGTGTCCCTCACCAATTTATTTAATACTCCTGTGTACCAATTATTTAGTATTATATTTATTTTTAAAATGGCTTGTTAAATGTTAGTGGTTTAAGTCCAGTTTATTTTTATCGTCTGAAGGGGTAAAATTTCCGGGTAGGACTCGAACTTGAGACCTTCTCTAGCCAAACATCCCCTTTTTAAGGCCCTATAAGAAAACTTTGATGACTAACTGAGCTACCCAGTTGGTTAAGTACTATATTAGTTTAGTTCCTTTTAGATTGTTTAATATGAGACGGAAGAGGCAGCATGGACTATGAGTATTCAAATAAGAACATGGATTATAACTACCTATGTTGTGTATGAATCATGATTATTAATATACAGAGATAAAATACCCATAAATATTTGGCCAAAAAAATACAAACATAAATAATAGTAACAATTAGGTATTTAGGTTTAATATTTGATACTAATAAATATAATGCTAGGCATGTTTCCATCTCTCTCTTCTACAGAAAAAAAAAAATCTATTTTTAGTGTAGTTTGAAAAATAGTAACAAGTGCTTTTTGTAACCTTATTTATAGAGCTGTAAATTTGTAATTGCAAACTTTATCGGTTTTAAATGTTTTGTAACCATTTTTAAGCTTCATTTGATCAAAACAATTGGTGCAACATATATTTGTACTACGTGCTTATTGGGGTGTACATATTTTTTGAAAAGGTTAAATACTTGATATAGAAAGAAATCCTTTTATAAGAAGATAACTTTAAAACTTTTTAATTCTTAATTATTGAAATTGGTCCTTTTAATTTCAGCATATAAACTCATTGAAAGGGGAGAACATGTATAACTGGAGGTGCAAAAAAAAAAATCGGTTTTTTTTAACCGAAAATCGGTTTTTAGAAAATCGAACCGGTTTTGGAGTAACCGAATCGGTTTTGACCGGTTATCAGTTTAGGGGAAACCGGTTTTTTCCGGTTTTAAAACCGGTTTTAACCGGTTATTTGAAAAAACCGGTTTTAACCGGTTTTTTTCAAAAAAATTTCAAAAACGGCTAGTAGCCGTTGGAGCGTGTCATGACCGTTTTTTTTGGATTTTTTTTGACATTTTGGCACCTTCAAATCCCTATAAATAGGCCTAGTTGGTTTGGGTTCAAAACACACCAACACTTCTTCTATTCTACTCTCAAAAACACTCTAAATCTCGATATTTATATATTTTTTGTTTGCGAAAAATGGAAAACACACAATCACAAGCTTCCGGTTCCGGTTCCACTTCCATTGGTAGCAATGTACGCAACAAAGTTTACACAAACTTTGATGTAGTGCAAATTAAAACAACGAATCGGAACCCGTAAATTTGGTCAAATTACGAATTGTGCGTTATGAATGATGGGGTGGAAAAGGCCCGTTGCAAGAGATGTGGGAGGTTTTATAACCCCATATCAAATTCAACATTAAGAAGTCACAAAAACGGGTCTTGTAGGGCGGCTAATCAAGATGCGTCACAATCGACACTTGGTTCGGATGGTAGCGTATTTATATACGATAATGATACGCTTCGAGAAGATTTTATGAAGTTTGTCATCCAAGAGGCGCTTCCATTCAACCACTTCGACAACCAACGACTTACGAATATCATCAAAAAGAGACTACAACCGCGATACCAACAAGTAAGTCGTACTACCCTTAGAAACGATGCGTATAAATAATGGAAAACGGCTAAAAAAGATATAATTAATGGTTTTCAAAACTATCCATATGGCGTTTCTATTACTTGTGATGTTTGGACCGCACCACATGGTACGGCAAATTCTTATTTACCCGTTACGGCCCATTGGTTTCATCCCAAGTCTTGGTTATTGATGAAACGTACAATTGCTTTTAAATTGTTTGGTTATCCGCATACGGGATGCAATTTGCGAAAAATTTTAAGTGACACTTTAATTGAGTATAATTTAGACGATAAAGTTTTTACAATTTCACTAGATAATGCGTCAAATAATACTAGAGCTATGAATTTACTAAAATTACGTATAAAACCAATTTTAGATGGTGCTTTTTTTCATTCTCGTTGTGTTGCTCATGTTATAAATTTATCCGTGCAAGCGGCGTTACAAATATGTGCTAATATACGTGAAAAATTTAAGACTTTATTAATAACTATATATAGTTCGAGTAACGAACGACAAGCTAATTATAGACGTTTTCGTGTACAATGTGGTGAAACTCCCCTAGGACCTTGCTACGATAATAATACTAGGTGGAATTCTACTCACGATAATAGTACAATGTGGTGAAACTTCGTTTTTAGTAGTTTTTAAAGAGGCTACTACTATATTATCGGGTGTATATTACCCAACTAGCTCGTTAGTTCTAAACCAAATTTTTATAATGACCGAAAAATTAAAAGAATTTGAAACCTCGACATATCCAATGTTTAGAAAAATGGTTAGAGCTATAAAAAAAAATTTATAAAATATTTTGGTAGTTTGCCTTTGGTTTTTACTTGTTCCGCCGCACTAAACCCAACTTTAAATGTTGGCGGCGTACAACGTATAATCACAACAATTATGGAAAATTTAGACTTACACTTAACCGACAACCCGAATTATATACCAAATGAACTTACTAAATTTAAAGATAATTTTACACAATTATTTGAGATTTATGCAACAAAATATGGTCAACATCATAACCCAATTGTTGACTCAATGCAGGCGGGAACATCTCGATCATCATCCAACGACATAAATATAAACCTTTATAATGTTTTACTTGAAGACGCTACAAAGCGTCAACGAACATCGTCTCCAACAAGCGAATTGGGACAATATATGTCTACAAACTTTTTTACCACTTTAAGTGTCGAGGAGTTTCATAATTTTGACATTTTGAGTTGGTGGAAAGAAAGAGAAGTACAATTTCCCATTTTATCCGCTATGGCTCGAGATTTATTATCCGTCCAAGCTTCGACGGTAGCTTCTGAATCGGCCTTTTCTACTAGCGGTCGAATAATATCGGAAAGAAAATCAAGACTAACCGCTCAATCCGTGGAAGTATGTGTATGTTTGAAAGATTACTTGAACGGAGTGGATAGGATACAAAATGCAACAACATTGGAAGGCCCATTATTAGGTAACGTTGAAGAAATTATCGAAGATGAAGAAGTCGAATTGGGAATATCACCTCCAACGACCGAATTAGATGAAGGTGAATTTGAAGAACTTGAAGTTGATTCCGTGGATGAAGATGAAGTTTGAGACGACATAAGTAGTTAAGTGTATTCGGGTGATGGCAATGCCGAAGCTCGATATACTTTACTACACGACTACGTTTCCGGGTGATGGCCATGCCGAAGCTCGAAATGTATTCGTATTTGTATTTTATATTTTTAGTTGTAATTGTATTGTTTAAATAAAAGTTATGTTTGTATTTTATAATATTAGTCGTAATTGCATTGTTTAAATAAAAGTTATGTATGTATTTTATATTTTCATTTGTATTATCTAAATTTTGTTATACACTTATACCAAATTCGAATCTAAAAAATACACGAAAAAAACTAACCGATTAAAACCGGTGCAAAACCGAAAAAACCCGATTCCGAACATTTAAAACCGAAAAAAACTGATTCCGAAAAAACCGCTTTTAACCGAAACCGATTTTTTTAAAACTAATTTTTAAAAAACCGAAAACCCAAAAAAACTGATTTTTTTGCACCCCTATGTATAACTGTATAAGCACATGAAAATAGGCCTAAGTTTAGTTTCCATAGTGCTTGTTTAGGTTGACTTTGTGGCATTTTCAAACTTCCAACAAAATGGCCCATACCCATAAACCTCAAGGTTGCTTTTCATTCATTAATATTGTATGTGTAAATTAAACATACTTATGTTTCCTTCAAGCTAAAAACTACTATATTATAAGTTATTTATTTGTTGTGTCTAAAATTTATGAGTTTGACAACTAACGTTTTTGATATATTTGAAGGTTTTATAGGACAAATATGACATCTATGGTATCTTAAAGGGGTGTGTACTATGCAAAACCTAAAATATTATAGCCTTTATAATTTTAAAAATAATACAGTGTATTTTTAAATTTTCATACAAAAATACAAGTTTTATATGTGTAAAGCATCACAGAGGCACGAATGCATGCGTTCAAATAATTTGCCTATAGTGTGTATTGTGTTGAAAATTATAAACATAGTAATGGATTCAAATGATCGAATATAATATGTGAATTGTATTCAGAAATCACTTTTCAAAAATGATATTTCGACTTTGTAAATTGTTTCGGGTTTATGAAATTTGTCCTAGAATAATTCAAGAGATGTTCGACTTTATAATAAGTTAGGAGTGTTTATGTGTGTTTTCTATGTTCACAATATGCATAAATCCATGTATTAACTAAAAAAGAGACATTTATGAAAAATATAACTGTTCATAATCAAATATCGGGTTTATTGAATCTGATCATTTTCAGGTTCATTGAACTTGGTCATTTTCGATGTTGTTTTGGGGTCAAGAGCTCTGCCCTTTGAATCTCGCTAGGGGTGTTACCCCTAAGACCCCACGAGGGAGTGCAGCCCCCTTGATTCCAGCAATTTTGGTTAAGTCCAATATACAGTAATTTAACCAGGTATATACTCTACATCACCTCATCCATACTCATTAATCTACCAATATATTAAAATATAGTGTATATAATTGCGTCAGATTTACTATTTATAAACCAATGTGAATTTAGAAATGATAGAATAATAATTACAACATGCTTTACATTAACAAGTGAAACGTACATACAAAAGGTTGTACGGAGTAAATAATATTGTGGTACCACTTGTCTTAACTCTTAAAATATCCACTGTTAGGACATTATTTTGAACTCATTATTACATACTCTGTGTATGTCCTATGTATTTGATCTGGAGCGGAGTTAAGATCTTTCTACTAAAAGGGTAATTATATTAGCGATCTTTTTTTCTTTTTCTTTTTTTTTTTATAAATTTCGAGAGGACAAAATTTTTAAAATGTCACAATATTTTTTCAGAATTTTTTCTTTTTTAATGTAAATTAAAACTTATTGAAAGGGCAACTTCCTCTAATAGATCCGCTTCTGTATTTGACTCATTTTGACAACTTAATTAAACCGAATTTTAATATTTGTTTAGAATATGATTAATTAAAGATAGTGGATAAAAAAGGCAGCCTACTATCGGAGAGAAGAGACAACAAAACATTTCAGCCATTCAGATTAAGGATCTATAGTCTAGAAATTTTAGGGGCACGCGGGGTTCACTTTTAATTATAGCTCAAACTTGTAAAATAAAGTGTGAGATGTTATGTACTATTATTTCACCTGTAACATACATATCTATTATTATGTATTAGTTACAATTAATTCCACTTTCTCTTTCACGATCGAAAATACACACTACCTTTTCTATAAACACTCTTTTAATTTCGAAATTCTAACATCAAGCTCTAATTTTACTATCATTCAAAGCTTCACAAATATCTCAATCACGAAAATGCACGTATTGCTTGTAATCGTACGTTTTTGTCATAAATATGTTGAAAATATCAAATGAACGACGTAGCCACTGAGCGACCTGAGGGACGATGTGACAACCCTCAAAAATCGGTATATTTCCGTACACATTTAACATGTATTCTTACGCTAATTCCCTCGTAATTAAAATCAATTCGATTTAAAATGAGATAAGTCTAGCACATGCCCACGTTGCACATTTTGGTGTACTTTACTTTAATGCGTGACGCATTTCATTTACGTAATTATTTAGAATTGCGCAATTTAAATCGGATGACTTCCAAAAAATGCGAACGTTAGTGATCTATTTTCGAAAATAACGTAAATCTATTTAATTATAATAGTAGTTATTAATATTGTGATAATTATGCTAAAGAAAGAGCATGACAACCTTTAGAAATCAATAAACGTCCACGTGAACTAGAAACGTGCAACACCTAAATAAATTGTGAATTTAATTGAATAAAGTATCAATAAATACTTGAACATTATTATAATTAATAGTAGTTAATTACTATTCCTATGCAAATTATTTCATAACCTTTCAAATAATAGAATCAAAGAATATACGAATTCGATTAACACGAAACCGTAGAGAGTTCGCGAATAACAACAAACGAAGTATCGGTAAACGACTTGAATACTATTTCAATCAATTAACAACATTATGATATCTTGATAACCTTAATCTATCCTAATTAACCTTAATCTACATTAATTAACCCTAATTAACCTTAATCGCACAATTAAAACCTAAGTAATCAAGACTTGCACCTAATGACCAAAATATCTAGACTCAATCAAGGATTAAGCCTCTCTTTGACCAAAAATCAGCCAACATCCCCTTGTGCCATCTCCTTAAAACAAGGAAACATGCACACCTTACCTCCATAACTTCTACACCTCCATTACTTGACTTTGAGCCTCATTTGGTCTTCATTTCCACACACACAAACACTCAAACTCTCTCCCTCTAGAATTCTGCTGGAAATCAGCAGCCTTTCCCCTCCCTTTTTGTCCCAAACAACCACCACAAGTCCACCATACAACCACCACTCATCCACCACTCCACCACCATCAACCACCATGAACCACCACTCCAAAAACACTTATCTTACCCTCATTTTACTCATAATCACTAGCTCATTTCAATTCCATTCCATACTAAGGGTAAATCGAACATAAACTTTTGAACTTGGAGCTAGGAGGTCAACCATACCAAGATCCAACACTCATCTTGTTAAAAATCGCCTTTTTAGGCTTTGTAAGGAAACTCTAACTAGAAACTCTTTGATTCTTTTATTAAGATGCTTATATGATAGTTATAATATGTTTAAATTTTCACTCATGCAAGATATAACCTTAAACACTCGTATTTGTATGAACTATAATAAGAATGTGTTAAAAAGAACCCAAAACAAAAGTTATAAAATTCGGACAAAAACTTTGCTTGACTTTGGAAGTGAATAACTTGGTCAAAACTTAACCAAATCTAGTGTTTCTTGAGTCTAAAATTAAGTAAAAGGAGTTACCTTTCCAACCCAACCAGTTTCATGAATTTTGGACAAGTATAAGTACTCCAAAACGAATTTATAAGAAAGAGTGTCTGATCTACCTTCTGAGGACAGATTATGATCTTACTTTGAAAAATCATAACTTCTGAACAAAAGATCCAAACGACTTGATTCTTTTTCCTAAAGGTTACTTAATGTGTTAGCTTTCAAACCCCACCAATTTCATGAATTTCGGACAAGTATTGGTACCTCAAAACGTGTTTTTAAATCAAGGGGTACCTGCTGGAGCTTTGTGTTGTTTGAATCCCTTAAACATAACCAAAAATTAAGAAACTTATATTTCTGGAAAGCTAAGACATAGGGGAATATGTGGTAAAAATTTCATAAAAATCTAAGCTCATTTGATTAGTCAAAATTGTAGCCAAAGTTAGACCAAATATGAAAAAGAAGCTGTGAAAGTGGGAAACCACAGCAGCATTGCGAACTGAGTTCCCCTGCGAACTGAGATCTCTGCGAATGGAGATCTCTGCGAACTGAGATTCTGCGAATTGAGTTCTCGCGAACGGAGTCAGTTCGCTGGGCCAAGTTGAGCTGCAAACTGAGTCAGTTCGCAGAGCCCAAAACTCGCGAACCGAGGCTTGTACGATTAAAAACCGGTAATGAAAACGATTCGAATTGTTTAATAATAACGTGTGAGGGAGATAAAAATTATAACTACAGTTTTGAAAAGCTTTAGAAAAACAAAATAACTAAGCTTTCAAGGAACGTACACGTATACACACAAAACTATCACCAACGGGTCGTACGCTTTTCGAAAACGAACATAGATACGCGGGTAGCTATCTACATAGACAAACATAGATGTGCGGGTAGCCATCTACTATTATGAACCTAGATATGCGGTTAGCTATCTACTTATACAAACGAACTCATGCGTATAAGACGCTAGGAGACTTTTGGGCTAACTTACTTAATTAAACGCTAGCACTCGCACCGCTCACCAGATGAGTTCACAGCCCCTATTTTACTGTTTTTTACTGCTTTCTTAATTTGGGGTGAAAAACATATGTACTATTTACATACAAACTATTTTCATGCGATGATTGAAAAACCTGACAACGAATCCTTGTGCGATCCTATGTTAAACTAGTTGTAGTGCATAGAAGTCCTCATGACTACAAACTGTAACCATTAGCTAGATGATGCTAGCCACCGAATATGCGAATAGTACTATTGGGATGACATCCCTCCCACTTTTGTTAGTAATGCTAACTGCCGACTATAAGTCGAGACGAGGAGCGTATATTTTAATGGTCCCAGGCAAAAACAATAAAAGTCGTGGTTTGGTTATAGGCCTAGGTGTCGTCACTTTAACTCGTAAGGTTTAGCTAACCTTCGGGGGATCACCGTCAGATATTTACTATTTTTAACTATATATCATTGTACTCTTGGCCATGATTGGCACGATATGAATTGCGAAACAATTACTAAACGATTGGTTTAAATGATTGAGTATTTAAACCTGTGAATTTCACTCAACAATTTTTTTGACCTTTTAACCATGTTTTTCAGGGAATTAGCAGCGAAGTAAGATTTGCATGCATATTGGGACCCGTGCCTACCTTATCATTTAGGATGCCATTTTTGGGAACCTCACGTGATTTCATTTGTATTACTATAAACTGTTTTAATTATATTTGTGAAATCTCTAAACGACTGTATTTTGATAATACTACTACTCTTGCGACCTGAATAATCGCTACGTTTTGTAACAAACAATTGTTGGCATTCTAATACAACGTTCCGTTGATAATCATATGCTCTTGATTAGTTAGATAACTAATCGCGCTCACGCCCCGTTCTTCCGCACTTAATCATGATTTGATTTTGGCGGGGTGTGACAGACGACACCACCGAGACCTGACCGCCGCCATCGCCTTCGTCCATTTGTTCTGATTTTCAGACCTATCATCGTCACCACCGATTCTTTCGATTTGTTTTCTAGATCTAGAGCTCAAAGATGATGCTTGTTCAGTTTTTCCTTTTTCATATGTAGTAGTAAGTTAGTTTTTTTAGATCTATGTTAAATTTCTATATTCATGTTATGTGTATTTTACTGCATTTTAAGTGTGATATGTTACGACATTTTATTTTTATTTTAGTCATAAGTATAGGAGATATTCAATTCTACTCATATAGCAATATTTCATATCAATATGAATAACTTACAATTTTATCTAAAATTGACATGGAGAAGTTACTTTATTCATTTAAATTTGACCCATTTTGAAAAATGCCCGTTTTGACACATTTACAACCCAATTTGATTCCTACAAATTTTTATGGTATCACATATACTTTTCAATGAAGTTTAGTAACATAAAATTCCAAATCAAACTTGATTTTACACAATTCTTAGAAATAATGATTTCTCGATTCACATACAATCTGTCCAGTTTAATCAAATGACCCTTTTGCCCCATTAAGAGTCCGAATTAGAAAAAAATTTAAAATTACAAACTTATAGAGAACATAGATTTTTACTAGGATACTTAGTTTCAAAGCAATATGACTTGTTTTCAATTTTATACAAATATTACTACAGAACAATTTAATAATCATCAAATATCGTATTCATCAAATTCACATTTTTGTTAAATTCATAATTAATCAATAAGAACCTAATACATAATTTCCAGAATATTTTTGATTCAAAATTCGTTCTTTAGCTTCCTCCTTTCAATACGTTAACTAATTTGATCATTCAAATAAGTTGTATATTAAAATCGATAGTCAAATCTCCTCGTTTGCAAACCCTAGAACTGCTCAACTCTGGCCTCCTCTCTTTGATCGACCATCTCCAGGTATTAGTGAGGATTAGGGATCTTTTTATTTATCCCTAATTGGTTAGGCAAGTTTCCTCAGTGACCCTCAACTTTCAATATTCGCATATTAACTCCTAGATGGACTTTATCCTAACAATCTTAGTCCTAACTAATGTAATCAAATTAATTTCTTTCATCATTTTTATCTTTTGATAATAAAAATTAATTTCTTTCATTATTAAAATCGGAAAATTCGGAATGTTACCACCATAATGCTTAAAACATAAACTTCAAAAAACTCACATTTTAAAATGAAAGAAAATCCGTAGCCTGATCACTTCTCATACTACAATATAACAAATATTTTTCAGATAAATAAGAGAGGAATTGTTATTAACGTTTTGAAAACTAGATCAATTATCGAGTTGATAATTTATCCTTTTGGTCGTGTGGTACAATGCTAATATATATCGTTTAATTTATGATGAATATTAATATAAAAAGGACAAAGACATGTTAAAATGAGAATCAAGTTTTCTTACCTAAAAAATTGTAAGAAGAAATGTAGTTTAAAGTAAAATAATGTGTGACTCCTTATTTTAGATAGCCTCTTATATTTATATATAGTGTAGTACATGTGTAATGTGACGGTAAAAATAAAATATTATTTTAAAGATTGGGTGTATACTTTTATGACTTTTGTGTTGATTATTTATTTGTGTAGAGTAATAAATTATTAATGAAAAGTAGAACGTTGAGTTAATTAAAATTAAAATATTGTATTAATTAGATTTAGACATTATAGTCATTTTCTATGTTTGAATTGATTTTAAAACAAAATGTTAAATGCATTATATATTAATATAAATATAGATATATGGATTTAATTTCTTGAATTTACTCATAATGTATATCTTGATGATACTTAATTTTTTTTGTGTGTTTAACAAAATAAATATTTTAATTCTAGTTTGATATTAATTGTTGTTTTATCACTTTCATATGTGTGTTTAATATCTTTTTTATTTTTTATTTTAGTACATATGGTTAATTTTAAGAGTATGATTTAGTGGAAGGGGTTGGTTGTTTTTAATGAAGGCAAATGTGTCAGAATTTTAACATGTCTCGGTTTAAAAAAGACCTGAAGGTGATTTTGTAGTAAATTAAGACATAAGATTAAGATACCAAAATGATGATTAATATTTCTTTTCGTTTTAATAAAAGAGTCTAAAAGTATTTGAGATTATAGTATGTCTATATCCTTTTTTAAAGGTGTTAATATGTTTCTTATATGTAAAATATACTAAAAAATTAAGATAAAAAGTTTTTTTTACAAATGTACTTTTTTCTAAACTTCTTTCTAGACAAATAGGATAAAGAAATTATAATTATCTTAAATTTTTATAAATCATTTAGTTATAACTTTTAATATTTAAAATTAAAAAATTGAAAATTACATTTATGCACCTTTCAATAATACATAAACATAAAAATTAAAAATTAAATCAATCTATACCTTATAATTATCCTTATTAAAATATAAAATAAATAATAATTAAAATATAATTATTGTGATAACATAGAGTATAATTGAAATTAAAATAAAAAATTTATATTAATTATTGTTATTATTATAACGATTATCATTATCGATCATATTTTTAATTTATAATTATCGCATTTCATAAAGTCTGACTAGCTATTTATTAACTGAGGACACATGACAATAAATTTAGAGAAAATTACTACAAATAGCCCATTCAAAGTATTTATTTCAAAAATAGACACTTAAATTGCCGAAATGATAAAAACAACCCGGCGATCCAAGCGATTAGCTAGGGACCAATAATATATAGCCACGTGTCTCTTTCAATAGGTGGCTAAACAAGTCAAATAAAGTAGGTTTTTATCAGGAAACGTAATAGCCGAAACTCAAAATAGCCCGGCGATCCCGGCGATTTACTTTGTCCAATAAGAAGTCGACACGTGTCCCTGAACACCTAATCAAAGGACAATTGCATTCTGGCGATTTAGACCCGGCGATTCCAGCGATTTACTTTGTCCAATAAAAAATCGACACATGTCCCTAAACACCATGTGTATTTCGGCAATTTAGATCCGGCGATTTGCTTTGTCTAATCAAAAATCGACACGTATCCCTGAACACCATTGCATTTCGGCGATTTTGATCCGGCGATTTTGTTGAATTCTCGAATTTCATGCAATTAGACAATGGATTATACTAAATCGTCATGATCCCTGGATGGGTTTTATAATTTCGGCGATTTAAACATCTATTTTTGATAATACTTTATGACAAAGTCTATTTTCAAAATAAATAATTTGAATGGGTTATTTGAGTAATTTTCTCATAAATTTAAGTACAGATGTGTTGAAATTCTTGAATACGTGGCTTACTTTATATTATAACTACCAGTAAGTGTTAATGCACAACTCACATCTAATTACGTTAGACTTTGTTTTATGTAGGATAGTTGATCACCATTCCTTGCGTTAATATATGGAAGTGTTCTAGTTTTTTCTCCAATCAGAATCTCCAAGAACATTTAGAACGATAACGATATTGATAAAAAAATAAAATTAGTACATAAATATCAAGTCCATAATAGAAAACAATGATTTATTTATTTATAACTTCCAATTGTTATGATTAAAGATGACAATTTAAATTCGGGTTAGAAGTGACAATTGAGTTGATCAATGGGTTAACAATTCCAAAGTAATAAATCATGACATGATTCACATAACCAAGTTAGGTAAATAGGTTGATAAGTTAAAGGTTGATTTCAAGTAAACTAATTAATTTCATATCAAATTAGTTAAAATTGATGGGTTAGCTAGTTGGTAGGTCGACCTATAACTCGAATCTTGACTTGACCCTAATCAAAAATATTAAACACATTGTCGTGTTTTAGCTTAGCAAGTTGATGGTTGAAATCCTAACCTTAACCCGTCTATTTTAGTGTCGGTTTCTCATCGAGTTTCTGATCATGTTGAGAATTGTCATCATCTAATTATATTGATTTGAATGATGTATAAAACAAAATAAGAAAATGATATACCACTGTCTTCTCATTTCCAATTCAAGGACGAACATGATAACACACGTAAATTTTTAGTGACCGCTACATTGCGCGGGTGACATCCTAATTTTCTCTAATACAAGGAGACCAAGAGAGTCATATCTTTTGCAATTCAAAGAGAACAACATCTTAAAAAAAGAATGGTAAAAACACATATGCTTAACATTCATCTTTAACTTTTACCTTGAATCATTACTTTTTTTGTTCACAAAAGTGTCGAAGAGATAATTTTTTTAAGTTCACAGTGGTTAACCCTTTTTTTTTTTTTTTTTTTTTCTTTCTATTCACATCACCTGTTCAAATGATGAATCTATATTTTTAAACTTCACAGTTTAGGATAACTTGTGTGAAAAATATATATATATATATATATATATTCGCCACTTCAAATCTGCTGTTAACCAAAACTAAATAAAGCTTCTCCATGTAAAAAATTTTGTCAACCAAGAAAAATAAAACTTCATCCTTTTACAAACTGTTGTAAAGGTTGCGTTTGAAGTTCACTTCATTTATAAAAATGTCACTGTCAAAATCATGTTTTTTGATGAAAGAATGGATGGCCATGATGTGTTCTTACAAAAAAAAAATTTAACATTCTATTCCTACTGAATCCCAGAATATAATTTTGTAAATGAAGTGACTTTCAGATGCGATAACATTTTTGTAAATATTGGAAGTTTGATTAACCTTCACAACAGTTTATAAATGGGTGAAATTTCTTTTTCCTTTTTTTCACAAAAGTTTATTACAAGGTGAACCTATATTCATTCTTCGTTAATAGCAGATTAGAAGTGATTGAATATTCTATTTTTTATTTGTTCTATCGGTCATAGTTTCCTTCTGTTGTGGCGCAAAAGGAAAATGTTTATGAGTACGCTTATCGATCAACATTATATTTTTATTTTTCTATAAATGCACCCTTAATATGCCTTTTTTCTGAAGAGACAAACCAAAACATATATCTTATATATGTATAACTGATGCATATAATTGTTACTATTTTCCCTCAAATTTATTGTATTTTCAAGATAAAAAAAAAAATAGATCACTAATTATTTGTTACTATTTTTCCTCAAATTTATTGTATTTTCAAGAATAAAAAAAAAATAGATCACTAATTATTTGTTACTATTTTTCCTCAAATTTATTGTATTTTCAAGATAAAAAAAAAATAGATCACTAGTTATACATAATCCAACTTGTTATCAAAAGATTGTTAACAAAATGTAGTGGAAATTTGATGATAAATTTGACATGATAATTAAAGGGTTTTACTTTGTACACGCATATATCTGCCTTTACCATATATTTCACCTAACAGTAACTTTTCTTTTTACCTATGTTGGGTTATGGTACATAGGGGATAGTAATTGGAATGATTGATTTTTCTTACTAAACGATTTAATTATATTCTTTCGGTAATAAGATCCAAGAAAATGTCTATTTAGTTGGTAAAAAAGTTACAAATTACTAAGTTAAATATAACATCAATGCTATATTTATATTTAGTCATTGTGAGGTTACTTTGGTCGCATTTTATGTAAATTTAGCCCCGCTCAAAACTTGTAATGTTAAGATTCAATACTTTGCATATAAATTTTTGTGTCAAAAAATATAGGGCTTATGGTAAGGGAATGCATTCAACTTTTCCCGAATGTCTATTGTATGCACCCAACTTTACGGGAGTGCATTTAATGTACCTAACCAGGAAAAATGTACAATCGACGTAAGTAACCAGCTACGTCACCGGTAAACACCAGATTTATGCCACATCATCGTCCACCTGGCGCCGGTTATCTTCTCCAGTCAAATTCCGGTCATCTTCATAAACTTAATGGAAAGCCTAATCCACTTTCCCCTATTCTAAACACTATTCTAAACTTAATGGAAACCCTTTGAATGGATTTAAAATCAAAACTGATGGATTTAAAAACTCATGGATTCTACCCAGTGTTTTCCTGTTACATCAAGAAGGCCAGAAGTTGCTGATGCAAAGTTTACACCTCTAAACATCCGTTTTCTGAGACCCGCTTTGAGGAGAAACAAGTATGGTTGTGGGCTTCTTTTTTGTCCCATTAGCTTTGCTGAAAACGAAATGAATCAATGAAAACATACACAACATATATTAGAATTTAAAAAATATTTGTATTTAACTAGATTTGGTGTAATATGATGAAACTACCATAAGTAATCATGGATTCTAAACTTAATGGAAACCCTAATCCACTTTCCCCTATTCTAAACACTATCATGAACCCACACTATAACCTTAAATTTCAAAAATCATGGATTTAAAATCCCTAAATCAAAACCCTAAACTTTAAAATCCAAATTAACTCAAAACAAATAGAAACCTGAATCAGTAGATGCTTTCAATTGAAGTGTTGATTTGATTATTATGGGGGTTTGTTATAGATTAAGAAATCTAGGGTTTTAATTTGGTAGGGAAAGAAAAAAGGGTATTTAGGGGTGAAAAAATCAAGATTATGAAGATGACCGGAGAAGATGACCGATGTCAGGTGGACGATGACGTGGCATAACTGTGGTGTTTACCGGTGACGTACCCAGTTACTTACGTCGATTATACATTTTTCCCGGTTAGGTACATTTAATCCACTTCCGTAAAGTTGAATGCATACAATAAACATTCGGTAAAAGTTGGATACATTCCCTGCCATAAGCCTAAAAATATATGATAATAAATAAAATAACTTATAGCTTAGTGAAAGTTAACTTCAAAGTATGATTACCGTAGACCATAGTGATACTCATTTTGTCCAAATTATAGCTTCATTTTTAAGTTTCTGAATATAATATTATGGTGATGTCATACATTACTATTAATATATATTATATAAAGATTTACTTAACACTAATCTTAATGTTTTCTATTCTAAGCCATGATTAGGATGCATTTTATATTAACATTTGTAGCAATGAAATTTATTGAATACAATTATGTAGCATCATGAATTTAAACCATACAATTTAATATCATGATTAAAATATAAATTAAAAAAAGCTAAAAAAGACAAAATCATATATCATCACACGTCACTTTCGCTGTTCTCCTCCACTGTGTCTTGTAAGAAAAATCAAAACCGTTACAGTTAAAATAATAAACAAATTAAACCACAACAAACATTTGTGTTTTTCTTTCCAAAAACACAACTCAGTTTTGCATTTAATTCAATGAAGATCTGACACATTCAGATACCATGAGACTGTAGCTCAGTATTACACTTGGACCAAATAATTATAAATGTCTACAACAAACGTCTTTACTATTTCAATTTCAACCTTTGTTTCTTTGGAAAAATAGATACAGATTTTGTAGTTAAAATTTTGATTATATCTTAAAAACCTTTTATTTAATCATATCACCAATTATTAACCACCTAATGTTTTTAATTACAAGATATCAACATTTAAGCATATGAACGGTTAAACAGAAGAGGTTTTTTCTGTTCAAGTTATCTGAGGAGGATGAATATTTTTACTTAAATGTACGCGGTCTAATCAGGATGTTCTCGTGACCGTTTCTGAACTCTTTCCTTGACCATTTACATTTAAGCATAGATATTAAAGATATTAAAACGTCAACTACTATACTATTTTGGTGACGATTTACATTTAAGCATAGAAACAACATTGAACGATAATTAAAGTTTTCGTTATTTAATTTTTGTATATATTAGTTTCTTAAAAAAGATAATATAGTGCATTCTTTAAACAGAATATTACATGTACTATTAACAACACAGACGCTAGGTGTAAGTGACCAACAACCTTTTTTTTCTTTTTCATATATACACAATCACTCACATAGCTTGCATGTTTTTAACATCTCAGTTCCTTTTTTAAATATATCTTTATAAATGAGCACTCAATAAATAACTAGTTATAACATAACGAATTACATTATTTTATTTATATATGATTAATTAGGACTTTGTTCATGGAAACAAAGTTTTTATTAATTTAACCATGTCTTCTACATGTGTATGTATGTGTACAGTTTTTATGTGTAAAGTGTGAACAAAGAATCTTTGTTCCTAAAGTACTTAGGACTATAATTTCTTTTCTCATTTCATTTATTATATATAACACACAAAAATGAAAGTAAATAGAGATCCGAAGTCTTTAAAGAAAGAAAAAGATATATAGACAAACAAAGAAAGTGAAAGATAGAGATAGAGAGAGAATCATAAAATAACATATAAAAAAATGTCATCAGAAGACTATCATCAGGAGAAGATAAAGAAAGACAGAGGGCAGTGCAAATGTTCTGAAATGCAAAGTCTTGAACTTGTTTCTGAAAACCCAAATCAGTCTTTGGGCTCATTGACTGTAAATTACAAAGAAACTGAAACCAATATGGAAATGGAAGGAGAAAAGAGTAAAAATGCAGAGAAAGATAAAGAAATATCAGTTGGGTTTGGGGAATTGTTTAGGTTTGCAGATAGATTAGATTATGTGTTAATGGGGATTGGTACAATTGGTGCCTTTGTTCATGGCTGTTCTTTGCCTATTTTTCTCAGATTCTTTGCTGATCTTGTTAATTCATTTGGGTCCAATGCTAACAACATTGATAAAATGACTCATGAAGTATTAAAGGTCTCAACCTTTTCTCTAAATTTAACTTATTTAATCATAAAAATTTCATCCTTTTCTTATTATTAGAAAAAATTCTTGCTTATTCTTATTGAGTTTTGCAGTATGCATTAAGGGTAACTTCCTTTTCTCGAATCCAACTTTTAGCATAAAATTTTGATATTTTTCATTCTTTCTTTTTGCAGTATGCATTTTACTTTCTTGTAGTTGGTGCTGCTATATGGGCATCTTCCTGGGCAGGTATTTGTGTTGAATTCTATTTCTTTTTGTGAAATTTTGAAAAAGATTGAAACTTTTGACATTGGAATTTTTTATTTTGTAGAGATATCATGTTGGATGTGGACAGGAGAAAGACAATCAACAAAAATGAGGATCAAATACTTAGAAGCAGCACTGAGTCAAGACATACAGTTTTTTGACACTGAAGTTAGAACTTCAGATGTTGTATCTGCTATCAATACTGATGCTATTTTGGTTCAAGATGCCATTAGTGAAAAGGTAAACTAATTTATGAACTCTTGTTATTGAATTATTTTGCACAACATGCATAAAAATTGTCTAACTTCGTGTGTTTTACAGTTAGGAAATTTTATTCACTATTTGGCAACATTTGTCTCTGGATTTGTGGTGGGATTTACAGCAGTCTGGCAATTAGCACTTGTGACACTTGCTGTCGTGCCTTTAATTGCTATAATTGGAGCTATTCATATGACCACATTAGCTAAATTGTCTTCTAAAAGCCAAGAAGCTCTTTCAGAAGCTGGAAATATAGCTGGGCAGGTGTGTTCTATTTAATTCATTCAATTTCCCAGAATCATTTCACAAAATTGGCAGTTTTTCTCTGTTTTTCCACAAATATAAATTCCCTTTGATTTTCTATGTTTTGTAATGCTTAATTTGAACCTAAATTCAGTAACAGAATCAATCTTCCCCTGCTTTTCTATCTGGGTCCAAAAAAATTGCCATCTTTTCAACGTTTCTCAATCTAGGTGTCAGAATTTGAGCTCAAACATGATAATGAAAAATAATAACCCAATCATCCTCTGTTTTTCCATGACTCAAGCAAAAGAAGAAGAAAAACATTTTTTCCATGTTCCTGAATTTGGGTATCTATCAATTTGTTCTAAATTGAATAAAAAGTTAATCATTTCAATGTTTTTTATATAGGTTTTGCTGATTTTAATCAAAGCAAACAAAAAAAGGAAAGAAAGAAAGAAAAAGAAAAACTTTTTCATGTTTTACATGCGGTTGTCGTTTAAAACTTGAGTTGCATTTAATTTAAGAGAGGGCGATTGTTTGGGAATGTATTCAACTTGTACTTGATATCTATTGTGTGTATCAAACTTGCGTTTGCTATTTTTAATGCATACTTATGTATTTTGCTGATGTGTATCTGCTTAAGGTGCCACGCATCCACAGACGTTGACACATCATCAAAAGTATTACATGATACATTAAAACACGTTTTTTGAAAGTTGAATGCATCAAGATTAGCAAATATAAGTTGGTACACACGATAGCCCGGGTACAAGTCGAATACATTCCTAAACACTTATCCCTTTAAGAAAATGTGAAAAATGTTGCTCGTCAAAATCTTTATTGTGTTAATGTCTGGTTACTTTCTTGATCTCTAAAAAATGCAGACAATTGCACAAATTCGAACCGTTTCGTCATATGTCGGTGAATCAAGAGCGTTACACGCCTACTCTGCAGCATTAAAGATATCTCAAAAGCTTGGATACAAGAGTGGATTTGCAAAAGGATTAGGATTAGGAGCAACTTATTTCACTGTCTTTTGTTGCTATGCACTTCTTTTATGGTATGGAGGCTATCTTGTTAGGCACAATTATACAAATGGAGGACTTGCCATTTCTACAATGTTTTCAGTCATGATTGGTGGACTGTAAGTATCGTTATTCTATTTCATTTTTAATAATTCAATTATATCTTGATATGCTCTAATTTTCAAAATTGCAAATGTAATAGTGCTTTAGGCCAATCTGCTCCAAGTATGACAGCATTTGCAAAAGCACGGGTAGCCGCAGCTAAAATCTTTAGAATAATCGATAACAAACCAAGCGTTGATAGAAACTGTGAATCGGGTGTGGAGTTGGATTCTGTTTCGGGTCAATTAGAGTTGAAAAATGTTGACTTTGCTTACCCTTCAAGAACGGATGTCAAAATTCTAAACAATTTCACTTTAACTGTCCCTGCTGGAAAAACCATTGCTTTAGTTGGAAGCAGCGGTTCTGGGAAATCTACTGTTGTTTCACTCATTGAAAGGTTTTATGATCCTACATCAGGTAATGACAATGTACAACTTCACATGCACATGGTACAACATGTCAATTGTAGAATGAGAAACTCTAATTATAATAAGTTTTTTCCTAGGACAAGTACTGCTTGATGGGCATGACATCAAAGGACTAAATTTGAAATGGTTAAGGCAACAAATGGGTCTTGTTAGCCAAGAGCCGGCACTTTTTGCAACCACCATTAAAGAGAACATACTTTTGGGTCGGCCCGATGCATCCATGGGTGAGATTGAGGAAGCTGCCCGTGTCTCCAACGCTCATTCGTTCATTATCAAATTACCTGACGCCTACGATACTCAGGTTAGTTAATTATTCAATTACTATACCACAAGAATCCATAATCTGTTTACTTTATCAATATTAATAATAATAATGCCTTTTAGCATCCGGCCGTAAAGGGCATCTTGGTCATTTTCATCTCTAAATCCTGACCTGAGTCACTTGTTGCATGGTCCCGCTTGGGTAACTTTATCAGGTTACAATGGTGGTGATTAATTTTGATTCCTGTATGATTAGTCAATCAGTCAAATACTAGCATAAGGGCACTTTGATCATTTTAATATTTCTTGTCCGACCTCTGTTGCGTGGCCCAACCAGGGTAAATATCAAGTTCTAACATTGATGGTCATAGATCATGATTATTGAATGGATTTGGAGGGTCGGGTGGGGCCTTTCTTTGATTAAAGTTTATTGCTTTATGGTGTTGCTTCATTCTTAATTCTAAAGATAAAAAATAATTGGAATTGCAAATTTGGTCAAACTAAACCTAACTTGTGCTTGTAAAACTCAACTGTAGTATGCTGAAGTTTTCTTTTGAAGGAGTGCATTAATTTAAGAGTTAGAACATGTTTTCTGAGTCAACAGTGCATGTGCTGATTTACGCATGAGACAAGAACTTAACAGCAACATCAGTGGATGGGAAGGACAAATGTATGTCTGTGTGTCTATATTATATTATATAATATATATACACACACATACATGGTACATATATATATTTATATATGTACAATCCCCAACATGACTGACAAACTCAAAGATTTTGTTTGACTAGAACCCTTTGACCTACCATCAGAAAGACACATTGCCCAATTTTAACTTTTTGGTGTCAAACATGCTACTATCAGTTCCCAAATTTGATGTGAACAGGGCTTAGTTTGTGAGAAAAAAATGATAGCGGTAAAAGCATGACAAGAACTACTTACAATAGCGAATTATATTTTATTTTTGGTAAAATTGTAAAAGATTATATGATAATTAAAGATTTAATAAGTTTTAAGTTTGACTTGGAAAACTATGTGCACATCAGTATAATTTTAGTTATGAACTCATCGGTTCTGTATACAAACATTACTATTTTGATTTATTATGAGACCGATGGTAATACTTTCTGGCTGCGTCCCTGTGTAGGTTGGGGAGAGAGGATTGCAACTATCTGGTGGACAAAAGCAGAGAATAGCAATAGCAAGAGCAATGTTAAAGAACCCTGCGATCTTGCTTTTAGACGAGGCTACAAGTGCATTGGATTCAGAATCAGAAAAGTTAGTACAAGAGGCATTAGACAGGTTCATGATCGGGAGAACAACTCTTGTGATCGCCCACCGCCTTTCAACGATACGCAAGGCGGATCTTGTGGTTGTTTTGCAACAAGGTTGTGTTTTGGAGATTGGAACTCATGATGAACTTTTTGCCAAAGGAGAAAATGGTGTCTATGCTAAGCTTATAAAGATGCAAGAAGTTGCTCATGAAACTGCTTTGAACAATTCCAGAAAAAGCAGTGCACGGTACTTGATAAACTCAACTTAAGTTACTCTTCAGGTCATAATAACTAATTTCTGAATTTCAAATTCATATTGATACCTTTAGCCGTCTTAGCAAATATGACTATGACATTAAAAATTTTAAACAGTGATTCATCTAAATGTAAATTTGGTCTTTTAGAGATAAGCTACGTATCAGTTTCTATCTTTAAAAAGTGATATGTTTGACCACATAAGTCAACCCATTAGTAAGAGGTGTTTGCTTATAACTATTACTTGTTTTTAGGCCTTCCACTGCAAGAAACTCAATTAGTTCACCGATAATGACACGAAACTCTTCTTATGGGCGGTCACCATACTCCCGACGTTTATCTGATTTCTCAACATCAGACTTTAGCCTATCAATTGAAGGAGGATACCCAAACTACCGGCTTGAAAAGCTTCCTTTCAAACAGCAAGCAAGTTCCTTTTGGCGGCTGGCAAAAATGAACTCACCTGAATGGACATATGCTTTAATTGGTTCAGTGGGTTCAGTAATTTGTGGTTCAATCAGTGCTTTTTTCGCATATGTTCTCAGTGCTGTTTTGAGTGTATACTACAACCAAGATCACGAATACATGGTTAAAGAAATTGGGAAATACTGTTATCTGTTGATCGGAGTGTCGTCAGCTGCTCTTATTTTCAACACATTACAGCATTGTTTTTGGGATGTTGTTGGAGAAAACTTGACTAAAAGGGTTCGAGAGAAAATGCTGGCTGCAGTTTTAAAAAATGAAATGGCGTGGTTTGATCAGGAGGAGAACGAAAGCTCACGAGTTGCGGCTAGATTGTCTCTTGATGCAAATAATGTTCGGTCCGCAATTGGTGACCGAATTTCTGTGATCATGCAGAACTCGGCTCTCATGTTGGTTGCGTGTACAGCCGGTTTTGTTCTCCAATGGCGCCTTGCACTCGTTCTTGTTGCTGTTTTTCCTGTGGTGGTAGCAGCAACTGTTTTGCAGGTTAGTTTCTTTCCTTAGGGCGTGTTTAGTTGTAGAAAATATTCTCTAATTTTCCATCTTCATTTTTCTGAAAGATGAAAAGTTCTTTCTTTTCGAACTCTTGAAAACTGATGAAAATTTTGAAAACGTGTTCAAATATAGTATCCATTTTCCAATTTAGAAATTATAAGGAGGTTTGAACAAAAAAATTATATATTTGATGCTTGAGTTTTATGTTTGTTGAACAGAAAATGTTTATGCAAGGATTTTCAGGCGACTTAGAAGGTGCACACGCGAAAGCAACACAGCTTGCCGGAGAGGCAGTATCCAATATGAGAACAGTAGCAGCGTTCAACTCAGAGTCGAAAATCGTTAAACTTTATACAACAAGCCTTGATAAGCCTCTTCGTAGATGCTTTTGGAAGGGACAGATAGCCGGAAGTGGCTTCGGGCTAGCTCAGTTTTTGCTCTATGTTTCATATGCGCTTGGGCTTTGGTATGCTTCTTGGCTCGTAAAGCACGGAATATCAGATTTCTCGAAAACCATTCGGGTGTTTATGGTTCTCATGGTTTCAGCGAATGGTGCAGCCGAAACCCTGACCCTAGCTCCTGATTTCATCAAAGGTGGTCGGGCAATGAAGTCGGTTTTCGACCTTCTTGATCGCAAAACCGAGATTGAATCAGACGACCCGGACTCGATCCCTGTACCTGATCGCCTCCGAGGAGAAGTCGAACTAAAACATGTCGATTTCGCTTACCCGTCTCGTCCTGACACTCTGGTCTTCAATGGTCTTTGCCTACGGGCCCGTGCCGGAAAGACTCTAGCCTTAGTCGGCCCGAGTGGGTGTGGGAAAAGCTCGGTCATCGCACTCGTACAAAGATTCTACGAACCATCAATGGGACGTGTGACGATAGACGGAAAAGATATCCGAAAATACAACCTAAAGTCACTACGCCGCCATATCACCACGGTTCCACAAGAACCGTGCCTTTTCTCAACTACAATCTTCGAAAACATAGCTTACGGACACGAGTTTGCCACCGAGGCCGAGATCATTGAAGCCGCCACCCTCGCAAATGCTCACAAGTTTATATCCTCGTTGCCCGATGGATACAAAACATTTGTGGGTGAACGAGGGGTGCAACTCTCGGGCGGGCAAAAGCAACGTGTGGCAATTGCACGAGCCTTTTTAAGAAAAGCCGAGATCATGTTACTAGACGAGGCCACGAGTGCACTAGATGCAGAATCTGAAAAATGCATTCAAGAGGGACTCGGACGTGTTTCTTCAGGAAAAACTACGATAATTGTAGCACATAGACTATCAACGATACGCAGTGCTCATAGCATTGCAGTTATTGATGATGGCAAAGTAGTGGAACAAGGCTCGCATTCGCATCTACTAAAAAACTATGTCGATGGTTGTTATGCGAAGATGATTCAGTTACAACGATTCTCACTCGGGCATGAAGCCGTTAGCATGGCGTCGATTGGTTCGAGCTCATCTACTATGTGATGAGTTTTGAATGTTCTGTGTTTCGATTTTGGGGTGTAATTTGAATGTATGTTGGTAAGTTTTAGGTGCCGCGTTTGTTTTTTCAGAAGTTATATGTCTGACGTTTGTAACCATATCTGCAGAAGAAGATGTGGTCCTGAAGTCTGCAAAGTGAATATAGAAAATTGTTTTTTTTTTTTCTGCAAAGGTCAATCTGGTTATATATTAATGTAATTTTGAAATTTTTTTGTCTGCAAAAAAGCTTATCCCTTAAATCCTCTCTTCTTATAAAATTATGAAGTGCAAAAATAGTAACATTTTGTTAGTAACCATTGTTGGAATTATGTGTATAGTACAACGTTTGTAACTATACTACTAATTATGTATGAATCTATGAGGTCATACACAAAGAATATTGAGACACCAATTAATAATATATATGTAGTATATATTATTCAAGTAATAAAATATATAAAAAAAAAAGTTACTTTTCTATTTGGACTAAATGAGTTCAAATAACAAAATAAAATTTTTTTATAAACTAATAGTTATTGATTAACTTAATTATTGATTAAATTTTTAAATGATAGATTAGTATAATTAAACATATTAAAAGGGTTACTTTTCCTCTTCCTCTATGTAAATGTTGCTTTCGCAAACAAAAAAAGCAACATTCTAAGTCTGCCCACCCGCAGACAAATAAAAATCTTATTATGTCTTATGTCTTCAGAAAAACAAACCGTCTGAAATGAAAATGTTTGCCCGCCCGCAGACATAAGACCTAATAAGGTCTGCAAAGTAAAAAACAAACGACACCTTAGTTGTCTAGTTTATATTGTTTACGGTAAAGTTACAAAGTAACCATTGTACTTATCTAACATTTAAACGAAAAATGACCTTACTATATACTAGTATATGGTTTTTCTAAGAAACTTTGCAAGTTCAATTATCATCTGGGATACAGGAGATGCAAGTGTTATAATATTTGCTCTACTTCATTTGAAGATTATGAACTGTGAACTCAGAGCCGATCTGCACAACGTCAACTTAAGCTCGACTTTTTGTAATCTTTTGCTAGTTTCCCGTATGTTTTATAATATTTTGGCCGTTCAAAAAAAACTTAAGCTCGACTCACATCCAAAACTCAAAGCTTGAAACTTGGCACTGTCAAACTTGAAACTTGACTCATGCTGCTCGAGACTTCATTTTCAGATTCAAGCTCGATTATTTAAATAGTACTTTTAAATTTTGCACCACTCGACTAAAGTCTATAGTACAAGTAACTTTCGATGTATATAAACACATTGACTAAAGCTCGGCTTTCAAATATTTTGAAAGTTGTCTCGACTTGAATACATCCGCTTCCTCATAATCATTGAATCATGATATTTTTCACTTTGAACCAATAATAATATATACACCACACAATGTTGATACAATGGACCCCATATGTTCCAATTATGGAGATATTTGGGACAAAAGATCAAAACAAAGCGTGTAACTCCAAAACAAGTTTTTCACCCACTTACACTACCCTTTCCATTACTTGTTTAATTTCCCCAACATCATTATTTCCCCATGAACCATGTAAAACAATAATGTTTGGTAACTATCACATATTGTTATAAGACATACTTTTTGGTATTTATGTACAGTTTTACACACTTGGGTTGTTTTGTTTGCACCATACCTTTTCAATATTGCATGAATCTAAGAAAACAGACATGACTTGTCAACAAACGTTGGTACATTTTAATCCATGTAAATGTGTCTCATAGGTCAATTACATGTCAGAATGCTGGGGCGTTAACGAGTTACACGACTCGTTTAGCTTGATCTCAAGCTTGATATTTTCAAGTTCAAGCCGAGCTCGAACAATAATTACATTGACGATTAATTTCAGATGCCGAGCTTTAAAACTTAATATTCGGCTCGGCTCGTATGATCATTTCATGTTGAACGAGCTAATGGAGCATAACTGATTAAACGGACCTACTTCATATAGAGCCTTTGTATCTATATATTTCAAATTATTATGACTAATGGATTCGAACTCAATACCTCGAATACAAATGAGTTTACACAACCTTTAGATTCAACTATGAAACGTGTTTATCAAGCTCAAGCTCATATTTGAGCTCAAAATGTAAATTCAGTTATACTAATTTATTTAATTTTACTCGAGCTCTAACATTAAAAAACTATTCGAGCTCAAACACAATTATTAAAACTTATACAAGCTTGAGACAAGTAATTATTGAACGAGCAAAGCCGACTTTCCTAATACTCAACTCAGCTAAAATGGTTAACCAAATACAACATGGATTTTCCATAAGGCTCACTTCATCATGTTATCATCTATTAATTGTCAGCTACATTGTGCTCAAGACTAAAGCCAAACAGATTTTTTGTGCACATGTAAGCTATACATGATCGTTATCACTGACACAAACTCTCAAGTAGAGCCGACATGCGTCGGTGTAATACACCGAAACATGAGCACATGGCATTATGAAGACAAGCATTCATGGACACAAACTTTTAGCCTTTTAGAGCCGAAAAAGGAAGGCATGGAGTCCAGAAACAAAACTAAGGTAAGAGTCGCAGAAATGTATGAGCTTCACATGGGACTAGCAAATACTACGAGGGGGTCTGGGCTAGGTCCGAAGAAATTACAAACCACATATCTGGAGACCTGTTAGGACCCCGCAATTTTGGGGGTCTAGTGGTCCAAAACTAAAACCATATGGCCCAGGAGAGTGATACGGGTACGTATCCATCCGGTTAGGTTTTTTATGTCATTTTCATATTAATAGGTAATGTTGGCGTTGAGTGAAAAAGTATATATACAGTACTAGTACTAAACACGTGATTGTTTATTTATTTTCTGGATGATACAAAAAATACAAGTGCCTCCAAGATAAATTAAACAGCTTCACCAAACTAAATTTGACAAAAATAAGATGGATATTAGTTATTAGTTATGTGATATTACATATGGGGCAAAAAAAACTTTGATTCTTACATTGCAAACTAACTTTGAGAAGCAACTAGTATTGCTAGACTAAAAAGCTGGGCTCACATCGACATTAGCTTTGGCCCGTTATCAGGCATGCCCATTCCAGCTGCCAAGTCTGCATCCAGCTGTGTATGTGGTGCAGGGCCAGCCATTATCTTCAGGCTGCAAATAGCAATAAGGACGATATAAATGACTAACAAAAAAGAAAAACTGATGTAACAATTCATAGTATAAAAACATGCCAATCGCATATACTTGATTAACTAAGCTTCTGGTCTATAAGTCAAAGATCAAGCAACACAAAACAAAACAAACAGAAGAGTTTCTCAAATGGAAACAAAAAACTAATGACAGAAAAAGGTTTCTCCTTATTCTGCAGGCTTGGCTATGAAGCAGTGAGTATTGCGAGATAGTCAATAACAAGAAAGTCAATCTCAAGTCGCTGAAGGAGATGAAGATATTGAGAGTACAAATCCAACTAGCCAGAATATACACTTGACGACGATGATGAGTTCAATCACATTTAGATGTTTTATAGTTGTGGATTTGACTTGATAGTAAATTACTCTGGTTGTTTCTTTAGCTTATGCATGATATGGAATTAAAATATGTTTGATTCTATAGGTGCTATCATGGCATGATGGTATTTGATATATATTTTCAATATGATATGCCTCACATTCATGAGGCTCACACCTACGCCACTAGAGCTCTCTGGGCCTTAGTGCGCCTTGAGCAATATCAGCTAAATGTCATATTTTCCCCTCCAAATGACTACATGACGTCTACTTTCAGGGAGATTTGGAATCCTATTTTTTTAGCATGACCATAAACTAAAGTGATGCTCGATTACTCTAATTCTTAAAGAATTTTCTTGTTTAAAGTGATCAAATATCAAAACTTTTGCTGGTATATTTGTATTTGTACAAAACTAGCATCAAGTGAAACCAACTCTAAACACCTCAAATTTGTAAGTCCTTCGACACACACACACACACACACAAAAACACCTCAAATTTTCAAGTCCTTGACAAAACATCTCTCATTACTGGTATGCAAACTTTTAACCCCACGAACTGTAATGAAGATAAAAGGCTTTATACAAAAAACAAGAAAGTCCTCTCATGAACAACAAATTGCGATGACACTAACAATCAGCATCCGCCAAAAAGAAGCTGGTGAAACAAAACCAATCAAATCAATTGTCGTAAGCAAAATCGGGCTAATAATCTAACACTATTACGGCCAGAAACTGTGATAATGGTCATGCGCAGCCACCATCACGACCATTTTCGTGCTCTCAATACAATCACCTTACGCATATAAGTCAACAAATACTATCAATCCTATTCAACGCTATCATACTTCAAAAATAGCTAAACTTCAACTTTCAATATCAACTTCAACACCAATTGTTCTAAAACTTTTATCAAATATCAAACAAATAAACAATCAAAACGAATGAAACCAAAATAGATAGTAGCAACATACCGTTTCTTGTGTTTTTTGGTCTTAAAATGTTCATCTCTCACTGTCACATTTGCAAAATACCGACTGTACAAAAACAAAACAATAATCACAAATTACACAAAATAATCTCAAAATAATCTTAAAATATATATATATATATGTATAGTAAAAATAGTAAAAAGATCAACTAAATCTAAAATAAAATTACTTACTCGCAATGTAAACAATAATATTGGCCCATTCCAGGTAAATCTTCATCTAAAGGCAAAGCCTTTTTCTCATCTTCTGGTTTTTTCAGCTCATCATACACAGCATCATCACGTGACAAATTAAAGTTAAAGAAGAATACACATAGAGTTATATATATATATATATATATACCGAAATTATGTAGTTAAACTGAAGCACGAAAAATGTATAAAAGGATATCTTTAACGAGGAATTTAGCGAGACGGAAGGTTTTGTGCGAGTAACGTCTCTTCTTCACTCTTCTGTGTGGGCATTTTCCTCCCATTTTTATGTTTTCTGAGAAACCTAATTTGTTAGGGTTTCGATGTGAAAGAGAAGAAGGGGTTAGGTTTGGGGGTATTTTAGGTGAGAGACTGGACCGGGTCGATATTGGTTAGCGGCAGTTATGAGGCCCACTCTTATAAGCCCAACTCTATTCTTGCTTGTCTTTTCTTTTTTATTTTATTATACCGAATATTCACTTGTTGACGTTTTTAGGGGCGGTTAAGATTGCATTTTCAATACGTTATTTCATTATCATGTTAGCAAAATGAGAATAATTGAAAAGTTATATTTGATAAAGAATTGATTATACACCTTTTTCTGTTAAAAAGAAAATATAATTTTTTTAAAGGCAGTTGACTCAATTTAAGGAAAAAAGTATTTATTACCATGATATTTTTTTCAAAACTATTTACCAAATATGTGATTTTTTTCAACAAAATGACTTTTCTTATCACATTATTAAGGGGTGTTTGGATTTGCGTTTTAGAAATAGATTATGCGTTTTAGATAATTAGAATCAGATAATCAATTACAGTAAAACGTGTTGTAGATGAATGGTGTTTGGATTTGATTATGCTTTTTGATATCGCAATAATCTAATAATCCATTTTTTAGGTGTTTGATAAATTATATTATTTGATAACTTAACAAGTAAATTTACCAAAAGGGACATTCTTATAAAGTAATGAAATATTTAAATTTAATATGTAATAATTTATTTTTTATGAATTGTACAAACTATTTATCAAATATAAATTAAAGATATCACCAAAAATTGTCTAAACGATATTTATTTTTTTACCTAATAAAACTAAAAGGAAATTATGTTTAATTCTCTAATTTAAGTGCAACCTCAAAAATCATAGATCCAGATGATGATTCAAAATTGAAGTAGCATCAACCAAGACTAATATAATATAACATTCACCTAGATTGCATAAAATCTCTTGCAATTCTATCTCTTAATACTCTCACATATAGATCATCATTCCTATGACGTGTACTTGGGTCTTCTTAAGTTACGTTAATGCTAGTAAACAATCAATATTTAAATCTTGAATTGGACGGTAATTTTCTTGTTGTGCCTTGTCAAATGCTTCATCAATGTGACATTTCATTCTATTATACTTGTCAATTGCCATAGATATAATATTGACTTGTGTTTCATAGTAGTAATTTACATGTATATATTTTAATATTTCCCATCTTGCCTTTCATACTCCAAATATCCATTCAATCACATTTCTCAACAATGAGTGATGATAGTTAAATGTCTCTTTCGTTCCTCTAGGAGCACGCTGGTCAGCAGTTTCACCACGGCAAAAGTCAGGCATATGATAACATATATTGTTTCCTTTATATAGAGCAAGATACCCTCTATTATTTGGATATTCGGCATCAACAACGTAGTCCTTATCTGTTATGAATTATAAAACATAGCTATTTATACATATAAAAAGATAGAAGTGAAACAACATAAAACTTATAATAAATTAACTACCCTCCTAATGCACGTGCAAAATTCTCTTCAGGTCTTCGTAACGCTTCTAGAAAAATTCTTATATCATGTGTTGTTCCTTCCCATCCCACCCATGCAAATGTAAAACACATTTTAAAATCACATGTTGCCATAATTTTTTCGGTTGCATATCCTTTTTTTACCGATATATATTTGCTTGTTCATACTCTCAAACTGATGCTCTCACATATGTGCCATCAATAGCTCTACTACAATCTTATAAGTATAAAAATATTAATTATTTATAAGTGATATTGTAGATAAGATACAACTGAAATTTGAAACACCATAATGAGTTTTAAGCTCTTGAACACACAATGTGTAGCCTAAAATCCTCATAACACCGTCGAGGATGGCCATTTAGTATTTCTTGGATAAAATTATAGTGTGTGTGACAAGAGATACGAGTCTTATTTAACATATTATTACCTATTATTACCCTTTCACCATAATAATCATAATCATGAGGATGATCATAAGGAAAATTCACATAATATTAAAAATTATCTTGATCATGGTTCAACCTCTCTTAAATTATATGTCTTGGTTGATTTGTGTTTGGATATGTGTTATTTATTGGGAATTCTAGAGCAGCATGATAATGATATTATGAAAATGATTGAACATATGTTGGTTGTAGTTGAAAAGGAAACGAAATTTGTGGAAATGTTTTGTCTTGTTGATTTTGAGGTGGTTGGTTATACTCATGCGTTTGAAGTTGTTGAAAACCACTACTGCTACTGCTAGGGTGTTTCCTACCCATTGCCAAAACATTTCTTACAGTGTCAACAACGTAAAGTTCTATTGGAGCATTATTAAGACTGTTATTACTTGCATTGCAAAAAAGTTCCCAAAAATCATCTTCATCATCAGTAATGTATATAACATAATGATCCACCTTTTTACTTCATATGAATTGGTGTATCAAGTGGTAGACAAACTTTCTTTAAAATAATCATTAACAAAACTTGGTATGTCAAAGGGTTTTCTGCTGCAACAAGGAGTTTTAATAACACTCTATAGCAATCTACTGGCAAATACATCGGCATATTGCTAATATATTAAAAATGAAATCCTGAACAAACATAAACCTTAAACTTATCAATTTGTCGACTCATATTGCTACTACTTTACAAATAAATCACCTTAAACGAGTTTGAAATTGTACCTTTAAGATCTTCACAAAAATGTGTTGAATTTCATTGTAAATGTGCTGAAATTCATTGTAAATCAGTTATAAATAATTGAGAGAGTGTTCACCACAATCGTGTTAAATCTAGTTATAAAAACTATACTAAGAATTACCGCAATTAACTACTACACAATCGGGCAGTGTACCCTGTCGTGTAGCAGTATAGCTTCGATAAGTCCAAGTCGAACCAAGAGGATCGTATAACCAAGAGTATGTAGCGAATGTAATTAATCTAACTAGTAATTAGATGGTGGAGGTTTTGCAACCAAATTGTTGCTTAGCAAGTGGTAACTAATTAAACTAAAAGTTAGTAAATGGATTCTTTAGAATCAAATGTAAAAAGGAACATTCATCCATACTAGCTCACTAATGATTTCAGGGTGTTTGTTAGAACCAGTTTATATGATATTGTTTATCAAACTAAATTGAGTATGGAATTCGTGTTCACTCTTTCCAATAGATTAAATAGAATTAATCTTTTGTGTTCATTACAGGTTTCTAATTTATCTAGTCTCTATCTAATCTAGCAATCAATAATATAAGAATATATCATAAAATGATAAAATAACAATGTTTTTCGGTTTGAGGTTTTCAAGAAGAAGAAAGCTTTGCATTCTTCGCGTGAAGCTCTGTTTAAACCCATTCAAGTTCCCAAACTTCTCACTTTGACTATAAATCTGTGTGTGTGTGTGTGTTTTTTTTTTTCCAGAGAGTGTATGTGTTTATGAGCTAGAGAGAGAGTAAGACTTGGTTGAATTTTATGGTTGTGTGGTGGTTCATGGTGGTCAATAGTGTTTCTTTTGGAGGTATTTGTTTCTTGCGATTTTTCAGCAAGAGGGGGAGAGAGAGATGGCTGATTTGGGAGAAAGAAGGGAGGAGAAGTTGGTTCAAGAATGTTCCCTACTAGTAAGTTGATGAGTTTGAATTACTTCTTCAAGGTAAGGCTCTTATGATCACAAGCATGGTGGTAATGGGAGGGAGGCTAGGAGGGATGGTGGTGGTGTATAGGGGGAGAGGAGGGGCCGACCATCAAACCTCAAGAGTGGGGGGGGGGGGGGGGGCAAACTTGTTTTTGCTAGTTCAAGAATGATTTAGGTTAGATATTTAGGCCATTAGAGTTATCTAGGTTAGTTTAAGGTTAAGTATGTAATTAGAGGTAATTAAAGGTAGATTAGATGTTTGTAGAATATTATTAGATGATTAAAATAATATTCGAATATTAATCATTACCTCGTTTAGTTAATTACATATAATTAGTTGACGTTATACGCAATTTAATTACATAAGTACTTAATTAAGCGTACGTAGCGTTTCACGATTTGGTTGAGTTATGCTTATATCTTAGCATAATAATATATAATTCACATCTCTCGTTTGATAAGTAATAGTTTCAAGTTATTTTGAAATATTATCACCAACACTCGTATTCATCAGAACATTCCGATAGTTCGCAATACGTACATGAGATGCATCGTGCATGAAATTCATATGCAATAAAATATGCATAATGGGTTTGTGCTAGACTTACCTTAGTTAAATCAATTTAAATTTTGAATAAACAGGAATTAACGTAAGAATGCATGATTAAGAATGTATGAAAATGGACCTGTTTTTGAGAGTGTCACAATGTTAATGGCATTAGTTGGTAATGAACTTCTTCATCAGTTAGGTTTTGTTAAACACACTACTGATTGTTAACTCCTTCAGAATACTTGCATCAAATATAGTTGGTGGTTTCTCCTTTGGTGAAACATACTTGCATTAAAATACTCTCAAATCATTATTTGCAACTCTGGTCTCTCCACATCCCCATCTACAGTTCTTATTTCAGTTTCAAAGGCAACAATATCAACAAATATATGAGTGACGGAACCTGTGTTGATCCCTAGGAACGACAAAAAGGAAGTACTGGTTCAAGCATATATGAGTGACGGAACCTGTGTTGATCAAAGACATGCGCCGAGTGCTAGGAATGACTATAAGCCGATAGAGTTAGAACGTTGCTTATAACAATAATTATAATTGACAAACCTTGGTTAACTTGAAGGATTAGAACGTAGATTATCAAATCTGATGAGTGGGAAATTGAGTATGTATACATATGGCTATGAATTATAAATACAAAATTTTGTATGATTATACTTAAACACAAATAGGGAGGTTGCCGGAAATGATTTTGTAACTGGAAAAGATGATGTTAGTTCTACGTAAATGTCACGAGTATGAAATATGTGAAAAATTATTTACATGGACACATATAGCCTTCGCCGAATCAACATTTAGTCAACCTTTTCAAATGGTAATAGGTAAAACATGGTCTGCAAAAATTTTAGCATGACACTTCCCACTTCATAGCTTATCTTATGGTACATTGCTTACCTCGAAATAAAAGTACATTACGTAGCCAACAAAATGTATTTACCCTGTATTTATCTAGCTATCTATCTGTTCATGTATAAAATTTAAAACACATTAACATTTGATTAAATGTAGTGTAAACGCGAAAAGAATTATCGTACTTTTCTAAATATACACATGTGTGCGAGTTATTTTTTAAGTACTTAAAATGGGCCAACATACCTTCAAGTGTTTTAATTTTTCCTATTATGTTTTATTTTACTTGTACATTATATTTTATTCGTTTTACGTTGTGTGCTTTAAAATAAATTTTTTAAGTACGTTGCGCTCCTTAAAATAAATGTTGAAAGTTCATTGTGCATGTTGAGTATTTACAAATATATATTTTTCTTGGATTTTTTTTTACTTTTATCGCTAAATGTAAACACTGCTTTTTCTATGAAATATGAATTTTGGCATATGTTATCGCAAGTATGAATCGAATAGTATGTTGGTAAAGAGACTACCACTAAAAATAGAAAGTTTTAGTTATTATTATTATGATAAATAATCATGTGATGATTTGACTTTGAAGGGCCAGAGAAGGGTTGCTAAAGAAGTTAAAACACAAGTTGTTGTGATTTGTGAAGCTTATTGATTAAAGCCAAGGGGTATTTTTGTCATTCGGAAACAATACGTTCACATTGTCTCACACACATATATATATATATGCCGAACATTCTAGATTTATAAGCATTCTAGAAATCCTTATAGTTGTACTTTATACCCCTTGCTACCGTCAAGATATGGGATATTCTAGATTTACTAACAATTTTGATAAATTGTTATAGTTTCATTTCCTGTTTTAAAATAGATGATACTTTAGTTAAATAACGTTTTGAATTATGAATAATGATCAAATAGAAGGATTACATAGAAAGATCATAGTACATCGCATTATTACTTTTACAAATTGTACTCCAAATCAATTTTGAAAATAATCATAAAAATCATAATTTGGATTAAAAAAATAAAAATAAAAGAGAATGTAGAAAAAAAATCATTTTGATTTTTTCTGCAAACTTACGCTGCATTCTTAAAAGTTCTAAGTAGAAACGACACAAAATTAACATAAAATATAATAAAAAGTCATTTTTAATTTTTTTTAGAAAGAAAGGGACATAAGAATAAATTATGATGAACCTTTTATTGTGAATATTTTCTGTTTATATTTGAGCTGATTGTGAAAAAATAATAATTTATTGAACTATTTTACTTTTATTTTATATATATTTATTTCTATTTATTTCTCTCTTTAATTTTTCATTTTTTTTTTCTAGCGAAGAAACTAAACTTTCAACTTATTTTAATTTTAAATTTAAAATTTTTAAATAAATATCAATATATCAATATAAACTTAAAAAAAAAAGAAAAAGAGAAAACCTTTCTTTCCATACAAGAAAAGGATTCATAAACTTATACTTTCACTATATATACACACAATACCTCAAACTCAAACCCTCACAGAAATCCCCAAATTCTTCGATCAATTTTATTCAGAAATCAATCACTTTTTCTTCCAAATACGATCCATTCTCGTCAGAAATCATGACTGATCAACCAGAATCATCCGATTCGTAAGTCATTATCCTCTAAGTTCTTGTTTTCGTACGTATTATTATTATTATTATTATTATTAATTATTAATTATTAATTATTATTGAATTATTGATTTTGATCTTAAGATTTTAGTGATATTTATTCTGATTTTGTGTGCAGTAAGGGTACTAAGCGTGATTTCAGTACCGCCATTCTGGAGCGAAAGAAGGCAGCGAATAGACTCGTTGTTGATGAAGCAATTAACGATGATAACTCTGTTGTTGCAATGCATCCTGATACTATGGAAAAGCTACAGCTATTTCGAGGCGATACGATCTTGATTAAGGTAGTTCTTTAGTGTGGTTGTTGTTAAATTGATGTTGATGTTAAATTGATGTTGATTTCGTTTTTTCTATTGTATTGATTTACGTTATAGTTTTGTAGTTTTATGATGTTAGGAAAATAAATGTGCGTAAATTGATCTGGTTTATGTGGCTTAGATTTAGTAAATTGTGTATTAATTATTAAATAAATGTTCGTATTGTTTTAGGTCTGAATTAGTAAAATTTATTGATCTAATCATATTGTGTCGAGTTAACCTAATTTGTTAATAATAAGCATAAATGCACAAATTTTCCGAGATTCTTTGAACTGATGGACCAACACAAAATTTTAAACAAAATCAGGCTCCTGTGTTTGGTCTATTCATTAGTTTGAATTTTTTTGTTCAATCAAATTGAAAAAGTTGTCCTTTTTTCGGGACACTCGAAAAGCACCCTTACCAGTATTTTTGTGTTTGATCACCAATTTGAAAATGTTATGTTAGGTGAATGCGGTTTATATATGATATAACAGCTAACAAAGAAACATTTATTTATGTTCAAACATGTCAATGGCTTTAGAATGAACTTTATCAGTTAGGCATTGTTAAGCACTGAAGTGATTGCTAACTCCTTCATTGTTGCTTATTCGATTATACTCTTAATCTCTATTTAATAATGTTTAGATGTATGTGGGTGGTTGCATATTACATACATCCACAAGATATCAAGATTCTTAAATTGCCTGTCCCTATCTAACAGGGAAAGAAACGTAAAGATACTATTTGCATAGCTCTTGCTGATGACACATGTGATGAGCCCAAGATTAGAATGAATAAGGTTGTCAGGACTAACCTAAGGGTCAGGCTTGGTGATGTGGTCTCTGTTCATCAATGTGCTGATGTTAAATATGGGAAGAGAGTTCATATCCTTCCAGTTGATGACACCATTGAAGGCGTTACAGGGAATCTCTTTGACGCTTACTTAAAACGTAAGCTATTTTTATCATCGTTTTCTGTAGAATTTTATGAATCTTTTGCACATGGTCTGTGTATGTGCTAATGATCTATATGCATTGTTTCACAGCTTACTTTATGGAGGCATACAGACCCGTCAGGAAGGGTGACTTCTTTCTTGTAAGGGGAGGAATGAGGAGCGTAGAGTTCAAAGTTATTGAGACTGATCCGGCTGAATATTGTGTAGTTGCACCCGATACCGAGATTTTCTGTGAAGGCGAGCCCATCAAAAGGGAGGATGAGGATCGTTTGGATGAGATCGGTTATGATGATGTTGGTGGGGTCCGTAAGCAGATGGCCCAAATTCGTGAGCTAGTGGAGCTACCATTAAGGCATCCACAGCTTTTCAAATCGATTGGGGTTAAACCACCAAAGGGAATCCTTCTTTACGGGCCCCCTGGATCTGGAAAGACTCTGATAGCCCGTGCAGTTGCAAATGAAACCGGTGCTTTCTTTTTCTGTATCAATGGGCCTGAAATCATGTCAAAGTTGGCAGGAGAGAGTGAAAGCAATCTCAGGAAAGCTTTTGAGGAAGCTGAGAAAAACGCTCCATCGATCATCTTTATCGATGAAATCGATTCAATTGCTCCCAAGCGTGAAAAGACAAATGGAGAAGTTGAAAGGAGGATTGTTTCGCAGCTTTTGACTCTCATGGATGGGCTCAAGTCCCGTGCTCATGTTATCGTCATGGGTGCCACCAATCGTCCTAATAGCATTGACCCAGCCTTGAGGAGATTCGGTAGGTTTGACCGAGAAATCGATATTGGTGTCCCTGATGAAGTTGGACGTCTAGAGGTTCTTCGTATTCATACCAGGAACATGAAGTTGGCTGAAGACGTGGACATGGAAAAAATTTCCAAGGAGACACACGGATATGTTGGTGCTGATCTGGCAGCTTTGTGTACTGAGTCAGCACTTCAATGCATTCGTGAGAAGATGGACGTGATTGATTTGGAAGACGAGGAGATCGATGCTGAAATTCTCAACTCCATGGCTGTAACGAATGAGCACTTTCAAACTGCCCTTGGTACAAGTAACCCGTCTGCTCTCCGTGAGACAGTTGTTGAAGTCCCCAATGTTAGTTGGGAAGATATTGGAGGCCTTGAGAATGTTAAAAGAGAGCTCCAAGAGGTATTATCACTTTCTGACCTAACCTATTTTTGATTATATCATCTAGAGGTGACAAAAGTTGGGGGTTGGCAGTTAAACGCTATATATTTCTTAAGTGTGTCAATTATGACTACAAATATTATACCATGTCACATGATAATAACTTATGTACAAAACGATATTGAAGCAGCCACCTCAAATATACTGTATTTGATAATCAACAATTGTACTAATATATGTTTATCTGTTATGCAGACTGTTCAATATCCAGTCGAACATCCTGAGAAATTCGAGAAATTTGGCATGTCACCTTCTAAAGGAGTTCTCTTTTATGGCCCACCTGGGTGTGGTAAGACGCTTCTTGCCAAGGCTATTGCCAATGAATGCCAAGCAAACTTCATCAGCATCAAGGGTCCAGAATTACTTACTATGTGGTTCGGTGAGAGTGAGGCTAATGTTCGAGAGATCTTTGATAAAGCTCGTGGGTCTGCTCCTTGTGTCTTATTCTTTGACGAACTCGACTCCATTGCTACCCAGGTTTGCTCTATGGTTCTCTAATAATCTAATTTTTCATGATTTCTTCATTTATTGTTATTCGATGACTCAAGTTATTTGCTTTTATCATTTTAACAGAGAGGAAGTAGTCAAGGAGATGCTGGAGGTGCAGCAGATAGAGTTTTGAATCAACTTTTAACTGAGATGGATGGTATGTCAGCCAAAAAGACCGTGTTCATTATCGGTGCTACAAACAGGCCTGACATCATTGATCCTGCACTTTTGAGGCCCGGTCGTCTTGATCAGTTGATTTACATCCCGCTTCCTGATGAGGAGTCCCGCTATTCAATCTTCAAATCAGCTTTAAGAAAATCTCCCGTCGCAAAGGATGTCGATCTTCGTGCACTTGCCAAATACACTCAAGGTTTCAGTGGTGCTGATATTACTGAGATCGCCCAGCGTGCCTGCAAGTACGCCATTCGTGAGGACATTGAGAAAGTAAGTGAAAATAACCACCTTTCAGTAATGTCCTGAATTAATTCATTCTTGCATTTTGCTAATATTGAGATGTAATGCAGGATATTGAGAGGGAAAAGAGAAGAAGTGAGAACCCTGAGGCTATGGAGGAAGATGTGGAAGATGAGGTGCCAGAGATCAAGGCTGCACATTTTGAAGAATCAATGAAGTTTGCACGCAGGAGTGTTAGTGACAATGACATTCGTAAGTACCAGGCGTTTGCTCAAACATTGCAGCAGTCAAGAGGGTTTGGTTCTGAGTTCAGGTTTGCAGAGGCAAGTGGTGGAGCTGCCGCTGGTGGTGCCGATCCATTTGCTGCCTCTGCAGCTGTGGCTGATGAGGATGACCTATATAACTAGATTGTTATAATAATTATGTCCAGAATTGGTACTTGATTTATTTGGTTAAAATCCTTTTTTCTTGAACCATTGTAAGTTTATGTACAACTTTAAATACTTTGCTTTATGATCAAGGTTTTTAAGATCAGTTTCCCTCTGTATTGAATTGGTTGATACTTGATAGATGATGTTTGTTGCAATTATTTATCAATTTTTGTAGGGTTTATTAACTTTAACCGGTCAACTTGTATCATTTTTTAGGTTTATTCTCTAAAGAGTAAATCATTTTTGTAAACAATATTAAAACAAACTTATAATCATTCAATATTGATCTCCTTAGAACCATAAATAATTTAGAAAATTCGTCCTCGCTGCAAAATTGTTTTTTCCTTATGGTTTTTGGTTAAGTTTTGTAACTTGAGAGTTTAGCTAATGACAGATGAATATGATTAGACTTAAGAATTCAAATTGACTAATTAGTCGATCAAGTGAATTAACAAGTCTTCAATTTTACTTCACTGACCGAAGTTATCTTGATCTCAATCGTCTTGATCGCGATACAAAATCCAAAACCACTTAATACAACCTATGATTTGATTTCATACAAAGATGAAACTTCATCTCCATACAAAAAATCAACATATAAAAACCTTAAACTCACATGATTTCTATCAGAACATGATACAACTACCAAGTAAAAATAAGCTTTATTGATGACCAAGTGTAAAAAAAGCATGTTTACATTAGCATCGCCTTTTAAAGAACAAATAAACCGGTCTGACAAGACGACGTGTTGTATATAATGAGAGAACTTATTTGCTATAAATTTTAAGAATGAAAAGTCAGCCAGCCGCTCATCAATTGAAAGAACTGCAAGCTTTTTCAATCAAGATACGCTTGATGTCTGTGTTTAAAATTCCACCAGCGCTTCTTTTTCCTGTATTCGGGTGGCGGCAGTTCTGTTGCAACAAAAAAGAGGATATTCATTGATGAATATATAGAACAATTATGTTCTAGTGAATACGGAGTAAAAAATAGTATCAAGTGAAATATTTACAAGTAAAACTCAATAGTTCCTAACAATATAATGAATTTGATTTATGGCCTTTTCTTTTATATTTGAACGTAACATTACTCAATTTATAACAAATATTCATGAAGCAGACTGTATCACATACCTCCTTCGGGATAAATTGAATTGTAATGCACCTCAGCCCAGAAGCTCAAGAATATAACTGCAAAAGGTGCAGACTTGTTAGCAGATATAAAAAGATGACAGTTTTATAACAAGAACCAAAAGAAACATGACAACTGATAGTTTCAAAATGCACAAATTTACAGCATAAAAGTACAATCTAAATAAACAGATCATTACACACAAGATAAAATCTGAACATTACCCCGTTTTGACTTTTGGACTTTCGGAAGAATCTCTATGGAACAAGTCTCTTTAAATGAAGTTAGAACAAAAATTTTAACACCATACTGCAAGAAAGCATCAGACAAATCTGTGAGTATTAGTCTTATTATCATGTATTTGTTCAGGGCTTTCAAAATTCAAAAACATGATCACCATACCCAATCTGCAGCTGCTTGTAAGGTGACATGATCTCCCCACTCTCCACCCCTATGATAAAAATATGTAAATCTCATTCTCATGACTAATTAAAAGAACAAAAACAATAAATGCATAAAAAGGTGTTAATGACATACTTGGAGATCCTTTTTAAGTACTCACTGTACGCCATGGGGACATATCCCTCGTACATTTCTGGATGCGATTTAAGCTGATATAACCCAATCATGTAAAATAATTAGATCTCTAAAATCGTACGGCTATAACAAACAAAACAATTCAAGATTTAATACAATAAGCTAACCTGATTAGCCACTTGTCGTCTCACAAATTTATGATGCTCAGGTGAACGGTAAAACTGATCTGATAAAGCGCGAAACTACAAAAGAAAGATGGTGGATAGTTAGTTTCACATGACTAGACCAAAAATCTAAAATGCAGTTACAAGTCTAGAATTTTCCATTTTCTATAAATGACAATACTGACCTGGCAATTACCATCCCCTTGAACTTTAGACTCAATCAAATTATACAATTGTAACCTGAAAACAAACAAATCCGAAATCAAATGTTGTGCATAATCAGCGCGAATTAGCAACCTTAAGTCTTTAACAAACGATTACGTAAAAAGAGATGTGAAACCTGTCCAATAGCCTCTGATGATCAGAAGTAGCTTCATCAACTGAAGGTATGTCTCCATTAACTTTGGGGATATGCTGCATCAAATAAAATAACAGGCATCATTACTAAAATAAAGTGCAAACATGAAATGCTTGTTCGAAGTATAGGTATAACACATGAAAGATCTATGTCAAAGAGTGAACAGAATTGATGCATAAATAAGTAAGCACACACAAGGATGAGGTTTAGGTCACAAAAATGTGACATAATTGTTTATATAAACCAATATCATACGCTTACTTTCATTTTAACACTTATGGTCATTAATAGTATAGTTTTTGTTCCAGTATGTTACTTTTGTAAACGTTGGCTGGTTGTATTTGGTTCAAAATGCCATGCGAGTCATGTGGACACCACACAGGTGCCATGTCACAGGAAAATGCCATGTGGGCACCATGACCTAGAAAAAAACCTGTTTGCCAAGTCATCTAGTAAACAATTTAATAGGTCATCAGGTTTCCCATCATAATAGCAGGTAATTGAAACTTTAATGACCATACATGTAAATAAAATAATATGCTCATCATAATGGTTTTTCTGGAAAAATACGTCGGATTTATATGACCTTAATGGCTTAACCCACCCCACAAGGATAAGGATATCAATTACTTAAAGTAACTACATTCTGTTGACTCTAGCTTAACTGACTGATGTTGTATTTGATAGGCTAAAAGAACTGTTGAATGCTGAACTCATCGCATACAGATACATAAAAATTGATTGAAATAAGAATATGCCTAAAAAAATGTACACTTTCAGCACTTACAGGAACAGGGATAATTTCATTCAATCTCTTGCCTACTTCTCCATCTAGCTCAGACTCGTCTGTTATTTCTAAATTGTACGAATAATCATCCCCATCATAAGATCTATTTCCAGGACTCGAGCATGAACTCGATGGTCCCATTTCCTCCGTTTCTTGTAACCTCGACTCATCACCTGCTAATCAAAACACATTTACCAACTAATACACAGATTATCACTGATTATACCTTTAGGAGAAGCTTACCATAATAATAATTATTATCTGATGACGAACCACCATACCAATCTTGAGTATCGGTGGATGTTTGTAAACGCTCGACCGGATTGGATACTTGCAGATGTTCCTGCTCTACATTCGATAATTCATTCCCATCTTCAATTGAAAGATCCAATAGTTCTTGTTGAAGAGAATGAGCTAACATCTCATCGTTTTCGAGATTGTTAAAAGCATTCTCTTGATAACTACTTCCATTATATTGTTCATGACATATATTTACATCATGTTGATTGCTATCACCGTAATAAGTAGAACTAAAAATTTGATCCACATCAAGAAAATGAAGACCCCATTTTACAACATCCGAATCTGGTTCACACATTTTTTTTTTCCGTCAGTAGAGCAAACGGCTCCCAAAACCGTAGAGATTAACTGCACAGATCTTGTCACGAATTAAAATTGAGTGTTCAACTCTCAATAACGTATTCTCCCTGTAATTCAAAACAGGTTCCAGAATCAATAACAACATTTCATGACCAAAAAAGGCAGTATGACAACAATCACTAGATAATTGATACAACATTAAAATGAAATTTTGACAGCATTGTGTGTCAAGATGAATAGTCCACACTGCACATATACAATCCTGATCAAATGTAATGCACCTTTATATGCTATCCTAATATGGTACCTCAATTTTAGAAGCTAATCTTCAATTACTTATATTGTCAAGTTATAAATATACAAAAGTAATTATATAAATAATAGAATAATAACTTATACACAACATAAGGCTTTGTTTCCAGCTAAGAGTAAACACCAATATAACCATAGCCACCCAGCTTGAAAACATCATAATCCTCATCAGCTATTTATAATAATTGTATCTATCAGAAATACATACAGCACCTATATATCTATATATATATATATATATATATAGACATCATATGAACAACATTCATCACTAGCACATATATGCATAGTATTTTGTAGATTACAAAAAGGGCATCAGGAATCAACTAAATTAAGATGGTTTTGCTTATTAAATACACAAAAAGTTTACAACTTTAACAATTAATTTCCATATCACATCTTCAATCAAAATTGTATTTTTATAAACAAATACACATACCCAACAGTAAAGATAGATTGAACTAAAATCTATTCAAAACTTAAGCACTAAGTAATCTAAAAATGATGAAAAAGAATCAATTTTATTATTGATCTTTGAATTAAATTTCAGTAGAGAATAGGTTACCAGAAATGAAAATGATCCCAAATAATTGAAGAAAGTGATATAATTAAATTTAGCAAAATTAAATATATAAAAAATGAGAAAAGTACAAAACTTTAATTGAATTGAATTTACCTATGGTATGTTGTCAGACAATCACTTTCAATTTTTCTGATTGAAGTTGGAATCTAAATGCAATTCACCAACCAATAATATATAGATATATAAGTTCTGTATATGTATATGTTTAAATAAAGTAAATATAATAAATAAAATGGGAATTTAGAAAATGGACGCGGGGAGGAGATAACGATGACAGAAAGAAGGAATTCAAGAAGAAGAAAAGGTGAAGGGGGAAGAATGATTGTGATATATATACTAGTGTTACATATACATACATACAGTTGGACGCCGTTAATTAACGACTACACGTTTTCAGTTCCATTACATACACGCATCGCTGACGCCGTCTATTTTGGTATTATCTTTTATTTTATTATTCATATTATTTGTCTATTTGTCTATTGTTAATAAAAATAAAAAATAAAAAATAAAAAAACTAATTTAAAGGACTTTCTTATATGAGAAAATTTGATTGATAAGTTCATATATGTTAAAGAAGTAAATAATGTTGCATGGGTTGCACCTACCTTAGAAAAGGTTGCTTATATTAATTAAATTAAATTAACCTTAATAATTAATAATTAACCTTAACCTACATATACGTGTGTGTATCACGGTGTAATTAAACTAAACTTAATAATTAATTAACCTTAACCTACATATACATGTGTGTATCACGGTGTAATTAAACTAAACTTAATAATTAATTAACCTTAACCTACATATACACGTGTGTATCACGGTGTACGTGTGTTTTCTAGACTTATAGTCTTAAATTTTCAATATATCTAAAATTAGAATAAATCATCAAAACTAGTAAAAGACTTTAAAAATAGTAAAATATACTTATATTATTTACAAATCCAAAATTACACATATATTTGTATATACAGTTTTTTTGGAAGAGACAGACAATTTTACTACAGAAAAACACTAGTAAGATGCTTGAAATTACACCTATATAAAAAAATAACTACTATCAAACGACCTTACGATTACACCGATCCTAAAGTTTCCTATCACCCGATTACATGTATAATCATATATTAATTAAGGCTCGATAACATCTTGCCAATCTCTTAAAAGCTCAAGCTTGTTTCAACTTAGCTCATTTTTAAGCTCGTGACGAGCTTGAATTTTTCAATAAAAGCTTAACTCTTTTCCACTCAATTATTATAACTACGATTATATTAAGACCATATTGAGATTTATTTATTTCTTAAACTAGTCGTGTACATCTACAATGTGATGATAGTGGTGTAATATGAAGAGAATTAAGTTGATTGTAGAGACAGAGATTTTGAAATGTTTATGTAATATTTTAGAAAAAGAAATGGATATTGGAATTTTATAACTTTGATTATAGGGATTGTGAAAAGTCTTTTAGTAGTATTAAGTGGAATTTGTTTTCATACATTTAAAGCTTGCAAAGTTCTTTTGTACATAAATAGATATTAATATCATTCACTACAAAAGATGGTCGACATCAAAAGACTGTAACTGAAACTCTTTTGCCGCATTACGAAATTAAAAGAGTGAAATACTTAATTTTTTATTAATTGTTTGCAATGAAATCATTATAATCAAATATATCTTTCACTATACATAAAAAAATTACAACGTATTGTCTTGGTTTAAAAGGGTTAAAAAATACTATATTTTGTCCCGTTTAGCAGATAAAATCATAAAAGTTCAAGAAATGTAATTACTGTAATTTTTTATCCTTTATATTCTCAGAAAACAACGAAACATCAGAAGATATTGACTATTCATCAATTCGTGTTGTTTCTTATTCACTAGAGTCTTTAATAAAAATTGTCTTTAATAAAAGTTAACCGCAAGTCACGTACAAAGTAATAAATAAATAGATCGATGCATGTTGTTTCTTATTCATGTTGTAGACACCTTTTAACAAGTACAAAGTAGATCGATGCATTTGGTAAATGACAATTAATGTTACCGATATATGTACTACCTCCATTAATCCTCCAAATAATAATAATAATAATAATAATAATAATAAATGACACATAACGTAGTGGTTTGTCTAATAATAGCTTTTAGAGCAAATTGGCACAATTATTTTCTTCACAACTAATAATCGTCATATTACATTAGTAACCTTGATTGTAAATTATAAGTTTTCATTAATTAATTTATATTATATTATTTAACGAAAACTATATTGTAAGTAATTTGATAGATGGATGACAAGTTTACAGAAGTCCATGAGCATATTTGGTTGAATCTTATTGATTTATTTAAAACACTTTTTTTGAAATAATATATTTAAATTTTTAACATTTAATTCAAAATAAACCTACTAAAATTTATTGTATTGTCCCTTTGGTGTACTTTTTGTCACCTTTCCATCATAAACCGCTCGTGATTTCCGCGTGGTGAGGCGCTTTATTTGACTCTGAATCTATCAACTCCTAGTTTCCATTATTTTATTATTATTTTATATAAAAATAAATAATATTCAATTCTTCAATAATGCATCTATATTATCTATTTATAGATATACAAATCCATTTCCATTCTATTTATGTATACTTGTGTACATGAAAACTTAAAACTGTATTATAAAATTTCATTCCTTTTTATTAACATATTTCATACTTGTGTACTTATATGCATGTATGTATCAAATTTTTGTCCATCTAATTATATTTAATATAATATAATGAGTCAAATTATAACATAAAGTACCATAGTTGTTTTACATGGACTTCTTCTTGATATACTTTTCCCACTTGCTTCTTATAAAGTTTTCTTTTTATTTAGAATCATTCTATCAACCCCCTCAAATTACTTTAATTCGGGATGTATGCAAAACGTCTCCTTTACGTAATACAATAATACAAGAGATCAGGCCCGGCCCTAAAAGGGTGCGGGGTGTGCGACCGCATAGGGCCGCGAAAAAAATAGGGCCCGAAATTTAGTCCGAAATTTTTTCAATATATATTATATATGTTAATATATATTATTTTATGTAAAACAAATCAAAAATGTATGGTAGATAAGTTGGCAATGCACCTTCCCTTCTTAGTCTTACACCATTTCAATTTGGTGCAGGTTCAAATCTTGAAAGATACAATTTTTTTATTTTTTTTCTGAAAGGCTTTTCTATCCTTTTTTTATTAACCCATTATTATGGCCTATTTAATAATTGTAGTCCATTAAGAATAACCCATTATAATTTATAAGTCCGTTACTCAAAAAAAAATTAAAGGCCCAATTTTATTTTTCGCATAGGGCCCTAAAAATTAACGGACCGGCCCTGCAAGATATTAGACATAAACCAACCTTTTTTGGTGGTTTGGGTTGCCCGGCCAAACCAAATCCATAAATTTGGCTGGTTTTGCTTTAAAAAGTTGTTAAACCAAGTTTATTAGTTTGAGGACACTTTGCGACATGAACCTGACTTTGAGTTCTGACAGTTCGAGTCAAGTCGAATATCAGGAACTTTGAGTTAAGTAGCCCATTAATTGCGTTAACAGTTCTTTCAATGTATGGCTGGACACAGCATGAGATTAATATCAGCTAAAATGAACACAACAAAATGCAGTTTTGATATGATTCCAACATTCACTGATTCACAGATCAATGTACACGCAATGCTCAACTAGATCTATGTACAACACAAAAAAAACCATACATTAACTCTCTTAACCTTCCTATAATGCACACAAGATACAGAAGTTCACAAAACCTATAGGTGCTTACGAAATAGCCCTTTACCTCACACTGCACTTACTGGAGTATGCTACTCGAAGCAGGCCTTTCTATACATTTATCGATAGGGACGATAATGTCATTGACTCATACACTGCAAAACTCGTCTTTAAGTACTTTATGTCAACAAGATGACAATAGCTTTGGACGGCAGACTCGAGAAATATAAGCAGATTCTGTACGATGAACATCCATAGGAGACTCTCTATCCACTTTACCACGGGTGGGACCTACAAACACATTCTTCGCCTCGATAGCAACTGGGACCGGATCTTTAAGAGGTGTTGCGGGACTGGTTGTGTGTGTGGGACCCCCAATGAGTTGGTTAACCATTTCAAGAACCTCACTCATCTTTGGCCTTGATTTTGGGTTTCTAGACAAGCACCTGTTGGCTATAATGGACAACTTTTGTGCTGATTTCAACGAGTACTTGCCTTCGAGTCTTGAATCAATGATTAGTCGGAACTTTTTAGAGTCTAGGTAAGGTTTCACCCATTCTAGAAGCTTCTGCTCATTCTTGGGTCGGTTTTTATCCAGTGGGCGCCTACCTGTGATAAGTTCGTACAAGAAGACCCCGTAACCCCATACGTCACTCTTGGATGTGAGATGACCTGTTTGGATGTACTCTGGAGCCGCATATCCCATTGTTCCTACAACCTGATGACATTAGATCACAAAATTTAGAAACTTAAAGTCAAAAATGAAGTTCTAAATCAATTATGAATGTTCGTGAATGCGAATACCATGTTGTTCTTATCACATTTCATGCATTATTAGCTTGTTCGCTATAAATCTATACAAGTATCATCTTTAGTTACTTCATGTAAAATATGAATTGTATTTCTTACAGGTAGCATGCCTTCATCCAGTATTACAATCTACGGTTCCAAACATATATAACAAAATCTCTAAGCGGGTATTTGGGATTGCTTAGTTAAGCGTTTATCTATGTATTGCTTATTCTAATTTTTAAAGTAGAAAAACAATATCAAACGCTCTTTTGAAAATTGCTTATATGCTAACTACAAAAGAAATAAGCACTTAAAAACAACCAGGTTTGTACGAGCTGTTTTTAAGCAGGTAAGTACTTCAAAATAGACAATCCAAAACACCCTCCTAAAAGGCCTGATACAAAAAGAAAATCTAACTTACCGCAGTTGACACATGAGTGAGTCCTTCTTGAGGGCCTAATCGAGCCATTCCAAAATCCGAAAGCTTAGCATTCCAATTTTCGTCCAGAAGAATGTTGGACGATTTGAAATCTCTAAAAATAATCTACAAAAAAAAGAAACCAAAGTTAACGATCTTGTAAGTATGCCCATTTGAAGAATAACTTTACTAGTGTACCAAAGCGTTAATGTACCTGAAAATCCATTTCTTCATGTAGATATGCCAAGCCACGAGCAGCATCTTGAGCCACTTTTAGTCTCATGGTCCACGAGAGAGTTTCACCAGAGCGTGAAGATAAATGATCCTCCACACTTCTATTTGGCATATATTCGTAGACTAAAAGCCGTTGTATTCCTCTTTCATCATCTTCTGCACAATAACCGATTAACTTGACAAGGTTCGGATGTTCAACCACTCCAAGAACGTTTACTTCCGTTACCCACTCTTTGTGCCCCTGTTGCAACATAACTAAAATTATCAACTAAACTCATAGGCAAAGGGTATGTTAGGTACTTCAGATAATTTCAATAATATCCAGCATTATCCTATACTAAGACAAAGTCAAAGGCTGCAATGTCATTGAACAGAAGAGTCTTCACTTCAAAAAATTTAATGATTTCTAAAGTGTTTCAAGAAAGTTGCAATACAATGTTGAAAAGTTAAAATTGGCTTTGCATTTTCACCAAAACTGGTTTATACTCAAAAGTCAAAATGTGCATCTTTTTCGCATATGGAATACAAAACAGAACTCTACCTGCAAAAGGGTCCACTTTTGACTTGATGAGTCAAATTTAGTACTTCCAATTTTCCAAATCAAGTCAAATTCTGTTGTAAAATATCTATGTAGTTCAATGTAGCTACTACTGCTATAATGTTTTACCAACAAACAGTAAATCGAAACCCATTTTGACATTAACGCTGACAAACAAAAAGTCAAATGTAAAGAGTAAAATATTGAGAAACAAAGCTTGCCTGCAATCCTGTTCTGCCAAGCTGTTTCACAGCCACTTCAAGCCGATTAGTAGGATCTCGAGGGTTCTTGATGACACCCGTGTAGACACACCCGAACCCACCCTCTCCAATTTTAGCCGATCGGCTAAAGTTCTTGGTAGCCGTCTTGAGCTCAGAAAATGTGAACACTCTAAGATTACTCGACTTTTGTGAAAAACTAGGAAAATTTGTGCTTCCAACAGAATCCATGCTAAGATCAGAGACATTTTGAGAGTTTAGTCCTGAACCAGACCGTCGAATATCACGATCTGTAAATATAGAACTAAACGAATGAACAGAAATCGATTTTGTTGGAGTCTTAGACACTTCGCCCTTTTTTTTGCTGGATGAGAACATAAAACATTTCATAGCTTCTTAAATAGATCTTCTAAACTGTCAAAATGAAAATCAAATTTAAATTCAGCATAATTCACAAGAAATATTTGTATGGAACAAAACTAGTAAATTCTTAAGAACTCAAACAAAAGCATAATTCAATTCTAAATTTTTAAGAAACAGGTTGAAATCTGAGCCCTGTTTAAATAAGCTTGGCAATGAATCAATACATCTTGCTTATACAACATATAAGGCATTATTTGTGTTTTATTTTGTAATAATTAATGTCTAATTCTAAATTTTAGATCATTTGAACATCATATTCACAATAATGAATTATTGACAGACAGTACAATCAAGACCCATCTCATTAAAAAAAAACTCAACCTATACTTAATTGATGTAATTCCCAATTTCCTAAAATATTTCAGAAAATTAGGGTTTTTCGTTTTTTATTTTTAATAGTGAAAATGTCACCAAACATGTTGAATTACAGATAACATTTCCCCTAACAATAAAGGGATTAACTGTGATATACACTGAATTTTAAGCATGCAACTTGAAGCTTTATAAACACTTACTTGATTTTACAATCCTAAAATTTTACACAAACATCACATAATCAACAATTTAACAAGAAATTTGAACAACCCAGATGGAATTGAATACAAATCTATCATACCCAATTGAAAAAAAATCAAAACTTGAACAAAAAGTACTCACCTTTAATTAGCTCTAAATCAATTTGTTCACAAAAAAGACCAGCTTCCCACAAGCAGAAGCCCACCTCAATAGCAATATAAAAACAAGAAACACCCACAACTTAAAAAAAGACTAAAGAACGAATCTTTTTAATGTTTGGGTATGATTGAGGATGTTGGGTGATCTGATCTTTTTGAAGTGTGAAAAGGGTTCGAGTAAATTAGAAAAATAAAGGTGGCGTAAGATTAGGGTGAGTGAAGTCAATAGGGGAGAAATAATGGGGTAACAAAAACAAAAATGAAGACCTATCTACAGTGATGTATATGTGTATTTATAAAAATTGGTTGAAATGAAAATGAATGCATGTATAAGTAGTTGTTTGTAGTTTCTGGGAACCTTGGTGGCAGTGTCACCCATGTTCCTATCTTCTTCCCTGTAAAGGACTGCAGCCTATGGCTTGTCATTTTCCTTTTCATTGGTGTGACTTGTGAGTCAACAAAATTTAATATTACCAATTTATCCGTAATACTACATTTCAACCTAAAGTTATAAATGATACATTTTTTGACATATATTTTCTATTTTTTCTCAATGACATTTTTTTTTACCAGTCATCATCTTTATATGTGAAGTTGTGAGCCAATGAAAATGTTAAAAATATATATTTAGACATGAATATATGGTAACTATAAAATATATACTTTTTCATTGATTAATATATACTTTTTTCGCCTTTGAGCCGCCCCAGGACAATCCGTTATCTTTTATTGTCATGTACGATAACTACAAAATAGACCCTTTAGCCCAAAACTTATATTTACATAAAAAAGCTAATTGGTGCATAAGAAAGTGATAATTGTAATTTAATTGTCATGCTACTTGTTACAAGTAATGTCATGTACATTTAGAGGGCTAACGCTATCAACCCAAATTTATGATTACAGATTATTGATTAAAATGTGAATTTTTTTTTAAATAAGATATTGAATTGATGATCATTAATCAGTTTACAAGATAATAATAATCTAGTATCATCTTGTAATTATGGGATCTTTTATTATTTGCATCTTCGGTAGACCCTTTTCTTGTTTAGAAAACATAAAAATAAAAATGAATAAAAAGTTAGATCGCAAATTGACAATCGTGAGTTAGGGAAATAAATAAAAGAAGCAGATTTCAGATTATACCAAATATGCTGCCCCTGTTCAAACTCGATAATGAAAAGAAGCAACGTTTATTGGAGTAAATATTCGACCAGTATGCTCTCTCGTTAGCACAAGCCTACAACGTTCAGAAGAAAAAAAATGATTGAGCTAAAACAAATGAACTTATAATCACAAAATCATTTTTAGACCTCTATGAAATTTTGGATTCTATACAACATTTCAGCTTGCATATGTCCAAATCCAACCTTGACCGCCCTATTGAGCGACTGCAATAGAAGTTCAAGTTACTTACGCTAATAAAATGTAAATTTGATATCACAACTTGATAAAAGAAAATCAATGTGTTTACCTTAGAGAATATGTTGTTGTTTTTTTCTTCATAATTCCACACGGTATGTGACAATAGGGGTGTAATAAATGAAAGTTTAAAAATAGGCAATGAGGGCATGTCAAATTTACTTAAAGTTAGTTGTCGAGGATAAGTGTTTGTCAATTTATCTAACTATAACTTAAAATTCATTGTGTGTATTTAATTTTGTTTTGATCTATTGTGTGTATCAAAATTTTAATTATCGTTATTGTATGTATTCGATTACTTATTTATCTGGTAGTTAGTTTTTTTGATTACGTTGCAACCGTATAAGTCGCCACATCACCAAATACGTTTTTGCCATGTCAACAAAATGACTGTCGCGTCAACAGTTACAAGTGATAATATATATGATAAATGAATACTAATAACTATGAAATTTAATACATGCAATATACCATAATGATGTTGAAACATACAATTATAATAATAAATATAAAGAAATCATATATGTTTTATAATATAATATAAAAATTATAATAAATATTTATAAATTTAATTAATAAAGTAAAAAAAAAGGTAAAATAATTTAGCGTTTTGTACAAATAACTATCAATAAATGTGGGAAAATATAGAAGATGGCTAGTGATTTTTGATGCATTTAAAGTTTTAAACATTGTATCTTTTTGTTAAAAGTAGATCGCAAAATTTAATTGTTAACGATAGAGTAAAAATTGATTGGGTCATAGTAACACACATATTCTTCTTATTATTGTTGTTATCTAAATGTGTATAATAAGACCATACACTAATTATATTGGAAATAAAAGGTCCCGTGCGTTGCCAAACAACAAAACAATGATCTAGTCTTGGTGCAAGTTGACTATGATACAATATAGTATCCTGATTTTTAATTTCTTAATTATTAATATTAATATAATATTACTCTTTAAAACATACGTAAACTACTTTCATAATGTCATATGCAGATATGTTTTGTATTCTACTTAAAATAGATTAGAAGTAATGCCTAAAGAATATTATTAATGTCGAAATTTGCACCTCCTTTTAGCCGACCCCCTTCCTAACATGTTGTCTACTTCCCCTTTTAAAAGTGTTAAATCTGTTTGTTAATCATTAATTGATGGCAATTTAAGAAAGATAATGTAGTGGTAACTTGTCTTATCCACACAAAAAACAGTATGTAAAATTCATAAAACATACCTTAATCACCCCTTAATTAAAATAACACTATGTATTATCTATAAACTGACAATACTATAAAAATAACTTAATTTTTTTAAATTAAAGTAGCGTAGACTTGTAATGAATCAATCGAGTTGGTGCAGACTACAAAGGAAATTAATTGACGTGTTCTTGTACATTTTGTCCAATAAATTATGAGATAGAGATATACCAATAAACGGATTATATATTTCAAATCTACCACGTCTAACAACGATTAAAATCACACTAGAAAGAGAAAGTAAGTTTGTATCTCTGTTCATAGTTATTGATTTTAAGATGAAAATGGTGATAAGCATTCAACTATTTCAGTAAGGTCTAACAAGTAGCCTTATTATTTGACTTAAATATTTTAATTATATTGCTCTTGTCAAATAACTGAGAAATAAAATATATTTCTGTAATAGTCTAACAAGTAGCCCTATTATTTCCCTTAGATTTTTTAATTATATGGTTCTTATCATTGACAAATAATTTTCAAGCACAAAATCACGGGTTATAAACAAGTATTTTATTAATATAAATTAGTTTATTTGTCCCGCGATTACGCGAGATTTTATATAGAATTTTTAGTAATTGAGTCATTCGTATAAAAATATTTATATTTTTATTGTTTGTAGGTAACTAGTCGTTTTCAAAATCCACCAACATGAATCTTATCAAAAGGGTGCTCCAAACTCTTGTTCACACCTCTATATACGGTCCCAAATCGATCCTCTCCACCCTTTAAAGTTTAACTAAAGTTTTTCGTTGATGCTTTGAGTTCGTTGAGTGTGAAAACCATTAAATGATTGATTTGTCTCTGGGTCAAAATTTTGAATTCTGACATCTTTGCATCAAATTTGGGACTGAGATCCGAACAAGCGGTATAAAAGGTTCCTGTTGAAGTTGATTATGAGTTTTGGTTGTTTCATATTCGATGTCTTCTTCTACTATAAACGAGAAGCATCTGCAAGCAAACACTTGTATCTTCGAATAATTGATTTTGAAAAGTTTAGAAGCTAATAACATAAGTTTGAAAGAAAGATACCAACGACTAATTGTTAATATACAACACAAATTCGTTAATTTCTTGTCTTTTGCATTGACTCCGCAAAGCCCATGCTAAGTATTGATTCTAGATTAGTAAACATACAGTTGTTAATTAATAAAAGAGTAAATGACTAAATGACATGGATCATGGAAGACTTTTCAAATTTACACTAATAGTACGAATTTAAAAAACATTTGTGTAGTAAAGACCGTAAGTCCCTTAAGTTTTAACCGTTCGCGTTCGATATTTTAAAATGATGATTCTCCCATTATACTAGATTTCCACAAAGACGATTCGTGTAATTTACTCCGATAAGAATTACAACTCGAGAAATACTAGGCTTAGAAGTTTTCTTGCAAAACTTTAGATACAAAATGATGTAGCCCAGTAGGTGTCATTCAAATTGATCACTTTTTTCATTTTCTCTAGTTTCATGACACATCATTTATCATTTTAGTCTTTATAAAGAATTTATAACCATAGCATTTCTCTTTAGACGGTTCATAACACATAATATACCGATGTTGTTTGAGCTTATTATCATCATAAAAATATGTTAAACATTATTTAACAAGAAAAGACAGTAACATCGAATTTACTCATTCCAATAGACAAAAGCAAGTCAACTTACGTTAACACAAGTTCCGGAACAGAAGATTAGGTTTCTGATTTTCGCTCCAACACTCTCACTAATGGCTCAATAGTTGTGCTGCTCAGGACACGTTACCACTTCATGGGTAGCAAAAAGTTTGAATTTTGTATAACTAAAGTTAAATCATTCATGTTCATAATGTTATAATACAACACAAACGCACCAGCCAACCCTATATGGAAGATTAGCAACAGTTGAATGAAATGATATGCCATTCAGAATGTAAAATCTGTCTCAAAAGAGAGAATCATAATTCGGCTACCATCTACAGAATTTAGCAAGTTCATTACACTACATATCTAAATTTCCGATAGTTCACATGTAAGATGTACAAAATTAGGACCACGACAGATGATACGCCTTGCATGAAGTCAATCTTGTAATTTGCTAAGTTTATTGTGTAGTTTGGTCTCCTTTTGAGTCAGCCTTGGATGCCAACCCACGGATTTTCACATCATAATAAACTTCTTCAACTTTTCTCAGATCATATTTCATGCCTGAAAAACATGAGATATAAAACAGTGAGTGACTAACCACAAAACTATGAGTTCTCCTGAACCAGAGAGAATGGAAAATGCAAATCAAAACACAAAAGAGATTATGAATACATTGGAAAGTGATAGAGATGCAAAAACAATTAAAGGCCCAGTCATGTAACCGGTTAGATCCAGCAGTCACCGCTCCAATAGTTTTCCACAACCGGTCAACAGGTAAAAGATTTTTTTTTAAGTATAGTTAGGAAAGCTTTTAAGTTATTTTTTGGCTACTTCTACACATTTCTCTTAATTTTGTCTAATCAATGTAATCCAACATTCTCACACTTTCTATGTAACTTAACAAACTTTTAATTATTAAACGTTATATGTAAGTTATTGAAGAAATTGTAATTTAAAAAAATTACAATACAATCGGTTATTATTTGCTAACCAAAGATCATGAAGATATATCTACTATCTATAACTTGATAAAAAGGACTATAGGTTCAAAAGGCCTAAAATTGTAAACTTTTGAGTGGTTATAACACATATTATGGGCAAGGAGTCAAGGACAGGTCCTTGTACATTCCAATGCAACATCATATATTACCACCAAACTTGCCATAAAGTGGATTGACGCACATTCTCTTCCGCAAAATGACACTCTTTAAAAAAAAGCAATTAAAAACATTTAGTAGACACATATTGGGACTTGGGATGGATATCCTAACAGATGTGAGGAACCATTCATCAAGGATGCAAGAGCAGGTGAAACATACCATCAAATTTTCGGCGCAGAAGATCATTTCTTAGATTGAGCAGACGGAAGGATGCATGAAGGTCTGTTAAAAACTTCAACACCTTTCTAGGGCAATCATAGTCTCCAGCTGTTACTTGGTTCACCACATACCTAGGCTGCAAAACACAATTGATTACTTGGTTATCATAGTTCCCATCATAAAAAATAAGAACAAAAAGGACATCCAAACAAAGTCAGCTTAAGCTAGGATACTATGTCACATAAGGGTTCGCATATTGCAGCTCATTAGAAACTTTTAACTCCTACTATCAATGTAGCTCCGCAGAAACTTAATTGATTACAAACGTTCTTTATAGAATTAGAGAAGATCTATGTAGGATAGAACTCGATATATAAGTATTGAAATTTAATATTTTAACATTTATAGGAACAACCCAAAAATAGGAAATATTGCATTTATTTGAGCAAAAGAAAGTATTTGATTACAAATAAAAAAATCTGAATATTTTTACTTTATAACATTCATTCAAACAAATTTTGTGATCCTCGTCAGTTCGCAATTTCTACGTACGTAAAAAAATTGATACAATTCATGCATATACATAAACCAATCAAAAAAATATTATAAATTCATGAATTAGCTTCCAAAAGGCCTGCATGGATGAACACCATTTCTGCTCTTGGAACCCATAATAGTTCATGGAGCTTTTCCACATGAATGCACAAATGTCAACTTGCAATAAGCAACTTGGTTTAGCCAACTGTCTATGTAATTAACTACTGATTACGACAGTTTTCCACTTCTAGCATCCGAACTAGCCAATATCATCACATACAAAAGAAAACAAAAAGAGAAACAAGGGGTTTTAGTGGGATTCTTACCAATTCATTGGACATAAAACAAATTCCTGCAAAAAGATAGTATATTAGTAAAATTGCAACAAGTCTTTAACGTGGAACATTATGATGTAGAAAAAAAGGCTTTCACATGTATCACTTACCGATAAGATAGTCTTCCACATCGAGACCAAATTCTGAAGCATTCACTGCATGAACCATCAAAATAAATAATATTAACCATGTGCTACCGCAAGTGAATAAAGCAGCTAATGAAGAGAGGTAGGTGAATGAATGAATGAGTCGCCTAAATAGCCTCTCAAAAATTAACTACAGTTTGCAAACAAACATTGTTTTTTCTTAACTGTAAATATATCAAGTCACCTGCCACATGCATGCCAAATCAGTGCCACAAGTGTACATGCCAACTCAGCAGTACCAGTTCCTAGATCAAATTCTTCAAGTTACCAGTAACATTGTCCTAGTTAGATGGTTTTTACTTTTTATGAAAATTTAAGAGGTGTACTGGCAATGTTGTTTAAAGCATGTTGCCATTCTAAATGATCCTAAGGTATTTTATAGATATACATATGCCTGATCATTACTACGCAAAACACAGACTAGGACTTACACTCAAGTTTTTCCTCCACTTCAGTATGTATTAGAAGGTTTCCTGTCTCTAGCCAATGCATCAAAGCAAGCAGAGAGACCACCTGTTGTGTCTCATTTCTCCAGTCACCATGGTACCTATTAGTGACCAGAGTAAACATTACCAAGAGGCAAGAAGAAAATCCAAGTAAGTAGCAATACAACTAACAAGTGAGAAATAGCTATAACTATTGCACTCACCTATAGTATTGACCAGGGCTTTCACGGACAATTTCAGCAAGTTTGTTGAAAAGCTGCTTCAGTACACCAATCTGAGCCTTAGCCTTCTCTAGAACCTCTGTAAGTAAAAAAACATAGAGGAAGAAATAAGCACAGGATATGCATATATTATTTCTAGCACATCGGTAGGTGAACCAGAACCTTGTCAAATTCAAACTTCTATCGGAAAATTTCTAAAAGGCTTCAGTCTAAAGGTTCAGTAAGATTGCACAACAAAAATGAGAGCTACATAAAGTAAGTTTTAATCAATTTGATTGACAAGGATAACCATACAATCATGTTCATAAGATGTGTCTTTTCCCTCTAATGAACCAAGAAAGATCTATCCTCGTTCATCCAGTTTAAGCAAACTCTAACAAGCCAAAATTCCAACAACAAAAAAACACTGTCGAGATAAACATTTAAAATCCATCAGCTACTAGCAGTTTTGTTACCAGAATTATTTGGGCAAAGATGATAAAGTTCGTCCAACGCACATAGTTAGAGAATAAGAGAGACCATGAAAACATTCATCTGGATTCTGAAAAGATATTAACTACCGGTAAGTGTTACAAAAAAATGTTTTTAAAGGGCTACATTTGTCAATATCCTTTCGCATATACATTGCATTAACTTACGTTATACTTCATGTAAGAAACTTATGATAATGCACATAGTAGCAAACGACTAGATTAATCTTTTAACTCCTAAATCATAGTTATCACTTTTAACTACACTACTGCAGATTTCACATGTTTCACTTTAAAATATTCAATCATCTACTACATACATTATAATATCATAAATTCCAACATCTTATAACACTATCCAGTTGCCTCAAAATTTCCCTTAAACCAATCATCTTTTACATATATTACAGGGTCTAAGCCAGCAGCAATGTACTTTTTAAAAAATACGGATATGAACAAAACGACTTTTTTACTACCCAAATACTCATTAAAACTTCAAAATTTGTTCCAACGTGATGAATTCACTTATGTAGTGCTCATGCAGTGCACACTCTGCTAATTAGATGGAATAATAAGAAAGTACGTTATTCATATCAGTAGCTTTTAGAAAGTGTAGCTATTATATGCCTTAAACCCTAGATTTTAATACATATTATCCATGATATTATCACATTAACCAACTATTTCCATTACATACTTACATTATCAGCCAATCACAGTTTTCAACTACTACAGTAACATTTTTGCATAAATATAAAAAGTGAAGAAGAAGAAGAAGAAGAAGAATACCAGGAATTGGGCGAGATTGGTGAACAAGAAGCAGACTAGAGTGCATGATCCTAGTAATCGATTCAATCTCCGCTGCAACAGCTTTAATTCGGTCACGTAAGTTTCCAGATTCTTCTAAGCGGTGACGGAACTCATCGAATTGTTTTTCGACAACGGCGGAAGTAGGTGAGGTGTCGCCGCCGGCCATTGAAGTTGCGAAAATGTTGCGGTGAGTTGTGCGGCGGTTGACGGTGGTGGTGGTGATTAGGGGAAATGAAGCAGTGGCGGTACGGTGGAAGAGTAGGGTTATGGGGTTAGGGTTTAAAGAACAGTGGGATAGTGCAACGGTGAGTAGTGATGCGGTACGGAAGATGGATTTCATTATTATTTGCCGTTTTGGGTTAATGTGGATTATTTTGTGTTTTTTCACCTTACATTGTGCATTAGATGGTTGTACATTATTGTTTAAAGTACAAATGTTAGCAATTTAGCATTTGGTGGTTCGTATGTAAAAAGAAATCATTATTATTATCTTTATCTATGGGTTTAAAAGGAGGTTTAAAACTTGACATAATGATATAATTGAATGGATTAGACTACTTTTATAGGTTGATATTTATTTTAACTTATTTATTGTTACTTTTTGTCTAATCTTGTATGAATGAGATGAGATGATTTATTTTTTATTGTAATTTTAGATAAAAGATCTATATATCTAAATAGGTTTGTTTATCAGTAACGGGGAAAAAAAGAAAGTATTGTGACGATTATTTGAATCTACTAATCTGGTTGATTAAGTTTTTAGTTGGATAATAGTTCTGATTTTTTAGAAAATATTATATTTCAGTAAATAGTTTTTTAATATCACTATCAACAAGCGTAAACAAGTTACGATATGATCGAATTAAAGATACTTTAAGTTCTTATTTTTTTAAAAATCTATTTCATTTAAAATTATATACATATTTGATTTAGGTTAACAATATTGTATCAACAAAATATTCACGATAAAAGTTGAAATAAAATAGAGTTTTTAGCAGATATTCTTTTTAAAATTGTACTAGAACTATTGAAACAAACTCTCCGCTAATTTACATTACAAATAAAAAATAAAAAGTAAAAAGACAAACATAAATAGAGTCAACTATTCAAATCCTCAGCTCCGTTTTAAACGAAAATATTTTCTTTAAAATAGATTGTAAACATATGTCACTTTTATTTATCAGAAAACTACGTTAGCAATAACATGATATTTGATTGTTTGCCTCTTCGGTACTGAAACGGTTGAAAAGTATAACTTTCAAAATAGAAGGGCCCATTTTGTGAAATGTAAAATTTTGGGGGTCAAAGTTTAAAAGGTCATAATTACTCCATATCTTCTAATTTGAGAGCAACTGGCAAACCCAACGTGAATTTGGCGCCACCTCGAACTCCGATCATTATCCGCCGTAGCTGATCATTGTCACCGACGAATGGAGACATCCGAACCATCTTCATCAAACTCGCGTCGATCACCATTGATTCGTTACTTGTACTGCAGTTGCTTCAAACTGTGTTGTCGTTTTTGTTGCTTCTACTCATACCCTTAATTGATCAAGGTTCAATTTGAAACCCTAACTTTTCATATCTATGATAAATTTATTGCAAAAAGAGTAATAAGTGTAGTTTGATATTGTTCGTCCAAATTTATCACTTGTTATTGCAAAGTTATGTTATTTTCCTTAGTAATATGAGTATGACCAATTTGGCAATTTGTTAGATTGCATAAGATCTTATGGTTTGATAGCAATCTAACTATATCGAATCATTTATCTTGAGCTAAAAGTATATTCTTTTAATAAACTTTTAATCGCTTTTACTGCTATGTAGACAGGAGTGACAAGTTCTAACACGACACTGACGCAACATAAACTAGTGTTGGTTGTGTCTAGATTGGTTGGCACTTGGCGGGTCCTCAACCCGCCAACTCATGTAATAAGATCATGTTCACTGTACTTTCTTAAGAGGATAAAGGGAGATGAAAAGTTTGATGTGTTAGGCTGGTGGAAACATAATACATTGGAATTTCCCGTACTTTCTCAAGTTGCTAAACATGTGTTTGGAATGTCAATCTTCACCGTTGCTAGTGAGTCGGCATTTAGTACGGGTGGTAGGGTTATTGACAAGTATAGAAGCTCACTTACCCCAAAGACTGCAGAAGCTTTAATATGCACACAAGATTGGCTTCGGTCTACTCCCGCGGATTTGCAAGAAATGCCTGTAAATGGCCAGCAACTTTAAGACTTGATCAAAGATTCTTTGAACAAGTATCTAAAACTTGCATATGAGTGTGTGGCAGAAACTCAAGACCTGCGTCCAACAATGGAAGTCGTCATCAAGGAACTAGAGGAAGCATTATCCTTTCAAGTAAGTCAATATTTTTAAAAGATAATTCTTTTTATCTTCGTATTTGGTTCCCTATTGGTAAATCAGTGCGCTCATCTCTTTCGGTGCTCAAAGAAATCATCTGAAACGAAATGTGAACTTTTTCATAATGACGGTTTGTAATAGGGCAATTGTCATAAAAAGATAATGCAAGATCTAAAAAATCTGAATGTATCCAATAAAAGATCAAGTGACACAATATTAGTATTGAATGATTAATTTACTAATACGGTAATAAATCGAATTGATTGTTCACTTTAAAATTCAATCATGTTAAGAGAAAAAGAAAAAAGGTAACAGTTACCATTTCGTAACAATTTGAACATCAAATACTGTCATTGTGCCGCTGGATCTTTCATTATACATATCGAGCTTTTCTAGATGTTGCTTGCCCTTTTTAGTACACAAAACACAAACCTAAATATTATGCATACCGTAATATTGTATACAAAACACATGAAGATATTACCCATTCTCTTAAACCAGGAATACATTGTATTTTGAATGAAAGTTACTCCTTTTTTCTTCGTTTAAGAAAACATACAGTTACATATTTAATGTATGTATCATTTATGTAAGAAAACGAAGAATTCGGTTTACTGTTTTAAATTTATATTTGGGAGGTTAGGACGATATGCAATTAAAAAAAGTTTAATTTGGTTGAAAGTTGTAGCATAATGGTGCATAATCTTTGGAGAACTTGATTAGGAGTATCGAGTAATCAAATATTTTAATTTTCAAATTTAGTATATATAGTCTTGTTTGATTTCTCATCATTTGTAGGAAAACCACAAGGACAACCTCAGAATTTCTCTTGAAGACATAACTTTGGCAACACAAAGCTTCAGTGATAATTTATGCATTGGCAGAGGAGGATTTGGTAATGTTTACACAGGAAAACTTCCAAATGGTGACGGATGTACCATTGCAGCAAAGCGGATGGATAAAAGTAACGGTCAAGGGGAAAAACAATTTTTTAATGAACTTCAAATCTTTTTGAATATAGACATGAGAATATCATTAGTCTTGTAGGCTATTGCAATGAAAATCACGAAAGAATTATTGTTTATGAACTTGCGTCTAAAGGAGGTCTTGACAAGTATTTGGAACATGGGACTCTTACATGGATGAGAAGACTTAAGATATGCATTGACGTTGCAAGCGCGTTGGCTTTCCTTCACGAAGGTGTTGGAACAAAAGAAACTTTGATACACAAGGACATCAAAGCTTCTAACATTCTATTAAATAGTGATTGGAAGGCAAAAGTTGGTGATTTTGGACTTTTCTTGAGAAGCACAATAAATAAGGAGATAAACTACACTATTGATTACGCTTGTGGTACATCAGGCTATGTGGACCCTATATACTTAAAATCAGGTCTCTTAACCATAGAATCTGATATATATTCGTTTGGTGTCGTTTTGTTTGAGATTTTGTGCGGAAAAGCAATACACACCATCCCTAAACCTAAGGGTAAGTCTCTACTCAGTTTTGTTAAATACAACTTTGAAGAAGGAAATTAATATGAGTTTGTGTTTGAGGCTATAAAGAAAGAAGTAGTGTTGAAATCATTGACAACATTTATAAACATCATCTACCGATGCTTAGATGATGAGAGGGAAAAACGGCCAACAGCAAAAGAAGTTTTAGGACAACTTAAAGAGGCATTGGCATTCCAGGTAAGTTATATATCATAGCCTTACAAAAGCTAGATCCTTTGTATTCACCTAAATTATAGTGTCCTCAAAAGTAAAATCTTTCATAATCTTGCTAATTGGACAACTTATTTATTAAAAACATATTTAAGTTAAATAGTATGTCATAAAACTTCAAAATTATAATGAGTTGACAACTTTATTATAAATCCAATTTTTGTTGATTATTGTTATAAGGAAAGTGATAAATACATCATTTATAATACGATAATATCTTTAAATTTATATATATATATATACATATCGGAAGTATGACTTTAGCATATAGATAAATATCAAATATAGTATGAATATGAATGTAATATAATTTTTTTTGTAAGTATGTAGTAAATACAAATGAATACATGTACTTATTATATGAAACTATAAATATATTTGATGAATGTGAATGATGATGATGATGATGATGATAAAAATAATAATAATAATAATACAGTACACTAGAACTGTAAAATACAATACTCGTCTATCTTAATTTTAAATCTTCGCGCCATACTCACATATCCTAATAATAATAATAATAATATTAGTAATAGTAGTAGTAGTAGTAGTAATAATAATAATAATAATAATAATAATAATAATAATAATAATAATAATATTAATAATCCTAACAATAATAATAATAATAATGATAATAATAATAATAATAATAATATACACTAGGATACCTAAATGCCATACTCATATACAATAATTCTAAGTCTCCACGCGTTCCTATCAGGGGTTATGTCCTCGGACAGGAGCAATTTTTGAGGTCGAGCTTCAGTCTATCCTCCCACCTAAGTTTTGGTCTACCCCTCCTCCTAAGGTCATCAACAGTGATGACTTCCACTCTCCTAACTAGTGTCGCCGGTTGTCTCCTTTAACGTGTCCAAACCATCTCAATCATCCTTCTGTCAACTTGTTTGTAATAGTCGCCACTTCCAGATACTCCCTAAAAACTCCGTTCGATATCATGTCTAACATGGTTTTCTCACATGTCTACCTTAGCATCCTCATTTCTGCCACTTCTATTGTAGTCACTTGGGCCCTTATCATTGGCCAACATTATGACCCGTATAACATGGTTAGCCTTAGTGCCACCTTATAAAATCTTCCTTTCAGCTTCAAGGGGATTTTCGGGTCCACAAGACACCCGTAGCTTCCCTCCATTTCAACCATCCTACTCCTATACAGTGGGTCACATCTTCGGCTATCATACTTGACTTGTGTAACACCGATCCTAAATATCTAAAAGACTCCTTTGGGAGTAGAATATGGTACCCATTATGAATTTCCTCTCTATCGTCTTGCTCTCTCCCTCTTTCTTGTTGAAATCACAAAGTAGATAATTTATTTTCTCTCTGCTGATCTGTAGGCCTGCATTTTCTAAAGCCTTCCTCCACTGCTCCTGCTATTCAAACCCTCTATCGTTTTCGAGACTTGCCCGACATCGTCAACAAATATCAAGCACAATGGTAAGCTATCTTGTATCTCTCGTGATAACTCGTCTAGTATCAAGGAAAAAAGGAAAGGACTAAGAGCCGGTCTCTGGTGTAAACCTACTTCAACTGGGTGATACTCTGTGTTACCTAATGGGGTCTGTATGTAGGTCTTTGCTCCCTTGTACACATCCTTAATACTTCTAATATATCTCCCTGGCGCTCCTTTAACATCCAGTGTCTTCCAAATCAACATGCATGGTATGCGATCATAAGCTTTCTCTAGGATTAGGAAAGCCATGTGAGGTCTCTTTGTCTTTCCTTAGCCTTCTAATTAGGTGTATTGCCTCTGTCGGAGACCGTTCTTGCACAAAACCAAATTGGTTATCAAACAACTTCTCCTGCTGTAGTCTTTGCTCAATAACTCTTTCACATATCTTTATAGTATGACTAAGATGTTTTATACCCCTGTTGTTGCTACAACATTATGCATCACCCTTATTTTTGTAAATTGGGATAACCTCACTAAGTCTTCATTCATCTATCATTTTGGCATTTTTAAATATCTTGTTGAAAAGAATTGTCAGCCATCTCACTCCCTCGTCTCCTAGGAACCTCCAAACCTCTATAGAAATATGGTTCGGGCCTACGGCTTTGTTTCTCCCCATTTTCCTTAGGGCGACCCTAACTTCCTCCTTGGCACCCCTTTTTTCAGAAACAGTCGTTTTGGAGTTCTTTTTTGGCCCTCATGTTCTCTACTTCCCTACTTAGCCCATGCACTCTACTTTAGTTAAAAAGAGAAGTGAAATATTATGCCCATCTTTTCCTAATTTCAATCTCGTTCACTATGCTTTGTCTACTCTCTTCTTTGATAAATTTGATATTTCCTACATCTCTTCTTCTTCTCTCCCTGACTTTAGCAATCTTATAGATATCGTTTTGCCCTCTTTAGAATTCAATTTTATGATACAAGTCTTCAGACGCTTTTTCTTTTGGTTGCGCTACTGCCTTTTTTGCTTCTTTTTTGGCTTCATCGTACCTTTCCTTTGTCGTAGCCCTATCCTCATGTGCCCCATCTCAACACAAAATAAGCTCTCTGAAACGAGTTTGTTTCACTGCCTTTAGCTTGGACCTCCTTGCTTAGCCACCAGGATTCTCTACAGACTCTATGTGCTCTCGTTGTACCAACCACCACCCTTAGGGATTCCTTGGCCACCTCTCGGATGGTTTTAGCTAGGCAAGTCCGCATCGATATGCTTCATTACGTGTTATGTCTTCCACCGCACCAACACGATATTTTAGTGTATGCATCAAAGTTTTTGTTAGCGTAAAAAACTACTCACGTATCAAAATGATAATGGACTAATATATTTATTTTTTATTATAATTATTTAACTTATACGTAGGTGGATGATGAAATATGGGAGCCCAAACTGCCGAGAGACTACAAAGAAATATTTCAGATGTCAAAAACCCCTAAAATCTACGATACCCAAAAGAAAAAAGATCTTTATGAGATGCTTTCCAACGGAATCCTTCTTCAAAAAGGCAAAGTGGTAACTAACTCCTTCTCATATCTCATTTAATTTAATATGTGTTGTTTATTATGCATCCCCTTGCATGCTATTTTCTTTAAATTTAAGTAAATCCAAACACAATTTTCCTTTAGTTATAACTGTGATGAATTCTTAATATATTGATCTTCTGAAAAAGTCATCGTATATGTATTTACAATGCTGTGAGAACGATTAATCGAATGAAAGTTGATTGTCCTTATACACACGAGGGAACTCAAATTTGATTTATTTTGTTCTTGTACAGTGGTTTTCATTGAGAAATGATGGAAAAAGGAATGAAATGATATCAACAAAGAGGTTTTCATTTATAGATCCGAAGTTACATAAGCGGAAATCTCTTCGGATGTCAAGGTTTGTCTCTCCTTCTCCCCTCTCTCGTTGCGCGTATATTAACTATTAATCATACCAGCTCATTACTATTGTATAATAAACACTTTCATTACTGTTACAATAATCTGCATATAGTCATATGGAAGTATTTGGTCGCTTGAGTATCTAAATATCATTTAAATTGAACAAGATTAGACAATTTTACTGGAATTTAAGAATAAACACAATTTTTTAGTGTTAACAGGACAACACACGATGATTTATTTAGACTAATGTATTGCAACATGTGCAGGTTTCACACAGTGGCAAAGATGTTTGATATTTCAAATCTGAACATCCAAATTAAGATAAAAACTCAATTTTTATCTCCAGGTGTCACTTATGGGGTTCATTTGGTATTCAAATTTGAAGATTTAAGAAAACGGATTAATAAACCGATGTATGTGAACCTACAATACAAAAAGGGGAGTGAAACCTTACATGCATATTTTGCAACATGGAGAGATGATGGGTGGATGATGATTGAGTTGGACCGTTTCTTGAATCACAAGGAAAATATTGATTTTGAGGTTCTATTAGAGAGCTTTTCACGATGCTATTGTGAAAGGGATGCCATCTATGTTGAAGGAATTGAATTTCAAGCGATTGATAGCGTGAGTTTGAAAAATCTATTTGCTCAGTTCTTTGGTTAAACTATTTGAATTAGAGATAGATTCCTAGTACACTTTCCATGTTATAAATTTACGGGTTAATTACATGGTTATTCTATTTGTATACAGGAAAAACATGAAGAAATCGAGAAGTTAGAGGAAGCTGAAAGAGTCTTAAATACAAACTCGAACATGGATCATATGCAACAACTGCCAACAAAAAATGAAGAAGCATATAAGAGATCCGAAACAGATGTCGAGAGTGAAAAGGTCCTTTCCCTGTTTTACATTAAATATAACAAATTTCCTTAGGAAACAGGGGAGGGGCTAGAAATTCTCTACAACTGGGTTCAAAAATAAAACTTGTAATGTTGTTTATATACGAGATCAACGGGTTCGTAACTAATATTGCTATAAAATTATATTAAATGATACTAAAACTGCATTCTAATTCAGTGAAATACCTAATATCAGCAGGTTCGAGTGAACCCACTCGGTATAAGGTAGCTCTGTCCCTGTATTAGGAAAACTAATTAAACTATTTCATGTGGATTTGGATATAAATTATGTCTGCTATTTGATGAACAGTCATTGTTAGAAAGCGAGGTGAGCGAAAAGATATGTCATATGCTTCCTGCAAGGGAGGTTCTATATGACCCATGGAATGTGAAGCTTTATAATTCCAAACCATCAGAACATTCCAGGTTTGCTTTTTGAATGAACTTGATAATACGACTTGGATTCTCAATAGGAAAGTTTCTTAATAGTAAATGGTTTGTTAGATAAAGTTTTACTCACTATAATATAAATTACTTGTTCTTTACTTAGTATTGTATTATGGTAAATTTAGGATATTGGAAGTGATGGTTTACCTCTTGAAAGTAGATTAGTATGTCTTTTGTATCCATTTATTCTAGTTTGAGTTAGTTTAATTTGAATTGTGTTGTCGAGTTGGGTCGTATATATTTATTTTCATCTTGTTGTTAACTGCTATCCTTTTGATTCTTACATTTTCCATCAATCATTAAATGTTTTACTATGTGCTTGGCTACATCCACTTAGACAAACTGATACTTACTCATGATAAGCTAGGTTGTATAACAAATCGTATTAATTTCTGATTTTTTGAAGATAGTTGAGAAAATTTTACCTTTTCTAAAGTTGCTAAGAACTAGTAAGAAGTATGTAGTCAAATAATATTTATATTTAACATATATGTAGATTTCGAGAGGTGATCGAGTTTCTACCGAAACAAGTATTTCGTATAAAGTGCAAGATTGGAAGTCAAATGTTGTCACCAGATACAGAGTACATGTGTTACCTGGTATTCAAGTCTTCAGAAAAATGTCGTGGGTTGCATTGTCCAGTGAAAGTTGAAGGGCTACACAAAAATACCAAAGAAGCTGAAATCCTGTATTTTAAATCCCCGGACACATGGAACTTACATGGTAACTGTAACATCCTATTTCGCAATCTGGTAATTTTCATTATTTTAATTGATTATTTAATTGTTTTAGAACTATTTAATATTATGTGTTTTATTGTGAAATATTAGTAGATTCAAAATTGTAAGTTTTTGATTTTCTGCGACAAAAGGGTTGTGTCGCAGGTTGTCTGTGCGACACAATGGTTGTGTCGCAGGACTGTGTCGCAAAACGGGCTGAACTGAAATTAATTAAGGAGCTTAAGTGTAATTCGATGCTAAATATATATACACACCGCATAAACACTTCCAGATAGTTTCTATACGTTCTAAGCTACTTTTAAGTGAAAAACAGAGAGAATTAGAGAGAATTGAGAGAGAAAGTAAGAAAGTTGGGTTTTGATTTAATTTGAGCTTTTAATCCGTGATTTCGAGGTAAGGGTTTGATTATTATATGTTGTTATTGTTTATAAGTGAATTACACCGATTGGAATAGGTTAATTTGATTATTACATGTTTGAATTTGTGAATTTTGAATCTGGGAGCTGGGCTGTTCATCATTGCGACACAAGGCTTGTGTCGCAGGTTGTGTCGCTTAAATGTTATGCGACACAGTGGTTATGTCGCTAAAGGCGGCCATTTTGAGTATTGCGACACAATGTTAGTGTCGCAGGTTTCTGTTGTGCGACACAGTGGTTGTGTAGCAAGGGTTGTGGTGCGACACAATGGTTGTGTCGCTAAGTTTATAAAAGAGATTTTTGTTTTGCAAATTTTAAAAATGCGTAAGTTATTGGAGACGCGGTTTTGTGAAAATCTCATTAACTCGGATTTAATTGAAATTCGCATGGTCAATCGGAAACGACCTAGTAATCAAGGCTATATTCTAATAGCCTAGGCAGTTTTTGGCCATCCGGGGTGATCTAGGACCCGAAAATGGCATTTTTCAGTTTTAAGCGGCATTGCGGACTTTTTCTGAGTTTATTTCTGAGTGAACTTTTGTTTACCTAAACTTCAGGGATTACCTGATTGGATAATTAGACTATAATGATATTTATGGAACGAACTTCTGACTTGTGTATGATTTTATGTTTCAGATCAACGTAAGACTCAGTGATATAAGAATACTGAGTGTGCAGACGTCAGAGGTATCGGTGAGTGGATTCGGAACTCATCATTTGATTTAGTTGTAACTATTTGGTTACAACAAGTAAACGTAGATGTGTATTAGACTGTTTAGTCTTGGTTATTGATTATTGATCTACGTGATATGTGAACTATGTGTACTATGTTATTGAGGTCAACGTGTAGTTGGACTTCTGGTTATTATGTGTTTTACACAGGTTTTGATTCATTTGTTGTGTTTGAGACCTGTGTATGTGTTTAATAACCAGTAGTTATCGGTCTATTCTGTATTGGCCATACGGATTGACGGTAAGTGTTCTTGGGGGAATCCCCGGGTATTATGATATCCCCAGAGCCACCGATCCTCATTGAATTATGTGTGTTTACGTTTTATTGGTGTAATTAGCTAGTTATGCTAAGTTGAATGGAGTGTGATGAATCTATTCACTTAGCTTTGTGCTAACCCTTCATTTTACTTCCTGCATGATATGTTTTGATTATTGTGGGTGCGGGAGGTGATTGGTTGATCAAGGGAATGTTTGACTGCGCTTGAGGACTCTGATATGGTTTTTGTAATAAACCTTGTTTGGAGAATTTTTATAATACCCCGACTTTTGTAGTTTAAAAAGTTTGAAATTAGTGTATTTTTGGGAATTGTAAATTGTTTAATGTATTTTAAATTCATGCTTCCGTGTTTATTAATATAATATTCTTATATAGAAAGAAGGGTGTTATAGTAACAACCAGGTTCCAAAACAAAGGGAAGATACATGGATGGAAGTTATTGTCTGGAAATTCAACTCAAATCATGACCTTAAAAATGGGTGTATTCCTTTGAATTTGAAACTGGTAATTTATCAAGGAACGATGTCCGGTCTTATTGTAGAAGGCCTTGAGTTTCGACCAATGTAATAAGAGTTGTATCATAAAAATCATGGTTATCTTGTGATTCTAAGATAAATATATGTTTTAGTAGCTATTAGGTTTCTCCAAAGACTATTGCATGTTGTAGTATATTGATTCATTTTGTTTAAAACAAAATGAATCCATGAATTGATTTGTCTATTAACTTTTTGTTATGAAAGAATATTAAGGTTTGGAATTTTGTAGCAAATTATGAACGAAAGGAGAAAGAAAAACAAAAAAGGAACAGAAGCAAAATTATAATAATGCAAAATTATAATTTAATTCGAGGATAAGCTATTTGACGAGAGAGTAAAAATAGGATATTAAGAGTGAATTTATTGACCTCCTTTTATTTGTTTCTTTATCTTTTTATATTGCATTATAAATTAGTAGAAAGTTTGTTGTTATCAATAGTCACGGTTATAAAATATAACTTTCAAAATAAAAGGGACCTTTTGTGTGAAAATAAAACTTTAGGGGTCAAACTTGAAAAGATCGTAATTACTCCATATCTTCTAATTTGGGAGCAACGACAAACCCAGCGTGAATTTGGCGCCACCTCGAACCCCGATCGTTATCAACCGTAGCAGATCATCGTCACCGACTCACCGACGAATGGAGACATCAGAACCATCTTCATCAAACTCGCATCGATCACCATTGATTCGTTACTTGTACTGCAGTTGCTTCAAACGGTGTTGTCGTTGTTTTTGTTGCTTCTACTCTTACCCTTAATTGATCAAGGTTCAATTTGAAACCCTAACTTTTCATATCTATGATAATTTTATTACAAAAAGAGAAATAAGTGTAGTTTGATATTGTTCGTCCAAATTTAAATCACTTGTTATTGCAAAGTTCTGTTATTTTCCTTAGTAATATGACCAATTTGTCAATTTGTTAGATTCCATAACATCTGATGGTTTGATAGCAATCTGACTATAGAGAATCATTTATCTTGAACTAAAAGTATATTCTTTTAATAAACTTTTAATTGCTTTTACTGCTATGTAGACAGGAGTCAGGAGTGACAAGTTCTAACACGACACTGACGCAACATAAACTAGTGTTGGCTGTGTCTAGATAGGTTGGCACTTGGCGGGTCCTCAACCCGCCAACTCATGTAATAAGGTCATGTTCACTGTTCGGATTGAAGGCTCTAACTTTATTAAAATCAAAATTTTGATAATTTTGAATTATGAATTCAATATGCCAACCTGTTGACCTGACCAACCCGTTTAGATAAAAAGATTACTCTGTAACACGGGACGTGTTTGGGTTTGGTGATTTCAACCCACCAACCCAAAGCCAACACGAATTAGATCAATTATTAAACTGGTTTTCGTTTTGCATAACTGTTTTGTGCAGTATCTAATACCCACCAGTTAATTTATCAGTGTTTCCAGTTTTGAATCACCTTGGCTGCTCAAATATGTTCTGAAAAACTCGTGGGTACGATCCATCGTGGAAGCAGATCAATATTTTCATCCAAAGTAGGTACCTTTACTTCTAAATATGTAGATTATGATAGATAAACATGTATATATAGCAGCTACTGCTTAGACAGGATGTTGCATAATTACTAGTTAGTGTCATGTAATTGTGTATGAGTGGTTATGCTCCGTGTACTGTACTACTGCTATTAATAAACACAGTTCTGTTTATGTTTTCATTGATCTAAATATGACTTGTTTGTTTATTTTTTTCTTTCAAAGAATTTTTTTTTCTTTTGTAACGGCAATTTTGACATTAAAACTCCCTAGCAAGAGGAGAGGATAGAAACAATAACATCATGTTGTTACAGTTGACTATGGATGACACATTGACTCGACCCAATTTGGATTAAGGTTTTTATTCCTATTTAGAATCTAAGAGTAAGTAAAGATCTTGAGGTCGTCTGCAACAGTGTCTTTCCTTGGCGGTTTGATGTTGAAACACGCTTGATTTCTGTAAATGATTAATTAAACAATCAAACTTGTGTGAAAATGTCAGATCGGTAAACTGGCTGGGTAACTCATAAGCGTGTATTTCGTGTTTGAGAATTTTTAGTGAATAATGAGAACTTGCAAATAATGGGTTGTTCCATGACGAATTTTATATCAACAAGCTCACAATCTAATGCATATCTAAGTATGTAACGAGCCATTATCAAATATTCGACATGCCATTGATTAAGTGTACAGAATACAACGAATTTTTGTGTTATGAACAGAAATATATCAAAGAAATTGGAAGAATGGAAAGTAGTTGTTTCTCGTAACAACCTTATTCGTCATTTTTGCTTGATTAAAATCTGCTATTACACGAAAAGCGCTATGCTTCCGGAAATTATTTAGATACAAAATGTCGTGACATGAAATCGTGAAACGATGGAAAAAGGTTGATGTAATTGGTACACCTCTTTTGTAGTATCATTTTATATCTGAAACTTGTCTAAGTTTTGTAAGCGTAACATTTCTATTATTACACCTACTCAAATCAGATAACTCGGTCATTCGAAAATTAACAAAAAGGCTAATAATTAAATTGTTATTGACAGCCAACGTATGATGGAGCGGGTCAATAACTGATGTTTAATTATATTATATTTTTTATATTTAAGTTATGCAGTATTTTAGTTTTTTCAAATAATTTTGTATATACATTCTTTAAAATAATTCCAAATATATATAATATATAGGGTGATGATCAAGAGGGAAGCAAAAAAATTAGGGAAGAAGAGAAGCAAATCTAAACCCTTGATTTCATCATAAATGAATTTTAAAAATCAAAAATAATTTCAAAATTTAACATTCATCACAAATGAATGTTAAAAATATTTATTTATGAAAAAATCAAGGGCTAAGATTTGAAGATTCCCTATGGATCCCTTCCCTATATATATATATATGATTATTATAATTTTATCTACATTTTGACATCAATTTTATCGTCATATTATATGTATTTAATGAATGTATTTTTTAGTCTCGAAATCAACTTTGTTTTATATCAAAATGTAGATAAAAATAAAGGGATTTTCTATTTAGACACCCTAGAATCCTTAAATGAACGCCCTTATGTAAGTGTATGTGTGTCTGTAAGGTGTCCAAATAGTAGCCCCTAAAATAAATTAGTCATAGTGGTATATTTGAATATAATATATATTCATTAAACATGCACAAATGTCAAGAATCCGTAGCATCGAAATGTGCACTTTGCCATTTGCCACCATAACTTCATATGTGTATTTCAGATTGCGTTTGTCTCGAAAGTTTAAAAAATTCTATGCTCTTCAAAATGATAATGATTGATCAGATAACAATGGTACAAGTGCAAATTCCTATATATACAAACTCAGGCCGAGCCATTTTTCATTTCAGAAAACAGTCTCATAATAGTTCTTAGAATCCACTATCAACAAAACGTAAACAATTCAAAATGAATTTGAGAAAATATATTCATTCAGATGATGATTCAACCGAAGAAGTACTATTAGTTAGTATTTTTTTAAAATATTTAATATTTATTTCATTTGTGTTTTTATGTACTTTATTTAGGACTACAATATTGATATCGACGAAACAAGTAAATGGGATGAAAGTGAAAACGAGAATGAATCTTACCATAATGCTCACGACTCATCACAATTTGAAACTGACACAATATGTTGTTTGGGTTTATTAAATATGTAATTACGCTAAGGGTAATGTTCTAATAGTTTTTAAAAAGTTGCTTATAAATTTAAATTGTATAGCTGTTGAGTTCTCGTGAACAACTAATAAATTGGGTGCAAGCAAAAGGACGTTCAATCGGTAATGTAATTGTAATTAAAAGAGAACGACTAAGTATATCACATTCTTGCTGATAGCTCAACGAATAAGCTTCAGAATATATTTTTTGCTCATCAAATACCACTTGAGATATGTCATGCATTTTCACATGTATTGTTGATGGACACCACCTATAAAACCAACAGATATGCATTGCCATTATTCAAGATTGTTGGTGAAACTTCTACTAACAATACATTTTGCGTCGCATTCGCGTTTTTACATAAGAAAAAGGAATGTCACTACATGTGGACATTAAATTGTTTGAAATCAATAATAAATGGATGCATGTATCCACGTGTTATAGTTACGTATCGAGAGTTAGTAGCAATGAATGCGTGCAACAATGAATTTCCAGATGCGAATAGATTACTTGGTAGATAGCACATTAATAGAGCTATTTTCCGAAAGTGCAGGAGAAACATACGTCCGCAACAAGATTATCTTCTTTCAATAAAACATAGTGTGCTCTAGTTAGATGTAAAACAATGGAAGCCTACATGAACAACTTGAACCAATTGAACACCTTTTTACTCCAATATCCAGGTATTAATTTAACATAATTTCAAAATAATTATATGTCTTAATCTTTTTATGGGACTAAAGTGTAACACTCACTCTGATGGCCTAGGGGTAATCTGGTAATTTCCTGAATTTTTATACTTAATTATAATTTTTATATTATATTAATATGTCTATTAGATAGGAAAGTTAGATTAAGGTCGAATAGTTAATTGTGTCAGGTAAAATATTAATAGTTTTAAATTAAAATAGTTGTCGGTAAAATAAAATAACTTGTCTCGCAAAACGGTTTTCAGGTTCCAGACAATAAGCCAAATAAGGGATTAAAACTAGTAAGAATTTGAGTTGGTTGGTGATATAAATCACCAAACTCATCATTTTCATCTCATTTCACCAACTCATTCTTTCATTCTCTTGCAAGTTCTCTCCTAAATCATAATCATCAAATTAACATTATTTGAGTTGTGCTAATAATCTGCTGTGATTCCTTGTTTTACTTGTCATCATCATCATCTTGTTCTTACTCCTAATTGTAAGCAATTGTTATTTTGATTATAAACTTGAAATTTGGTCAATCTTTGAAATTGTGTGTAATTGATGTTTTAAAGATGTTATATGATGCTACTTGATGTATTAGAGATGTGAGAAAGCTGGTTAGATTGATAGGAAACTGAGTTTTGTTAGTGAGTGAAATGGTTCGGTTTTTCGGGTTTCTGCGGTTCAGTTCGCAGCATGAACTCAGAACTGCGAACTGAACTAAGTTCTGCGAACTGAACTGAGTTCCTGCGAACTGAGTTCCTGCGAACTGAGTTCTGCGAACTGAATTGAGTTCTGCCAACTGAACTGAGTTCTGCGAACTGAACTGAGTTCTGCGAACTGAACTGAGTTCCTGCGAACTGAGTTCTGCGAACTGAATTGAGTTCCTGCGAACTGAACTGAACTACGAACTGAATTGAGTTCCTGCGAACTGAGTTTCAATGCGTTACGAACTGAGAATATTTAGACGTGATTCTAAAAGTTTTATTTTGCTAAATTCAAAGTGTCTAAGTATAAGTGAATCGTTATAATTTGATATAAATTGATAATTGTAGAGTGATTATAACTGATAATTTCAACTTGGTAATTGCTTGTCATTTTGATACCGAGTAGTGAAATATGTTATACGATTATGGAAAGAGTTGCTAACTTCTTAATTATTATATTCTCAGATCAACAGAAGACTCAATAACATAAAATCTCTGAGTGTGGACTGAGATAAGTCAGGTGAGTGGATCTACAACTCATGATTTGATTTAGTTGTAATGGTGTGGTTACAACAAGTAACGTAGATATTGATAGACTGTTTAGTCTAATTTGTGATTATGTATCTACTTGTTATATATGTGGCCTTCGGGCATCTGTGATGTTCAGAGGTCAATGGTGATTGGACTTTGTTACTATTAGTGATCAACACAGGTTCCATGGACATGTGTTGTTGCTGGAAATTGTGTTGTTGTTTATTAGTACCAAATTATCGGTAAATCTCGTATGAGCCAATACAGATTGTGAAAGCGTTACTTGAGATTATGTGTTTTCAGTGCTTAATGTAAACAGATTGTTATGCTAAGTTGATTTATTAGTTGTACATTCATTCACTTAGCTTCGTGCTAATCCCACCATTTCTCTTCCTGCAGGTTATGTATAAGTTTGTGGGTTGGGCAGGAAAATGGTCTATTGGAAGGAATGTTTGACACGTACTATAACTCTGATATATGTATAGATGTTTTGTTAGTTAACATGTATGCAGATTTTATATAACAGCTATATATGTTTTGCTTCAGGAAAATAGTTAAATGTTGTAAGACTCGCGAAATTGTTATGGTCCTTTTGTAATATAATATATATAATGTTATTTTATCCATCGCTTCCGAGTCAAATGTCACATTTAATATTGAGTAAAATTGAGGGGTGTAATATAAAGCAAATTTAATTATATTTTAGGTGTTATGAAATATGTAAATCAAGTGTGACTGAAACATTTGTATATGTCTGGATCGATACATTTCTTAACTTTGGTAATACCAACCAATAGAGTGGAAAGTCAACATGCCAAGTTAAAAAAAATATTTGGAGTCATAACAAGCAGATTTTTGGATTGCGGTGACATATATTCATCAAGTGATCGAGTCATAATATACATTAATTAAAACAAGTATTGTAAAGAGAAAACTTTTCATTTTGAATACATACAACATACGTACATTGGATGATTATGTCTGAAATGGGAACTCTCATTACTTCTAAATACAATGTGATATTACATGTAATGGACATGGCAGGTAGTACAACGTACTTCCTGCTTCGCTCTACTCTGTCTGCGTGGTATCAACATGAAACTATTGCAATCAGGTATGTTAATAATGACCATTATATAAAAGTCACGTTGACAGGAGGATACCTCATGCAAAATATTAACCCATAGTGGATTCATTTCAAATATGATTGTGGAACTGCATGAGCTACTCTATATAATGATCAAATGAATACTTATGACCAATATATGTGCAACATGTTTAATCATAACAATTAGGCAAACTTTATAATAACTCAAGTTATTATACGAATAGTTTTCCATAAGGTGTTTATTTACAACTCACTGACATTGCATCAATTCTTACGACGTGGCAAGTTTTATTACTGTAACACCAAACTAGTATAACATGAATAACTAAAAATTTGATACATAAGTTTTCGAGTATAATATGTTTAGTATATTTATAAAATTATGAGGAGGAATGATCCATAGGGAAGCTTCAATCTTGGGAGAAGGGGGAAGTAAATCTGAGCCGTCCGTTAACATTCTTTACGGGTAGTTTCATTAACATTCTTTACGTGAATGAAACTACCCGTAAAGAATGTTAACGGACGTTCATGAAACTGCCCGTAAAGAATGTTAACGGACGGTCCAGATTTACTTTCCCATTCCCTCAAGATTACCCGTTCCCCATTGATCACTCCCCAAATTATGAGTATATATTTAAAAGCAGTTAACCATATAAACTAGAAGCAGATACAATAGACTAATAGAGAAAGACAAAAACTTTGATCCCTTTTTTGCCTTGTAGGTTACGTTGTTAAACAAGTGATTGTAAGTTAGAATTATATTGTTTGTGAAATGATACTGCTAAACATTGGTCTATTGATTGATACGTTCGAATAAGGTATCACTTTCCTTCGATGTCTTTCAAATTCCGTTCTTTAATACACATTTCTTCTTCCTAAATTTTACAACCACCATGGGCCGCCGCGTAACCAAAGTTCATCAACCACTTGTCGTCCAACTCACGCTTATAATGTTCATGTTCATGTTCGTTAATTCAAACATTATAACATGAGAATTCTACGATGAAGAAAGAAACGCTTTGATTCCATTTTGGGACCGGTCCAAATATATGAGCAGGTGGGTCGGAATTGATTGTTCCAATTCCCATGTGACACACCTGACTCTAGAATCAATAAACTTAACGGAGCACTTCCCGTTGGTTTCCTAGAAAACGTTACTTTCTTATCAGAACTTAGTCTTGACAACAATTCTATTACCGGAGATCTTCTGAACCTAACAAATCGTGTACTTGGAAAATGTATTTTTTTCTAGTAATCCCTTCTCGGTTCCTATTGCATTGGATTACATCAACCTCCCAAAGCTCACGAACTTGAACTTCAAGAAAATGAGATAACGGGAACAATACCGTCACTTGATCAAGAATCACTTACCGCACTCAATTTGTCAGACAATCAACTTTCTGGATCAATCCCAGATACGAAAGTTTTACAAAGATTCGGGGTCGGTTCAATTGATCATAATTCGGGGTTGTGCGGAAGGCCTGTCGAGATATCATGTGTGTCTCCTTCAAAAGACAAGAAGAAAGCTTTAAAAGTATGGAGTATAATCATGATCGCTGCTGAAGAAGAAAGCTTTAAAAGTATGGAGTATTATTATGATCGCTGCTGCAGCTGCAATCGTACCATTTTTCTTGATTCTGGGTTCGTTTTGTCGTTACCGGAGATTTCAAGGAAAACAAGCCAAGAAAGAGGCAGCAGCAGGTATGTGTACATTATATATGCAAGCAAGGTGTTCAAGGTGTTCACGTTATAAGTTGATCAATTGTTTTGTTCTTCTATGTACAAAGGAACAACGTCCTAATGAAGGTGTTGTAAAGAAAGCTCGATGGTCTGCGAGTACCTATGATCCTGAAAGAACAGTGGATTTGGAGTTTGTTGACAACCGTAAGCCTGTTTTTGACATAGATGAGTTGCTGAGGGCATCAGCTGAAGTGCTCGAGAAGCCTAGGCACCACGTGTAAGGCAACAATGGCATCGGATTTGGTTGTTGCGGTTAAAAGAATGAGATATATGAATTTTATCAGCAAGAAGGAATTCGTACAACATATGCAGTTACTCGAGAAGTTAAGATATCAAAACCTTGTGGAAATGACTTCGCTTTACTATTCGAAAGACGAGAAGTTGGTCATTCATGAATCCATCCAAGATGGGAGCTTATACGAGATATTACATAGTTCTTGTTTATTATCATCGTCATATGTGTACTCTATCTGCCTATACAGTTGTACTATATCTAGGGGCGGCAATCTTGGTCGAGTTGGCAGGTTAAAATTACCCAGTGCGACCTGAACGACAACGCAGGTCGGGAATTTCAACCCTAACCTGGACATGACCCGCATAACCCGTTTGGGTAAACGGTAAGACAGGTTGGCAGGTTTGCTTTCGGGTCACACGGGTCAAAATAAGCAGGTCGGTTTAGGGTCGGTGAGTTGATTTAGGTCGAACGGGTCTAATTTGGCGGGTTGGTTTCTAGCCACTCTTACCATCATCACAAAAGTCAAACTAGGCTATTGGGTTGTGGATGGGAAGAAGCTGACACATAAATCAGATATTTACTGTTTCGGGCTTTTTCTATTGGAGGTTATTACCGGAAAAGTACCAGGAGATAGTAACCATGAAGATCTCTCGGATTGGGTCAAAGGTGTAGTGAATACTGACTGATCAATGGACATATTTGACTTGGAAATATTAGCAGAGAAAGAAGGGCACGAAGATATGTTCAAGATAGCCGAATTAGCCCTTGAATGTACAGATACCTGAAAGAAGGCCTAAAATGTCTCAAATTTTTATCAGATTAGAAGAAATCCACCATCCCGAAAGAGGCAGTGATGTCAACTAACTATATGTTAGGCCAACTCCAATTTTTCTCTAAATACCTTTTCGATCTCTAAATATAGAGATAGAGGAGGAAAAACGCGCTCCAACAGTTCCTCTTTAGATTTCCTCTATACATAGAGGAACATTGTTTGTCCTCTAAAAACCTTAATCAATACTTTTTAGCATTATTATCATTATATTAGTCTTATTTGTATATTGTTAAATTGTTATTAATAATTATTAATAAGTATTAGTGTTTATTAATTATTATTAATAAATTAATTAAATTATTGAGAAAATAATACATCCAAAAATAAGTATTTTATAATATTACACTACAACATTTACAATCAAACAAAAGTAACATAATTGATATAACTTATATTACAAAACTCTTAAAAATATTGACTAAACATGAATTAAGTAGTATAAAAATGAATAGATTGTGTTTTTAGAGTAGATGGTTGGAGAGAGGTCTTTTTGGAGGAGGAACATGCTTAAACGATTCTCTATTTCCTCTATATTTAGAGATAGAGAGAGAATTATGGTTGGTGAGGGCCTTAGTCATTTAAATCATTAAATTCACTGAAACTAAATATTTGCATATAAGCTAGTGTGATACAAAAGATATGGAGTTTGTGATTCATATCTAGTTAATTTGCATGATAAAATAAAAGAACAGAAAAACTGCCTAAGTTATAATAGAAAAGAAAGAGAGGAAAAACTGGTTAAGTTTTTGACTATCTCTGACTAGTAAGCAAAGAAATGAAAGCTATAATGCGGGTACCTAATCCGGTGGCAACAAGTAGAGAAAGACATCGGTATGAGTTATGAATATTGTAATCGTAATGCTTCAATGCAGCACATCGAGTCATCAGCCAAACACCGTTGTACCTAAAAATAGATCAGAGATGGATTGTAATGAATTTCATTTACATTACTGCAAATACAGTAGACAAACATCTGATTATTTGATTAGTACAAATTCAAACAGCATAAGCACATCCAAGCACTATCTTTTACAGCTCATATAATCATTTCAAAACACACGTTCAATTCTAAACAACTTAGACAAGTAGAAAATTACTTCATAAGACAAGGGCTAGAGAGTGTACTCTTTTGCATTCGCGATGATGAAAGCTTCCAGAGCCCACTTAGGGAAGACAAATGGTGTTATCACTAAAGCAGCCGAACTTTTGCTTTGATTTGCAATGAGAGTCAAAACAACGGGAAAAAGCACAGACCACTGGAGACAAGCGATATAGTTGTAAATACATACGTATAATACTACAAGGGTCAAGTAATTTTTTTTTCTCATTTATTGGTTTTTGTTAAGGTTGTTACGTACCAATTGGGCTTGACTAAATGCGAGGGAGATGGCAAGAATGTACGCTATGCCAGTCACACAATAAACGAGACAGACCAAAACTATGTAATTCTATCCGAAGCTTGATCTTGGATAGTTGAAGAAATAGAATAAGCAAAGATAAAGTAACGGCTTCATTGTTATATTTATAAGATCCATTGTATCTTTGGATAGAAAATAAGATAGACTATTCATGCCACTCGAGCTCTCCCTCTTGTAGTGTAATTTATCCAACGAAAATGTTCTCAAAGCTCCAATCATGCATAACAATGCTACAAAACAGAGATTGATACGGAAAAAACTTGAAGTATTATATAAATCTCTTAAAACTATCTCTTAAAAGTTCATGAATAATGTATTACATATAAAAAATATCACTTAAGGATTTGCAATTTCTAGAAAGGGTTTTTAAGCCATATAATAAGAAAGGTAACTTCCAAAAAGTACTGATACGAACGATCTACCTTTTCATTTACCCATTAAACATTGAATTTTGTTTCGATATTCCCATTCCGCAACTTTTTTACTGGATAAAAGATGAATTTTAGACTTATAGCTTATGTGATGAACACATTGTGCTTATTGGTGTACACTTGGCGCTTATGTGACATACATTGGTCATATTGGAACAAAATATGGATGTTAGAGGTATCTGGTTAATAAAAAAAACAGGTTGTATCAGTACTTTCTGGAAAGTACGTTACTATTATATGGCTTAAACCCCTTTGTACTAATTTGGTCTTGTACTCTTAAAATGAAAATGAACGGAAAACAAACTATGAAGTACTTTAATGTTTTCCCCTACTTACATACAGCAATGACAGTGTACTGATAACCAGTAGCTCCAAAAGTGTCATCGGTCACTTTAGCCATAGTTCCTAAGCATGCTCCAGCAAGCAAAAGAATAATATAATCTGCAGCTTGTACTCTACCATCCCGTGTTCGCTGCCTCAAAACCCTAAAAAAGTCGCATTTCATATACAATACAATGGATAAATAAAACTGAACTAACAGAAAACAGTGCATCCACAAAAGTAATACTTTTGCTTACGATCATTTAGAGGTGGCAAATGCGAGGGTCAGGAGAGGTGGGTAGCGGGTCAAAATGGGTTTAGGTAAAAACGTAACTTTTTTTAGCGTAAAATGGTAGCGTACTTGCAAAAACTTTTCCACTCTCTGTTTTTGTTATGGAAATAATCAATGTGTTAAAGCCTTCTTTAAGCATTTGCATACACTTCATATAATTTCGACCCCTGTTAGAGATCAAACATAACCCAAATCAACCCATTAATAGGTAAACGGTTGTAACTGCCACCTTTTTAATATATAGGGAAAAAAAAGATTTTGGTGAATCACCTTTCAAGGTAATATTTGTACTGTCTAAAAACTCCAGGAGTTACTCGGCCCGATAAATCTGGAGTTGAAAAGAAACTATAAGTTGGAACATCTCGTTGAGCTTCACCATTATACGATCTAACTTTGGATTCACCAGCATTTGAAGGTGAAGAAGTCCCACTTTGATCACAAAGGTGTAACATATCTGAGGGTACTCTGTACCCATTGTGAAGCATCCATCGTACAGGAAACTGCTGAGCTGTCACTTCTCCTGGCTTAATAATACCCTCAAGAATATCAATCAAGTAGTCTGGTGGATTTATACGATCCGGTATTGTAATTCCTAAACCTGCAAAGTATTCTTCAACCTTCTTTACGGGTCCATGGTAGACCGTTAGACCGCCTTTTGCAAGAAGTATCAAGTCATCAAACATCTTGTACAATGAGTAACTGAAGGAAAAATCCGTCAAGATTTCATACAATGTCCATTTGAAACTGGTTATGTGATATCAAATAATCAGAATCGTATAATCGGTAGAATTGGTTACAATAGACAGTGTTTGGATGTACTTCTGCAGTTTGACAATTAAGATTCTTTTATATTACTGAAGTAAGTTCAAAATTTGAAAATTTTTTATGAAGTATTTGTTGATAAACTTTTTGAAAAATCATCATCAAAATTGTTAACAATTATCTTTATTCATAATATGAATGACGAGATATGTAAATGAGCATCAAGCAGGTAATTACTTTCATATCACACAACCAAACACCCCCTAAACATGGATATAGAGTTTATTACAAAGAAAATACAAATCTAATACAATTTGTTTGTTAATTTCTTAATGCAATAGTATAGTGTAAGAGGTGGCAATTTCTATCCATTTACTTACGAAACAGTCAGCTTGGGTTGTAATTTATATCAAACACGTCAAATCAAAAGAAATTGCTGAAAGGGAAATGGTCTAAGAGGTTGAAGTCGCTCAAAGTCAATGTTATTGCCTATAACTTCCTAATCATTACTAGTCATTATATATTTATTAAATATGGACAAATTATTGTTAGAGGGTCAACCCAATCCAAACCAGCCCACTTCGACCTGTACTAAGAGCTGCCACGTTTTAATCCGAACATCTTAAGACCCATTACCATACCACCCGACCTATGGCCACCTCCAATATAGTATCAGAGTTTACCTTGGTTGGTGAACAACCATGCTGATGTTAACTCCTTCAAGGGCTTCACGGCGAAGAGCTCTAAGAAGTAAACTAGAAGATGCACTATCAAGACCCGATGTGGGCTCGTCCAAGATCAAAAGTGAAGGTTCCATGACCATTTCCAGCCCAACATTGACCCTTTTCTTCTGGCCTCCAGATATTCCTCGTTTTTCAATTGTTCCAACTTTGGAATCCCTTACTCCTTGAAGTCCCAAAGACTCGATAACTCTTTCAATAATAAGAACTTTATCTTGTTTTGGCAAGTCAGCAGATAGTCTCCCGATTACAGGATTATGCAAAAATAGAACATAACAAATCAGTAAATAATTATATAAAGATGCAAGTAAGAGGGTGTTTGGATGTTCAGTCTAAAGTGAGTATTATGTGATTTTTAATCATCTGCAAAACGCTCCAAACACCCCTTAAATAGCAAGAAGACGATATAAAGGCTACATCTTTCTGTAAAAATGCATACCTACAACGTGCACTGAATCGGAGGTTCTCTTCAACAGTCAAATCTCCATGAACTATATCATCTTGAGGTACAAAACCAACAATTTTCTTGTAAGAATGAATAGACTCGTTCTTTCCATTGACCAAAATCATGCCCGACATGGTGCATCCTGTTATCTTTCCGGTTAAAGCGGATAGGAAAGTTGTTTTCCCTGCTCCTGATGGGCCCATAACCGCTGATATTCTCCCAGGCATTATTTTCCCACTAACAGACCTCATAATACATTTTTGTTTCCCTTTGAGAGTCAAAGTCAACTCGTTGAAAGCTATCTCAATCCTCGGTCGTTTTCTTAAAATATCTTCACCTCCACGTTTCGCAATCGAGAGTAATCCCGAAAATGTCATGTTCTTATTCTTCTCCTCCATTGCTTTCTCTTTCTCAATTTGACCGTATGCGTATTTAAATATTTGACTTTTCGTGTGAAGATCTTTTTTAGTTTTAACCTTTTTCTTTTTCAAATGTTTATCTCCAATCTCTAAATTAAACCCTTCTTGGTTTTCCGAGCTACCATCCATTGATTCCAACATTTCATTGAGTTTGTCTGTTTCCTTTTTATGCCCAGGTGAGAACGGATTTGACATTTTCGATTTTAGGTCATGTCTTGCACTAGATTTTCTAGAGAACGTTTGTGAAAGATTTCGTTGTAGCCCTTGAAAGCTGGGAGGTTTCACAGCCATATTTTTTGCAACCTGCCACCTTTCTCGTGCTTGTGTCATTTCACGAACATGTTTCGCTGCTGCTTCCCGGGACTTGGCATGTTTTTTATACCGAGTTGACATCATTTGGTCTGAGCAATTATACACGACAATTAGTATACCCGTCAACAGACCCTACAAAAGAAAATCGAAAACCTGCTACTTTAGTGATGAATCTCATATTTTGACCAGATTAGTAGTGGTATTGAACAGATTGGAAGCTTCATAAATGATTAGAAACTTACAATGAGTATGATACCGAAAACCTTCATGCTTGGAATATTTGTTTTCTTCTCACACCTAGATCCAGCAAAGCAAACTGCAGATATATCAGATGTTATGATATATCTTAGGACATTCAATACAGTCGAGGACAACAAACAAGTCTTTTAGAAAGAACACGCATTGTTAGTAGGTGGCAAAATATGTAGGTCAGGCAGGTTGGGTAACGGGTCAAATTAAGTTGGGTAAAAAAGGGTAAGCTTTGTATGGTGCGGGTCAGTTTGACCCAGAACAGTTTTAAACACTGAATACAGTCAACGACCACAAACAAATCTCTTAGAAAAAGAACCAAGTATTTAGAGATTGGAAAATGGGTTGGGTAACTGGTAGAATGGGTCTTCTTTGTACATGATGAAACTGGTGCGGATAGGGTTGACCAAAAACAATATTTTCCATGGAAATACAGATCGTAAAATTGTTAGCAAGTCATATAGGGGTACAGACATCATTCTATTTGAATAGTAATATAAATTTCTTTAAAAAAAGACTTATGAGGTTTTATGTATAAAAAATAAAAAATACTCGTTTGGTGACTTTTGACTCATTTGATCCATTTTGGGTTAAATTAACATTTTGATTGCTTTTACTTTTGAACCGTTAAGGATAACCCAAATCCACCCATTCATAAGTACACGGGTCGAATTTCATACCACTACTTTAAAGCAAAAGATAAAAAATACTCACGTTTGCTCTTCACTGAGCCCATTCTGCAGTAGCGTCTGCAACATAACCAAAACTCGAAAAATTATTGAAAATAAAAAGAAAGATTATATCAGAAGCAGGAACTTGAATACTTATTGCACTGTGGAAAATAATATTTAAATACCCTTTGGGGCATGAGATTTGCTCGATAGTTGTTGGACAATAGTATCCTGGTGCGCAGAATATATCACTGCCCATTTGTACAGGACCCCACATATCAGCTGCACCACAAGTATGATTTGGCTTGCCTGCAGGTTGTTGGTAGTGGTATCTGAAAAGATTTTCTACCGAATTATGTCTTAGTAATCTATATAAACCCTAAAGAATCTAGATATATTGAAACTGTAAAACTAAAATTGCATAATAACTTACGGCTCACACATCCCAGATATTTTATTGAGCTTTGCAACGGGGCAGTATGCACCCAACGGGCATGCTTCAGTCACAAGTTAACAGAAAAATTATGTGAGTATTGGGAAATCAAATCAGATGCAAGACTAATATAAAATTGGGAAAATTTGCTTTTGTAACGTGTAAGAATATTTTAAAAAGAAGTTGCTTAAAAAGACTTACGTATCATGCACGTGAGACCTTGAGGGCAGAAAAAGCCCTCACAACATGGTTGACTATCATATGTCCGGAAAGGCATTTTACGTGGATTTGTCTCATTAAACTCGTATTTATGTCCCGGATTGATAGCACTAGCCCATCCTGCCTCACATCCACCAGCCCATGAGGTCAGATTACAGTTTCTGTTAGGGTCCAAGAAATGAGCTTGTGATATGCTTTTTGTGGCATCATCAACTTTAGTTATAAAACTTGTGAAATATACTCTAAGTTCCGCCGAAGTGCATAACCGCTTTGCCAGATCTGAAAGTCAAGTAATTATAGTGACTTTAAGAATCAGAATCAGATTATCAGTAACTTACAGCCGATTATCTATCTTTTTTTCCAACTAAGATTAGTTTCTTTGATTGATCAATGTGTGATATTCCGAATCCTCATTACTAATGGAATCAAAATGATCTCTGGATTGATCAGAAGATCCTTTCAATTGGCTAGAATCCCTTACTTGAACGAAACTTCGAGTCCTAGACAAGCAGACCTTATTTTAACAGCTGGAACAGTAATAATGAAAATGGCCCCTTCCTTAGTGAGATTATACGAACAAATGCCTGAACCAAAATATGTTATTGCTATGGGAGCATGTACAATTACTAGCTATTTTATTCTATGGGTAAACGATCTAATTGATAGAGTAAGCACTGTAAAGATCAATTAGCGAGCTTTTGAGCCGATACAAGGATTCTATAATCGATTTACACAAACATTGAACAACAACTATTGTGACTTCAAATTGCCATAATTTAAACGACAGTCACACCCCCTAAGTCTTCAATTGGTGACGACCATACATTCAATCATCATAAATTTTGTAATGCTTCTTTTTGTTTCTACTAACAATCTTACTGTTATGAACCTCACATACTAACATTTATCTAATCAAATCAAGAATGCTACTATTGGAATACCTGTGAACTTCGATTGACATTTTGTGAAAAATTCTTCCTTGCCTTGAAAATTAAAAGCTCCATCTATATCTTTTTCCCTAAAACATAACAAATATAAATAACATACAAACATATATATATGTATACATATCATGTATATATATATATGTATACATACAAATTATTATATATATGTAATATAAAGAATTCAAGTAGTGCATATTTCTCTGATACTCACACATCTTCAGTGCAATAATGTAAGGTTTTTTGAATTGAAGACTTGTATTTCCTGATTGACTTGTTAAATCTTTGTGAAAGAAAATTTGTAAACAATGGTGAAATTTTTGGTCTTTTATTGTTCTGAAGACTATCATCTTGACACCAAACACAATTTGGGAAACAACCCACAAAAACAAGAATCAAGATCAAACATCTAACCGATGAGGTAATTACAACCCTCTTATTCATTTTCCCATGCATAATGCAATTGAAATCATGTCTATTTTTTTGTGTGCCTAAAACATATGTAAAATTACTTAAAGATTATGACCCAGATAGGGATTAGGGGTAATTGTTGAAATGGTGATGAACCCATGAAGAAATTGACCCAAAGTTGAATATTTTTTTAGTTGAATTGACAAAAGAGGATGATGTGGGTCAATGGAGGTGTGTTGGTCATTGAGAAGGTTGGTGGGTGGTTGACATTTGGGTGGCAGGGCATGGTTTGTGGAGGAAGAAATGGCCCGGAGAAATGGATGGCGAGAAGTTTGGGATTGGCCGATTGGGGGTGATTCTTGATTTTCCAACAATGTCCGTTTGCTATTTTATACGTTTGTGCTGCGAACTTTATTTTAGAAAACAATACGGATTAGTAAGTTTGCGAATTTGGTTACGGATATCTGTAATTATGTTGTAAACTAGTTACAACCATGCTAGCAAGATACACGGTATGTGTTAGTGTGTTACCCACCAACACATTTAACTTGACGGAGGAAGAATGGGAGATAGAAATTAAGGTCATTACTCTTGATTATTGCAAATACAATCAAGTATTTCCTGAACCCGAATCCGATTCAAATCTCATATTATCGCGAATCTTTTCCTTTTGTCTTTCTATTATCATTTTTTCTCGTCCCGTTAAGTGGTTCGTCGACATAAGCAAAATCCGGAGCCGTGTTTTGAGATCCTTATTCCGATAGTAGCTTTGCTTGTCGGAACGGATGCCTTGAAAGGTATTGGTGATCGAGTCGTCAAACGAAGCGTGAGACGAAGCGGCGGAACCGGAGGTTATCTTTTGGGATTTTGCTTTCCTTTCCTTTCCTCGTGGACATTGGAACTGATCATCACTGAATAACCCGATATTCGGGTTCTATTCGTTAGCCTCCGGTTCCTCGTCCACATCTAAGTCGTCCACGTGCACCGTCTCGTGACATTTTAAAGCGTTCCGCCTTCCAACAACAATACATCATTAGATTTGTAATTCATCAATTTCTATATTTGTAGTTAAACGAAATATTTAACACTTATATCTATCTAAGAAGTTATCACATTATTCATTTTTCTTTTATAATAATTTGCACATTGGTCCGTTAATGACAATCGTCTATCATATGGTTGTTTAGAGAAACGACAACGGATGATGGTGAAAAATGAAATGCGGTTGTTTTAGGTATGCAAGTCTTCAAATTAATCTATACTTCCTTATTATACTTTACCATCTTTGACTTAAAAAAAATATTGAAAATACCTTAATTACCCATACACCAATTCAAACATTTTATATATTAAGTCTTCAAATTTTATATCAACTACACACTTTACCCCCATGTTCTTTAAAATTAAATATCTTAAACACGGTTAGTCAAAAAATTATAAAAATTACACCATAAAAGTCAGTGTTTTTTCTCTTCGATTAAACATCTCACATGATATATTTTCAACGAATTTCTTTTTTCATTTTCTGGAACAAAAATTTAGGTGTCTTTACATGAGTATTCAATTGCTAAAAATTATATGTGTGATCCTGCGTAATCGTGAGTAAATAAACTATAATAATTAAACAGTTATAACTTTAAGCAATAGATATCTACATGTTTCATATAAATAATCATTTAATATTTGAAAAAGAAACAAAATATTTACCCGCTGCAATGCGCGGACACTATGCTAGTATATAAAAATGCATATTTCATAAAATGGTCGATTGTAATAGATTAGTTTAAGCCCATACGTGTTAAGTTGTCAAGTAACGAGAGTTTTTCTTTTTTCAAAGCTAAATAAAACATAAGTTTTGTGTGACTTTTGGTGGCTCTAAAAACTATAGCAAAATTTTTATCAAGTATACTTATTATCCTTTCGTTAAACCAATTAAAACATTGTTTATACTAATTATATAATCAATTTCAACACTTACTTTACTATTTTAGATTTCGACACGGCATTTAAGTGTAATTAATGGTCTTGACACAACTAGTCTCTAAGAACACCGGACATATAATTGACATTTCAAAATAAACAATCATCTGCATAATCAAGAATTTTCCTTTGAAGGGATTGTACGTCTTTAACATTGACGTGAAGTTATATCATTGAAAAGCGGCTTACTTATTGAGATCCAAGTTAACTAAGAGCCGATGAATCTAAAAAATGATGGTCAAAATCTATTATAACTGTTGAATAAAATGATTCAAAAATGAGGAATTATCCACATTAAATGCCTCGACGAGAATAAACTTTTTGAAACGTGAGACTTCTTATCAACATTAAGATGTTTGGACGTCTTTAAAATGTGATTACATGAAGTAAAAGAAATTTGGTGTTGAGGACCGTCAAAAGGTCCATTACCTTCAAATACAAAAACTATTTACATAGTTAATTATCGGAAAATATCAAAATATTAAGGTGAATTTGCAAGTTCCATACACGAGAAGTCCAAAAGGAATGGTCGTAGTTGGATGGTATTTTTCGTAGGAGGCGATGTACGCTCCATTTTTTTTATGTGCACATCACAAATTACATTATCAGTACATACAATACAATACTTTAACACAAATTTATTGTTATGTCACAATACAACCTTAAAAATGCACACCATACAATATTTCTTTAAAGTTAGATGTTATATATGTCTAAATTTATAAGTCTAATAATATACATAATCAGTAATATTTGAATTTCATTTATTATCTCTCTTCATACTTAAAGAATTAATTTTCCATATTCACGGATACTTATTATACTTGTAGTTTTATGAAATTAGATACACTTTAACACTTCTCAAAAAAATTATACAATTATTATCCTTTTTCATAATACTATGTTTTTTCATATTTAATTTTAAACTTAAACTGTAAACAAATTACAAAATTAAATAAAATTGGACCCAAAAGCCAGCTGTCATAATCGAAGGTTGGTGATTCTGAAACTAAAAGAAATAAATAAAAAAGAAAGGTAGAGAACAAACGGTGGTCATTGTCCGTTTGATTCTTCACACGCGTCGCCACAACCCGGATTCCAAACACAAATTCCATTCTGATTTCATAACCAACATTTCGATTCCGTCCAATAATACATTACTATCCTCTGTGTTTCTTTCTTTTTCTTTTTCTTATTTGTGTCTCGCCGCATTTTTCTACTCAAATCCTATGAAACCTTTCCATCAATCCAAGCTTTTGTTTTCAGTAGATTGACTTCATCACTAGCTTCATTCTGACCGTACTCATGAATCAGGTTATTTTTTATTTATTTTTGTTTAATTCAATTTAATAATGAAATCTGATTCTGGGATTTCTATATCTTAAAAAAAGTTGTCTTGCATTACTAGTATTTAGTTTCTATGTGGGTTTTTAGTGGGGATATTTAGGGTTATGTGAATCTTGAATATGCATTTTTTGTTGGTAGTTGTATGATTCAGTTTGATGGTTGTGGTAATGGAGTTATTATTTACTGGGATTTTTGTATTTTTAAGAAAGTTCAAGTCTTGAATTGCTAGTTTTTAGTTTCTATGTGGGTTTTTAGTGGGGATTTTAGGGTTATGTAAATTTTTGAAAAATTATATCTATACTAATATATAAAGCATTTTCCTTCTCACTCCGTTACTTTTTAAGACTAAATAAAGTAAATTTTCACTGTTGAATCTATATCACTTTTAATCTCATTTTTTCATTTCACTTTAGCCCACCTGTATAATATAACATCTGACAAATAAACAAACACTTTTGATCAAAAATCTCACACAATAGCTTTATTCGTCTCCTAGTATGTGAACATAAAAACACCTAATGAACACCATCGAAAACACACACAATAGGACACTAATAAATATGATGCCAAACCAAATCATTCGACGCCGCTGCTTTGCGCGGGTACAAGGCTAGTATTTGTTGGTATCTGTATAATTTAATTTGATGGTTGTGATAATGGAGTTACAGTTGACACTTATTGTGGGTAGTTTTGGATTTCTCTTCTATGTTGGTGCTTTTAAGTGGGAATTTAGTATTTAAGAATTGATATTTTTGTAGTTTATGTTAATATTAGTGTAGTGTAAAAAAAATTCAAGTTCTGTGAGCCTTCATGATGCAAGTTTGAGCTCAATTTGTGAAAGTACCGAGCTTGATTCATTGATTGAGTAGCTTATAAATATAGATATAGCTATATAGATTAAGCAAGCTTTATTTAAGCTCAAGTTGGGATCTTGAGAAAGTTTGACTCGAACAAGCTCACGTTTGAATGACCTGATGAAAACTCGACTATTTAGCCACTCTAGATACATCAAAGTTAGCACTTACATAATACTTAAAGCCCGGAAGAGGTTGATAAGAATTTAAGTGTAGTCCTATAAAGATTGAGTTTGGCTCGTCAAATATTTCGAGCTCAACTCTTGTACTTAAGTTGAGCTTCGGTTAGTTACATTGTGGATGTCTTTTCGTGTTGTATTTACTGTAAAAGTTCCATGCCTGCATTTTTGTATTCTACAGTTTCAAGAATCACATACTTGTGTTGCATTAATTTAGCCATAGATAGAAAAATGTGAATAGTTAATACTAAAATATCCCACAAAAAGGCTCACATAGAGAATGTTCAATAGAACTTCAGTATCAAATTCTTCAATTAAATGGTAAGTGTAGGAACTCATGCTATAAGTAGCAATATTTTCCGTTTGCAAAAGCATAACCCCAAGTACTTGAAACACCTACTTTCACAATACAACAAAAGTAAGACTTTAGAAGCAAAGGTACTAAAGAATGGTTACACGTAGGGTGTGCAGACTAAGTATTGTAAAAATGGACATTACATGTAGAGTTTCTAATTTCCAACTATCCAAAAGAATAGTTAAATATCACGAATTTGCAGTGAATAACTACAAATTTCAATCTCTCAAACACCATATCAGTTCGTTCATGTTTTCTTCTAGTCATTGTGCGTCCCGACATGGCCACAGTACATGTCATTTGTTGTGTTATATGTCTCCATCTTTATATGATAATCATTGATGCAAAATGGTGAATATATGATGATTATCTGTGCATTTAATCCTTATCTGGATGATGTAGGACGTGTAAATTTTAACTACGAGCTATTTCTATGGTTAATATGTTATTTTTCTTAATCTCCGGATTTTGTGTTAATATTTCTTCTTTTTAATTAATAGGTCGAAGAAGAATCTTTATATCATTCCTTAGAGGAAGAAGTTATTGATGTTGACTGTCTACTTGTGGAACCACGGTCTGACCAAGTTTCAGTAAGTGGTGTATGGTGTTATGAAGAAGATAACATTGGGAAATGTGTCAAAAATGAAGATGCTTCCTACATACGTAAGTTTTTATAGATTCTAGTTATTGTGCAGTAATTCTATCATTTTATTTGAGTAGTGTTTCACACTTTCACCCTTCATTGGTATCTATGTTTGCAAACAGAATTAATTTACTCAATTTACTGATTTGCCCTTCGATGATTGCAACAATTTCCAAATTGATTGCAACATTTTTTTAGTAAAGCGTGAAGCTAAATTTACCTATCTAATATCTATATATTTTCATCACTACAAAAAATAATAGTAAATCTGTATCAATTCAATACTCTAGAACAAATATTGCAAATGGTGATGGCAAGCTTTTAATAAGTTGTCTATAAATTATGTATTTTATTAGTGCTAGGTTTGCAATTTAAAGTAAAAAATCGAGGCTTGTTTTTGCATTTGGTAGAGTTATTCGGTTTTTAATGAATGTTACTTTTTATCTCTTATAAAGGCACCCCTCATTTAAATATAAACGTGCAAGGCGTAGAGACGGTAAAGCATAATGTACGTTTTCTTCTCTATTTCAAGTTAATATTAATATGTTATTTTGAGGCTTTAACTACATATGATTTGCTCTATCGTTGTCACATTCTACAAGTACAGATTTATTTGTCTAATAACTTTTTGGTAATTGTTTATCATTGTCAAGTATTCTAAAACATTGTTGGATCTGTCAACTTGTCGGAGCTATAAAGTAAGATGGCATATGAACGAGCTTTAGTAATATTTAATATCTCTGTAAAATTTCTAAAAGATTACACAATGGAAATATATTGTAGCATATTAGTAACTTGTGTTTTCTCATATTTGTTGTATTTATCTTTATGAAATAGCATATTTGTAGGCACTTGATGTTTTGCCACACGAAGTTGGAGCGGAAAATCTTCTAGCAGCAAATGGCGTCTCTTCTTGTGATGATTATCTTCTAGGTGCTTCTTAATATCATTCTTTTTTCCACTTTTGGTCCAAAGCTTTCAGTATAAATAATCAGTGGATTGAAATATGATTGCATAGTTTGTGCTATTTCAATATTATGGATTCTTAAGTAAAAGAGGTTATGCACATCAAAAATACACTTGGGTTGACTTTTTACCCTTTTTAATTTTACGCTAGTTTTTATCTGACTCGTTAGAGATAAAACATAGAAAAGCTAGAAATGACCCATTTTTATTGAAATTGGTCAAAAATGGCAGCTATAAACACATCAAATTACTACCAGCTACTTACATATTTAGTTATTAACCACAGATATTGGATATGTTGAGCATGGTTCGTGTATGGACTACGCTCCTAATGAAATGTTGCATGCTGGAAGTTCTAGTTCAGAGAATCCGTTTCCCGTTTTTCGTAATACCGACAAGGGCAGTTTTGGGATACAAAATTCATTGACTGAAAACATTCCTGGATCCGAATGCCACAATTACTTCCTTGGCAAGATAATGTGTGACTTTGGAAATAAATTTGAGGATTATTCAAAATCCTTCATGGATCAAGAAAATAACGAAGATATTTTGTCACCTCATATTGCCCAAACTGGTATGGAAATCGCTGAGTTCTGTAAAGATGGGCCCACAAGCTCTGTTCAAGATCATGGTGTTGGTGAAGTTACAAACAAAAGATCACGTAAGCCTACAAAACGGTACATTGATGAGTCTTCACATTTGAATCTTATGAAGTGTAAGAAGAGAAAAGAAGCTGCTTCGTTGTCGAAAGTCAAAACATCAGTGGTTAGACGTCCCAAGCATCAAAATGAGGCGGAACCGAAACAAAAAGATAAAATGTCATCTGTTGATATCTCTTTTGGCAAAGCCATTCAAGTACCTTTTGTTTTTCAAGGCCCAACAGAATGCCAGAAAAACAGTTCACCCAAAAAGAGTTCACCGGCTAAGGTATGGAAAATGAAATATGCAAATGATCAAAAAGTATATTGTTTATTTATTTATTTATCAACATGCACAACTTTAGAAACTTTAGATTTCAACTAGTACAGCCACATTTGAAATTGGTTACCAAATATTATTTTGCCATTCTTCACGACAGGCTTTCTCTTAAAGATGTCTAGTGAAGTTTTCTAGCATTTCATTTTATTTTGGCTGGAGGAATTTTCATGTCAACTTGCATTTTTTTTCCTTTTTTGTGGCAATCTTTACAGATAATGTACTTGTAATGCAGGGAGTTTAAATATTTGACACTTAGTCAGACCAATTCTTTTAAACCATTTATGTTATGGTGGAGGAAGTTGACAGTTACCATTATGTTTTATAGGTGGCAATTTTGTCCCATTTACTTAAAGAGTGGGGGTAGTTTGACTATTGTTAAACGGGTCAAACCATTTATATTGCAGGGTCAAACCATTTATATTGCAGGGTTTTGTGATGCTAAATCTGCTGATTTTCAACATGAAAATTCATTTATCATTTGTGTTAACGTCTTCATAAAAGTTATGTCAGATTTGCATATAAAAAGTAGTAGGTCCCAGCTCATAAGAGAAATTATCTATGTTTATAACCTGATATGTTTGGACATATATGTTTTTTCGACAGCCACAGGTTGAAAACCACGTTGAGAATTATTCTAGTGGGTCTGAAGATGATTCTGAGACATTGAAATCTATCGTGAGTGGAAATCAGAGGAAGCTTCATAGACTGTGGACTGTTTCAGAAGTAAAAAAGTTGATTGATGGCGTTGCTCATTTTGGGGTAGGCAAATGGACTCATATAAAGAAATTGTTATTTTCATCATCAGTTCATCGAACCCCTGTAGATCTTAAGGTACTTTTCGTCTTCTATGTCATGATGGCATAATATCTATGTAGTTTTAAGAGTTCTCGTTATGAACTTATTGTTTCTTCTTGTATAATAACTTGATATATTTTCATAGGACAAATGGCGAAATCTTTTGAAAGCAAGTCGTGTACTGAAGGGCAGTAGGATAGAGGTTAGTTTTCTTCTTTCCTTTTCTTTCTTTGATATAATTTTGAAATATTTTCATAGGAGAATAATCATATGATGATGTCGTGTTAGCGTAGGTGTAGTTCAATTCATCATAGAAAGATGTTGGCTTTCACTCTTTTTGGTTAACTTTTAGCCTACCCAACTTAGTTTAAAAGTTATCAATAAAATCCACGAACTCATAAATGGATTCTTTCAATTTAGAAGTTAAAAGACTTTGTTTAATCTAACAACAATCTGCTTTCCAACTTTTTTTTACTTTATCAAAATTTAAATCTTGTTCATGTAAAGATGAATAATTTTATTAAACATCATCTCAAGAGTTTGTTATCTGTCATTACATTAGTTAGCAGTTTCCTAAATTGTGCCTTGTTGGCTGGTTTTGACACACTTTCATGCTTAAATAGATGCACTTCTGTTTGATTGCATTACACATTTTTTTAAAGGTGATTGTTTTTTTCGATCAGTATCCTTGTTGCTGGATAATTAACCTCCGGCCTACGTTTTTACGGTCGTGGTTGTCTGAATTTTTTGATCTGATACATTGAGCTTTTTTTTTATATAAAAAAAAGCCAATCTTTCTGTATTTTGACGTCATTGATGCATTCTAGTATGGTGTTCCATTCATGTTGATAGTATAGTAATGTGCATCCCTATGTTTGGATGCAGCCGCAAATCTGTTCAATTGCGTCTGATGCATCATGATATATTCAGTAGTTCACGATATGTATATTGTGATGCATCCTATTAAATTGAACCACCTATGATTGATTAAATTGAACCACCTATTAAAACGAATTTCTCTATTTAAAATTGGCTGATATGCATTTATGCTTAAAATTGACATGGCTGCATCTCTATTTAAAGATGGTTGAAACCTGATACGTGATCTTTGAGGGATAAGGAGATTTAAGGGAGAGACAGCAAGAAAGATGGGATTACATACAAAATTACTTTCTAGCCCTTATTACTAGTGTTCTTATTTTTCTAAATATACTTACTTGAATACTACCCTATATATATACTAGAAATTGAAAAATGTTGTCCAAGAAGTAGTCTCTGAATGTACCATGATGTATCTTGGAATTAGATATATGATGTATTAAAAAAAAATTCTTGCTTTGTGTATATTTTAGAACACGCTGCTTATATAATTTTTTTTATTGCAATCACTAAAAGATGAACCAAATGTTGGTTATTTGCAGGATGACCAAAAAAGAAGTCAGCCATGGAGACCTTTACCAAAGTCAATCCTTTGTCGTGTGAGAGAACTGGCTTCTGTTTATCCATACCCACGAGAAGGCAACTCGAAGATTTCAAAATCCAAGTTTCCACTTGCACACCATGTCTCATCTCCTGCGAGGATTAAGGGTAGTAAGGTTTCGGTTTCTTGAATAAATCTGTGTATAGATGAAAATAATATCTACTTGTTATTGAAGAAAATGTGGCTTTGCTAAAGCTCCTATTCGAACACTTTGCTAGATTTGTAGGTTAATTGAAAAAATGTACCTAGCGTATCATTGTGATTAAATGCAGGTGGTATTATGATGCCCGTAATGAGTGTCTTTACTTGAGGTGGTAAAATGGGTTGGATAACAAGTCGGGTAACTTCTATGACAGGTCGAAACAATCCAGGCGAAGACTTTTTAACCCATGAATGGCAACAATATTGCTAAAATATAATCTAATTTAATTAATAAAGCAATTTATGGTGTGCAACACTTATAAATCACTTGGAGAAATTTTGACAACTCGATCAAGTTATCCGCCTATATAACCCATTTCATTTTTAGCTAAAGTTTCACCTGTTGGAGATAAGATATATCCCGAATTGACCTTTCTATAAGGATGCATTCTCGAATTTTTTTTAAGTGGAAAGGAAAAGACATGAAAAGAGAAAAATAATAAAAAGTAATTCTTGAGTTTTTTTAAGAAAGGAAAAACATGGAGATGAATGGATTATGATGAGTCTTTTATTATAAATTTTTTCTTTCTAATTTTCAAGTGATTGTGAGGAATACAATGCATCTAATGACTTTTTTCCCTTTATTTCATTTTCTTTCCAACTCGAAAATATATGTGAGTTATTTCATATTACATTTATTTCTATTCGTTTCTTCTCTTTTCTTTTCCATACAACAATAGTGAATTGGTCAAAATTGCAACTCTACGGTAGTTGCTAAAAGTTTTTTTTTTTCTATTCGCAAGTGACACGGTACTAACACGTTCTTGTTGGGAATGGTCTAATAAGAAATGTCCTTTTCACCCATTTTGGTTTTCTGGGTGGTTAATAGGTAATAACAGAAAGTTAACTAAATATGCATACTTACAGTTCATAATTTATTTTTTCAGAAAAAAGTTACAATGAATTTACAAATATTTATCTCATTCGGACATTTTGGCTTTAGTACTCCACTTCACACTTAACCAAATAATTAACGAAAAAAAAAAAGCAGTTTGTCACCAGCTGAGCAGTTCTAGAGGAACGAGTTTGGGTGTTGTTAGCAGATAAAACTGTAAGGGGTGTAACGGTCATTTTGGAACAAGGCGATGTTTTTAAGGGAAAAATACAAGAAAAAAGTACTATACTTTTCACCTATTTTGGTTCAAGGTGTAAAACTTTTTTTCTTTACTTTATGGTGCCGAATTTTCAATTTTTCATTAAATTAAGGATTTGATGAAAACAAGATTTATAATGCCCGTGCATTATACCGGGATCTTCACATAGCAATATCATTATAATTCAATAAGATTTTTTCTCGTATAATATGACGGATTTTAGAATTCTACATTTTATTAGATAAAAACAAAATTATTTTCATAAACTGAAATTGATATTAATTTGATTGGATTGACTTTTTCTTGTAAGTGATAAATTATTATAATCTAAATATGATAAAAAGAAAAGAAAAGAAAGTAATAAGTTGTATAGTTAATTATTGTAGTCAAAGTAAGAACAATAAAACTAATAGTTTAGACATTTTATAGAAGTTTATAAATTATTCTTTAATTTTTATAAGTTCCCTTTTTATAACTTTTTTATATTTAAATGGGTTGATTAATAATTTATTAAACCTTAAAACATAAAAGTAACAAAAAGGTGAAACAAGTGAGGCTTGAACTCATGTACTCCCTTATTATCCCTGATGGTCTTTTACCAATTAGACTAGAATATCTTTCTTATAACAACCTTCCCTTAATTAAATATATACATGTTAGATCTTTTGTTGTCAAATAAGACAACATTTACTATTTATAAGTGAAATAAGACAAAAAAATTACTATTCATAAGTGCTCAACAATTGATATTAAGGGAGAATTATTAAAATTTTAGCTTAAAGACCATCACCACTTACAACTTTAATTTCTCTCTTCCCGTTCAATATTTTTAAATATTGTTTAAGGAATATGAATCAATAAAGTATATATCACCACTTACAACTTTAATTTCTCTCTTCCCGTTCAATATTTTTAAATATTGTTTAAGGAATATGAATCAATAAAGTATATATGTTTTTTATTGGAAAGAATTTAGTAAAAACTCGTCATTTTTGAAATTTCAAGTTAAAACGTTAATTAATTTGATTATAAATTAAAATTCGACACTTCAAATCAAAAAATAAAAACTTTTGTATCTTAGATAGTAATATGAGTAAACTACGGTACCTAATATTTTTTTTTGTTTGTTTGTATTTTACCTTTTGTTAACTTCATGGAAACTATGATATTCGAGTTCTGATGTAACAATATGAGTAGGATGAACGAGATCGGTAATCGATTTTAAACGTGTCCTTTTGAGTATTTCAGAAAATAGCAATGTTTTTGGGAGCATTCTCAATTCAATTTTTGTATATGGCTGTTTCACAAGAACTCGTTTGTACTAATTATCGAAATGTGTTACATATATCTAGTCAAATTCTTTGAGTTATATATCTTGTCAAATGTTACATATACTGATATCTAACACAATGTCTTCTTGGAAGCTTTCAACCCAAATTCATTTATAGTAATAACCAATATTTTCATATTCTAACATTGAGTTCTGAATAGTTTAATTATTCATTAACCTGTATGGCTGTATGTAATACTGTAATAGTACATCACTCATCAAGTGTTACAGTAAATGGTTTTCGAGTTAGTTAAGGGATAGAAATTTCAAAAACAAGCCGATTTGGAAACAAGTACCTTAGTTAGAAACTATGGTTGTTGTGAGCCAGCTTGTAACACTATGTTTTAGAAAAACTGGGGAGTCACAACAAAACATGTTTCATGTAAGAAAAATGTTTAGTGTACCCAAAATTTGTTTTAGATCGCACACCGTTTAGACACATATAACACTATCTACGGGTATGTTAGGTTGAATGTTATTGATGGAACTGAAATTCATTAAAAGAATTAACATTTTAAAGAATAAGAATATCTTTGAGCAAAGGAATTCAAAGAATTAAAATTCAATTCATTTTTGAACCAAACACTCTTATGTAACGAAATTGAGATTACAACTGCATTGAATTCTACAGAATTCTGGGAATCAAACGGAGACTTAGCATTCTGGATGTAATTCAACCAACACATGATTTTTGGAAATGTGGTACCACTTCTAAATTTTCAAAAACAATAACACGGATACAATTGATATGGTCAAATTACATCTCACATCAACAACAAGGGTATGGCATGACAACTAGGACAGATGTTTTGGAAAGATACACACGAATGGATTGTACACGTGGCATATGAACATAAATAAGAACCGTTGATTGATTGATTGGTTGGTTATGAGTTAGTTACACAGAAGTGAAAAATGGTGTGGATTTTGGGAGTAATAAAAGTGTAAGTATGGAGATAGCAGAAGTGGGGAGCATGGGGTGGAATTTAAAGCATAGATTCATTTCATTATGGATATTTGATATGAGTTGCCAGCTAATCAAGTGTAAGTGTGTAACTTGTAACTTGTTCTGCAACACATGTGATCATGACTTGCCCTATCCAATTATATAGAGGAACCTTCTATTCATGAAGAAACAAAAAATGATTTGACTTTTTCTTTGGAATAAAAGTCTTTTAATTACAAACATTCCTTAACATTAAGAAGTTTTTGATTTGATTATGGTCATATGTAATATTCCCAAAAGGGATCGATCGGATGGGATTGAGCAACCGAAAATACAAGATTCAATCAATGAAAGCGTAGAACATTTTGTTTTGTCCACGAGAAATATCATTGTAACACATTTGAAAAGGCTATAAAACGTACTGGTTTAACTTGTAACGACAAGTATCTTCAAATAAAATGTAAATATATATCATCGATTGCTCCATACAAAGAAGAAATCTCATTCTATAACATTCTTCGAGTCCAATTTTTCTAAACGTACAACACTAATCATTATTGATATTAGGGAGAGCAGTGATATATTAATCTACATTTTCTTTTGAATTATCTTCTGAAAAATCCAATTATACTACTTTGTTAAAATCTTCGATAAGAGATTAGAAAAGATAATTAATGAATAATACACGTGGTTATCATATAATTTTATGAGGATTAGTAAGATGTTATTATAGGAGCCTAGGAGAATTATAATTAGTAGTATAATCATTACCATTATTGTAAATGAAATGGGGTGAATTACTTACTTTATGATTATTAACTGATTTAATCAATTAATTATTTTTTTTTGCTTGAAACTTGGATGATTGTTTAACTAGCAATTATAAACAAAACAAATATGTAAATACTTAAAGAGTTAAGGTTTAAAAGAATATCACTAAGAGACACCACAATTTATAGTGGTTGGGGTGATCGTTAACTAGTCCATCCTAATCGACTCTCCGATTATGCGATATCGAGATTTATCCATTAGATCTTCAAAAAATTTCACTGGTATGAATAAAAACCGTTCTAAGTGTTAATTTTTCTTCACTAAGAATACAACACTAATCTTCTTTAACTAAAAGAAGATATTCTAATAAACTTATCTAACTTCTACAATAAGAAGTCTAGATACCAATTATAAATGCTCCCATTTTCTAAATGTAAATCTTCAACATCAACAATATCTTCTCCTAACAAATAGAAGATAACTAAGCTTCAAATGATCTTCTAACTCAACTTGAGGAGATCACCACACAAAAAACTCTTCAATTCTAGAACACAACCTTCTCTTCTTCTTCTTCTTCTTGACAATCCTAGAAGAACACAAGAGCAAGTAACTCACTCGATAAGTCTTCCCCTAACAAATGAAAGACCTAAAAACTCAATATTTCTCCCAAAATCAATTGGAAGAGTAATAATATGAGATTCTCCTCACACCAACACTTGAAGATCTTTCAAACAAATTACAACAATAATGTAGTGACACAAATTATTACAACTCAATAATCTCACTACTTAAATCAACTATTTGCTTAAAAACTTAATCGAGTGCACACTCTTAGTGATTAACAAAACAAGTTAAAACACTTTTAATTGAGAAATATGTGTTTCACAAGCGAAAGAGAATAACTTAAAAGTTAAACATGAATTCGATATTTATAGTCAAATTGTCAAGATTTCAAAATAAATCTATTGGCTCCACAGTCGACCAATGGTCGGACTGTGGTCGACCCACAGTACGACCGTGGTTGAGTCAATTATGTAAAGACACTTAATTTTTTTTTAAAAAAAAATGAAAGAAAACAAATTAGTTGAAAGTACATCATGTGAGATGTCTAATTAAAGAGAAAAAAATGTTGAAGTTTAGGTGTAATTTTTTTAATTTTTCGATTAATCATTTTTGAGATATTTAATTTTAAAGAATGTGAGAGCAAACTGTGCAGGTGATATAAAGTTTAAAGATTGGAGATATACAATGTTTGAATTAGTGTAAGAGTAATTTAAGTATTTTTAATATTTTTTAAGTCAACATGATAATATATAATGAGGAAATATAGATAATTTTAAATAATAGATTGTTTCACGAGAAGGTAAAAGGTAATCACATCTTAAATATAATAAAAGAAGCAACGATGACATCATTAAATATTCAATTGACCAATAAAATTATTTAATTTTGTTAAATTGAGTAAATTTAGAGATTTGATGACATCATTATTTAATTTAATTTTTTTTTCTCAATTAAGTCCTTTAATTTTGCTCAATTCAAAATTACAGTCTCAAACTTTTTAAATTATATAACTCTTAACCGATATACTATATCGTTATCAAAATTTATAAAATCTATTTCATGTATTTGTATATGTTCACAAACATAAAGGAATACTTATATCAATAAATGTTACTTTAAGTTTTATATGTGTAAAGAAATTATATTCGAATTTATTCAATTCAGTTAAATAATATAACATACTTTTATAATACTAATTTATTATTTTAAATACATTTAGATAAATAAAATAACTTCAAATACTTCCACATACATCTCGAATCCCACATGTAATTTTATTCAACCTTTTCAATTAACAAGGTATAGGTTTAGGATAAGATAAAAAAACGTGATCATTAATTAACGTAATTAAGTTATGACATTTGAACTATTGTGTCAAAAAAAATATGAATTTTTAATTCAATGTTTATTTTAATACTTTAAACAACCTGTGTGTATACACGGGTTTGAACCCCAGTATTAACATAAAGGAATTTATAAATAATAAACAATTGGTTCAAATTAGATTGCATTGACCCGTAAGTTCTTCCAAAATTTATTACTAATTTTTTCAAAAAAATAAAAGTTATTTACTTACTTTAATATAAGGATAAAAGTAATATTTACTTACTATATTGTAAACATAGAATCGAAGGACAATTTATAATTGGGAAGGGAAAAACTACAGTAGTAAATAATTACGGTGGTACGTATATTATTTATAGGTTAGTTAATAAAATGTAGCCTATAATAACTTTGTTATCATACAAATAGATTAAAATTGATACAAACTTGTATAACAATTATAAGATGTCTATGAAACTGATTTTACATGTCTGAGAAGTCTCAATCAGCATGATGATTAATATGCATATATGATCTGTTGATGTAGTATTTCATCCGACCAACTGCCCAAGGGGATGAATCAGTTTGCTGGATTTCATTTACTTCCCATTTTTGCGCAACTCATGAATTCAAAGGGGTCCCTCTGGTCACATTTTCATCTCAAGCTGGCGATTTGACGTACACATGATTCAGACCAGATTAAGCCAATCCAAATATCTAAACCCTGAAGCATTTCTAGGCACACATTCGAGATTGTGTCATACTGACAAAACGTACCATTTTAAAACACAACAATGTATCATATTGACTCGTTGTAAGCTTCGATCTGTGTCAATAAAATGTTTGAGATACGGCATGATGACATGTTGTTGTGTCATTTGCTTATGACGATGCTTATATTTATAATCTATAATCTTATACTCTCGGACCATCTTTTCACTTAAGGTACGTTACAAAGTATACTGACAAAAAAAAGAAGATACTAATTAAGAATCATCGATATATAGTTGCCATCAATAGCATATGTGTGCCGTTAACAACACAAACTTTAGGCGTTGACCGATAAGTAACCAGATAAACTTTTATATTTTATTTTTCTAGCCTTCAATTTTATCATATATACACAAGAAACCTCTTTTAAACATAATATCACCAAACTTACCTGTATAGATTATTATCACATATCTAATATCAAAGTTTTGGCAAATAGCATGTTGGTTCTTTCATGTGCATAATTGGTTTTTATTTCAAGTTATTGCGAAACAAGAAAATAACGAGGTTGGAAATTAAACATTCTTGCATTTAACGAGGTTGTACCGTTGATTTTAGCTCCTACTTTTTTCCTACTTGTCATTGTCTCATTTATATATGAATGTTCATTCAAAATGATTAATTGATTTAGGTAAAATTTGACTTCTATATCATTCTATCCTTCTTTGAATTCCAAACACAATGCAATAAATCACACTGCCAAATCAACCAAAACAAAACTTAATTGGTTGATCCCAGGGTGTCAGGGTGAGACCTATATTGTTACAAGGGGTGGCTCGTGCTACTAATCAATTATTTTAGTCACTCAAAATATAAAAAAATTGCTTAGTTCTACTAAGATTTAAATATGTGCTACTCACAAGATTCTACACAATAAGCATGTAGCTCAATAAATCAAAGTTTTGTGTTGATGAGGGAAATGTTGCATGTTAGATTCTTGCACTAAAAGTTGAAAGTTTCTTAATTCTTTTTATTTTTTATCTTGCCTTCTGTTTCACCCCAAACAAATTTTCTATTCTTGATTTCACCTTTTAGTTTATAAATTGTCAGTTATGGCAACTGAAAAAATCCAACATTACATTTTTATTTGAATCTAATATTGTCTAGCCAGTCATGAAGTGAAACGGGCCGTAATATAATCCATGACTTGAAGCAAGTAGTTAGTTATTTCGTCCTACCCATGACCAAAGTTTCCCGGTCGGCCACTAGTGACATGCCTAGTGATGCGGACGACATGGCTTCATACTATCGCTCAAGAGCATGGCCGGTTAGACGGCGAGTCCTACCCTGCAATTCGTGGCTGCCAAGATTCAACTGTGGGTGACGTGACAATTATTGAATGGTTTGTTTTACTAGCCATCTAAAATATTGGGTCCATCTGCAAATAAGCAACCAATCCACGAGGGTGGTAATATGTCCATTATCATATTTGATAATTCCACTACAACTGTGTAGTAATAATTTATTCCCTATAATAAATAATGCTACAGATTATGAAAAAGATAGAGGATACATCATAATCTGATCCACAAATGAAATTTCTGGTCAAAGGAGTATTTTTATTACTTTGTTACTCGTAAGAAGAGTACAATTTTAAATTGGGATGTGACAAGTAATTATTTTTATTTTTTAATTTTCTTGTGTTATCTTTTTTTAGTACTAACATATGAAATTGTACTTGTCATGGTACAACACTAAAGTGAATATTTAATTACAAAGTGAAAGTTGGGTACGGGTTTGTACATCTTTTGTTTCAATATCATACGTGTGCAAGATCGTGCGTTTGTGACATGACAAAAACAAGCACAAAATGATAAAAAGTGTGCAACTACCCTCTTGATGACACTTATAGATTTCTGTTTCTGAAACCAAAATTTTAGAGGTATCCCACTAAATTATCATTTCATATAGTAATCATGGTTTTTTAAATCGTACGATTTCACCGACTAATGTATTGGTGCCAATCATAAACCAAGATACTATTCATACCCATCACACATTCCTAAATCTTTGATTGGAAAGTTAGGTTTTCTCCACTTACATAAGGTCAAATCCATTAGAAAATATCAAGATACCGGCAGAAACTAGACCAACCTAGACTAGTTTGATAACTTGGTTCTGTATTATATATAGAAGATATGATATGATTGGTGTTTCGAGTTTGAAAAACAAAGAAGAAACTTCTTCGGTCTCGATTTTGAGCAAAAATCAAGAGCAAGTTTTTCTAAAAAAATAATATTAATAGTATAATATTCTAATTTTTCATCGTAATAATCCTACTAACAACATCTGACGTATGTCATGCTCTTTATGGTATTAGCAGGATTAATAAGAAGAAAATGTTAAGGTATCATTTCTCTTTCAATATTCTGAACTATAGAATTAGTTTTCTAGAAAAAAGGACTTAAAAGTTAAAACCGACCATGAGCTTTTATTGGTCTTGACCATTTCTAGTATTTGAAGTGACTTAGATAAACTTACTATATATACAATGGTGCAACAGTTGACAATTACTATCAAAAAAGGATTTTTACCATTTAAAAAGTTGTGTCCATAATGGACTTTCTTTAAAAAGTGAAAGACATGACTCAGTTTAAGTTAAATGGGACAAGCACCAAGAAAAGCTCTCAATTAAAAACACTTTAAGTATTGAACAAAAGTGATGATCCTACCATTTGGGTCAACAGCCCACTTTCCACTAACACTATATGTGATTCACAAAAGCCATTTTTAGATTAGATAACTATGAGTCAATAATCAACTCACTTTCAAAGACCCCTCCTAAACCAAAATCTTTGAACTACATCAAATCCATTGACTCCATACAAATAACCAAATCTACTTTATAGCCTAAATCAATATACACGGAGTATCAAGTGACCAAGTACAATTCAATCAAATAACCTTAATAGTCAAACAAGTCAAACCTCAGTTTTATGCTTAGTTCAGTATTTACAATATAAATGACAACCGACACTGTTGTATTTGGCAAAATGACTGCTTCTAAAAGAGAACATCCCTGTTTATGAACTTTATACCAGCTGTTTTAAGACATTTTAAGGAAGTATATTTCAAGAATTACTACAAAAGGAGAAGCCAAGTTACAAAGTGGAGACCCACAAGTTAGGAGTGGGATAGATAAAAGGATAGTATGGAAGGCATGGGATAAGCTTCTTGGACAAAGTGCAATTCCACACACTTTTAATTCTTACATGTGTACTACTTTTAGATATCCTAAAATAATATGCATACATGTGAATTTCTTTAGGAAAAATAACTTATTTGTGAAACAAGAGTCCCTCTTTTAATCATGTCAAATACTTGTTCGTACAACTATATATATTATATATGACTGAAATATAATAATCTAGAAACCCCCATGAATGCATGTTCAAAGTACAATATTGCAACATAAGATCATAACCACATAAACCTCCAAATATATCACCCTTCTCCCATATCCCGTTTGAGCTACCCATCCCTCTCTCTCTCTCTCTATATATATATATATATATATATATATATGTAGGATCACATTAAATGTGCCAATAAGCTCTGAAATATTCAATCACAAAACACTATATATGATCACTCCTACGTCTAAACCAGCAACACAAGATCTCTCTCTACTTCACTCTATATACACATATATCTACTTTATATACACATACATATATATTTAAGATGATGAATCGGAAGGCTATGAAATCATGGGTTAAAAAGTGGAAGAAGATGAATGATGGAGGAATTGTACCTTCATCTGCAAGCTGTGATAAGTGTTGTCAATGGGCATTCAGTTGGCCATCATCATGCATGCATGAAGAAGACGAAGCTTCGATCCCACCAGATGTCCCGAAAGGTCATACGGTGGTTTATGTAGGGAAAAACCAGAGGAGGTTTGTGATCAAGGTGAAATTACTAAAACACCCTTTGTTCAGCGCATTGTTGGATCAAGCTCGAGAAGAATACGACTTCACTACTGATTCCAGACTCAGTATTCCATGTGATGAGGAGGTTTTCCTCAGCGTAGTTCGGTGTGCCACATCACCACATGATCGAAGAATTCCTCTGTGCATTTGACTTTCCAAAAGTCAAATGAATTGTTCCTCCAACATTATTATATATATTCATGTAAAGAGATAACTTAATATTGTATTCAATTAGCTATAACTATGAGCTCTATTATGAGAAATCAAGCCTGTTTTTTTGTACGGATGAGGACCAAATATGTACACTAAGAGTTTGCTAAAAAATCTGTTTTTCCAATAGGTTATTGGTGGTTCTAACATGAAGATATTTAAAGCTCATTAAAGATGGTATGTATGAACATCGTGCACAATTATTTCTGCAGTAAGTACAACCACATGGAAGAAGTAATAACCAATTAATGTTTTACGAGGTCTTCTTTTAATACCAAACTATAAAGGTTGGCATCTCTTAAGTACAAGATTAAGTGAAAATTGTTTAGTAATTATTTATTCTTTTGATTAAAATGAGTCAGAAGATTCTATGCATCAAAATACATCTTAAACGAATTGTGACCGGTTTCCCTTTAGGAGAATGTTTTTATATTACCGTTGAACCAGTTAGAGATAAAACACAATTCAAACCAACTCATGCATAAGTAAATAGGTCAAAATTGACACCTTTAATTGCGGCATTCAAAATTCAGTATCAAGATATGTATGAACATTAACGATGCGACAACGATGTATATTGCAAGACATATGGACAAGAAACAGCCAAAACAAATAAAAACTCACCCCTCGCATATCAGATATTTCTAAAATTCAAGCATTATATATTTGACCTGAAGCATTTTACAGTCTGCTTACATTTATAGAAACATGTATATCATCTCTATGCCAGTACCTTCTAGAAGGTTTTAGGAATAATTTAAGGCCTCCAAATTTTAAATGTTAGTGTGATTGTGGTGGGTCTGCACAAATCTGTAGCTTACTGCTTATAGATCAAAAATCCTTTCTAATGATGATGACATTCTTCCAGAATAATCAACTACGATGAAGAACGAGAACCTTTAGAACACAGAATTGATCATCTTCTGACATCTAAGACATGCAAGATAGGTATATTAAATTATGAACAACTAATTCTGTGACCCATTAGCCTCTTGAAGTGACTACTATTATTTTCATACCCAATATTTGAAGGTCATTTTTACGCTCAGCAACTATAGAGTTCTAGCATGCTTGTGTTAAGCTCTAGAATTGAAAGGAAAAAGACCAGGAAAAAACAATTGTGAACTTTATCATCAGTTACATTTGTCTTAGTCAAGGCGGATAGAAGACTCACTGACATTGAGATCAAATCGACCAATAGAAAAGAGTCAGAATTGGCATGATATATTGAGGGAAGGACTATAATGTTTCTGATGCTGAAGATGGCCTTCGTGGGTGAGCATTTTACCTATTTAATTTTCTCCGAGTTTGTTTTTAATTACACATCTTTGGTAAACTTACAGCTTCAATTAACGACAGCTCCTATACCTGATGCTATTTTATTTTTGTATGCAGCCTAAGCCCCTATGCCAAGTATATATAGATTACATGAAAAAGATGCGCAGAAAGCAGTTTTTCATTTCTAAGGGTTTTTTTCTTTCTAAAGCCGAAGTATAATGGTAGGTGAAAGAAACTAAATTTTGAGACAGCCAATGTAAAGTTTATAGAATCAAGATAAACAGTTATGGACAAGTTTGGAATGTTGTCATCTACATCTGGTTCAAGTTACAAATATACAAAGAGAATTATGTGCACACTAAGAGTGACATAATATGAAAAGCAAAGTAAGAGCAGTAAAACGTATACAGAAATAACATAGCATCAGGTGTAGGAGCTGTCGTTAATTGAAGTTGTAAGTTTACCGAAGATGTGTAATTAAAAACAAACTCAGAGAAAATTAAATAGGTAAAATGCTCACCCACGAAGGCCATCTTCAGCATGAGAAACATTAGAGTCCTTCCCTCAATATTCATCCTAAATCTGACTCTTTTCTATTGGTCCATTTGATCTCAATCTCAGTGAGTCTTCTATCCGCCTTGACTAAGACAAATGTAACTGATGATAAAGTTCACAATTGTTTTCTTGGTCCTTTTCCTTTCAATTCAAGAGCTTAACACAAGCATGCTAGAACTCTATAGTTGCGAGCGTAAAAATGACCATCAAATATTGGGTATGAAAATAATAGTAGTCACTTCAAGAGGCTAATAGGTCACATAATTAGTTGTTCATAATTTAATATACCTATCTTGCATGTTTTAGATGTCAGAAGATGATCAATTCTGTGTTCTAAAGGTTCTCATTCGTCCACATGAATTCTAGTGTACAAAAGTTCACTAGGACGCTTTTTCTGGTTATGAATCAAGGTTGAAAAAGTCGCTACTCAGGGACTAGTCGGTCGGGACCTTGGAAGGACTAGTCGGGGACTAGTCAGGATTAGTCGCATTTGACCTTTTTTTTAACTTTTATACATATAAATAATAAATTTCAAAATTATATGTGTAAATATAGAAGAGAACCATAAACATAAACAAACATAAACTTTAACATAATTGTTTAGAAACGTTAATCCAACTTTGACTTTGACCGAATAAGACCGACTTTGACCGACTAATCCCAGACTAAATCCGACTTTAACTGATTTTGACCCGTTGACTTTTGTTGACCGACTTGGACCTAGTCGGGTCAGCCAACTCATGTACAACCCTGTTATGAATCATACAACAGGTAATTATTAGGTGAGAAACATAGTGGGTCTGTGGTTCAGCAGCAATTATCAGAAAATACTAAATTTGGGTGTCAGGTGCGCCCAACGCACATACATACTAATTCAATCCCTTGAAACAGAAAGGACATTTTGTTCATAATAGTTTATCTTACAGAACTTCTAACAAGTACATGAACGAAAAGGCATCATACCTGATGATGGAAGTAATCCACAGTTACTACAAAATAAATTGCAATACTACTATATTCAAGACATCTTATGTGGTGCCAGTAACAAAATTACAAAAAGATGTCATAACTTTAACAGTAATAAGTGGGGGCCTATCTACAACATAGGGATGCATGTTTTACCACTATATAAGGGATAAAAAAATATACACATTTTATATCTGCCTCGTGATAAAAAGTACATATGATACAAAACATTAACACGGTGTTGTAAAAACAATGGCAGTGCTAAATCACATTTGCTAAATTACAATCAACAAGCAAAAGCACTGAAAATTACCACTTCACTTTGCACTCAAATTCTGTGGCTTTTGGAAGCTAAATTTGTGAGAATTTGTGGCAAGCATTATCGAACATCTTCAAGCAATCGTTCAAGCTCTCTATTACCAAATGGTACTCCACTAGAATTCGCATCCTTCGATTTAACCGAAAAGTAGTATAGAAGCCATGCTACCATAAAATAAACCTCCATAAAAGACTGAAATGCAGAAGCAAACAGTTTTCCGAACAACCCCGAAAGTACCCATCTTGCAAACGAGCCACAAAAGATACCTTCTAAACACTTAAGATTAATCGCAGGATTCAACATTAATGACAACAAATGACACCCTTCTTTTACAACTTCCCTCACACTTTTCCTCGTATCCACCATCGCAATCCAAGCATCCACAGCAAAAACAAATGAAACCAATGTATCCAACAAAAACCACGATAATAAAAATCCATAGATCTCTCTTTCGAATCCTTTCACCCAAGGAGACACAATCGAAAACGGCATCAACTTCAACCTAATGAAAATCTTGAAAAATAAATACTGATCTTCGATTTCACCGAAAAACCAAACACCTAATAACTGTGTTAATGCATCCCTTAACGCCCATCTCATTACAATATAACCAGACAACCTTTTCAACCCTAAATTTGAACCATCCCACAAAGTTCGAAAGAACGATTTATACCCTTTTAATAAATCATTCACCACTACTACAAATATAATCCCAAGTACCCAAGCATAAGTAACCACAAATCCAAAAATAGCGAAACCATATGAAGCAGATAACACACCAAGCAAAAACAATAATGCACTCATTTCGTGATGTTCAAGTTCAAATTTTTTCAAAAAAATTTGTAATTCATCAATACTTTCACTCTCATTATTCTTATGTATATCACCTGTATCTGTATTCTTATCAATATCATTTCCCTCAACTGATTTAAACGAAATTTTACTATTCGACCGTACAATTTCCGGAACCCTAATTCCATTATCAGAAATCAAATTACGAAACCCTAGCCGTGAATCAAACGCATCAATAATCAATAACGTAGAATTAATTTGTGGTTTAGCTAGGGTTCCAAATAACCGGTGATCTAAATCTTCATCGCCGGAGAAAAAATCATCATCTAGGGTTCCGACACGTGTGAGCTGAAGAAACGGCCGGCGACGGCGATTGAGGTCTTGGTTGTTGATATTGTTTGCGTTGTTAACACGTGGCACGGCGGAGATGTGGAGACGAGATAAAAGTGATTTAATTGAAGGATCATGATCGATGAATGAAGTAAGAGAGTAAGTTGCAGTTTCGACGTTTGAACGGAGAGATAAAATTAGGAATGAGAGGATTATGAAGATGAAAAGATGGTGGTTTGTTGTGAAGATTACGGTGGTTCGTTTTAGGATTTGGGTGGTTGTACTGAGGTGTAGCTGCGGAACACGGTGGTCCATGACGATGATCGGAATATTTTAGGTTTTCTATTTTTTATTTTGTTGAAATGATTTCAGTGTATTTAGTTGCGTATTGTAAACCTTGTAATGAAAATTTGTGATATTATCGAAATAACCCTGGATGATAGACGATAATAGCTATTGATATAGGGGCAAATTTGGAATTCTTTAACTTTGAGAAATTACTATAGAGTAACTACGTTGACTTTTCCGTACCATAAAATGAAAAATGATGCGGAGTAGGTACCTCATAAAACTAGCATTCATATCCAGATGTATATAAAATCGTTCATATCAAAATCGATAATAATTTGTAACCCAAAAAAATAATATGTACATCACAAATATCGTAAACGCAAAACATGGTGATAAATATATTGAAATATTACGTTTGAGTTGTATAAATCACTTTCTTATTAAAGTGTAAAACCGAGTTATACTTTTTTTTACATGACATCATCGATTCGTATCAAAATATGATATCAGAGATTATGTTCCTTTTTGCTCTTTTTCGGACTTCTTCTTATTCTTCTTTGATACCTACGATAGAGATCGGAGGTATTTGACCCCCAAAAGAGATTGCGGTTTTAGATCCTCGATATAATATTTTTTAGAATGACAACCTTAAAATGTAACTCATTATACTATATATAAAAACTATATATACATACGAAACTGTTTAAGTGCGTTTTTGTTATTTAAGTGCAACTGTTTTTCTCATATACTTGATGCATAATTTGTCATTATAATACACACATGTTATCGACTTGATTTAGAAAGCATGCATTAGGTATCTCGTAACAAGTAGAGCTATATACATATGACTTCTGAACATGTCCCCCGAACTATAGAATTTTGTGGCTAGGTACGATAAAAAAAGAAATGAATAACAATAAATAGATATGGTCTATTCATTTTGTGACAAGTGTAATACATTCATTCTCCACTTCGTTTCCACTAATCAATTTACCACGTGTCTTAATTATATTGTTAGCCTAACTTTAGGAAATACGAGTTTAGACGTATAAATCACTTTTCAAAAAGAATATAAAAAATACATATTATGTAAATAAAAATTTATTATTCCTACAAAATTGTTATAAATATAAAAATATCAAACAAATTGTTATTTATCAAAGATGAAATTAAAATTTTAAAGTAAAAACTCAATAATAAAAAGAGTATACAATTGTTAGTTGATAACGGTTTTTCATTATCTGTAATTAAGAAAAAATAAGTTCTTGTTATCATATTGTAACCCTTATAAATCATTTTTATTTTTTCGTTACAAATTTAAATTTTCAAGATGAAAGATCGATTATTATATCTTTTCATTAACTAAACCAATTTACAAACCAATATCGTAAATGTATATACTTCATTATTCAATGAAAGTAAAATGAAAATTATATAATATAATACATCTATTAAATAACTTACATTAAATTTACCAAAAATAAGTCAAACATATTATTGACTATTGAAAATCAATACTTATCTTTTCAAACTTAATGTAAAAGTCAAAATTAATTTCTAGTTCGATCTTTTATAAAATACATATCAGTTACTTAAATTTATTAAATCACATATTCATTATTATCATCATATTTTATTATCTATTTGATCTTAATTATATTTTTCGCATTAACTTTATAATAATTAATCACATCATTTTCTGACTGATTTTCATTAATTTTTTCATTACATCACGTTAGTAACCTATTATTACTATATATATATATATACCTATCGTGTAGATCTATAATAATATGGATAACTATTTGAAAATAAAAACGAACACAGTTCATGGAAAGGTATTGATTTGTAGAACAAAAAAATTGATACCACACCACTATAACACTTATTTAATCAATGCATATAGGACAACATCTTATATGCATGATTGTGATTAGGGGTGTACAAAATCGGTTTGGGTCAAACCTGGTCAAAACCAATTTGGATCTAAGCTGGTTCAGTTTCAAACCAGTTCGGTTCGGTTCGGTTTAGGGAATGTCCAAACTGGTTTCGAACCCGTCCACAACATTGGAAATTTGAATTACAGTTTGACTAGTTTGGTACCAAATTGGTTTGATTACTTTTGACCGGTTTTGATTTGAAAACCTATTTTTTTGAACATCCCTAATTGTGACGTACAAATCAATTTTGATTTTGTACGAATCAATACCCTCTAACTAAACAAAATATTGGGCATAGAGAAAGGGCTGGATCTTAAATATATATTGTGTATACATCGGACAAACGAAATGGGCCCGTATAATAACTAGGCCTGTGCAACTGCTTATGTTGAATATGCCAAGGACCGGGCCTGAGTTTTGAACCTTCATCAAGCCACTGCTTTAACAGTATTCATCATTCAACAAAAGTGTTTTGTTGTACCAGAATTTTTCCTATCTACAAACTGACCAACACAGAAGGTAGTTAGCACTGATTACTCAGATGCATGTACCAAATATAAGTCCGTGGGTAAATGCATTGGTACCTCGTCTGGAAGACGTTTTGGATCATCTTGCCAGGGGACTCACGTGCAGCATATTCCAGCTGATCCAATTCATTGTCCCTCAACTTCGAACCAAGCGCTCCCAGATTCTCTTCAGCTTGTTTAACAGATTTGACTCCTGGTATGGGAATAGTCCCTTTACAGATGCACCAATTTATGGAAACTCTGCCGGTGCCCCACTTAAACTCGTAAGGTAACAACTTGTTGCGCGCATATAAAGTTATTCAGTTAGTAAACATGGAAGAATCGCAGACCTGCGGTACGGTTTTTCCCCTCTTTTGTGCTATTTTTTTTAATGAGATTAACAAGGGTTCCACCCCTGGAATAATTTGTCTGAACAGCAAACTCCGGTCAAGCATAACATTAAAGAATGAAATTAAATTAAATTAATATTTTTGTTCATAAATACTAGAAGAAAATGACATTTCTTCTTGATAGATCAATGCGGATGAAAACAATGATTACAGTCGATATAATTACTATATCTCAGAGATGTGACGGAGAAGAAAAACAAGGGTACCTTGGTCCACGGGGAAGATTAGAAGGTGTGTACTTTCCAATAAGCATGCCAAGGCCCAACGGACTGTTAGATATCACACGAATTCCTAGTGAATCACATATGGTCTTGATTTCCGTTTGATCTTCATCTGTGCTCTACAATGAAAATTGCATCTAAAATCAATTTTAGCAACAGATTACTTCTTGAAGGACAAATGCATAAATGGATAAGGATAATAAAGATTTCAATGCCTGTCAGCCTGTAATCTAATCTAGAGTGCTTTCATACTTATTTTGGTTGTTTCTGTTTTTTTTTTGTTTTTTTTTTTTCAATTTTTTTATAATTTCTCACTTGTTATGCTGTAAGGTTCATGCTCCCCGTGAACCTCGATGTAGCATACCATCTTTCCTATGGGGTGCTTATTATTGATTAAGATTTAGATTCTCTCCGAGCTCAACATTTTAAGATAAAAAGATTTGGAAATTCTTCACACACGGTCATTTTGCCTTTTGGGCTATTCAATGTTGTTTCTCACTTGTTACAGGGTAACGTTAACATCTCATGAACCATCAATTTATCTCCCATGAATAATGATAATGATAATGGTTATTGGATACCTGAGTGGATGATTAGGGAACTTCCCGTTCCTTGAGATAATTGTTGATCTTGAGTAGTTGCTTTGGTCCGTAGTTGCTCGAACCAAACCCTGCATGCTATGTATCCATCAGTATGAAACTCAAAACGTAAAAAGAATCATGGTCATATATAGTGCACTGGTGTGAAGCAATTCAAGCCTCAGGAGTTGCTTGAATTCAGAAAGACTGTTATCAGCCGTGAAGTAACTTGAAAATTTTATCACAACCCCCTACATGGTCTAAACTGTATCATCATTTCAATAACTAACTAGAGTCTCTTTTTTTTTTTGTTAAGGTCCAAAGTAGAAGACAAAATCAAAGAAAGCATTAGGCTTTGAACAGATGGCCAAAAATACTTAATAACCTTGTCATGCATTGCAACCAAACCATCCCAAAGAGCTCGCTCTTGTAGAGGAGCATAATTTGCAGTTGACCAATGCAGTTGTGCTATTCCAATCTGCTCAATTTGCAACCTATCCAAAGAAGACCTGAAAATTGATGAAGGTTTCTACAGTTTTAATCAACAAAAAGGTTCTAGATTACCATATTAATGTACGTTTTACATATCATTTCAACAGATGATTCTTGAATACAACAATGAGTTTGTATAGTATACTTGCAAGCGTTGACAAATTGGTTGGGGGTCAAACGCCAAGGATACGCAGCAAACTTTGTGGCAATGACAATGTTATCGCAAACTTGTGCTTGTCCTGAAGATTTTAGTAAACGAACAAGTTATTAGGTTGATTAAACCCAAACAAAATTATTCTAACTTCATAATAATAAGTTGTCTAATGCATCAACTAACTAAGTAGATAATAAACATTAATGTTATTGGGCTATAAATAATACTTTGATATTTGGCAATGAACCTGCCAAGAAGCTTCTCACTTAGGCCATTGAACTTGCCAGTACCATAAGAATCAGCTGTGTCGAAGAGATTAATACCATTATCAAGAGCCAAGTTAAATAATTGTTCAAGTTCAGTGTCCATAGATTCTTAATATCCCCAAAGTAATTGATTGCCCCATGCCCAAGTTCCAAAACCCGTGGGTGCTATATTCATCGGTCCCACTTTCACATATCAATTCAATTACTCATTACTCGTGACTCTTACACATACATACACATATACATGTAATGAATATTAGTTAATTATAGTTGTATGTGAAATATGATATTAGGTAGCAACTTACCTTGTTCTTTTGCCATGGCCAGTCAAGGTGAATAGGGATCTTGATAGATGGCGGCTATATGGCGCCCATCAGAGTTTGAGTCAGTTCATTTACATTAACAACTTTTGTTTTGGATGGTACCTGGCGCCATTCTTGATTGTCAACTAGTTATTATTGACTTGATAACATCACACCAGAAATTGAATCGAATCAAATCAAAATTAAAAAATACAACTATAAATTTGACAGCTGTGGGATTTGAACCCACGCCCTTTCGGACCAGAGCCTAAATCTGGCGCCTTAGACCACTCGGCCAAACTGTCATGTTTTATATAATTAACATTTCTCATATATATCTTATATATACACATATTTCTTCCATGAAGAAACGACCCTTTATAGCAAATACCATTAATAGTTTCGAGTATACAAAATTCCATGAAGCAAAGAATAGTGTTATGTTGTGAAACCACCATCCGATGAGAAAAAGTAAATAGAATTATTGTAATACCTTGCAAATGGATATACGGTAATGGTATGCACAAATGGCTCGTGGCTCGAGTATAGTATGGATGGAATTGGGGAAATTCGATTTGACCTGTGAAGTGGTGATACAAATGCTTTTTTGGTGCAGACAAATAAAGGCTGGCTATGTGGAACACACATATAATAGATAGAATAGATAAATAAAATTGTGTGTAATGGTCTAGTAACAATGACAAAACAATGTATATGTGTGGTCTGGTTTGTACCATGTGAGTTATTTTTACTTCAAAAAAAAAGAATATTATAAATATCAAACCGAGTTCGAACAGTACGTACTAGAGGATCATTTGTGTATATCTTTGATTATCTTAATTTTTAAACGAACACAACAAAAAAGAAAGAGTTAGACTTGTTTAGACTTCAATTCCAGTGAGCCCGGCCTTCTGCTTCAATATAGCCACCTGGTGTAGGGGAAAGTAAGGTTCATTTATATAGAAAACGATAATAGACAAGAATGCAAAGTTGGCAACAATGCTCTAAAAACACATGCAGGCTACTTAATTGACAATTAGTTCATCCTAATTAAGGTTGTTTGAAACAACCATTGAGCACTATTTGGTTAAGTTCTTAACACGTACACGATGAAAAATTGTATTCTTTGGTGTCATGTAGATGATCATAAATTTAACAGGGACAAACAATGAAAGTGAGGGCTATATTATCACATAGGCATAGTTGTTATTACCAGATGATACTATCTTATGACGTACATCAACTAAAAAGATCATTCATATATAGTTGACTTAATGCATAGTCATTGATGTTGATCCCAATTGAGACTAGCTTAATTTCTCCAGATTTTTAATTTTTTCTCTTTTCTGAATCCATGGAGATTTCTGTTTATAGCAACAAACCCACAAATTTGCAAGGTAAAAGCTTTGACAATTTTTTCAAAATACAGTCAAGTGAACATTACTCTAAAGTACAGGGGTTGGATTGTATTTTTTTGAAACATCAAGGGCTGGTAAATTCTTTTTTGAGAATCCAAACTCTTTGTTGTTCATGGTCATCGTCTGAAGTCTGAACTCTGCTTGTAGACACTAGACAGTAGACACAAAGATTATTAATTAAATAAAATCAAAGATTGAACAATAATTTCGTCAATTTGATTAATTTAGGGTTTACGAATTATCGAATTCAGCTTAGGGTGTCGTTTCATTCTTCGCAATTACCTAAAATTCGGATAAGTTATCCTCTCTTTTATCTGTAAGAATCGATATTAACACCGGGTAAATAAAGAATTTCATTTATTTCATTTTATTATTATAACAATGACTCCGATCAACAATTCCATATTCAATCACTTTTCCACATATGCAGGCTTCAAGTTGGTAATAGATGCTAAAGTTCAACTTGTACGTCGGTGACATGAAAAGCGCACGTAAAGTTCGATGAAATGCCTAAGAGAAGCATGCTTTGTTCTTCAGCTTTGTTCTATGGATATAATTACAATTGTTTTACTTAGAAAGTACTAATGCTGTTTCTTCGTGTGCACCCAGCTGGTGCCGTAGCTAATCAGTGTAAACGAGATACGAAAATGTTGATATTAACCAGAACACATTCACCACCGTGATTACTTCGTGTGGGTGGCTAGAAGATGAATCATTGTGTGGTCAAGTTCTTGGACATGTCATTAAGTGTGGATATGAAAACAATCTTTCAGTGGCTAATTCTCTTATATCCATGTTTGGTAATTTAGGAAGGGTACAAGATGCCTGCTATATTTTCAATCAAATGAGTGTGCGTGACACCATTTCATGGAATTCAATGATTTCTGCGTACACGCGTAATTATTCATATGAAGACGCCTTCCGTTGTGGTACCATGGGCAATTTTCTATGGGGTGCTGCGGTTCATGGTTTGGTGCACAAGCTTGGGTTGGAGATAAATTTATCTCTATGTAATATACTTTTGGGTGTGCTCTCAGAAACCGGAAGATCGAAGGACATGGCACGGTTGTTTGAAGAGATGCCAGAGAAGGATTTAATCTCATGGAATTCACTATTAGACGCTCATGTTCAGGAGGGGGAGTACCTGGATGCTTTGAAAGTTTTCTTGAAAATGATTCGGAGACAAATACATGTAAATCATGTGACTTTTGCTAGTGCGTCTGTTCAGATCCGGAATTTTTAGCAAAAGCCGAAATTCTTCACGCACTTGTATTCACATGTGGCCTCCACAACAACTTGATTGTTGGAAATGCATTAGTCACAATATATGGGAAGCACAAGGTAATGCGGAAAGCTGAACGGGTTTTTGAAAGGATGCATGATCGGGACTTGGTGACATGGAACACTCTCATTGGAGGGTATGCAGACTGTGAGAAACCAGACCAGGCAATCAAAGTTTTCAAGTTACTGAGAAACCATAATGAACCAATAAACTATATAACGTTGATTAATGCGCTTAGTTCTTGTGTTGCTCCTAATTACCTTCTTAGCCATGGGATGCCGTTACACACTTATGTGATTCTTATTGGTATTGATTCGGATGATTATGTAAAGAATTCTCTTATTACAATGTACGGGAAGTGTAAGGATCTCAATTCAAGTAAACATATCTTTGATGCATTTGTTGACAATGATTATGTTTCGTGGAACGCCATGGTTGCTGCAAATGCTCACCACGGTCATGGAGAAGAGGCCTTGAATATATTCTCCAAGATGAACAGAACTGGTATAAATTTGGATCACTTTAGCTTCTCTGCAGCTCTTGCTGCTGCAGCTAACCTGTCTACTCTTGAAGAAGGTCAACAACTTCTGGTTTGACCGTTAAATTTGGCTTTGACTCGTATCAATATGTTAAGACGGACATCATGGATATGTGTGGAAAATGTGGCGAGATAAATGATGTGGTGAAAATGCTTCCAGAACCAAAGATGGGACCACGTGTGCCGTGGAAGATACTGATATCAGCTTTGGTAAGACAGGGATCATCTGGAGAAGCCCAGGAAACTTTTCACGAAATGATGAGGACAGGATCGGAACCTGATCATGTCACATTTGTTTCTCTTTTATCAGCATGTAGTCATGGAGGTTTAGTAGATGAGGGTCTTGCGTATTATTCTTCCATGACACCGAAGTTTGGAGTCCCGGTTGGTATAGAACACTGTGTTTGCATAATTGATCTTCTTGGACAATCAGAGAGGCTTTTCGAGGCTGAAGATTATATCAAGAAAATGTCGGTCCCACCAAATGACTTTGTCTGGCGGAGCTTGCTGGCAGCATGCCAGATTCATGGAAATTCACAACTGGGGCGACAAGCTTGTGAACATCTTCTTGATACGAACCCTTCAGATGACTCTTCTTTCGTTCTATATTCTAACGTATGTGCAATTTCTGGGAAATAGGAGGTGGTTCATGATCTTAGGGTGGAAATGAAATCTAGTAATGTCAAGAAGAAACCAGCCAGTAGTTGGATCAAGATTAAGAGAAAGGTGAGTTCTTTTGCAATAGGGGATAAATCCCACCTTGAAAGTGATAAGATATATGGAAAACTAGATGAGCTCAAGAAGATGATCAAAGAAGCTGGTCATGTTCCGGATATAAGTTTTTCATTGCAAGACCTTGATGAAGAACAGAAAGAGGATCATTTATGGAAGCATAGTGAGAGGTTGGCACTTGCATATGGATTGATTAATACTTCGGATGGTTTGGGTCTGCAGATATTTAAGAACCTTAGGGTTTGTGGTGATTGTCATTCAGTTTTCAATTTTATAAGCAAAATTGCAAGAAGAACAATCATACTGAGAGATCCTTTTAGATTTCATCATTAGTGATGGCAAGTGTTCTTGTGGTGACTATTGGTAGTAGAAAGGTGGGTGTAAAAATTTAAAACTCGGAAGAAATTACAAGAAGTGTGTCTGCACATTGGTCAAAATCCTGGATACTATCTCTGAACTTCTAAATTTTTCCCAAGTTCACGGACATTTTTCTTGTAATTTACTCTAAATCTTATGATTTAATTGTTAAAACTTCGTTTGCACCCTTTTATGGAACATTTCCTCTCTTATGCAGTGACATGGGGTTCTGTTCTCCGTTTTGGTCTGAATGGCTATGAGCAGCAGAGCAACAGCATCGCCGATAACAACGCACATGTTAAACATCTTGTTTGAAAGCAGCCGGCTACACTTTTCAGAAAGTCTGTTTGGTATTTTGACATTTGACCCTGTAAGTTTGTTTTATTGGAACCGTAAATGCTGTCATGGCTCATGAGATTTAAGACAATTATATACTGCAATCAAGTAGTTGAAAGTTTGGCCTCAGTCCATCAAATAGGAGAAATTATGAAGTAATTACCAATAACTGGAAAATTTGTTATGAATGGTTCTTACGTGTTTAATAAGAGCATCCATATGCAAAAGTTTGACAAACTTCTCTGCTCCTGACCATCTGGTAGTTACCTATTTATACCATGTCCAGTTATTTGTTTATGCTAAGTTTGTTGTTGTCCTGTATAAGCTATATTTATGGGGTTTTATCAAATACGAAGCTTCAGGACACAAGTGGGGGTGGGGGTGGGTGGTGGAGTTTAAGTATTTCACTTTGAGAGTGTTTTATGTGATGCTTATCATTATTTTGCAATGTGTACATATCACATTTTCTATATATTGTGCCTGGTGAGCCAATGTCATAAAAGTCAAGTCATAAGAATTAGAACATTCTTAATATGAGAATCACCCCCATCTTACTTTTCTTGTGTGTTGTAAATTGGTGCAATTTAATAGTTTCTCTAATCTTTTATGATACATATTCTAGAAGTGGAAGGAAAAATGTTAGGCATAAACATTAAGAGGGGTGTTTTTTAGAGAGAGTTTTATCTGGATCAAGTCGAGTTTAATCCCCTGTGGAATAATAGGCCCATCAAAAGTAGTGTCCAAATCACGACTAAAAATATAATTTTCATTTAGACTGCAATAGGAAATATAGTTTTTGTAAATTTAGTTTTAAATAGGCTACGTAGGTTGAGGAGTACCCAATGGGCAATTGCACAAGACCCTCAATTGTGATGGACCTCCAAATTTTTAATATGTTTTATATATATACAAGCCCACTTCTCATTAAATATTTAAGTCTAATAATTTGGATCTATTTCATATGTGGCAGATTTGCGTATAGTGGTTCTTGAGTTTTATCCACTTAATAAAATTGGGCCCAACAAATGTAGTCCATTACGTACATTGGTTATTGACTTCCTGGCTTTGAGCCTTTGCCTTTGACTATAAAGTAAATTTATTTAAATTAATAAATTGCATTGAAACTAATCAACTAAACATATGAAAGCATATGGTCGCCGACTCACCGTCTGTGAATTGTTTTTCGATTTCAATCTTCTCCAATTTTAGTTATATTTTCCATTTTTCCTCCATAATTAAGGTACGACACTAAAACTTTTAAATAGTTATTTTTTATTTTATTTATTTTGATGAAAATTTAGATTTTTCATCTTTTAGGGTTTGTATTATTTAATTAATTTAAATCATTCAAGTTTGGCATTATATTTAAATTTAATATTTATTGAATTATTTTTATGTTTGATCGGTAATTAGATATTCTTTATTACTGTTATACAATCTTTTAAAATTATGCCTCATAAAACAATAAAACACTATGATTTTAAACATAAAAAACGTAACAAAAAATAAAGACGTGAATCACTCGCTTACTGTTACACAATTTTAAATATCACCTTTTTCGGTTAACCTTAAATTTTTCTACTTAACCTTTTATTTTCTGTATGACCACACCCTTACAAATATAATGCTAGTGGAATTCTCCGTACAACTCAAACATATTTTCTTTTAATAAAATAAGACGGAAAAAAACAACAAATAACATAACAATAACATAACAATAACAATAAAAATACAAAAATGGTCAAACGGTCAAAACCCTTGGTTAGGCTGCCTAGGCATAAAAATTAGGCAAAAACTTATAAAATCCCAAATAGACGTCACATAACATACACAACGAAAATAAATGGCGACTGCAGCGGCGGCAGCTCGATCTATTTTCCGATCAACCTCCGTCCGTAACGCGGCGGCGAGGATGGCTTCTCAACCCAAAACTGCTCGCTCCCCATTTTCAATCCCTAGCCGGAATTCTTTTTCTCAACGCATTTTCCGGTATGCAACTGTAAATTTATAATTTTTTCGGTAAAAGATTTCAAATTAATGAACTTTTTTTATTCTCCGTTCAACTATTTTTGTACAGTATAAAGTTTGTGTCTTAACATATAATTTCATATTGGGTTTTTTTTATTTTAATGTAATAGGTGTCCAGTTGAAATGAGTGCTTGTTTGGAATCAATGCAACCTTTTCATAGTGTGACTGCTTCAGCTCTGATGACTTCAATGCTTACACTTTCTCAAAATGGTTATGGTTGGCTTCCTGAAGGTAATTAATCAATCATTCAATTTTTCATTTTTTTAACAAATTTTTAATTATTTTGTATGCTTGTTACTTATTGATATATGGTTTTTTTGTGTTTGAATGTTTTTGGATTTATTGGTGTACATTGAGGCTGTTTTTATGCAATTTGTGTATGTTGTAGACTCCAGAGATATTTTGCTGAAGTAAGTAGGAATTACATAATTGCATAAAATTCTTAGATGTGAAAGAGACGGTGAAGCATTTGCTTACTTATTTTTCTATTGATTTTAATTTAGTTAGAAAATAAGATAATAGCATGTTAGTAATCATATGGAGATAAAGTTGCATACTTGCATACCACCTAGAAATGTCATTGTTTTGAAAAGTACCTTTGTTTTTGTGTGTCTTCTAGTCCATTGACTCGATTGTTGCTTTGAGTAATTTGTCACTCGTTATATGAAGTCTATTATTCTTGGTAGTTGGTATGTATTTCTTTCAAGTGCTGAGATATAGGATATGGTGTTGTGGCCTGTGGGTTGTTGAAATTATGTGCTTTTCTTGACTTCTTTTCCAAATTGGAATGAGAGTTATTAGAAACCAGACTCCAGAGCCATCTTCATGTTAGGACTACGTTTTCGTACCCTCTAGAAAAATCATATATTTGATGGTTTGAGATTCATTAAATAAACCTTTTAGGTTTTACTGTTATAGAGATCATTTGTTTGTGTTGTGACCAAAATCATCCTTTTCCATCCATTAGCTTTTCCAAAGTCGTTTCCTAATTCTTTGGGTTTTTCTTATTGATTAGGTATCTAATGAAGCGTCATAGGTGTCTTCTTGATGTTCTTTCTTTCATGAGTTTCGGGTACGTTGGTTTTTAATAACCCGGGCCTTGTTAAACAATAGGAAGAAAGACTCTTATATTCGTTTTCTTTTCGTATGGATTTTCTTTTGCCATATTCTCTACTCGTTGTGATGGCCTATATTTACACCGTTGTAAAATATATGTGTCTTCATAAATACAAGTTAAAAATTAAACTTCCCTTTTTTCTATCGTGTCTTCCTCTGATAAAGTGGTACATGCTTCATTTGTAGGCGTTGACAAGACTAGATGAAGATGGAGAAGCAAAGATGAAATTACTTGGATTTGTCTATGTTGTGAAGCTTTCTATGAATAGGGAAAACATTTAGGTCCAGTAGTTATATTTCTTAATTAATAATGAAATATAAACTTTTGAATGGCTATTCATGCGTAGTTTGATGTGTTTTGAATTTCATGATACGACTTAGATGGATTTTTGTTGGTTCATGTGAGGCCAAATTGTTTCGTGATTGGTTATTCAAGGTTTTAGATCCAATTATACTTCCAATTAATATCCGTCAGTTTGGTATGACCTGATCCTCGATTTGTTAATTGTATTTTGTGTTTAATCAGCTTCCAATGATGATGTGTGATGAATGTTGTGATCCAATTCATAGGGGCGGTTGGTGTTGGTTAGATCTTCATGTTGTCAACCAGTTGCAGAAGCCGCTAAATGATCAAAATTTATCTGGCCTTCTATATTTTGCTCCTGTGTTTTTAATAAAGATCTAATTGTTCTATTTTGGTTTTTGTTATGCAAATTATGAATTGAAGAATATGTCTTTCCTAACTACAAGTTTGAATAAATTGCTTGATCTTTTGTTACTCTAGTTTTGACATAGTCATTTCTATGTATTTATTTTTAGATACTCGATAGTGTCTTTTGGTTTGAGGGATTCTTATATATAGATGAATGCCTGATTTGATGATAAAAAACCGACACTAATTTGCTCTATGTTGATCAGCTTGCAACAATGATGCATGAAAGGATCTCGTGAAAGTAAAATCTAATGAAGCTCGTGTATCTGAAAGATTCGATGAAAGTAGACAGACTCTGATAAACTTAGTTTTTAGGTTCTTGATAATTTGTACAATGTAAGGCCTTTTTAAGGCCTTTGAATTGTTGATCCTGGCTTGACGATATTGATTGTTTTTGTTCGTTTGCCACAACGCGCATTTCTACTTGTTAATATACGATTAAATACTACAAATTGTAATTTGGATATTTTGATCAAATTCAGTGTAATATAACCTGAACAACAATCTGAATCTAGCCCCTGCTTTTTTGAAGAAAAGAGGTCAGTTAAAAAAGAGTTGCTAATGAAGCAAATTGCCAATTGATTGCTGGCTCCATACTGTGATATCTATTTAGAAATAGTCAAATAGTTCAGTCACAATTAAACCTGACAAGATTTCAATTAGAAGAACTTTATCATTTCAATTTATTTGAAAGGAGAAAAATATCTTTAGGGAAATTATTAGTGCTGTTAGTTTAGGTGGTGTTGTGTGCTATTAGGATAAAAAAGGGACTGAAGTAAAAATTAAAAGTCGGAGAGTAAAAAGTGTAAAATATTAACAAGTTACTTGCAAGTAATAATTAGTCAATAGAATTAAGTTCAAATGAGAATGGAGAAATCAATTTCAACTATCCATTTCACAAGATAATAATACCCCAACATTTTAAAAAATTAAATATTTCACAAACGACTAGTCAAAAAATATAAAAATTGCACCATAAAAATCAGCATTTTTTTCTCTTCGATTAGATATCACACAAAGTATACTTTCGATAAACTTTTTTTTTTTCATTTTTTGGTGGGTTTCGAAAACTGGTAACACATGTGTTAGCTGCTGGTAACACATATGTTAGCTGTTGGTAACACATGTGTTACCAACCACTAACACATGTGTTACCAGTTTTCAACTAATTTTTTTTTTTTTTTAAATTATATCATGAGGGATGTCTAATCGTAGAGAAAATAACGCTGATTTTTATGGTGCAATTTTTATAATTTTTTTATTAGCCTTTTGTGAGATATTTAAGTTCAGGGGAAAATTGAATTTTGCAAAATGAATGACTAAAATTCATTCCTTAATTCTCACTCAAATTTTTATTCTCATTTGAACTCGTCAATAACAGAGTTTATATCCCCTTTAATATATGTACCTCAATATTCAACAAAAGCAGTTGACTATATAGCTAACCAAGTTTATGAAAATACCTTTTTATGAGTTCCAATGGCATGTTTAAAAGGAGATGAGCAAAGATATTACATGTAACACTTACGAGGATAAACTTGTCATGTGTGGCGTGTACATGTACAACATTTGCAATCATGTCATATTTACTTTAATCGTTTGATAATGAGCACTTATTTTCTTCTTTGAAACATCCTTCGAAGACCAATCGTCATACCCAATTCTTTTATAAAAAAATGGTTGACTATGCACTCATTGATGATAAACATATTTTACCCGTACTTGGATTCACAATTAGTAATGCACTTCATATGAAGATAAAGTAATCTGAATAACAGAATCAGGAATCACAAAAAACCGAAAGGCACAAACATTTTGAGGTTCGATATCAACAATGCACTCAGAGGATAAGCATATTTGAATCACAAGAATTATGAAATGATCAAAACCCAAAGGAATAAATCTTAAACTCCAATAACGGGTTTACCTCTTTTAACTTAAAACTTATATATTGAAAAATACAAAGTTACTATAATACCTTTCATATGACTCGAAAAATATGAAAACTCTTCGAAAAATATGAAAACTCTTCAGTTTCTTAAATATTATGAAAATCATTTAATTGATTTAGCTAATTTGACAATATACAATATATTACTCAATTATTAACCAATAAACATATAATATTAAACTTTTAACTATTTACCTCATTAAAAAAAACCATGTTAATATTATAACTGGCAAAAATGTTTGACTACGTGTATAATATCCTCTTCACGAGTCTTTCTCTCATTTCTTTCTCTAGTCGCCACCACGAACAACCACTTAACTTTTTAATTTATATCGCTGCTTAGCACGGGTAATCTACTAGTAAATTCTTAACGTGAATACGTGATTTACTTCTGTAACCAGAGGCTATCACAATTGAAGGAACATAGCATAAAAGATTAAAAGGGGAAATATGAGTTAGAGAAAAAGATAAGACCTTTTTGGTCTAAACAGCAATTTATCATCAAGTAATCTTCTAAAAGCAGTTAGAGAAAAGATGAGGAAGACCTCAAACTCAAAGTGGTGATGCTTATTCATAAGTTACAAAAAGTAATACCAACCAATAGAAGCATGCCACCTTCAAAAGCTCTCCTTTAAGCAGTATCTTCATGGCCTTACTCAAATCACAAAAAAAAAATCTCGTCGTGGGTCTAATTTCCCTTCCCACAACTCCAAATAGTACATGAATGGAAAATTTGTGTGTTGTGTAAGAAAAAAGGAATCAAATTTTATATGCAACTGCACTCAAAGATGGTCGATGATGGCTTTTGTGAATTCGGTGGTTGTTGAAGAGCCACCAAGGTCACCAGTTCGGTATTTGCCTTCTGCAATTGTGCTTAGCACAGCCTCCTGGATTTTATCCGCTTTATCATTGAGATTCAAATGATGAAGCATTGACACCGCACTCAGTAACAATGCAGTTGGGTTCGCCAAATTCTACATAGATAAACGATTCGGTGATGATTAAGGAAAAATAGTAAGTAAAAGAACAAATTCTTAAAGAACATAAACAGACAATAATAGTACGAATGTAAGAGCTAGAATATGTATGAACAGGTAACCTCAGGTTACGTTATATCTCTAACGGGTCAAATGGATAAAACTAAGATAATTAGCTATAATATGATACAGGTCAGACATGTCAAATGTCGCCGTATGTATAGAACTGATGTATCCCATATCTTAAAATCGTTTTGTTAAATAACTTTGATCGACTATTATTGTAATATTATAGCTTTAATGATCATATATGATACACTAGTTATACATAGACAAAAAATTCAAAAATTAAGACAGAATGTATTTTACGTCAACCAGACCTGACCTGGCCTGTTACCCAACTCGCCCTGACCCGATCATAACTCAGTTATGATATTTTTAGAAATAGGGTGGCAGAGATATCTTATCCAGAGCAAATTCAGGATAAAAAATCTATTTTGAATACGAACAAAATACTTTAATGATGAAAATGTCTTTAATGCTAACCTTTCCAGCAATATCAGGAGCTGAACCATGAACAGCCTCAGCAAGAGCAATACCACCCTCTCCGATGTTTAAACTGGGATGATGTCAAGTGACATGAGAAACTTGACTAGATATATTACAAGGACAAGGGAAATACAGGAAAGGATTAAAAATAAACAAATATATCCTATACCTTGGTGTTAAACCCAATCCTCCAATTAGCCCAGCACAAAGATCACTTATGATGTCACCGTAAAGGTTGGGCATTACTAAAACATCAAATAGTGTTGGATTCTTCACTAGCTGTACATTGAAAGAAAATTCATGAGTCCTTTTTCTTAGTCTTTCAAGTTATATCTCATTGTTCCTTTTAGCTACAATGCGCTAATGAGCTGTTCAAGATACGAGGTGCCAATTTCAACCAATTTACTTATAAATGGGTCAATTCAGATTACCTTCCTCTCCCTAACGGGTCAAAAATGTACATTCAAAAAATTATCTTGTACAAAAATTGGTCAAATGGGTCAAAAGTCTTCCAACCTCCCAAAGTGTATTTTTAATGCACAAACCTCCTTAATCATTTACCCAAGAAACTAACAATAAGAAAGTAACACAGCAACTACTTATGATAATTAAAAAAGAAAAAAAAATTGGACAATAAATGTTGTGGACCCAACCCAACTCAGCCCGTACCTAAAAACTTCCCATTTTGATCCCATACCCAACCCTGTCAGACCCACCCACTTTGTCACAGCTAAAGATACTTTTACAGCCAGATGAATTGTAATATATATACTAACTCAAAAATCTTATCAGTTTTGAAAGGATAATAATAAGACATGATATATATATAGGTAGAGAGAGAGAGAGAGATTAGAATTCCCACCATCATACAGCAATTATCAATGACAACTTCCTCGTACTTAATCTCAGGGTACTTCTCAGCAACTTCACGACAACACTATAAGAGGGAGAACAACAAATCAGAATACTGCACATAAAATATGATAAACATATATTTAGGCTGTTGGAGGAAGACCTTCAAAAATAAACCATCAGTTTTCTGCATAATGTTAGCTTTGTGTACTGCAGATACTCTCTCCCTACCATGTGCCTTGGCATAATAAAATGCATATTCAGCCACCCTCAGACTCGCCTGACGGGTGATGATTTTAATACTTTCAACAACTCCACGCACCACCTAATGTCATAAATACCATCAGATTTGCATAGCATAAAAAATTAGAAAACTAGCATGCTGTTATAATTTTACTATAAAATCTACCAAACTTACCTGATGTTCAAGACCACTGTACTCGCCTTCTGTGTTCTCACGGATAGTAACAAGATTTACATCATCATAACGAGTCTTGTAACCAGGTAGACTGTAGCATGGTCTAACATTTGCATACAAATTCAGCTCTTTCCTCAGGGTAAGGTTCAGCGAACGATGACCTTTTCCAATTGGTGTAGCCATTGGGCCTTTTAAGCCCACCTTGTTTCTTCTTACTGATTCTAGACTTTCCCATGTAACAAAACTTTGGGTTCTAGGATCAACTTCCGTCCCCACATAATGTTCTTCCCATTCAATTGGAACCTCCGCAGCAGTAAATACCTGTAAAATGTGGAAGGCCAAACAAAGGTGACTGGGGCAGTTACTATAGAACTTTATTGTCTGAAACCTTCTTCATTCAAACAAAATTATACAAAAGTATATAAACAATATACAAACACCACAAACATTTCTTGATGGCCACTAAAGTATTTATCAACAACTTCAAGTAACATATTTATATCATATCATTTGTCCTAGTACCCCATCTACCATATGTCTTCTCAAAATCACGGAACACTACAAACTAATTCTTGTTATGAACTTTAATTCCCCCCACAAGCTTTCTAAGCAATTAAACAATCATTCCTGTTGATGTCCCCTGTACTAAATAATTTGATGAGACAAAAAGAAGTATAAAATATATGGAATCGATATCTCTAAAAAGAAAATGAGTATATAAAACTTTGATTTAATCCACCAACACCAGACCCAGGGAAATAAAAAAGCTCTTCTTTAACTGTAGATCTAAGAGGAGATTGAGCTCTTCTTTCAACTTATAACTAAGCAAGACTGCAGAGCAGCTATCTATATGTGTCCCAAACTAACTTTAGAAATCTTACTCTCAACCCTTAGCAAAAGTTTAATAACCCATTCCGATAGTTTTATGGTATGGCTCATAAGCTCAATCCCTATATGATTCATACAACCTCGTCTCGTAGAACGAGACCAATGTCACATTGTGATTCCAATTGCAAGTATTTAATAAAAATCCTTCATCATTCTCTAACCTCGTCACATTTAATAGAAGTCTCTGGTTGTCATCGTTGATGCAAATTATGTTTTATCAAGTATGAAACCTTTACGGTCTTACGATAATGGTGACTAGCTTGCAAATCATGTCTTAATAATTTTTTTAGGAGTAAGTCGAATAATAGCCGACAGTTCCGTTGTTTGTTTGATTATTAACTGTTTGATTAGCCAATAAAGTCCAAGGTCTCCATCACATGTAGTACAAAACATATAATCTACCAGTAACTAAATTATCCAGATATCACAACAAAATGATAAAACTACCAAACCTAAAGCATATGATAACAACAACAACAAACACAAAACATCAATAAGTCAACAATCACAATACTATTTTACATATATACATTTATGTGTATCTATGTATACGTATATTTTGTGATATAAAATTGAACCTGTTTGACAGATTCGGCGATCTCAGGACCGATACCGTCGCCGGGAAACAGCGTGGCGCGGATCAGATTAGACGATGAGCAGTAGTTCCGATTGACGCTAGGGTTTCTAGTGATTGTGAAGATATCATTGGTCGTACTGCTACGAAGGATTCGTTTCGCGATTTGTAAAGCCATCGTTTAACGCGCACGATCGACGGAGGGTACAGAATTATTAGGTTACAGCAATTTTGAGAAATTAAAGTGATGAAGATGAAGTAGAAGAATATATTGATTTTGTAAAATTGGGGAAAAATAAAGGGGGGTGATTGATATTTTGCAATTGGGTCCAATCATACAATTATTGGTCAACTATTCCGAATATATTCGTTAATCATAGTTTTATTATACGAAGTATTAAAGTTAATGTACAAATAAAATAAAATTAAAATAAATAATATTTTAATAAAATTAAATTTTGATCTAAACCAATCGGACTCATCTATTTTGTTAAAATCTTTATAAAAATAATAATAGAATAATACAATATTTGTAGTAAAGATATTTATTTAAAATATAATTTATTAAAATTCTTGCATTCGTTCCCCTACTACATATGAAACCTTATGTTAAACATTACGTACTTGGCTAATGGCTAGTTACCTCTAAATAACACATCAACACTTTCACACTTGGCTAATGTTCTATCCATTACATTTATGTATTATTGAAATACATAAAAGAATGAGAAGAGTATGATATTTTATTTTCGTCGAGTAAAATAAAATAAAGAATAAAATAAAATGTGTCAAAATGAGTCGACGGTTGAGTTATTATTATATAATAATATCTCATAGATAGATTTATAAAAATATAAGTATTTATACTCTTTTATAAAAGGTTTAGTCATTTCTTTTTAAATTTTAGAAGTAAAGTATAAAAATGCGAAGAGATCAAACTAACTCTCACTAAATTAAATGACTTTTACTAAATTACCCCTCTTATTTAAGAAACAAATGAATAACCTTTGGCCAGTATAACATTTAACTTTGGTAATTATTCTTCTCTTAAAAATGATTGCGATCAGAGTCACTTTTGATAAACAAACAATCATCGAACACTCAATTATTCGACTTTCACAATTTATATTTTTCTTTCATCTATTTAACTAATATATAAAATTGACAAGCTATAAATATAAAAAAAAAATTAAAAAGTTGAAAGAAAAAAAAGATACACATTTTTTTTTACGGCAAAAAGAATATATATATATATATATAAAACACTAGTAAGAAGTTAGTGAGAGGAAAAAAATACACGTTTTTAAATTTTAGTGGCCGCCAACTCGACATTCAATAGATAATTATGAAATCATAATAATTCAATATTAGTAATTTAGTATTACGACAATTTTTAGAAACTATTTTCTTTTAAGAACACAATCGTTTATGTAAGAAAATTACATTTGTCTACATACATTTACTGGGTTTATAAATACATTGCTAAATATGATAACTTATACATACATATCACACTTTTATAAGAATTTTGAAATAATAATGTTTTTTTAGTTGTTTTTTATTCTTATGATACGGAACACATTTAAGTTACTAATCTCATTTTTGTTGTTACTGTTATCTGCTCTCATTTATCATGTTCCTACTGTAATATGTAATCACAAATTAAGTTACTTACCTTGCATTAATTATGTCACTACATAGTACATAGGAGATATCTCATAACTTACTTTAATTTATTTTTGGATTGACATCCTTATTGATATAACTTGTGTGTATATTATTTTATTATTAGTAAATTTAATATGATGATGACATTCGCCTATAACTATAAGTATCTCTTTCATTCATACTATTGTCAGCTAATGTCGATCATCACTACGTTTTTCTCATTTGTTATCGTCATATAGCGCAAGTAACTTATTAGTACAATGTAGTTTTGTAATCACATTTAGTATTCACCATTTAAAATTAGAAATTAAAGAATAAATCTAATCATTAAAGGTCTATGACATTGTATGCAATGGTGCACTAGGGGGGAAGATGGAGGGTACTCTACCCCCTTCAACCATTCAACCAGCCCAATAACCACATTACTACAATACGTCTCCAATATAAGATTCGTTTGTTTAGTAAAGGGTCTATGACATTGTATGCAATGGTACGCTGGTGGATGGAGGGTAGTCAACCACCCTCAACCAGCTCAATAACCACAGGTCTACAGTCCATGTCCAATATAAGATTGGTTTGTTTAGTAATAGCCCCTCGTTGTGAATTGAATTATCATGCTGCACTTCAACTCTTTTAGTTCATAATGGGCTTTACCAATTTAATACAATAGTTTATAGTTTCGGAGTGTATTAAATTTTATACTTTATACTATTTGTTGTGTGCAACTTTGAAATCTTATATTATATGTATTTAAGTTTTAAAAACGTTCATTGTATGTTTTTTGGCTACATTAGTTGGCATTTTTCTTCGTAAGTTCTATACATACAATAGTAAATTAAATGAATACAATAGACAGTTTTAATATCTGAATACATATAGTATTTTGAAGTTGGATGCATTAAATAATAAACGGTGTAAAGTTTGATACACTCGCAATCTATAAACCCTAAAAGAAACCTACAATCACTACGTAGTCACATATGTTTTCTATTGCTGTTAGCATTCCGCGTTCTTACTTTCATGTACGTTTACTTGTTTTTTTTTCGTCGTTGCAGTATTCGGTAATGCGATTCTTTTGTGTTTTCGTTTTTATTTCCCAATCATCTATAGTTACTTCATTTAAATAGGTTATTAGTTGAGACCACTCTCATAAAAACTAATTGAAAATATCAGAGCTAACAAAAAATTAACATATAACTTTTTGTTTGTGACGTCTTTAATTTGTTAAACAATGAGGTGAAAAGGTTTATATGTAACTTATATATCCATGGAAATTTTGATGGTGAAATTAATGACCACATTTTCTTTGGATGTGATATGGCGATCGGTATTTGGAAGTTAATTCGATTGTGGATAGATGCTAATATGCCGGAATTTTCTTTTTGCTCCGAATGGTTATGGTGGGTAGAAGATTGGAGAGCCTCAACGGAGTCTAAAGATCGCGTATATGTTATTATTGTGTCTACTTTGTGGATGTTGTGGCATTATCGGAATAGTGTCACATTTAACTCTCATTCTATGAGGAAATGTGATATTTTTGATAACATTCGTCTTCATTCTTTTTCTTGGCTTAAATATATAGGTCGTAAAGTTCATTGTTGGACTTCTTGGTTAAACCATCCTTTGTAATTGTTTCTCTAGTTCCTTACTAGAGTTTCTTTTTAATATAACTCATCGTTCAAAAAAAATAGGTGATGGCTATTTGTTCATATAATATAAATATTATAGAGTATATACTATATAGTACTTATAATTCTTTAGAGAGGCGAATAATTGACATTAGACCTAGTAAGATGAAAGTAAAATAATTAAAATCAGAAGGCAGTTTTATTTTTAGCACTATCAACTTGTACATTATCATCCATAGTCAAATTACATGACACGATATGCAACATGTCACATACATTCAAGAATATGAAACAAAGCCTTCTAGTATAGTTTAAAATCCAAGAAATAAAATGATATGATGACCTAATAACTTGACTTAATTGTTGGCTTAATGTCATGTAATTTATCAAACCAAGTGTCTAAAAGTGAGTCATCTTTTAAACATCACTGATAATTAACATGTGACATTAGATCAACAACCGATATAATTTATCTGGCGTAAGCATTATTCTTTATACTAAACCGCAAGAACCTTCATTATTGAGCGAGTTTTGATCTAAGGGCTAGCGGTGAACGATTGAGGGAGTCCATCAGGTTTTGTGGCAGTCGGAGGTGAAGGAGATTGAGGTGGTGATGGAGGAGTTGTAGTACCTGGTGGCGGTGATGGAGAGATTGGCATTGGGAAATTAGGAGCTGGGAAAGAGAATGGCGGGATAGGGAAGTTGGGGAAAGGTCCCACTGCGAGGACTCTACCGGTGCCGGAAAATGATACTGCAAGTAGCAAAGATAATAAGAAAAGCTTGAATGTTGCCATTTTGCAGGGGAGTTAAAATTGTAATTTGAGTTAGTATGAGTTTGTGTTTTGCTTGGATGGAAAAGGTTTCTATGGGTGGAAACTTTTATAGAGAGGTTAGGCATCAAAGTTGGATTAAAAATATGTCTTCTGTTTATTCATGTATACAAATTATAAAGTGGTTGTTTACTTTTTTTTTTTTTTTTAAATGAAAAATCTAATTTGCTCTTAAATGACTTCTTAAATTCAATTCACCTATGTTTCAAACGGGACTTAAATTCTCGACTTTAAAGAGGGAAGACAATACTTGATACCGCTGGGCTAGAAACCCATTGAGTTGTTCACTGTTTTGTGGATTTGAATGCATAAAGTAGTCAACATATAGATGTATCTAAACTTAGAATGTTAGATGGTCATTTAACCATATTTATTGTTTGTTAGCATAACATATAACAAGGTAATCTACAAATTTCAAGAATGAAAAGAAATAAGTGTTTAGATTTAAATTATCTGCCCCAAAATATCTTATCAAAATGCATTACTCGTATTTACTAAATGTGTACATTTGGAGACTAGTGAGAAAATATGAGAATTTAACGGGATAAGACAAACTATATTTGGTCTCAAACAAATGGATAGTTTTATTTACATCAATAAATACATCAAAATTGTGATTTATTTATGTATAGATTGTACAAATATATCACTGTTCTAAAGATTGTAACATAAAATTTATTGTAAATTTTAAATACCCGACTTACCTTGTATTCAAACAAAAATTCGAAATTTGTAGACTACAATCGGAATGTGACAAACTCGACCAATTTAAATAGTGTGATGATTAAACCCCACTTTCTATTCAATAAGTCAAATAGATAAATAGTTTTAAAATCTAACTAAAAATGAAACAGGTTAAATGAGTCAATCAGGTAATTACAACGTTCTAATGTATAAAATGAAATGTATGGCATGTCAAACTAATCGAGCTTGTTAAGACCCGTTACCTAACGAATTCGACATTTCCATTATGCTACTTATAAAGTTGGTTTCTTGAACATTTTACTATATCTATTATTTAACAAGTAACTAAGCTCGAACGAGTCTTTCAAGAAAAGGAAAACGCTTACAAAAACTTTAGGTAGATATGGATTTGGATGTTTCTTAGCCAATGTACTAAATCGTTTGTGAAAAATACAAACCAAACTTGCATCCCCTTCATTTCTTTCTTTATGTCCTTTTCTTTGCAAAATATTGATACCCATATGCAAAATACGCACATGCCTTTATAATTATGCATAAGTTCATTAAAAAGTAGCCTCCTACTTATTGTGTCTAACTATTCTTGTCTACATACCACATTTATGTAAATTTGAGGAAGTTTGGAACATACATTAATGGGAACACGTGGAAAATGTAATGTATTACAAGGTTTTTAGACACGTTAATTGTGTCCAAATTTTACTATCTTGAAATCTTTTTGCATTGGAAAATGATATATATACCTACTTAAATAAATCTAAAGTAAACGTAACAATGTAAAAATGACATATCAATTTCAACCTATAAGATTAAAAGAGAACAACTATATTAATCACTGGATAAGTTAAACCTAGGTTCATTTAAATAAGCTTATATATCATCACTAATAACATAGTTTAACTAGAGATTCTAATCAATCAACCAAACAATATGTATCCTAAAACTTATTAATCAAAATAAACAGAGACATTCAGTTTTTAGTTTATACTCGTTTCTATGTGAGAAAAATAAACAAACAAACAAGACGACCATCTCAATTCGATAGTAGACCATCGTATCGCCAGCATAAAAAATATTTACACCACATAACGACTTCGATGCAAATCTACCCAAACAACGTCCATTATTCTACTTCAAACATTTCTTTGTCTTCCAAACCCGAAACTAAAACCACCATTGTATCATCATCATTTTCGTCGTTCATTCTTCAGCAGTTACATACTCAGCTGCAGCATAATCGATGTACCCATACACAAAATCTAAAACCTCGATATTATTTGAGTTGAAAATCGAGTTGTTCATGAATTATCAAACAACCCATTGAAGATTTCATTAAATAGTGCACAAAGAAGCCCAAGACTTACGGGCTGCGAGTAAGCCCGTCTGTAGTTACTGCTAGCAACCGACGTTTGTAACGTTTAAGAACTGATGCTAGATTTTCTTTGCCTTTGGGGAATGCCACGTCACCGGCTGCAGTACCTGGTCTACCTTTTCTAGATGAAATTGCGGTCTCGACATCTTTGACTGATTCCAAGAGACTGGTGGCGGTGGTGCATTTCCCTTTGCTTGGTTTCACGGGAGGCGGCAAACTGCTTAAGGATTTGGGTGGTGATGATCTTTGTTGGTATGCGCTGGGAAGTTGAAGGCAGAAACATGGGTTTGTTGGCACACGAGGTTTTGAAAATGCTGGCTCGATTATTCCCTATACAAGTGAAACAACAATCATGATAAAACCAAAATCCTATAGGTCCCAAAACGGGGAATTCAGTTAACGGGTCAAACAGCAAACTTGTTGGAGCAGGTTGGGTTGGGTTGACTAGAATAACCTTTTGCACATTTTTTTTAATAAACAAAATGGGCCAGATGGGTTGTACAACAAGTCAAAAGTCATTCAAACTGTAACATGTCAAAACGCACCAGTTATGGTACAAGTCGTGTTGGGTTGACACGAAACACTTTTTGTTACACAGAAATATTATATATGCCTATAATACAGGCCTAAAGATGTGCCTAACATGTGCACCAATCATTATCTTTAGGATCATGTGTCATTAAAACTGGCACATGAAAATATAACTACAATATCTATATTATTTCAAAAATAATCTACTTCTTTTAATATAGTGATGATTTAGGAAGTTTTACTATAAACGCATTAAAAGTATACTTTGAATGCCTTTGACCAGTTTGACCCATTTCACAGTTTCCTCTTGAACTAATTTCGTATTCTACCCGTTTGACCCATAAAAACACAGCCCGAATCGGCTTCATTTATAAGTGGGCCTACATAGCTACCCCTACAGAGTACAAGCAAAACCTAAGGAAATTTTATTACCTGCAACCGGTTGAGAACATATGTGTACTTCCCCCAAAGCTCGGGCCTGCTTTCCATAAGTGAAAGATCGAGAATCCGGTGTATACACCATACACCGAAGCTTTTTATCAACTCAACTCTCCAAACGCAGCCCTCACCACAATTCGGAACCGAGGTTACAAGATACTTAATGTACTCAGATTCATCAACTTTTGCTCCACCATGGGCCATCCGATTTGTGTCATTGCTCTCGATTTCATAAAGAAATCTCTCACGAGCAGCCACACGGTCAATAAGATCCTCATCTAAACCCCCATTCTGCTTAAATAGCCATTCAGACCCTTCAAGCTTCAACAGTTTCACAATACAGAGTCTAAATGCCTTGAGAAGATTTGCTTCACTGTCTACCCCAGGTGAAGCTTCTCGAATGTTCACATTTGATTGAGGGTTTACCTTTTCAGCTACACCAAATTGTTCAGACGGTTGTTTAGACCACATGGACCACGTGTCTGACCCTAACCCTAACCCTAACCCTGAACCATAACTGGAAACAGGCTGGTAAGCGGCTGCATCCCTGGATAAATTTGAGTACGACAACCCACCGTAGCCGGAAGTAGTCCCCGATCTGTACAACGGGCCTGAATATACAGATTGCCCAAGAGTCCCGTATCGTGCGGCACCGTCCCGTTCGGGTAAAATCTGGGAATTCCGTTTCGGAAGGAGCCCGGAGATATCCGGCATACTGTAATACTTCTTCTCGTGAGCATTCTCAACAGGTCCCGTTGGCTGATGATTGTAATAATTCCGTTCGGGTTGCATCGAGCTGTTCCTAGATACAACAGGATCTGGAAAGCCCGGAGGCTTTGCTGGTCGTAGCCCATTTTGTTGGGTTTTCGTCAAGGAAACTGGAGCTCTGTAGTTCGATGAAACGAGTGATGGTGATATAGGAGATACGGGTTCCAAATATTCCGCACTTCTTTGTTTAGTTTGATTGATTAATGACTTGATTTGATACCCGTGAACCGTAGCTGGTTGATCAACATATTCACCAGAAGCTTGGGGTAAGCGTAAACTATGGTAACGTTTCTCGGGATCCATCATGTTAAGATTCGGGTTTTGTACATATGCATCTAATAGTTGTTGATAAGTGGACACCAAAGGAGATGACCCTCGTTGCATCCCATAAACCGAATCAGATAGTCCGCTAGACACAGATGGGTTAAAGCAGCTAGACTCGATTTCTGGGTTCGCCATTGTCGATATAACCGGACTGGCCTTCACAACATTTACTTTAGAATCTATCCCAAACAACTTGTCAAGTTTGTTACTTTTGGCATCTTGTGTCATTTCTCCATGCAAATCAAATAGAAGTTTCCAAAAATCGTCTAGTGTCGTAGCTAATTGGCGTCTAGCAGCCCGACCTAAGCCTGCTAGCTTTGAAAGACTACCAGGCCCACTACTGATATCATCGCATTTCCCACCAAGACTCCTGAACGACCCGGGCCCGTTGGAAATTGGAGATTGATTCGTTCCAGATACAATTTTTGGTACTTCTTCGGATTCCCACACATCTCGCTCATTATCTTTCACGATATGCGAGTTTCCATCTATTCTCAAAGTCTTTTCAACCAAATCATCATCTTCCTTCTTTGATATGGTAACAACCGGATTCACGACACTTTCCACTATCAGCACCGGATTATCTGGTTGTGATGAAACAATGGGATTGGAAGAAGTTTCTTCGATGGTTGTCAAATGAGGCCCGTTATCATAGTCCAGTAGTTCATCAGGCAAATTGAATTCACCAGAATTCGAATTACATTCCGATGAATTCTCGTTCGACACAATTGTAGTTTCTTGATTTTCTCTAACGTTTTCAATTCTTTCTTTAAAAGGTGATTCAGGAACAATATCTTGAACATCCCACTTCTGAACATCGAGTCGGGAACTCGCAAATTTCAAAGGAGTTACGACAAGCCAAAGCATAAGTGAGATGGAAAAAACTGCAGCCACAAGAACTACATTATACGGGACCCACATGGTCCATCTAAGGTTACTCGCCCAATCACTGTTTCCAAATACCATTTCCACCATGAATACAATCACCAAACCTAACATCCCGATATAAGTGGTCCAAACAAGAAACTCGACGAACTGAGAGATTCTATTCACACCCATCACCGATCTCGATGAAGCAAAACGAAAAAGTGGGACCACAGATGATGGGAGCAAAAGGCCCACTACAATCTGAGTAAATAGCATCAGTTGATACGTACCTTCGGCTCCCGAATTCCACGAGCATAAGAGGGCGGGAACTAAAGCTATGAATCTGATTGCTGAGTGGTGACACCAACCAGGAATGTCAATTTTGAAAAAGTTAAGGAGGACTGATTGACCGCTGAATTTCCATGTCAGCGCTGTTGTGTGATATGAAAGCACCATAACGAGAACTAAAGCGAAAGGTGCCATAAGACTCCTAAATACCTGTCATGACTATAAGTATCAGAAAAATGTTCATGGTTAAAAATAAAAGTAACTCAGATAAAACTGTTTATAGCAGAGCATAACCTGATCCATTAGAGACAAAGCATCCTGGAAAGTAAGCAAATCAAGGCCCGTACTGTAGAATACGTTTGCTGCCGAATTCATAAGGATGTAATTTATGAGAAAAATGCCGCTGAAAACACACGCAATGGCAAAAAGATGATCATGGCACAAAGCTCCCTTTGAAACTTTTTTTGATCCCTGATCTTGCTGCAACAGAAAAAAATCAGTAACTTAAAACCAAGGTTGTTAAGATCGGGATCTTACCTAGGATCGTTTTTGTCTTCACAAGATCGGGATCGTAAGATCAAATCGGGATCTTAAGATCCTACTCATATACTACAGTCTCATACATGTGTGTTATAATACATCTAAAAGACCAAATGCAAGACAATTTAATTTAATTTTTATAGTTTAAACACTAACATTAATTCAATACTACTCATAACGTTTTAGATTACTACATTTGTTATTAAAGGATATAGATTTTCACGTATTAAACTATTTTAGTAGAATAATTGATTAGTTTTAAGTGTAGTAACTGATTAAATGATAAGCATATTAGCCTTTTATTAGACAAAAGCAACGTATTTATATTTTGTTAACTCATTAATTCATGCTAATTCATGCTGAGTAAGATCGGATCGGATCGAGATCGTAAGATCCTATGATTGTTAATTAAGATCTTTTGCAAGATCGGGATCGTTTTCGTTCATGGGGATCGTAAAATCATAAGATGTTAATATCAAGATCTTAACAACTTTGCTTACAACAATTACTCCTTGCAAAGTCATGGAAATTTGCAAAGTTTTCATTCGTTTAACACATATCTAAGCTACAACTTATGACGTTTTGGGTCCACAAGATTATCTTATATTGTCATTATGGAAGATTTAAAAGGCATGATTATCAGTCAAACGTCTGCTATTAAGTTATTTGTGCTTCAAGCCATTTTAAACAAAGAAACATCTGTTACAATGCAACATTCAACTTCGCACTTGGTCTAATTTACTAATAATCAAAAAGATACATTCACCACATATAAATGGGATCAAACCAAAAGCGAAAACCGAAAATAAATCATTTGATTTAGTGTATCAGCCTTGAAGATCTATTATTTATCATATGGATCGTATTATTGCCTTAGACGTATTATATGTACATATACATAAATGCATTCCCATGACCTTAATGTTTAGATATTCTAACTCCCAATATCCACATATCACGTACCCATATCCTTAACGTGCATCCGTTCATTATATCTTCAAATCACGGATGTCAGCATTTATAAAAGAAAAGAACCATGTAAAGATACTCTACATATCTGTATAAAAATTAGGGGAGCATACCTGGACCATAGATGAATGCTGATAAAAGTTATGTGGCATAATGCTAGCACCAAGTAGACTCATTAATGCAAAAGCACTTTCCCCGCTTAAATTCGTAAGCATCCCACCCATGGAGAATGAAGTATCTCGCTGACTCGTGATTACTCCGAAGAAGTACGAAGATAGAGCAACGGTTGCCAACCACATGCATATGAACTTTGCTTTGCCATTCTCCTGAAGAACACATGGTCCAGTTATTTAATCAACACTTGTTAAAAATAAAACGATGTATAGAAAATAGATAAGAGATGGAAGATTGAGCTTACCAAGTAACTAGAGACAACCGGAAATAGAAAAGCGTCAATAGAAGTCAAAAGGACACAAGGGAAGAGACCGATGCCAAATGTAAGATTAAGTGCATGCGCAGTTCCCAAAATCTTTTGAAACAGGCAAAGTTTATAAGTTAGTACATAAATGGTAATAGAGAAGAGTGTAATTAAGAATGAAACATAGTTACCATTGAAAGGTCCAATGCAATCATAGATAGTTCCGCTTGAACTCCCAAAAATACACAAGTGATCATGTCATACTCTGCACTGCAAATCTACATCATCATAAAAACATAGAAAGCAATGTGGTTAACAAATAACACAATCCACAAAACTTCTCTATTGACCCCATCTTTTGAACCGAGTTGATAGAAATTTACTCACATTCAACAAAACGTCTGTTTTACAATAATGTATTATGGTCATTTTATCTATTAATTCCATAAATAATCAGAAGTTTCCAAACACTCAAATATTTTATTGTAGCTACTATCTGATAATTCGATTATCACATAATCACTTCCAAATATGCAACACCCCAAAACCACAAAAAGTTCACAATAGCCAAGTAGAAGTACCTGGGCAAGATCTCTTCCGGTGACCACAGCAATAGAAGCCGATAGGTATTGACAGAGAACCGCAGCCAAACTAAAAACAAACATTGGTATGATGAGATCATATCCAAAACGGGCTCCACCCTCGATGGCTGCAACCCATTTTCCTGGATCAACATATGTGATTGCAATAAAAACTGCTGGTAAAACAGCCGGAAGCAGCCTGTGTGTCATATTTGGTTGGGGTTTTGTGACCAACCCTTTTGTCTCCATTTCAAAAATAACTGTAATAGTACTAATATTGGAACAAAATTTTAGTCATACGACTGAGCAATCAATGGCTAAGTCAATCTACAAAACTAATCTAAGGGCTGAGATATGCTCAAGCAGTTTCAATCACATGACAACAGTAGGCATAACAAGATTTTGACACTCGTTGTGGTCACAATCATAACCAACTTCATGTCAAATTTGAACTATAAATATCCGAGTTTGGCAAGAACATGTTGTAGAATTCAAACCAATCGAGTGAAACCAGATCCTGATTCACAAAAACAAAAGAAAAATCAGAAACAAATGCAACGCAAATTACAAATCAAAGTAATGCAGGTCATACGTATCTCATGCCGTTTATTGACACAGCGTTCTGTTCAAACTAAATTGCACGAGTAAATTTACTTGTATACATGTATTGTATGTGCATATACCCTAACATTAGTTTACGCTAACGAAGAGTTGACAATTAATATTCATAATGGGATTCATATTGAACTCCAGGGATATAGTTAAAGCCACATGAGATTAGGACTTCATTCCTAGCTTGTCATATCAAGTCTCTTTAAAAACAACAGTCCATTAAGTTGTTAAATCTTTACGAACAATGTCATCACCAAACAAAATTTGATATTCCCAGTTGTCATTCTTTATTAGAGATCTCTAAAATAGTCAATTAGGTCATTTACAGCTAACCATTTTCAAAGTTGTCTATTTATCAAAAACTATTTTTCCAAACAGAAATTGATCAAATTGATCCAAACATACTAAAAAATTTTACCTTTTCAAATTAACTTCATAAACCCCAATTCAATACAAGTTCCAGAAATAATCAAGTTAGAAAACAAATAACAAAATCCATAAAACAATAAACTTTGTAATAAACAACTCAGATCTTCATCATCATCCAAAACCCCAAAATCCCAAATTCAAGAAAATTAGTCAAAACCCTAAATTGCAAAAGTATTAAGATTTCATTAGTGGGATCTATCAAGATTTACATATCTTTATCTATTCTAACAAACCCAGAAACCAAAATACATAGGAGCAAAAACCCATTTACGAAATCAAGAAAAAGTCAAACTTGGACTAATTTTGACGTTGATCAGCATAAATTTAGGGTTTTTTGTTTGTGTCAAAAAGCAGTTACCTTTATGGCTATTTGTTGTTCTTCTGGATGTTTTGTTTGTGGATTTTGATTAAAATCTGAAGAAGATCAATTATAAGTCATAGATCAGATGGGGTCTAACAAAGATTGCAGGTGTGTGTGAGAGAGAAAAAACGATGAGAGAGAGAGAGAGAGAGAGGAATTAGCTATGGCTATTGGAAGAGAGAGAATTGATACAGATACAATAATGTGTACATATAGATGTGTGAGTGAGTGAATGAATGAATAGTAAATGGTGTAATAATTATAGCTGTGGTTGAAAGAAGCTATCTTGGAGTCAGGGAAAGCCAAGTGATACCCAGTAAAAGAAGTACATAAAATATGTGATAGCTAAATTTATTAGCTAGACTATCCTTTCATTGTATAGATATTCTAATTCTACTAAACTGTACTAAGAAATACGAGTAATTTTGTAGAGATTATTAGTTTAAATCTCATTTTTGATAATATATACATAATGGGTGATTGTATAATATAATCTAAGTGTCTTAAACTGTATTAGTGTTGTTGTTAACAGTAATAAAGATAGTTTTATAAAAAAAAAAATAGTATATAAATATATAAACATAATATACTATATTATATACTTAATTGTACCATGCTAAATTTACAAATATTATAATCTATAAAAAGATGATTATGCGATATAAGTATATCATTCCCAGGTATTTAATATATAGTTACGAATATTATTGTAAATTATGTGTAAATGCAGTTATATTACAAGTATATAATCATATTATATGAATATATATACTATATAATATAATATAATATAATATACATTTATAATAATAATTATAAATTCATGTAACGGTGTCAAATGAAGATCCTAGAAAATAAAGAAAAGAACAAAAGAAAGGATAAATCTTAGAGTTACACGTTATTTATATTATTTTCAATTTAGTAGGTAAAAGCGTCTCACCTCTATACCACTTAATTTAAAATTAATGCAATATCAAAATATGTATTCTGATCTTATATATTATATTTTTCTTTTAACGGCTGATAAATATATATATATATATAGAAAAAGGTTAGAAGTTAAAGAATATAAATATAATTAGAAAAAACTAAAAATAACACATCTTAGATATCTTCCGAGGCATTAACTGCAAAGGCTACAAAAAGAATGAAAAGCTTCTTATTAATTACAACAAACCAAAAGAAGAAAAAAATCCCCAATCACGAAAACCGAACTACCAGTTTTCAATTACCCCAATCACGAAAACCGAACTACCAGTTTTCAATTACACCGATTTGCAGAAAAACATGACTTATATTATATATATGTATAATATGTATGTCATTACTTCTTTGTATTAAGTTATCATCAACACACAACTATAGAAACTTCAATATAGATATGAATATAAACATAATAAAAATTGTTTTTAGAACTATCATCAATACATGAAACACACATAACGTTTGTATCGAGATTAAAATATCAACATGATAGTTTTTTATCTCATTTATAAAAATTTAATTCGTACGACATTATTGCGGATCTATAAACTAGTATCGATTAATATTTCTTTCATGTAATTACACTTTTGACCTTTAAATATTTGATATATTGGTTTAAATTAACAAAGTCAGTCACAATAAAAAAAATCGATTAAATATTTTATTCATTTATAAAAGTTAAATTCATTAAAAGATCGTCCTACGTTATTGTGAGTATATAAATTATATAAAAAATCAGTCACAAGTCGACTATAATATTTTATTTATAAATAAAAAATTAAATTTATTTTATATTATTGTGAGTTTATGAACTAATATATAATTATAGTATGATAACTGATAAATCCCTAATGTTTTGATGATTAAAACTATCTTTAATAACATCAAAAGTCAAGGTCCATTACGTATAGACTTGCAAGATAGGCATTGACTCCAGGTCAAAGTAGATTATAAAACTAAATGCAATCTCTATCAGTAAGCATTTAAAATGAAAATTTGCTTTATTTACCTTATAATATAGGCATGTAGTTAAATCTATATATTTAAATTAATTAGTGAATATTCTAAAATGATCATTAAATATAATGAAAGACAATAAATATAATCTTTGAGTTAAAAAGTTAATTATTAAGTACAAAATTGAACTTATATTTTTATATATTTATTATTACTTTATTTAAAAAGTATTCATACTATTTACAAGCTTGGATTTTAAATTAAATAATAATTCCTCACTAGGCTCACTAAGACATAACATTTTCAATATCACATCATTCATGTTATTAACCTTACAAATTTTAAATTGAAGTACTAACTAAACTCTAACAATATGCGATCACTCCGTTAAAGATATTCAAATTCAGGTATAAAAGATTATACATAAAATGAAATGAAACAATATTATTAGTTCTGTTCGACAAATATCATGTAAGTTTTTTATTATGTATTAGAACATCTTTTATCAAAGAGTTTAAACTCGTTGAAACTCGAACCCATATCTAATTACTAAAATTCAAATGGTCATCATTTTTGTAGTTACTTAAAATAAATTGACTTGAGTATCAATAAAAAAAAAAAAAACGTACTCACATTCAAAAGTCTTTTATTCTGAAACAAGGGGATTTTCTCCTTTTGTTTTGGAAAGTGATAGATATGTTAAAAGTTTATGATAAATACAATAAAAGTATGCATCAAGGTGTTGTATTATATGATTAAGACGTTAAACTTGAAAGTTTGATGTATCTATTAAAAATAGTGTCTTTATCCCATCCTTTTGTTTTTCTTACAATAAGACATCATAGTGATTAAGAAGGTGCCCGCATAATGAAGCAATCCTTCGACTACTGTCCATTAATTCAATACTTACGTTTGTCTGTGGATATCACATTTCGTCATCAAAATCATATATAAATGAAATTATAAATAGTTGGAATCACATACATTTCTAAATTTATGAGATCTAGGTGTAATCTGCTTATTAAGTTATTTAACTTTGTTTGTTAAAGAATTTTTCATATTATAGTCAATTACATGTTTGATAGTTGAAACTAAACGAACATCAATGTTTCATATGTTAGTAGTATAAACATTCTATTTTCATTATATATTATTTTATTTTAATAAATACAACACATATTCAACTAATTGTGTAATTAGGGGTGTAAGTGAGTCGAGCTAATGCTAAACTCGTCTAGGCTCGAATTCGACTTGTTTGAATTTAAATTATAGAAGCTTCATTTGACTCATTTTGAGTCTAACATATGAATTTCGACCTCAACTCGTTTGATATTTTATGAGTTCGAGCTTGACTTAGACTCGACTTCGTTTATATTAAAATATTATTTAGTTTATTACTATTGTATTTATACAGTAGATTTGTATTATTTTTCTAATTATATATCATCAGACTTACTATTATTATCTTAAGTATTATACATGCAATACTTTGGGACGAATGAGGTAATAAAATGTTGGTAAGAACAAAAAGTGAAAAATATAATTGATCAAGCAAAATGATTTATCCAATTTAATCTAACACAAGAGTTTTTAATTCAAGGGATTTTTATTTTATCGGTTGTCTTTTTCCACAATAAATCAAAGGCTTCTTTTGGTGAGACATGACGACATGACGTAACTCGTTCTACTTTTATATAAGCAATTTGACGTTTTTTATAATTAAAATTAGATTAAAATTAAATAAAATATAAAATTTTAAAACGTAAATAAAATATAATAACTGTTGGCTGTATTGGAAACCTAAACAAAAAAGCATGACAATTTTAGAAACCTAAACTTCTAATAGAGCATAGAAGTTACAAAAAGAGTTATACCTAAGCTAATAAGTTAATAGCTTAGCTGGTCCCCAACTCAATAAAAAAAAAAAGCCTTATTATCTACTTCACAAATCCTTCCTATACAAAAAAGAATGTGATATTCTAGTAGCACATTATGTAGCATGTAGTTTATGAAACTGCAAATAAAATGCTTTGAATTGGCCATAAGATTTAGTTTTAATGTGCGCTTAAATCTTGACGACAAAGATTACACTCTTAAGCAAGTAAGAGAAATGTATATTTGTATTTTACTTTTTAATCGGTTAAAGATTATATTAAAAAACGGCTCACTAATAAAGAGTTAGAACGGAATACATTACAAAAAAATATTAAATTTTGAGTTTTATAACCACAATAGCCAAGCAACATATCTTAATACCATCATTATCATAATTGTAATAGTTATAATTCTTGGTTATAGAATTTTAACAATTTGAACAGAGAAACATCTAACGATATCTTCACTTTACACCTCATCATCTCCTCTCAAAATCTCGTCAAATTTGAACCAGAGCAGTATCAAGCATTGTGTGAATAAAAAAAGCCTTAGGAGGGGGAATAAGCGAAGAGTGGTAATTGAAGATATAGATGCCTTCACAAGTCATATAACGGAGAAAACTAGGGCTAAAATGACGGAATAATGGAATGAAAAATTTGAGAGAAATCGTGAGGAGATGAAATCTGTAAAGGCAACTTTGGAGGCTATTCAAGGGACCCACAACCCGATCGTTCGCAACTCTACTTGCACATCAGGTGGATCTTCCAATGAATCTGATGAGATTGAGGTAATCTAATACTTTTAAATATATTAAGTCATTGATCCAAGTCACTGCCTTCATTTTGATTGAATATCATATATCATGTATAAGTTTGACATATGGAATTAAATTTTTAAATTTCATTAAACCTTTTTTTCAGTTTCTGTCTAATATCTGATTACACATATCAAACATGCTTATTTATCAATTGAGTATAAATTTTGTTGGAGCCCACGCCATGTGATTTTATGATTCCTTATGGTAAATTTGATAAAAGAGTATGTAGAAGGCTCATATGTCCTTGTAGGAGCGATGAAGTTTTGCAAGAAGATCTTTAGGAACCGGGTTATTTGAAGGTATTGGTAGACACAATAAAAGAGAAATATGTAGGAATTGATGTTTATATATTGACTGATGACGTGGAGACCCTAGGTGATGCATGATCCCATATTATTCAGTGGCTACAAAAAGCGATACGGGTATACATATGTACATGCATATTCATCAGTTCAGTTCTATATGACTTTGTGTAATATTGTATTTATGTTTGATCTTTTTGTTAAATGTAGATTCGTACAGCAATGACACCACAGGTCTCTATGAGTCACCAGACTCGTAGTACACATGTGTTAGATTCGGTAATGTGTTTTTCTTAATATAATAATAATGTTTACTTATTCATATATTTGATTATTTACATATAATCAAATGATATGTTGGTGTAGGTTGAACAACCAAGGGAAGTATAACCCCCATTAGCTAACTCATCCACGAGGGCACCTACTTGCCATCAAGTGGTAATAAACACATACATATATAGATTCTTTATTGAGGAATAACAATAGGAAACTGATATAATCATGTGGGTTGTTAATTTAGGTTGAACAACCAATGTCGTCGCAGGCCATAATGCCTCATGGTGGTCAGAAGAAACAAGGTCCAAAATGGAACGCATTAGTACGAATCAGGGATTTATATAACAAGTTATCAAAAAGGCCGGATTTTCTTCAAGGACTAGCGAGCCAGTTCAAAGCACGTAAGGATTTAATCATTGCTGTTAGATTACCCAAGGGGATGTATCTCACGAGGTATATTGAGTATATTGAATATGATGCAATATTAGCTTGGATGGCGAACGACTGACTTAATTTTACCTTGTTACATTGGTGTGCGATGTAAGTGTGTTATTACATATTTTATTCATTTCTAGACTAATATAAATTTTAGTTTATTATTCACCAGAATTAACTTTATCATTTTTATTGTCTTCATTTTATGTATCTATATACATTCGTTGAATGTAAAGGCAGTAACAAATGTGCAGTTTTAAACCCGTCACTCATCCATTGGTGACAATAATTGACAAACAATGGTGTAGATGTCATCAATCATATTGGTATAACTTTTCTTGCACATGAACAAAAATTGATATTCGTTGCACCGTATTTGCAAAGGTAATATATATTTTTTTATTGTATGGTTTTCCGTATATATACATGAATTATTTATACTAAATTGTTTAAGTTTTTATGTAGTGGTCACTGGGTATTGTATCTAATTTCCCTATCGAGCATAAATGATACATATTGGATTCTCTCAACACACATAGGAAGGACAAAGGACTGTATTATTACTATTTTTCAGAATTAGTGGAAAGGTAAGAATTTGATAATATTGACATTGAATTGACATTTACTTCTAAAATAATTAAACTTGATACGATTGTTTTTTTAGGTGCCGTGACAACAAATTCGACTAGAGTTTTGTTGAGGTAAATCATCTATATATATACATATATATTTATATACAATTTTGATTTGTTGGTTGCAGTTGTGTAATAAAAATTGATTTTGTAATTAGTATAACCAACAACTAGCTGGTTGGGAATGCTGATACTACATGATGAAGTGGATGTCTCATATGTTACTCAGCAAACAACATAACTTCCCAAACGATGTAAGATTTTGTATAATATTTATACAAATTTTCTATTTGGACTAAATTATAGTATTTGTGAAATAATGAATTCTTTGTTTAATTTGGTTATAGCTTTGGAATGATAAAGATCATGTGCCGGCTGAAGAGTTGGATGAATGGGTATTTAGATCGACTATAATGTTTTACGGAAATCATGTTAAGGACGCCTAGGAAAATTAAGGTATCTATTTTGTTTAGGTGTGGTTTTGATAATTGTTAGTAGAGAAACTTGGATCATCAATTTTGTTTATGTCTGGTTTTGGTTGGTGTTAAGTGTTAGCAGATTAGAAGCTTGGATCATTTTTTTTGTTTATGTGTGGTTTTAGTTGCCCTATGTATATTTCTATTTCTAATGGTTGTTATTAGTAATTGATTTTTTGTATCTTATTTGTTTATATATGGATACGTTATATCCTGAATTGAGAACGATTGCCCTATGTATATTTCTATTTCTAATGGTTGTTATGAATAATTAATTTTTATCTTATTTGTTTATATATGGATACTTTATATCCTGAATTGAGAAAGATTTCATTGAGTATTTAATTTGATCAATCAAAATTAATGATACTGGATACCGGTTGTGGTTGTGGTTACTATACTGGATACTGGTTGTGGTTATGTTGCAAAATATATATTATAAATCAGTATAAACTAGATAATAGTTGTGGCTGTGTTGCAAAATATATATGATAGATCCGTATAACAATACATATTATATTATAGATCTGCTGTTACAAATCGTGACAGAGAAAAATAATTTAAATAAAATGTGTATTATATAGATCGGTTGTTGACAACGTGCTTTGTATTATATAAATCGGTTGTGGTCAACCATGATTTGTATTATATAGATCGGTTGCTTTATATTATATAGATTGGTTGTTGTTAACGTGCTTATAGACCCTGTGTCTCCGCTTCAAAATAAAAGGTTCGCACCAAAAAATTCTTTATTTTTTGGATCACAGTTATTTAGATCGGTTTAAAAACCGATCTAAAACCCACATATAACCAATCAAAAAAGCATTTGCGTAGTGGTGTATCTCTGTGATTTGGTGGCCATTTCAACAGCAGGTTAGCCTCAAAATCGCTATTTGTATCTTTGATGTTCATTCTTTCATCAACAAAACATTAGTATTATCATCACTTTCACCTCAAAATCTCCTTTTGTAATCTCGTCAAAATTTTCTTTATCTCTGTGATTTGGTGTCCATTTCAATTGCAAGTTGGCCTCAAAATCCCTATTTGTATCTTTGGTGTTCATTCTTTCATGAACAAAACATTAGTATTAAAGGGTAGCTATAGTAAATCAAAAAGGGCGAAACCTTTAACAGAGGTCATGAGAATTTTACCAATTTTTGCATCACTAAAGATATAGAAAGTTCATGTGGTGTTTAAAAAAGGGTAACTGACCCTCTGGCGGCTCCCATCGACCGGTCCCACGGTTAATATGAGGGAGATAAATCATGTAACTCGTGGTTTAAAGGGATATGGGGATGGAATTTAAACCCGTGACCTCCCCCTTCATACTGCATGTTTCCCACCATTAAGCTACCATCGCGAGGACCTCATGTGGTGTTTAGATATCAAAGCAATGACATAATATATCAAAAATTATGAAATCTTAAAACAGATCTAGTGATTCATGAGTAAATGGGTCAAAATTGTGACCTACCACATTGTTGTATCATATACGCGGCTATTGTGTGCTTTTCTGAGTTTTAGGATTTAGTGTCCATAAGAAACTTGAAGGAAAAACAGTATTAGCAATAATAAGCTAATTTCTTCTCATGGTTATTAGGATTAAGAAGTTTATTTAGATGCTATGCAAAGCTGAATACCGAGAATGTCTTATAGGGATACTGTATAATATAATTTTTGAAACAGGTAAGAAGTAGTGGCAACAACACTGATTCCTGAGATTACACGTAAACCTACCTAAAGATTACTAAAAGATGACATGTTTGAACCCATACACGTCTCACAACCAACGCGTCCATTTTGTCATCTTCAATAACATTCAACATGTAGAAAAAGATATGAAATTCTGAACTAACCTGCTACATTTGTACTTGTTTAACTGCCCATTACGTGAATAATAATTACCCATGCTGAACTATTAGATATTACAATGTTTATCAAATTATGATAGATAGATACCAACACAAGTAATCTATAATGCAACCCAATTTGTCACCTTTAATTCATAATTTTTACAATTTGTTTGTATACTCTATTAACCGTGAAATCAAAGATTAGTGAAGTTAAAAATGAAAATTAGAAACTATATTATAACAACTTATGACACGTTTCACCGTATCAAACAAAACCGACCCGCCCATATTCCCACCCTGATTTCGATTACCTTAGAGAATTATGACAAACAAAATGGTTGGCAAAAAATAGTTAAAACTGACCAGGGGCACCAAGAATTGGTGGTGACGTGTTAGGAGTCTATTGAGTGTCAGGAATTTGAACAGGGAACCTGATCATCAAGTGCACGACCATCGTAGTTAGGTAGCCAGAGGTTAACGGCTAACTCATATTCACGTTTGTTCACCTAATATGTTCGGTAGCAAGATAGATCCACCTACAACTTAGCATTACTAAAACAACAATTTTAGTAGAATGATAATATCGGGAGACTGATAAATTTTTGGTGTAACTGAGCAGTGAGTCATACACTGGGATGAGATTGCACATGTTCTACTAATTCTCGACATATAGAGATGGTAAAATAGACGGGTCATGAGGTGGATTGATAGCGGGTAAAACATGATATACACACATATATATATATATATATAGTTATGTATACTTAAATACATATAAATTTATAAATGTGATACTATTTAAGTAAATATATACGAAGACACAAGATATCATTTATAACAAAATTAAAATATGTCTCTCTTTCTCTCAAAAGTTAGTGGCCTAATCCTTCATCTTTTATTTTTACAATCCACGCATACATACACATAAAGTATTGTTTAATGACTTGCATAAATGTCGATGTTAATGATATATGACGATCGATGTTGTACCAGTAAAAGTGAGATTTTTTATTTACGTTGTAAGTTTTTTTTTATTTCACCATCGTATTGCATTTTACCTTTTGTTGATTTGTTAATAATTGATGGTTAATTGTTAACATATCTATAACCAACGAATTAACCGATAACCGATTAACCCATAACTGACGGATATAATTTAAAACTAACCAAAATGTTCAGTTATAATTATTTTTTTTTCTTTTAACCGAACTATAACTGAACAAGCTCACCTCATTGTTAATTATTTTGGTCAACCCAAATAAAGTACTTCTACTTCGCATTCCTTTTACACTTTCTGAGTTTCACTTTCCAAACAGAAGCTAAAATATGTGAAAATGTGAAATTTATATGACGTCTTTTTATTTTTTTTCTGTACTATTAATATTAAAAGTTAATAATTAATATCCTTAATTCACAAAATACCTAATGGTTTGGGAAACCATCAACCTTTGTAACTGATTTTTGATCAACAATACTCAAGTCATCGAAGTCAAGCATTCACATTTAGGAAAGTTAACGTGTTCAAATTTTTACTACATAGTTTAATAAGAAAGACTAAGAAATACTCCGTATTGATCAAATCCTAAGTTCCTAATGTACTGCTACGGAGTTAACCAAGGATACTCGGCCTTCCCAAAAAACGACGAACTATTTCTAAAAACGTTGGTTTCATTTTGAAGATTGGGGATATTAATTTCCATATTTCTGGCAGCCGGATTACGCTTTCTGGCAGTATGGTTAATCTCCGATTCTGCCACATCATTATAGCGAGTTTCCATCATATCTTGATACACCCAATTTATTGCCGGAAGCGAGAACCGTATGTGAAATGCTAGCTAGGGTTTATCCTGGGGAAGTTGAAACTGCATTATCTACAATGGCAATGAATTTTGAGCCTGAGCTTGTAGAAGTGCTTAATATTTCTTACGGATGTCCTGCGGCTGCTGTGGTATTTTTCAAGTGGACTGGTTTGAAGCAAAGAGATTAGCATTTTGTGTGGAATTTAATGGTGGATTTGTTTCAGAAGAATCAGATGTTTGATTCGATGTGAGATGCTATTAGGACGATGAGGGAAGAAGGGCTGATATCGTTGGTAACGTTTGTTTCAGTTTTCGGGAGTTATTGTGAGGCTGGGAAGTTTTAGCGATGACGTTTGATATGATGGAAAAGCATGGAGTTGAGCCTGATGTTGTGGCTGTTAACTCTCTTTTGAGTGTTATGTGTAAAGAGAACTCTCAGACTGCAAATGCAAAAGCATTTGAGTTTTTGAAAACGTTAAGACTAATATACGACTAGCTGGAGACTCGTATGCTATTTTGTTGGAAGCGTCTGAAAAAGGAGGAAATTTGGCTAAGGAAAAATCGATGTTTGGGGAGATGGTGATTCGTGTTGGATGGGGCCCACAAAACATGGCGGCTATTGAGGCCTTTTTGAATACTCTAGTTCGAGGTCCACAAGTTGATGAGGCTCTTAAGTTTCTTCAAGTCATGAAGGGGAAGAACTGCTTACCAGATTTAAAATTCTTCTCTAACGCTCTTGACGTTCTCATTAAGTAGAATGATTCTGCTAATGCTTTATCACTATGGGATATGATGGTGACGAGTGGATTGACCCTAAATGTGGTCATGCATAATGCGATGATTGGTTTCTTTTGCAATAACAATGAAATAGCTAACACTTTTCAATTGCTTGATTCAATGCCTTTCATTGGATTTTTCACTGAATCCTTAAGCTACAACATAATTTTTCAATGTCTGATTAAAAGCAAGAGGGTGAAGGAAGCAGACAAGTTTTTCTTTGAGATGATCAAGGATGTACAGTCGCCAACTCATGCAAATTGTGCTGATGCCATTTTAATGCTCTTTGACGGTTATGATCCTGAGATGGCATATGAGATTTGGTTCTATATGAAGAAGGATGGTGTTACTCCAATAGATGATAGTGCAAATGCTTTACTTAATGGGCTTGTTAGTATGGGTAGGCTAACAGAGACGAGGAGAAATGCTGTTAAAATCCTGAAAGGTAGGATTAAGATCTATGAGTCTACAATGGAGAAGTTGAAAATCGCTTGTTTTAAGGAGGGTAGAAAAGGTCGTGAAATATATGACGATCTTGATCAAAAGTGGAGATCTTCCTAGAAGTCTTTCTCTGTTATTACTTGTGCTTTTAGTGATTTTTTTTAATGGATGGAAGAACTTCAATCATAGGGCATGAACGTTTTTCATGGTTAACTGCTAATTTCTTAAATTTGTGAAGGATTATAGTTTTTCTGTTGACTTGTTTCTTGCATTCTCTGTTATTTCATTGAAGTAGTCATCCTCTCTTAATTACTCATCTTTTCATGATTTGGATTTTAACTTCATTAATTACTTTGTCCGTCGGAGAATCTCTTGGTTGTTGACAAAACACATAAGTCTTTTATTAGTATCCTTTTCACTTTCTAGTTCTGATTTGCTTGAAAGAAAGCGTAATGATTGTAGGGACAATCATCTTTTATGTAAAGTTTCCTGTTTTCCGTTATGATTCGTTCGCGATGTAGGGATTAGGTTACCCTTCTTGTTTGGCTTGCATAGCTCATTGGTATCCTTTTAAGACGTCGATTTGTGCTCGAAGCCATTAATAGATGTGAACTCGTTGTCTTTAACCATGTGTTTAACATCATGGGTACCAAGAGCATGACTAGATGGAAGCTAGGTTGGTGTACGCTAAATGGGCTTACACGACTTTGAGGATGATTAAATAACTCAAGTATGATGTGAATCTTACGTTCCTTGCTTCTTATTGTTGCCCACAAAGATGAATGTCCTTTCCATAATTCCATTGAGAGAAACTAACGGTGCATCTGGTTAGTCATCCAAAGAATTGGAATTTCGAGGAATGTGAATTACTGAGTGAAGGAATTTGGTCTCAATACGATTCATTATTGAACCAAACACCCCTTATGGAATGAAATTGAAATTCCATCAAATTCCATGGCGAATCAATGCCGCCTAAAATTATGACTTTTCCTAAACTGATCTTTCTGTTGGATAACATACACTAAGTGATCATTATTCTAAGGTATTATGCTACACTCTTAATAATTCATCGTACTATAAAACTTTGCTATCCAAGTTGAGGGTAGTAAGATACATTTTGACATACTTTTTATACACAATGGATTGGAATGCTTCGTTCCATTTTTTACCCTCCTTTTTAGATATGGATTTAAACCATAAAAGGTGGCCAAAGCAAATCATCTTTGGCAGTTTGGCAATCATGTGACGACTGGTTTAGTTTGTAGAGTTGTCAAATTCTGACCGGTTTAGTTGATTAACCTGGCTAAACCAAATCATGTCCGTATCCATATCTGACAGAACAACTGTACACACACTCATTAAATGAAATGTGCAAGTGTTGACAGCTTGGCTTCATCGTCCATTAGCAATCATAAAAGAAACCATTCACTACCATGGTCGGACATGCTCATGTGATTGTATAAATGATGCCAATCTTAAGTTATTAATTCACTCCGTATTGTTGTCTCTAAGGTAAAATGTAATCGTACTGATCCGTATGATTTTTTTTTAAATCTCAGCATGATTGGAAAAACATGCGTTTGTTAGCTGAATACCAGAATATCACTTTATTGCCTTCGTAGGTGCTTTACGATTGTAGTAAGCAAACTACACTTTTAATAATAATAATAATAATAATAATAATAATAATAATAATAATAACAATAATAATAATAAATAATAATAATAATAATAATAAATTAATTATTATTATTGTTATTATTATTATTATTATTATTATCATTATTATTACAAGCCGCTTTCTAGATATTTAGAGTTATTTTGTGAAAAAATAAATTATATTTGATTAATTGATCATTAATTGGACAATTTAAGTAGGTTGTACTATTTGCTTGTCCTTGTAATGCTTTCCATAAATGGCAATAACCACCTTCAATGTACGTATTTATAAAGTCGTCTCTATCTCTTTTCTTATAATTAAATTCAACAATAATTAATATTCAAAGTACTTCTAAAATTTCATTGGTTACGTTAACCTTTCCAAATGAACCACCAATTAAATTTAACAATAACTAATATTTAAAGTACTTTTATAATTTCATTAATTCTTTAACGTATCATTATATTAAATTTTGTCTTTTATAAAATATAGATAAGAATACAAAAGATATAAAATAAATCATTAATTGACAATATTATTTAGTGATATAATATAGTCTAAGAAATAGATTATGTGACTATCAAATTAACTGTTTGTCTTCGTTACTATACTCGAATACACTGTAAGTGTTAAAGAGCCAAAAAGATATTTAAAATTCTTTATATAGTAATTATAATTAGAGTGGAGTTAAAATTAAAGGAGTCACTTTCTCATAAAGTTTTTTTTGCCAAAGATATACGTCTTATTTGCTAGACATAGAAAATTTATTCCAAATGACGTCAATCATATGATGGCATTATGCCATATTGAAACTACGGGGAGGCATACTTAAGGTATAATAACATCATATCATATCATAATCCTATTACAAGCCCAAATCATTAGTTATTACTTCATATAAAGTCTTTGCTACTATATATACCGTAGAAGTAGCAAAACCGCATTGTTGAATATATGTAGCTCGTGGTTTTGCAGCTTTCGCGTTAAACAAATAACTTGATATTGAATCCATACATCAAGGGTCCCCTAGTAATTACACAACCAAATACATTTTAACAAATGTGTTATGATTATACTTACGCCATGTTAGTAATTAATACACGCAATATGTAGTAGTTATATGTAAATTTTCTTTGTATTTCTTGTATAAATGCTTATAAGGTAGCTCAATGTATTTCTTCTAACTTTTATTCTACCCTTTTATGAACCATGCAGGACGAGGAATCCTACGCTCCATGAAAGTAGCAATAACGAAGATCCAATATATGGTCGTTTAATTTCTTTAATGCAAATTAGTGTAACCAGTATGCATGTAAAAGGAATCATTAAAGTGATTCCTGTTGATTTTATTTCTGCTATAAGTTGGATATATCTATCTATCGTTCTTCAGTTATCTTAGCTAAAGTGCACATCGTTCATCATTCAAATGAAATAATCAACAACCGAAATGTGCTTTAATTTGTAAATTTGTTTAACGCATTCATTAGTAGTTCCGCTGTAACAAATGGACTAATTACTGAAATGTGTTTTTGTCATACGGGTCAGTTCTAGATTTTTCAATTTGATCTGCTTAATTAACTTTACGCAAAATAATCTATAATCAAAATGACTGAACTGAGGAATGAGAAAAAATTGTTTGACTTATTAAATATGTATAAAAGTCTTCTAATAAAGACGACATAATCTCAAACCAATTCAATTATATTATTCAAAGCCTTTAGTAGAAAAATAAGGATAAAACTGATACTAGGGCGGCGACCCACCGACCGATCCACAGCTAACATGAGAGGTAAATTAAATAACTCGCGATTAAGGAAATGCGGAGATCGGGATTGAACTCATGACCACCATATTTATGTTGTATGTAATAGAACACTAAACTATCATCGCAGAAACCCTTTAGTGTATTTGTATGTTACATCCTATTCTCTTAATATAATAGGCGGCAAAGTGTAATAGAAAAACACAGACGAGACGAGCCACATGCAGGGGATACTTTAAAGCCACATACTAGCCCAATAGTTTATCTTTTCCTTTATTTTTTGCTATACAGAATTAGAAAGTTCAGAAGTAAAAAATGTAAAATAAGAAGACTTATTCGATAGTTGATTGGTCAATAGCACATAATATAATTACCATATGCAAGTAAAATGCATATCACCTCGAGGTCCTCGATGAAACATTACAAATATCAGAAGGTGAACAGAAAGGAAACACATCAGCATTACCTATAACATATAGTTTTATTTTAGAAGAAACGAGATGATGAAGCTTGAAACTAATGGAGAAAATTCCAACCAAGAATGTTACCAGGCGAAAATACAAATGTTGGTAAACCTTGATAACCTAAGTAAGTGCAATGTATATTCATGGAACCGGTTTTGCTAAAAAAGAATATCAGATACTAAGATGTCCCAATAACAGATCATTTTAATTTGTTCACTTTTTGCGGATTTTCACATCAAGAGTCCAATTAACCTTGCCTTCTGGTAAAGGAAGAGACTTGGGTAACCGTAGTGGCACCGCAAACTCCCCTAAAGTTGACAAAGGATCTGCTAATTGCAGGTTTTCAGGCTCGAGACGCACACCAAGCTGTCTTGCCACCTGGCAAAACAATAAAACGAATCAGCATTAGGGCTCGATACTCACCTCAAAAGGTGACCAAGGTCATGAAATTTAAAAAAACTTCATTCTACCAACTATTGTCAGGGCCCATTTACTAGCACTTTAAAGTTCAAAATGCCTAAAAAGGTGAGCTAAACAAAAGAAGTAGCCCATAAAGGTGGAAAAGGGAAAAGCAAGTTATGGGTTGAAATAACCAATTTCGGTATAGGTTGGGTTGACCTGTTTTTCCTCGTTAAACAACATTTTTATATAACAAGTAGTGAGTCAACTATGATTAGACAATTAAAACTATTGCAGCAATAACCAAATTTATTTAATACTCCGTCAAATAATTAGAAAGTTTTATGCATTCAAAATATAGATTCGTCGAAACTCAAGCCTGTTTGAGCCTACTCCTTTTTTACCTTTTTTTTGCTCCTTACAGATAAAACAACTAAATATAACCCAACCCATAATATTTAAATGAGTAGAAATTGACTCCTTTAGTAACCAAAATTGGAAGCTACTTAACAATCTGAAGCACAACTAACTGGTTGGTATTGCTTAGAGAAGTCTTTGAATCAATCAGTTGTTCGACTGTCAAACTTAACAAGGAATATCTAGCACCATTAATGACTAAAATCATTGGAATCATATGTAATAGCAGTAACAAGAAACAATTCTCATATGTCAAATAAGACAGACAGAACTTTATAAAGGATCAACAAATGGAACCATCAAGTAATTTCCAAAGGTGTACAAAGAAACGATAAAATTAGTTGAGAATAGACCATACCTCGGATATAATCTCATCTTTTTCCACAGGTGAACGCAGTTCAGTATCTATCTTGATATACTTTCTCAGAACCTACAAACAATGTCAAACAGATCATACAACTATTCAAGAAAGCAAGGAGCGACTATAACGTTCATTAGAGGAAGCTGATTAGCAGGGTAGGCATTTATCTAACGGGTCAAAACATGTAAAATTTTTATATCGGTTAAAACGGGTTGTGTTAACCCAAAACATTTTTTTATCCAGTTTCTTCTGATTTTTTTTAATAAACAATCAAGGTATCGTAAATTACATGATTACAATAAAAGTCTATTTAAGTAAGGTATGCATAAAATATTACACTTTGGGCAAATTTCAATCTTTCAAGTTTCAACCCGTTTCCTTCTTAACTAAAGGTTCAAGTTTACCTTTTTGACATGTTAGAGTGAAAGGCAGATAATGCCACCAATATAAAAGGTTTCCTAAACCTCAAATTTACACTAAAAGCACTTCATATAGGAACGACCACAGCACAAACAAATATCAACTAGTAACAAAATTTGTTTTGTATCACGAAAAGAAATCATCAATTTAAAAGCAAGTAAAATAGATCGAATCGATTTAAACTGTCAATGAAGTTTTGCCCAAAATCTCTAGACACCCATAAGCGTATCTTACATAAAACTACAATTAGCATCTGAAATTGACAAGCTAGAGAATTGAATTACACACCAGCTTAGCATTTTCCAGTCGTCTTGCTGCGGTTCTGTATTCTTTCATTATGTCTTCTTCTGTCTTCGGAACTACTTTCTTGACCTCTTCAACTTCCTTCGGCTGATAAATCTGTTCAAAAACCAAGATCAAAAAATTAGCATGCTATTCAACAAATGATATCATATCACATTTCACACAATTCTTTCAAAGAACCGTTAACTTTTTTCTTACAACAAATACATAATTAGACATAAATTCTAAAGAGTGTAAATATGAGTAAAACAACCTTTCTCTGCTCACTGATGAGATACGCAAATTTATCGATGTTTGGAACCGCAAGCAATTTCGGCATCAAGTGGTTCCGGAAATGTCCTGGAGCAACTTTGACTGTTTCACCTGCTTTCCCCAGCTTATCTATATTCTAAATTCATCATCAAAAAATAATTACCTAATGTCATATGATTAAAAAGTACTAAAATTTACACAAATTAAACAAATGAATAATGGTTTGTAAGGATGATATAAACTTACAGTAGTAAGTATAACTTCCAATTTTCTGTATCTAACACCTTGACCAGCATAGAATAATGGATGATGCAACACACTTTGACTTCTATTTTTCAAAATTTTACTCTGAAGAATAATACTTTTACCATATTGTAGATACACCATCTTTCTTTGTATATATTCACTCCTACAACATAAAAGAATAGATATAAGCTTTAAATACAAATGAATTTGATGAAGTTACATAGACATCAAGGTTGAAAAAGTTGCTAGTCGGGGACTAGTCGGCCAAGTAAGGGACTAGTCAGAATAGACTTTTTTCTACTTTTTTTCACATTTAAATGATAAATTTCAAAATTATATGTGTAAATATAGAAGAAAAGCATAAACATAAATAAAACTAAATAATCAAGAACAAGTAATATGTAACAAGGGCTAAATAAACCCAACATAAATAACAGGAAGTCAGGAACAGACATTTTGATCATGTAACATGTAACATGTAACAATCAATAATCCACAACATGAATAAACAAACAAAACTAATCTCAGAACAAGTTTGGATCTTTTGATCATGAAGAGAAAGAAGTACCAGCATGATTAAATCATTATATTAAAATCAAAAACAAAATCACAATCACAATCACAATCACAATCAAAATCAAATTTGAAATTAAAGAATGAACAATTGAACAGAATAAAAAATCGAAATTAAATACGAAAGCAAACCTCGAAGAAACCCAGATATGTGCGTGTGTGCGCGATTTTGAGAAACCCGCAAAGCCAATCTTGATTTTGTGCGTGTGTGCGTGTATCAACTCAGAAAGAAACCCAGAAAATAGCGGCCCAAGTGTGTTCCAAAACCCTAATTTTAATTCATATTAAAATCTTAGACCGAATTTGATAAAATAATTTTGACTTTGACCGACTTTTTAAAGCTACTTACGCCTAGTCGGGTCGGTCAACTGTCTACAACCGACTAATCGGTGATTAGTCGATCGATTTTTACAACCCGATAGATATGATTTATTTTGGTAAATATAAGGAGGTTAGGATTTAGAGCTAATTAAGCTAAATACGAATAATACGAAATGCAATGAAACCCTAAGTTAGATATCATCAATTTATTCAATTGGGAATAAAAAAAAATTAACATCAATATGAACAAACGATAATAATTTATGTTAGATTAACCTTTAATTATTACAAATTGATATGTGATTCTTGGAATGGTAACTTATCGGATTAACAAATAGCGCTCCCAATAACAAAAATCAGCTCGAATAAGAAACAATTTTTTGGTACATTTTTCTTTTCGTTCAAGTTATGCCTTGCATCTTTGTTTTAAACACTTCAGTAAGTCGTCGTTTCACCAACGTATAATGTCTTCTAGATGACTCTAAACGTCCCATTTATTATGGACCTACTTTGTCTGGATCTTATCTTAATCTTAATTTTAAATAATATATACGAATCAGCTTTCTTACATCATACTTTTAAAATTAAAATCTATTGACCAGTTAGGATCCTGTATTTGCTACATTATTTTTCAAATTTAAATTAAAAAATTAAAAAAATTCTAAACGCTTTATCTCTACTCTTTTTGATGACCTCCACCTCCAGTTCAATATTTCATTTCTTGATCGATTAATTGAATCCAATACTTCAATTCAATCAATTTATCCATCAATGCATTCAGGTAACGTTATTATTTCTTTAGAATTTATTACATTCAATCATGTTTTCTTTTTCTGCCATTATCAGTTTTTTAGGGATTTCTTTTGTTAGTTACTGAGTGATTAATAAATACTTTGAATTAAGTCTTCAATTTGATTGATGTATTAGTCTCTCAATTATGTACTTTTGTTGCAATTGTCAATGCTTTCATTCGTATTTGTTGGAATTGAAAAAAATAACCCTAAAAATTAAATTTTGAAGAAGTTTACAAAAGTCAGTCTCTATATTTGTGATATGATGGTGTTAATTATAATTCTTTTCTTCAAGTGGAAGATTAAATTTGGTAACACAGTTGATATCCCTAATGACAGTTTTATATCTTTTTTTAATGATAAGGATGATGAATTTAGACAAGATAAAAAGAAGGCTACATACAATGAAGCTATGATGGAGTATTTTAAGAAACATAAGGGCTCGACAGAGAGGGTACCTTAGTATTAATTAATCGTATGAATACCTCTCAACTTAAAATAGGTAATCGTCTTCATTCTAAGCTTTCAGTATTGTTCACTGTACTTATAGATTGTTGTTGATATGTGTTTGTATTAGGAGTAGTTCTCTTTACGGATTGAGCTCCAAAATTGTGACTTAAATCCTTATTGAGCTCCAAAATCGTGAAGGGTGGGTTGTTCCACTGGTTTGCAAGGTACTCATGGAGCCCCGGCCCCGGTTCTAGTTACTCAAAACGAAAATGATCACCAAGATATTGAGGAAGCTTATATCTAAAATATGGATGGATTGATCGACTTACTAGAGCTAAAGTAACACTCCCAGAAATGCCCAACTGATTTCATAAATTCAAATATTACAATTGAAGAACACTCAGTTTATTATGTCATAATATTTATACTTATGATGAAAATTGCTTAAACGACTAAAGTCACTAAACTAACTGCATACAAGTATTAGTTTATGGAAGAAAACATCCTATTAGAGAAATCTACTTGCACTTTTGTCATGGTGGTTATCTTCTTGCTTATATACTTCGATGTAAATACCTAAAGCAACCCATATTAGTCTTAATAATGCTCTATCTGAATTAGTGATATCAGTAACAATAGCTACATTAGAAATTGCACAAATTTTTAGAAGCTATGCTAAGTGTAGAATGTGGATTATTGATTTTTTATATTCCGGAAGATTGTATAACACATGCTCATATGGTATAATTTTACATTAGTTAAAGGCTTTTACTCATGAAGTGGTTTTTCTTTCCTGCTTCATATGTATTGCAGCTTGATGAGGCTCATAAACTAACCATACCACATGAAGAGATTAGCAGGAAAGCATATATTATGGTAGAATAAAGCTAGGTTTAGTGTAACTAATATAAATAGTAGATGTTTAAGTTTGCTTATGAATTTTAAGTAATTAGTATTGGAGTTTATGTTCTTACCAAATGTTGGTGGTTTGGTACTTTTGTAGGCCTAAGTATTAACTTATATCATATTTGTAATGGATAATGAGTTAGCTCATGAATTCAAGAAATTTATATCGTATTTTCTATTCTTAGCATCTGTTGGTATTGTGTAGTTCTTTAGATTTGTATATCACCTCGAAGATCTAATTGCTTCTCTTCAAATTTTGGCTACTATATAAAGTACAACGAGCTATACATGTTGAGTTTGTTGAAAAGTGAAGTTAAGTCTTACGATTGGTGGCTTCAGAAGAAGAATATATAAACTGTGTGTTGCAGCATCAAGAGCTCTAGTAAGAATATTGCCTAAATAGTTAATATAAAATGCAATGAATTTTTGAATTAAAGATTTTGTTCTTACAAATCATTTTTATAAAACTAGTGAGGTTTATAAAGTATTGAAAGTATCAAGGAATGGATAATTGAAATCTCTCAGTATAAGAAATATCCAGCCCACTAATGGCAAATATCTTCAAAAAGAAAAATGCATATGTTTTTATATAACAGTGTTTAATATAACACTTTTTTCTTTTCAATATTGGATCCATGATATGTAGCTTTTGTATTAAAAAATTTTATTTTATTTATTTAAAAACCAATGTTACTTGAGTTAATATAGTGAATATTTGTTCAAATAATCATTCCTAGTTGATCACTATCTTATTTATTTTATGTCAGTTTTTCATATATTAAAGGATATAATATAATGGTAATTTCAAAGAATTTTATTGTATCTTAATATATTTTTACTTGATATCAAATCATTTTTTCGATATACAAGTTATTTTAATTGACCGCTTCACCTACTTTCCCCGGCTTATCTATATTCTAAATTCATCATGAAAAAATAATTACCTAATGTCATATGCTTAAAAAGGGACTAAAGTTTTATATAAATTAAAAAAAATAACGATATAAACTAAGAGTAGTAATTATAACTTCCAATTTTATGTATCTAACACCTTGACTAGCATACGATAATGGATGATGCAACACACTTTGACTTTTATTTGTCAAAATTTTACTTTGACGAACTACACTTTTACCATATTGTAGCTACACCATTTTTCTTTGTATATATATTCACTCCTATAACATAAAAGAATATATATATATATATATATATAAGCTTTAAATGCAAAAGAATTGGATGAATTTACATAGACATTATTAAATTTGGTTGAATATAAGGACGTTAGGGTTTAGAGCTAATTAAGCTAAATATAAATAATATGAAATGCAATGAAACCATAAGTTAGAGATAGTGATTTTGAGATTACTTGCGAGACGATGATGTGGCGGTTTCCGATGGTGGTCGCCGACGACGAGAGATTAGAGTAGCGGCAACCGTTGAGGTTTTTCAGAGAAGAAATATAATTGGTGAAATTTTGTTTTCCCTACTATGTTGTGTGTTAAAGTTCTTGAATTTATGAAAACTAACACATAACTTACGATGGGTCAATTAGGTTATAAGTGAGATCACAAACGGGTTGAAAATGTGGTTTTAATACATACAAGACACAAACTTTGAAATAGTTTTATTAAAGAATATATCCATTAATAATAAAATACTAATAATCATAATTAACACATTAATTAATCATCAAATATATACGAAAATAAAACTTGAGACAAGCGTTTCAAGTCAACTTAGTTTGACTAGCACATAAACTTTACCTTATGACACCCAGTACCCGACCCAGTGACCCACCGTATATAGATACATATATATATATTATCACTTACATTTTTTAGAAAATCAAAAACAACTAAAATTACAAAATTATTTGTTTGATATCACTGGTGTACTATTTAGTCAAAAGTAATTACCTAATCATACAACATAGAGAATACAAAAATTACCATAAAAATATATACATGTCGTAGTAATATTCATTGATTCTCACTTATACACAAACAAAGTAGACAAATAAAGAAAACTAATAGAAGAGGGATTAAAAGGATTCAAGACTGTTAGGCTTTGAAATTTTGGGAGTAAGAAAGGTTGAAGACTTGGAAAAGTAAAGACAGAGGTTGGTAGGATGGAAATGGGCGGGCGGGTATTATCCTGAGTAATTATACCTTTAGTTAATTTTAAATTTCTGAGATGTGTCACTTTATTAAATCAATCTTAATATATAAACTGTGTGTTGCAGCAACAAGTGAAAAAATAAAAGAGGCGGGAACTAGAAGGATTCAATACTGTTAGGGTTTAAAATTTTGAGAATAAAAGAGGTTGAAAACTTGGTAAAGTAATGAGGGAGGTAGGTAGGGATGAAAATTTTGGGAGATAAGACTGTTAGGGTTTGTATATGAACAAAATTTTCAATGACATCAAATCATTCTCTCGGTATACAAGTTATTTCAATTGACCGTTTCCCCCACTTTCCCCCGCTTATCCATATTCTAACTTCATCATCAAAATATAATTACCTAATGTCATACGATTAAAAAGGACTAAAAATTACACAAATTAAACAAATGAAGAATAGTTTGTAAGGATGATATAAACTTACGGTATTAATTATAACCTCCAATTTTCTATATCTAACGCGTAGACCAGCATACGATAATGGATGATGCAAAACACTTTGACTTCTATTTTTCAAAATTTTACTCTGACCAATTATACTTTTTACATATTTTAGATACACCATTTTTCGTTTTATATATCTTCACTCCTATAACATAAAAGAATATATATATATATATATATATATTGGGATGATCCAGATGGAAGGGGTAATCTTGGGTGAAGGGGGAAGCAAATTTGAGCCGTCCGTTAACATTCATCACGGTGAATGTTAATTTTGGTCACGATGAATGTTAATTTAGTTATGATGAATGTTAACGGACGGCCCAAATTTGCTCTACCCCTTCCCCAAGATTACTCTTTCCTTGTAGATCAGCCCCCTATATATAATATATATATATATATATATAAGCTTTAAATGCAAATGAGATTGACGAAATTACATAGACATGATTTAATTTGGTTGAATATAAGGACGTTAGGGTTTAGAGCTAATTAAGCTAAATACGAATAATAGGAAATGCAATGAAACCTTATGTTAGAGATAGTGATTTCGAGATTACTTGAAAGACGGTGTTGTGGCAGTTTCCGGTGGTGTCACCGGCAACGGGAGATAAAAGTGGTGCCAGCAGTTTAAGTTTTAGTTTTTCAGTGAAGAAATATAATTGGGTAAATTTGCTTTTCCCTAGTATGTTGTGTATTAAAGTTGTTGAAGTTTTGAAAATTGACACATAAGTTTTGGTTGTTTTAATTTGTGCACTAATTTATTTATAACTTAAAAATGTGCCATATGAGTTATATAGATTGTATAAAACGAGCCTGATTTTTTTGCAAATATCCACTGAGACCTTTGTGAGTAGGGGTATAAATCAATCAATTTACTCATGAGTTACTCGAGCTTGACTCGTTAAAAGCTTGATTTGCGTCGAGCTTAACCGAGCACCTAATAAATATGAGCCAATACTTGCCTTTCCCATGGAAGAGAGTAGTTGTGCGTATTGATTAATTACCGGCCGAGCAGGTCAAACTCAAACTTGAAAATATATTGCAACTCTTTTGATAGACTAGCTCGAGCTCGAGCTTCTAATATTAAGCTCAAACAAGTTCGCAACTCTACTCTAGTCTTTTTGTATATACATTATTATTTTTTTTTAAAGATTATGCATATAATACTTAAAATAATAATGTTAGGTTTTATAAGTTAAGCCCAAAACTTGATTAACATTTTATCGATTATTTCATAAGAATTAACCAGTTACAAATTGATGTATTCAATCGTTAACAAAACATAATAACGAAAAATGCACAAAAATTTATAAATAATTAAAATAATATTGAAATAAGAATATTATGTAATGAACAAGTTGAGCCCGAATGGAACTCGAACTTGCAAGTTACATAATGTGAGTTTAACAACTATTTTCAGACATGATTGATCTTTTGTGAGTAATGTTATATGACGTTAGCTGCATGGAAACTTGCGTGGAGCAAGGTATAAAATTTAAGGTAGCAAGAAGTGATTATGTTTATACGGGAAATTTGAAGTACTGAGATTATAAATGTTTTAAATGTTGTTGTTAATGATTTAGAAGATAACTCGACAATTTTAATAGTTAAGAGATGAGTTTTTTAAGAATTTTGTTAAGAACATTTTTTCAGACATAATTGATTCTTCATTACATGCATTTTCTGGGTTTACAATTTACAACATTGTAATAAGTGCACCAGGAAAGATATTGTAAGTCAACTGTCCAATTTGAATTCAAAATCCAAACATCTCCAGATTCAGCATACACTTATAAAGCAGAAGACATCAAACAAAATTGCACCTTTTTCAAATAAACCATCTCCAGATGCCTTCATAGACCAAGACAACTACAAATTCAGTTTCATGCTATTATTCCTGTGTTAATAAACTGTGCATATAATTAGGTATTAGGTAACCAACATCATTTTAATAGTATCAGACCACGACGCCATTATCCAATCTAATCAGTAACAACTGTTTGAAGGGGCAACGAGCTCTCGACTCCCTTGTTTTCAGCAGCATCTCTCTCTGCCACAATCTTAGACATTCCAAACATCTGTAATATGCACACTCGAGATTATAAATCATAAGCATTCACAAACGACAGCGAGGTACAGTGTATGGTGAAACCTTAGAAACAGAATAAAACTAAACCTTTGAGATGGATTTTTTAAAGCAGGTTTTATGTTCATCCATTGAAGCATGAATAAACTCATCGATATGATCTTTAACATCCTGCAAGAAAGTTGCATCATCTGACTTCATCTTTCTACATGATTCGACAGCTAGACGTGGAGCAGTAGTAGTAGCAGTAGCCGAAGAAACGTCATTTTCAGTTGTCATATTTGGTACTACTTCAAAAGTTAAAATTAGGTAAAAAGAGGGTGCTAAATTAGAACGAAAGCATGCACATAAACATAAAAAATAAATTTCAAAATTATGTGTAAATAAAGAAGAGAACCATAAACATAAACATAAATATATAATCAAGAACAAGTAACATGTAACAAGGGCTAAATAAACCCAAATAAATAACAGGAAGTCAGGAACAGACATTTTGATCATGTAACATGTAACAATCGATTAATTCCAGGCTAAACAATCAACAATCAAAGTGACATGAACATATATAAACAAAGTGACAGGATCAATCAATAAATATATTTTTTACCCAACATAAAGAATATGTAACATGTAACAATCAATAATCCACAACATAAATAAACAAACAAAACTAATCCCAGAACAAGTTTGGATCTTTTGATCATGACGAGAAAGAAGTACCAGCTTGCTTAATTCATTATATTAAAATCAAAAACAAAATCAAATTCGAAATTAAAGAATGAACAATCTAACATAATCAAAAATTGATATTTAAAACGAAAGCAAACCTTGAAGAAACCCAGATATGTGCGTTTGTGCGCGATTTTGAGAAACCCAGAAAGCGAATTGTGATTTTGTGCGTGACTTTGAGAAACCCAGATGCCTTGTGCGTGTGCGCGTGAGCGGGTATTAACTCAGAGAGAAACCCAGAAAATTGCTCCAAAAACCTAATTTTAAATCAATTTAAAATCTTGACCAATTTTGATTTTGACCAAAGACTTTTATCAAAAATTTTTGACTTATTTCGATTTTGACCCGATGAATTTTATTGACTGACTTTTTAGAGTAACTTGGCCTAGTCGAGTCGGCCAACTCTCAACAACCGACTAATCGGCGACTAGTCGGCCGACATTTACAACCCTGATAGACATGATTTAATTTGATTGGATATAAAGAGGTTAGGGTTTAGAGCTAATTAAGACAAGTATGAATAATGCAAAACGCAACGAAACCCTAAATTAGAGATAGTGACTTCGGGTTTACTTGAGAGTCAGTGTTGTAACGGTTTCTAGCGGTGGTCATTGGCAACGGAGATCAGAATGGCTGCAGCCGTTAAAGTTTTTCTAGTGACGAAATATAATTGGGGAAATTTTGTTTACCCTACTTTGTTGTGTATTAAAGTTGTTGAAAGTATGAAAATTGACACATAACTTACGATGGGTCGATTAGGTTATAAGTGAGATCACAAAGGAGTTGAAAATGTGGTTTTAATACATACAAGACACAAACTTTGAAATAGTTTTATTAAAGAATATAGCAGTTAATAATAAAATACTAGCAATTATATTTAACACATTAATTAATAATCAAATATATACATAAATAAAACTAGAGATAAGCTTTTCATGTCCACTTGGCTTGACTGTCACATAAACTTTACTTGTTTTAACACCCATTACTCGACCAAGTGACCACCGTATATATATATATATATTTATAATCACTTACATTTTGAAGAAAATCAAAAACAACTAAAATTACAAAATTAATTGGTCAATATCACCGGTGTACTATTTATTAAGAGGTAATTACCTAATCATACAATATATAGAATATAACAATTACCATAGTTAGATATATATATCGTAATAATTTTCATTGATTCTCACTTATAATATACAAAGTAGATAAATAAATAAAAACTAATAGTAGATATCATCAATTTATTCAATCAGGAATAAAAAATAAATAACGTTGATACAAACAAACCATGATAATTTATGTTAGATTAACTTTTAATTATTACAAACTGATATGTGATTTTCGGAACGGTAACTTACCGGATTAACAAACAATGCTTCAAATAACAAGAATCGACCCGAATACGAAACAATTTTTTGGTACCTTTTTCTTTTCGTTCAAGTTATGCCTTGCATCTTCGTTTTATACACTTTGGTACGTTGTCGTTTCGTCAGCGTGTAATGTCTTCTAGATTACTCTAAACAACCCATTCATTTTGGACCAACTTTGTGTAGATTACCGACTATAATGTTTGGGCTTAAACAACTTTACTTTAATGTCAGATGAGTTCACATACCTTACAATTGGTGGCTTCGGAAGAAGAATATATAAACTGTGTGTTGTAGCAGCTAGTGAAAATATAAAAGAAGACGGGAATTATAGGGATTCAAGAATGTTAGGGTTTGAGGTTTTGGGAATAAAAGAGGTTGAAGACTTGGAAAAGTAAAGCGGGAGATAGGTAGGGATGAAAATGGGCGGACTGGTATTATCCGAAGTAATTAAACCTTGAGTAAATTTTAAATTTGTGAGATGTATCACTTTATTAAATCAATATTCCCAGTGATACAATTACATGACTTGTAAATTGGTCATTCAAGACATCATAATTAAGGTAAGTAATATGAACTTATATTGAGCTTTATGATCACATAAACTCAATTAATAAATCTTTTATAAACTTATAAAACATTTTATAAAACCTTTTACAAGTTCATAAATGTTACACAAGTCAAGATTGTAACTAGTAAGAATATTCCTTAAATTGTTAATATCAAATGAAATCTTGGTATGGAAGACATAACCAAGCTAAACATGGAATGCATTTTTGAAATGAAGATTTTGTTCTTACAAATCATTTTTATAAAACTAATGAGGTTTATAAAATATTGAAAGTATCAAGGAATGGATAATTAGAATCTCTTAGTACAAGCATATCCAGCCTACCAATGGTAATAATCTTCAAAAAGCGAAGCACATATGATGATCCTTTGATTATTTGTCATTTTTGTTATATGAATTCTGGTTGGTTAAGTTTAACCCTTCCTTAGATGTCTTGAAAGATGATATGTAATGTTAAAATATGTTTGAAACTGATTTTGGGTTGAAGAGAAACGGATATATTCCTTTTTTTCTTATCAAAAGTTGCAATTTGTGCAGGCTTACAACGAACGGCTTCGGTACGTCATCATTCCATAAACGTGTGATGTATTCCAAATGACTCTAAACGGCCATTTATTTTGGACCAACTTTATCTAGATTAACTACTATAACATTCGGACCTAAACAAGTTTACTTGAAAATTAATATAACAATGTTTTGTATAACAATTTTTTTCTTTTAAATATTAAATTAAAGTCATGATATGCAGCTTTTATATATAAAAAATTATTTTATTTATTGACAAAATAATGTTAAATAAGTTAATATAGTGAATTCAAATAATCAATTCTAATTGATAACTATTTTACTTATTTTATGTTCGTTTTTCATATACTAAAGGGTATAATATGATGGTAATTTCAAAAAGTTTAATTGTATATTAACAATTTTTTTAATGATATCAAATCATTTTTTCGATATACAAATTATTTTAATTGACCGTTTCATCTGCTTTTCCCGACTTATCTATATTTTAAATTCATCATCAAAAAATAATTACCTAATGTCTTATGATTAAAAAGACTAAAATTTACACAAATTAAACAAATAAAGAATGGTTTGTAAGGATTATATAAACTTAAAGTGGCAAGTATAACTTTCAATTTTCTGTATCTAATATCTTGACCAACATACAATAATGAATGATGCAACACACTTTGACAAATAATATTTTTACAATATCGTAGATACGCCATTTTTCTTTGTATATATATCCAACACACTTTGATTCATTACCGACTGAACGTGTCAAACCTCGCAAACTCGAAGTTTGAACATATTTTAGAACTCTTTTGATAGACGGGCTCGAACTTATAATATAACACTCAAACAAGCTCGCGAATCAAATCTGGTCTTTATTAATATACACAATTTATTTTTTATAAAATATTATACATATGATTCTTAAAAATAATAATGATAGATCTTACTATATATATATTTAAAAATCACAAAAAAATGTATAAATATTATAGAAAAATAAAATAATAGTATGTAATGAACCAGTCGAGCCCGAGCGAAACTCGAACTTGTATGATATCAAACGAGCCGATCTCGAAGTCTTTAAATTTAAAATGATCCGACCTCGGCTCATTTAGACCCCTATTTATGAGTTAAGAATATATCAATTGGTTTTGCAAGTTACATAATGTGAGCTTAACAACAACTATTAGACATGATTGATCTTTTGTCAGTAACGTTACATGATTCATGGAACCGGTTTTGCTAAAAAAAAATTATCAGATACTAAGAGGTCCCAATAGATCATTTTGAGTTGTTCACTTTTTGCGGATTTTGACATCGAGAGTCCAATTAACCTTGCCTTCTGGTAAAGGAAGAGACTTGGGCAACCGTAGCGGCACCGCAAACTCCCCTAAAGTTGACAAAGGATCTGCTAATTGCAGGTTTTCAGGCTCGATAAGCACACCAAGCTGTCTTCCCACCTGGCAAAACAATAAAACGAATCAGCATTAGGGCTCGATACACACATCAAGAGGTGACCAAGGTCATGAAATTTAAAAAAAGTTCATTCTACCAAATATTGTCAGGGCCCATTTACTAGCATTTTGAAGTTCAAAATGCCTAAATAGGTGAGCTGAACAAAAGAAGTAGCCCATAAAGGTGGAAAAGGGAAAAGCAAGTTATGGGTTGAAATAAGCAATTTCGGTATAGGTGGGTTTGACCTATTTTTCCTCAATAAACAACATTTTTACATAATAAGTAGTGAGTCAACTATGATTAGACAATTAAAACTATTGCAGCAATACCCAAATTTATTTAATACTCCGTAAAATAATTTGGAAGTTTTATGCATTCAAAATACAGATTCGTCGAAACTCGGGCCTGTTTGAGCCTTTTCCTTTTTTACCTTTTTTTGCTCGTTACAGATAAAATATAACCCAACCCGACCCATAATATTTAAATGAGTCGAAATTGACTCCTTTAGTAACCAAAACTGGAAGCTACTTAACAATCTGAAGCACAACTAACTGGTTGGTACTGCTTAAAGAAGTCTTTGAATCAATCAGTTGTTTGACTGTCAAACTTAACAAGGATATATATCTAGCACCATTAATGACTAAGGTCATTGGAATCATATGAAATAGCAGTAACAAGAAACAATTCTCAAATGTCAAATAAGACAGACAGAACTTTATAAAGGATCAACAAATGGAACCATCAAGTGATTTCCAAAGGTGTACAAAGAAATGATAAAAATAGTTGAGAATAAACCATACCTCGGATATAATCTCATCTTTTTCCACAGGTGAACGCAGTTCAGTATCTATCTTGATATACTTTCTCAGAACCTACAAACAATGTCAAACAGATCATACAACTATTCAAGAAAGCAAGGAGCGACTATAAAGTTCATTAGAGGAAGCTGATTAGCAGCATAGGCATTTATGTAACGGGTCAAAACATGTAAAATTTTTATATGGGTTAAAACTGGGTGTGTTAACCCAAAACATTTTTTTATCCAGTTTCTTTTAATTTTTTTTAATAAACAATCAAGGTATTGTAAATTATATGATTACAATAAAAGTCTATTTAAGTAAGGTATGCATAAAATATTACACTTTGGGCAAATTTCAATCTTTCAAGTTTCAACCCGTTTCCTTCTTAACTAAAGGTTCAAGTTTACCTTTTTGACATGTTAGAGTGAAAGGCAGATAATGCCACCAATATAAAAAGTTTCCTAAACCTCAAATTTACGCTAAAAGAAGACTTCATATAGGAACGACCACAGCACAAATATCAACTAGTAACAAAATTTGTTTTGTATCACGAAAAGAAATCACCAATTTAAAAGTATGTAAAATAGATTGAATCGATTTAAATGGTCAATGAAGTTTGCCCAAAATCTCTAGAAACCCATAAGCTTATCTTACATAAAACTACAATTAGCATCTGAAATCGACAAGCTAGAGAATTGAATTACACACCAGCTTAGTATTTTCCAGTCGTCTTGCTGCGGTTCTGTATTCTTTCATTATGTCTTCTTCTGTCTTCGGAACTACTTTCTTGACCTCTTCAACTTCCTTCGGCTGATAAATCTGTTCAAAAACCAAGATCAAAAAATTAGCATGCTATTCAACAAATGATATCATATCACATTTCACACAATTCTTTCAAGGAACCGTTAACTTTTTTCTTACAACAAATACATAATTAGACATAAATTCTAAAAAGTGTAATTATGAGTAAAACAACCTTTCTCTGCTCACTGATGAGATACGCAAATTTATCGATGTTTGGAACCGCAAGCAATTTTGGCATCAAGTGGTTCCGGAAATGTCCTGGAGCAACTTTGACTGTTTCACCTGCTTTTCCCAGCTTATCTATATTCTAGATTCATCATTAAAAAATAATTACCTAATGTCATATGATTAAAAAGTACTAAAATTTACACAAATTAGATAAATAAAGAATGGTTTGGTGTAAGGATGATATAAACTTACAGTAGTAAGTATAACTTCCAATTTTCTGTATCTAACACCTTGACCAGCATAGAATAATGGATGATGCAACACACTTTGACTTCTATTTTTCAAAATTTTACTCTGACGAATAATACTTTTACCATATTGTAGATACACCATATTTCTTTGTATATATATTCACTCCTACAACATAAAAGGATAGATATAAGCTTTAACTGCAAATGTATTTGATACAATTATATAGACATCAAGGTTGAAAAAGTCGCTAGTCGGGGACTAGTCGGTCGGGACCTTGGAAGGACTAGTCGGCCAAGTCGGGGACCAGTCGGATTCAACTTTTTTTGACTATTTTTTACATTTAAATAATAAATTTCAAAATTATGTGTAAATATAGAAGAGAACCATAAACATAAACATAAATAAATAATCATAAACAAATAACATGTAACAAACAATAATCAAGAGCAAGTTGTATGTAACAGGAAGTCAGGAACAGACATTTTGATCATGTAGCATGTAAAAATCGATAATCCCAGGCTAAACAATCAACAATCAAAGTGACAGGAACATAAATAAACAAAGTGACAGGAACAATCAATAAACATGTTTGTTTACCCAACATAAATAATATGTAACATGTAACAGTCAATAATCCACAACATAAATAAACAAACAAAACTAATCCCAGACCAAGTTTGTATCTTTTGATAATGACGAGAAAGAAGTACCAGCATGATTAATTCATTAAATCAAAAACAAAATCACAATCAAAATCAAATTCGAAATCAAAGAATGAGCAGTTGAACATAATCAAAAATCGATATTTAAAATGAAATCAAACCTTGAAGAAACCAGATATGTGCGTTTGTGCGCGATTTTGAGAAACCAGAAACCCAATCGTGATTTTGAGAAACCCGGATACCCTGTGCGTGTATTAACTCGGAATGAAACCCAGAGTGTAGCGGCCCAAATGTGTTCGAGAACCCTAATCTTAATTCATATTAAAATCCTAACCAACTTTCACCTCGACCAAATTTGACCGACTTTGACCAACTTATTCAGATTAATTCTGACTTTGATTCGTTGGCTTTCGTTCACCTACCTTTTAGAGCAACTTGGGTCTAGTCGGGTCGGTCAACTCTCGATAACCGACTAACCAGCGACTAGTCCGCTGACATTTACAACCCTGATAGACATGATCTAATTTGATTGGATATAAGGAGGTTGAGGTTTAGAGTTAATTAAGCTAAATATGAATAATACGAAACGCAATGAAACCCTAAATTAGAGATAGTGATTTTGGGATTACTTGAGAGTCAGTGTTATAGCAGTTTCCAATGGTGGTCACTAACAATAGAGATCAGAGTGGTTGCAGCTGTTAAAGTTTTTCAGTGAAGAAATATAATTGGGGAAATTTTGTTTTTCCTACTTTGTTTAAAGTTGTTGAAAGTATGAAAATTGACACATAACTTACAATGGGTCGATTAGGTTATAAGTGAGATCACAAACGGGTTGAAAATGTGATTTCAATACATACAAGACACAACCTTTGAAATAGTTTTATTAAAGAATATATCTATCAATAATAAAATACTATTAATCATATCTAACATATTAATTAATCATCGGATATATACATAAATAAAACTAAAGATAAGCTTTTCAGGTCCACTTGGTTTGACCATCACATAAACTTTATTTATTTTGACATCCATTACTCGACCCAGTGACACACCATATATATATATATAATAATCACTTACATTTTGTAGAAAATCAAAAACAACTTAAATTACAAAGTTAATTGATTAATATCACCGGTGTACTATTTATTAAGAGGTAATTACATAATCATACAAAACAATTACCACAATTATATAATATATATTTATATCGTAGTAATATTCATTGATTCTCAATTATATGTATACAAGTAGGAAAAAAAAACTGTTAGCAGATATCATCAATTTATTCAATCAGGAATAAAAAACAAATAACGTCGATATGAACAAACCATGATAATTTATGTTATATAACTTTTAGTTATTACAAATTAAATTGATATGTGATTTTAGAAAGGGTAACTTACCAGATTAACAAACAACGCTCCAAATAACAAGAATCGACTCGAATACGAAAGAACTTTTTGGTACCTTTATCATTTCGTTCAAGTTATGCCTTGCATCCTTTTTCTTCACTTCGGTATGTCGTTGTTTCGTCAATGTCTAATGTCTTTTAAATGATTATAAGTGGCCCATTAATTTTGCACCAACTTTGTCTGGATTAGCTTCTATAATATTTTGGTCCTAAACAACTTTACTTGAAAATTTATATAAAAATGTTTTCTATGACAAGTTTTTTCTTTTCGATATTAAATTCATGATATGTAGCTTTTGTATTAAAAACTTATTTTGTTTGTTGAAAAAATAATGTTACCTGAGTTATTATAGTGAATATTTGTTCAAATAATCATTCCTAGTTGATCACTTTTTACCAGTTTTATGTTTGTTTTTTATATATTAAATTAGAGGGTATAATATAATGGTAATATCAAAGAAGTTAATTGTATATTAACAACTTTTTCAATGATATCAAGTCATTTTCTCGGTATACAAATTATTTCATATTCAAAATACAATATATTATGTAGTATTCAAAATACAAATTATTTATATAGTATTATATATTATATATTAATTCAAATGTTAATTTTATTATACACTAAAAAAGTAATCTTATATAAATAAAATTTAGTTTATGTTAAGATATGAGACATAAAATTATGTGTGTCAAGTATTTTTCTAATGTGTCACATTGTATATTTTATTATATATATTTTTTATTTATTATACACGATATATATAAATTAGAGAAGGAAATTGATTTGACTAAGCTAATGTTTATCATGTGGGCTCACCAAAATTTGAATACAATGTAAGAGAGACTGTACCCAGATGAAAAGAACTGGAACGTGTTATGGGCCCATCTTAAAAGTAAAAATAATGGTGAGACCCATTAGCCATAGCCGGTTTCCCGTCAAATTCCTAAGTTGTTCGGTATTCTAACCGAATTATTCAAATAAACTATTTAGATTTCATTATTAGATTTTAAAATTTTAGTTTGTTTGTTCGGTTTAGATAAAAACTAAATTAATATATTGATTTTCGGATTGGTATTGATTACTATGATTAGAACTGAATAATAACACAAATAAACCGAATTGATATTAACAATATATTTGACACTCTTATTTATCTGTCAAAATAAATGTTAATTATTTATTTGATTAATTTTCATATAAAAACCTTCTTATATAACAGACAATAATAATATATATCATTGTATACTAATATAAAATCTTAATTTTTGAATTAAAAAACTAAGTCCACATTTATAAACCCCTAATGCAACATGGTAACACGTAACTATTGATAACCCTCGTAACACTACCCTTTAATAAGTCAAAACAATACCGTCGTGAAGTTAACGAAGATTCCGAATAGTAAAAACTGATCCATCCAAATAGTAATTTGGATAAGTTCTGTTCGGATTTGAAATATGTTTAGATAGATCAGATTTGATTCAATCCATCCAAACGAACACCCCTACAAATTCGTATAAATTAAAGAATACACACACTAATAATACCAACTTCCTTATATTTTTTTCCTGAGAAATTTGTAATTTTGTTCCCTGTTGTGTTCGAATTTTGCAAATTTTGTCCTTTCACTAATTTCTTCGCTTTTTTTTATCCCTGTGGTCTTGATTTTTAGCAATTTATCCTTTTGACTAACTTTCGTTAGATTTCTCCATTAAGTCACTATAAAATGACAAAAATGCCCTTCATCTTCTTCCTTAAACACAAAGCACTTGACTTTTTCCTAAAACCCTAAACCTAATTTCTTTTCCCTGAATACACATATTGTTTCTCACTTTTACAGGATCACAAGTCAAAAAGGAAATAAAAATCATCAAATACAATAAAACCCTACTTTTTCTCTTATCTCTTTCGATCCCATCTAGCCCTTCATCAATTAAATACACCAAATACTTCCTCTATATCATCAAAATAAAATCAAACATAAACATAAGTGGGTGTGCCTTTGTATGGTGTTCTCATTCTTCTCATAAATAAATTCTACACAAGATTTAAAGCGTGAATCACAAATCATCATCCTATCCGATCTCATAAATACATGATACACAATCGGAGTTCATCATGAACTCACATCAACGGTGATGTTTCTACACCACCATCGTTAATTGCAACCTGCCACCACTACCACCACCATCATTAGAATCGCCACCACCACCAAATCATAATAAAGCGGTCGGATCCGCATTTTCGGGCGACACAAACTGGCCGACTATGGGTTTTCATGCCCTACACTAAGCATGCTCGCCGGATATGCGTTTTTCGTTGTTTATGGTTCAGATTTGGCTATGTTGTTGAAGCTTTGATTATGAAGTTGGTGTTTGAGCGAGCAAAAGAGTTGGATGCCTTAAAAGCACAAGTGGAGTCTCACAGATTTACATTCATGGAAGTTGTTGCCCTAAAAATAGAGCTAAAACGATCAAAGCTATGATTTAAGGGACTTCTGGTAGTGTTGGGAATGATAAGCACAACAGTGATATTGATGTTGCTGGTGTTCATGCTGATGTAGGAGGCATATCTGGTGCTACTCCTAGAGCTTCTTCTTCTTTTCCCCTAAATGATGATAACAATAAGGGGGAGAAAATTAAGTTAGCCAAATTTTTTGCACATCCACCTATTTTTTTACATCCTAAGCAAGAAGACATAATGGTCGATAAGGATGAAACCATGATTGAGGTTGCTAAGGATATGATAGTGAGTATAATTTTTGATGAGATCAAAGTCGAAGAAATAAGGATGAGTGATATGCTGATTAGGGAGTAGGCTAGTGATGCATAAGCCCGGGGGGAGCTAGACTCGGTGACTAACTTTCCTACAGTCAGTTATGAGCAACAAATATAGGAATGGATGAATATAAGAGTTAATGAGGATACAAGTAACCGGGAGGTGATTTCAACTATCGTCTTTAGAAAAAGGAAATGAAAGAAAATAGTGATTGACTCCCAAGTGTCAGATATATCAGGGAGTCTAAGTGAAAAGAAGGTAAAGGTCACTAAGGGTGGTGGATGAGGAAGATATGTAAGAAAATTGTTCATGATATAGAGATAAGAAAAAGAAGGGAAGAAAAGACAACTTGATGATGAAAAGGAGCTTCAACTGAAATTATTTGATGAGCAACGACTGTCAAATAAAGAGTTAGAAAAGAAAATTCTTGCTGATGAAGAAGGCTCAATAAAACTTGCCAAAGATCTTGAAGCTAAGGATCAAATGTTGAAACTAGAGGGTAAGAAAGCAACTAAAGCACCAAAGCCAATTATTAGAGAACATCTTTCAGCTGAGAAACAAGCCGAGCTATTAAAGGAGAGTGAAGTTGTTGTCAAGCCTCTAGCCAAGGAAATTGAAATTGAAAATAAGAATGGAGAGACATCCATTAAGATCAATGAAAGACTCTTGCAGATGGTTGAGAAAGAAAAGGAGAAAAGAGCTCATGAACTAAAAAGACTAAAGTTGTATCTGACCTACAGAAAGAATTCAAGAAAAATCACCAAGGTAACTCCTAAGGCCTATAAGAAAGAAAAGTCTTTCTGGAGATGCTTAGAGAAGGATCTGATAAGCTTGAAATGATCTATCTAACAAAGCTCAAAAGCATTGGGTTAACTAAGCTAGGTGAGGTCTATACCTGTGTTTAAAATGGAACAAGTGCCTTCAAACCTAAAATTTGGAAAATTATTGATGATCTTGTCAAAAACCTGAATGACATTGTACAAGGCCTTAATTCACCTCTCTCTAAACTAAATGTTCAAGGCCCAACCAGAGCTCCCAGACAAAATAAATCAAAGGCAGAAGAAGAAGCAATAATTTAAAATCTAAAAAGGATGGGAAATCTATCTAATGTTGTTGACTTGAATGTCTCTCTCCCTCTTTACATTCATTTTGTGCCAGGACGAGTTATCAGAGAACCTGAGTATGGTATGTTCATCCTAGATCACCTCATACGTCACTTCTTTCAGAGAGCATCACAGATAGCCATATCTAAAACATAACATCTTGTGGCTATCAAATACATGGGTGAAGGATGCAACAGTGACTCTGATTTCATGAAGCTGATAAATGATAAACTCAAGCAAAGGTTGATTAACACAGATGAGATGAAGTTCTTCAAAGTGAAGTAAAAATTGATAGAGTAGAGAGAATGTATGATAATATTGTGTTACTACTTTTGATATATAATATTAATCAATATTCTCTATGTAATGATTTATATCTCTACTCATGATAAAGTAAAATGAAAGAAAAAGAACCCCAAAAGAAAAACTATCAGGGTCAATAAAATCAAAAGATAAACACCAAGTTAAAATCGGAGTTTTATTTGTCATAAATAAATAGGGGGAGATTGTTGGGTCAGAGAGCGCACTCATGTAATTTATATATGACAAAATAATCTAAGTGTTTTATCTATCACTAAATCTGTTAGCAGCAACCCTAGAAGAGACCAAGCAGTATTATTCGCTGCTCATGTTGAACAACGAATTATTTGATACTTAGAATATTTACTAATGTTTATTAGTCATCGTATCTGTTTGCATGAACATTATTGTAACTTAGACTTTTATCTGAGTAGCTATCACTAGCTGATAAAGACTTATCATTTAAAGAAGTTACAATGAGTCTACCGCTATCAAGAATATCTGAAGCATCTGTTCAAGTCAAAGACTGAAGACAGAGATAGAGAGGAGTACACTGAAGTGGAATTCAATACTCATCTATTAACCATCAGTGCATGCTTTTACCATGTAAAGTACTTGGGGTTTGACAATTACCCAATGTAATAAATCGAGGTCAACTTATAAAGGATAATAACTTTATACGTATCTTTATCAAAGAAATGTACAACTAGTTATTGTACTTTGACAAAAAAGTGCATTACTTTTATGAATATTAAGATTAATTAATTCCAATACCATATCCTAGTATGTAATGTCACTTCCATTTATTGGAAGTTACATTTAAACCTTCTTGGATACGGTATTGACACATGTAGGGTTTGAGATGTATTTATGAGACTATAAATACTCTCCTCAACTATTGTATTCAATGTCCAAAATTCTGTAATTCACTTCAACCATTGATTTAGGCAATCACTCTGCTTACTAGCGAGAATTGTGCCCTCACTTATCTGTTAAGTGTAGATCACTGATAGCTATCACTGTATGTTCGCTGGCTATCCACGTATGTTTGCTGGTCAACTTGTTGGAGTAAATTTGTCACAAGTGTAGTTTGCTTAGATTAGTTTGTCTTGTCTTGTTTCCGCAGTAAACTATTGTAAAGTGTTCATTAATTGAATCAATAAGAAAAAACTTTAAACCTGAATTTTTATTATTACTTACATATGTATTAGTTTTAATAAGTAAATATTGTTTAAGGGACCAATGTATCGAAATAAAAAACCCATCAACTAATAGGATTAAGTTAAAGTATCACTTAATATAATATTGGACTAATAAATATGATTGTACGTAATAGATATGTATATAATCGACATATTAGAGAAAACTAACAAAATGCTTCTATGGGTGCAAAAACCCGTAAACAAGGTTCTTTTTACAACAATCGTCTCAAGATTATTTTTGAGTTCTTCGATCTTTCAACAAAGTTTGTCCGAGGCTACCTTTTGACCATTAATCTGTATTTTATGGCTACATAGCTCCACTCTTTCGTTCGCGTTGCATACAATCATACACTATAGTCATGATACAATATTTATGCAAAAATTATTTAGGAGCATGATTATTGAGAAATGCTCTATGTGGATAAAAATATATACCTAAACTTGAACATAAATATATAGTTTTGACACGTATATTTAATTTATTATCTCTCTTTATATTCACCAATTATTTGATATGTGTATCAATTAAATTTTTAAATAAATTTTAAATAGATTTTTAAGCTGTATTTTAGACAAATAAAACATCTATCTTTTTTACACCGCTCAGTATTCTAAATATCTACATATCTATAGATCAACAAAACAAAACTAACAAAAGTCTAGGGTTGGGATAGTCCATGAAGCATTGCTGGAGGACTTAAACTTACCTACCCCATTTTTTTTATTTTTTCAGTACTTTGTAGATTTAAGATTCCTCATAGTTTATTCCTTTATCAGTCGCATGAAAAATCATAACGATAAGCTTGATTACCAATAACAAATAAAAAATATCATACTTATGACATGAAGAAATAACATAGATTAACATGGAATTAAACAAACCAACACAAGTCTATTTTTGTAGACTACTAGATGATGACCATATGGTTGTAGGCTGGTAGCTTGAGTAGGGAATGGGGGTGGGGTTAGTCACGTGCCATGACCCTTATAAATACAAGCATGGTTAGACAAGAAGCTATACCAAAAGCAAAGGAGTGGTCAAGCCATAACACAAAAAAGGACTGAGAAATACACACACACAAATCTCTCTCTTTCTTTCCCACCTCCCTTTTTGATTTGACACAAATCCATTGGAGTACTAGTACTATATCCCTGTGTCGCACCCTATTATTACATCAAATCCTATTTTCCTTTTTGGGCTAAGTTTGTCTAGTATTTTAATAACTGTGTGTATTCTTCACCTTCACTAGTGAAAAAAAAACTTAGCAGTTTCTTTGGCTAAATTTAGCAACTATTTTCTAAAAGAGGGAAAGTGGATACAATACAAGTGAAAAATGGAGCTTAATGGTGAAATGAAGGTGTCAAAGTTCAAAAGAATTTGTGTTTTTTGTGGTAGTAGTCAAGGCAAGAAAAGTAGCTATCAAGATGCTGCAATTGAGCTTGGCAGAGAATTGGTATTAATATTTTTTACCTTGAATCTTTTTTTAAGATTTTGAAACTGGGGTTTGTATAAATCATGTTTATTTGCTTTTTTCATAATGGGTTCTTATTTATATTTTGGTGTTTGAAATGTCAAAATCAAGAACCACTTGTTGTGTTTCAAGATTTTTGTGGGTTTTGTGTTTTTTAGCATGAATTTTCAATCTTTAACCTTGCATGAACATATTTTGTTATTAAAATAGAAAAAAAGAGTGAAACCGTGTTTCAAGATTCTTTAGAAAGCTTGTTAAAGAGTGGATCAAAGTATTTTATTTTTTATTTTTTTGTAGGACTGAGTCGACCAATGATGTTATATGCAGGTTTCAAGAAACATTGATTTGGTGTATGGAGGAGGTAGCATTGGGTTAATGGGATTGGTTTCACAAGCTGTTCATGATGGTGGTCGCCATGTTATTGGGTAAGATATCATCATGGCCTTGAGAACCTAAAAAAAATGGGATGATTATGGAACAAAATCAGTGTTTTTTTTGGGGTTCTATTTGTATTAAACAAATGTTTTTGTCATGTTATTGTCTTTCTATTGCAGGGTCATTCCCAAGACACTCATGCCTCGAGAGGTATGTCTGCTATGTTTACACAAAAAGTGTTGAAACTTTTATTTACACAATTAACAAAATAATACTTATACTAAGTAATGAAGTAACATAGTTTGTGTAACATTGGGGATTTGTGCAATACTCAATAGTTAATAATAATATGTTTTTGTTAATGACAACCCTACTTAAAAACTTAAAACATGCACTAATTGTTGGCACTAACCATTTGTCATTGGCTATTTTTAAGTTGTTATGTTTAAGTACAACAATTACTGATGTTTTAAGCTCTTGATCACCACACTTAGATGTCGTTATCAAACTCATACTAATAATATATGTTTAAAGAATAAAAACATCTTGTAATGGTTGGGAAATTTCTTGAATATGTTAAACTCTTAAAGAAAGAATCTTGCATATTTCGGAAGGTTAAGGTGAATGTGTATTTTTATAAAAGAATAATAGTTATTCTAATCAATGTGATTGATTATGTTTTATGGAATTATGGGTAAGAAATTTTTTGTGTTTATGAACTTTGTTTCTTTATTGGTCCTTGTAATTTGTAGCCTTATCCAGATAACATGCTGGGTGGCTTGTCTGTTATATGTTTTTTGTTTCAAAATATGGTTAATTTGAATTTTGCCTTTTCTGATTCAGAAAATGCCAAATTCATATAAATACACCAGTTGCAATGCATGTTGTATAAGTCATTATAGCATATTTTGGACTTGTATGTATCATGAACCGCAAGGTCTGAATAATGATTCTGCTAAAGATTATTGGAAGTCCACCACTTTCTGCAACATCATCATAACTTGTGTGTCCAAAATTAGTGTAATTTTGATTGAGTTCTGGATTTTTGTTAATGTTTTTTTCTGTTGTTATTGTCTGCAGTTAACAGGTGAAACTGTAGGAGAGGTGAAAGCAGTGGCTGATATGCATCAGAGGAAAGCAGAAATGGCTAAGCATTCTGATGCTTTTATTGCTTTACCAGGTTTGTTATCAGTATTATCCTGCCAAAATACTTCATTTTCTTTCATAAAAACTTCATATGCAAATTCATCCAGAGATGAAAGAAGCTGTGGTGACTACTTTTTAAGTAACTACTTCTGTGTTCTCTTTTTGGTTACATACACACCATTATTCTTGTCAACTTGTCAAAATATAGCTTACCTTTTGAGAGAAAAAAAAAAACTTACCTTTCATTCATTCAAATTGTATTGTTTCCTTGACATGTTCCTAAGAAACGATGGATTGTTGACAAAGTACATCGTGTTTGAAAAGTAAAATATCATCTGCCTATTTTATGTGATAAAATGAGTCTTTCCCTATGCAAATGAGTGTTAAGAGAGATGAGCATTAAGACTCTTCGGATTTCCACTCATACTTAAAGAATAATTAACTTCTCGTATCATCGTACTTTTACCTTTGTTTACAAACAAAGTATCACTCTTTGAATATAAAGTGAAAAATTCACGCCCGAAAAAGTTAATTAGAAAAGAACTTTTCTTTTCAAAAGAGTCATTTTTGACAAGGCATGCTAGCTACAATGGTCTCTTTGCATTTATATTTTTGTAAAATGTTCAAAATCTATACACTTAAAAGTATGTCTTATTTTTTCTTTTTCTTATTTCTGTATATCAATTAGAACCCAAGTTAATCTGAAACAACAAAATACAAGTATAATGGTTGAAAAACTAATTAGTGAGTAGTGAAAGAGGAAAATATGTGTGGAGAATATGTTTTATCTCATGAATTATGGTGCAGAGTGCTTTTAGTAGAGTTATCATCAAGAAAGTAATTAGGGGTGATTAAGAGAATGCATATCTAACAATGGAGGATCCTATTACCTTTTTTTGTCTTTGTCTAGCAAAAGTACAACTGTCCATGCATAAAAGCACAAACCATAGAAGCCACATTTGGTTTAGCAGAACAGAAGCTACTAGTGTTCTTTTTACTTTATGATCACCATTGAGTAATCACCAAATTTGTTATTTATAGTGCTATGAAAGCAACTTACACCAGAAGCTTTATGGTCAAAGAAAGCTCTAAACTTTTTAACAACCCACATCCCAAGATTCAGGATTATAATAGCAGGCCTTCAAAACCATAGTTGTCTTGACCAATCTATCAACATCTTAAAACTCAAAATCAAGAAAGCTTCTTGATGACTAAAACTTTAGTTATTTGTGTGCTAGCATAAAGATTTTGTAATTTCATACTAGTATATAATATCAGTGATGCATTGATTGGTGGACAACAAAAATCTAATATCATCCAATGACTTTTTTGAGTTTTAAATTTAACCCATTTCTTAAAAGAAACCTTACTGTTGTTAGTGACTAGTATTAAATGGAACCCACGAAATAGAAATATAACATGGGTCCTTTTCATTGTAGATTGCAATGGACAAGACAAGTTTAATACATTAAGTATGAGCAAATCTTGTTTATTTTTTTGATCATTGAAGTTCGAAAAATTGTTTACCTATATTGGTATTGTGGCAAGAAATTGACTTTATGTAAGTTTGCTGCAGGTGGGTATGGCACTCTTGAAGAGCTTCTTGAAGTGATAACCTGGGCTCAACTCGGAATTCATGAAAAGCCGGTATAAATTCTAGAATAATCTTTTCGAATTTGAAGTTCATATTACCCAAAAGAAAGAAATTAAGATGTCTATAAATTTTGCAGGTTGGTTTGCTAAACGTGGATGGATACTACAACGCATTGTTGTCGTTTATCGACAAAGCAGTGGAAGAAGGATTTGTTAGCCCAAGTGCACGTCACATCATTGTCTCGGCTCCAACTGCTAAGGTTCTGGTCCGAAAATTGGAGGTAAGGCCCCCAAACTGTTGCCTTTCTAGGTCAACCAGTTGACTTTTCAATTTCAAAATTTTTTATGCTTTCATTAGAAACTATACATCGATCGCCTTACATTTCTAGCAGTTTTTATAAAATTACAATAAGTATCTAATTTTTCTTAAAATAAGCTTGGAGATTTCATGTTATTTCAAAGTCAAAGTTTAGTCAGTTTGACTACTTTTCTTCAACCGAATTAACTGACTTGTCTAAATGATGATCAACAGGAGTATGTTCCATGCCATGATGGAGTTACAAAGTTGAATTGGGAAATAGAGCAACAACTTGAATTCGCTGACTATGATATCTCTAGATAATGCAAAGAACAAATGGGAGATTTTCTCTGCACAGAAAAACGTTTAGTTTTAAAGAAAGATCAGTGGCAGTTGAAAAAAGTTGCTAACTTTGAAGGGCTTTTGTTCTAATTAGATTTTTGACGTGAAGGGTATTAATCTTTTTTAGTTTTGTAAATTGTTGATGGAAATGACCTCTAAAAACATGTGGGATATCTCTCATTTGTAAACCCCCCTTCACTTGTAACTCTGGTTTATTTCACAGGTTGTAAAGATACCTTATATATGCATATTAATGTCTAATGTCACCTTTTCCAACTATCTTAACTCGATTATAAAGCAATATCGTTATAATCACTTGTATATCGTGCAATAAAAGTTGTACATTCCATCCATGTCGAATATATGTTGAGACACCGTTTTGCTAAAACTGATGCATCGCTTTGGTGCATCAAAGTGTACAAAAATGATGCTTCATAAGAAGTGTGAGTATCAAAATCCTTCTTACACTTTTCTCCACAAGTCTTTTTACCTTATCATTCTCCTTGTCCTCTGCTACTTAACTTTTGACTTTGCATGTGGCTAATCTGTTTTAAAGATAGTAGCTCTTCTTTTGAAGTTGACCAAAAAACGATTGCATGCGAATGAAAACAACACTTAAATATTAACTACCAATTGATTGTTTTGTAGTACTAAAAGTTAGCAATATGAAAGAAAACCCATGATGATTTTGACACGTAGATGGTGGGAAAATATGTTGGAGACATGCTTGAAGCAAAAAATACGGTGCAGGTTTTTTCAGTGTTTTAAAAACCGTTTTTTTGCATGACCCGGTCCGGGGTCCGGGTCCGGTCCGTCTGGCCGGGTCGACCGGTTTAACTGCACATCCAAATTTTCAGATTTAGTCCCCAAACTATTAAAAATGTCCTGATTTAGTCCTAAAAGTAAAAAATAAAATAAAAATCCAATCGGACCGGTCTGGTTCACCGGGTCAACCCCGGTTCGACCGGAAAACTGGCCGGGTTTGTCCGAGTTTGACTTTGAGGTTGACCCGCTAGTAGTTGCACTGGGTTTTTTGTTAAGGTTTAGCAGCAAACCAGACAACCATTGCTGTGACCAAAAGGGCTTAACTAGTATTCCCGAATCGACCAAAAACAAAGAGACGTTGACATCACCCGTTTCATGTTTGAGTTTTTAGTGAACAAGTCTAGTCTGTCTTTCTTTTTTTTTTAAAAAAAAGAAAAGATCATGATTACAATGACTGTGCAACGAGGAGTTTTGCATGATCAATTGTAGCCTAGAGCGATCAAAGATGTCAATAGTTGTATACCACAAATAAAATTAGAAAAAGTAAAATAAAATCATGTTTCCATGACAAAGCAAGGAAAACATGTTATCTTCAATTATTTACTTACGTTGCCTGTCTAATACACACATATCATAATCTAGTTTTATACTGTAATATTAAATACACAATTTCTTAAAATGGGCGAGTCGTGTCAGTTGGGAACATATCAAAACAGTTCACGTCCAATAAACCAGAAGCTAATATCTATGATCATTCTCTTGAATTCCTTGCTCTCTTGAATTTCATCTTTAATTCTTCCAGTGCTCTTTTAAATTCTCCTTCATTTTCTTCATGATTTCCTCTTTGAATATCTAATTTTGTTTCTTCAAGTTCTCTTTTGCTTTCTTCAATTCCGCTTTTACTCTCTCATTTGCTTTCTTCAAGTTCTTTTAGGTATTGTATACACGTAGATGTTTCTCTCAGAACTCTTAGGTACCCTCATACGTCGTACTCAACAGACTAGATTACCATAAGAGATGCGTACTCATCATTATTTTATACACGGAGACTCACATATAGATGGAGAGATCGGACCTCTCATTTTCTCGTCTTCTCGACCTCCTCAAAAAACTTTGTAGCTAATGGATCATATTTACTCAAAGTCATCTTTTGTTCTCCAAGTTAACTTACTCGTGTTTAATTCATAATTTGAAAACATATCAAATTAACCAACACTAGATAATACAAGTCAAACACAAACAAAATAATCATGAACTTCGTACACGTTCGATTAAATCTTGCTAAGTCAAACATATATTAATTTCCTAAACGCGTATCCTATTTACATTCCAAATTGTTTAATTAGCAGAGATACTCAAATTAATATTTCTAAAAACATTTGTTTTCTTACACAAATACCATGTTACATCTCAAGATTCAGTTTGTATTAGTTTTCTTCATAAATCGACTTTATATACAACAAAATGCTACCAATAACTTTAATAAATGCCACAATGAATGTACGTTTTTTAATGCTTAAACAACAAACGCTTAACCAAAACAAAAGCCTAGGCCCTAGTATCAAACTTGGACTATACTTAGAGGTGCACAGTGAAACCGGAACTGGTTTTCAAACCAGAAATCGATTTGGCTCAGAACCAAACCGGTTTGACGGGTTTGGGTTTTTCCCGGACCAAATCGATTTCAAACCAAACCTGTTTAGGTCAATTCCAATAGTTGACCCAAACCGACTCGAGTTCAAAACCAGTACGGTTTGGGTCCAAATGGGTTTTTGCCCACCTCTAACTATAGTGGTACAACTGGACCTGTCCATCGCTCCATTTTTAGTCAAATAGTGAAGGATATTCGATTAGTAATGAAAAAAGGGGTGGAGGGGATCCGTATATGTTGTTCAGGTCGATCAGAAGGTAAGAAGCAGCGAAGAAAACAAGACAGTAAGTTGTTGCGCTAACTCGCTAGCGCTAGCGCACTAATGCAAGACTCCTCTCATTCTCAAAGTAGCTGTCTCCGTCCCGCTATTCCTGCTTCTGGAATAGAGTAAGCTTCTCTTCTTTCGCTGCCTGCTCCGCTCGTGCTTCTCCTTGCGTCTTGCACTAGAACAGGGAAATCGCTACTAAAGCACTTTCTCTCATGAATTGAAAGAGCGGGCAGGGGGCCTGAGAACGAAAGACCAAAAGCGCTAAAAAAGGTCATCATTGGGGCAAACGATGCAATAGCAATGAACATCGGGATGATACTAGGAAATATGTTCCGAGGTGTGAAGTGGGAGAGAAGGGATGTAATAATTGGGAAAATACAGGTCTTAGGCCCCGGTTCGAGCCTGAAAAACCCATGTTTGCTTTAGGCATGTTCCTAAATCCTTAGCATGAAAGGTGCAATCACTTCTAGTAATATCTTAAGAACATAGGGGTCCGATCGATGTATTTTGGTTTTTGTGGGCCAGCCTCTGATCCGGTTAAAAATGGGCTTTTCGGCCCAATTCCAGGATTACCAACCGGATAAGGTTCAACTCTAATCTTGTTAATTAAGTTAAAAGCAAATAACCAAGATTTTTGAAATCGGATTGATCAAGTCAGGTGTGATCAGGTCAGGTGGATTGCGATCTGGGTAGTGAGTTAGGTTAACTTAAGTTTCTGACTTGCTGTGATCCGAGTTAGGTTGACTCGGCGAGTTTGTAATTTTCATTTTTTTTTTCTAAAGTTTGATTGATATTTCGTTTGTGTAATTTTCATAAATTTAACTTTAATATTATGTCATTAAAGTAGTCATCATAAATCATTAAACTCTATTAAAAAAGATATTTGCATCGCATTAAAAAATATTTCCGATCTTTCGTTCGTGTATCCGTACACGATTTCTTAAAGACGTAATGATTTATGTAATATTATTTAATTATTTACAACTTCCAACTAAGAGTCTATATTTTCACAATTCAACAAATCAAAACAAGGTTGGAATTAATACACGATCATATGCTTTGATAAATATTCAATTTTCTGAAAACAAGTCACAAACCGAGTTGACCCGGATCCAATCACTATACAAAATCCTTTTGAAACCCGAATTTTAAAACATTACTAATAACCATGAACAACTCATCCATGTATATTTATACACTTCTCTTATTTAGAAATCTTTTGTTACATTTATATATCCATTGCACTGTTTTTTATATTCAAAATTTGCACAAATTGTTTTATATAAATACTTGTCCACCATTTTTGGTTGGTAATAAAAGTTAATCTTCGTATAGAGTTGTATAACATTCGCAACCATCAATATTTTAGCTTGCGGTTGAGATCTCCGTATTGATACGATTAGTGGTGGAACTCGGACGCAAAATATAGTTTTTCATATGTAAAAAGCCCTCACGTAGTTATGCACAATGGTGAATCTGAAAAAGTAGATTAAAGGGGCAAATAACTACATTAAAAACTTTCAAATCGAAAACCGCAAAAAGACTATTAAAACCAACAACTGACAAAACAATGTAAATTTTTTGACAACAATTAAATAATGAGTTCTATAAATAAGGTGTAAAACAACTTTCAAAAAGAAAAAAAATATATTTAGAAAGATTACTCGACCATCTAACGCACAAAGTATACATAAATAACACATCTATGCATATTGTCTCTACTATGACATGAATTCACAAACTCTTGTTGAATGAGTTATTCACATACCTTTAGGTCAATAGCCATCTGATGATTACAAATTAGTTTATCACTAAACATTAAATATAAACACAAATAAAGAAAATTGATCTGAACACTACTATAAAAAGGCAATATGAGAAAGACAAATTATGAATATTATAAGTTACTGAATAAACTACATACATTTTACTTAATAATTAAAAAGAGCTTAAGACTATTAAAAGTATTAGTAAATAAATAATATGAATACATTACTGAAAGTAAAAGTTCACAATATTTAGCAATATTTTCATGACAAATAACATGGTAGACATTTAATTATATCAGTTCACAGCAAGAAATATTATTAGAGAATTGGTGTAATTTGCTTACTTTAAAAATGTCAAACGTAACAATTAAGTTCAAACACTTAAAGCTCAAATGCTAATCATCCAAACACAATAAGGTATTAAGTTCAACTTTTTATTATATAATAATTACGAAAGTATAAATATATAAATAATATTTTTATTTTTACATACATAATTAAAGGATTTTATAAAAGCATGACGTATTATAATGAAATGAAAGTTTGTGAGGTGATTTTATAGCACTAATGAGAGAGGACTTTTTTTAATTATTTATTTTATAGTTGAAACGATAACTTTTCTTTGTAAACCAATTCTCATATTGTCTGTCATCAAAACATGTCAATGCTTATAAAAAAAGGGAAAGTTTGTAGGCAATGTTTGTTTTGGGCTAGGGCATGACAATTTGTAAGGTGAGGGCTAACTGAAACAGTTCAAAAGTTTCCACTAAAATTTATTAATAGATGTTGATGGTTGGGGGCAATTGACCCTGCTCCTTTGTGCATTCCCTCGTGCATATGAAAAAAAAGATATAACTGCTAAAGCAAAACAAAAATAAATATTACAACTCAATTCTTTTTAAATTCACCAAAAACAGATTGTAAATAAGAAATTTACTTTCAGACATTGTCAAAACTCATATTAACCAACTCAAAGTTGAAACTACTCCAAAGTTTTATTCAAAAACCAAGCCAACCAAAACATACAAATTGCACCCATTCCAATTTCTGCAAGCCGTTAATCGAAAAGGTTCACGACCCAGACAATGACAGACAAAAACCGAAGAATAGTGACCCATCATCTCAACGAAACAAAATTACCATTACGATTAACTCAAACCGATTTCTTGAAGATACTATCTTATCAATTGAAACTAAACAGAAATAGTTTCTTGAGCAACAACAAAAATCTAAAACAAAAACACAAACAAATCAAACCTTATATATCTGAAGAGCCGACACCAACAGCGATGGATCATCGGTAAATCAGGCTTTCAAACCTTTGAATATCGAACATAAACTGAAAATCAAAAGCATACAATATCAATTTTTCATCAGAGCAAACAAGTACTTTCAACCATAATTTCGACTAAAATTTAACAAACAAAACATGATCAAATTCTCTTACTTTTTCGCTTGCAAAAAAAGTTCCAACGTCTCTTAGTTTTCACCATTTTCCGAATCTCATACTTCATACTTTCACACTCTTTCTCAAGCCCGAGAACACGTTCCCTCATCTCACCCATGCCTGTCCTGGTTCCACCTGTTTCTCGCGAGCGAACCACTTCACCAGCTTCATTTTCAGACACATAAAACCATCCAGCAATTGATGTTCGAAGGCGTAATTGTTCAAAGAAAAGGACTTGAACCATGACACGAATAGGAAGCCTTTCATTACGAGCTGCATGAGTGCTGGCCTCTAATGAGAGCTTTTGAACATTCATAAGTCTACACATTTGTTCTCGCTCACAGTCTGTAAGCCAAGGATGTGCCTGTATCATTGTGACCATTTGTATTTAAATCGTTTAACAAGATTGGATGAACAATGAACAAAATATATAATAAATTGTGACAGCGAAACTTTTAAAACTGTCGGTTTTGGGACGATTGCATAAAAAGGAAATAACTTTGGTCTGATTTTTGTTTTGGGTAGATTACGTTTTTCAATAACGATTTTCGAAATTTTGATGGTTAGTTCTCCCTAAAAAGGGTTAATTACCTAAGATGGAAAGTGATTGTTGTGCAATTAGTCCCTTTTTTTTTACTTTCAATTCTTCTTACATGCCATCGAGACAAAAATACAATGCAAGATAAGGGGGATTTAATGAAATATAACAAATTGTGTATTTGTGTTTGCAGGGTTCAAAAACATTTGATGCAGGAAGGAACTTTAGGCTAAAATCCAATTTAGTAAGAAAACATTTACCTTGAAATATATATCGATTGCACGATAAATGCCATCAGAAACAGGGCGAGCATAGTCAGGGACAGAAGCAGCAAGAGACTGAAATTTCGGAACTTTCATATTAACATCAGCCGCTACATCAGCAAGGAACGAGTCAACAAGATTAGCCACTGATGTCATTGAAGCCAAAGACTGGGGCCCGGTCCCACTCTCCGACCCCTCTTCAACTATACTTGGAGAATAAAATGCACTCAGACCTTGATCCATAGACAAGAAATATTCAAGTATTCTTTGAAAACAATCTATGTCATACAAAGTCTCCACTGTGTTAAACCCCTGATTTGGTATCAATATATCCTCCAAAACAGCCGTATCCAACTGGGCCCCAACTCGTTTCTCAAGATTCTCTTGACACGATGGGCTCACGTGTAAGATCATTGCAGTACGAAGAAGTCTTAGAAGAAATGAAGTGGAAATAATCCCTTTTTGATTTGGAAGTAACTCAACAATATCTTCAAAAAGACTCCTTTGATCGGCTTCAGACGGAGAAACAGTTTTATAATAGTTTGCATCATTAAAACCTGATTCCCTATTTAATAATGGAATATATCTTTTAACATAACCCACAAGAGACCCTGCAATAGTCTCTGCCTTCATACCGCGTGATGCAATAGCCCGAATGACCCGTTTATAAAGATGTAAACCAAGAAAAGATATGTCTTTATGCCACCAATCATCATACATTATCTCGGGCTTAGTTGATGTCGAAATCCCATTCCAAACAGTAGAAGTTGGCGCGATTTCATGGTCATTTATTGCTGCATTGTAACCCATACAAGCTTTTGTTGCTAAAGAAGTGATACAACGTGATACGAGAAATAATTCTTCTGCATCTGGAAGAATTTGTTCACAGCTTTCTAAAGCTTTCATGGTATCACCCCAAGTGGCTAATACTTCGATGAAAAAGGTTTCGGTTATTGTGATTAGGTTTTCGTCTCCATAATCGTCAGTCATTTCTAGACACTCTGCAGCACATCTAAGGCTGATAACATTGTGGGCTGTTAGTTCTATTTTTACATCATAACAGAATCGGGCTACAAGCTCGAATGTTTTGGATCCTCCTGGTATCTCATCGAGACGAACGATGGAAACGTGCTCGTCTTCGTTTGAAAAATCTCCAATCAGTTTGGTTAATAGGCCACTTCTTGTAATTAAAGGAAACTGTAAGAAAATAGGTGAAAAAAAGAAGAAAAATTATTTAACCCAACCTGATATAATTGTATGTATAGTAGTGGCTAGTGAGGTATATGTTTTTATTTCCATACCTCAAAATCATCACATGTTAAAGTTCTTGTAATCATATAAGTTACATTGAAGTGATCAGGTTTACAAATGTAAAGTGTGTAAAAAGTTGATGATTCATGTTTAATTTTAAAAGATAATTAGTTTCTTTTTTGTCTCAATCCTTTATTATAATGTTTGAGCTTAAATAACTAACCATACTTTCGTAATCCGAGTATTTTGATACTCAAACTCAACTCGACTCAAATTGAGTCGATATCAACAACCTTTTTAGTCTATTTTGAGTAGCTCGTGAATTGGCTCGATTGGTTATACCCGTATTTTAGTATGTAATTGATAAATCTTTTGTTTGAGGTATGTAAATGAAAAGTCACCATCAAAGTTACTAACTGTCCTTTGATCCAAGTTTCTTTACAGATTTGGTGACTATTTACAACAATTATAAAACTAGATAACAACAAACCTTATGAAGATGAAACATCTCTTCTCCGATCTCAATCGTTACATCACTTGGAAGTCCACTTGTACACTGCCTGAAACAAATCGTACAACGATGAGTTGTTAGATATATATCGAACTATGTTACTCGTAATTTATCTTAAGAACGAATTCGACCACATAATATGATGGTTCATTCCTTAAGTTATATGTAACTATGATGATCACATTAACATAGATCATGAATTCAATCGAAACAACAAAAACATTACTGATTTCAAAACTAAAAAAGGAGAAATATGATTAATGTACATAATTGACAAGTAGTAATAATAATACCATGTATTTTCTTCATGTCTGAAAACATCAGTCTTGGTGCCTAGCTTCATGCATGCCATTTGTAATTGGTACTTAGTAATTAAAGTTAAACAATTTGCATAGATTAACTCTCTAAGTATGTATAGGAGTGGCCTAGTGAAGGAATTAAAGGCTTGTAATTATTATTTTAAATAATAATTAGTATAATTAATTGTGTACTTTGATAAATCATAAAATATCATCATTGTGTGATATGATCGATGGGGGTGTCCGAGTCTATGGGTTCGGTTGCTGGGATTACGCACACGGCCAAAATTAGTCAGATTTTACTACAAATTAGTGGTTGTTTGGATTTTGAGTGTATTTATTATTGATTAATGTTTAATTACCATATGTTCTTATTACATGTACCTTTTTCTTTCTTTTTTTTAGTTCAATTAAAGCTTTTAATATTAATTATTTTCATATAATATTTATCATAGATCATAGATTAAGGCTAACATTTTAAGTATACTTAACTCGTGTCATTTCCAATTTAGAATAATAAATTTATAATTATCACATTTTACCCACCAAGACCGTTACATAACAATAGAAATTGTTCCGGTTCGTTTCTATTTTTGTACTAACATTTTATTTGTTTGAACTACAATTATCTTTTGCAACATTTTATGTAGATTATTTTGCTTATGAAGAATTCAATTATTTGAGGATATATTGGTAATTTTAAATATTGAAAAATCAAGCTGTTAACATAAAAACAAAATGTGATATAAAATTATAAATTATAATTATGAGTAAATTGTATGGATGATTCATATGATTTTCACACATTTTCATTGTTGGTTTATGTGCTTTGTTTTTTAAACTATTATTTTGAAAATTCAAATATTATTATACTATTAGTCCCTTATATGCTAAAATGACTAAAATAGTTTTATCAAAAAAAAATTATTTATTTTCCTAATTATTAATTATTTTTATTATAAAAAGTTACAAATAATATTTTATTTTGTTTCTTCTTTAATCAAACAACGACTAAAATAAGAACCCGTTAATCCACAAGTGTCAATACCACAACTTCCGACCTCTACTAGTGGATTTTTCACCTTACTAACTCCAATTTCCGGCGTCCAACTCTTTTAATCTCAACAAATCAATGTCAGAAACCCCAAATTAGAAACTAATCGATAAAGCTTCAAAATATTAGATTTTCAAATTAATAATGTGTATGACATTACGTTTTCACGAATTGACCTCAAATAATATCTTAACCGAACCGTCCAAACCATCATGATGGAGCTTGGACCTTGAATATTACTTTTCAGGTCAAGCTCCCATAAATGTTATGGTTCCTTCGCTAAAAGTGGAATACGGTTAGCAAAGTCCGAGCTTGGAAGACATCATTCATGAGCTCGGTCATCATGAACTTTGCATGATCTCTCGACAACGTCTGACAATAGTACAAAAGAGAATATTCATGCAGGTGGTGATTTACATGGATACCTAACTAACTTGGTCGACCTATCTAATTGGTCCACGTCAGCACGCATCTCAAAGAATGGAGACAAACCCTAATTGACATTCATCCAGAACCTTCCAAAAGGTAGGGTTTCACTATATAAACAAACTAGTGATTGCCCTCATTCACAATCGTTCAAGCACACCATACACTTGAAATCACCTCACTGTGTGATTTTGAGGATTAACCTTTTAGCCACCTTCGATTGAGTTAATCTCGAACCGGGTTTGTACATATGTCGGAGTGTCAAAGGTTAGTCACCCATAAACTCATTATCATTTTGCACTCAAGATGAAATACTCTTGATTACAAATCTTAGCGGTGAAGATGAAAGAGCCATTATTAACGACTTTGGTGTTGGTTTGGATCTTCGTTCGGAATACCATTTGACCCGTCGAAGGCCACCAAACTTACTATTAAGGGTATGTAGTAATGGTTGGAGTTACCTCGTCTAAAATAAGTGAAAGACGGAGACAAGGTGAGTGGTGATTAGATGGGTTACGAATTTCTAGATCCGTTCTTAGTGGTGCTGGTTTGCCCGATCTGAGAATGAGTTTGCCTTATCTAAAATCGGGTTGGTCAGAGTTCGCATCGACAGTCTGACGATCATGGAAAAAGAGATTCTAACGATCTGACGATGGTGGTGGGTGAGTGCTGGTTGGCTGGCCAGTGAGTGGAGATTGGTGGTTGTTGTTGGGTGACTCTTGGAGATTCTGGGATGAATGGCTAGCGCACATTAGGGTTTGGAAATGAAGAGACAGAGAAAGTGACAGCTAGATCTATTGAATCTAAATATATAAATTAATAAATATTTAGTTAATTTGTATTTTAATATTAATAGATGAATTACTAATAAAATTAATTTAATAAAATATTAAAGTAAGGTTATGTTAGTCATTTAATTTGAGAGAGGAATCAAGAGTGCAATAACTTTTGCGTTTTTGGATTGTGAGTGCAGAAACAAAGTACAAGAATCAATTGTGAGAATATGTATAAATCACAGAGACCATCCATGCAGTTTAGTCTATGATTATAGATAGATGACACCTATTATGATAATCCCATAAAAAAACTATTTCCTCCTTTCCAAATTTATTGTCTACAAACAAAAATACGCAATTTAATAAAACATAATTATTACAATATATGTTTTTTGATAATATGGCAATTTTACCCTTATTTTATATATACTTTTTATGACATGCATATACATTCGAGATAATCAAGTAAATTATATTAATTATAACTATTTATTAATAAAAGTGAACATTTAATTTAGAACAAATAAGACTGGTATAGTGAACTATAATTTTAATTAAGAGGGAGTATATATACTTCTTACGCTGGAATCAACAGGTGATACTCAGAACCTCGTAACAGAATTTTAGTCATATTTTAGTGTAAAAATATGCTTAAAAGACTCTTGTTTTACACTATTTTAGTTTTAAAAACTAGTGTAAGCGGATCTAGAAACTTTAGGTACGAGTACCACAAAATAGTTCAATTCATAAAAAATTTAAGTTGTTAATTAAGATGAAAACTAAGTGTGCTATAAATAGTTATAAATTATATATAGATGAGACCTATGTTGGTAATCCCATAAAAAACAACTATATTGTACACCTTACACTGGAATAAAAAGTTGGTACAAAAGATTTTTTTTATAAGACATATCGTATCATATGCAAAAGTTGTCTATATTTTGTAAGAAAGGCTTTTCAGTCACACCATAAATTAATGATCATAAGCATAACGGTTAGGAGTAAGGACTTATTGATAATTGAATTATTACTATGATTTATTTAATAATATTGATATTGATAGGATATATGATGCAATATAATCATATCAGAATCAATTATATTAATGATAATACATTGGACTTCAGTATATCCATGTTACATGAAAGATGAAGGTTTTCATGATCACTTCAATTATAAAAGAACTAGTGTAATATTTAGGCATGTGATGGATCTAGAAACTTTAGCTACGAATAGCTAGCACAAAATAATTTATGACTCGAACACTCTGATTTTTCCTAGGAAACCATAACCCTCTTTATATTAAGCTTCATATCATAATTGAAATAGAAACTAGGAGGTGAAATCGAAACAAATACCTCGAATTAATAAAATTGAATAAAATCGTTGTGAAATGGACGTTTTGTCTAATCAAGAGTCAAGAATATATATATGATCAAATGTGAAATCTTTGATTTGATTGGTTTGTAAATTGAGAAAAGAAACTTGTAAACGTTCTCACGCATGAAATCTATAATATTGATGAGTTAAAAATTAGCTCTTAATTATAACAAACATTAAAATTTCAATATCATCTAAGAGTCTATAACTTATGGATTTTAATTCAATGATAGTAAACTTTTATTTTGTATTAAGGTGTGTGATTCAGGGGAACGAATTGGGATTCTCGTTAGATCATCTCCAATCAATGCATCATGTTGCTTCCCATATCCGAGTTGCTTGGATCACGTAATCAGGATCAAATGTAAAAAGTTACACACATTTATAAGTAATAAGTAATATTAAATAAAATAAAACATTAAAATGAATTTGAACTTATAAAATCATAATATTTTGAAAACTGGACCGGTTGTACAAGAAATTTGAGAGCGGTTACACCCCATGTAATGCAAACAAAACCCTTATTTTTAATTATAGAAATCAACATCGAGAAGAACATTCGCTTTCATTCAAAGCTTCACCCTTCAAAAATCATACTACTCTGTCTTATTCTAACGATTCAAAAACTAGCTGAAATTGATTGGAAATCAAAAGAGGGAAATCAACAAAATCTTCAACAATGTCTTCTTCTGATAGGAAATTCGAAATGACGCAAAATGATATCAACTAACACTGTATGAAATCTCTTATATTCTTAATTTCAGTGTAATATTATTATTTTATTTACATCATTTTGAGTAATATTTTATTTATAGATGCTTCATTTACGAATCTGTTAAACCTTATAAAAATATGTTAATTTTTAGTTATTATTTTGTTTAGCTCACTCCGCATATAAACCTAAAAGTAAGATGCAATTAATATCTACACCACAACAAGAACAATTAGAAGAACATCACGATGATAAATTTCCAAAGCTGCATATCTACAAAGATTCTATATTGAGTAACAAAAAACATGAAGAGCGAACAAATGGACGTAGTTAAAAGAATTGGTTTTGAAAAGATTTTAGAAATGAGATTCAATGAGCTACCATTGAGATTGTCTTATTTCTTGGTTAAAAATTTCAACCCAACAAGTTCATCAATTGAACTTCCTATGGGAAATATACCAATATCAAGAGCAAGCATTAGTATACTATTTGGACTACCAATTGGTGAAAAATATATAGAAACTGGATTAAGAGCTAAGAAGGGAGATAAAATCTTGAAGGATTGGAAAAAACAGTTTAAAGGTGCCAACATCTGCCCGAAAGATGTTGCCGATAAGATAATAAGTTCAGGTGATATAGGACAAATGTTTCTTCTTAATTTGTCTTATTTGCGACAACAATTATTGAAGGGAACCAACTTGGAACTCTAACTACAAAATTTCTACACTACATAACAAGTGAAGATGAAGTAATCAAATTGGATTGGAGTGGGTACATCTTAAATACTTTGAAATAAACTATTTAATTTTCTTATACCATTCCCAAACGAATTCTTACCAATTTGGATTCACATTAGATCATCTCTAGTCAATGCATCATGTTGCTCCCCATATCCGAGTTGCTTGGATCACGTAATTGATCAAATGTAATAAGTTGCACACATTTATAGGTAATATTAATTAAAATAAAACAATAAAATGAATTTGAGCATATTAAATCATAATATTTTGAAAACTGGACCGGTTTTACAAGAAATTTGAGAGCGGTTTCACCTGCATGTAATTAGCACAACATCCACGGCGCAGAGTTTATATGTTTTCTTCATGCTCAGATCGTCTCAACTATACTCGTGAGAGCCTACTGGAAATGGCGATGCTGGTTTCGTCGTGTTAGCATGCTCATTTTGGTGACCATAAAATTTTTTCACAAAGAATGGATAAGATCGATCATCCACTAGTCAATGTAAGTAAATCGATCATCCACTAGTCAATGTAAGTAACAATATACGAATCCACTGTGTCATCTTTATTGTCAGCAGTGACCAATGCCTTCAACTTATTGTATATCCACATGAAACGTGTACCCTCCGATAACATAACGATCATCGTCGCCAATCCTCTTCTAATGTCGTTTGTCCATCTCGGATAATTCTTATCTTTGACTTCGGTGAACCTCTTTAATTATCTTATAACATTCCGTAACAAATTCTTACCAAGTTGGATTCTCGTTAGATCATCCCCAATCAATGCATCATGTTGCTCCCCATATATGAGTTTCTTGGATCACATAATCAGGATCAAATATAATAAGTTGCACACATTTATAGGTAATATTAATTAAAATAAAACATTAAAATGAACTTGAGCTTATTAAATCATAATATTTTGAAAACTGGACCGGTTTTACAAGAAATTTGAGAGCGGTTTCACCTGCATGTAGTTAGCACAACATCCACAGGCAAAGTTTATATGTTTTCGTCATGCTCAAATCGTCTCAACTATACTCGTGAGAGCCTACTGGAAATGTCGATGCTGGTTTCGTCGTGCAGACACATTTTTTATGTTTTTAAAATGAATCATGTTTATACGTTTGCAAGTAAGTATTTTTTGAAACGTTGGTCGATGGATTCGATACTTGAAAAATCTATAAGAGTTCCTACATTTACTGAAGAAACTTATGGTCTTCAAGATGTTGTTCGCGAGATGCTTGTGACTATTGAACTAACATCAAATCGTTTAGTTCATGATGAAGGATTGTTTTCAAAGTACAGAAGCCAATTTTCTGGTTTCTTCCCTTTTTTGACGTGAAATTTGAACTTAGAATAGTTGTCTTTTATACATGCCCATATGTCATGTGCATCACAAAAGCATACCACATACAACCATTACCATCACAAAACATTGTTTTAATACACAAAACAACTTTGAAATAAACTGTTTTTCTTCACAAATGCAAATAACAAACCATATTTCCCAGATTAATTTTCCCAATTTTCATCGCTATCTTCTTCATTGTCTTCAGCAAATCTCATCATATAAAATTCTACTCGTTTTTTGATCTTGTTAAACGCAGTAATATTGATTCTCTTACTGTGAGCTTCTTTTAATCTGTCCACAATGTATATTTCCAGCCGCACATTCTCTTTGTTATCATTCAGTGTTGACATTAGCATCTTTGTGACATACCTCTTTCTCAAGTCAACCAATTGACCATCCTGTTGTTTTCCTTCTTTCTTCAAGTCGCTATTGGAATAATGTATCCTATTACCGTTGTACGTTTCCATGTGCCTCTTAACAAATATTCCACAATCCACAACATTTTTTCTTGTCTGCCATTTCATTTTTAACATTCTTGGTTTTACTTCTTTCAAAAGTGTGTCTGTTCATCATCCTCGATATATTGGACAAACAACTTTGTCTGTAGTTAGAGTCAAATATTTTTTTAAAATTTAGTGCATCAAAACGAATTATAACATCACAAAGTTTACAAATATTTAGTTACTAGTTCTGCTGGCAAGTTGGCGTATCTAGTTTCAATGTCTTCAACTTCTGAATAGATATTATCAGGAATGTCTATCGTTGAAGTCTTGAAGTTATAACAAATCAAATAGAAATGATTTGATTTTCCACTCGTCTTCAAAACAGGGAAGAAAACCTGATCACAGTAAATCAACTTTATTATATTTTTTCGTTTTTATACCAATACCTAATACAGTCATGTAATTTTTTAACTTTCAATTTAATTATGTATCTTACCAGAGTAACCTCTCTTAAATCACCATATGGGCTGCTTGTTCTGCTATGATTCATGTTTGTCTTAAACACTCCATACAAAAAATCAAAATCTTCTTCTCTTTTATTGTTCGATAGCAAGCTGTACGTCTATTTTATGTGTTGCATATCAAAATCAAGAAAGTTGATTAAAGGTAAAAATAAATAGAGAAACATTATTATCATTTATTTTTCATCACATACCAGTGTTCCTGTTTCTAAGAACAGTGTCCTTTTTGTATCTTTTTTGCTTTTAAAGTACTCCTCCATACTCAAAAGTGTAGTCCATAAGTATCTTGCGGATGATGAAATCTGTAATCCAGGCATTAGCGACTCAAATAATACACGCTCAACTTTGACGTCCTCCCCATTCAGAAAAATAATATCACTGTTTCAAATAAAGCAAATAGTATCAATTTTTTTTACGAAGCACCCAAGTTAATGTTTTGTAATATTATTTAATGCATCAAAATATACTAACTTTGGTTTTTCCACCCTGCTGAATACGTATCTTGAAACACGTTCTTCAGCCGCTGTTATTTCTTGTGTCAGATCAATTGGTTTAGCAAAGTATGGAGATTGAAGTGAATCAGTTAACTTTAATGTCATTTTCTTGCCATTTAAGATTAATTCAGTGCTTTCATCTTTATCAACCTTTTTCTTCCCTTTCCCCTGCTTCTTATCTTCCACAACTGGAGCAGGTGGTGTCTTGTACGTTTTGTTCAATTCCTTTATGCTTTGAAACACAAATCTTCGTATTTGCCTCTACACCTGTTACTAACATCTTGTGCTTTGTCCATTTTTTCTATTTGTTTTATAGCTGCTCTTGTTCTAACAGGAGTTCTTTTCTTGGTTTCCTGTTTTTCAGTTTCAAGCTTTTCTGTTTCTTGTGTATGAGGTTTCATGATTTCATCTTCCCCGTTCCCCCAATGATCTTGTGTAAAATGTTTTATATCTTCTTCGTCCAGTGACTTCAGTTCTTCTTCTCCCTTTCTCTCGAGTTCCTTCCTTTCTGCCTCCAACTTTGCCAATTTTTCGGCCTGATACGCTACATCCCTATTCTTTCATCTGGCTGTCTTTCTGCTGCAGCTGCATACAGTTTATCTTCCGTAAGGACCAGCTCTTGATTTTTGGGTGCATCTTCTTTTGGTGATAAGAATGGTAAGTCATTTAGGATTTTTGATATGTGCACCATCTCTTTAACAGAATCATGCAAACACTCTTCTTTTTCTTGTTGCTTCTCCCTTGGTTATTCGTATTAAGTTGCTTTGTCCGAATATCAGGTGACATTCCGAGGTCAACGGAGCTTACTTTTCTCTTTTTGCTTGTTTCATTTTGTTGTTCACGATTTACTTCATCGTTTTCTGCCAAATTCAACGCTTCTTCATCATATTCATCTTCATCATGCACATCTTCATTAACTTTTTCTTTTTTTTCTTCTCCTTCCTGTTTACCATCTTCCATAAGAGTGTTGTTCATTGTGTCTTCCTGATTGACTTCATCATTATCTGTTTCACTAACTTTCTCCTCAACATCAACGTTATCGAATCTTTCTTCTCTCTCCTTTTGCTCTTCCGTAACTTTTTTTTCTTCTATTCTTTTCTTGAAAGCTTCTACAAATAGCTTTTCAACTTCTTTCCTCAAACCTTGCAACTCTTTATCATTCTTGTGCTAAACTTCCGTAGTTTCAATAACTTTCACTATTTCTTCTTTTAAATCATTGACAATTAACATTTTTGACTTAACAAAAAGCTTGGTTTCCTGTAATAAAAAAACCATGACTTTTTTTTAATGTTTTCTGAATGTGATACATCTCTTTTAAAAATAATTATCCTACCTGAATTATCGTTGGATTGCAATTGCTACTTCCTGGAATTTTTGATTCAAAATAATCTTAGTCTTTTTCTTCTTAGCCTCATCTAAAAATGGAGATGTTTATTATTATTTGTATACATCTATGTATTTTTTTGTATTTTAATTTTTAAAATGTAGAATTATGTTTATGGGCTTCTTTCTTCTTCTTGATGTCCTCAAATTCAACTCCTTTAATAATTTTTACTCTTCCAAAATCTCCTCTTCCTTTTTCTTTTTTCTCCCTATTCGATTACTCAATAGCTGGGATTGATCTATGTTCTTCATGTATGTATGTAGAATTTACTTACAAAAGCTTCAAATTATAACACAGACAGAAAATGTTAATATTTGTATAAGTTGTAACGATATGATTTTTATAATATAACTAGTTATAAGACTTACAATCATTAGAGTAATTGGTCCATTAAAATTGTTCTTTCCATTCCATACTTTTCGAGTTTCCTTCATGCATTCGAGTAGATATGAACACCGATCCATATCTTTTATGTTGTCTATTTTTTTATGTACGGAATGAATTTTTGATTAATGAAACCAACTTTTGTACTCTCTCCAATTATTGTTACGAACACAACAAGAAAGTTTATTTTAAAATGATCGTCAACATCCAACGTATTCATGATCCTCTCCATTATTGTCTTGACAAACAGTCTTCCTAGTTCGTCTTCTTGATCGTTAAACGCTCTTCTCCGGTTCCTTGTTGTTTCATCTAATTTGTCTGCTTTCTTTATTGCTTCAATTTTGATTCGCCCCACGAGAATCCCCAGTGCATCATGAATGGTTTTTGCACTTATCTTTATCTTTCTACCGTCATTTAACTTTAGTGTGCAACTATACGGATCAAAGTTTTCAACAACCCAATTTGCTATGGTTGTAGGTGCATGTTCTATGTTGAAGAAATCCAATAATGATCCAAATCCCATTTCTCTTATTACCTTTTTTTGATCAGTAGTTAATAGTTTTAGAACTTCACATAGTGCAACTGGTTAACATCTTGTATTAATCCTCTTGAATTTTTGTTTGACTTCTTTTTCTGATGCACCTTTAGCGGTTTGTTTCTTTTTTCCACTGGTTTCACCGACTACGTCTCCTTATGTTTTTCTCCTTTTTGTATTATATGACATTTCTTTTGGATCTTTCTTTCTTTTTTTTTCCAATTAATTTCTTTCTTTGCTGATTATGTGTTATTTTCACATGCCTCACATTTTCACCAGCTCCTGCAAAATGGAAGAACAATATAATGGTCATGTACTTTGATGTATCATGTTTATATGTATAATTTTAACAACGTGATGCAGCTGAACAATATGAATGTTTTGATGCGCTACTTAACATCTAGATTAGATTTTTTTTAACTTTCATTAGTCAAGTACTGTGATGCATCATCTTTTATATCTTTATATGTATAATTTTAACAACATGATGCGGCAGAACAATATGAATGTTTTGATGCACTACTTAACATCTAGGTTAGATTTTTTTGACTTTCATTAGTTGTATCTTTATATGTATAATTTTAACAACATGATGTAGCTGAACAATATGAATGTTTTGATGCACTACTTAACATCTAGGTTAGATTTTTTTAACTTCCGTTAGTCAAGTACTGTGATGCATCATCTTTTATATCTTTATATGTATAATTTCAACAACATGATGCATCAGAACAATATGAATGTTTTGATGCGATACTTAACCTCTAAATTAGATTTTTTTTAACTCTTATTAGTCAAGTATTGTGATGCAGCAGTACAGTATGATGCAACAGTACATTGTGATGTTTTTCATGCACTACTTAACCTCTAGGTTAGATTTCTTATACTGTAATTAGTCATGTAATGTGATGCATCATCGTTTTATGTAAAATTGCAACAACATCAATTTTTCGCGCAATATGATGCAACATCATAGATTTGCAGTAAAATGTATATCAAATCGGTTAAAAGCTTACTTCTATGTGTGCTTTCTTGTGTGTCTTTTTCATTCGAGCTATTAATTGATATTGCTTTCTGATTCTCGTCGTTTGTTGTTGTTTGAGTATGAGGAACAAACCGATTGCTTCTCCTTGTTGCTGCAACATGATATCATACAATTTTTTTGTTACTTAATGATGCAGTAAGTGTATAATTTAATAAGTGTATAATTTCACTAGAATATAACTAATAAACATGTACTTCACAGCATATGTGTAAAACTTATGTTTACTCCGTTGTTTTTCTTCAATCAGAGCTTTTTTCCCCTTTTCGATGGACTTCATTGAAATTTCCTCCCGTTTTGATGTTTCCGGCACCGTTTTGTTGATTTTCGTCATGATCGGTTTCAAAAACTTCGTTATTTAGGCAATTTCACGGTTAGGGTTTATTGCATTAAGAATCACTAAGAACTAGAGTGAGAATGTTTGTTATCTGATTGTACATATCGACGGTTTTTGCAGGTAGAGGGAAAAATTGAACTGACGTTTGCAGGCTTACATTGGTTAATTACAAGATTGCCCTAAAATGGTTGCCCGTAAAAGTTGATTGTATTTACAAAATTGCCACCGTGTTTTTTTAAGCCGTAGATCACATTTCCTTTCAAAATTGATGGCTGAGATTTACTTCCTTTTCTTCTCCCATTTATTTACTTCTTTCGTGAATGTCACCCATATTTTTCTAACATATCTTTATCTTCGAGCCCATCAAGTAAGAGGTTATACGAGTTATCGACTTATCGTAAATAATATGTGAAAGGTTATAATTAATAAAGAAAAAACAATCTCCTCCAATAAATTATGGTCAAGCATCACATTAGGTCAACCCAACTATCGTGTTTCATCTTGCGTTAGTAGTGTGTCACTCGGGCTCAGCTATCCGGGCCATTCGGCTGTTGCTAGGGATTTATTTCAATTTCTGTAGGCCCATCAGTTGTTAAATAACAGCCCAGTAGAATAGTCGTAATCCAATTCGGTTGTATACATATTTACCTTTGTTAAAATATTTCAAAATTTCATGAACCAACCTTTTATTAGAAGTCCACACAATTGTATATATAGAATCAGAATCAGATATTGAGCAGAACCAGATTTCTTGTGGTTCAGTATCTGATCAGTTACCTCCACAACATACAAAGTATCCATGGTAGGTTGCTCAGATCCTCGAATTCGAAAAGGACGCACAGGAGCAGATTTTCTACACCATACACAACCCATTATCTCAATATCGATGTCGAATCCCTGAGTTGATTGGGAACCGTATCCGAGCATGTTTTCACGGTTGGGTGATTCTGTCCAAGCATCCAGAAATTAACATCATGTGGTCTCTTTGGAATCCTCAAACTTCTAAGATCATACGACTCCCCCCTTTAGTTTGTGCTCTAGGAGATGTACACGAATTTGAATGTTGTTTGTCGTCCTCTCCTGATGATCCAAACTCGATTTTTCTGTTAACCACGTTAAAAAAACCTAAATTTATTTTTTGCAGATTAGACCGCAAAAGGAAGAAGTTAAAATGGACAGAAATGTCATATGAAAAACAACCAAGGAGTATTACAGGAGACGACCATGGTCTACTAGTTTGTCCAACTTATTTTAATGGTAAAATATACGTTTTGAGTTCCAGGGTTGAATGTTGCTGTGAAAAATATGTCATTCATGTTGACATTGAAGTGCGGGATAAAATAGTTGCTATAAATCTAATACCATTCGTGAAACAACCTCCAGGACCCAAAATTCATTACTCTTCCAGCGCTCCTTTTTTAAAAGATTAATGTGACGATCTGTTCTTCATTCATTCATTTGTGAAAAGGGGGGAGATTTATTTTGTGTATTTTGTTTAAATTGGATATGGCGAGGAATGTTGTGGGAGAAAATGGAAGACCTCAAAGACGCTATATTTTTCGTGGATCACTCTCGTGATTGCTCTGTGATTTACAGTCCTGCAATTCCCTCTGAGTTAAGGGGTTATATACACATCCTTGACCAAATGGCAAAAGTAAAAATTCGTACGATGTTCAAAATGGAACTATCACCATGTCTCCTATGTCACATCCATATTTATCACCAAACTTAGTTGAGTCTCTAACAAGCTAGGCAGTTTGGTCCATGCCTGGATGCAGGTATTGCTTTTCATTGATTTGTACCTATTTTTCTTACATTTATATATGTAGTAAAAAGAAATGTGATTTAGATTATAATTTGTGTAGGTTACTAGGTGATTATGGAGAAATCAAGTGCAGTGTTGAATCTAAACAAGAAGAGGACAAGGAATATGATATAGTGTTAATGATGAGCTTGAATATAACTTTCCGTTTCATGTTTTGGAGATGATTATGAAGTTTTGTGTTGATGTCGACTACCTCAACTTTCGTGCAATGTGCAAACAGTTAGCAGCACTACCTGTCATCCGATGGAGCAATGTAACAGCAATACCGAGATTGCAGACATATTCCTTAGTTTCACCATGGTCGATGGTCTTAGACAGAGATCGGGGCATTATAACTATTACTGATCCGATGTTGGGTAACAAGTACTTTATGAGAACCTCACAAAAGTTTGTTGGTGATATCCAAATACATTGTTCGGGGTATGGCTGGTTGTTGACGTCTAAAAATACCACAGATGTAATGTTCTTTAACCTCTTCACAACGGAAGCGGTTCAATGTTTTATGGGGTCTAAATCAAACTTAAAAGATGAGATTTTACTGATTTGATATAATTACTATTTTTCTACCATATTTTGTTTCAAATTCAATAAAATTTGTTCGATAATCATAAATCTATTTTTTTACATTAAAAAAAGTTAGTCCATCCATTTCTTTGTGATTTAGTGCGTCTACTTGATAAGTTTGTTACTTATTTAGTACGTTTTGATAACCAAAAGGAAAAATAAATTATACCAAAGCAAGTGTTATTTATCATATTCAATTTTTTACTTATATAGATTCTTTCCTGAGTTCAACCAATGAATAGTTTACTAAATTTAATTGTATTGATATTATATATGTCTTGCTTTCATCTTCAAAAACATTGCATGATATACTTAATGTTGAGTTTTATTTGACATTTAACAATTATATACTAAGTAAAAGATCAGACTAAACTCATTATGCAATTCAAAATAAGTCGTCCACTAAATCGAGTCATGTTGGAAATGATTGAGTTGGTTATTTGAGCAATACGATAATTGATCATGTGTAAAAATATGATCGGGCAATTTAATTGCGAAACATAAAGATTGTGAGAAAATCACTTTGATAATATAGCTAATTTAAAAAAAAATATCGAAATTAAAACCACCAAAGCTTCCAGCTACAACTTTGACATTTCAAGGAAAGAAAAAGATGAACTTTCATTATTAAAATTAGTTAACTTATCAACAACACTTTCAATGGATCTAGTAAGCCGTAGTTGCGATTTGTAAGTTGGTATCGACCCCTTTTTAAAAAATTGGGCCTGCTTTTACATCTTCCTAATCTCGTCGATTGCTCATGACAAACGATGGATGTTGTTAGACTATTATTAACTGCACTTTAAAAAGGCATAAAAACTGCAGAAAAACTTGAATCATATCATTGTCTGTAACTAATACCTCCAACTTTACCCGAAAACAATGGATCGTCTTTCAAACTTGTGCCTGAAAGTGAGTCAGATGTGGTAGTTGGATCTTCACTTGACAAACTTGGTCTTGCCCAGATCTTGATGTGCCCTTCTCGACTCACAGTGAGTACAGATTCCTGAGTGAATATCAAACCTGAGAGAGGCTCGGTATGTACACGATGAACCACTAAAGGAGAAAGCTTTGGTACATCACGCATGCTTGGTGCAGGTCGCAAAGTACCAGCTGGGTATGCAGTGTCCCAGTGAGGTGATTGGCTTCCAGTACTCATGGTAGGGGACCCACCGTGAGCCCGACGCATCGGCACTACTAACTCATCCATTTCAAGATCCCATAACAATACTTGTGTGTCCTGCAAACATGTAATTCATAAGATGAATCAAACTACAACAGATTATTGGTTGCAGCTACTCTAATATAATTTATTTGAAACATAATTTTAAAACAAAACCCGTCTAGCTTACCTGACCAACAGAACCAAATCGATACACGATACTTTCACCAGTGCCATCTGTAGTTGGGGCAGACCAATATGAATCAAATGCAACTCCACTGACCTGTAACCTTACTAAAATATCAGAAACAGGCAACAGCTCCCCTAGGAAAAGTAAAAGAATTTTCAGTATCAATGGAAAAAGCACGTACCCATGAACTATGTCCTTCACCCCATGCGACAATTTTTCGCTCTTCCATACTCCAAACCTGAACCAGGTCATCTTCGCCTCCGGTCAATATGTACTTTCCATCCATGCTGTCATTTCACTGGCTATCAGTTATACTTGTTTTTGATGGAGGATTACTAACAAAATCACAAAAGAAAACATATACACGATAAACTTCTGATTTACCAAAAGTCTAATTTAAATCTCAGAAGATTTTTCAGTTAAGGAACTTTACTAAATCGGTTAGGATTGTAACAGGTCATCATAAGTCAGGTAACAACTCAAAATAGGTTTGGGTAGATCCACATACACTTTTTGTCCAGCTTTTTAGAAAGATATAAAGAACTAATGTTTGCCCAGCGTTTTAAGAAGATAAAAAGAAATTAAAAAAAAATTAATGTCTTCATTATGCCTAAAGTTTGTAATAACAATCTACATTTTTTATGGAAACAACTAAAGATGTTGTATGCATTAGAAATTGATGTTCGGAGGCTTTCAGCATGTTCAACTCATTTGAACCAAACCCCTTTTTAGCTCAAACTTTCTGACTTGACAAGTTTGAGATAATTCACAAACCAAAATGAACCATTTATATTTGTTCTAAAAAAAATTGAGCCAATTATTAGTAAATTGGTAGAGTCTGCCACATCTATCATATTTGTAGAACTTTTTAGCCCTTAAAGGTAAACAAAAGCATGTCAAAACAATAATCTTTTTATCAGGCAATTAGAGTTGATAAAAAGAGCTTTTCACCTCCAAGTGCAACATAATAAAGCACCATAATAGCTCTTTCCTCCACATATAAGTTGTTCAGTTTTGAAGTCAAAGACTCGTAGATAACCTACAACCAATAACTGAAGTCATTAACTATTAGTTGAAGAGAAAAGAGAAAACAAGCAGCAAACATCTGCAAAAAGCAAAAGAAGTTACATACCATCCCTTCCGATAGTTGCAATATAAGCTCCATCACTTGAAAAGGCAATACTATTTATTGAACCTTGGCATATATGCCATCTAGAAACTGGATTCTGCATGCAGGGATAATGGTTAACTTCAAATTTCCTGTAATTTCATAATAGCCTTGAGTAGAGGTGGCAAAATAGGTGGGTCAGCAGATTGGACAATGCATCAAACCATGCAATTTTATGTTAGATGAATTGAGCCGAAACATTTAAGTTTAGGCGTTTACTATTCTCTAAAATAAATAGTGTGCCAATTGTGATTATGAAAACTATATTATTTCAGCTATAATCTAAATTTTCTTTAAAACGATTTAGCCATCTAAGGGGATTTTACATAATTACGCTTTTGGAGAGTTTCAACATGTTTGACCCGTTGATCCATTTGACTCATTAACATTTTAGGTACATTTTGTTATTTTACTCATTTGACCTGTCAACCAAGATATAACCCAAAATCAACCCATTCATATGCAAATGGGTCAAAATTTTGACATATGGCCTCAATCTTTCACCGTTATATTATTTCAGCTATAATTTAAATTGGAGATAATATTCACTTACCCGTTTAAGGGGGTTTTACATAATTAAACTTTAGGTGACTTTCTACATGTTTGACCCGTTTGATCCATTTGACTCATTACCATTTTAGCTACACTTTTTTGTATACCCATTTGCCCTGTCAACCCATTGATACATAAATTGGTCAAAATTTCAACATCTAGACTCAATCTTTCACCACCATTAACAGATACAAAGTTTGGTGAATGTCAATCAGTACCTTACTGTAGCGTGCATGTGAAACAGAAAACTGAGTTTGATCCTTGATAACTGGAAATGAAGGATCGCCTGAGCCATCTTTATTCTGAAAGATACAGAGATGTTAGTAAAAATATGAATTAATTGCCACCACCCGCCACTATAATTTGTGTAGAATTTATAGCAGATAGTGACAGATTACTCTACGACTTGCCTTTTCATATACATACATATTTCCATCTGCATGTGCAGCAACGAAAACTCCATCACCATTAGGGACCCAAGCAATACTAGTACAACGACTGTTGAAAGCAACAAACTACTTGATCAGACAACATAAAAAGAAGAGACTACTATCAAGATACCTTACATATCATAAAAAGTCATGCATATATAAAAGAAAAAAAGACATAGCTTTTAACTTGGTTTCACAAGCTTTTTTAGTCTTTAAACCCATTGATTTAAGTACAATATTTGCATGTCAAGAAAATTAAATATGTGTCTTGCCTGTTATTGACACAACCATCTTTGTTATAATGCTGGGCTCCAACAAGCTTTTTCCCACCATCTTGTAATTGTTGTCTTAATGACACTGAATATACTACAAATGCACAAAACATGTAACATACAACAAAAACTGATGCCACATTCCAATGTCTTATTTTTATTTTTTTGAGAAAAAAAGAAACAGAATACCATCTCCACAATTCAACCCAATGAGTAGATCATGGCCATCTTTAGCATCCGGATTAAAAGCATGGGATATAGGATTTGAAGTGCTAAAATGTATAGATTTTATAGGATCCTGCATGGGACATTAGTGCCTCTTATAATCCAAATGCAGTAAATTAATGAAATTCACAAATAGGTGGCAACCATGTTGACAGTAACATACCTTATCCTGAGAATTCAAATCACTAATGAAAATTGCATCACCAACGTTGAATATCAGATATGTTCCTTTACCGTCGAAGTTTGAATTGGGTGTATAACTATTAGCATATGAAGTACCCAATGATCCAACTTTAGCTAACCCACTTGAAGACTTGCTACCACCGTTCCCACCAACAAAACTAAGTGCTCGACTCCCATTGCCACCACCTAAAATTTTTGCGGCTGCTGATTTTACACCACTACTGATGCCTAGATTTGACGATGATGATGTGGCATGCATAGGTTTATCCTTAAGATGAGCCAGAGTCACCTGGCATGCATATCACAAAAAAAAATTCAAGTTCCATGTATGATAAAGTAAAGAAACATACTTATTTGACATACTGCATATCCAGTTGAGAACAAACCTGTGATACCTTTCAACTTCTTAGTGGTTCAGTGTGATTGTATTCATAATGTTGTAAGACATTGACTAATATGTGTGTCTAAAAACTCATCGGCAACTTGGGATTCAATGTTAACAGATACATTTTTATCTATTGCAGGGTAGCAGGTGAATCTCACTATGTACATGCATTTGTCTAGATGCCTTTAATATATTTTTAGCCATTTTGAAAGTTATGATATGCAACAAACTTCGGATCCAAGTTGACCTTTTTAATTCTTTAGACAAACAAGATATGGAAGTCAGATTTATGATTATGAAATAACTAACTTAGATGCTTGTTTTGTTTACAAAAGATAGTGGTCAAATATACTGTCCAAATATCATTTATTCCTCATCCCAATATATTTTGGCTGTTATTTTTAAACTTCAGAATGTTGTTTGTTGAATTCAAGCTGACACAAGCGACTTTAGTTCTGCAACTCTGAAATACTTACATTGTTTCTACTGTGTACATTAATTCTGCCCTCCTACAAGTTTATTATGTCATTCGGTGATTCAAATATATGACAAATTGACAACCAGTACAAAAATGTCACAATCTTAAAGTACCAAAATGGTAGACCTGTCCGCTAGTCAGTCTTCTAATGTAATTTCCATCCCTTTATGCATCTATCACTTGAAGTTTACATCAGCAAAAGAACTCTGACTTTTCAAATTTTTAACTGAAAAGTAGCACCTCAATTGAACCTCCAAATTATATCATCCTAACTAGTCACAATGTCATGGAGACAGTTAACCAAACAGATGCTTCAATATTCTTATATAATTTTGCCAGGTTATCTGCATTGTGTTATTACTAAAATAGTGTAACTTGACCAACAAAGCAACCTCATTTGGAACCAGATTGTATAAGAAACACATAAAAGCTATTACATTTTAAACTAAATGTGCATTTATGGTCAAACATAGAAAAAAAAAAGTTCAAAAAATTGTTACGAACTAATAGAAACCCAAACTTCAAACCTATACTATTAGCTTTATATTTCATTCATACTCCCTTGGATAGATTTTGTAGTTTTTTGGTCAACTACAGCCATCAAATTTTCTGTGGATAATCATATAAAAACTAGTATGTTCTATGAAATGATTGATATTAATTTTGTTGCTAATACATCACCAACATTATTCATAATGAAAATTGTCAGCAAAATAATATACTTTGCAAAGCAGCCCACTTTAGTATTTATACCTATTTTCAAATCCATATAGTAATTAAATTTCTTCTTTTTTCTGCTTCATTCTAGTTATCAAATTTTGATCCCTTCACACATAGACAATAACATATATATAGACATATATACAGATATAGATATATGGTGATTACAATTATTAAGGTTAATAATAAAATTAGTACCTGAGTAACAGACTTGCCATGAGCATAGTGAAGAGGCCCAGCAGGATGACTTTTTTCATACTTAAGTTTATATCTTCCTTCGGTGTTTTAAAATAGGTTTTCAATCCCGGCGGTTGTTGTCCGCCGGCGGCTGCGGCGGTGGGGTTGTTGCCTGTTGTTGACGATGACATCATTGAATTAGGATTTGATGCATTGATCATCGTCACAATCAGATAAAACTATGAATAGTTAGTGTTTTATGTAAAGTGAAATTTGTGTAAGAATTAATTAGTCATGATAGAATTGAATTAGATCATAGGACATTGCTAAAAGCTAGGGTTTAGTGGTGAATTTAAGATGAAGGATTTTGGGGGATTTTAGTTTTGGAAATGAAATGAATAGGAAATGTGAATTGTGAAGTGGAACTGTTGGTGTTGGTGGTGGTGGTGGTGGCGATCAAAATCTGGTGGTGCTTCCACATAAAAATTCCACAAAGAAAAATATAATTTTTTGACTACATTTTTTTTTTATTTGGTTAAATACGATACTCGATATGGGAATAGAATAAGATAAAATATAAGGATTATATTAAAAATAAATAAAAAAAAAATAAATAAAAAAAAAAAAGACATATCTACTATAAGTACTTCTTCATCCATTTTAATTGTTTTCTAATATTCTTTGTTTAATTTAAAATAAATTAAATAAATATCAATTTTATCTTAATATTAAAGATAAATTTGATTGAACTTTTCTAAGAAATACAAGAATAAGAGTAATAAATAAGAATAGTATGAAAAAATTTATGGCTTTTATCGATCATTTTTTATAGGTATGACGATATTTTTAAAACAAACCAAAATAGTATTATGGACAATTAAAATGGAACGGAGAAAGTAAAATCCCTCAATTCAAATACATCAATTGAAACCGCCAACGATCAATTTCTGCACATTTCATGTGATTGAATCAGGTTTTTAAAAGGCGATTTTTATTGATGTTAAGGTACGATCTCTAATCTTATTATTAAGATAACTTGTGTTCATAATATATGGCTTTATTGATTCTCATCTTATTTATAAAATGTCATTTAATTTCCTTTGATTGATTGTTCTGATATCTTACTCTTTAATAAGGGTTCTTTCTATTGTTTATTGACATTCTTAATGACTTATTGTAATAATCTCATCAACATGAACTTACTGAAATTGCCTTATTGACTAAATTCGGTGACAATATTTGCAATTTGCTATTGGCCTATGATTCGTGCTTTTTGATTTCGTTATTATTACTTTGTGTTAGAACTTTATTGTTAAAGGTCATTTGTTCTTTTAGCGACCTTTATTCTACTATGGGTATGAGAGCTATTAACTACCTATAGGGGTTCCATAGGAGCGTCATTGTGGCATCGATAACGTCATACTTTCTATGGTGGTGTGATTAGTCTGCAATGTTCCTCTCTGTGGTGTTATAAGGGATTTTTAGGAGGCGTATTGGTTAACTATAGCTTTTGTTTTGTGTTTGTGTTTGACTGTGCATGGAAGTGTAGTGCCCAACGCCTCATTCACATTTGCTGGTACACTTGGATCTACGGTCCATGTACCCTTTGTTTTATTTTTGAAGCTCGGTTTGACGACCCCCTTCGAACTCTTTCAATTATTGTTTCTAATCTCATGGAAAAATATTTGTTTCGGTTTGACGACCCCCTTTGCAATATCTTTTATCCGTTTTAGTTTCTTTATATTCGCGCATTGGGCTTTGGTCAACCGCATTTTCTTTCCATGTGGCAGGTGACCAAGCAGTATAAGAGGAGCAAATCGAGAGAAGAATCCGTGAGGCCGAGACGTTAGTACAAGTGTGCACTTCAATTACTATTAGCTTATTTCCATTAAAATGTATCATACGAGAACTTTGTAATGTATTTCAATTAGTTATCTTTGGATATTTTTGCCCAAATTTCATATTAAGAACCTATAGTATGGATTTAATGAATTTTGCTCTTATTTTATGTCATTGACCTCTGTTTTCACCTTTAAAAATGGGATGTTACAAAATTAGTATCAATGGACGACGTATTGATCGAAATATTACTCAAATTTCCAATTTGATCACTCCTTCGATTAAAAGGTGTATCCAAATATGGGTGTACTTTGGTTTTTTATTTGAATTTCTCTTTACTTCGAAACCCAAACCCTAACCCAAATCCCCAGTTTAGTTTGTTTCTTCGAATAATTCTTACCAATGAAATCAATCGCTATGTTTTCGAGTACGATTTTGTGTCGTTCAATATAGAAAATAATTCAATTAGTCCTCCATTCAATAAAGTTAATTTTAATGAATTGGGTGTAATAACTTGGCACTCTAGTAATGGATTGATGTTATATCATACATGCCTCCCGCCAGAATTCGTTGAACCTCTCGGGATGATAATCTTGTTCCAAAGATATAGTCTTGACAGCTACATCCTATAAGTTAACCATGGATTAATGTTAGCAGGCATACAAACATTATATCTTTAACAAGATTACAAGAACCATAACCTAACATTAGATTAATATTACATTTTTTGAAGATTCAAAATTAAGTTCCAAAAAAAGCACTCAAATAAAATCAAAACAAGTGTGTGCTACTTACTTTTAGTGTCTGATTTGTGGCGTATGCTGTGAAAGGGCATTTTCAATCATTCTTGTTGGCCCTAGATGATTGTGAGGACTAAATGCATCCAGAAGCTGAAGATCTCTGGCTCGACCTACAAGTGAAGAATCTTCATTGTTGCGGACTGGACTAGCCATATTCAAATCTAATAATAATAACAATTGTAATAACGAAAAGAGAATAAAAATGAACATAAGAAAACCCTCCGATTATGGGGTGTTTGGAATTGCTTATATTTTAGCACTTATCTGCTAAGAAAATAAGTATGTATCACCTTACTTATTTTAAAGTGTTTATTCATTAGTTAATAAGCAGATAATCAATTTTCAGAAAGGTGTTTGAATCTGCATATCTGCTCTTAAAATAAACAAATAAAAACTTAAATAAGCAATCCCAAAACACCCCCTGTACCTAATGAGACCCTATACCTAATGAGAGAACTTCAGTTCCGCCTTTCTTTTGTAAGATTTTACCATTTAATGTAAGCAGTGGTGTTTCTTCAAAAAGTAAATAGCCGTTTCATATCAAAACTTAAATTTGTTACTTTGCCATTCAAAGGTAAAGAAATAAAAAAGACTAACAGAGAACGTAGCAAGAATAACATAAATGCTTGTATAAATATTAACCGAAAAACACAAAGAAACGTGCAGCTATAGGCTAGAACACAAAGAAATTGAGTTAATTATCTTGCAATGAGAATGTTCCTAGAAACTTACCATTAGATGGATTTTCAAATACCACATTTAAAGAGTCACAGTCGACGAAGTACTGTTTGGCAATTGACTCAAAATTAACCGCAGAGTTAATATGTCTAAGTCTTGGAAACTGCAGTGGGGAATATATTGAGATGGAAGATGGACCATTTATTAGAGTCAGGTTCATACAAACAACCTGGGTTTCCAATTAAATCTACAAGAAGCTCCCTGAAATAAAAAATTAGACCTCAATTTAAATAGTAATTTAAGACAATATTCCAGAACATATGTTCAAGAAACTTCAAGTTCCAAACTTCAGGTACCATCGTTCCTTCGTTTTTTATTGTAAAACAACAAGCCTTACATCTAAGCTAGGTAGAGGTTAATTACTTAAACTATGATAACAGCAAGGATGAATGTAGATGCTAGGCATGGTTAAACCAAAAGGTAGATAAATGGGGTGGGGTAAAATGAGTCAAAATGGGTAATTGAATGGGATAGGTAGAAACAGGTCGACAGCCAAATTTTTTAATGTCCTATGAATACCTAGTGTGCCATAAATCATTACAAAAGTTAAATTATTTCATAAAAAACTCCGATGGTTGAATAAAATGATTATAAAGGTCTGTTTGCATCTAAAACACTTTTTCCGGCTTTCAAACCGTCCTCTATGAAGCTATACTTTTTGCTTTACCCGTTTGACCCATCACAGATAAAACATAACTCAGACTAACCCATTAATAAATAAGTGGGTAAAAAGGCCATCTGTTGTTAAATCCGTGGAAGCTTACTTGTTGATGCTAGAATGAACAAGGCAAGATGAAGCATCACTTCTTCTGCAATATTTACAACCCCTGGCGATTCGACATGGTAAATTAATGGTGTCAGCTAAGACCTGTGGCATTGAGGTATGTGTTATATTTCTAAATAAGAGGTATGTATTTTGTAAGACATTGTTAAATTTCTAAATAAAACATTCAACAATAACAATAAACATACGTGGCACAGGAACTGGTATACAACTATACATGTATAGCGTACCTTAAATAATAGAGCCCGATGTCTGCAAAGACCAGCAGAGAGGCTACCAATGGGGCGTGCAACAGATCGTAGCCGTTCATTGAGGTCATCGCTGCATTCCTGCCACAATGGAAATCATTTTCTCCACCTGAAGCTGCACCTCTTGTGAAAACAACAAATTAATTTGTAAGATCTTACAGAAAATGCCAACATTTTTGGAGGTAAACAGCTTATATTACAGCATTAGCTAAAATGTCACCCCATCAGACTACAAACGAGCTTTGCAAGTTGGTCAACAACCTCGGATGTCGTGACACAATAACAAGAAATGTTAAGAATTTGACTCTGCAGTTCCCTGAGGTTGGGTTCAATACATTGGTCAATTATAATGACTTCAAATGCGGATTCAATCCCCAAATTAACAGCTTTTAGTGACTCAGGAGATGGAATTTGTCCACTTTCTAGTGGATTACTGCATACTGTCCATACGTATGGATCCATTCCTTGAATAAAGTAAAAAACCATCAGGAATCTTGTCAAGGTAAGACAAGCAGCCATTTGCCTGTTACAAAATAACCCGTAGAGTATGAATACTACATCAATGTACACATTTTGAAAACTTTGTTACTACGCATATGTCAATGAATGCCTCACTAGCAATATATACTAATTGCAAACAAAAAAAGAAGAAGCATATTTTGCACGATTATATATACTGCAAAGTCTTCAAAGCATTTTTACTAATTATCCTATTTTAACAATGTGTCCTTGACTTCTTTCTTCTGAGCTATTTCTAAATCTATCAACATAATTTCATTAAACTTTCCAAAGAACCTGCAAGTAACTATGAATTAATATTTCTTTAAACCTCGCATAAACAGGGCACCAAGAAAACAATTATGATCCTCATATATAACAACCTCTATGGCTCTATATATAATATTATTCTAACTGAAGCTTGGCCCGTAGAAACTAATGCCAATAGCCAACTTGAATCATAGTGCTATCCAAGTGTACTATATTCTTTACATTTATTATGGTTTATGATTTATCACACCAATTATAAGATTACACCTATTTGACATCTACAATAAAGAAAGTTGTTGAATCGAGGGGAAGATATCCTCTTGACAAAATGTTTATGACTATGAACTTAAATGAAGTTAATATGACTATAGAAGTACGTTCGTAAAACTGACAGTTTATAAAATGTTTATATGAAATGACGTGATAGATAGCATTGGAGATGTTCTTACAAATAAACTAATCTAAACACCCTCTGACCCTCTCAAATCAACGCATCACAAGCTTATCAATTTGAACTATTGAATTTGAGTAAACGATAAGTCAAAATTAGTATATGTTTGGTTGAACGATATGATAGTGAATGAATAAATATGAAACCTATCATGGGTGTTTGGCTTGTCTATGTGGATTACAAAATTAAAAGTAACACTTACAAAATTAACTTTGTTTTTAACCCACCAAAAGTACTCTGTTTAAAAAACCCATACCAACCTACTTACCCATTTTCAATATATTTTTCTTTTAACTTTCAACCAAACACGACTTCATAAGCTCTTAATATCGAAAACTTTACTCATTAACCTTAAATATTGATGAGTAAAATAGTTTAACACTAAAACTAAATCTGAACTGGATTAAAACTGGTTCCAGAAAAGAATGGACTAGTCCTAAGCTGTCACAGTACTACTTTCAGTCAGATGACTTGTTAAAAATTGGACTGAAATCAGTCTAAATTGGTATAGACCGAAACTGATTTAAAATTATAAAAATAAAGAAACGGAGATTGTTCTAAGCTACTTATATTTATTTATTGATGTTTAACTTTTTTTTCTTTTAAAATTTTAAGTTTTTAAGTAAACTTTATTTAGTAGATTTTTATTTGTTTTATTGTGAACTTTTATTTCTTTAATTTTAGTCGATTGATTAACAATTTCTAATATATAAATTTTATTTTTACCCTTACTTTACACTCATTAAACTTTCCTTCTAACTTTTAAATTTTGAACTAGGAAATATAAAGTTATATATTTTTATCAAAAGTTTATTGTCTTTAACTACATATTAAATCTCTATTAAAAAATAAATAGCAGTTCAAAATTTTAAGGAATGGGACTGACTGGAACTCTAAGAAAAACAAAAAATCTGACAAATAACATGTCTGAAACTAATCTGATTTAAAAAAAAAAAAAATTAGATTAAAAACTATACTGAAATGTGATTTAAACTTTTGCCCATCTCTAACTTTAAATCCAGTAAACCCATAAACCTTAAAATTAAAATCAACCAAACACAAACTTTAATAAATCAAAGAGACACAAGATGCAAGATGTGGTGCTATCACACACCTCCTCACTTTATGGACGTCTTCCATACATTCCATACCCAACCCAACCTTATATTCTCTCTATCTGTCCAATTCTCACACGCCTAATTTGATCATTCCATCCCTTTGCAAAAATTAGGTACCTTGTTTTTCTTTAATCTGAAGTTCTTTAATTTTAACTAGTTATCAATTCATCATCAAATCTTGTTGCTGATTTCAATTTCTTTTGTAAGTTTGATGTTTCATTTCATTCGCTTAATTAACGGATTAAGGATCATGAATTATGTTGCAGGTTTTTTGTTAGATTTATAATTTAGGTGTTTTTCTTTATGGTTGTTAATATAAATAGTTGAAAGTTTACATTTTTATATTTGCTGGGATATTTAATGATGCTAAAATGTCTCTATTTTGGTTCAGTATAATTATGTTTTTGTTGTTCTTGAGACGTTAATCGGTTTGCCTGAAAATGTTTACCGCATAAAGATACTTTACATTCTATTGTGGTAGATTATTTTTTATTAATATCGAATAATAGGATGAAATATTGTTGTATATTTGCATATGTTATATATTTTGTGCTTGCAGTATAACATAAACATTCAAGCTTTAACATACGTCATTGCATTATAATGTTTTCTTATTATATATCATGTATGTCTGTGCAATGGAAGTTTTGGTTCATTTTTTATTCTTATACTATTGTCAAGATGCTTTGCTCTCGGTTTTGGTAATACCTTTTATCATTTATTAATTTTTCTGACTGCAGTTGGGAATACATTATCCTGATTTTCGGTTCCCCATAACCATGGGCATCGACATGTTTTCAGCCCGTCGATTATGTTTGAGACTGAGAATGATCAGAGATGGAACTTGATGGAGCATCCCTATGAGCAAACAGGTAATCAAATTTACAACCTTTACAACTTGCACATACTTCTTTCTTGAATCTTATGTCGCCAGTTTTTGGACTGCCTATTTCTATCTAGGTCCCAGCATGAGTTACAAGTAACCCATGGTTAAAGGGAGTAAGGGACATGGGGATGGGAATTAAATCCATGACCTCCGCCTTTATGCTACATGTTCCCACCACTAGGCTAACATTGCGGGATAGTAGTGTTTTAGTAAAAGGTGTTTAAAGTTAACATTTCTGTTCCCACCCGTACCAAAGTTACCTGTTTTCAACTTAACCATGTTTCCACCTCTAGTTACAATTCGTTGTAGTTAATGTAGGAACTTTAGGCTCATTTCCCATAATTCTGTTTCCTGTCTGTTATGCATATTTGACTCTGTAGCTATTTAATATCTCTAATGAATCTTTTCCATACCAAGTCATTATTGTTTTGTCAACACCACTGATTAGCATCTTAATTTTATTTCACTGTCTCAGAAACATCCTTTTGTAGTCTAGTGACACAGTCACACAATAAAGTTAATAATTCAACAATATCTAAGACTGCCCTTTTTGATCATTTCTATATATCAAGTCCTTCAACATATATATTATTCCAGACATCCATACAACTGATTATCTTATTATAACAACTTCAACCAAAACAGGCACATCCAAATACTATCTCCTGCAGCCGTTTGTTATAAATGATTATTAGATTCTGATTGTTTCATATCATATAAGCACTTCCAAAATGCACATCCAAACACTTCCCTACTAAATCTTGGACAAATTCTTTATCTGATAACTTTTCAACTCTACTTTTCAGCACACAGTAATGCTGCTGAAAGCAGTTCTGATACATATCCAGCTAATAACATGTCGATAAATGGAGAACATTATGCTTCTAATTGTAAGCCTTCTCCTGTATCAAATGCATATTCTTCATCATCTCACGACGTCCAAACACAACATGATCAACAAGACACTTCTGGCCCATCAGATCTTCCTACACGCCCTGAAACAAATGGGAATAATGCACCTTCATCCAGCTACAACGGGCATCCCCTTCACGAGGACGATTCTTTTGATATTAAGAGTTGTGATGAAAGATGGCATCGTAAATGTAAAAGCCCTGATATTTCCACTGATGGTACGAACAGATATGTCAACAATCATGTTGGTGGAAGTTCGTCTAATATCTCTATGCCCACTAGCCCGTGGGAAGAAACTCCTAATATGGATTTCTTTCGTACCCGTTGGGATTATCGTAATAACGTGAAGCCCGTTCATGGCGGAGAAAATTTTCATAGGAATGTTAGAAGCAGGACTACACCTAACAGTCCTCCCGTGGATGTTAGAAGCAGGAGTTCAACTAATACGTCTTCTCTTGTTCATGGTAAGATTTTTACCCACAAAATATATATATATATATATATATATATATTAGTATCTAATAAATGATTCCAAATTGCAGGTCACGAGTTAAATCCGTTCTCTGGTGAAAGAGGTAATTCTAGCAATAATCTCCCTCGAGATTTTCAGTGCACCGAAATGCAAACTGTTAGAGGAACTCGGAGTAACTATATTCAGAAATCTGACCCAAGTTTCAGGGCATCCTCGAGTAGCCTACAATTGGGGAATGCAGATGAAGGTTTGCAGTTAACCACGGTGACTTATTCTTCGACTTATTCTTCTACGCATCCAAGACCCACAATAGTCTGGCATTCTAGTGATCGAAATGCACAATCAAGGATGTCAATTGAGAGATATCGATCATTTGCTGAAGTGGCAAATTTTCAGGATCAGCAAGCGCCTGAGGTATGTTCATGTTGAAGACCTTGCAAAAATTTCTAAATGACATTGTCTTTGGTGAATTAACAATTTCATTATACAATAACCCTTGTTCTGAAAAGTTTTCTTCTGAAAATAAAAGCTGAGTGTAATAACTAGTATGAACACTTACAAAGAAATGCGTAGCAAACTACAAGAAAGTGTCATGTACTATTTATTTTTTGCTCATATATGCTTTGTGTTTCTATTTACTATTTAATGGAACATACTCACCTTACCGATATATACAATTCGAAACCATTTAACGCAACAAACTTACCATTGTTTTACCATTTAGTACAACCAAGTTGCGTACTTTGGTAAAAAAAGGCTAAGTATGTGATAAGTACAGCTTATCAAATAGACAGCTTAGGAGTGGGAAAGAATGTTTTTTATTTCACGAAAAGAAGATTATAATATCGATTGAACTATACTCTACTATGAACTAGAGCCGAACACGTGTTCTGACCAATTACAATTAACCACGTGAAGATTATGGAATTCTCATTTAAATTGATTGACTTTGTTGACTGGAGCAGTTGACCCATAACTGTATGTTGCATTAAATGGTTATAAGGGGTATGTTGATATATCCATAAATAGTGAATTGTACATTGCATTTTCTTGTGGTTTTGCCATTTTGTATGAATTACCCCTAGGCGCCATGACTTTTTCTTCAATAAAACTGAATGCAGTAGCTAGTATGAACTCTACATACAATGAAATCACAAGGTGTTTGTGGATATAAGCGAATTTGTCAGTGTAAGTCACTTTAAGCCACTTGATTTTTGTGTATAGAACTTATTTATGTAATTGTAGGGTCTCATGATTATGGAACAATCAGCCTTCGGATCAAGAAACCTCTCTGATCATCATTGGGAAATGAGGCTTGACATAGATGACATGAGCTATGAGGTTAGCAAGTTTTTACGCATCATTTTACGTTACATTCTCCATCTCTTGTCTAATTGGAAATATTCAGGAGCTTCTTGCACTCGGGGAAAGGATTGGAACTGTGAACACTGGCCTGTCGGAGGATATGATATCGAAGTGTTTAAGAGAATCATTATATTGTTCTTCTGACCAAATACAAGAGGAAGGAACATGTGTGATCTGCTTGGTGAGATTCCGTATTATGGTTCTGAACTTGTAGTCGAAATAACTGGTTTTGATTATTTGCATACACATATAATACAGCCTAAATGGATATCATTTTAGATGGCTTGGGTGGCTTTGGTAATGGTTCAATAGGTAGATTTTTGGGCAAGTCATAACAGGTCAATTTGGGCTGACCCGCTATCACTCAATTTTCTTTCCTTCTTTTAATTCATAACTAATTAGTATAAGGGAAATTTCATGGAACTAGCATGTACTTTTAACCTTTTAGGGTTCATACATCCATTTTTATCTTACTTTTTCCATGTCATGTTGATTTTGAAGGAATTATTTATAAAATGGAAGTTAGCTCGAACTATGTAGTAGTATAGTACCCACATTTCTATTTCAACTACAGAAAAATGCTTAGTATGCCTCAAAATGCTTAACTGTATTTTTAGTATTACCATTTGACTTTTTAGCAATTAACTATATTTTTGGTTTTACTTTTTAGCAATTAAATATCAGAATATATTCCATGACATTGGCTGTATGCAAGTTTGATATCAACAAGTTATAATTAAGGGTTAGGAAGGGGTGATTATATATATATACACACATATATATAGGCATGGGATCCAGTGAAAATACAATTTTATGAAAAGAACAGTGAGAACACATTGTGGCCTTCCATCCGTTTTGAACAAAATAGGTGATTTTGGCAGTGGCATTTTTGTAAATAAAGTGAACTTCAGACGCAACCTTTTCAACAGTTTGTAAAGGGGTGAAGCTTTATTTATTTTTTTTGTTCACAAAAGTTTTCACATGGTGAAGCTTTATTTATTTTTGGTTAACAACAGGTTTGAAGTAGTGAATGCGTTTTTTTTATTAGTTCACGCAAGTTATCCTAAAGTGTGAATCTTAAAAATATAGATACACCATTTAAAAAGGTGATGTGAATAGAAAAAAAAAATAAGGTTAACCACTCTAAACATAAAAAAAGACTCCATTTCTTCAAAACTTTTGTGAACAAAAAAATAATAAGGATTCACAGTAAAAGTTAAAAATGAATGTTAACTAGATGTGTTCTCACCATTCTTTTTTTAATATGTTGTTCTCACTGGAACCCAACCCTATATATATAATATATATAGTTTAGAGGGGTAAAAGTATTTTTTTTTCTTTTTTCCGATACACCTAACTCAGATGATTCACATGTTAGCCCTATTAAAGATATACTCGAAATTAGTCCATATTTCACATTGGGTCCATGTTAGCAAGTTTTATGAGGTTATGCTATTAAAATAGAATTGCAGACTTTTTACCACATGTTAGTTACATGAGCTTTACAGATTAGAATATTGTGAATGCATATTTGCATAGAATGTGTTTTCTAGTCTGCAACTTTTGAACCAAATTTGATGGGTCTCGCAGGAAGAGTATGCAAACATGGATGATGTTGGGATGTTAAAAGGTTGCAAGCATGATTTCCATGTTGGATGCATCAAAAGATGGCTGTCAATGAAGAACTTATGTCCCATTTGTAAATCAGAACCTATGAAACACAAGTGAACTTATTTGCGTTGTACTGTAAATATATATTATTATGTATATTTATTAGGTGAATAGTCCTCATAATGGATGAGATAAGAATGTTGGTGATGATGGACCTCAATAATCTTAAAAACTTCATTGCCATAATAATTGGTGCATTGTCTTGACTTCCTGTCACATATTATGGACTGTATGCATACTGCATAGGTACACATATACACATAGTGGAATTGATCATATCTCTATCGCAATATGTGTATGTATGTATGTACTCTTTTGTGTACATACGCTGATTGCACGAATTCTAAATAGCGTTCATGATTAGATGAGGCCGAACAATGAAAGGTTATAGGACCAGCAAAAGTCGTACTAAAATGGACCTCAACGATATGGATATGATGAAGCAATCTTGGATTTTAAGTCTTTTAAGATACAGTACGGATATGAGTATTTGCCACACAAAAAAAAAAAAAAAAAAAAAAAAAAAAAAAAAAAGAAAACCTGGGGAATGGCATATTATGGAATAATATTTCTTGATATCGTATGGTATACAAGGGAACCACTAAGATTAAAAAAGTTATAATATTTCCATTCCATAAGAATTATAAGATTTAAATATAGAAGACTATTGCGGAATAAGAAAACACAGCTCCATTTGGTTACTGTGATTTAAAACTAAATCCATCTTCATGTCATGGACTAAAAGACAAAGCATAAGTGCATATCTTTTGCAACTCGGTGACTATCTACAGAAACTATTCAAAAGAATTCTGCAATCATGCCTACTTGATTTTTCAAAAGTTGCATTCCATTACAATGATTTGAGTTGTGTAAGATACAAGCAACAAAACTGCAGAAACGCACAGGTGAATCATCCTAACATGTAGTCTGAGATTCCTATATTGAACACTTGTGGTCTTGTAAGATGTTCCTATAATTGAGATCCACGGTCAAGAAATCATAGCTCATTCCATTTGCTTCACGTATCTCCGTTTCTCCTTTAAAGCAGCTCCATGGGCAACTCAAGTTTTAGGCTTCTTTGGCGGGCCCATATCTCCAGGCTCGGACTTCCGTTTTATACCCAAAAAGTGTTCAACCTGAAAATAAAAAATACAAGCGTCATTTATCGCAATTCAATATAGACAATTAACTTCCAGCAAACAGAAAAGATTCCTTACCTTTCTATCACCAAGCATGGGTGTCAAGCTCTCTGGGAAATCCTCCATTGTAGCAAAACCACTTCTGGGATCACTCGTTTGCCTAAACAATTCATGACATTATTAAAGAAAATAAATTAAAATAGTTACCAAGTAGTCTGCCGGTCAAATGAACATTTTCACGTATTAAAATAAAAAAATAATAGAAAATGACCTAAAACAGTTACTACGTAGTCTCTCAAACAAATTAATCATTTTCTATTGAACAAGTATCAACTAAGTAGTTTGTCACATAGAAGCTATGTTCTCTACCAGATGATGCAAAATAGGTTTGAACTTCTAAATCATAATATTATACTACACTCACTTAGATATGTATAAATCACCTTTTTCTAAAAGTATTTTGCTACCAGATCCATTCAAAAAGGTTAATAAATTCATATACACACACACTATAAGCAATAAACAGCAGTGGTAATAAGCAATTAATAGAGGTAAGTCATACCCAGGTTTGACGTGACCGCTAAGAACAAGATAAGGTTTCTTCATCTTAGATTGAGCTTCCCTCATTCTCTCAACAGACATTGATGGAGTGTCTGCGTTATTCATTTGCTTCACCTTCAGCTCCTCATGATATTGTCGCATCCGTTTCTCTTGTTTCATTTTGCCGGGCCCTTTCCCGTGAAATTTATGCGAAATCAACCTAAAGGCCTCCTTAGGAGTCAACTGGTCAAACAAAGAATCTCGGTCATTGATAACATAATTCATCCGGTACTCATGATATTGTCTCATAAAAGATGTCACAGATTGCAAATAAAACCACTAAGAGACTATGAAACTTATTCCATACTGTCTAAATCACGTATTATTTCAGTTTAGCTAGATACAACTGAGTGTTCACGTGCATAAACAACACTAGAGATGGCAATACAGGAGGCGGGTGGGGCAGGTCGAAACGGTTCATTGTTACTTGTTAGTACAGGTCAAAACACATGGTATACCTCTTAAAAACTGTGTTTACTATGTTTACCAAAACATTATGGGTATTAATTTCTACACCAAAAAAATTGATGTGCACACCACAATATCAGTTAATCGACGCACATTGTACAACACCATTTATGCATGATTGTGGTGTGCATATCAATTTTGGTGTTGTATAAATCGCCTCCCAAACATTATTACTACAATAATGATCTAATTCTGAAAATATAAAAACCTAACAGACTGTATTTATTGAAGATAAACTTCAGGTGACTTCAAATTCGTTCAACCCATTTGATCCATTCCCCATTGTACTAAAAAATGTATACTTGATTCGTTAAACATAGCCCAAATTAACCCATTCATAGTAAATGGGTCAAATTTGCCACCTATAGCAAACACCTTGATAGCAGATGCATAAAAAATCAACCTCTAGTGGTTAAAGAGAGTACTTACAATTCTTCCATATTCATCCGTCCTCTCAATACGTATCTCCTTTTTATCATCATTCTCACTAACAAGGCCAACGAGTTTACTCTTTTTCTTGTCCATATTTCGACCACCCCATTCTACAGTGTCCTTTAGAGTTCCACGGTCCTTAAGTAGCTGAAGGGCGCCAGATAATCCTTTTCCCAGTGAACTCTCGTGAATTGTTTCATCAGGTTTGACATCTTCCTCTTCAACTGCCATCTTTTCATCCTGAATAACATTGTTCACCTCCGCCCAGCCACCATCTTTACCTTCTTGCCCTTGATCAGATACTGGTGGTGCTACATCCTCCTCCATAAAAACATCTTCAGCATCAGGATTATGAGCTTCTGAAACCATAAAAGAACAGGATCGTAAATACAGATGATTTTAGAGCAGCTGCTTTATAATATATGGTTGGCACAAATGGGAAGAGTCATTTAAGCATCTTGTTTGGCATGTTAGTCACACAATTGAAATAGATAAAGCTGGTAAATGACACAAATATTCTTTCACATAGATAATTTATGATTAAAAATTTATAAAAAAATAAAATAAGTAAACTATATCAACGAACATGATATGTTTCATTTGTTAGAAAATACCAAAAAGAAAGTTGCTCTTTTAACCCGCTTTAAATTAATTACCTGTTTTGACCCAGACCCCTTTTGACCCGTTACCCAACCTGCCTGACCTCGACCAGTTTTTGTATACAAAGTTAAAATTCTTACAGCCTAAATAAGAATATGACTAGCATACCTTCATCAAGCTGAAGACCCCATACAAACTCCTCCATCTCTGTGAAAACAACCTTATCTTCTTTGGACTCTCCATTGTCTGCATCTGTGTTCTTAGAGGTGGAAGAAGCAAGTTGAGATTCATTCCTAGTAGTGGAAGAAGCAAGTAGAGTAATTGTCAGGGGCCCAGATGGTGTTCCATCCTCTTGCTTCTTAAGAGCAAGTTTTCTTGCCCTTAGTAACGATTTGTGAAGATCATCATCGTCGTCATCACCAAAAACGATATTCTCTTCATCTGCATTTTGAACAGTATGAGTTTGCTCCATTCGTAGTGCTTTAGATGCTTCATCTGCCTTTATATATGCAGATTGGAATGCATTGCTTTTTTTTTCAGCCTCGGATCTCTCTTGTTCCTCTTTTTGGGCTTGCCTTTTTCCATCGGCCCGTGAACCACGATCCCCAGCACCCAACCCTGCAGAACGAGCTTCTACCTCGAGGGCCTCAATATCCAACTTATCTTTTTTCCTCAATGATTTCTTTTTCTTGGGCTTTTTAAACTTTAGCATCTCTTCACTAGTATAATAGTCTGTTGAGACCTTTCCAGTTGAAGTAAGATCTTCAAAATGAGTGGTCACCGAGGCACCATCAATCCTTCTTCGGAGCTGCAAGTAAAAGCAAGCACTATTTAACAATTTATCTTTTCAAGAAGATGCAAACAAACAGCTGAGTTTAAAAGCATAGGAAAGCAATGTGCTTTCACATCTTACCAAGTACGCAACCTACTCTTTTTACGCATATAATGCATTGTGCTTCTATTCTTATTCTAAAATGCAATTTGCAAACTGAGTAGCAAGGTTACCCATCTCCTATCGCTGATTGTCTAAATTAAGTTAATGTGCCACCATGTAAGCAATCCAGTCATCAAAATGATCAAAGACGTGTCAACAATGGCGTGGACCCTTTTTAACTTGTAATTAAGATTTTTTTGTATTATGTTTGTGTGGGTTGTGCGATCTTGTTGTTCATGAACCAACAAACCAAATTTACTTAGTTGGAGGATAACAAAAGAACACAGTACAAAATCAAAATCTACATCAAAAACAACAAAACCAAAATCGAAAACTTAGGAGTTTCTTTGGATTGGAAAAAGAAGAAGCACTCGCAGATGTTAAGAATCGAACAGCAAAATAAGCAAAAGTTACCTCCTCCAATTTTTTCTCTGCTTCACCACTGAAACGCCCCCTTTCGTCAAGAATTACACCCTGGAAGAAAGTATATGGACAAAATAAATATTATTATAAAAATATGAATGGTGATATAATTATATAAATCAAGTTATAATATTCACCTCGTTCACAACAGGATCATCATATTGTGGAAGCATCTTCTTTTCGAATCCAGGGTCTTCATTAAACCTACATGGCAAAATAACGAGAAACTAAGATTAGCTTATGAAAGCATTGCTAGAGATAAGAGGTGCCAGGGCTAACACCTTTTTGTCAAGAATTTTTGAACCTCATATTAATACGGAGTAATAAGTATGTCAAATATAATTAAAAAAGCTATATAATTTCAATAATAACTTTTAACTCTTTTTGGGAAGTTTTATGCTCTAAGAACACACTTTTGGCAACTTTTGACCCATATCATAGCCAAATCATCTTTAAATACTTTTTGTTCTGACCGTTGAACCCGTTAAATAGAATATACCCATAATCAACACATTCATAAGTAAATAGGTCAAAAATGACACCTCTACTAGAAAACCAGAGCAACTCAACTATTGAACTTACTTATCATCGTAAACTCCAGTTTTCTTTTTAGCCGCCTTATAAGCCTCATTTCTCCGCTTTTGCTCACCGATCTCCACATTTTCAAGCATATCAATCTCTGGTGTATACAATGTAAAGTCACCTTAGGAAATCTGGGTCCAGCAGAAAACCACTAAAGATGACAGATGAAGAAACAGAAGAACAATTTAAAAAAAAAAAAGAAAGAAACCAAATTACCTTGGTTAACGTCACCATCAGCAAGTATGCTCTGATCTTTCAATGTTAAAACAACTGCACCACCTTCAATCACTTTGTCAAGGCCATCGAGAACTTTAAACCCAGCAAGGTCAACTGCCAACATAATTTCAATAGAACCTTAGGACAAGCTCAGATATAGGACGCTTGGTTTATAAAAGCGCGCCTAGGCTAGGCGCCTTAAGGAGCTATGGTTGGAGCTGTTTTTTACTCTAGGCGATAGTACGACGTAGGCGCCCTCAAGGCGGCGCCTAGGCTCTCCCCTTGGTGCCTAGCACCTTGAGCGCCTTGGATTTTTGTTGACTTTTGTTGACTTTTTGACCTGCAGTTGACTTAAAACAGGTTGTGTAACTGGTCAAAGCAGGTAAGTCTTTGTACAGGTTGAAATGTGTCGGATCGAATTGAGACCTTGGTCCATGACAATTTGTATCTTAATTTTTATGAGCCAAATATGGCTGCAAAAACTATATTACTTATTTATTTTATAAGAAAGAGATTCGAGGATGGTATGCATTTGATACACATCGGGTGACTTTCTTACACTTCGCCTTTTTCCTTGGACAATATTTTTTAAATTTTACTCGTTACACACGTTAAAGTAAACTAAGCCTCTAAGCAGATTGGCAGTATGTAACATGATAAGTTAACCAAAAAAACAACTATGCGCCAAGCAATCAGGAATAAGTGAACTCCAGCAATTTATACGTGTAGAGAAGAGACTATACGAGATGTATGCTGGCGAGTTGGCAGTTCATCTTCATCATCTCCTTGTATCACGTTGTCCTTAATTTTCACAATTTATATTCATCAGAGGCCCGATAGAAAATCAGTATAATTCACACATGGAAACATGTCAGAAGAATATAACCAACCTGCTCCTCAAACATCTTTGAGAATTGCAATGCTTTCTCCTTTTCAGCCATCCTCTTCTCCTCTAGCTTTCGGCTTTTACTAACCCACGATAATATATCTGAAGCTCCTTCAGACTTTTTCAACCGTTCTTCCTTCATCCTAACAGAAGAAAGACATACGTAAACGGGTAGAAAACAAATACAGTGATACTGTAAATTTGTGACAATACTACTCTGAACACAAAATAAGAATCCATATGCAAGACAGTTAATTTTTATGAACGTAGGTATATGAATACCATAACTACTTACTCCCTTCCACCTCAAGTAAACCCACCCCCTTCTTGAACTTGAGTGGTCCAACTTAGGTGTCTCCTAAATTAAGAATATCATTCTTTTACCAACTAGTCCAGACTCTTCTCAATGACACATCTTAAATTTTATTTTCTTTACTAATCAACTGTTATTTTTCTGTTTAGAGTTAGAGAGGTAAAATATTCAAAATAATCTCCTAGTTATTAGGTTAGGGTTTGGTGTCTCAGTATAAGTAGTATATAAAATATTTCTACTGATATGTCATTTCAATTACCTCTAAGATAATAATAAATAATAAATAATAAATAAATAAAATATAAAACAAAAAAAGCATAGAGATAAATGATATTGCATGCATTACTATTACCTATTTGTAACCACACACTACCGTAAAGTGAAGAACCAATTACTTTGCTTGTGTATTTTAATAAGGCCTGTTTAATTATACGATATACAGAACACAAATTGAAGCAAATAAAAAATAAAAAGCCATAAAATAATCTAGTAGGCAGGTGCCACATGCTACAAGATGATGTGAATAGAAAAATGAAGAATTAATGATAAATACCTCATAATGCGATCTTGGAGTTCAGATGCAGACTGTTGAGATCCTCCATGTTCGCCTTCATCATTGGCTTCATTCTTAAGGGTTTTACTGTCATCCCCGTCACGATGATACCCTGTACCATTATCCTTGTATTGACCATCCTCAGAATCTGATTTTAAAACATCCTTCCCTGAATCTTTACTTCCGTCATGAAACTCGTCATGTTGCTTTCGGGTCACTTTATCTCTCTCCCTCTCCCTTGCTCTTTCTCTGTCCCTTTCCCCGTGAGTTTCTCTATCTTTCTCCCCATCTTTGTTTTTCTCTCTTTCCTTTTCCCTTATCCTCTCTTTTCCTTTGTCTAATCCCTTCTCTCTGTCTTTTTCCCTCTCACGATCTTTATCCTTGGACCGGTCTTTTTCTCGGTATTTTTCACGATCATTTTCTTTCTCTCTCACCTTATCTCTGGTCCTATCCTTTTCACGATCATCTCCATCTTCCTTTCTTCGGTCTCTGCTAATATCTTTAGTAGAACTTTTAGCCTCTTTCTCTCTATCTTTTGAAGCATCACTGATCCTAGACTTCTCTCGATCTCTACTTCTGTTATCCTTCTCTTCCCTTCGACTACTCCTACTTTTCTCCTTACTACGATGCTTCGCTTCTCGTGATTTATCTTCTTCCAGATCATCATATTCTCCCTTCCATCTCTCACCCATTGGAGACTCATCTTTATCCCTCGTCTCAACACTTCTCCCACGTCTTGTACCAGACCGCTCCTTATCCATAACGACTTACAACAATATCAAATGCTAAGAAACGTATGCAAGATGGCCAACCTGTCAGCAAACAATAAAAGAAAAAAATACCATTTTTAGAAGAGATTAATATAAACCAAAGACATGATACAAGCACTTGACATTCAATTCAAGACGTGAAGTACTTATATTATCAGCATAAACAAACAGTAACGATTTCTAACTACAGTTAGAGAAACAAAAAAGAAGCATGTAAAACAGCTTAATTCACAAGCCATTGGATATGAATTCATAAACTAGCGTACACCATAAGATGACAGTGAATCTAAGAAAGAGGTAGAGAATATATTTGTTTATACTACCTGTACGTATATATCACAGTTCAGGCTAACGTACAGATTCATATTGCTTATCAGAATATAGGTTGTAACAAGCTCATACGTTTCATCATTATATGTTCAACTTAATCGTACAAATAAGCAACAAAAAGGCCAATACAAACTAAAATCGATCACATACACGCAGAATCTGAGATTGAATTCGAACAGATAGCCAACTAAATCATGAATACTGTAATTAGATAGCAATTATAAAATCGAACATAAACCCTAGTTTAAAATTGAGAAGTATAGAAAAGAAACAAACCGTTGATTGCGATACTTTAGAGAATGGACGATGAATCAAATGTGAATTGCAACAGCGATATTAATTTGAGGCTGCAAAAATGAATCGTGTGTTTCTAGGGTTCTTCAGGAGAAAAGCTTTTTTTCCCTGAAGAGTTGGGAGGAACGAACTAAAATGGATGAACCATGTTAAAAAACATGTCTCGATAGTCGGTGATTATTATTTAAGTTAATTTCTTATGGTAGTGATGGAAAATTTTTACCTTTTCGAGTTTGTTTGCACTGGGGGTGAAAAAATTTCGATTCGTAAAAATGGGTTACTTTCGATTCTTAATTGCGGATTTCAAAATCTCATGTAAGATGGATTTCCAATTCACATTACCATATTGTGATTTTGACAAAAATATTTTTAACTGTCAGAATTTTCATTCATGAGTTTACGATTGGCACTTTCAAATTATAAATTTTTAAGCTTTTTTGTTAAATGATCATACAACAAAAAGAGAATCCCATTAAAATTACACAATTATACAGTGTTTTCAAATCATATTCTTTGCGAATGAATTGTCAAATTCTAAATAAAGATAGTCAAGTGTATGTATTGTGAGGCAGTTGAAATATTGAAGGATCAAATGTATATGCATGTTATATTTATATATGTTATGTTCTTGAACTCAGAGGCAAAAAGCTTATAAACCTACTCATATTTCATCAAATTAAAGACTTCTTACATCAGCATTTTTGCGATTGTTAAAATATGAATCCCCAAGCAACCCTCAATCCTAGCCCCATTATTTCATATTTGCTATTTTTGTATGAAGGTCATAAATCATTCAATCTATTCAATAGAAGAATAAAAGATTGTCAACTGATGGTTTGACGTTGTGATAGTTATTTTTGGAAGCTCGTTCCGTATATTCCAGAGTTCGTGATGTTCTATATACGAGAGGCTGGATTCGGGGGTGTCATATGTTGTGGAAACATGAAGCTTGATCATGTTTTAATAACTAATCTTGTAGAAAGTGGCGCCCATAAACATATCTTTTCATTTTCCAATAGGAGAAGCTACAGTTACTCTCCAAGATGTACAAGTTTTATGGGGTATGAATGTTAAAGGTAACGAAGTTTCTAGCACTGATTCTAGACGATCACAAGAGTTGAAAGATATTTGTAACTCTTTGATGGGTATACACCAAAGGACGATTCTCTCAGGAAAGGATATATTTTTCTAAGTTGTTTATATGATAACTTGTGTTTACCATTACCCGATGATGCCTTGGAAGACGATTACAAACAAAGAGCAAGAATCTATATTATGCACCTATTGGTGGGTTTTTATTATCCGATTCATCAAGTAATAGTGTTTACTTATATCATTTGTATAATCTACACGACCTATCTAGGTGTCGACAACTTAGTTGGGGAAGTGCAATATTAGCATGTCTTTATAGAAGATTAAGTAAGGCATCACACTATAAAGCAAAAGAGATTAGTATACCACTTATGCTGCTACAATATGAATTTACTACTTAGTTGTGAAACTTGTATTTTGATAAGTTATATTTGTATTTTACTAAGTTATATTTTGTATTAATTTTTTGTGCATGGAGATATCGGCTTGGGAAAGATTACCAACTATTCGCCTAATTCGACATAGTGAAGTAAATGATTTGACAATTCCATATGGTGCACGATTAGTTAACATTAAATAATTTTATTTGCATCTCATACATAACTTACTAACTAGTTTATTGATAATGAAGGTGGAATTGTAAACTTAGTCATCATCTAGTGACTTCACATGTTTTACGAGGATTTCGAGACCAACTTGCTTCTTTAAAAGAAGATGAGGTAATTCAAAATATTATATCATTAAATTAGATGTTTTAAGTCTTGTGATATAATCAATAACAATATTTTTTATTAATATAGTTTATTTGGACACCATATTCCGAAGTGCTTGATCCACTTCATTCGTATTGTACAAATAATCAAGCAAACTGGAGATGTGTCACATATCTATTATGTTGGAAAATAGTTGAAGCTCATTTACCAATTAGGGTATTGAGACAGTTTGAGATGTATTAACCAATCCCTGAAAGTCACTTGTTGAATAACCATCAGTATCTACATAAACTGTCACATGCTGGTCATCCAGATTATGACTGGATTTCTACACATTGGGAATATGTTAATCACTTGCGTAATCAGTCGCAATATGTTGAAAATTGGGTGTTCTCCAATGAAACTCCTACTTTTGAGTACATGCAATGGTATTGGCCTCGCACAGTTATACATTATAAATCATGTTGGTGGTGGATAAAATATTGAAGGTTTTTAAGGCATTGGTCACATTGCTGCATATGTAGTATGGTATTTTGTTCAATTTATCTAAGTACTTATTACATTTTAATAAAGTTCTAATATTATTGTAAATGAAAGATGGATGGTTTAAGTCAAATACACAATAGATCGAGAAACGTGATAGGGAGTGATTTAGGATATCTACAACAATGTGGGGATGTTCCACAAATTTCATATTACTATATGCAACAAATACATGCAAGTCAACGGATGCAAATAGGACCGTCGCATGTTATTACAACATAGTACAATAATAATGCACCTATACAATAAGTTCAAACGATACCTAGACAATGTGGCAGGCAAAGTATAGGCGACGAGTTTCCGATTTGAATTTTGATAATGTAGGTACCAACATGAATACACAAGATTATGAAAATGTTGGTCCATCTGTTATTCAACAGTCTTATCAAGATGTGAGTCCTTCTAGTAATGCACAACATGATCAGCAAATTCCAGAAAAATAATGAAGATTGTTATACACCACAAACGGAAGATAATTACATAGACCTTATTCCCCACCATTCCCCAAAATTTTCAAAAAAATTCCATTTGAAATCAACCAATCATCTCTGACCCCTGTGCCTTTTGACATTAACAAGTTTACATCTCAAAAAGAAATACTAGATCGCCTTATTGTGGAACCCGATCATTAGTAGTGTAATACAATCTTTGTGTAGTTTTATGGTACTATTGAGTGTTTGTCATTATTATAGTGAACTTCATTTCTTTAAGAATTATTTGATCACACGAGAGACTCACTTTAATATTATTATAAAACAATTACAATATTACAAATATGAAAACTTTAATACAATACAACAACAGAAACATTACAACATTAAAAGATTACACACTTGATAATATACGCTTCACATTTCGTTAAATCTAGCTTGGGAATTATTACACCTTGACCTATTGTGACCTGGTTGTCTGCATATACCACACACATGTGATCGGTTAGGATATGGGATATTCATTTCGTTGCATATTCGTCTTGCACGCCTCCTACCTCGAGCCGAGGAAAGTTTTGTCATATCTGCTTGGATCTTTCAACCTGGATCTCTCCAATAATCAGCACAAGGAAGTGGTGTAAAATCACAATTATATTGCTGCATACACGTAGTAGTGGTAAACACATCATTCACAATTGTATGAGGATTCTCTCCCCTGTGACGACAACCAGCAATAGCACGTGAGCATGGCAATCAACAAATTCGTTATATCCCATTTTATGCCTAATTACAATTGAAATAATCATTGTTTGATGATTAAGCTTGATAAAACCATTTTGATATTCAACATTACCACCCCCAATATAAGTTTACCATGATCAGACGTTCTAAAGTCATAGCAACAAATATATGAAATTGTTACTGCACAACAAAAATACAATTGTGTAATACAAGAACTAACAAAATTTGAAATTAAACTCAAAACATTTCAAGTTATCATAATTTTGAAAAATTATCTTACCCCAAAATTATATATATACATATCAATAGGTTTAAAGTATGCAAATTATAATTAGCATTACGTACATTTATAGATTCTAAGAAAACTAAATAAGAAACATACCTTAGTTACGTTCTGCATTTGACGAAAATGATGATAAATTGAGATTTTTTTTTTTTTTAAGATGAATAAAAAGTTATAGTTATCACTTGATTTAAACGTATTTATAGATAAAATTCAGATGAATAATCTTACTTTTTTAAATATTAACAATATTATATATTGTACATTATTAAGTACACTGTCTTTTTAAAAAAATATTAACAATGTTATCAAAAGTATTATTGAGTATACTGTAACCATACCATTCTATTTTATCTTTATGTGAATACAACCACATAAAGTAGAGAATAAAAACTTATCGAAATCCTAATTTGACAAACCCTAAAGGTGATGGAACTTGACGACTTTGTTGAGTTGGAGTTTGTAATTTCCAATTGCGGACCTCAATATTAAAATTAGAAGAAACATGGTACTTGACAAATATGTATTGTAGTTTGGAGTCTGAAATTCCAAATTGCGGACATCAATATTTATATAAAAAAGTATGATAATGTGAATTGCAGACCTCATTGACAAGAGATGTTTGAGGTCCATAATTGGGAATTTTTAGCCCCATGACTGAAAACGAACTTGAAAAAGATACTAGTCTTGCAAAAAATCGATAGTGATGATCATAATGAATATTTTTAGTTTTAATTTTAATGTCACCTAACTTTTTTTTTATAAAAAATTTGTATTAAGATTATTAGAATTTCTTGCTATTCGATATGAGATAATTTTTTTTTAAATATATATAATCTACAACTAACTGTTTTGATACACACTATAAAAATTTTAGTGTATATCTAAAATAAAAGTTGTATATCACAAATTTAAGTTGTGTATCACATATTTTTTTAAAAATCTCATATTAAAGAGAATGAAACTATGACAATATTGGTAATATTTTTCTTTTTGCCAAAAAGTATATATATGTTGAGATTCAAAATAAAAATGTTTATTTCTACGGTTACTATCATAAGAAATGATTCTCAAATAACCCTCCTTTAAAAATATATATAATATGTATAAATAAATAATTAATTATTAGATTAATTTTAGTAAAACAAAATAATATAAATCACGAAAATAAAATAAAATATAAAAAGTACCCAACGTATACATTATTTGTATCATTTTATACCTATACTTTTGTTTGAAAATGTTTAAAAAATCCATTATCTTTGTTTTTTTTTTTTGTTTTTTTTTTATTTAAATAACAAACAAGTATAAATCCTATTCTAAAAAGTGTTTATCTAATTAAGTCTTAATGAATTAATGTTTAAAAAGAAGTATGTTAACACTTATTACTTAGGTTGACTTAATTCTAATAATAACTAACATAAATTTACTTTTTTTATAAAAGTCGTAAATAAAGTTTTTAAACGATATAACTGTGAAACACTTCATTACACTTTAAGATGCTTTTAACCACTATAACCACCAAATGTAAAAGGGTTAATTCATAAAAAATGTAACGTATTGTCACTTAAAGTTCTATGTATACAACCTACCCATTTTATGTTCTGGGTATGCAACTAACTGGAAGAAACCGTTTTTATATCTTGACATACTTAAATCTTTTACCTGCCGCAATATACAATTTGCTAACAAAGCAACCACGTATGATGCTACATAGATACATTTTGCCACATCTTCTGTATATGTTTTGCCATGTCACTAGCAGAAAGTTAAAAAGCCAGCAGCAAAGTTCAATTTTATTCTCAAACCCATGAACAAAATTCAATTACTTATCTAAACCCATAAAGGAATTTGCAATTCATGAAATTTAAAAACAAAAATTAATGCAGATACCCACTTTTCTTTTTGTTCATTATTAAATGCAATTCATGAAAGTTATAAACTCACATGCGTCGTTGCCATCTCCGGCAGTGGCCGGAACTTGCAACCATCATTCAAATATAGTGGAGTTGTTTGCCATTTTACTCTTCTGCTACTTGTTCTAAAGAACACAAAACTAAAATCGCGTTTCATCTTCTTCGCGTTACATCGGAAATAACCAACACCACACACCTGATCTGAAGAACAAAAAACTAAAATCGCTAGATCTAGAATCACAGGTACCATCTCAAAATAACCGAGCTCCTTTGGGCTCGATCTCCGGCGCAATCTTCAACTGTGGTTTTAGATCTAAAATCGCAAGTACGATTTAAGTTTGAAATTACAACTATGATGATGGTGGGTTTTCTAAAATCACAGGTTTATTGCTTCTTTGCTCAAGATTATGCACCTAATTATCCAACTAACAATAGTTATATTTGAGTTTAGTGTTTTTGAATTTAAGATTCATTGATTTTGAATCTAATTTTGTTGGAATTAGAATAATGAAAAAGGATTTTCAAAGAGAGAAACTTATCTGATGCAAAATATGAAGAGCGTTCTTGTAAGGTTCAGGACCAAATTGTATGATTGTGTGGTTAAGAGTTACTTGACTGTAGCAACTATTCTTGCAACATTTCTTGCTTTGGTGGTTGCTGGTTTTTTCTTAGATTCTCCAGTCATGGTTTTAATTTTTATGGTTTGGTGAGGAAGGATTGTAACAGGATAACAATGAGAAAGGTTGTAGAAGAAAAGCCACATCAAAATTAAAGTGCCACATAGTAATGTTTACCTGTTGTTCCGGTATCAAGTTACTATATTACATACATAGATACAAAATCTTCCGGTTTGTTGCATACACAGAACATAAAATGGGTAGGTTGTATACATAGAGCTTTAGGTGGCAGTACGTTGCACTTTTGATGAATTAACCCAATGTAAAATACTCCATTACGCTATGACAATTTTGTTTTATTATTTTAATGAACTTAAAAAGGTACATATGATTTTATTGTAAGATTCTTATAACAAGTGTTATGAATAATTCGTATATCACAAAATACGCTAACATTCTCTAAGTATAAATTTTTTAATTTTTAGATAGATCGTGTATTTTGATTATTTGTGTTAACCGTTGTGAAACATGTTGACTTTAAACTTGACTATTTTACGGTTCAATAACAAATTATGTTGCTTTTTGCGATATAGTACTAATCTGAACACAAAAGTTTCTCAACAATTGCTACACCACTTCTTTTCAGCCATAGCTACAAAAGCTTCGGTTCCATTTCTCTTATATCGGATATATATACTAAGTAACCCACTTATTTCTCACATCAAGTTATTTTTAGATAATTGTCATAGTTTTAATGTCCATGAAGCTTTGGAAATTGTTTACTATGTTCTTTGTTTTCCCAAACAATTATATGATATTTCACATTCGGAGTTAAAGATGGTTCATATTTCGATGTTCATCTTTAATGTTTATGCACACCAGGTATTTTAAGAAATTAAAATTTTTCATACGCCTTCTTTTATCGGTCAAATTAAATTTTGACGTTTACATTGTTTGAGTATCGACGATTTTAAAGTGTTTATTGTGTAGGCAACATCATTTTTGTGTAACTATCCTTATGAGGTTTTCTCCAGCTGATATGTAATCAAACTATGTTTTGATTTTTGATTTTTTAAATTTCACTAATATTGTAATATTTCATTATCTGTATTTTGTCTTTGTATCAGAAAGAACATACTTCATTATGGGATACAAATTTTGTTCCTATGCGATGAATTTCGTGACCCCCTAAATTACGAGAAATACTTTTTAAGAAACTAGTTAACTTATTAATAAGCCAGACTTAAAAGGGAGAACTAAACATTATAAATTGAAATATATTTAATTTTGTTGTGAAATTAGTTTATATGAATTCATCTTCCTAATTAATTGTTGAGTTACTGGTCGCTAACCAAACAAAATCACTGGTGATGCTGAAGTTGTTGAGTCATTGGTCACTAGCCAAACCAAATCACTGATGATGTTGTCATTGAAAAATGATAAAGTCAAACTCCTATCACTTGTGTTTGCCCAATTTTTTTAGCAGAGTAAATGAATCTCAACTTTGTGTATCATGCTCACTGGTGATGCAGCGAGAGATTCAGTTACTTATTCTTTCAATAAACGCATCAGTCATTGTTATCAAATAAAAGGAAGTCACTAGAAGATAACAAGAAGAATCACTCTACAAGAGCACATTAATTAGTTCACAGTGAGTGACGAAGATTATCTTTAACAATAAACAAGTATCATGACTCGCTAAGTATTATACAAGCTGGTATAAGGACACTGATCAAAAAGTGTCAGCAACATCCAAAAACAAATTCAAGTGATGGAACATGTAACAACCAAAGAAATATGATTCCACAACATCCAAAGTAATAATCCAATGAAGTTATAGATCTCACAGTCTTTGGGTGTCAATTCGATGACAAATTTTATTTTGTTCCTTGATAATCTTTTTGATATATTAGTGAATCAATAACATAATCATATTTGGTCATCTTTTGAACATAATCAAATTTCAAGTTTTAAATAAGAGGTTCCCTCAAACATAATTCAAATAAACATAAAGAACATGTACGAAAAGTTTTTTAAGAGAATACGGTGAGAAAATGTTTGGTACACTTGCTCAAAAGCAGTTTTGGAGTTGCTCTTTTTTAAGCCACTGTTGGTACAATGAATAGCGATAGTTTACCATCATATAACTACCCATCATCGTCGTCGTATATTTCCCCCCTACCTCCAAAATAATTTGGATAGCAACTCATCGCAACGAGCCACAACCATAAGTATGGGCCAATATCTCTGGTGATATCATGTTCATAGCATCAATCGAGATTCTTCTAATAATTAGGAGAAGCTTAAACATATATTCTCGTTTTTTATTAGCTTGACAAGACGATTAAAACCTACATCACTCATATTTTATTCTTATATCATCTACCGTTTATATTTGTATTATGTAGCATGTGGTGTACAAAGTTATTTATATTTATGTCATATACGAATCACCTCCCATATTTATTGATAAAGTTTAAGCCGTAAATTTCTCTTAATTCTTTTAATTTGACAATCATAAGTGTTAAATGAAGATTTCACTAAAACATATTATTTCTTGATAGAGGCAGATATCCAAATTAAATGACACACATGATGAGGAGTAATGGTCTTACATATGTACCTATTGATAACTTGATAATCTATTTATAATGAATAGCTATTATATATTAAGGTAGGTTTTAAAATGAGTAAGATTGTTATTATATAAGCATTTGATATTCTTTTTCTTGCTTCAAAAAGTGCAAAATTTTCACCATGTGGGTAACTCTTGCTCAATAAATTCAAGGTTCGTGTTGAGTGAACATATGTACTCATAATATGGACTCATCAAAAATGCCTTACTACCATACACAAGAAGACGATTCACAAAGTTTCCCTTTCTTCTTTCACCTCATAATCGTCATCGTCATCCTTGCTATATCTCGGCTTCCCCTCATCATATTCACCATCATTCTCTTCTACCTCCTCTCCTTCAATCTCGCCCGCGTGTAACCTATTGATGTAACGCTTAAGCAACTCTTCAAGGCTAGAAGTTTTATACTAGTAGACTAGTAGTATTATAGATGCTTCTGTTATTATGTTTCAGATTATGCCAAATAATAATTAGGAGCATAAGTTGTGTAATTGTCTTGTGCAGTTAGTTTGAGTAAGCACATATTTCTGTCTTAATAAATTGTAATGCCCTCTATTATTAATGGTTAACTAGTATTTTTAATACGCGCGTTGCGGCGGAAATATAAAATGCGCGCATTTTTATTTCAAATAATATTTGATCTCATTGATTTGTTTATATCCATAAAAAGATATCATAATCCTGCATCATTCATTAAAATGATCGATATAAGATGCATGATGTGTACGATTCAATATAAATTTTTATCACAAAAAAATAAAATTATAATTAATATATGTTAAATATGATCATGAATAGTTTTCGATGTGCATAACTAACTCAAGTATTCATAGATCAAGTAAAATCAATATTTATTAATAATATATAATTAATAATAATGATTATAATTACTTAGATATTTATACGACATGTTAGAAGTGATCAAATAATTACTTAGATGGTTTTGCAATATGTTACACTTAGCAACAAATTTTTCAATCGTAAAAAATGATCAAAGAAAAATGATAGTTACCATTAAATAAAACACATCGAAGCTGTGTTTTTTCATTATATCGAGTTAAATGATTATTTTAAAGCGACACATTGATCAATTAGGTTTTGAAATTTTTTTGCAATGTAACTTATAGACATATTACAAACATATAATATAAAAATTATAACTAAAGTTAGTAATCTTCTATAGTTTTTATTTTTTTAAATATTCTAACTAAAATGATTTTTTATATATAAGTTAAAAAGAAGGTCACCATTTTAATTTTAAATAATGAAAATTTAAGGCCTAAAGATGAAAGAGTGTAAACTCTAAGAAAAGCGAGAGCTATGAAATCATGTAATAATATGGATAAATAAATACTTTTAAATGATTAAATATATAAAACTAGTTTTTGTAGCCGTCCGATGTACGGAAGAGTCATAATCACAAGAAATCAATAGTCATAAAAATCATGGGTAGCATTCGACGGTAGAGAACTACATATTAGCATTTAAAATGTGATTGATTAATAGCATTAACCAATAATAGCTACATTTCTTTAAAATTTAAAGTTGTAAGTAACTTGATTAGTAACCACATAGAAATGGAGCCTGAATTTGAATCAGACATTATTGTCAACTGAGAGCATAGCTTACATGGCATTTTGACACCAAAAACTTTTAAATTAAACTCGGAAAGCGACGGAAAATATTTATAAAAAAGTCAAATAAAGTTTGGACAATAAGTAATATAGATTAACCACAACCCGTCCATTTTGTCATCTCTAAAAAGCTTTTACGTTACCATTTGTACATAAATTTGCAATAGCTCTGAAAGTCATAATCATAGATTTGAACTATCTTCTCTGATAATGCGCGTCTCATGGATGATATGTATGCATTTTTCATGTAGTTATATATAGTTGGGACAAGCATCTTGCGACCATATGGCTTTTTGTGAACATACTATTGATTGATAAATTCAACCACTATCAAAACAAATAAAAATAAATATTAGCCATCCTTTTGTAACTTTTCCGTCACAAACACAAATATCATGCCATTTTACATAATGATCCACATACTTAAAAAAGAGTGACTATGTAAACGACAAAAAGAAACATTTCAAGGAAACATTATATCAAAGTGTAAAACTCAGTTTTGTACACATCAAATGTAATTACATACAGTATGTAATATACTTAAAAAGTAAAGCAACAACCACCATCTTTTGAAACACTAAAAATGCATCACAATATTTCATAACTCAATATGATGTAGAACTTTTCTCCCCTTCTCCAAAATAGAACTCGGAAATGCATATTCACATGTAGTGGACTATAAGCCTCAATAACTCAAGAACTCATACGTTACGTCGTAGGTGCCATCTACCCCTTACATAGATAAGTAAATGGCTGATGTTGTGTATCGAATGAAAAAACGTGGTGGTCAATTGGGTTACTTATTGGTATGGACTGAAAGATCAAGGCGAGTTGGCATTTTTAACTTAAAACTTCAAGAATCAGCAGTATATCGAGTATTAGTGCAAAAGCAAAAAATTTCACGCTAACCTTTAACCAGCTCATTTCAGCGAGTTTAGCATTATAATACTCTTGTTGCTCTAGTCCTTCTCTCTGCATTATTGAGCTTCTCCGATGAAAAAGAAAGAGAGAGATAACTACACAACAAAGTAAGGTGATGGGGTAAACTTATGTTGAGATGAACTGTAAGCAATATTTCATGTTTAACTTGTTCAGATAACATACATTAAAATAGATAGACGATCCAATATAATACCTCCAAATCAAGAATTACAATATGTACATGTAGAATCATATGACCCCTAAAAAAGATACACGATCCAATATAATACCTCCAAATCAAGAAATACAATATGTACATGTAGAATCATATCACCCCTGTGCTGATTTTTGACCTCTGTATCAAGTTGTTTGCCTCTCAAGTAGTGTTCCTCATGCATCATAGACAAACACTCCTATAACAAAAACAACTCTCATTAAAAAAGAAAAAGACACTACTTACGACCCGCAAGATGGAAAGAAATTGTTGCAACCAACAGATATAATTACAGCATGATATACAAAAGTCGTTTAAATGGACTCAAAATTACTTTTAAAAGTAAACCCACTGGAAGTGGCAAAATGGGTAGTCAATAAACTCCTAGCACGATTGGGCCAAAACGTGCTATTTCTTGGTACGGGTCAAGTAAATCTTTTGTCCAAAAATATTATTGTATCAAATATAATTACAATTTTATATGATTTCAAGAGTGTTAGTGTGATCCAACCGTGTGGATTCAGTGTTGTTCTGATCAGCAACTGGTTAGCAGAATCAAGAGCTAAAGATGGGCAGTATCATCTACAATTAAACAAAAGAAACCTATAGAGATCGATGACATAAAAAGATGCTACAAACCTCAAGTTGTTCTTGTATAGAATTCCTCAAATCCGCATTTCATCGGACATCTTCTAATTTTGAGCAGAAAAAGATAATTGAGTAGGGACCCCACATTCCATGTTAGACAAATTGGCCTGCAATTCATCTGCGATAGATGGTTACAAACAGTGTAAGAATCTAGAAATAGAATGTCCAACCGCCCATTTTACCACATGTACCAAACCTTCGTAATATTCATTGGAGAATGGTTTTGTCATTTCAAAACTGGGGATTAATGGGCTACAGTAGTGATAACCAAGGTCAGAAAAAACAGGAGTGTAGCAAAGGAAACAACGGTTACTTCAATAATTCAATAGTTAGTACTTGAGAACATAACCATAACCTGTAGCTTTTTGGCTTTCTCAATTGCAAGTTGAAGTAATCAATCACATCACCATGGCCACCATTTGAGAATAAGCAATGAAGATAAAACACGTATTAGCCTGTCAATAAAACGTGTCAAAAGCATGTTAGTAAAAGTTCTTCCATTTTGCACCAAAAATTGCTTATAATAGAACACGTTGAAAGGGTCGAATGGTTCAAACAGGCCCCAAGTCACGTAAAGCATACTTACCTATTTTGTTAGTTCCCCAATCTATTCAAACACAACCTGACTGTAATAGTTCAACTATTTACCTATTTTGATAGTTACCCCACTTGTCCGACATGCCCATTTAGCTACATTTAGTTTCTGATAGTTTTACTTTGATGTAAGCTTTATTCACATCCTTACCAATTTGAATATCATTACTGCTAGGGAAGAAACATAAACCTCAAATGTATTCTTGAGCAGCTCATCGACTGAAACAACAAATTTTTTATAACAAATTAAAAATTTTAATGAAAATTTCAGGAATTAGGGGAGCTGTTAATCAAATTAAAAAACTGATAACTAAAAGAGGAATCACTCAATCCTATATAACTACCTTTTTAACAAAAATAAATATATAAATGAAGAAAAATTGGTGTGTTTTGAAGGAAAGAAAAAAGTCTCACTTGACTCACTTGATTCACTTGATTCCTTCAAATTCTGTAACATAAATGAATATTCTTCTATTGACCATCATTATAAAGATCATAAAATTCATCAGTAATGAAAAACAACAAATCTAAAAACACACTAAATTACATAGGACATATGTATTGTGATCCTCAATTGAATTGAGGGAGAGTATTATACGCACCGTACTCCTTTTCTCTTAACTAAATTTTTGTCCGCCGAGTTTTTTTTAGTAAGGTTTTTAATAAGACAATATATATTTGATATCAGTCATGAAATACTGCATTGATAGCGTCTAATAAACAGTTGTGAAATTATGTAATATGAATATTTACTTTCCTTATTAATTATTGTACCCTCTTCACCTGTAAATATAAGTTATATCTCCACCATTAAGAATTCTATCATCTCCATCTCCTCTTCTTTACTATTGTATTTGTTCTTCATCTTTAATTTATAACAAATTCAACTAATAATATCATATATACTCAAATTAATAATTTAATCACAATTTAAATTAAACAATCATTTCAATAAATCCCAAATGACTGCCATATCATCATCTTCCTTTTTCAAAGAACGTCAATCAGGTAAACCCTCTCGGCCTCTTTTTTCTCCTCAAGAATTAACTCCATAAACTCAAACATCTGGTATTCGCCTTATTTATTCAAGTTTCTATTCACAATCAGAGTTGTGATCGGTAATATTCTAGTTTGTCGTTTGCTTAGGTCAATTGTTCTTGCTATGTATCTCATATCTTCTAATTTTATGGATTGTATATGTAATTGAATGTCAAATAGGCCAACAAAACTGCATTGTGGGTGTTTATATATAATTGTGATATTGGAGATTCAGTGACTTGGTATGTGTCAATATATTATTAGTGTGGTTGTATGTCTGTAGAAGTGTAAAATAGGTGTGGGATCATGGTGGCACCACCGAAACGTGGGCTAGAATCAGATAAGAAAATGTAACTATAGTAGGCCATATGCATGATTGTACAAGGCATGTGTTCTCACGCACAAAACTTATTACCTACTAAAATTCAAGGTCAAATAAGATCAACTCAATAGCTCGATATCTGAAGAAGTGTTTGCCTCTCTTTAAAGAAAGAAGACGAGGATATAATACCTATTAGTAGACTTAGTGAGTAGATTTATTCATACTTGATAATTATTTTATAGTTTTAGTTATGATTAAGTTAGTGATTCGAGTATATATATGATATTTTTCAGTTAAGTGGAGTATATTTGATATTTAAATTGTTCAAAAAGAAGAATTATGTAATTCTCTGAATTTAAGAAACTAATATTTCAATCGTTATACTCACCGTTCAAAAAACATATATATTTCAATCGTTATAAGAAAACTGTCAATTGACTATGGTTAAATTCGTAGAAAAACCATGAGCTAAGATAGTAATATTAATGTCATTATCGGGAACTAATAATGAGTGTTGCTCCATAATAGTTGGCGTGAAAGCTTTCTTGTTGATTTGTTTTTTAGTTACATTTTCGTTATTCGAGAAGAAAAATAGTGGAATGCATGAAACGATGGTAGTGAATTCGGTTTACACTTCACAGACATATAAATGTGGGTTAATGATAAGAGACATGATTTTGTTGTTAGTACAAGTATAATGGTCATTAGGAATTTTGTATGTAATCATTACTTTTTTTCAAAATCGATGTTTCTTAAAATTAAATTACATGTTCAAAAAAATGTGATACGAGTGGTAGTTAAAATTTGATCATACGATTAACAAAAAAATGTGTGATAAAAATAATTCAATTTTAGGTAGGGTTGTAATCGTCATCGCTCGATTTTGACAGAGTTTGAGTTCGATTCGATTCATTCAAGGTAAGCTTGAGCTCGAGTCAATAGTTCAATGGACTTTTATGACGAAGGCTCAAGCTCGGCTCAAAAATGTTCCATAATAACTCGAGTTCGACTCGAAAAATTCAAAGCATATATATAAAACTAATTTTTAATATTCAAACTTATTTTACACGTATTAAAAAATAAAGATAAAAAAATCATTTCAAAATCAAAAAATATATATATAATTAAAATAGATCGTGAAAACAATTCAAAAACTTTGTAAAATAGTTTGAAAAAATTACATATACATACACATAGATATTAATTAAGCCTCAAAAAACTCTATAACAGCTGGCTCGATATATATTTTGAGTTTGATTTTTAAGCTCGAATTTGGACTTGAACTTTATAAAACTCAACACGATCAACCTGAAACTCAAACCGAGCTTGAGTTTGCTCGATAATAAGTCGACTTAATTGCAGCGCTAGTCCTAATGCAATATTTTCAAACATTAAATCTTTCGACAGTAATATATTTAAGCCACAACGGTTAGGTTAAAGACTATTTGCCTATTATCCATTGATCATAGTGTGTACTCTATAGCTTAAATTGGTCAAATGGAGTTAAAGTCAAAGTTAGGTAACCGTTTGTTTGATAGATACGTCATTGTTACCGTTTGTTCTTATTAATAACTAGAACAAGGTTATGATTTTTATAACTTTTCATTACAAATAAGGTAAGTAGCTCGTATGACAATATTTACGTTGACAAATATAGTAAGTTTAGTATTCCGTGGTAATATTAATTAGGTATGGTGTTTGTTATCAAACTTAGACTATTCTGCATTTTTAAATGGTCTTCAATGTCTCAATAATGCACTAGTACTAGACTACTCCTCTTTGAAATAGGCTGTAAAATCAAGTAAAGCTTGACTTGTAATGTAGATTCATACAGTTATATTTAGATTCATACAGTTATTACTTTATTTTTTTTCCTATATTACTCTTATTTGTTATTCTTGTTAATTAACTCATTTTTTTATTTTTTTAAATTTCATTGTAGAATGAAATTCACACGAAGCAACAGTTAATTATATAGCTTTCGTTTTGTTACGTATAAACATGTTAAAGTCGATGTTTTATTTATCGTATCTATAGCGTATTATTCAAGTTTTTATATTTCATTTATACCTACATTAACTCTTATTAAACTTCATAATTGTAGAAGTTATTTTAGTTTATTTATTATTGTGTACTAAACGCATTTAATTGTTGAGATTTTATTTTTTGTTGACTTACTTTATATAGGAAAGTTAATCATGAAATATCTAGTTGTTAGGAGGATACGTTTGTAATCTTAATTTTCTTTAAAATTTTTAAAATTTAATATTACAGACTCTTTATTTATAGTAGAAGAAAGTTACTCGAATGGGAAATTTGAATTAATTTCTGCTATTTTTTTTTTTTTTGAATAGTTAAATTTTATTAAAGAACTAGCAAGAAGCTAGAAAAAATACATAGTTAATGAAGTAAGGGTTACGGAACCAATTGGTTTTAGTAACCTTACATTTGGAATTTCTAGAAGTAAACCATAAAAAAGAAAAATCTATAATGTAGTCTCACAAATCAGTTATGCGAAGATGCTTTCCACCAAAAACACATTGATTCCTGAAGCTCCAAATTGTCCAAGCAGCAACTCCAACTATAGCAAGCAGAATATTTTTAGAGGCTAAAGACAGAGAAATGCCTGCAATACCATCATAAACCTCTTTGAGGCTGGCAATACGAGGAAGTTGAATATTAACTATCACTTTTTATTACTTCATTTTTGTTCCTTTATTACTCTTATTCGTTATTCTCGTTAGCTCATTTTGTATTTTTTATTCTCATTAACTCAATTGATTTCTTAGTAACATAAAATTTACTTGAAGCAACGGTCAATTATACAATTTTCATGTTGTTACATCTAAACATGTTAAAATCGATATCTAATTTATCGTATTGATAGCTTATTATTTAAGTTTTTTGATTTCATTTATACTTACATTATTTCTTATTAGACTTTATAATTGTAGAAATTATTTTAATTTGTTTATTATTTTATATTAAACACACTTAATTGTTGAGATTTTACTTTTAGTTGACTTATCTTATATATGAAAGTCAATTATGAAATATTTAGTTGTTAGAAGGGTATGTTAGTAATTTTAATTTTGTTTAAAGATTATCGGACTAAACATTAGAGACTTTTTATTAATAGTAGTAGATAGTAAATAAATATGACAAGTTTTGTAAATCAACCAGCTAAGTATTACATGAAAGTGAATATGGACAATTTCTTTATCTATCATAGATCGAAAGATCTTGTTCGGGACAAACTAAGTGGGATAGAATAAAAATAATACTGTAATGGAACAGTTCAATCCATTATGTATGAATCACCGGTAAGATTGTGTTATTGTTTCGACAAAACGATTACAATATCCATAAACACAACCTCACTTTTTATATCATTAAGGTAACTCGGTTAAAATTAAATGAAAAGAAAAACAAAATCAAAATCAATTTGCATGCATATTCACATATCGATCGACTAGTATCACGTCGACACAAAGCAACAAATAATTTTTGTAAGAACCGACTTAAATAAAATACATAAATTTCATAAAACCTGTATTTCAAATTTAATGTTTAATTTGGGTTTGAAGACCAAAGAGTTATTAGCTTAGCAATATCACGATGTCTTTTCAACTATTAGGTTAGGAGTTCAAAGTTATGGGATAAACTTTGTAGTAAGTGGTGTTTTCATATTTGACTTTTTTAAAACAAAAAATTAAAAAGGAAATTGGATTTAAAATTTCACGAGAGATCGATTCACATCACATGTGCGTTGGTGCTATTGAAATTTAAGGTGCACTGCAAAAAAAGTGATATTTAATGGCATGCAAAAAGTGCCACAAAAAAGCTTAAGAATGCCACTAAAACTCGGTTTGGGAATGGTGGTACACACAAAAATTGCCACTACAAGCGCTACCACTAAAACCATGTTCTGGCACTTTTTCGTTGTGCTACTGCAAGCTTGTAGGGTTATACTGGCATTTTCTGTATGCCACAATAAACATAAAATACTTTTTGTGGCGTATAATTTATGCTACTAAAAGTTTCTCAATTTGAAGATTGTGCTGTTTTAGTGGCATATTTTTTATCCCACTAAAAAGTGTATTATACTAGTCCTTACGTAATTGATTCTGTTATTTCGTTACAATGTAAAATAATACAAATACAGTTATAATTACACGACAACGCGGAATGTAAAGTTCCATTGATGTAAAACCACAAAGTTGTTCTAAGGTCTTTACAGATACTTGGAAAACTTGCCCAACCAAGTACACAAGAAACCCAATGGTAGCTAACATAATACTTTTTCCCAAAGAAACCTCAAGTTCCATTCAAATTAATCTTCAATCCATGCTTCATGTGAGACAAACCTTAGAAGCTAATCTCTGAAGCAAACAAGAGAAACACAACCAAATCAATATTTACTAGTTCCCTGTTAAATACAACTCATACAAAACACAGTAACAATCAATATGATTAGGTGCCACTAATTCGGAATTTGTGCCAGTAATACTTATCTATATAATGGCACAATGAATTTGTGTCACTAATACCAATGTACATTAATGACATATCCAAAATTGTGCCACTATTATGTGTATACATTATGGCATATCCAAATTTGTGCCAATAATATGTACATATTAATGGCACAAGGTATAAAGTGTCACTAAAAGTCATAGTACAGTTGACATACGAATAAGTGACATTAAAAAGGTTATATAGTAGCATATAAGGGAAGTGGCATTGAAGATATACGCCACTGAATGTCATTTTATTTGTAGTGATATTTGAAATGATTGAATATTAAATATGATGTTCATTAAAAGATATTATTTATTTTTGATTAATTATAATTTTTCTAAGTTGCTTGATTGAATAAAAATTTAAGACTATAACGTTAAATGTTTTATATAATTTTATTATGTCTTTTCTAATTACAATTTATTAACGGGTGATAGTGAGTACTCTATTTCTTTCAACGGACGCTTTCTCATACACACATAAGATGTACACTCATTTAAAGTTTTATTACCACTGTCAACTCATTACTCATGAACTAAATCGATATCAATTTTCGTTCAAATAAATATTCGATTCTCGTAATCATATTACAAGATGATTACATCTCTTAAAAAGGTTGATTTATTCCTTAAACCGCCGCAATCCGTTACTTACATGCAAATTATAACCTCGTAACAATAAATAAATAAAATATAGATATATATAATATTAAAATTATACACATTTTTTATAACATAAGAATATTTTAATCCATGATATGCTATATGTTTGACATTATTGCACAATCACATGACGTTGAAAGTTACGTTCATATGTAAATGGATTAAGAATCTTTCACACAATGAACCGAAAAATATGACCGTTATGTCTGACACGTGTCTTCCACCTCTCTCCTTTATTCCCCAAAAAATAAACTTTTTTCAGTCCATAATTATTTTTGATCAAATCATACATACCGCCATGCCTTCTCCTTTTTCCGGCAAAACCACCATCCATTTTTTTCTAATATATTCTTTAATTTGTATCAATTTTTCGATCAATGCATCTGCAGAAGCAATCTCATTCGACTTCCAATCACTTTCTTTAAACACATTAAAATTGTTAGGTGATGCTCACTTTACCAACACAAGCATTATCCTTACCCGGGAACTGACCGTCCCGACTTCAGGATCGGGCGCGGTTCTGTACAAAAAACCGGTCCGGTTCAAACGACCTGGAAGCAAAACCCCAACGAGTTTCACGTCGTTCTTTTCATTCTCAATTTCTAATCTGAATCCTGACTCTATCGGTGGTGGGTTGGCTTTTGTGTTGACCCCCACCGATGAGACAGTTGGCAGCCCCGGTGGATATTTAGGAGTACCAACCGGCGCTGTCAGTATCGAGTTCGATACTTTAATGGATGTTCAGTTCCAAGATATTAATGGGAATCACTTGGGTTTGGATTTTAACTCGACGGTTTCGAAATACGTTGCGGATTTGGATTCGTTTAATGTTGATTTAAAAAGTGGTGATCAGGTTAACTCGTGGGTCGAGTTTAATGGGTCAACAGGTCAACTCAATGTTTCGGTTTCGTACTCGAATATAAAACCGAGCTCGCCGGTTTTATCGGTTTCGCTCGATCTTAATCAATATGTTAGTGAGTTTATGTTTGTTGGGTTCACTGGGTCAACTCAGGGTAGTACTGAAGTTCACTCGGTGGAATGGTGGACGTTTAACTCGTCATTTGATGACATGTCACCGCGTCCACCGCCTCCCACTGCAAACTTGACGACCCCGTCTGCAGACTCAGTCAACTCGCTGCCGCCATCGATGGCGCCGACCGAGTCAAACTCGACTCGGGTTCGTCAGCCTGCACAAAAAAAGAGCAAGTGCAGTAACAGTTTATGTAAAGAAGGGGCAGGGGCGGTTGTGGGTGTTGTGACAGCCAGTGCATTTGTTCTAGTATTGTGTACAATTTTTATGGTATGGGTTTATTCTAAAAAGTCTAAAAAGCTACAGCTTTTTGATTCGGAGATTATTAAAGCCCCTAAAGAGTTTTCTTACAAAGAGCTAAAAGTGGCAACAAAGAGTTTTGACCCGACCCGTGTTATCGGGCATGGAGCGTTTGGGACGGTTTACCGGGGTGTGTTGTCAGATTCGGGCGAGGTTGTTGCAGTGAAGAGGTGTAGTCATAGTGGTGGTCAAGGTATGGAAGAGTTTTACTCCGAATTATCGATAATTGGTACACTTCGACATCGGAATCTTGTGAGGTTGCAAGGTTGGTGTCATGAAAAAGGTGAAATTTTACTTGTTTATGACTTGATGCCAAATGGGTCACTTGACAAAGTGCTTTTCGAGTCAAGATTGGTTTTGCCGTGGGTTCATCGGAGCAAGATTTTAATGGGTGTGGCGTCGGCTTTGGCATATTTGCATCAAGAATGTGAAAATCAAGTGATTCATAGAGATGTCAAAACTAGTAACATCATGTTGGATGAAGGGTTTAATGCGAGATTGGGTGATTTTGGGCTGGCCCGAAGAATCGAGCATGATAAGTCGCCGGATGCTACAGTGGCAGCCGGGACAATGGGGTACTTGGCACCCGAGTATTTGTTAACGGGCCGGGCTAGTGAGAAAACCGATGTTTTTAGCTATGGTGCGGTGGTGCTAGAGGTTGCTACCGGGCGACGGCCCATTGAGAAGGAGATCGGACCAGGGAAAGTAAGGGACAATAGTAATTTGGTGGAGTGGGTTTGGAGTTTGCATAAGGAAGGGCAGTTGTTGGATGCAGCTGACCCGCGATTATGTGGGGAGTTTGATGAGGCGGAGATGCGAAAAGTGTTGTTGATTGGGTTGGTGTGTTCGCACCCTGACCCGGTGGTTCGACCCACAATGCGAAATGTGGTTCAAATGCTTGTGGGTGAGGCTGATGTGCCTGTGGTGCCAAAGGCTAAACCATCAATGAGTTTTAGTACTTCACATTTGCTATTAAATTTGCAAGATAGTGCGTCTGATTTGAATGAGCTAGTTACAGTTTCAACTTCTTCATCAGAACATAGCTTCAATGGTGGTGGGTTGGACTTGGTTTGACCCTTACCCATACGGATTGACCCGGGTACAGTAGATTTGAGTCGGGCTTTTATAGGATTGTGACTTAATGTATACTTATTATTTGATACTAAATTAATATGATTTGTTAATTTATTGTGTAATGATTGATGTAAAGGACAATAATGAGAAGCCAACGAGTATAGTTGCCAATGGGTCATTTTGTTACAAAACAAGTTATGTGATGTTACTTTTATATGGTGGTAAATGACTAGATGATGCTTTATGTTCAAAAAATCATGTTTAAAAGGGGCTGTTTTGTATGTAAATTTTCATATCTTTACTTTATGAATTAGGAACGATGGAATTTAAGTTATTTGGTTAAATAATATAAAAGTTAAAAGATATATATTTAAAACAGAATACGATTCTTACAAGAAATATTTACTTACTACATGGAAAATGAAAATATATATAGCTGATCTACGTAAAAGAGGTAATTTTAGAAGGATGAGAGAAGTAAATATGGGTCGTCCGTTAACATTCATCAAGGTGAAGGTGAATGTTAATTAACATTTATCACGACCAAATGTTAATTAACATTCACCGTGATGAATGTTAACGGACGATCTAAATTTGCTTCTTCCCTGATCCAGATTTGCTTCTTTCCTTCTTCAAAATTACCCCTTCCCTTTAAATCTATAAATATATATATATATATATATAAGATAAAGAAATAGACCCTTCAATTTCAACCAGTTATGTATTTAGTGTATTTAGTGTGCGTAAATGGTCCGAAAGCAGAGAAGCCCTTAAATTTCAAACTGTACGGAGTATAATGCAATGTTGGACCATGAATTTATGTTTGACTAATAAACATTTGTTGGATGATTAAAGTTTTGCGTAACAATAACACTTAGATCAAAAACTTAATAATAGCACATATTATGAGGCTACCTAAATTTGTCATCTAGTGCCACTTTTGATTTTATTTCACCTAGTATTGACTTCACATTTTTATGCATCACTAAATTCATAAGATTTATGCAAACCGTATATAAAGACAACAAGACATGTACTAAGATGTTTAGTTTTGGCTTTTATACATACGTTAATAATGACGATGATAAATAATTAAAAGACCACTGCCTATGAGACAAGTCTTCCATTCGTGTTTTCTGTTTTTCAATTTCGTCCCAACAAAACGGTAATGAAATAGTGAAATATGAGTCAGCTTAATTTTTTATTATATTTTTTCTTTCGAGTATATGTTAAAAGTATAATTAGTAGATGTGAAGTACAGTCGATAAGTATGTTTTGATAATGATATTTAATCTTTGATGAGTTATTTTTTAATTCTGCTAACATGATGATGATATAAGTATGTGACAATTAGTTCTTCAATTTTTTTAGTAGTGAGTGGTCTAATGATAAGAAAAAATAGGCGTTTTCTATCTCAATCTTTTTATTATTTACCGAGCAAGATGAGGGACAATTGCATTTTGAGGGGAACGAGGGACATGCGATTTCAGTTGTTGATTTATATGATTAACGATCATGATTAGCTGCATCTTAACAATACTGCATTTTACGTAAAATGTACTGTTGTAAATGTAAGTGTTGATCACAAAAATCAACTGTTGAAATCATTTGCCCATTCTTCCCTTCAAAATGCAGTTGGCTTTCTAATCCCACATCTTATTTACCTCATAATGCATTCATTCAAAAAGCTAAACCAACGATTGAACTTTGTATAGATGTTGAAATGTTGTCGGTTGTAAAAATGCAAATGGGGGTAGTTGGATATGATACGAGTATGACTACACAATAATGATAGCCCAAAAGAAGAGTTATAATTCTTAAACGGGAAAGTTCTTACTTTTACTTTTGTCGCGCTTTTCTCTATTTTCAAACTTTTTATATCACTTTAAGTTAGTTCATTTCACTCGACTATAACTTCACTTGGGTGGTACGGAAATGGACATTCATTTTTTCATGAAATAGTATACAATAAGCCGTAATTGGTGGGCGTACACCCAAATTTATGGCTATAAATTACCACGTGATTTTTAAAATAAAGTTTTATTGGATTTATATGTTAGATCAGTAACATATTCAGTAAATCATGTTATAAGAGAGGTCTTTATTGGAGTAATCATCCTTCGTTCTCGGGAAGTAAAGCCGACCTTGACAGGACGTCATAGACATGATGTCGTTTTTGGCGTCTGTTCTGCCTTCTTCATTCTTTGCGAGATGGAGTGAGGACGGTGCATACGGGGTCCACTTGTTCCAACGGATACTAACGACTAGAAATAAATAAAAAAGGAATTTAACAATTTTTTCAATATATATACTTACAACTATCACCCTTTTTCAAACACAATTCGCACCATCTTTATTTAGTTTACAGATAAATAATATCAAATAATTACCACTCTTTTTCACATACAATTCTCACTATCTGTATTTATTTTGTACACAATTTATATCAAACAAATTCATTTAAAAATGCCTAAACAACACCACAACAATTCTCAAACACAATCAAATGATTTTTTTCAACTACCTAATCAACAATCCTACTCTAAACTTGGCTACATCACAGGAAAATTCGTCTTCCACACTCCAATCGAGCAATCATTCGTCAATTAAGTAACATGAATTTTGCACAATTCACACCTATAGCCAATCCATTTTCAAACTCACCCCAAGACTCACGATCTCAATATCAAAATCAACAATGGTATAATCAACCTTCCTAACAGGTAGTCTCCTATCTCCACCACAACATGTTCTAACTTGACTTAGCTTTTTGAGGTACGAGTTTCATTTTTCTGATGATTTAGTGTCTTTCCATTTTGGTTATTCACTCTTATGTTGTGGTGTAAGAGTTTGGTTTGGTTAAATTCTGAATTTCTGATATCTGAGTTGTTAGAAATTTTTGTTTCTACCAACTTCATCAAGTGGATCTATGATTGTGCCATTAATTGCAAGTCCGAAAAACTTTAGGTTCAAATAAAGATCACATGCTCGTTTTGGTTGAAGCAAATATGTTTTCAAGTTCAAGCGTGTCGTATCAACGGTAGTAATTTCAACGGTAGTAGTTTTGAATAAATTTAGGGTAGTTATTTGCAAGTTCAATGTTGTATTACGGGTTGATCCTTACAACCTTTCAATATGTAACTTAATTGGATCTTTTTTATCCTTACAATACATCAATACAATCTTCTTTCGCCAAAAGAAGATGTAAAACTATGAAGTTACACATATTTATATGTGCAATTTATTCGGAAATATTACAAAGATTATATTATTTTATTCTTTTCTAATTTGAGAATACGAGTATATAACTATTTTATTTTCTTTCCTCTATTTCCGTTTCAAATGTTAATTTCACATAATATATTTTCTCAATTGTATATCATAATAATTATAAACTTGGTGAACAATAATCCATTTTGTTTTTTTTGTTCTTGGTGTTATTTTTTCATACAATCTATCTCATGTATATATACAATATAAAGCAAATAAATGATATATAAATTATATTAGTTTCATTTGTATTTCTAAGTGTTGTTTTCATTTTAATTTGTCCTACATGCTACTGTGAGTTTTCATTTATTTTTAATTCTAAAACCTATCTCATATATATGTAAAAATCAAAGTAGATAAATTATATATGAATGTGTTTATTTTTATTTATACTTCTTAATTCTTAATATTACTATCATTGTTTTGTCCTAAACCTATCCGATGTTATTATAAATAAATGGTAACTATCTCAAATGTATGTACAGTTAAAGATAGATAGAAGATATACAAATGATAAATGATAAATGATTAGTTTACTAATATTTCTTATTATTATTTTTTCATACAATCTATTTTTTTCTTTAGTGATGAATAAACGTTGTATTATTTAGATTGTCGTGTATCGCACGAGTTTAAATCTAGTGTATATATATATATAATCCAAAGTAGAAAAAATGATGTAGATATGATAAGTGATTAGTTTTATTTGTATTTATTAATATTAATTTCATTGTAGTTTGTCCTACAACCTATCCTAAATGGTAACTGTTAAGACATGATATTTCTTATGATGATTTTATGATGACAATAACTTGTATTAAAACTATGGTTATGGCTTAGTCATCCAACATTGGAATTATTTATTTTGGTGTAAAGTCATATGTATGCTGGTTGTAAAGAATTCACTATGCTAGTTCACCCAGCACACTGAAACTGCCAGATCATCCAGCACACAGGAAAATGAGTATAGCCAACACAAAGGAGATATACTACTGAGATTTTCACACATCATTTATGTTCTTGATCAATCCTGTTCTGAAGACACTCTAACATTCGAAGGAAGAGTTGTGATTGAAGACTAAAGACCCAACATGAAGTTGAAGTCCAGTCACCCAGCACAGAGATTGAAGAATACTTTACTTGTTGCATATTCAAGTAAATGTACTACCAACACCTTGAGACTCATGTGTATGATCAAATGACATCTTCAGAGGTTGTACACATTGTACACACTTGTCCATTTTGGTTGTTTATGCATACAATGTCTCCTTATCAATGTCAGGCAACAAAACAAATTATGCAGTGTACTTTTTGACAGACAACATACCTGGTCGTGCAAAATATGTCATAACACAATTGAGCATGTTTGGAATTATCCAATGAAGATGAAGACATGTAGATGATTATAATTGGTTGATTAAGTTACAAGTGATACACAAGCTCTACTATAAATACCAAACTCAAGATATGAAGTCTGTGTGTGTGTGAATTCTTAGTAAAAATCCATAGTGAATTTTGAGAGCATTTTGTGTTAGCAGCAATAGCATTACTTGTAACCAGCTTTGAGTCTGTTCCCAGCTGATAAGAATGTTGATATATGTACTCAATTAAGTTAGACATTCCGCATCTAACTTGTAATTATTTCTTTATTCAAATTAAAGAATTAAATTGAAAAACTACTATATGTTCTCATTATTATTTTACAATCAAACATATTACATAATTAACTTTCAGTTAAAAATCAAAAGAATTGTATTCACCCTCCCCCCCCCCCCCCCAAAAAAAAATCAATATTTATTGTTGGTTTGAACCAACAATAACAATATATACTGTAACATTATTTGTCGTCATATAGTGTCACATTTGATGTAATAATATTCAAATATGAGTAAACTCGAAGTTTATATAAAGTTAAAAGTGTATGAATTTAAAGCAATATTATAATAATATTACGTATATTTTATTTTAGTTTATTCTTTTTATTATTTGGTTATCTTATATGTTAGCTTTTACAAAGTAATATGTATGCATATTCACTTATATTATAAAAATTATAACACCCCTCTTTCTATATAAGAATATTATATTAATAAACACGGAAGCATGAATTTAAAATACATTAAACAGTTTACAATTCCCAAAAATACACGAATTTCAAACTTCTCAAACTACAAAAGGCGGGGTATTATAAAAATTCACAAAACAAGGTTTATTACAAAACCATATCAGAGGCTTCGAGCGCAGTCAAACATTCACGATCAAATCATTGCTCCCTGCACCCACATTCAATCAAAATATATCCTGCAGGAAGTAAACATGAGGGATTAGCACGAAGCTAAGTGAATGGATTCATCACACAACATTCAACTTAGCATAACTAGTTGTTTACACCAAATAATCGTAAACACACATAATTCAATGAGGATCGGTGGCTCTGGGGATATCATAATACCCGGGGATTCCCCCAAGAACACTTACCAACAATCTGTATGGCCAATACAGAATAGACCGATAACTAATGGTTATTAAACCCATACACAGGTCTCAAACACAACAAATGAATCAAAACCTGTGTAATACACATAATAACCAGAAGTCCAACTACACGTTGACCTCAATCACATACAGCACATTGCTTCGCACATCACGTAGATCAATAATCAATAATCAAGACTAAACAGTCTAATAAACATCTACGTTTACTTGTTGTAACCAAATAGTTACAACTAAATCAAATGATGAGTTCTGAATCCACTCACCGATACCTCTGACGTCTCCACACTCAGGATTCTTATATCACTGAGTCTTACGTTGATCTGAAACAGGAAATCAAATACAAGTCAGAAGTTCGTTCCATAAATATCATTATAGCCTATTTATCAAATCAGGTAATCCCTGAAGTCTAGGCAAATAATAGTTCAATCAGAAATGAAATCAGAAAATTCCGTCATAACGTTTAAAACTGAAAAACGCCGTTTTCGGGCCCTAAATGACCCCGAATGGCCAAAACTGGGGGGGGCTATTACATAAATAGTCTTGTGTATTAGGTCCTTTCCAAGTGACCATGCGAATTTCATCAAAATCTAATTTTGCCTAAGATTTTCACAAAAGTTAGTAACACTTTATGCATTTTCAAAATTTGCACAAAAAGACAAAAAGTCAACATCTCAGTTCGCAGGTCAACAATCTCGGTTCGCAGTCTCAGTTCGGTTCGCAGGGTTTCGGTTCGCAGGTTTCAACTCGCACCGCACATTTCAGTTCGCAGGTCTAAAATCTCGGTTCGCAAGTTTCGGTTCGCACCGCAGGAAACTCGGTTCGCAGGACGAACACAAGTCTGCGAACTTCGCTGCTGAAATGCGTTTTTCGAACCAAAACTCACCAAAACTTAATTTTATGGTTTCTAATCAACCTAATAAGCTTCCTAACAGATAATATACATCAAATAACATCTAATAACAACATATCAAGCTCCAATTTGATTTATTCACTCAAAACCCAAACTTACTTTCTTTTCTTCTTAAATGGTAATTGAAAGAGTTGCTGATTTAGTTATGGATGATGATAGCTCTGTTGTTTTGATTTCGAATCACAGGAACACAAGTATGAATTCAATTTTGGTTTTGGGTTTCTTTGATTTGCAAGTTATGGTTTTGAATTTGAAAAGCTTCTAAATATGGAAAGAAGGAGAAGATATGAGATATATATGAGATAACAAGGTCGGCTTATGAATAAATGGTATAATTTTATACCCGTCCCAAATCTTTTGTCTGGAACCTGAAAACCGTTTGCGAGAAATAATATTTTATTTTACCGATAACCTTAATAATTTAAAACGATTAATATTTCACTAATCACAATAAGTCCAATGACCTATTCATCTAAGTTTCAAACGAAACTCACAACATCAATTAATTCCTAAACAATTAAATAATCAAATTAAAATACTATAAATTACCAGACTGCAGAGAGGATGTTACAAAAATGTCTCGCCTATTCCACATATATTTACAATATCAAATAATAAATGATATATATATGATAAATGATTTATTTTATTTATATTCTTTAGATTGGCTTTTCCTTTTAGTCCGGTCTATCCCGCATATATATATACAATTCTAAAATAGATTATAATATATTAAAAATAAATGTTTAGTTTTATTTATAATTTTTTTTTTCTTTTAGGCAGTTCTAGAACCTATACCACGTATGTATAATCCAAAGTAGATATACTACCACTTTGACTATGCATATAGATTTAAGAATGTCCACAAACTACACTCTTCACAAATCAAATAATATCTCTAACCACTAAAATATTTTTTGATTGGTTATAACATGAAATTATTCACTTATTTTGGACAACCTAAAATAGTAATATTGACACTTATTGTGGGACGAAGAGAGTAAATAATCTATAAATCATTGATATTTATATTTTTCAATATTACTATTATTATAATTTGCTTATTTTTATTATTTAGAGTGTGTATGATTTGAAGGTTTTGATATGTTAGAGTGGCCATGGCACTAACATTTGAAAAACAAAAAACCCCTTAATTAAATAGATAAAAAATCAAATCAATTCATATCAATTATAATGATATCATCTTTAATGATAAGTTTAGTTTTCTTTAATTACGTTTGTAAAAAAAAAAAGTATTTTTGAAAAGGTATTTTATGACTTTGTCATTATATTGTGTTTGACAAAAGGGTTTTTTATTTTATTTTTTATCTTCTTTTATACGTTTAAGAGAAAATGTTTATTTGATTATTTAATTATTTTATATGTTAATTTTACTGAGATATTATATAAGCGTAGATATTTAATTTGTAAAAATAGCGTACCTGAATAAAATAAATTATTCGATAAATAGTAGATATTATGTTTATGTTTATTTCGATAATGATTAATGATCCACAGTAACTCCTAGCTAAAACAAGGGCAACATAATATTGGCATTTATTAACTCAATTCTCTTTTTCTCTATCCACGAACCAAACACTTTGATAGTTCATCTAGAAGTCTCCAAATTGGGGATTCTACAAATCGACTTCTATCGATTTCAATTCAATCCTTCTGTGTCTTGAAATCCGTTCCATGGATCGCGAATCGGTTAGTTCCATTTCTATAAGATCCGTTTATATCTATAATAATGCTGTGAAGTTAGGGTTATTATTTGTATTACTTATACTTATTAGTCTGTTTCGCAACATAATTATGTGTTAATAACATTTGTGATTGTGATTGTGATTGTGATTGTGATTGTGAATGAAAGACGTAGAAAACTATAAAAATTTGTTTGATTGAGTTTTTATTTTTTAATAGTTTGCTACGGAATATCATTTATGCTTACTTTGATTTTTGTATATGACATTTGTACAGATCTGCATATTTTCATTTTTGAATTTTAACTTCAGGTATTGTACCTAGCTATAGAAGAAGGCTAGTAACTAGTTAGATCTTTAATTGTTATGGCTAGGAACTCCCTAATTACGATATAAAACACTCAGACGTTTAAAATAATACGAAAAGACTCGATTTCATGAATCGTTGACGTGTAATATAAGGACGAGACTCTAAAATTGAAAACCAAATTTTTTTTACTTGAAGCTTTGTACTCAAATTAGATCTTTGGGATATATTTGCTTAATATGTTAATTGTGAGGGAGCACTATTTAATACGTAAAAGGGATAATACAATAGTAACTCAATTTAGCACAAGAACATAAGAAGGCCTTTTCTACATGCAATATAAGCATTTGAAAAAGAACCAAAGTTTCTACTAGAAATATTTAGTATATAATTAGTTAGTGGTCTTCTGCATGTATGGTTTCTCTTAAAATTCTTTACTATGATGACAAATCCATACATCGGAAATATCATTGGTTCTTAAAGAATTTTCAGGTTAAAACAACTATGTTATTAGATCAAGCTCGTTAGTTAAGAGATGCATTATTGACATCCTATGATGTCGGTAACGATCTTAAAGCTAAAAGTGAGGTAGAAAAGTTAGCAACACATGAACTAGATGATTTCAAGTTTTTATTAAGAATGGTTATTTGGTATCATATATTATTTGCTGTTATTTCCTTTAGTAAAAGTTTGCTAAAAACAAAGATATACGTGTTATTGATGCTATTAAACAATTAGGTCTTGTTGTGGTTCTTAAAAAATATCTAGAGTTAATGGATGTGAAATGCTATAACTACCGCTACAGAAATAGCTAATGAAATTCCTAAATTTTAAATGGAAGTGTTATTCTTAAGAAAAGATGATAACGTTGACAATGAAATTGTAAAAACCCCTCTTTACATTTTCAAAACTGATTATTTCTTATACATTATACTTAAAGATGTTTCATTACATGAAAGTAGATTTGACCACTTTAAAGTCCATGAAACTATTTTTGGTTTTTATTTAGCTTAGAAATATCGATCTCATTTGATGATGGAAAAAGATAGTTGTTCTGATGTGTAGATCTGTTTTCAGAGTTACATTTTTTTAAGAAAAAGCTTGTTTGTAGAAAATGACAAACCAATTGATATACCTAATGATATTACAAAAATAATTTCTTTTCCAAATGCTTATATTGCATACAAAATAATGTTTAATCATATATGTGACGGTTGCTTCAGGAGAAAGACATTTTTTACTTCAAAATTGTAAAAAACATTATAAGATTGACAATGTTAGAAGAAAGGTTAAATGGATTGGCTACTTTAGCGATTGAACAAGAGTTGGTGAACTGATTGTATGAATTAACTATAGATACTGCATCAAAAAAAGCTAAGAATAATAAATTCTTCATAAAATTGAATATATTTACATAGAAAAGTTATGGTCGAAAAGGCCCTATTTTGAGAGTTTGTTTGGGGCCTGAATGGGTTTGAAAGCCAAATCTAGGATTTAAGATGGCAGTGGCAGTGGCAGTGGCAGTGGGGGATTGTTAGCAAACCGTGCCCAAAGACTAACCATTTATGGGTACATGAATCTGGATGTACATTTTAAAGGATGACACATAGTTGTCGATAAGGTGATAAATACTTTGCTCGAAGTTAAATACAAAAGAAAGCATGGTTCTATATATTATGCGTTATAAGTTACATTTACGGATAAAAGCCTGAATTGATAAACCAAAACAGGAAAAGAAGTAAATAATTAAGGGCAGCCTGCAAGAAGAAAATGCAATGTGCTATTATTCACTTTATATGCAACTTTTTTTAACATCTAATACAACATACTTACCAAAATTTGCATTTTGTTGCACTGAATAATAAATAATAGCTGTAAATATATTGCTTTAAAATTGTTACAGTTTTTGCAAATTTTGGTAAACAGTATACGCAAGTTGCTTTAAATAGTTTGTCCAATAATAAATTATATGCGTACATTATGTAGCTATCATGTAAACTGATGCTACTTATTGTTAACAAAATGACAGAAATATGGGAACAAAGATGTGGAAGCAACAGGGTTTAACCCTGGGTTGATTGTGTTGCTCGTCGTGGGTGGTCTACTCATAACTTTCCTTGTTGGTAACTATGCATTGTACATGTATGCCCAGAAGACTCTTCCTCCAAGAAAAAAGAAGCCAGTTTCCAAAAAGAAGTTGAAGAAGGAGAAATTGAAGCAAGGCGTTGCAGTGCCTGGAGAATAGGCCAAACATACAAGTATCATCTTGTCGAGGGCTGTCTTCCTGTAAGTTCATTTGAACTATATGTAGTCTGTCTTTTTCTTTTGTGCTTAGACTTTGTGAAGAATAGATATTTAAGTTTGATAGTTTATACAATACCCATCATCGAGTTCTGCTCCAGTTACTTGAGGGTCGAGAACCATGGTAATCAAGTTAGTTTTTGGTTGTTTTGGTCTTTCAGTTTCGCCATTTATATATTGTTATCGTGTTATTGTCATATCATCCCTGGTCATGGTTGTTAAATATCCTTTTTTCGAGTATGCTATATGCTATAACAATCTAAAATTGTTAGAAATGATGTATCCTATTATCGCTAGTTTGTGTTTTACTACAACTTGTTCTGTGTTTGTCGTGTTCCTTTAGTCGTAAACTGAATTCGGTATCTCATTGGACAACCCTTTAATAGAAACTTTTTGGAGGGAAATGTCAAGAATTCTTGCAGTGACTACAATCTATATAGGAATAGATATCGATTCTTTAAGTAGGTGTTACGTGATTCATTGACAATGGTTGTCTTGAACATGATATGAAATATTGACAGATAATGTCAGGTTTAATCACTGGGTCTCGTACAACCCGAATTGCCGACTGTTCTGCGGAACTGTTTTTGTGCAGTTTTACACATACTCTGGTCACATGTATCATATATAAATGATCAACCCATATGACGTAAGGTGAAAAATACTAACTACGAAACACAACTCAAACCTTTTGCCAAACACATAATTTCTTGATATTGAAATGTTGAAATTATGGTACTTACGTTCAGACTTACAAACCCAAAACAGCGTAACAGCTACAAGCGGAAACACATGAAGAATGACCAACGCGTCACTTGGAAACTTTACAGAACGCCTTATTTATTTTATCAATTCATTTGCACTTTTAGTTCGCTTTGTTCACTTCAACTCTCACTTCATGTCCATTCTAAGTGCATTTCCAATCTGAAAAGGCTTTTCAAATTATAGTGTAAATAGTTTAGTTAAACCTGAGAAATAGCAAGCAATAGGTATATTACATCACACCATTTTGCATTATTATATTAGCTTTATAATAGAACTTGAGTGCTTAAAAGCTTTTCTTTGTTAGAGAAAGACTTTGTTAAAAAAAGCTTTGGGGATGCTCAGGAGCGGGTTAAATAAGAGTAAATTGCAACTATTTGTTGGACGAAATTGCATTTATTTAAAATTAGAGTGAAGTGTAATAACTTGTTGGACAAAAGTGCCTTATTTTTATTTTTATAAATAAATAAGTGTCTTAGCTTTTTAAGTTATCTTACGTATAAACGTAAAATCGTGATAAACGTAAAAATAAATACATTTAAGAATTGCTAACGTGTCCAAGAAGAAGCGTATGTCACTTAATGCTCTTTAACATAGCTATGTCCTTATAGCACAAATTAGAAAGAATACTTGAGTTAGTGCGGGAGTCCCGATTACAGTATTTGCTTGTCACTCACTATTACTCACAGATTCCCTTTTTTGTATGATCCTGGAACTTTATTTTCTCTAGCACACGCTTTCGAGTTTTTTGCACTGAGTACTATTAGCAACAAGCACATAACATTGTATATTATTGGAATACACAAAAGGCATTGATACACAAAGAAATGAAACTAAGTAACTCATGGAATACACGAAAGAATTCAAATTTCTTCACTCTGAAGCCCATCAGAATCTTCCGAGTCATCCTCCTCCTCAGAATCATCAGATCTATTCTCACAAGCCGACAACTCCAATTTATATCCTTCAACGAATTTTTGATATTGTGATGATAATGTGTTATTCGGAAATAATTGGCCCAAGATGATTTTCATGGAGTTTGTTATGTGATGATGTGAGCTACATGGAAGTAGGGAAACAAGCTTTTACATGCTCATCCCAAGGAGGTTCATCATATAAGAGGTGACGACATCTTTGCTTGAGTTCAACATATATTTCTAGGGTCGTGTTGGTTCATAGGTTAGAATTAAGTTTTACGGGTCGTAGGTTTGTTAGGGTCATTTTGGTCGAAATTACCTGTCGGAATCTTGCTAGCTTTTATTTATTTATATTTTTATTTCCTTTTAAAAAAATCTCAAACAAATGTGCAAGGAAATATTCAAGTGGGGTAGCTTGGCTGACTAATCCAAGAAATGCTTTTAAAGTAATCTTTCGTTGTGTTGTTTGGTGGTCTTTGTTTATTATTGGTGTCTTGGTTGTATTTTGACCCTCCACTTGTGGATCTTTTTGGTGTTCTGCCCTTACTCGGGTTGTTGTTTTTCTTAACATTCTTGAGTTGTTTAGATCTTTATGGATATTTCACTAGACATTGATGCATGACGTCTACAAGAGAAATAAGCCTCGACACATTTCACAAAATATGCAATTTCATTAGAAAAATGGTAAGTATATTGTAGTATAATTGTTACAGTTGACATATTTTGGTATAACTGTAGCACTATGTTGCTTTAAATGGTTGCCAAATTAAATAAAGCTTACTTCAGGTTTGCCAATAATCAATTTTTTGCTTATATCAGTATCAATCATTCAATCTGATGATTATTGTTAACAAAATGAGTAGCAATTTGGGACCAAAGAAAGTAATTAGAAAAGCATCAATAATTTTAGCAATTTATTATGTGGTTGGGTTATCACTAAGATAATGTTCAGAATCTCTATTTGTACATTTTGAAGTGCAAGAGAATAGTATAACCATTAAGGGATGGTTTTTTTATAAATGATTTTGTTAAATAAGCAGACAAAGGGTAAGCTAATAAATAAAGCCTCACTATAAAAAAAAGAAGAAAATTAGTTAAATTTGAATAAACATACACAATGAATGGTTCTTGAAAGGAATAGTTTGACTTAGTGATAGTAAATTGCACTATTTCAGTGTAAAAAGAGAACCTTTTTTATAATGTGCCGATATTGAAAAAATTGTTTCAATGTATTGAACTAAACCTTGATACTATTTTTTATTTTGATTTGAAATACATAATTGAACGATAAAATATTATAATTTTCATATAATCATTAAATTCTCGTAATAATTATAATAACAATTATTATATTTAATAATTTTAATAATATAAGTGATAATTTTATAAAAATAATAGAAATTTTTAGTAGTTATAATAGCAAACATTATATATAATAACTTAAAAAGTTAGTCGTCAAAAGAATGAAAGATAAAAACATTGTTGCCCAAAGAAAACACAAAATCGATTCTTTATAGAAAGAAATCAAAATCAGTGAACATCGTATAGTTCTTGATTATAGAAAGTCCATATCTTCACGTCACGACAAACATTTAGGTTTCTTTCTCTGTTTAACTTTTGTAGCTCATTCAACAATACTCCCTTCATTTTAAATTAATCGTCAACTAGACAAAATAATTGTTAATTAGACAAAATGCACATGATCTTAATAATTTGTAACATTATTTTAAAAATGGATAATATTTTGTAAAAAAAATGAAAAAAGAAAAACAAGTATGATTAATTTCGGATGAATGAATATCAGTTTAACACCCGCATCAAAGCGCAACATCACTTTTCTAGTTTTGTATAAATTTACGGAGGTCCTTGATGTTGTTATGAAGGATTAAAAGGTCGTTTTCTACTATTCATTAGGGGCATATCTGATCGTGATATAACTAAAACTTTCTAAACTTTTATATTTTTGCTTATAATTATATAAATTATACCCTTTTAATTCAAGCATGATATCTAAACTAATCCTTATTGTCATATATATATATATATATAGAATTAGGTTTAAATGAAAACCATGTAAAATGTGAGAATAGCGAGAACAACTAAATTATACATTTTTTCATATGTGATTGACTTCATTCATATGTGAACATTCATGTACATTTGATTTATAAAGAAAAAAAGTTAAAAAACTCTAAAATTATATCTCAAAACACAAAATAAGAAATACATGTTCACAAATGCACCATAATGTGAACAAATCGGTAAAATGTGTTTTAATACGTAATTTTTGAGTTTTTAGTTTCTTTTTCTTTATCAATCAAATGTACATGAATGTTCACATATAAATGAAGTCAATCACATATAAAAAAATGTGTAATTTAGTAGTTCTCACAATTCTCACCTTTTATTTTGTTCTTATTTGAACCTGAACCTATATATATATATATATATATAGGTGTAGTTGAATATGGATTTGTGATCGATGTCCCAAGCACAGCAGCCATTCTCCTTGTTCAATGACAATTATTCCATAAGAACATTTGTAGAATGGACTGATTCTTAAAAGTTCTTTCAATTTGTATTACAAGTATATTTCAGGGTGTTTCTTGTATTACCCTTTTTACACAATTCACCAACTCAATCACCTAATTCTCAAGATATATTGAATAAACTCACGTTGACTTTTCTTTGACCGATGTATATTTTTTTATCTAATCTCTTGGCAATTTGTTAACATAACAAACCTACTGATCTAACGTCCATGTTAAAACCAAACATGTTATATCCTTATTATGATACGATGAAACCTGTTTCAAATTTTATATATAACATCCATCATATCTTCACATTTTCAAACTGAAACCACAATATTACATTGAAACCTTTAAGATAATACATAGACAATTATATACACAAAAGCTATGATTTGGAAGCACGAAATAAATATGCTAAAATGCTTTGATTTATTCATATTGTTGGCCGTATAAATTAACGGATAATCAATATATCATAAATCACATCCATTTTAGCATGTAGTATATATATATATATAAATTTATATTTATATACTGTAAATTTTTATACCGAAAATCACAAAAAAGATTAATTAAGAAACACAAACGCTATATTTTGTTTAATTTGAGTTTGTACTCAAGCCACGATTGCTTGAACATTCTTCACCCATTAAGCTTTTTTACCTGATGAAAAATGATAGATAAGTTAATAAGAATTAAGAAAATGATATACAAGAGAATATTATGATTATCCTTTTACAACATTTATATAATTCCTGCATCTTTAATAACATGCGTGTATAGATTATAGGGTTTTATAGTTTTAAAGCGTATGAAACTTTATATATTTTACAATTGGTGTGAATTTTGAAAACTATTTTATGTATTTAAGTTCTAAGTTACGTGTTTTTGTATATTTTTGGCTGTTTGTTTGTTAGATAACAAAACATTTATTTCTTTTTTTGTTTTTTAAGTTCTATATGCATACAATAGTAAGTTAGATGTATACAGTAGAAACTTAAATATATACAATATAAATTTTCAAATTTCATCCCGTACTATAGTTAAAGTTGTTAAAATTTAATACATTTTGAAACAATAAACCTTAAATTACACTCATCACAACTTATAACAGACGTGATCAAACAAGTTATTTTATTCGTCAATGTTTTTCAGATGTTGGATTGAAAGTCACATCAACGAATAGTAAAGCAGCCGTCTTTTGCCTATAGATCAAGTTAGTGAGCATAAACCAATATGTCGTATATTGATTAACAAAAATGTTTTGATGCCTTCGATCAAGGAAAATAGTTTATATATAAAGAGAGATGATGTACGTATTTGAAGTTCTAGTACATCCTGAGTTTAGACCTGCGATCCAGTTTGAAAAATTACGTGGCATGACACTTAACACATGTAAATTCAGGTATATATTCACTTACGAATTTATGATGCAATAGTTATCGTATTATTATGTCTAAACATCAATATATAATCTACATTAACTAAAAAACTTGACACAATTAAAAGGATCTAACCTTCTTTATCATATATGGAATTCTTTGCCTCTTAAACCGGGGATGTTTCTTCAAATGTGTTCGAGGAACACCATTAGTATTTCCGCGGTTGGGTGGAGGCCTATGAGAATGAGTTTCAGGTCCCCGGTAATCAATATCATAAATTTTTGAATCTAGTCCTCCTGCACGAATTCGTACTATACAAGGGTAAATTGTATGCATCTCAGAGATATACAGTTACAAATTAACTTACAAGTATAGTGAACTAGAGAAGCTTATACACACGTACAGGTTATAAATATGTATAGGTATCGGAATGTAAAGATACTCATGATGGTTCAGTAGTATCATGTTGACGATATCATCGCATTACAACATAATTTAGAGATGATTTTACAGAAGTTTAATCTTTCTAGAAATTATCCATCTTGAAGATCCACAGTGGATTACTATGTAATTCACTATAGTGCTGTGACCACGACCAGCATGTCAGTCATTTCCTTACATTGTGATACTAAGACAACGTTGTCTAGACATATAAATGGAAAGCACAAACTGATACACACGCCAAACCACATACTATATAGTATATACAAAGTACAAACGTAGATTATGTACATATTTTGTTTTAATTCAGAGTTGAACTTATCTTATTGGTTAATTAGTGCTACATATGTCCATACTGCTAGGTCAAAAATCATTTAATCGGAAACAATAAAGATATATTCCTCAAGCATCAATGGTCTAGTTTTAAAATACGAATTTGCAAAACAATAAAAATCAAGAAAAACGAATATCAAGAAACTTAAAAACGAAGATGATGAATTAGAGAAATGAACAAGAAACGAATTAACAAACCTTTTGAGGAACTAGGCACCACAAGTAGCAGGAAGAGAATGAAAACATTAATCATGCAACTCTTCATATCCATTGCAAGTATGTTTGAGTGTGTGTGATGAGGTTGGTGGTGGCTTTAAGCAATTGAAACAGTCACCATCTTCACAGGCTGCCTTTTAACATTAATGTCACTTGCTAGCTAGCAACTTATTTGCTAACTGTGCATGTACTGGCCGGTAGTGTTTTCTCTTTCATGGACCAGTCAAATTTATCCACCAAAATAGTTTATATACAAATAAGATTATTTATACTAGTCAAATTTATTAACTTACTTAAGTTGGTGGATAATGTGTTGAAACATATTATATTTGGGTAGGTAATTCGCGACATGTACAACATAAAAGGCGACAAGAAAAATGGGTTATGGTTGGGTGCAAACGGATTAGGTCGTAAATGGGTCGGAAACGGCGGACATGTTTATTAGAGCAGTGGTGGAGTCATACACACTTAAATATTTAAATATTTAAATATTTAAACATTCCTATATATTATATATTTACTTCATTTTCGCAAAATACTAAACTATTTTATGGTTGATTATGTTTACGTGTCACTATCAATCATGTATTCTCAATGCGCATTATGCTTATTTACATTTATACTCATACTGAGTTACTGACACTGATATTATCATATATACTTAAGGAGTCGGACGTTGAAGGAAAACTATTAATGGGCTTTAAGAGTGGGCCCAAAATGTCAACTAACTTAGTTGGACTCACATAGATGCTAAAAAGATTAGTCCTTTTTGTATATATTCTGAGACATGGCCTAATAATAGCTGTGGTCCTATAGTTCATTCATAGTAATATCGAACTTCAGTAAAGCCTACGAATTTTTAAAAACAAACAATTATAAGAAATATAAAGATCTATGTTCTTCAGTAATGCCTACGAACTATTAATAATTTAGCAAGTAGATATCGATATGTCTATCATCTTAATCGAACTACAAATTTCATACCAAATTAGCATATAATTTTGAGGAAAATGATGGGTACTGTTATCATAAAGCAGAGACAATATATATAAATATAAAAAAGTTGAAGGATATGAAGTGTAAATTTTTTAACACGTGATCGGTTAACATCACATAAAGATTATAATATTTGTAACGTTGACGGTATAATTATAATTATAATATCATTATAAATAAAATATAATTTTCAACTATAAAATCTATGTCCTGACCACAAAATTTTATGATTATATGTTTTAACTACCTAAAGAATTGTTATAATTCAACATGAATATGAGTCCATGTCCTTTTCCTTTCGTTGTACATAGTGCTAATAATGTCAATACTTTGTTGCGTTCTCATCCAAGCAAAAGTTGGACCGACCAATCTCTCACATTTAAGGTTCGGGACATATGTTTTGAAATATATTAATGCACCTAACCACGGTGATTGATTCTACCATTCATAAATACACATAATCGGAATTGTTAACTTTAACTTTTGGCGTACAGCGTAGTTGATTTTAGAGATGACACGTTTAAAAAACATTACATGTTCAGTTGCCATCGGTATAAATAAGGAAACTAATTTATTAAAAATATATATATATATATATATATAAAGAGAGATCAGTTGATTGGATCACCATCTGATAAACGTGAGGCAGTACGATGTGAGTCGACTAAAGTTTTTAATCGTTTAGAGACTGTGAACTAAATCTGATCTTTATTTATAAAATTTAATGCACATCCAACTGTCCCATTTTCTACTATGGCCTCTCAAAATGTAATAATACACAAATGTGTCATGCCTGCCTTATTTCTTTTGTATACATTATACACTGAAGCTCAGTAAAATATCCAGAACGGTCAAAACAAGTCAAAAAAACTTCATGAATATGATGTAAAGATCTTGAATGATCATACTAACCAACCATTCTACCACTGGCTTCTTATATAAAGGGTGTGACCTTAACTTGTCAATTAGTTTATACATGCATATTTTATTGTTCTAAGCTGTTTTAAGTTATGAAATGTCAATTTCATTCTTAATATTGCACTTGATATCTAATATCAAATAAATATGTCTGCTTGATAATCAAGTGTAACATAATGGAACCATATCTGTCTGAACCATATCCCCCAAGATTAACTAACTAGAAATGGATGATGTTAGCTACTTGAAAGAAACTTATGATACACTGATAAAGAAAGTATCTGTTTACTTCAATGACATTGGATACAACTTAAGACACATACATCTAACTCATTTCCATCTCTGCAACACAATGAGATACTTTGGTTGCTAGATCAACTAACCTCAGCTGGTAAGGGGTTGACGCTAATCGAAACGATTATACAAGTTGAGGAGCTAATTTCTTCATTAAATCAATCATTAACAATAAATCTTCTATTTAAATTTCCTTAGAATATTTTCGACAATAGATTGGTAAATTTCAAACTTTAAGTATAGTCTAACAATCTATCTCCAACATATGTGATAGATTTCAACTTATTTTGAAATTTGTTTATTTTTCTATTGAAACAAAAACTTCTATGAGTGTCTTAGACGATTAAATATGATCAAACAGTAATGAATTTAATAACTTTAATTCATCCCGAACAAAAGTGTTTATCTATATAATTAATGATCATCAAATTTTAATTACTATATGTGATGATCTAATGAATTTGGTAATTTTGTAACTATCCCATCGTAGTAGGTTGTCATGGTGCCGTTTTTATTGAGAACACTGTCGGATGACGTTGTTGAACGGTGTCCGCTGATAGACGAGGTTCTTCCTACTCTCTTCTTTTTTTTCTTTTGCACGTCTTCTTTTTATTTTTCTTTCATTTTTCTGCTTGTTTTCTATTTGTTTTGAAGAAGAATAAGATAGTTTGTGTGTGTGCAGGAAGCAAGAATATTTTGTGTGTGTAGTGTACGTGCAGCACAAGAAGGTCGACCAAAATTATGGCTCATTTTTTTAAAATAGGTTAATTTTTTTAAAGTGAATTGATAATTTTTAAAATAGTTTATTATTTTAGTTGGGTCAAATCCATTAAAAATAAAATCGACTAAAGTAAAATGGTCTATTATTTTTTTTAGGATTTGTAATATGTATTTTTTATTTTAGTTAATGTATTTCTTTTATTTATTTTGTTTTGTTATTTATTTCAATTTTTAAAGATGATGTAAATTTCTAGAATAAAATAAAATTAGAAGTCCAATAGACTATCTAGAACATTGTTTCTACTCCTTCACTTTTTCAATAACAGTTTCTTCTCAGAATACTATGTAAAATATTATGTTTTAGTGTCACTATTCACTATTCTTTCGATATCACTTTTATTTTCTTTTATCGTTAAAAACATAAACATATACCGAAAAACTTTTTTAATTAGCCCTCTAAGCCGTAAATTCTTAGTTGATGGGTCACAAGTTACCTTGGTAAATCGGTACAGCTACTAAATAAATGCACAACAAAAATCAATAACAACCCACATAATCGAACCCAAAGCATGTCCAATTTTATAAGACAAAAATGTATAACCAAGTGAGTCAATGAGGTTGCTTCACCAGAAGAAATGGTGAGTTGACCATTGACTATTAATCGTCAACCAATAAGATCAAAACCACGTCATTTAGAATAAACTCTAAAACATTTAAACAATTCAATAAAATTCCCCAATTTATGCACCGAAACTCGTAAAAAACTTATCCCCTGTTCTTGCTGGTACAGACTTACATCTGTTCAGATTCAGTGGCTTCACTTTTAATTCTTCATCTCTATTAATACAACAAATTCCATCTTTTTTCTCATTAATACCTTCAATTCCTTCATTAATATCCACTTTCTCCCTGTTTCATCATCCCCTAATTTTTCCATTTTTGTTTCCCAAATTTCACTACCACGTCTGAATGGTTCAGATCTTGATCGCGTCAACAAAAGTGCATTTCTCGGATGTCGGAACCAAAACATCGTCAATCACGTTCGTTTCATCTGTGTACTTATGCACTTCTTCTGTATCTCTAGAAAACCTTATTCTAAAACATGAGTATTTATTTCTGAACAGTTTGAGCTTTCGAAGCCAGTTACACGTGCAAAAAGTGTTGGTTGTTTGTTTCTTTTTGTTATAGTTGTTGCTTGTGCGTTTTACGCGAACTTGACCGATACACGTGACTTTAGGTGAAGATGGTTCTTGAATTGGTTCATGACTAGTGTTAACTTTACGAATAAAAATTGGGTTTGAACGTGATCGGGTTGTTCGACCGGTGCTTTTACTTCTTGGAAACATGATTAATGGTGGTAGTAATTCATCTGTTTTTCTTCCTGGACTTGATGTAGGTTTTGTATAAATATTTTTCATGTTTTTATGTAACTTTAGAGGTTTATTGTGTATATGTGTATACGAAGACAGAATAATTTGTGTGTAAAATGGAGGTGAATGATGTTTGAGGGTGGGCAGTTTTATGATTATGTGTAAAATAGAGGTGAATGATGTCTGAGGATAGGTGGTTTTATGATTAACGTGGGGTTCGATTCAGAGGGGACAGTATAACTATAGTTCAAATTTAGAAGGATAAATTTGAGCGTTATTACAATGTAGTGTACGTATATACTACAATGTACTTATAATGCAATGCAGTAAAATTCAGATTGTAGATTACAAAATCGTAGGACAAAAATCGTCTACTCCTCCTACCTTCTCTAAGGCACCATCCTCTAAAATTTCACCTTAATGCAAATGACGTTTATTTTTTTTGTATGTGTTACTATGGTTAATCGGTTTTTCTGTTATTGCATATTACTCATGTTAATTATTTATTTATTAATATTGACATCATTTCTGATAAGTCTGTCAATCCGTGAAATTTACGTAACGGGTACCCTTCACATAAAAATAAATTACGTAGTACCTATCTTATTTGTAATTTTAAGATCTGTTGCATTAATGACACATGACAATCTTATTTAACATCTTAAGTTAGAACGAAAATAATAATTAATAACAATGCATCCTAGTCTAAGTTTAGTCGAGTAATGTAACGTACAATTACATGTTATAACTGAATGAGATTAGCACGTGCAAAATACGTGACGGTGCATATAGTTATCGCCTTTTAATTAAGTAACCTCTAAGTTTTAAGCAAACATGTTAATTTTTCTTTTTAAATGGCAAATCTAATCTACTTCTAAACTACTCTTAAATGTACTTATGTTAAGATGGAACTCGAATTCTCGACTTCGAAGAGAAAAGACAACAAAAAATAGTGTTTGAGGTGGAATACAGTATCAAAATAGAAAAAAGAATAATATTATACCTCATGTAAGAATAATAATTGAACATCAATCCTCGTATATTGTTATAATATTATATATCGAATCGATATCGGTTATAAAGGTCTTATTATCTATATTTTTGCTTAACAGCATGTTTGAAGATTGACATTATTTAGCGAATAATAAAAATACTGTTTAGTTACTTTTTTCGATTTGTAAAAAATGATACCGCTGTTCATTTTATATTTAAACTAAATTTCGTTATATTAATGAATTGTGCTACATATTAGATTCAAACTAATTGCCTCAAATCACCTGCTTTACGATATCGTTGATGACTTCTGATATATAGTTGATGACCTTTAATATTTCATTGTTATATTAAGTGTGTATGTACATGCGCAAAAAAATAAAAAATGATAACATGTAACGTATGTTGCCCATAATAACGTAAGTTTAAAAAAAAAATATTAAAAACTCTCATTCTAGATTAATCATTAGTAATTACATTTTTGAGTAAACACTGTTCACTTAGAAAATGATACTCGTAATACTGTTAACTATCTACTATACGGTTAGATTAAGTTGCATATACGTGTAATAGTAATTGATAGTATTTCTTATCTTCTAAAGGTCTACATTTTACACATCAATATTTTGGTGCCACTTCCGGGGAACGGTGCTTTCATTTAAGATTTTAGTTTACTTTTAATTAGTCGACCGTTTCTTGAAACTTGTTTTCAAGAAAGTTACTTACTTGTCTTATATTTACCTTTTTGCGCTTTATTATTTCCTTTTAGTGTTTTTGTAGTTAGTGTTTGTAGCATATGACCCGTCTTCATCTTCTGAGCAATAAAATCCATTTGTTGATCCGGAAACAAAGTTGCATAAGAAACATCAAGAGAGACAACATGATCAAGAGGAAGACATCTTTGATTACATGGCAACAAATTCTGAAACTGAAAGTGAAACAATAAAAGAAGAAATGGCTAACCAAGATGATCAACGGATGTGGGAAACAAGACAAACTGCCCTAGCTACTGCACTTCAAATTATTAGGAAACCAACCATCATTGCTGATAACTTTGAGGTTAAGGGGCAGTTTATGAACATGGTTCGAGAGAACCAATTTGATAGGAGGTTAAATAATAACCTTCTTGAGCATATGGAGGCATTTGAGGACCTTTGCGATCTTTACAAGAGCCAAGGAGTATCTTTAGATGCTACTAGATTGAGGGTTTTTCCGTATTTGTTGATCGGTGATGCAAGAGCATGGTTGAAGTCTTTGCAACCCGATTCATTCACTACCTTAAACCAAATGCGAGATAAGTTCATCACCCGGTATTTTCCTCCTGCTAAGGCTGAGAAACTCCGCACAGACATTGTAACATCCTCCCCAATGGCCTAGTATTTTTAGGTAAATTTACCTTATGTTACCTTATTTACTTGAATTCATTTATATGAAATGTTTGAATGTATAATTGTTAGGAATAATTAAATGGGAATTACGGTATTTTTAGTTTAAAATACGGATTAGCCTAACTATTATAACTAATACCATCGTGTGCTAGATTAATGATAATAATACATCGTAGTATACGTAAATCATTATATATATATCACAAATCTGGAAATCAGCTCATTTCTTCATTTCATCTTCATCTTTCATCTCAAGAACACACACAAACACCAAGAACACACACTAAACTCAAATTTGCAATTCAAGCTCAAATCTAGCCCAAAACACCTCCAAATTGTGTCATTAGATTCGGAATTCATTATAGATCATTCCTACAACTCGTTTCTGTGGATTAAATCAGATTAAGGTTAGTTTTGATTAGTTTTTTTTGTTTTTACAAAAAAGTGAGAAAGTTAGTTGGTTTGATTTAATTATGTGTTTTTATGTTGAATTGATGCATTTCGAGTGTTTGTTTATGTGTTTACTAAGTGTTAGAACGTTTAATTTGTGTAGAAACGTTGTTAGAATTCGATTTGTGAATTTTTGGTGAAAATCAGCCAGTTTTCTGCCCAGTTCGCAGGATGAACTGGTTTGGCGATATTGCAATATCGCCCTCCAATATCGCTACCCAATATCGCGATTAATTTCGCTTGCAATATCGCTAGTGGCGATATTGCAATGTCGCTAGTGGCGATATTGCAATGTCGCTAGTGGCGATATTGCAATATCGCTAGTGGCGATATTGCAATGTCGCTAGAGGTGCAGATTTTGAAAATGCATAAGTGTTACTAAGTTTTGTGAAAATCTTACTAAAAATTTGATTTTGATGAAATTCGCATGGTCACTCGGAATCGATCAATTAATCAAGACTATGTACCATAGCCCTGTAAGTTTTTTTGGCCTTTCGGGGTCGTCTTGGGCTTCAAAAATGGCATTTTTCAGTTTTTAAATGACGTTCCGGGATTTTCGAGTTTCTTTCCAGATTGAACTCTTATTTCCTTAGACTTCAGGGAATTACCTGCTTGTAAGAATGTGCTATTATGATGATTTAAACTTGATAATTGTTTATTATCTGGATAATATACATTGAGACATGTTATACGATTTCAAGGTGAGTTACTAACTCATTATCTGTTATATTCTCAGATCAGTCAAAGACTCAGTAATATAAGAATTCTGAGAAGTGAACGGTAGCAGTCAGGTGAGTGGATCTGCAACTCATAATTTGAGTTAGTTGTAATGGTGTGTTTACAACAAGTAACGTAAACCTTGATTGACTATTTAGTCTGAGTTATGATTGAATATATCTGCTTGTTATGCATATGTGGCCTTCGGGCATCTGTGTTATTCAGAGGTCAATTGCGATTGGACTTGGCTACTACTGTGTTCAACACACGTTCCAGATACATGTGTTGTCGCTGGAAAGTGTGTTGTGGTGTTGTAGTGCCAAGTTATCGGCCTATTCTGTATGAGCCTTTACAGATTGTGGTAAGTGTTACTGTGGGCCACCGCGGCTGTAGGGTTCCGCAGTAACCGCCGATCCTCTTGAGTTTATGTGTTTATTGTGCTTAGTGTAAACAGATTATTAAGCTAAGTTGAATTGTTAGTTGTACATTCATTCACTTAGCTTTGTGCTAATCCCACCATTTCCCTTCCTGCAGGTTATGCATGTCTTTTGTGGGTTGGGCAGGAAGGTGGTTTTTGAAGAATGTTTGACACGTGCCATCACTCTGATATGTTTATGAATGTTTTGTAAATTAACGTGTATGTGGATTTTGTATAACAATTATATGTTTTGTTTCAGCAATATTTTAATATTGTAAATTCGCGAAAAATCTATGGTCATTTTGTAAGATAATTTATAATATTATCTTTTATCCATCGCTTCCAAGTCAAATTACTATTTTAACCCTGAGGTAATTTAAGGGGTGTTATAAGTTGGTATCAGAGCATGGATTTGGGTGAATTGTACATTGATAAGTGTTCAATCCCAAATCTGTACGCATTTTGTCAAACATTCTAAGGTGTGGGATTTTGTAGTGTAAGTGAATTGGGTTGTACCTTAGGCTCTAACGATTAACGGTTTGTGAGCTGTGTTGTGTTGACAGACATGGCAGATAACGAGCAACCAACCATTACCCCTAATAACGCCTCCAGGACCGATATTTCTCAGCATGATCACCCAGATGATAGACAGGGTCATAACGGTACATCCTTTTCAGCTCATGATGATATTGACCAAAGTGAATATATTTTGCAATTAGAGGATGAGTTACAAGAACTTAGGGATTATAGACAGAGGAATGAGACCCGAAATTCTCAACCGCCGATTCCACCAGTGTCTTCATCTCAGCTACCAGCATCTTTACCTTTTTATTTTCAGCCTCAACACTCGTTTGGTATGTCACATCAAGTTTCAATGCCATATATGAGTTCAGGACCAATTGATTACCGATTTCCACCAACACATAAGATGTGTTCTTTCAAGACTTTTATGGCATGCAAACCCTCAGAATATTATGGTAGTTCTAATCCTTCGGTGACTTTGGACTGGTTGAGGGATGTTGAAAGAAAGTTTGAGGTTAGTCGTTGTGAAGAAGAGGTTAAAGTCCCTTATGCTGTTCAACTTTTGAAAGGTCAAGCTATGACATGGTGGGACTCGATCACAGCTACTCTCTCGCCTCAGCAAAGAGAATGTATTCGTTGGTCAGATTTCTACAATGAAGTGTGCAAGCAATTTTGTTCTGATTTTGAGATGGCTCGTATTAGAAGAGAATTTATGGAATTGCAGAAAACGGATAAGATGATTATCGATGAGTTAATTACTCAATTTTCAGAGAAATTGAGATTTGTTCAGCAATGGGTTCCTGATGATAGAACTAAAATAGAACATTTTGTGGGAACATTACCTCCGGAGTACCGTACTACTGTGAGAATGGCGTCCTCATTATCCCAAGCTTATAATCTCGCCCGATCTGTGGATGGTGACTTAAGGGCTCGAGAGGCACTGAATAAGGATAAGTTTTCTCATAGGCATTCTGGAAGTTCTTCGGGAAAGGGTAAACAGAAATGGCAGGGTGGTTCGCAGAACAGGAATTTGGGTAACCGGAACAATGCGAATGACAGGTCTAATTGGTGTAGTAGGTGTAAGGCGAGGCATAATGGACCATGTTCCGCGCAAACAAATCGATGTGTCAAATGTGGGGGATTTGGTCATGAATCTAAGGATTGTAGCTATTCAAATTTTGTTTGTTGGAATTGCAAGAAGGAAGGTCATCGAGCGGGTCAGTGCCCAGAGGCGGGAAGATTAGGATCAGGTATGGTTGGGGGATCGTCATCTTCTGGCCAGAAAAGGAAGAATACGCCATCAGCATCAGGGCGAGCTTTTCAGATGACAGTCGATGAGGCTGTCAGAACTGAAGATGTGATTACTGGTACTTTTCTCATTAACTCTGTACCAGCTCGTGTTTTATTCGACTCTGGTGCAAATTGTTCTTTTATTTCTACGTATTTCTGTGGTAAATTAAATGTGACTCCTAATGTGATTGCAAAACCCGTTGAGGTGGAAATAGCTAGTGGTAGGTCGGTTCCTGTTACCTCTTCGGTAACTGGAGTTAGCATTTTGATTGAGGGTCACACTTTTCCGATGTCGTTTTTGTTGATGCACATTTCTAGTTTTGATGTAGTTATTGGTATGGACTGGTTAAGTCAGAATAAAGCAAGTATAGAATGCCATAAGAAGTTGATTAAAATCCCTATTTCTGAAGGGTCATACGTAGTGGCTCGAGGAGATCGTGAGAAAGGGTCTGTTCCCTTAATTTCTGTGATGAAAGCTAGGAAATCTATAGCTAAGGGTTGTGAGTCTTACTTAGCTTATGTCATTGATGCGAAGTTAGAAAAGAAATCTATGTCTGATGTCCGAGTGGTTTCTGATTTCTCTGATGTTTTCCCTGATGAATTGCCTGGTTTACCACCGATTAGAGATGTAGAATTTAGTATTGATCTGATTCCTGGTTCGAATCCAATAGCTAAGTCTCCCTATAGATTAGCTCCTTCTGAAATCCGTGAGATGATGAATCAAATTCAGGAGTTGCTTGATAAAGGCTTCATTAGATCGAGTACTTCTCCTTGGGGTGCACCAGTTTTGTTTGTTAAAAAGAAAGATGGTACTATGCGCATGTGTATTGATTATAGGGAGCTGAATAAGAGAACGGTTAAGAATAAATATCCGTTGCCTAGAATCGATGATTTGTTTGATCAGTTACAGGGTTCGTCATATTTCTCCAAAATCGATTTGAGGTCTGGGTATCATCAGGTACGTGTGCGCGAGGAGGATATTCCTAAGACTGCTTTTCGTACTAGGTATGGTCATTATGAGTTTCTGGTTATGCCGTTTGGTTTGACAAACGCTCCTGCAATTTTTATGGATCTGATGAACCGTGTATGTCGACCTTTTCTTGATAAATTCGTTATTGTGTTTATTGATGACATTCTGGTTTACTCGAAATCTGAGACTGATCATGAAATGCATTTGAGAATCATGCTTGAAACTTTAAGGAAAGAACAGTTGTATGCTAAATTTTCAAAGTGTGAATTCTGGTTGCGAGAGGTACAGTTTTTGGGGCATGTAATCTGTAAAGATGGGGTAAAAGTGGATCCATCCAAAGTTGAAGCTGTCATGAATTGGAGTGCACCTAAATCACCCTCTGAGATTAAGAGTTTTCTTGGGTTAGCTGGTTATTACAGAAAGTTTATAAAGGATTTTTCTAAGATTGCTGGCCCATTGACTAAATTGACCCGTAAAGATGTTAAATTTCAGTGGACTGATCAACAGGAAACAGCTTTTCAGAATTTAAAGCAATTGTTATGTCAGGCTCCAGTGTTAGCGTTACCTGATGGATTAAACGACTTTATTGTTTATTGTGATGCTTCTTTTGCGGGTTTGGGTTGCGTTCTTATGCAGCGAGATCGGGTGATTGCTTATGCTTCTCGTCAGCTTAAACCTCACGAAAAGAATTATCCTACTCATGATTTGGAACTTGCGTCAGTTGTGTTCGCTTTGAAATTATGGAGACATTATTTGTATGGAACTAAATGCGTAATTTGTACAGATCACAAGAGTCTTCAATATGTGTTTTCCCAGAAAGAGTTGAACATGCGTCAGAGACGATGGTTAGAATTAATTAAAGATTATGATTGTGAGATTCGTTATCATCCAGGGAAAGCTAATGTGGTAGCTGATGCGTTGAGTAGAAAGACATCCTCTGACAAGATTTATTTTATGCGTTTAGAAATTTCATGTGATTTATTGGATCAAATAAAAGCTACTCAGTTGGAAGCCTTGACGGATCATAATTTAAAATCTGAAATCATGATTAAAAGAAAGGATTTATTGGTTGAAGATTCTAGAGGATTAAAGACCTTCCAGTCTCGGGTGTGGATTCCTTTGATTGGTGGACTTCGGGATGTAATTTTAACAGAGGCTCATAAATCCAGATTATCGATTCATCCAGGGAGTACAAAAATGTATCTTGATTTGAAACCTCTGTATTGGTGGCCAACAATGAAGACTGATGTGGCACGGTTTGTTGGTTCCTGTCATATCTGTTCCCAGGTTAAAGCTGAGCATCAGAAACCGTACGGATCATTGAAACAGCTTGAGATTCCTGAATGGAAGTGGGAACACATAACTATGGATTTTGTGACTAAGCTGCCACGAACGCCCAGAGGTAATGATATGATTTGGGTTATTGTTGATAGATTGACTAAAAGTGCTCATTTCCTTGCTACCTGTGAGACTGCTTCACTAAGTAAATTGTCGCAGTTGTATATTAATGAGATTGTTTCGAGGCATGGGATTCCATTATCGATTGTTTCAGACAGAGACTCCAAATTTATTTCGCGATTTTGGCAGAGCTTGCAGCATGAGTTAGGTACCCGAGTTAATCTCAGTACAGCTTATCATCCTCAGACAGACGGTCAGTCAGAGAGAACTATTCAGACACTTGAGGATATGTTGCGTGCTTGTGTGATTGAGTATGGGGGTTCTTGGGATTCTCACCTACCGTTGATTGAGTTTGCTTACAACAATTCTTATCATTCAAGTATTGGGATGCCTCCGTATGAGATGTTGTATGGGCGACGTTGTAGAACGCCCACTTGTTGGTTAGAGGCCGGTGAGAAACAGTTTTCGGGTCCTGATATTGTACAGATTACAGCCGATAAAGTAGCTATTGCTCGTGAGAAATTAAAAGCAGCCCGAGATAGACAAAAACACTATGCTGATCCACGTCGACGACCAGTTACTTTTGTAGAGGGAGAGTTGGTATATTTGAAAGTTTCTCCTTGGAAAGGTGTGATTAGATTTGGAAAACGTGGGAAACTAGCTCCTAGATATATTGGTCCTTTCCGAATTAAACGCGTGGTTAATGATCAGTCAGTTACACTTGATCTTCCTCCAGAACTTTTGGGAATTCACGATACTTTTAATGTGTGTTATTTGAGAAAGTGCAATGTTGAAGACCAATCTCAGATCCTTCCGTTAGAAGAATTGCGTGTCGACCAGAGTCAGAAATTAGTAGAGGAACCTGTCGAGTTACTAGATAGAAAAGTGACCCGATTGCGTAAGAAAGAAATCCCCATGGTTCTAGTTAAATGGAAGCATAGCCTAGGTCCAAACCTCACATGGGAAACCGAGTCTAGTATGCGTACGCGTTATCCTGGTTTATTTAGTCAGGGTTAGATTTCGGGGACGAAATCTCCTTAAGGGGGGAAGATTTGTAACATCCTCCCCAATGGCCTAGTATTTTTAGGTAAATTTACCTTATGTTACCTTATTTACTTGAATTCATTTATATGAAATGTTTGAATGTATAATTGTTAGGAATAATTAAATGGGAATTACGGTATTTTTAGTTTAAAATACGGATTAGCCTAACTATTATAACTAATACCATCGTGTGCTAGATTAATGATAATAATACATCGTAGTATACGTAAATCATTATATATATATCACAAATCTGGAAATCAGCTCATTTCTTCATTTCATCTTCATCTTTCATCTCAAGAACACACACAAACACCAAGAACACACACTAAACTCAAATTTGCAATTCAAGCTCAAATCTAGCCCAAAACACCTCCAAATTGTGTCATTAGATTCGGAATTCATTATAGATCATTCCTACAACTCGTTTCTGTGGATTAAATCAGATTAAGGTTAGTTTTGATTAGTTTTTTTTGTTTTTACAAAAAAGTGAGAAAGTTAGTTGGTTTGATTTAATTATGTGTTTTTATGTTGAATTGATGCATTTCGAGTGTTTGTTTATGTGTTTACTAAGTGTTAGAACGTTTAATTTGTGTAGAAACGTTGTTAGAATTCGATTTGTGAATTTTTGGTGAAAATCAGCCAGTTTTCTGCCCAGTTCGCAGGATGAACTGGTTTGGCGATATTGCAATATCGCCCTCCAATATCGCTACCCAATATCGCGATTAATTTCGCTTGCAATATCGCTAGTGGCGATATTGCAATGTCGCTAGTGGCGATATTGCAATGTCGCTAGTGGCGATATTGCAATATCGCTAGTGGCGATATTGCAATGTCGCTAGAGGTGCAGATTTTGAAAATGCATAAGTGTTACTAAGTTTTGTGAAAATCTTACTAAAAATTTGATTTTGATGAAATTCGCATGGTCACTCGGAATCGATCAATTAATCAAGACTATGTACCATAGCCCTGTAAGTTTTTTTGGCCTTTCGGGGTCGTCTTGGGCTTCAAAAATGGCATTTTTCAGTTTTTAAATGACGTTCCGGGATTTTCGAGTTTCTTTCCAGATTGAACTCTTATTTCCTTAGACTTCAGGGAATTACCTGCTTGTAAGAATGTGCTATTATGATGATTTAAACTTGATAATTGTTTATTATCTGGATAATATACATTGAGACATGTTATACGATTTCAAGGTGAGTTACTAACTCATTATCTGTTATATTCTCAGATCAGTCAAAGACTCAGTAATATAAGAATTCTGAGAAGTGAACGGTAGCAGTCAGGTGAGTGGATCTGCAACTCATAATTTGAGTTAGTTGTAATGGTGTGTTTACAACAAGTAACGTAAACCTTGATTGACTATTTAGTCTGAGTTATGATTGAATATATCTGCTTGTTATGCATATGTGGCCTTCGGGCATCTGTGTTATTCAGAGGTCAATTGCGATTGGACTTGGCTACTACTGTGTTCAACACACGTTCCAGATACATGTGTTGTCGCTGGAAAGTGTGTTGTGGTGTTGTAGTGCCAAGTTATCGGCCTATTCTGTATGAGCCTTTACAGATTGTGGTAAGTGTTACTGTGGGCCACCGCGGCTGTAGGGTTCCGCAGTAACCGCCGATCCTCTTGAGTTTATGTGTTTGTTGTGCTTAGTGTAAACAGATTATTAAGCTAAGTTGAATTGTTAGTTGTACATTCATTCACTTAGCTTTGTGCTAATCCCACCATTTCCCTTCCTGCAGGTTATGCATGTCTTTTGTGGGTTGGGCAGGAAGGTGGTTTTTGAAGAATGTTTGACACGTGCCATCACTCTGATATGTTTATGAATGTTTTGTAAATTAACGTGTATGTGGATTTTGTATAACAATTATATGTTTTGTTTCAGCAATATTTTAATATTGTAAATTCGCGAAAAATCTATGGTCATTTTGTAAGATAATTTATAATATTATCTTTTATCCATCGCTTCCAAGTCAAATTACTATTTTAACCCTGAGGTAATTTAAGGGGTGTTATAGACATCACCTCATTTTTGCAGAAAGGTGATGAACTCTCTATGAAGCTCGGGAAAGATTGAAATGGATGCTTCACAACTGCCCTCAACACGATATGACCAAACGGCGGACTGTTCAAGCTTTTTACCATGGTATCGATGAGCACTCTAGGGGGAATCTAGACTCCTCAGTTGGAGGGGTATTTATGTACAATACGCCTAAATAAGTTTATGCTTTGTTGGAGGACATGTATGTTCGCACGTTTGAACGGGCACCTCCACGCGATCAATCTTATAAAAGGACTGAGGCTAAAGTGGATGATGAAGATGGGGGAAATAAAACTAAAGATTCACTAACCAATCAATTCAAGAAGTTTGGGACCAGGTTAAATGTGAAACGCAATTTCTACAACTTAAAATGGTTTTGGAATCTTGGTGCAATTCCACAAACAAGGTCATTAAATGCATTAATGATCAAATTGCAAAACAAGTTAAAGCTATTTTAGAAGGTGGTTATAAATCTGCTGCAATTTATAGCCAATGAGTTAACGTATATTCCTTTTGAAATAAAATGAGTTTTCACATGGCCACATGTTGATCTCTTAGTGATTGTTCTCTAACAAAACGGTTAGAGAATAATTATCTGGTCCCAAACTCATGCACGTTGAAGAAATTAAAGTGGTACTTTCTTGATCATGTGAATTTAAAAAAGATAGACTTATGACATTTGTAATATAATCAAAATCTGCTAACAGAACTCTAGTAAGATTTTGCAACTATGATGTCCATGTCGCAGTCACTACCATCCACTCGTAATTTATATCTACCATTTGACATAGACTTAGTCGTTGTTGAAGTCTTGGTCTTTGTATGTTGTCAACTATTCTCATCCATAGCAAACACTTCTTCATATGAGAAAGACCAATAAGCACTCTCTTGCTGTCATTTTAGAAAGCGAAGAATTGTTCACTCTTGTACTTGTGTACAAACAACAATAGGTACAAATATAACGTTGAAGTACTTAAACTCATGCTCACTAAAGACATACCTTCAATGAGTACTTCTAGCTTTTTATAATTAAAATAGAAGAGTTCATTTAATCATTTCTAATGACTTAATCACTAGTGAGATATGGATAAGTGACCTTATCAAGGACCACTGACCGAACATACATTGTACTTGCTTTGCTAAAATTCTTCAAACCATGATTCCCATAACGCCATTCATATTCTCTAAGGTTTTATTTTGAATTTCATTTTGACTTTATTGCCCAAACCGTCCCTGGGTTTGTCCAAAACATCACTTTCCGTCCCTTTAACACGAAAAGTCGAGGATAGTCCCAACTTTTGTCCATTTCGCTCACTAACCGTCCCTGATCCAAACGCCGTTAAAAAATCTTGTTAAGTAAGTTCACGTGACCTACACACGGAGGTTAATTTCGTCAAATCAGGTTCATCTCCTACCCACCTTCCCTTCCCCTTATTTAATTCCCCCTTTCGTCAAATCAGGTGTAAAGCAAGAAGCAAATCGGTGTAAAGCAAGAAGAAAAAATCATGGTTCGTTGTGCCTGTAAAAAACCGAGTACAGTGAAAACTTCATGGACATCAACTAAACCAGGTCGTCATTTTTACTGCTGTGCACAAATGGTGAATAATTGTGGGTTCATATGATGGTTAGATCCTCCAATGTGTGATCGTGCTATACAAATTATTCCAGGGTTGTTAAGGGCTAGAAACGCACTTGAAGATGCCATTGATGCACGTGATGAGGAAAAACGAAGGTTGAAGATGTATCTAATGTGTAGTTGGGTTTTTTTTGTTTTTTATGTTTGGTTTTTGAAGAATTAGGTGTATCAATTGTGTTTGAAAAAATGTAATCTTCACCACGGTGTTTATGAATTCGGTGTTTTGTTTCAAGATGTAATTTTTTTTGCAAGTTGAATGAATGTGTCACAGTTCAGTTTAGTTTCCCCTGTACCGAAATAGAATTTGGTTCCCAGAAGCATACAAACAAGTTGCAACAAAACAAACAAGTTGCAACAAACCATTAACAAAACATCTAAATTACTTAGTACTTGACATATTTAAACAACAACTAAACAACATCAGTTTACACTTGCTGCACATTTCGAGTTGACCTTCTTGGTTGACTTACACCTACACTTCCAGTCTGAGTACCTCTTGCTTGACTTCCACCAACACTTCCAGTTTGACTCTCTCTAGCTTGACTTTGATTAACTGTTGGACCACCTTGACTACTAGCAGATCTCTTCCCACAACCTCTAGCATTGTGCCCAACTTGTTTACACTTGCTGCACATTTTTGATGTTCCGGCTCTACTAATCTTTCCAGCAATAACAAATGAGCTTGCAGGTTGACTCTCTAATTCCGCTTCTGACTTTCTTCTTTTCTTCTTGGGCCTGCCAGTTTGTTTGTGAACCAGAGGTGGTAAAAGTGTAGTTGCACATAGGCTTTTCCTCCATAGTCTTCGTCCACTTATTGGGTTAATCTTGTGGGAGTAAACGTCCTTCCAAATTGATAGTCTATAAGCTGGATCAACATAGTCTTCAGGCACTCCTACAGCCATCCCATTTATACTCATAGTCCATATGGCAGCAACAGCATGGGCACATGGAAAGCCAGTCAATTCCCACTTTCTACACGTACATGATTTTTCATTCATGTCCACCACATATTGGTCCATATGTTGCCTAGAACACTGGTACTTGTTTCCACCATTCCAAGTTACCACATAGTTACCTGCATGACTCTTTATCCGTTCAAAAATCTTGGTTGCAGTTGGGGTTAAACGTCCTTGTGTCTTCTCTGCTACTTGTTGAACAATGACAATCCTTCTCATTAAGTATTCCATTATATACTGAAGACATGTGATAATGGGTTGGTCTCTTGCATCATTCAATCTTCTATTCAAGACTTCACAAATGTTGTTCAACAGTATGTCACACCTAGCCCTACCTATATCATACTAAATATCACTATATTGTTCAAATAACATTAATTGAAAAACTGTTTTTGGATAACTTACCACTGAAATGAGATCTACTCCAATGTTGTGGTGGAATCTCTTTTAACCACTGATAGCATCCACTGTCCGACTGTCTAATCTCCTCCATTGCACTGTCAAACTCCACAACTGTTGACCTAGTTGCACATTTCCAAAATAATTGTTTGTGTGTTGCTGATCTGTACATGGACTTCATGTTCTCATGTATATGCCTAACACAAAATCTATGTTCTGCGCATGGGAACATTCTTGCTATTGTTTGTAATAAACCCTGCATATAAAGAAAAATTAGTCTACAACATTTGGATAATAAATTAGTCTACACATTAAACCTGATTTACAAATTTTACCTTTTGCCTATCGGATATAAAGGTGAAATTTGAGTTGGCTCCCAAACCCAATTCATCTCCTAGACACTCTAAAAACTAGCTCCATGTTGCTGCATTTTCTGCTTCCACTATTGCATATGCCAGTGGGTATATTCCGTTGTTGCCATCAACACCAACAATTGTCAATAATTGACCATGTTGCGGTTCCTTCAGAAAAGCCCCATCCAAACCTAATATCTCTCTCATTCCAAATGACATAAACCCTGCCTTCAATGCACCCAAACAAATGTAGATCCTCCTGAAAATCCTTGTGTTTTCTCTAGGATTTGTACATGGTTGGACATCTACTTTAACAGTTGTTCCTGGGTTTTGTGTTTGTAACTCTAGAATGTAATATGTCAAAAGTGCATATTGCTCCTTAGCCTCTCCCTTCATTGTCCTCAATGCTTTTTTCTTTGCCCTGTATGCAGTTTGCCTTTTAATTCCAAGTCTCCAGTCTCTTTCCAATTGTTCTTTAAGAGCAGTAGCAGGAATTTCAGGATTTGAAGTAATTGTATCTCCAATTTGTTTAGAAAAGAAGGTAGATGAGGCCCATTTTAGTTCTCTTTGTTGAAGACATGTGTGAGTGTCATTAAATGTTTTGACCACCCAGGATTCATCCTTACATTTGGCCACATACAAAACCCAAGGACAATTCACTACAACCTTCTCATAAGTCCTTTTAGGTGGAATGACTTCACTACCCTTTTTTTGACCACTTGCAGCTTTCTCTTTCCCCTTTTTTTGACCACTTGCATTTGTTCTCTCACCTCTCCCATCCTTTTCACTTTGACCAGAACAAGGTGTATCACCTTTGCATTTGACCCTAATTCTCTGGTGGTCATTTTTGGCAAATACTAAATTTCTCCTTGTATCCACTGCATGCAGCTTAACTAGTTCTTTGACTTCTTTTGAATTCAAAAACACTTGACCCACATACCAATTCACTTTTCCTATTTGTGATGCATTTGTTTGGGCCTGCTTTTTTAACTCTTTCAGCTTTCTTCTCCTCACCCTCCCTACTTGACCATCTGATCCAGAACCACTATCAAAATCACTAAAATCAATCCCATCAACTTCAGGATTGAAAGTTGTTTCCCCTGTACTATTATGCTCTTGATCCCTTCCAATCCATTCCACTCCATGATCAACATACCTATCAAATGCTTGCATATCAACATCCACATCAACAACTTCATTGTGATCATCCTCCCTAAAATCACTGTCACTACTACTATCACTGCCACTTCCACTGCTACTACCACCTCCAGTTCCATTACTACTAGAACTGCCACTATCAACAATTGGTTCTTCATTCATTTCAATATTTGGTTCTTCATTCAAATCAAGGAATGGTTCTTCGTGTACTGGTTTTTCATTGGTTGGTTTGCTAAAGTTTGAACCTAATATATCATCTAGGCCAGCAAATGGGTCATCAAAGGGATCAAATGATGTATTACTACATACATTTGGCAATTCCACCTCTGCAGCAACTTCATTTGCAGATTCATCAAACACTGGTTTGTACCCTTCATTATTTTTATCAACACCACTAGAGTACCCTTCATTATTTTTATTAACACCACTAGACTGCAGATACATCAAACACTGGTTCTTGGCTCTAACTACTGGTTTGTTGTTATCATCCTCCTCTAATAACTCAATTACAACTTTGGATCTTTTAGGTGATCTCCAATATGTTTTTACGGTGGTAATACCATGCTCAATAAAAACATCAATAATCCTATGTTTAATTGCATAAGGTATCATATTCATCACATCCTGATCACAACCTAGTGCATATAACCCAAAATCCAAAATCAAGGTCTGGTTGTCTAAAATGGTAGTATGTAGCAACTTCTTGATCATACTGTAACTCCCCAACCATAGCATCTATCTCATGGACCGAAAATTCGTCACTATCCACCCAGTCAACCCAAGACACTACACCCCCCACATACTTCCTACCGGGAAACTTACTAAAACAACCCCCATGAAACAACTTTATACTGAAAAACGTGGGATTACGCTCTGTAAAAACAACAATTTCAAAATGTATTTCATTTTATACAGTAGCATACAAAAAAAAAAATTACTCAAATTTTGTAACAATTCTTACCATACGCGCGCCTTGTCTTCTCGATGTCAATGTCGTTCTCATCCTCTCGCATCCGCCAACGGTACATTGTGAATTTCGTTGTGCAATTTTGATGGTGCAATATCGTTTAAATATCGTTTACACGCGGGTAGTTTGAATGTGTTAAAATGAAGGTTTAAAGGAAAAGGGGAATTAAATAAGGGGAAGGGAAGGTGGGTAGGAGATGAACCTGATTTGACGAAATTAACCTCCGTGTGCAGGTCACGTGACCTTACTTAACGAGATTTTTTAACGGCGTTTGGATCAGGGACGGTTAGTGAGCGAAATGGACAAAAGTTGGGACTATCCTCGACTTTTCGTGTTAAAAGGACGAAAAGTGATGTTTTGGACAAATCCAGGGACTGTTTGGGCAATTAAGTTTTTCATTTTTCACAATTACCTCATAAAGTTGAGGTACTTGTGAAACACTCAATGGCGGAGTTAGTAGGGGGCTAGGCAGTACTTCGCCCCTAAACAACTGAGTAACTGTGATCAATGTGTATTATAGGGATACTTTAGACATGATGGCGATGAATATCTCAATAACAATGCCTATATCTTTTGGGTTTTATTTAACTTCATACATGACCAATTGCCAATGCATGTTTGGTTACAGGTGTTGTAGCTTTTTTTTTCTTCTACTAGTAATTTTCTATTTTTAAGCTTTTGTTTATTCGAAACTTCCAAAAAATCTTAAATATTTGGTGTGATGAAGTTTTAATAAATGTCTACTTTGTTACATATACGAATTAAATATTAATTACTAATATGATTGAGCTCTCATGATCTTAGATTAAATTAATGAAAGTAGGAGTCATATTTACTAAATTAATGACAGTACTGAGAGTTCTTATATGATATCAGGCTATTAGCTATAGGTTAAATCATGGTCAATTAATATTTTCAAAAGAAATGAGAACGATAAACTTATACATTACAGACAATCACAACCAGGCATTGTTGATTTCTATTCAATGAAATAGTGACATGTCCAACATAAAAATTCATACAATACAAACATTTGGTGTCAAATTTGACCGTAAAAATCAATATATTGTTGCTTATAACCTTTAGAAAACTTTCGAAAGTCATTTTGGCGAAACTAGTATTACCTTAAGACGTAAATCTTTCTACATTCAAAAGAATCTTTGTTGATCATTTGTCACATATATGTTATCATTATTATGTTTTTATATTTATGTCGTTTCTACTTAACGAGCCCCTCTTAATCGACCTTTCTAGCTCCGCCCCTGAGAACACCTAATCTCCATATCCTCAACTTGACCGAATATGTGCCCTAATGCACTAAATATGTGCTCTAATACCCCAAACTATTAAATGTGTAGTATGTTTCTTTAAGCTTGATTAACTAGATCGTCTACTACCCTAAACTCAGTAATAATATATTGTCATAGTAATATATAATAATTTAATTAAATTTTAGGGTACTAATCTGCCTTATAGTTCTACATGACAATGTTATTCTTGAATAAACATTTTTCTAGAACTTTTGAACACTAAATCTATAATTTATTATAAAATTTACTTTCTATATCGAATATAATTTTATACAAAATAATATAAACATATAAAAATATATATTCTGTTTGTATCCTTAATATCATGTATGCTAAAACAGATAGACTTTCTGACATTTGTAACGTGGTAAGATTCGGTAGCTATGATGTCTCTGTCGTTGTCTGTTAATATCTTTTTACGTTCATATTTTACATGAGTTCATTAATAGCGTGTATCTTATTATATTTGACACAAGTACGTTTTTTTATTATTAGCGTGTATCTTAACTTAATATCTTAAAAGATTTTGTGTTTATATTTGGTATGAGTTTATAAAATATATATCACGTTCTGGTTATCCGAATGATGACAAATACTTTTTTGATTACAACGTACAGAGTTTAATTGAGATATCCGGTCACCGTTTCCAACCACTTCCTCAAAGATGTGTAATTAGATAGATTTGAAATTGAGATACTTTCTGAAGACATCCGAACGCCCTACCAGTAAATAACTTGGTGATGGTTTAACAAAGGGTTTTTTTTTATATCTAATTATTAAGTATGAAAGTAAATAACAATGGACTTTTTGATAAATACGTTTAATTAAAAATTAATGCTTTTGAAATACATTACCATGATTTAAAATTTGGAAATAGCTGACAATTTGGCACGTTAGAGTTGCAAAAAAGAAGCAATGGGCCGGTCAAAAGTAGAAGGTGGCCTAACCTCGATTTCTTTCACACGGTGGATTGGTTATTACCGTGATTTATGGTAATAAGGTCACCTTCTAGTACGGATTATTTATTTTGTTAAAAAAGGAAAAAAAGAATTTATTATATTTATTTGAAATATTCAGAGAAAAGGGATAAATGTTTTTTTAACCCTTTGATTCAGCAAATTAACTATTTGATTAATCAAATTAATCACTTGATTCAAGATTAGTGTCTATTAATAAAAATGTTTTTTGAATCATAGATAAGTATTTATTGAATCACATAAAGCATTTTCTAAAATCATATTTTTTTTTTTAATCATACTTGTTTTTTATTTAAAACTTTTTTTTCTCCTCTTTTTCCTCAAAAATTTCTTCTTTTGAAATCGTGTTACTTACTATATATTTAATAGTAAACATAAATATATTTATGTATTATTCCGTACATCTTTTCATCTAAATTTCATGCTAAGTTTACTATTTAACATCTTTTTAGCAACAAACTAGCTAGCTGGAGTTGAAGTCTATGACAGAAAATTCTTTAGAAAATCTCCTTTAGTTGTTTCTATTTCAAAGAATTTTAAAAGATTATTTTTTCAATAATTCTCACTTTTATCATACTATCTGAAAAAAATTTTAATCCATACACATCGAAGATTATTAAAACTAGAATATCAATTCACAATAAACTTTTAAAATCCTCCCCCGAGGACACTCTAAGTAATTTATACGCCAACAATTTATTATACATCTATCATCAAATATAATTTACATTGATATAATTTACAACATCATAAAATATATTGATATATATATATATTGCTAAGTTAGAGGTCAACAACTAGTAGCAAATATTTGGAACGGTTGACGTGATCACGGGAATATTTTTTCATTCATAACTTGGACTACTTTAGATGCTTGAGTCAATAAGAGACGACAAGTATTTATTCCACAAACATGAAAGTCGTCAAGTTAAAGGAATTAAAGCCACTACAATATTGATCACAAAAATAAGTCAGATTCGGATTTTATATAAGAAAAGCATGGAAAATGTTAAATATATTCTCTATTTTTAAAAAGAAAACTAACATGTACGATAGAAAACAATCGATTTATTGTCTAACTAAATATTGTCATCGTAGAAAATTATAACAATAAAATAAGATAAATTAAAAAAATCCCTAATTAACTCTGAATATCTCTTTCTTTTATTTAAAAACAAAAGGTAAATGCGAATAGTTTTTATAAGACAAATCCAACGAACTATAGTCCATTACAACCACACTAGCTAAACCTTATGTTGTCGTTAAGCATCCAAATAGTCAATAATGTAGGACGTAAACATTGTACTCAACGACGGCATCACCGTTGCTCACATTCAAGAAATGAGTTTTCGCAAGGGCATAACCACGTGCAAATCGAAAAAGCCCGCTCCCACCAACTATTGGCATCTCTCGTACCGGAGAGAACACATGATTCGTCCCTAATATACTCAAAGTGCTACCATTATATTTTCCTTCAATAAAAACATAATTTAGAGCCATTAGCAATCGAAGATCATCCAAACAAGCCGATGCATATATCCCTTGAGCTCTTCCCACAATCTTGGAAGTTCGTTCAGGGCCCACAGTCAATGGGTCGTCGATCATGACCGTTGCACCAAATCCGGTACGAGAGGTGTTGGTCATAGTGGCTTGAGCCACTCGAACTGCGGTAGGGTGGTCACCACCAACTATGTCATGGAAGTAGAAGTGGAGATGGCTTAGTTTTTCTTTCTTGAAACCAAGTGATTTTTGTGACAATTTTCTTGAAAATTGATGGGATTGTGTTTGAAGGAGAATTGAGAATATGAAAAGGGTGAGAATTTTACTTTTGTGCATTGAGTTAATTTGGGCCATGGTGAAGACAGAAAAATCAAAGAGCATTGGAGGTATTAAGTGGTGGTGTGTTTGGTCTTATAAAGATAGAAAAAGTGGGAAGTGTGTGGTGGTGTTTGGTTATATTCGTCTCTCTCTTTTTAACAGTAATGTTGATATTTTGTTTCTTTACTTGTCTTTTATTATCAACAAAAGTCAAAAGAGTATCACGTTTAATTTCTACACGTGCCATATATTTTATAACTTTAAAATTGCTGTTTTTTCATGTAAATGATTCAATTTTTGTTATGTGATGTTGGATTCACTGCTATGTGACGTTGGAATATGAATATATATATATATATATATTTATGGAAGTATAAAATAGTGATTACTCAATTTAACTATGAATTGAACTGATAACATCAACTAATTAATCACATAATTGATCAAAAGTAAATTAAATGTGTCTAAATTGCACTAAGTAAATAACCAGTTCCAAATATGAAACGCGAATAGTGCCCCAAATAATCAAAGAAAAAGAATTTGAACTTACCACTCCTTTAGTATTTCTCTGACGAAGCAACGACACGGCCTTAATCAAGGAATTTGCCAACCGAGTATGTGCAAGTTCATGAACGACACCTCTCGCCTTTTCAACATCGATACTAAGATCTTCTGGGATCTTGTTCATATACTTCTACCTCATCAAATTCTCCAGTCCCTGAAGAAAATATATCATCTACAGTCTTCTTAAAAAGATTCGTCTTAAACTTTGTGACACCATAACATCTAACTCAATCCCTGACCCCTTGAGCTCACGGATCTCCCTTATACTGAGCCTCCCCTGGCCCACAACAGTTTCAAGAGCAGCTGACATTTAAGTGCTCGTTATATTCTTTATTACCTTTTGAGCATACTCAGATGGCAATCCAACTTGTCTCTGGCACTCATTTAGCTGTGAAACACGAGCTTTTGTGAGCTGCTCATCTGCTAATATCACCTCAGCCTGCTGCTGGAAAGCCTGTTCAGCTAAGCCTATATGCACTTCTACAATCTCTTTATCAGTCAAGCCAAGAATACAACTAATTGTTTTTAAAAGACGTATTCTGAATCTTCCTTTTTTGTGGTGATCTGGGCCCCAAATGGGACTCTTGTGACTTCTCCAGTTAAACAATAGAGTAATTGTGTTTTGTAAAGGTCCATTCTGTCCCTTTCGGGAATGTCATCTTTTAGAGTTATGTCAGTTTGACCTGCCTTCCCCTTGGTCAATTGAGTCGGTTTGACTTTACGAAGGGTCTGTAACGACTCCCATTTGTCATCGTCTACATCCATACAGGTTTTGCTTCTACCTCAATAGGTTCATCATCTGCGGTGGTCTCGGATGATTCTCCTTTAATGTCTGACACGAGTTCGGTTACGACTAAGTTGTTAAATGCTATCATCTTCTTGAGTTCTCTTGCTGCCTCTGTGTGACTACCTGATGCTCGCGATCTTTGTATGTAACTTACGAAAATTTTCCGAACCTGCAAAAAAGATTGTCATAATCCAAAAGCTTGACTACAGATATATGTAACCACGGAATATTAAAGGTGGTGATATAAATCCAATTACTTATGTAGACGTCGATTCAGGTTCTGGTTTACTACTTTACTTCAACAGATCAATTGACAAAATAAAAAACACTAGCTAAAACACAAATGGATGAAATCAGTCAAAAAATCACCCAAAGTGTATTTTAATGCATGAAACCTCTTCTAAATCACTTCATTGAACAAATAGACTTTACAATAATACAATAAGATTTTGAATCATATTTATGATGTTACTTTAACAGATAAAATAGATAAACAAAAAAATAAAATCCAAAAAGAAACAAATCAAATGGGTCAAAAGTCAACCAAAGTGTATTTTTAATGCGTGAAACCTCCTATAAATCAATTCAATGAAAGAAATTGGAATTTGTTAAAATACCAAAAACCTTGCAACTATATTTGACACATTAATTATTTACATAAAAATTACAGAAAAGTGTGTAGGGTAAACCTAATCCGACCTGTTCTGCTTTGACCTGTTATTCAACCCTCCCGCCCTGACTCATCTAGCAACCTCTATGAATAACATAGCCACCATGAAGCACTTACTGCCTAGCCAGCAATAGACATGGCCACCTGCCTGGTCAACCGTAAGCCATATGCAGCCTTCCTTACAGCCTGTTGGACATCAGCATCATACCCGTCAACCCCTGCAGCAATAGCCTCCTTAACAACCTGAAATAGTTATCTTTTATGATTAAACTCATTGGAAATTAACAATCGAGTAAAATGCAACTACAAAAACCACTGAACTCTAAATTTGATCAACCTATCCTATGGTAAATGAAACAGCGATTAAAACATTTGCCCATTATGATTTGGGCCCGTAGTATTCCTTCATTTCTAACCCTAAGAAGGGTATTTTAGATATATGATAAACAACCAACTTATTACTTGAACCATGAAGTAACTCAGACATGCATTTTTCATCAAAGAAAGCTTATTGTTTATTTGTTAGCCTTCAAGAAATACCAAATGCACTACGTCTATATAAAAATAATCAGTATCGTAATTACCTTTTCAAACAAAGTGCCACAAATTTTCTCGTGAATCTTTTCAACCGTTTGTTTAGGAATGCAAAACATAGCTTGCAACCTCTCCAGGGACTTGACCTCGTCGTCACTAAGCTCTCCATCTTACACAGATTGCTGAAGCTTTTGTCGGTATATTTCTGTTAAACATTCGGCATAGGAGTATTGTGAGTCTTACATGTATGTTTCAAGATATAATATCTATTCGAGCTTTACAAAGTCAACCTAAACAACCATTTTAATGCCAATGTTCATTGTCAATGAATATGTATACAGATGTTTATTTAATTATCAGTAAATTTGGCAACTTCCATTCATTTACTTCAAAATGAGTCGATTTGGGCTACCATCTATCCCTACTGGGTCAAATAAAAAAAATAAAAAAATAAACAAGAAGCTAAAAGACAAACATGCCGAACGGGTTAGAAGTCTCTCTTAACATATTTAAAACATCAACTATTTATGAAAAATGGACAATAAATATGTGTCAACCCAGCCTGACCCTTCTCAACTTGCACTAAGAAAAACTCATTTTGATTCTTTGCCCAACCCAGCCAATCTGCGCATTTTGCCATCTATAATTATTAACAACATGCCACGAATGAGAATTTTGCAGAGCATAAACTACCTTCATGTATACCAATGGCTTTCTCGGTATCGAAGTGCAACTCCTTGCAAAGATTTTGAAGAAATGCCACTTTACTATCTGCAGCTTCTAAATCACCCCCACTTAAGGATTCAGCAAGACATTTACGGTATACCTTAGAGGTAACGTCTAATGCAATTGATTAGGCTTCCCTTTTACAAAAGACCAAAAATATTCCTCAATTTGCTCAGTGCAGCAAGCAATGTAGCATAAGACAACAAATTCTTTTTTGTGGAATCGTAAGTATCTAAAACAAATATACAGTATATGCTGAAAGTTTAATTTCCATTTTTATATCATTTTCCTCCATCATACATGATGGAACCAACAAAATAGACAATGGTGGACGATCAAATTAATAGAGCCAAAAAGGATCTAGGCAAACGTCACCTATATAATAAGGACCAGTAAATAGAAGTTTGATTTCATAGCTTCTCTTTCTCCATACGGCCACCTGATAGGAATCAGCAACGTATGCTCGGTAGAGAAGCTTTAGGTCATCCATCTTTTTATCACCATCATTGTCACGACCTGCCCCATAGATGATGGTTCAGATGAATAGTGGTGGTGGTGGAGGAGGGAAGTGGAAGAGAAATGGGAGAAGACAGAACACACATCTCACCTTCTTTCTACTTTTCTATGCATCCACATCCTAACTCTATTAACCCATTCGAGTTTAAATTGTTCCCGGCAATAGAAACAGACTCATTTACAAATCAAACTTCAAATGTTACCACTATACGAACATCCCCAATCTTCTGTCACCTACATTATTTCAACCCTAAACAACAAATTGTTAACCCTAGAACAGCTTCATCAAATCCATGGGCAAATCATCACAGATAGTCAACTCATTTCCACTCCAATCATCACGACATTCTTACACTTGTGTCACCGTTCTTGTATCCCTAATTACTCGTTACAGTTTCTATATAATTTACCGCCATCGTTTGCAAAACCATCTATTTGGGTTCCTTAATTAAAGCATCATTAGAATGTAACAATAACCTGATGAAATTTTCTAATTGTTATAATGCAATGATGTATAATGAAATCGGTCCTAATGTTGGTATCTTTGCTTCGATTTTTCATCACAGTGCGAAATTTCGTGATTGGAAATTGGGGGGATTGTTTCATTGTGTTGTGGGCAAGCTGGGTTTTGGCAGTGATGTGGTTTTGCAAACTGGGTTGGTTGATTTGTATGCAAAGATTGGATATTTGGATGGTGCACAGAAGGTGTTTGATGAAACTTGTAATGTTATGATTTCGGTTCTCGGGAAGCATGGGTTTATCGAGGATGCAAGGGGTTTGTTTGATAGTATGTTGGAGAAAGATTCATATAGTTGGAATTCGATGATTTCTTGTTATTTTAAGATAGGTGATATCGACTCTGCACGGCTTATTTTTGATAAAAATCCTATGAAAAATGAGGTGTCTTGGAATGTGTTAATTGATGGGTATAGTAAATCAGGTTATTTAGCTAATGCTGATAAGTTTGGAGATCTTGTAACTCTTTATAATGAAATGCAATATAGTGACGCGAGTCCTAGTCAAAATGTACTTTCTTTGATTATTCAATGTTGTCCCGAGTTTTGTGGAACTCGACTTGGGAAGGCACTTCATTGCCATATTTTTAAGTGGAATTTTGATCACAACCTCGTTTTGCAAACGGGATTATTGGGTTTTTATGCAAAGGTAGGAGATTTGAGTTCTGCAAAGAGAGTATTTAGTGAATTGTCCAATAGGGATGTTGTGGCTAATAGTGCGATGATTTCAGCACTTAGTAAACATGGGTTTGTTGAAGACGCACGGAATTTGTTTGACAGTATGCAGGAAAAGGATGCAGTTACATGGAATTCTATGATCACTTGCTATGCCAAGACTGGTGACGTTGATTTAGCTCACTTCATTTTCGATTTGAATCCCGTTAAAGATGTAGTCTCTTGGAATGCATTGATAGATGGTTACTGTAAAGTCGGTAATCTTAGTTATGCTGAAGAATTGTTTAACAGAATTGGTGAATTAAAAAATTCTGTTACGTGGAACACTATGAGTACCGGATTTGTTCAGTGGCAGGAGTACCGAAGAGCGTTGCAATTGTTTGAGCATATGCAAGGTGAGAGGGTGAAACCGGCAGAAGTAACAATGGTTAGTTTGTTATCAGCAGTGCTCATCTAGGAGCCTTAGCTACGGGTGAATGGATTCATGGTTACATTAGGAAAAATAAACTAAATATTGATGTTGTTTTAGGAAACGCTTTAATTGATATGTATTGCAAATGTGGAAGTATATCATTTGCTCTTGATGTTTTTCACAAACTTCAAGTGAAAAACATTTACTGTTGGAATTCCGTTATTATAGGATTAGCGATGCATGGTTATGGTAACGAAGCAATAAGTTATTTCATTAAAATGATTCAGGAAGGTATAAGTTCCGATGGGGTCACTTTTGCTGGTCTTTTATGTGCTTGTACTCACTCGGGATTAGTCTCTGAAGGTAGATTGTATTTTTCTCAAATGCAAAGCTTTTATGGTGTTGAACCAGGGATTGAACACTACGGTTGTATGGTTGACCTTTTGGGTCGGTCTGGTCAACTTATAGAAGCACTAGAACTCGTAAATAACATGCCATTGAAGCCAAATGCAGTAGTGTGGGGTAGTTTGCTTCGGTTATGTCATTTGCATAAAAATACTGAAATTGGGGAACAAGTTACTCAACGGTTGTTGGAACTGGCTCCACATGATGGCGCAAATTATGTTTTTTTGTCAAATTTATATGCATCGTTGAGGCGATGGAAGGATGTAGACAGATGCCGAAAGTTAATGATAGAAGGTGGGGTCCACAAGGTACCCGGTTTCAGTTCAATTGAGGTGGACAATGTAGTACATGAATTTGTGGCAGGTAATAGTTCGCATCCTCAGTTTTCACAAATTAATGCGTTTTTGGTTGAAATTGGGAAGAAATTAAAAGATGAAGGTTATGAGCCCGATACTGTCTCTGTGCTTCTGATGATGAACAAGATGACCATCTAACTTGATAAGTTGGTGCAAATTTGCCATTCAACTTTAACAACTTTAAAAAAAGAAATTGTCTAATTAACACATCATACTATATCACATTTTCTTTGAATGTTACTAAAATGTCAACCATACTAAATCACATGTACCTAACATCTTTATGTAGAGCATCACCTCTGATGCACCATATTCAGGATTAAACTGCATTGCTAGTTTACCGTGTTCTAAAAAGAAAATGTATCCCCTTCTTTCAACACATATCGAGAAACTTGCTTCTGTTGTATTCGAGTGATACATATGTCTCAAATCATCATAGTCGGTAGTGGTTTTCAAAGTTTTTTTTGTTGAAACACGTTTCTTGCAATCTTACAATTAAAGCTTCTTATAAATTTTAAAAATTGAACCCAAGAGAGTAAGTTCATTTGCAAAAGATAATCACAGAAAAAAATAATCAACAAAACAGTGTGGAATTCTAGTTTGAATTGGGACAAAACCAACACCAAAAGGATAGTGTCTTTTGATAATAGAGCAAATATATCACATATGCAACACTTTCTTTGCAAGTAACAAGTAACTGACATGAGTCTAAAAAGTAGTATACCAACTCACGATAATTCTATAAATCAATTCTCATACTTAACGGTGACTATTTTCAAGTTTCGAGAGTCGGCAGCAATATGTTGCAAAATTCCCTGTTATTTTTGAATAAGTTGTGTTTTTTGTTAGCGAATAAGAATTGGTGAGGGATTGGGTTGCGAAACTTTGCCAGTTGCGTCAGATAAGTTGACCAAAAATCACTCATTCGTAAGTTTGTTTCACGAATTTTTCCAAAAAAGCTCTCCAAATTTTCTTCACCAAAAATCAAAAAGGGAGCAGTTGGTTATCATAGTGAGAGGATCAGATTGCGTTTGGACTCATGAGAACCTGTGACGGTTGTCATACTCTTGCGAAGCTTATTTCGAAAGTATATGAGAGGGAGATTATAATGAGAGATAGTGGTCGGTTTCATCATTTCAAGAATATGATTTGTTCATGTAGGGATTATTGGTGATCGAAGTAATTATGTGCAGAAAGGGTCACTCTCGTGGCAACAGTGGGTAATCGAACCAGGTATATGTGTATATAATTGCATGCGAACGATGGATTAACACATGAAAATGGGTATCCATGCCTGAACAAAGTGGTGAGCTTGCAAAAGTGAATTGGTGTAGTACTGTGAAAGTTTATGTCACAGGTTTAGGGAAATATCGTCACTTTGCGAACTAGTTAAATTTGGAAGATTATCATAGTATCTATACTTACCTATTAAATATTTCACGCTCTCTTTTTAAAACTTAGAATTATAAAAATAAAAAATTAATCCAACTATAATCTCTTTTGTTACATATCTCTTAATCCAATATTAATTAATCAACTTAATCCGAAAATAAATAAAATGTTTACTATTTATTTTTTCGTAAGTTAATAAAGTGGTGACAAAATTCAAAGTTCAATAAATGGTGAAGCTGAATTTTGCGATAATAAATGATAACAATCTAAGCTAATACAACTATTGTTACGTCGACAATCATTGTCGATCATTATCATATTATTATTATCGCATACATTCATTAAATTATCATGTATACCATCATCGTTAAACCTTAAACTAAATATATGGCATTCAATTCTTTTTTGAAATTATCTATATCCATAATAATATATACAACATTTGAGGTAATAGGAAAATTATTATTTTACCTCTAATGCTACTACTAGTATTTGAAAAAATTAGCTTAAATTACTAACATACCCTTACATTCATTAATTATTATCATCATTAAACCTTAAACTTATATATATATATATATATATATGTAATTCAATTCTTTTTTATAATTATATGTATTTATACGTACCTATAAAACATTTGACACTCTCTTTCTTAAAACTTCAAATCATAAAAATGAAAACTTGATCCAACTACAATCTCTTTCCTTACATATCTCTCAATCTCACACTAATTAATCAAATTAATCCAAATAAATAAATAAAATGTTTATTATTTATGGTTTTGTAAGTTAATAAAGTGGTGACGAAATTGAAAGATCGATAAACGTGAAACTAAGTTTTGAGATAATAACAATAATAATTTCAATGTAAGCTAATATAACAACTATTGCTACGGCGAAAATCATTGTAAGTATTGCTAGTGGCCAAATAACAACACATGCAACACACATTTGTCTTCTAAAAATAATCCCATATTTTTTATAAGTTAATAAAGTAAAATAAATAGCGGAAAAAACATATATTGTGAATGACTTGATGTCCAACCATGTGAATCACAACTTCCTAAAATGATAAATGTTTCGGGTCGGGCTTCTTTTACAATTATTTCACTAATTAAATGTGAAATAAATAACACTAATAAAAAGAACATGCCTTGTAATTCACGGCGAAATATGAAAATGTGAAATAAAACCACCAAATGTTATGAAAAATGACCTAATTGATCACTTTTGTGGTAACACACTTGTGTTAGGGTTATGGCTCGAGGTTGATTTGACATAGTAATTTGATTGAAGAAATTAGGTTTTGTTGTTACGAGATTGAATTTGGGTGCTTCGAATAATTGAAGGTGATTTGATTAATTTTTTGATTTTTTTAGGTTTTTGATTTTGAGTACTTATTGAAAATGCATGTGTTGTTTTCGTTGCTTAACAACCTTTTATCCATACATCAACTAACTAACTAATCCTACTCTTTATGTAAGATAATCCTTATTATGTTTTTTTTGCCAAACGAAGATTGTTGATATATAGGGATTTGAGATTGTTAAAACTAGAGACTCAAACCTCAAGAATCTCCAAGAATCCTTGTGCAGAACACACCCAAAGTCTACAAAATCATTAACATCTAGCTGAAAACCACAAGTTTATATTAGGATTAACATGCTTAGTAATTATAGCTTATGTAATTATTCTTAAAGTGAATATTTGCTTATGGCGGGCATTTCTTGATAGGTTACCAACTCGAGAGAACATGGTTCCTCGTGGTATTTCTTTAAATTCCGTAAGTTGTCTTTTTCGTCCGGTAAGCTCGAAAGCTTGGATCACTATTTGTTTAAATGCATAAAGGTTATATTTATTTTGCTAAAATTTCTAAGTTGGTGGAATCTAAACCTTCCTATCCAACTTTGAATAATATTGTTAATGAGATCTACCATCTTTTGAGAATAAAGAAGTCACTAAAGCTTTTCATGAGGGTGTTTATGTGCTTATATTGTATATATGGAAGTGGCGGAACTCAATTCTTCATTCTAAGGATGAGGAGTTGGAGCATCTTTGGTTCAAGATCGTCTCTTTTGTGGCTGGTTAATAGATGCTCTAGTTTGTCATATTCTTGGAATAATTGGATCTCTAAGCCCCGTATAATTGCTACCAATCTGCACTGCATGTTTTTTAGGTTTTGCTCTTGATTTTTTGGCCATTTTATTCTCTGTTGGTTGGTCTTTTTCTTGGTGCTCATTTGTACATTTGTTACCTATGCTTTTTTTGTTGTTGTTGAAATAACTGTCTAGTTTCATTCGTCTAGTAACAAAATAACACCATTGCCTTGAAATAATAGCTTAACAATATAACACCCGTCTTTCTATTTAAGAATATAATATTAATAAACACGGAAGCATGAATTTAAAATACATTAAACAGTTTACAATTCCCAAAAATACACCAATTTCAAACTTTTTAAACTACAAAAGGCGGAGTATTATAAAATTACAAAACAAGGTTTATTACAAAAACCATATCAGAGACTAAGGCGCAGTCAAACATTCCCTGATCAACCATTCCCTTCCTGCACCCACAATTAAACAAAACATATCCTGCAGGAAGTAAAATGAGGGGTTAGCACGAAGCTAAGTGAATAGATTCATCACACTCCATTCAACTTAGCATAACTAGCAGTTTACACCAAATAATCGTAAACACACATAATTCAATGAGGATCGGTGGCTCTGGGGATATCATAATACCCGGGGATTCCCCCAAGAACACTTACCGTCAATCCGTATGGCCAATACAGAATAGACCGATAACTACTGGTTATTAAACACATACACAGGTCTCAAACACAACAAATGAATCAAAACCTGTGTAAAACACATAATAACCGGAAGTCCAACTACACGTTGACCTCAATAACATAATACACATTGGTTCACATACCACGTAGATCAATAATCAATAATCAAGACTAAACAGTCTAATACACATCTACGTTTACTTGTTGTAACCAAATAGTTACAACTAAATCAAATGATGAGTTCTGAATCCACTCACCGATACCTCTGACGTCTCCACACTCAGGATTCTTATATCACTGAGTCTTACGTTGATCTGAAACAGAAGATCGTAAACAAGTCAGAAGTTCGTTCCATAATTATCATTATAGTCTAATTATCCAATCAGGTAATCCCTGAAGTCTAGACAAACAAAAGTTCAATAAGAAATAAACTCAGAAAAAGTTCGCAATGCTGCTTAAAACTGAAAAATGCCATTTTCGGGTCCTAGATGACCCCGGATGGCCAAAAACTGCCTAGGCTATTAAAATATAGCCTTGATTACTAGGTCGTTTCCGAATGACCATGCAAATTTCAACTAAATCCGAGTTAGTGAGATTTTTACAAAACCGCGTCTCAAAAACACTTTACGCATTTTCAAAATTTGCAACTCAACTCGCAAGTCAACTCGCACCGCAAGTCAACTCGCAAGTCAACTCGGCTCGCAGAGTCAACTCGCAGGACGAACTGAAAACTGCGAGTTGAGCCGCTGTTACCAGTTTTTCGAACCAAAACTTCAGAAAACTCAATTCTATGGTTTCTAATACATCAAGTAACATCAAACAACACCTAATAACAACATATCAAGCTTCAATTCGATTTACCCATTCCAATTCAAACTTACTTCTCTTTTTCTTTCTTTTGAAAATAAAAGGATGGATAAATCTGATGCAATTAAGATATAGATGATGATGAATCTGATGTTATGAATTCGGAATCACAGGAACACAAGCATGAATTCAATTTTGGTTTTGGGTTTCTTTGATTTGCAAGTTTTTCAAATGAAATCAAGAAGGAAGACATGAGATATATAAGGATTTCAAAGTCGGCTTGCAACCGACTCCAACAATTAAAGGGTATAATTTTATACCCGTCCTAAATCTTTTGTCTGGAACCTGAAAACCGTTTGCGAGAAATATTATTTTATTTTACCGTCATCTATAATAATTTAAAACGATTAATATTTCACTAGTCACAATAAGTCAAATGACTTATTTATCTACGTTTCACAATGAAGCACATAATACATAATATTAAATAATTTCTAAAATAAATAGATAATCAATTAAAATAATAGAAATTACCAAAATGAAAGAGAGGCTGTTACAAACAATCTCAATTATAATCCTAAATATAACAATGGCTATGAACCAAGATTTTGTTATTTTCATTTTCCTATTATCAATGAAATCAAATGTAAATCTTTTATTTTGTCTTCATATATTTAGCATAGGTTTAACAAAAACATATCATAGGGTTAATTACTTAAAAATGTCTTCAATTATAATCTAATTTCTATTGTTTTTATCCAACTATTGCAAACTCTAACTAATGTATTCTTATAAAAGTTTATGCAACTAAACAAGTGCCATAAAGTTTTAGAAAAGTAAAAGCTAATAAAATTGTATATTTATTTATTTTAATATGTTTGATTATATTGAATTGACAGTGAATAATTATTCGGTGTCACGTTAAGATGGAACGGACAATTAAATTACCATGGCGTCAGTATCATAAATCACTATTTTTTAATTAATTTTTATAAAAATGAAAATACAAAAAGAGGGCATATAGTTTCATAACAGGTCAATTCGGATTCAAATAAGTTTGATACAGATACTGACAAATAGAGCGCGTTTCTGAAAACCTGAATCTTGAAGTCAAAACAATGGCAGATGAGAACGCAACCACACCCAGGAGAGACCCCATCAAGACTCCAGGCATGCCCCTTACACCTCAATCTTCACATACTATTCAATATGTTAATTAAACAAATTAATCAAATTACATGTCTTTTTTGTATCTATGTTGCTGAAGTTCATTTAATCCCTAGTATTATAGCTATTGAGTTCAATCTTTTACTAAATTTACAAAAAATTTGATGGGTTTGGGTGAAAATTGTGAAATATGAATTTTATGTAGACAAGGTGTTTGATGAAATGTCCAAATAAGCTATTTTTGCAAATATTATCAGTATTTACTTGGGTCTTATGTTGGAAATGATGATTTGATAGTTGGGAACACTGCTGCACAAAAGAGAAAGCAGAATGCAGTTTCAGTGGGTAAAGAAAGACGAGAAGCTTTGTTTCGAACAAAAAGATTATGTAGAGTTGGAGTTAGCACTGAGATGGATGTTCCTGACGATGATAGTGACATGATGATTGAAGAAGAGCAATCAATTTTAGAGGCTCAGACATCTGCGGCTGTTGAAGAGTTGAAGACTGCCCTGGCCTTTCAGTAAGTTGGTTCATTATTATTTGTAAAGTAAGTGTTTTGAGTTCTATTTATGCCTGCGCATACCCTGAAGCTTCCTATGCAGTATGAAAGATCAACATTAAAGGGGTGTTTAAGATTGCTCATTGCTTATTTTCACAGTGGATAAACACAATTAAAGACTCTCTTAGAACTACTTAGGCCCTCTCCAGCCATAACTCTATCTCTATCTCTAAATATAGAGGAAATAGAGAATCTTTTCAGCATATTCCTCCTCTAAAAAAACCTCTTCTCTAAAAACACAACTCTGTTCATCTTTATACTACTTAATTTATGTTTAGTCAATACTTTTAAGAGTTTTTTAGATATAAGTTCTATCAACTATGTTACTTTTGTTTGGTTATAATTTTTGTAGCGTAATATTATAACATATTTATTTTTGGATGTATTATTTTCTGAATAATTTAATTTAATGTATTTATTAATAATAATTAATAAACACTAATGCTTATTAATAATAATTATTAACAATTTGACAAAATACAAATAAGACTACTAATGATAATAATACTAAAAAGTATTGATTAAGGTTTTTAGAGGATGAACACTGTTCCTCTATATAGAGGAAATCTGTCTTCTTCAATCTCTATCTCTAAAAAATAGACACCGATGGAGCGCGTTTTTCCTCCTCTATCTCTATATTTAGAGATAGAGAAGGTATTTAGAGGAACATTGGAGTTGGCCTTAGATGCTTACCTTATGAGAAATAAGCACGTAAAATTCGTAGGCTGTCACCTGCTTATTTTGTATGTAGATAAGCACTTTATACTAAGCAATCCTAAATACCCCCTCTCATGTGTTATTGTAGTGTATTTCCAAGGAATTGTTTTGTTAAATAGTACAGAACTGCATATAGTTGTTGGAAATCCTAGATCCACCAACAGTAGCTAGTCCTAGAACATTTGAATAAATAGTTGATTTGATAAGTGTCCTTATATAAGTGTACATGGAGTCTAACTCCATTGCTTCATTTTGTATTTGACTTTTTGTCAAATAACTCAAATCACTCGAATGCTTTATTATTATCTTTTTCAATTTTTGGGTTAATTTATCAAAAATTGATTCATTCTATATGATTATCTTTAGGGGGAAAAGTGCAATCCAAAAGAAGGTGAATGCTCTTCGTGAACTAAGGCGTTTATTGTCTAAATCCGAATTTCCTCCTATTGAAACTGCTATTAATTCTGGAGCAATACCTTTACTTGCACAATGTCTTTCATTTGGCTCCCCAGATGAACAGGTAAATTTAACTTTTAATCCTCTGAAGTCGTACCATTTAATTTAGCTCCGATATGATATATAGATTGAGAAGAAGCATGAGGTGCACATTAATGGTGTGCTTGTGCTGTTCTTTTTAAGGTTTCATTTTCATTTTGGGTTCATTACTCAGTTGCTTGAGGCGGCTTGGTGTCTTACAAATATAGCTGCTGGAAAACCCGAAGAAACAAGAGCTTTGTTGCCAGCGTTACCGTTACTTATTGCTCATATTGGAGGTAAGTGATAAGTGCCAGGATTTAAAATCCAGTGAGTATGAGGGGGATACAAACCAATGTGAAGATTCTATGATGTCCCGCGTGAGATTGTTTCTTTGATACATCGTAAAGAGCTATATATCTGTAAAATTTTGTGAAAAGGGGGCTAATATGGTCCATTCTCCTCCATTTCGTGCATCTTCTTTGCCGTTTCCATCTCTTTTTACATGAATGGAATAGAGGTGGCAAGATCGGTTCAGGAGGGATGGGTAATGGGTCAAATGGGGCTGGGCTGAATCATATCATAGTAGCACAGGTTGAGACAAGCCAAGTGGGTTGTATTGATCCGCAAACAAATTTTTATATATGAATAGTTAGTTAATGTCTTAATGATGAGTATAAAACACTATTATTACAATAATAACAGTAATAAGAATCTTTGGGTAAAACACTTTAGGAGGTTGTATGATTTACAATAGACATTGGACAAGCCTTCAACCCATTTGACCTGTTCATCTTCTAACTAAGTGTTTTGAGTTGACCCCCATATTATATAAATCGCAACCCTGATTGGCTCATTTGATAGTAAATTAGGCGAAACTTTGATCATAGTTCCTTCATTATACATAACCTAAAAAAGATAAGGGCACTTTGATGTGGCACAAAGGAAGCAAGTTATGTAATCAGTTTTATTTCAATTGAAATTATTCCTAGAATAGTTATATTAACTAGAATTTTTGCATCAGTTGAAGACTTGCTTATTATTGTTATATGATGTTACTTTAATGTCTAATGTTTCATATGCTTTGACTTCTAGAGAAGAGTTCAGTGCCTGTTGCTGAGCAGTGTGCATGGGCATTAGGAAATGTTGCTGGTGAAGGGGAAGAGTTGAGACATATTCTTATTTCTCAAGGAGCCTTACTTCCTCTTGCAAAAATGATGTTGCCAAACAAGGGTTCAACAGTTCAAACTGCTGCTTGGGCGTTGTCAAACCTGATCAAGGTTCTTGATCACTCGTATATATTGCTTCTACAAACAATATGTTATTTTATATTGTCTAATTGTGTTTGTGAATGTAGGGTCCGGACCCGAAGGCTGCAACGGAACTCATAAAAATTGATGGCGTAGTAGAGGCTATACTAAGACATTTGAGGAAATCGTAAGTTCTTGATCTACCATCGAGAAGTAAATCATTAGTGTGGTTTAGTTGTGTTTCCAATGATTTTTGGGAATTATGTGTTATGTGAATCACGTACTTCTCTCATCTCAAATGAATTTAATGATCAGATTCTAACTTGAATCAGCATAAAGTAATCGAGTTGAGGTTAGTGGTCATGCAAGTGTCCTTTTGTAGTCTGACACATGTGTTGTTCTGCATCACTCGTACTCAAGTTGTGACATTTTGTTTATAAACTCTATAAGATACCCCGGAGGTTATAAAGCTCTTTTGGTTGAAATTTTGGTAGCAGTTGGTTGTGTTTTTCTTTGTCTTCAGTTTTGTGCTCGCTTCTAATTGGTAGTATTTATCTGTTCGGTATCATAATCTCAGTAATATTTTTTAACTTCCTTACCTTAACTTGTTTGCTTAATTATACTTTCCCTCGAGACACTTCCTTTCGTCTAACTATTTGGAATTTGTGTACTTTGATGGATAGGGACGACGAATTAGCGACTGAAATAGCATGGGTTGTCGTCTATCTCTCGGCTCTTTCGACTGTTGCTACTAGCATTCTTGTGAAGACTGATCTTCTTCAGTTACTAGTCCAACGATTGGACTCTTCGAATGGTTTGCAATTGGTTATTCCGGTAATGACATTAAAGCAGCATCTAACTGCTTTTTTCTTTTTTCAGTTAATATGTTTTTGGTCTTGGTCCCAGTCCCAGCTTGTCCAGCTAATAAATGTTTGTAACAACTTTGCACATGATAAAAGTTACTGAAATGAACCACATATTTAATCTTTTAAACAAAGGCCAAGCTAGGAACATCTAACTTAAGTAATGTTAGCTTGGATTCTTGTCCATGTTTACAGGTCATGCTGGTACCATTTAGCCCATGACATGTGGCCATTAACTTTAATTCTATACGTCTAAAAAATACAGATTGGTATGTCCCACTTTTTATGTCAAAAATACAAAAGACTAGGATACGAAAGGTATGTCCCACTGTTATTTGGCCACATGGCATGAGTTGAACAGGGTACCAGCCTGATGCGTACACAGGGACAATCATATAAGTTGAATCATTTTGGATATCACTGGCCAAAGAAAAATTGTTAACGCGAGCTTGTTTATTGAGAAGCGGGATACCTAGTTTTATCTTGTCCAGTTCAGAAGTAACATTTGCATGTTAACGTTTCATACTTTCATTGCATTTTGTATAGATCTTCATATAGTATTGTGGTTCTTTAAATTTACTCGAATATCACACCTTTTTCCCCCCTGAAAGCTGCACATAGCTATAATTGACGCTTTCATGCATTTTGACACGATTTTTCATTCATGCAGGTGCTACGGAGTTTAGGTAATCTCATAGCAGGTGATGCTTACACAACTAATTCCGTTCTTGTTGCTGGACATGAAATCACAGGCTAGTTACTAAATTTTTGTGCTTCTTTGTTTGCTGTCACTTTGTTTTTGGTCTTCTGGAGGACCCATTAAAATGCCAGATCACCTATTTTATACAAGAAGTCAAAAAAATCTCAAATGAACAACTTACTTATCTCAAAATAAATCCAATGTTTGGCTCAGCAGTCAATTTAGTTGAACCATTGGACCATCTGTCAAATATCTCTAGTATCCATCAATTATTACAAATATAAGGAATTTTGAGGACCATCAATGAGAATGTTTTGGGGCAAGCTGGTAATTCCTAATCAAGTTTTGCCATACGTTTAGGGAAGGGTATGGTAATTATAAACAAATATGAGCTACCAAGATTTATACAGAACACCAACAGTTGGTACCTCTGGCTAATTATTACAGAGTATTAAGAATACCAACATTTTGTAAACTTTGCAGATAATATCATACGGGCATTAAGCAATTGTCTGAAAAGTGAGCATCGTGTCTTAAGGAAGGTACTCTCTCTCTCTCTCTCTCTCTCTCTCTCTCTCTCTCTCTTTCTCTCTCTTACACACCTTAATCATATATTCGTATTAAAAGTTCACGTTCACAGGAAGCTGCTTGGGTGCTATCAAATATTGCTGCAGGTTCTGTGGCTCACAAGCAGCTGATATACAAGAGTGAAGCCGTGCCATTATTAGTACAGCTTTTGTCAACAGCGACATTTGACATTAAAAAGGAAGTGGCATATGTTGTTGGTAACCTCTGCGTTGCCCCAGCTGAAGGTTCGGGAAGGTCAAGTTTGATATTCGACCACTTGCTTACATTTGTTAGAAGCGGATGCCTTCGCGGTTTTATCGATTTGGTTAGATCTGCTGATATGGAAGCTGCACGACTCGGACTTCAATTCATCGAGCTGGTAACTTCTGATATTCCTTTTATAATAATTGTTTTGCTTATATAAAAGTTTAGTTGCATTAAATAGCGATATACATTTCGTCATTATGCTTATTTCTGTTTAAAGCCTTGTCAAAAGCCACAATTAAGGGACTAAGCTTCAGTTTTGTTTTCGTTACATCTACCATGATCCCTTGGAAATTGAAATAAGTGTAGTGACTTTATTTGTATTCTAAAACATGGGAATTATAAAGATTTTTATTACTTAAAATGGAAATCAAATATGGGGACTTAAATAGAAAACAAAAATAGAAGTGTACGTGATGCTTTATTTGTGCTTACAAAGTTATTGCATTTGACTTAAATAGAAAGTTGAAAGCAAGTGTAGTCCCTTGTATGTGGTTTTTTTAAATTTCTGAGAGATAAACTAAAAAGTCGCCATTACACACGATAATCTTTGCTGCAGTTAACCCATCAAAAAGTTTTCAACTTGAATCCACTGGAGCAGATTGGCTAGTCGTATGTAGTATTCCTCAATTTTATAGGTGTTGGATCTTGGTATTAGAGGTGGCATATGGTGTGACGGATTGGGTAACGAGTAGGCTTATTGTGGATTAGAATGGATCAGATTTGGTTGGACTGTCCCTTAATTACTTTTATTATCATTAGTTTAGTTATTTTATGATTGGTATCTTAAATATGATTGTGAAAACTTATTCTACTTTAAACAGGCTTAGTAGGAGGTCTTTATGCATTTGAATACATTTCGGATGACTTTCACCCTGATTGACCCATTCTTTAGAGTTTAATTCGTTATCTTAACCCATTTGACCCGCTAAAGATAAAACATAACCCGAATTGACCCACCTATAGTAAATGGGTTGAATTTGTCACCTCTACTCGATGTCACACACACGTCTAATTGCATGCTAAATTTCATTTAACAGAATTCGGGTTTTATTTATCTTCTGCAGGTGTTAAGAGGGATGCCCAATGGTGAAGGACAAAAGCTGGTTGAAAAAGAGGACGGAATTGATGCCATGGAACGGTTCCAGTTTCATGAAAATGAAGACCTTCGGAATATGGCTAATCAGTTAGTTGACAAGTATTTTGGGGAGGACTATGGGCTTGATCAGCAGTAAGCAGTTTGTTTGTGCTGCAGCTTTGTTGTTCATGTAACATTAACCTTGGATTTTAAGAGGTTTAACTGTTGAAGGTTGTATACAGTTTTTTCACGAGTTGGGTATATATGTATGTTTTTCAATACTTACTATCTACCTTTATAAGACATGATAAACCTCACATGGACATGCTTGAAGGTCAAACAATGGTTGGGTACTTGCAAGTTGCAAATTGGTGACGGCATGAATAGACCGAATGAAAACCAACATTATAATTAAAACGATTGATTGTAACTAATATATTTTTCAGTAAGTACTACTCAGCAAATGTGTTTTTTCACGTGCGTATGAACTTTGACTCGAACTATGAGTAAAGGCATATATGCGCAAGTAAAACCAAGATTACAATTCTTTATTGGAATTTAGCCAATTTACAGTTTGAGTTTAACCAGTTTACCTACATATATAAGGGGTTGATAATTTTACAACCATTTGGTGTATACAAATTGAAAGCTAAGATAAAAAGAATTATGAATTTATCAACAGAATTTAGCCAACTTATAAGTTTATCATTTACTAACGAATATAAAGTGACTGATGAATGTTGTTCTTCTAGTAATCGACCCTCTGAAATGTATTAACTGGCCTCACCTGTCGAAAATCCTAACTCGCAAAGATCCCGAATAAGTAATGATTTTTCTTTAAAATATAAGTTTATGGAACTTCTACATACACAATATGTGATTGTCTGGTATAGTTTTTCCATATTTATTCCCTGGATCAGAATGTGTTTGCCTTTTAGGTCAAACTATAAACCTAAATGTATGTCAATTTTTGTTTGGAATATATACCATAATTAAAGTCATTATGTTCTGCAAGGATGATCAAATGCACAAAAGAAACTACAATAGTTTCAACGACACATCACCTCTCCCCTTATGCGTGGATTGAACCATGTTGGTCATACCTAATATTATTTGTCAAGTTCTTTTTTCTTTATTTATTGGAACCACAACTTTTATTTAGTAGTATCCTTATTAGATAGGGACTTTCGAGATTTCATATGTTACACTGGTTTGAATAAGACTTTCGACTTCATATGCTAAATCTCTTCATGATCTTTGTTGACTATGGTACAAATAAACATCTTTGAGGAAGGAATCCCCATTTGAATGATTCACGGTGATATTATTATTTATATTATCCGAGCCATTCGATAGATTTTCATTGAGGACGAAGACGATGACAACACATGATTAAAAAATTTGAATTCATGTTATATCAACTTCTTTGAATCACATTCCTGCAACTTTCTTTTATTTGAAGTTTTAAACATCTGATTTGTATTTATGTAAATGAATTCTTCAATACTTATTGTTCTTAGTAGCTGGTGAAGTGGCAATGATTCTATATATGCGAAAGTCTGTATCTAGAGAATGTGATAAAGTAGCCTTATGGTATGAAATTCACAAACGGTAGAATGTGTGGAACCGATATTACATTGATGCAATTGCACCTGTACATTCATTGCATAATTCTATTGTATTTATGATCTTTCTACATAATTTCTTATATTGATTGTTGTTGAGGTGAATAGCAAAAGCCTGAAATTGGAATGGCAAAATGGTTTAATCACTCACATCCTGCTTTTCTTAGCTTGAGTATTAGGTACGATGTTGCTTATAGTGATGCTACCTCACTTCAAGTTGAAAAAAAAAAAGAAAACGGTATAACCGGTACATAGTTTGTTGGTGAAACATGTAATTTTTTGTATGGGTCGGCTGGGTTGACCTTAAAAACTTTTTTGAGCTATTATCCTTTTGGGATAAATAGTTTATACGCTAAATATAATTACCAAAAAATATATATAAAGTAATAATCTAAAGTTTTCAATATAATGATTCGGGAAGTTGTATGCATTAAAAATACACTTTTAGAAACCTACAACATGTATCCATTAGACATTTATCATGTAAAACATATCAAACTGACAAATGCTATTGTTTAACACATATCAAAGGACAATGTATACTATTTTTCACATATCAAAAGACCAAATTTGTTATCTGAATAAATATATCAAAAGTCTAACTAAACTACATATGTTTCAAAATTAATTTAATTATGTATCACATTAATATCTGTATAGAATAACATTAAACATGTAGAAGCCATGAACAACAAAAACTAATAATAGGAAAAAAAAAGTACACAAATCCATCAACCTTTGTTTCTGAAATAATTTCTTTCTTTTTTTGGTAATTGGGGATGCCTAAAAGGAAATAAAGAAAATCACATAAATACTTTTGTCGGAATTCATTGTGTAACAGAAAGTCTTTCTTACTTTAGAACTATACGAATTGTCCTTTGACCATCGAAATATATCTATATAGTGCGTGCAAGAAATTTCATGATGCCAACGTTATTCATCTAAACTAAATAAAGAGCCGATGATGAAAAGAGCACATCATAACCAATAAAGCTGTCATCAAAACTTTTGTAGCCGGCAGACTTACGTTTGCTGGTATGAAAGATAAAGAAATGACTCCAAATGCATAAAGAATATGCATCGCCGGTAGTGTGGTTACTTCTGGCCATTCGTTTTTCCTTTCTTGCGAGCCAATGTGAGATCACCAACTACAAAAGTTTCGATGACAGTTTTATTGTACGTATTATTCTTTTTTCATTGACTCTCTATTTAATTTAGATGAAAAAAGTTCGTACCATTAAAAGTTCTTGTACCACCAGGCACCACCATTTCAGACGACTATTTATGTAATTTTCAATGTGAGGTCATCATTATGAACCACCCTGGTCAAATTGGGAACGGATATGCACCTGTGCTTGACTCCCATACTTCTCACGTTGCTGTTAAATTATCCGACATTTTGACCAAGATTGACCGGAGGTTGGGTAAGGAGCTTGAGAAGGAACCAAATTTTAAGAATGGTGATGCAGGTATGGTGAAGATGATTCCGACTAAACCAATGGTGGTTGAGACGTTTGCAGAGTATTCTCCGTTAGGACGTTTTGCAGTACGGGATATGCGTCAGACTGTTGCAGTTGGTGTTATTAATAGTATGGATAAGGACCCAACGAGTGCAAACTGCTAAGGTTCCCAAAGCTGCTCACAAGAAGAAATGAATGGTAGCGGTTTATTTTATGAATGTGAACTTTGTTACTGTGTTATTCTGTTTTCGCAAGCTGTCATATGTCTGTGTTTGTTGCTTTTGTTACTTTCGTTTAGGAGTGTTGTTAGGCATGGTAGTGTTGTTACGCTTTCGGGTTCATACCTGGGTGCTTGACAGGTGGTGGCAGCGGCTTTATTTTTGTTATTGGAACATTTGATTTTGAATTTTCGAATATAATTGGCTGAGTTTGAGTCAAAATCGCTTTTGTGTTATATGCTTATATTTCTGTTTTGTTTGATGAAAAGGTGGAAAGTTTTATGCTGATTTTCATATTCTCTGTTTGAAAAGGTGACAGACTTGTGTCTCGGGCTGGTTAGGTAATGGGTCATAAATTATAAGTGGTTTGGGTCAAACTGGTAGTTTTGCTATGGGTCAATAGGGGGTTGGGTTGGGTTGGGTTGTGCACAATAGTGTAATTACGAATACAAAGGGATTAAAGTATCAAACTGTTGCTATTAGTTATTGGGTAATTAAATGATTTAGGAAGTTGTGCACATTAGTTCACTTTGGTGGCTTTGGCTCTTTCAACTCATTTTGACATGTTTCCACTTTTCTAATTTGAGTTATTTTCAGTTTCACTCATAAAAAGGTAAAATAGTTCAAATTGTTACTTGAAGTATATTTGTTTTGCATTTTCTTTCGATTGGTTTTTCTTTTCGTTGTGAAGAAGTGAGTGTGATACAGTGGCCCTGGTATGACGATTTTATGGTATGCTTTAATAAAGCGTAAAGTACGCATAGAACTAGTACCATTGGCTATTGAGTGCTTACAAAATTCCTTTAGTTTGACGCGCTGCTTTCAACCCTTTTTTCTTTGGCAAAAATAAATAAAATAATATAACAAAACGATTAGTAGGACTTAAACCAATAAGCAGTTGGCCTAGAAGTATATTTTCATAGCTTATATCGCCTCTAACGACCAATCTTAGAGGATTTGTTACAAATTAATGCAAATAACAAATGTTATATGATAACCCAAATGATCAAAGAATCAGTTTAACTGGTTGACAAATGAGAATATAATTTGCAAGATTATTTCATATAATAAGATGATTTGATTTGATAAACGAGGATCATGGTGAATCAATATATGTTAGCTGTTAGAATACTCGTAGTTGTTAATGAAGTTGGTAAATGACATGATTGATGCACATGTAGTCTATTGACTTGAAAAATAGCTTATTTCAATGGAATAATATATACATGGAGAGGTTATGAATAATAATTTACATGTGAAATTTTACTTTTTAACATTTGTTTAAATGCATCCAAGCTTTGGGAAATTATCAGTTAAGAAAAAGTTACCTGGGAAAAGAAAATCCTTATCGATGGCAGGGCGTCTGGAGTTGATCAAGTCGGTTATAGCAATTTTACCTCTATATTTCATGTCTATTTTCAAAGCTCCCAAGTCGGTGATGAGGTCAATTGAGAAACTAGTTAGACAATTTCTATGGAGTGGTTCAGTTGATTCAAGAAAAAATGGTCATGTTGCTTGGGATAGAGTTTCAAGATCTGTTAAAGATGGAGGTTTGGGATTTCTTCCCTTGAGTTTAAAGAATACTGCAATGCTGTTAAAATGGCTTTGGAAGTTCTATACTTCTATATATATCATCCAGACCTGAGGTTTGGAAACATTGGTTCTTCTCAGAGTACGGCGAGAAAGAAAACTCGTCAGCTCTAAATGGGCATCCTGTCTGTTGATCAAAGTTATCTTCAATCTGGAAAGATATCGCAAATTTACGAAGAGATCAGATTGGAGTTAAATGCTCGGGTCCTCTCTTCTGGAGATGGGAGGTTGGGGATGGCAAAGGTATTAGGTTTTGGGATGATTGTTGGGCAGGTCTTAAACTCTTAGAACATCTTTCCCTCACTTATTCCTAGTTTGCAATAACAAAATAGGTAGATGCCTAACCGCTTCATCTGTTCGCCCTCAAGGAAGATAGATTACTTTCATGTGGAACTCTTATGCACCTCCAAAAGTCAAGATTTTTATGTGATTTTTAAAACAACGGATTGCCAACTATGAATTTCTTGAACAAACGTGGTATGCATTTTGAAGATTTTGAGCTTGGATGCAGATGGTGTGAGGAATTTGATGTTAGAAAACTGTAAAAACAAAGGGTGTGTTTCTGAATCCGGATTGCTTCCCGAATCTTGTTTATACACTTTTCGAATTTGATATCTCGACCCTATTTGTCGGGGTTTCACGAAATTCAAATTATGTGGATAATTCGCGAAGAAACAAACAAGATTTCGGCAGTAAATCGTGTTCTAAGTTTTGGATGATTTTAGAGTTTATTTGTATGCAAATTCCTATGTATCAGATAAATCTGTTTTTCCAGTTTTCAAACCGCAAACAGTTATTGAGGTTGGAATTAAATTTCCTAAATTGGACCCGCCAAGGGCACTGCCCCTTGGACTCCACCATTCAGTCGAACCGGAATCAACTAGACTAGGACAAGTGTGCACTCCACACCTCCTAGCTTATACTAGAATTAAATCGAATCCCCCTTTGATACACGTATCATTTCCATTAAACTAAAACGATTTGGTGACACTAAACTCACCAAAATTTGAATCAACAAATCATTTAGTTTTGCATTGCGAACAATCAAGGTTAATATGGCACGCTATGAATCAATAAATCATTTAGTTTTGCATTGCGAACAATCAAGGTTAATATGGCAGGCTATCAGCAAATGATGCAACAGTGTGTGGGTTATGCCTAAGAATTTTAAAGGCTTTTGTGCATTGGAGGGGCCTTCAGTAGGAAAAAGTTTTAAAAGTGGTGCCCAACGATTACTAATCGTCGATTAGTGCAGAGATCTTTTTGGTCGATATGGTATGCAAGAAACAAGCTATTTTTTGAAAGTCAAAAGATCTACATTCAAGTGGTTGGTTGGAGCAAACAAATTGGATTCAGGTTGCTGGGAGTTTTGGTTAGAAAGTCCATGAGAAGTTTGGCCAGTTGTCAATCCTTAAGTCAGTGTTCTTTCTTTAACTGCAGCGTAAAAGTTACGTGGGCTGCTTATTACAATTCACGCTTGGAGTCAGCAAAGGAGTCTTCTTTTTGTGGGATCCATCTCTCAAAAGTATCAAGTTTCGTATCCTTTTGTGTAGTTCAATGTATGTATCCATACAGTTTCAAAATTATATGCCAACATTCATGTAAATTGGTACAGTTCTTCTACACCTTATGTAATGAATACTTACAGTTTAAAAAAAGAGAGGAATGTACCGCTATTTTACATACTAATAATAATGATTCACATACTTCCGGTTGTCAAACTTTAACGAATATTATCATTTTTTTTTCTACATCGATAATTGTACTTTATGATGTTGTACCGAGAAAAAATGACGTTATACATCCCTTAGTTTAAAGTAATATATAAGGTAGCAAAATATGTAACATGACATGCTTGTTAAAAGCTAGTTTCTTCGTTTTTAAATAGTTGTCATGTAGTTTTCAATAGTACAATGATGAACTGTTGAATTTGAACGTTTGTGTTAAAAAATTAACGTATGTTAAAAGGAATCTATGAAGCACAATAATCCTTGGGGCTCCTTTAGTTGGCAAAACTTGGGACCTTGACTTTACAAACCTCATATGTTCGAATTCACAAATACTGCAATTAACTAATTACACAAAAGATGTGACAGTTGCCAGAATGTACATGAATTATTTGGATTTTGGAGTAAAAATGTTGTCAACTATTTTAAAAAATGAAAAACGCTACGGTTAACGACATCAAATTTACGTGAGCTCGTTACGTCTTCTAGGTTAAGGGTTATGTAGTCACAATTGCCGTTAAAAAAAAGAAAAATAACACCAAACTTACGTACTGTTATCCAATGAAAATACAAATAAACTTTTTCTTCTTACGTTTCCACCCCTCAAATTTTCAACTACATATTCAGCTCTTCATTTTAAACTATAAACACCTAATCTTAAGTGTTGTTAACGGCATGTTAATTTTCTCAACTAATAAAAACAATTAGAAAGCATTCCATTTATATTAATTCATCTCCTATATTGACATGTCTTGGATGGAAACTTCATCATAAAACTTTCAAAAGGGTCATGTGGTAGATTTTGAAAAGCTTTTCAATGTTAATTTAATTATGAACAATTAATTCATCAAACTAGTGCATTTCTAATCATATGTTATTTTACTTTGTTAGTACTAAATCATGATGGTTTGATTAATAGTTAACCGTTTTATTAAAATGTATATAAAAACTTGAATAATACTTAAATCTCACACCAACTTTAGGTAATGATTTATAAATCTCAACAACTATTTGGTAGCTAATGCTTTCTTCCATTTCAAGGTATGACTCTGTCAAGCAATGCCTCATCTTCCTATTAAGATAATCCAGTCAAAAAAAGAAAATAAAAATCATGTGTTAGCAATAAATTTGGCAAACTTTTAAGTTTAAGAGAATATATCTTTTTTGTTAATCTTCATCAAAAAACTATTATGTAATATTTTAAGACAAACTATTATGTGTTTTGTTAAAAGAATTTAAACCTTTTACATATGTATACATAGGGGCGGATGTAAAAAGAGGCAGTAGGTAACTGCCCCTTAAAAGTTTCAAATGATGTAACAAGTTAAGAAAAATTAAAGGTATTAATGATATTTTGTAACTTTACACCCTCAAAAATGAAATAAAAAAAAATTATTTGCTCGTTCAATAAAAGAATTAAGAATATTTCAGCTCCGCCAATGAATATATAAGAAATATTATACTATTATATTATAGATATATAAATATAATGCAACCTAATTATATAAATACATTACGTTATTTTTTTAATAACATAAAAGGACATTCAAACAACAACAATCGAGTCTTTAAGTTCACCCGTAACAATCATAAATCAACCGGCTACATCTAATTTAATTAAGTCAATATTACTTGTATACCCTTTGTCAACTTCACAAACATATAAATCCATCTTTCTTTTTTCCATTTTTATTATCATCATCATCATCACCATATTCCTATCTAAAAAACCCGATTTTTAATCATTTTTTTGGGGTTTATTTACATTCATGGGATCGTCAGAAAGACCAAAGAAGAAAGTTCAATTATGGAAGAAAGCCACTGTCCATTTTTTGTTATGTTTCATTATTGGATTCTTCACTGGATTTGCACCTACAAATAACCCTTCTTTTACTACAAACCAAGTTATTGCATCAAACGTTTCGCCCAAGATTTCACCCCCACAAAATGAAATATCGGATCATTTGGAGCAAGAAAATGAGAATTTCGATAGGAGCATGTTAGATGAATCTTCAAATATTAAAGTACTAGAAAGGCCTAATGATGGCCAAATAGAAGAAAAGGACGAAGAGGCCGAAAATGGTGAAAGTGTGGATTTGAGTCCTCAAAGGCTTGTGATTGTTGTTACTCCAACGAACGATAAAGATGAGCTACGAGGTGTGCTTTTAAGGAAAATGGCTAATACTTTATCATTAGTTCCTCCACCTTTATTATGGGTTGTTGTGGAATCGCAATCTGAGTCTACAGAAGTATCTGATATTTTGAGGAAAACTAATGTAATGTATAGACATTTGGTGTTTAAGGAGAATTTTACGGATGTAGAAGTTGAAATGGATCATCAAAGAAATGTGGCGCTTAAGCATATCGAGTATCATAGATTAAGTGGGATTGTTCATTTTGCTTCGCTCTACAACGTTTATGATCTTAGCTTCTTCGACGAGATAAGGAATATCGAGTAAGTTTTCTGATCCTCTCCACTTACAAGTTTTTGGAAATGTTGTTTCAATGGTTAGTATTTTTCAAATGGGAATTCTCAAATTGGGAGAGTATATGGTTACAAGTAACAACCCATGTACAAAAATGGGTCACTTCAGATGAAAAAGTTACTTTTACAGTTACAATGTACTATGAAATTAGTAAGATTATGTATTCAAAAGAAAGGGAGTCAAACCAGTTAAAAGATCTTAAAATATTCTCCAACTATATAGAAGTGTACAACTTACCTAATTGCTTTAATTGAAATAGATAAATTATTATTTGTTAATACTTATTGTATATATATATATATATATCATTCATATATGTATATAACATAATAATGTACTTACCCTATGGATTAAAAAAATGTTGATGGTTCAAGGGAATATCTTTAAACATATATTTAAAATCTTAGTTGAAATTCAAATAGTTATATTTTCAGTACTCTACTTCTATGTTATACTATTTTAGTCATTTATAAATTTGGAAGCAACCAAAAGATCTTTGATCTAATAGTATGTGACGGATTTATCAAACAATAAGTTGCTTTGTTCAAGTATCGTTTGAGTCTTTGAGACAATCTGTGTATATCCATTTATGTACGTATATTTGTGATAACTTGCAGTACAAATTTGTGTTACGTATTAATATTCTATACAGTGGTTCAAGAAAAAACAAAGGAAACTTTACTAAAATGATTGGAATTTTAATGTGAAGATTACAATGTTAACTGATTATTCAATTTTGGATGTAGGGTGTTTGGAACTTGGCCAATGGCATTTTTATCAGCAAATAGACAAAGGGTGAGAATTGAGGGGCCTGTTTGTGATTCTTCAGAAGTTATAGGGTGGCATTTGAAAAGTTTGAACAATTCAGCAGTTGATGCTACCAGATCACCTGTTCATATATCAACCGTTGGATTTAACAGCTCGATTTTGTGGGACCCCGAAAGGTGGGGTCGGCTTACATCTGCCCAACACACCTCTCAGGTTCGTTATCGAATATTCAATCATTGAAGTATCATTTTTGAGAAATTTATCTAATGGAATAACATGGAATCCCAATCATTTTTTAGAAAATTTATCTAATGAAATAACTTGGAAATTGTATTTTTCTGTTCAGGGATAATAGCATTCATATTTCATTAAATCGCTTTTTAGAATTACTCGCTCATTTTAACAATTGAGATATTATTTTAATAATTAGCAGCACATATCTTAGGCGTTTCAGATCGACACAGAACCAAATAAGTTCATATTTTCATATGTTTGAACCTTATACCTTTTGAAATAGGAACGATCAACGTCTAAGAGCACAAAACTTATGTACTTCTAGTAATACGGAAAATCTTCACTTTTTTTAAATTATAACTTATGTACTTCATATCTAACTCTTTTTATTAAATTATAAATTTTTGCGAAACTTTTACTTTTTTCTTTGTTGCAAATGCCGACAATATATGCCAAATAGTCTAACCTGACAAGTTTTCCTCGAATGTACTTTCCTATTTTATAAAATTTTCCAAAAAAAAAAAAAAAAAACTAAAAGATTTTAGTGTTATTTTTTCTTAAAGATGGATGGTTTTTTGTTAAGAAGTTTTCAAAAGTGTCACTCATGTAATTCTTGTCCCTATATTTTTCTTGTATCATCATTCACACGTTGATTAGTTAATGTGAATCACGAGTGTCATCAAGACTCTTATAGGTTAACTTTCCGTTAAAATCTATAAAACTTGTATATTGTTAGATCATATTACATATATCTAAAAACTAATACTAAGAGAGAAACGAAAAATACCTCGTAATACATTTTTTAACGTCTGTTACACAAATAATGTGCAATTGTTTGTATTTTTTTCTGACTTTTGTGTAATTTTTTCTGCAGAATTCTATAAAGTTTGTGAAAGAAGAAGTACTTGAAGAGGAAACCAAATTGAAGGGTATCCCTCAAGATGGTTGCTCCAAGATTCTATTATGGAATCTTCATATTCCAAGAGTAATTACAGGTTAATTAGGAGAAAAAAAACCATAGATGTATTAAAATTCATTTGTCATTTTGATACAATACAACAGTTTTAGTTGATTTGATAAATATATCCATTTTTGTTTTTTAGTTGATTGTTGTATTAAACTTTTTTTCTTAATTTTTTGTTTTTATTAATAAGCAAAACTCAATCGGTTAAATATTAAATATGATTACTATGACATTGATACTATTGCGTATCATATTATCACATTAACCGATGAATATTTCTTTTTTGAGATTTAGAATAACATGACTTTAGTTACTATTAGCGAATGCAAGTGTTGATAATTGCTTGTCTATGTCAAAGGCGAAGCTACGAGCAAGCGAGTGGGTTTCATTGAACATAACTATTTCAATGACCTCGATAACTATTACGATGACAGTTTTGATATAGTTAATTGAGTAACACATAATCGCCGTTAAAAAAAAAAGAATTGGTTAACACATAATCAGAAACTATAGAACGATAAATGATTCCTAAATGGAAGAATTTTTTAACGATTCAAATAATATATGTTCCAAAACAAAGAAAAAAGTTCAAGCCTATAAAATCATGCGAATTTCATCGTAAAAGTCAAATTTGACAAAATAGAAAAAATTATTGTCTGTGATGATATCATCATCGACCATTTCATTCATCTAATCTAGTTATATGTTTTCTGTTTTATGTAACACATTTGATGGTGTGAGGTTTTATAACTTCCTCCTTAAGATGCTCTTGCTAACACGAATCGTTGTGTGTGCTCAAATGTGTATTCAAGCTATATATTCTTGAACAATATCCTAAAATGTTTTAATAAAATAAAACAATATATCATTACGATAAACACAATAGGTACCACTAGATGCATTTGATCCAACTTTAATGATCGGAGTTTAGAGCTTTATCAGTTAAGTTTAAATGAAAATGAAAAATTTAGTTAGAACAAAAAATGAATTCTAGTTATTTGATAAAATTCAAAATTTTTGTTGGGTCAAAGACCCCACTAAATATAATTTATAGATGACAAATTCAATTAAGTGTTCTTGTAGTTCACTGCATCTGTTAGCAGTGAACAGAGAGTAGAAAAGAGAAACTGTCGCTGATCAAATCTGATCAGCGAACAGAAACACTTAGAATATATTTTTTATTATTCTCTGATCACTTCATATGTTAGCAGTGATTCTCTTGTAACTTGAAGCATTCTCAAAGCATCATCATTCGTTGATGATCATTTAACCTTCATGTTGCTAAGGTTGTCGCTGAAAAGATCAAGTTTCATCTGCTGAAGTCGAAGAATGAAGACAGAGACAGAGAGCAGTTCAATGATGTGGAAATCATCACTGCTCTTCTGACTAGCGGTTCATGCCTTTACCCAGAAAGTACCTTGGGTCTGACAAATACCCAACGTACAATAGGAGGTCAACTTATGCAGCATACAAGAAAGCGTGCATATCTTTTCTAAGATATGTACGATCACTTATTGTACATTTGCATTTAATTCCTTGTACCTTCTTCTGTAACCTAGGAATAAAGTTATATATAAACTTTAATCCTAGGATGTACTGTCACTTTCAAAATGTTGAAAGTTACTTTATTGTCCCAACTAATATGGTATTGACACGTGGTGTACTTATCTCTCATTGTGTGAGAGTATAAATACCACGTTCAACAACCATATTAAAAGTCCAGAATTTTGTATTCAAGATCAACTAGTGATAAAGCACGTTCCTACTCTCTAGTGAACCAAGTGCCTTCACTTATCTGTTAAGTGTTGATCACTAAGCCTTATCAGCGAGCTATTCGCTGATAAGCTGTTGAGACCAAATTTGTCACAAGTTAGTTTACTTAGACTTGTCTGTCTTGTCTATTTCTGCAAGTAAACTTTGTAAAGTATTCAATTGATTCATATCAATAAAAAGAAAACTTTAAACTTGAATGTGTTTGTCTATTTACATTTGTTGTTAGTAGTTAAACGTTTTATTTGAAAAACCAGGACCAACAATTTTCTTCCCATTTTTTAAAATTAAATATTTTAAAATTGGCTAGTTAAAAACTATAAAAATTATATTATAAAAATCAAATTTTTTTTTTCTCTACGATTAGTCTATAAATTATAAAAACTGAGTTTAGCAGTTTTCAAAACCCACCAAAAAATGAAAGAAAAATGTTTATAGAAAGTATATCATGTGAGATGTCTAATCGAAAAGAAAAAAAATGCTAATCTTTATGGTGCAATTGTTATAATTTTTTAATTAGTCGTTGTTAAAATATTCAATTTTGAAAAATTTTGAAGGTTTTATTATCTTGATAAAAAAAATAGTTGAAATTGATTTTTTCAATATCACAAAACTTCTTATTTTCATTTGAATTTATTCTTAAGTTTATATATCATTACTTCAAACACAATAAATATTATTAAAATCACTTCAATAGAATAATATTTACTTTTAATCATCTCAAACTCTGTAAAATAATATTGTAATTCATATAAGATGTATTTTTTTAATTTATTTTACATAAACACTTCCAAAAATCTAAATATTCACAAATAAAAAACTTCAAGATCAAAAAATAAAATAAAAAACTTAACTATAGTTTTTGACTTTTTAGTTAACTTGGGCATCTTTTGGACCATCCACCTCAAAAGGTGGACGCTTCATCTTGAAGTCAAGTGGGATCACACGCATCGATTTTAGCGACAACAAATAAAGAGACACTTTTTTATTTTCAAAAAGATAAGATCAAATTCAGTGAAATATAAAAATACTTCCGTCGTTTCATTTCAAAACTAGTATTCGTATTTTTATATTTATTTTAAATAAATTTTAATTATAAAAGTAATATATTAATTTTATTAATTTATTATTTATTAATAATTAAAATTTTTATAAAACTAATTTATAAAAAATTATAAAGTAAAGAATAAAATATATTTTTCTGGGACGTAATTTACCAATTGTCTCTAATATGATGGACACTTATTATTACGTGACGGAGGCTGTACAAAACATTAAATGGACCCACTTGCCTTGATAGTCAATTGCAGCAAAACCCAGCTCCCTTTTACTTGCCATGATCTGTTTTTTTCATTATTAGGGTTCAAACTGTTACATCATAATGTGATTGAATAGTAACAAATTACAAGAACAAGAAGCTTTTAAAGATCCATATTAGTCTAAATAACAGGCAAGTTCTCATCTTTTTTCTTGAATTTAAGTTTTTAGCCGTCGTTTTGTAAATAATGCTGCAAATTAGCTATCTTTTATGTAATGTGATTGAATTTGTTGTTCTTTGTGGTGATTTTCATCTAGGTATTGCTTAATTACTTGGATCTTGGTGATTACGTTGAAATGTATAATGTGGATTCAGTTTTTTAGTATATAGTTTTTGAATTTCTATTTAATAGGATTTTGTCAAGTTCTTGATGAATTGGGATTAGGGTTTAGTATATAATGCCTTTTATCCAACTAATCTTGTAGTCTGGATTTTATGTAAGAATTTGAGACCTAAGCATTTCTCACTAAGCTGACATTTATGGTTTGACTTTTGAAGTCAAATGTTGGTTTTGTTTTTTGACATTAACTTGACAAGAAGTTTCTAGAATTTCTACAAAAAATAACTTCAGGTGTGGAAAAATTCATAATAATCACCAAGAAGAGATTTAATTTGGTATTATTTGGGTATCCCATATGGAAATCTTAATTTGATAAATAAGAGTTTGACTTTAAATGTCAAAGTTCATGTCTATATGAAATGAAGAATTGTATCTTAACAATTTCTTCTGATATGATCTCAGAGGTTTTAATTGTCGAATTTTTCGAATGATAATATAATGGGGAAGAAAGGAAGCTGGATATCTTCAATTAAAAAGGCTTTGAGTCCTACATCAAAGAAAAGCCAGGTTCGATATAATTTCTTAATACATTCAATCATTATCAAGTTTAATTCATGATTGATTAACAATAATTTCGTCATTTAACTTCAGAAATCAAAGAAGAAAGGGCTCGCGGATGAAAGACATTCGGTTTCCATTACAGAACCCGCTGGTGGATCTCGTTATTCTCCTCCACTTCCACCACCAGAGGTAGTGAAACCGATAGAAGTTGAGGATGAAGTTAATGACCGTGATTATTCAGTTGCTGCTGAAACGGCTGCCACCACAACTCCGGCTGGAGCTGGGTCCACTAAAGTTACTGTGCCGACTCAGTATTCGGGAAAATCAATGGAGGAAATAGCTTCTATCAGGATTCAGACAGCTTTTCGCGGGCATTTGGTATGTTCTTATTTTTTAAAATCATTCTTTCTTGTAAAGATATTTAAGACTCCTGCTTTAAGCATTTTATGACTAGCACCCGATGACCCAATCATTTGACTCTGGTAGTTTAATGTTAGCAGTTTTACCCTCTTGCCAGTGTTGTTGTCTGAACCTTTTTCGTTGGTTGTAATATTGTAACTCACGAGATACAATAAGAGGGCTAATAAAAGTGAATATAAGCAAATTGTTGAATCACGTAAAGATTTGTGTGCTGCAATTTTCCGTTTGACTATTTGTGTCGTTTTTAGTAGAAAACGTCCTCACACCCTATTATTGGTGAATATAGTTTGATTTAGACTCCGCTGACCCTAACTTTTGAAGAAAATGCTTCGTTGTATGCACTATTGAAATTACAACTATTGAAATTTTATTAGATATGAAAAAGTACTACTAAATATTTGATTTTTGGCCTCTTAATAATTGTTTTTGGTTGTTTATCGCTTTTAGTGAAAATGAATTCTTTGATGGATTTTATGTTCCATTTGTTTCAGGCAAGGAGGGCGTTACGGGCTTTAAGAGGGCTTGTAAGATTGAAAACACTAGTTGAAGGGCCAGGTGCCACTCGGCAGACAGCAAACACACTTAAATGCATGCAAAATGTTTCTCGAGTGCAGAGCCAGATCAATGCTAGGAGGATCAGGATGTCTGAAGAGAATCAGACTCTTCAGAGACAACTCTTACAAAAACAGGCAAAAGAACTTGAGAGCTTGCAGGTTAATTTTCACCTGATTTCTTTTGTTGATTTTGTCTTTGTTGTCATTTAAACAGATATGTATGTTATTACAGATGGTAGAAGAATGGAACGATAGTTTGCAGTCAAAAGAACAAATTGAAGCAAAGTTACTGAGAAAATATGAAGCAACTATGAAACGAGAACGTGCCATGGCTTATTCGTTTTCTCATCAGGTACATACATGATAAAGTTGTTTGGATGTGTGTTTAAGTGAATATATGGCGTTTAATTAATGAAAAGCAGACTAATCAATAAATTAGATGTTTGAGAGGGGGTTGGTTATTGTAAAACAAATCTTAATGTAAAACAAATAAGAAAAGATCTAATGGTAACATGTGACAATTTGTGCATCGTGTGCATCACTTTTTTTGATGCACATTGATGTACAAAGTGCCACATGTCACCACCATATTCTGTCTTATCTGTTTTATGTTAATTTTTGCTTGATATGAACCGACCCCCAAGTGTTTAGTAGAACTAATTATTTAGATTTATAGATGTCAATCCTAACTGTTTGAATTCTTTTTACGAAACAGCAACCATGGAAGAAATCTTCGAGAACGACAAACTTGCTCTTCATGGACCCCACAAATCCACAATGGGGTTGGAGCTGGTTAGAGCGATACATGGCGGGCCAGACACGAGGCGAGAAAGATCAAACACCTGTTAAAAATGGTATTAACATTACTGGAACCGAAATTGCGAAGTCCTACTCCCGTCGCCAACTCACTTCCACCCCTTCAACTCCAAAATCGGTAACGGGTGTTCCGCTAGCATCAAGAAAGTTCAAGAGCGGGCCTAACCGTAAAACGTACGTGTCTGGTCTCAATGATGACTCTAGAAGCATTTTCAGCGTACAATCAGAGATGCATAGAAGGCATAGCATCGCAGGGTCTTCGGTGAGAGATGATGAGAGTATGGATAGCTCACCATCAGTTCCTAGTTACATGGCTCAAACAAAATCGGCACGGGCCAAATCAAAAGTGCAGAGTTTGTTGGGCTTAGTGGAAAACGGTCATGAAACCACCATGGAAAAACGGCTTTCATTTCCAGGACCGCCAACTAGACCAAGGCGCCATTCGGGCCCACCCAAGATACAAAGCAGCATTTCTATGGTAATATGAGCAAGTTATTTTTTAGCAGGGTGAGCCAAGAAGAAAGTGTTGTGTAGTTCATACTTCATAGATGTCTAAAATAAGATAAAGTTTGCTAGGGTCCAAATTATTTGTTTTTTACTTGGTAGTCATTTATTTGAGAATTGAGAGGTGTGAGTTATATTTGTAGTTTTAATTATTAATGAACAATTGTTATACCCATACATTGTTCGTTGTTATACTTGTACCGGTTCTTAATCAACCATACACTTATATATCGAAATATGTCTATTTGTCATGCCATTTTCGTTACATGTTCTTTTTCACAGCATTCTCATGTACTTTGACTACTTTCTAGCCGATTTTGACCTTTCTGAGTCGCTGGAGCTCATACAGCATAAGTAGTGCAGCAGAGTCGAAAGAAGTCTTCTTATCTGGTTGTGGATCTCTTGTGAGTTCCATAGCTCCATAACTAGGAACATTCAAGCTGATATGACACTCAAAGTTATTAGACGTTGTTCTGTTGTTTGAGACTATCAACATTTTCCACCATATACCTGCAAAATCGAGGTTCACTTTAAAGCCGTAACTCATACAAAACAAGAAGGCGGTGTATAGTACTGTGGACAGTATGGTGTGAATTGGAATGTGTCTGGATATGAAAGAAACATATTCCCAAAAGAGACACATTAGAATCAAACAAATGTTTACTAACTTTGAACTTAGCTCTGATGGCGTAAACTTAGGCATCTGCCACTACAGTTGCTGGCACAACTCATAAAGTGAAGTTCTTGGTCCGCCCTTTTTCATGTTGATTGTCTTTAGTACGGCTGCCATTGAAAATGAACATAAAAGTTAACAAACTTGTATAATGATTATCTAGAATTTACATCAAAACACTTGAACGGAAAAATAAATAAATAAACTGTATTGTGATTATAGACTTGAATGATTACCAGAAGATGGTTTTTTAGTATTTTTAGAAGTTTTGTTCCCTGAAAATGAAGGGTGTTTTTTATTAAGAAGTAGATGGTCAGTGAGTGCCCCCATTTGGTGCAACCTTTTACAGGCCTCCAAGCATACGTGCTGCTTTGAAAGACTCAAGGTCTTACAAGTATGACCTGTTAACATCTTCAAATCAGCATTCGGTGGTAATGTCATGTTGCACTTGTATAAATCTTCCACCTGTGAAAATTTGAAATTTGGCTTTGGTGTGTAAAAATAACAAGAAACTTACGCTGAAAATAACTGGTAATATCGTTAATAAACAATGCCACTCAAAGAATAAGGCAGACGATTAGTACACTGCATCCATTTTTTTACTACTTATCCTTCACACCACGTTAACTAACATGTGTAAAATTTACGTTCTGAAGATAAAATAGTTCATGATGGATAATGATAAGTTGAAAAGGGCACCGAGATCCGAGTAACATAATACCATTTGGCAGAATTTTTGCAATAATAGATACTGCTTCCTCAAGATAATTCAAGCACTGTGAGCAGCATCGCTGAAAGAAGTCACTTTCTTGTATGGTTTTTGAGGTGTTTGCTATACAAATGTTGACAACCTAAAAACAATAAAATATCTCAATATAAGCATAATCCAAAATAAGACTAAATAAAGATTATTTCCAAGAAAAATACTCTTTAATTTGCATTATTATCATACCTCATAAGCACACAAAAGGCCTAGTTCATCAATGCAATAAATAAGCTTAGCATTGATCACTACACAACCTCTTTCGCAGCTTTTCATTGCAATCTCTGAAATTACTTTGCAGCTGCAGTTGAGCTTCAAACTGTAAGAAAGAGAAAAGAAACTTAATGATTTGAGTTCATTATGTTATGTTTATTTTAATAAAAGGAACTTGCTAAATATATTAACGTTAAATCGTACCGATTCCAGTTTGGCTTTTAGTTCCATATGTGAAACTTTAGATGGCTCATAGTAACAATACTTATGTGTGGCAGATGAAATTATATTTTTCAGTTCTGTCCTGTTCCTTTTCGAATTTCGTATCCCCCATAACCTTTGAATAAAGTCTTATTAAACATTTGAAAAGACATATTACTACCAGAGAATCTAAGACACTTTCAAGCATTGTTATTTGTCCGTCACAGTCTGCAGCTGAAACGGCGCCTATTACATAAATCATAAATTACAGAGACACATATACTATGTTGGTTAATTAGTATAAGTTTTGAGAATGTGTGCAAAAATTGAAGAATCCATAAAAAAAAAAACTTACCTTTTATAGTTACTGGTGATGCAGTCATGCCAAAAATCTGTGGCGTGTTATCCACTTTGACATAAAATTCCTTCAACAAAGCTTTGTCAACTTATTATGTGCAATTCGTTTGGACAATTAATATTGAGGTCTAAGGATTAATCATGTCTTCGTAAGTAACAATATCAATTAATTTGTAATGAAATCACAGTACACCTGTTCAACAAGATTTCGAGTTGGGGCCGAGAATATAATCAATTTCTTTTCAGTTGGTTGGCTTTTAACAGAAAATGCAACTTCTTTGATTAGCATAACAGCTATCATTGTTTTCCCAGCACCAGTGTCAAGATGTGATATAGTGTTTAAAGTGTTTCTCTGCATTGCTACCTTAAACACATCCAATTGATATCTAAATTCAATAGTAGCAAAAAAACATTAACAAAAGAATTAAATGCATTTTTTACAAAATATATACATATACATATCTATATATATAATAAATAGTTGCTTCATATTTTGTCACGTAGGCAAAATGTCACGTGACAATCTCTTATAACTTTAAATTAAATTAAATAAACAATTAAAGTTAAATATATTTAAATATATAATATTAATTAATAAAATAATCTACAAATCCTACTCAAATACTAATTATTTAAATTTAAAAGATAAATTAAAAAATAAATTTAGATAAATTTATATATTATTTGAACATAATATTAATTAATTGAAAAATCTATGAATTCTACTTAAATAATAATTGAAAAATAATATTAAACTATTAAACCTATAAAAATTATTTAAATTAAATTACCATGCATCACACGAATTTAAATATAGTATATATATATATAAATAAATAATAGTAAAATAAAATAAGCAGTATTTAAGGTGTGTCAAAACATAATTAAAGGAACTTACGGTCTAGGTGTCCAATAACTTTGTGGTATCAACACTGTTTCCAAACTTTAATAATAGAATAAAAACCACATTAATCAGTATATAACTTGAAAAAGTTTAATACATTTTTTTAAGTGTACGTTGAAAAACTTGAAACACTTACAGTCTATGTTCTTGGCTATTAAAAGAATCATTAGTCATTGTTATAAACTTCATTTATGATTATTGTTTTTCTGGTTATGAAAGATAGTATGTATACAATAACTGCATTTTTGTGTGTTTTATGGGGAAATACATGAGTTCTTAGAGTGTGTTTTATTTGTTTGTTTTTCTAGAGAAGTTTGATAAATATTGTAGAGCTTTTGCACAATATTCTTATGAATGTATTTGCAGTACAATTTTGCATATCAGGAATGTTGCATACGTTATTAATATTCATTATAAGTTCAAATCAAGTATATTATGTCATTGCAATTGGGTACATTTCATTGAAAGACATTTATAATGTTTCATTTAGTGTTTCATGGGCATGTGACCCTGAGTTCAAGTTTGTTTATATAGACAGAAGTAAATATTCTGAGTAAAGTTCAATAAAAAAAATAAAGAGCTAATAGGATTGATTGATATTTGATACTTATTTTTACTTTTTCTTTTTTTTTAAGTTAAATTTTTCACAAATTATATATTTATAAACTATAAAAATTACACCATTAGAATGAGCGTCTTTTTATTTTTAATTAGAGATCTCATGTAGTATACTTTTGACAAGTTTTTTCTCGTTTTTCAGTGTGTGTTGCAAATTCATAATGTTAAATCACATCTGATTTTATATAGAGCAGTGTATTTATCTCAGTTCTCAACATGAGCTGTTTTTCTGTTTCAGTGCGTCCCTGATCATTTGAAAAATAATGAAAAGGCCCAAGTTTTTATCGAAGAGGGTCAAAGGTAACCGTCTTTCCATCTTTTTACATTATGTATGTGCATCATTTGGATTCTGCATCTCATACACTGACTGTAAGTCAGAATCCGAACTGTTTAATTTGTACATAACTAATTTCTATGCTAAATATGACTGAAAAAACTATATAACAATAATAACATTTCAATTTCATGAATAAAGCTGTTCAGGCGAATTAAAACCCGGACTTTTTAATCATATTGATCAGCTCCTCCATGTGCATACATGTGTTTCTAAAACATTTTTTCTCAATTAATTTTATGATTTGATTGATGTTATCGTGTATTATAGTGATTCTTGATCATAAATTTTCTGTGTGATTTACTCCAAAGAGAGTGTCCCGTAAAAATATAGCTTTTGACAAGGTATCATGTTGGTGAGCAGTTACTCAATAATCAATACCCCAACTTCTTTTGTATCTTGTGCCACCGGTGACATAGATTTAGCGAAAAGTGGGAATTCAACGAAGAGCGAGATGTCATCAAAGGATGCATCATCCAATAAAACCAATCAATCAAATTCCACCACACAGTAATCAATACCATAACTTTTTTTGTATCTCGTGCCACCGGTGACATAACTTTAGCGAAATTTGGAACATCTCTAAATTTATTTACACACTCTTGATGTTATTTATAATTTACGAAAGTGTTTTCCTTAAGATGTTTTAGTAGATGTGACTGCTATAATACTTCACAAAACGACATGGACTTATTTACGAATTTAGGTTGTGTTTGGATTAGTAATGATTAAAGTGTGCAAATGCATAAATGAATTGAATGACCACATTTATAAATGTTTATTGAGAATATGATTACATGAATTATGGTTCTTGGAGAAGTAGCTCTTGATTATATATCAACTACACCTATTAGATTGAATAAGTATCGTGTTTTTTTTTAGGATGAGCGTGGAAGACAAATTTAGGATTGTGCGCAAAGGACGGGGAAGAGTGCATAAAGGACGATGGACTGTAAAATCTTCTGACCATTAAAAAAATATAACCTCCAAAACACTACATTCTTCACGCAATACGCAAACAACCACACGCAATTAGCAATCTGTAACCTGTCAGGCAGATAGGAGTACCGTCATGTGATGTTGTAAGATATCCACCGGAAAGAAATACCAAATATAAAAATATAACCTCCAAAAAGTGAAATTGCAAAAAACTACCCTCTTCACGCAATACGCAAACAGACACACGCAATACGCAAATTGCATATTGCGTGCGCTTGTTTCTATAACCTATCCAACTAGTAGAGAGAAAATTGAACGTATTGATATGGTGAGGGTTTAGTGAAAAAGATTTAGGTTTAATCATTAGGTTTTCTCTCTACTTGTGGCAATTTTATCTCGGTTATTCCATAATTTCTTGTTAGTTTTATCGTCAAATACACGGTATGATTCCTTTAACTCACTACCCTTTTAACTTTCCACATCTTTTGGAGTTTGTTCATGATGATTGTGCTAGTTAGGGTTACACATGAGTAGTAGCCATTAATCATTAGGGTATTGTTCTCTTATGATTGTTATGCTTAATTCATATCTAATTTTGGATTTTCATGGTTGAATTTGAGGTAATTGGGGGGTTTTTTAAACCTAATTTTTCATTACCTATTTTTCATTACCTGGGCGTGCTCGTATTCCTTCCAAAGGAGAGGGAAAAAAAATGTATTCAGCGTAACGAATACGGGCACACTCGAACAACTTGCATGGACATTGAGGATAGAACGGACGATTATAGCCAATCAAAATCTCAATCGACCTTAAGAAAATTAAAGGTGAACGTCGTATCAGAGGTGTCTCAATCGACCAAATGTTTTCCAACTGTACATTAGAGTCATCCTTGAATGTATTGTAATGAAAGCATTTATATATTGTATTGAGAATACTTATGTTAACAAAGGACAAAAAGATAGGACATAAGCAACCCATCCGCCGGATAAGGCACTCCTCTCTGCCGGATAGGTTGCAAATTCAGGCACACTCAATACGCAATCTGCGTATTGCGTGAACTTTTCTCCCTGGAAACATTGTTAGGGGGTAGTTCCTTGCCGATTTCCTAGCAGAGCAATTAGGAGAAACCGAGGGACGCTCGTATTGCACCGTTGCTGACCCACGACCAAAGGAAATCTCATATTTACAGTCAGATGGTGCATCCTCCTCTGATGGCTCTGGTGTGGGCCTCATACTCACAAGTCCTGAGAAGACGAGTTCACATAAGCTCTTCGTTTCGATTTTCCTGTTTCTAACAATGAGGTAGAGTACGAGGCCCTGCTCGCAGGGATGCGCATTGTTGAGAAAATGGGAATAAACTTCTTGAAGGTCTACGTGGATCCTTAATTGGTTGCAGATTAAATGCAGGGGAAATTCGAAGCAAGAGATACGTCTATGAAAAAGTATCTGGAGTTGGTAGAAAAGCAGGCATCTGCCTTCGAAGATATTAGCATCAATCAAGTAACTAGGAATCAGAACAAAAAGGGGGATGCCCTTAGCAAGCCGGCCTCTCACACATTCGCCCATCTAAGTGAAGAAGTACTAGTCGAGGTCCCGAGGCAGAAGTCAATTAACGCAGAGCCCGAGGTCGCTTCTATTAAAGAGGTAGGGGAAACTTGGATGTCTCCTATCATAGAATATCTAACTTCTAGTACACTGCTGAGAGACACTATTGAAGCTAGGAAGATAAGGATGAAGTTTCGATGTTCACAATCGTTTCTAGTAAACTCTATAAAAAATACTTCATGGGTCCTAGCCTACGTTGTGTAGGACCTCTCCAGGAACAAAACATCATTTGAAAAATTCATGAGGAGGCATGCGGCCTTCACATAGGTCTAAAGTCTATCGTTGCAAAGATAATGAGTCAAGGATACTTCTAGCCAACTATTTACAAGGACACTCTGGAGGTCACTCACAAATGCAAGTCATGCCAAATCCATGTGCATGTTCCTAGATTACCGAGGCATGACCTCATACCGGTTAATTCAGCTTGGCCACTCTAAAATGGAGACTTAACATCGTCGGGCATTTCCACCGGGCCCAAGTAACATAAAATTCCTAATTGTAGTAACTAATTATTTCATTAAGTGGGTTGATACAACCACTAGAAGCGATCATCGGGAAGCGTGTACAAAATTTCGTTTGGGAAGATATCGTGTGCCGTTTTGGAAAGGCAATTCTACTCACTTGGCATGCAACCAACCTTAAAAGGTGATATGTTTATTTATCTTTTGCCTATCACTATTATCATTTATCAATTTTCAATCGATGTAACAGCCTGGAGGGGCCCGATCCTCCCCTCTGCCGGTCGTATTCAATCGAACCACCCATTCTCTCACCTCTGGATGTTTTGCATGCATCTTTGAAGAGAATTAATCAACATTCAAGAATCATAAATATGGAAATGGAGAAAGAACTTACATGTGTTAATCTCAAACTGCTTGCCGGAGTTCCCCACAACAAAAATATGTTCAACTTCATATTCCTTTCTTAACTTCAAAATGCTTGTAAAGTAGGCACAACATATAAATTTTCCATAAATAAGATAATTTGGGATACAAAGGAGTGGCCTGGAAGCTGGTCGACCTGGTGAGAGACTTGTATGGGTTTTAAAGTGGAGTTGTCAACTGAAAGGACAAGCGCAACAGTTGAAGATGATTATCAAAGACACGTCATTCTCTCCATGTAATCAATCCTGATTAACAAAAGTGGAAATGAATATGCAAATGTCAGCTCCTCTTGAAACATTCATACTAACATCGATGCACTTACGTGGTCAAACTTACCCATTTCCTAGTAAATGGGTCGACCAAAGTTATAGTTTCTCCCTAAGAGTCAAACAGATAAACACTAAAAACTCAACCTAAAACCAAAAACAAGCCAAATGGGTCCAAAACTAAAATTTTGCACTGCTCATTCAAATTTCCTGAAGTGGACGCAAAACTGGTAAGACCACGAACAACTGATAAGGTACTTGAAACAAGACCTTGATGTCCATTTGAATAAATGAGTTAATAATCAAAATAATAGACCTTGTTGAGTAAGTTAATGAAAGTAAATAATGATTTATAAAGGAAACTACCCATTAAAGTAAACGACTGGCAAACCAACAAATCTACATCTTATAACGTCTAAAATTCATCACGACTAACAACAAAGAATCAATATGATAAAAACATAACCTTAGATAAATCAAGGTTGTTGATGCACCATTTCCATGACAACAAATAATTAATATGATAAAACAGAAGCTTCAACAATCAGCTAAACCATCAAGTATAACACGTAAGCATTGAAATGCAAAAGCACTTTCTGCATTTGTGGTTGATACTTAAGCACTTGCTCCCTATTTCTTTACAAGACGAACAGAATGTTGACACTAAACTTGGAGTTCTTCATAAAAAACTCTAAATGCTACTAAGTAAGTTTATGAAATTAATTAACGAGTTATAAGAAGAAACTAGACATCAAAGTAGACCAAGTGTAAACTAATGGATCCACATGGTATGATGTATAGAATTAAACTAGACCTCTAGTGAGAAGTACAATATGCTTTCAAAGATAAATTAAGATATGATGCTTTTCATATCAAGATTTGTGTTCAATGAAAAATCACAAATCCATTTACCATAAGATTAAAGAATAAGAAGAAACAACCTACAACCTACAACAACTAATAAGCAACAAGAACCAAGAAACCATAAACAACACATAATCTAATAAATACACATAAAATCTTATACGAATACTAAGACAGTCATAACCAGAAAGAAACATTGAAACTCCTACAATACACAATTCAAAACTCGTACAATAAATAAAAAATTCAAAAAGAACCGGTAAAAGCTAATGAACCCTAACAATAAGAACCATAAGATAGCAATGAAAAGAGAACTATAAACAATTCAAAAATCGTAAAATAATCAAAAATTTTAAAAGATCTTGATAAAAGCTATATAGACCCTAATATTCACAAACCCTAACAGTTACACCTATAAGAAAGCAACAACAAGATTGCAAAAAACAAATCAAGTTCATACAGATTAGATATTCACCCCTAACGATTAGAACAAGACGAAAACAACCAAAAGATAGATATAAACAAATAAAATTCGTACACTAAATCACATATTCACAAACCCTAACGATTAGAACCAAAAAAAGCAACCAAAATTCAACTTCATACATTAAATCACATATCCACAAACCTTAACAATTAGAACCACAAAATGCAACTAAAAATCAAATCCGTACACTAAATCACGTATTCACAAACCTTAAAACAATTAGAAAGAAAAAATCAAATTCGAACACTTAATCACATATTCACAAACCCTAACAGTTATAACCACAAAGATGCAACAAAAAATCAAATTCGTACACTAAATCACTTTATTCACAAACCCTCAGTTTTTGAACCATAAAGCAACAAATAGATAGCTATAAACAAATTAGATACATACAAAAGACCAAAAATTCACAAACAAACTCATAAACTCTATATAAACCTTAGTTTTAACAATCCCTAACACATTCAAAATTCGTGCAACAAACCAGGAATAAACACAGAAACTCGCATTTACCTCCCTAAACATTTTTATGATCAAATAAACGGTTTGAATAAGAAACATATTACAATATAGATATAATGCAATTAGATATGAGATTAGTTTATCGATAGCGAAAATTGCACAAATGAGATAACTTGATTGCGGAAAATTGAGTTTAACGGCTTTGAATTTGATCGCAATTGTTTTGAAGTGTTTCTTGTAATTAAATTCAACGGCTACGAATTTGATCGCATATGGAGTTGAAGTATTTCTCGAATTTTAGTTTAAACGGCTATAAATTTGAACGCAAATTATTATGTTCAAGTGTTTCAGAATTTTGAGTTGTAATTGTAACGATTATGAAAGGAAAAGAAATAGGGCGGTGGATCGAGTTCGGGTATATGTTGTATTCTTGTGTTTGGGTCATAAGGTTAAGGGCTGAATATTAAACAAAGTTAATATTACCGAGCACTAGATTTCTTATCCAAAGACTAAGGGCTCTTTTTTTATCGATTTTCAAAATATAATATCATCAGTTTTTTATTAGTTTCTTTATAAAAATAGGGATTAACTATTATAACACCCCTCATTTTATTCAGTATTAAAAGTGTCATTTGACTCGGAAGCGATGGATAAAATAATATTATATATTATATTACAAAAGGACCATAAACTTTTCGCGAGTTTTACAACATTTAAATATAACACTCCTTAAATTTACTCAGAGTTAAATAAGTAATTAGACTCGGAAGCAATGGATAAAGGTAATATTATATATATATTACAAAAGACCCATAATAATTTCGAGTTTTACAACAATTAACTAATTGTCTGCGGCAAACACATACAGTTGTTTATGAAATCTGAATACATATTAGTTAACAAAACGCATTTACAAAATCTATGTCAGAGCTAGGCGCGTGCCAAACATTCCTTTACCAAAACTTATGCCTCATGCCCGCCCTCAATCAAAACATAACCTGCAGGAAGTAAAGTGGGGGATTAGCACTAAGCTAAGTGAATGAAACTATTACCAACAGTCTGATTTAGCCTAACAATACTGATTAACAACAATAACACTTAACACAACATCACTAAGAGGATCGGTGGTCCTTGTGGCGCCCTCAGCCGCGGTGGCCCACCAAGCGACACTTATCACCATCTGTATTGGCCTATACAGAATAGACTGATGACTTGTTATTACCATTTCACCACACAGGTCCTCATACAACACATGTATAAGTCCCTGTGTCTGCAATCCTGTAATAACCAAGTCCAACAATCTATTGACCTCTTTAATAACACCCAATGCCCGAAGGCCACATTGCACGTAGATACATAATCAGTAATTCAGAATAAACAGTTTATCAAGTATATCTACATTACTTGTTGCAACCAAATCGTTACAACCAAATCGATCTTATGAGTTCTAGCTCCACTCACCTGTCTGCAACTGTCCACAACTCAGAATTCTAATATTACCGAGTCTTCGGCTGATCTGAGAATACAACAGATAATGAGTTAGTAACTCATCTCGTAATCATATAACATACCTCAATACATATTATCCAGATAATAAACAATTATCAAGTTTAAATTATCATAATAGCACATTCATGCAAGCAAATAAATCTCTGAAGTTTAAGGAAACAAAAGTTCAATCTAGAGCGAAACCCGAAAATCCCAAAACGACATTTAAGAACTGAAAAATGCCATTTTGGAGCCCAAGATGACCCTGAAAGGCCAAAAACTGCCTAGGCTAATAACATATAGCCTTGATCACAAGATCGTTTCCGAGTGACCATGTGAATTTCAACTAAATCCGAATTAGTGAGATTTTTCACAAAACCGCGTCTCAAAAACACGCATTTTCAAAATTTGCAAAATAAAATTTTAAAATTTCAGTTCGCATTGATCTCGGTTCGCACCGCAACATTTCGGTTCGCAAAAAATTGGGTTCGCAGGTCAACTCGGCTCGCAAGTCATCTCGGTTCGCAGGTCAACTCGGCTCGCAGGTAATCTCGGTTTGCAGGATGAACTCATCTCGGTTCGCAGCCTGAGTTCATGCTGCGAACTGAACCGCAGAAAACCCAAAAACGAACCATTTCGACTTACAAATTCAAAAATCAGTTTCCTAACACTTTTACAAGCATTCTAGCATCTCTAATACATCAAATAACATCTTTTCAGCCTCAATCACACATCTATTTCAAAGATTTTACCAATTTCAAGTGTATACCCTAAAATAGCTAAAATGCTTACATTGAATAAGAACAAGATGAAGGTAATGACAAGGATTTACAATAGATTATTATCACAATACAATGGATGTTAATTTCGTGATTGTAGATTTAGATGTGAAACTTGCAAGAGAGATGAAGTTTGTATCATATAATGAAAAGAAAGAAGAAGAAGTTAGGTGATTATATATCACCTACCAACACTACAAACTTGTTAGATTTAAATCACTAGTTGGCTTATTGTTTGAAACCCGAAAACCGTTTTGCGAAACAAGTTATTTATTTTACCGACAACTAATTTAATTTAAAACTATTAATATTCTACAAGACACAATTAACAATTCGACCTTTACTAACTTTCCTATCTAATAAACACATTAATATAATATATATAAAAGTCATAATTGAGAAATTACCAGATTATCCCTAGGCCATAATAGTGGGTGTTACATTAAATATCCTTGAAACAAAACATATATTATCGTTCTTCGAATTCTACATACATGATAACTAACAAAACATATACATCTATCAGAGTTGTGACGCGTGTCAAACATTCCATCCAACAAGCCCATCTTCCTGCCCAACCCACAACTTATACATAACCTGCAGGAAGAGAAATGGTGGGATTAGCACGAAGCTAAGTGAATGAATGTACAACTAATAATTCAACTTAGCATAACAATCTGTTTACATTAAGCATGAAAACACATAAACTCAAGAGGATCGGTGGTTACTGAGGAACCCTACAGTCGCGGTGGCCCTCAAGTAACGCTTATCACAATCTGTATTGGCCCATACAAGATTTACCGATAACTTGGTACTTCTAAACAACAACACAGTTTTCAGCAACAACACATGTTCCTGGAACTTGTGTTGATCACTATTAGTAACCAAGTCCAATCGCAATTGACCTCTGAACAACACAGATGCCCGAAGGCCACATGTATAACAAGCAGATACACAATTACAATTTAGACTAAACAGTCTATCAATATCTACGTTACTTGTTGTAACCACAACATTACAAATATGTCAAATCATGAGTTGCATATCCACTCACCTGACTTGTCTCAGTCCACACTTAGAGATCTTATGTTACCGAGTCTTCTGCTGATCTGAGAATATAATAATTAAGAAGTTAGTAACTCTTTCCATAATTGTATAACACATTTCACTACTCAGTAACAAAATGACAAAAAATTATCAAGTAGCAATTATCAGTTATAACCACTCTACAATTATAAATTTATATATAAAGTTATAACGATTCACTTTTACTTATACACTTTGAATTTAGCAAAATAAAACTTTCAGAATCATGTCTAAAAATTCTTAGTTCGCAGTTCAGTTCAGTTCAGTTCGCAGGAAGTCAACTCGCAGTTCAGTTCGCAGAAAGTCAACTCGCAGTTCAGTTCAGTTCGCAGGAACTCAACTCGCAGTTCAGTTTAGTTTGCAGGAAGTGAGCTCGCAGTTCAGTTCAGTTCGCAGGAAGTGAACTCGCAGTTCAGTTCAGTTCGCAGGAAGTCAACTCGCAGTTCAGTTCAGTTCATGCTGCAAACCGAACTATAGAAACCCTAAAAAAACGAACCAAAACACTCACAAATACAAAACTCAGTTTCCTATCAATCTTACCAGCTTTCTAACATCTCTAATACATCAAGTAGCAACATATAACATTTTTCAAACATCAATTACACACCATTTCAAAGATTTACCAAATTTCAAGTTTATAATCAAAATAAAAAAATGCTTACAATTAGAAGTAAGAACAATATGATGATGATGGTAGGTAACACAAGGATTCACAGCAGATTATTACAACTCAATTGCATGTTAATTTGGTGATTTAGGGAAGGAACTTTTGGAAGAGAATTGAGAGAATGAAGTTGGTGACCAAAATGAGATGAAAAGGATGAAGTTGGTGATTTATATCACCTACCATTCTCAAATGTTTATTAATTTTAATCCCTTGTTTGGCTTATTGTCTGGAACCTGAAAACCGTTTTGCGAGACAAGTTATTTTATTTTACCGACAACTATTTTAATTTAAAACTATTAATATTTTACCTGACACAATTAACTATTCAACCTTAATCTAACTTTCCTATCTAATAGACATATTAATTTAATATATAAAAGTCATAATTAAGTATAAAATTAAGAAATTACCAGATTACCCCTAAGCCATAAGAGTGGGTGTTACAACTATATATTTGGAGGACACCCAAATATATCATTTTGTAGTAACATATGAATATGGGTGATCTGAAAAAATTATTTTCAAATATGAATGGCCTATGAAAAGAAAATGATATACTTGGGTGGCCTACAAATATTTAATCCCATAAGAATATCTGGAATTTTTGAGTAATTGTGCTAACATTTTTACCCCTAATAAAATACTATTGTCTGATTTCATATTTGTATATTTCTATCGGTGAGTTTAATTGTTATAGATTAACAATTTTGACGTTCAATCATGTTGAGTTTTAATGTTAGATGTATTAATCCTTTATGGAATTTTTCTTTTTCTTTTTACATTTTTTCCTTACATAAATTAATGCAAGACCATCACATCATCACTTCTTATCACATATGATGCCAAATCATCACCATGTAAGTGTGGCAGGTTCCACATTAGCACAATACATAAAATAAACATATTTACATGTTTCAATTGTGAAATCTATCATCTGAAATTAGACCAGTATTCTAAAAATTTGATGAACTCTGTATATATTGAAAGCTAAAACTATCATCACTACATTCAAAGCAATTAATATTTAAAAGAAAAAGCACTCTATGTAGATGAATGAAGTTTGTAAGAGATCATATTTTCTCTATTTCCTTTTTATCGAAAAAAGCCTTAAAAGTTTTCATTTTTGTTCTGAAAAAGCAAGTATTAGTGATAACAGTCATAAAAAATAGAAGGGAATTGATAAAAAAGAACTTTGGATAAGAAATATTGAAAAAGAAAGTTAATTTAAACATTAAGACAAAACTATATATTTATACATCATAAAATGAAAGTTCGTTAGATATATTGAATTGTAAGTTTGAAAGTTCATCGTATGCAATAACCTTTTTTTATAAAGTTCATTACATTACTATGTAATAATAAGCCCTATAATTTAATTTTGTATATTATAAATTAGGGTTAATAATTGTTTAATCACAAATTTTCAACTTTTATTCGTAGTAACTCTTCAACTTTTTTATTCATGTTTTAATCCTTTAAGTTTATGTGACTGGTTAGAAAAATTATTATGACATGTTATCACATGTTAGTACCCACAAACTCTTTTATATTTTAAATCAATTTATTGTAATGATTTTTCTAACTAGTAATTTAAAGTTAAAGAATTAAAATATGAAAAAAAAAATTTAAGAGTTCAAATAAAAAAAAAGTTGAAAGTTTGATTTTTAAATCACTATTAACCCTTTTCTTTTGTCAAGTATCTTAATTAACCCTCAAAAGTTAAACAGATGTTCATCGAATTATGATTATTAGACAGATAAGATATTGAAGTATACGAAAATGTTCATTTACACGACACTTTCATTTATTTACATATATAAAAGTTAAGTTTTTAAACGTGTTAAACATTAGGATGAGTTCTACGCGTAAATTTTTTGACGTGAAATCACTAATTGATGTGTACTTATAAAAAATATTCACAAGTTAAAAGATTAAATATATAAACTTTTTTTTTATCTACATCCTACATCATTATCTATGATAAATTCATCAAAATACACCAAAAATTGTCAAATATAAAAATATACCCTTTAAAAATAATATTGCAAAAAACTATCCTCCACAAGCAATACATAAGATATTACAAAATAAAATTTTCAAATGTGTGTTATCGAAAATAACAACATACCCTTATTATAAGTAACTTTTCATCAGACTAGCATTTTTAGACATGCTGACATTATAAAAATACACTTTTGATTGAATAAAACATTATAAAAATAATTGTGACACAGTATACTTAACTTATAAGCATTACATCATATATACTTAAATATCAAATAAAAAAATAAAAATATGATGTAACATTATATATACAATATTATTCTTTATAGTGAACTTTATATTTCTTATTTTGATTAAAATGTATAGATAATACTATTATATTTTTTAAAAAAATTACCTTTTGTTAAAATAACAAAACATTTAACACATACATAACCAAATAGTTAATGATATGTTTTTAAGCAAATATCTTTTAAACTTATACGTTACATAATAAACAATAAAAATATAATAAACACCAAATTAATTGGTTAAATTATGAGGAAAAAGATTGCTAATTTTGTTCCTAATGATGGCTGCTTGAACTACATTGAAGAAAACACATGTAGTTTATGATTGTCTAAACGAACTTTTAGCCATTTCTCATGCACAGTAGAGGTGGGAATGGGCCAGTCATATAGGTTGCTGGGTTGGGTAATGGGTCAAATGGGTTCAGATCGTATATTCAATTTTCAGTTACGGGCCGAATTGTGATGACCTGTAAAAACATTTTTTGAAATTTCTATTATAGTAGCATACAAATTCAATATAATTATTTCAAGTTTGAACGACTTAAGATATATTGTACGCATTAAAATTCCATTTTGAGCGGCTTTTAACATGTTTTTCCTTCATCTATTTTTTTCATTTCATATGAAACACAACTCAAATTGACCCGTGATTGCCGATTTGCTATTTTAGCTAGGTGTTGATTCTTAAGTGTTTTTATGTGACAAAATGAAGTGTTGATTGTTGGATTTGGACGTAAAGGACACGCTGTAGGAGATATTCCCAGAGTTAGGTTTATAGTTGTGAAGTTTTCCGGTGTATCTCTTTTTAAGGAAAAGAAGAAGAAGAAGAAGCTGAGATCTAAAGTTTAACGTAATTTGTATGCGGCATCATTTTTGATACTTTTGAGTTAAATAGTCAAAATGGTATTTGTTGTCTTTATAACTTTGTTAACTCGAGTTTCACAGTTCATGTAGTTCTCATTTTTATAATGACAATTGTTCTTGAATTAAACACCTTGGTTATATGAGTTACTAATCATTATATGACATAATCAACATAAGATGTGTGTTATACACAATACACATTTTTTTTAATGGATTTTACTAAATATAGTCACAGAGGATATGGTAAGAGTTCAACCGTCATAAAAAACTCTTAGCAAAATCTTTATTTTTTATTTAGTATAAATAGCTGCAATAGAGACTTAAAACACATGAAGTTGGTTTGTGTGTCCTAGTATACTCAGTTTTTCAAAAGGGAATTGATATTTTCACTACTAATTTTTAAATAAATACTACAAACATTAATTAATAAATAAGTGCTGTACAAATAGATAATGCAGTATTTTGGTGTATATATCAAAATTAGTGGTGGAAATATCAACACCCTTTCAAAAAATATATTTATGTCAGACAAAATTGACATATATAAAATTTTCATAATTACTCAAAGAAAATAAACATTAGAAAGCTAAAAATGGTACTATATTAGTTAACTAGCTATATCATTATTTGTTTTGAATGTGATTAGATTAGATTATAAAGTACGAGATGATATGTTGTCTTTATCTTTATTGCGTTAACTTTAACCACAATGACTATTATTAAATAACGTACTTTTAATGCCATAGTAAGTTGGTCGATTCTAATAAACATTATCATCCAATCACAATCAATCGTTAGTTATAACATTCTTATTTCTGGTGTTATCATTCAATCAAATCATTTGATTTTTAAAGTGATAACATAACAAATACTTAAATAGTAGTCAACATAACAAACTTTGTAGTTAACAGACAAAAGTGTAACATAATACATAGTTGAGGGACCATATTTAAAATTCCTCTTTTAAAAAAAGTGAAATAACGTTCTAATTTTTCAGCCGACCGCCCTTCCATTTGTAAGTTCAAAAATTCATTCCACTCTTTCCCTCTCTCTCTGTCTTCCCTCCCCCCCACCCACAAGCACCCACACCCACACAGACACAACACGCAGTTCACACAGTATTTTTCTTCACAGATTCAGATCAGAATTAGGGTTTCGCTTTCACAATCCGTTTCAAATGGAAGATACTTCTGATACTTTCATCGAATTAAAATCATCCGATGCCGCTGACGACGACGTTTTACCTCAAACCGATGACCTAATAGTCACCGTTTCATCTCCTTCCGATCTTACCAACGATCGATCTTCAGGTCAAATCTCGTACATACGTCCATATATTGAGCTCTGATTTCTTGTCTATTTTCTTGAAATTGTGATGACGAGTTGTGTAATTTTCTTATTGTTTGATCATTTTGTATTTAAGTTTTGGTTATATTTTTTTAATTTTTGCTCAAAAGGTAAGTAAATTTAATTAATTTGTATACATCCAGGACTTGTGAATGAGGAAAGTACTGAGCAATTAAGAAGTGTTGAGATTGTTGCCGAAAAATCGACGATTGAAGAGATTGATGAAATGCCCAAAGTGATTAAAACATACGAACCTGATATGGAAGATACTGCTGGTAAAGATATCGAAATAAAAACGTCTGATGCTGCATACGACGACGATGTTTTACCTCAAAATGATGACCTAATCGTTGCTGTTTCATCTTCTTCTACACTTGCCGACAGTCGGTATTCAGGTCAAATCTCGCGTATATATATCGTTATATTATTATTGTTATTATTTTAAATTTTATTAAGCTCAAATTTTGTTGTTTGTGTTCTTGAAATTGTTATGAGGTGCTGTTTATATTTCATTTAGCTTAATCAATTTTGTTTCACTTTTAGTTGAATTCATATAATTGTTGTTCAAAAGGTAGCTAAGTTTTATTAATTTGTATTGTATCTAGGACTTGTAAATGGGGAAAGTTTTGAGCAATTAGGAAGCGTTGAGATTGTTGCTGATAAATGGACAGTTGAAGAGATTGATGAAATGCCAAAACTGATTACAACACACGAACTTCAGATGGAAGATACTGCTGGTAAAGATATTGAAATAAAAACATCCCATACCGCTAACAACGGCATTTTAACTCATAACAATGACCTAATCGTCGCTGTTTCATCTCCTTCTACATTTACTGACAATCGATCTTCAGGTCAAATCTCATATATATACTAACAATAATTATAATTATTATAATAATAATAATAATAATAATAATAATAATAATAATAATAATAATTATAATAGTTTTTTTATTTTCAATTTACTGAACTCTGATTTGTTGTTTGTGTTCTTGAAATTGTGATGAGGTGCTGTGAGTCGTTTAGTTTCATCAAGTTTGTTTCAGTTTTAGTTAAATTAATATATTTTTTGCTCAAAAGTTAGCTAAACTTACTTAATTTGTATTACATCCAGGACTTGTGAATGAGACAAGTTATGAGCAAATAGGAACTGTTGAGATTGTGGATAAATCGGCGATAGATGAGACTGATGAAAAGCCTAAAGTGATTAAAACACCCAAACCTGATTTGGAAGATACTGCTGGTAAATATATGGTAATAAAAACATCCAATGTGGCTAACGACGTCGTTTTACCTCAAAATGATGACCTTACCGTTGCTGTTTCATCTCCTTATACACTTTCCAACAACCGATCTTCAGGTGAAATCTTGTGTATATATAGTTATTATTATTATTATTATTATTATTTTGAGCTCCGATTTGCTTGTTTGTGTTCTTGAAATTGTGATGACGTTTTGTGTAATTTTGCTCTAGTTTAATCAATTTCGTTTTAGTTTTAGGTAAATATATTAATATTATTGGTGCTCAAAAGGTTGCTAAATTTTAATTAATTTGTATTACATTCAGGACTTGTGAATGAGGAAAGTTTTGAGCAATTAGGAAGTGTTGAGATTGTTGCTGATAAATCTGCAATTGAAGAGATTGATGAAATGCCTGCACTGATTAAAACACCAGAACCTGAAAAGTCAGAAAAGAAACCGAAGTTCAATTTACGCAAAAGTTTAGCCTGGGACAGTGCCTTTTTCACTAGTGATGGTACGCTATAATTGTAGCTTGATATCACATTTATTCAATGGCAATACTTTAATTATTATAGAGGGTGTTTAGATTTGTGATTTGAAACAAATTATCGGATTATAGCGACTTCAAGTCACAGTAATCAGTTTGTGATCTTTGGATAAACAATGATTTGTTCGTTATCAGGGGTTAAATAGTCACTTTTGGATATTAGTGTCACACTTGCTGTATTAGAATTGGTTATCTAAGGGTAAAATAGAATTATCTACTGTTTTTACTTGGTATCAAATAGATTGAGAGACTTTTACTCCCATATCCCGAAATGTCTCTTCATTTTTGTGCAAAAACGTCTTTTTTGTCATTTTACCTGTTAATATCTATATCTATAATCTATATCTTTAACTACTTATATGCATTTGAGTCATTGATTTAATTTTCAATTCAATCACAGAAAATGACTATATTGCCCATACAACATTTCTAACATTTTAATCATCTCAACAATTATACGTGCTATTAATATCTACTAATATTAATATTACTATATATAAATCAAATTTCACTCTATTACCATAGATATAAATAAATATATAAACACAACAAAAATACAATAAACCTTCAAAACATATACATATTTTCAATCTCTCATCACTCCACCATTACCATCATTACCGCCACCTACCATCACCACATAGACCGTCGCATTGCGCTGGTGTTTGCTAGTCTTGATAATATCGCACCTGATTATCTGGTTACTACAACTTCACATCCAACCACTAAGTTTTGCAATACATTTTTATTAATATGGATTTTTTTTATTCTTATAATTCAATATCACATGATTACTTGCAAAACCCATATCTAAACACACCCTTAGGCTGTTTAAGCTCATTTTTAAAAATCACTTCTTTAGTTAGGTGTTTTTGATGCAAAGTCAAGCTCATTCAAAAACTCCCTTTGTCCTGCAAAGTCAAGCTCATTCTTAGAGTTACATAATTGTTGTATGCAGGTGTTCTTGATGCGGATGAGCTGTCAACTATGATTGAAGGAGGTGAGAAGGGTGTAAAGCATCAGCTACCAGGAATCGAAGAGGAAGTTTACAGATCAATGGATTCAATATCAACATTAGCAAGTGATAATTTGTCACTTGAATGTCTTGAGGCTGAATTATTTGATGACATTAGAGCTTCCATCCAGAAATCTAGTAGAGTATCTAACCTGAATAATTCAAATATCAAGGTGTCATCAGGAAAGAAAGATATCCAACCAAAAATTAGCAACTGTGAGTTTACTAGATTAAAGCCAACTGTTTTAATGTCCTTTTATATCTATTTCTAGTATATTTACACTTGTGCTTCCCTTTCTAGGTTTAAGTTCATATTACATTTAAAATGAAGTCTGTTAAATCTGTTTATGTTGCACTTTGTTTTCTCTGCAGCATCAAAGAAGGTAGATCTTGATTATGGAAAACGGGTATGCTGCTATGCTCCACGAGTTCTATGACTGAATGTTATTTTTACTGTCATTGTGATTATAGTACTATATTCTACTTCTAATTTTGTGCTTTTGAATATTTGAATGAAGCCTGCTGCAAGAATTAAAGACAATACTTCAACAATGCCACAACCTAAGATAATGAGTAGAGTGAGCTCCACATCAACATTATCGAAAAGGGCCTCTTTGAGTGCCAATCATGCAAAGAAGGATCAAGATATTGCAAAGCATGCTCATGGTAAAAACACGATTCACATGCTTGATATTTTCCTGCCAGTTTCTAGTCTGATGGAGGTGGTCAGATGGATGGGTTGGGTAACGGTTTAAAACGGGCTAGGTCAGGCTGGGTTGCCCATCCACACTTCTAAGCTATTTTAGCTGTTAGGGATGAACAAAACCCAAATCGACCAATTCATAAGCAAATGGGTCGAATTTTCCATTTAATGTCTACTGATAATTTTTCTTCTACCACAAAGACCTCTTTTTTTTTTTTTTTTTCTTCAATAAATCTGATTTAGTTTTATATTACGTGGATGTGGCAGTTTCCCTGAAAGGGACTCAAGCATTGAAAACAACAACACTAGGATCAAAGGTAACTGGAGTGATTGGTCCTCGAAGGGGTGTGCCAAAGCCTTTGTTGAGTTCCAATTCATCAATGTTAGCTTCTCCAACTGCACCTATAATGGAGCCTGCAAGACCATCGTCATCGTGTAGCAATTCTAGTAGTTGTTCTTCAGGAACTGATGTAAAAACCTCAGCATCTTTTTCAAGAAGAAAGGTTGATTCCAATGCTGGTAAAGTTACTGCCGGATCAATTCCTAAAACACCTTCAAGGATTAGTATAAAGAACAAACAACCACCTGTTAATTCTTGTTTTTCATCTCGATTGGTGGTATCAAACCTTCCTTCAAGTATATCACCCGCTAGCTCCATAAGTGAATGGGACTCAGAATCATCATCATCAACCTCCACTATCAACCAAAGGTCCATACCTAAGGGTAGTATAGATACTGGTGTTTCTGACAGATCTTCTGTCGAATCAGCTTCGAGTATTCATCCCACCGATCGAAAATCAAATCAAAATGGAAACCAGACAGCAGCTCTGAATGCGTCACAAAGTGGTCCACTCTCTCGACCTCCTTCTGTTCAACCAACGGGACTTAGAATGCCTTCTCCTAAGATTGGGTTCTTTGATGGGGTTAGTTCTAATTTTCTTTCTTTTGCTTATTTTACAGTTCTTTGTGTAGAAATGCTGAAAATGGTCATCATAAAAAGAGCTCTTTATTTTTCACTTTTGAGATAAAACTCTCATGTATGGTTTTGAATGAAATGATGTTATGTCATGCAGGGAAAGTCAGGTGTTCGAACCCCAAATGGAGGCATACGAACTGGCCCAACCAGCTCAAATGGTAGTAAAGTTGGAAAGATTCCACCACCAAAAACAGTAGCTCCAACAAACATGAAACCAAATCTCCAGAAAACCACCCCTAAACTCGCTCAAGAACAATCAAGCTCCAAACCAAAAACCTCTAGTGCCTCACAAGGTGTCAAAAGTTTTCCAGTGCCTCAGAATGATCCATACAAACATGCCAATTCCGGAAACAAATCAGCAAGCAAAATTGATACTATTGTAAAGGATAAAAAAGTAGATAAATCCATAACAGATGGTTCAAGGACTCCGTTTGCTGTCAAAAACTCGGTTTCTGCTGTCAATGGGATTGATGTGGATGTAACTGAAAAAACTGTCAACTTATCTTATATGGAAACTCAACATAAGGAGAATAGTGAGCTTATTTGAAGCTATCGAGGGGAAATTATAGTATTTATTTTGTGTAATATTGTTATTACTTGAAAGTTTATTATGGCAGATGTAATTATGTGTTGAATGCAAGATTTTCACTTGCATTAAAGGGTTTGATTTTATGCTGTTCAATTGTTAGTTTAAAGATGTTTTTGTCAATTTACTGTTTTTAAAGCTTTCCTTTCAGTTCATCCGCCGTATTTGCATTTCACCATTTCTTTCATAGGTAACATCACTGGGAATGCAACAATTTTAACAGTATTTAAATAAGTGATAAATTAAAGAGTATCTTAAATTCTGATTATGTGTTGTTCAATTTCTGTTTAATCGATTAAATTCGTTTCAGTGTCAAGTTTAATATGGAGTTAAAATAGATATCACCGACAACTTAATTTTGGACAAAACTTGCAACAAAATGAACCTTTCGTGGGTTTGCCGTTTCTGTTTTTTGAAACCAAATCTGAGTCTGAATATTGTAGTTACCCTGTTGTATCATGCTTCAGTAGGAGAACATGTTCTCAGTTTTTAGCCAAATAGTTATAGACATATTGATGTGCAATTACTTTTTGCATACCAGCATGGATTATTGGTTCTTAATTTGGATGTTCATAGGTGTGATTAATAATGTTGTTGTTGGATGCTAAACAGACAGAAGGATAGAGTACCTATAACAAATAACGGGAGGTGGCGATTTCAACCCTTCAACTACTGGTTGGGTCGATTTGGGTCGTTTCTATCTCAAACGTCTTTTTCTTTCTCTCTCTACCATACCTATTTATCACACTAAATATTGTCAAAGCTTAATGTCAACGTTGAAGACAATTTTGTTTCGCTTTAACATGATGTTAGTGTACACACGGGAGATTCTTCCAAAACTTATACATGTTAGAGATGTTGAAGAGCTGTTATAGCCCAAAAAAGAGACTAGCTTGAAAACATAGGAAAAGGCTGCAAGTGTTTTGAGGTGTTTCCATTTTGTAAACATGAAATTGGAATTTAAGAACAATAAAAGCTCATGAGTCACTGATGTGACAAAGTCTTAAAATAGAAAAAACTGATTTGGGTCATAAGCCTAGTGTATAAAGGATCATTCACATATGTTCAGAACTGGGACAATACTCACCCAACATAGTTAATATACAAAGTTATAATAACCTCAATCTTGGATCAAAAGTTGCTTAGTGTATATGCACCCTAACATATATAGCTCTCTTAAACAATGCAAAACATAGACCCTTATATATAACGCAATTATTATCTATGATACATGGGGATACCCGCATAAGGAACAAAAGACATGCACACACAAAAACCTTCAATGTTTCTTTAGGTTCATTTATTTGAGAAGAGAGCAGGTTGGTTTTGGAGCAGCCCTTAGCAACGGTTATAACATTCAATCCTGCAATGTATATCTCAACGATGTTGAGTGAATACGATTACCACCTCGAAGGGGTAATATACTTTGAATGATTTTGTAACACTTTTGACACACTACACATTTATATGCATTTAAAATTAATTGAATAAAATGTTACATCAACCTGATCGTACCATATATAGCTATTTTCATACCCGTACATGTTGTCACCTTTAACTTCAAGTGTATTGAACCAGAAAGTTTAATAAGCCGTGTTTGAAGAAGCATAAAGGAACCCGCGATGATAAAATGTGTACTCTTAGACTTCGTAAAGGTCGTGTGTTTTCCTACTTTACGCAAAATGTTGCCTTAAACGAAATGTTACATGTCCACAATTGTGAATGGCATTAGTCCAAAAGCTAGAACTATCCTTTTCTCTCTAGCAAAACTCTTTTAGGTCTGAAAGAAAAAAGTTACATCATGTCTTCTACGTTAATCCGAAAATCAAAACTTGTAGTAGCCATCTAATAAAAGCTTAAGGGAACACTCTGTTAGCCATCTTCTTAAATTTTAACTTTTAGGAGGATTACATATTACCTCACTATAAACCGTTACTTGCTTAACCCATATATAAAGCATAACTTTGACGTCTCGGATTCAACTTAAAGTTCATAATTATATGGGTTTTGTTCAAAGTCTCAAGGGACCGAGCTATCTTAAGATTGGGTCTTGATACAATGGTTACCCATTGTTTTGTTAAATGTTTATGTACTTACAATATATTTTTATGTAATATGGGGTTAAACTTAAAGGTTTATTAAAAAGGAATCATTGCGTTGTATCATCTTCTTTAAAGACAAAAACATGACACATCACATTATTATTTAATAAAGTAAAATAAAAAAACTATTAATCATTATAAATTTCTATTAACAAGGTCTTTAATTCTTATTAAAAAATAACATAGCTTAAATTTTTTTATAATAAATACTTAATAATCTTTCGATTGCTACCGTCACCAAAAAATGACACATCATTTTTATTATCTTTGTTCATTGTTTGGTTGGTATATCTCGGTACATTTTTCGAGTTCTTCCTATTAGCAGTTCTAACATTTGCTTGTAATATGTTTATTTCTTGATATATTTTACTGTAGTACCGGTCACTCTATCCAGTAAACAAAAAATATAAATATTTACCTTATTATCATATAGTTTTATCTTAGTCATTGAACTTACTTAGAATTTCTTATTTATTTTAGAATTTCTTAATTTTAATATAATATACTTTTTAGTTTTTAATAAAATAACGAATACAAAAAATCACTAGAAAGAAAAAAATATATTTATTTATCAAAATTTAGTAATCAACCGAACTCAAATACCGTGCCCATGAAGTTATGACCCGAACCTATATGTACGTATAGCCGTTAGAACTCAGAATTCAGAATTTTATTTTAACACAATCACAATTCTTCGCCAATAACTCGTTGCTCTTGTCAAATTCATGCGATCGATCGATCAATTCATCCTTATCTCCTGCCAGCTACATTCTTTCTATCTTGTTCTCGTTTATCATTCAATTTAGTGCGTGTTTTGTGTGTTTATTCTTTGATTCATTACCTGAATTTTGGATTTTAGGGTTTCTGAAAACGAGGGTTTATATGAATCTGTGATGTAATGATGGATTTTCTTTTAATTATAGTTATCTTCTATTGCAATCTTGTGTTTCTGATGTTTGTTGATTTTATCGATTCTTTTTGTTTCTTTTCGAATTTTTTATTGAATGTACGAATATGATTTGTGGTTCCAATTTTACAATCTTGTGGTTTTGATCTTATGGTTGGTGAAATTAGGGTTTGTATGGATTAATTGAGATTCTTTTTGTTTTTTTGATTCTTTGTAAAACTGTGTTTGGATGTTTCTGCTTGTTGTGGTTATAATTGTTTCTTTTTATTTTGGTTCTTCTTGTGTATGGATTTTCATTGATAGGTATCTTCTATTGCAATCTTGTGGTTTTGATCTTATGGTTGGTGAAATTAGGGTTTATATGGATTAATTGAGATTCTTTTTGTTTTTTTTTTATTGAATGTATGAATTTGATTTTGTGGTTCTGATTTTTGATTTTATTGATTCTTTGTGAAACTGTGTTTATATTTTTCTGTTTGTTGCTTTCTTGTGGTTATAATTGTTAGGGTTTATATAGATCTATTGATTCTTTGTAAAACTGTGTTTATAATTGTAGGGTTTTTATAGATTTAGCGATTCTTTCTAAAACTGTGTTTATATGTTTCTGCTTGTTGTGGTTATACTTGTTTCTTTTTATCGGTTCTTGTTGTGGATTGATTATCATAATTAGATTTTGTGTTTTTGTGTTTAGTACTGATTTCTGCATGAATTTCTAGTTATGGTCTTAAATGTAGGTTTTATATTAATTTTATTGATTCTTTGTGAATCTGGGATTTGTTGTATGGGTTTTCATTAATTTATAGCTATCTTTTATTGCTTCTTGTGGTTCTAATTTTTGTATAGGGTTTACATAAATTAATTGAGATTGTTTGAGAATTTATATTTGTTGTACGAATTTGATTTGTTTTTGTTGTTGTGATTGTGAATTTTGTTAGGGTTTGTGAAAATTATGGTTTATTAATTTTTTGTTGATTCTTTGTGAAACTGTGTTTATAGCTTTCTGTTTGTTAGTTTGTTGTGGTTAATTGTTACTGTTTGTAAAAACTATTGTTTGTGTTCGTAATCTATAATCTATAACCGAAAGATATGTTTCCTTTGAAATACGCTATTTGTATACATTCCTTTAAAGCTTCTAATTCTTGAAACCTAAATGCAATGCCATAATTGGACTGGGACTTAATGTTCCTGCAAGGAACAATTTTCTATACTTTATTATGTCAGTTTTGACATCTAAAATTGATTTATGATCACCTGAGTGTGATCAGCCTGCCAAATCTATTTTTGGGGTTGTTTTGACATCTGAAATTGATTTGGTGACAGAAGTACATGGGGATACATATGGCTCAGGTATGTGATGTCAGTTCCAAAGACAAAAAGAAAGCCATATCGCAATACTTTCCTGACTTCTTATCTTGTTTCTAGCATCAGCTTATTTTATCAGTCGAATACTCTGCGAAAATGTTCTCTGTCCGAAGTTGGATTTCTTGAATTGAACACCAACAACTTCAAAACAGTAAGTATAATAACCTAATATAATAAGTAAATAATACTCATATAATTGCAAGAAATAATGGTAGCATACGAATGCTTATTAGTCATGATACCAAAATGAAAACGTTAAAATGAACCATGTAAACGTCAGTGTGACAATATTTTTAAAAAATATAACAATTTTAAGAAAACTTATACTAACTAGCAATAATAATAATTACATATATGATTGTTGAAATGCCTTAACTAATGAGAGAGTTACTAGTTAAAAAATCAAATTGAGTGATGGACTCATGGATTGATTAAAGAAGGAAACGTATTGAAGCGATGTGTCTTTCTGTAGAGCAATTTAGCGGCTTCGGCTTCTGGACGTGGCGAAGTTCTGGAATTCCGACATGGGTATGTGCTTGAATTTTACAGGTGTTGCGTTTAAATTAAATTTTTGATATTTTGTGGTCTAATATGTTTTAAGAAATGACTAACCACTCATATTTAAATATGTATATTAAGGTTAGATATCAAATATTGTTGTGATATTACTAATCATGGCCATTCAATTAATATGTATATAAAAATCTACTCGGTTAGTCATAAAACAAAAGAAATAAAATTGATTAATGTATGCATACAAAAGATAATTAAAATTATAATAATAATGAGAAAACATGGGGCAATAAACACATGCAGATCACCAATTAATTTAAATTAAGATAACTGATATTGATCATTACTTCATTAGTTATTTTAGATTATTTGATGAAGAAGTAGGTTCGTGTCTTCTTTTAACTATTTTGTTCGTTTAAGATACGGATTCTAATCTTACTTTTTAAATTTCCTATGATTCGATACATGCTTGTACGAATTATTTACTCTTTGGCTATGCTACGTTTCTATAATATGTACGGATTTCTCATCTTAATTATAAGATGTTATTGATCTTGTTATCTATTTCTCTTGCATGACATTCTTTTGGACTTTTGTTCTCGATGTGATCATTATTGGATTTGCTTTAGCGTTGGAGACTATTTGTGTGATTGTAGGATTTGACCCGTTCCGATACCCGAGCTATTTTCCTACCTATGGAGGGATCATAGGGGCGTCATTGCGGCACCATGACGTCGCACCATCCATGGTTGTGCGATTAGCCCATGACGTCTCTTTTGTTTGCTTTGTGAGAGCACTCTGGCCACTAGTAGGCGTATGGGTCGGCCTTAGTATACATGTTTGTAGGTTTGGTGGATGGTTGTGTTGTGCCCACATGCTATCGCACGTTTGTAGTGTACATATGGATCGGCCGTTTTATGTACATTTATATGTTTATGATTTGTAGGAGCTCACTGGTTATCTTCGCATTATTTGATTGTCTATTATTTGATTCGTTATCCCGCTTGACCTTTGTTATCTTCTATCTAACCTTAGCGATTGTGCAACTTCCCTTCATTTATGATTAGTTATTTTTTCGTTTATATACGTACAATGGTCATTTGGCTCAGCCGCGTTTCTATCTCCGCGGCAAGTAATGAGGGGACATGTAAGGGGCAGTTATCTCTGAAGAAGCCACCGGTTGAAGAAAATGTAGTCACTATCTTTTATGTTCCGAATAAATGTCTAAATTTAATAAGATTGGGCTGTTTTGACTCTCGGGATTTATTATGATTAGGGTCGTTCAAATGAGAATGATAATTATAGTGAGAATGAATGAATGAATCATAGCTATTCATTTGACAAAATCCAACTTTCCCCATAAGTTAAGTAACTTAAAAAGGTTAGTCAAAATTTTTTAAAAATTATGTCATAAAAATCAAGGCATTTTTTTTTTACAATTAGACATCTCACATGATATACTTTTGACCAAAAAAAAAAAATTTAGTAGATGTTGAAAAATGGTAACACATATATTAGTCGCCGATAACACATGTGTTACCGGCAACTATCACATGTGTTATTAGCAACTAACGTGTTACCAATTTTCAAAACCTACCAAAAAATGAAAAAAAAAAATTCATCGAAGTATACATTGTGAGATGTATAATCGAAGAGAAAAAAATGTTGATTTTATGGTACAATTTTTATAATTTTTTGACTAGCCGTTTGTGAGATATTCAATTTTTAAAAATCTGAGGGTATTATTATCCTGATAAAATAGATGGTTAAGATTGATTTCTCAAATTCTCACAAAAAAAATATCATTGTCATTTTTGAACTTAATTCATTATCACTATAACTTTTTGCAATTAAATATTTTGGAGCAACAAACCAGGGATATTTTGGAAATAAATAAGCTTATAAACAAACTTCTGCTTCATCTAAGATATTCAAACTTTATTAATGTATCAATATCGATGACTAAAACTATAGATTTCTACATATAATTTGTAAAACGTTGCTTTGATAAACATTGAATCTTATAAACAAACTTTATCAAAATACAACGGAAAATAAATTAGAATGTAACTTGTAGGATGGAAATAGATAAGCTTCAAAGATGACTTTAATTGTCTAGTAACCTCTTGTTGGAGACCAATCTAAAATGCACAGAATTGTTACCTGATCATGATAATGCGATGTAAACCATAATTATTAAGTTGAAAACTATATGCGAAATAAGATCTAAGTGTAATATCGGGCTGGCAAAATCTTAAGGCCTAACGGATTAGATACTTGAAGTAACATTTGCAAAAACTAAATGTCAGAATGCCACACTAATTGATGTAGGTAGAAATACAGGTTTGGTAATTGGTATAGATGTTCATAGCTCTCTTTGTCCAGCATGTAACATGCATAGTGAATAAACAAATCATCTTTTTATAGCTTGTGATGTGGCTAAGCAAGTTTGGATCCAAGTGGAGAAATGGCTAGATTTTCCTTTATCGGCGGTGAACTCAGTAAATGACCTCCTTTCATGGGTTGATATGCAACCTACATAAAGTCAAAAGATCAATCCTTGAAGTTGTCATCCTCTCTACTATTTGGAACATTTGGAATTTCAGAAACAATGTGGTGTTTCAAAGCTCAACTTTTAGAAAAAATCAAATTGTTGATTGCATAGTTATCCATTCGTATGATTGGTTTTCGAGTAGATGTAACAAAGTCGGTATCACTTGGTCATTGTGGTTGCGAAACCCTATGTTTTCTTTGTAATTCTTCTTTAGCTTCTTGCTTATTTTAATCCAATAATCAGCCGTTCAAAAAAAGAGAAATACAGGTTCGTAAAGTTAAAAAATGTTTGGTTTATTTGAATTCAAAGAACATGCAACCATGCTACCCAAACCATTCTACATGTATTCATACAAAATCAACATGTTGGTCATGATTACGTTTACGAGAAAACATTTAGTCTCTATCTCGGTTAAAATTTTAGACGAGATATACAATGGCACGACAGAAGGAAGTTCCAAACGACATACATAAGACGATGACACCCCTGTATTCAGACAATTTTTCCTCATTCATGAAATATAGCAACCCATCTTGTTTAAATGGACTGTATCAAAGAAAATGTGACATCCAAATAAAAAAATGTCATAATCTTGGTAACAAGTAGTACATCCGAGATAATCATGAATGTAACGCCATCATTTTTCTAGCACCCCAATGTAGAAGATGTCAATCATATCAAATACTCGGGTTGCATGTTGAGGCCTGTGACAGAAACATACATACATGATTAACTTAAAGTAAAGTAAATTAGTTATATACATATATAAGCATAGCTTGGTTCTTTCTTTATAGAGGATGAAAAGGAGGTGAGGGGTTAACATCCAAAGCATTTTGCTTTTTTTCTTTAATCTTTTTTATTTGTATTCAGTATGGCACAAACTGTACGCAAGTCTGAGCTTATATAATTACAAACTTTACTCAATCGGGTCAAAGTTTACATTTAATAAAACGCTTACTCTGTAAAAAATTCCAATGAATAGATAATAGAAGAAAAACTGACCCCTCTAGAGTTTAGGCACTTTGAGTAGACCCATAACACTTCTCGGTCCAACATTTTTTATAAATACTTAGGGTGTCTAATATGAATTCGTTTCCTTGTAACTCTCTTTTTTTAAATTATAATTGTTTAATGGTTGGAAATATTATATAACCAAAACCGACCCGTTCATAATCAAGAAGGGGTCGAGCTTGACGCCTCTAAACAAAACCATAGAAAGAACCGCTTTAGGTTTTGTCCTAAAACTGCAAAAGAAAAAGGGCAGCTTCAAGGCGATGGTGAACCCAAATGCTCAGCCAAAAGAAAGGCAGAGGTTGCTTGCAACACTATCACATGCAGATTTGTGACCAAAAAGAAAGTGTTCTTCTTTTTTTAAATAATTTTTGATCGATTAGCATAAATAAAGTAAGTATTTCAAGATCACACATGCGTATAACTTCAGATAGTTATTCTGTAAAAGCATGAAAGAAACATAGAGCACATTAGAACTAGAGGTCTCACCCAAAAAAACCTTCCGTTGAGTCATCACCAGCATGAGCCAGAATTGCATCACCACCAGGGTGTTCTTCTACATAAGGAGTAACATCATATACCTATGGTTCATCAAGAATCAATTATGAGAAGACTTGAAGACCAATAATCACCATACATATCTTTTCTTTCTACCTGAAGAAGAAACCCTTTTAGGCATGTTCCTAGTTTACATTTATAAACTCATAGAGCAAAACTAAGTAACAGGTTATATAACCTAAACGAACCTTTTCTTTGATGATGATCCAGCAATCTGTCCTCTTATTGTGCAAGGAAACTTCAGCCCTGTTGTATGTTTTTACAGTCTGCAATTACAAAAGGTTGTCATTTTCATTTTAAGATATAAAGGTTGCACTTCTAATGTAAACACATTTTCACCTCAAAAAGAAGCTTTCCTTTAGTTTGAGACATGATAAACAGTGAACTATTGAATTTGAAGTGCAGTGGGTAAGTATATCTCTCATATAGGTAGAAGCAAAAAAAACATGGATACTCCCATATAAACTTGAAGTAGATTTTTTCATCTTTCTCAAGCAAGCCACAATTAAAGCTTCAAAGCCAGAGAAATCATTTCATTAAGTCAACATCTAATGATAATTATTAAGTTTCTATCTAATTAAGTACATCCATCAATTCTCTAAGCACATATTTAATTAACATCAACATTTCAAATAATAAAAATTACCACACTCTTTAAACTTTTCTATGCTGATCAATGGTTGCTCGATCATGAACCATTACTACCTTAAGCTACATTCTTAGATAAACACTCATCTTTTTGACAGCTTAAGAAAAGTCAACAAACTTTTAGCATAAGAACAGTATAGCATGGATCCAGTACTCCCTCTATCTTATACTTTTCGAGATATAAGTGTAGTATACTATTTTCTAATATTTTCTGTTTTCTAGCTCAAAAAAGCTTATTGTTCTTACACCTTCTATCATGATCTATGAAGTTCATATATTTGGCTCTATAACAATTGAAATTCTTATTACTTTGCAGCTAAAAGTGGCTCAAAAAGAACCTAAACTTGTGCCTTTTAAAGTCCTTATTATCTTAACTCATGTGCCTTTTAAGGTGCTTATTAGCTTAATTCATTTTCTTAAACACAATAAGCATTTTAAGTGTTTGGATGTAAAAAATAGTAAGTCCTTATTTGCTTACTTTGAGCTGTAATAAACCTCTTCCTTGCCCTCCCAGTTACCTAAACCGGGAAACCTCCTCCATTTACTTTTTATATGAGTATAAGCTGAAAGTGTGCACATAGTCAAAGTAGTTGGCCCACAACACCTAAATTCTGTAAATGGGGAACTAAGTCCCATTTTGATCTGCGAAAAAAGGCCTATATACTATCCCAAACACCCCTGAAACTGTAAGTGGTAGCAAATCACCATTATCAATTCATATATGTATATACAAACAGACCACACACATTGTTGTATTGGTGTAACTAAATATTCCCAAAAATATCATAATCTTCCCTATTACTAAGTTAATACACACAAAAAATTACTACTTTTTGTGAAGAAATTACCGTACTGTTGGCATCCGAATGAATCTTGTTGTTGGTTTGATCTGCATTACACAAATAAATAAAATAAACGAAAACTTAGAATTCAAACAACATTTCAATTTAAACAACTATCACTAGTAACCAACATTCAAGATTTGCAGACCTGATTTGATAAATCGAGGGGCTAAAAATAGCAAACTCAATAATAAACATATAATTAAAGTGACCATAATCAGCTCCATAGCTCCTACTTTTTGAGACCTAACTCAGCTCTGCCGTAATGTGAGAGGATGGGGATGTTCTAGATTCACTCCAATCGCTGAATTTTCCCAATTCAAAATCTTGTGTGATATAGTGTGTTTGATGGCAAATGGATGCTCCGAATTCTTCTGTGTTTAAAGAAAGTGGAGGGGCTATAAAGAAAAGGTGACCTAGAACTGCTGAGTATAACTTGAACCCATAAACTGAACTTGCACAAGACACAAATCTGCCAGCTGCAAAAATATATCAAGTATAAATACAAATATATCAATAAACGTCAACTAACGAAACAATATGAAATTAGTTATCTATAAATGATAGTTGACCCTTAGATAACTAGTCAATTTAAAGCCATTACTTATGATATATTACATATAACGTGAACGAGTCATTGCATATCAAATGCGCAACAAGAAGCAAAGGATTATAAGCAATCGATCTCATTGAGTAATTTGCAGTAGAGGTTTTATAACGGAATCTAAAACATAACAAATACTTTAACAAATAAGCAACTGAATACAAGATAGACCAACAAGCTAAATTTACACTTTTGAGGTTAGGTATAGTAACTTAAAGGACCAAACTTATGCTTACCTTCTCGTAGCAGCCATTATATATTTAAAAAATATTCTACTTCCAACAATTTAAATTGACTTTTGACCTTATATAGTGGATGTTCTAGTATCTATCTCTACTATGTAACGGCTAACTTAAAAAAATTTGAAAATCTCAAAAGATTATTGTAGGAACCCTTTTGCTGGACCTAATCAGATCGTATGACTCAATCAGAAGGGCGGAATCCAACTAATCGAGTATTGAACGTATATTGAATCACAAGCACAGTTTCTCTAACGTTTTGTATATATGAACAATTGAAAAATAAGTTTTACAATCTCTCTCTCTCTCTCTCTTTTTCTCTAGGGTTTGATCCACCCACAAATGAAATATGACTTCACTATTTATAGACAAACTGGACCCTGCGACACAAGCCTTGTGTCGCAGGCCAAGCCCACTGCGACATAGGCATTATGTCGCTATTGCGACATAAGCTCTATGTCGCATGACCAATATTCTATGTATATTCTATAATTACATTTCATTCACTGACTTGAATATACACATTAATCACATCACATAGTAAGACTAATTGACTTTGACAAATACGAACATTGACCAACTGACTGACACACAGAAATGCACCAACAATTATATATAATTATTACTATTTTTCATAAATAATTCTCACCATCTCTAGTTACTTTACACACAAATTATATTAAACAATTACCATTTTTTCATACACAAATCTTACTTTCTTTTTAATTACTACGTCAACTATATACACATACAATCTATATAATTCAAACACTTTTTTTTTTATCAAATCGTAAATGGATCTGTTTCAAAATTCCGACAAAGATTCCGATATGGAAGATCTTAAAGCAAGTATTAATTGTTACGATCTGAATGTTATGCTCGATATTCTTGAAACGTTAGAAGAAAATGATCACCCATAAATCGAAGTTCGACTTCAAGGTTTAGTTTTGAAATTCGGCCAAAATGAAACTTGAGGTATAAATTTTATTTTTAATTAAGCATATATTATTATTATTATTATTATTATTATTATTATTATTATTATTATTATGGTTGCAATAACAGTGGGTATTTCGCTGATGATTTTCTGTACCTTTAATTCAAGCTTTTGATTGTATAATTATGTCGTATGTTTTGCATTGTGTAGATTTTTATTATTTTTTGATACAAAATAGGGTCTTTTTAGTTGAATTAATCAGGATTTACAGTTGCTAAACAAATTCAACAGCAACAAAAAAATCTTTTTGGTAAAGTTTTGATAAAAATCAAATCATTTTTAGATGATTCTTGAAGAATTGGGTTGTAACCATTAGAATCGAGTTTTATTAGACATTCATAACCTTTGCTAATTTTTTTAGATGAAACGTGACCCGAATTGTTGTTAGAGATGCATAAGACTTGAAAGAGTCACACACGAATAGTCATTTAAAAGTCGAGTGGTAAAAGTCTAACAATTATTAACCGTTATAATCTTAAATAAATAATAAATATAATATAAGAAGCGGACGATGACATCATCAAATATTCAATTGACCAATAAAGTTCATTAATTTTGTTAAATTGAGTAAAATTAGGAATTTGATGACATCATCATTTAATTTAAATATATTATCAATTAAGTCCTTTTATTTCGTTATATTCAAAATTACAGTACCAAACTTTTTAAATTATATAACTCTTAACAGAAATATTATATCGTTATCAAAATTTATAAAATCTGTTTCATGTATGTATATATGTCTACAAATATAAAGGAGTGTTTATATCAATAAAAGTTACGTTAAATATTTTATCAATTAAGTTGTATTTATATATGTATTTATATTACTTTATGACATTTGAACTGTTGTGTAATTTTTTTTTTTTTCTTAATTTAATGTTTATTTTAGTAGCTTAAACGACCCGTGTATATACACAAGTTTAGACGCTAACAATACTAATATACTACTATGTGCAACTAAACGTAATTTATAATTAAAATATGTTGTGATAGATAGATGAAGTTAATTATTGTAGCAATCCACATATGTTTTTTATTTTCCTTTTCTTATCTTGTGATATTATTTATTAACTGATTGTACAATTCACAACTAAATACAAAAACACAATTGTTTAATCAGAATAAATACACTTGAATTCCTCAAATACTTCAATTCGTCGATCAAACCTCCCTTTTCTTTTTATTTTTGAACATAACGATTAATTTTGAGTAATATAGGTATTAATTAATTAAAATTAATTAATTAATCTGATAGATATGGAACGAATCTGCCGTAAATTATTTTTGTTATTTACATATAGACCCTTCCAGTTTCAAGTTTTTTCTAACTTTTGTCGATCAAACAATAGTTATATATGCATTTTTATTTATCAGAACAATAGTTTAAGTTACATTTTCACCTAACTGAGAGAAACAGATGCACGTAATAACATTCAAACAAAAAAGGACAAACAATGTAAGGTAATTTAGCCAAAAAATAGTACTTTTAAAGATTTGGAGGGTATAAATATAAATAACAAAAGATACTTTGATTTGGGTAGGGAACCGAACCCTAAACGACATTATTTAAATCAAATTATTCTCTTACTCCAGCCTACGGTTTGGTTTGAAATTTAGTTACGACAGTGAAGGCTGAGGTATCAAATTTAGTTTGGTTTAAGTTCGATTTTGAAGTTATTTTTGTTGTTCATAACTATTATATAAAATAGAATTATTTTATCAAGTTATATGTAAATATTGATATTGATATACTGAGGGTGTTTTGGGATGGCATAATGTTTAGTTATGTAATATTTCAATATAAACGATGATTGATGGAGGTGGAAGGTAAACGAGCAATAAGCTGCACCGTTAGTTCTTTCTAAATTGCAAAACTAATTCTTTTGAAAACAAAATTTATTGATCTAAGGAGTTATAACATTACTATGCATGACCCGTCGGTTAAAAGCAATAAAGCGTTTGGTTTGTTTACTTAATTGAGATATATTTGGTTAATGGTTGCGTAATCCTTGTAATTTGCTTTGGCTACTTTAATGTTTTGAAGCTACTTTTAAATATGTGCTTGTAAGTATAATCTTGATTTGAATGCTTTAAAAAAAAAACTACCTTTTCAAGTTTTTGAGTTTTGAATGTTAGATGGAGCAAAAGGAGAATCCTTGTGATTCGGTGAGGGATCGAATACCTCCCCTATCTTCAAAGTATCCATGGTTTGTTGCTCAGAACTTGGAAGACGGGATCCTTGATCAGATTTTCTACACATTACACAAACCGCTGTATCATTATCAATGTCGAATCCCTGAGTTGCTTGGGAGACAAATTCGAGCGTTTTTTCATGGGTGGGTGATCCTCTCCAACCATCCACACGACAATCTATGGTCTCTTTGGAACCCACTCACTTCCAAGCTGATCTGTCTCCCACCATTACGAGGTGTATTTCACGAATGCTGTTTATCATCCCCTCCTGACGATCCAAGTTCGCTTCTCCTGTTAACATCACGTGAAATACCTACCATCGCCTTTTGTCGACTAGATTATAAGAGGATAAATTTAAGATGGACCAAAATGTCTTACGCGAAACAACTAAGGAGCATAATCCATGAAGGTGGTTTCTTAAATTTTCCGACTTGTTACGATGGTAAAGTATATGCTTTGCATACTGGCCTTGATTGTGATTATTTTGTCATACTAGTTGACATTGTTTTTAAGGAAAAAAAAGTCATGATAAATCTATTGCCATTTATTGAAGTCCCTACTTCTTCCTTCACTAAGTGTTCTTCATTCAATAGACCTCCTTCCCTCAATTATATTAAGGAAGGACGTCCTTGCTTCCAGGTTAGTTTTCTGAAAGGATCGTGTACGGAACTATTTTACATTGATATTGGTTTTGAAGATGAAACCTTGATCACAGTTAGGGATGTGCATCTGTTTAAACTGGATGTGACGAGCATTAAGTGGGAAGAAATGCAAGACCTCAAAGATGCTATATTTTTCATAGAACTTGCTAATAATCACCCGGTATTTTACAAGTCTGCAATTGCCTCAGAGTTAGGGGGTAATATACATATTCTTGACAATATGGGCAAAGTACTCTACTCATGTTGTGTGAAGGACAGGACCATCTCCCTATCTTATATGCCCTCCCTAGTACGAAAAAGCCAAGTGTCATCATGGGCAATGCTCGAATTCAGGTATCGTTTAACGAAATATAACATAGCTAGAAACACATCAGATACCATGTCACTATTTTGACTGAGTAACCACGCCAGAGTTATTTGATGGTTGATCTTCTCATCAAAATTTTTAAATGCTGAATATGTGTTTGGAGTATTTCCAAATAGAAAGTGGATGAAACCATGATACCTCTTTATGAAACTCGCACTTTTTTGTTTACGTGTTACTTAGCAGGTATATTTTTCTTAAAATTGTATTTTGTGTAGATTAGAAGACGTAAATGGAGAAGCTAAGTCCAGTTCTGATTCTAAACAAGAAGAGGGTAATGACAGAAATGTAGTGGTAAGATCAGTTGAGGATGGTCAGGTTGCGTTTAACAACACCACCGATGAATCACACCTACTCAATATTCAATTTCATGTTTTGGAAATGATAATGGAGTTTTGTGTTGGTGTGGAATACTTGAACTTTCGTGCTACATGCAAACGTTGTTATTTAGCAGCTCCTTTGATACAATTCAGCAACAAAACAACATTAAGGAGATTGCAGACTTATTCAGTAGTTTCGCCATGGTTGATGGTGTTAGGCAAACATCGAATAACTTTTATAGATCCGGTGTTTGGTGACAAGTACTATATAAAGGCACCACTAGAATTGACTGCTGATGCGCGGATATATTGTTCAAGGTTTGGTTGGTTGCTAATGTTTAAGTCTAATGAAAACATGATGTTTTATAACCCCTTCACAAGTGATATTCGTGAGCTTACACTGCCACCTGGTTTAGAAAGTTGTACTTTCTCAGCGCCACCTACTTCCCCCGATTGTATAGTTGTTGGATTAGTAAGTTCATGGAACTGGGAAGTTTACATTCATCATGTTGCTCGGGAACCAGAAGGGCGTATACTTCGTTTTAATTTTGGTAGTGATGCTCGTGCTCCTGATTCTTTATCTTTTCCAACTTTTCATGGTGGAGATCTTTATGCCTTGTGTGATGAGGGACGGCTTTATGCTTTTAAACATTTGGGTGAGGAAAATTACTTTTTGGAGCATGTTGTAGCCGAAACCCCAAGAAATAGCGGATCAGCGATACGATATTTCCAAGTGAAATGTGATGAACATCTTTTCCTGGTCGTTATGGGCAAGTTTGGAGAATCCATTGAGGTATTCAAGGTGCAGGATTCTACAAGAGATTGGGAAAAAATAGATGATTTAGGAAAGCATATGATATATATTTCTGATACAACATGTCTTTGCATGGAAGCAAAAACGCCATATATGGAGAACAAGATCTATTTTCCGCTGTTACATTATGATAGCGGATATATAGTGTTTTATTCGCTTGAAACTTGCAGGTATCACACATTCCGTGACAAAAACTTCGAAGAAAGTCTTCCGAATCTCTTTGGAACTACACATCATTGCTACCCTCGTACTTGGATTGAACCAAGTTGGTCCTAGCTAAGTACTTTGAATCTTCTTTTGGGTAGTAATTAGGTTCCATTTCATAGTATCATATTCGTAAGTTATTTTTTCTTCCTAATCATGTGTTGCTCTGTACGTGGTAACATATGAGTTTATTGATCCCTTTTGTAATTTAAAAGTTCTTTTACTGGATAATTGTTTTCAAACTTTTGAAGATTTATTATAAGACTTGTGATCTGTTTTCCGATAAAATCAATAATTAGACCATTTGATCAGCCTCTAATGAGACAAGAAACGAAGCATGCTAATATTTCAGTTAAATTGTTTATCGATATTGCATACATCAAAGTACAACATTAGCTGTTTTGATTGTCCAGTTTCTAATGTGGCCATATGTCCATAAAAACATGTACTGTGAATGATACTTTATGCGAATATATGTATCTTAAGGTATCTTTTTGAACATTTTTTGTGTCTATACATATATATACATACACGTTTCAATAGTCAGATTGGCAAATTATGATACCTCATCTCTAAACTTCACTGATACTGCCAGTTTAGATCTATTAGATCATTAAATTTCAATAACCATTTTAGTTCTGACTTGGCTGTCCACCACAAAAACTACCAAACTTTATTAATTAATAATAATTAAGATATTAAACTTCTTCAAGCACCCTGTGTGACTGTTAATCTAACACTATAACATATCCACTTGGCTCTTAAGATGTCCTACAAAATTATAAACATACTGTTTGTCACTGAGATTGTGATTTGCTGTGTCTTTGGACAACCGATGAAGTCTTTGAGCTATCTGTGAATATTCATGGTCTAGCTGCTCTTGGTCTTTATTGCCCACAAAGTTAATGGATTTATTTCTTGCTCTTTTTTGTGTAAATTCATTGCATTCGTCAACATCTTTATGTCCCAATTGATTATTTAGTTGACATTAATAGTGAAAATGATGGACTTTTCGTCTTTTTGGTGATGGATCTAGAGTTTTGATCGGATATGCAATACTACTACAAACATAACTCTGTTGGTGGTTCTTTTTAAATTGTGATTTGGTTAGGTTCTTATAAGAATCACTTGCCGAATCAATCTTGTTGTGTTTTAATTTTTTTGAGCAGAAAGGTTCTACGAAAGTCTTCACAATGAGCCAAACGATTCAAGATTTCTGATCATGATATGTTATCGTTATTACAATCTATAATTAGTTATTACTGTAACAAAACATGCATTGATATTACTATCACATAATGTAGTGTAATGTAATATGTCATAATTAGTTATGATACTGTAGATCCATAAATGTCTTTTAATATATCAGTATATGTGGTAGAAAAATTATCTAGGTTAGAATATCCCTAATAATGGACTTGATACTTATAATCTTGTCTTGACTCGATTCAACACTTTTGATAATGGCTCGACTTGACTCAACTGGATAGTATATGCTTCTAGACTTCATGAACTAGTCAACCCGAATAATCAGTTGACTAACTATAGTTGATTATTTGTTATAACATTTTGCTTGTAGTTCATGATTGAAGTGCACCAATGCTGTATTAATAGTTAATGGTTTCTGGTAAAAGTTGACATATTAACAATACCCCAAAGGTTATGATTGCTAATTGTCAATGTGAATGTCATCAACTCATATGCCTCTTCATTTCTTGTGGACACTATTTGTTTTATTTCTATTTTCCCTCTCTCACAAAACATGTAACATGACCTATCACATTAAAATATAACTTGCAAGGATCTTAATCCTTTTAGAAACGGGTCTAAATGTGGGTCATAGTTCTAAGGCTGGTAGATTTTTAATTTTATAAATAACAAATCATCGATTAACAATCATTATGATAGATTTTAAAAGTAGAGTCAGTTGGACTCGGCGAGTCAGCTGCCCCAACCATTTTGCTCCAATTGGAGTGGGCCTTAATCCACCAAACCAAACTTTTAGCCTACTCTCCTTTTGTTTATTTACACAGTTAGGCCCAAAGTAAATTGGAGCATATTTGTTAGTGGGTAGGGAAAATACATATTTAGTATTATGGTGTTCTCTCAAAATATTTACTATTTATGTACCTTTTCAACAAAATGGTCACGGTGAGATATTTTGAACATAAATTCGTTGTGATGTATGAAGTATTATCGAGCTAAACTTTGGAATGTAATCATATAAATTTCCTTAACTAGCATATAACATTAACGGATCGTATTCACAAACTTCGTATATGTCACTCATAAACTTCATAATATTAATTGACCCAAGACGCATTCTCATGCTTATTCACGAGCTTATTTTGTTCCTTCAAAAAATTATTATTTTTGATTGCCTTTCGTAATGAAAAATTTTAACCTTAACTTTTAAAGAAACTTTAACCGATCAAGGGTTTAGGGCTCTAATACCGTGTCAAGAAGATAAAGAATCTCAAGAAAAACACAGGATTACCACAACTTATTCCTAAAACTCAAAATGAATTAAACCACAAAATACAAAATCTGAAACTCGTCACAATTATTCTCAATATCTCATATAATTATCATCATTAAGATGACAGTCCAAGCTATATATAGAAACTCAGAGAAATACGTTCAGCTAATGACCATAAGTTCAGGGTAGCACATTGTAAAATTACATAATTACACTTCGTATATGATGAGTTTTTATTATCAGAATATTTTTAATTAATTATTCTAATATCATGTGTTAGAATTTGTATACACCCAAATCGTATTTCTCTGAGTTCTTGATCATGATCATATTGGTCTTAATGATGATCTCCATCTATATCAAAACAGCAACCAGGTACATGCTTTTAAGTGTCCAACTTAGAACTCCACTTTAATTAGATTTGCACTTACGATCCAACATGGAATAAATAACAAGTGCTTATATGAAGAGTTTAACAGTACTAAAACACTATTCCACATCAAGATTGCAATATTTATAACATACTCTAACAATTTTTCAAAGTAGAAGAAAAGCATTTTAGTATACACACACCCTGAATGATTCCCGCACTTGCCTTCTATCAATCTCATACATATGGTAATTACTACTATCAACTAAACTCACCCTGAATCATTATAAAACTATCAATTGGGTATATATATATATATGATATATTTAAAGGTTAGAATGGATATGCTATATAGTGGTTGACTTTCCCTTTATATCACATGTTTAGTATACATTTGCACATGTCTCGTAATTTCTCTCATCCCTCATGAAATGAATAAAATACCCGTAAATTCTCTCATCCCTAATGAAATGAATAAAATATCCTTAAAATATAAAGGGTTTTTACTCTTTGAGAGATTAGAAGTGAAATAAAAATCCGGATCAAGAGATTCTATTCGCAAAAAGAACTCGACTCAGAGACCGGGAATGAAACGGATAACATACTACAGGACGGGAAATGTAATTTACTCTTTTTATCTCTATCAATAGAGGCATTGAGCTATTAGTTCTTAAATTTTTTTGCTATAACTCATAGGTTTAATCTGACGATAACTGATGAAGGTAACATTGTGTGTCCTTTAATTTTTGTTCTTATTGTTGATGATATGTTTTTTGTGTTGAAGGTTTTATCTAACATATATAACCGTTAAAATTTTGAAGGCTTTTTCAATTTGACAATTCAGGCTCAAATCTCATATTTTACCAATTACCATAGTCTATATCCCTTTTATACCTTTCTATTTAACTTTTTACTCGAAAACTTTTATGAGTAAAAAAGATCGCTACTTAACGGTAAAAAGTTTTATATGGAAATACTTATCTTTTGCACATGACTGTGTTGTGGGACTCCCACAATATAGAACTTACTACCTCGTCCTCTAGACATACTAAAAGACATCTCCCTTTAAGTTCAAATCCTAACTTCGCCTCTGACCTTCATATTCTTGTGCGATTTCAAATTTTTTTGTCGATTTTGACGGTGATCCCTATCGCAATCTCGTATCTATGAACACACTATGAAAATAAAATCCCTAGGATAAAATAGTTAAATAACGAAAAAACACACGAATAGGGCAGCTAACAATATTACTTTTCTAAATATATTAATATATTATAGAGATGGGATAGATTGTGTCATTAAACCCAACAAAGATGATGGGTTTTTTTAACGGTTCATTCAAAGGTTTCAGTCTTCGCCAACTAACCTTCTTTTTATCATTACTAAACCCAAAACTAGTTCTTGAACCCTCGTTGCAAAGACACCCTTATTAATTAATTTATATTTACTTTTCGTCTAAAAGGTACTTTCATATCATATAAATAATCTCTTGGTGTGTTTTATGACTTTAACGGCTTGTTTATTGAGAATAAAGGGAGTGATAAGACAGTGATCGTTTCAAAGCCACCATTTTATAATCAAGTTGAATAAAGAGTGATCACGTCAAAATAATTTTTGATCATTTTGTAATTACTCATCTCACTCCCTTCCCTCTAATAAGGCTAGCTTATTAGATATTTTCAATACCAAGTTTTATTTTAATTTAGTAAGAGCATAGACTGGCCAATATATGACTTGCGCGTAATCCCATTCATAAATAGAAAGAAAATGAGATGAGATGCTATATAGCGATTGACTTTCCCTTTATACCACAGGTTTTCTTTAAATGATGCGTGGAATCTCACAAAATCTCATAATAACTAGTAAATAAAAACACGTGCGACACATTCACTAGTAATAAGATACATTTTCTATCTAATAACAAAATTATGTTGCTTATTAAAATAAAAAATTGTAATAGAGTTAAAAAATAATAGTTATAATTGTCGTGAAGACACTGAGCCTCGTACATAACATGTATCACATGGACCCATACATGATCCATATGGTTCACCTAGTAATACTTAAAGATGGTATTATGATTATGATAATTATGATAATACTTAAAAGATAGTACGTATTATGAAACTTAATTAGTAATGTTGGATTACGTTAAAATAGCTTAAGACTTAAATTTACTTAAGCAGGAGGTAGACTTGAACATATGGACATTGACTAGGAGAGGATTTATACTCCTTGGGGATTTGGGTGTGTCAGATTTAACTTGTGTTCTTACTGTCGATATGATATTAATTTAATTCTCATGAGATTTTAATGGGCAAAAATAAATATAATTTTGCCATTAAAACATGATAATAAATCTTCTGATGAGATATTGGAGGCGATTATGGTCTTTGTGATCAAAACGAAGTGTAAACAATTTGGTGATGCAAAAAAGCAAAATTCTCATGAGATTCTAAAGGGTGAAAATGTAATTTTGCCATTAAAGCTTGATAATAAATCTTCTCGTGAGATTTTGGAAGCTATTGTGGTCAAAACGCATGATTCATATGCTAAAGTTTATAACTAATAGTTTATGGTAATACTACTAAAAGTTGGAGTAGTAATTTATATGCAGCAAGCAATTTAGGTGTAATAATAAAACACATTTTAACTTGCCTTTTATTTACTGTTCATTACTACTTTCATATTCATAACATTTCTGTTATATAGGTGGGACAATAATCTAACACAAAATAAAACCCAACTATATACACCGAACATAATTATCATGTAAATTTTTTTAAAAAACACAAAGAAAATAATAAAATTTTGGACTGATTGAAACAAGATTAAGATCTTATCTTAATTCTTAATTTGCATAATAAAATAACATAGATTTCTTATTAATAAACAAGTTAGGGTATAAACTAGTTATAAATCTAGTTGGTATTCATTTTGTTGTTATTACGCTTCTTCTTTTTTATAAAAAAAAAAAAATCAATCTTATTATCCTTTAAAGCCTCCACTTTTATAGCTTTTTTTCTTCTTTTTATATTGTATTTCTAACCGTAGACAAATAAATATTATGGTATATCTTTTTTAACTAGATGAAAGACAATATGTATTTTATTTTATTTTATTTTATATTTTTTGAATTTATACTATATTTGGATATGAGTTTCACACTATTTTGTTGATAAAGTATTTTTCCGGATTCCAATAATGGCGTAGTTAGAAAAATAGAGTAACGTATAAATCAAACCCATAAGTGATCATACTTTTATTAAATTAGGTGGATACTCAATTGATAAATGGATAAAGTTAATACTATACAAAAGAACTTATTACAATGGAAATAAAAGAGAAATAAATTGACTCTAAAGTAAAATAATTATACCCCTTACAACGCACAGACAATACAATATTAGTTAATATTCAATCACATTTAAAACAATAAACAGTAGTCAGATATACCCCGCAAGGCCACAAAGCCACACTCATCACCACCGGTACAAAATATGGTGCATTACCAGTAAAAAATAAACTATTCACATATCTTCTTATAACCTTCCTCTTTTTTTCTTTTTTGGTTATTAGCGAAAATAATTATCTAAAGTATCGTGTGAATCCCAATCGTATAAGTATTAGACTACTGGTTCATATAAAAATGTTAACAAAATAGAGAACCGGAGAAACAAAAGAATTGCTCCATTTTATTACAAAACTCATTTTCACTTTTTTCTTTAAAATTAAATATCTCACAAAATGTACGTCAATAAATTATAAAAATTAAATATTCAAGATCAACGTTATTTTATTTTTAATTAGAGATCCTACAAGCTACACTTCCGACGAAACCTTTTCTTTTTTTTTTTTTTTTTTGCGAGTCTTAAAAACATAATCACATGTGATTTATGATAAAAAGCTAAAATTGGTACACGATTATTTATTCATTTAGCAAAAATCACATGTGATTGCTAGTTTGATATTTAATCATATATGATTTAACATATAATCAAATATGATTTTCAATTAAAAATTGATCTTTGATGATTAGCTTACCCATATATAATAATTCATATATGATTATTATTTAAAATCACATGTGATTGAAGATTTAATCGCGTGTAATTATTATTTAGTGTTTATATCACATGTGATTTAACTTTACGAATTGTTAAAACCCATTAAAAAATAGAAACAAATTTCCGTTGAAAGTATAGCTTATGAGATCTCTAATTAAAGATAAAATGACGCTAATTCCGAATATGTAATTTTTATAATTTATTGACGTACGGTTTGTGAGATATTTAATTGTTAAAGAAAAAAGTGGAAATGAATATTTGAAATGGAGCAATCTTATTGGTTCTCCCATTTTCTAATTTTTTAACATTCTTATTTAAATTTTTCTCTAAACTATTATTATCATTCATTTTGTTGTTTTTATTTATTTGAAAACATCAATGTTATCAATACTAACTCGATATTACATTACTCTATCCATCTCAAGTTTATTTATTCACAAATGATCATTTTTTTTCTATACGATCCATAGCTTGTGAACCGAAAATGAAACTTTTAAGCAGAAAAATTGTACATGTGAAAAGGATAGTGGGCTCCACTCTATAGATGAATAATAAAATGTTTTTTTATTTTTAAACTTGACACTAATTTTCTCGCGACTCCTGTATAAACCTACTTACAGACTCATATGTAAACCTACTTATGTAACTACCTACGCACCTATCACGTCATTTCATTTTAAAATGACAAGAAATTATGTTACAAAAAAGGCAACATACGATTGTGCGTGCAACAAAAAGGGATTGAGTCTGAATCAGTTTAAAAAGCATCTATAATCGTATCCTTAATTTATCAAAAAGTATAGAGCCAACGCCACTGGCGTCAGAGCTCCGACGTCCAATGCAGTTGCTATTCCCACCGCCACCGTACTTGTGGTTCTACCGGTTGTTTCTGATGTCTCTCTAACCGGCGGAGTACCGATAACGAATCGAAATAGTTTAACTTCGTTTTATCGACTTCATCACATTTTGTCCAGATTTCTCGGGCGACCGGATCTATTTCAAACTCCGGCTCAGTCTCCGTCGCGGTGATGATAAGGTAAAGATCGAAATTTGGATGATATGTTAATTATGTGATAGATTTCGTCTTCTTTTCTGTTTTAATTTGATGATTATGTAATAATAATTAATAGTTAAAAATATTTCCTTAATTATTATCTTATTTTGAAAGTACATAATGAGATCAGAAAGGTTTAATTGTGATTTCGTTTCCGATTTTAGCGTTAACTATTTTATTTTGATGAAAAAAGGTCGTTGGTGATCTCATTAACGGCGACGGTGAAGGTACCGGTGGTGAGAGTAGTGATGGAGTGAGTGACGGTGACGGAGGTAAGGTCGGTGACGAAGGTATTTTGTGAGCACCGTTGGTGAAGGTACGGTTGTGAAATGCGGTGGTGAAGGTACCGTTGTGAATATTATCACTGGTGAAGGTACGATTGTGAATCTCTGCGGTGAAAGTACTGTTATGAACGTCCTCGGTGAAGGGGGTTGTGAACATCGGAGGTGAAGGTACGGTAGTGATCGTCGGCGGTGAAGGTTCGGTTGTGAACGTCAGGAGATGAAGATGAATAAAATGTTATTTTCAATTAAAAATTTGGCACTTAATACCCACTTTACAAACTCCTATTTAAACCTACTGTACGTACCTACCTACACTGCTATCACATCATTTCATTTCAAAATGACAAGAAGTTATATTTTAACAAAGGCAACATACGATTATGAGTACAACCATAAAGAAATTGTGTCTAAATCAATTTAAAAAGCATTAGAAGAAGCGCCCTAAATATATCTTCAAAAAGTATAGAGCCAACGCTATTGGCGCTAGAGCTCTGATGTCTAATGCGTCTGCTATTCCCGCTGCCGACGCACTTGTTGTTCCGATGGTTGTTGTTGTAGAAATCAAACTGGAAGAAATTTTGATAACCGAACTTGTTAGACGAAATGTCTTCTGTTTGATTTCTACTTTGACAGTCAAAGCAGTTAAACCAATGAATGTTAATACGACTAGTTCAATAACCGGTCTGGTAATCAGAATTGCATGTTTTTGTCAACTGGAACTACCACCATTGAGAACTTTAGTTTCACGATGTTGCTTCCGTCGTATCTATCATCGTCACTGTTTCCATCACTACTTTTACCAATGTTACTTTCGGTATTTCAATAGGTGGTGAGAGTAGTGATGGAGCGAGTGACGGTGACGGAGGTAAGGTCGGTGGCGAAGGTATTTTGTGAGCACCATTGGTGAAGGTACGGTTGTGAAATGCGGTGGTGAAGGTACGATTGTGAATCTCTGCGTTGAAGGTACTATTATGAACGTCCTCGGTGAAGGTACGGTTGTGAACATCGGAGGTGGAGGTACGGTAGTGATCGTCGACGGTGAATGTTCGGTTGTGAACGTCAGGAGATGAAGATGAATAAAATGTTATTTTCAATTAAAAATTTGGCACTTAATACACACTTTACAAACTCATATTTAAACCTACTGTACGTACCTACCTACACTGCTATCACATCATTTCATTTCAAAATGACAAGAAGTTATATTTTAACAAAGGCAACATACGATTATGAGTGCAACCATAAAGAAATTGTGTCTGAATCAATTTAAAAAGCATTAGAAGAAGCGCCCTAAATATATCTTCAAAAAGTATAGAGCCAACGCCGTTGGCGCTAGAGCTCTGATGTCTAATGCGTATGCTATTCCCGCTGCCGACGCACTTGTTGTTCCGATGGTTGTTGTTGTAGAAATCAAACTGGAAGAAATTTTGATAACCGGACTTGTTAGACGAGATGTCTTCTGTTTGATTTCTACTTTGACAGTCAGAGCAGTTAAACCAATGAATGTTAATACGACTAGTTCAATAACCGGTCTGGTAATCAGAATTGCATGCTTTTGTCAACTGGAACTACCACCATTGAGAACTTTAGTTTCACGATGTTGCTTCCGTCGTATCTATCATCGTTAGCGTTTCCATCACTACTTTTACCAATGTTACTTTCGGTATTTCAATAGGTGGTGAGAGTAGTGATGGAGCGAGTGACGGTGACGGAGGTAAGGTCGGTGGCGAAGGTATTTTGTGAGCACCATTGGTGAAGGTACGGTTGTGAAATGCGGTGGTGAAGGTACCGTTGTAAATATTATCATTGGTGAAGGTACGATTGTGAATCTCTGCGTTGAAGGTACTGTTATGAACGTCGTCGGTGAAGGTATGGTTGTGAACATCGGAGGTGGAGGTACGGTAGTGAACGTCGGCGGTGAAGGTTCGGTTGTGAACGTCAGGAGATGAAGATGAATAAAATGTTATTTTCAATTAAAAATTTGGCACTTAATACCCCGTTTACAAACTCCTATTTAAACCTACTGTACGTACCTACCTACACTGCTATCACATCATTTCATTTCAAATGACAAGAAGTTATATTTTAACAAAGCAACATACGATTATGAGTGCAACCATAAAGAAATTGTGTCTGAATCAATTTAAAAAGCATTAGAAGAAGCGCCCTAAATATATCTTCAAAAAGTATAGAGCCAACGCCATTGGCGCTAGAGCTCTGATGTCTAATGCCTCTGCTATTCCCGCTGCCGACGCACTTGTTGTTCCGATGGTTGTTGTTGTAGAAATCAAACTGGAAGAAATTTTGATAACCGGACTTGTTAGACGAGATGTCTTCTGTTTGATTTCTACTTTGACAGTCAGAGCAGTTAAACCAATGAATGTTAATACGACTAGTTCAATAACCGGTCTGGTAATCAGAATTGCATGCTTTTGTCAACTGGAACTACCACCATTGAGAACTTTAATTTCACGATGTTGCTTCCGTCGTATCTATCATCATCAGCGTTTCCATCACTACTTTTACCAATGTTACTTTCGGTATTTCAATAGGTGGTGAGAGTAGTGATGGAGCGAGTGACGGTGACGGAGGTAAGGTCGGTGGCGAAGGTATTTTGTGAGCACCATTGGTGAAGGTACGGTTGTGAAATGCGGTGGTGAAGGTACCGTTGTAAATATTATCATTGGTGAAGGTACGATTGTGAATCTCTGCGTTGAAGGTACTGTTATGAACGTCGTTGGTGAAGGTATGGTTGTGAACATCGGAGGTGGAGGTACGGTAGTGAACGTCGGCGGTGAAGGTTCGGTTGTGAACGTCAGGAGATGAAGATGAATAAAATGTTATTTTCAATTAAAAATTTGGCACTTAATACCCCCTTTACAAACTCCTATTTAAACCTACTGTACGTACCTACCTACACTGCTATCACATCATTTCATTTCAAATGACAAGAAGTTATATTTTAACAAAGCAACATACGATTATGAGTGCAACCATAAAGAAATTGTGTCTGAATCAATTTAAAAAGCATTAGAAGAAGCGCCCTAAATATATCTTCAAAAAGTATAGAGCCAACGCCATTGGCGCTAGAGCTCTGATGTCTAATGCCTCTGCTATTCCCGCTGCCGACGCACTTGTTGTTCCGATGGTTGTTGTTGTAGAAATCAAACTGGAAGAAATTTTGATAACCGGACTTGTTAGACGAGATGTCTTCTGTTTGATTTCTACTTTGACAATCAGAGCAGTTAAACCAATGAATGTTAATACTACTAGTTCAATAACCAGTCTGGTAATCAGAATTGCATGCTTTTGTCAACTGGAACTACTACCATTGAGAACTTTAGTTTCCTATGTTGCTTCCGTCGTATCTATCATCGTCAGCGTTTCCATCACTACTTTTACCAATGTTACTTTCGGTATTTCAATTGGTTTCACCTAGATCACAATTAATAACGAAACTTCGACGAGTTTCACTTGTTACGAATCCAAAAAAGAGAGACTGAATTTTAGAAAAAAGTGAATTGGTAATGCAAGTAGTTCAATAACCAGTCCAGTTTTCAAAATATTGTATAATTTTGTTCACCGGAACCACCACCATTGAAAACTTTAGCTTCACGATGTTGCTTCTATCACTACTTTTACCAATGTTACTTCTGCCACCAATTTTTATTAAGGCATTGACCACCAATTTTTATTAAGAATTTTCAAGCGACTTCGTCTTCTTGTACAAAAAGTTGTACAATACACGGACAAAATAGTGCTTGTTGGATGTGTTGAAACCAACACTTTAAGGGCCGAAATGAACATTACTATTGGCCCCGTTGATTTATGGACAAAAGTATTGTCGATTAAGATGAAAAACAAAATGGTTTTGGAGGCATATTCAGGATATAATATCGTGTTGAAGATCACGAAATCCGAGAAAATTGAATGCGGTTATGTTATATCAAATAACAAAGATAATCAGAGAAAGAAAGTAGCGAACTTTATATCACAGATTTATGTGCTCGATAGTTGTGAACAAATTAGTGAAGAGTATGAGGTTGTTTTCGACAGCCACACAGCTCTATTTCATTGTTCGGTTTTCTAGAATTTTGGCCAAAGTGAATTGGAAAACTAGCGTGAAGGTGGAGAAAAACCCCAGCTGTTTAAACAAAATTGTGATGCAACTCTGGTCGAGCTTATTCCAGCAGCATCTGTGGTCGTAGAGAAAGTATATGATTATCCCGTCTTGGGACGCTTTCGGTTGACGAGTACGAGGCGTTTTCTTATTATTAATGTCACAAAAGAGATTGAGAAATATTGTGTCAATTAATGACAAAAGGAAGATAACAGAAGTAAGAAAGACTATCATGTAGGGCTTAACGTAATCTGACCCATTATTCTTTCTAATTCAATATTGTCACTCTCTTGTCATATTGTGTGTTATGGTTTGTTTTCGTGGAACGCAAAGTATAGTCTAACTGGTCTCTAGTTCCTAAACTGTAAAGTGAAAAGTTTAAAGGAAACTAGTTATATTCCCAAATTTGAAGGTTTTACTTTTAAAGGCCAAATAAGAGATGGGGTCAATACCGGAGTAAAAGTTTTATCACGGGAGATTGTTATGTGTGTTGTAAATGGGAGTTACTGGATTGTTATATGGTGTGATGCAACTAAAGTTATTACGACACGAGTCTACTTATTATTCTCATCTTTTAGGTTCCTAAATCTTTTGGATTCCTAAACTTTAGCAGTATATAAGTAAAAAAGAAATAGATGGTATGTGTCAGTTTTTTGGGTTTACAAATCCCCTGTAGTTTGCAATGTGGGGCAGTCAATAATTTCATATTTTCAGTCCTTGTAATTAGCTTATTATGTTGGATTTACTATAATAGTCTATGTCAAGAATTCTCTTTCAACTCCTATCATTATCTTTCTCTAAAGTTGCAGGTTATATTGCACCAATTGGTATCAGAGAAGGCTTCTAATGCTTCTGCTATTTTTCATGGCTCCAAGGCGCATACCACAACAACTGGTAGGTAGACCCACTAATCCTCATGACAACCAAAGAGAAGTGAATGAATTAAGGAGGCAAGTCGAGAAATGATTGGCACAACTTGAACCTTCACAGGAAGAAGATTCAGATGATACCTTCGAGAATCCATTCCTTAGGCGTGGTCATCATCATGAACCACCTATACGTTATGATCGAAGGTGGGAGTCCAACATCAAAATTGAAATTCTAAAAAATTTTAAACTTTGAAGGCCGAGGAGTTCGTTGATTGATTGAACGTTGTTGAACGGGTGTTTGAATTTAAAGATGTACCTGAAAACAACAAAGTGAAAATGGTGGTTATTAAGTTGAAGGGTAGAGCATCCGCTTGGTGGGAGCAACTCCGGTTGATGCGGGAAAGAAGAGAGAAACCCAAAATCAATGATTGGGCGAAAATGAAAAAGAAACTCAAAGTGAACTTTCTTCCATTTCATTACACTCAGACCATGTTTCAACCTTTGCGGAATTTGTGACAAGGAACCAAGTCTGTTGAGGAGTATAAAGAAGAATTTTATGAGCTTGTGTCACATAATGAGGTATTAGAGAATGAAGAACAACTTGTTTCAACGTATTTGGGTGGTTTACACAAAGGTATTAAAAATATTTTCAACTTATACACTTTCTGGTCAATTTCGGAGGCATATCAAAGAGCTTTAGCAGTGAGAAACAACAATCTAAATCTGGATTTTGCATCAGGATCCCATAAAACAAGTCTAATGGGCTAAAACAAGGTCAACCCGGTAATAAAAGCCAAGACTATGATGTTGGTACTGATGTGTAAAATCTAGTTATATAATTTATATTGTAAATATCGCAAATTAACTATTCCATAACCGGGCAGTGTACCATGTCGAGTAGTAGTATAGTTTGGCTAAGTCCGAGTTGAACCAAGAGGACCATGCAATCAAGAGTGTATAGTGAATAAAATTAATCTAAACAAGTAAGTAAATGTGAGAGGTTTTGCAACCGTATTGTTGCGATACAATTATCACTAAATAAGAATAAAAGTAAATGACAGACTATTGGATACTGAAGTATCAATTAAATGAAACATGCATCTAGACTAGCTCACTAATGATTTTGGGAAGTTTGTTAAAACCAGTTTATATGCTATTGTTTATCAAACTAAATTAAGCATGGAATTCGTGTTCACTCTTTCCAATAGATTAAGTAGAATTAACATTTCGTGTTCACTACGGGTTTCTAATTAAACTAGTCTCAGTTTAATCTGGTAACTAACGATTTAATATTGTAAACTTACGTTCGCAGGAATACTAAACTTAAGTTGAGTTCTCTACTTAAATTCAATACAACCACAATCAGTAGCGGATCTAGAACAATTTTGTTGGGGGGCCAAGATCGTTCTAATATTTTTTTTTCTCAATATTTGGAGGGGCCAACATATAAAGTAATATCTTTTTTTATAACCCATGTAAATATAAATTTACACAAATGGCACAAAATTTTGGAGGGGTCGGGACCCCCCTTGCCTCTTGTAAGATCCGCCAGGGACCACAATTAAGTTTAATCAATTAATCTATTTAAATCTTGTGTTTGCGTCAATTCAATAATCATTCATAGACAAATGATTATAACAAATCAAAAACATGCAATAGTGTTCACTAGAGCATCCAATGATTCATCAATAGATTAATAAAATAGATAAAACTCAATCACAATTTGATCTTCGATTAAACATGAATTAAACAATGTAAACATCAAAAGATTAACACCCCTAATCAATATTTTGCATCATCTAAATGAATGTAAAGTAAATTAGCTCATATCTAAGCTAGAATCAACAAAAGATATAATTGAAATCAAAGTAAACATTTCTTAAAGTAATAAAAATGTTCACAACAATCGTTAAAATATCTAACAAGTTAAAATCTTCAATCGTTAATGATGGAATTGGTTGAACCTCAAAAACGGCCAAAAATCGCCCCAAAGGGTTCTAAGAACCAAGATAAAGTGAAAAGTATCTAATCTACTTCCTTCGACTTCAAAACATAAATTAGAGAGTTACCTGACGGGAAATTTATACTCCCGGCAGGAAAAATACTTCGCCTATTCTCTGATCAATTTCTCCCGTTTAAGCACAAAAGTCCTGTTTGAATTTAGAACCTTCCCGGCGGGAGAAATGGTCTTCCTAGCGGGAAAAATTATCATTTAAAGCTACTGTTTAGATTCTCCAGTTTGAGCTACTTCCTCACGTTTACCATCTTGGCTCCCGGTGGGAGATTTGATACCCGGCTCGAGATCTGCTAGATTTCCTCAAAACTCCACCATTTTTATGCATTTTTGCATATTCCTTTTCACAATCGACTTCTACAGCTGGAAACATGATTTCATCCTTTTAAGTATTGAAATTCCACTAAATTAACATGTATAATCAATGAAATGAGGGATATTGCTAAGTATAAAGATGTATAAATCGAGCAATATCAGGTACATTGAAAGGAGTTGTTGCAGTGCGTGAAAGTCGGGTTGGAAATTATATTGGTTCAAATCAGAACTTAAAATGCTTCAGTTATAGAGAACCCGACCATAGATCTTCAACTTGCAAAAAAGAGAGAGGGAAGCAACTCATGATGGAAAGTGGCAACTTTGAATCCTATGATTATGAAGATGAATAGCCAAAGTATACTATTGAACCACGGTATGATAAGGACGAAGAAGACATCTAATCATGTTTGGTGTATCACGATGTTGGTCAGGCGTTGGTTATTCATAAGAGTCTTTTGTTGCCCAAGGATGAAGGAAAAGATGAATGGCATCAAACTAATATCTTTCACACTACTTGTACCATCAAAGATAAGGTTTCTAAACTTATCATTGATAGTGGAAGTTGTGAGAACATCATTTCACGGGAAGCTATTGAGAAGCTAAATTTAAAGCAAGAGAAACACCCCAAACTGTACAAGTTGGCTTGGTTCAAAAAGGGAAACAAGGTGAATGTGGATAGTCGTTTCTTGGTTTCATTTTCGATCGGGAGTCAGTATTTTGACAATGCATGGTGTGATGTTGTTTCCATGGATGCATGTCATATCTTTCTTGGAAGACCTTGGCAATTTGATTGTTTCACGATTCATGATGGTCGGTCAAATACACATTCAGAAAGTACAATGCTAAATTAACGTTGGCCCAGTCAAAAGAGATTGGCTTCACTAAATCAAGCAAGAGAGATGGTGAAAATTTTCTTTCAATCTCTAATTTTAATGGAAAGGTGGGTGAATCCATAGTTATGTTTGCTTTGGTGGTTCGAGAAACACAATCACCTATTTCAGCCCCTTATTCTATCATATCACTCCTTGAAGAGTATGTTGATGTGATGCCGGAAGAACTCCCTCCTAAGCTGCTCCAATGAGGGATATTCAATATCATATCGATCTTATTCCAGGTTCTAGTTTGCCGAATAAACCAGCATACCATATGAGTTCGAAGGAACATGAAGAAATATAACGCCAAGTAGAAGAAGCATAGAGAAGGGTTGATACAAATAAGCATGAGTCATTGCATTGTCCCTACACTTTTGACTCCTAAAAAGGATAGTTCATAGCCAATTTGTGTTGATAGTTGGGTCATAAACAAAATCACAGTCATGTATCGTTATCCCATCCCACGTTTAGATGATATTTTAGATCAGCTTGTGGGTGATAACGTATAGTCGAAGATCGATATCTGAAGCGAATACCACAAAAGTGTAGTACCACAAAATCATAGTCATGTATCGTTATCCCATCCCCTTATTCTATGTTAGATCAACTTGTGGGATAAATGGAAAACAGCTTTGAAGACTCGTAATGGTCTATATGAATGGCTAGTGATGCCATTTGGGTGGTCCAATGCCCCTAGTACTTTCATGAGAGTCATGAATCATGTTCTCAAACCATTTCTTCAAAGGTGCGTTGTGGTATACTTTGATGATGTCTTGATTTATTCTTTATCAATCAAGGAACACAAGCAACATTTAGAGGAGGTTCTTGAAACTTTAAGGAGGGAGAAGCTCTATGTGAACCTAAAATGAAGTTCTTTTGCAACTTCGTTAGTGTTAATTCCTTGGGTTCCTGATTTCAGCAGAAGGAACAAATGTAGATGACTCCAAGGTTTAGGCCATTGTTGAGTGGCCTACACCTCAATCAATTCATGATGTTCGAAGCTTCCATGGGCTAGCTTCATTCTATAGGCGATTCATTCAAAATTTTAGTAGTTTAGTGGCTCCACTTACTGATTGCATGAAAGCTAACAGAAGCTTTTGTTGGATGGGAGAAGCTAATTGAAGTTTTAACCTTATAAAAAAAAAAGTAAATATATGAGGCTCCAATTCTTGCATTACCAGATTATGGGAAGTTCTTTGAAGTTAACTATGATGCATCTAAGGTTGGGGTTGCTGTAGTCTTGAGTCAAGAAGGGCATCATGTTGCTTTCTATAGTGAAAAGTTAAGCGGGTCACGACTTAATTACTCAACTTATGATGTCGACTTTTATGCCATAGTTCGTGCTTTGCGACATTGGCAACATTATCTGGTACATCAGGAATTTATACTAATTCGGATCATGAAGCACTCAAGTACATAAATAAGAAACACATTTTGAATAAAAGACATGGAAAATGGGTGATTTTTCTACAAAACTTCAGTTTCACATTAAGGCATAAGGTGGGGCATCAAAATAAAGTTGTTGACGTGCTGAGCTGGAGAGCTTCTTATCTCATGAGGGCAGAGGTGCAAGGGTTTGACTCCTTCAGAGAACTTTATTTAGAGGATGATTTTTTTGGGCTTTTTATGCAAGACGTTCTAAACAGGCAACAATGTTACTATCAAGTTCAAGACGGCTTTTTATTCAAGGGGCTGCAATTGTGCATCCCAAATTGCTGTAGATCAACATGCTTTAGGACATTTTGGGTGTGACAAGAGTATTAAGCTCAGAGCCGAATTTGAGCATGTATAAGGTGAGCCATTGTATAGGGCCCAAAATTCATACATGACCTTTTTATATGTTCAATAGTATAATATATATATATGAGTCCATATATATATATGAGTCCAGTATTTCAACCCAATATAATATTGCTTGATTTCTAATTGGCCCAGTAGTCCGGCCCAACATAAGACTACTTGATTTCCTAGTTCACATTCCAGCCTATTTTTATTTTAATACTTAATTCCCTTCACAATGTTATATAAATAAATAAAGTAAGAAAATATTGAAATTTAGTATCTACCGCCAAGTTGCAAGCAACACGCCAAGAAAAAGTTTTCGTCTTTTCGATTTCGATTTGCTTCAGGAAGTAGAAAGGTATGTGTTTTTTTAACTTTGAGTTTTTATTTTTCAATTATATTATTATAAGTACTTTATTAATATAATTATTCATTCAATTACAAATTAATTTTTCTAACTTTTGTTAATTAGTGTTATGATATTTTTAGGAATTGGAACCTTAAAATTTATAATATAATTCAATTTGACATAATAATTTGGCGTACTAATTACATGATATTGTTAAGATTTAGTATTCAATTTTGAGATAACAATTATAAATAACTTTACGATTCTTAGATTCTATTATAGATGTCTTCAATATATTAAACATTTGGTTCTAAATTAAGAGTTGATTGATGACTTTGCTTCTAAGAATGCTAAAAGAATTACAATATTCAAGTAATAAATTACAATACATGTAAGTGTGTGAGATAAAAACACTTTGTTATCTTATTTGGTTTTTTTTATAATTATAAAATTTAGCGTAATACTAATAAAAAAGTTGTTTTCAGTTATACTTTAAATTTTATGCTCATGGACCTATTTATATTTCTCGAATAGGGACTATAAAATTAATGAAACGGTCCTGGAGCAGGTAAAAGCAAGTATTTTTGGCCAAAATTAAGACGTGACGTTACTAGATATGTAGAGAGGTGTCAAATATGTCAGCTTTCAAAGGGTGTATCTACTAATGCAGGGCTCTATACTCCATTACCCGTTCCAAGTTCTCCTTGGGGTATGGATTTTGTTCTCGGGCTTCCGTGTACTCATAGGCAAAAGGACTCCATCATGGTGGTGGTGGACAGGTTCTCAAAGATGGCACATTTTATACCTTGTCGGAAAACTATGGATGCACTAAATGTCGATGATATGTACTTTGAAGAAGTTTTTCGTTTGCATGGGTTTCCGCATACCATAATCTCCGATCGTGATCCTAAGTTTATGGACCATTTGAAGTTGTTAATGGACCGAGTCCAAACACTATTACTGACTTGGCCCCAATCCCCAATTGAAATAAAACTAGTGTGAAGGTTGCTGAATTCTCTGAACAGCTCAAGAGTATTCACGAATAAGTCAAATTGCATATTGAAGCCAACAATGCTAAGTATAAAGCAGCTGCTGATTTGCATGGTAGAAAATTTATTTGTGAAGAAGGGGATTATGTTTGGGTTGTTTTGACCAAAGATAGGCTGCCATGAGGAGTAAATATGAAGTTACATGATCACAAGGTTAGTCCATGTCGGGTTAAAAAGAAGATTAATGATAATGCATACCAGTTGCAGCTGCCAAGTCATATCAATACCTCTGATGTATTTAATGTCAAGGATCTACTTCCGTTTAAAGGTGATCTTCCTGGCAGTACCAACTTCAGGCCGAGTTCTTCTTTAACTGAGGGCGACTTATGCAGCTAAAGTTATTGCATTCTGGAAGTTTCTAATGCAAGAATAATTTCTATATGAGTTTACTTGTTATTCTAATCTTTTGGGTTCCTAAGTTAAAAAGAAATAGATGGTCCATGTGGGCCAGTCAATAATTTCGTATGTTCGGTCCCTTGTAATCAGCTAATTATGCTAGATTTACAATTATAATCTATTTCAAGAATTCTCCATCAACTCCTATCATAATTATCTTTCTCTAAAGTTGCAAGTTATACTGCACCATGTGCTTATATGATTTACTTTTATATCAAAACAAAAAAGCGGGACACTTCCAATGATTAATTTGGGACAAAAGGTGAAAATAATGTAAAATCAGTACTATTGCAATCAAAACTGTGGTTTTTAATCTCTTACTTCATTCCATATTTTTACATTACATTTATGCTTTTATGACTATTTTGTTGACTTACAACTTGCAATATAGAATACAATCACATTTGGGGCTTAGCTTAAGTCATTGGAGTTAGCTCATCATGCAATTATCCATCAAAGATGAAATGCGTTGGGATTATATTTAATCCATATTATGAATAATATCAAAAGGATTAGCTAACATATAAAACTAATCGAACAAGTCAGAAGCTAGAAGAACAGTAATGCTTAAAGCTTCATATATAACAGATTAAGATTCGAATGACAGTAAATTTTATAATCATGTTCATAAAGTTCACAACACAGCCTAACTAGTAAGCTCAAGATCAATAGTAATGGTAGCCATAATAACTCGTAAAATACGTATAAGCCAGTCAACAATCAAGAAAGAAAACCAAGTAATGCACAATAGAACCCATGATCTGAAGAGTATAATACTACTAGAAACCATCACTTGAAACCAACCACATGGCTTAAAAAAGGATATAACGATAAAAAGTTAATATGTACAAAGCTTTAAAGGAGACCTATTGAAGGGGGCGATGCTTGGGTTAAACTAGAAACCATGCATCTTTTTTTCTGTACAATTTCTCCTCCAAAACCTGAACCATCTACCTATGTCTGTGTTAACAGGTATCCAACACATTCAACTAAACGCCACCATACACGACCCACGGCCACCTGTGCCATAACCTCTGTACCACCACTGCCTAATCTGATAATTACATATTCACAGCTTATATACGTGTCTTGTGCAAGAACCGTGAACTTAAGAGAGATGAAACGACCCTTGGCCTTCTGTAATTGCATATAAGAGCTTTTCCTTCATTGTTTCCTGCAAAATGGCATGAGTTATATAATTGTTTGCATTTCTACACCTTATCAAAATTATTCTTTTGATCACGCCTATTATTTACAACCAACGATTCATTTCTATCGAAAATTTGGGCACCTTATGACTATAAGCCTTCATGGAAATTGTGACCCAGTAACTTACAAATGAGTTGATTTGGGTTATGTTTTATTTAAACCAAGACAATCATAAAACTGGTCAAACTTCATCAAAACTATATTTCTAATGTATACAGCCTCATAAATCATTATATTCAACAATCTAGATTATTATTTCAATATTGTTGCTTTTGCATTAGTGTTTGTGGGCCAACCATACCCATTTTAGGTCTGTTTTGACATGTACTAAAAAAATCACCTATTTCAACCTGGAACAGTTTAGACCTCTGACCCAACCTGCCATCTTGCCAAATCTAGAATATGCACCAGTAAATGGTTCATTTTTAAAATAGTAGTTGAACTTTCTATACAACCAACTCTTAGATCACGAAAATCTCTTATAGTTTACTGTGCAACATTCACATCCATTGAGAATTTGAGCATCTTTATTACGAGGTACTATAAGACACTTGCAGTCATTCAAGGTTTGTAAAATATTGCATAAAGAATCATTTCAAAAAGATAAATCTCAGTATATACGAAGCTAGCTAGGAAAGAACAGATTTTAACCTTTGAAGAGTATGGCGGCAATTTGAGATAATTAGCACATGTCATTACACTGGGTAGGTCAGCATCCACCAGATTATCACAATGCTGTCAAGAAACGCACACATATATACCCATTTGAGCCAAACGAAAGTAAAAAGAAAATTACTTCAATCACGAAGAAACTAAAAAAAAAATTACAATACGTACCTTGCGTACGATTGTGAGTTTTGGATTGAGCGATGCCAAACCACCAAGAGGAAGCCGTGGAGCACCAGTCACAAACTTCACGAAAGCTTTTTGCCGCTCATAGTCAAATTCTTGTATGACCTCTAGAAACTGCATTTTATGAAAATAAATTTTTAATTGCTCATTTTTATGGAAGTAAACCGTGATATAATAACAATTATATTATTAATTTGTTAGATAGTTGTCGACTCGTGACTCGAAATCATAAATTTCATGATTTCAACTCGTGAATGACACACACGAAAGTGGACACCAAAGTATCAACCTAACTTATAGATCCTAATTCTTCAAAGCTAAAGGTACAAGTTTACATAATCTAAAAATTCTAAGAATTTGTTCATGAATAGAAAATATGAGAGCAATACATACATGTAGAATGGGAGGGCTGCTAGCAGTATATCCATGATCAAACTTGATGAGATCCGAAAGTTGGTTAGACTGTAAGAAGAACCATGATTAGCATCTCATTTTATAATCTAGGATTCGATCAAATAAGTGGATAAAACATACGTTCCAAGTTTCACTTTCCCCACATAGAAGATGTTCTAATTCCTCATCCGTGAATATCTGAAGATGGTCTATTGGAAAAACCTAAATAACAAAAAAGTAATCGAAAGGCCCACGAAATTACAATCAGTTTCAGTGAAGAAAGAGTAAAACCTTAAAGGAGAGGAACAGAACAAACCTGATTAAATCCTGATTTAAAAGCATCCATTTGTTTCGAAATTCCAGAATTTATTGTGGCATCGACCACGAGTTCAATGTATTCCTCCAAATTCATAGTACTAACCTGGAAATGAAACAAAAATTTGACTATTTTCTGCATTAACAGATCATAAATGAAATATGGTGATAAAAGTAAATCCCTAACCATTTCCTTATCAGCCCCAGATATGAGGACGTAATCAGGATAACCAGGAAGAGTAAAATCCAGATGTAGGTCCTCGAGTTTTGTATCCCGAAAGGATGGATCAAGATCAATATCTGAACTTCCTCCGTGTAATTCCAAATACTTCCTCCTCTCAACCAAAGCCCGAAACTCTATAAGCGTCTTACTCAAAACAGGATCAAATGACTGGATGTCATACATAGTGAGTTCCTGCAATATCAACAATTTCATGAATTCAAGAATGAAAGGAGCATGAAATCAACATTATACTTTATCCAGATAACAGCTAGAAACCAGACCTGGCCAAGTATTAGCTTATAGAAAGCTTTTGAGAAGGGAATATCCAGAATTCGTCCATCGTGAAGAGCCTTTGCCACAATCTGTCCCAAAAGAACAAATTTTCTTTTCACCTCCGAAAAATCTATACCACTGGAGACACTAACGGAATGACACCACGGGCACGGGAAAAGCCCAAACGTAGATGCAACAAGAACAGAATCCTGGTTTCCTAAGCTTTCAAATAAAGAACCTGACACATTATCGCCTCGCCACATCCCAAGGCCCGGCTTCTGAAACTCGTTACTAACAAGTGTAAAAAACTCCAATGTGGGGCCAAGACCCGTACCAACCTCTTCGTCATATTTCACTTCAAGAACAACTTTCTGATTGGCATGTAAATCCATCATTTTGGAAGCTGATTCAAGTACTTGATGTCGATAAACCAGAAACTTTTTCCGAGCCATAGGAGAGTCATTTTGGATACCCGAGGGTGACCCAGATGATGCCCGAGCTTGACTTTGCGGTTGACCTTGATGCTTCCCTAATGCTACCAACTTGAAGTACTTACATCTAGCCTCAAAACTAAATAAGAACGGGCATGATGTCATTAACTGCATACACCATGATGGCATGCCACCCGTAGAGATGGCTAACGGGTCCCGCATCTGTTGTTCTAGTTTTTCTGTTAACCTACTATTTACAAATTCGTTCTTTAGAATACCTAAAATACCCTCACCTGTTGCTCTTACACCATCTAATTCACTAATTCTACCTTCAGCAAAATCAGAAATTTTTTCACTAACTATGATATGGAATCTAAACCTGTTCACAGCTTCCAAGATTCTCAGCAAAAACAATATGTTACGACATGGAGTTGACTTTCCTGCCGCCAAACTGATTTCTGAAAACATCATGCGCGAAACAAACGGAGCATATGATGACCAACATGCATGCGAGCCGAAAAACGAAGAGCTACTTTTTTCGAACATGGATAACTTTTTAAATGTTACTTTGTGTATTTGATTCCATAATGTTGCATTGGTGACAGTGTCGTATTCTGCTTTGTGATGTTGGATAATAGCTTGATATATGGTCAACATCCGATCCATTGGCTTCCCTTCGAGGTAAAAGGATAGTTGACCATCATTTGTACTGGAACTAGAATGGTCTGTGCTGATACTACTATCTTTTTGTGAAGCATTGTATTCGCACTCCATAGGGTCCTGAAACATGACTATATATAAAAATACCATCTTTATGGTGAAAAAAGTTAAAGTGGTACGTTTTGAAACTGATTGTGTAATTTCAAATGATCAGAATCAAAAAACTAAAGTTATAATAAACACGCCGTAGGAAATATTGTTTATATACGCTTTGTATAGTATGGTATTAATAAAATCCAATCAATCAAATGTTTAAGTGTTTGATGAACTTTAATTATTTAAGCAGTTCATGATAAAATGACCACAAAGGGCATTCTGATATATATTTTTAAGATGTCTAAATTTAAACTATACTGTTTTCTTTTTTAAGCTGTGACAAAATCTCCAGTTTCTTCTAAAAATTTACAGATCATAATTCCAAGACTTATCTTTTTTATGACAGAATATTAATAAAAAAATATTCTAGTTTTGCAGCAAGTATGAAATTGATTATCTGACCCCCTACATAATTAAATAATCAGAATCACTTAATACTAACACTGAGAACGGATTATAGTGACGTTAAGTAGCAATAATCAGACAATCAGTTTCATATTGCACATCGAAACACCCGGTAACTAGTAATCTATAGAAGTAGAGAGTAAAGACCTATGAAATATACAACTAATTTGTAAAAATAGTAAGTCAAACATGAATGATGAACTTACTGATTGAATTTCATTCCCACTTGATGATTCTCCAGAAGTCTGTCCAACATTGTTTCGACTTGTGTCAGACGGTGATTGAACACTGGAGCCATTCTCATTATCATTGTTTGAGCAAACTTTAGGCCATAAGAACTTTTCAATAGCATCAAAATCTGAAAACGGGTCAACATTTTGAACATCTCCCGAGTAATCACTTAGCGTCAACTCTCCCTCTCCTTTCTCAAATGAAACTTTCAGACACGGATATGCTGTGCAATGCCTATGTGGAACAGTCGCATACGAACTTCTGTGTTTGGATACACTGTTCAATACAAGAGGAAAATCTTCAACAGAAGATAACGCACTTTGTAATTTTGAAATAAATTCCGATAATGAGAAGTTTGACCAAAAAAGTCTCCCAAAATTCTTTAGTCTTCTCTCAGCAATGCAGGGTTGACTTTTTGACCCACTACTGCTGGAATTCGTTCTAGAACATTCACCACTGGATAAATAATTAACCAACGACTCGGCAATCCCACTTTCAACAAATTCAAAAGTAGAAATCACGTCTCCACCAGTAAGATGTGACATGATTAGATGCAGGACATGATCATACTCTTCTTCAACCATACTATCAGCCATCATTGAAGCTAATTCAGTAGATAAAGATTTAAGCTTTTCAAGAATCGCAGTTGTTCCATTCGCTGAAGTGGACGAGTTTGTGTCAAAGTAATTAGTTCTTATCTGTTTTGCAAGAGTTTGAACGCAATCCTTTTCCAACTTACAATCCCGTGATTCTGAAGATGGACACATGTCAAAAGAATAGCATAAGCATTGTTTTTGACGTGAATTATTCGATAACTGAATTTCGTTGAACATTGAGAACATAAATTGTGAACCCTTCTCCGGGACTATAAGTGCATCAATGGCAAAAAGAACTCCTTCCTTTACAAACGGTCCTACGAAAAGATCAGATCTTTTTTGCAGGATGGTATCAGAAATACTAAGGGCTAGCATTAGAACATGTCGATCTTTTCGAGTGAATACTCCAGCTAAAAACCTGCCAGATGACCAGCATGATCTTATAAGCCCCACTTAAAAATATTCAACCTAAACTTTACAGGTGGCAGAATGGGTGGTCCAGACAGGTTGAGTAACAAGCCATAATGGTTTGGGCCAACCCGCTAACACTTCATTTATATGTTCATTTTATTTTTATAAATAATTAATGTGCTGAGTACCCAAAAAAAGTTACAATAAGAATCTAAATTTCTTTAAAACACAATTTAGGAAATTTATGCATTTAAATACACTCCGTAGAATGACTTTCAACCTGTCTGACCCATTCAACCCAATTGACCTGTTTCTCTTTAGTTTGAATTTTTTTAACTTGATACATTGGACCCATCAGATAAAACATAACAAAAATGGCAAAGTTGAGAATCAAGATTATTCACCTTGAAATGTTGGTTTGCTTAAGCAAATCGAGAAGTGTATTGGAGTGGCTGTAATAAACTAACTTGTCGATAACAGAGAGACATCCATAACATATATATAAATCTACACCTGAATCAACAACCCGGATCAACACGTGCAATAAATCAATCGCAAACTTCTGCAGAAGATCAGGATGGTTCACCAAAAACTCTGCTTTTTCCTCGCTTAACTGAACTTCACGATCTCTGGCTACAACAGGCAGAAGCTGAATCAACAACTTCAAAACTTCATGTACCTGAAAAAAAACATATAGATGTCATTTACAAGTATAAGTAAATAGATATGAGTCCTTTTAAATATATCTGCTGTTTGACCTGATTGCTTTGACCCCCAACTGCCCGAGGAGAAGGCATTCCATGTGAAAGATCATACATTGACAAAATATCCTTCAAAATGCTGCTTATATTTAGATCAAAAAGCGTCCTCACGGCTATCATCGAACCAGAAGCAAGTCTAACAAGTAACCCAATTAGACCCTGCATACAAGTTTACGATATCCGCTAAAAATACAGACGATAAAAAGATAAAAATGTCAAAAATAAATGAAGAACATCAACATACAGTATGAACAGAAGGTGATGTAATGGTCCGGCTGTTCAAGTCAACAAGATGTGCGACCTGATGAATCAGCCCATGTTTAGAAAGTTCATCCAGCATCTCAGGGGATTTGTGTACTCGTTCGGCTATTTTAATAAGGCAAGTAGCAACATGTTCAACAAGCTGAAAGCACAAAAATACGTCAATAAAGTAATTAACTGATGCAATTAAACGCAATAACAATACAGCGTATAAATGAATATACAACGATATGCGAATGAAGTCATTATACAATTTATTATACCTGATTGTCCTCATACTGCAGAAGTTTGCACAATATTGGAACAGCATCCATAAACTGCGAAAAACCTTCGGGCGGAAGCTTCTCACATATACTCACCACAGTCGACAGAGCAACTCTCTTTTTTTATTTCAGAAAAAAACGATAAACACAAAAGTAATGAATAAAACATCTCCAAGTTAACAAAATATCATTTTATTTTATAAAGATACATAATATGTAATGCAAGTTCAAGTCTTACTTGGGTACTAGTCGAGAAGAAATCAATATAAGTAAGAACAGCCATAATTGCACCAGACTGTAAACAAGCAAGTGGTTGTTCACGCGATATCTTCTCTAATGCTTGCAAACACTAAATCAAAAACAGAAAAATGATCCATCAGAATCAATATCTTTTAACTTGCAGTAAACAATCACTAAACATATTCGTATCAATATAATACCTGTTCAGCTACATCCTCGTACTCGATCGCTAACAATCGCTGGCATAGGGCTGAAACTCCATCATGTCTAACAATAAAACTCGAGGAACGAGGATAAATGTCACATAGATAAGTTAAAGCCCTAATAGACAAAAGCATAATCTCCGGGTTACTTTCATGGCGAGCCAACTTAATAAGTATGGGAGATAACGCATCTGCCATTAAACTCGATAACGAACTATCTGAACAAAAAGATAACATTTCACAAAGCTCTCTCAAAGCATCCTCTTGAGCAGATTCTTCCGTTTCTTCATTCAAATCTGATAATACTTTCTTGAATTTCGCTTGATCACCCGATAACCTTTGCCTTTGGTAATCAAGTATCGCATCTCTATTTCTTCTATGTTCTGCATCGCCCATTTCATCAGAATCGCACGACCCGTATGCTGAATTATTATCTTCATGTGTATCGGAAGCAGATGATGATGTCTCCATTTCGTGATCATGCGTTTGATTTGTCGAAGTACTTGGCATTGTAGTAGTTGGTGTTTCGACTGGTGAACTCGATGTACTCGGTCTAAACTCTAGTGAACTACAAGTCCTTTTATCGGCTGGCAATTCGTCGGCTGTTTCTGTTCGTTTTTGCCCCCGATTTCCCATCAATATTTTCACTACAAAATTCAATAGTACTGTTAAAAACTTCCTAAATCAAACACCATAACAACACAAACTATAATCAATTTTGTAACTTACTAAAACCTAAATTATAAGAAACAGTTAAAAATCAAAACTTTATATAAAAATCCCATGATCTTTAACCACGGACAAAATAATAGAAATCACCATCCACAGTTTCAACAGAACAGACTTTCATACTTACACAACAAGATATTATTATAAATAACATAATAATACTAAAATCAATAAGTATAATGATCAACAAAAAAGTAATCAACAAGCATAAATAACAATATTTCCGTTAAGCTTCAAACCGACATAAAAAAATAACAAAAGGAAACATATGAACATGACTAGATAAAAGTTTAAACAGATAAAAGTTTTTAAATTTCTTATGATATAAGAATAATAATAAGATATGTATCTAGTGAAGAATTATTGATTGATTTACCGTATATAAATGAATGATTAAAGACAGTTGCAGATGTTGATGATTTGTGGTAGAGTAATTACAGAAAAGGATGAAAAAGAGTTCCTATTTAACGAGTTGAAATTTAAGGAGGGTTTTACCCTAATTTACAGTTAGAAAAAAGAGGAACAGATGATGATGACGATCAAACAGAGATGGTGATATTGAGTGTTTATATATCTCACGCCAAATATTAAATAAATAAATTATTTCACAATTATCTACTTTTTATAGGTTAATTAATAAATAATATACGTAATATATTTTTTTATTTTATTATAATCATAAAAAATAAATAGATTATTTCATATTATGAAGAATTATCCATTTTATCAAATTAGTAAATAGTACATTTGTTACATATTATTTCGTCATTTTTGTATATATCTTCTACTGGTTTCATGTTTTAGTTATATCTCTCCATTATAATTCAATTAACTATCTTTAATTTGTGGTGTATACTTGTAGTGTTCGATTATACAACTTCTATTTGTCTTAAGATAATTGTTTTAAAATATGTACCACACAATTTCAAATAAAATACAAAATGTCACATTTTAACCGTCAAATATTCTTTTTGTCCCATTTGATTTTGACATACATTTTTGTAAAAATTAAGTTTTATTATATATTCTCGCTAGCGAACGTAGACAAACTAAAATAAAAATATAAACGTTATCTTTAGAACAGATAAAGTACTACTTTATATAGTTTTTTTACTATTTTCTTCCGAAAAAAATAATATATTATACTTGTTTAGTCATTTTTGAATTAAGCATCGTTAACCCTCTAATTATAACAATAAATAATAATTAATAATTATTATTATTTAGATTTACACCTACAATTTAGCATATTTCTTTGGTAGAACGTTTAACAATTTGACCCATAACGAACTTTGAGAACTTAACGAACCAAAAAACCATCAGTGGACCATTTAGGTTTTGTTTGTTTCTATTGATTTTCATGTGATTTATGTTTTTTCTTTTTTCACGTGTGGTCTGGTATTTTGTATTTATTTTATTTTTATTTCTTGCCTTCTTGGGTCATTCTCATTTTTATTTATTTTCTTTTTCTTTTTTAATAAATAAATAAATTAGTTTTTTAATGTCTACGTTTGGAATATGATTCTATTAGTGATCCAAACAGATCTTGTAAACTGCGTTTATAAATAATCGATGGAAAGAATAGTCGTCTTATTAATTTTATACATAAATATTAATATTAAATAATAATTATCATATTATCAATCAATTTTGTATAAAGCTTAATGTTATAAAAAGTCAAAGCTTAGACAAGAAGGCATTGCACTCACTTTTGTCCGTAGTTTTTTAACACCCAAAACAAAGCCATGTGTTCATTTTGCAAAAGGAAGGGAGTTCAATGCAATAAACCATTTTAAAATCTAGTAAGATCGAGGACATTAAATGTGCTTCAAATAGGTAACTTATTAGATTAAGTCTAATCAGATTTAGATAATACTCACATATTTACATATAAAAGCTAGTATTAGATTCACTACATAATTAAGTGAAGTATAACATATATGTTTTAGTTTCAGTCAAAAAATATTACTATAATCTTACAAATCTATAATTTTTATTAAGCATTTAATATTTTTTTTTTTTAATTTTTAAAAAAGAGATATCGGAAATTATCATTTTATCTCTTCACTTATTAATTATATAAATGATTCAATTAATAATATATTTCACATAATACTTTTAAATATCTTCTTTTTTCTTTTATATCACAATATTGGATTTACAATTACAATAATTTAAACTATTATAAAAAGTCACTTTCATTAAGAAAGTATCAATTATTATTGCATTCAAATTCAAATATTATTAAACATTTATCTCTCAATATTAACATGTGAAATTTTTACGCGCTGATGTGTGTGAGATTCAACGCTAGTATTGTATTACTAATGTGTGTTTCAAGAACACGATAATGTGAAGCGAAGGAACTTAACATTTGTTTAATTCAATATTGGTTAACCTATACATATTTCCATTTTCATATATTCAAATTGAGTTAATCTTAATTCATCCTGCACAATCCAAAACACATCTATATATGTATGTGGTGTATAACATGTATATTGGACGTGTGTTAGAAACATTAGCAGTGAAAAATGGGTTGGTATAGGGTTGGTCATGGGATTAAAAGGGATCGGACGGAGTCTATTGGATGAATGTTGGGTCGGTGTCCAAACAAGAGAAAAGTGGTTGGCATGTTTTTTTTTTTTTTGGGTGATGCAAGTTTCAAGGGTCACTGACACCGAGTTTCTTTCTATCATTTTGTATTAAATAAAAGACTTAAAATGTAAAAAGTAAAAAATGATTGAGTAAAAAAGTTAGTGGAAAATTGAAGTAAGGTGAATGATCTGGCGAAGTTGAAAGAGTTTTTACTATTCACTGCGGATGCTCTTAAGAAGTGTTAACTATTGCCATTTGCCAAGATATATAAAAAGTATAGAAGATATGAAATAAGAGTAAACTACTATTGTACGTAAAAAACTAAATTAAAACGAATGAAACGTTTCATGCCATCTGGATGCATGCTTCAATAATAGTTTTTTGAGTTTAACTATCAACCAAATATCCACGGAATACCATCATTTATTGTGGTTATCTTGAATTGTTGATTATTCTAGAGAGATATAGGAAATAAGAGAATTTTACCTTTTTAAACCGGGATGCTTTAAAATGGCAACAATCAAGACTATATATAGCCTTTTTAGAGTACAACATACAAGCTTATAGTACAAGCACACTTACTTTTTACATTATTGAAGAATGACATAAGTGCTTATGTCATATAGGGAATGACATCATTGTATATGTCATTTAAACACACTAGGAAATAAAATCACACATTACATTACAGAAATTATAAAATATCTAAGGACTCCAGCGTGCATCGGGATGGGTTGGATCATCTTCATATGGGTCGTTATGATGAACAAATGTATATCCAGAAGATGCTTGTGTTTCTTATAACCAATCGTGTTGTTCAATTGTACGGACTGAAAAGTGTTGTTAGAATTAATGAAAGGACCATTTATGCATGTAACTACATATTAAAAAATTGAAGAATCAAAAATATAAAATATGTAATTTTACTTGAATGTTGATCGACCAACACTACCATATATATAATCAATCTAAACGATAGTGCTCTATTAAGATTAACTCTTGGATTCATGTATTAATTTTAACATTCTTTGATCTAAAATTTGTAATCTTGTGATCAACTTATACACCTCATGATCAACTAAGATCATTTCTTATGAGAGCTCATGTTCTCCGTCTTTGGTGACACTTGGCTCCCACCCTCCGTGTTCGCATAGGCACCATCCCGTCTTCGGTGGCCGTTCTCTTGTCTTCGTTCTCCGCAAAATGGTCAGGACGGAAGAAATCGGTTTATTTGTACATACGTCGCCGTTTTCTTCAATAATCTTTGTATATATTTGGAATGTATGTATGTATAGATGTACCTGTGTGTTTGGAAGACTACTTTTCAATCTGAGTTGTGTTATAAGATGAAGGAGAAGTATTTCTAGGGTTTTGGGTTGTGTATTGAGCCTTTGAAAATGTTAAAACTAATAGGTCAAAGTTATTCAAAAGCTTGTTAAAATTGATGGGCCGGTTAACTAGAAAGCTTTTTCTTTTCTTTTGTTACTACTAAATAAAAATATATATTACTAAATTTTTAAAAAAGATGTAAATGTATCTTGTATTAATATTTAAGAAATGACGTGACGCTGACATGAACCTCAATCCTCAGTTCTAGGGCGTCACGATAGACGGTGTTCAGTTCTAGATCAGTCATCAGTTCTCGTGCTGATGTGATGGGCTGATGTAGATGTCAGTCCTCAGTCCTATGAGCGTCACGATAAAAAATGGTCTAATACCACTTATTCTAGTACTTATGTTCATCGTTATTGAACATGAACTTCTTTTAGGCACAACTGTTTGTTCCTTAGAAAGAGAGCCTTAAATCAATCGACTTCAATTGGGTCATTGGGAGCTTCAAGTTTGGAAATCATTAAATGTTCGATTTTTGTTTGTAGATGTTTGTTGAGATTTTGTCTCAGGTTGAAGCTTTGTCTTCCATAATTTGTAATTCAATTGGGTCGTTTTGATCTACTATCATTTATGCAATTTCAATATTTCTCGCCCAAAACAAAATAGAAAATCAATCGAATTCTTTCTGAGTGTAGCTTAAGAACTAAATCAAGCTTTTTATCAACCTAAAGTGCACTTTTTCTTGAAAGATTTAAAACTTTCTAATTAAAAACTTCAACCCATCATCATATAAGAACATATAAGACATGACTTACTGAAACTATACGAATATAAATAAAATAGGCATTTTTCAAAAAGGTCGATATTTTTTTACTATCAATTTGACACACATTCACACGGCAATTTCAAGTCATTATAATTTATGATTGCATATATTACGATATAATTTATCAGCTCAGTAGCCATGAAAAGAACATCATACTAAAATGCACTCCATAATCAGGTTTTAAATACTTCTAAAACACAATCTGCTAGTTAGGTAGACATAACTTTTTTTTGAACTCCACCCTACGGTTTAAATTACAATACAATAATACATAGTCCAAGGAATCAAAGCACGCTTGGTAGATGCCCGAATTAAGAACAGCACCTGCTTATGTGCTGAAAGGGGTTTTAACTTCTTTCTAATCAATAGATTTCGAACCACAAAATGCTAATCTCTACCTTGCATTGGAACCATCAAATGTTGAGCCTGTAGATGTCAAGTTTCAAATAATCCATGAAATCAGTATTTGGTTATGTGAAATACACACATATTTATGTGGATATGGTTGCATACATGAATATATGTACCATATATATGCTACTGAAAATTTTATGTGGTACATGTTATGTGTCAAATCATCATCATAATTCATAAATAGAACTTAAAGATATTTAGTCTAAAGTTTTGACAATCATAAGATAAGATAATCAATTTCCAAAACTGAAACACAAAGACCACTTATATACCAAAAAGTAGAAGCTAGTGAATATGAGTACGTAAGACAGCACACACAAATAGAGACTACCTGTGAGTTCCCATAATCCAAACCCTGCAAATATGAACCTTGATGAGCAAGCTGCAGAAAAGCACAGAGATGGTGATTAGATATTAGTGCATTAAAATTCATACATACATATACATTGTCTACCGAGTAAAGGTGCAATTTCAAACCAATTATGTGAACATGGATCCATATACATTAGAACTTATTAATGATCAGTCAAATGGATGGACCAAAAAATGTACCTTAAGAAAGAACTGGTCAGATAGTTTAAAAGTTACTCAAAGTATAGTCCAAGTGTTCACAGCAACTTATTAATCATTGGTGTAATCATCATACTAAATACGTATTACTTGTAATAATAATGAGAGTCAAAACAAAAAGACAAACGTAAGTGTCCATCCTAAAACTTAACTGTTGTGGTATATGTTACCCAACTCACACATTTTGTGTCTAACTGATTTAGGTTTCATACTGAAATCATAAATTTCATACATTTGTTTTGAGATTAAGTAAGCAATTTGAAATACTCACATGTGCACTATGGTCAGGTTGCATCCCATCTTTCCTAGCCGATCCTTCCTGCCCTTTAGCAGATCCCTTGGTGTCACCCTTAAAAAAATCATATTAAAAATTATGCACACATAAATCCAAATAAGAATAATAGAGGTGGCTAATTGAAACCAATTACTAGTAGATTTAGGTCATATCACATCCCCAACAGGTCAAATGGGTAGAAAAGTTAAACTTAGCTGAAACCGTTCAAGTGGGCTGAAAGTCACCCAAAGAGTACTCAAATGCCTGGACCTCAGTATTATCTTTTTTGTACGTATCTACATATATATATATATAGAAAGAGAATAATTTTAACAACACCATTATATAAATCCTATAATACATTACATTTTTATTAGAGGTAAAAGAAATAGACAATTGTTACAGACTGGATCGACCCAAAGTCCGAACCCATTTGAGCCTGGATAAAATAACCCAATTTAAACTGTTACCCAGCCGTTCCCACCCGCCCATGTCACTACCTCTAAATACTACAATCAAAAGAGACAAAAGAATTTCTCTAACCTCCATCTGCATCATTAATCCCATCAGAAGCATAAAGAAACACAAAAATCAATTCATCAGTAATAGCTTGTACAAAGAACGAGCATCCATGAGCTAATGAAATCGTAAATTAAAACCACCAAAAATAAACTTGGAACAAGAAAAATACCTCTCTGTATCTATTCAAGTATAACTTGAGTGGTTCAATATAATCTTCAAACCCTAGAGTAGCCATTGCCCATAAGAGATCATCACCGTTGATTGTTTTCCTCTTTTCCCTTTGACACTTATCACTGGCCCTGTATGTTCAACAACAAGGAACCAATTAAAACTAATTTAACCACAGCTAAGGATGAAAACAATTAATTTGACTTTTAATATTTCCTACCTCCAAGAAAATGCAATGCTCCTCAATTTTTAGTTTAACTTTGTTAAAAACTTTTCACATTTAAGCTACATTTTCCCATTAGTACGAATTACCTAATATCAATACCTTTAAATAGGGTCCACATACAAGTAACCTTTTCTTTGTCCTTACTACATGTCACTTTAGAGTTTAGACTAGTGGTCATCAGTAAAATAATCATATCAACTATTTATGATACTGCATCTTATGAATCTTAAAGTTTACTCCTATCACAAACGATTAAACTTGTAACCCACACGCTATATCGTACAAACTTTTACATACGCATGATGTATCAAAAATCACATTATTATCCTTCATTAAATAACCATCTAAACATCTCTAAAAGTTTTACTTCTTCGATTTCAACTAGAGCTGAGTATTAACATATCAAAAGAAGCGAAGCACATAACATCTAGTCAATTAATAAAAATAGCTCAGCTAAAAATCACGATCATCAATCAAAACAAATGATCAATAGTATATATACTTACTCGCTAGTAACAAAGCTGATAAACTCAGAGACACATTCCTGAACAGTTTCTTTAGCATCTTTCGCCATTTTACCATTAGCCGGTAATCCTTTCTTCATAATCCTACTGATATTCGCAATCGGTAAAAACCGATCCTGTTCTCGAACATTCGATGACCTAGGACTCAAATCCCCACCACTTTCATGACTCCCACCGCCTGGACTCGCCGGACCTTCCGCCATTCAAATTCCAAAACCCTAACCCTAATATTCATAACCCAAAATTGAGTACAAATTGATAACTAAAAACAAAAGTTAGCAACAAGTGAAGCAATATGACAGTGATTAAAAGGTTTTACATGAGATTAAGTTGGATATTAGATAGAAATGTGTAACTGATTTTGTGATTAAGTTATAGATACAGATGTATAGATATATATAGATAGATATAGAAGGGATGTATGTATCTACGAAATAGTTGTTATGTTACTTACAGTTGAAAATTTGTAAAGACAAATGAGGGGGAAGTGATCTGGCGCGAGGATGGGAGATCGGACGCTGGAGAACGAAGGAAGCAGGATGAAGAGACGATTGAGATGCGAATGCTTTTGTTTTATCAACACCGTTGGTTGCTTCTCTTATTTTATTATTTGGGGAAAAATTATTTGATATAAAATATAAAATATAATAATAATAATAATAAAATAACATTATAATATAATAACTATATATATTGAGTTGAGATCATTAAAGTATGGGATATTTTGTTAGTATGGGAGAACCAATCAAATTTCACCATTTGAAAGGGTATTTCTGTCTTTACAACAAAAAAAAAAATATATATATATATATATATAAAAACTCACAAACACAGACACGCACATGAATTAGGGTTTTCACAGATCTCGATTTTCTGCAGCAACAATAGACCAAAGTGCACTAAATTCATCAATTGAAGGCTCGATTTCAACCTACGAACACTTAATTACAGGTGCGTTGATGAATTCATGTGTTTTCCAGATCCAAAACTTTATGTAAATATGCGCATATGCGATAATCATGTAATTGACCAAAAAATCACGTATTTGAATCTGTAGATGCGATTATCATGTAATTGAACCTGCATATGTGATAATCATGTAATTGAAACTGCATAAAACACGTATCGATTTTATTGAAACTGCCTAAATCACGTATGTGTTTTCCAGATTCATGTGTTTTTTGTTCTTGAAGGTTTAAAACTATATTATTGATACATGTAATTTATGTTTAACTATTTGATGCTTGTCAGGTATAGTTGAATTTGAAGAACAAGTGGAAATTCATCTGCAGCAACCTATTGAATATAACAACACAGGTGATTTCAAAACCACTGTAACAGATCTTGTTAATATGTTACAGTAGATTTTAAACAACTGTAACTCCTGCTGTTGCGTTTTTCTAACATGTGTGTTATTTAACAAAGTTTTTTGTTCAGATTCTCTACCTGCTCCAACACCAAAAACTGATCCATATGTGTTAAATCAGATTGAAACACCTGAATGGACCACATTATGGATACCTCATGCTTCTGATGCTGATAAACCATTCTTGGGGCAAGTATTTCAAACACTTGAGAATGCATTTCATTTTTATGAAAGATATGGCGCTATTGGTGGATTTGGTGTAAGGAGATATACACAAAAAAGGCTGAGTGACAAAGACAAAACGGTATCTGAAAAACATTATGTTTGTAGTAAGGCAGGAGAACCTAAAAAAAAAGATGTTGACACAATGGAACAGGAGAAAAGTCGAAAACCGGAAAGGAGTTCCAATTTGACAATCACAGGTTGTAGAGCTAAAATAGTATGTAAGTTGGTTACAGGTAGTAACACAATGTTTAAAATAGTTCAATTTGACGAGCCGCACAATCACATGATGGCGTTGGACGAATATAAGCATCATTGAGAACAGAAAGACATCTACACTTCTCTGAGCAGAGTTTCATTTTCAAAGTAGGAACAATCAACATTGGTCCCACAAAAGCTCATAACATATACAAGGGGATAAAAGGATCATACGAGAATGTTAATGGTACAATTTCAGATTTCAAGAACTTCAAAAGAGATATAAATGCTTATATAGGGAAAAGTGATGCACACATGCTCATAACAAAGATGAAGAATACAGCTGCATATGTACCAAATTTTTCGTTCGAGTATAAATTGGAAGACAACAGGTTAGCTGCTATGTTTTGGGCCGATGATGTAGCTAAAGCTAATTACAAAGAGTTTGGCGACATAGTATCTTTCGATGCAACTTATAAAACTAACAAGTAAGTAATAAACAGTGTTATACATGTGTTACAGTAGCAACACATGTGTTACAGCAGCAACACATGTGTTACAGAATAACACATGTGTTACAGAATAACACATGTGTTACGTTACAACACATGTTTTTGTTTGCATTCTGTTTATGTTATAATTTAACTTTTTAAAATATTGTTAGGTACAACATGATGTTTGTTCCTTTCACTGGAATAGACAATCACAAAAAATGTGTCACACTTGGTGACGGATTGTTAGTTAATGAAACTACAGAGTCGTACACGTGGCTTCTTAGATCGTTTTTAAAAGCTTTTGGAGTACAACCTAAAATCATAGTGACGGATCAAGATAACGCTATGAGAAACGCGATTGCCACTGTTTTAACAGATTCAAAGCATAGACTTTCCATGTGGCACATTATGCAGAAATTACCATCAAAGGTGCTGCATTTTGTTAAATAGTTGTTATTCTGTAACACATGTGTTATTCTGTGACACATGTATTCTGTAACACATGTGTTATTCTGTAACACTTGTCCTTACATCAATTCTTTAGTAAAATGTTTTTATTCTTGCAGATTTGTGCTAATATACTTGATACAACCGACTTCAAAAAGAGATTGAATAAAATAATTTGGAACATGTTTATTACTCCACAAGACTTTGAGAATCAATGGGGAAAGTTGATAGATGATTTTCATTTACAAGACAACAAATGGCTAACAGATGTGTATAATATAAGATCCAGATGGATACCAGCATATTTCCGTGACATGGAATTGTGTGGACTAATGAGGAACACTTCAAGATCAGAAAGTGAGAATTCATTTTTTGGAAACTTCAATAATAGACAGTCAACTCTTGTGAATTTCATGTTATGCTTTGAAGCTGCTATGGAAAAGCAACGTTATAAGCAAGATTTGCTAGACCACCAGACAATAGACACTTATCCAACGCTCACAACACGACTTAAAATTGAAAAACATGCAGCTGAGATATACACACGAAAAATGTTTTTCCTTGTACAAATAGAAATTGTGAAATCAATCTGGGCTTGTTCAGTATATCAAATTAAAACAGCAGATGGTCTTCAAGAGTATATAATAAAGGAGAAGAAGGAGTTTACCGAAGAAGAGAAAGCTTCATGTGAAAAATGGGAGGTTGAAATCTGGCCAGAAGACAAAGGTTCAGTCGTATATGATTATCAGGTACACTACTATAATCGACTAAATCATGTGTTATTCTGTAACACATGTGTTATTCTGTAATTTATTTTATAGAGAATATGACATTTTTTTAATGTGAACTAAGGTGATATATAATAAAGAAGATGGGACAGTCGTTTGTAGTTGTAGAAAGTTCGTTCGTCGTGGATTTCTTTGTAGGCATGCTTTTTGTGTCTTCAAAAACTATGATATTGAAGAGATTCCAAATAAATATGTGTTAAGAAGCTGTACAAGGAATATAATAACAGCAGAGTTTGGAAAAAGAAAAAGACGTTTAGAGACAAGTGAATTCGAGAAACTAACAAATGAGGCGACATCTGCCCTAGACGATTGCATCAAATTTGTAGGAAATGATCAAGAAAAGCTTGTTGATTTGGTAACAAAGATGAAGAAAATAAGGACAGATATGGAAACTTCATCGTCCAATGTTAAACCTCTATCAAAGACAGATGTTATTGAAAAATTGCATGGGATTACAAAACCTGATGTTATTGAAATAGAAAATCCAGAATTGGTACGATACAAAGGTTGTGGAAGAGATGCACGATTAAAGAGTACGCGGGAGAGGGAGAAGGCAAAAAAGAAGAACGGAATAAAGCCAAGAAAATGTGGAAATTGTAGAAAGATGGTTACTAACCACAACAAACGTACATGTGAGAAGAAGAGAGCTAAGTTTGAATCGAATAAAATGTGATTAATTGAAATTCACACTGTATACAATGATATTGATAACTGAATACATTAATATTGACAATTTCAATAAAATGTAATTAATTGTTAGAATATATACATGTGCTTTGTTTTGATTATTCTGTAACACATGTGTTGCTGCTGTAACACATGTGTTGTATAAACATATGTCATGTGTACTAACAATATTATCAAACATATCACTTCGTTACTTAAACTAACCAGCCATGTAAAATAATATTCATAACCATATTACATCATTAAAACTATCCTGTTTATAACTGAAACAGATCGAACTAGTAACCACCAATACATGTCCAACAAACTGTTCAATCTTGACCATCAGTGTTTTCATCAAGGCGCTGCTTAATACCACACATAATCACTTTCTTAACTTCTTCTTTATCATGAGTTTTGTCAAACTCATCAGCCGTGTCATGAATTCTTTTACAATTCATGTTCGCTTTGTGCAGCAACATCTTTGCAAGAAACTTAATCCTCAGTCTCAGGAGTTGCTGGTCTTGGACAGGACGTTCAACAGACAATCCACAATCCCATTTTGTGCTAGCCTTACCCATATAGCTCTCCATATGCAACATTGTAAAAATACCACAATCAACATTATTTTCGTTGGTCTTCCACTTCAGATTCATCACTGTCGCCTTCTTTTTCTTCATAAAAAACGTGTGTGCAGGATGAGAGTATTTCTTCAAGTGCTGACGAAACAAGCTCAGCTAAAAAAAAAATTATGTTAAACGAAACATTGTTAAAATCTGTATAAAATACACATGTGTTGCTGCTGTAACACATGAAAGCTTTTTTTGAAAACTTACCACCAGATCACAAATAGCTGCATACTTATCATAATCCTTTGAAACACTATTGTTAATAACATGGAAGCTTCTTTTGTCCAAATTGAACACCAATAAGAAAAAGTGTCGATCAAGTATGACTGGGAAGAATACCTGTTAAAAAGGACATGAGATATTCAAAATCAAACACATGTATTATCAAAAGATGTGTTACAGTATAAAAGAATCACAGAAATATAATATAAATGACTTACAAGTCCAATCCCTATCATAGACATGCGTACAGGATCATTCCCTAGCAACTTCTCTATTGATGTTCTGAATGCTTCCAGCTTATTTTCTTTTGACATATGATTCTTCAGCATTGACTCAGGCTGATTTATAAAATAACAAAAATTAAAAAACAGTGAAATAAATAAAGAAATACCAAGGAATAGTGATATATTTATTTAAAACTTACAAACATGCAAGGCTGGAAATATAATCTTGCTGGATCACTAGATGTTCTGAATTGCTCTTCATAATTCAACAACGCAGCCCAACTATCTATCACATTTAAACTCACCCACAAATGAGTGGCTAATGTCTGCAAGTCCCAACGTGTTGATATTTGACCATGGACCGTTTCAAATAAGTGCTCCCTGTAAAAACACATGTCATTGTATCAACAAACACAAAATTAATACTACTGACTATTACTATTGACTATTTGAGTTATAAAACATGTGTTAATACTGTCTATTGAACTTACTGCGGGTCGCCTTGCATTGAAAACAACCAGTTAGAAATCCTAAACTCAGCTGCAACAACATTTGATGAGACATTTGTCTGTCGATTCATCTATCGCGAAAAAGAAAAAACTGTAGGCTTGGTTACTCGTTTCTCCTTTAATTTTGGAAATCCTAAGGTACTTGGGAAGGTAGGATTTTCCAGAAACATGTTTGTCATTTCAAATACCTCAAAAACTGATTCCCCAATCTGAGAGTAAAATATATCACAATCCTTAACATCTAATGTATTTACTTCAATAACAGAAACATCCTGCCCATCACTTTCACCCCCACCCAACTCTTCGCAAACCTGATTATCCTCCTTCCCATCATCCTTCAACTCTTTTTCATCACCACGCACATACCGCCCAAACAGTTCAGACACCTTACAATCCTTTCCTATTATCCTATTAACAAAAATACCAGACAACTTCTGATCCAAAACTAACAAATTTTTATCATTAGGGTACTTAATTAACCCTTCTCCCAACTCTCTTTCCAAACGAAGTTGCTCCAACAATGTTGATGCTAACAGTTTTGAGCATCTCTCATGATAAGCTTGTCCATGTTATACATAAAACATTGTAAATAAAAAAATACACATAAACTCATGAACACAAAAAACACATGTCTTACACAACACCTGTGATAACAAATAACACATGTGTTGCTGTTGTAACACATGTGTTTCTGCTGTAACACATGTGTTGCTGCTGTAACACATGTGTTTCTGCTGTAATACATGATATATTTACCTCTGCAGTTGACTCAAACTGGGTTACATTGATGAAACCCTCAGTCTGATCCTCTAGAGATGTATCTTGGCGTTCAAGTTTACCAAATGCCCCGTTCTCTAGTTCTTCGTTTTCTCTCATCCTTAACAGCTCAGCATTTCAGTTCCTTATAACCGGCCAACTACGAACAATCGGAGCCTTACTCGATTTCATTGCATCAACATACAAAAGCTAAAAATAATGATAAAATAAACAATTATTGTATATACAAAAACTTTAACAAATCTCATATAAACAAAATATAAAAAATAACTTACTAAAAGAAAAGTTATCAGGCCGTAATAAAAACACTCTATAGCATCCGGTTTAAACTTCTTTTTACTGTTTTTCAAACAATCAATGATATAACTACACCAATCTAATTCTTCAATCTTTACATCCTCCCGTATCCGATCCAAAATATAATCCAAAATAAACCCATTGCTTTCACAACTGCCCATGCAGTTTGCAAAAAGCATCAGAAAGTTCAATTGAAAATTAAAATCAGCAGATGTTGAGTTGACAATTAAATCTGCTATCATTAGAGGACGTATTCTTGGAGAGTCATATTGGCATTTCCACAATTCAACACACTTATCTTCTGCATCTCGAACAGGTAATGAAGATATTGGGATATTACCATTTGGGATACCCAAAATATCATGAACTGCTTGTGCAGTCACTGGTATACTAACATCTTCAAACTTTATCTCCATGCTCTTTGGATTAAAATTTTCAACAACAAAAAATGTCATTTTACCTACAACATAAAAATCAAATGTGTTACAACAAATAACAAAACGTCACGTGCAATAATTAAAGCAACACATGTGTAACAGTAACACAAAAAAGGCTAACTTACCTGGCAATATATCAATTGGTTCTGATGAAACTGCCAAAACCCATCTGAATTAAGCATTCTTGTTGTTCAATGCTTAGTTTATGCATAGCATTGAACATGGGCTTTGGTGTTGTCCTAACACGAAGCAACTTGAAGTTTAAACGTGCACCTATCTTCAAAACACCATCTCTGTCCCCCTCAACCTTTACAACTGTCTCATCAACCAAAACATCAGCAACATCCTTCTTTGAATTCTTTTTCTTTGCACTCCTCAGATTCTTTAAAAGCAACTCGTCTTCTTCGGTTGCTGTAATCTTTCTCTTAACATTTTCACCCTGTTTCGGTGAGGCTATCCTAGAAACAGATTGCTTTGTAAGCTTCTGCTTATTACTATTGACAACTACAGTTGGAGCCTCTGTTGTTTTAGCCTCTACTGTTTTAAAAAACATGACACGTGTGTTATAACATATAAAACAAACATAAACTGATTCATGACACATGTGTTGTAAAATATAAACAAACATAATCTGATTCATAAAACATGTGTTACATAACACATATTAAAAATAAAAATCTGGTTCATAACACATGTGTTATACATATTAAAACAAAAATCTAAATCATAACACATATGTTATACATTTAACAAAAAACAAAATTCTGATTCATAAACACATGTGTTAGTAAACATTTTCAGGAAACAAACAACAATATATTCAGATAACATTATTTGTACCTTGAACTTCTTTTGCAGGCAACTTCAATTTCGATTTGCTTTTGACAGGAGCGTTCTTTTTAACTGGAACTTGAGGTAGTTTATCAACAAACGTTTTTGCAACATCTACTATAAAATACAATGTGTTTTATAAAACATGTACCAGTTAAATAACTATAAAACACATACAAACAACAAAATGAAAAGACAAACAAAAATGAAGAACATGAGTCTTATGAACCTAACCTTCAATCAATGCTGGAACACTTGATTTTGTGTCTTTACCATGTCCAACAGTATCAGAAACTATAAATATGATTAACACAATAACACATGTGTTACATAACCAAAAATCTCAAAATATTACCAAGAATCGATATGATCATGATGCGAATAACCAAAAATCTCAAATATTACCTGTCGGAATGCATTTAAGTGGAATTGCTTTTATAGGCTCCTTCGAAGATGATGATAATGCGATTTCTGAACGAATATCCATTGTATGAAGGATAAACACGATCGAATTGTAGAAATTTGCGTTAAAATTGAGGCTAGGGTTTCACCGAATTTTATTTGTAGAAATCGACTGACAGAATGAACAATCGATGAGTTGTGAACGAATAAAACGCGAATTGATAACAACAAACGAAGATTCACAGCAGAAAACGATGAATTTTGAATGTTTTCACGTTAGCTTTTTGGGTTTTTGCGAGAGCGGGTAATCTGATTGTGTTTTGAAAAGGAAAAGACTTAACAAATAGGAAATGATGAAAATACCCCTCCGCCCAATTTTATGTATAATCTTAATTATGTTTAAAAAAAATTAATGTATTAATCTTAACCATTGATTAAGTTGATCTAAGGGTCATCATGTATACTCCCATACTTTCAAAAATTTGTATACTTTAATGAGCTTTTGTCTACATATATTTTTAATAGATATCTCAATAATCTAAGATTTTTCACCCGTAGCGAACAACCAGAGAAATATATATTTATAGTTATAGATGGTATTCTTTTTAAAAAATAAAAATAAAAGAGGCTACAATATATTACTTGTATTATTTGTTTATTAATCTTATCTTATTTAATATGACATTTAAGTTTCAAAAGTTTATAATAAGTAATATATCATTTTGTTCGTAAAAATAAATTAAAGTTCGAAATGTTTTATTAACAAAACAACTAAAAGTAATTTTACCAACATTTCATTAATAAACACGAAAAAAATACATTAAAGTTCGACTGATTTAATCAACAAAAAATTTGAAACTTTACTTCTATAAAAAAACACTAATAATAAAATTATTTAATATATAACCCTCCGATATATAAATATAAATAAGCAAAGGAACCAACGTCATCATTTTATTTTTGAATTTTAAATAGCTTGTAAAAGATTAAAAAAGAGAAAGAATAAAATAAATAAATTAAAGTTTTAAATAGTTTGTAAAGGAAAAAAAAATAAAAGAAAAAAAATGGAGACTCACCCCGTTTTAAACCTTTAAATCCGATATAGTACCACTAGACCAACTTAAAGGGTGGGGGAGGAGGGACTTGAACCTAGTTCCCTCCCTTGATAAAGCCAACAAAGTTAGACGACTACTACTAAGCTAAAGATATTTTTTATATTTTTATTATATAATTAATAATATAATTTTATATAAGAAAAAAGTTTACTGTTCACTAAACTTGTAACTATTATTATATATAATAAAACTCTAATTTTTAATGACATTGTATTATACACAATATAGTAATAACAATAATAATTAGGATTTATGAGGTTTGGTATGAGATTAAGATTCTTTTATGCGAGAAAATACCAAACACCCAATATTTTTCAGTCCTTAAAGTACTTCTCACTTTTTATGTTCCACTTTTTCTACATCTATTACTTGTTATTTTTTATTAGTCTTCATCTAAGTGATTCTTTATTCATGTTTTTGATATCTTTGCTATATATCACATTAGACACATAACTAACTCAATAGTTTGAAAAACACAGTTGATGATTACATAAATAAATTATTTTGAAGTACATTATAAACTTGATCTAATATTTTAGTTTTATGAAGGACATGAATATTTTACACAATTTGACATCTCTTGTTCGAAAGAATCGAAACACATCGAAATGGTACCAATCGTACTTAATAATAGAAGGATTTGGAAAAATTATGTAAAATCATAAGAAAGTTTCTATATAGGATAACATGACATATATGGTATGAATATAATTAAATTCAAAAGAGTAGTGATTGTTAGTTACATAATATCAGTAAGTAAGTAGTCCATAATTCTCCTTCATAAATAAAGTTCAACTATATTTATAAGTTTACTTCCACAAGTGAAAAGATTAAGATGAGTTTTTCAAAATGTTTATATTGCATAACTGCTTATAAAAATTGTTAATCATACTTGTGGCATGCCTTAAATTTATAGACGATTTTAAATTGGTTTTAAACAAATAACAACTTTATGTGACTTACTCAATAAGATGATCTTATTATGTTCCAAACAAAAGAAACACATTAAAAAGCTGCATGAACCTTTTACTATTCATATTGCTACTTTCAGTTGCTCGAAGGCTAATTGAGTTGTACCATATTTGTTGTCGACATTTTTTAATGGGTTAATGTATTTTGTCGACTACATACTATACACGTTTGTCTTAAGATTAGCAACATATTTAAGATTAGAAGTATATTCTTTTTATTACTAATGTAAACTATGTAACCGGAAAGTTCGTATTAAGATTTTGATAAAGTTAGTTTTTACCTATTGATTATACAAATAGCTGACCAAACAGCGTCATATGTACACTTTTAATTCATGTCTTAACACATGTCAGCCATGCCATTTAATATAGATATAAATTGTACACACATGTTAAACAAGAACTAAAGATACTATATTCACTCTAACAAAAACACATATTTACGTCTCACCTCTCTCTCTTAAGTTCAACAACTTGCAAACCACCTTCCTCGGCAACTACCTACCACAGCTACCACCACATCAATAATGTCGGCTCCCTGAACCACATGCCGCCGCAAAACATCCCGTCCATCACTATAAACCCCCGGCATCGTACACCACCAACGTAAACCATCGACGTCGTCCACCACCACCGTTTTTTTCTTGTGAATAATTTCATTTTTCTTTTTATGGTTTGAACATATCTGACATGGTTTCTTTTTTGTTTCAAATTTAAAATGGTTTATTTCAGATCTGAAATGGTTTAATTAGTTTTAGGGTTCTTAAAGATTTGGATTTTAGGTTTGATTCTTTTGTATATTCAGATTTGGTCTAAGTTTTTATTTATGTTTCAAGTTTATTAATCTTGGGATAGGACTTGTGTTAATATTGTATACGGTGGTTGACTGATATAAATGGTGATTGAGGTGGAACCACTACGGTGGCATGAATAGCACATGCTATTTGTTAAAAAAAATTATATAGTGTAAAAACATTAAATTTTATATATTTAGTTGAATAGCAACTAATGAATTTTTAAATTGCTAAGTATTGAAATTTTTAAAATGCAATTAGTTTTTTATAAAATTACTAACTAAATTATATTATATTTATATTATAAAAAAATAGTCTAATATCCATGTGATTCATTATCTAACTTTGACTCGTAAAAGTTAGTAAAGTTTAGTGAGATACAGAGATATACACGAATGATTCTAGTGATGTGATAGACTATCTTTTATGTCTCTAACTTCTAGGTCTTCTGCCAAGATTCGACTTTCTCTATCATTCCAAAAAATCTTTTTCATTTACCTTTACCCTTACGATCTTTGGTTGGTGCGGCTTCGGGTACAAATTCAGTTTCGTCTTCGTGTGGTGGTGTTTGGACTTATTGAAATTGATCATGGGATAGCGGTGTTCGGGGGGTATTGGGCGAATTGTTGTTGTTGTGATTGGCTATACATATTTAAATAGAATTGGGAGCTTCGGTCATTGGGTGGGATTGAAAACGGGTTAATAAGAGGTATGTATGGAGTAAAATCCATTAGACTTGAGTTGGCATTGCTTTGTTGAGATGCGGAAGATGAGCCCGATGGTGACATATTGATATTTGGCAAAGGATTTTCGAAGAGGTTGTTCCACATATCACTTGATTGTGATGGTTGAGAGTTTCGATTTTTTTAGACATTGTTGTGGTTGAAAGAATGGAAGCTGTATATAAATAATATAGGTCTAGTTGTAGTTGTGGTTTGAAAGAATAGAAATTGTATGTAAATAATAGAAGTTTAATTGTAGTTGTGGTTGAAATAATGGAAATTGTATGTAAATAATAGAAGTTTAATTGTAGTTGTGGTTGAAATAATGAAAATTGTATGTAAATAATAGAGGTTTTCTTGTTGGTGTAGTTGTAGTTGAGATAATTGTAGTTGTTGTCTTGTGAAAATAATAAAGTAGTATGTATATATATAGAAAAAGAAAAAATAAAAATTATTTTTGACTGTTGGAGTGACTGTTTGAAATCTTTTTTTTTCTACTTTTTGACCGTTTGTTTATTTAAAAAATTACATATTAAATAATTAGATAATAAATGTTGGACTATTGGGGAGTACAAAACAAAAAAAAAATATTTTAGTTTTTTACTTTTTGCATGTGGGGCCCACTCCCAATGCATCTTTGGGTTTCTTCTTCACGATGAAAATGGAAGACGCAAGATGGAGGACGACCCGTGCCAATGGAAGACGGGAAGAACGGGATGGAGGACTGGAGAATACGCTCCCGTTGGCACAAGTCTTAGTACTAAAAACGGTAGATTGGTTACTCGAGACAAAAAAGAAATATAGTATATAACCGACAAAATGTATTTACTCTTTTTCAATCCGTTGTTTGAATGATTTAGGCATGTACAATAAATATAAGAGTACTTAGAATAGCACATCATTCTTTTCAACCTAAATATAATTGTTAAACTGTACCTCAACTCTTAAATGACTTTAACTCTTACAAGTTGTTTATTGATTTTTTTTAAGTCGTATGTGACTCTTCCGAGTCTTGTGCGACTCTTACAAGTCTGGAAATTAGATAAGCTTTTAGTGTAATGGAATACAAAAATAAAAGGACAAAATAGAAAAGGAAATGACTATAGTCTATTTTAAATTAAGCCTTTGTGTTGATTGTGGGTCAACGATTTGACTATCGACTATTACCATGTTTTACTTCTTTTAAGAACAAAAATCTTAAACAATAATATATATATACATATAAAAATATATATTTATTGTAAACTAGTACTCTTACGAGTCGAGTCGAGTCAGAAGTTATGAATTAAAAATCGAGATTCTAAATTATGAGTCAAGTCATTAGTTAACAACCTAGTTTCAGTTATCCTTTGGACTTCTATCATTCTTAGTTTTTTTAGAAAAGGCCAAACATACACCTACCTCACACAATATTATATATACAGCTACTTAATTATTATTCTTAATGAATAAATTAAATAGATTTGTTTAGGTGTTATTGAGCATAAAACTCGATATACTATAAACAAACTATACAAAGGTTATTGGTCTAACTGTGCTGAGATGATCTTTTAATAATAAAGTTATGGATTCAAATTCTAAAGTTAGAACAATTGGGTTATTTGTGTATGTACTTGCCTCTATAAAAACGAAAAGACAGAACACAACTAAGTAAAAAGACGGAAAGCAACTAAGTATTTTCGTGATCCGTGGTTACAAACAACAATATGTAATTACCGTACTTTAATCGCTTAGTATCAACTACCTTGAGGTTACTATGTTTGCGGTACAATAATTTATTTATGTTCTAAGTTTTAATCACAACCTTAAAGGCTATCGAAATCTTTGTTTAACTTTAATCTTCTATTATGTTCAACTTAAATTTGGCTCATATTACAAGCTTGTGTTAATGTGTTACAGAGAGTAAGAAACCCATTATTTATATGGCAACTTCTCATGTTAACTTCAACGTAAAAAGATCTCAAACATTTTGATTAAATAAGTAAAATATCTGAAGTCTGCAAGATTGGAAATCTACAAGAATACAACTGTAGCTTAATAAGTAATAGACATGCATGTTTAAATTAACTTTATACCAAAAATAAGATTTACTATGTTCTGGTTTGTCAAATATAGAAACGTCACCCTCCATTGCAAATTTGCAACCACCTGGAGTTTTAATGTTGGTCCTTAAGAACTCCAAATTTACACCCAACCCCCTACAACTACAAAAAACTTACAAAATGACCAAAAAGCTCACACCTCCAAAATCAATCAACACACCACCATTCTATCACTAGCCCAAACCCACCTTCAAGCAACATCACCAACTTCCATTTTAAGTATCTGACATCAAAAACTTGAAAAGGACAAAAAGGGTACTGAATTAAACCAATGCTATCGTGGCCCAGGGCGAGTAAAGGACTCGTCAAATGTCAAATCTTGATCGTTTGCACATAAATCAAGAGATCCCATGTTCAACATGGAATGCCTTGACAATTCATCAGAACTACGTTCTCGGGCAGCAGCCTGAACTCCCCTCTCTATCAAGATTGCATCTTGTATTTCTTTAATAACTTCTGACATTGAAGGTCTCATGTTCCCATGTGGTTGCACACACATCAAAGCTTTTTCAGCTATCTTCCACATTGATTGGATGTCGTATTCGTTGACTAGAGCTTGATCAATGATTCCTTGAATATCCCCGTTCTCTATATGCATTTTTGCCTGTCATAAAATCATTACAATCAGCAGAGGCAGGTCTCATGGGTTGGGTGAACTGAGTCAGAATAGGTTCTTTTTTAAGGGCTGAAATTGGTTGGGTTAGGCTGACACAGACCAATTTTCGCCCAAAATTGTTACATTTCTTCTAACTAATAAGCATGCCAAATACAATTACAAATATTATATTATTTCCATAATAATCTATATTTTTGAACAAAATTGTTTAAGAAGTTTTATGCATCCAAAAACGCTTTTGCTTGACATTTTCACCCGTTCATTTTTTAGCAAACTTTTTTTGATTTTACTCGTTTGACTTGTTAGAGATTAAAAAACACATAACCTGAATCTAGTCGCTGACCCATTTATAAGTAAATAGGTCGAAAGTTTGACGATTGAATGTTAACATGTGGGGCCGCAAAATGGACTTACCCATTGAACAATGTTCCGGCAATTGATGCCAAAGTTCTCATTTGAAATTGCTTCTTGACCGGAGATTAGCTCAAGAAGAATGACCCCGAAACTATAGATATCGCTTTTGTCTGTTAAACGGTTTGAAATATAGTACCTACAAAACACAAGTAATATGAAGATTGAGGATTGCATCAGCACTAGCATATGCAAATGGTAACATTCTATTTTGTACAAATTTTAAGAACATTCTTTGACTATGTTTCAGATCTCTGAAGTACCATTTAATAAAGAAAAAAGAAAAAATATCTGAACCCAAATCTACACCATATGATATTAAGCAAAATAGGTCATTTTAGCATGAAACTCGAGGATATGGAACACCCCAAAATGAAAGTGTGCAGTTTTTCATGGGAAGATGCATCAAGATATGACTTACTCAGGGTCAAGATAGCCAAGTGTACCACGAACAATGCTTGATACATGTGAAGTCCCGTCAACTGCAAGCTTCGAGAGCCCAAAATCTGATACCTTAGCCTTCATGTTCTTATCAAGAAGAATATTACTTGTTTTTAAATCTCTATGGATGATGGAAGGAACACAGCCTGTATGAAGGTACTCAATCCCTAAAACAAGACAAAAAAGGACCAAATTAGCATACATACTCGCAAAGTAATCTTGATTTCGCTCCACCTTCACCTGCCTTAATTGCAGTTTTAGAGGTGACAACATTGACCAACGTACATGTGAAAGGGTCAATCTGGGTTGTGCTTTATTTCAAACAGGTCAGTGGGTTGAACGGTTGAAAGTCATGCAAGGCCTTTAATGCGTACATCGTAAAATTTTTTATTAAATAATATAGGATCTGTAATTATAACCAACACCTTTATTACATACAGAAAGTGTTGGTGGGTCAACCCAATCTGACACAGTCGTTTCCACCTGTAGTAAAAAATGACCTGTTTTAACATGTTACCTAACCTGGCCATCTTGCCATCTTGCCATCTCTAGTGGTTTCCATTTCAAGAAAAATAAACATTCATCAGTTCTAATAAAGCAAACCTTTGGCAGACTCTTCAGCAATCTCAAGTCGCTTGATCCAATTAATCCCGCGTTCCCTAGCCAAAGGTCCTATTTGAAACATAAAGATTCGTTATCACAACAGAGAACACTAATATTTGAGTTGGATCAAGAAAATAAACATGACCTCACCATAAAGATGTTCTTTGAGTGTTCCATTATGCATAAATTCGTACACAAGAATATCCATCCCTTCTTCTTGACAAAAGCCTAGAAACTGTACCAAATTTCTATGATGGATTCGTGAAAGAAGAGTCACCTTGACGGGCAATTTTAACAGTAAACATTCAGTAACAATCATGAGCAGCTATACTTCTAACAAGTAAAAGAACACAAAAATTATAATACCAAAAGTTACCTCGTTCGCAAACTCTTTCTTGCCCTGATAAACATTGTTATTTTCAAGTAGTTTGACAGCAATTTCCTTTCCATCATTTAATTTTCCATAGTAAACAGTGCCAAATCCTCCCGAGCCAACTTTCTTCTCAAAATTCTTTGTGGCATTACGTAATTCTGATAATGTGAAGCTTTGAGCAGCTTCTGTTGCTGCATTGCTCATAACAGGCATCCTATGTTTAGGCTCTGCCAAAAAAATAAAAAAGAACATATTAATAGTTAGAGAACATAAAACACACATCCAGGGTGTTTGTATATGCGTTCTGAAATTGATTATCCTACAAGCCCCTTTATTTCATCTGATTATCTGATCTAGATTAGGAATGTAAACGAACCGAATCAACTAACAGTTTGTGAACCATTTGGCGGGAAGTTCGATTATTTAGTTAATGAATGAACATAAACATGATTATTGTTTGTTTAGTTAAATGAACGAGGAGGGACACACGTCTCATTTGTTGGCTTACGTTCGATAACTATTCTTAAAATTCATTTATGTTCAAATAATATATATTTATAAAATATATAATTTATTTATAAAATATATAATTTATTTATTGTAAACGTCGAAGCTTTTTATACTTTATATTGAAATCATTTATTTGGATTATCTTATGTAATTTGTTAAAACTTCAGATTTTTGTATAATTGATATTCCTAGTAAAGATCTTTTATAAGTTTGAAATCGTATTTTTTTTTTTTATTTAGGCGATGAGTTATATGTTCATTCGTTGAGATCCTTTAACGTCTTAACGAAGGAACATAAAGAAAAACCAACTTAAATTTTTTAATGAACGAACATGAACACGAAAATCAGCTAGTTTATCCATTCATGTTTGTTCATTTTGTTCGGTAAAACCTTAACGAATGAACACGAACAAGCCTTGTTCGTGTTCATTCCGTTCGTTTACAGCCCTAATCCTGATCATTCAAAATCACATAAACACTTTCAAAATGCACATCCATAATTAATAATAATATTATCTGTTGCAACATGTGTCCATGTGCATGAAAAGCATCTCAATACGTCTTCCATAAGCTTACCTGTTTTGGGATATTTCTTTCGTTGACGAAGAAGTATGCAAGATGTTATGAATCCTAAGAAAAGGGCAACAGCCCCCACTGCTAATCCGATAATTATGTTTCTATTGTGTCCCCCTACGCTACCTCCTTTACTAAGATTTGCATTTCCCGTGTAGCTGAAAAAATAAATACAAGCAACAAAACAATATAATTTTGACCATACAAGTCAACGTATGTGGAACAAAGGAAAGATAAAGCACACGAATACCAACTATATTTTTCCTGAAAAAAAAATACTCACTTCAAGACTAAGTTCTTGTTTAGAAGAGCGGACGGCACATCCCCAGTTAACAAATTGTTTTGCAGATACCTGTATATGTTAGATGTATCAGGGAAACTAATTTTAAAAGGTCATAAAAAAATCCTTGTTTTTGATACAAAACAATTACACAGATAGTCGATTCACAAAGGGGCATTTGGTGCTTCGATTTCAAATCCTCAATTCTTGAGTTTTATCACTTATTTTATTCAGATTATATGTAGTTACATCTGGGATTTCTATTAATCATATGTGATCTCAGTTAAAATAAATGACAATTATTTTGAATGTTTACAATTTTCTGAACATGACCAAAATGACAGTCAGGAACCCAGTGCATCCCTAGAAAAGTCCTTTATTTATTTTTTTACCCAAAGTGTGTTTGTTGCTTAGCTTTTATTAGAACTTATCTAATGTGCTTCGGTCCTACATGAGTTTTCTTTATCAAGCAACAAATGAAGTTGATTTTTGAATGTCAAAAAGGATTACGATCATAAAAACTTAACAACAATATTTATTTTTTAAGAAGGAAAGAAAGATGACATCAAACTATATAATGAGTACTAAACTACAAAAAATTTAGCACTAAAAAGGGAATCCATTATCGCTCATGATTTTGATCTTTATTCAAACCATGTTAGACTTTCTAAAACAAAATGTGGACTTTTTGTTTTCTAACAAAGACAGTGAATAATTGCCTCTATACACATGTCCAAAAAATAACCGTTGCAGCTATGAATACTAACATGTAACTGGTACTGATATGTATCATAAAATACTGCCCTTGCATCCGTAATTCTGATATACGTATATATGTTGTAATATAAAAAATTATAAGTCGGTTAGAGGGATAAATGGAATAATAACAAACTTACAGTTGGCTTAAATTAGGTAGGTCTGCCAACGAGGACGGTATGTCGCCACTCAACTGATTATTTTCCAGATGTCTGCACAGACAAAAGTCACAAAACTAGTGAGTTATACTACCAACAAGATCAAATCACAAGGTGTAAAATGACAAAAATAAAACGTGTCTATTACATGATCTTTAAATTTGGGCATCCTGTAAAATCAGGAATTGGACCTGTAAGTGCATTCCCATCAAGCCACCTAGAGTTTAAAACAGGAAAAAGTGTAAGGTCAAACACTACATACATTCATTAAAACCAAATGAATGCCACTTAGAAAAGAAGAAACAAAAAGTGTAGATTAAAACTTACAACTGTTCTAAGCTGGTCAACTTGGTCAAATCGGATGGAATGCTTCCAGTCAAGTTCTTGCCAGACAATTTGCTGCGCATATAATGGTAGAGAACTTCAGTTGAGTACCATTCTTTTATAAATAAAAAAATCCAATCTAAACTAAGGTTTACTAGAAGATACACTGAGATAATCTTCGGTTCACGATCTGTATTACAGTCCAACCACGACCATGCGACCGGCAAACACGGATCACCGCCTTCTTGCGCCCAATCAGACGACTCGTAACCCGAGACTAAACTTGCAGCTACAGCTCCTATAAAACAATAAAATCCATAAAAAAGACTCAGAAATTTTAAATTTCTTCAAAATTCAAACTACAAAGAAACTTTACTTTACTTACCATCAAACGATCCATCATCTATTTTTAGATATTTGTTAATCTCAATTGCATTAACAAGAGGCCCTTGGGTAGAATCCGATGTTTTCCCAAACTTAAAAGACAATACAAACGGAAGTGATATGTTTTCAAATCCCGGCTCGTATAAACGGTGGGGGCCCTGAGCGTTTTCTTGAATGTTAACAACTGCTTTACTGAGATCCGGCATTCCAGGAAGAACTAACCGGAATTTTCTAGTCTCGTTAGAAGCCAAATCTTCAATTTCCGCAAAGTATGTATAAGCCCAACCGAATGCTGGAAACCCATCTAAATTCATACGATAAGTCAAATTTCCATTTCGGCCCACGACAGCTGTCTGCATAACTTTCTGAGGCGGTTGTTCATCTTTTCCAATATCGATGGGTAATTTTGTCGATATCCTATCCGTCCCCGTAGCGACATCAACAAGATAGTTTGCTTTTTTCAACATATCAGATTGCCAAATTCTATCAAACGGGTCATCAGGATACCTGACCGGATCTTCATTTTCTGCCCCAAAGTTGATTCTTGCAGACACACTAAGAAAGAATTGGTTTTCAAACGGTGTAAGGTATATTGAACCGTTGAAAGGCCGGAGCTCGAGTGTAGAAATGAATGGCTGCCCCGTTGTCGCATTCGATAAACAAACGCTAACAGTAGAACCAGAAGCTAAAAAGATCAGTTCTTGAGACTCTATCGTATTAGCATCGGAAATGACTATTGTAGCCCAACGAGTGGGTCCCATGGAAATGTCAAATTTTGGGTACACATTGTTGTTATCGAAATTACCATATAAGAATGTTGCACGTAAAAGATACCTAGTCCTACTTTTAACGTCAATTGTGTAACAATATTTTCTGTTATCTGCTGGGAAATATCTGACACTTTGATATTGCTGTCTAGTCTCATTTGTGACGGATATTTTACTTGAGATCCCATAAATGATTTGATTATCGGGAGTCCACTCGAGGCCAAGAGTATCTGTGAAATTGCTTTGACCACCACAGTCAAGACTTACAAAACCTGTTTTGCATGAACTAATTTGTCAGCAAAATGTCAACTTTAAGATAAAAGAAGCAAGAAGGAGCATGGTATTACACAGAGAGAGAACACAACTGCCATATTGGGTATAAAATGGTTGTATTAGAGGTGGGCAAAATGGGTGGATGGTCGGATTGACCTGTAGCAATTTCTGTCTAAAATATATTATATAACAATGATAAGTCAAATATGATTACAAATGTTATATGATTTCAGTAGTAATCTAATTTTTTGAATACAATATTGTCAGTAAATTTCTATCGGTTCGGCCCTTACTATTTAGGTAATACCCATCTGATTTATTAGAGATAAAACATAACTTAAAAATCAACCTATATATAAGTTAGTGCGTTGAAAATGTCACCTCTAGGTTAGACGCAACTGTTGTCTATTGTATAAGCCTATATGGGATCCACATTCATATCTTTTTTATAAACCGGACCACAAAATGAAGACGATTAATAATGACAATGTTATGAACCAAGTCCCTGACTGGGAACAAAGGCTTCGATCATTTTGTCCATTATCCATCGCTCATTTCTTCTGTGGGAATCTAATCTTTATGTTTTTCCTCATTATGTAGGGACCATGAACACATCTTCATTTAGTGCGAGCAGTTTCAAAATAGTTTCTCTATTTAGTCTACATTAGCATCTGATTATCTAATTATAAGGGGTGATTGGGATTGCTTATTCATAAGCGTTTTTCTGCTTAAAAATAAGCAGGTGCCCACATACTTATTTTTAAGTGCTTATTCCTTAAAAAAATAAGCAATCCCAAACACGCCCATAATTCTTCTAATTGCAAAGATCCATTCGCCCGAAATCACATCCATACACCTCTCTTACAGATCAAGATTTAATCCAGAAATCCGTCAACTAGAACTAAAAGTTTTTGGACCAAGAGACACTAGTAAACCTAACAACTAAACAAGGGAAAAATCAATGTTATGAGCACAAAACCTCTAAAACGAGACATGTAGTAACCAAAAACATCCACCGACCACTTACACATCTTTGCCAAAAAAGGCATGACTTAAGGTTAATACACACTCCAATTAGGGCACGATTTAAAACTCAGTTTTAAAAAAAAAATAGTAATATTCATACACTTTACCTCAAATATAAACTTTTCGTAACTAAATTCGCCCACTTTACATACAAACCCATATTCAAGATTAACAATTACATCACCCCAAATCATTCAATTCACCAAACCCTAATAAACACAAAAGCAATAACAAAAAGAAAAAAAGTTTAAACTTTTTAAGAACCACAAAACGTACGTCAATTAAGAAAACATCAAATGCTACCCCAAATTCAAATAATTAAGCAATTATATTCAGAGAAAACAAGAACCCACATAACATATTACATGCATAAACAGTTAAGCATTCAATAAGTACAAATACAAAATCAAACCTGGAACTTGAGCAGTGGTTATGTCCAAGAAATTAAGAACAAGAACAGATAGAAATGGCAAGAACAGGAAACAATTAGTCCCCATTTGAGTTCTTCTCTTTCTTTGACCCAAAAAAAAAAAGTAATAAATAGTCTAGTAGAACATTAAAAGCACAACAAAGATGAAAAAAGGTGACTGCATTATTGAACCCAGTGGATGTAAATACAAGTATTTGATAAACCAATAATAAAGAAGATAACTTTTTAATAAGATATAACTAAAGAAAATAGATGGAGTAAATATGCATGGAAAAAAGAAGAATGTTTCTCTATTTATTCCTTGTAAAAAAATAATTTTTTTAATGAAAGATGATGAAATATGAGAGGGTTTTGGTTTGATAGTGATGAAAAAAGTGCAGGGGAGATAGTCACTTACTGGCCACTGAGAAAGGTTAGTGAGGACCCACTTATGAGAAAGACCATGTGGACTCTACTAAAACTTAACATAGTCACTTTGGGTTTTGGAACTCTTTATTGACAAATGATGAAATGTTTTTCAGCCCAATGTAAACTTCTTCTTCTTTTTTTATCATGTCAAGGTAGGTTTTTCTTGATTTTGATGATTAATTGATCATATTTATGTCGATTATTGGGAATATATTTGACAAAACTTTTTAAAGGTGTTTGAAAGAATAAGTTTTCAAAAAAGAAATTACTTTTAATCATTTTTGAAAGTATATAAGATTTTTTTTTATTATGATATAACTCGTAAGGGTTAAATAAATAGTAAATCTGAAAGAATAATGACCCTCTTACATATAAATAGGTATAAATTTCAAATCTCACTAAATACAAATAGCTTTTAGACGTCATTTTAATCTTTTTAAAAAGAGTTATATCTTAATAAGATCTATAAACAGTTAATTTAATATTCGTAAAATAGTGACCTATCAAAAAATAATATTAAAAACAAGACTTAAGAAAAGTAAAAAGAATAGAATTATATTTCTTTTCTTATTAGACGACCATGAATAAATGGGCAACAATGAGAAGATGAATTCTTTATTACTTTAATTTCTTTGTTAAACAACAAAAAAGTTATTTTTCTTGGTATTTATTTATAATTTTACCTTTTTAGCCCCATAACTCCATTTTTTTTTGTGAAAATTTCGTTTTAAAACGGAGCAATTTTTATCAAGTATTTACACGATATATATAAGTGAAAATGTTACACTAGTATGTAGAAGACATATTAGTGATTTTGGTTACTCAAAATCCTCACTTAAATTCATGTTTTCACAGAAAAACCAACACAAAAACATATTTCCACAAGGGTAATATTTATGTTAGAAATACATAAGCAAACTAAACTTTATTGTATAACTTTCCAATAACTATATTCCTTTGCGTGCCACTTTGCGTTACATGTCGTATCTTAATTTAAACCTAACTTTATAAGAAAAAGAAATGTAGCAACTTTAATCTTTAAATTGTTGAAATAGTAATGTATGTAGTACTATTATCCTTTATTATTTAAATCAAAACTTGACTTGATCAAACCATACGTATTGATTACCACTTACATTTGACAACATCACAACTCACATTATTGTACTAATGTAGTACATTGGAATATTGTATAAGAACCATGTCATCAAGTAACATATCATTCAACTTGAATAATTCTAATAAAATGACTTTAAAATAAGATTATTTTTTATAAAAAAAATACACTTCTCGCTCTAGAAAAGCACGCATATCACGTATGTACGCATTGTATACTATCGTAATGAATGTATTCTTATAAAAAGAAAAATAAATTAAGATTGAAACAAAAACGATGTTATATAGTTATCATCATATTTGTAGTCATTTGACAGTGAAACTCTATGCAAAGGTTTGTTATAAATAATAACGACATTTTTAAAAAGTAGTTGTAGAAAATAAAGATATGATAACAAAGTTTTTATGTTCATTATTAATTGTACTACTACAATATAAATATTCAATTTGTTTGGTCATCAAAGGGATGTACACGTAAATAGTCAAGGAGTAGTGCACCTGGTGTGATACTATAAATGCATCAACATGTTGTACCTTATGATGGAAAATGTGTACCCTACAACTGGCAATGTGGAAGACTTTGCTAAAGTAGATGTTTTTATTAAAGAGTATAATGTGAAGTATGGAGTATGATACAACTTTGGTGTTTACCTTTACATCAAGATATGCCTTTCTTTTCTTTGAAAAATATTAATATTTTTATATTAGAAATTGATTATTTTATGTTATATGTATTATTAATTTATTAGCTTATCAAGCAATCTAATCACTCATAGAAATGTATAAAGGTCGTTATCGAGTAACATGATAAGTCTCACTTGTTATTTTCGTGATGCGAAAGGGTCTTTGATCCAGTAATATGATAAATTTCATTTATTTTTTCCGTGATGTAATTATACATCGTGTGTAAATAAAGTTGTAGATTTTTCGTTTCGAACAAAATAAAAGTTATATATGAGAGTTATGAGTCAATTAGAAGTGAATATGGATCTATAAGTGGTGTGTATTTCATAGTTTGTAATTATTTAGTTGGTTATTATACGGATGAATCCAAAGTGAGATCGATTATTCTATTGTAAAATGTCAATACAAACATTTACATTCTTCTTTATAGACTTTTTGGATATACATGTATTATTAGGGCACTTTTCTTAGCGTTTAAGCTTTCAATAAGAGATCCAACCATTCTAAACACCGAGTAATTGGTTCATAAAATAACAATAATCAATATTAATATATCAATTCTACTATAGTCACCTAATTAATATTTGTATTTATATTTATTTATATTATCGATGTATAAACAAACGAGAAAAGACTAACCAACTAACATAATGAAGTAATTTTATTTAATTTAATTAAAGAAAATGAGCACAAATTCAAATCGAGCCTTTTATATACATACACATAAGTTTTATACGACTACATTCACTTCAAACTCTAATCCATCTAACATAGTAATTGTTATGAAATATATCAACAAATAATAAACAAATTTATATTTACAATTTACGTATCCCGTTAGTGTTATACTTTGCTTCATAAGAAAATATCCGAACATATGCTCGCTACAGCAATATTAACTAGATAAATAACAAGTGTAAAGATAATAATACAAACAGGAAAATTGTTATAATTATATATATATATATATATATCAGTATCTATATCTATATGTATACAAGATGAACAAATAGAAATTGACTTGATCGAGTTCTTGAAGATTACAACAATGTGATTGAGATCTTTGTTTGTAGTGTATTAAGACAGAAATTGTGTGAGTATGCGTCTATTTAGAGGATACAACAATCAATTCAAGACAAGAATTTAAATTTATCGAATCTAAAGATTGAACATGATGAATGAATCTAGAAGTAATTTTTTGTATTTGGTTTTTTTGTGTTCTCCAGAAACAAATCTGACATTTATTAGGTGTCTTTCTGAAACGTTACAATGCTTCCCTCCGGTTCGTCCCCGGGTTGAGTTAGGGAAATATCCGAGCGATTTCCTTCGTGGATATTCTTCACGAATCGTTGTGGTTGTTCACATCGGTGTGACTATTATAGAACGGTCACAACCCTAAAACTGAAAAAACAATTTGTAAAAAGAACTAAAAACGTTTGAGATTTTTAATCACAAGACCACACCAAGAGCCATTTTTCGATCCTCTAATGTATGTGTAATTGTTGAGCATTTAAGCCCAAATCAACCCCCACCAATCAAACCAAGTCCATATAGTATTAATCCAAATTAGTATTAGTTTGATGCACTGAGTTTATAAGGAGACTACAACTTTGTTGTTCTTCGAAGTTCACGCGCATAAATCAAGTTCTAACAAATTGTAGTCCAATGATCCTAATTTTTTCACCACTTCAATAGTGATAATTGTCTTTTATCTTTCTATTTTTAAATCTTGATATGACTATTGAGAAAATAATTTGCCAGTTCAAATGATCTTTATGTAACGCTAAAAAGACTAATTTGCATTCACTATAAATTAGTTGGTAGTTTTTTTCTCATCTTTCGCAACTATGTTTCATTGTTTTCATCTTATTGTTGCCCTTCGTTATATCTTTGAACGTAGATATCACTAATAATAGCCCGGCAGACTCTATTTTCGAGAACCATGTAATCTTATACGGAATATAAAACACGTTAAATACTCCATAAAAAAATTCCGTATCTTACCCCCAATACTATAGACTATATTTGTAATGTACTCGTGTATAAAGTAACATAATCCTAGAACCATTTGTGTACGATGCAAAACTATTTGGATGCTATGGCACTGTGTAAATCTATTGGATACTTGTACTTTTCTACAACAGTTACATGTGATCCAAAAAATGGCCTAAACTAGTTAGGTGTTTAGAAGACATTGATCTTAATTTTAAAGACAGACCCTATTTGTTGTATGGGCTTTTTAAAGAGGACATTGAAGATAATATTACCTTTAGGAAAAGGTATAAATACAACTTTCTTTCCTTAAATAATTCTATTCTATTTGACATGTTTTGTATTTCTACTTCTGTACTAAAATAAATTTTAAACTTGCAGATTGGTTGCCGAGAGATCTGCAATATTGGCTGAAATTGACAAGGACTCTAACACAACTCTTTGAAGGACAGAGTTAATAAGTAGCAGATTGGATACAATATCTATAAAATGAAGGACTGTGACAATTAAGATTAAGATTCCTTGATAGACAATTTTGGACCATCTACTTGTGATCGGGTCAATTCGGGTTATACTTGATCTCTATCGTGTTAAACTTTAGATTTGGTGATTTTAATGAACCATTGTAGACATCAACAACTCTGGCCATGTCAACATCTCTTTTAACTTATTCTGGGTTTGATGTTTCATTTGTCTTGGTATGTAAACCTAATGTTGATTGGAATTTGATTATTTTGATTTACTATTTGTGACTAAAGATGATATCCAAAGTCTCTTATGCCATTTGGTTGTTTGCTTTTATTAGATGATCCATGTTATGTAGTTACTTAATTCAGTATATGGATCATATATAACTTTAAGATATGTTTTTCTTTTTAATGTTTTGATTTGTTATTTGTTTTTATATGAATTTGCTGAGTTGTTGCAACTATCTATTATAAAGAAACAAATATGAGCAGCACCCTATTTAAGATGGTTAAGTACAAACATAAATGGTCCAAAATACTCTAAAAGCCTTTAGTAGATGCTAAACCACAAATAAGAAACAAATATAATTTTGGAATATATATTTTAGAACATAAAACTTATACTTGTATTTATATTTATTACACTTACAAAAATATATCAAATAATCTTATATTTTTATTTTTTTGTCAAATTCTCATTGACACTGGTCATAAAACTAGTAATAGGATAATATTCGTTGTGTCTTTAAAGTTGTATATTATGCATCCAGGGCCCAGGGGCGGTACTAGTTAACTGCAGGAAGGGTCAGATTAGAGGTGGGCAAAACCGGTTTGGGCCCAAACCGAAACCGGTTTTCAAACCGAACCGGTTTGGGTCAACGCCGGTCAAAACCGGTTTGACAAAAACCGGATCGGATTGAAACCGGTTTCAATCCTAAAAAACCCAAACCGCCCAAACCGGTTTAGGAATCGGTTTCAAACCGGATCGAGATCGGTTTCCCAAAAACCGGTTTGGGAGAAACCGGTTTGGCCCAAACTTGCAGGCTATCCGCCGGATAGGTCAAGGCTATCCGCCGGATAGCCCTTTTCTGTTGAAAAAAAAAACCCTTCCACTGGGCTATCCGCCGGATAGGTAAGGGTATCCGCCGGATAGCGGCACCCTGGTGCGTATTAACAGCCCAAAACCCCCCATTTTCTTAAAAAAAAAAACACACACACCTCTTTTTTTCTCTCTAGTCGACTTCAATCTTGTTTTTGGCGATTTTTCCCCTGATTCCATTCACATTTGCTTGGGTTTTTCATCTTCAAATCATAGGTATGATTACTACTACGATACGTTTAATAGATTTCTTGATTTTGAAACTTTTATTGATGATGAATTGTGATGAATTAGGCTTTTAATCATTAGGGTTATGTTGTATTATGTTTTTAATAGTTAATTGATACTTGATTATCAAGTTTCACGGTTTAATTTGTTCTAATTAGGGTTTATAACCGTTTTGTGATAATTAGGGTTTATAACACAATTTGGGGGTTTTGTTCAAAACTTGTTTGTGATGGTTAATTTGAGTTGTAGTTGTATATAATTGGTTGAATTGCTTGATTTTGAAATTACACGGTTGAATTTGTTGTAATTACATTGTTTAATTGTATATATAATGTTTAATTGGATTTGTAATTGTATAATTGGTTTATGGTAATTGGTAATTGTATATATGAGAACGTATGGATTTGTAATTGTATAAATTGGTTTATGGTAATTGAATTGTAATTGTATAATTGTATAATTGAATTGAACGTATGGATCTTAATATGTGCTATTGGTAATTTGAATGTATAGATACGTGCTCGGTTTGTATTTTTGTTTTAATGAGTTTACGTTTGATAAATGTTATATTTTTGCAGACATGGCGCCAAAGAAGTCACGAAAACGTGGGGAACCATCTACAAGCCAGAATGAGGAGGCAACGGAAGTGTATGACCTTCCGGTGCCAGCAATAATAAGGAATCACCAATTTTTAAAGTTTAATAATCGGCATTATAGTTCAAGAGAAAAAGCTGAGTTTAAGTCGATGTTGGACATCAACATCAACAAAACAATTCAATGTGCTGATGTTGTGGATTGGGCTGTTCTTGATCAAATAAGTGCAAGACAGTCTAATACTACCGGTTCCGAAGAAATTAGAAACATTTTGCGGATGGAGTATCGGTTAGCTGATGGTAGGTTATGTTTTACCTCGAGAGCTTGGTCGAGGTTATTTAGTATTCGGGAGTATATATATCGGGCGGCAACTCTCGAGTTTTTCAGCACTTACTTGTTTGATGATGTCAATACGGATGTCGAGGCACGTACCATTCGGTTCCAATTGTGTGGGGTGCCTCGAGAGATGAGTGTGTCCGAATTTGGTTTGGCTTTAGGTTTGTATACTCCGGAGGAGGTACGTATGGATTATTATATAGATCACTTGTTTAATGGGATTCGGCAACCACAAGATTGTGATCTACCGGCTCTTTGGAATCAGATTTCGTCGTATCCGTGGACATCTAAGCCTAAGTCTTCTACACAGCTTTATGATCCAGTGATGAGAGTTATTCACCGGATGATTTCTACATCTCTCACCTGTCGGAAAGAAAGCCCAGAGAAAGTCACCCAAACAGATTTGTATTATCTTGGGTGTATCGTGAATAGAGGGTTGGTGAATGTTCCGGGTTGTCTTGCCCGGTCTTTGTGGAATATGGCTCGCGCGTCACGCCGAACTAGTAGCATCACTGGCGGGCAGTATGTGACCCGTTTGGCCCGCTACTTTGGTAACCAAACAGGATTGGCAACGTGCATGATTGTGCAACCAGAAATGCGGTTATTGGGTGTGAATTGGTTTAGGCATTGTCGGTTGGTAGATGGAACTATAAACCTACAATGGGCTCCGTGGGTATATAATCATGATCAAAAGGAACAAGATGATGATGATCAAGAGGAGGAGGAGGCACCTGCCCAACATGCCGGCCCTGCCCAACAGGCCGGCCCGGCACCATCTTTATCTCTTGACCAACGTTTTGATTATTTTGAGAATAAATTCGATAATTTTCAAAGTACTGTTGAAAACCAGTTTAATTGGCAACGAGACATGATGGAATCGCTTTTCGGGCATATGGGTATTCATTACTCGGCTACTAATGCTCGTTATGGATATGGACCAGGATCATCTTCTCAACATCCGGACGAACGGCAGTGATTAACTTATTTTTATTATTGTTTGTTTTTGGTAGTTTGTTGTCTTTGTTTGACTTTCATTGACTCTCATTGACTTTCATTGACTCTCATTGACTTTGGTTGACTCTCATTGACTTTGGTTGACTCTCATTGACTTTGTTTGACTATGGTTGACTCTCATTGACTTTGGTTGACTATGTTGACTTTGGTTGACTCTCATTGACTTTGGTTGACTCTCATTGACTTTGTTTGACTATGGTTGACTCTCATTGACTATGGTTGACTCTCATTGACTATCATTGACTTTGGTTGACTTTCATTGACTATGGTTGACTTTCATTGACTATGGTTGACTTAGAAGTATAATTGACAAATTACTAAGAAATGTTAAGCACTAAATTTGCAAAAATATAAGATTTCTCAAAGTGACTTTACATAATACAATAATAAAATTTTAAATATGTTACAAAGTATCCTTGACTAATCGTCGGTATGAAAGTTGTGTAACTCTTCTTGATAAGTAAGCTCTTGTGCGGTAAGTGGTACCGACATGCCCATTGCTATCTCTTCCTCATGTATCTCTTGTTCAACCTTTTCCAATTCTCCTTCGAGCGGTGAAATGTTTTGTATCCGTTCAATCCCATCTAGATAGTCTTTTAAACAAATGCATACTTCCACCGACAAAGGGGTGAGTTTTGTTCTTCTTGGTGAAATTACCCGACCACTAACCGAAAAAGCGGACTCCGAAGCAACCGTAGAAGCTTGAACGGTTAATAGGTCACTTGCCATAGCCGCTAATATTGGAAATTGGGATTCATGATCTCTCCACCAACCCAACACATCCAACTTCCCAAACTCTTGAACCGACATAAACATTATAAAGTTGGATTTTGTATATCTTGAAAGTTCGCTACTAGGAACGGTTCCTCGGGCTCTTTTCGAAGCATCATTTATCAATGTATTGTATAATATTATGTCATCATTGTTGGTGTGCGAACTTGAACCACTTGCGCCTTCATTCCTTATAAACTCTTGAACGGGTGTGGAACCCCCATACTTCGTAGCATAAACATCAAACAAACTTGCAAAAAAATCGTTAAATGCATTTATTTCATTGTCCGCCCAAGCCGGCTTGATAGCCGTCAAACCCAAATCATTTTCAATGTTGGTTAGTAAAGTTTCAACTCCATTAACGTTTAAAACGGGGTTTAAAGCGGCGGCACAACTTATAACCGGAGGCATATTTTTAAAATATTTTACTAATTTTTCCTTCATCGGTTGTACCATATTTTCAAATATTTCGCCTTTCATTTCAAAAGCGCTTAATTTTTGACACATTAACCATATTTGTCTTAATACTAAAGGACTAGTCGGATAATAAACACCCGACAATAAAGTGGTTGCTTCTTTAAAAACTACAAGCATATCGGTTAGAACTTGGATAGTATACCAACTTGATTCGGGAAAAGGTGTAACAAATCTATTACGGTCCGCAAGCAAGTCATGGAACAACCTTAAGGTTTCCTTTTGTCTTATGGCACTTTCAAACATGTTACAAGTCGAATTCCATCTAGTAGGTACGTCCCAATTGGGACCTAACCAAAGTGCATTCGAATCAACACAAAATTTCATGTATCTATGGTATCTAGCGTTTGAAGAACTAAAAATATCACGTAGCATTTGTTTAAAAGCTTCTTTTATTTGTGCAATAAAACTAAGTCCATCTTGCACAACCAAGTTAATGATATGTGCAACACATCGACTATGAAAAAATGCACCTTCGCAAGCCGGTTTGTATTTTAGTTTTAGTTGATTAACGGCGGCGGTGTTATTGGATGCATTATCAAAAGATATTGAAAATACTTTTCCTTCCAATTTAAAACTCTTAATCACGTAATCTAAAATTTGATATAAATTTTCGCCGGTATGCGGATATCCAAATAATTCAAACGCAATCGTACGCTTCATCATTTGCCACGTTTTGGGATTAACCCAATGAGAGGTAACGCAAAGGTACGAATCCGGTGAACCATGTGGAGCCGTCCAAACATCACAAGTTAAATTTACACCGGTTTCTAAAGATTGAAAACCTAAAATCATTTCATCTTTAGCGATTTTCCACATTTTAATTACATCTCGTCTAAGAGTCGAACGACTTACATTGTTATAACGAGGTTGGAGAGTTTCTTGGATGAGTCGAGTCAACCGAGGATTGTCAAAGTGGTCAAATGGCAAGCTTTCTTGAATCACGAACTTCGCCATTCTATCCCGCACCTTAGAGGCTTCGTATTGCCACGTTGTACCATCATTCGCCATTGTTGATTGACTACGCCCCACTCCATATTTCACCGCTTTACAATACGTGTTTGCATGATTTTTCAAAGTAGTATTGCCGGTTTCTTTGAAAAATGCCCCACATTTCTTGCACCGAGCTTTTCTAATACCGTTCGACATTTCACACAAGTCGTAATTGCACCAAACCGCCGGGTTTCTTTTTGTTTCTATTATAGAAACAACCGTAGCATTGCTAGATGACTCTCCAACACCGACGGAAGATTGTGATTGCCCACATGATGATGCTATTGTGTTAATAAGTATAAATTTGAGAATTAAAAACTAAAAGTGGAGTGTTGAGACTTGAGTTTGAGTGTATACAATTATAGATTGCAATTTGAGAATTGAGAGTATATGCTTATATTGAGAGTGTTGTAAGTTGTGAGTAAACATCACTATCACATTTACATATATAGTGATTTTTCTGGAGGTTTGGCTCCACAAAGAGTCCAAAAAAACGGCCAAAAATGGGGATAGCCGTTTGAGAAAACGGCTAGTTTTCTGTGCAGAGATTTCTGCAGAAAGCAACTATCCGGCGGATAGGGTAGGCTATCCGGCGGATAGCTTCAATTACAACGGCTACTTGGCAACAGAAAAGGCCTATCCGCCGGATAGCCTTAACCTATCCGGCGGATAGGTCAATCCGGTTTCAATCCTGTTTCATCCGGTTTGAGACCGGTTTCAAACCAAACCGGTTTCAAACCGGTTTTTGAACCTAAAAACTCAAACCGGTCCAATCCGGTCGGACCGGATTCAAACCGATCCGGTTTGGTCAAAACCGGTTTTGACCAAACCGGTTTCCGGTTTGAAAACCGGTTTCGGATCAGAAACCGGTTTTTTTGCCCAGCTCTAGGTCAGATACTCAGATGTTCTCCATGGGCCATGCAATTTTAAGGTTAATTTTTCATATATTTCTAGTTTGCCCTCGGTCCAAAGAAAGATTAGCCCTTGGCCCAGAAAGAAAAAGCTTCGCACACATTTAAAAAGAAGTTATGATATACCTATTAGATTTTATGGGCTTAAAAAACCTTCTTTTTTTGTCTCTACGTATCATCTTTATATGAAATCCTGAACCCGTATTTTATACTTTCATACACTCTGTTCTTCATCTACAATCTTAAATCAATTAGTTGTAAGTTGTTCAAGACAATATAACTTTCACAATTCACATCATCTCAGTTTGCTTTTTACAACGAATTTTCAAGTCTCAACTACTTTCTTTGCAATTTAAGTCAGCTAGTCCATTCAATTCATTAATTTAGGGTTTGCAAAATTTCTATTAAAAATATGAGATATAATGTTACTTCATGTAGTTCTAGACTTCTAGTCTCTTTATGTTCTATTCTCTCCGTCTCTAATATCTGGATATCCCAATTTAATTGTCCACTTCCAAAAATAGATAAAAATAATTAATTATAGTTCATTTCTTTCTCTCAAGTATAAAATATATAACGTAAAAAGGTGAGTAAAAAATTTAGAATAAAACAATCATCTTACAAAAAGTAACGTGTTATAAATGTGCTTTATTAGACAGTATGGTTTTTGTTTGGGGACAATAAAACTGAGACGGAGAAAGTAATTGTTAGTTAGTTATCACATTTGTTTATTAATAATGTTTGGGATTTCACCGTTGTAAGTACATTTTTTTCTTCGCTAGGATAATTATGTAGTTTTTGCTATCGTATTTTGATTTTATTTTTCACTGCAATTTTTCTTGTAATTTTTTATATCTTATAATATAAATTTCTGAATTTGATATTGTATGAATCTTTTATTGGATGTTGTTTTATTGGATGTTGAATCTTATCAAATGTTTTATACTATGTACTCACAAATATGAGATAGGTGCAATGTTTTAAAATTCCATTTTCTTGACTCGGTCGGAGGGCCAAATCCGGTTCAACCGGTTCACTAATATAAAAAACTGACCTAAAAATATTAAAATTTCCATCGGTTAAAAAGTAAAAACTTAAACCTTTGTTTCCAATGCGTGCTTTATCCCTTCACCCGATGTTTTCCTTTGTCCAATGTTTATAACCTCTCTCCATCACAATCAATTATCTTTCCTCAGTGTTTGTATATACCTTTTCTTTACATCCACCGGTTAATTCTTTGGAACATGTTTATCTCTTTCTTCCTCATCTTTAATCCCATATTCACTATCACTCACACTCTCTTTCAAACACACTTCTTCATGATTCATATGATTTACCTTGATTGTAATTTTGAAGTTATAGATGATATAATAGGCCCAACTGATCTCCGACAAGCATTTTTCTGAAATTAATCGTCGGCAAGCATGTGTGGCTCCTCAATCGCAAAAATCTCGCAATACATCTTCGTATTTTCACAGAAACCGGTTTTATTCCGGTTCGGAGCCGTCGGTTCGATCCCTGTCTGGTTAAAACACGCCGGTTCGATCCGACTCAAAATCGCAATTAGCCCCCTGCTGTCTTTCGGCCCGCTTCCATATCCGGGTTCCGGTCGAACCGGGTCGACCGTCGACCCAGGTTTTAAAACATTTGATGGGTGATTATGTAGAGCTACGGCCCACAATATAGTAGTGGACATTATTTTGTGTTGGTCCCTTTTGTAAGCTTTTCAAAAATAGCCTCTCGTTTCTTAATATAATTGGGCTTTTAAAGTGTAGCATTATCATTTCGACCAATATCCAATAGACTAAAACATAATAAAATGCGTAACCTTTTAGCTAAAAATCAAATAGTCAAATCTAGTCGATAAAGTATATTATTAGTCGATAAAAGTTCATTTATTTATTAGATTTTTTAAAAGTATACGAGTACAAATCTCAACCGTTGATCTTATCAAAATAATAAAACCTTCACATTATTAAAAACTAAATATTTCAAAAATTGTTAGTCAAAAAATTATAAAAATTGAACCATAAGAATCAGTGTTTTTTCCTCTTCGATTTAAGATCTCATATGACATACTTTCTACGAATTTTTTTTTTTTTTCATTTTTTGGGGGGTTTTGAAAATTAGTAACACATGTGTTATAAACAAATAACACATGTGTTACGGGCGACTATCACATTGTTAGCACCGATTATCAATTGTAACACATGTGATAGTCGTTCATAACACATGTGATAGTCGCGGGTAACACTTTTGTTAGTTCTCATAACACGTGTTAACCCGCAAAAAATGAAGAAAAAAAAAATTCATCGAAAGCATACCTTTTGGGATCTTAAATCGAATAGAAAAAAATGACGATTATTATAGTGTAATTTTTATTATTTTTTGACTTACCGTTTTTTAGATATTAAATTTTTTAAAAAGTGGGGGAAAGTAGGTTTTTGGCACAATCCTATTGGTACTACCATACTTTCAAAAATACTCATACTTTAATAACTCACCTTATTATTAGTTTACAAATATCAACGTAATGATAAAAATAGTAACATTTGTTGCTCGTCTGTCTTTCATCTCTATGTAATTATATATAAAATAATAATCACAAAATGAATTATACTACACAGTTTGTTTTTCTATGAATTGTGGCGACTAATTTATTTTTCTATTTTTGCAGTATTTTATAAAAAAATGTGGTTTATGTAAAAAATATATAACATAGAAAATAGTTATAAGTAATAAAAAACTTAGATTATAGAAACTGTAACAACCTCGAATGAATATGCTTGACAACTGTTGCTACTTGTTTTGTCTTTTACTGCAATTTGAAAAAAGAAAAGAAAAATATGAATTGACAGTGGCACAGATATAAGAGGAAAAGAACATGAAAGAAACCAACGAGAACCTGACGACAGTCTGTCTGTGTGTCACTGAAACAGATCTGACAGACAAACAAAAAGCAAAGCAAAGCAAAGGTTGTTTGTAAGTTACCTTTTTAACTGATTAGATTGAGGAAGCGTTGCTAAAAACCTAGTACCTTTTTCTTATCATTATTAAATGAATGAATGACCCTTCCACCTTCTCTTGTTTCTCTTGGGCTACTTACTTATAGTATTTATGTTTTCTTGTTAAAATCATAGAATCAAAATGCCAGTGGCCTAATGTCGAAGTGATCTAAAGAATGTAAAGTTATACATTAAAGACCTCTTTGAAATAAATATGTAAATTGTAACAATCTGTTCCATCTTAGTATGAGATAAGAATTTGAGTTCCTTATAACTTATAAGTCTAAAGCAGTAAACTGTTATTATTCTTTTACTATGGTTTTTAGTTAAACCTGAAATATATCCGAGTAGTCTATTGCGTTTTGCTTTGGCGAACGTTACATAAGTCATGTTAATTGTGTGTATAGTATTGGAAAATCCAGAATCGAAAGATGTCATAATACTTTTAATTGTGAATTAATATTCGAAAAACTTATAATTTGACAATGTGATAAGGACATGATTAACGAGTCAAAGGAGATGTTTATGGAGAAATTTGAACTTGGGAAATGTGTGAAAAATCACTAAGTAAAATCTGCGGATGATGATTTCATGACTAGTAAGAATGAGATTCGTATGACATCATCATTATAATCACAAGTGTCATATTGACATTTGACGATCTCGAAATTGGACAAAATTCACACAATCACATGAATACGGCCTAACTTTTAAAACTCATCGCTTCGTCAGGACCCAAAGGCAATTTTGGCCATCCGAAATCGTTTAGGGCCTCAAAAAGACATTTTACTATTTTAATCATTTTCTAGGATTTTAATTAATTAATTTTAGTTTGAATAAAAGTGTAGAATTTGTTTCCTAGTCAATTTAACTTGTTAGTTATTTAGGAAATAAGAGTTCTACCCTTATAAGGAGACTCATCTTATAAATAATTAGAGTATTTATCATCATATATTTACGTTTAATAATAATGTACTTTTAAATTCGTGTTTAACAATCTTGTTAGTATTTATTTTCATTTTCGTTTTGCGTCACAATGGCTATCTTTTTTGTAAAAAAAGATATCACTATAATGACAACCTTAGAATAGTTTTTAATGTTGTACATAGTTAAACGATTTTTATAATTAAATGATTTTCAACAGTGATGGTTTGTTAATTTACTTTTAAATTCGTGTTTAACAATCTTGTTAGTATTTATTTTTGTTTTCGTTTTGCGTCACAAATGACTTACAAAAAAGATATTGTTATAATGACAACCTTAGAACAGTCTTTAATGTTGTACATAACTAAATGATTTTTATAATTAAATAATTCTCAATAGTGATAGTTTGTTATTAAAATACGATTAGTAATACATAATAAAAACAATCTTAAATCTCTTCATAAAGACAACCGTAAAGTTATCAATAACATTTTTATTTTTTGGAATAAACTTAGCAAGAGCTTCAAACATTTTCAATATGGATTATAGAGGTATACACTCACTTATATTACTTGACTTACTCACATATAACTCGATAAATACAAAGAAAAAGAATATTATATGCATCAAATAACATTTGGCATTAGATGTTGTTAACTTTGAAAGAGAAATAAATGGTGTATTCTCTTCGTCTCAAAAGAAATGATTAAGGGTGTAAATAAGCCGAGCTACTCGCAAACTACACGAGCTCAATTTCTTAAAAACTCGATTTGAGCCCAAACTTAAATGAGTTCCGAGCCAAAGCTTTAATATTGTTTGGAACTCGTTTGATAAACGAGTTCGAACAAGCTAAAGGTCTAAATGAGCTTTTCCTATAAGTGTTCACTTTTCCATTTTAGTTTGTTTCAAAATAAGTGTTCATTTTCAAAAGTAATATACCAACTTTATCTATTTATTCATAATTTACTTTTTCACAAAACCGATTTATGAAGACTATGAAAAAGTAAGGATACAATTATAATTTTCTCTTATATAAATACTGATTATAACTTATTTTTTAAAAATTGTATAATCTAATTGTAAAAATTTATTATGAGGTATTATTATGTGATCGAGAAAGTATTATCGAGAAAGTTTCGAGACCCAAAGCGTTAAACTTTAGGTGGTGTTATTCCGCTTTTACGAGATTAAGTGGTATTTTTGTTGTTATTGGTCATTGTAATGTCAACGGCATCATTATTGTCTCTGTAAAGAAAAGTATCTCGATAAAGAAAAGGTTGTATATTGGAGGTCATTTATCCATTATCTTACGGTTGTTTATGTGAAAACGATACTACTAGTAGAGTACTGAAAGGGCATTGGGAAGCAAATTAAAGGGTGCTTTGGGTAATTTAATTAGTCTGTTTATGATTTGATAAATCATAGGTTTTGTGAAAAATTGAATAGTGGTAATAAGTCCGAGGTGACTTATTTTGACCACTATCAAGTCTGTTTGTCCAATCTTCCAACGGTTACTGACCTTCTATTACTTCCATTTTACTATTTAATCAGAGATTCCTGTTGAAAATGTTTCTATCGTCTTTCTATTATTAAGAAGTTGAAGTTGATTATGTTGTAAAATACTTTTCCTTGTGAAAGATCATGTTCTAAAAATTATCATGTCTTAAAAGCTGGATCAAGTAATTTGGGCCTCATTAGAAATTGATAGTATATTTAATTTTGATTATGTTATAATAAAGTACTTGTTATGCGATAGAGCTGCAAACGAGTCGAACAGAGCTTGGATCTACTCATATGGAATAAGCTCGAGCTCTGGTTTAGGCGTTTAGCTACAAACTAGCATTATAAAACTATATATATGGCAATAAAAATTTGTCATGTTAGGATGTAACCTTTTATTCAACTATTAAATGACCAGCAAGTACAATTATAGGACATAAGACAGCCTATTTGGATATATATGACCACTCCCAAAACACAAACCAAACACCTTCTAATATGAAAATCGCTACAATTAAAAGACATAACAAAGAAATAACAACAATCATTTTGAATGTTTTAGCCATAATGTTCAATTCCTGTTATCGCAAGCACCAAGTTGTTCCGAGTTTTGAATTAGCAAGAAAACGTGAAGCTAACGCCTATTCCGTTTCTCAACTAAAGCACATTTAAATGCTTAATCCTTAAACTTTGGAATGAATGGATCGATTAGTACATATACTTGTACATTCAGCTCCTAGTAGTACGGTGGTATGTTGGAGACATTGTAGTAATAATGAGGAAAATGAGCAGCAGTTATTGATGGTGATGAATTAGAGAATCCTGATGATGCTGCAACAGGGGAGAGTGATGAAGGTGTAGCCTCTCCACATGCCACCCAATACGGAGAACATTTATCACCTATACTCTTTTCTATTACTGTTCCCTGATCATTGATTAAACGCGAATTAATTCTAAAACAATTGGCCCGTTTGGTCAAGAAGCAACAACCCAATATTAGACTGAAAGGTACCTCATATATGGGGTGAAAGCCGAAAGGAACACTACCCTGGTGTGGACCCAATGTAGTAGGATGTGGCTCAATCTAAAATTGGACAAAAAATAAATCTTTAAATGAATGAGTGAATAATATCATTACAATTAGCTATAAAGAAACGAGACAGAAGGGTTAAAGAGGTTGAACGTCACATAAACTGTATTCAACCTCTTAAATCATTGTTACTTATAAAATCATGTTATTATCTTGGTAATTTTGTTTTCAAAATCATATTTTACAGTACTTTGGTTATTTATAAAATAAAAGAAAGTCACATAAAAAGTGTTATCGGGTTACCCTAACCCGACCTGATTTAGGTAGGATATCTTATGAATTTGACTAGTAATGAAACATTTCTGTTAAACTTTATGATAAATGTAGTTCACAAACTTACCCAAGTTCTTGGAGCATGAGAAGACATGTCACCTAAGATATAATTGATCTCATGCAAGTTCCCCAAAGTGTTATTCTCCTTAATACCTCCTGTTAATGAAGGGGGAGCAATACCCAAGTTTAAATCCATAGATTGTCTGTTTTCTATAGATAAAGGATACAAATCATGATTAGCAAATAAATTTAAAATTTAAAACTTAACAAGTAAACGAGAAATGTGGGATACTAACCTTCATTGCTTAGCTCGTCGTCATACAAGTTTGGCTCAAAATTGGTGATCGCTTCTTTCCCGTTACATTTTATTGCAGCCTTGTCATAAGCCCTGATTTATTCATACAGTTCAGACACAATTGTTAGTATTGAAACCAAGAATCGGAAAAATATAGAGGTACATGTGGTTGTGGGGACCTTGCAGCTTCGATTTCACTGTCGAACAATCCAAGGTAAATGTACCTACAGAAATATGATAATAATCAAGTACTGAATTAAGTCACTGAACAATCCAAGTAGATGTACCTACAGAATTTATGATAACATTCAAGTATCATTTTAATTTAATAAACATATGCCATTCGAGTATTAATTACGTAGTAGTTCACTGAAACTCACTTTTTCCCTAGAAACTGTCCCATTCGAGCTTCCCATCGACCACATTTATGAAGGGTAACGCCTCTATACTTCGAGCTTCCTCTTGAGAATCCAGTGCTTTGACGACGAAGAATATGCACAAACTCTTCCTTTGTCAAGTTGTTTATCTACAGACATATCAACATTACAACTTTTGAACAACTTGTAATTATGGACTGTGTTTTAAGAATGGGGATAATATGTGTGCTGCTAGTTACAAACGTCTTACGTACAATTTCACTTAAAACCGCATGGAGTTCATTATTTTCACATAATTCTATTTATATTTCTAAAGTTTCGCCCCATTTAAGTGTAGCTGCTCACAAGATGTATGTAGCTAGGAGCACACATATTATCGTCATTAACTTATTATGTGTACGTATGTATTACACAAACCTGTTTAAGGTCTTCTTCATAATCACTTGTACTAAAGTTAATATCAGCATCAACACCGCGAAATTTTATAGCAGCGCGGTCATACGCCCTGTAGAAAAGATCACGTCAAACTAATTTAGAAATGATTTAATGATAAAACTAATAATGTGAGAATAATTTGAGCTAAAAAACAAGAAGAGATATAGTTACCTAGCAGCAGCATGTGCAGTATCAAATCCACCTATAAAATAAAGTACATAGAATTCAAACAAAAATAACACATCAGGTACTGTATAGCTAGAAAGAACATATTCATATCCATTTTGAACTAAAAAGAGAAGGAATCCAATGCTACTTTAAATGGCTTACCTAAATATACTTGTTTTCCACAATCCCTACACAAAATCATTAAAAGAGTATAGTATAAGTAAATACAAACAAATTTATATATTATATAGGCAAATTGACAACAGAGTTACATAAAATACAAAGCTTAACAATACTATGTATAAAAACTAAACAACGTACTTTACAAAACAGTATGCTTTGGTAACTATAAAGTTTCTTGAATGCGCTAAATAGAGCATTATGCATTCTGGGACTTTTAGTTACCAGATTAGCAACAAAGAGACTATAATTACCAAAGTTGGACCATTTTATAAAGTACGTTACTATCATATGGCTTTTTACTAATATAAATTTGTAAGTTAACATCAACTAACCAAATATGTGATTCCCATCTTCCGGTTCTTCGATAAAACGTAACACCACGATACTGAGAACTTCGAGACCTTGGTCCTCTCCTACTCTTCTTCACTTGCTGTATATATTGTTGTTGCTGTTGCCTCAAAACGAAAGCTCTATCGTCCACCGTACCACCATGAATCACAGGAAAAAGCTGTTTTGTTGCAACCTTACTTGACATATTGTCTTGAGAATCTTCTAGATCATTCCTTTTAAGTATATCGAAATTGTATGCTAGATTCGAGCATGAATACGAGTGTTCCTCATCGCCAGCGTTGGTCTCTATAACGGAAGAATTTGAAGTGATTGATTCCGAAATCATGATGTTTTGATGAATACTTAGATTAAGGTCTAGCATCATGTTAATTATTTAAAACCTGATAGCACGCAACAATAAACACCAAAGAAGAAGAATATGAAACTTTTGATATTATTTATATGAATTTTATAAATATGGAATCAATCAATGATGGTAGTTGTGGTTGTCTGCTTACATATTTAGTGAGAGAAACACTTTTGTTTTTCTAGAGAGAGAAGGAAAGCTGGTAGCTAGATACATAAGATAGATCGAATATATAAGGATCACAATACGTAGGATTAATGCATTTGAGGGTTTCTCTACTCTCTAGAAAGTGTTATGTTAAATTCTCGGAGTTCTTTTTAAATAGAAAGAAGAAAAAACGAAATAAATAATAAAAATATATTATTTTTTAAGAAGGGCAAAAAATGAGAGCAATAAAGATGGATGAATATAGTTTAAAGCTTTTAGCTTTGGATTATTTCCGTCCAAAAATGAACGTATTCTAAAAGAAAAGTTATAATGTATTTATACGATGACTAATATAACCCTAACTATCCTATATAATTTTTCACATATTTTTGTATCCAATAAACTCTATTCACGTACAGTTATAAAAATACGTCTTCTTTATTTTTCTCAACAAAATAAACTATTTTTCTTTTATTCCTTTAACTTTCATGTACACGAGAATATGTGTAAATTATCTTATATTATATAATTTTTTATTTTTTTTTATTTTATCTTTTCTATTTTGTTTTTTTCACTAGAAAAACTTCAAAATTGCAGCATTAAATAATAACCAAAAACCTCAAAGAAAACTACATTTAAATCACTCAGGCTACCTGCAACCTAAAGTTGACCGGCTACCCATTTTATAATGTTAAGTTTTATACATTTTAATTTTACTGCTCATTATGCCATACGGATAATTCATGTACAAGTCATTACATCATTCAAAAATCATCACATTATGTCATGTTCCCTTGCTATTTAGATATACTACGTATGAAATTCCAAATTATTATCATATTATTATGTTGAAAGTCTCAAAGTTGAAAACTTTTATCATCATTTTGATCGACGACAACCTCATCTCTTTCAATTTGTGTTTTTATCTTTTTTAATCACAGTTTAGTTTGTTTAGATAGATATATTATCTTAATTGATCTTCTCGTGTTATACTGGAATATCTAAATCCATTATGTTCATGCTTAAAATCTTCAAAGTTGAAGAACATTTAACATCACTTGTCACTACCACCAACCATCACCAAAGCATAATACTACCATTTTCACCAAAGTTCAAGAAAAACAATTAAACTAGATCATTGTTTCAACAACCTAAAAGGGCTAAAATAAAAAAAATAAAAATCCTAATATCATTAGATCCAATAACGAAACACACACTCAACTCTTACCCCACCATGAAAAAACCTTAAATTATATAAAATACACACAACTCTACGGTAAAAAAGCACACAAGACCATATTTATCAACAATCTATCCAAACTCAATCTCTCATTAAAATATTATTTTTTTATTCCTCCATCTATACAATCAATAATACAATAAATCTTAACTTTTATATCATTTATCAACAACCCAACCTAACATATAATATTATTTCTTTTATATTTAATTTAATTACTTAAAGTTTCATATAAAATTATAAATTAAATAAAATATTTACTTTATAAGTATATTTTTAAAAAGTGACGGTTTTAATAAAAAAATATTTTATATTTTTACGTTGTAATTGAAATAAAATACGTACCGCATTAAAAGAACAAACGAAATTACAATTAGATGCATAAATTAAAAATTACAAATACAAGAGATACAAATGACTTAATTAATTATCATCGTCAAATTTTTGCCATATATGCTCAATCAAGTCATTTTTTAGAGATGAATTAGCTTGTCTTTTGCGTAGTTGTTCTCTGTTTCTGATAAAACTTGCCAAATATGCAATTCTTTCAGCAGAGTATGCAACAACATCATCACCATTTGTATCCATGTCGTTGAAAAATTCGGACGGATCAAAATTTTTATAATACGCAACCTAACATTGTTCGTATTGGCGTGCGAGAAACTTAAACGCTTCAAACATTGTTCGTTTACTCGCGAGCATATTGCGATTCTTCGCCTTCTCCGTTATTCTTTCCATGCTCTTTTGTTGAATTTTAGCAGATGCAATAAGTTTTTCTCGTGTGTCCTCACGCAAATAACGTGTGGAAGTAGCATTCGACGACCCTGAACTTTTACGACTTTTTTTTACTTTTGTTCCGACCTTGTGGACGGCGGATCGGGTCCTCAGAAAATAGATTTTGCATCGAAGTCGAGTTCGGGGTGTCGTCTTCATCATCGAGATTGATCAGGAAGTCGGGTTCAATGGGTCGTTTGTTGCCCATAATGCCATCGATAGCAAATAACTTCATATAATCCTTTAAAATGGCCCATGCGTCTTCATAATGGAAGTTCCACTTTTGTTGTTGTTTGAATTATGTGCAGGCATTCGACATAATATCCGTATTCGCGTTCCCCGCTTTCTCATAAGTCTTCAAGTTTTTTTGTAGATGGCGTTACAAAAATTGACATATTTTTGGATTGTATTCCATTTGCCTGTGAGTTGATCCTTGGATCCGTTGGTCTCAACTATTGAGTTGTACCGTGACATAATGGTGTTCCATAAAGACTCGTACGTTTATAAAATTTCCCAACCACTGCATTTTGTGACGCGTCGATCCACTGTTCCGCCAAGATTCTACTTTCTCTATTGCTCCAAAAAACATTTTTCCTTAACTGTTACCTTTATCATCTTTTGTTGGTTCGGGTTCGGGTTCGGGTACGAATTCGGATTGTTCTTCGACAGTTGGTGTATGTGTAGGTGGTGGTGTTGAAGCGTGTTTGAATTGATTTTGAGTTACTGGTGTTTGGGGGTATTGCCCGTATCGTGGGTATTGACCGAATTATGAGTATTGTTGGTATTGTTGTACTTGATGATACATATTTAGATGGTATTAGGAACGTGAGTCGTCGTGTGGGATTGAATATGTATTAACTAGAGGTACATATGAAGCAAAACCCATTTCACTAGAGTTGATATTGCTCGATTGAGATGCATAAGATGAACTCGTTGGTGAATAATTTGGTATAATATTATCGATTAAGTTTTTCCACATATCGCTAGATTATGATGGTGGAGATTTGTGGTGATGTTTAGGCATTTTTGTAGTTGTAGTTTATAAAATTGTAGTTATATGTAAATAATAGAGGTTTTTTTTTTGTAGTTATAATTAAATGAATTGTAGTTGTAGTTGTAGTTGAAAGAGTTGTAGATGTAGTTGTGTGAAAAAGATAGTTATGTAATATGTATTTATATAGAAAATAAAAGAAAAAAATATTTAAATATATCTTGTTACTATTTTTTTTTATTATTATTATTGTTCTCTGCTTTGTTATCATTTTACACATAAAACATAAACAAAATACCTTTTTTTGTGATTGTTTGCGCGTAAGAAAAAAAAAAGTAAATTGCATGCGAGGCCCACATGTTTGCGTCTTCCGGGTTCTTGGCCAAGAGATGGAAGACGTGAGGCTAAAGACGACCGAAGACACACCTTTGTCAACGGTGTCTTCCGAAGATGCACCGGAACGACCTTCATTAATAGTGGTCTAATATATATGTATACTAGTGGTGGTACATGGAATTCACCATGGGATAAAAATACTTAAAATTATAGTAGCAATTAAACTAAATGATATATTTATATAAAATACGAGTGGTTTGAAAAATGTAAGTATTTAATGATGTATCTAAAAATTTGATTGACAGAGAAAAAAATGCATAAATTAGTGTCAAGTTGACAACGAATTGATATATACGTAGGATTAGGATCATCTCATCTAGTCAACATGAGAGGTCATATTCTCTCGCAATTAAAAATAGTAGGTCTTACAGTTTTAAATAAAAGTAAATTATTTTAATTATTTAGTTTTTTTGGACTAAATATGAGAGAATTCAAATCTGTATATGTATATTTGTTGAAATATTTTATGCAATTTATATTTATTGTATTTCTATTACAAATTCTACGATTAACAGATAACTAATGTTTAATTCAGTTACTGAATATTTTTGCGGATTGTAATCTATATGTTTGTATATAGAAGTGAACAATTTTATAAGATTCACAATGTTTTATTCGATTTATGGTTCAAAGTAGACTCTAGATCGAAGCTTGACGACTAGTGCAAAACGAGTCGATTAGTTTGATCGATTAATGGTTGTTTAGTTTAATTTGAACCAGATTCCATATGTTGATGACCTCTATTTATCTATTCATATATGATTACAATTAATACGTTTGTTGTGTTGGTCAAATTTAATATGATTGGGTGAAACTTTTTTGATAGTTTTTGTTTTGTTTTGTGGGTATTTTTAGTTTTTTGGTGCGACTTATAAGGGGACAACAAAAGGACACCGTGGGTAGAACCTAATGGACGGAAGTAGCACTTAGTTAAGAAAACGATGGGTATTGTCTTGATTAGATTAGACACCAACAAGAACAAGGGCTTTTTGGGAAAAACACTGTTTACTTGACTTTTCATATAGATTGACATTTTATTAAAGGGATCGGCCAAATACACTAATATGGTGTAGTTGACACACCAACACATATCAAATCAGCGTATTTGACACATCTAACAAATATCAAATCAGCTTCTTTTTAAAGTAAAAAATATAATAAAAATGTAAAAAAAGTATATTAAAAAATTAAAAAAATAAGACGTTGATGTATATAGTACGAATTACTCTTTTTTTTACGGCTATAATATAGTACGACTTTTAATTCTTGACAAGAGACCCTCTTAAAAATCATATATTTTAAGAACAATTATAACAAGATTAATAACCTCCGTAATCTAAGAAGAATATGTATAATTGATCGAAATACATGTCTTGTTTCGTATTTTGTAAAACAAGTAACAGCCTAGATTTCGATGATAACCAATTGTTGTAAAGCTAATAAAAAGAACAATAGAGAATTAAAACATAGAGAAGAGAGAATACACCCCAAATTATATATTATATTAAACATCGAATACACACTAAATTCAAATTAAACTAGCTAGTGTAAAAACATATGATTGTCATGTGATCGCTAGCATGTAGCAATGTAACAAGGTTGTAAGGTTCTCAGGTCCGGTTTTAAAGAGGCACAGTCTAGATGAATGTATAGGGTCTTCATTTTTTGAGGTCTCTCAACTAAAAAATTATGTATATATTTTTGATAGTTGAAAACAAACCTTAAATGTAGGCAATTTAATTGGTTTGGTATAGTTCTCCACACCTATGAGGTCATGGTTCTGGGTTCGATTCCTCTATAATTTTTTTTTCTCTAATATACATTTTTAATATTATTAAGACTATTTAAGTTTGAAAATTATTAATTTAGTTGTAGAAAGTATCAAACATTATTTTATTTATTTATGTCTAAACTGAAAATAAATACTTTATTTTTATTTATTTTGATAAAAGTCTATGTTTTTTACTTTCTTGAATTATTTCATGAATTTTAAGCATTCAAATTTAGTATTATATTTAATTTTAAATTTTATATGTCTTGAATTATTTTTATGTTTGGTCAGTAATTAGACACTATTTGAGTATTGTTGATTAAGAGGAGTTGATCAACAACTTTGCGTCAATGAATGTTTCAAAATTGCATGATTTAAATAGGAGATTTTGATATGAGAATATGTTTTTATTTTTTTGTTACACTTTTTTTTTTTTTATATATTTATAACAATTTCATAGTAGTGATAAACATAATTTATTATATTTTTATATTATTATATATCAAAAATATCTTTTAAGGATCTCTTTTTATTTTGAACCATTTGATTTCTAACTTCGAGCCGAAGGTTCTAACGTTAACTACGTTCTATCGTGTAAAATCAGTTGTGTGTAATCAATTTGGAATTATTATATCCCCCGAAATTGTAATAATCAAGGTCACATACAAAACTTTAAAAATATTGTATTAAACTCATAAAACTAAAAATTGGACCTCAAATCTTTATTTATTTTTACAGTTGTATATTACCAATTGTTTAATTTAAATTTCAATTGAAAACTAAATTAAAATCATCAAACTAAGTTTATGTGCATGGATCGACATAATGATAACATGAAAATCAGAGAGATATATACTTAAGATCTCAATCATAACTAAAAAGCAATTCAATTTATGGTGGGATCCACCGATACCACCGTAAGCGATGGTTCTCAACGTGGTAGAAGATAAATATGGATTATATATTAAATAAATAATATAATATTGTAATACCCCATTACTTAATAAATAAAATAATTATTATAATTAATTTTGTTATAATAAATTATATAAAATTTTTGATTAATTAGTGGAGTTTGATGAATAAGTCTAAGAAAACATGTAGACTTATGACTAATCTTTACAGAAAAACACTTGTACATCTTTTAAATATTAGAGGATGACTAATCAAGACATTTGTAAAGCATGTAACTAATAAGAGCAATGACTAATCAACATAGTTAGTAGTATAAATAGGTGATTTATGCTAGCTTATTCCTCTTCTTGGTAATTTTGAAAGAAACAAAATAAAGAGTATAAATTTCCATCTCAAAACTCATAACATATATATACTAGAGTTTTAGAAAGGGGAAGGATTAGTAGAAGTAAAAGGTGTAGGTCAACAATCACCATCTCGTCTTTCACCATTAAGTTCTCATCATAAGGTATATACTTATACATATCTCAAGTCTTAACATTTTATTTGATGCTTATTGAATTATTTACTTTCATTTCTATAACACCCCTCTTTCTATATAAGAATCTTATATTAATAAACTCGGAAGCATGAATTTAAAATACATTACATTAAAATATATATCAAACATTGTACATAAACAGTTTACATTTTCAATATATACACCAAATTCAAACTGTTTAAAAACTACAAAAGGCGGGGTATTATAAAAATTCACAAAACAAGGTTTATTACAAAACCATATCAGAGTTCAAGAGCGCAGTCAAACATTCCTTGATCAACCAATCACCTCCTGCACCCACAATTAAACAAAACATATCCTGCAGGAAGTAAAATGAGGGGTTAGCACGAAGCTAAGTGAATAGATTCATCACACAACATTCAACTTAGAATAACCAGTTGTTTACACCAAATAATCGTAAACACACATAATTTCAATGAGGATCGGTGGCTCTGGGGATATCATAATACCCGGGGATTCCCCCAAGAACACTTACCGTCAATCCGTATGGCCAATACAGAATAGACCGATAACTACTGGTTATTAAACACATACACAGGTCTCAAACACAACAAATGAATCAAAACCTGTGTAAAACACATAATAACCAGAAGTCCAACTACACGTTGACCTCAATAACATAGTACACATAGTTCACATATCACGTAGATCAATAATCAATAATCAAGACTAACAGTCTAATACACATCTACGCTTACTCGTTGTAACCAAATAGTTACAACTAAATCAAATGATGAGTTCCGAATCCACTCACCGATACCTCTGACGTCTCCACACTCAGGATTCTTATATCACTGAGTCTTACGTTGATCTGAAACAGAAAATCAAATACAAGTCAGAAATTCGTTCCATAAATATCATTATAGCCTAATTATCCAATCAAGTAATCCCTGGAGTCTAGGCAAACAAAAGTTCAATCAGAAATGAACTTAGAAAAATCCCGCAGTGACGTTTAAAACTGAAAAATGTCATTTTCGGGTCCTAGATGACCCCGGATGGTCAAAAACTGCCTAGACTATTAAAATATAGCCTTGATTACTAGGTCGTTTCCGAGTGACCATGAGAATTTCAATTAAATCCGAGTTGATGATATTTTCACAAAACCGCGTCTCAAAAACACGCATTTTCAAAATTTGCAAAACAAAAATCTCAGTTCGCGAGATCTCGGTTCGCACCGCAGGAATCTCGGTTCGCAGATTCAACTCGGCTCGCAGGTTTCGGTTCGCAGGTCAAAAATTTCGGTTCGCAGGAATTTGGGTTCGCAGGTCAACTCGGTTCGCAACTCGGCTCGCAGGTCAACTCGGCTCGCAAGTCAACTCGCAAGCCAACTCAACTCGCAAGTCAACTCGCACCGCAAGTCAACTCGCAAGTCAACTCGGCTCGCAGAGTCAACTCGCAGGACGAACTGAAAACTGCGAGTTGAGCCGCTGTTACCAGTTTTCGAACCAAAATTCACCCAAACTTCAGAAAACTCAATTCTAAGGTTTCTAACACTTCAAGTAACATCAAACAACACCAAATAACAACAAATCAATCATCAATTCGATTTAATCACTCAAAACCCAAACTTACTTTCTTTTCTTTTAACTTGTAAATGAAAGGGTTGTTCTAATCTGATTATGGATGATGCTAGTTCTGTTGTATTTGAATTCGAATCACAGGGACAAACTTGAATTCAATTTTTGTTTTGGGTTTCTTTTGAATTTTGATTTGAAAGCTTTTCAAAATGGAAACAAGAAGAAGACATGGGAATATATATGAATCTAAGGTCGGCTTGCAAAGTCGGCTTGTGAAAAAGTGGTATAATTTTATACCCGTCCTAAATCTTTTGTCTAGAACCTGAAAACCGTTTGCGAGAAATATTATTTTATCTTACCGTCATCTATAATAATTTAAAACGATTAATATTTCACTAGTCACAATAAGTCAAAGGACTTATTTATCTACGTTTCACAATGAAACACATAATATTAAATAATTTCTAAAACATTTAGATAATCGATTAAAATAATAGAATTTACCAGACCGCAGAAGAGGATGTTACAATTTCTTTGATGCATATGTAATTAAATGTAATAATCTCCAAAGTAATGGTTTAATCATGTATTAGTAATATATTGGTTCAACCATTCTTGAAAAAATGGTTAATAAAATGTTACAAAATGAATCTTTATGTAAAAATTGGCTAAAAATCCGAATTATAACTATAAAACTCGGATAGGGGCTTTAGTGACTGTTTTTACAGCTTTTGTGACAGAAAAGTCCGTCGCTAAAACTGTTGCAGATTTTTTTGGACATTTTGTGACAGATTTTGTAATGTCATTAAAAGTGGCTGCACACATTAATCTTTTAAAATTGTTAGAAAACTTTGTATTTAACCACTTGCTTTACTTTACATCAAACAAATTTTATAACTAAATAATGAAATATATGTTTTGACAATTTAAAAGCTTATATCTTACAAAATAAAATAAAATGTCATGTTGTAACATTTTTAGATTACCTACTTTTGTTGTTAAATGAATTCTAAGTATAGCCATTATATTGGTTTTAGGAAAAGACAAAGGAGTAATCAACCTTCCAAATTAAGTGAGTATTCTTGTGTATTTTCAAAATGAGAATGTATGCTAGTATATGTGTGTTTATTCTTCCATGTAATATGACTTTTTATGACATAATTATATGCTTTGATTGTTGATGAAATTGCATTTGTATTTTATACATTCTAATGATTGTTTTGGGATGGACAAATTACTTTTAAATGAAAATTTCTTGATATTAACTCAAGTTGGCCAAGTCTTTATCTTTGTGGTTTTGACTCACCATAACACTTAAAATGATTAGCATCGCTATCAATGAGTGTCTAATGTCCTACATCACAATAATCGGGATCCCTATGAATTCATTAAATGTTGATTTTGATTATATTATGATTGTATTATAAGTATACTTGTTCATTATTGTGTGTGATATTTTATACACAAACACACAAGCTCACTAAGCCATTTAGGCTTACGCATTACATACATTCTCAGGTTCAAAGAGGTAGACTCAACTCGTGATGGATCAATAATAGGTGAAATGGGATAAGAAGACTATTTTCCTTATTATGTGAAAATTCCCCGACGTTTCTAGTTGTTTTATTTTATTTTAAGATGTAACTTTTGTTGGTTATTAGGCACTTTGTAAGATATTTCCGCAACAACTCTTTTATGTATTTAAGCTTTGTGTAATATTAAATCGGGGCGTTACAAATATGATCTAAACTTAATATAGAATTACGATATACATCAAAGTATAAGTAACATCAACAATCCAGATCAAATAGAGGAACCCGATGGAAGATTAAAAATAAAAAAAGATTTGTACCTCAAGAATGATCGTTGAAAACTTTGAACACGTGAATGTATGTAGAGGTTCGCGATAACGTGTTGTAAATCTAATAAAGAAAATAATAAAAAATAAAAAATTATTTTATTCATCTCATACGAATATGAAGTAACTTTCAATAAACAATCTCGTAATGATAGTAAAAGATCTCTAATCTATCTATATCTATATATATATATATATAATTAAAAGAGGATATTATGGAGAAATTTTAGTCCTTTATTATTTTTCACCCTTTACAATCTAACGATCTTAATTTCTTTCGTATAATAACACATTTGACCCCTAAAATATTTGATATATTTATTTTAATTAAAAAATTAGACTAAATATTTTATTCATTTATAAAAATTAAAGAGTTTATAAATTATATAAGAAAATCGGCCACAATAATTTATTCATTTTATTAAAATCAAATTTGTTCCGCATTATAGCGGTCTATAAACTACATAAGAAAATCGACCAAATAAAGCTCTATAAACTATATAAAAAAACCGGTCACAATATTTATTCATTTATAAATATTAAATTCGTCATGCGTTATCGCATTTATTAATTTATAAAAGTTAAATTCGTCGTGCCTTATCGCGGGTCTTAAACTATATAAAAAATCTACCAAATAAAAATTAAATTCGACCCGCGTTATCACGGGTTTATAACCTAGTATTGTTATAAAAGTATATGAACATCCGTTTCGTATTTATCTTACACATTTATAAAGGGTTTAACCCTTTTTTTCATTAAGTTAAATATTTAAAGAATGAAAATGACATAAATACCCTTATCTTCAACGAAATAGACAAATATATCCTTACCTAATTTTGAAAACGAGATAGATATTTAAGATGTAATTGTAGATTTAATGAAATGCAATTTAGTCCATATATAAACAAGTGTATATTTGAAATACATGTTTATAAAATTAATAAATAGCATAAATATTCTATTACTTTACGCCGGTATTTGCTAGTTAACAACAATTATTTTTATTATTGACAGTTAACGGCTTACTGCATGTCTGCATTTGGTTTTATTTTAACAAATCTGAAGGCCCGGCCCCAAAGTGTATGCAGCAGCCCACCACATGGCCTCATTTTTTTGGGGCCCAAAATCTATAAAGTAATACATAGAATTTGTTTGACAACAATAAGACGTTCCAATCATGCTTTTGCATAATTTAAGTATCGATTCATACACAACAAACAAGATGCCTAACAGGCAATTTCATTCCTACAAATCAATCAATCGTGGTAATTTTTTTGTTACCATGCTCCATTTCATGATTTTGTCAATCATATTCTTTTCCGACTTGATTCTACAATATCAAAGAAACCAAAATGACCCTACATCAATATTATTTAATAGTACAAATATAATCCAATCTATGACTCATGTTTTAAAGGTTGTGTCTGAAAATGGTTGCTCACAAACACCATAGTCCCACGATCATATATTCTTTTGCCACTTTAGTAGTGGTAATTGTCCTTTAAATAGAAGGTGTTTCAATTTGAAATGTGACCGTAAAGTAACACTAAAATAAGTATCTCTCACTTCAAATAGTAGTGATTGTCATTATACTCAACGGTCAGAAAGTAATTTGCCATTTAAGTCTTTAATACCGATATTTCTTTTTTAATCCAACGTTTTTTAAAGGGGTTTATTGATTCGTGATGTGTTTAATTTTTACGTTTTTATATTGTATGGGGTTAACTTTGAAATTTTTTATTGTATGATAGAAACCTTCTAAACTTATCTATTGTATGTAATATTTCTTTTTCTGGTCATTTTAAAAAAGGAAAGTTTCATTTTTTGTTTAAGCCAAAAAAGGCAAATCAACATATAATAGAGAGTTTTTAAAAGTTTACCTAATATAATATAAAATTTTAAAATTTACTCTATCTTTATTATATATAAAAGTGGAGTTAATGATGTCTAATCATGCTTATGTGACACCAATTAAATTTTGACAAGTATACAAAATTCATATGTGTGATTTTCTTGAATTTTCTCACATTTAATATGCCATGTCATTAAATCTTATGTGGAATAATTTAAAATTTTAAAATTAATTTAATTTAATTAATTACCATTATTGTTGTTATTTTTAGTAAATACATAATGTAAAATTAATGTTGATTAAATACGAATCAAAACCCATTATTGAGACATTAAATTTTATGTCTTCATTTTATAAATACAAAATTTTCCTTCGTAAATTTATAGTTGGAATATATCGGACTCATTCGTCACAAACTATACTTTCAAATGCTCAAATGTTTGAATTTTTATTTGACTTACATTTTGTTATATTCTATCTACACATAACAATAAAATGTAACTTGATTAACACATAAACTTTAATAATTGCATACATTTTACCCAATAAATATACAATATCATACTGCCGTACATCGCACGGATTTTACCACTAATACAATATAAAAATGTAAATGTTAAACGCATCATACATTAATAAAATTCATTTTTAAATTTAAAATATAACCGTTGACTAATAGTCGAAATAATCTAGTTTTCTTTAACATTTCTTTCCCTTCTCTTTCAACTTGGTTCATCAAACCATTTCGCAAAGGGATTGTTTCTCCCCTTCTTTGATCTTATCGACGTCATTCATTTGATGCATTTTAAATATCCATGTCACAACTCATAGATCTTTCGGATAGCGATCTAAAAATTCAAATGAATATAATGGTAGGATGTATTCGTTCTAAGCCGAGAAAGTCTCTTAAGGATCTTATCAGAGGTAAGCTCCCATTTTAATTCCTACCCTAGTTTTGAATTTTAAAGAATTTTTTTTGTTAATGAATCATATTCTTAATTTAATTAACTGTTTCTTTGTTTATACAAATAAATTAATGTGAATATGATAAGTTCCTTTATGTTCCATGTAGGTGATCTGGGCCTCTGAGCAAGAAAGGTACTTCCTTATACCATCAACCATGATCAGTTTCAAAAGATGATTCAGTGTGATCACATTCAATTCGATGGTAGTTAACAAGCTCTGGGTGGTTTAATTGTACACCATTAAATTCATTGAGATTTCTTTCCTTACCTTTTTAACACCATTTCATCTTTCTAGTTCACAAAGAAATTAATTGCTCATCTCGTGATTTGATCTTATCGACGTCTTTCACTCGATCGATGCATTTTAAAGGTCTATGTCACTACTTGTAGATCTTCGGGACACCAATCTGAAAACTGAAGTGAAATTGTTTGTAGGATATATTAGTCCTAAGCCGAACAAGTCCCTAAAGAATATTATCAGAGGTAAACACCCATTTTAATTCCTACTTAATCGTTAATTTTTGAGAAAATCTATGTTAATGAATCCTATTCTTACTTTGAATATGATAAGTTGTTTATGTTCCATGTAGGAGATCCGGGCCTCTGAGCAAATAAGGTACTTTTTTAGTACCATGATCAGTTTCAAAAGATTGGTTCAATATGCTCACAAGCTCCGGGTGGTTAAATTTACATCATGCTTCATAAGCACAATCACAATTTATATAGTAATACACATATAGTATGAGCATTCTAGCTCACCTGGTTTATATTATCATAGTTTAATCAACTCCTGAGTTCCACATTATAGACTTATGAAAAAGATAATGGTTTAAACACATAAGCTGTCTATATCTACATTCACATTTTGTGGAGATTTTGAAATTTTTTAGTAAATTCACTCGTATAAAAAGAGTTTTCTAATCGGGATGGAGTAACAAGGTTGTATCAATACAAAATAAGAAGTTTCTCGGTGCTAATAATGTGGTTGTTCACCTTTGATATGGTTCACCTTTCGGCTCTTCATTCTTGAATGCTTGGACCCACATGAAAGTAAATGGACTGATAATGTAGTTGCTATAAGACTAGTTTTTGAGATGAGATGAAGATATGAAATATGTAGAATAAGATGTAATATGCACCTGCAATTGTTTTGTGTTTAAAGTTCTATAAGGCGATTTTTTAATAAAAGAACAAATGTACATTTTTATGCCAGAGGTATTTATCTATGCCTTCTCAGACCTCATGACTGTACCTCTGGCATACTAAATTCCTGGTGCGGTACCTTTTGTACAAGGTTTTATCTTAATAAAATCACCGCCTTACTCAAAAAACCAGAAATCATCTTTAGAGACAATGATTGGCTGGCTGCTTTAACCTTGGTACTTGGTAGCTTCCCTAACAAAATAAGTAATCATGCTAATAGCTAATAATATATAATATAATGTCAAAGCTAAGGAAGGATTAAGTTATGATTGAGTTCTACATTAGAAGTTCCCAATTCCACAAAGATTTACATGCAATATCAACCACATTGACTGCATTATGTACTACATCTACTGCAGTAAACCACATTATGTATGTTAATCAGCAATGTCAAATGAAGGACAAAAGGTGCTATGAACAATGTGAAGCTTATGAGCTCTTACATAGTTTATAAGATTTAACATCCATAAAGTTTTAGGAGTTCGAAATTGAAGATATGCAGAGACCAAGAATGGATCAAGTAAAGAAGAATGCAAATTAAACAGTGTCAGTCAGTTTTAGAGGTGGGAATTTCAACCCAATTATATTGAAATGGGTAAATTTGGGTTGTATATTATTGATAATGGGTCAGATGCATAATATTAGCTAAAACTGAAATAGGTCAGAATTGGAACGAATGAGTCAAAATTGAACTAACCTGTATCGAAATGCTTATGTCCTAAAACCACTCTCTTATTTTAAAACACACTACCTTATTATTTATATTGTGTAGGCAGGTTGGCCTAATCTGTCTGTTTGGACCTACAAAGTTGAATTACCCATCTATCAACGAATCCATTTTGGACGGTAACCCAACTCAACTGACATGTCTATTTTGACACCTCTCATTACTATAGTACCAAAAAGAAGACTACAAACAACAATGCCACAATTTATACACAAGAAATAGTATATTACATAGCAAGGTAATCATGCTCGTATCTGTTGGAAATAGGAGAAACAAATGCTCACTTAAACTTTTAACTCTTCTTTGATAAACTTAGAACACAAACTTGATTGTATTACAAAAGATGGAGTAAACTCTTTGTTTTACTCAAATTACTTCACTCTATATGTTGTGCTCTGTTGCTATATTTCTGCCTATAATCTGCTCAATTATATAGACCAATTATATAGTCTAAAATTGTAGTAATCGATTTAAATCAGTTGACCATATGACATTTAAAAAACATGTTTAAAAACTCTTCTACCACTATTCAATTACCATGCTTCAAATGAATATGAGGGCAGAATTTTCGTCTCGATAAAGATCTTGTTTTGACAAAATCACATTAGTTTACAGTATCTGACATACTCCAATTGATCATAAACCAATTACCTGAACCAATAATGAATTTGATTATGTAACAAACAAAAACAAATAATGTGAAGGCAGCATGCAAAGTAAACATTCAAAACATAGTGTAGTATTTAAATTCTTCGCTATATGGATTCTCTCTTCATTGGAGCCCTCTTTTTCATCTCATCTATGACACATTGTCTATAATCTTTACCAAATCAGCATCCACCATTTTAGCCCTAAGCAAAACACAACCACTTTTCTTCTCCAGAAACTTATCAAACAGTTGGTATATCAATTCAAAAATTTATTTTTTTAAACATCATACTTGATTCTCCTAATTAAGAAAGTCATATAATTATGTCATCTTCTTCTGAAATTTTTGCAATTGTATTCTCATTTTTTATAGTAAAGCTAAGCATATAATCATTATTATATTAATGGGTTAATGCACTTTTAGTGCAACGAACTGCCATCATTTGTTCCATATATACAAGCTACCCATTTTATGTTCTGGGTATGTAACCAACTGAAAAATTTTGTACCTATATATGTAACTTGGTAACTGGCTACCGGAAGAACAGGTAAAATGGTTTTGTCAGCATTTTTAAATATTTTTTAAATGTGACGTGTATATACAAAACAAAACGTGGACTTTACTTTTATTATTATTATATGTCAAATAAAAACTCTCTCTCTCGTTCAATATTCCCGCTCGCTTGAAACCTCCACTGTTCTTGGTGCAACAACGAAATCCGACCAACATTCTTGAGGGAGTTAGCTTGTTTTTGTGAAATTATAGTAAGGTATGTAATTGTTGTACACTCGTATACGTTTTTTATGTTTATTTGTTACCAAATTCTGAAAACCCTAGATTATGAAACGCAATGTTGGATTTTCAAAAAAAATTTGATTTTAGTTATGAAGTGATTCAGAGGAAGTGAAATGTTGCTTATTATAACCTAAAAGCCCCAATTTTAACCCTAATTTCCAAATTTTTAAAATTTCAGTATTCCATGTTTAAATGGTAATGGTTTATAATGTCAGTTAAATTTTCTTTTACAGGATGACGTATAAGTTGGAGATAACGATTCATCACGAAGGTATTTTCTATCCTAAGCCTCTAAAATTTATGAATGGTGATTCTGATACAATTCATGATCAAGACCTAAGTGACTTGACAGTAGACAAACTTAAACAGTTCCTAAGTAGATGTTGTGCAGCCCCTATTAGGAAACTTTATTATTGCATACCTGGTTTTTCACTAAAGTTAGGTCTAAGGGAGATTATGAATGATGCTCATTTACATGAATTTCATAGAGTTGGCCAGGACAAGGGGGGTAAGGTTGACTTATACATAGAACATCATGGTTATGATATACTCTCTTGGTTGTCTGAGGATGATAATGAAGAGATAGTGTCAGATGAAGAGGATACTGAAATTGAGATTGAAAAGGATGTAGTGTCATATGTGAATCTACATAATGAGGGTGAGGCTGATGTGATCATTCCACAGAAAGAAATTAATGACCCTTTCTTAACTAGGCTGTGTAGTAATAACTTTGTTATGTTTGATGAGAATGTGTCATATGATCCAGTTGACCCTCATAGAACCGATGCTAGTAAAAACCCAGACTCTTTAGAAGAGTTAGAGATAGATGATAAATACAAAGTGAAGAAAGGGGTCACTTATCCTATCCACAACCCTGATCAACATTGGAAAGACATGAAACCCATTTTGGATATGAGGTTTGCCAATCCTGCACAACTAAAATACTGTTTGGCTAACTATGGTGTTGCACATGGGTTACAATTATGGTATGAAAGAGTAGACTGGAGGAGTATGTTAGTCAGATGTGGTAAAAATATTGAAGCAGGAAGGTGTGCAACTGGAAAGAGAAAGAGGGAAGAGGATGCTAAGGGTCAGGGTGATGAGGAGAGTTCTGGTAAAGGTAGAGGTGGGAAGAAAGGTGGGACTCCAATCAAAGGAAAACGAAATGGAAAAGCTAAAGCTAAGGGTCGGGCTGCTAAGAACAAAGGTAAGGGGCAGTTAGTGAATACCCATGTTGAATGCCCATTCAGGCTGTGGGCCACATGGATGGCAAGTGAAAGATCATTTCAGATCAAGTCATTGATTCCTACACATAAGTGCATCAGAAATTTTGACTTAGGGTCACTTGTGACCCATAAATGGGTTGCAAAGCATTATGCACAACAGATCATGCAAAACAAGAAGCTCAGTTTCAGAGAAATGCAAGCAGATATTAAGAAAAGGTTTTTGATTAATGTTAGCATGAGTACTTGTAGGAGAGCAAAACAGAGGGCAGTATTTCATCATGAGGGGGGTCTGCAAGAGCATTATGGTAGGTTATGGGACTATAGGCAAGCAATATTGGACAGTAATCCTGGATCAACAGTTAAGGTTGAGGTTGAAGAGAAAGGCAATAGTAATGCTCAGTATTTTCAGAGAATGTATGTCTGCTTCAAAGGTGTGAAAGATGGATGGCAAGATGGTTGTAGGAGGGTGATTGGACTGGATGGATGTTTTTTGAAATCTCAGGTTAAAGGAGAGCTGTTGACTGCAATGGGTAGGGATGCAAATAACCAAATGTATCCAATTGCATGGGCTGTGGTAAATGTTGAAAATAAAGATAACTGGTGCTGGTTTTTGGCTTCATTATGTGATGATCTGAAACTGTACAATGGGCACTACTTGACCATCATATCAGATGGACATAAGGTAACTGTTACTTATCCATTTTTCTATGTTTAAATGTACCCATATGTAACTGTTTATTGAATTGCATTTGTCTGTACAGGGGCTAATTGAGGCAGTTAGGACATGGTTGCCTGTAGCAGAGCATAGACAATGCACTAGGCATATCTATGCAAACTTTAAAAAGAAATGGAGTGGTGTAGAGTTTAGAAGCCTCTTTTGGTCTGCTGCATCAAGCATCATAGTTAGTAGGTTTGAACAAAAGATGGAACAAATTAAAGAGCTAGATGAGGCAGCTTACATCTATCTGCTTGAGAAGGATCCAAATACTTAGTGTAGAGCTTTCTTCCAAATGGATCGTGCCTGTGCAGCATATGAAAATGGTATATGTGAGAGTTACCATAGAGCCATTTTGGAAGCTAGACAGAAACCCATCATCACAATGCTTGAGGAAATCAGAGTCTATCTGATGCAAAGGCTTTTTACCATGAATCAAAAGGCAAGGGCTTTGGAAGATGAAGTTTGTCCATCAATTAGAAAATACATAGAAGAACAGAAATGCAAGCAGAGGTATGTAATTTTAACTGGTATATTTCTGATTTGGTTTTAATTTTTCAACATGAAACCCATGATAGTAGTATTTTTATGTTTAGGGATTGGATTGTGTACCAAAGCCACTATCAAGTGTTTGAAGTTAGAAGTGCAAATGAATCCTATGGGGTTAACCTAGATTCAAGGACATGTGAATGCAAGCTATGGGATTTAAGTGGCATACCTTGTGTGCATGCTGTTGCCTACTACATCTATTGCCAGAGGGAACCTCATGAAGGAGTTAGCCAGTGGTTGAGGAAGGATAACTGGGAAAACACTTATCAATACTCAATTAAGCCTGTCACTGGTTCTGCAAACTGGAGAAGACAGAATTTACCTCCAATTGTCCCTCCAATCCATAGAGCCATGCCAGGAAGACCTAAGAAGAAGAGGATCAGACACACTTCTGAGAATGATCATGTTGTGAGCAGAGTTGGTAGAGTTATGACATGCCAAAACTGTTGGGACAAGGGTCACTCCAAGAAATACTGCCCCAATCCCACCGGACCTAAACCAGAGACAGTTACTAGAGGTGGAAGGGGAGGTGGTTTCAGAAGAGGTGGAAGAAGAGGTGCAAGTAGAGGTGGTGCTGGTGGAGGAGTGCCAACTGGAGCAGGAACAAGTGGAGCAGGAACAAGTGGAGCAGGAACAAGTGGTGCTGGTACTACTTGTGCAGGAACAAGTGGTGTATCAAGTGTTGGAGAAGTGCCAAGTGGTGTATCAGATGAGAGTAAAGTGAAAGAAGAGGGTGGATCTGGTGGAAACAAACCTACTGCAAGAAAGCTATTCACTGAAGATCAACAACCAGGAACCCAAGAAAGTATGGCACAATCACCTGTTACTGATTCTTCTGATGTTATACCTGATCATGTTGAGTTGTATTTTGGTCCTTATAAGAACAGAGGTTTTGTGAAGCCCAGAAAGAAGTCTGAGAGAATTGCAAATCAGTGGAGGGTGAACGTACCAAAAGATGGAAGTGGTACATCAATTGATAAGCCATTAACTCTGGATGATGAAGCAGAGGAGAAGTAGGTAGGTCAATGTGGAGAAGTATTGTATGTATTTTTAAATTGGTCAATTATTGAACCTAAGATGTGTGCTTTACTGGCCCTACTTCTCCAGATTTTTTAGTATTATTGATTTCTTAATGTTCTGTGTTCAAACAATACCATGTGGGTGGTCCAAGACTTTATTTACTGGCTTTTGTATTGTAGTAACTCCAGTTGTACTATTTGCTTGTGAATTGCAGATTCCAAGTTAATCCAAGACTTTATTCCTCGTGTTTGTATTCCCTTGTATTAATTGTTAAAGTTAAAGTTTTTGAGTTTCACATTTTATGGTCCAACTTTGGTAATTGCAGGTTTAACATTGGTAACTTCACATTGGTTGAACATTGGTAACTGCAGTTGTAAACTGCTACTGCTTTACCATAACAACAAAAACAATGCACTGCTTTACAAGAACAAACCATTTCTTTCATTAAAATTCATGATCTATACAAGCTAGAATGGTATACATGAACTAAACTGCTACTGCTTTACCATAAGAACAACAACAATGCACAACAGTAAAATCAGACATTTCTTCATAAACCCACACCTATCCTTCACCTTCTTCACCTTCAGCTGCAGTTTTCTCACCTCCATCTGCAATGACACAACTTCTTCTTCCTTTTTTACCTTGTAAAGCTCGAACTCACCATTCAACCTTTCTACCATTTCTCTGTTTCTCATGATTTCTCTAAACGCATCCCTTTCATCAGCTCTCAAACATTGGTACAAATCAAATAGCGTTTTCTTGTACCAATCGTTTTTAATTTCTTCATCAAGAAAGTAGAATGCTTTACACCTTTTCACTACAGACTACACCACAAAACCCCCCAAAAATGTCAGGACAAAGAAGAAATCAACGAAACAGTAAACAACAAGATAAATTACCATGGAATTTGGACAAGTTAAAAAACGACGAGCAGGGTTCGTAGAGGTCCATGAAGTACGTAACACCAACATGGATGGAGGATTACAGTCGCAATGTGTTGGTAACTCAGCCGATCGCTTCGATTTTACAGAATGAGAGGAAGAAGAAGACATCTGCTCGTGGTTTTTTCTTTCTGAAAACTAGGGCTCAAATGAACAGGGTCAGTAAAGATATAGATGATATAAACTCTAGATTCTGATGTGGCAACGACAAATAATCACCTTACGTGTCAAAATACTCTACGTGGCATTCCACGTGGCTGCATTGTCAGCAAGGTGTTATTCCATCAGGTGAAAATCAAGTTTGTAAAGATCCGTAAACGGTTTCTTCCGGTTGGTTACATACCCAGAACATAAAATGGGTAGCTTGTATAGATGGAATAAATAGTGGCAGTTCGTTGCACTAAAAGTGCATTAACCCTATATTAATAGATGATTTGTGGTTATCCAAAGTAAATGATTTTACTTTTCCTTAAAATTAGTAAAATTATCCAATATTAAATTATACTTTTGACTATCCACCCTACTGATGCAATTATACATGTAAGAAATTTGTACTTTCCATTTAGTTACTCCAAAACCACCTTTTTATTTATTTAATTACCATGATTATTAACTTTAAGTTCATTGGGAGATGCTTTAACCTTTCTACTTATTGTCAAATGTTGATTATGGACAATAATGATTCAGTCAATAATGTAATTTTTGGGGTAAATTCTTATATGTTGTTCGTTTACTTGACTAGCAGCTCAATCAAGTACAAAATGTAAGATCTATTGTTCTAAAAGCTATTCATTCATGTCTCCATTTCTTATGATCCGTACCATTTATCGAGGAAAATAACGATTAGTTTGTCTAGCAGTTCCATGTTACATCACTTTCAATTTGATTTCAAAGGGAACATTTTGGGTGGTAGACCTTTGAAAGTCCTTTTCAAAGGGAACATCTGGGTCATTTTTGAGTTGTTTAGAGTTAGAAATTGACATTTGGAATCATCTGAGGCCCTATTTGGATATCAAGTGACTATTCTTACCCTTTTTGTAGACAATTTCATGTGACTTGACTTTGTCTTTGTTTATTCTCGTTGTGCATGCTTCAAATATCACATTATGTATAGTTACACACATAAGTACTTGTGTTATCACTTCCACTCGTGTCTTCCAAGAAAGTACTCAAGACGCCATCGAGTTTGTGTATATATAAGTGATCCTACTTATATCTTCATTCAACACATTCAACATTTTCTAATAACATAAAAACACACGAACACACGCAAATACACATTATGAAAGCCGAGGGAATAAAGAAACAAAATGGCAGACTTCCACCTAGACGAGGTGTAGTCAAAATGCGTATATTGCGTCTTGCTGTTGAGGTAGTTAAGCAGATGGTACGTGATCTGTTTACCTAAAGATATTAAGAATGTAGTATCTAAGGAAGTCAACCCAAAACATACATTTCAGTTGTGTCCTACAATGGCGTAAACTTTTCTGAAGATGTATCTAATTTTCCGAAAATTATGAATTCCTTATATCTTGACCTCGGGTTTTATATATAGGAGAATTCAATGGCAGTAATTGGTGATGAATGTAGACAGACAACTTGTAACAGTATGTCTACTCTCTAATTGATGATTGTATATTATATTAACTATTTAGGTTGTTTTTCTTGTTGTCTGAGTTTTATGCTCTTCTGTCATTGTATCTTTTAGTACATCAATTAATTATATATGAAATTAAGAAGAAATGAACGGAGAGTGTTAAAAGGATCAAACCAACCTACCCTGTTTTGACAGGTTCCTACACATTATTCAGCATTTTGAACCATTACCAAACCGTTTTACATGTTGACAGGTTCCTACACATTATTCACATGTTGACAGGTTCCTACACATTATTCACATATTGATATTGAGAGATAAATATTTAATGGTATATGAATGCAATAATAATTGATATTTCTTTAATGAAAGTGATTTTATATAATAGTTTAAATTATTGTAATTGTAAATTCAATATTGTAATATAAAAGAAGAAAGAAGATATTAAATGTATTATGTGAAATATAATATTAATTGAATGATTTATATAATTAATAAGTGAAGGATAAGTGGAGGAATAAAATGGTAATTTTCGATATTCCCTTTTAAGGATTATAAAATAGAGTGTTAAATGCTTAATAAAGGTTATAAATATAAATAATAACCAACGTTGGATCGGGTTTTGATTGAACACTTTGACTTATACTTCCTACGAATTTTTCACCAATTTTACTCTTTCGTGTTAATTACGTACGATATGAACATGACTGAGTACACGAAGTATTTAATATTTCCAAGCATTTTCAAATTCTGATTGCAATAAGTACCATGTTATAATTTGGAATGCTTGGGTGCTTCGTAAAGTGATGTTATAAATTGAAAAATTGAATAATTAGCTGTTAAATCATCGAAGCAAAAAATTAATTAGATCTATCATAATCGCCATCCGTGGGACTCGAACCCACGACCACGTGGTTAAAAGCCACGCGCTCTACCAACTGAGCTAGAACGGCTTATATCGTTTATTCTGCATTTGATAAACAAGTAGCTTGATTAAATTAAATTTTATTATTTATTGTCTTGGTAAAGCACCTTTGATTTCATTTGCTATAGTTACTCATAAGTTATATTTTTTTAACGTGATTTCAAAAGAATAATTTTATTAACTAATAAGGGTCACACGATTGAAATTTATTCATATTTTGTAAGAATTAATGTACACCTCAAAAAGTAAAATATCAAATTTTTAACATTTTACTCCTAACACTTTCACAAAATGTCATCGAAATTACTAGGTGCTAGTAAATTAGAACACGTAAGGAAAAGAAAGCTACATTTTTCTTTCAATTGTAAGTTTTATTTTAAGGCAATAGTAATAAGGTAAAAGAAAAATGTAATGTACTTTTTAAATCACACATGCATAACGTACTTTGTAAATACTTAAAGTGTCCGACGTACTTTTAAATATCATTTCAATCTACAAAACATACAACTGATAAAACATAAAATACAAGTGTTTCGATGTTTTTATTTCGCTTGTACTTTATGTTTTATCGGTTATATGTTGTGCATCATAGAACAAAATTTAAAAGAATTTACTTTGAAATACAATTTAAAACTTTATTACGTACATTCAATTACAAAGTAGCATTAAGTTACAAAGTATATCGTGTAGATTTTGTAAGTGGCGACTGGCTTCAACCGGGTTGATCGGGTCAAGTGGGTTTATGTTCATGCATTCCTAAAATTTCAGCTGCTTCAGTTTGTTCCCATCTTCTTAAAATGACTAAAATTTAAATATACACATTCATAAATCATATTACCATATATCACAACTTCTTCCACGATATATATGTATATGCATATAGGGTTTGGATTAAATAAGATAATTCTTATTGTAAATCAAATAAGACATAATATAAGATTGTTATGTGTTCATAAGACTTAATGTTGATCAAAAGGTGTTTTAAATATTTTAACTTTTCTATTTATTCGTATTTAATAAGTAAATAAAAAAACGTATCCTCATTATATTGACATTTAATAAGTAAATCTTTAATGAGCTTGTGTTCTAGATACGTGCATCAAGGTCACGCATCAGTTATTTGAGCATTGAAGGCTTGGAGATTGTAGATGACATATGTGCATTAGTTGTTGAGCATTGAAAGCTTGAACACACTCTGCTCGGTGCATCAGTTGTTTTTTTGTGCATCAGGTGATCATCGATTTTTTGTTCATATTGAGATTTTATCACAAGATCTTCTCCAACGGTCTGTATTACCGATTCTTTCATATAATAAAAAATAAAGATTATGCATTAATCTTTTAACATTCGTGCACCAACTTAGTTGTTGTAAAAATAACTAATTAAGAAGGTATTAAAAATATTAACTAGTTAATAAGTTAGGTATGAGAAAAAGTTAATGATGTGACTAAATGTTCATTGTATCCTCAAAGATCAATTTTTTTATTAATACAAATAAATAATTAATAAGGTATTAAATACTTGATTCAGTAATTTATCTTCTTTCTTATTTATTTAGAGTTAATGTTTATTTTACAAGTTACGAAAACATATACACCCATCTCCTATCCCACATTCACATTCACATTCACTTTGACCTTGACTTTTAGGTACTTGACTTCTAGACCACTTGCTTAACATCACACTAACACATAGCACCCATGGTACAATAAGAGCAGCTTATATTGCATTAACTCGATTACTTAGAGCTAAAAATTACCTTTCGCACTTAAAAATCATAACATGAGTTGTCAAATTAATATCAATTATCCCTACTTTGGGCATTTGAACGCTTATATATCATTGTTCGTTATATATACCATTCTGCTATAATCGATTGGTATAGAACTAGGAGGGCTGTTGTTGGTCCATTTCCAATAAATCTTAACTTCAATAGCAGAACTCCTGTCTTTAGGTTTTGACTCGTATTTTTGACATTTCCCTGAAAAGAAGATTTAGTTAAATGTAAAAGTTAGGTACACTTGTAAACCCGCACATTAATTTTTTTCAAGATAATCCATCCATGTACATAATATTCTTGACGCAACCTTCAGTATCATTTTTTTTGTTTATATATTAGCTTATAATGATCAGATAATATATCCCTTGACAAAGCCACATATAATTAAAGTATTGACCAAATATAGAATCAGACACCTACACTTCTATTTTGTTCTATGATTGACCTCTGACTCTTTTTTACGGTTGTAGCATATCAAGCACTTACGTGGGGACTGGTATCTTTTGAGAATAGATGGTGTACAGATATTTAAATACCTACCATGTGGCCAAATGGTCTGAGAGTTGAGTTAAATGGGTTGAAAGTCGCATAAAATACACTATGATCTGACGATACGTAGGTTTATATGTACGAATTATGGATATAGATTTTCGGATTAGTATGGGTTGCTTGTATCTATTGACCAGTATCACTAAGTAAAATAGATGCTTAATCGAATAACAAGGATGTGATCTTTTAAACATTCATACAATAAGATATGCAAGAGCCTAAGAGAAAAGTGATTCTCGGGCGGCGATTCCCAATTTGGTAACTTATATAGATATATAGTTTTACGCCACATCTCTCAAACCAGAACCGAGCTTTGTAATAGTTGGAGGGAGAGTATCGGATAAAAAACTCTATCACTGTACGTGTATATTAACATATGTGTGAGTATTATTTTTTTTCCAGAAAGAAGAAAAGATGCCCCTCCACTCCTATGAAATTGTTTCATTTATAGGTAGGGAGAAAGATTCATTTTAACATATTCGTGTATCTCTAACAGAGGGGATTTATTTACTCCATTCCTTATTTGATTCATGAACTGAAAGATTCCTTTCTGACGTCACTTACTCGATTATTTTATTATTATATATTTTTGTTAACTTATGTATAGATTATCCTATCAAGTTCCCCAATGCATATGAGTATTATTTTTTAATGCATATGAATTTTGTTACCATTATTTAATATGTAAATCTTAGAGTAAATACAAGATTCAAAAAATAAACCTTGAAATATTAGCAAATATTAAAGGGTCAAATAGGAGTATGGGCACATGGTGGTGTGATATTCGTTTGATGACAAAGCACACAAAATAGTATCTTGCTGCCAATAGATACTTCCTTCGTCAGTTTTGTTAAAAAACCTCAAGAATTGGGGTCCTTCAATTACGTTCTAGAATTGAGGTAATCTATTACAATAATGGACGGAATATTTATGTGGAATTGTAATCACGTGAAGTATGTCCCAATATCTGTACACGCATAATTTTTTGAGACATTGATCAATATATTATAAACGTAGAATAGTAGGCAATCATTGTTCCTATTGACTAGATATGTCATCCGGTGCTTTCCTTATATATGAAAATAGTATATTTTTAATGCATATGATGTTTGTTACCATTCTTTAATATGTAAATCTTAGAGTAACTACAAGATTCAATAAAATAAACCTTGAAATATTAGCAAATATTATGTGGTTAAATAGGAGTATGGGCACATGGTGGTGTGATATTCGTTTGATGACAAAGCACACAAAATAGTATCTTGCTGCCAATAGATACTTCCTTCGTCAGTTTTGTTAAAAAACCTCAAGAATTGGGGTCCTTCAGTTACGTTCTAGAATTAAGGTAATCTATTACAATAATGGACGGAATATGATGTGGAATTGTGATCACGTGAAGTATGTCCCAATATTTGTACACGTATAACTTTTTGAGACATTGATCAATATATTATACACGTAGGATAGTAGACAATCATTGTTCCTATTGACTAGATATGTCATCTGGTGCTTTCCTTATATATAAAAATAGTTGGTAGCAAGGGACTTTTCAATTATCTTTGGGATAAAAACGTTGTATGTAGTGGATTGTAGCACTGGACAACAAGGAATCCTTTTGACCACACATCTCAGATACTTTTCATTCATAGTTTATTTCATTTATGTACTCATAATTTAATAATGATAGTTGAATGTAAATAATCTTACGTATAACTACACTATTTATTTGATAGGGAGAAAGATTTCCTTTTTACATATTTGTGTATCTCTAACGGAGCAGATGTATTTATGCCATTCCTTATTTGATTCATGAACCGGAAGATTTCATTCTGCCGTCACTTTTATTTTAAAAACTCGATTATTTTATTATTATATTTTTTTAATAGCTTGTGTATAGGTTATCCGATCGGTGCATAAAAATCCTTAACCACACATTTTATGGAAAAGTTTGTTGATTACTAGTAAGGTATGCTCTCTAATAACTAACAAAGTGATTAGATGTTAAAACTCTAACAGAGTGTTTTGAGTCAACTCTCTGTGCTAAAAATTATCTGTTTGACCCGAAGCTAACCTACTTAAGTTGGCACATGAGTTAAGAACAGTAGAACACTCACTTTTATAAAAACTTATGTTAGTTGATTTGGCAAGTGTCTTTGCGGACCATAGATTATGGAGTACGGAGAACCTTTAATACTATATAATCCATCAAGTACATAATATGATGAGGTATGAAAACAACAGTTTTGGCTAGCAAAACTTTGTTCTTGATATCCACTTTAGATTTTGGTATAAGTAAAAACCATCTTTAATGGGATTCTCCGAACGCCAAAATAGATGGAATCCATGAAGCTGTATTAGTGTATCATCACACAATCACCTTGGTTATGTGATTAGTTTATTACTTGAAATAAGAAAAAGAACACTTATATAACATATAATGTCGGAATATGAAACTATAAAATCCATCACAAACAAAAACATATTTTTAAAGAGAACTTGCCTTTTTCTGATGCTAAGAAGCAGTATTATGATAGTGAGATCGAGCAAAGAATAAGAAGAGAAATGAAAAAGATTTGAGAGACAACTTACCTTTTCCGATGATAAGAACCGTCGATTTTGCCCTGAAAATAAGACAAAGAAAAATAGTGATAGGATTTTAAAGAGTAACAATGAAATGGAGCAAAGAAGAAGAAGAGATTTATTTGTAGAGATAGCCAGATAAAAAGTTGAACTGATTGACCGATAAGTGATTTGAAAAGATCGATAAGTGGTTGCAGGGCAGCTTGCAAGCCTTCCAATGGTTCCCTCGACTAAGAGTAGAAGACAAAGATGAAACGTAGAAAAAGACCTAACCTTTAAGTACGAAAGTAAGCAACCTACCGTTAAAACATGACAGTTTAGATTTTAGATTGTTACTAAATAAGTAGTATAATACGGTAAATAGAGTAAGAAAATTACCTGAGGGTGTCTTACATTCCATGATTAAAATGGTGATCACTCCCTCGGTGTAAAAGCAGCGGGCCAGCGGTAATCGAGCAACAAATAAAAACACGCCAAGTACCACAATTCCCGTGGGTCAACTCCCAATTCCCGTTGGCCTCTTCGATTTCTGCAGGACGCTTTTAATTCAAAAATACCCTTTGTGTTTTCCGAGCAATACCCGCAGTATCTGTTCAATACCCGCAGGTTTTCACCTTTTTCGATAAAAGTGCGTGTTTTTATTGGTTGCTCAATTACCGCTACCCGCTGCTTTTACACCGAGGGAATGTCGACCATTTTAACATGAATATGTCTTACACTAACCATGGGTTGTAAAATTGTTGGAAAATTTGGTAGAAAACATGAGTTTTCACCAAATTTGGACATAAATAAATATGTGTATATATTATATATATTGGTAACGTTTTGTGGGTTTGCGTACTCCTTGACGAGAGCTTCGCAACGAACTAATTTATGTTCAAGTCGAAGTTGATGTGAATGAGATTTCGATTATGAAAGTAAGGCGTTAAATGTATAATATGGTGGGTTTAAGTTTTGTCCCACATAGGTTGGTGAACAAAACTTAGGTGGTCAAAAACTTAGGTGGACCACCTAAGTTATAAATAGACTTGCCTAGACTCCATTCTAAATACACAAAAAAAACCATAACCTTTTCTCATTAAAGGAGATATAAGTATGAAATCTCCGACAATATTAGTCAAGTTCGGCAGTTAAACTGCTTAAGGGAACCGTGTCAAACACGGGCTTCGATTTTCTTCAATAAGTTTATTGAGCCTTGGACTTCTTGAGATAAATTCACTTATTTATTGTAATTATGTGTTTGATTTTAATTGTTTCTTATTCGTTTCTTATAATTGGTTGATATTATTTATATTTGGGTGCCATATACATTTCCTACAAAAGACAACCTCTTAACTGACCATACATAAAACATAATACTTGATTAATCGATATTGAGCGATAATGAAATTGAGTCGGGTCCAAAACAGCAGATGAAGGTGACGAATGGCGATCATCTTCATGTTTTTTTTATGAATTTTTACTTTGTCTCCCTGAACTATATAAACTCTTGCAAATTAGATTAATAGATTTTTAAATACTTCTTTTTTGCCCCTCACTTTTTATTTACTTCAATATTACCCTTTTGATCTTTAAGGTCAAACAACAGGGGCGAACTTCTTTTATTAGAAGCGGTGTCCATTGTAACCACCTAAAATTCAGATATTTTTACAAAGCTTTATGTACACAAGTACTAGATGCCACATGAAAAAAATATTTGAACCCCATTTGTGCTGGAAAAAAAAAGAACTTTAATTATCCATTTATGTATTAAGCCTATTTATGGCCAATTGTGGCTATTTACTATTATCGATCAGGTGGTGCGTATGTTTCAGTTTCATTAATTTTGATTTATACTTCATACTAAATAATAAGCATCGTACCAACTGCCGCATCCCTTAGATCTATCAATTCATCTATTCAATTGGCCAATTGTCATTTGCTTTTGTCTTTTTATTTTGGTGAGTAATTCAATTGTAATTCTCTTTTTTTATTTATTCTCTCAGTCATTCTCACTCATATAATTGTTTACATTAAACTTAGGGTTTTTTTAATTGTTAGAAAAATATTGCATAATAATATATATTGTGGTTATTTTACTTTATTCAGTTATTGATTATAACAATATATGATATTCATACCATGTGTGCTATTTATATTAGTTGTTATTTTGATTTAAGTTAATCAATATATTGAACTTTTCAAATGTTTGATAGTGGCAGCTATCGTGATGGCGACGATATTGATTTTTTTTTAGTAGAGCATGAAACTCAGGTGTTTCTACCGGCAGTCCTAAAGCTACAAACATATTAGAGCAATAAACTACACATGAAGACAATGAAAACAAACTACACATTTCGGCAATGAAGTTGATTAAGAGTGATTTGCGCAAACGAATGGGTGATGAATTTATGAATGATTGTATGTTAACATACATCGAGAAAGATGTGCCAGATGGTATAGATAACAATGCAATAATAGAGAAATTTCACAGTATGAAAACTCGTAAAGAGCAATTGTATTAACTACGATGGTTGTTTGAACTATTTACGTTTTATTATCAATGATACGTGTATTGTAATGGTGTTTGTATGGATCCAACCCATATTAAATAAATACACCTTTGGATTTGTTTTTCAATTGGACATGAATTTAAGACGGTTGGACCCCAGTACTTGTAAATTCTAGATTCACCACTGTTACCGATGCATCCTTTATTTATTTTATTTTTTATTCTGGGAACCTACGTTAATCACTAAGAAATAAAAGCTACACAAGGGATCAAAATTGATGCACATGTAATGTTATATTCAACAAATAAATTATTGTTTGCTTTTTTCAAGAAGACGATTTGTTTTGATCTCAAATGGGTTGAATCAGAAAACCTAGCTAAAGTCGCCCAAAGTCTTTTTAATTGCGTATAACCCCGTGAATTCATTTTTAATCGAAGATTTAGATTTATTATTGTAATCATAACAAAAAATTAGTTTCCTATAAGAAATTTAAAAGGTGGACAAAAAGGAGTCTGCCAGTCAACCCAACCCACCCAGTATTGGTATGTAGACAAAATGACCTGTAGCCCCATCTTGCTACCTCTAGTTAAAACAGTTATGAAAACTTTCATCTCTCTTTGGGTCAATAGAAGTTCATAATATAATTTGTTATTGATTTTCATCAACGTATATGTTCCCTTAAGAAGAATCTTGAGCATGCAGTCAGGCCCGGCCCTAGGCATGGGCAGGCCGTGCGACCGCCCAGGGCATCAAATCAGTAACGGGCAACATATTTTTAGTTGATATTTGTTCATAGCAGGTTCATGGAAACTCTGCAACTTTCCAAATGTATGAAGATTGATGAGGAAGACGGCAAGACGCTAAAAAGGGAAGAAAAATGAATTGTGGGCTTAAAATTTTGTAGGCCCAATTATTAAGCCCATAAATAACTCTACCCCAATATAAATGTGAATATGTGATGCGGCAGTAGAAAGCGTCAAGCGATTGTCAAAACTCAAGAGGATAAACCTAAGTTATAAATGTCCTTAATACAATTCTTAACTGAACTGGTTGCTTGTATATTAGTATGTTATAAAAATAATAAATACCTACATTAAAAATAATTTTATTGGTTAATGAACTAAATAAGGAAATCCTAGCATTTATCTAGTGTAGGTCATAAGTCTACAAGGTCAAATTTAGCTTTCTTGTGTCAAAATCTAAAAGCTCCAACTTATTTTTATCCAATTTTTTTTTCTTATTTCAAACATGATATGAATTCTTAGACTATTCCCATTCGTGACTGAAACTGATTGTTCAGTTTCTGCCACGTCAGCTTTTTCAAAACTGACTGAAACTGACTGCCCACTGCCATCAGTGACGGTCAGTTTTTTTCCTCATTATTTAATTATTTAAAACACAATAATTAAAATAAAACACATTTCATTAAAATAAAAACATTACATTAATTAAAAAAAAAACATTACATTTCCTAAAAACATAAAAAATATTACAATAATAAAAAACACATTAAATATTTAAAACATAATCTAATCGGAACTCGATTCTTCGTCTTCGGCATCGGCTTCGTGTTCGTCTTCGTCTTCGTTCGAATCGTCCGTTTTAAACATTGAACCATACGTGTTTATCACATCTTTTCGAGCCGCTCTAATCATTTTTAGTTCCTTTTTTGAAGCACGCTTTGGTATTTTTTTATAAAGCAAACTCAACGCTTTGAAAGCTAACTTCTTTGTCGAATTTTCTGTGATCGTTTTTATTGCGGTTTGTTGGAGGCGAGCGGTCCTTTAAACCTATTCAAGGGCTTCAAACTTTTCATCTTTTAAACTTCTTGATGAAGTAGCCGCGTCCAATGAACCCGAACTTTTTTAAGACTTGCGACCGGGTGGACGGCGTAGTGGGTCGTCTTGAAACAACCTTTGCATGTTAGTTTGTAGACTTGTGTTGATCAGTTGGGAGTCATTCGCTTCTAGATTGACGGTTTCTTGGTCGGATTGAAATGTACGTTTATTGCTCATTAACCTGGGCTAATAAAAAATTTCGGGTAATGTTTTAGTACATTCCAACATTGCTCGTAAATGAATTTACGGTTATTGTTTTGTTGCTTGAAGTGCTTTCGGGCAACTTTTAAAACGTCTTCATCTCGCGAACTGCTTTGAGGGTGAAGCTCGGAATAGTTTTTGTAGAGTGCGTTGAATTTTTTTACGTCGGGTGCAATCTTGTTCCATTTCCCCGTGAGTTGATTAAGATTACATTTTTCGCCGACTAACGAATTATAGTCTTTTCGAATTTGTTTCCAAAAACTCGCGTCGGTTTGCGAGTTTTCTTGTACGCCATTTTCCGAACAATGTATCCACCGTTCGGATAAAATTCGCGCCTCCTCGTCGGTCCACCGAACTTGTTTTCTTTTTTGTTTTTTGTCAACTTCAACTTCGCAGGAACTTTCTTCAACTTTGGGGTTGCTAACGGGGATTTTCGGTTGTTGGTATTGGTTTGTGAAGTGTGGATTTGGTACGTTTGAGGTTTGTGCATTAATGGAATTGTTGGTTTTGTTGGTTTTGGTACCAACTTTGAGAGTAAGGGTTTGTAAGTGGTACGTATTGTGCAAACCCGAATTGTGGAGACGTTTGAGAAGGTGTTGGAAAGTTTGAGTGAGCGGAGGATGAACTCGATTGTGAACTTGCGTGTGGGATTTGAGTGTTTATCAAATTGTTCCACATATCTTGGGATATATTTGATGAAGATGGTCTTTGGTTTTGGTTGTTAGACATTTTTGTGTATGAAATGGAAGTTGTTTGTGTAGGAAATGGTGTATGAAATGGGTGTGGTTTTGTGTATGAAATGAGTGTGAACTTGTATGAATTATAGAGAGAAAAGAAGTAGTTGTTTTAGTGTGAATTATAGTTGTGAGAAGTGTGTGTATATATAAGAATTAATGGGTATAAATTTAGTTGGTAAAATAAATAAAATAATTAATTTAATTATTATTTTTATTTTTTTTATTTTGGTGTATAGCTGTTGGTTTGCCACCCCCCCCCCCCCCTTTTGAATTTTTACCGTTGTCCCAAGCAAGAAAACAAAAACAAAAAAAAAAAGAAAGGAAAAGTTGGTTTCGAATGTCGGAAATCCAAAGATTTCAAACCGACGGGGCAACCGACGATGCCGTGACATCGGTGTCAATGCCGTCAGTTGAAACCGACGGACTACCGATGAAACGGATGGGAGTGCCCTTATAGACGAGGTAGTTGATTGGTAAATATCATAAGATAATCTATGTTTTTGCTTCAAGACACGTACGACGGCATCTTTTTTATGTGATTATGAACTTGTAATTTGGAGTTGATCTCCTCATATGTAACATTTTATTTATTAAATAAAATCAGTGTCGTGATGAGCCGCCTAGCTTAATTAGGTTCCAAACCCCTTCAAGATAGTGTGCTATAGTGTTGTTTGCTAACAAGGGGCATTTTCGATCGAATCGCCCTGGCCATCTGAAAACTCAGGACCAGCCTTGCATGCAGTGGCCGGTACCTCTTTATACGTTCTACAGCCAGATGATGACGTGGAAGATAGTAAAGAATCAGTGATGAAGGATATGAAAAATATGATGAGTAGGATTGACAGAAGTGGTGAAGTAGTTACCCTTCAAGCATCTACTCTTGGATCATTAGAGGCATTATTTGAGTATCTAAAGACACCAGATGTAAATATACATGTTAGTGGTATCAGAATAGGACCCATACACAAAAATGATGTCAGGAAGGCTAGGGTTATGCTACACAAGAAAAAGTAGCTTGCAACAATCTTAGCTTTTGATTTCAAAGTGATCCCAGAGGCCCGTAAGCTTGCAGAAAAATGTCAAGATTTTCGTAGCTGATGTTATTTTCCATTTCGTAGATCTGTTTAAGGATTATGTTAAAAATAGTAAGGAAGAGCACAAGAAAGAAGCTGCTGGAGATGCTGTATTTCCGTGTGTTCTTTAAATCATGCCAAACTGCGTGTTCAGCACAAGTGATCCGATCGTTCTGGGTGTGGTTGTTCTTGAGGGCATTCTTAAGGTAATCTTTGCTTTGTACTTTGTGGTGAAAATATTGAGACTGACAGTGGTGTTCATATTTTTTTATTCTCTTGATGGACAGAATGAAATTAATTCATGAAAAACTTAAAAATAAGTAAATATTATTATTTTCTTAGCAACTTTTACTATTATGTAACGACTATCATTTGAGAGATGTTTTTTTAAGAGAGCTAAACTTTAGCTCTCTTATACTAACTTGTATCACCTGGCTGTGGAGTTCCTGTCATAGCTATACATCGAGTGCACCTTTTGATTGTATTAATGGGACACATAAATATTTTGTCAAATTTTCATTATGTGCAGATTGGAACTCCAATTTGCATTCCTCAGAGGGATTTTATTGATATTGGCCGGATATATTCTATAAAAAAACGATCGGTTAGCCTACCATGCGTAGAAAGGACAAGAGCTCTATATCAAGGTATGAACCTTTTTTCAACTGTTCAGCATTTATTTTACTATCCAACTTTTTTAATGTGCTTCTGTGATGATGTATTCATCTTAGCAATACTAACTCAAGTATGAAGGTGGCAAAATGGGTGGGTTGGGTTGGGTTGTAGGTCAAATTTTTGGATGATTGGTTTGAGTTGGTTCGGCTCCCTTTTTGCCATATTTTATATAAAATAATGAATAATTGTGACAAATGTGATTGCAAAAAGTATAGTTTTACAATAATAAGCAAAGTTGTTCAATAAAACGATTTAGAAGATCTGCATGAAAAATGTACTTTGGGTGACTTTTGAGTTTTGACTCTTTTAGCCTGCTTAACCCATTTGACCCATTTCGTTTCTTAGTTAATTTTCATCTCATTTGACCAATTAGAGATAAACATAACCTGAATTGATCTATTTTGATATAAATGCATCACCATTGTCACCTCTACTCAAAATACTATTTATCGTGCATCACATTAAAATCACACTATAGAAAAGTTGATACGTAGAATGACTTGTCATAATAGAATGCTTGTATAGTTGTTACTTTACTTAAGTAATAATCAGTTTTCTAAGTGTGGATAAAATCAGCAACAAAACGTATTAGCAAACCTGATTATCAATTCTTCTAATTTAATTTGTACGACATTAATTCTTATCAGTTGTCGCACATAAGTAGATCACCGTTTTTACAATTGATCATCTGATCATTGAGTATTCAAGATCACAAAATCAGAAACATCTTAACTCCCCCTTAAAAATTCATAAGCATTAATCAAAGATGATGGATAATTTTTAAATTGGCATAGAGGGAAGCAATAATGAGGAGAAAGAAAAAAAACGTTTGGGAGGCATTTTCGGATGGGGGATGAAGTAGTCAGCCGCATCTCAAGGAAGTCAATCAATGTCCTAAAAGATGACTTTCACGTAACTCAAAAGTTTCAATTTTTAAATCCAAATTATCTTAGATCTTGATTAACAAGCTGTAGTTAACTAATTGTATTTCTTCTATGATACAGTATGAGTTGTCCAAAGAACAATTCAAACTGCTATCCAAACTGATAAGTCTATTCAAGATACAGTGAAGCATCATGGGCATACTGGCAGTTTTATTTTCGTGCTTTTACTTCTCTGATGACTTCAAAATTCAGGACTACATACCAATGATTTAACTATTTGCTACAGAAAACATGTTTTGAATTTTCATATTTTAGTATGATTTAGCCCTACTGGCCTTGGATTTTAAGTATACTTATTAAAGGCATGAATAGGTCATTGTGATGTTCTAAGATATGTGCTCATGATATGAAGAATGCCTCCACAGTCCGAACAGTATTTTAGTTCTTGATGACTAGATTATGTTTACCAATAAATTTACGACCTACAAATGTGGTGCACCTTTTTTTCTGTTCTTGACAAGAAAAGTAGTACTAGTTACACGTGGGCACTTTTGTACTGCAGAAGTCTGAACTAGAGGTGACAGAAAGTGTCGATCGGGCGGGTTTGATAATCTGTGAACGAAGTCATGTTTTTGATGGGTCAGATTGAGTTAAGAGATAAAACATTACAACAACAGATTAATATTGTTAATGCATGTAACAAAAAATTTAGCTGGAAACAATAATGGTTCTTTTATCTGTTGACATTTTTGAAATAGCATTAAAGTAACTAAAACTATGTATGCCCAAACACGGTGGATGAGTTGCATGATGGGTGAGAATTAGGGAGTGCATGACTCAGTTAGCTGATTTGGGCTCAAATATTTAGCTAATCGCTGATAATGAATCGACATGATTTTCAAACGAAACAAGACGAGTTATTCTTTAAAACGAAATGAGTTGGTTTGATGGCTTGGTTGAGTGGTGGAGCTAGAAAGTTATTATTAATTAGACTAACTCAAACAATCAAATCAGGTTAATCAAAAATTCCCTTATTAAATTGTATGATCTTTTAGGGGGTATCTGCCCCCTGTCTCCGCCACCATTTGGTTCAAATATTTTTTTGAAAAGCAATGATTTATTGAATATCCAAAATATGTTCCAATTGTACAATACAGTAAGGAGAGCTCCAAGTTGGAGCACCAAACCTTAATCACCATAATACTTTAAACATATATCAAACATAGACTACATGAGCCTAACAGACAACATCTTAAAGACTTGCTCTCGGGTTTAACATCTTAAATGAAACTATTTTTTTCATTGAATTTTTTTATTAACATAAAAGTATTGTAAAGACATATGTATATTGTATATTTGTATATCAGTGAGTGTATCCTAAGAGAACAATGTATAAATTTTTATATATCGCATCCTTCTATAATTAATAATCCAGGAACCTTGAAAATGTCTATGTGGCATTCTTTAATGTTCTGCCATAGATCTAGTAGACAAGGAGACTAACTTCTGAATACAACATACAATTTGGTCTCATTCTGGGTTTACAATTCAACACATTTTAGCCCATAACATTATATGATAACTAAGTTTCTACATATTTTATTAATTACACGTCCTATACCTTATATTTTTCTTCATATAATAAATTAATTCAGACATTTCCCATGTAAAAAAAGTTTACGTTTGCTAGAGGTACATAATTAAGTACATAACGAATAGCATATAGTACAATATAGTTGATGTAACAGACAAAATTCAGGTAAAGGGAAATTTTGAGGTACTTAAATATTTCTCTTGTTGATTGGCTAAAAAGATGACCTCAAAAGGAAAAATGATGTTTGATTAGAGTAAGTAATCAATTTAAACATAATCAATATTCTTAAACATTAGTAAGTACATTTTCAAGTGATGTTTTACATGAGTAAGTCAATGGTGTATGAAGAATATTAGTGTTGTACAAATCACTTCTCGTGAAAATAATATTTATATATTCGAAAAATTACTCTTGCATTACCTTAAGTTTCTTCCATAACCGAATATTTTTGCTCATAACAACACCTTTCAGGATTTTGAACTTGCAATGTTCATATAACTTGAATTGCACTTAAAACGTAAGGTAACTAAATGATGAAAAGGAAGTCGGGATGGGTTTCCCTCTCGCACCCATGAGTCCGAGCTGTCATTTGTTGGTCAAGGGTGGGAAACATGGTGAAGTCTTCTTCAACATCGTCACTCGAAGAACAGACAAACACGTGTAAAGTATATAAGAACCGAACTTAAATTTGTGTGTGAGAAAATGGTCCATTTTTGGTTGTTAGTGCCCCTTATGGGTCCTTATGAATTAGAAGAAGAACAAAGGGGGTTGTGAAGGTCATGGGTTATGGATGTGTAGGTCCAAAGGTCGCGTTTCATATTCACATGATACACAAGTGTTAATTATGTTGAAAACGAACTTCAATAGACCTTATCAGTTAGAACCAAGAAATATAAAGTATTACTAACAATAACTAAGACTTTGTAGACGACTCGATTTTGTTTTAGTACATTTTAAACAATAATTGCTCAAACCGGATTGTCAAATAGTGAAGCATATACAAACTTACTTACCAACACATAAATTGTTCAAAGTGCAACCCTCTGTAATCATAGCCTTTATTAGATGCAATAAAAGGGAATGGGGATAAAATTCCTACTCCAATTTTGAACCCAAAACATAAAACCCAACCTATCTCTACTGTATCTCATATTCACCTTATTATTCTTTTGATGAAAATAAAACTATATTGATTTGATATTTCAATATGGGTTGAAAAGTTAAATATTTAAAACTCTATTGAAGAACATATTTCGCCAAATCAGAAACTCTAACCAAACTACCCTTGAAGAAAAATATATTATTAACCACAGAAAATTAGCAAAAGAAAATCAGCATATCATGGCTAAAAACATGGATGACTGTTCATATTAATAAAGTCAATAAAGATTCAAAATAGACCCTCAAAAACAGACTTCAATAAAATGGTGATAGAAAGAAATCAAAAGCACAAATTCAATTCAATTGGGAGAAACACTAGACCATAATTGCCAGAAATTTTTACTATCTCAATAGTTTTCATTCATTAAAAACCTCATCTTGAAAATCCCAATCTACAAAGATCTTCTGCCAAAAAATACTCCAACTCTGTCACAATATCAGAAAAAGAAATGGATTTTACAGCTAAGAATGTTAATGAAAGGGGACAAATAAATGGATATGATAGGCCTAGATGAACTAAAAAACAGGTTCACGGTATGTACTTCAAGAACACATCTCCATATTCTCTAAAGTCCATTAAACATTATTGTTTTCTTGTCCTTTGAATGACATTAGATTTGTTTTTCAGCCATTTTGACCCATACCCAATAGGCCCCTTCTGTATTTCTTGACATTAATGGTGTCTAGTTCTTTTTATTTTTGTTGGTATATATAAATGCAAGAATCTTGGTTGTTGGATTATAACATAAACAAAAAATAGAGTTGAGGTTGACTTTATCTTTAATTCTTGATCTTAATTATTTCAAAAATATATTGTTTTGTGCAGCTTTTGGAGGATAAATTTGTATATGGTATGTACATTGGTGTTTTGAGTGTTGTAGAGATTGTTATAGATGAATTTTTTGGATGATAAATGCGAAATTCATGTCGGGTTATAGTTATTTAGATATGGTCAAACCATGTTGGAGACTAGGTGGGGTACAAAATGGGAAAACAAATGGCTTGTTGTGGTACAAAGATTTAGGGTCTCATGTAAGTGGAGAGCTTTCGATGGCAGTTGTTCAAGCAAACAATTTGTTGGAGGATCATAGCCAAGTTGAATCGGGACCATTGAATTCATCAGGGCTTTATGGTACGTTTATTGGGGTCTATGATGGACATGGTGGACCTGAAACATCACAGTTTGTGAACGAAAAATTGTTCTCCAATCTTAAAAGTATGTTACCAATTCTTTACATAGAAGTTTTTAATACTTTGTTCATGTATGATGTGTGTTGATTGTGATCATTTTATAACCCCATGCATTTATACGTTCCTTCTTAGTTCAAAACAATTAGGTGCATTTAAGTCGATTATGACCACAATTTTCTTGCCATCTTGTGTAAACAGGGAAAAACATGCAAGTTTATGAAAGAAAACTAGTAATTTTTGTGAAATGTAAAATATCTATTTATTTATAGCTTGATCAACTTATTGTTTGTTTATCTGGTTCTGATTCTTCAAGTCACGATAACTACTTTCAAACTTACATTTGAACACTCCAAAATGATCAATCTGCACCCTCCCTTAAAACAGTCATTATGCACTAGTTAGTAGATCATACGTGGAAAGTCTACATTTACCCTTAAAAAGTCTTCTTAAGTGTGTTTATGACATCTCATAGGCTTATATAGTGTGCAAGTGACTTAACTAGTGTACATTAAGATTTTTTCTCAAAAGCTTTTGGTTAAAAAGATTTAAATGTGAAATCAAATGGCACCTTAACGATAGATCTAAGTTGATGAATTTTATTGTATTTCCCAACAACTCTATTTTCTAAAGTTTGGTTATTAAAGTTTATCTGTTGTTTTGGTTTAGAGCTTGCATCTCAAGATGAAGAAATGTCGGCAGATGTAATTAGAAAGTCTTTCTTGAGAACTGAGGAGGAATTTATGTCTCTTGTTAGAGATCAATGGAGTGAGTGCCCACAAATTGCATCAGTGGGTACATGTTGTTTGGTAGGAGTTATTTGTAATGGGTTAATTTACATTGCAAATGCCGGGGACTCACGAGTGGTTTTAGGGAGAGCAGAAAGAGGTGGTAGAGGAGTATCGGCTATTCAATTATCTAAGGAACACAATGTAAATCGAGAGCATGTACGAGATGAGATACGATCTTTACATCCTGAGGACCCAAAGATCGTTGTTATGAAACATAATGTTTGGCGTGTTAAAGGGATCATACAGGTATTTCCTACTGAATATCAGACAAGTTTGAGCTTTTTCAACAAAAAGGTGGCAAGTGGGGGTTAACAGGTCAAACAAATTCGGGTCAAAACATTTTATGTTTTTTTACACATAGAAACGGGTGGGGTGGGTTGGGTTGACCCGAACACTTACTGTCCAACATTTATATTATTTCAGTGATAATGTAATAATTTGGATAAATATGACTTAGGATATATAATTCACCAAAAATACATTTTGGATGACGTTTGACCCATTTGGCCATTTCCTTTATACCTGCTATTTTAATTTTCTTTTTTACTTGCTTAACTAGAAATGACCAATGCATAAGAAAATGGGTCTATATTTTAGGTCTCGAGATCAATAGGTGATGCGTATCTAAAGAATCCCGCGTTCAACAGAGCACCGCTTTTGCCAAGGTTTAGGCTCCCACAACCATTTTCAAAACCAATCCTTAGTCCTGAGCCGTCAATCTCCATACATGAAATTAACTCAAAAGATGAGTTCCTCATATTTGCATCGGATGGTCTATGGGAGCATCTTAGCAATGAGGAAGCAGTTGATATTGTCAACAGTTACCCGCGTAATGTAAGTTCATAATCTCTTTACTTCTTAATTATTTGATTGTTGATATTGTCTTAAGTTACACATTTCTTGTCAATTACCATGAAACTTTATTTTTAATTTTTTATAGAAATTTATAACCAGACCGGAACCATAAAATAATGGTGGTAAAATGGGTGGTTTGGGTAACGAGTCGCGTTGGGTTAGTTTAAGTTGGCCCAAAACACTTTATGTCCATATTTTTTTACATTTTGTATTAATAATTAATGTCAGATATAATTAGTGATAAACTATGCCCTTTCAATAATAATCGATATGGACGCACTCAATTGCTACCAAAAAGTTTTATACGTTCTTTCTTGATTGCAGGGAATTGCGAGAAGACTAGTGAAGGCGGCACTTCATGTGGCAGCAAAGAAACGAGAAATGAGATACTCAGACTTGAAGAAAATCGATAGAGGTGTTAGAAGACATTTCCATGATGACATTACAGTTGTGGTCGTTTTTCTCGACCCATCTTTGATGAACATAAACTCGAGTTTCTCGATTAAGGGAGGCATTGGGTTACCCACAACTAACAAATTATGTATGTAGATTCCGGACTGCTGAGCGCAACCTGCAACCCAAAGATTTTATGTAAATTCGACTTCAAAGAGACAATATGCAATGGTTATTGTGCTCAATCAGTCTGTTTAATGTGTGGATTGAGCCCATTTGATTTGAATTCATTTTATTGACAAATTTATGTAAGTTATCGTATGCCTTTCTTTTAAATAGGCAATTCAGTTACAATTCATCCATAATAAAATGATTGAACTTGAGTGTTATTTTAAATATATTGTTTCATTACAATAAATTAAATCAATGTGCAATTGTTTTTGCAATACATCATGATCATCATCATCATAACTACTATATGGAGATAACCTATGTAGAACTAATAGCAAATATGTTAAATTAAGATAAATTAGAATTTAAAATTTATATTTTCACCCTTTTAAACCATCATCATCATCTCTCATTTTTGTAAGCATAAATGTCTTAAAACTTGCATAACTTTTCCTTTTAGAAAAGAGTAAAGTTACACGTTCATTGTAAACCCTATTATTCGTAACAATGAATGGGGATGACTTATAGTTATTGATCGATTTATTCAAGTTTACACTTTAACCCCTTCAACTTTTTAAAATATACATAGAACCACCCCTGATTTTTGTTTCCTTCTGTCTGTTGTTCAGACGATCAGACAATCCCCAATTGGCTAACTCGTTCAGACGATCAAAATCCCCAATTGTAAACGTCATTTTCCAAGTGCATACAATTTTTAATTAATGTTTTGTTTGTAATTCCCGAATCATGATTTATATGTTACTATCTTCAACCTAATCGCTTGTTTTTTATGATTAATTTCACATTGAAAACCCTAGCTCCAGATGCTTCTCAATTAGCATTTAGCAATTCACTTTAGTTAGGGTTTTTGTTTGTCCTCTTAATATAACATGATAATGCGTAATCCAATGATTCTCTATCCTTATTTCATTTTTTGATTTTGCCAAATGCCTTCATGCTGTTGTTATAAGGATTATTTGGATAAAGTTTTTGAATGCTATATTAGACGATTCCCACCTTTATCCGTGTCACTTGTGACATGTCAGCGTCATATCAACACTTCTCAAACTAACACAAAACCGACACACTCATGTCAACTCTAATTGTTTCACTTTAATTTTTGGATCCCACGTATACTAATATACACCGAAGAAAAAATAAAAAGCAAAAAAAAAGCCGACACACTTCTTTTGTGTCGCTATACCAACGGAGAATCTACCGACGCACCCAACATTTGTGCCAATGATGTTGGTTTGGGGACGTGTGTCGGTTGAAACCGACCCCCCGCATGAAAATGTTTAAATATCTCTTCGGAAAGAACGTTGATAACCAGCAAAAGTTGTTATCTGGCCCACACGCCCTGAATCTAGTTTCTATTCTTGAAGTCACTCGAACCACACTTAACCTAGAGATGTTCTTGGAGACTTGGACCATTAATAAGTTAGTAAGATTTAGTTTCTTAATTACGTGAACTTGTGAAAATGCCGATAGCTATTTAGGTGGGAAGTAGGGATGATAATCTGACATGTTTGAATTGTTATGCAGTAAGTTGAGATATAGTTGTTAGGTATACCGAGGGGTGTTCGGATATGCGTTTAAACTGATTTTTTTTATTTGAATTGAAAATAATGAGTGTTTGGCAAAAACTGATCGAGTGTATGATCAAAAGGTGACATATTGTCAAAATAAGCAGTTTTGGAAGTACTTTAAGGAGTCCCTATATAAAATTTTGATTATTGGGATAAAATTTAAATTAGCTAACTGTCCCTAGTTTAAGTCAACTAATTTAAAGATTTTGGTTTATCAAGTTGCAATAATCACCTTCGCATACAGGGCGGGTATAGTTACACGTCAAAATGGGTGATTGTTTTAAGTGGGTCAAATCACCTGGGTTGAGTTGACATACTAACACTTTTTTGTTATCTTATTTGCCACGTAGAGCAATTTAAGAGATTGTTAACCCTTACAATATGCCTACGAGCAACATTACTTTCAGTTGACCCATATCCATTTTAGCTAAACTAATATAGGTTTTCTAACTTGACCCGTTATAATACAACATAAACCAAATTGCCCATTATACATAAACAGGTTAAAGTTGCCCGGTTGCCCCCTCTCGCCTAGATTTTGATTTGCATACCAGTAACTTATCCTAAATTGCAGATCTTATGGAACCCTATTGGTAATGCGAATATCCTACACAGTATTTCTTTTTCTGTTTAGCACTTTTTATCATTGTAGCTTTTGTTTGATGCCAGAATGGGAGAGCGAGCAGCTGAAAATCATATCAAATACATACTAGCTATCGAAAAGAGGAACAATGATATTGAATCTGTCATAATGGAGCATATCTGAATGAACGGGGCATGTTGGGGATTAACAATGCTTGATATCCTACAAAATCTCAAGTTTGAGGAACAAGAAGATATTATTTCATGGGTCATGAATTGTCAACACGAATCCGGTGGGTTTGGTGGTAATGAAGGACACGATCCGCATATACACTACACCCTTAGTGCAATTCAAATATAAGTATTATTTAACAAGATTGAAATACTAGATATTGAAAAGGTGTTAAACTATATAGCTAGCCTACAAAATGAAGATGGATCATTCTCAGGTGACATATGGGGCGAAATAGACACTAAATTTACTTATATGGCCATATGGCCTCTTGCATTATTTCATTGTTTAGACTGCATTAACGTTGAAAAAGCAGTCAAATACATTGTGAGTTGCAAGAATCTTCATGGTGGGTTTAGTTGCACACCTGGTGCTGAATCTCATTCGGGTCAAATCTTTTGTTGCGTAGTTGCACATGCTATAACAGGTTCTTTACATTATGTTGATAAAGATCTACTCGGGTGGTGGTAGTGAGAAAGGCAAGTGAAGTCTGGAGGTCTAAATGGTCGACCCGAGAAACTTCCTGATGTTTGCTATCTGTGGTGGGTCCTATCAAGTTTGACTATTATTGACAGGGTTTACTGGATCGGTAAAGATAATCTTGTTAACTTTATCTTCGATTGTCAAGATAAGGAGAATGAAGGGACTTCTGATAGGCCTGATGATGTTGTTGATGTTTTTCATACATACTTTGCGGTTGCAGGTCTTTTGCTTCTTGAATATTCAGGATTGAAAGTGATTGATCCAGCTTACGCTTTGCCTGTTAATTTTGTAAATAGAAATTTTCTCAAGTGATGGTATTCGTAAGAAACAAACAGAGGTTGTAAAATGGGCGGGCTGTATGAATCGAGTCAAACAGGTAGTTTCTCAATGCGGTTTGAAATCTTCTGGTTTACACATGAAAATTTTCAAGTAAATATAACATATTAGATTAACCCATGGCTTTAAAAACATTGTACATCTTATCATCTTATCTTCTTTTGAGAATTTTGACAACTTCGTTGAAGTTATTATCCACTAGCAAAGTTTGTGTCATATACGTAATTTGCAGGATCGGTCCGTAAATTTTGAAGACCCTGTACCATACTGAAAAAATAGACCCCTCAAACATGAAAATGTAGTTAAATGTCACATATGTTAACGCTAATATGCTTTCATTACTAAATATTTTACATGATTCACACAACAATTTGTGTATTTCTTAATCAACTTTGAAGGGTTCTTTTAGAAGAAAAAAAAGTTTTTGAACTTTTAAAACATTTAAAAACAATATCGGACTAAGTAATATTTTCTTTAAATTCAATTCAATTATAGTAAAAACAAAATAACTGTAGATCAATTAAAAAATAAAAGAAAAAAGAATTTAGCAAAGATATGGATAACACGCCATATTAAACTACTAGTACCTATAATTAACATTGATAATTTACTGAACAAATTATAGAAATTAAGGGGTTGAACCGTAACTTTACACAATAACTAGGGGTATTAACGAAAATAGGTAGTAAATATATATTGAAACATACGACACTTGCGGTCATCTTCCCCAACAAGATTTCTTCCTTGCTTCGATTGTTATTCCTTAAGCTCCATTTATCTTCCATTAGACTACTGTTCTAAACTATATCAAAGTACGAATTTCCTCCATCATAAATCTCCGTTTAATTAAATCAAATCGTTCAAATCTTATTTTATGGAGTAATATATCATTGAATTTTAAAATTTGGGGCCTTTGAAAATCCAAGGCCCTGTGCGGTTGAGCACCCTGCACATACTCAAATCCGGGCCTAGTAACTTGCTATATGGACTAAAGTTACTAACAAAATATATATATGTTCAAAACTTTGTTTGAAAATAAGTAGTAAATATGAGTTGGCTTGGTAAAGTTTCATAATAATTCACTCATTTGTTATTTGTCGGAGAGAATTTGTCATAATTGTATTAAAGTTTATACTCACAAATATAATAGTATTGAAATACTAACATCTATCACAAATATTAATATCTAAAAGATGATTTTGGACCTATTGGAAGCCCTTATCAAAACAGAGTTATGATATGTGTTATGACTGCGTACTCGAGTTATTGAGTGGATGAGAAATGAATAAAAAGGATCTGAAAATAAGGAAAATTTTATATATGTCACTCTTAAAGCATTAAATATCACTAGTAGGTACCCGCTCGATACGGTGATATTGAAAGAAGAAGACAATCATGTTTGAACACGATGACAACCAACATCGAGTAGCTAGGGAGGAGAGTTGATGGGGATGATGCTTTGCAACTACTAAATATTAAATGTTTTATGGTCGGACTAGTACTTTTTAGTTATGGCATCTTTATCACACATGACAAAAGAGGTGAGCTGGAGGGGAGATGTAGTATGCAAAGACACACATGTTCGTTGAGATCATGTTAAAAACTACAAGTTTACAAACATTGTAGTTGAATAATATAATTAGAAAATTGGATAGAAAAAACCTTCGAACTGATGCCTTGCATAACTTCTAAGAAACACAAAATTAAAATTTGAATAGTCTTTGATCATCCATCTCTAAGTGAAAAGTTATGTTGGATTATAATAACTTTTATGTATATTTGGACAAATATAATATTTTGAAGTTTAAGAATCGCATATATAAAAACTTTTAAATTAAAATTGTAGTATTTGAGTTTATTTTTGAAAGAAAAAGAAAAGAAGATAAAGGAAGAGAATGGATAGTTTGATATAATATTCCCTTAACATTTTTTCATAGAGATGGAGAATGAATCTCTCTACTTCCTTTAATTTTCATAATTATTAACATACACAATTTTATCATGTGTCACTATCTATTTTTGAATCAAGTTTCAGGTTTATTAGACCATTCTCAACAAGAGACGTGTCAGTAGTCTGTCAGTTGAGACACGTCAGCGCCACATCAACACATTCCAAATTGACACAAAACTGATACACAACGGACACACTTCTACCAACCCTTGTGTGTCACTTTCATTTCTGGACCCCACATGTATTTAATTAACATAATTTCATTAAAATTAAAAATCTTACATTAATTAATAAAAATAAAACATTACATAAATTAAATAAAAAAACAAAAATTTAAATAAAACATTACAAATATAAAACATTTGTTTTTTTCTTTTAGAATTAGAAATTAGAATATGCAAACATATTTGGAGTAATTAACTTTAACAATTTTAAGTATAATATTGTGAGCTTTGTTCCCAATTAGAGTTGGGCCTCCACCCAAAATTAATCTTTAGATTTGGACTTTTAAATACATCAGATTTCTTCGCTTTTGTCGTCTTCTCCACTTGCCACCTCCCAATCCCCAATCCTCCATCGACGATGCAGTCGAAGAAATAAAACATTACAAGGTCGAAGAGGAAAAAAAGTTACATGCGGGCCCCACACTTACCACCGACACCTCTCTCTTTCCTCCATCGTCAAACTCACTCAAGAAACCGACACAACAGTGCCAACGGCGTCAGTCGGCAGACACACGTCAGTTTCCCTCACCGACGCACCATGGTTTATGGTCTTAGATCCATTTATTAGTTTTCATAGTTTAAATACCAAACTAGTCATGAGACAAAGGTCATGTGTAATATTACTATTGTTATTTTATTACGGTTGCTATACATTCATGATACAAAACATAAAGTGACGGTTCCATCCTTTCAATGCCATGTATGTTTGTTGTTCGACGCTTAATTTCATATCTTCTATTTATTGTAACCCTACTTATAACCTGTAAGTAGTGACTACAAGTAGAACACTAGAACATAAATTTAACATCTAGTAAAAGTATTAGGTAGTATACAAAACCTTTAAACCATAACATATATTCATTTATTATAACTTTATTTATATATGGAATAAGATAATAACTTTTTATTCAATTATGTTTTTGTATCTTTATCTATGCACATTATATATTTATATTTGTCCCTTAAAAACATAATGACAAACATAATGTAATAAAATGATCTTAGTTAGGATAACACGAGTAATCTATTGATAATTAAAATTAAGAATGTGTAATTAAGTATTTATTAACATTTTTATTGTGTTACTAAGAGCACTTGTAGTTATGACCGAGTCTTATGTATAACTTGTTGCGGCTTTTGTACAATTTACACATGACTGGTCATGCAATAAAGCTCCTAGTTAGAGCATCTACAATGCATTTACAATTTATAGATCTAATACATTGTCACGTAAACTTCTTACCTTTTTATGTAAAACAATCACAATCGATTGGGGTTTACAAAAGTTATTGAACTGTCATGTTATTATCTTTTATCTTGTTTACTTATCTTATAGTCAATAGTCAGTTATTATATACTATTAGGCCAGACGATTCATGCTATGCGACAGTAATAATCCATTGGAGTTTACAAAATTGCTAACTATTCATAAATTTTCGATTAGAAATTCTAAACTAAGTTAAAAAGATGAAGCATGCAAACAAAACTACTTGACAATCTCGTTTTCAATGTGATAGATTGTTTTCATGGTGTAATATATTGTATACATATGTTTAAATGGGCGTAAATCATTTCCATTTGGTTTTGTACAGGTAATCTTTGACCCTTTATATAATATCATAATTGAACAATTAGTTGTTAGAGTTGCTATATTAGTAATTAGGGGTAGAATTGGCATTTCTCATGTTGAGATTACAAACTTTTAAGTAAGAGTTATAAACTCTTTATAAGGATTGTAGATAAACTACCAACAAACTCGCGCAATGTAGCGGAAATAATTAATCAACAATAAAGGATGTTACTCGAAAGAAAATAAATTGTCTTTCATATTTAAGTTTCAAAGTAAGCGCATCAATCTGTATTAAATTGATTTGCATCGACTGATTTGACTGGTGTACCACTTGATCTTCTGTCCATAGTTCAATATATTAAGTTCATATAATTTCATAAATATATGTAAGAAAGTATTTTTATAATTGAGTGTATTATTTTGATGCAGAAAATAAACTTAGAAACAATTGCATTGTGATGGTCGGGTAACAAGTAGTGAGAGTCGCGTTGTGAGTTTCAAGGTGCTAAGTTGTTGACCGGGGCGCGAAGTATGACTTTCGTTGAATTATTTTTTTTCTTTCATCATGAAAACTGTAAACTGTATGAAACATAATATGTATTTTATAGTACGATAAATTGTAATCCAAAAATAAAAATTCTCGATTACATAATTGACAACATAAAAATTAAATTAAACATGTAAATAAAGTTGTAAATTTTATACTTCCATAAAAGACAAATTTGAGTGTTCGTTTTCTATTTTTGAAACTTAGATATGTTTAATATTTCGGGAAAGTTAAAATTGAAAATTTTAAATGCGTAATTTTACTCTAATAGGTGTGGCGGTTTGCGTTTACATTTGTCTCGTTTCGATCTTTCTGTTGATAATTGGCACGTTCGATAGCTCATAACGGTTCAAAAGTTATTACGTGTATATATTAGTTTAAGATTTAACGATGATAGTATTAGTAATAATTGTTATTATCGCAAAACTCAACTTCACCATATATCGACTTTTCAATTTTGTCACCACTTTATTAACTTACAGAACCACAAATAATAAACATTTAATTTATTTATTTGGATTAACTTGATTAACTAATGTGAGATTGAGATATATGTTAGGAAAGAGATTGTAATCAAATAAAATTTTTATTTTTGTGATTTTAAGTTTTTAAGAAAGAGAAAATATAAAATGTTTTATAGGTAAATATAAATAGATGTGTAAAATAAAAATTATGAATATTAATATCTAACAAACTTTAAAATTGACAAAGCATTGTAAAACTAAAATATATAATTAAAGCTGCAATAAAATACATAGAATAAAAACTATTGAAATCTAAAGTTATAACAAAGAATCAGAATTAGCTGCATAACCCTATTACGAAAAAAATTACAAAACTGAAAAAAAAAAAAAAAAAAGGAAAAAAAAAAGAAAAAAGAAAAGAAGAAGAAACGTAAGTGTATAGTTGAAGGTTAGATCTTTAACGTTTATAGTACCAAAATGATAGGTTTTCAAAGTTAACGTTTTGAAATATAAATTAACTTGTAAATAAGGGCCAGAATGAACAATTTTCATTTCCTTCAAGGATCATACACCCCTTACCCCTACAGTAGTACCGGTGGTCATCTGAAGTTCTGAACCCAAAAACCCTGTGCATCTCACATTCATCTTCACTTGCAATCCATACAATACTATACAAAATATACATACAGATACAATATATAACACAAAAAAGTGAAGTTTTGAAGCCATGAAAGTAGCATCAATAATACAAAATGGAATGCAACCCCCACTTGTTCCATTTGATGTGGGGTTGTTTAAGTTCAGTTCAATTTCAACGTCTTCAACTCAGTTTCCCAAATGGGTTAATCTTCAAAGTTCCCCAAGTTTATCATTCAGTTCAGGTATTTTTGTTACTGTCTGAATATGGATGCTGATGATTTATACTATTTTTAGAATTATACTAGCTTTTTATTTTATTTTTTAATTGTAGGTGTATGTAGAAATAGGAAGTTACAGATTGTATATGCAAAAGGAGTTGAAAAACAAGAAGAAGAATCTGTTGTTTCTTCAGGTTAAAGTTTCAATCTTATGTATATTTGTTAGTATGGGAAAATTGGTTGTTATGTATTCATTTAAGGGGTGTTTGGATGTGTAGTTTTGAAGTTGATTATTGTGATTGTTATATATAGGTAGTTTGTTAGTATATTATGGCCAGTAATATGTAGGTAAGTTTATTATTATTTTTATAGATCAAAAAATCAATGATCATTTCTAGAGCAACTTTTTTCGTTAGGTTTAAGACAATCAATAAGAGTCAGAATGTGATGCTGTTGACATTAAGATATCAGAAGCATTAATGAATTAAAGATTAGAAACTTGAATGATAATCAGTTTTGGTTTGTTCAATAAGTAGTCATCTGAGTTAGTTTTAATTAATGGAATTTAATTTGAAGTCAAGCAAAGAACAAATCAACAAATAGTTAGTAATTTTAAGGTGGTGTTCATCATCTAAATATATGATGTATCTCATTTCAAGATTAACCATTTGACACTGCTGATTGGCTGATTGCTTAGTATAGTATCTCATAACATTTATGACTGTCCATTTGACTCTTCTGAATGTACAGTTAAATTATAATCTTCCCAATAAGTTGTCAGTTGTTCTTATTGCTTATGGGCAAACTAGTGATATATAAACGATTTGACACTTTATGCTAGTGTATAGGAGAAGAAGTTTCACTCAAATATGGAATGAACGAATATATGATCATTTCTCAGTGTATTCCTTATGAAAAACATGACAGACTTTGACCAAAGTGGTAAACAATTGGGTCAGAACATTGGACGAATATGAGTTCATTGTGGTTACGAGCTCTTGTTACTCTCAATACTATAAAAATCTAAAAAAGTAAGGCTGGTCCTCATATAAACATGCTATAAGCCTATAATATTATGATGCTCTCATGTCTTCACATAGAAAATTTTACACATATTTACAAGTTCACTACTCATATGATATACTTTACGAATAATCTCAATATGGTTAGACCTCAAATTACTAGTTCTATTAATCAAATGCAACTGTTCATTTGTCACCTATTTTTTTGGAAGTGTTTGACTATTCATCAAATATCTAAACCATCCCTCAATGATGCCATAACTGAATGTTGGAGACCAGACTTGATGCTTTTTTTTAAACTACTGCAAATTTACATTCTACCCCACTTAATATGTACAATCACATATGTATACAAGTTGTCTCCTAGTGAGACTTGAACCCACAACGGCACAACCAGTTGGTTGATGGGCTCCTCACATACTACTAGGCCAAAGGCCCCTTTGGTGACCAGACTCAGTGCTATCAATATATTTTTATGATGGTTTTGGATTTGATATCTGTGGAATGGCAATGTTGTTTCATATTTGGATGAAAGGATGAATTCTTTATCTTCTCTTGAACTTTTTTTCCTTTTTTTTTATTTGTATCACTAGTACTCACTGTTGTTGTACGATGTGATCTTTTTGGCAGAGAGAGATACATCCGCTTCCAATTCATACGATGAAAATGCCAAATCCTATAGCCATCTCATTATTGATAATGATGTAGAAGAGAAGACCAAAGATCTTGAAAATTACAAGACATCTGTTAAAACCGTAGCCTTGTGCGTAAGTATAACCTGATTATGAACTCAAATTCATGAAGTTTTAGTTGCCCTCATTTAAGTGTCAATATAGCGCTTTCATTGTATTAGGTGTTCTCAGCAGTAGCATTTGGTGTTGGTCTCGGACTGAAAGATGGAATTGGCAAGGCATCAGAGTTCTTTGCTGGGTATGAGCTTGACGGTCTTTTTTTATATGCATATGAAAGTAAATAAACTATTTTCGTTATCTTTTTACGCTTGGGTGCACACCATGCAGTTTAAAGAAAAAGTTTGACTATTGATCATATGCCTAAAATACCCTTCAATAACTACCTTTAATAACTACATAATGGGGAATATTGTGCACCAAAATGTGTTAAATCATTGAATTGTAACATTGAGTTGTTGACATATGGGCAAGTACGTAGTTTTAGCTTACAACTTTGTCAAAAAAGAAAAAACAAAGCAATCTGCAAGAGACATTGTCCCTATAGGTGGAACAATTAGCAGAGTGGGTAAAGGGTCAAAATGGGTACTTTTTAGGTCGCGTCAATGGGGTTGGTTGGCTCACCAAAAAAGTTATGATCTACCTCTAGGAATAAAGCAATTTATCTACCCATTTGACTTGTTAGCAATAAAATAGAGCCCAAATTGACCCATTTTGGTATAAATTGATTGGAATAGCCCCGTGTAGACATCTTAATAGAAGTTCCAATTTTCATGTGATTGAAGGTTCTCATATTTTGCTTATAATCGTATATTCTTACCATCATATCCTTTTATGTCTCATCGTGATTTATAAAGGTACTTGCTTGAACAAAGTTTGTCTGTGGATAATCTTTTCGTCTTTGTTCTGATATTCAAATACTTCAAGGTGCCACTTGCTTATCAGGTGGGGTATATACATCTCTTACCAGTTAAATCATACTTCTCTGCATATTCTACACATTACTTAATAGTATAGTCATTTATTCAGATTTCAGATTTCTCTGTGTCTCATTTTGTCATGGTGTGATCACAGAATAGGGTGCTTTCATACGGCATTGCTGGTGCAATAGTCTTCCGCTTGTCATTGATACTTCTTGGAACTGCAACCCTTCAGGTCATTTCTTACATTAAATAATACTCCATCTGTCTTACTCAAACTGCAGAGTTGACTTCACATGTAGTCAAAGAATAATGTTTTGTAAAATGTCTTGAATACTTTCAATAATGACAAAATCAGGTAAATCTTATTGACACAAATCAGTATCATGATTTATGTGAAATGATGAGGATAGTAAATATCAATATTTCAGAAAATGAAATGATGCAAATTTATATGGAACTTTACAGATTGTAACTTGAGATTATGATAGATGATTATATTGTATAGATATGCTTTATTTATGTATTATGATTTTATCTGCATTTTTAATATTGCTTTAATCTTTTCGACTTTTCTGCGATGAATGGATCTGTGTAAGATATTATTCTAAAGCTTTTCATGTAAATGTTTTAGAAGTTCGAGGCTGTGAACTTGCTACTGGCATCAATACTTCTGTACTCGTCCTTTAAGGTAGCGTTTCTTTTTTTTAGTTACTTCTTTGAATTTTACCATGTCAGCCTTATCAATTATCATTAAATGAACTATAGGATTTCAAATCACAAAAATTGTTAGGATTGTTCATTTCAGATTTTATTCCAGCTTTCAGTTTAGGAAATGATAATATATATTTCCATCTTTTCATGTAGTTGTTTACTGCTTCTGAAGACGATGACGATGATCTATCAGAAAATTTTATTGTGAAGACATGCCAAAAAGTCATTCCAGTAACATGTAATAATTTACGTCTCTTTTTCTTTTTCTATATGGTAAATCTGACTATTGAGAGTGTCTTAATTTTTTAATACGTATTTGAATGTTTCTTCTTTATTTGTAAAAAAGGTCAACTTTACACATTTTTTCACTAGTGGCCAATTAAGTTGTTACATTAAGGATGGATCTAGTATTGATCTTATTTGTGCTCATTTTCTCGTTTGGCAGCTGCATATGATGGCAATAAGTTTTTTACGGTCGTGAATGGAGCTTGGAAAGTAAGTAATAGATATGGCTACTTATTTGTTTGTTAATACAGTTAGAATTACTTTAACACACATCACGTGACACGCACAAAAAGAAAAGAAAAAGAGAACAAAAAGAGAACTCTTATGAAAGTTTGGGAACTAAATCTATGGGTTGTGATTGAAATAATTATTATGTGATTGAAACCCCTAACTATTTTCTATCAGAAAGACCCAAAATGTTCTATTTTTCTCTAATGGGTTTAGAGGTGGCAAGATGGGCTGGTCGAGCGGATTGGGTAACTGGTCAAAGAGTTGATTAATGAATCTTCTGTTGATTCATATTGTAAATTGGAAGTGCCATGTTGAATTGTTCTTTTACTTGGTTTCTAACAGGCATCAAACCTTTTGGGCAGGCTACACCTTTGCTTCTCACTGTAGCAGTCATCGAACTTAGTGATATTGCATTCGCCGTATGGTTCTTTCCAACTCCATATTTCACATATCTTTAATTCTTTGATATCTGTCAACTTCAACTTTATACCAACCTTTTCTAGGTTGACTCGATACCAGCAGTTTTTGGTGTGACAAGAGATCCCTTCATTGTTTTCTCGTCTAATCTCTTTGCCATTCTAGGTATGATTTGGTGTTAAGTGAAATCAGGGTTGACTTTTATCTCATTGGTCAAATAAAATCTCATGATCTAGTTTCTGTTTGATGCAGGTTTAAGGTCTCTATATACACTGATTTCAGAAAGCATGGCTGAGTTGGAGTACTTGCAGGTAAAGTATTCATCAACTCAATATTGCATATTATTATACGGAAATTCTGTTCAAATCGATAACATGTTACTATATTTGGATACCAGCCATCCATTGGCATAGTTCTCGGCTTTATTGGAAGCAAGATGATCCTAGATTTCTTTGGTGAGTATCTTTGTTATCAGATTCTTTTGGTTATTCATACTCGAAGATAATACCTGGAAGTTTCAATCTCAACTCTTTTACCTATGAATGGGTCGATTTGGCTTGTATTTGCATCTCAAACGGGTCAAATAAAAAAATTCGCAGAAAGCGGAACAGGTCAAACAGGTTGAAAAGTCAATTTATCATACATAAACATCAAAACATAATGACTGTAATGTTTTTTTAGTTATAATTTAACGTAAGCGTAGTAAATAAATGGTACTTTTTAGCCCGAACTTGTTTAGAACAGTTATCCAACCCTTCCATGTTGCCCTCTATAATCAATGACTTATGAGAATGCCTGAAACCTTGCTAATTTTCGATGCAGGGTACCATGTATCGACTGAAGTTTCTCTCGGCTGTGTGGCAACTACTCTAAGTGCCGGCGTTCTGCTGAGTTTATTGAAGAAATCAGATTAGCATTTGATCAATATATGTACCTGAGCAAACCCAAAAGCTTCATTTTCTATCTGTTTTTGATAGAAAATGAAAAAGAAAGTAGAAATATACATCTATTACAAGTGAACTTTAAGATGTTGCATGTTGTATCTCTTCATATCTGTCGAAATATGTGAACATGAAGAATAACAGCCATCTTTACTGAACACTTCAATAGTGAATAGAACTTTGTTTGTTCATATGGTGAATACGTATTGCCAAACAGTTTTATCTTTATATTAATCTATTTACTTTGTCCGGATAATAATTGGGGCATCTCTTGACATAATATTTTTTAGTGTAAACCTTTTATTGCACTACCATATTTCGTCCTGGAATCATCTCATTGTTCTTCAATCGAATTGTTGTAGTACCATATCTCTCCTCTGAATCATCTCATTGTTCTTCAATCAAATTGTTGTTACCCTTTCAATTCTCCTCAAAAAATACTGATCGACGACGGAGGGAAAAAAATAGTATAAACAGAAACTCATGAAAGAGCCTCCATTCAACCAAAAAGGTCATTTGACAATGTTTATAACAACCGAAAATAATACAAATCGATGTCGGATCTAAACTACTCCCATTCACAACTAAAACCAACCCAACTATCAATTAAAAAACTAATTTTTCTCTCTTCCACCTACACAACCAACTAAACTTAATTTTTTCACTCCCACTCACAACCAACCCAACCCATATTTAAAAATATATTAACAACCAATCACAAAAAGACATGTGTATTTAAAGATATTAAAAAGAAATTGTTGGCCCAACCAATCAATGGTTGGTGGACCGACTTGATCGTGAGGCTAAATGTATCCAAATTTGCTTTTTCATTTTTTTGCCTGTTTAATACCCAACCAACCGGAAGATCGGTTGCCAATGGCATTAGTCTAAAGGGGCGTGGGCGTGGGCATGGGCATTTCCAACCTAACCTTACGGCCTTAAATTTCTAAAGATCGAAAACCCTATTAAACCCTTTCATCACAACCCATTATGGTAACTATATTAACTAATAATAACCTACTTACACTAAATAAATAAAGAAATTAAATTTCATATTATGGAAAGTCGTATCTTTAAGATTTAAACTATGATATAATATTTCTACCCAAATAAATTATTCACATACTCAAACATATCATATATACACATGATTTGAGAAATAAAAACCTTAATCTTTCTGAATAATTTCACAAAATCAAACACTTTTGTTGGGTTTAAATCAGTTTGTACTGTTTGAAGTTAGTACTGCTATTGAAGGTTTATACTGTTTGAAGACTTTGTGCTGATTCAAGAGTTTATACTGCTTCAATGTTTATACTGCTTCAGAGTTTCTACTGTTTGCAGAGTTTATACTGCTTCAGAGTTAGTACTACAATGAAAAGTTAATATTGTTGAGCTTCAGAGTTTGTACTGTTCTAGTATTAATACTGTCTTCATTAGTTAGTATTGTAGGTTGTAGCTTGTACTGTTACATTGTTTATACTGTTTATGTATATTGTAATTATGGTAACAGATAAAGTAGTTTGTTAGATAGTTTCCTAGTATAAAGGAAATCTTGTTGAGGACTCTATAATCATATAAATAGAGATTCTATAGAATAGAAACAAGTGTGTGTAGCTTCAAGATGTAAACCCTAATATAGTTTTGTGTATTCGCATTATTTCATATTAATAATATTGAAGCTTTTGGTTAATATTGTTCTGTGAATTATTCTTTGATTATCAAGTACTATTCCGCAAGTTTCTTGATAGTTATTCAAAACTATAAGTCTTATTAAGATCAAGACCGATCCTAACAAGTGGTATCATAGCTTAGTTAGTTTTGATATAAGAAAATTCAATCGATTCAAGATGACTTCAGAAAACACAGATGGCATTCAGGTTAACAAGATCCCTATGCTCAAACCCACTGAGTATGATATGTGGAAGAATATGATTAAGCAATATATATTGCTTACTAATTATATGATGTGGGAGGTGATAGAGAATGTACCAAAGTATGTTATTGGTGCAGAGGGTTATTTGCGTTTGGATAAAAATAGAAAGTGAGTAATATGTTTCTGTATGGTGAAGTAATGTGTATTTATGTGTTAGAATATTTGAAAATATTAAAATAGCAGCAGTACTAATGAAACCCTTGAGCAGTATAAACTGTGCTTACAGTGTAAACTTGAACAACAGTACAAACTGTGTTTTCAGTATAAACTGAGCAGCAGTACAAACTAAACTATCAGTATCAATATTACATGCAGTACTAATATTTAAAGAATATACTTACAGCATAAACTCACTATACAAACTCAAGGATGCAGTACAAACTATTTCAAGCAGTATAAACTTGAAATTAGTCACTTTCTTCTTGCAGTATAAAGTCCAAGCAGTACAAAGTGTTCATTCAATATTAACTTCTCCCCCTGAACACTTATACGGTACCAAAACACGCAGGGTCCATTTTTTATTATTTTTTTAAAATAACAAACAAAAGAAACATTATTAATACGAGCAGTATTAATACGAGCAGTATTAAAAGAACTTAGAGTTCAAATAACACTTACAATATTTACTGAAGAGTACAATACAAACAAGAAACACAGTATAAACACAACGCACAATACAAACTAAAAAAAAAACAGATGAGTGGTGGTACACGTGCCTTTATGAATGCTCATCAGATGAGGGGGCATATTTTAAAACATCGCCTCAAATATATCCAGAACTCTTAAATGAGTGGTGGTACACGTGTCATTCCAATGCTGATAATACAGTTATCACAGGGACTATTGACAATGGTAGGACGGAGATTACCATTGATCAAGAAAGGTTAAGAAAGGTTTTAAACTTACCCATGGGAAACAATTTTGACGGAATTCCCACTATGGTTGAAGCAAGGGCTTCACTCTCATTAATTGGATATAACAAACAAAGAGGACCCATTTTATATACTAATTTCACTCCCAGATGGAAGTTTATAGTATTTGGCATTATTAGGAGTCTAGGTGGGAAAACGGGAAGTACAGGAGAAATGAATGAGTTTGAAACTCAAATTTTAAGTTCTTTTATTATTGGAAGAAATATCAAATTTGCTGCACAGTGTTTCGATGATTTGATTAAAATGGTTAATGAACCAACAAGAATATTTAATGTTCCATTCATTAGACTATTTTCTCTCTTGTTTGAAGATGCCATAGGAGAGAACGCATATACATTGTTTCCTAGACAAGTTGCAGAAATCCATGTTCCTAAGCTTACATATAAGGTATTTAATCATGTAATAACATCAAATGAAGTCCCAATAACAGCTGCCATGCAACATTGGATTAATCATCCTTATAATGTTGCTGTTGAGTCTAATGCTGAAGTAGTAGCCACAGAGTCTGTGAGGACAGACTCGTCATCCGGTTCAACAGATTCAGAAGCTCAATCAACAGATTTAAATGAATCTGGTGGCAAAGATGTGCCCGATAATTTGTTTGTAAATCAACAGGAATCATGTGAGGGACCAACAACCTTAACCCGTTTAATAAACCATATACCAACTCAGTCTAAGGCTCCAAAGACAATCAATGATGTTCTTTTAGTAATTGTGGATCTGTCTAAAAAATTTGATGACAACTCTTTGAGAGTGCAGACTGAGCTTAGTAATAATAAGACAGAGGTAGATGGGTTAAAGTGTCTGGTCTCTAAATTGGAGAATAAGGTGGAGATTATGGAACATGGTATGTATTCAAAGTTGGATGGGATGCAGACTACTTTATCTCAATTGGTTAATAATGTCAAGAATTGGGAGAAGTCTGCTGCTACAGGATTACATGACAAGTTTGATAATGCTCCGGTGCCAAACAATGATAATAATAATGAAAACATAAAGGGTGGATTGAGGCAATGCAAGAAGAATTGTTGTAGTTTAAAATATAGGAAGTCTGGACCTTGGTTGATTTACCCAAAGGAAAAAGAGCTATTGGAACCAAGTGGGTATTCAGGAATAAGAAGGATGAAAGGGGGATTGTGATCAAAAATAAATCTAGGTTAGTAGCTCAAGGATACACTCAGCAAGAAGGAATAGACTATGATGAAGTGTTTGCCCTTGTTGCAAGGATAGAGGCTATTAGATTGTTCTTGGCATATGCTTCATTCAAGGGATTCAAAGTGTATCAGATGGATGTAAAGAGTGCCTTTCTGTATGGCACTATAGAAGAAGAAGTGTATGTGTGTCAACCTCCAGGATTTGAAGATCCCAAACATCCTGACAGAGTATACAGGCTTGACAAAGCTCTGTATGGATTACATCAGGCACCTAGAGCCTGGTATAATACTTTGTCCATGTATTTATTGAATAATGGATTCAAGAGGGGAGCCATAGATAAAACCTTGTTTACAAAAAGAATTAAGGATGATATTCTCTTAGTTCAAATCTATGTAGATGATATCATCTTTGGTTCCACAAGGGATTGTTTGTGCAAAGAATTTGAGGAGTTGATGCATCATAAATTCAAGATGAGTTCCATGGGTGAACTTACCTTCTTTTTAAGATTACAAGTGCAGCAAAAACAGGATGGCATTTTCATACATCAGGGAAAGTATGTTAATGATATCCTAGATAAGTTTGGGTATAAGGCTGCAAAGGTTGCTAGTACACCTATGGAAACCCATAAACCATTACATACTGATCTTGAGGGGGAGGATGTGGATATCTATTTGTACAGATCCATGATAAAATCTTTAATGTATTTAACTAGCTCTAGACCAGACATCATGTTTGCTGTATGTGTTTGTGCAAGATTTCAAGCATATCCTAAACAATCACATTTATTTGCAGTCAAAAGAATCTTCAGATACCTCAAGGGTCAACCCAGCTTGGGTCTTTGGTATCCTAAGAGTTCTTCTTTTGATCTTATTGCTTATACAGATAGTGATTATGGAGGCGCTAATCTGGATAGGAAATCCACATCAGGTGGTTGTCAATTTCTGGGAAATAGGTTAGTATCATGGCAATGTAAGAAGCAGACTACAGTTTCAACATCTACAGCTGAAGCAGAATATGTTGCAGCATCCAGTTGCTGTGCTCAGGTGCTGTGGATTCAAAATCAAATGTTGGATTATGGTTTGCCATTTATTAATACTCCTATTTTTATTGACAATAACAGTGTAATCAGTATTATTAACAACCCGTCAAACACTCTAAAACCAAACACATTGAAATTAGATATCATTTTATCAAAGATTGTAATGAGAAAAGGTTGATTCATATTTTTAAAGTTTATACTGATAATCAGTTTGTAGATCTCTTCACAAAAGCTTTTGATGTGGGGAGATTTACATACTTGGTTACTAGTATTGGCATGATGAATCCTTAATAATCCTCTTTCATTTACTCTATTTGATTTATGCTGATTTTCATTTGTTTTTTTTAGTTTGTACTATCGATTGTGTCTATACTGTGTTTCTTGTTTGTATTGTACTCTTCAATTAATACTGTAAGTGTTATTTGAACTCTAAGTTCTTTTAGTACTGCTGGTATTAATACTGTTTCTTTTGTTTGTTATTAAAAAAAAAATAAAAAAAAATGGACCCTGCGTGTTTTGGTACCGTACAAGTGTTCAGGGGGAGAAGTTAATACTGAATGAACACTTTGTACTGCTTGGACTTTATACTGCAAGAAGAAGTGACTAATTTCAAGTTTAAATTGCTTGAATTAGTTTGTACTGTGAGTTTATGCTGTAAGTATATTCTTTAAATATTAGTACTGCATGTATTATTGATACTGATAGTTCAGTTTATACTGATAGTTTAGTTTGTACTGCTGCTCAGTTTATACTGAAAACACAGTTTGTACTGTTGTTCAAGTTTATACTGTAAGCATAGTTTATACTGCTCTAAAAGTTTATATTGTTCAAGGGTTTCATTAGTACTGCTGCTATTTTAATATTTTCAAATATTCAAACACATAAATACACATTACTTCACCATACAGAAACATATTACTCACTTTCTATTTTTATCCAAATGCAAATAACCCTCAATCTTTCTTCAATCTTCATTAAATCACTCGATTCAAATGGCTTCTTCATCATCTTCTACTCGATTACCGACAGTAGAAAGCCACAATCTTGTGGCATTCTTAAAGAAACCCAAAGAAGCTATTGATTTTTATCAAATCATCGACTTCTTGAGAAGTAGCCATATTCACCATGCCCTAACTGTCAATCCAACAGTATATCTAAATCACTTGAATGAATTCTGGTTGAGTGCTACGATTAATAATGATGATGGGATAAAGAAAATCATCGCAACTATTGAATGAATATCTGTATCTGTAACAGAGGAAACAATACGCACTCATCTGCATCTTAATGATGCTACAAGTATGGAGTTTCTTGATGATTCAGTTGTTGGTAATACCATTACATTGTTGGGGTATGAAGCAGAGACAAACAAATCATCTTTTTATAAAGCTCTCTTCTCCCCCATAATGGAAATTTTTAATACATACAATACAACAATGCCCGTCTTCTAAAAGAACGGCTTGGGATCAATTTGGGAGTACTCTTGCTATTGCAATTGTATGCCTATCTACAGGTCAACTGTTCAATTTTTCAAGGTTTATTTTTAATGGCATGCTGAGAAATCTTGAGCAACATAGCTCGAAGAAATTTTGATGTATCCCAGGTTTGTGTAGACTATTTTAAATGAAGAAATAAATGATTTATCTACACATCTTGAAATTTTTGTAGTTCGCTCTCATACTCAAAAACTATTTACAAATATGAGGAGAGTGAATGTTGGTTTTTCAAATAAGGTTACATCATTGTTTCCAACAATGCTTGCTGCACCTTCCACCACAGCTGAAGAAGTAGAAAGCCCATCTGCTTCTCAACCCACAGTTGTTGGTAAAACCTCCAAAAGAAAACAAGGGACCAAGAAGCTAACCAAACAAAAGAAATTAAAACAGGCATATGATGTTCCTACTAGTGAGATGGCTCAGTCACAAACTGAATAGAGGGTGGTCCATGAGGAAGGGGGTGACCATTCTGGAAGGGCTGTCACTACTAATTCTAGCCCATTGGCGGAACAGGACAGTGATAACATCAATAAAACCCAACCAGAGGCAACTATACAGGGTGAACCTTCTATGGAAGATGATCCCAGTACATGTCCCAGTACCAAGAACAAAGGGACTTCTGATGTTCATGCTAGGCATGAATCAGAGGATATACCATATGATGATTTACCAAAAGAGGTTAACACTTCTGGAGGTAATAAAGATAGCTTGTTACTTAAGAAATTGATGGCATTTTGTACCAATTTGAGTGATGAGGTAGCTAAACAGAAAGAGCAGTTGGAATCTCAGGGGAAGGAGATCCAGAGATTAAATGGGTTGGTATTTGAGTTGCTAAGGGAAATGGATTTGGAAAGGAGCAAAACAACTGATAAAGCTGCTCATGATTTGGAGATTGATGAACCATTAATTAATATTGATGAAGTGGAAGAGGAAAATGTGGCAGGTGTTATTCCAGTTACTACTGATGGTGCTGTAGTTAGTACTGTAAGTGAAAAGGATAAAGTTAGTGCTGTTGAGGTTAGTACTGCTCCAGTTAATACTGCAAGTGAAAAAGTTAAGACTGATGAAGTTAAAATTGCTAGAGTTAGTGATGCTGATGTTAGTGTTGCTGTTAATGCTGCAATGGAAGATTTTGGGTTTAGTGTTGCTGAAACAGTTGAACCAGTTTCTACTGTGATATTGGATGATGAAATCACTGTAGCTGAGGTATTGTTGAGGGTGTCTGAGAGCCCAAATGAGAAAGAAAAGCCAAAGGCTAAGGGCATAAGCATAAATGAACCATCTTCAACTGCCACAATCATAAAAGAAAGCAAAATTCGCTCAAAAGACAAAGGTAAGGGGATTGCAATTGAAGAACCCAAACCAATGTCAAGAAAAGAACAAATTCAAGCTGATGAAGAGCTGGCTAGAAAGGTCCATGCAGAGTTCTTAGCAGAGTTTACAGATGAAGAGAGGGAAGCTTAATTAGAAAGACTGTTGTATGAAAGAAGAACAAAACTATCTACTGATAGATATAAGCAGATGAAGGAAAAACCATTGACTAAGAAGCAAGAAAGACAAAGATATTATGATTCCTTAAAGTCTGGTGGATATCATGTGAAAAGATTGGCTGCTATGGATCTGGATAGTTTGAAGAATTTGTATGAAAAGGAAAAGATAAGGATAGGTCAGATTGATGAAGAAAATAGAATGATCAAAGAAAGAAGGTTGAAAGGAATGAATGAACCTAAATTTGAGCCTATCAAACAGTTTGCTAGAAGGAAAAGAAATGTGAAAGAAGTTGGAAAGGATGAAGTTAAGAAGTCTTAGCTGAAAAGAGTAAAAGTAGAAAAGAAATCTGAATCTGAAAAGAAGCAAACAGATGTACATACTGATGTGCCATCTAAAACTAAGAAACAGAAGGATGAGAAGAAGGTACAGGTTGAGAAGAAGATAGTAGTTGCTGAAGAAGTGTTTAAACCCACACCTATAAGTACAAAGTATATCATCATAAATTGGTATCAGATTATGGATGCTGACAGAAAGAAATACTATAAGATTTTTAGAGCAGGAGATGTCATTGAAAAGCATAAGACCTTCATGACTATTATAAACACTTTTAATAGAATAGAGCTGGACCAAATGTGGAAGATTGCAAAGACAAATATGCTAATCAAAAGGAATATGACAAGCAGCTATATGAGTATCTACAACAGTTGTATGAACCTAACAAAAATATGAAGCTATTCAACAAACCTTTCTCACCAGTCACACATTGGTAGTACTTTGATAATTGTGGCGTACACCATACCGCTCAACAGGATGGAGCAATTGGATTTTATTTTGTTGGAAAGAGATATCCATGGAATCCAAGTGTTCTTGCTAGCATGCTGACTATAAAGGTACAAAACAGTAATCAAGTATATGTATCAAGATTGGTAGAAGAGATTAGGTCATACAATAAGTAAGAAACTTAATACTGTTAGTAGTACAACATAAGTTTAGGGGGAGATTGTTGGGTTTAAATCAGTTTCTGCTGTTTGAAGTTAGTACTGCTATTGAAGGTTTATACTGTTCGAAGACTTTGTGCTGATTCAAGAGTTTGTACTACTTCAATGTTTATACTGCTTCAGAGTTTCTACTGTCTGTAAAGTTTATACTGCTTCAGAGTTAGTACTACAATGAAGAGTTAATACTGCTGAGCTTCAGAGTTTGTAATGTTCTAGTATTAATACTGTCTTCATTAGTTAGTAATGTAGGTTATAGTTTGTACTGTTACATTGTTTATACTGTTTACGTATATTGTAATTATAGTAACAGATAAAGTAGTTTGTTAGATAGTTTCCTAGTATAAAGGAAATCTTGTTGAGGACTCTATAATCATATAAATAGAGATCTTATAGAATAGAAACAAGTGTGCGTAGCTTCAAGGTGTGAACCCTAATACAGTTTTGTGTATTCGCATTATTTCATATTAATAATATTGAAGCTTTTGGTTAATATTGTTCTGTGAATTATTCTTTGATTATCAAGTACTATTCCGCAAGTTTTCTTGATAGTTATTCAAAATTATAAGTCTTATTAAGATCAAGACCGATCATAACAACTTTGTGTACATCTCATACCTTACACCCTATTAAAAATAACTCTTCTTTTATACATACAATTGATATAACTAAAAAATAAGACACTGATCATTCTATTACAGATAAACAGAGTTATGTGTTAAATCACCCATCATACTTTATCATCTGCTTTGTTGTATTCATATCATTTACTCCAATTTATCACGGTTAACCACATAATCTATTGATTAATCAATTTTGATAATTTTTTCGTTGCATGTCGCGGATAACATACTAATAGAAGATAAAATACGTAATTTATTTAGTGTTACCGAAGTTACAAATTTAAACAAAATTGTGATTGCTATTAAACGAAATATAACTCTACATAAAATGTAAATCAATAAACAATAATGCACATTTTTCATAATGAAATCTCTTATAAATAAACAATATCAACATTTGTGCTCGGAATTCGACAGCCGTAAAACATAAAAAATGCTTATATTAATATTAATATTTACTATAGGATATTATAAAACTCTTTGGAACACGGTCGAGCTTTCAAATCTCACTAATCACCGGCACAACACACTGAATCAAATCTCCGGCGATCTGAGCTGTCACTGTCACTGTCACCATCATCACTGGAATACTGTAAATCCTTTTTCTTTCATTCGATTTCGTAATTAAATTCTTACTTTAAACTTCACTCTCTCTGCTAATAAAATGCAACAATTCTGTGTTTGGATACAATTAATTTAACATGTGATCTATCAAATCTTATATACATCTTCACATTATCCTGAACTGAGCTAATTCGGTTCATAATTGCAACCACCGATCCATAAAATTAAGTACGTCTAATTTGAGCTCGTACTTGATAGTTTTAGGTTTAATTAGGTTTTTCAATTGTAAAATATTTATCATATAGGGTTTTATTTTTTTCAATTATCTAAGAAAAGTCAGTTTTAAGCTTAGATGTGTTTCTGGTTAAAAAGTGTCTATTATTTAAGTTATAATTGATGAATTACGTTTTATGTGTGTATTTTGTTCAATATCTTTAAATTATGTAAGGGAATTCAAATTCTTGTGCAGTAAGTTGATACAAAGCTAAGTCATGGATGAGCTGAAGACGGTGATGAATGACCATTTGGATCAAATGCAAGAAATTGTTGAGAAAATTTCATCTGAGCTTCGAGTTGGAATGCAACCAGCTGTGGATAACTTCATTGGCTTCTTTCATGCTATTGATTGGAAGGTATACCTTTGCATATGAACTTATACATGTTACTAAGATTCAAAATAAAAGACAATCCACAACTACAAATTTTGTATGCTAATCTAATGTATGAACGTGTTAAAACATTAAAAATCGTTAGTTGTTCTTTTTAGTGCTTCTGATATTAAAAGGCCTGCCAAATTGTTGGATTGCTTTCTATATGATTTATCATTATTGTAAACGGACTAGTTAAGTGATTTATAGTTTTCTAACCATAGGCAATAAGTTTTGCTATAGTTTTTTATCATACTATGTCATTAATATACTGCTACTTTCTTTATCTACAATGTACATGCGGGCTCTTTTTAGCAACTGATTGTAAGTTGGCAAATCATTAGATCCTGCTTTAAATTCCTGATGTTTTGTTTACTCTGTCTTCTCAATCTATCAGGAACCTTGGTTAGTGGGCTTGATGGTCTTCTACTTTGTGGCGTTATTAATAATTATTACTTCAAGGAAGAATATCAACTTTCAGATGTACCTGTTCCTTCTATCACGTAAGTTTACTATTCATTAAGCAACAATTGTCGGTGTAGTCTAACCATCTTTGTCTAGCTTTGTGTGCATGAATAACATCTAGTGCTAGCAAAATGGGCTGGTAACAGGTCAAGATGGGTAATCTTTTGGTACTGGTCGAAATGGGTCTGGCCTCATTGGGTTGACCCGAAACCGTTTGTGATCAAACACTTTTGAACAAAATGATTTAGGGGGTCTTATGCATTTAAAACATTCTTTGGGTGGTTTTTGACCCATTTGACCTGTTTTATTCTTAGCTAGTATATTAGTATATTTAATTTTACCCCTTTGGCCTACTAGATATATATCATAACCTGAGTTGACCCATTTATAAGTAAATGATAGAAATTGCCACCTGTAAGTATGTCTTCTACTTCCTCCATCCTGACTCGTACAATGCTTATTTGGCTTGGGATCATGAGTTAAGATATCCTCCTTTGTCCAGTTCCAGTCTGTTATCTGGTTAAGAAAGAAATATTATGCATATTGTTTTTTTTTGTCACTCCCTGTCTTGTAAAAGTTGCAGCATTTGTCTTGACATATAGGTAGGGGAAACTGTTGATCGGTCTAATGTCTAAAGTCTAAGCTACCCCTTTAATGTTGATTTCACAAAATCAACACCATTAACATTTGTAATGGTGACACATGGGTATTTTTTAGCTTAACAATTTTCTACATAAGGGACTGTGCAATTTAATAGGACCCGAGCAAGCAGGTTCTAATGGATCCCAATTTGTTTCAATTGCATGACACCTAAATTGAACTTTGAGTTTTTTCTGAAATAATGGATCATGGTTGTATTGTATTGTATTGATCATAATGGGTGATTTAACTTAATGCAGTGGCTGGTGTGTATCTTGCTGAACGACTAAACACCGTCTTGAGTGATAACTGGAAAAGCTTTGCTGGTCAGAATTATTTTGATCAACATGGAGTCTTCCTCTCGGTGCTCTGGTCTGGTCCCCTTCTTGTTTTCGCAACCATAATTCTGGTTAGTGCTTTTAATTTGTCATATTTTCGTCTTCTTTTCCCTTTTATCTTTACCATCTCGTCGACCATAATTGTCAAAATTGTGCAGTTCATTGTTTGTATCTTATGATTTGATCTGATCGATGAAGCATACAATGCAAATCTCACTAGTAACTGGATTTACATCTGATATTCCATCATATATAGTGGAGGTGGATTTTGGCCTGTCTAATTTATATTGAATGGGACAACTTTTGTCAGTTTGTGTTGTATTTTTCTCGAACAAGTCACATAAAAATATGTTATAGCTAATTAAAGGGAACCAATGTAATGAGTCAAATGAGTCAAGAGGTGGAAAGTGGCCTAAAGTCAATATTTATGCATATCGCCTCAGGCCTGCTAAATCTTCTCATTCATAAATTTAGGAGTCAAGACATTAATGATCCATATACAAAATGGACTAAATGTTTGTGGGTCAATCCAACCTGACCCAGCCTGTTTCGACCAGTACCATACGATCAGCTGTTTCAAGTGAACCTGTTTTGATGTGTTACCCAGCCCATGCTACCCTTCCATCTTGCGCCTAGCCACCTTTAATATAGAATTCTGTAATTTCCATGATTATACTTGCCTTGCATTTTCTATGTGGAACTTGCATAGAAGTTTGTCGACCTAAACCTTCTTAGCAGCCATATGAACATATACCTCTTTTACTGTTATTTATTGATACTTTTCTTGCTTCCTCAAGTATTTTTTGGTCTACATGTGAGACTCATCTGATGAGATGCATAATTTCTGCTTCTTGTATTTTTACATATTATTATCAAGTACTTGTAATGAAATGATGCAAACTTGCAAACTCAGGTATCCTAAATTGACCACTGTTTGGTTACCTATTCTTTGCAGGTCAACACACTGTTCTCTTTATGTCAACTTATTGTGAAGTGGAAACGAGCAGAACTCAGGCACCGTGCTAGACTCTCTACCACGAAACAGGATTGAGCTTCGATATTATGTACAATGTATGCCTGATCTTACGAGATGCTTCTCTATTTTGACATGGATTAAGGGTAGTTTGTTAGTGACAAAGATCACATGCTAGCCATATTTCAATATTCTATTAGTGTATTTTTACTACTTCTATCAAAATTTTGGGCGTCCCTCATATACACTAGAAATCAACCTCTTGTGTGATATTGATTTGGGAATTTAGATACACAAGCTTAAAGAAGAATGTGAGTTTCTTACCTTGAAATCAACCGTCATATACACTAGAAATCAACCTCTTGTGCTATATTGATTTGGGAATTTAGATACACAAGCTTAAAGAAGAATGTGAGTTTCTTACCTTGAAAAATGTGTTGCTGGCTCTGTAGATGAGATAAGTTGGTTATTAACTGACTCTAAGATAAGGAAGCTTGATTTGTGCTCAACTTGAGAGCTCAATATGGTTCATCCCAGCCGAGCTCTATAATAAACTAATAGCAACTTGAGAGCTCAATATGGTTCATCCCAGCCGAGCTCTATAATAAACTAATAGAAGTTCAATTCTTCGATACATACTAGTATTCATGTATTACATTATTATAGCTTGGAAAGCTTGACAACAATCAGGGTGTAAATCCTTATAAGCAGTTAAGCATGAACTTGACTCATTATATGTTTTGAACAAGTAGAGAAAATCATCATTCACATATGCAATTCCAAGGTCTATATTCTCAATATGTGTGGTCAAGAATTTAAAGTTATAGACCTCCCGAATAGTTTATCACGTCGGTTTTGCATGTATTTGTATAAGGTAAGGGAGTCACTTGTTATGCTTGAATACATAAATTATAGTGTAGATGAAGTTTGTGGTATATGGATCATGGTTTTACGAGATTGTTTAAGTTATACACTATTAAGGCTCCAAAACCGTTGTGGTCGACGGTAGTGGGATTTAGGATGAGCGGCGAACCTATAATGCCAGTGCATAATGAAGCTGAAGAAGCTGCTACACTTGAAGTTTATGAACTCTGTTCACAACGTATGGTATGCAAGTGAAAGTTTCAATATATAATTCGGTACAAGTTTAGTGCAATCATGAATTTGTGGGGTGAGGAAATCAATATTTTTTGGACACCAGTTAGTATTAATGTTTCCTAAGATGGTATTGCAAGTGAAAATTTCCTTGATGTAGATCTCAATTATTTCTTGGTATTATTCAGGCATATTAGCTTACATTACATGAAGTCTCCCTTGTAGATCATTATAGATAGTGTGGCTTCTGCCCATCACTTCATTGACTTCGATTGATCGACAACGTTCGGTAAGGCTTTCTTATCTGCATAAATTATACTTTTTTGCATAAGTTAGGCTGTAATGTAGTAATAATTTGTGTGTTTTTATCTGCTTCTGGATTACTGAGATCCTTATGTATCCAATACAGAGATGAATCGAATGAACTGGCATTAATAGCAGCACCAATATGTACCCATTTTTTCATGGAACTTACATCAGTTTTGCTATCATTTTCTTTTCTAGGTTTTATTTTTATTTTTTTTTTATTTTATAGAAAAGCTGATTGCTATGTATGTTTTGCTTATCAGAAACCAACAAGCAACATTCAAGTTGCTCTTAATGGCCACATAGCAGCAACTAGTAATTGTCCAAGCCTAAGTCTGTTATTGTTGTTGCTGGACCAAGCGCTAATAGTTTCCTAAGATCATCTTTAATGCATGTATCGAAACACCAAAGTGGTGTAGACCTTTTCCCGATCAATACACCAAAATTGTGTAAAATATCAGTGTAATTGTATTTATCATCTCATATTATCAAATTTGGTTTAACACTATTTACCGCATTGAATTTTTAAATTTTTATTAACTAATTATAAAACTAACTCTTTGAATTGATAGATGATATGATTTTAGTGTATATAACTTGATTGAACTAGTTAAGTTGAATTACTATAAATGATTACAATAATTCTTAAACCTAAAACCTTTAAGCTTCAGATTAGAAGTTAATATGTCTAAAGGTGTGCATAAAAACTGAAAAACCGAATCGTCATTGAAATAACTAAAATAAGAGAATTGAAAAAATCAAACCAAAGATAGAAATCGACGGTTTAATTTTTGATAATGCGACAATTGAAATATTTCGATTCTATTAAGATAATACTTAAAAATCAAACCAATATTTAGTTACTAATTAATTTTATATTTTTGTTTTATATTTACTATGTAAATTCATAAAATATATTAAGCATTATATGATTTTATCTACTGACGATCTTTAAAAATAAATGTACAATGTACTATTGATACCATAAATTTTTAGCAAACTAGATTTTAAAGGTAAAATTTTGGATTGCTCTTACACTATACTTGATACGTTATTTTATAGTTGATATTGTGAATTTTCCCAACCTTGTCAAACGATATGACATTTTCTCTTTTTTGTGTTTTTTATAATATTTTTTTAGTGATAGTATGCAAAATGCTAAACTCATTGCTTTTTATAGGGGTAAGTGTTTTGAAATGCAATAAATTATCACTGAAAATCTATTTTATTTATGAACTCTTAAAAGCTTTATTCTATATTAAAATTTCAACAACTATTATTTGTATGGGATGTTTCTGCTTGACAATTTATATAGATGTCAGGTGTGTAACATAATTATATAAATAACATGACAGTCAAATTACGTACAAATAACGATAATTGAAAGTTGAATATACAGATAAAGAATTTTACTTTTTATACACATAAATTTTTAGTTTTAGTTTATTACATTCAAGAACGTTTACCCTTTTTATATCTAGGTGATTTCTATCTTTTTAAATCTTTGAGATCATGGATAGTAGTGATATTTTAATATCTATAGCACAATTATGCTTACTTTAGTATGTTATAGTATCTTTTAAGATAATAAAGTTCTGTTGAAAATCGTAGCTCAAATTTTTTGATTAGGCCATGATGTAAAATTCAGTTTTAAACCGAAAAATCGAATTATAGTGAACCTGAAAGTAAATGGTTTAATTATTAAAAATTTAAAATATTTAATTTTGACTCGATTTTAGCCAAAACCGAATCAAGTCAAACTATGAACACCCCTAATTGAAGTGTTTGGACGAGTTTATTTCAAATATTTAAATAACATTTTTTATTTGATTGAGTTGTGATTTACACACTACTAAGGTACATATCGTATCGACTAATATACAACAACGCTATAAAATATGATTAGGTGACTTATGGATAAACTTAACCCTATATAAATCACCACCCATTGAATATACCCTATAAGAAATAATTTTAATGAGCTAGAATAACCTTAATTAGTTAATATATGGATTCTCATTATGACTGTGTCTGATTATTTAAACTTTAGTCCATCAATTATAGTAATGAACAACTAAAAAACAAAAATAAACGTTAAAATTATCAACTAATGAAATAAACGGTCTAAAGTACCCTCAGTTAAAGATTATCTAAGAGGTTGAAATGAGAGTCCATATAAGTTGAAGTTATCTTGCTAGATAAAAAATAAATTAGGTTAAGCTTATAAAATCAAAAATAATATGTGTCAAAAATTTAACATTCATTATTAATGCTAAATGCAACGTAAAGGTAAGAATTTGCCACTCATTGTTTGAGGAGCTTAAGTCAATATTTATATTAAAGTGAGGAGGCTAAGGGTGATAATAACATGAAAGAAAGGTGCTTAAATATTTATATTAATATGAAAGCGTTAGCATAAGGTGTCACTGTGCGTTCTTTGTTAAAGGCAAGTGAACGTGTTATAGTCGAAAGTTGAAGCAATTAGCAAGGAGTTCTTTCTAAAAAAACATTTAATCATTCTTCGATCTATGTCATATTAACTAATTTTTCAACATTAGCCTCCAAAGACATGAGGTGTCATTGTTTGATGAAAGAAGCACGTTCATTTCTAAAGGCAAATGGAGGTGTTATATACTAAGAAGATATACAAACAAATGAGATTTATAGAGATAGAACACACCGGTGACGGAGGGCTAAAGAGAAAATAAGACATTGAAAAGAGAAGAACAAGAAGGGTAAATAAAGGCAAGGACGGTGTTGTGGATGCTAGGGTAACGGTGGTTCAAAATACTTATATTATTTGTAGTATTTAAAATACTACTATTTATGTACAGGTTACATACCTATGTATCGATGTGGTATTCATTGAAACACCTTTTTGTAGTCTTTAGTCTTGTAATGTGATAACACCATTTAAATTTGATTAGCATGGTTTCTTGGTCTGTTCTTTAAAGTCGTTTCAGAAATTACGACATAAAGTGTTTTTTAAACAATATTGTTCTAGATATAAACTAGGATAGAAATTAAGTGTTTTTTTAAAATTATATTTAACCTTTAAGTAACGAATATAACAATGTTATATCCATAACATATATGCATCTAACATCGTATTGGAAAACAAAGGAAAACTTTTTCCTTTTTATTTCCTTCTTAACTTTTGAATTTATAGCATTAAAAATAATATAGTTTCATTTATTGATTTTCTTTTATTTCTATTATCCAGTAACATTCTCTAGAGAAATTCTATAAAGCTACTACATTGAGTTTCATAATATGCCTCCAAACAATGACTTTGATAATTACCATAAAAAGAACTTGTTGATGATAAAAATTGGTAATCCTGACTTTATAGTTGTTTTATCACTAGTCCTTGCTTTCACAATTATTGGCACTTTTTTCTTTTTGATATTTAACTTTAATTTTGGCAATCCTCAGGCTCTCTCGATTACATCAATCAAGTTATATATGGTCACTCAACATCATAGTTTTTGACTTATAGAAACCATCATACCTTTAAGTATTTTCAAGATTAATTAACCTTATTTTCTCTAGTTATCCAAATTCGTATTGGAGACAACTGACCCAACTTCATGATGGTTATATATATACATCCTTCTTTCGCCCTTCTTTGTAACCTTAATTATTCCCACATCTAGAGAAATTCTTCAAAACCAGTACATTCACAACTACCTTTAAACAACGACATCGACCATTATCTTACATAACACTAGATGATGGTAGATATTGATGACCCTCAATTTGCAATTGCTTGTTCACTAGTCTATAATGTTTCTATAATTATCGATACTCTTTCTCTCAATTGAACCTTCCATTTGAAAACCATGTTGAGCAGTCAGTTACATCAATTAATAAATAAATGGTCCTTCAACATCATAGTTGTCGTTCAGTCAATTGGGGTTGTATTGGTGCCACAACTCTATTTTTTCGGGCTTTCAGTGCTGCCACGTATTCTGACCTCTCAACGTCTTATGAGTTGAAAAACATTACATTGCCTTGTTTCGGAGATAAATAACCATCACATGTGGTCATATATCCTAGACAGCCATTGTCAATGGCTTTCCAATCTTTCCAAATATCATCTAGGAGTTGGCTTTTGCAACTCTAGTGGCAATCATAGTCACTTGCAAGGTTATATGTCTTATTTCCATGTGCTACTTGATAATGTTGTGTTATCTGCTCCAAATAAATGCATCTAGCAACAAGGTGATGCCAGATTTTGAAGATTATTCCAACTATGTTTTATGTTTAGAATAAGACATGAAGTTTTTAAAAAGAACATAAGTATTTAACAAGACTTATATGTGAGTCTAAAAATTATGAGCCAAGGAATCTACTAGAGCTTCTTTAGGAATCTTCATGATTCAGTCGAGTTTTTGAGTTTAACTACAAGCTTGTCTGAGTCTCCAAGAGTTGTTGGAGCGTAGTAGTAGTAACTTTGACAACCATAGCCATTGCACTTTCCAACATTTCAAATGGCAATTTCTAGTGTTTTAATTGGTAGTGTGAGCGATGGGCATAACACCTCGTATGCCTTCGAATAATCAAATCACACTCTTCCATTCTTCTTTATTCTGAATAGATATGGATAATCTTTCATTTAAAAGTATAATTGTAAAACAATTTTTTTGTTTATTGCATATAACATAACATATATGCATCTAACATCATATTGGAAAACAAAGGAAATTATTTTCCTTTTTATTTCCTTCTTAACTTTTGAATTTATAGCATAAGAGATAATATATTTTCATTTATTGATTTTTTTTCTTTCTATTATCATGTAACAATTTTTAAAAGAAATTCAATAAAGCTAGTACATTGAGTTTCATTATATGCCTTCAAACAATGACCTTGATAATTATCTTAAAAAGAAGTTGTTGATGGTAAAAATTATTGGCACTTTTTTCTTCTTGATATTTAACCTTAATTTTGGCAATCCTAGGGTTCTCTCGATTACATCAATCAAGTTATATATGGTCACTCAACATCATAGTTCTTGACTTATAGAAACCATCATACCTTTGAGTATTTTCAAGATTAATTAACCTTATTTTCTCTAGTTATCCAAATTCATATTGAGGAGACAACTAACGCAACTTCATGATGGTTATATATACACATCCTTCTTTCGCCCTCTTTTGTAACCTTAATTATTCCCACATCTAGATAAATTCTTCAAAAACAGTACATTCACAACTAGCTTTAAACAACGACATAGACCATTATCTTACATAACACTAGATGATGGTAGAAATCGATGACCTTCAATTTGTGATTTCTTGTTCACTAGTCTATAATGTTTTTATAATTATCGACACTCTTTCTCTCAATTGAACCTTCCATTTGAAAACCACCTTGAGCACTCAATTACATAAATAAATAAATAAATGGTCACTCAACATCATAGTTGTCGTTCAGTCAATTGGGGTTGTATTGGTGCCACAACACCAACTTTTTGGGGTTTTCAGTGCTGCCACGTATTCTGACATCTCTAAAAAATCGGTTGTGAAAAATCTCAATGTCTTTAGAGTTGAAAAACATTACATCGCCATGCTTCGGAGATAATAACACCGTCACAAGCAGTCATATATCCCAGACAACCATTGTCAATGTCTTTCCAATCTTTCAAAAATATCATCTAGGAGTTGGCTTTTGCAACCTTGGTGGCAATCATAGTCACTTGCAAGGCTATATGTCTTATTCCCATATGCTACTTGATAATGTTGTGTTATCTTCTCCAAATAAATGCATCTAGCAACAATGTGAGGCCAGATTTTGAAGATTATTCCAAGTTTATAAAGAACATAAGTATTTAACAAGACTTATATGCGAGTCTAAAAAATAATTAATATAGGAATTTACTAAAGCTTCTTTAGGAATCTTCATGATTCAGTCGAGTTTTTGAGTTTAACCACGAGCTTGTCTGAGTCTCCTAGAGTTGCTGGAGCCTAGTAGTAGTAACTTTGACAACCATGGCCATTGCACTTTCCAACATTTCAAATGGCAATTTCTAGTGGTTAATTGCTAATGTGAGTGAGAACCTAGTTATCCTAACAAATTTTGAGATATTGAATGTAGCCTTACGAACGGTGACACGTCACAAGTGAGAGAAATGCTAGGAAGTAGCCCCATAGAATTCAAAGTGTTCAACTAGTGGCTACAACTTGATCCTCGAGCGAAATGCTTATAATAGAAGTTGAGTCTTCCATAAGAATTCTACAGTGATTTGTCCAAATGTCTCTTAAAATTGTGTGGAAAATCAAGTTCTTCGAGTTGATATCAATTATAGTCATTGATATAATATGTCCTGGATTTAGAAATCTACACCATTATATACTTAATTTAACAACAATGGTTTGTAAAACATTCAATACATGAAAGGAAACTAAGTATCTAGACTGTATAGAGTCCTTAGTAAATCAAGAAAATGTCAAACATCCTTGAAAGACGAGAGCTTCCTAATCTAGATCTGGACTCGATAGCATACATCAAAACTTTGTAACAATGACATAGTTATTAAAAAAAAAATTGGATTCACAAGTAGCTCCCTAGTTTTTGTACTTCAAAGCAATCTACTATGTACATAAAAATGATAGTAATTTTAATAAAAAATTTATCTTATCTTATCATTTCATTCAATTTAATAACATGAAATAATTCTAAAAAGAATTTCCTTTCTTCTTTTAACTTTAAAAACATAAAATAAATAGTACAATTACATTTATTTCTTCCTATTCTTCAATTTCTTTTCTTTTCTTTTCCTTTATTTTCCTTTCATTTTTCCTTTCATTTAAAACTTGGGACTAGATAATAAATAGTTCACTTTATTGAAATCGATCTAAAGTAACTGCCATACATCCATGTACAATGTGATTAATCATACATCTAACTACTCGGCATCCAAATTATTAAGCTTCTTAATTCGAATTCAATTTCAGTCTACAACAAGATTATCCTCAGGGTGAGGTAGTGGTGGTGACCTTATCTGTGAATGTCCAAAGTATATGTACAACAATGAGAATATTTTAATCTTAAAAAAATAGGTAAAATTATAAATAAATAAAACAAGTAAATACTTACACAACTCTGCCTATTACGAAGATAAACATGGAAATTGCCAAAGTAGCGACCAAAACAATCATTGGAGTTCCTGGCTTCGTCGATATCATCCTCAAAGGGGCAAGGTGGTAGTGGTGGCCTTGGCTGTGAAAATCAAAAGTATACGTACAACAGTGAGAATGTTTTCTGCCATGTAAGCGTACACATGGCGCGACACGTCAGCAGTACATACAATAGACTTTGGACAATAGTTAGGTACATACAATTTCTTCGTCGGAAACTTGCAACTTCCGGCCAGCCATCATAAATCCACCACCATCTCTCTTTTGGTAAGTGTAGTGATATCTTTTAAGGGGGTTAATCTGACCATGAAACTTGGATCGGCTTGGTTTACATGTAGATACCAGAAATCATCTTTTTGTGAATATATAGTAAGTTGATTGACTGATGCACCAAACAAGAACCCTAGTGACGGGAAAGATGAAGAGAAACCCCATGAAAGTGACTATATACACCACGTGTCCATGACTCCTTTTATGCGCTTTTTCCCATCTTCTACATTCCAACCCTAACAGCTATTGTTTACTTAAGATACAAAAAGTCATGAATTTTAACTCATATTTAAATTCACTGTATACTGCAAGTGTTTGCAACATACAAGCATATATCCAACTATTCTTTAATTTAAATAACACTAGTAATCACCAATAACTCAAATAATAATAATAATAAAAAGAAGCAAACTTGATTGTAAATATCAAAACAAACTGTTTTTTAAGATACTTTTCATAAAACTTGAAAAACTCTTTTTTACACAATTTGATCATAAATGATAACTAGATAACATAACCATTAAAGCTGCACCTTCGAAATATAGTTTCTTACACTATAGATCCAAAAAACATAAAAATCTCTAGTTCCTTCAATTAAATATGTAATCGAGAATGAATATTCAAGTCAAACCTATGTAATTGATTAACAAAATTGTTTAACCGGCGAAATTGGAATCGGAGTTGGAATCGGGATTGTGTTGTTTAATACAATTAGACATAGGGAGAAATTCCAGGCAGATCCGACCGGAGTTTATCACTAGACCTAATCAAAATTGATAATGTGTTTGCAGAGTATGAGATCTTGACAGCGAATGAAGTTGGCGAAGATGGCGAGATTGTGGCATCAGTATGCTTATTTTGTTTACATTAGCTTATTTTGTTTGATTTTAGAGTTTGGTGTGTGTTCGTCAAGAAAAGTAGTGTTATAGTGATTTATTGGAGGTGTTGATTGAGTTGGTCGTTTTAATTGATTGTAGAATGTTGGTTTGAATTACTTCCTGTAAAAAGTTGATCCACGAATATGATTCTGAGGTGATTTGGTGGTGGTTGCTTGTTTGAGAAAGAAGAAGAGGGTATGTTGTTCATTCAACAAAATATTTAACCAGCCATTTGTTAATTTTAATGACGGAGGAACGAATTTGGTGAAAAAAATTTACCACATAGACGGTCTCGTAATTAACTTTTAGGAGGGACAAAAGCTACAAAACTAAAAGACCACATGTCTTGTAATTTACTCTGTTTTCGGTTGGAGTAACTTGTTTATACCATCGCAAAGAGAGATAGTAGTGGGTTTATGATGGTTGGCTAGAAGTTGCAGGTTTCCGGCTAAGAAATTGTATGTACCAAACTATTGTTCAAAGTTTATTGTATGTATAGCTAACGTGTCGAGCTATGTATACGCTTACGTGGCAGGAAACCGGTGACATATACTTGTTAGCCGGTACATTACATCAAATGAACGTTTATCCGGTTTTGATACATTATATCGAGAAAAAAATAGTTGGGTACATAGAATAGACATCCCTTAATAGTTGGGTGCATTCCCATTCACTAAGCCTAAAAAACAAAGGAAAATACTCACACAACTCTGCTTATGACGAAGATAATCATACAAAGTACGACAAAAGCCACCGAAATGCTCACAGAAAAAAGGAGGTGCATGTCTGCCTACGATGAAGATAAGCATCGGAAGTGCGAAAGTAGAGCCCACATTTCTCACATCCAAAAGTAGTATGGTGGCATGTTTCTATTATGTGTGGAGAGCACTTTGTTTATCTTTAATTTAAAGTAAGCTGTGAAATAGATAAATAAATATATATCTATATATATAGCACCAGTATCTAAGAAGAAGAAAATTTTGGAAGAGAAGGAGGAGAAATATATATTTAAAACTATGATTAAGTAAAAAGCAAGTATGATTCAATAAAAAATAAAATATTTAATTTGTTGAATCAAAGGGTTAAAAAACTCTTCTTCTCCTTCTCCACCAATTTTTCTTTCTCCCTTGAACCCACTCCTATATATATATATATATATATATCTATCTATTATAAGAAGATGACATTTTTTACTGTAGCAGAGGCTGCACTTGACACGTGTCAGATTTCAGTCATATCTTGTTTAATATATATTATAATAATTAATAAATTTAATAGTAAATGTTAAGTTAACTGGGTGGTGTGTGTCCCTCTTTTGTATGCTGGCCACCCGGGTTCAATCCCTGGTAACAACATTCTTTCCCCCCCCCCCCCTTTTTGCTTTCCTCTTCTTTTTTCTTTTTTCTTTTGTCTTTTTCTTAAAACTTTTAACTTTCAATTTTTTTTTTTTTTTATGTTTCCTACAACATAGTAATATATTATTTTGTTAATCTTTTACAATTTTTTAGTTAAAGACTTTCTAATTGCAAAAATTACATAAAAATTTATTTTTTAACAAAACTTGTTTAATATGAGTCTCATAACTCATCATGACCATACTCATCGTTCGAATATTATTCATTTTTCTTTTGTGATAATGTACGTTTTCTATTTGTTTCAATTATTAAATTATAAAAGGTAATCCTACGTGGACTGTGCATTTGCACAGCCATGACTTTGCTAGTATATATATAAAGAGATGGTACGTGTATATGAATAATCTATCCGATTCAAATCCTTTTTAGGTTAATGGACCGGATTATTCGGATTACTAATTGTTTAATCGGATTACATATTGCTTAAACGGATTATACAGATGGGATAAGGCTCAAAATTATTTTTTATTATATATTTGAATAATCCGAATAAGATTTAATTAAATTAAATAAAATATTTTAATGATAATTTTATGTTGACAATATACAAATTAATTAAAATTCAAACTCATTGTTGTGAAAGTAGAGATTAAGAGAAAGAGAATGATATCTTATTCATAGATTAGTAATGCTTATATAGAGATTACAAAGGAGTCTTCTCCAAGTATACTTAACCTAATAGGATTCTAATTCTTATTAAATATAGACACCCATATTTATCTATAACACTCCCCCTTGGGTGTCCATTAATTAAAGCTTATGCCTCGTTAAAACCTTACTAGGTAAAACCCAATGGGACAAAAACCTAGTGAAGGAAAAAGAGTACATAATCTTTAATATACGCGTGGGGATGCTGCCTCGTTAAAAACCCTGTTAGGAAAACCCAGTGGGATAAAACCATAACTAAGGGAAAAAGAGTGCAGCGCGTATAATCTCCCCCTGATGAACACATCATGTGAGTTCATCTAGTCGACGCAGCCCAATGTCACGAATAAGTTTCCGAAATGTAGAATTTGGAAGCGCCTTGGTAAATAAGTCTGCCAAATTCTCGCTTGAACGAACTTGTTGAACAATAATATCTCCAGATTTTTGTAAATCATGCGTGAAGAAGAACTTGGGTGCAATATGCTTGGTTCGATCACCTTTAATGTAGCCTTCTTTAAGTTGAGCGATGCATGCCGCATTATCTTCATATAGCACCATAGGCTCTTGTCCGGATGAAATACCACAAGAATCACGAATGTGATGTATTACATTTCGTAACCAAATGCACTCTCGACTTGCTTCATGAATTGCTAGAATCTCCGCATGGTTGGAAGAAGTCGATGTGATCGTTTGCTTTACCGAACGCCAAGAAATCGTTGTACCACCATTTGTGAAGACATAACCAGTTTGAGATCGTCCAGTATGTGGATCAGACATATATCCTGCATCTGCATATCCAACTAAACTAGTTTTGCATTGGTTAGTAAAATATAGACCCATATTTTTCGTACCTTGAAGATAGCGAAATATTTGCTTTATGCCATTCCAATGTCTCCTTGTAGGACACGAGTTGTATCTCGCTAATAGATTTAAAGAAAATGATATATCAGGTTGTGTATGACCAGCGAGAAACATCAATGCCCCAATCGCACTCAAGTAAGGTATCTCCGGACCGAGAATTTCTTCATCATCCTTTGGAGGTCGGAAATGATCTTTTTCAACATCAAGTGACCTTACTACCATTGGAGTGCTAAGTGGATGTGATTTATCCATATAAAATATTTTCAAGATTTTTCGTATGTAAGCTTCTTGGTGCACAAGGATTCCACCTTTAAGATGTTCAATTTGTAAGCCAAGACAAAACTTTGTCTTTCCAAGGTCTTTCATCTCGAATCCACTTTTTAAATATTCAATTGCTTTAGGAAGCTCTTTGGGGGTTCCTATGATATTTAAATCATCCACATATGCGGCAATTATCACATACTCGGATCCGGATCTTTTGGTAAAGATGCATGGGCATATGGAATCATTCTTATATCCTTCTTTCATTAAGGACTCACTTAAACGATTATACCACATACGTCCGGATTGTTTTAGCCCATATAAAGATTTATTCAATTTTATCGAATAGTGTTCTCGAGAACCTCCTTTACATGACTCAGGCAGATTAATCCCTTCCGAAAGTTTCATGTAAATCTCAGTATCAAGTGAACCATACAAATAAGCGGTCACTACATCCATTAGACGCAAATCAATTCCTTCTTGTACTACCAGACTTATAAGATATCGAAAATTCGTTGCATCCACCACCGGGGAATATGTTTCCTCATAATCAATTCCAGGTCTTTGCGAAAAACCTTGTGCAACCAATCGAGCTTTATATCTAACAATTTTATTTTTCTCGTTTTTCTTTCGCACAAAGACCCACTGATATCCAACAGGGTTTACACCATTAGTTATTTTAACTATCGGTCCAAAAACTTCTCGTTTCGCGAGGGAGTTCAATTCTGCCTTAATTGCGTCTTTCCATTTTGGCCAATCATTTCTTTGTTTACATTCCTTAACAGATCTTGGTTCTTGATCCTCATCATCTTCCATTACTTCTAGCGCTACATTATATGCAAATGTATCATCGACGTCGATTGCATTTCGGTTCCATAGTTTTCTAGACATGATATAATTTATTGAAATCTCTTCATTTTCAGGTACCTGAGGTTCTTCTGGAACCATCATGTCTAAAGCCTCACCAAGAGGACGTTCTGGCGTATCATTTTCCTCGGTTTGACCATCTTGATTATTTGCTCCCTTTTTCTTTCGAGGAACTTTATCTTTGGAACCAACCGGTCTACCACGCTTCATACGTGTATTAGACTCATTACCAATGTGATGTCCATCCATGACATCAATTTTAATCGGAGCATTAACAACTGGTATATATGACTTAGTGACTTTACTTGGGTCAATGAATGTGTCTGGTAACTGATTTGCTAATCTTTGCAAATGAATTATCTTTTGAACTTCTAAGTCACATTGTTTAGTTCGAGGATCAAGATGAGATAGTGATAATTCATTCAAACGTATTTCATTTTCCAGTTGTTTTTCCTCTCCCCCTAATCTCGGGAATACTGACTCATCAAAATGACAATTAGCAAATCTAGTTGTAAATAAGTCCCCGGTTGATGGTTCTAAGTACTTGATAATAGAGGTGGATTCATAACCAACATAGATTCCCAACCTTCTTTGAGGTCCCATCTTTGTGCGTTGTGGTGGAGCTATCGGAACATAGACTGCGCACCCAAAGATTCGTATATGGGAAATAGTTGGTTCTCGACCAAAAACCAATTGTATTGGGGAGGAAGTGTGATAACTTATTGGCCTGATGCGTATAAGTGTTGTTGCATGTAAAATTGCATGGCCCCAAGCCGAAACTGGTAGGTTTGTTTTCATTATCATTGGCCTTGCAATCATTTGAAGTCTCTTGATAAAGGATTCAGCAAGCCCATTTTGTGTATGAACATGAGCAACCGGATGTTCAACACTTATCCCAATCGACATACAATAATCATTGAATGTTTGGGACGTAAACTCACCAGCATTATCTAGACGAATTGTCTTAATGGAAAAATTTGGAAAATGTGCTCTTAACCTTATTAATTGGGCAAGTAATCGCGCAAACGCCAGATTGCGACTTGATAATAAGCACACATGTGACCATCTAGTAGATGCATCAATTAAAATCATAAAATACCTAAATGGTCCACAAGGAGGATGTATAGGCCCACATATATCTCCTTGTATCCGTTCCAGAAAATTAAGGGACTCATTCCCTATCTTAGCCGGTGATGGGCGAGTAATAAACTTTCCTTTTGAGCAAGCAACACATGTCATATTTTTAGACTCAAGAACTCTACGGTTCGTCAAATTATGCCCACACGATTGTTCAATAATTCTTCGCATCATTGTTGAGCCGGGATGGCCTAACCGGTCATGCCATAACATAAAGTTATCTCGGTCCATAAACGTATGATTAATGACCGCATTTGGCTCAATTGCCTTAAGAATGGTGTAATATAAACCGGAGGATAATGCGGGTAATTTCTCAAACACATGCTTTTTACCCGAAATAGTATTTGTAATTTGTAGATATTCGACATGTATTTCATTTGTTGTCTCAATATGATATCCATTTTTACGAATGTCTTTAAAACTTAATAAGTTTCGTTTAGACCTTGGGGAAAATAAAGCATAATCAATTTTAAATTGTGTTCCTCCCGGTAATATTACATTGGCTTTACCCGAGCCTTCTATTAAATTTGTACTGCCAGTTATAGTGCTAACATTTGCTTGATGCATAATGCAGTTAGAAAAATATTTCCTTTTCTTGAGAATTGTATGTGTAGTAGCACTATCTACTAGACACATATCGTCATCCTCTTTAGCCAATGCAACATTATTACTCATATTGCTTCAAAATAAAATATATGACAATAAATTAAAACATATCATGCGTGTTCCAAGTATGTATACCTAATAATTCAATATATCAAACTCTACCAACTCACTACAAAGGCACGGGTTGACATTAGAGTTATAAGAAATTCAAAAGATAGAATTATCAAAATAGACAAGAACACATTCGGGGGAAAAAAAGAAATTATATATTCAACCCCTTTCGGTAGCTCTATTCGAATACGACCAGGAAAGACGGTGAGGGTGGTAAGCGTGTAGCATTTTAAAAACCGACCTCATTAGGATATAAATAACGTCCTTTATCTTTCCTAGACATCGTAGTAAAATAGGTGAGCCTATTTGGAGAAGATTCATAATTTTTTTTTCAACATAAATATGAATATATCTATTTCTCATATAACAGTTTAATACACCAATAATCAAAATGTAGTTTCAAAAGATTTGCCATAATAAACTATATTATAAAACATACAAAGATCAACAAATGCTAAATTAATATATAGTTTCAAATCATATAAAAGTTGCAACCCAAATTCCTAATATACATGTATCGTAAATTAATTATCTTTGTATGTGTAACAAGAATATGCTCAGATAATCAAATTTATAAAGTATCATAGTATCATACTATAACATGTCATAATATATTTCAAACATATATTAATGTAAACTAATCAAAAATCAAAGCTTATATAATGCTGAAAATATTTGCAGTAACTCAGTAAGGCCCTCATAATAAAGTAATGTGACTAACATCAATTACTACTAAAAACCTATATTAAGTTTAGTTGCAGCTTGACTTACACTTTTCTATAAGGTATCGTAATTGATGGCTTATCATTTAAGTCAAAAACTCTATCGATTTGCATGAGCCTTTTAGATAAAATATTAATTTAAACTTATATATCAATATCAAAAATCCATATCTAGTATTTCGCCAAGTAGCCAGAAACCTATGTAAATCTTAAAGCTTCAACCTACTCATTACTTCTACTATTATTATCTAAATGTTTTCTTCATAAAATATCTAATTTATATATGACTAATAACGCACCATCTAATTAAATGTTATTTTCCAAATTGAAAGTAATACACGTATTTGTATATATTCACATATGTCGATAATCAAATCATATTAAAATAAAATATAAAGATTGTGACTTAAATATATATGTTCGTACTAACAATATTAAGAGAAAATACATAGAATTGCAAACAACCACAAGTATTAGAATTTGACAATATGATGCTATTTTTTTTATTGAAAAAATTGGGACACTATTTTCACATGTTAAAGGTAAACGGATTTTCCATGCTAAATGTCAAATAAGTAGAAATAGATGAACAATTTAATTTAGATTGACAAATTCATTAGGTACAAATCAGTAATTAGCAAATCAGTAATCAGTGATTATACATTAAAAGTATATGCAAATTTCTCATGTGTGACAACCGTATAATAAAACTAATCGTGGCTATTGATAATACTGTAGTTGTACTTTTTAATATAATTAGTAGTATTGTGTAAAAGCATGAGTTTTGAAGTTATATAGTTATATACAAAGGCCAGCAGTATACGATATATATCGAGATCTACCGATACCAACAAACAATATGGGTATATATCAATCAACAATATACATATACTTAAACAGATTTCATATAATATATTTATATCGAGTGTTTTATGAGTTTTAATCATATAACAAATTTCATATAGGCAATAATATATCGATATCGATGTTCATATGCTTTAGAGGTTTGATTCATTTAAATACTCATAGATAACAACTAACATAAGCAATTGTTTAAATCCATCTTTAATCAAATTAATAGTAATAATTTTGAAAGTAATGTTTATATCTGTATATACTCATATATGTCGAGATAATCAAAACAAAACTTCTACAAATAAATCATTTTAATATTTATGTATTAATTCATAAAAAAAATAGATCGATAATTAGTAATAATAATCTTTAGGTCAACAAACAATAAAAATATTCAATAAAAAATAAAAATAAAAATAAATTGGCATCTCACTAGACTACAAGCAATCTCACACACATAATTTAATTCGTGGCGTACATGTGCAATCATTATGGTCAGGAACTATACACACATAATTAATTAATACATGCAGTTTTTTACTTCCAATATATTGTCGGCTAAGAAAATAGTTTCAGGGAATACCTCGATAACGATGTGAAGAACTAAGAAAAAAAAAATCACCGAACCCCAAACTCAAAAAGAAGGTAGAGACTCGTGCTGATAATGTGTTGTGAAAGTAGAGATTAAGAGAAAGAGAATGATATCTTATTCATAGAATAGTAATGTTTATATAGAGATTACAAATGAATCTTCTCCAAGTATACTTAACCTAATAGGATTCTAATTCTTATTAAATATAGACACTCATATTTATTTATAACACTCATTTATTAATGATATATATATATATCTTCTTCAATACGTCTTTTTTTTTTTCTCAGAAAACCATAAACTTTGAATAAAATATATTTGTGTGAAAATTCAAGTTCGACTACAAAGGACGACGCACTAGTGTCAGAAATTCGTTACATCGAATTGCATGTATATTATAAGCCTACCATACCGTGATGCCACGTTGGTCAAGAAAATAGGTCCATGATCAGTTCTTTGAGTTGATATCAATTATAGTACGTCACTGATATGTTATGTGCTAGCTTTAGAAATCTACACCGTTATATGAAAGCAATGCGTTAGAATAAATACATAAAAGGAAAGCAGGTATCTATTTAAAACTCAATTATGCAATGTAAATAAGTTTCATAAAACACTCCAAACTTGCATGTTTACATACCATCTTATTTATCTATTTGCCTCTCATTTTCTATATTAAAAATAATAATTAATTATGATACTTGTTTAAATCTTAATTAACTTAAAAGAAATAATCTTTATAGGCAACCCTTTTGAATAATTATACGGTGTAATTGTTAAAAATATACGAAACATAAACGGTATAATTTATACCGTTTATGTTTCGTATAACTTTTTCAAACTTAATAGTCTTATTTATGTCCAAATCTCTAATAGCTTATCTAATTATTTGTGATGCTAATAGTTTGTAAGAAAGATTTACTTATGATATTATAGTCGGTGATCGAGACCCGTCACTCATAACAATTAAAAACGTAGTAAGTTTATAGTAATATGTTAAAACTACTAGGGGTATGACCAGTGTTTTGAAAACCGGTTTTTAAGTCGGACTGGTCTTTGACTTTCCTTGACTTTTTGAGTTTTTACAAATTTTTTATGACTTTTTATGTTTTTTTTATAATTATTTTTTTACTTTTCTTAACTTTTTATAACTTTATTATAATATTTTGAAATGAAACATATAATGACTATGAACTTATTATAGGATTATCAAAATAATCATTAAAAATACTATATAAAAAATTATTAAAATAACCATTTACAAACTAGTAAGAAAATAGTAATAATTACAACAATATCACAAAGTAATAGCTAGATTAGTTGGCAATCAAATCATTCAACAAGCATAAGGTTAGAGGTTTAAAACATAGGGTAGGGATTTTTGTTGTGTTTATTTTCCTTTAATGTTGAATTTGTCCCGCATTGGTGGCAAAACAAACCAAAGCTTACCATGGCCTCCTATATATTCAAAGCCAATGACACAAAGTAATTCCAACTTGATCACGGTTGACTTACTAATTTGGAACGTTTACCTACGTGATTTCGGTTTAGAAAAAACAAAAAAAAAAAAAAAAAAAAAAACATTCCGATTCCGGTTTGACCGGCCGGTTCCCGGTCCGACCGGCGGTCGTTGACTTGGTCAAAGGTGCTCCATAACCGGTTTCATTTCGGCCGACTTTCTAGTTATTTCCGGTTCGACCGGTTGAACCGGTTTTCAAAACCTTGGGTATGACAAATGAAGTGTTCGCCTTTTGCTTAAGTCGATTTTTCAAATACTTTACGATGAAGTTTGACTTCACAACTTTTTAACATGAACTCTTCATGTATCAATAAGTCAAAAGCTTTTTGTTTCAAATCTTATATATGTTGTATCCCTACGATCCCTTGCATTCGATTTATTTTAATATGCAAATTGGATGTAAAGTATAGATATTGGAAAAAGGGATAAAACCTTAGTATTTTACTTACACAACTTTACTTTAGGGGTCTGAAATCGTTAACAAAATTAGGTAAGCAATGTGAAATTTTATTGAAACTAGTACATTATACTCTGCACTTTGTTGCGTTCTACTATCTTTAAAGGGTCGTGAAATTTACATAGAGAGTTTGACTTATTCGATTTTTAGTTTTTATGAAGAGCACGTAAATCAAAAACACTAATGATTTTTCTATGTCAATAATTTAACTTTTATAAAAATAAAAACTAAATCTTTATCTTTATTCTTTATATATAATTAAAAGAGGATATAATGGAAGAATCTGAACCCTTCATTGTTTTTCATCATTTGTGGTCTAACGATCTTAATTTCTTTCACATAATTATACTTTTGGTCCCTTAAATATTTGATGTATTTATTTAAATAAAAAAAAATTAAATAATTCATTGATTTATAAAAATTAAAGAGTCTGTAAACTATAAAAAAATCGATTATAATAGTTTATTTATTTTATTAAAATTAAATTCGTCTCACGTTATAGCGGTCTATAAACTATATAAAAAACAATCATAATATTCTATTTATATATATAAATTAATTTCATCCCGCATTATCTTAACTGCATGAGTTTTCTAATAAAAATGAAAAAGAAGGAAAATAAAATTGACTAAAATGGTCTCCCGCCATATTTCTCTGTCTGAAACGTTGCTCACAGATTTCTTTTGTTTATTTATTTATTTATTTTTTCTTCCATATTAGTTTATCTTTGTTTAGAAATTGAAATCAAAATCAAGCCGTTCGATCAATCGCAATTTCCGCAAATAACGCTCCCGGATGTCAACACATAACGGTATTCTGCTAATCATTTTGTTTTTAGCATATACGTTTATATGATTTTACACGCGTACACATTTCCGTGATTTTTTAATTTAAATTTTATGAACATATTTGATCTATATAGTTTTAAGAGAAATTTTTGGTCATAAATTTTAGGATTGTTGTTTCAGAGAATAGATTATCAATCACCGTGAACGAGATCGATCTATCACGTTTCAATCCAAAATTAGGGTTCATTATTACATTAATTACGTTTTTGTTTTTATTAGTTTTGGCGCTAAAAATGTGAATTGAGATATAATTTCATCATAAGGATTAATTTGTGTTTTTTCATTTTTTAGGGTTTGATGTATTTAATGTTGATTAGTTTGATATTTTAGTTTGAAATAATTGATTAGGCAGTGAAATTTGTGTATTTAATTTTTTTAGGGTTTGAGGTATTTAATTTTGAATAACTAAATAATCTAGTTTGAATTTAATTCAATTGATTAGGGGTGGTGAAATTTGTGTATGTGGAAACAGATAGTGTTGAGTCTGAATCATAGATCTAAGTTATTATTATTAGTGAATATTTTAGAATGGTGGTACGAAGGTCTAGTTTATGTTAATGGCTTGATGCATAACAAACGATATGGGAAGTAGGATTGGTTGTGTTTATGAAGGATGTTGTTATCCTTGTTGAGTAAGAGAACTTTACGTGCTGATTTCAGGTATATTACAAAAAGATTGAATTGTGCATGAATGATACGGTTACGTTATTAGTTATAGTAAATGAATTAGTAACTTTTTATTAACGTAAGAACCATTTGGGAATTGAATTGATAGGGATGCATATGGATTTACTGTGAGACCTCAGTACCTTGAGACATTCAAGGAGTTCGATAGTATCTATAAGGTAATTGCCTGTAGTTGGAATTGTGTGAAGTTTGTTATAGAACGTGATTATGAACATGCTATTAAGGACGCAATTTAGGATCAGTAAGGTGAATAAGATAAATAATAGACAGTGGTGAAAATGATGCATATATGTTGGTATATTTAAGAATCCAAATGTTTTGACATAGGTGATGGCCTTTGTTCTGTAATATATTGTTAAGCATGTAACTACTATTACCTGTTTTACGTACTTACAATTGAGTAATCTTTTATTTTGATCAGTGTAAACAATCTAGCACCCTAAAACATAAACGAGTATTGGGAGGGATATGCATGTGTATGTATAGGTTTGTTTGTAGATTTGAGGGAAAAAGATGTCATGTTGTTGCTCATGTTACGTTCCATTCATATTTTAGGAGGAGGAAGAAGAAAGGTCAACAAAATGGGGGATCTTTCTTGGGCAGCAAGCGGAGCTTGCAAAACAGAACTCATTTGTCAAGGAGAGTGTCACTAAATCCAATGCTGAAGTTACAGAACATAAAACAGATCCTGTCCTGGAATCATGTGGAGAGGTGGATGCTCAGAAGCCAACACATGATAATCAGACAGAGACTGTTCCTGAAACAGTGGTCGCAGATGCAAATAAACCAAAGAAACCCGTGGTGCGAAATTGGGCAGAGGTCAGATCGTCACTCAATGACATTGAGGATATGATGCTTCAACGTGTCAGACGTAGAATCAAAATGAAAAATGAGTCAAAAAGTAGCAAACAACTTCATCCTATTCAAGAGGTAGAACCCTCCAGCGAGGACTCTAAAGACGAGGTAACAGAATATGAGCAACCAAATTCATCTGAAGAGACGAGTACTGATGTCAACCCCGAGTCTCCATTTCCTTGGAAAGAAGTGGAGTCACTTGTTCGTGGGGGTGTTCCCAGAGAAATTCGAGGAGAGGTGCCCTTTGACACCTCATCTACTATATTACACTTTTTAGTATAGAAACAGGTCAACTCGGGTTTTGTTTTGTTAGCAAGGTGATAACTGATCAAACCTGTAGAAAGTTGGCTAAAATTGGGAAGGTTCAAATGTGTGGAACGGCTTAAAAGTCACCTATCGCATATTCAACTGCTTACATTGTCTTAATTGTTTGAATAAGAGAAATTATCTTATTAGTTAAATTAATCATTTTTGTAATCTTATATAATAAATTAGTTATTTTAAAAACACAAAAGGGACAAAGTATAGGGGGGAGGGGGTTCTGACCTGACCCGTTGTCACCTGCACACAGAAAGTTATTTTTTATAAACCTGAACCAATTTTGGCCCGTTACCAACCTGCCGAACCTACTATTTTGCCACCTCTACATTTTAGCTTAACCATATCTTATTACATGCAAGATCTTGTTGTTTCAGGCATGGCAAGCCTTTGTTGGTGTGAAAGCACGTCGGGTGGAGAAATACTACCAGACCTTGCTAGATGAAGGTGATGATGATGGTAGCCAGGATGAACCCAAACTGACTTCACTCGATGGAAAAGGACGAAGAGCTGTTGTACCAGAAAAATGTAAAAAGCAGATAGAAAAGGTCATTATTGCATGTGAATGGATTTCATTATAATTTACTTGGATCATATTTCTAAATTTCTTTTTCGAAGGCAGGATCTACCACGAACATTTCCTGGTCATCCTGCACTAAACGAGGAGGGTAGGAACTCCTTAAGGCGGGTACTTGTAGCATATGCTCGGCACAACCCTGATGTTGGGTATTGTCAGGTAATTTAGTGCTCTCTTACATCATCCTGCAAAGTAACATTTTAGCCACAACTTTACAGAATGAAGTAGAATTACAATCCACTATTATTATATGGAGTCCAAAACATAAATAAATTATGTACATACATAAATTTCTTTTTGTACTCAATGTTATAGAAGACCATCCACCCCGGTGACATGTCCACCATAGATTCAAATTTAATTGCTTCTTGAGAAAAATCACACATTTCGAAGAATACCAGCTGGTGTATTATTGAAGTCAGTAAAGTATATTATACTTCATATATGTGAGTATTTGGATTTGAACATATTTTTCACAGAATCATAGTATTCATTATCTGTGCTCATTTCTACAAGTTTATCTCCTTGTCAAGTATCGTGTCTTTTTCTTATTAGTAATTTCATCTAGAATTTTTTTTTGTTCTTTATGTTTTTTGTTCATTTATGAAAAAATCTGTGTAGGCGATGAACTTTTTTGCTGCAATGTTACTACTAATGATGCCTGAAGAAAATGCCTTCTGGTATGTATTCCCTACCTTCATTATCCTTTTAATTATGGTTACACATTGTACAGAGATTCCCAATCCCCACCGCATATCACCTTTACCATATAGGCACATCCTGTAAAACGTTTCTGATCACATTAAGACAGTCCTCTTAATAGGCTCAAAAGAATGGAAGTTAATTATGTATTCCTTCTTTTTCTGGTTGGCAATCCTTCACGATAAAATTTCTGTAAATGGGAGAGGGTACAGAACCACCATAGGTTGTAAATTTACAGCTATGTTAAATTTGTAGAATATCATAGCTGTTGTCTACTATCAGAATGGTATATCCGCTGTTTTCTAGTTGAATGCTGTTTGCTATTTTAGCCAGCTGTTTGCTGCGAAGATTAATATATTAGATCTAGTGTTAGTGTTCATGACAGATTGGTTGTGAACTCGCATAAAACTAGTGATCATGGGTAAATAGTTATGGTAATTGGGAATATCATATGATATCTACTTATGTTTGCGGTGGAGTCCCTATTTTGCAATATATTGTGAATACAATAGTACAATAAATTTTGCAATACTATTTTACAACTCCTCAACTATAATTTGACACTGAAATTACATTTATGAATCATCGATAGACCCGTAGAGATACTACTTAAATTTGAATTTCTACAGGACTTTAGTTGGCATGATTGATGATTATTTTGATGGGTACTTCACAACAGACATGATAGAATCCCAGGTATGTTTTAGATTTTCTTCTAATTCAATCAAGAACATTGGTTTTACTAATTTGTATAGAGAATTAGGTGTATATCAGTATATTGCTCCGATGCAGGTAAATTTTGATCGTTCTATTATTTGTTTTACTTTCTGAATGAAGTCTCTTTTTATTCAGGTGGATCAACTTGTTTTTGAAGATTTGATGCGGGAACGATATCCGAAATTAGGTTTCTTCATTGCTTGATCATGATAATTCTGTTTAATTATTTGATTTTTTGACATGCAATTTTTCATTTTTTTGGTCATTGCTCTATAGTCAATCATTTTGATCTCATGGGAGTGGAGATGGGATGGATCTGTGGACCATGGTTTCTTTCCATCTTTGTAAATATGATTCCATGGGAAAGTGGTGAGCCTTATATAGTTCAGATATAAAATTAACTTTTTTGATAATAGTATAATTCATGCAATCATTCTTCATTATTCCTCTAATGTATAATGCTTCTTTAGTAGTAATGATCACTTTCGTTTTCAGTTCTTCGTGTTTGGGACGTGCTTTTATTTGAAGGAAACCGTGCAATGTTATTGCGAACTGCCCTGGCTTTAATGGAGCTATATGGTATTAAAATTCTATCACATCATAATTAGAGGTTAACTTTCGACTCATTTACTTATAAATGGGTCGATCCGAGTTTTAATTATCTCAAATGGGTCAAATAGAAAAACATAGCTAACAGGGGACTGGGTAAAATAGGTAAAATAGGTAAGTCTCCTAATGTCTATTTGTAATGTTTACAACCTCCAAAGTCATTTTATTCAAAGCATTAAGATTATTATTGTAATTATGTTGTTTTAGTGATCCTAATTAATGCATTAATCAGTTATATGTATTTTTCAAAATTGACAAAAGGTACTAGCGGGTCAAACCCAACCTCACCTGGTCCATTTTGACCCATACTAGGAAATGGCTCGTTTCAACCTGCCCAACCTGGCCAACCTCCCATCTAGGCATCTTTTATTTTAATGATTTTTTGTTCAAGGAGGCTATCCGGGATGACTTTTAATGATGAAATAAGTCAGTAACTACACTTTTGTAGGTCCTGCTTTGGGTACAACCATAGATGCTGGAGATGCTATTACCTTATTGCAGTCACTTGTTGGCTCAACGTTTGATAGTAGCAACCTAGTTGTGACTGCTTGCATAAGCTTCTCGAACGTAACAGAAGATATATTAGAAAATCTTAGACAAAAACATAGACCAGATGTGGTTGCTGCAGTTCGAGAAAGAACTAAAGGGGAACATCGAAGGAGAAGTTCTAAAGGGCTTGCTACTAAGCTTTACAGTTTCAAGCAAGAACGCGAGCCATTTGTGCGCGAACCCAGTATAAAGATTAAAAGGTTCGGTGATAAGATTGCTGATATAGATGTTATGGACTTGATGTCTCCTCTTAAACCGGATGAATCTCTTAATATGGAACCGTTCGCTAAAGAAGTAGACTCAATTACAGATATTCAAGATCAGGTAAGAGCATTATGATTTAAAAGTATTATCTATAGGTTATGTGAAATCTGAGGACCAAGAAAGTTCTTTTAAGAACAATCAAATTAGGGATAATGAGTTAACCTAGCAAAAATGAACCCCATAAGTAATCAAATTTGCTCACACTGAGATACCAAATAAAAGTTATACAACTGTCATTAACTACCTTGCTGATAGTTGGTTAAAACACCTTGGGGACTTTTTTGTTTTGTAGCTTTCACGTATCCCAATAAATGCCTTGCCTGCAAATATAGGTGTGCCGTTAGAATGTTCTAGATTACTTTTCTCCACATGCTAGATAGAATAGAAATATTTTGTAAAATGTAAAACAAAAATGCCATATAACTATTCTTCATATCTACTATACTCATGTTAAGATGGATTTGTTGTTGTTTTGTAATTAACAATTTACAGTGTTCTATTTTTGGTTTATCTTTGGAGATTTGTTAGAATGAACATATACACATCAACTATGACTGCCTTCGAATATATTGGAAAAGGATATCTTTCACACCACTGTTGTGACCCTGCTTTCTATTCACTAATTGGTTGTGACATGTGACTCTGGCTCTTGAACAAGTTACTATATTTGGTATTTGTATGTAAGGATTCACATCATCTAAACAGTGATTGTTTTTCAAAATTATTAAGATGTACACTTCGTATGTTATCTAAAATCTGACTAATCAGTAATATATTGCAAAATTTCAGTATTGATTTAATAGCATACATGTATAGGTTATCTGGTTGAAGGCTCAGTTGTGCTCAATGTTGGAGGACAAGAGATCTGCTACAATTAGGTCAGTTTCGGAAAATGTTTATTTTTGAAGTAACTATTATAACCTCCTTGTGATGATAGTCTGGAAGCAAGATGAAATAAGCAAAAATGTTGATAAAGTATATGGAATGGAGAAATAGTTCAGTCTGCTGAAATGATCTCAATTGGAATCTTGCGATTCTTCATTCAAGTTTTGTAAATTCGATGCATATATGCCTTGTTTGGTTCATATGGTATCTTGAACAGAAGGATAGGGTGCAACTGATCTAGCTCTGGTTGTGACATACATGCATTTTTTGGTGTAGATCTTCTGAAATATAGAGGTGGCAATACAATGCTTTTTTTGTAAAACGTTTAGCTAAGAGCAGACTGGGTCAAACAGTTAAAAGACACCCTAAGTCAACCTTTGATGCGACCTCTTTAATTGTTTTTTTAATTTATTTATTTAGTATTTTGAGTTACTATTGTAACAATGTTGGTTTTGTAATCAAAATTATGGCGTGGATTTGTTTTGTTATTATAATGTTTATTTTTATCTATTTTACTGTTTCATGAAAGCATACCAATAGATCTATAACAAATTTACTTGTGCCTTTCTAGAGCTGAGGAATTGGAGACAGCGCTTATGGAGATGGCCCAACAAGATAATCGACGGGAATTAAGTGCAAGGGTATTCCCTCAGAATAAATTTCAAGCATTTATTCTCATTTTTTCTTGATACGGTTCTTTTTATTTGACCGTCAAACTCACACACCCTTTACCTTCACCCTAGTTGGTAGTTGAGCTAACATCTTGGATACCACTAAGTGAAAGGCCTGATGTTTTTCTTGAAACACTTGATATACACTGGAAGCTTTCCAGTAAAAGTTGTGAATGGGAGTTGAATTTACTTCCTTAACATTTTCTGTAATGGAAGCCTTACAAGTTTCAACATATGATAAAGGTATCAAATAATATGAAAAAGGTTGATTCAAGATTTCTTAACATAATGCAGATTGAGTATATGGAACAAGAGGTAAATGAACTACAGCAACTTCTCACCGATAAGAAAGAACAGGAGAAAGCAATGCTTGAGGTTCAACAGTTTGTATTTATATACTTGTGATTTATGTTGTTATATTTTGACAGTTAAAATGGATAAGCAACTGCAGATTTTGTATGTCATAAACATCGCATATTATAGTCATGTGTACTGATGTAGGTGCTGATGCGAGTTGAACAAGAACAGAAGATCACAGAAGATGCTCGTAGATCTGCAGAGCGAGATGCAGCCGCTCAGAGATATTTAGCTGGTGTACTCGAGGTACATTTTGGACTTTCATAGTTTTGAACTCGTAAAGTCCACTCTTGTTTAGTCTTTATAAGTCAACGCATAAGCAACAGAATCTTTTCTTTTCTTTTCTTTCGGATTGGGGGCAGGGGGACATACTTTAACACACAAGTTATGTATGAAAAGAAGTTTGGACTGAAAGTGTTATGGGTCAACTTAACCCAACCGTACCAATGATTTCCTGTTTTTGTGCCCACATCATATCACTGAAAGAGTATACATTGCAATATCATGAACACAATCTAAACTTGTTCATACTTCATAGTGATAACAGAAAAGATTCACAATGTGTATGTGTGTGTGTTTAATACAAGACCAAAACTATCATTGTTAAGCAATTCAAGAAACAAGTTCTTGCTCTAGTCAATATAGGTTTCTATTAACAAAAATGATAAGATAACACAAGAGATAAAGCTATGAATTCACTTACTAATTTTATTTTTTAGCTATTTCATATTATTTGTGTCAAATTATTTCTCTAGTGTTCCTACTAATGGTAAGGCTGCTCCTTCATCCTCTTTACCCTTGAATTATGTTTTGAAGTAGTGGGACTTGGTCACGCAGAGTGAATATACAACATGAATACCCATTACTAACAAGCCTTTGTTGATGCAGATAAACTTTGATTTGGATTATTTTACAATTCTTTACTTGTCAATTACTGCTAAAAGTCTAGTATAATTTATATGCAGGAGAAGTATGAGCAAGCTATGAGTTCACTTGCTCAAATGGAAAAGAGGGCTGTAATGGCGGAATCTATGTTAGAGGCGACATTGCAATACAATTCTAGCCAAGTTAAGGCACAGGCAACACCAACACCAATACCAGGGTATATGCATTTCTTACTTCTAAATATGATTGATTTGTCCAATATCATGTCATTAATGGCATAGAGTTTCTTCTCTCAATAGCTATTTAAGTGTTACATGTGCATACACATATGGTGCATCGCTGACTACTATGGTTACTAACTTACACCATCATGTCGTGTAGGAACATTCGTACTGAGTCTGTTAAAGACAACAACACAAGAAAACCAGGCTTACTTTCATTTGGACTAGGATGGCGTGACAAAAACAAGGTTAGTATTCTTGACTGTTGTGAAACCATCACAATGGCAAAAATAAAGTTCAAGCTAGCTAAACTTACATAGTCAGCTAGAGCTCAACTTCTAAATTTAAGCAGTTGATGGAAATGGCCGTGCCCTTGTCTGTGTGGTTTTATGTAAATCTAATTTAGGAGAATTACATATATACCCAACTCAAGTTGGGTAATTACATATTTCCCCAAAACACAATGTACAATAATTTTAAAGTATGTTTGGGGAAATATGTATTATCTAATTTAACTTGGGTATATATGTAATTGCCAATATAATTTGGGATCACATATATTCGTTTCTTAAAGGATTTGAAGAAACAGTATACGCTTCATATAAGTAAAATGTCACATATCTACTATGTTGTAGGGAAAACAATCCAATGATGCAACAGATTCAGCTAATGGTTATCAAGAACCTGAAAAATAGAAGACTGTAACTATGCATTTTTGAGCTAGTATTCTTTCATACAAGCCTTCAAGTGTTGCATGTTTGCAGTGGAATTTTTGTAAGGGATTCGTCCATATTGATAACCATGATGAAGCTACACTTATTTTTTCTATTTTTTTGGGTACATTATCATGGCCGTCTTTGAGGGTGGACAAGGTGGTCAACCGTCAGGCCTTCGATTTATAGGGGCCTCATACTCATAAATGTGTGTATGTGTATTTAGTATTTTTGAGAAATAGTTTGATTATAAGTTAATAAAAGAAGGAAAAAATGGACTTGATTGTGTCTAAGATGATTGAGCAACAAAAAACTTCGAGTAATTTTTATACTTTGTTTTGTAAATTATAATTTACTGTTGTGTTATAGGCCTCATTTTAATGATTTACGCTATTTTGTTGATCGCTCCAAAAATTCAGTACATTATATGTTTGTTCTTTGTCCCCACTTAATTTTTCACATTTTGCAGTGGGTTATTTGTTTTCCTTAAGGATTAATGATCAAATTTGTACATCGTAGTATTTATAGCTACCACCAGGAGTAATGATTATGACAATATATTTATCACCAATTCCTCTTCGTTTCTGATGGAAACTTTCATTTGTTTCGACGGTTAAGTTTCAAAAAATATATCAAATTTTACTCCAATTCTATTTGATATATCTAACTTTGAAAATGTATATACAGTCATTATAGTATTTTTGATGTTGTGACAACTATAAGTTGCCACATCATAAAACTCGGTTGGATGTCATTGGTTTACTACCTATAAGAGGTCGAGTTTTGATGACATAAAAACTTATATGGTTAACATATCAGTAAAAATGTTGATTACTTGACAGCATGTCACCATATAGATACAATAATAATAACTAAAAGTTTGATATATAGACACTTCAAATTTGAACATTTACTATAGAATTGTGGGTAAACTTGTATACATCTTCAAACACTTAACAAGTTTAATGTTAACAAGCTTTGATATAATTCAACTGTCATTATCCCATAATCTACATGTTATTGATACTAGCTTCCAATTGCATTTGTTGTTGTTGTTGTGATAATCGTGGTCTCGAACCATTTCTTGACTATGTCCATACTATGCCCATGGGTACATCTTGCTTCCTTGACGTGTTTATAGTTCTGTCACTTTTTTAAAGTCATCTTACATTATACATTAGAATTTTGTATATTGAGTTATCTACAATATTCTTGCCAACTTGTAGGTGGATGTATGAAATTCTCTCAAAGTTTTGGGTCAATTTCAAATATATACCCCTAAAAAAATTGTAAAATATAATATATTCCCAAACATCTTGTTAAAATATCGTACATTATCACCTATATCTATAATTTTTGAATTTTTGGTATAATTAATGGTGTAATAAATAAGTGTTTAATATTTATTATTATTACTTATACTTATACTTATATTATAAACAATCTACAATAATAATAATAATTTATCTTATCTTTCTTAATATATATATAAAGTTTGAGTTTTATGTAATAAATGTTAGTCATTAATATAAATAAATGAATACTTATATTTTAAAATAGTTACAATAAACATTTACATATATTTGTATGTATATATTTACATTTATAGTTACAATACCATACAACAAGTAATGAGTATTTCTTAAAATAATTATAATAAACATTATAATAATAATTAATAATAATAATAATAATAATAATTTATCTTATCTTAATATATATAAAGTTTGAGTTTTATATAATAAATGTTGGTCATCTACAATACTATGTCTAAGTATATCAAGTTTGAAATGGGAAACGATAGTGGCAGGACGTGTGGTAGTTGAAGGAGTAATAAGGTTTACAATTAAATTTAGTTGTTTTATATTATTTTTATCAATATAATAGTAAAAATTATTTACGTATTGCTCCTAATGTATTTTATTAACTGTTATAGTTACCGAGTGAAATTTGATGTAAAAAATTGAATGACCTCATTCACCAAAAAACAGTAACTGATAAGTTATTTGGACATTCATGGGTTAGTAGTTGATCGGTTCTTTCAGAAGGGTGGAACGGCCGAGTTTCATGTGTTGACGATTTTTTAGTGTAGACTTTAATGATGTCAATAGTAAAAAAGAAATTAACATAACAAGTGTTTGTTATGATCAAATTATAAAATACAAGTAAAGTTAAGTGTAGAGTTGATACATATATAGATACTAGCGAACACTATACATATATTATTTTTACATGTACAATATGTAGATACTTGCAACAAGCTAAGTTTAACCTTTTTACTTTATTGTATAAGCAATTTACTATTCTCCACTCAGTGCATGTGCAAACCTTAATTGAGCAATTAGTGCATATGCGAACCTTAATTGAGCAATTCATATGCATAACCACATCTTAAAAACATTTGCTAACACTTTCATAAATTACAAGATTATTAAAACATGTTATTAGCATAAAATTTGAATTTAGAGAAACTTATATTTACATTTTAACTATTTTTATAGTTTCGTTCACCATCAAATTTATGTTAATATTAGTAAACACATAAAATAACATTAATAAAATAATACTCGCGCATCACACGGGCCAAGATTACTAGTTTAATAAAAAATTATATTTTTAGTATATTATTATTATTGTTGTTGTTGTTATTATTATTATTATTATTATTATATTAATATATAATAACATCCAAGAAGCTTCCTTTAAGAGGGTATGAATTTATCCATCTAACCCATAATGTTTCCTTATTAGTAATAAGGTTCCATATATTGGTAGACATCAGTGCAATCTTCAATTGCCCTTTTGATTACTTCAACTGATGTAACATCTCCATGATAGAATAAGTTTAAATCATCTATGAGACATAAGTGAGTAATTTTTTCCTGCTTCACATTCTGCATGATACTGAAAGAATGGTTCTTAGATTCTTTTCCCAACTTGAATTACAATTATAGAGAACCTTTCACATTAATTGAGTATGGAACGGTACACACGAACCATTATCCACTTCATCATCTTCAAGTGAAACCCATTGTTAATAAGAGCAGAACGTAGGAAGCTCCAGTCAAGTGTGTCATACGCCTTTTGAAATATTCCCTTTAAATGAGCATCTTGCACTTCATGATGGCCGGTGATAAGCTCTCATTAGCTCTTGGCTTAGCAAAATGTTTCTGATATGGATCTTCTGGGTATGAAAAAGGACTAATTTTCATCCATTATATTCTTTAGACTGCCCCTGATTCTATCCGAGATGATCTTGCTTATGCACCTATAAATAATGTTACAGCATGAAATAAGCCTGTAATCTGTTATTTTCATTGGGGTTTCACCCTTAGGAATAAGGTTGATAATCGTATTATTACCTGTTTTAAAATCTGCCGCGTTGAAAAAAATTCATGAAGAACATAACACACATCATGTTTTACAGTTTCCTATGAAGCTTTGAAGAAAACCGATGTGTACCATCCGGACCTGGGGCTTTGTCATCTCCAATTTCGAACGTTGCCTTCCTAATCTCATCGTCTGTTACTTCTCTAACCATAGCATTATCCTCCTTGACTTTGATCTTTTTTCTGACTCATGTCATTTGGTAGGTTGGGCCAATTGTCTTCCCTTCCAAGAAAATATTTATAATGTTCAAAAAAAGCGTCTCCTTCGTGGATGTTCCCTCGACTATTTTCAACAACCTGAATTCTACTTCTACGGGCCTTTGCTTTAAACACTCTAAGAAGTATCTTGTATTAGTCATTGAAATTTTGCCATATGTTTAGAGAATCTTTCTTCATCAAACAAAGCCTCGTTGAAACAAGTTAAGTAGTCAGCTTCTTCTTCTTTTAACTCTATAGTATCCGGTCTTTATCCAGCTTTTGTTGAACTTTATCTAAATCAAGTCTAGCTTATTCACTCTTTCATGTTAGTTTCGTTGCTTCCACATTAGTTTTCTCATCGGCTTTTTTAGAGCTTTAAGTTTCTCAACAAACTGATACATAGCAAAACCCGAAATCTCCACATTCCAAGTATTATTCACAATATCATGACAACCTTCTTTATAAACAACCAAAATGTTTAAATTTGAAAGGTTTAGGTATTTCACAGCATAAAGTAGGAATATGATCAGATATTCTATACGATTGAAAAATTGCGTAGGCATTTACAAACTCTTGAATGAACTTCATATTTTTTCCATAACAAGATCCACATTCTTCATGAAGAACAGTTCCACGTAAAGTGCATACCCTTTTGATAAACATCACTCATTTCAATTTCCCGAAGACAATCATTAAATAAATCCGTATCTCTTAGTTAATCATCCGAATGTATTGTAAGTAAATTTTGTAATATTATTTCATTATAATGATTGTGTAATTTATGAGTTTATCATCTAATTTTTGTTTTTCATTTATAAATCTTCTTGTTACCAATATTTTAGAAACTAGACCGGTCATCTTTGTATGTTAATTAGTAAGCTAGCTAGGAGTAATAAAAGCATAAACTACAAACGGAATCCAACACCACCAAAGATAAAAACCTTTCCGTTATCTTCTATGCCTAGTCTAGTACGAACAAGCAACGTCGAAAGCAGGTAATGTATTGCTTTATGTTATTTTATGGTTAAGTCCATCATAATGTATCGAACTTAAGTGTGACATTCATAGTGTATATCGGACAATTCTGGCTTCTATTGTGTGAATGAACTTGTTATTCATCGTCATTGTATATGGTTAATATTACTTCTACCCGACGTGTCATCTATATAAGGTGCTACATGGAATCCTTAAATGTTTTCATGTCATCAAAATACATAAAATAGTTCGAGACACACTATGAAGGTCATGTATTGGTTCGATACATTTCTAAGCACTTAAGCATTAGTTTGTTGTACTGATTTTTTATTAAATTTTAGCATTACATTATATTTTAAATTTCATTTGTTGTGTAAGTTAGAAGGTTATCATGCTGATTCTAAACTAGAAGACGACAAGGATGATGAGATAGTTGTAGGATCAATTAAGGATCACGAGGTTGAATTTAGTAGCAAGGCGGATGAATAATTCCTGCTTAATCTTCCGCTTGATGTACTGGGAACGATTATGGAGTTTTGTGTTGGTGTCGAATACCTCAACTTCCATGCTACATGCAAGCATTTTCAGTTAGCAACACCTATGATTCAATGGAGAAACGAAACATCATAAAAGAGATTGCAGACGTATTCATTAGCTTCACCATGGCTGATGGTGTTTGACAAACATCAAGGCGTTATTACTTTTACAGATCTGAGATATGGTGGAAAATACTTTATAAATACATCTCGAGAATTAATTTGTGATTTCCAGATACTTGAGGTATGGTTGGTTGTTAATACTTAAACGTAGTCACAACTTGTGTTCTTTAGCCCTTTCACTAATGATATCCGCGAGCTTCCACCGGCACCTTATTGAAATAATATTGTTTCTCAGCACCACCTACTTCTACGGATTGTATGGTGGTTGGACTTTTACCTGGTCTTATTGTTCAATTTTTCATCCACTTTGTAGCTCGGGAACCATCTTGGCGTAGATTTGATTAGTTTAATTGTGATCCATTTTCTTTTCATTTTCCAACATTAAATTTATATGGCCAAGATCTTTATGATTTGGGTTAAAGACCGACAACTTGATAATTTTTTACAAACTGGGCCAAGAAGATTACTCCTGGGAAGCTGTTATAGGCAAAGCCCCAATAAGTTGTTGTGAAACCTTAAAACAATATTTCGTAGCGGAATGTGATCAAGATTTACTTGTTATCATGGGCAAGTTTGGAGAATCCGTTGAGGTATTCAAAATGGATGATGGATGGAGAAAATAGATAGCTTAGGAAGACACGTGATCTTTACTTGGGATAGAACATGTATATGTATAGAAGCCATAACACCAAAGATGGAGAACACGATCTACTTTCCACGATTACATTTGAACGGAAATGTAGTGTTCTATTCACTCGAAACATGCAAGTATCACAGATTCGATGGTGAAAACATCCAAGAAAATTTTGGGGATTTCTTCGGAACGAAACATTACTTTCCGCCTCACGCGTGGATTGAACCGAGTTGGTCTAAGTAACATCATTATTATTATTTTTGTAATAATGAACTTTATTGTTATATCATACGTAATCTTCATTTTAGTTAGTTACATCTTTATAGATGTCTTGAGCTTTGTGTTATTTCACTACCATTTTTCCATACTTGCAGTGGGTTTTATGTTTCATTGAGTCTAGATAATGTAAATTCGTACTTCATAATATTTATAAATAGCACTGCCAGTATTGGAAATTCACAATATATCAGAATGAAACTGCTGTTTCTTTTTACTGTTATCCATGAATTGTCAGAATTCATAATTTTTACCCAGTTTTTATCGTCTGAATCCAAAAATGATTAATTTGAATCCGTCTACTGTGATCAGTAAGTTCATGGTAGATTGCTCACATCAGGGTGTATTATTTACCGAGGATCCTGGCTCTGTTGGCGTTCTCGAATCACAATTGCTGCTGATCAATCATGTACACAAATGGTAACACCACCGTGTTTGTATTAGAACTAGAAGAAAAAAGGCAATTCAAGTGGTTTCACCATCAAGATTATGACCATGTATTTTAATGATATGATAAATACATCAAAGAAATCTTCTTAGCCCCTTACATTATGTTTGTTTGTAGCAAAATCTCGTTATGCTAGCAAAAAATAATGAGATTAGGGTATCATTGTACCTATCAATCTTTAGCATCCACTGATGCTTCCGAAAGAAACTGCATGTGAATCTCCATTTTCTTGCTTTCCTAATTTAGCTTTTCGATATGAATCCAACAACACTTCAAATGGTGGGGTCTTGAGTTCTTCTGTGTTCATTTTCCTTGATAATTTACTGAAATTTGGTGTTGAGCATATAGAATTGTCCACCTGCTTGTTTCAAAGAGGAATTACAAGAATAAGTTTCCCAGAAGTAAATTTTAACATAAGCTTTCTAACTTTTTACTACCATGTATTCATTTATCAAGCACTTTTCAGCATCTTTTGTGATCTCTAGTATTTTGGCAGCGTGAACAGTTTCCATATCTTGCATAGTATCACGAGAACTTCTTGTTAGCAAATTGAGCCCCTCTTTTTCTTCATGATTAAGCCTCGATAGATCTGAAAAATTCAAATATATTGAAAGATTCAATATGGCTGATATTGGGAAACAAAAAGCTTTTAGCAAGATGACAAAACCTACAGATGGCCAGATGGGTAGGTTGGGTAACGGGTCAAAACATGCTTTTGAGTTGACACTGGTCATTTCTATGTACCGGTTGGTAGGGAAAGGTCAGGTTTGGTTGAACCACTAACACACTAGTTCGTTTTTAGAACTCATTACAATTTAAATATTTAAACCTTTTTAATTTGAACATATTTTAGGAGCTTAGTTGTATGCACTAATACGCTACTTTAACTTGAACAACTCTCCTTGCATATTCTGGTTGTTGGGTTGACTCGTATGAGATTAAACAAAACCCAAATTCACCCATTACAAGTAAATGAATCGAAAGTGCCACTGCTAAATCAACTCTTTATCTTTTGTCCCTTCAATCTCAAAATATTGCAATATGGAACAGATCAGTAGTGTAATATGAAAAATTGACTATGGAAGTCTTGTAAACAAACCCAGGGCTAATTAGTAACTTGAAATATAAATTTGCAAAATAGATAGCTGCAGTTAACATCAGGCCCAAAATGGGAAATTTTCTACCTTATGGAAATGAAGAAATTTTTTGGATTGACAAGATGGCTTACATTCAATAGATGTGAGAGAACTAGTATGTGCATTATCCGCTTCTTCTAGTGTTGATGAGGCCATTGATGAAAAACGAGTTTGGATGGCTTTGGTGATTTCAAGGGCTTCACTGCATTAAATGATTATGTAAGCTATTAAAAAGCAGAAGAAAAAAAACAATTTTCTGATAAATATCACATTAAATTGCTTGTTGAGGTCAAACAGACAAAGTCAAAAGTCAAACCACGGATACATATAGTTTGTTTTAGGAACTATTCCCCAGCTATAAATTCTCTACTAGATATGATAATTAGAAAGATACTGATGTTACACTTGCCAACATTATCATTGATCTAGTTTGCATTAGAGTTTTAAAAGTAGTATTGGACCTCAAAAGTCAAACAATTAACCCTTTTAAACTTACTTGCTTGTGGAATCCACAGATTCTATATGCCTTTTCTGTAGGTTGCTTAGAGATTCTTGGACTTGCCTCCATCTTTCATCACCCGTTCTTGCCTTGGTTGTCCTTTTCAATTTGAAATAAAAGATCATTAACTAAAGGGTCAAAATGCTATTGGGTCAAACTGATTACTTTATAAGAGTGATTCGGAATAGGTTGGGTCAGGTTGGCCACCGCCCAACCCACAAATACATTGTGTCCATTTTTTTACTGGTATAGATAAATAATGTGCTAAAATCATCATAAAAACTATTATTTAAAAAAATAAGCAATTTAAGAGGGTTTGAAGCATATGAATGCAGTTTCACCCATTCGACCCATTTTGACCCATTTCATTCTTTGTTAATTTTAAAGTAACCCTATTGACTCATTAAAAATAGAGCATAACCCAAATCGACCCAATTTTAAGTAAATGGGTTGAATTGAGACTTCTAATATACCCAATAGATTTTGGCTTGATGCATGAGCTTCTTTACCAGTTTTGGAGTATGTCTGTTAAGCCATCCTTCCCGTTTTGAGTAGCATCTTTATCCTCGATGTAATGCTTCTCTGTTTCTCCCAAGAAATTTGTATATTCATCTTCTGTGGAGGAAGTGAGAGCATGCATGCTTGATATTTTGTGATGAACCATGTAGGTTTTGCTGCCAATATCGCTTCGAATAGCATCTACTTCTGTTTGAATCTATCAAATAAAGCAACATTTTTTGAAAGGCAAAAAGGTTAATACATTTTCCGAATAAAGCATCTCTTTTTAAAAAAGTTACATACCATTTGTTTCTTCTTGGCACATGAAGTTGCTAAAAGCTCTGCCATTTTATCTAATAGTTGTTTGTCTTCATTATTGGAATAGTCCTGCAAAGCAATTTAAGACAGTTCACAGTTATAAATTGCTTATAAGTTAAAAATGAAAAAGGGAAACTTTTTTATGTAATGGAGTGTCAAGAACCTCAAATTTCTTCTTGAAATCACTTAAATTCTTGTCGTAAATTGATCGTGCGTCTTCGACCATTTCCTTCACAACGAAAATGTCATTGCTGATAGTATTGAAAAACTTCACTGTAATACTAGATACAGATTGAGTTGTCTGATATGCTCTCAACTGGCTCTGGTTACCAAAAGAACAAAAATAAAAAGTTAGTGTGATGTGACACAAGTATATTGAAACCCAATGTTTATTACTCCCTCAGTTAACATAATTGCAATAGTTCCCCTTTTTTAATGTCACGTATTAATTGCCCCATAGCCTTATGGCATATATTTAAGCCTAATGACCCAATAGCTACTTCTCATCATTGCAAACTAGAGGTGTCAAAATCTAAAAACAGATAGGTTGGGTAAGTTGAGTAACGGGTCAAAATGAGTTTGGTTCAAAAGTGTAAGACATAAACTTTTAACTCGGTTATAAATGTCTTAAATATGACAAAAACAATAGAATTAAAATGATAATCTATTATAATGAAGTGATTTAGGTGCTTCGTAGCATTTCTTAAAAACAAAATTCGGGTGACTTTCAACTTGTTTCATATTTATCTAAGCTTATACCGTAACATTTATCTATTCAACCCATTGGAGATAAAATACAACCAATTAAACCCATTTTCGATTAGTGGGCCAGAATTTCTACTTCTATAATAAAATACCGATTGCATTGATTTAGATCGAAAAATCCTCCTATCTTTTCACAGCAAGTATATTAGAATTTGACAGATAGTCAATAATGTACCTCATGCTGCTGCTGCCAAAATGCAGCTATACTTTGCTCCTGATCGTTAAGGTTACTATGCAAATCATTAAGTATGTCACCAACCTTGACTGAAGCTCCACTTATAAGCTTCATATCAACATACATACATTATTAAAGTCAAATGCAGATTATCAAAAATTACACAATAATCAGCTTACTCACTTCGGTAAGGGCAGAAGAATGCTCAATAACTTCAGAGTTTATGTTACCAAGTGTTTTCTCGGAATTTTCACTGAATTCAGTAGCTAGTTCAACTAGAGATTCGATACCACCCGAGAAAGCGTCCTTCATGGTTTTTGCTCGAATTTGAAGTTCTTGAGTAGCCTAAACATACATCAATCAAGAATAGTAAAACATAGAGTTAAAGGTAGAGTAAAATATACAGCGGTGGCAGTTTGGACCCATTTACGTATGAATGAGTCGATTAGGGTTGGGGTTCATCCCTGACAGGTCATATGGGTCATGAATAAAAAAAAGGGAAACGTTGTTTGTAATCATATTAACACATTAATAGAAGAAGAACAAAAAATATTGGAGGGTCAACCTAACGTAACCCGTCTAAATCTAAAGCCATTTCTTACTCATTAGCCAAGCCACCATCTCTAGAGAAGAATTATATAATTGGTTCTTATTGTGCCTAAGTTAGATAAAACTGTTATATAGTTTACCTTATCTTGTTCAGAAACAAACGATTTCAAATGTTCCTCCATTGCATTTAGTAGTAGCTCTTGGTGTGTTACAGATGAAAGAATAATCTTGTGAAGAGCTTCAAGGTGTTGAGCTAATAGCGTCTGAAAGCTTTCGATTAGCATTTTATTCCCATCTTCTAAGTGATTCTTATGCTCTAACAATTGAAACGTAAAAAGAATTAAGATTTATTTAGAAGTTCTTATGACAACCCCTAAAAGATAATCAAATAGAAACAATAAAAACAGATACAAACCAATTTTTGCGAACAAGCTGGATACCTCTGATGTTGCATTCTCAAGTTCAGTATGAAGCTTAACTGCTCTTTCAGTGAGTGTTTTTTCTGATAAAATGATAGAAAGTGTCAGAAAATAGAAGTTACTTGTCCTTTAAGGTGGCAAGATCTTTCAGTGACAGGTAATTTAATGTTTGGATCATAACAGGCTATTTTTAGTTCGGGAAAAAACAGGTCTGTTCATGTAAACACATTTTTTTCCATTTTTAATTTTTTTTTAATAATTAATCCATTTTTAAATTTTTAAATTTTTAAATTTACACTCCCATCTGACCGCTTGATTTAATAAATAACCCAACTTAAACGATTCATACGATAATGGGTTGAAAATGCCTCCTCTACTTGTTCTTGAATATGAAACTAACTTTAACTCACCAGATCCAAGAAGACTGAGTATAAGACATTCCTTCTCTTTTGTGGACTCATTCACCGTTCTCAGTTTATCTTTTAGGTTGAAGACATCTTGCTTACTTTCCAAAAGTTGTCTCTGAAGTAAAAAGAATTATATACATTAGAAAAGAGAAAGTTGTAAATTAAAACAAAATAAAAAAATTAAGTAGTTTCGTGGTCCAACAGAAGCGAAGTTGAACCATTTGGCAACAATCTAACCTTAGTGTTCTCAAGTTTTTGATTTAGTTCTGTTGTCAACTTTTGCTGATGATATAAGAGTTCTTGAAGATTCAAGACTTCCTATAAAAACAACTATTCTCAGTGTTTGATAGTATTATGAGTAAGGCCTTACATATCAATTCAAAAGATAACTATGTTTACCTTACTTTTTAACTCTAATTTCTCAGTCAATTCCTACAAGAAAATAATCCAAAAAATTAATACAATTACACAAAGACATTTCATGTTCCTCGATCAATGATAATGAAAATGATTTCAACAAAATATATAGGGAAATAAACCTTTTTGGCAGCTTCTTCACTGAGGTAACGATCATTTGGTATATATATCCCATTTTTCTCTCTTGTAGCATGCAATTCTGATGAAAGAAAGAATACAAAATAATGAAATCATTTATTCTTAACAACCCACAAAAATTAATGTTTTCTACCTTGCTTAAGACTGTCAATTTCAGAGTAGAGTTCTCTGACAACTACCGATTTTGTCACCTTATGATTAACCTGAAAGTTTTAAAAGAACTAAAATCATATCGTGTTTAAATTAATAAAAATTCATAACTCATGAAATAAAAACTAACCTCTGGTCTATTCTTGATGCTTTTAGCCCGGTAAGCATAATCGAGCGTGTTTTGTGTTTCTTCCAAAGAATGGATAGAAGGTGACACAGTAGCTATAATGCATGTCTTTGTTTTCCCTCCTAACGAATCTCTTAATAACCTCGTTAATTTACTGTCCCTGGTGTTTTTAAGTGTTATGTTTACCATAATTAAATACTCTGCATTTAACATTTTCAATGTATGTGGTAAAAACGTGTTACCTATATGGAACATGTCCTGAGTGGTCAACGAGAGCATTTATAACACGACCAAGTGTAAGCAGGCTCTTGTTGATCTCACCTGCTTCCCTTGCTCTTCCCTGTCATAAATATGAAGTCAAAGGGATGACCTCAAAAGTCAAAGTCTCGCTTATGGTATTGGAGTAAAGTTGGCAATTTAGACCCGTTTACTAAAATAGGTCCTTTGAGGTATGTTTCAACTCTAACAGATCATACGGTTGAAATGGGTTGAAAGTTTCCGAATGTGTAATCATTTTTTCATAAAGTTAGATTACTATGGAAATAACAAAAAATTGTAATCATATACTCCATACAACAGAAATCGTTTCGGGCAAGCTAACCCAGCCAAACCTGATTTGAACTTCAGAAATTACCCATTTTGAGTTTCACGACCCGCCCATCTTCCCACCTCTAGTATCAAGGAAATATTTCATACCTCCCGTGCACCAGAACGTAAGATGTTCTCGGAACCAGCAAGATCCACTAGATTTAGCTTTCCACATTTGATTACCTCAACCCCATCTGAAGTATGTTCCTTAATTTGAATTGTGATAGTAAATAACGAGTGAGATCGATTACTTTGCGTGTTAATAAGAGTCTCAGCTGTGTGCTTTCTAGCAGACCCTTTTTGCAAGATTTCGTATATTTCATCAGCACTGCATACAAGTTCCTCTTCTAAGCCTCTCATGAAAACCGCACCTTTCCCATCTTCCATTAGAGATATGGGCTTTTTGGTCTTTTCATCTGGAACTAAAAGATCTGTTATTTCCTCATTATAGAGCTCGATATATGTCACTTTCATGCTGTATTCTGCATTTTGAGCTTCAAGAGTGTCAAAAAGTTGCTCAACGGCTCTTGGAATAACTCCGACATCCTCATGAAACTCCCCATTCTGCACAAAAAGGGATCCTTAAACTACAGTTTGACTTTTGAGGTCAACAAATATTAAATATTGATTCTTTAAACATGTAACTGAAAAGCTGATAATGATATATTGACCTTAGTGTTTACGATATAATACTACATGTGAAAGATTGTGTTAAATGTGTAGTAAAAGTGTTATATGGTATTGGTAATCAAGTAAAGCTTTCAATGTACTACAATATTTGACCTCAAAAGTCAAAGTGTAGTATTGTGGAGCACAAATAAGACCTGTGTTTTTCCACCTTCGCCTTCCATTGTATAAGTTTTTCCTGTACCCGTTTGTCCATAAGCGAATATGGTCCAATTATAGCCCTCGAGAGCTTCTTTAACAATAGGACCAACAACTTGGTCATAAAAATCCTTTTGTTTCGATCCTGGACCGAAAACCTATAGAAAAAAATATATCTTTTGGTCAGGAACTTGAGATGATATCAAACAGAGAGGTGAAAATTTCAATTCGTTGACTTATAAATAGATCAATTTGGATTGTTTAGTTCTGTAAATTTAGTTCAAAAGGAAACGAGTTAAATGGGTCAAAAGCCACCGAAATTGTAATTGTATTGCATACAACCTCCTACATTGCATTATCCGTATAAATTATACTAATATTGTGAATATCGAGCTTGTGTAATCTTATTTGACACACTAATACATATGTAATTTTTTTTGGACAAAAGTGCTTTGGGTCTAACCAACTCAATTTTCCATACTTACTACCAAGCATCAATTATAAAACATACCTTGTCGAAACTAATGATTTTGCCTATCTGCTTATTACCCATGGTTTGGGTAACAATTACTTCCTGTTTATCCTCATTACAAGTAATCACAGCAGGTGTTATTGTTCTCACATCATCATCACTAAATGGCCTGCAAACCGCACATTAGCAATAACAAATATAAGTTTGAGAGTTTTACTAATTTTTCGACCAATTAAAGTATATACTACCATAAACAATAATAAGCTATATGATGCACTACACTAACACTTTCTTACTTTCTATGTCTTACGCAGCAGCAACAAAAAAATAAAATTAAAATAAAATAAAAGGTGGGAAGTTCATAACCATGCTTGAACCCAACATTCAAGTTTTAATTTATGGTAACAAAATTTTTAAATAAGTTACTCGAAACAGACCTGCAACGAACAATAACTTGCACATTGACACCTTTATCTTTATCATCTTTGTTACATGTAGTGCCATTTTCACTTGACCACAACATTTGCGTTGGTGATAAAGGGAAACTCCCTCGTCTCTGTTGATACGACTTCGTGTTATCCATAAACGAAGACTGGCGAACCAACTTTTCCCTAAAAATACAAAACAGACAAAGGAAGACAAATTAGCATATCACAAAAACCTGCAAACACAAATAGTGATTTCATCATAACTCCATACTACAAACATGTGATGAACATACATGATAAGTAGTTATTATTATTGATCTTGAGAGATAGAAATGAACTCCAGAAACGATAATTGTAGATTAATTAGAATTCTTGATAAATAAAAATTAATATGAATTTTAATTAAAAAAAGGTGAAATAGTGATGAAAAAGAAAAGTAGTTAAACAACCAAGGCCGGCTGGTTTACAAAAAGTCAAGGATTCCATGGCTTATTGGTGATGAATACAACCTTTTTTTTTGTATTGTTGTATGTGTGTGTTAATGACCGAATAATGAGACTGAAAAACTGAAAATTTGGCGTTATGAAGAACTTAAAAAGAAGCTTTTGCTTTGAAGGATTCATGAGCGTTTTAGCAAGTTTGACTGTTAGAATATGAATCATTTATGGTTTCCTTTCTTAACAAAAATGGATGGATGGATTACTCCGTATTATTAAATTAAAATATAATATGGAATCTCAATACATTATATATTCGTAGTTTGTATGTATTCATTTTATGTATATGTATATGTATATGTATATGTGTATGGTATGTATATTGCATGTGTTAATATTGGAAATTGTTTCCACAAATGCCCACAAGTATTTATTAGCTTTCTAATTTATTTAATCACCCAAGTTCGAGCTTAAACCTTTTTAGGAAAAAGAGAAAGGATCGACAAGTTTTAAGCTGCAAGTTTTATGACAACTCAAAGCTTGTTGACTAGACTATATATCAAACAATCCTAAAGTGCCAAACACCCTTAAATCTACATGTTTAGATATACAAGGTTTAGGGAGGGATTATATGTAATCCTTTCGGTTAATTAAATTGAGAAGAAGAAGAAGAAAATAAGTGAAAATGAGAACATTTTGTAGGGAATTAATGGCATTAATCCATAACTTAACCATGAATAATATATATAAAACCAAAATTAATGATATCATATCATATATTTCAAGGATAAATGATTAGCAAGTTAGAACACATGTCTAAACTAAAGATGTAACAAACTAAAATGAAAACTATACGTGTAATAAAATAAAATGTAACACTCTAAAAATAATGCTTTATCTATATCTAATTAGAATACTATATATATATATATAAAATATTCATGAATGTTAACTCCCTCAAATAATGTTAACGGAGGGTCCAGATTTACTCCTCTTTCCTTTAAAGTTGAAGCTTCCCTCTGGATCATCTCTCTACATATATATACATACACACGCACGCATGCATGTGTTTGTGTGATTAACAAACAAATAGAAAGAATTGTATGTTACTCTACTTATATACATTTACGGTTGCTTTGGAGTCGTTTTGAAAAGTTCGGTTATCGTTTCGGAAAGTTCAGTCTTCCTCTGTTACAAACAAGTTGCCGATCCTCTGCCCGAACCTATATGCTTTCTATTTATGGGCGTTATTGTAATCTGCTGTATACAACAATAGGACCACTAATGTTAACCAAGATATATATTAAAATTACCTCGCTACTGTTACAAACTAGGGTTTATCAAATTTACACGTACCCCTGGACTTTTGCAATTTACTTAAAATACTTATATGTTAACCTTTTTTATTACTATCATTCTGTTCATAATAAATATAGCAGTTATTATAATACTCTTGAAAAAACATATTATTGATATTTAGTTTGTTTAAAAAAATGGTATTTTCTTTTTTTATTAAAGTTATTTAATAATTATAAATTACTAGATTATAAACCCGCACTAACGCTCCGAATTTAATTTTTATAAATGAATAAAATAGTGTGATCGATTTTTTAATATAGTTAATAGACCCGCGATAAGGCGAGACGAATTTAACGTTTATAAATGAATAAATTATTATTTAAGGGTTGAAAGTGTAATTATAAGAAAGAAATGTTGATCGTTGCTATTTTATAGACTCACGATAACGCCAGACGAATTTATTTTTTATAAATTAATAAAATATTGTGACCATTTTTTTATATAGTTTATAGACCCACGATAACACGGGGCGAATTTCCTTTTTATAAATGAATAAAATACTTGCTCGATTTACTTATATAATCTATAGACCTGCGATAAAATATTGTGACCGATTTTTTTATATAGTTTATAGACCCACGATAACACGGGACGAATTTAATTTTCATAAATGAATAAAATACTTACTCGATTTACTTATATAATCTATATACCTGCGATAAAATATTGTGACCGATTTTTTTATATAGTTTATAGACCCGCTATAACGCGGGACAAATTTAATTTTAATTAAATGAATAAAATATTATGGTCGATTTTTTATATAGTTTATAGACTCTTTAATATTTATAAATGAATAAATTGTTTGGTTTAATTTTCTAATATAAATAAATACATCAAATATTTAAGAGATTAAAAGTATAATTATACGGAAAAAAATTCATATCGTGAGATTGTAAATAAGTAAAAAATAATGAAAGGTTCGAATTCTTTTTATTACATTTTCTTTTAGTTATAATAATAATAATAATTATTATTATTATTATATTAATAATAAAGATAAAAAATAGTTAAGATGTCATGAATATAATATTAGGGGAAATCATCTTTCAGTTAAATTGAATATAAAGTCAAAGAAGAGTAAAAAGGGTCTTTAGGTAAGTTAAGTAAGGGTTAAGGAGGTCATTTTACCAACAAATCAGATGTATTGGGGTGAAGTCTAGATCTTCATTTCTTCCCATGAAAGTGTGTTGTGTGTATGAGTGGGTTCTTGAGTAAAGGAAAGAAGAATTGAATTGTAAGTCTTATATTATAGAAATCATCAACTTGGGAGTTGCCAAATTTAATTGAAATCAGATTTGAAACATCAAATGTGGTTACACTTGAGCTCAAAAGAAGATCAAAGTATGATTCTAACCTTTTATTCAAGTTAGGGTTTATTTAGGGTTTATGTTGAAATTGAGGATTTTGATAAGAGATGTACATAAAATGCTTACGTGTTATTAATGGTGTATGAGCTAGCTGAGCCGTGATATGAAATTGTTACCCCATTTTTGAGGGGTGGCTTGATCTATTTTTGTTGGGGTCAATTGACTTTGACTATTTTGAAACTTTGAAATTTTCTACAACTTCTATAAATCTTTTCAAATTAATTGACTTTATTCTTATTGGGTTAAAAGAGAAAACGGGTGTATCATAAAACAAAAGGTTCAATATTATATTATAAAACATAATAATGAAGTTACTTAGCCCAACTCGGTTCAATCCATACACGAGGAGGAAGATGGTCTTTCATTCCGAAGAAATCCCCAAATTTCTCTTGGATGTTTTCGCCATTGACTGTGTGATACTTGCATGTTTCGACTACATTTCCGTTGGAATGTAATCGTGGAAAGTAGATCGTGTTCTCCATCTTTGGTGGTTTTGCATGTATGCATATACATCCACTATGACAAATATAGATCATATGTCTTCCTAAGCTATCTATTTTCTCCCATATATATCCTTAATTATTCAATTTGAATAATAATACCTCAACTGATTCTCCAAATCTGCCCACGATGACAAGTAAAAGATCTTGATCGCATTTCACTAGGAAATATTGTTTTAAGATTCTGCAACAACTTTTCGAGGCTGTGTATAACAACATTCCAAGAGTAAACTTCTTCATTTTCCTTAAAACATCAAGATGTCCATCTTTAGACGCAACATAAAGATCTCGGCCATAAAATGTTAGAAAATTAAAGCGAAATGGATCATAATTAAAACCAAAATCAAGTCTACGCCAAGATGGTTCCCGAGCTACAAATGAAAGCAAGACGGCTATTAGTCGCTAAAAATCCAACAACCATACAATTCGTAGAAGTAGGTGGTGCTGAGAAACAATAGTTATGTAAATAATGTGTCGGTGGAAGCTCAAGGATATCACTTGTGAAGGGGTTAAAGAACACCGTTCGTCTACTATTTTTATGTATTAGCAACCAACCATACCTCGAATCGTGTATGTAGAAATCACAAATTAATTCCTGAGGTGTTTTTATGAAGTACTTGTCACCAAGCATCGGATCTGTAAATGTAATAAGGCCTTGATGTTTGTGGAACAACATAAACCAAGGTGAAGTTAATAAATACATCTGCAATCTCTTTGATGATGCTTCGTTTCCCCATCGGATCATAGGTGCTGCTAACCAACAAAGATTGCATGCAGCACGGAAATTGAGGTATTCGGCACCGACATAAAACTCCAAAATCGTTCTCAGAACATCAAACAGAAGACTGAGCAAGAGGGATTCATCCTCCATGCTACTAACTTCAACCTCGTGATCCTTAATTGATCTTACTACTATCTCATCATCCTTGTACTCTTCTGGTTTATAATCAGCATGATACTCTTCTAACCTACACATCATATGATGTTTAAAAGCATTTTCCTACCATAATGTTAATAAAAATAATAATAAAATATACAATTAAAAGCAATACGTTACCTACTTTCAATGTTGCTTGCTCGTACTAGACAAGGCAGAGAAGATAAAATGACGGTTTTATCTTTCATGTGGTACGATTATATTATTGTGCCCTGCTCACAAAGAACATGTATATAACCCCCTAATTCCAAGTCAAGTGCGGGCTGTAAGTTACCGGGTAAGAACTACCAATGTCCACAAACAGTACAGCATTGTCAAGGTCTTCCATTTCCTCCCTCATCATGCTAGCCGTGTCCAGTTTAAACAATTGCATACTGCAAATTGTTGTCATCGTGTCATCTTTTAAACCTATTACAATGGTAAATAGTTCCGTACAAGATCCTTTCAAAAAAGGAATATGATTAGACCAACCGATGGTGTCCGGACAAGGGAGTGTCAAAATGGGCAATAGACTTATCACAACTTGTCTACCCTTAACCACAATATCAATGTGTATGAGGTGTTGTGTATCTTTAGTGTGGGCATATACTTTACCACTGCAACAAATTAGGCAACATAAGAAATCTTTGACACCAGTTATGTTTATTACCTGTTTAGCATATGACATTTCGGTCCACCTTCTTCTTTTATGATGAAGGGTACAGAAAAAAAAAAAAAAAAAAAAGAATGCGTCATATATCGCGTGAATAGGAGAATTAAAGTGGGATCATCAGGAGGGGACGACAAACAAGAATATGCGACACGTGCAGTTTCTCCATCTTTAAGAATCAAAGGCGGTAGACGAATGACTTTGATGTGACAGGGTTCCAAAGATACCACCTGAGTGGCAATTCGGAAGAGAGAATCACCCAACCGAAGTTAAACGCGCGGATAAGTTTGCCGAGTAGCTCAGGAGGTCGGAAGCTGTGATACAACGAGTCTAATTGTAAGGTGTTAACAGATTGGATTTCAGCATCCTCTTCGGTTTCCATGTTATGACCAACAAACCATGGATACTTTCCAGATACGGGAGGCAATCGATCACAGAACGAACCGCAACAAATCGGCTCGTGTTCCATCTAAACAAAATAGCAGTAACTTAGATTTTGGACCCAGTTTATATCTAAATTAGCATCACAAGGTTATGAACATTTGAAAAATCTGATGAATACCTCAAGTTTCACAGTTGTCGTAACTTGAAATTTCAAAACTAGAACGTGATTTCGAACTTCGCGTTATCGATTAACAGAATCTGACTACTATCTTAGGAAGGAAAAAAAAAACCCAATTTATTTATTTATATATTTTTTTAAACGGAAGATTGGGCTTAATTTCGCGGCCCAATTCAAACTATATACCGGTTAGATGCCCATATCAAATCGGCCAATCGGGTGCTTGCTTCTAAAGTTTATGGACTTTGGTTTACGAGCTTATATGAACTTACTATTAGTCTTATTTATTTATAACATAACTTTTATTTTTGGTTATTGTCTTTTAATTTAAATTTTAATTTTATTTTTAATAAATTAAATGATGTGCCTTTGTCATTTGACCTTCTTAAAATGAATTATATTATAAGCTAATAAAAATAAGTTAAGACCATTTACTATCAAGATTATATGAACTGAAATCAAACAAAATTTTAAAAATTAAAGATATTTTAAAAATTAAAATCGGTTTTCAGTTCATTTATAGTTTTTAAAAATCAACCGAATCGAATTTGAATTAGATTTTCGGTGCCGTTTTTTATCACATTTGAATTTGGTTCGATTTAACCTAAAAAATATTTAAACGAATAAATTGAACCAATAAATTGAAAAAATCATAAATCGGACCAATCAACCTCATCTAAAAGAGTCGTTATGTTCATTTTTGTCAGCTTATCACAAGCTTACAGTTAATAGTTCTAAGTAGGGCTGGCAATGGATCATGGATCGATCCAAATCTAATATGATCCAAATCTAATATGATCCAAATCTAATATGATCCAATCCACTTACATAATTTATTGGATTAAAAAAAATATCCATTAGTCCATTAAGCAATCCAACAAATCAATCCAAATATCCAATTCAACACTTGGATCGATCCATAATCCATCTGGACCGGTCCATCTACCAAAATAAATAAGGGTAGGGTTTTTAAAATTCAGATTTTAACTAAAATAAAAATTTTAAATTCGTTTTTTTTTTTAAATTACGTTTTTTTTTTACGTTTTTCTCGGGTTTTTTCGTTTTTATTCGTTTTTCTTCGTTTTTTTATGTTTTTTTCGTTTTTCTTCGTTTCTTTACGTTTTTTTTCGTTTTTTTACGTTTTTCTTCGTTTTTTACCTTTTTTATTCGTTTTTGTTCGTTTTTTTTTACTTTTTCTTCGTTTTTTTTACTTTTTTCTTCGTTTTTGTTCGTTTTTTTTTTTACGTTTTTTTTAATTTTTCTTCGCTTTTACGTTTTTCTTTTTTTTTTTTTTTACGTTTTTGTTCGTTTTTTTAATTTTTGTTCGTTTTTTTACGTTTTTCTTTTTTTTTTATGTTTTTTTTACGTTTTTTCGGTTTTCTTCATTTTTTTAACGTTTTTTCGTTTTTAAAAAAACGAAAAAAACGAAGAAAAACAAAAAGAAACGTAAAAAAAAGTTAAAAAGAGTAGAAAACGAAAAAAAACGTTAAAAACGAAAAAAAACGTAGAAAACGAAGAAAAATTAAAAAAACAAACAAAAACGTAAAAAATAAACAAAAACGTAAAAAAAACGAATAAAAACGAAGAAAAGCCAAAAAAACGAAGAAAAACGTAAAAAACGAAGAAAAACGTAAAAAACGAAGAAAAACGTAAAAAAACGAAGAAAACGTTAAAAAACGAAGAAAAACGAAAAAAAACGAAGAAAAATAACAAAAACGAATAAAAACGTAAAAAAAACAGTAAAAAACGAAGAAAAAGTAAAAAAAGGAAGAAAAACGAATAAAAACGTAAAAAAAACGATAAATAGTAGATGTATTGTTGAAGCATTTATCACAACCAATGATTGGATTGAATAAATAGTAGATGTATATGTTATTGGTATTGATAAATAGTAGATGTATTGTTGAAGCACTGGTCCCGGTCGTAAAAAGTATTTTTCTCTAAATAATTTCAAAAAAGAAAAAAAAATTAGATCGATCCAGATCGTGATCCAATCCACTTAAATTAATTGGATATTGATCGGATCATGATCCATTCTATTGGATCATGGATCTGATCATGATCCATTTAAGTTGGATCACTAATGGAGCGGATCAAAATCCATCCATATCCATCTATTGCCAACACTAGTTCTAAGATAATGGACATAACTAGAAAAACTATTACGTACGTCAATCTAATATTTGTTTAAATTTTGTTAATTTATTTAATTGATAAAATCGCTCAACTTTTAAGTATATATATTTTTTGACAAAATTAACTGTTAGCTGTAGTTGTTAGATGTAAGTGTTAGCTGGTAGCTGTAGTTGGAGTTTTATTTGTAAATTGTATTTGGTAAAGTAACTGTAGCTGTAATATCTAAGTGTAAAATGATCAAAAAACTCATAAAAGCTTGTTGGAGTAGTTTTTAAATTAAAAATTTAATCTTCAAATTAAAAATTTTAACTCTATTATTTAACTGAGCTTAACTTTTTTTAAAAAGAACTTTAGAATTCAAAAAGCTTCTAAAAAGTTCCATTTCAAATAGACTTATAATACGTGATTACTCTTTTTACTACATTTTGACATTTGACAATTGACATTTTGACCATTCTATTTGATGCTAAAACACACCTATAAATAACGCGCGAAGCTCTTCATCGCCGGAAAAACAAAACGCCACCGTCACCGGAAACCAATAGATTGTTCGATAACTCTTTTTCCTGATTTATTTCATAAAACGTAGCATTATCCTCATAATAGAATTGTAATTTACTTTTTAAAGTTATAAATGACCGATTGATTCGTTAAATCACGTCAATGGCGAGTCGTTGGAATTATAGGGTTTCGGTTATTCTTCTCTTTTGTTTTCCAGGTTAATTCTTAATCGAGCTTATAATCGAATTAAATTCTGTTTATGGTTCTTGATTTGAATACGTGATTGCTATTAATTGATTTGAATCGATTGTATATGTATGAAGGATTAAACATCTGTTTGTAATTGTAATTGTAAATTCATTTATATAACAAAACGGCTCGAATTAGGTTTATTTACGACGTACTTTTGTCTTAGGTCTTTTCTTTAGCTTTAGTTATAAATATTCACTTGATATCTTTTTATTTTTGTTTATTTTTTACCTGAAAAGGTTTTGATAACTGTTGATGTAAGTACTTAGCTTTACTCAGACAATAGATCATTTGTTTTTTTGGTTTTTGTATGAAATAAGAAGAAACCTGGTTGTTTGCATTTTAAAAGCTGTCTAGCCTAGAGTAAAATTTTGAACTTAGGGTATGGGGAAAGAGTTATAATCAAAAGATAGTTCCCAATGCATTCGTTATCGAGTTATATGAAATACAGAAAAAGCTTTTGCCTTTCTTAGGTTTGCAATTGCCTCGAGATTCCCACTGGCTTTTGGTAGACATTTGTCATTCATTTGATACATATCTTTACTCTATGTGAACATAGAAGCGCATATGCATCATTAATCCTTACAAAGATATGATCACTTTCGTTACAGGAATGAAAACTGACTATTGAGGTTCCTAGTGTTTTAATATTTACACATGTTTGTTTAAATAGGTTTGGTATGATTTGCTTGCTGCTGTTCATTATTTTGTGTTTGACTGTTGGTTTTGTGGTTTCCCTTTCTTTCAGAACTTCTATTGTCAGCGGTTGTTACACTAGATTCTATCGAAATATATACAACCCATGAATGGTTAGCATCAACTCCAACAGTATATTTTATGTGTAGTGGGGAGAACAAGACAGTTCTGCCGGACGTAAAGAAGACAAAGATTGTATATAAGTTCAGGGGTGAGGAATCTTTTCAGGTATGTGATGATTGGATATTTTGTGTTCGCTCGGTATCTTATATTGATATTATGTTCAGAAGTTGCCCTGAGGTTGTTTTAAAGTACAGTAATGTTCAAAACTAGATCTCACGTTTCCTTAATTGACCTAAAAGTATTGTTAACGAATGATGTATCAATATAGTCTATTAGTCATGGTATTTCCTTTTATGACTGCATATTGTTGAAGTATAACTTTATAATGTTTTCATATTTTAATTTATTTTTGAAACTGACTCATCGTCGTTGCTTAATATATTCAGCCTCTTACGGATTTTCACAGTAGAAAATGCAAGCGGTGTGGGATTTATGAGGAGGATCGTATAAAGTCTGATGATGTGTTTGATGAGTGGGAATTTTGTCCATCTGATTTTAAAACCTCTGATGGTCGATACATTCACACAAAAGGCAAGGAATTCAACGCGACGTTCTTGTGTCATGAGTGCGTAAAAAAAGGCATGTTCGATGTATACCTTATATGCATATCATGTACATATTTGCAAGACAGGTGTGGGTTGGGTAATAGGTCAAAGTAGGCCAGGTTGTCATGAGTGCGACTATATATTTCATCTGGTTTGCTCATGTGATCATCACCATCATGTCAATCATCTTCTTATTATTTTGTAATGAATAATAGAGGCAGAAAAATGGGTAGGTTTGGTAACGGGTCAAATCAGATAATTTCTCGTATGGTTGTGTCGAGTTTGGTTGTCCTGAAACACTTTGTGTCCAAAAAATAAATTTTATATTAGATACCTTATAATATCTATAGGATTATTTATTTAACAGTACTCAGTTCGTTATCAGAATAAAATGACTGAGGATGTTCTTATGCATTAGGAATACACTTCGCGGCCCCTTTGACCTAGTTGACCTGTTTGAACCTTTTGAGCCGTTTACTTGTAAGTTTCGTATATTATATGTGACCTGTTTGACCAGTTAGGGATAGAACATAACCTAGATTGACCCATTCATAAGATATGGTTGAAATTGCCACCATAAAGAAAATTCCACAACAAATAACCATAATCTTTTCATTCGTTGATGTTGGCCAATAATTGACCAGCATAGATAATGTGATTATTGCCTGTAACTTTTCGATTTCTCCAGACAAATGCAAAATCAGCAGATCAACGCCTTCTTATATTTTTCCATGAGTTTACTTACTTAAATTCCATATCTTATAGTTTAATGATTATCGAATTTTTTTGTGACATTAACTAAAAAGTTGCTGATGTAGACATAAGCACGAACTCAGATTACGCTTCACCTGATGATGAGAATGAACATGGAATACATTGGTCCATATTAATCATCGGTCTAAGTGTTGTGGCTTCAACTGTACTATTCATCATGGGACTAGTTGTTGCATACAAGTATTGGCAGAAGAGGAAGAGACAGAAGGATCAGGCTCGGTTTTTGAAACTGTTTGAAGAAACTGATGACATAGAAGATGAGTTAGGTATCGGTCCTCTAAGTGATTCGATCTAACAAATGTTTGTTTTCTGATGTTCTATATTGTGCTCGGTAGTTCGTATATATAAAAGCACTTGAGTATCTTTTGAAAGGGTGATTACATGATGTGATAACCATACTTCTTTTAGGGTATCGACTAGCATTCGCTGATTTGAGATGGATACTAAAATTTGATTTTATTGAAATACAGAGCAGATGTCTTTTACCATCATTGTTGATGACTTGATGGTGTATGTTTTGTGTGTTTTCATATGTCATTTTACTTAGAAGTTCCATAAAACCTATAATAGTTGGTGGTTGCAGTGTGCTTGATCAATTTTTCAATACCATAAGCTAAAGATCAATCATTTGCTGTGAATTCTGCCTCAGATGTAATAGCAGTTTTGTTAGAAACACATAGGCATTGTGTTCTTTACTCTTATATTTCCATCAGCACATGATGTACGTCAGAGAAAAGGGGAGTAAGTATAGCAATCGCGATGATAAGATATCGTTCAGAACTTGACAAATTCACGATACCTCTAGAGTTGTTATAAAAGATCAACTTGTTAAGAGAAGTTGTCACGATCACAATGAATAAAAGCTTTAAAATTGTGCTGAATAGCTGAACAAATTACAATAGTACAATACCATGAAATATTACTTACACCATCGGCTACCTCTCATGGGGTGTCTGGATTCGCGAAGCAATCCATTAGAAATCAAAGATAGGACCCTTGTTTGTTATGGTTCAATCCTTTATCTTTCATTCTCGACTAAGTCTTGAACTTTTAATGAAGTGATATAAATAACTCAGTACTGTAGTTAGTTTTACTTTTATAATGAACAAATTTCTGTCTATACCATATATCAAAAACGTAAATATTGCTTCCTCCGTGCAATTGCATGATTTAAGAGTTATTTTCATCTCGAGTGCAATTGCATGATTTAAGAGTTATTTTCATATCGAGTGATGCTGTATGGACCTATTTAGAGAGACCTTATGTATCATATTTCTTTCATATTACTTGAACCAAATAACAATTCAAAATCCCAGATACAAAAATGTAGGATCGTTTGTCTATTTGTTCACAAACATCAGCAGATACTAATGGTTAGTTGTAAAAGGATTCCATTTGAGGGATCCTCTCAGGTTAAAATCCCGCAGATACTAATCATTAGTTGTAAAAGGATTCCATTTGCGGGATATCCTCAGGTTAAAATCCCTCGAGTTGATCATGTTAATTCAATCAAGATATGACACACCACTAAGTAAAATAGTGAGCTAACCGTTTTGTCTTCCATCGACTTAATAAGAACTCCAACTTGAAGGGATCCTAGCCCGTTCTTGTCACTCCGAATAAGTAGTTATAACCTTTTTCTTAAAAATAAAAACAATAAAATTGAAACCCTGATTATTAGACATTATAAAATGCCTATATCAATCCATAAAAGATATTTCCACAAGATCCACCAGATTTTGCCATCAAATAGACCACGGTGTTTGCATTTGACCACCAACATGGACCGAATTAAATGAACCTCTTTAAAGAAATATCAAAAAAGTAAATACTACCAACACATATCCTAAAAGCTCATCATGTTAAGAGTTCAAGGTATTAAAGTTCCAATTGTAAAAACCATTCATCCACAATGAAACACCTGACAATAAAAACAGCAATGTAGAGTTTCAGTCTTACTGTAATGTTTAGCTTATTTTCAACACAGTATTACGTCACTCACTACCCGGTTCATTCTCTTCATCACCATCAACTGGACTATCTTCGTCAACTGGGCTACCATGAGCTGCAGGACCATCGTGGTCAACCGGGCTCTCCTCGGTAGCAGCACCATTATGGTCTTCGGGGCTCTGCTCATACACAGGGCTTGGACTGTGGCTGCGACCATTGGCTTCAACTGGACTGCTTGCAGGACTTTGGCTCTTTGCTCTTTGTGGGCTCATGCTATACTCTCTCTCAGGAGGACTGACTCTGTCTTCAGTTGGAGTTGGAGTTGGGCTGCGCTTTCTTCCTTTGGAGGGAGGTGGTGAATCAGGGCTGCGGCTTGGGCTCCTAGAATCACGAGGGCTCCTTGTTCTTTCACGCTCCACAATACGTTCCTTCTTTGGAGATTTGGAATGACTGCCACCAAGAATGACAATAAATAAATAAATGCATCCAGACTGTCAAAATTCAACCCCTTAACGAGTATCGAGTAAATAGGTCGATTTCAGTGATATTATTCTCAAATGGGTCACAGTAATTAAAAAATCTGAAAATTGCTACAATAAAACAAGTTGAGGTTCACTGGAAGGGTACTCATATTGCACAAAAACTCATAGATTTTTCATTTTTGATTAAAGAAATTTGATTTCATTATAACGGTAATGTTTTCATATTACTATCAAACATGTTGTATTACTTATATTATATACGGAGTATTTTGTAGATAGCCCCTTTGACTCATTACCAATTTCACCCAACCCACCCATTTTACCACCTCCTTTACAATCCTAATGGACAAAACCAAGCAATATTTCTACCACCAGACACTCAAATCAAGTAATGTTACCTGGGGCTTCTACTGTAGCTTGGACTCCGGTTTCTGCGATGACGGGGAGAGCGTGATCGCACAGGTGACCTTGAGTAACTACGACCACGTCTGTAAAAACAAGTGATTTGATCAGTTTGTGAGATCTGGCGATCAGAAATGCCAAAATAAACATTGAAAGGGAGCCGAAAAACGAACTTGAGCTTCTTAGGACTATTTTGGCAATTCCTTTCAATGTGGCCCCTTTCACCACATCGGTAACATTTGTTCTTCCAGTCACCAGCTTTGCAGTCTCGAGCCCAGTGACCATCAAGCCCACAGTTGAAACAGCGCCCTGAACCAGGAGGTGGTCCTCTACCTAAATATTCTCTAGAACCGCCAGATCCACGTGGAGTCTATAACCAAAGAGAACATTTATTAAGAACTGTAAAGGTGATTCATAAGACATACAACGCATTCCATACTGGATCTATATGTGTTCCAATTCTTGTGATAAACAAGCTAGATGTGGCAATTTAAACACATTCATTGCAACAGTGGGTGCATATGAATACATAGAACCTCTAAATCATTTTACTAAACAGATTATCAGTAAAACAAGTTGATCACATGAAGTTTGTAGTCATATCCGACACACCAACTATTTCTGGATAAATTGGAAAAGTTTTGTTGCGGGTAAATTCAACTCGACCCAATCTGCTTCAACCCTTACCAAGTAACTTTGAATTGTTACCCAACCCCCCCCCCCCCCCCCCCCCCCACCTCCATAATCCGCTGACCAATTTGTACATTTTTTTTATGTCACTACAAAAAATCTCAAAAATAAAAGCTCAGGCAGTAACATCTAAGCAAGCAAATGCAGCTTCTGAAATGCACATCCAAACACAATAATATAAGTCACTTACACCCTTTGCAAATTCCACAAGAAGCCGACTGCCATTTAAGTCTCTACCATTCAAGCTATGTCTTGCATCATCAGCATCACGGGGATCTCTAAATTCCTGTTGTTATAAATCAATACAAGAGGGGAAAAGAGAAGGAAAAAACCAGAAGCAAACAATCACGTAACATAGATATTTGCATTCTTGAAGGATAAAATATATAACTTTAAGTAATTGTACAACCAAAAGAAGGGAAACAAGGGGTACGTACAACAAATGCGAAGTCGTGCTTCATATCCACATCTCGTACTCTGCGTAAACGGTTTCCATAAACAGTAAGGCCATCATTACTTAAGCATCATACATCGGCCATCAAGACGAACTAAACACCAGTTTGGATTGTTGCAATTCCATAAAAACACGTACTAACACTACACAAAGTATCGCCAAACACTCGGCAAGACCTCCCACCATTCCACCATTCCACCTCCCAGCCAGGCAAAAGCCTGATAACCTTCAACAAATTCATTCAAGTTAAACCACATACACCTACAGGCAGAATGCCCCTTCCATACATAATCAATAGCATCCTATTAGTCTATGGGGAAACATGCCCATCACACTATCACTACCTATTTTCAATCTCTTTATCTTCCAATGTTTGTTCATCACCTCTATCCTCAATCATGTAGCAATCTCACACATTTGGCAAAAAATACTCTAATCACGTAGCAATTCACACAATTGGCAAGCAATACTCTACTCAAAATCAAACATAACCAAAATCTTAATCAAACATTGCCTACAAAACTCAAGCCCTATGCACTCATTTACAACATTAACAACAATAACAAGAAAAAGAAGTAATCAAACAGTTCATGTTTTCATCCACAAGTATTTCCAATGAGCTTCAATTTGAATACAACAATAGCAAGAAAAAGAAGTTATTGAATGCTTACCTTCCATATTTGCTAAAGAGGTACTCCAGATCACGAGAGCGTGTCCGTGAAGATAGACGGCCGACATATAAACGAGTTGTACCATATCGATCATCATAGCGAGGCATTTTCAACCTAATATAAAGAATGCTCTATTGAAAGTGTAGAGATCAAGAAAATTACGTACCAATTGAAGTGAAATCATATAGATGAAACAATAAAACTAACCCACAATAAATAAAAGAGTTAACACTAACAACCATTTTTGCAGGTAAAACAAGACTACCTAACTAAATTGTCAATTCTGTAGTTGAAGACTAATGGTTTTCATGTTAGTGGATGAATGTTCCTTACAAAGAATCATCAATCTAGTTACCTTTAAAATAAAGGAAGCATGATAACAGAAAACCATGACCTAGGTATATGCTTGCCTTGTATATAGGATTCTCTTTATGCAGCATTTTATCAATAAAAAAACATCTACAACATTACCTATCATCATTATTGCAACATTATTTAAACATAGATTGACTAACACAGACCATACAAGTTACATTCCAACTTCTCATAGCATATATACCCCTTACTAACAGATTTGCCAGAAATCACTAATCAGCCCGTGTGATCTTTTTCCAGGTAAGTCGATACAAGTTTTCTGCAACGCGATTATAAAGTTCATCTATAGCCTATCTTAAGGCAAAATATATATATATATATAACTTGAGAACGCTCCTTTACTCCATACTGGTGCAAGCAAGGTGGCATGTGTTACATCTAAAACTTGGACTTTACACAAATACTATAGCATACAAGTTAAGGCTTGAAATTAAAAATCCGACTACCCTTTTAGGTCATATTATCAAAACTGATTAAAGCTACATAGATTATTGTTCCCCAAACACTTCTTCAGTAGTTTGTCACTTAACTTGGCACCCCTTCATAAAATTAGGAAAAATTAAAATCTTCAGTAACAATTTATTAGCTTTTTACACTTTCATTAGACAACCCAAAATAGCTGATACTTTATGTTTTTTATTTGTATAAATTTGGGGAATTTCATGATCAAATGCATGGGGAACTATAATCTTATTGTTCAGTAAAATCAGTTGGTGATATAGATAGATACGACATCCAATTTCAATTTTAATTAATTATTTACTATTTGTTTTCTGCACACATGCAACTATATGCAATTCACTAAATACAAAATCAATAATCAACAAATTATACATATTAGAGGCAAATTCGAAACAATTAGATGAAATTCGACAATAAACACATAACTACTTTACTGTACTCACGAGTTTTTGTATGTGCATATGAGTTGTAATTCGATGCTATCAAATTGAAATGAAATCAATGAAATTAACAAAATCAAGGACCTGAATCAGAAATTTCAATAACTAATCTTGCGTTTTAGTAAGTAATTAGCGATATGAACGAACCTTAGCAATTTTCCCCAAAATCCGATTTAGACCTAGAACTTGAGTAGATGTTGTTGTTGTTGTAGAAATCTCCGTTTATTATATTCTGCAACAGAAAATTGTGACCGTTGGATAAAGTGAGGTTACATCGAACAGATCATAATGGACTAAAATGGGTTGGGCCGGTCATGAACCAATGATTTGATAGTGTGACAGTACAGTACTACAGTATGAGACTGAGGGTTGAGTCTATGTCTGGCCCAATATATCGGGCTTGATTATAAAATGACCCATTACTTTATTGTTATTGATTACGACAAATCATTTCATGCAAATTATGATATGCAACAAATTTATGTGATGATATTGTTTATTAGGAGGTTATTTATTTGGTAAAGTTTTATTTGTTCACGCTATGTAAACGTAATTGAAGCTCACTTATTGCGACTCAACTTATTGATTTATCCTATATCAAATAGTTTTACTTTAATATATAAACAATTAACTTTTATTTTAACCAAAATGAATATTAAAAATCAAATAATTTTAAATGTTCACATTTTCCTAACCAACTACACATAAAGCCAGTATTACTCTTTATGAAAGTATTAGTTGATGTTGATAATTTAGTGTCTGAGAATTAATATGAGTTACTTGTTATTGGTATTATGCTTGTTTAGTAAGTTAGAGGTATTTGGTATAGCCGAATATACGTATGTTGACTAAGCATATTTAAATAAGAAACTGTGTGTGAGTCAATATTTTACATTTCTTATATTAGTACAAAGACTAATCTCCAAGTCATATTAAATGGTGAGATAGTCCTTTGGAACAATGTCACACCCTCATATTTGCAGCGGAAGATAGCGGAGCATAACTTTCATGGAACAAAGTCACAAGTTACATTGAACGACCTCTATATGAGTCATTGAAAATATTTATTTGATTACAACAATAAAGTTTCAACAAGAGGGAATAGTTTTAAGAGTTCACAACATAAACAAAAGAAGATTTTTATGTATAACCAAAAGCTATTAGTAATGCAAAGAAATCTCCGATGAAATGAGGCCGCAAAATGTGACTCTAGAATGATGCTCCAAATGTTATCCATGATATGTGCAACTAAAAACCTAAGAATAACATGGTAAAGCAGGTCAAAAAGTTGGTGAGTTCATAGGTTTAACGTTAAGTAAATATAGACATGGACCACAAGATTTAACGACTATTGTATCACTCACAATATCATGAAAAGTATTACTATTGCACTAAGCTTATGAAACCGAAGCCTTAACTGTTTTGTTTTGTACCCCTGTAAGTGTTCCATTCCGAGAACACTTATAGTTCCTCAAATGATTATGCATCCGTTTGACAAACCAGTCAAGTAAGCGCTACAAACCCGGATTGGGGGGGGGGGGTGTCAACCCAATATATCTATTCACAACATTCATGCTTACTCACGTAACTAAAAGTTCATGATAGTGGGGCCTTAGTGGAATTTTGGGTCAGAGACCCCACTAAATGTAATTTATAGATGACAAATTCACTTAAGTGTTCTTAAAGTTCACTGGATCTGTTAGCAGTGAACAGATAGAGTAGAAAAGAGAAACTGTCGCTAATCAAACTGATCAGCGAACAATTATACTTAGAATATCTTTTGATCTACTCTAATCACTACATATGTTGGTAGTGATTCTCCTGTAACTTGAGGTATTCATAAAGCCTTCATCACTCGCTAATGAACACTTAACCTTTTGAAGTTACTTAGGTTGTCGCTGAAAAGAATAAGAATCATCTCCTGAAGTCAAAGACTGAAGACAGAGACAGAGAACAGTTCAATGATGTGGAAATCATCTCTGCTCTATTATCCTGTGGTCCATGCCCTTATTCCAGAAAGTACATTAGGTCTGACAAATACCTAATGTGCAATAGAAGGTCAACTTATGCAGCATACAAGAAAGCGTGCATATCTTTTCAAAGATATGTACAAACACTTATTGTACAATTGGATTTAATTTCTTGTACCTTCTTCTGTAACCTAGGATTAAAGTAAAATATAAACTTTATTCCTAGGATGTACTGTCACTTCCAAACTTTGGAAGTTGCTTTACTGTCCCAACAAATATGGTGTTGACACGTGGTGATCTTATATCTCATTGTGTGAGAGTATAAATACCACACTCAACAACCATATTAAATGTCCAGAATTTTGTATTCGCGATCAACCTGTGATAAAGCACGTTCCTGCTAATCAGAGAACTAAGTGCCTTCACTTATCTGTTAAGGGTTGATCACTGAGTATTATCAGCGAGCTCTTCGCTGATAATCTGTTAAGACCAAATTTGTCACAAGTTAGTTTACTTAGACTTGTCTGTCTTGTCTATTTCCGCAAGTAAACTCTGTAAAGTATTCAATTGATTCAAATCAATAAAAGAAAACTTTAAACTTGAATTTGTTGTCTATTTACATTTGTTGTTAGTAGTTAAACGTTTTATTTGACAAACCGGGACCAACATGGAATGATGTATAACTTAGGCAATACGTAAATGTTTAGAGTACTTGTGTCCATAAAAATAAATGAGCGTGTATTCTCACCCCATAGTAGTTTAAAACGAGTAAAGTATGGGCGATGAGACTCACCTCAACAAGTGATTGTAACGAGAGTAAATAAGCAAACTTGATGTTAACGGCGTGACATAACCCCGACCTAAATCAATGAGACGCCTTAAGGTCACAATGATATGTTCTATATGCACATGAGTTTTGAGAAGTTATATCACCCATATAAACTTGTGTTTAAGGTTTATCAAGTTTATCAAGTTTTACAAGTAACAACATTTAGGAAAAAGGGTAGAACTTGTACTTTGCTTTACTGGACCTAAAACAGTTTATGGCATAATGCATTACCCAACTTCAAAAGGTTATAACTCACTCAAATCTTATTGGATTTCAATGAAACAAAGCCTGGAATTTAGGTTTATGTCTTAGCTTTCAATGAAACATATCCTCCAGGGTTTGGATAGTCCTTTCACTATGGCCATCTGTCTGAGGGTGATATGCAGTGCTCATATCCAGACAAGTACCCAATGATCTCTGGAGTGACTGCCAAAATCTAGACGTGAATCAACTATTTCTATCTAAGATAATTGAAACTGGCACTCTATGTCTTGAGACAACTTCCTTCAGATAAATTATGGTCAACCTCTCCATCTAGTCGGTTTCTTTAATTGGCAACAAAGGTGCGGACTTCGAAAGACGATCGACTATTACCATTACCCAAATCGTGATAAAGTCCAGTGTTATCCGCTCCTACTTCCATTGGGTATCTCTAGTTGCTACAACAAACCAGACGGTTTCTGATATTATGCCTTCACTTTTGAGCACGTCAAGCATGTGCTGACATAAGTGCCGATGTCAGCCTTCATGTTAGGCCACCAATACAACTTCTGGAGATCGTGGTACATCTTATCAGATCCAGGATGGATAGAATACTTGGATTTGTGCGACTGATTGATAACTAAGTCCCTCAAACCTCCAAAATGTGGTAACCAAATAATGTTCATAAAACATCGGGTTCCATCTGACCGGGTCTCAAACTCCTTATCCATACCTCGTAGGGTTTCGTTCTTTATGTTCTCTTCCACAAATCTACATCATCATCATCTAATCATTCATCCCAAAAATTTATATAACACCCACCACCATTGTAACTCTCTTTCTCAAATTCTCGCAACACCTAAACTATTCTACACATTATATTCTACAGATTCAAAGTCTAAAACAACAACAGATTCAGATTCCTACAAGCAGATAAGACATTTTGGATTAGGCCAGAAACCGCTCGAACCCATCGCCGTCTCTGTTCCAACCCACTACTGCTTAACATCATCTTCACAACCACCGATCGGTCGACTTGCAGGTTTTCGATGAGTTCCAACGGAGAAGACAACAAAGTTTTCGAATTGAACTGGTTGCTTCAGATCTGTATACACGAAGATGTTTTTTTGGTTGATGGTTTTTAGAATATAACTGGCTATTCTGACGATGATTACTATTTGGCCGCTAGTCTTTCAGCTGATGATTTTTTGTTTGGTCCTAAAACCGTTTTTCCACCATTTTAGGTGTAGAAATTGGTGTTCATCATTCTTTTTTTTGTTTAAATTGGGGTTTACATAGTGTGGAGACTCTTTATTGTATACTTAATTGATTTTGTTAGGTTTAATTTTTGGTAATAATGCTAATTATTATACTTTAAGTAAAAAAAACATGATCGTGATGATGGTTTGTGTCGATGATGATGATGGTGATAATGGGGTACGATGACGAAAAAACAAAAGAAAGCATATGGGTTTTGTATGATGGTAATAAGAAAAGAAAATAAAAAATGAAAAGAAAAATAATAAAATATTAATTTAATCACTGGAATGATCATTATATCTTTATATGAAATACATGTGACTTATTTTAACGGACATGACAAACATTCATTAGCAAAAAAGACTATTCATGTAAGACGTAGCAATCATAGGGATGACAGTGTAAAAAAAAGTGTGAAGCACGAAAGGTGCATTTTGGAATATATTAAATTAACAACGCATGTAATTTTTTTTAGGTTAAAAATAAAATTTCGCACTAATAAAAGAATACAATCTTTTATTAATGAAAACATGAATGAACAAAACTATTAGCAAGTTGAGGTGTAAATTCATACATAAACTAATCCAATCTTCTTAATTTTTAAAACAAATCTATAGGTTTTAAATTAATTTAAAAAATGTTAAAAAACATAACGATTCATAATTTACAACTTGTAAACATATTTTTATGTTAATTTTTAATATTCTTATAATATAAGGTCACTAGTGTAAATTACTTCCAGTAAATGGCATTTTCGGCCATAACCGCAGCCGTCAGCACCACCATTCGCTACCCCGTTCTATCATCAACCACTCTCACTCTACACTTCATCAAACGACACCGTTCTCACCATCATTACTCTCGTAAATTCATAACAACGATGACGTCAGCTTCCACAACACCTTCACCGGAGCTAAAAACCACCGCACCGTACGGTTCCTGGCCCTCTCCGATCACCTCCGACGTAGTTTCCGGCGCCGCTAAAGGTCTCGGAGGCACCGCCGTAGACTCTAACGGCCGTCTGTTCTGGCTCGAATCACGTCCTACAGAATCAGGGTATATATATACGTACTATTTTATCTATATCTGTATCTGTATTATATATATGATATGTGCTGACTGCAGAGGGCAGTAGTGTTTTTATGTTTAATAGTTATTTTTAATGAATATGACAAAAAGTATTACTAACTTTGATTTGAGAAAGTGCGAGAAGTCCCTGATTCAATAAATTTGGTAACTTTAATTCACAATTATATATTCTAAAGGAATACACAACATTTTGAATGGAAGTGACGATTTTTAGTGAATCAAAGTTATAAATTTAGTAAGTTCGTGTGAAAAAAAGGGTGAAACTTTGATTAACAATTTTTATATGCGAAAAACCATGTTTAATTGATATTGATATCATCATATATATATATATTTATATATTGGGGGCTGATCTAGAGGGAAGGGGTAATCTTGGGGGAAGGGGGAGTAAATCTGGGCTGCCCGTTAACATTCACCACGGTTGAATTAACATTCATGAACGTTAACTAACATTCATGAATGTTAATTAATATTCATCACGGGCGGCTAACATTCATGGATGTTAACTCACCCGTGGTGAATGTTAACGGGCGGCCCAAATTTACTTCCCCCCTTCCCCCAAGATTATCCCTCCCCTCTGGATTATCCCTCTCTCTCTCTATCTATATATATATATATATCACGAAATTGTATATCAAAATGATAAATTGTGACTTGGAATTGTAAATTCACTCAAAATGTAAAATTATGAATCATTCTGATACTAGCATTAAAAAAGATTTTAACATTGATATCAATATTAGTTAACTATTAATTGAGTTATTTTTACGAGCCTAATTTTGATATTTTGCTGTTATATTATGTTTTTTGAAGACGTTCGGTTTTAGTTAGAAGTGGAAATGATGAAAATGACGAAGTGATCGATGTCACGCCTAAAGAGTTTTCAGTCCGTACAGTTGCTCAAGAGTATGGTGGTGGTGCGTTTTCGATTTCAGGGGAGACTGTTGTTTTTTCAAATTATAAGGACCAAAGACTGTACAAGCAGTCTATAGATTCAAAAGGTTTGACCTCTTAACTATAATTGTATAACATTATATGGATGCTATCTTTTATAGATACCCTCGTGTCATTAAGTGTGAAATAGGATTTTGATGTTTCTTTTATGTGGATGTAGATTCAGTACCTGTGGCACTCACTCCTGATTATGGTGGACCTACGGTCAGCTATGCGGATGGAGTTTATGATACATTGCTTAATCGGTTCATCACTGTTAGGGAAGGTACATTGTTGATTTTATGGCTACTGTTTGTGTGTACCTTTCTTGACCGTTTGTATTTGTTGCTGATTATTTTGTCATGTAATTTCTTGTTAGATCGACGTGAAAGTAGTATGAATGCAATTACAAGTATTGTATCAGTAGAACTCAGCGATAAAACTATTCAAGGTATGGCCGAGTAATGTGCCTTTTTGTTTGTCTGAACGAGTATTCTGGAGTCATTCAATTTGTTAGAGGTGGAACGATGTATGGGTTAGGCAAATTTGGTAACCAGGCCATTTTTTATATGGATCTAAATGGGTTGTATCAGAGTTTCTTTGCATGCAAACATTTTCTGTTAATTGTATATATATATATAAAGTAATGTGGTAATTATTATTGTAAGAACGGTTATATCCCTGGGAAAATATATTTGGAAGGTTGTAAAACATTAGAAATAGACTTTGCCACTTTTGGCGACTTTCAAGTTCCAACCCATTTGACCCACGTGAACCATTAAAAATGTTCTCTTAGCTAAATTTTATTATTTGACCCGTTTGGGAATTGTGATAAAACACTATTCCAATCAACCTAGTTTTAAGTAAATGGGTTAATCAGTTAATGGGTCAGGGCGCCACCTAAAAGGTTTGCCCTCTATTCAAATACTGCGTTTACTTTTAAGATGATTTTGTAAGTACGGAAAACTAAAACCTACCCCACATAATATGTACAGTCACATATTTATATACGCATTGTCTCAAGTGAGACTATTTTTAAGATCATAGGTAATCATTTGTTTTTCATTGATATGGTGGCATGCAGAACCAAAAGCATTAGTCAGTGGAAATGATTTTTATGCATTTCCCAGACTGGATCCCAAGGGAAGAAGGTTGGCGTGGATTGAATGGGGCCACCCTAATATGCCATGGGATAGATCAGAACTCTGGGTCGGCTATATTTCAGACAGTGGGTAAACATAACACTTCGTTTGTTCATTGTTTCTTGAGAGAAGCTTTTACAAGTAACTAACCATTGAAAGAAAAAGACTTCTATTTGTGTCTCTGGAAAAAGACTTCTGGTTGGCAAATGGTTAAAGAAGACTTTCTATCTATATGCTTTAACTTTAGTCGAGTTTCCTTATACAGTACTAGAAACTGTAAAATTATTGTCAAAAAAGGTCTTTGACCACTTCATTGAAAATGTAAATAGAACATGTCATGTCAGCTAATCTTTCTGTTAGATTCGTATGTGGATTTGAGTTATTAATAGGTAACATTGCATTAGAGTTGCAGTCATGGAGTTATATGAATTTTCATTATCTTCTCTTGATAGAATAATATATTTGACACATACCTTTACAAACTGGTATGTTAATGTAAGTGTGCATATACTACCATTTACAGCTAATTCTATTTCTTTCTGTAGAGATGTGTACAAACGTGTATGTGTGGTGGGGGGTGATCCTACAATAATAGAATCTCCAACTGAACCAAAGTGGTCTGATGAAGGTAAATAGCTAAATATAGCCTTATAATTACACCTTTTGGGATCTCATGGCACAATCAGGATAGGATTTGAATTGTTACAGTATTTAACCTTGTTAGTATTTCTTTCACTGCAGGGGAATTATTCTTTGTCACGGATAGGAAAAGTGGATTTTGGAATCTTCACAAATGGGTAAGTTCAGAAGGATGTTATTTTTTGTGTACTGGCAATGTTGTTTCTTTGCACCCTGTTTATGTATACCATGCTTAGTAGCAATAAATGTAAGTTGTACTTAGGGTTCATGTATCTGATTCTATCACTATTAAGGTTCAAACGATGCATATTATGATTTGTATGAATCTCATATTTGAATATCATGTTGTCATTTCATATTTTGGTAGTTAAAGGCTAATCTGAACTGATTAAATTTGTAAAGTTGAAGAGAATAAACATTCTACAGAGTTATTCCTTCCCAACGATTGGTAGTTCCTTTATATTCTGTTCCCAGCATCGTTTTCATATGATTGCGTCAGACAATTGTTTGCTCACCCACTCTGGCCTCCACTATTGGTGAGATCATCTGGAGTACACGTGACAAAAGAAGTGGGTTGTAATAGGGCAACATGGTTAAGTTTTGGAGCAGGAATGGGCTGTGTTGACCTGGACCATTTCCTGTCCAAAAAATTGAAATTTGCAAGCAATAACTAGTTTGCCAAAAATGACTAATAATTTACTATTTGAAGAGTAATATAACATTTCCAGTATAAGTATTTTTAGAGGTTATATGCATTATAACTACACTTTGTATGACTTTTGATCTGCGTGGCCAGCTCAACCCATTTAACCAGTTTCCTTTAATGCTATAGTTTTTTTTAATTATATTTTGCCCTTTGACCCATTAGAGGCAAACAATAACCCAAATCGTCCTGTTGATAATTAATTGGGTTGACAGGGCCATCATTAATCTGGAGTGAACTGTTTGTCAACAGGTTGAATCTGATAACTCGGTGGTGCCAGTATATACATTAGAGGCTGAGTTTGCAAGACCATTATGGGTTTTCGGCATGAACTCCTATGAGATTATTAAGGAGCAGAAGAACTTAATTGCTTGCAGTTACAGGTTATGTGTTGTTTTTGAATTAATTTATGGTTTTCATTCTATTTCATTTAATTGAATATTGAATGATGGGCAGGCAGAAAGGAAGATCATATCTTGGAATTCTGGACAAAAATAAGAGCACATTATCCGTCCTCCAGACTCCTTTCACAGATATAATGAATATTGTAATTTCAGTATACCTTGTCATTCTAGATTATTTTGTTTTTCATATTTATTTCTTAGTCGGTTATCTATTATTAACTAAAATCAGTTTTTTATGTAGGCTTCAGGTGTACACTGCTTGTATGTTGAGGGAGCATCTGGAGTTCACCCTATGTCAATAGCTAAGGTGTTATATTTATTTCTGGTCATTTGTTAAGAATAATTGTTCGTCAACTTGGAGTTTGTGAGCTGCTTAGTCTCTTACAAAATTGTAACCATGCACAGGATAGACCAAAACTCAGTTTGTTGCAGCTGGCTAGAAATTGATTACCCAGAATTGATTATTTGATTCTTAAATCAGCAGAGTTCCGAAACTCAAATTTAAACACCACTTACTATGTTTATTACGTAATAGATTTGCATGACTAAAACTTATACTGGACTAATTTTTGTGTGAGGCAGGTTACTTTAGATGATGGGGCATCAAGCGTAGTCGATTTCCAGATTGTTTGGTCTTCTTCACCTACTAGTTCAGAATATAAGTCTTACTTTAGCTCTCCAGAATTTATTGAGTTCCCAACTGAAGTTCCTGGTGAGATAGCATATGCATACTATTATCCGCCAACAAATCCCATCTATCAAGCCAGTCAAGAAGAAAAACCTCCGTTGCTGTTGAAGAGTCATGGTAATTGTATTCCGTGTCACTGTTAAGATTAGATTACCTTTTCGTGTTGTTAGGCAATTTACGTTTTCTTTAACATATTGCATATCTATGGACACATGTGATATATGTATGTGGATACGCTGGAAATGTAAATCATGGGGATTCAATCAAATAAACCGGACTGGCCTGAAACATAAAAATTAAGAATAAATTGTATACGAACTTCATGTTTACTTTTGAAACTTATTATTATGAAATGTCGGAATCGAGTTTGAAAATAAAAGAAATAATTAAAAAAATTGTTTCGGTCGGTTATTCGGTTTTGTAGGTCCAGACTGATATTTGTACCACTGAAACCCCCGGTCCACCAAATGTGCTTCTTCTAAGGTGTGGGCCGCGGGGAGAAGGCTCCCACTTACTATGCTTATTTTTAATTCCTCAAATTTGAAAAAATGGGGGTGCATTTAGAATGTAATGGTAAATAATAAAGTTGAGAACATTACTTAGTTTGATAATTGTTGCACAAGGCTTCTACCAAGTATTTAAAACTAATGCTACGCCTTTCACATGTTGGGAAACAGGAGGACCTACATCTGAGGCACGTGGAATCTTAAATCTTAATATCCAGTTCTGGACTAGTCGTGGTTGGGCTTTTGTGGATGTGAATTATGGTGGAAGCACTGGTATGTCAGTTTCAGTAATATACGTGTTAAACATCTGTATGTTTCGATGAAATTCAGTTTATTTCACTTATATAATGAGATTAAATAGAATAAGTATATATCCTACTGCTTTGCGCGGGGTACCTTGCTAGTTTAAAAAACTAAATTGGTATTGTAATAAAAATAGATATATTCTTTGTAATCCAAACTATTTATTACAAATTTTCTGAAAGTGGGAAAACCATGTTTCGGGTCATTCCAACCCGAACTGGCGCGTCTTGAGTCTTGACACGTGCTAAAATTACTGTTTTGTCCCGAACACATTTTGACCATCACCCAACCCACCCATTTTGCCACATTTAGTCATTAGTGTGTTGTAACAGCTCCTACGCTAGTTAGCTCTTATATTTGTTGCTAAGGGTGGATCATTGTCTTTTGAAGGTTATGGCCGAGCATTTCGTGAAAGGCTTTTGAAGCGGTGGGGTATAGTTGATGTCAATGATTGTTGCAGTTGTGCTCAGTTCTTGGTATGTTACCACAAACTACGGTTCTTATTAAAAATCATTAATTGGCTACATGTATTTGCCTTTTTGCAAGTCTTGCTGACATTCGGGTTTTTGGTTATTTTGTTATGTATAGGTGAATAGTGGAAAAGCAGATGGTGAAAGGCTCTGCATCACTGGAGGGTCTGCAGGTGGTTACACAACATTGGCTGCACTTGCATTCAAGAAAACATTCAAGGCCGGAGCTTCATTGTATGGTGTAAGTGCTGATTCAGTTTATATCGTGATAAACTTCATACTGAAAATTGTGATTATTTTTGGTCTAGATTCCAAAGTATCTAAATTTTCTATTTATTTTTTTACTTTTCAAAAAGTAACATAATAGGAGAGCCTAGTCGATGATATCATCATTTTGATGATTACTAATTCGGAAATAATCTAAATTCCAATTGAAACTTTGCCAAAAGGGAAATGTTCAATATGTTATTACGAGACATCTGACATCCCAATAGGAATTCTTTCCATATAGTTAGGGAAGGAGGGAGCATTTTTCCCATTACTGAAACGGGCTCATTTGGTTTAAGGTCCATCTATAACAAGCTTAATGGATCCAAACTAAATGATTTAACTTCAATGGAAATGGGTAAATTCATTTGAAGTGTTTTCAAATGCATAAAAACCTCCTTTAACGCTTCATTAGATTTATTGCGTTATGTTAGTAATGATATAGTTTAGTTGTCATATTTAGCACATCATGCTTTTATAAAAGAAATGGATAAAATTATGTTTGTGGGCTTGCTTAACCTGTTTTGACACACACTTAGAAATTACCCCTTCTGACCTGTTGCCAGACCCACTCATTTCCCACCTCTGATGTTAGTTCAAAATTATGCCATCTGTTACAAAGTCTTACACTTAGCATATTGTAACTGTCTCGAACAGGTAGCTGACCTGAAGTTATTGAAAGAAGAGACTCACAAATTTGAATCCCTCTACATGGATAATCTTGTTGGTAACTACTATTTAACTTCCCTTCCATTCTCTACATTAAATTGATGCTACTTGTGTATATTAATTATTATAAGCTGATTGTATATTAACATTGCAACAGGGGGTGAAAAAGAATTCTTTGAGAGATCACCTATTAATTTTGTTGATCAAATTTCTTGCCCCATAATCCTCTTTCAAGGATTGGAAGATAAGGTATTGGAAAAATCTACTAGTAGTTTGTGTTGCCAAATAGCAAAATTCAAAAATAATTAATTGAGGATTGCCTTCTATAAGTTTTATTATAAGTGATATATTCTTTAATAAATTGGTGCCTGTTCTGTGGCAGGTAGTACCTCCTGATCAAGCAAGAAAAATATATCAAGCCTTGAAAGCAAAAGGATTACCGGTTGCTCTGGTGGAGTATGAAGGGGAGCAGCATGGTTTTCGTAAGGTTAGTGATAGAGAAGGACAGATGGGCAGATCATGTGACTGGTGAAAACGGGTTTGGGTTGAACAATAAACACTTTTTGGTCCATTCTTTTATAATTTTTGTACAAATAATTGATACGCTACATATGATTACAAAAACAGTAGTATTATTACAACAATAATTTAGATGGTAGATGTTTGCAAAGAAAAATATACTTTGGAAGACCTTTATTACGTTCAACCCATACCCCTTTTGCTATTTATTTTGTATGCTTTAGATATAATACAACCCAAATCAATCCATTTACATTGTCTTGAGCATATGGAAGACTTTTATTCTATGTTAGATCATCTGTCTTTCTGGTAAAAAAGAAATGAATCAGTTCAATTTGTGATATGCAGGCCGAAAACATTAAATTCACACTTGAACAACAAATGGTGTTTTTCGCACGTTTGGTGGGACACTTCAAGGTGGCAGACAAAATTGTTCCCATCAAGATTGATAACTTTGACTAAAGGTTAGTATCCGATTTTTGTATCCTTTTGCCTTCAAAAGTCTGCTAAGCAGATCACAATTTTGTGGGAAAATACTATGATGGTATTATGCTAGACTACAGGCGGTAATGTCGACCCATTTCTAAAGATGGGTCGATTTGGGGTGTTTTATTTTTTTTTATAAAATATTTCCTGTAGTGTTGAGTCAGATTTGTCGGTCAAACCTGATTTGACCCATTTTAGAATTTATCTGTCCGAACCTGAACCTGTTATGATTTGTTACTCAACCTGCGTGACCTGCCTATTTTTTCACTTTAAGTTAAACTACTTCCTCTGTTCTAAAGACGGATGCAACCTGTGAGCAGACACATATAGGGGTTGTTTACTTTTTTTTTTTTTCATCAAGTCCCATATGGATATAGATCACATTATGGGTTTGGAATAACTGTACGCAGTAATCAGTGAATGAATAATCATGTTTACCTTTTGTGCTAAATAAACCGTCTGAATGATTAAATTAAAATGACTATTTTACCCCTAGGCTAAATAATGATTTTCTTTTTATTGAATACCAAACCTGATTACGTAACTTATCAATTTATAATAATATTAACAATTTTACAATACTTTATAAGTATCAATACTCACAAAAAATAAACAATATGACTTTATATGAATGAAAACACCTCATAAGATCAATCTTATCCCAATCAATAAAACTTTCTTTTTCTCAATATACACTACAGCTCACACTTTTTAAACAATAAACATAAATTATAAACATAAACTACACCCATTTGATATACTGTAAAACATTGTGCATAACACTTGAAAGGTGAAGTTTTTCATCTCTTTTTCTTTCTTTTAATAACAACCCATGATTGATTCGCAGTTTAGTACCCATTTTTCACAAAATTGTTATCTCCATCAAAACTATAATTATATCCATAAAAAGTCCCACCTCAATCATCAATTTTCAAAATACATCGCATATTATCATATCTGTTCTTTTGGTTCAGGTTAAACGAAAGAATATACACTGTATCTCTTGACTTTCTTGACATTTATAACTTTTTCACAATAATTAGTGAAGTGAGCAATGCAAAAGGCATACCATTTGATTATACATGGTATTCCAAATCAAGAAAATTAATTAGTCATTTAGACCCCAAAAGAAATGAAATCGAACAAAAAGAAAGATATGTGAGTTAACGGGAACAAAACGGGGGGCAAAAGTGGTGGACAGACGATTGCGGTGGTGGTCTGTGGTGTAGCGCCTAGCAACAATGCTTGCCTGTGCAGATGGTGGTGATGGCAGCCATTCTTGAGAAGAAAGTTGAGAGATGCTTTCACAATGTAGAAGATGAAAAAATAAAAGGAGAGATGAGGGCTTTTTTTGGAATGCATTAAATGTGTCTTTATGGGGAGGACATGGTTTTCTCATATGACCGTATGATCTCTCTACATCTCAATCTGACCCAAAAAGCCCTAATAAACATACAAGGAAAATGAGCGAATAAGTTGTGTAGGCAATACAGCCCAATTAGTTCAAAATAAACAGCCCCATAGTCATAACTATCAGTGACACCCTATTGCCATCCTGTGAAGAAAATTAACATTTTTAAGCTGATTATTTGTAGGGAAAATGGAGATATGGAAATTGGAATTCTAATGTTATCTGATGATGAAATGTTGCATGTGTTTTTGGTACATGGCGAAATAATTTAAGGTTGGAAAACTTTCAATTTTGTTTCATGATAGACAAATGTTTATAGCATTGTTGCTTAACCTTTTAAACGATCCAATTAGTTTTATCATAACACATTTCTTGTTTTGTTGGTTTCCAGTTTTCAGCTATGCACAAAACAGTTTTGTTTTCTCAGCGACTTCGGTTGAGGACTTCAGAGTGTTATGAAATTACACAGATATTGAAGTTATGGCCTATGGGACTGCATGTAATCATGTATCATTAATATCCTGATTGTTGTATGATTACCATGTCAGAGGTTTCTAATAACTGCACACATGTTATGTGCCCCTGAAAGTATTTCTGATAAATAATATTATAGTTTCAGTGCTCCAAATTTACTGATATATATAAAATTGGTCCTTCATTTTGCATTTGCTGCACGCAAGATCCATGCGATTTGCTGCACGAATAATTTCTCTTTTGTATACATACATGTACAAAAACTTATGTAGAAATAGACTAGGAATGTTTTTCAAATATGTTACTGTCAACAAAAGAAGACCTTTAAAAACAAACAACCAAAAATCAAAACAGTTGATACAAACAAATGATATACCTCAAACCTCAACGCTTTGAGTACTTGAACCAATACAATTATAAACGTTTTTGACAAATCAGTTTCAACATTGTATGGTACAGCTCGAAGGGTTTAATTACTGTTAACCCCGGATTGTTTGAAAGCCTTTTGCCAACATATATATTTGAAAAAACTTAGCAAGATCTCAGCTTTTATTGTTTGAAAGGAACGATAACCCTTCGAAATAGATTTCCCATTATGATTAATCCCATAATGGTTACAACACAAAATAAGAGAAATGGACATCTTTACTAGTTACAATTGATATCTTCTAGAAATTGTTGATGATCAAAGTCCAAAATTATATGCATCATCAGTAAATTACTCACAAAATGTATCACTCTAAAAGGTTATATCAACATCAAAAAATATAGGAACCTAAATCTTCTAACTGATCAAAGCTCAAACTCCTCATTAAGAACCACCTCTGCTATTTCTTCCTCCTCATCGTCGATAATAGAATACTCATTCGACTCAATCGGCCTAAACATATAAAACATCACTATATAAAACAAAATACTCATGAGTTCTTCTGCAGCATTAGCCACCCACTGATAATTATATTCTGCAATTGTCTTCAGAGCGAAAACAATAATCCTTGTAAATTAGAAGTACCTAATAACCGAAACATAAAACTATCGAAAAAGAGTCAATTTTGCCAAAGTTCTAGCAGCCTTCCCATCTGTTTTAGAGGACTCTCTCAATGATTTGATTGATCGATAGGGAAGAGAATCGCACAACATATGATCGACCAACAAGAACAACTTGGTTCCAAGTGACCCAATCGTTACTATAGAAGCTACATTAGCCAAGACTTGCAGAGGGATCACAATCATTAAAACCTTCTCTTTCTCTGTAGAAATGGTTTCAAAAATGACCATCTGGTGCCAATTAGTATGATCACAGTAAACAATAGCACAACCCTAAAGAACTGAAATATGTAAAATAACACATCCCATCCATGAGGTGTACCTGCTTCGAAATATAGGGAATACTGCTTAGAACGGTAATGTACTATAACCTAACGTTTAACTTGGAGCGTGCATTTCACTTAAGAGATGATATGTTGGCCTAAAAATTAGTCTAAAGCCACTTGTCAACCATCTAATATAGTGCTTGAAAGTGAACCACTATTAAACATTACTAAATGGTATATATATATAGAGGAAGGATCCATAGGAAAGCTTCAAAATTTGGGGAAGAAGGGAATCAAATTTTAACTCTTGATTTTTTTTATTAAAAAATGTTTTTAACATTCATTGATGATGAATGTTAAATTTTAAAATTTTTTGTAATTTTTAAAATTCATTTATGATGAAATCAATGGTTGAGATTTGCTTCCCTCATTTCTTAATTTTTTTTCTTCCCTCTTGATCCCCACCCTATATATATATATATGTGACATTAGACCAACTTTTAGATTAACTTCGGTTTTAGGGGCAAATATCATTTCTCATTTCACTTCTATCCTAATGTAACCTACTTTTAGAAACGTTTGAGGCCAAATTAAGTAATTACATATAACATATTACAAGAATTAGTAATTAATCAGTAACTTTAACATAAGTAGGCTACCCTTTTGTAGTTAAAAATTACATACTCTCAACCATTTTTAAAAGTAAGTTACTTTGTTGGACAAATATACATACTTAAGATAGACAATTGTTTACCACTTTTTATGCAATTTTCCCTATAATATGTACATCTTAAACTATGCTAATTACAAATAAATTACATCTACTCATATATTATCACCTGTAACCTTCACAAAATGTCTATCTTCTACAGCACAAATCAAATTTAAGGCTTTCATAATAAGCAAACCGCCCATTAATATATGAATCCGGTGAAGAGATAACTTGTTTTCAAATCATTTAACGACCCAAAACCCTGAAAAACACATACGAAAGGGAGAACAAGAATAATAGAAATGGTAAATGAGTAATTAATCCGGCCGATAAGTAATCTCGTTCATTTCCATCATTATTATATAATTCAGTACGTATGTACATTGTGAAGCGATTCTGGATTACAATTTGCGAAAAAAAGAGAGTATTCATTAGGATAACGATAGGATACAATTTATTAGAGGATGAGTGTAGAGGAGGTAGAAGATCACGAAATGTAAATAATAACGAAATGAATTTTGAATCAATGACACAATATTTAGGGTTTTGTCAAATTTTTAATTAGGACTTGAAGTAATGATTCTTCTGAGAGGAGGAAGAATTAAACCGAAGTGCGAAGGATTGATTTTTGAGATGGTGGAGGTAACGGAGACATGAAATTGAGATGGAAGCGACTCCATTACAATTGAATTGAATCCAAATCTTTCGAAGAGATCATTGGATGATCGCCTGATTGTATTTTTAATGATTTGATTTCAGCTTTGCATGGAGAGGTCACGAGAGAGAGGATAACTAGGATGATGGTGAGCGGTGTGGTCCTCATTTTGGGGATTTTTAGGATGGTGGTGGACGGCGGTGGATGGTGAAGTGCTAGTGGTGAAAGATGAAGGGAAAAGAAATTATGCATGCATGTGATTTATGGTATGGAGATTTTTTTCGCCAGAAAATATAGGTTGGAATGAATGAGATACTCATCATTATCGTAATTGTTATCGTAATTGTTAATGATAATGACATGTAATCGTAAAATATGTCTATGCATAAAATTTCATTTTTGTTGACAAATTTAATGGTTGTTATCATCATTTCCAAAATTTTAATAAATAAATTGCATCCATATATTAATACTTACGAAGTTTTTAAAAATATTTCTTATAATAAATATTTTTAATAAACTCGTGTTTTACACGAGACACTAAAGTAGTTACCACTAAATAGATGTTTGAGATTTTACGTTTTTAAAGTATTATTTAATTATAACGTTGTAAAACACAAATAGTAAAATATAAATGTAAAAAAATAATATATGCATTTTATTAAAGAAAAAGATTTAACTTTCGAAAAAATGATTATTTACATTTTATCACATGAAAAGGGTTACTATATCTCTAATCAATTATATCTTGCTAAACAATTTTAAATTGAAATTTTTGAGTAACATTGTGAGCATTTTTATCATTTAACGACTCTAGATGTAATAACGCTCGGAGAATTAAAATCGTATTACAATAGAATTTGTTTTTCTTGTCCAATTTGACTTAAATGAAACTAAAGTACTCCTAATAACTAAGTGGTCTTTATATAAATTTATTATTTGGATGATCCAAATAAAAACATTTGAACACTTATATATTTTATAAGCATATGTTGCCTTCTATCATTTTAAGGGTTTTATTAACGAATACCTTAAAAGTTTTCACTAAAATGTTTAGACATACATAAAATGATTGTATCTTAACTAAAATTTAAAAAAATAAAAAATTAATTTTTATCCTAATATATATATATATATATTTATTTATTTTTACATATCTTAACGTCTTAGAGTTCTTATTATCATTTTCTTTATTTTAATGCCCCATGTATGAAAAATCATCTTTCATATCATAAAAGCTATTAGAATGAATGATATATATCAAATAATTAACCTACAAGTATTCCCTAGAATATTCTCAAAAGAGAAAAAATGTAAAAATATGACAAAGGATGCAAAATTGCAACTACCAAAACCTCAAGTATTTAAGCTACACAAGAATAAAACCTAGAATATTCCACCCAAATTACCAAAAACACCCTCATACACCAATTAAAACCCAAATACTTAACTACTTAACCAAAGTATTTTGTAATTTCTTCCAAAGGAAAGGGCAATTGATCTTTGACTAATTAGCAACACCTATTTATAGAATTTAGTCAATAGATACCATCTCAAGAAATCCGATTTCCGACACTCAACACTAAGTCCAAACTTGAAGCCACTAAAAAAACATAAATTCAAAAATAAATAGAAAAAAAATAATAAGAAAACGATCTCTAGATAACATCGCCGGTATCTCGACCAACTCTTCGCAAGGCAATTAATATAAAAGTAAATAAAAAATTATAGAATTAGAAGAAGAAAGAAGGCTGCTTGATTTTGGGTTTAATTTTGAAGAAGAAGAAAATAGCAAGTCAAATTATGCAAGTTTGACAAATCTGTAAGTCAATGTTTTCAATATGGGCTTCTGAATTCTCGTTAAGGATCTTAATTTTATTGATTGTTTATTTGAATTTGTTGACGTTCAATACTTGTTTTTAGGGTTTTAGTTGTTATTGGAATGTACTTGTGATTGTATTGAATCATGCGTTGTTTGATCTTGTTAACATTTCTTGCATTTTATCTGAATTTTTGTGCTAATTCGAAAGTGGGTTTGTTCGATTCTTGGAGAGATTAAAGGAACTTAGGTTATAATGATTAATTTGGAAGTTTTGAACATGGGTTCTTGAAATGTTTTTAAATGTTGAATTTACTGTGTTGTTACTCATACATGGGGTTCATTTTATTATAGTTAATCAACTAAAGGTTTTGGCTTTAGGGTTTTGATTCTTGTGTTATTTAAATATTTGTTTAGATGGGTTTCTTGAAATCTTGAAAGTTTTCGAATTTATTGAATATTTTCTCATACTGGTTTCTGTAGTTATTGTGCAACTGAAGTTCTTGGTTTTAGTGTTTAACTGTTATATTATTTTGCAAAATTAATTTCATCTCAATCTTATACACATTTTGTATAAATTTCTAGATACCCTGTATCAAACCTCACTTGGATTTCTTTTTTGTATTGATAAAGTGTGTTTATGATCATGTAATTATTTTCAGAATTTGTGTTGCCTGCAGATCTCTTGATACCAAGCATAATACAAGAAGTTAGGAGTCCAATTTTTTCAATTTATTAGAATAATTCATCTTGGTTTTTTGAGATTATTTAATTGGTTTTGGAAAGATATCAATTTTGGGAGTTTGAGATTCGGTGGTTCATGGCTCGAAAAACTGACTGTTTTTTGATGAACCGAAATTAGAAGTCAGCAATCATTCAAGTTTTGACTTTTGAATAGAAGAAAGCCCAGATGATAAGTAGAGTCGGAAGTTACCTTTCTCAAAGTGTATATTCTGTTGCTACCCCGTTTCATCCATTTGGTGGGGCAGTTGACATAATTGTTGTTCAACAACCAGATGGATCTTTTAGAACCACTCCTTGGTATGTTCGATTTGGTAAATTTCAGGGTGTTCTTAAAGGTGCGGAAAAAATTGTAAAAATAGAAGTTAATGGGGTAGAAGCCGATTTCCATATGTATCTTGATAATTCGGGTGAAGCTTATTTGGTCAAAGAAGTTACCCCCGAGAAAGATAATAATGTAAATGATTCCAAGAGTTTACTAGAATCTAGAGAAGACAATTTTTCGCCCCAGAAAAACAATAATGTCGAGGTTCAGTTTCGAGATGATCATGCCGACAGTACAGAATCTGATAGTGAAAAGAGATTTTATGAATTTCAAGATGAACAATCATCGTCTCTTGATGGATCAATCGATTTGTATGATAATGTAGAAGGTGATACCGAATCGCATAATTCAGAAGTGGTTTTGTTCAGCATTGATGGTCAAATTTTGTCAGCTCCTATAACTTCGATGGAGGAAAATACAGAAAATGTGCAATTGAGTACACCACAGTTTCATTTGGGCCCAGTTGAAACCCCAGAATTTGAAAATGATTTGGAGTTTAGTAATGATTCTACTTGGGCTCATTATTTAAGTGATTTTAACAGATCAAAAGATAAAGGGAGTGATAATAAAGTGAACTTAGAGCGAGAATTATCGATTAAAAGTGTGGTTGAAGATGCACCAAGTTATGTAAAGAAAGAGGATGTTTTTAAGAGCTGTTTGACACTAAATGATTTGGGAAAGCAAGAAGAGAATGGTGATCTTGAAGTGGATGTCGAAAATGTTGGATCAAATTTAGAGGTTGAAACTGATGGAAGGGTTGAAAATGCAGAATCTACAAATTTGGAGGTTGAAGGTGATGAAGGGGTTGAAAATGTGGAATCTTTAAATTTAGAGGTTAAAAGTGATGAAGGGGTTGAAAAGGTGGAATCTTTAACTTTAGAGGTTGAAACTGAGTCTACAGGGGTGACTTCACTGGATATGGAACATAAACTTTTTGATGTGGAAATTGATAAAGATCAAGACCGTGAAGGGGTCGAAAATAGTCCAAATGGGCTTGAAACTAGAGATGAGAGTGTAACGGAGATGCCTCAACAGTATTCCGATGATAATGAACATTTTGATGGGCCAAGACGAAGAGGTAAGTGATACTGTATTGAATGGAATTGTGTAGAGGTGGTGAAACTGGCAGTCGGGTGGGTTGAGTAAAAGTTCATAATTGGGTTGACTCAAAACTGTTAATATATTGAACGGGCAAAATGGGTCTTGTTGGTTGGGTTAACTATACAACAATTCTTTTTCTACAAATAAGTAATATGTTACCATAGAAATATAGGTTGTATTATTGCAATAAGAATCTAGTTCTTTTTTACAATAAAATGATATAGAAGGTTCTATGCATAAAAAATGCATTTTGGGTAGCTAATGCTTTATTTCAGTCAATTGACCGACACATTTTGACTTGTAGAAGAAAGTTTCGCGGTTTGGGGTGTTACACAACTCACTTGAACCGTATAAAAACTTACTCATTCTGAACCATTACCCAACTTGCCCGATTTCCATTTTGCCACCTCGAGCATCTTCTTGTGACAACACCAAATGGGGAACATTACAATTTTAATTGAAATTAACACGAGTCTATATTAATCTTATTAATATTTTCAGGTATAGAGTTATCTCTTTGTGGGAACTTACTCCGGCCTGGTATGGGATTGAGTACAGCTGCTGACACTTTCAACGCCCACCGCATACATGAGGAAGAGTTTCGAAGCGCTGCAGCATCAATCATCAAAAACGACAGCTTAGTAGTCAAAATCAAAGATAAATACTTCACGTGGGAAAAAGCTGCTCATATTGTTCTCGGAATGGCTGCATATGGTTTTGAAGTGCCCGTTGAGCCCCGTGATGCGATTCCTGTGGAGTGGAGTGTGCCCGACGACACTGGGCTTCCTTCGACTCCATCACGTAGATGGAGGCTATGGCCCATTCCTTTTAGACGGGTCAAAACACTTGACCACAATTCAAGTAACCTTTCGGGCGAAGACGTTTTTCTTGATTCTGAATCCGTATTTGATTCTCCACAACCTGCAGAAACAACGCCAACGCCTTCTCAGTCTCCAAAGAAGCAATTTGCTAGGACACATGTTCCCACTACTGAGCAAATATCATCGTTGAATTTAAAAGATGGGCAAAATATGGTGTCGTTTATTTTCTCGACTAGAGTTTTAGGAGTTCAAAAGGTTCGTCTTTGTGGTTAATTTGTTATGTTCCCTACTTACGGTTCCTGATTATTATATCTAAATAGTGTAAAAGTTACATGTAGGTTGATGCTCATATTTACTTGTGGAAGTGGAATGCAAGAATTGTGATTTCGGATGTTGATGGGACAATCACAAAGTAAGATTCATTTAAGAGTGTGTTTGGAAGTAATTATGTGATAACTACATCTAATAAAATTGGCTCTAGGATAGTAGTTGGATCTGCTTTTGTGGTTTGCATTCTTAATAATCCGATATGAAGTTTGTTTGTTAATTAATATATTATTATTATAATCAATAATATCTTCTTCTTTTTCTATTTAGTTTTTTTTTTTTCGAATTACGGAAAAATGAACATAATAGGATTTTGTGAAATGGGAGTAAAACTCTGGTTATCAGTTTGCAGATTTTATTTGTTTATGTTGCTCATTGATATGTGGCATTGTAGGTCTGATGTTCTTGGTCAGTTCATGCCTTTAGTTGGGAAGGATTGGACTCAATCTGGGGTAGCTAGACTCTTCTCTGCTATAAAGGTATTTATTACACACGAAAATTCTTAGTTTTTCTATATGTGCGTATTACACATGTTTTGTACACTTGACATTGAGGTGTCATATTAAGTTATTTTTGCTAATGTGCAGGAGAACGGATATCAACTACTGTTTCTAAGTGCTCGTGCAATTGTTCAAGCGTATCTGACCAGAAGTTTTCTTCTTAATCTCAAGCAGGTACTGAATGCACCCTTTATTTTTCTTTTTATAATTTTTTTTTGAATGGTGGATCATCAACCTTTGATTTTTGTAGGATGGGAAAGCTTTACCGAATGGTCCAGTTGTTATCTCACCCGATGGCTTATTTCCTTCTTTGTTCCGAGAAGGTGAGTCTACGCTTACTAATAAGTTTCGGTTTAATATCTTCACAATTGCTTAAAAGATGGTTCAATATTCTAATGAAACAAATCACAATCTTTTGACAACAATGGTACTTGCTTTTTTCTTGTTGTGGCAGTTATTAGAAGAGCTCCTCACGAGTTCAAGATTGCATGTTTAGAAGTAAGTGTAATGAATTACAATGTTCGTTTTGATTCTTTATATATGTTCGGTGACGAGATCTGGGTACGTTGTTTTTTAATAGAGTATCTCAAACCTTTTCTTTTTGCAGGATATTAAAGCTCTTTTTCCGGCTGACTATAATCCGTTTTATGCGGGTTTCGGTAACAGAGACACGGATGAACTTAGTTACAGGAAAATAGGGATTCCTAAAGGCAAAATCTTTATTATTAACCCTAAGGTATTTGTTCATCGGTATAGTTGTTGTTGGTTGAGTCTGTCGTATAATAGGTTATAAAAAGTGGGACGGTTCCTGCATACGGGTTATGGGTGGCAATTTAGACCCTTTAAGAATGGGTCGACTAGGGCTAAATTAAAATAAATAGCTAAAAAGGTAATGGGTTGAATGCTTCTCTATATTGATTTTATTGCTTAAAACCTCCTACGTCGTTTAATCATAAAAATTGCCTTATTTTTGAGATAATTATAATTTTGCAATCATTTGACACATTTTTTGTCTATAATTTTTGTTATGCATTGGACAACAGTGTTTCTGTCAACCCAACCCAACCCTGTTGCTACCCATGCAGAAAGTCACCCTTTTTAACAAACCTACTCATTCAACCCGTCCGTTTGCCACCTATAATCTTAAGGGACAACTGTACAAGTCCAAAATTTTGAATCACAAGTTGACCATTTTGGTTTGACTTCTCAACTTAATGTTTTTTTTTCTTCGACTCTTATTCTCATTTGAAATGGCAGGGTGAGGTAGCCATTAGTCATCGTATGGACATGAAGGGGAAGTCTTACACTTCCTTGCACACATTAGTCAACGACATGTTCCCCCCTACATCAATGGTTGAGCAGGTTCGTTTCTTGTCAAATTCCTCGCTCAAACAATTCTTAACAGTTAGTGACAAGCAATTAATTTGGGTAACTTTGCAGGAAGATTTTAACTCGTGGAATTATTGGAGAGTGCCATTGCCGGATGTTGACTTGTAATAATTTCTTGCACTGACTCAATCCATAATTGTTAGGCTATCACTGATTGTGAACTCAAGGTAGCTGACATGGGCATATAGTTTTAACTTGTGAGTGATAGATCTAGTTTTTTGTTCTCTATCAAGCTCACGGGTTTTTTTCGCATCCTTACTGGTGTAGTTATGTCATGCATTGATTCGTATGCAAACCAATCGGTCTGTATCCATTTGTAAATCAACATTAGTTGATGCAACTGTTAAAGAAATTGCTACATTGCAGTCACTTGTATTTTGGTTTAAAGTGTTTTCTAGATAGAATTACTTAGATATTGATATCATTTATTATAGTTGACGTTTGTGTCGTTCAAATAACTAACTCGACCAGACTGAAGGATTGTTTATTTATTATTTTTTTTATACGGCCAATGCAGGACGTTTAGACGAGCCCTTTGATAAAATTCATAGTTTTAACAAACAAGTGGAGTTCAGTTTTGATAATATTTCGTCTGGAATCCTTATATTTGTTGATCTAACAACTAGGTTATAAACCCGCGGTAATGCGGGTCAAATTTAATTTTTATTTAGTCGATTTTTTATGTAGTTTATAGACTCGCGATAAGGCGCGGCGAATTTAACTTTTATAAATTAATAAAATATGTAGTCGCTTTTTTTTATATTGTGACTGACTTTTTTAATTTAAACAAATACATAAGATATTTAAGGTGCGAAAGTGTAATTATACGAAAAAAATGTTGATCATTGCTAGTTTATAGACCCGTGATAACGCGAGACGAATTTAATTTTTATAAATGAACAAAATATTTGGTCGATTTTTTTATACAGTCTATAGACATGCAATAACGCGGGACGAATTTAATATTTATAAATGAATAAAATATTATGACCGTTTTTTTATATAGTTTATAGACTTGCAATGATGGGGGTCGAATTTAATTTCTATTTGGTCAATTTCTTTATGTAGTTTATAGACCCGCTATAATACAGGAAAAATTTGATTTTAATAAAATGAATAAAATGTTGTGGCCGATTTTCTTATATAATTTATAAACTCTTTAATTTTTATAAATGAATAAAATTTAGTCTAATTTTTTAATTAAAATAAATATATCAAATATTCACGGGGTCAAATGTGTTATTATACGAAAGAAATTAAGATCGTTAGATCGTAAATGATGGAAATCAATGAAGGGTTAAGATATCTCTATGGTATCCTCTTTTAATTATATATAAAGAATAAAGATATGACAAGAAGTGAGTAGTATCTTTTTGTCTTTTAGTGACCATATTTTTAAAATATATATATATATACATATAGGAGTGGGTTTAAGGGAAAAGGAAAAATTGGTTGAGAAAGAGTAGAAGAGTTTTTTAACCCTTTGAGTCAATATAATAACATTTTGATTCAGTTTGAAATCATATTTATTTTTATTGAATTATACTTACTTTTTACAGAATCATAGTTTTAAATATATAGTTCTCCCCCTTCTCCCTCAAGTTTTTTTTTTCTTTTTAGATCCTGGTAATATATATATATATATATTATATTTCAAATAGTTTAGTTTATTATGATAATAATGGTAGAATTAAAAAATTTTATTTTTAGTTTTAGTTTTAAAATTAACTTGTTTTTTGATAAAAAAATTATTACAATCTTATACACTTTAATATGTGATAAAAAGATTTAAAAAAAATATGTAATACACGTATAAATTTTTAGTGCAATTAAAAGTTATAAAAGTTATGATACACAAATTTAAGTTGTACATCATATATTTTTTTATATAAAAATTAATCTCAAATTATAAAAAATAAAATTATAATAATTTTGATATTACTTTTTTTGCAAAAAATATAGATGTTATGAAATTAAAAAATACAAATACCCATTCTTATCATTACCACCATAATAAACTAAATTACAATAACCCTTCCTGTTATATATATATATACTAGATTTAAACTGTGCGATGCACGACAATTTAAGTTAAGCAATTTTTATATTTATAATTTTTATAGGTTTAATACTTTAATATTATTTTTCAATTAGTGTTTGAGTAGGATTCATAAATTTTTTAATTAATAATTGTTATATTCAAATATTATCTAATTCTATCTAAATTTATTTTTTAGTTTATCTTTTAAATTCAAATAATTATTTATTTTTAAATTATGAGAAGCCGCCACGTGTTACTTTGCCTATGTGGCAAAATATGGAGCAACTATTTATTTTCAAATATTATCTAACTCTTTCTAAATTTATTTTTTAATTTATCTTTTAAATTCAAATAAGTATTTATTTTAAATTATGAGAAGCCGCCACGTGTTACTTTGCCTACGTGACAAAATATGGAGCAACTATTTATTTTCCTTTAGTATATATATAGATATATGTTTATGGGTAGAGTTTCAATAAGAACACATTAAAAATAAGAACAGGTAAAAACGCTTCATATCCACAAATGTATTCCTGTAATCAATAGATTCTCATTCATATATCTCAAATATGTGGAGAAAATAGATGCGCATCCTTATAAATGCATAAAAATCGAAAAACGATGGATGCACAATTTCAGATGAAACATGTAAAATTGTGCATCCATCGTTTTTCTCAAATTGTATACATTTTTAGAAATGTGCATTCATTTGTCTTTGCATATTTGAGATATACAAGTGTGAATCCAATGATTTTGTCGAGTATAAGTAAAAATTTGAAGCGTTTTTACTATTCTTGTTTTTAAAGTGTTCTTATTTGATCCATCCTCATATATTTATATTAATAGATTTGTTATAAATTATATATTAAATCGACCGCCAGTATGATGGTTGAACTCCGCCCCATTTCACATTTTTTTTGAACGGCGAATTAGTACACGACTATAGTTAGTGATTCGATTCCACAGTACTTATCCAGAAAGTAGTCCCTGCCAGCTTCGAATCGACGCATTTATGGGGCAGAACCCCACAAACTCCTAGGAAGAAGGAAAACCTTCAATGGTCATTTTAACGTACTTAACGATTGAAATTTTTAACTTAACGACGAAGACATCGTCTATATAAGAAATTTTGTGTTTTTTGAGTTCAGAAGCGAAAAGTGAAGTAACTGTGTGTAATCAAAGGACCAACCATTCAATTAACTCTAAAAATTTATGAGTACCCATAAACCAGGGTGTCTACTCACAAAATTTATGAGTACTCATAACATAACGTTACATTTTACGTACGTCAAAAGTGCATTGTATATTACATAAAATGTAGTGTGTATTACGATGTGGTGAATTTAAGTTGTAGATCATAGAAATCAACAAGTAAAACCGTCTGCCCTTCTGTTTTACAAAATTCAGCTGCCCCCTTATAATCAAACCCCACCAGATTCAATAAATACGTTTAATTTTTATAGATTGTTTTGAACTTTAACATAGGGTTTGGAGTAGACTATTGCTAGTGGGTTTGTATGATAACCCGCTGAACCCACGTGTTGGAGCTAACATTAGGTACGGAGGGTAAGTGTTTAAGTTCGAAATCCAAGTATATGATGACGAGAGCGAAATAGTTTATGACATGTCATTTGGTTATGCGCGGTGCTTGGCCAGAACTTCAAATTGCTACCGGGTAGCGAATGCCCACCTGTTGGTGTGCCATTTTTCATACTGAATTGATGAATAATTCATATGCTCTGTCTTTTAAAGCCCGGTTAACTTCAATTTACCTTCTATATATTTGTTTTTAGTCCAATGTCGTTTTGACCAATCTTTTACCGTTTTAACAATACATTTGCTTACCTTCTATACATTTGTTGTATGTCGTTTTTACCGATCTTTTATCGTTTTAACAAATAAATTTGTCTTAGTCCAATGTGGTTTGAACATCTTTTACCGTTTTAACGAGAAAAGTATTTAGTATATATTTTACTTTTATGATAGATGAAAGTGTATACTGCAGCTCAATAGTTTGACGCTCTAATTAATTTAATTCATTCATTTAAATCATTTTTTGTTTTTCTTTCAAAAATAAATTTTAATGTTAATTTCTTCTAATTAATTTATTTATCGACGATTTTTCCAGTTTTCATATATTTTCTCATATTAATAGTTCCTTTTTATTTTAGATCAAATAAAATATATTTAATTCCTTTAATTAAATAGTTAACCTATTTCAACTTTAGCTAGCCTATTGTTAGTGTCTTTCGTACTTCAACGTCAGGTAACTTTTACCCTTTTATTATAATGTGTTATGAAGAATGAAGAATGATGCTACGTTTAATTTTGGAAGAAATAGATGATCGGTTGCTACGTACTTATTTAAGTGTCATCATGATATAATTTGTAAGTAATATCAACAAATCAACTCTATCGTTAAGATTATTACTTAACAAATTTAGTCATATTGAAAAGCTAATAAATCAATAACACTATAAGTTAAAGTATTTAACACGAATATTGTAATTTATGTCGATAAGTATAGCTAGGTTACTATCGTATACTAATGAAAATTCATAAGCTAATTACTCGCCGGAGAAGCGCGATGCCACCACACTCGTGTATAAATACGAGGCTACTTCTGTGTTGACGGTTATTTTGATGGCAGACTATGTTGGATGTCACATTTGTACTCGATAACTACATTTTCTTGTCCCTTTTGTCCCCTACAAATAGTCGGTCAAGGAAGTGTTGGCTTTAATTGACGATTAGTTTTACAACTGGTTGAAAGTATTGTATTTGGAAATAGTAAACATCATGCATCAATTTTCTATATATGGGATTATTACTATTTCAACAATTAACTGATGTTTTGTATCCAAATACTATCCAAAGGCTGTTTGATGTCATGATACTATTTGTTAAGTTAGTACATTCCATGTCATATTAACCTTTTGCTAATGTTAAAAATAACGGAACGATATATATTGCATATATAGACTTCAGTTTGCTTGACTTCTAAGAACATATATGGTATTTAGTTAAAAAATAGACATCAAATTGATAACCTTTGATGGTATTTATTCATAAATGGCATCAAAACATATGGTATTAGTAAACTGAAAATGGTATTAATTCAAGACCCCAGTGGTATTTATTATAAATGATGATATTCAGTGGCGTAGTCAGAGTTTTACATATGAGTAGGCCGAAATGTGATCTAACTTGTTGCATAATGTTACAATTTATTAAAAGAAATTTAAAAAGAGTTTAAAGGCAGTAACGAATTCACTATGTATTATTAGTTTATAACAATAGCTTGAGCTACTTCATTTATATCGACAAAATCATTTAACTAATATCAATGTATCCAACTTTTTATTATGCTTGCACTAGAAATCGTTTCAAGAAAAATACTACATAAAAAATTAATTTGACATCCTTTAGTTTAGGTTTCCTGTCATGCTTAAATATAAAAATAACTAAGAAAGCATACTAGCAACTAAATGAATTAAAGATAAACTAATTCTAATAGCAAGGAATGTATTTCAGAGACAATAATGGAGAAAGCGAAATTAGAAAACGAAAATTGAAGGAAATAATCTAGTTTACTCGTAATACCAAAATAAGATACAAAACGTATGGGAGGAATATATATATATATATTCAGAAAGTCAGTTCATATTAATTATTATTATTAATATATTATAATACAATATTAACTAAATTCGGATAAAAAAATTAGGGAGTAATCTTACACCCTTATAAAGGGTTTACCCCCTTTTCTTCAGTAAGTTAAATGTTTAAAGAATGAAAATGACACAAATACCCCTATCTTCAACGAAATAGACTAATCTACCTTTATCTAATTTTAAAAAATGACATAGATATTTAAGATATAATTATATATTAAATGAAATGCAATTTAATCCATAAATAAACAAGTGTACATTTGAAATATATGTTTATAAAATCAATAAATGAAATAAGTACTCCGCTACTTTACACGGGTATCTGTTAGTATAATTTAACCTAGGATTTAAACTAAAATCTCACATGCCTACACTCTAGTAATCTAGTTCACATTTTACTGTCACCTTATAAAATTGGGATCCTTATAAAATTCAGTACTTTATAATTGGGTGGGCCAAGTATCTTTTTAGTTGGGTGGGTCAAGTAGCTTTATAATCGACAATTCTTATTTCACATTCTATGTACTCTCAATGCATGGGCTTTGTGTGGGTGGGTTATGGCCCACTCTAAGTCTGACGTGGCTCCGCCACTGATGATATTCTAAAAGTGTTCTTACATGAATATTACATGATAATCACAAAATATAACATGCTAATCACTTGTAATTATTCACAAATGTAATGCGATTATCATGTGTTTCAGATAATCATAAAATAGGACCTGATAATTACATATCATCATCTGATTACTAAGTTATAATGCAATTGTTACGAATAAAAATTTAATAAAAAATAATTAAAAAATAAAAAGATGTGGAATTTTTTTTTAATTAAAAATAGCTTCTAAAAGTTATTTAAACAAAGAACTCCAAAGAAATTTTTATAAAATAACGTGCTTTGGATATATAAAAAATGCTTTTAAAATCTTTCTTAATTTCTTACAGTATTTAGCCTTCTAATTTGAATCTTAGTCTTTATATGCAAAACAATATAATTAAACAAATTTAATTAGACAAAACTTATAAACAAGTAAGTAATCGACTTATGATCGTCATTCATCATCGAATTTAAAAAATTAAAATTTTCAAAATGATAACATTCACTTGTGATGAATGTTAAATAAAATTACAATATAATATTCTTAAATGATTATTAATAGTTGTAATAAGAATGTGTATTAATTAATTAATATTTGCAATATAGTTAGTGAGTTTGATAGTTTTTTTGTCTTTATAAAATTTTTAACATTCATTTCTAATTAATATAATTTATATATTTTATTATACACCGATAAATTTTATAACATATCATTCATTAATAAATACTAAATTATAAATATTAGATTATAAATATCACCGCTTGATATACATTAATAAATATTATAATTTAACATTACATTTTTGTGAATATTATATCTTAGCATTGATATACATATATTATAATTCCAACATGAGATTCAATTCATCTTTTGGAAATATTCAATAAATGTTGTTCAAAAATCAAATCATGTGAAGGTAGAACTAAAATTTAAAAAAACCCTTAACACCCATCACTAATTTCTTTCTTTCATTCTTCAAAAAATCACACATACAACAAAACTCAACATTCTTCTTGATTTTTTTTTTCGTTTTGGGTGACAAATATGATGAAGAACATAAGGCAATTACACAAACAATATGCCCAACAATCAAATCCCACCATACTCCTCCAAATTTTATAAACATTCATCATCAAGACCCTTGAATTACATTTTCAATGAACAGCAATTACTTTTCATCATCATCGGAACCTGATCGGTTCCATCATCTTCATCTTTCAACCATCTTTATCTGCCATCTCCACCCTCAACACCACCACCAATAATATTAATTCCCATGTAATTCCATCAATGCCTAGATCAATTTCCATCGCTCACCGTGAAAGTGCCATCTTCCACCATTGTCCAACATATTAAGGGTTTGTGGTATTAGTCGTAGGAGAATGCGAACGGTGGTGACAGGCGGAGCAGGGTTTGTGGGTAGTCATTTGGTTTGAAAGTTAATAGCTAGAGGGGATGAAGTTATTGTGATTGATAAATTTTTTACTGATAGGAAAGAAACTGTGGTGCATCGATCATTCAGATAATCTTAGATTTGAACTAATTAGACTTGATGTTGTTTAACCAATTTTATTGGAGGTTGATCAAATCTATCATTTAGCTTGCCCTGCTTCCCCTGTTCATTATAAAGACAATCCTATCAAGACAATCATATCCGTTTCCAATTATTCACTTTTTATTCTGAATTTCGTGAACAAGTCGATCTTGAAATGATGTAAATCAAAACCAAAGTTATATGAACAAAATAAGGTTCTATGCACTATTGTCAGTAATTAAGTGTATATAATTTGTTTTTGTAATCTTTTTGAAGTTTATTTACCTGGTGCTTATTGAATTGTGTATTACTTAAGATCGTTAAAGATGACATTAAGTATAATAGGTTCAATTTACAGCTCTGGATTTAGTTATGGAATATTCGACACTAAACTAGCTTTGTTTCTGATAGTAATTTTTGTTTTGAGACATTGTTATACATATTTTGTGAAAGAATATAGGACCCCCCGTAAAATTTAATTCTGTAAAGTGTAAGCTACTATCTTTCACCGTAAAAGTCGAAGTGTGTGCTTTTTCGGATTGGTTCTGTTGGTTTATGTTTAGAGAAATATTTTTCATGAATTTACAGCTTTACAACCTATGAAGTATTCTTGTAGATATTGAAGTATTTACAGTCTGGTCTCCTTGACTCCTGCAATTACAAGACAAATGTATTTCGCACCCTAAACATGCTCGGACTTGACAAAAGAATCAATGCGAGGTTCTTGATACGAGTACTAGTGAGGTTTATGGAGACCCTCTTGAGCATCCTCAAAAGGAATCATATTGGGGACATGTTGATTACGAGTACTAGTGAGGTTCATGCATCCTAACTCGTCAGTTTTTATTAAATTTCCCAGAATTTTACATCTTGCTTACCACTTCGAAAATGTTTATGTTCTTCGTCGCTTATCCCTTACTCTTAGATTTATCAAATAGTCTTAATGATCATGCTTTCAAACATCAGATTTTGCATCTTAACATTCGGAATTGATGTTCAGATTTTTAGTTCAGCACCCCAAAATTAAAGGACTAGTCTTATCTATATGATTTATGCCGGGATTTTAATTTATAGGTTCGAATTGCACGTAACTTTAACACATATGGTCCTCGAATGTGTCTAGATGATGGTCGTGTCGTCAGCAAGTTTGTTTCACAGGTAAAATGTCTCACGTTTATTGAGTTTTCATAATTGGTAAATTTTCATTATAAGATTATGTCGTTTTGCAGGCCATTCGCAAACAACCCATGACCGTTTATGTTGATGAAAAGCAAACCTGAAGCTTTCAATACGTCTCAGATTGGTACACTATTTCTTCGCCAAAATATATTCATTTTTCTGATTTTGAGTGTTGAGTGTTTCAAGTTTCTGGTCCTTGCTTTTTAAAGTTAAAACTTTTGTGAACTTCTCTCTTGGTTAGGTGGTGCGATCTAGTTTTTTCCATACGACCTTTATTTGGTCCTGTTTATATGAATATATAATGTTAATTTCTTCTGTGCCTTATGGGGATTACAGTACATTACACAAGAATTACTTTAATTTGTAGGTTAACGGACTGATGGCACTCATGGAGGGTGAACACATCGGCCCCTTCAACATGGGCAATCCAGGCGAGTTCACCATGTTAGAGCTTGCTCAGGTTTGTTACCTTATATAGCCAAGAAGCTAGAAGCAATAGTCGCCCTTTTTAGGCTAGAACAACAGAGGACCATAGGGGTCACCCTTTGGGCTAATACAATCGGTAATTGGTGCACTAAGTTGGGCTATTTAGGCTACTACAAAGAAATGGTGTACACTATTATAACCAAAACAAGAACCTTTTACTTATTTTTCCTCGTTCTACTCTTTAGAGACTATTTCTTTTGTAGGTGGTGAAAGAAACTATTGCTTCAAATGCTTAAATAGAATTCAAAGAGAACACGACAGATGATCCTCAAAAAAGAAAACCGGATATTAGCAAAGTGAAAGATTTGTTAAATTGGGAACCAAAGATAACACTCCGTGAGGGTCTGCCAAGAATGGCGTCAGATTTTAGGAATCGAATCCTGTGAGAAGCAGAAGGTGAAATAGACAAATGAGAACTAAAAGACCAAAAAACAGTAGATGTAGATTCACGGATCTGTAAATATGTTTATCTATGTAAATGTGATATAGATCAACACGCGTATTTAGAAATTGTGCACTTCTTCCTCTTGATTATGAGGTGAGTTTTCTGTAATTAATGAATTCGTGTAACTCAAACTCCTTTGGGGTTGGCATAATCTCTTGAAAACTTAGTAGATCGAGATGTATCATTTTAAAATGATTATCTATAGAAATACACACCATTGTTCGTCTTTCGATTTCTTTTGCAAGCATCATTTCATGTATACTACTAGAAAAACTGTCATTACCAACAAAATTTTTAGCAACTATTTGGAAGTTGTGAAAATTGCGCTTTAGCAACGATATTACCATCGAATATAGACAAAAATCAGATTATTAGGTCACCAACGAAATAAACATTGCCAAATTTGTTGTTGAGGTGCAAATTTTTGGTTTATTCTTGAATAATTATTCACTTTCAATTTCAATTGATTAAAAAATAGATTAAAAAATGTATAAATGGGTAAATACGAGATATCATTGGTAAAACTAATTTAATAATTACACTTTTTTTTTTTAAAATGTGTTATTTGTCTAGTCGACAATTGAATTATGACGGATATAATACTATATATCTTACGTCAATGGATGATAAAGAATCAATGTTGAATTTAGGGATAAGGAAAAGGCAAAAATTTGATTGAGTTTACTGGAAGGCATCTAATTCTCATTCTTTAGGAATGAGAGGCAAAGTGGCTTTGTTTCCTTCTTTTGTAAGGTGAAAGTACCATACTTTTTGAGATTGTAAGTACAGTTATGTATGTTGATATGTTCATTATATATATAGGAAAAATTCCAAATAATTATGTATTATTAATCAGTCAAAATTAATCAGTTAAAAGAAACAAATAATGAGATGGTTTTGTGTTATGTGCATGTGACTTTGGCATGATCAATGGGATGAGAATATATTTGGTTCCTTTGGAATATAAGAACACAGTTTTATCTACCATTTGCCAAAAGCCTTATTCCTGCCTTTTCAACTTTCCACCAAGTCTTTAAGGCCTTTTAAGTTGTGTTACTCATTATTATATTTGAATCAAAAAAATTATACCAATAAAGAAATTGATAATACCTAGCAATAAAAATTAATGCCAATTGATTTAGAAACATTTTTTACTCCCCTGTTTTGGTTTCTTGTAGGATAGAAACAAAAGGATTTTCATAACTGATACCTTTATTACAGGAATACATGGTCAATATATATATATATATATACAAACACTAACTGTAGATTTTACTTGGTGTAACACCACCTAACCATTTTAGTGGGTATAACAAAAAATGGACCACAAGACCTAACCCACTTCTTTTCGTTTCTCTGCGTCTTTTTAACAACATCGATTCAACGTTATCAAATCCTCATTACGACGTAAGCAACAAGTATAACAGAATTGATTTCAAACTTATATACACGGTTATTTGATTTGGTTTATAAAAATATCGATAACTCGTTAAAAAGATAATAATATACTTCAAAAGTATACCAATTATTCCAAAGGCACTTCACCTATGAAAGGTGTTTGATATATTCTGTGTTTGTGAAGTTACAATCAGTTCACCACCCTTATTATGATTGATTCTATTATTCTTGAAAAGCCTTCATCCTCCACCCCTTATGGCGGTGGTGGTGGTCGAGCTATCGACCGTCATAACCCCATCATTAGAGATGAAAAAAGACTTGATCAAAGCCGTATACTTCCTGCTAGTTCTCCTATCATCATCACCTCAACCACCACCACTTCCGACCACCCCCACCTCCACCACCACCTCCCTAAGCTAGAGCCAGAATCAGAAGACGACGATCAGAAGAGGAAGAGTGTAGCATTTTCTGATGATGATGATAATGAATCTATTAACGAAGTTGATTTTAATCCTTTTAACAGCCCAGTAAGTTCTTCAAGATGCTTGTTGAGTGATAAAATTAAGCTCGATTTCTCATCAGAGTTTCACCATGTTCTATCATCACCACCACCACGTGAACCTAGTAATCCTCCTACACCACCGCCACATTACAATCGTCTTAGGTTTCTTGATGGTGATCATGATTCGCATTCCTCTTCTCCTCCTAAACTAGCATCAAAGTTGACACCAGCTGAACCTGTGGTAGATTATAATTCCATGAATTCCAACAAAAAACACCACGACTCATTCTCGTCCTCTACCCCAAAACCACCATCACCGCCACCACCGCCTCCCTCTTCAGACCAGGTGGTTGTCCTGGAGGTCTCACTGCACTGTAGAGGCTGTGAAAGGAAAATGAAAAAACATATCTCCAAAATTGAAGGTGTGGTTAACAAGTGACAACCTTTTTTCAATTACTATCTCCACATAGTTAAAAAAACCTCCTTACACTCTTCGTCCTCTGTTTTTTTATTGATTTTCAATAGTTTTTCTGCATAGAATCAAAAGCTCTTTCTAATGCTTTTTCAAAAACAGATCTTCTATAAAAAAAGCAAGCTTCAAGTTAACATGTAAATTATTCTGTTAATAAAGTGAAAGTTAGCCTGTTAACAATAGCTCTAAAGCTATCATAAGCAAAACGCTTGTATAAATTTTTGTAACTGATGGTATTTCTTTCTTAATTTCAGGGGTAACATCATTCAAAATTGAATTTGCAGCCAAGAAGGTGACGGTGGTCGGAGATGTAACGCCATTGGCCGTTCTTACCACCGTGTTAAAGGTAAAAAACGCGAAGCTCTTGACTCCGGCCACAATATCATCATCGTCATCTTCTCAAGCCAGTTTGAATGGCTTTTGACAGCAGTCCTAGTTTCAAAAAGGGCTGATTTACTAGACCAGCCTTTAACCGGTCCTAGGTTGATCGATTAACTGTGTTTTAGTTTGATGTTTTATTATACTCTATTTTGGCTCATAGAATCGATATTCGTTTGAGATAATTGATATTTTGGTATAAATTAATGTTGCAAATATATATGAAACAACTACTTACGGCTATAATTATACTTGTTAGCATACAATATCATCATCTTAATCGTATATAAATATATCAATTACGTAAAATTGAGTATTTTTCATTTCATGAACCAAATGCTTTCTTAAAACTAGATATCTGCCTAAATCGACACAATCATATCATACAGTGTCATATTCCTTAAAAAACTTATTCGAAGATAAAAGAAACATGTACTACTGTTTGGTTCTGCTTGGATTCATGAGCTTTAACCGGTTTTATTTCAATGAATTCTTTTAAACTTTTACGAGCCGACAGAGTAAAGATCGAGCAGTCTAACTCCAATTTTGATCAGTTTCAACTAGTTTAGATTCCATTTTGATCAAAAACAGTTTTTATAAGAATCATAGAACAACGGACTTAAAGTAGTTAAAAATGAGAAAAGATAGTAACAAAGTCGTTGGTTATGGGGTTCTAGACTAATGGCTAACATATACAAAAACGACAATCAAAACTAAATCTTATTGCTTCGAGGTGAGTACTTCAAAGCAATTTCGCCCCCGCCATTCAAAATAACGTGTTCTTGTTTGGAGTCGTGACGAATCGATCATTTCCCAAGATATAATGAAGCAACGAGTAGTATAGATATATATATATATATATAATGAAGCATTCATTTTTAAATGATTCTTTTTATTAATTTGTTTATTTGAAATCATTCTTTCATTAAATCATATTTGATTTTTATCAATTTAAATTTTTATCTTTAATCTTTAAACTACTTTAACTTTTATAAATTATTTGGGCTTTCTGAATTCTGTATGAGTAACTTCGGATACTGTTATAGATTCTCTTGAAAAATCAGTTTTTGTTTGGTTGCCCATGTGACTTAAGAACATCTCCTTTGGTGGTTCCAGCTTCAAGTACATTGAGTTTGCCTCTTCTTCCTTGCAACTGAAATACAAGTGTTCATTTGCAAGAACAACAGATTGACTCCTATCAAGTTTGTGTTTTGACATTGTGGAACAAGTCCAACACTTTTATAAACGGAAACGAAAACGGAAATTAACCTCATCTTCTTCATCTTCATTGCGTTTCTCACCGGCGACGTCAACGATGACGATAGCGTTTTCATCTTCATCAGCTAACCGATCGTTTCTCCGGCAACCACCAGATCCGGCGGCTGTAGCATTTCTTTAGCCACCATAGCTAGCTGCGAATTTCGGTTGTAGTATTTGGGGGTGAAATTAGTCATAGCTAGCTATGAATTCCGGTCAGCTGCAAAACGAAATCCTGTCACTAGCAGCAGCAATGTCCAACCACTAGCAATGGCGAAATTCCGACCAACAATAGCAATTTTCTTGCAGATCTAAACAACGATTTGGATGCTTTTTGGATGTTTGTATTTTGGTTTTGATCTCATTTTGGGATTAGATCTTTTAGGGTTTGGATTTTTGCCAATCTTTTAATTGGTTATGATCTTGAAATTGGAAAAAAAGTGTTAAATAATCATATTCCGGTTGGAAAAGACGCGTTCAGTCGTCGAAAAACACATTAGATCATGCTATCGGAAAACACAAATTTATCAGATTTCCTTTCTTATATAAACATGTTTGACTAAATAAGGAAAGAAATTAAAGAGAGATAGTGACCAAGAAGATGGAGAAGGAAGTTATGGCAAGAAAGGGTTTGATGTTTCTCCATTTCTCGATCTCTTGTTCTTTTCATCTCTTTAATTTGTGCATGTTGACTTATATGAGGTTATGGTAGCTGGTTGACTTATATGAATCTTAATATGTATGTGTTAAATAAAAAGACACATCAGAATTTAAAATATCACATAAATAATTATATTAAATAAAAAATGCCACATAGTCATGTTTATCGATTGTTCTGGTAACTAGTTACCATATTACATACATCGATATAAAATCTTCAGTTTGTTGCTTACATAATCAATAAAAAGGGAAGGTTGTACACATAACACAAATGGTGATAATACATTACATATTTATTTCATTTACTGTATAAAAAAATCCCACCTACATATAGAATGTGGCCATCAATCAGGGGAAATCTAAACAAAAGAAAGGTTATACATCATTGAAACAAGACACGTAGAATGTAGGATGGAAATGGACATAAAATGGACATAATATCCAAAACCCAAATAGGTTCCTGAGTTTGTTGACCTCATTGTAATGTAACGTTTGATCCCGGAGCTAATAAACCAAACCATTTAATTTAAAAACTCTAGTACTAGATCATTTAGGACTAATTCTCCAATTAACTTACCTAAACTGTCGATTTCGTTCACCGGGTGGCTCCAATCTGGGTCCTTGTCCAAATGAATTGCATCAAAACTCTGATCGTTTTCTTTATCAATCTCATCGATCACTTTATGCACTTGATCCTCGATTCTGAATTTGTTTAGCCTCAGTTGACTTTCCCTTTTTGCAGGGTTAACCCAAGGGTAAGCTAACATTGACTTGGAGGTTCTAATGAACGTTTGTTTGATACGGTCATGAAAAAGGCTTTTTTCAGACTTTGATACAAAATAGTAGTTTTCAAGACGATAAAATAGTCTTGGATCTTTAGGATGATGGATTGTCTGATATGGAGGTAGGAAGGTATCAGCGTCGATAGCCTCAGTTGACTTTCCCTTGTTGACCGATTTTGGTCTTGCAAGTGACGATCGTTGTGTAAGTTGTTCGACTTTTGGGGTAAGTTTGAGCCTGTTAGAAGTTGACTTTGACTCAACTTTCAGCAGATGAAGTTGTTTCTTGATCTCTGAAAATGGTAAGAAAATAATTAACAAAAGTTGATTAGAGGGGTAAGTTTGATGCAAGTAAAGCACAAAAAAATAATCTTGAAGCACGTTGAGGTACGTCATTCAAATATTGAGATTGTAGAGGGGAAATTTCAGCTCACTGCTTGCTAGAAATGGGTTAACGAAATGGGTTATATTTTATAAATTTTGACAGGTCAAACAAGCCACAGTTAAAAGTTCCGTTAAAAATGGCCGTGCAAAGTCAGTCAGCTCAAAGTGTTATCCATATATTTTTAACCTCCTTAATCGACTTATTCAAGAACAAAAAACGCAAACTAAACCTACCCCACACATTATATACAATGATCTCTCTCACACACACACATGCACATACATTGCCTCCAATGAGGCTTGAACCTACTACCTCTTGGTTAGGCTAGCTCCTGGCATACCCCTAGTTGTAAAATTAGTGTTTAAGAGTTACAAAAGTTACTTGTTTTGATCCGAATCTATTTTCAGCCATTACTGTCCCCGTGGCAAGGTAGATAAAGGCCTTGTGCCCAACGGTATCAAGATGGCATACTTACCAAGAGATGCACTATTGTAGGTTTAAATCAGACAATGGTGTATAACTGTTTTCCATTTAGAGAAGAAAAAATTATGCATCCTATTGCAAATACACTAAAAAAGGTAAATAAAACCAACATATGAGGACTTGAATTCGTAAAAAGTAGCATAATTTCTGAGCCGTAAGTATATAAATCAACAGATTTCATCGCATCAGATGTGAGTCCATGTATTTTAATTGATAAAGTACAGGAATTACCATCTCCATTATTGTTAACGCGTAGTGTTTTAAAATCACTCGTTCTGATTGCTTACTAATGAATCAATGTCATTGCAAGTTATATGTGTTGGAATGACATTGGAAGAGAAGAGGATAAACCAAAAGAATCATAATGACTATTATTTGAATTAATGCCTCCTTTTAATGCAATGAAACTAGAAGAAAAGCAGCATCCTTAAGGACAAGAATCCGTCGTAATAGTAGCATTCTCGACGAGTAAAAAATCCACGGATCTCACCCTTCATTAATGAGCCTGTAGTTTTAATTTTTAAAGTTCAGAAATTGTGTTCTCCTTCTTTATTGTTGTTTCCTTTCCTATCTTGCATAGATGACTCTCCTACATTATTCTGCATCTCATAGTACGTATGTATAGAATGTCCCTGAATTAACTTTCCACATTTGATTTTCGAAATCCCATGTCATAATTGTCCGGGTTTTATATGTACTCGTTAACTCACTACAACTGCATTTTATAGTCGTTCGGTTACTTGTCATTAAATTTTTTTGTTACAGATATATAGTTCATATTCATTTTTTCGTAAGGTTCATTGTGTATAAGGACTGTGAGAAGTGTGTGAGTATAGCATAGGGAAATCTTTTAGAACATAGAATTTAACAGAATAGGCAGAGACAACTAATTCCGGTAGAATAATAGCAAAAACATAAATGGAGGTAAAGCAGCTCAATGGTACGTTACGTACCTTGAAGTTGAGAAGTAAGTCTTTCGAAGCGATCAGCATCAGATGATACATCTTCCGAAGGAGGAGCTTTAAGAAGTGACAATTCACTGCCATGAATAACTTCCTTTAAGCTTTCACGATAATCAGATTCAAGTCCAGACAACTGAATCAAAACCATAACCGAAAAAGGATTCAGCCTGTTCATTTATTATCTCTAAAAAGAATCAAGTAATATAGACATATTTGCAAGATCACAAGTTAACAGCGATATTTATTTACAAACAAATCTCCGTATGATATATCACCTCTTTAAGTACATGAAGATTAAAAAATCAGAGAAGTATAGTTGGCACCTAGTTAATACACCCTTAGCAATAATAATCACAAGTCTTTTTAACTCGTCACAACAGCTATGAATACAAATATGAATTATGTGCATATTGTAATTTAATGTCTTTGTTGATTTCAACTACTATAAGACCAAGAACCAGAAAATAAAATGAAAGGAAAAGGATAAAGATATTATTGATCTACAAAGATAAGAGTTAGTACTACATCTTTTTACGTATTTAAATTACATATGACACACGCAGATATACTAACTGCATTTACATATGTCTATCTGTCACCATGCATCTATTTCTCAATGAGCCACAAAATTTTTCTACATAACATGATGCCAAACAAGTTATATATGTCGATTCTTTAAGCTCAAATGCAGCAAATACTACTATGAAACACAAAACGTGAAATAAGTCATAGTCATAGTCATAAATCATAGCATGTACTGGTTTTAACAAATTTATATTGATAGTTCAATTCAGATAGAAATGTAACAAAACCTGAGAAATCTTTGATGAATGTTCGTCAGCCCCAGAAGAATTTGTATCTCCCACCATGTGACTAGCCAGATTTGGGTTCAACTTGTTCATAGTTTCAAAAGGTGTTTCAATCTTATAACCATCCACTTCATCAACTAGAGAACCTGCATATTTGACATCATTATCTTCATCTTCAATATCAGAAATTGACAGCTGATATATATCAGGACCACCGTTCTCAAAGAAAGTCTTCCCTGATTTTTGGCTCGTTGGACTTTCTGGTATATCCTTTTTTCCATCTTGATCGTGGGGCTCGCTATACACCATTACCTTCTCATCAGTGTCACCTTCATCACATACATCCGTTCCATAATTTGGGTCATTAAAAGACGGAAGAAGAGTTGTTGAGTTTGATGTGGTTATGTGATACTCATCTCTTTGACCATCGGTGCCATGATCACCAAAAGCCATACCTAATCCTTCACACGACGCAAATATATCCTTGACCAGAACCAACCCAACAATTTCTCCTAACGTACTACCCTTACTCACCATTTCTCTATCTTCTTGTCTGCTAGTCATCTTCAATCTTTCTGAAATTCTATTCTTTGCCTCTGTAATCAGAGAAAGTTCTGACATATTAGATGATGAATGTGTCAGCCGGTCATTCTGGTCAAAGATAATTCTCAAAGACCCCCCCCTTCATTTCTGATTCACTAGATGTAACACTTCTAGGCACGTGCAAGCTCTCACTTATCTCCGTTACGCCCACACTACTAAAACATTCAATGTTTTCGCCATATTCCTTAAGAGAATCGTCAACAGTTTTAGCATCTGTTCGGTTTGGCTTTAGGAGTACGGTACTTTTTCCAGGAATGTTAGAGTCGGACACCTCCTTTCGTTCCAAATGAGCAAAAGGATCAAAATTCATTTCTTCCTCTTCTTTCCATCCTTTGTGCTCATGGAGATGTCTTAACAACAATGAATCTGGATGCTGAATGAGGCTCGTCATTAAGTCTGAATTGGAGTCTGTCCTCTGAGGTATACTCTTGACATTCGAATTTCCTTGAATGCTCATCAAGTCTTTCATCACCAATTTCATTTTTGCAACATGTGATGCTTCTGAATCGTCATGCATACCGTTGACATTCGCCATCCTTTCAGTGTTGTTACTAGAGCTGTCGGACAAACTTCTTTGTTGCTTGTGAATCGATAGGGCTGAAGAAAGTCCACCTCCGCCCATCAGCTTGAGTAGAATACCTTCTGATCGTTTTTTCATTGAGGTTCCATTTGGTATTCCTTTTGCCAAAAACTTCTTCTTTGGCTTCTCGTTTCGCTGTTTACAAGTGCTTTTTCCAACTTCAAACTTGCACTACAATTAACATAGATTTAGTCACTTCCCTAACTTGTTTTCATTAAAGGAAATGTTTCCAAAAAATAAAAACTGTAGAACATAAAATAAAACAAATCTGAGGGGTATCTAGAATTTCCTCCCAAAACCAAAAAGATCATGAAATCCAATTTTTCACATTTAGAGAAACATATATCAAATAATACCCCACATTGTCAAAATGTTAGCTTTCTTGACATATTTCGCTGTAAATAATCCCTAAATGTGTAAAACAAGATTTATAGTTCTTTTTGGGAGCGAGAAAATCGAAGATACCCAGTACTGTCAAATTTTGTATTTACATCTTATTAATTAGTCCTTGCATTTGAAAAAATAATTTGCGCCAATAAAGCTTATATAACACATAATATAATTAAAACGAGGGATGTAAAAGGAGATGCGACACACCAAACTTTGCTTGACGGATACATTATCATGGGACCAAGATTGAATGTTCTTACGTCTTCGGCTTTCCTCATTCCCTGTAAAAGTAGGTATCCTTAATTATTAAAATGCATAACTTTTACTTACTAAATATGATAAAGAAATATGTCATTAGCTATGAGTAGAATTACCATGCAACATGAAATTGATACATTCAATGAGCAGAAAAGGGAATTTAAATAAAGTAGAAGGCTAATAGAATTTCTCAAAATACCTACCCAATATCATTTGTAGACCAGTTGAACATATTGGTTAAACAAGTTTAATAAACCGGGAAGGTTTTTTCTTGTTCAAGTTATCCAGGAAGGTGAGTATTTTTACTTTGGCCACCCCCAAAAATGTGCAACTGGTTCAATAGACAAACTATGATAAATAAAACTATGCTCATTTTTTTTATCTTAACACAGAAAACATGTTTTACCTAAGTCATGACAAATGATGTAACTCAATGTTATTAACGGAGCCGTCTTTGAGGGTGGATGGGGAGGTCGACTGTCTGTGGCCTCTGAATTACAGGGGTCTCAAAATGTGTGTGTATGTGTATATGTATATGTGTGTATGCATAAAATTTGATTGTTAATTGTAAGGAAAACAAAGATTACGTTCTACTTGTTTTAATGTTGATTGATTCGCAACAAAAAGAATAAAATTAACATATTATAAGTTAGATATAGCACCTCATTTCGACAATTAATCAGTTTTTGCCCACGGCCTCCGAACATTCAAAATCGACCCGGGTATTAACTACAATCCATATAATATAACATAGAAGAAAATTGCACAAAAGACATTGACCCCTAGCTTCCAATTAAGGTATGGTCCTAAATACATTTTCTTTATAATATAGTAAGTAAATTCATAGGGGATTCTCGGACCGACTAACCTTGTTTTTCTGAAAAAAAGATCGATTTGGCCTCATTCTGAGACATAGCAATCTTAATTCACAAGTTAACAATTAAATACAAATTAACATAACAAGGCCCCAAATGAACTTCGATTTCATTATTTCAACAGCATAAATGAAACAGAACAACAATCCATGTTGTTTTTATTTAGTTTGTACTCAATTCCATCTATAATCACTTCTAACGTAAAATTTAATTATGCAGTGAGAAATATAACTTCCTTTAAAAAAATTCAAAACAGAGAAGCAGAATTATACCTCCAAAAAGGCAAGGAAACTTCAATTTTCTTCTCTTAAGTCTCTCCATTGTCAACTACATCAAAAACATATGAAACTGATGCTCTGTTTTTGTTCTTTTTTATTACTTTTTCTTCAATTAAAAAAAACAAACAAACAAACAAAAAATCTGATTAACATAACAATGAAATCAATCAATGGGGTAACTAAGAGGTAGTATATATAGAAAGAGAAAATGATATTTTTAGAGAGTGAAATTTGGTACATTAATGGCTGATTAGAGACTCTGTTTTTTTGAGAAGTTTCAAATCAAATGAGAATACTATTACAAGTAAGAATGAGAGTGAAATAGGATAAAAAAGGAGTGGTAATAGTGAAATGGAAGTAGTGGGTCCCACGCCACTTGGAATGGTATAATCACACCACGTAATACTTATCCCTCTTTAATGTGTTTTAAGTTTTAACCTTGTTGGTCGAATTTTTCTTGAAATTTAATGAATGCCAAAGTAAATTTACATGTTAAATAATTTAATTTTTTGTTAAATATTATAAACTTGCAATAAATGCCAAAACCATATCTTATTACTCTTAGCATATTAAAATCATGTCTTAATTTAATTACTAGTGAGTTCTTAGCTGTCGAAATGTAAGATGTATTTTTAAATATATATAATTGTGAGTACAAGTACTAGTGAGTTCTTAGCTGTCGATATTGATTCTTGGTAGTTTGTATTTGTATATCTTCTCGATTCACTGTGGCCCGTCGTGCGGTCTTAATGTACTTGACCGAATTAGAAGAGATTTCTTTTGGGGAGGATGCAAGGAAAGAAAGAAATTGACTCGAATTAAATAGAATATTATATTAACGCATTATTAAAAAGAATTAGAAAAAAAAAAAGCCTCTTTTTATCAAAGAGATCAGTTGAGTAGAATCAAGAGGTCTCTAACCAAATTGAAATGGGAACCATCCAGACACAACATGTCTCTATACTTTCTAAAGTTTAAGAAAATATAGAAACCTATCTCTATCTAGCCAACTGGTTTCTTTTCTTAAAAAAAGTTGATGGGTTTTTATTTCCAAAATGATTCACAGCCCGCCTAAAGTTCTTGTTCCATTTATCCTAAAACCGTATTATCTCTTCCTCTACAGCCATACCACCCAAGACCTCTGTTTCTCTTTCTCTCCATTGCGACCACACCTCCACTACGGCACCACCATCACTCCATCGCCACCATTCGGAATTCGGTACCACTACCACAATATGGTAAATTTCACTCCAAAAATATGTCTAGCCAATCGGACCCAATAAAAGAACGAAATTTATTACATGTTGATTGTTATTAATTTGAGTTACATATAAATTTTGACTTTAATCATTTTCAGTCCATGATGACATTCTTGAAGTAAAAGTTCATGAGCTCATATTTTTCTTTGCAATAGGTAAGCTCTTGTTGAGGATATCATAGATGTACGGTTTCACAAAATTGGCACTAGATTGGAGAAAAGCTTTCAACTCGGACATTTGCAACGAAAGTATGCTTCACCTTTACATCGCGAACTAGAATGCATAAAATATATGGTTGGAACTTGCAAGTGCTGATATAGGCATATAGCATTTCTTTCCCAAGTAGTAACAATTAATGGTTGATGGAAATCTCTTCATAGCAGTATTGTTCTTATCTAAAGAAAACTTCAAAAGGGAAAACATTAACAATCATATCTTATTATGGCCCGTTCCTATGATTAACATAAAAGATGATGAGTAGTTTCTTAACTTTTTAGTCAACATTTGGGGCACAAACGATGTAAGTCTTGACTTCTATTATGAAGTGTAATGTTTGAATTGAAACCAAAATATTTTAATAAACACATTTGATATATAGGTTTCTAATGAAGTAACTGGTAGTTTTCTAACATTTGCCTAGGTCACATTTCATACAAGTAAAAGGGTAGAAAAGGCCACCTGGCTTAGATACAGATTATTGGATTGAACAAATGATGACATTATGCTTTTAGCGATTTTGATTAGGCATTCATGAAACTTATCTACAATGGTTGGGAATGAAATTGTTATGGTCGTAAAAGTGTAGTACTTTAATTAGACGTACTTTCTCATTACCATTTTTTCTGGTCCTTGCTTTGATCTAATGTTAACATTTGCATCTGAATTTATCTGCCATGGAAGAAAATGTAATAAGGCCATTTGCTAAGGGAGTGCTAGAAACATTCGACAAACTTGGGAACCCACATATGATTCAAGAAACAAGAATATAGACGACCCATAGCAGCTGATCAGGGACCAAGGGTAAGCTTTATTATTATTATTTTTTATATTTAAGTTTATCAACAGGAACATACATGCTAAGCATTCTTTTATTTCCCTTTTTCCAGCGTGAATCAAGACCATAAAGACCTCTTCAACATGTCCATCAGAATTGTTCAGAAGTGAGCAAGGAAAGTACTGCTAGTCATTTAGTTGATTTCTACAGTTGTTAACAGGAGTCTCTTAGTTGAGAGATCAACATCTTTTCGCTTTTTTAGCAAAGAATTTGTGCCCAAACAGCTATGATGCAAAGAGGTTTGAAAATAATCATATGTATTTCGCATTCTTGACAAATAAACTATGACATTGTTGTATGAATATATGTATAGTTATTTGTAGCGAAAGTACATGTTAAATGGAACCGTTTGTATATCTTTGATATGTATATACAGTTTGTTTTGTTAGCTGAGAATTTTTGGGATATTAGTTACACGAGCAGATTTTCTAGTTTACAGCAGGTTTTCTGAAATCAAAATTTGGGAATTTTAGAAATATGGAATTTCTGAAGAAAAAAATAAAAAAAATCTCATAGAAACCTGCTGGTTATTAACAAAACGGTCTCTTTGTGTTTGATAATAAACCAGGAGAAAACGATAGGGACCATTTGCTTTCTTTGCAACAAGTCTCTATTCTCCTTTAGAGACCAGTTGTCAACATGTCTCTTTGGCTGAGACCTGTATACAAAGAAACCAGTTGGCCAACAGGTTTCTATAGGGTTTCAAAATAGGTTTCGTAGTGGTATTTCCGTAGTAGTGGCACCATATGGAAGGGGGGGGGGGTTAAATATATGTAGTCTTAAAGCAAAATTTTGGCATTATTAGGTAAATGGTGGTGGAAGTATAGGGTTGAAAGAGATTCACTGTGGGAAAAAATCATATCTAGTTTATATGGGGAGGGTGGGGCTGTTTTGAGTACAAGTGAAAATATGGACAGTAGGGTGGGAAACACATCAGGTAGTAGTGGAAAAAGTAGGTTTGCACTTCATGTCTTCCTTTTCCATAAGGTTGGTGATGGGTGTAATACCTTGTTTTGGCTAGATAGTTATCCAGGACTTAATAATCTTGAAACTAATAAAAATCCAACCATTAGGAGTAGGGGTAGGTGGGTGGATGAAAATTGGGTATGGGTTTGGGATTGGTTAAGCGAATCAAGGGGACGAAGTGGTTGGGGGTGGGGGGGGGGGGTATCTGGAGGAACTTCTAACTATATTGTCGTCTTTTGTACGATCTAGCAATTGCAGGGATTCGTGGAGATGGAAACTTGACGAAAAGGGTGATTTTTCAGTCAAGAGGTTGTCTTTAATGCTTGATGAGAAGTATTTAAGTAGCAGCGAAGTGAACGTGGAAACAGCAAGAGACTACCAATGAGAGAAGAACTCAACAAGAGAGGGATAGATTTACACTTGTTATTATGTCCTAATTGCAAAGGAGATATCGAGACAATCGATCATGTGATGGTATTTTGCAAGGATGCACAACAGATTTGGAGCAGGGTGTTTACCCGGTGGAAATTGAATCGGGTTAGTATTTATAACACAACAGATGTGGAATTAACAGTGAGATCAAGTCAAAAGCCATCGAAAAAACATGGCAAGCGGCCACTATGGATCACTTGATACTATCTGTGGAAAATAGGAATGGAAGAATTTTCGAATTAAAATTTCTGTCAATCCCAGTGCTGTTCCAGGAATTTCAAACACGCAGTTGTGAATGGATCAGCAGAAGAATGAGAAACAAGTTGATAGCTTGGCAACAATGGATAATTGATCCATGCAAATGTTTATAGATGTGGAGTGAAAGAAGAATATATTGGTCTTGGCTTTATAATTGCAGTGCATGTTAATAACAAATGTGATCGATGGTTTTGAGGCAACCCTTGGCACATGGATGGAAATGAAAATTGGAAACAAGATAGGTCAAATGGAATTATAGGATAAGTGTGGTGGAAAGAATCATCAGCTTTTGTATAGATATAAAAGATCATGTGATTTATGTAAGGTTGAGATGTAATATATCGGTTGGAGTAATAAAATATTTTGCTTCTCCAAAAGAAAGAAAGAAAAAGTACTAATTAGAACAATAAATAGATGTAAGATAAGGTGTACTAGAATTGTTGAAAAACCTTATTTTATTGTATATATATATAATATATAATATATAATATATAATATATAATAACAATATATTATATACTAGGTAAATAATTAATGAAAAGGAGATAGTGTGACATATTCTAGTATTTTTAATGCAATTTATATGCTACTTTTAGATTTTCAACTTCATATTGATGGTATATGGATCCTCTAGTTTTGGACCACGATCGATATTTAATTTTTAGGAGAGTTAGTAGACAATTGATGTTATTTTTATATTTTCAACGAGATGGTAAAGTAATTTCTTTAAACTTATTTTTTGGGGCTATTTCTGAAACATAATTGTTAAATGCTTAACACATTTTACTTGAATGTTGTTCACTTCATTTAATTGATTCTAATCATCTTTAATTGAAAGATAAAGAATAACGCTTGAAAGACGTTTGAATCCAACTACTATAACTATAATATAAATATATGATTATCAATATTATTGGGTAAACTACATTCTTTACAATGAAAGTGATCAAGAGATCAATGTTACCTTTATATACCAATCGACAATTACTATCGCAAACTCTTCTCACCATATGTAATCGTAACTGACCAAAGCACTTACGTTTCGCTCGCAGCCGATACAATCATAACCTAACTTGCACGCCATTACCAGTGCAAATGGTTTATGTAATGATAATGAAATGAATTTATTGAATAATGATTTGGGCTAACTACTTAGCCGAATAACTTTTATCTTTAGGAAGTTCACTAAACTACTACAACTACAACGTAAATATATAGATTATCCACAAATATTTACGTTCTTTTTATTTCTAACACTCCTACCTCGTAATTAAAAAATTACCTCGATCAATTACTCTTTGGTGCTTAATCGGATACCTTATATATATCTCGAAATTAGGACCATATATGTTTTATGAAATATGGGGTTAGTTCTATTTTTGTTTTACATATGCATTTGTTTACGTACGTATAATTTATTAGTCATAAATGTCTTTCTGTTAAATTATGTTTTGTGTATTTTAATAAGTACCAACACCAGATCTCGTATACAAGCTATTTATTACGTGTTATTAAAAGATTTAATGTTTAGTTGAATCTATAATTTAAGCAAAATATTTAAGTAACAATAAATGTCTTGACATTTCCTATTTATAATGCGTTTAAATTGGACTTATCTGTCATTACAATGTTTAGTTGGATTTAACTACAAATGTTTTACGGATCAAACTCAATTTTACTTAATGTTTTATTTTTGTTGGCTCATTTTAATTATCCACCTATTATCTTTGTTTATCTTAGAATAATATTTACTTATAAAAAAAACCTATTAAAAATTGTTAAACTTCTTATGTAACCCTAATTTATTATTTTCAATCATCTAATTTTTAATAACAATCGATCATACTTTTTTAAAATATAAGGATAAAATTAATAATTTTATCGATCTATCTTAAATAAAAAGAACTTGTTGGGAGACAATTATTTTTGAAACGTAAGGAGTATTAATTACCAGAATAACAATGAAATGTTTTTATTTTTTTCGAACGGCTGAATTTATATTAAAAGTTAACAAATAGCTAACAAAAAATTACAAAGAAATGGCTAAGAGCGGGTTTTGAATTCACGATGTCCAAGAAACTCTAATATTTCTATTTCTATGAATGAACCAAGAAAAAGATAAATCAACAATAAAGTCAATTAAAGTGTCTCCTCTAGGCTTCTTTTCATAAAACAACATAGCATTTCTGAATTTCCAAAGCACCTAGCATGTGGTCATAACAATAACCCGAAGCATCAATCTCTTCGAGCTCGCAATATGAATGTTTTCCAACCAATAGACCAAATTAGCAATAGAATTAAAATTGGAAATAACCAAATTACACCATTTACCGATATAGGACCATATGTCGAAGGCAATACTACGTGAAGTTAAACTATGATCGCTAGTTTTTGCTATGGTATCACAGATAATACAAAAAGTAGAAAGCATGTCGATACCTCGGTGATCCAAATTTGAGTGACTAGGAAGTCTATCTAATCTAGCTTTCCAAAATAAAATGTTAAGACTTTCCGAGGGACAAATTTATTTCAGATTGTGGGCATAGGACCGTTAGGCACCAAATGATGGTTTATGATTTGTCTAGCATGGTGAACCGAAAATGATGTGTCTTCTCCCACAAACCAAATTCATCTGTCAGAGGAATCCCCGACACTTGTACCAGTGAGTAGGTCATCAAGCTCAGAAAGTTGGCTCCTCACAATGCCACGTAAATTAGATTGTCTCCAGCTCCACGTCTCATTATTATTTACCCATCTTTGAGCAATTACACAGTCTTTATTTGTCTCCAGAGAATATAATCTAGGGAATCAAATCATTAGAGGGATGTCACATGTCCAAATATCTTTCCAAAATTTAGTGCTCAACCCATTGCCTACTCTTTTGGTGATACTATCATGAAGAAGAATGTTAGAATCATATAAGCTGTTAATGCTGCCAACAATTTTCTTCCAGTACCATTGTTCATATTGCTTGAATTAGAAGACCAATTAAGACATGCCTCTTCTCCATGTAAAGATTTGATTAACCTTACCCACAATGGGTTATTATCGTTACAAAATCACTACTTCCATTTATAAAGTAAAGCTTTGTTAAAAGCTTCAAGAGACCCGATATCAAGACCACCCTTTTCTTTACTTGATAGAATTGACTGCCATTTGATCCATTGAATCTTTCTTTCATGACTATCACTACCCCAAAAGAATTTTGCTCTTAATCTCTTTAAATATTTATTAACAATGCCTGGCATTCTGAATATGGACATGTAATAAATACCTAAGGATCTAAGAACTTATTTGAGAAGCATTGATCTTCCTCCAATAGAAATCATTTTTATCTTACAAGTAGAAAGCTTTTTCTCAACTCTATCCATGATTGACTCCCAACCTATAAATCTTGACATGTTAGCGCCAATCAGGAGACCCAACTACGTAAAAAGGGAAAGCAGTCGATTCACAACCTGTAATGAGAGCATTTTGAGTTACGGATTTAGTTGTGACTCCTACACCAAATAGGTTAGATTTATACAAGTTGATTTGTAACCCGGAGAAAAAATAAAAGCATCGTAAGATATCAATAATAAGTAAAATATTATTTCTATCCCATTTAGCCAGAAAGATAACGTTGTCCACATAAAATAGGTGAGAAAGATGAATATCATTATTACCCACTTTGATCCCTCGATATAAGCCGGCAGCTATTGAATCTTCTATAGCTATGTGCAATCCTTCCATGGCTATTATAAAAAGAAAGGGGGATAAATGATACCCTTGTCGTAAGTCTCTTTTGATCTAAAACTCTTCTGTAGGACTTCCATTCACCAACACTGAAGATCCAGAAGTGGCTAAACATGAATAAATCAAGTCCCTCCATTTCTAAGAAAAACCTATAAAATCCAAAAAAATTTGCAAGTAGTCCCATGAGAAGGAGTCGAATGTCTTTTCAAAATCTACTGTAGAAAGCATTAATTTTCGTTTCTTAGCTTTACAACATTGCACAGTTTCATTTAAAATCATCAGTCCGTTCAAAATCTGCCTAGCTTTCATGAAGGCAGACTGTTCGATACTAATCACTGAACCCAAAACTTTTGCCAAACAATTAGCAAGGAGTTTTGAAATTATCTTGTATTGCAAGCCAATTAACGTGATAGGACGATAGTCTTTAATGTCCACAAGGTTATCAACTTTGAGGATGAGAGTGATAAATGAAGAGTTACATCCTTTAGGGATGTAAGAAGTATGAAAAAAATCATAAACAAACTCGAAGATGTCAGCTTAGAAAATATCCCAGAAAGCTTTCAGAAATGAAAAAGTAAATCCGTCCGAACATGGAGCTTTGTCCTTCCCACAATCCCAAACAGCCTCTCGGATTTCTTCATTGGTAGGGGATCGATCCAGCATAGAACAATGGTCCGAAGAAATACTTTTGAAAGTAGTATTTCGGCTTTGAATGTTGCCGCCCACAAAGCTATCAAATTTTTTCTTGTAAAATTCCATGAATTCATTTTTGACATCTTGCGGATTTGTGACCCACTCTCCATTCGATCGAATCCCTTTTATAGCTAATTTACTCCTTTTCTTTTTAATAATGCCATGATAATACTTTAAGTTTTCGTCTCCTTCGATTTCTCTTTTTTTTTCGGAGCAATGTCTTGTAAATCCATTCGATCTATATCATGTAAACGATTATGAATCACCTTCCTTTCCTCAGCAATGATTCGAGACCCAAGACCACTGTCAATTAAACTTTCAATCTCAAGAAATCGATGCTGAAGAGCCTTCTCTTCTCTAAATATTTTATGACAAAAATCACCATTCCATTCTTTAATTTTACTCTTGAGATATTTGAGTCTATTCTTGAGCCTCATGCCAAATATTTCTGACTATAGTTCCAAGTTCATCAATGTGAAGCCAAGAATCGAAGAATTTAAATGGGTATGGACCGTAATCCATTTTCTCTATATTGAGCAAGATAGGCCGGTTACTTTTAGATTTGTTAAAATAGAATATTGTACTTACTTTTATGGTATAGAAAATGCTGCTGATGGGAAACATATTCTCATTTTTACCCGAGGTAAATAATGTATCCAAAGTATTACTACGAGTAAGAAATTTAATAAAATTTTCCCACTATATGCTATATGATAACCATACCAAAATGGCCATTGTTTTCCAGTTCTTCTGTCGGGTAATGTTTTTCCTCACTTTCTCACGACTGTCTCTGAATTTTACAAGCAAAGTAAGATTTTTTTCTCAAACTTAAGAATATTTGATATATTTGACGAATATACTAACTTACTATATGCATTGGAGACCTACGAACTTTCATGACTCTAAAAGCTTGTGAATTCGAATCAAAACTATCATAATGTTGAAACAATTTGTCCGGATCCATTAAACCTGAAACTCATTGTGTACTTGTTAGCAAGGCTGAAAAACTCGTTGAACTGGCTTCGTCTTAGTGAGAAGATCTACGTCACAAGGTTGCTGACTTTTTTTCAAAATCCGAAAACCTGCTATTGTGGATGGCTACAGGAGAAACCTAGAAAGTACGTAATTCCAGCAAATTAACTTATAATTATGTCAATCTGAGTAATCTGATCTGACATATGTCATCAACCAGGAATATCTTGGATCTAACATATGCTAATGGGTCAAATTAAAATAATTACATGTGAAGAGAACGAGTTGACTGGCTGTATATTTATTACATATAGCAATATAAAATTCTAAATTACTTTAACAGAAAGAAGATTACTATTGAAGTCGTCTAGTTCATACAATCTTTATTTCATGTATCGACTACCTCTAAAAAACCAAAAACAAAGCATAAGTGCCTGTACGTCATCTGACCCATTTCAACCGGTACTATAACTGACAAATTGTCCCTCTCAACCAATTACCCAACCCAACCCAACCCCTCCATTTTAACACCTCTAACAGAATATGGACCGAACCAACCAGGCTGATGACAAACATCTTAACTAGGGTGGGTCAATTGGAGCATCATAACTCAGTCATTCTCGTGAAAGGCCTGGTTCAATGCATGAACGAAGCATTCTCGTAAAAGGTGCCCATAGGAATATTTTGCTTGGATAAAGTAGAATATAGCTTTTGCATGAACTTGGGTCAATACCACTATTCTGAAACAACTAGATCATTTAGAAGGCTTTTATCCAGGCTTGCCAGAAACGTGTATTCACTTCTTCAACAGCTGAGCTGCCATAACATCCTAACTAAGCCGTAGAAACTGGTACTAACCAAGGTATAAAGATGACCAAATCCAAATTGGTAACACTCCACGGGTACCTTAAAATACAACTATCAAGCAGAAAATAACACCAAATACTTGGAAAAGCAGAAACGGAAAACCAAGGGCAACATAATAGAGCCGCAAGATTACCTGGTCTGAACGATACCAATAAGAGACCTTCACAACTCCATCACGTTAACTTAACTCAATCAAACTTAATTTGATTTCAATGTATATGCACCCTAAGAAAGATGCACACACACACACACACAAAAAAAAAAAAAGTTTTTCCAAGTTAAATAGACCTCATTCTATCTGAGTAATCAAGTCTGAAAACTAATAGATATAACCTACGACATCAAATTGTTATTTTTCAAATGAGGTCTTAGGACCTAGGATTAAGGGTTTAAGGTATGAGCTTGAACAACAGAATCGTATCCTTAACTTGACTCGATTTCCATACGTATAGATGTGGCCCACAACAGTACAACATCAAACTGTTCTGTTTCAATTGGGCTCTTTGGACTTTGGATTAACGGTTTAGGATATGAGCTTGAAAATCAGAATCCTATCCTTGACTTGGGTATTCTCTTTGGACTACCTGCTAAGGGGGATCGGTTTAAAATTTTACTTTTCATTTCCATTCTACCCAACAAATAAGCCCATACCATAATGATCCCTCACTGCAAACCAAACATCACCAAAAGTTTAAAAGCAAGTCATACGCTTTCTCAATACACATCTGCACCTACGAATCTATGATCCTACTACTTTAACGATATTACATTACGGGTATTAAGGCAGCGATAGAGTTATGAAGTATTCAAATTGCAATGCAAACAACATCTAATTAAAAAGAAAAAAAAAATAACTTCCTTATTTTATCAAGAAAACATAAACTACTTTACTCACTAAACAATATCCCACCAAAATTTAAACCATATCCAAATCATAACTTTTTCCAATTGACCACAAATGGTACCAAACAACATTAACCCAACTAACAAGTAAATTACCATAATCTCGTTATAAGCACAGGACATCAGAGTATCAAAACAGAACCTTTGCTATACACAATCTGGCATCCTCATTATACTCAACTCTTCGAATAAGCTCGTTCATTCTCCACCTTTTGAGCAAAAACTTTCGTTGCAACCATATTTTCATCGAAATATCTAGTATAAGGATGTCCCTTTGGAACAATCCTCCTATACTTAGCAAAATTCTTTTCAGCATCATCATTCTTTCCTAACAATGTATATATAATCCCTTGACATAAATACGGCCTAAAATCACGTGGTTCTTCTTTACTCAACTCCTGATATATCTTCAAAGCATCATTATATTCCCCTTGAATTACACGAATTTGAGCTAACAAAAGCTTAAAATCCCTAACATCATCTTTCTTTTTCCCCTTTTTGCACAATTCCATCCCTTCCATAATCCGTTTCTCGACGTTTTGCAATTCTTCAACAGATTCTTTCGCAGACGCCGCCATTACTAAACCGTGATAAGCTTCGACTCGTAGGGGATCCTTTGTAAGAATTTCCTCAAACCCTAGTTTTGCAGAGTCGTGATCGCCACCGTACGAGTGTAAGTGATATTTCAACAACTGCCATTCGCTATCTTCAGGTTCGAGATTAATTAACTGATTAAGTATTCCAATTGCTTCATGAACCTTACCGTTTTTTATTTTCAATTCCATTAGGGTTTTCAAAACCCTAATGTCGTCAGGGTAAGAGCATAGGTGTTCTTCTAGCTTTTTTTCTTCAATTAGTTGTTCATCATTGGAAATTTTGTCAGTTTCGACGGTGGCCGGAGGTGGAGGTGAAGAAACTGGAGCGGCGATTGACGGTTTGAGCATTAAGCGTGAGAGGAAAACAGCGGCAACGGTGACGCCGGTGATGACGGTGGTTTTGAGGAAGGATAGTGAGGTAGGGTTTACGGTTTTTGTTATATGGCGATTAGAATTAGGGTTAGGGTTTTGGTAACTAGAGTTACGGAAAGATGATTTGATTGGTGTTAGAGATGAAAACGAAAACGATATCGTTTTGGGGAAAGTTATGGATTTTGCTGGGAGGCGGCGGTGGTGGGCGAGAGATAGAGGGTGGTGGCGGAACGTGACGTTGGTCAGAGCTAGTTCCATTGGTTTGGTACGGCCGGCGGCGGTTACGGCGACGACGGCGGTGGCTTTGGAGGGAGAAAGAAGGAGGATAAACCCTTGTAACGGCGATATATAATGGAGAATATGCTTTGAAGTTATAAAACCCCAAAAATGAGTTAAACGGTATCGCATAGAAGATGCAATTTTTCAGTTGTTTTTATATTTATCATTTAACCCCTTCAAATTTTGAATGGTTTTAAATAGTCCTCATAAAATGAAAAGTTTTATAGATCATACCCATAATGAAACCACCGCCGTCAACATTGTCAAAACTATTAGCCTATTAATATTTATTGGGTTTAACCCGATTGTTAGTCTTTTGTTGTAACTATATATTGTCTTCTTTAGTTGATTATGATAAGGGGACAATACCCAAATTAGATGATATCAGAGTGTACCAAAAACCCTAACAATCCTCACCACCAAACTTCATATTTACGTTAGTTCGACACCCTACAACTAAAAGTATCGACGCCCTCACAATTGACACCTTCAAAGTCTTCCTCTTACAGTAAAAGACTCATTCGGATTATATCATTTTATTCCTCATCACATAATTTGTTAATGTTATGTATATCATATTATTATTTTATCAAACAAATAATAGTTCTTCATAGTATATATAATGAAACAATGTTTGGTTGCACCATCTCATGACAATCAAATGGAGTAGAAGCATCACGATCATCATCATCTTCAGAATGTTTGTACCTGATGAATAGCAGAAAACAGAACCGTACGAGATGTTCGATCTCTGTCCTTTCAAGTAATTTGGGCACTTCGATAGTTGCTAGAGTCTCCAAGCCTAAGCAGTTAGGATTCATAAAGTTCTCACAAGTAATCGTTGAGCAACAACAACTCTTGATTACAACACTTTGGCGGAAGCAGAAAGTTTGAAGAAAATAGAAGCAAATATTTTTAATACGTATTGAACTTATCTTCTCCGTTTCAACACTTTCACATGATATACATAGAGTACATGTATATTGAAAATGTTTCACGTAGCCACTTCCCTCGTCAATAAGATAGTGGAATTTGTTAAGATTGGTGGACCAAGTCTCAAGCTGACCGATTCAATAACTCCGCAAAAGCCACATATTTAGCTTGTACATCATTCTCTATATATTTGTACAAATACTTGTTGCCTCAAGAACTTGTACATTGTGCTTCATGAATGGCAAAAACTTGCGAACCTTCGTTAAGTCCCAACAATCCCCCGCGAGTTTGGGAAGTTTTCTGCAACTCTGATGGGTTATCTCACAGTGGTGTCACTAAGATTATACCCCATTTAATTTAAGTAAGCGGGTGAAATAGTTCAATGGTGTCCAAAAATTAAACCAAGAACTTTTAATGTTTCACACACATACTTATACACACTTCCCATCGTAACCATCATGTTCTTAAGGAGCGTGAATATAGCCATGCGCTTAATCCTTTTCATGACCCTTTAAGAGAGAAACCACAACTCTCTATTCAAGGCGGCAGCACCTCTAGATCATATAGGGAAAGTTTCTTATAACATCTTCGCTGCTAAGATGTCTCACACAACTTTGTTAAGAGATAAACCTCATCCTTTTCGCCGTACTATCTTTACTACATGGGTCCATTAACGATAGTACCTTCTACCGATAGTGACTTGTTATTACCCATTAAACCCAGGAGATAAAAGCACTAAGTCAGGGTCGGGTTCCCATCACTAACCGATTCAACTATGGTTCCAGACCCATGTCTCGAGTAGTAGAACTTACTAAGTCTCTCTTCAGAGGCTTAGTAAGTGGATTTGCCAAGTTTCTACTCGACTTGACATACACAACACTTATGGTACCATTTTCTATTGTTTGTCTCACATAGTTATGTCTAACACGTATATGTCTTGACCTCCCATTATACACGGAATTATAAGCTTTAGACAAAGTAGCTTCATTGTCAATATACATGGGAATTGAAGGCACTGGGCCGGGCCACAATTGGATATTCATTAATAAATCCCGAATCCACTCAGCCTCTTGCCCTGCTACCGCCAGAGCATTAAATTCAACTCCCATTGTCGAGTGAGCGATACATGTTTGTTTCTTGCTCGCTCAAGAAATTACTCCTCCAGCTAATGTATAAATGCACCCACTGTATGATTTAGAATCACCGATGTGATTTACCCAACTAGCATCATAATAACCTTTCAAAACCCCAGGTTATTTAGACTATGTCAGTTTTAGAGTACTAGTTTTTTTTAGTTACCCTAGTACTCTGGATATTGCAATCCAATATTCTGAGCTTGGATTACTTGTATATTGACTTACATTGCTTACTGCAAAAACAATGTCAGGTCTAGTACATTGTGCGGCGTACATCAAACAACCTATAACACTGGCATATTCGAGTTGAGCTACTGCCCGACCAAAATTTGGTTCAAGTTTCACAGTTGAATCAAATGGAAAATTGTATTCCTTTATATTCAAATGTTGAAACTTAGTCAGTATCTTCTCAATGTAATGTGGCTGACTTAAAGTGATTTGATCATTTGTCCTTTTTACTTTAACTCCAAGAATAGTATCTACTTCTCCAAGATCTTTCATCTTAAAGTTCGAGGACAAGTAAGACTTGGTCTCAGAAATGCCACATAAAGATGTGCTAATGATCAACATATCATCAACATAAAGACAAATGACCATTGTATATTCCTTTGTTCTGTATGTATAAATGCACCTATCAGCACTGTTGTGCTTGAAACCAAAAGCAGTTACAGTGTTATCAAATCTTTCATGCCACTGCTTCGGAGCTTGCTTTAAACCATACAAGGACCTAACAAGTCTACACACTTTGTTCTCTTATCTAGAAATCACAAATCACTCGGGTTGCTTCATGTACACCTCCTAGTGTAAGTAACCATTTAAAAAGGCCGTCTTTACATCCATTTTATGTATATACAGTCCTTTAAGAGCAGAAATCGCTATAAGAGTTATTATTGAACTAATTCTAGCAACAGGGGCATATGTACCAAAATAATCCACCCCTTCTTTCTACCTTTAACAACTAATCTTGCTTTGTAGGTTGATATCGATCCATCAAGATTAAGCTTCTTCTTAAAAATCCATTTAGATCATATGGGTCTCATTCCCTTAGGAAGTTCTACTAGTTCCCAAGTTTGATTTCCCATGACAGAGTCCATTTCATCGTTTATAGCCTCCTTACAAAGAGGGGCAACTCTAGATGATATGGCTTCCATGTAGGTCTTAGGGTCTTCTTCGATATATATCGAGAAAATTACCTCTCTCGTCACTTTCTTTTGTGTCCCTTCGACTAAGTAAGAATGGAATTATGGTCCCTACTTCTTCTTTTTTCTAGTTCTTGCACTTCTTCGTGATTCAATAATCTCAGTGGTGGACTCACCACTGTCCGTGAGACGAACCACTAGTATCAAGAACCGGTTCCACACGAGAATTTTCAACATCATTTGAAAATTTTTCTTCAAAGAATTCCTCATCTCTAGATTCTATTACCCGTGTTTTGATATAAGAGTCTATATGCCTTAATATTATTAACGTATCTAACAAACACACTTCTATTAGCACGAGCACCAAGCTTAGATCGTTTTAGTTCAGGTGTTCGGTAGTAGGCCAAAAACCCCAAACTCTTAAATAGTCGAGGTTTGGTTTTCTACCTTTCCATGACTCATACGGACTAATAGGCATCACACGACTAGTGATCCTATTGTGTATGTGACATGCTGCTAATAGGGCTTCTCCCCATAAATCAGTAGGCAACCCAGATTGGTTCAACATACAGTTGACTATCTCTACAAGGGTTTAGTTTTTCCTTTCGGTAAAACTGTTTTGTTGCGACGTATACTGTGAAGTCTGCTCATGTATAATGCCACTCTCTTCACAGAATACATCAAACTCTCGTGTGAAGATCGGATCAAGGGATTTTAATCCTTTTACCGAGTTGGTTCTCTACTTCGGCTTTGTATATTTTAAGAAAAAAAAATTCTGTCTTTTGATAGTATCAAATATACGTATAAATATCGACTTAAGTCATCTCAAAAGGTGATGAAATACCTTCTACCTCCTCGATTTAGTATACCATTCAATTCGCAAATATCCAAGCGTATTAGTTCTAGCAAGACAGTTTCAGGTTTTACACTTGGAAATAGTTTCTTTATAAACTTTGATTTAACACATGTTTCACAATTTTGGAAATCTTTGTTTTGAAAATTAATTTATCCATTGTTTTTCATTTTTATTAAATTCTTAACATTTATATGTGCCAAATGGTAATGCCATAAAGAAATAGAACATGAAGAATAAACAACGAAACTTTCATTAATTTCAAAATTTGGTACATCAACAATTGAAGCATAATGATCAGAGTTACTACGTAAAGAAAGATTTAAATTAAGATTATTTCCACCCTCTACATTTAAACGATACATCCCTCCTTGGAAGTATCCTTTACTCAAAAATGATTTACGTTTGGAAATAACGACCTTCCTTGACTCGAAGGTAATTTTGAAACCATGCACGTCGAGTTGGCTAAGGGATACCAGTTTCTTGGAAATCGTAGGAATATGAAGTACATTTGTAAGGATTACCCTTTTACCAGATGTAAACTTCAATATAACGGTTCCAACACTACAAACATCGGCCATATCTCGGTTAGCCATCATAACATATTTCCCTGTTACTGATCGATAGTCTTTAAAAAGTACTGGTGAACCACATACATGAATGGTGGCTCCAGAGTCTAGAAACCATCCTCGTGCAACGATAACCTAGGTAATTTCAGCTATCATAGATACCCGTCCGAAAATTTGTTTAGGTTTCGGCTTCGAGTTTCTCAGTCTAAATGGGCCGCATTTAGGAGTTCTCAACTTAGACTCCCATGCCTTCATTAGGCATAGCATTTGGAATAATCTTGGAGTAATCTTGGAGTACTTAAAAGAATATATATATAATGAAACACTGTTCGGTTGCACCATCTCGTGACAATTGAACGAAGTAGATGAAGAAACATTACACCAAAAATAACCAAATACCTCACAATGATTTTAGTAGTCACGAACCGATTCAACGATACAATAAATGCAGCCCTCGAGAACCATTCGATTAGAGAAAACTTCACACTGAAAGAAACCGCAACAAGCATCACGATCATCATCACCCTCAAAATGTTTGTACCTGATGAACAACAGCAAAAAGAACCGTACGAGATATTCAATCTCTTTCCTTTTAAGTGCATTCGGCACTCCGATAGGTGCTAGAGTCTCCAAGTCTAAGCACTCAAGATTAATATAGTTCTCACAAGTAACCCTTGAGCAACAACAACTCTTGATTACAACACTTTGGCAGAAGCAGAAAGTATGAAGAAAATGGAATGAAATGTTATTAATTCGTATTGAAATTATCTTCTCTGTTTCAACACTTTCACATGATATATGTAGAATACATGTATATTGAAAATGCTTCACTTAGCCACTTCCCTAGTCAATAGGATAGTGGAGTTTGTTGAAATTGGTGGACCAAGTCTCAAACTGACCAATTTAATAACTTCATAAAAGCCACATCTTTAGCTTGTACATCATGCTATATATATTGTACAAATACTTGCTGCTTCAAGAACTTGTACATTGTGCTTCATGAATGGCAAAAACTTGCCAACCTTCATTAAGTCCCAACACGTATCAGAAGTTCCTTAATTTGTTTGAATATTTAAAGATATAATATTCAATCCTAGGCAGAGTCATTGTTTCCATATTCAATTAAATATAATATTAAATAGTTTACATTATACTCATATATACATCCATGGCTTAACATGATGCACGAAACCAAAATCAACAAACTCAGACTCGCAAACATAATTTTAGTGGAACTCAGACTCGCAATCATTGGATGCTCCCAGATCCAACAGCTACAGCAACGCTCATATACTCGTTGTGGTCGTGGGCTAGCGCAGCAGGAAATTTTCTTACCTCGTGCTTTTAGCAAGATGGATCCACAAGCTCCAGGTGATTCGTTGGAACAAAGATACATGTGCGTCTCTTTATCTCAACTCCCGTACTAAGTATTTATCCATCTGTTCGTGTTGGGAATGGTGTTTCAATACCTATTACCAACACGGGTTATAGCACATTAACTACACTTTATCGACCACTTCATCTCCATAATTTGCTAGTTACACCCGGTATAATTAAAACTTTATTTATGTGCGTCAGTTTACCAAAGATAATAAAGTTAGTGCCGAATTTGACGAGTTTGATTTTTTTATAAGGAGTTTCTTGACTCGTCATATCTTCCTGCGATGTGACAGTTATGGAGATCTTCAACCCGTGACCAAGCCCACTCCACTACCACAATCCTATCTCTCTGACAGCCCATCCACTTCGCATCAACATCTTAGTCACCTTGGAAATGATGTTATTTGTTCTTTAGTTAATCGTAGTTTTATTTCATGCAGTCTCATGTACTTTGTCATGCTTTTCAGCTTGGCAAGCACATGTGTCTACCTTTTTCTAGTGTAACAACTATTGTTTCGTCTTGTTTTGATATTGTGCATCTTGATCTTTAGACATCTTCTTTGTTAAGTGTCTACCTTTTTCTACATTTTTTTGGTGTATCCATTAAGTACAAAATCTGAAACTTTGTTTAAGTTTTTTCAATTTTGTTCTTATGTTAAAACACAGTACAATCGTAATATTAAAGTTTTTCAGTGTGACCATGGAGGTGAGTTTGATAACACCCAACTTCATAACCTTTTTGCACAAAATGGTATCCAATTTAGATTTTCTTGTCCTAAAAATGCCCAAAAAGTTAGGAACTCTGAAAGGATAATTTGTACCATTAACAACTCAATACGAACAATATTATTTCAATCCTATCTTCCCCCACCTTTTGGGTCAAGGCCCTTCACATGGCTACTTACCTAATTAACATATTACCTTCCACCGCTATAAAAAATGACATCCCACTTACCAAACTAACCAATAAAAAACCCGACTACTCCACACTTTGAATTTTAAGTTGCCTATGTTACTCCCACTTTAACATCATCAACAAGTTGTGTAATACCCACTTAAAATATATGTTAAGCAATTTTGTTAGATGTTAAGCAAAGGGACCAAATTGTTAACTCACATAAACTTATTGGACTAGGATTGTAATTTTAATTAATTGGAAATAAGAGATTAAAGAACGTGTAGAACAATCCCGTTAGAATCGGACTTGATTGTGGTTACTCTACCAATAAATGCTACGCAGGATCTCATCATTAGGATACACACATCAAAGAAAAAAAACCACGATTAAGAAAGAGGGAGAGAACGGCAATTTGAAAAGAGAAGCAGAGAGTTAAGCCATAAAGAAGTTCTCGAGTCCTAGCTTTCGAGTTCGAGTTCGAGTTCGGTTGCAACCAACGTGTATATTTCTGTAAGGATTAGAAGGTATAATTCATTCCTAGTCTAGCAGTTGATATCGATTACATTAGAGAAGTAGATTGGCTGAGTTTCGAATGTCGTTAAACGTGTTTTCGGTTACCTAAAGGTACCTCATCAAATTACAGTTTCATAACTAATGTTTATACTGTTTTAAATCAAACTGATATAGAGTATTTAATTAGTTAGATGAAGTACTTTTGGCAGAGAATTGAACATATATACATATATATGTTTATGTACGTGTGAGAAATTGATACATATATTTTAGTAGTTGAAAAGCAAAGTTGCATTATTTCTAGAATGGTGGACTGAGTTTCAGTAAATGGAAAAGATGACTCTAAAACTAATATTTTATTATATGGCATGAACACATAGTTAATTGTTTACACATGGGTTTAATTAGTTACATGTGTTCATGGTTTGGCCTCATCTTGCTCTCACTGACACCCATTCCAAAATCACCTCATATTGCTCTCGCTGACACCAATTGGCGATATGCTATGCACGACGAATTTAATGCACTATACTTGGGACTTAGTACCACGGCCCGCTCAAGCTAATTTGGTTCGCTTCATGTGGCTTTTAAAGCACAAGTTTCTTGTTGATAAGAAACTTAGCCACTATAAATCCTGTTTAGTTGCTAATAGTTGTAGTCAACAACTTGATATCGATTATGATGAGTCATTTAGTCTGGTTGTTAAACCGACTACCATACATACCTTACTTAGTGTTTTTGTTTCTCGTAATTGACAGTTCATCAATTGGATGTGAAGAATGTTTTTTTTAACAGGCACTTATCTGAGATTGTGTATATGCACCAGCCACCCGGTTTTGTTAATCATGGATTTCCTAATTATGCGTGTTTAGTAAAGAAATCTTTATATTTCCTTCAGGCCCCTCGTGCATGGTGCTAACGTTTTGCAGGATATGCCACATGGGCGGGATTCAAGCATAATTGATGCGATACTTCTTTGTTTATTTATCAGTAGGGATCAGATATTGCTTATTTATTGTTGTATGTGGATGATATTCTTCTTGTTGCTTCTTCCTGGTCTTTATTACAACGTGTTATTGTCTCCTTACATAAGAAGTTTTTTATGACTGATCTTGGACCACTTGATTATTTTCTGGGAGTATCAGTTGTTCTCACAAAATCGGGCATGTTTCTGTCTCAATAGAAGTATGGCACTGAGATTCTTCAGAGGGCCAGCATGCTTAATTGCAATTCTTGCAAGACCTTAGTGGATTTGGAACCCAAACGTGAACCTGACGGTGATTCGTTATCTTATCTGACTTTATGTCGCAATCTTGCTAGAACTTTGCAGTATCTTACATTTACGAGACTTGATCTTCCCTATGTTGTGCGTCAAATATGTTTATTTATGCATGATCCTCGTGAGCCTCACTTCAACGCGCTGAATAGGATTCTTCGTTATATTCATGGCACACTTTCTGATGGTCCTCGGCTATATGCTTCATTTACTGCTACTCGTACAGCTTACTCCGATTTAGATTGGTCCGGATGCCGTAGCACTCGTCGTACGACTTACAATTATTGTGTGTTTCTTGGAGATAATCTATTTTCTTGGTCGTCTAAGTGTTAGCACACCATTCCTCACTCTAGTGCTGAAGCTAAATATCAGGGAGTCGCCAATGTGATTGTTGTAAATATCTGGTTACGTAATTTACTTCGTGAGTTGAATAATCCATTGTGCACTCCCACTCATGTCTACTGCAATAATTTTAGTACTATCTACATGTCCTCTAATCCGATGAAGCATCGATGCACCCAACATATAAAGATCGACGCACCCAACATATAAAGATCAACATTATTTTGTTCGGTGAGATATTTGTTGGGCTTAATCCAATTGTTAGTTTATTAATATTTGGCCCATAAGACTCTTATTATAGCTATATATTGTGTATCTTTAGTTGATTACGATGAAGAGAATAGTACCCGAATTACAAAAAGACTACCACGTAAACTAGCAAAAATGTTACCACCATCTTCCTCTGGATCTCTTTCTATCTTCGACCACACTATCACTATCAGAAATCTTTGTTGTCATCTTAACGGATTTAGGGCCACCGTCAAAAACCACAAGATCTTTCATCTCTGTCACACTCATTTCAATTAATGATGCATTGCGTGTTAAGGTAATATTATATTTAAGAGTAGACTAGGTGCCTTCGTGATACAAGCTCTGAGAAGTATTTGAACTCTTCAATAGAAAGGCAAACTCATAGATGCTAGCACATACGTAAGGATTGCTACGAACTTGATTTAAGTTGTAGGCTTTCAAGATGATACGAGCTAGATAAAGTATAGTAGATACTATCTTTTGTTTGAAGTAATATTACTCTAGAAAGTATGTTTTAAGATACACAAAATGTGGATTTTGGAACATGAATATAACGTTTGCTTTTACTTTTTACCATAAAGTCATCACCAAACATGTTGTTCTCATTCGTTGGGTTCAAATGGTCAATCCCTTTAAGTGTTAGTTTGTGATCAAATTCTGTACAAGAAATATCTTAGCAAACATGTGCTGGTGAAAAATGTATCACTTTTAATGGACCATGGATGTATGTCCATAAACTATCACGAAATGTTGTTCAACAAAGTTTTTCTTGTAAGTATACATAGTTGTACACATTTAAATACGATTAAATACTTTTTAATTCGTATTCGAGATAATATTACACATTATTACATCTTCATACTCTATCAACATTTTGGCAAAAAATTCATAGACATTCGATTGTCATTTGTTTAAATTTTCACATCACTAAGCCCATTATATGTTTATAGGATGACACAGACACGTATATATGTATATAAATCTAGATATAAATAAAAAACCTAAATATCATGAGATTGTACAAAATGATTTTAAAATTAATTTTAAATATTCAAAACACGTTATTTTACAAAATTTTCTTCATAACTCCTTATTCAAATAACTTTTAGAAACTATTTTCCAAACAAAAAAAAATTGACCTTTTTTTAATTAACTTTATTAATTATTTTATTGATAGTAATCATATTTTAGAGCTATAACACAACAGTAATGCTTGTAAAAAGGTTTTAAAAAATAAACTTTTTTATTAAAAGTTTTATTATAGCTTGCAAAAGTTATTTTAATAATAATCATTGAAAATGTTTTGAAAAAAATGTGTTTTAAATATTTAAAAAGTAATTTTAAAGTAATTTTTACGTTCTCATGATATTTATGTTTTTTATTTGAACCCTCCTATATATATATATGTATATGAAATTCAGTAAAAACACAGTGTTAAACTAGAAACTGTGAAAACAAAAATAAAGTTTCATTCCTTTGTAAATTTTTGTGAAATTAAAAAGTAATAAATGTTCATGATTAAATTTTCTATGAAGTAAAAAATAATAAAGGTTCACAATTAAATTTTTTCGTGCACTTATACTCGACAATCATTGGATTCACATTTGTATATCTCAAATATGCAAAGAAAATTGAATATACATTTCTAAAAAATGTAATACAATTTGAGAAAAACGATTGATGCACAGTTCTACATTTTTCATCTAAAATCGTGCATCGATCGTTTTTTCGATTTTTATACATTTATAAGGATGCGTATCTATTTTTCTCCACATATTTAAGATGTAAGAATGTGAATCTATTGATTTTCTAGTATACGTTTGCGGATATGAAGCTTCTTACCCGTTTATATTTTAAAATGTTTTTATTGGAACTCTACCCTAAATATAGTATAATAATATATATATATATATAGGAATATATATAATATTCATTACTTTAACTAATAACATAACACAATAAGACGATAGTGTGGTTGTGGTATGATAAAGTAATTGATTGAATATCAAATTGGGCCAAATACTCAAACATAGAGTCAATTATTAATAATTAACTGTGGGCTTCTTTGTAACTAGGCTTTACCGTAGCCCATTAGGAATTAGGAGGGCCGAATATAATGTATTCAATTTTATTATTTTTTATATCGTAAAATTATATAAAGTGAAAACATAAACCAGCTAATTTGGTCAATAGTTTCTAAGAGATTACTACTTGATTTCCAATTTCAAGCTTATTCATATAGCAGTGTATATAATAATATAATTCTCTTGTAAAGCATGCATTTTATTTTATACATTGATAAAAGACAAAATGTTGGTTATACGTGCTGTTTCTTAAATCATCTTATGGAAGACATGATTTTGTTACACATAACAATTAATTAACCATCTTAACTGACAGAAAATAGTACGATTTTTTATCGATATATAACAAACAAATAAGTGTGTCTCTCATACAGCCAATGATTGTACTATTTGACACGTGTGTGCATGCGTTGTCGCACAACTAATCAACTTATGCCACGCAAACACCACACGTACCCATGCCCATAAACCTCGGACACCCATACGCATTTCGTGCGTACCCTCATCCATTCTGCGTTCTTGTTTTTAATATAAAAAATTGAGTGTTACAATACCGGCCTATAAATTAAATGATTTTGATTTATGTTTAATTCTTAACGTAATGTATTTTTTTTAACAGCAAAAAGAATATATATATATATATATATATAAATTGCTACTAGTAAATTGTTAGAAGCAAAAACAGTTATAAATTAGAAAAGACTTGAATTATAAACTCTAGAATCTACCTGAAGCTTTAACTGCGAAGACAAAAAGAATAAGAAAACTCTTAACATAGTGTATTAATGATTTTCAAGAACTTAATTGTGAAGGAAAGAAAGTCTATAAGGTGGTTTAATGATGTAACGTACTGTTTATTATAATTAAGTTAGTTAACTAGTTTATATATCCTTGGAGGCGTCATAAAATAAATACTAGTACTTTTAAAGTATGAATGCTTGTTATAATAGTAGGATGAATAATATTATTTTTAATTTTAAAGTTAATTAATTTTTTTAATAAAAAAATATACTAGAATTATTAAAATTCGATACACAATTAATTTTTATAATACATACAATAACTTTTTTATGTATATAACACATAAAAATTATGTGTCACAAATTTAAATTATAATAGTCTCATATTAAAGAGAATAAATTATAATAATTTTAATACTTTTTATTTTGCAAAATAACGTATATTTGTTGCAATTAAAAATAAAAATATTTTTTTATCTTTAGTGTTACTATCATAAATAATACAACACATTCCGCTACCGGTTCATATATACTTTTGAATCCAATGATTTCGTATGTACTTTTGAATTCAATGATTTGACATACGTCAATATATCGGGAAAAAAATTAACTACTTATAAAATATAAATATTAAAAATTATTAAACTTCTTAATTTATTTTCAGTTATTGTTATTTTATATTTTGAAAAAATTAAATCATAATTATTAAAAATTATTAAACTTCTCAATTTATTTTCGGTTATTGTTCTTTTATATCTTGAAAAAATTAAATTAAACTTATCTCAAGTATATAAATAAAACTAATATTAACCTAATATCCTAAATCAAACAAAAATTATCGAGTAAATTTATGACGAAAGAGTGAATGATTTGCCCATTTTAACCCATCACACGTTGCCATTTTCATTTTCGGATATGAAAATGATCGAGAAGTGAGTACACTTTTTCCGCAAGACTTGATCACGGTTTGTTCACATGACTCGTCTTGATTCAAAGACTCGATTTGATCTCTTTATATTATGATTCCAAGAATTTGAGAATGAGAACAATATGAAGCGATTCACATCTAACAATATTACATATCAAACAATACAAACTCTAAATCATAGGTACAAGTGTTTAAAAACAAGCATTTATGGCACAAATATTATCTTAATGATGTTTAACAAGAAGAAGAAGAAGAACAAGAACATGATGAACAAGAAGAAGAAAGTGATTGAGTTTGATGATCACTTGTTGTGTTGTTGTATGCCTCAAAGAAGTCTTTATTCACCTTTTCAAGCTCACTCCACACTAAAATCATATAACATATGAAACATGTGCATAATTAGCAAAAGAGAAATAAAAAAACATTGATGTAAATGAGATGCATCAAATGTCAATAACGATATATGGAAATTGGTGATCGGTACATTTAAGAACCATTTTGTTACCCCATTCACTTAGCATGATTGTTTTTAATTGTTGTCAAATTTGATAGATAAATAAAACCATCATCATTTTATGTAAAATAGACTAGTTTAAGAGACATATTGGCTCCTATACCAACATTAATTGTTTGTTTGTTGATGATCATATTGTTAGGAGTAACAAACAAAATATTAGAAGTAGCTAGCCCTAGGTTGAAAAGGAAAAGGAGTTCAAAAGTGCAAATAGAAGTTCATGTCAAAAGATATACGTTATGATAGCATACATGAACAAGTTTGTTCTGATTCATGAGCAACTTGTAAGAATTAATTTTACCTCTGTCATATTCTCATTCAATACGGAGTAAAATTTTTGACATCCCGGCCTAATGAATATTGATATGAGTAGTTTAAAACATTTCTTATTTAAAATGTATTAATTATTGTTTGAGATACACTCTTATTTTATTTATTGTATATAAAATGTACCTGTTAATTTCGTCTATAGAATTGACAAGTTCAATACATATAATAAAAATTTTAAATTATAGCTCATACGTTAATAAAAGATATGAAATATAATACATTTTAAATAATAAATCTAATTTAATTATTTAATTATATATATTATAAGATACAATTATCAGTCTACTTATAAAAGCCATTGATGCTTTCTGTCAAAATAAATGTATTTTATTGAATAGGAAAACAATTGTAGACCATTAGACAAGTAAAGTATTTATTTATAGTACTCCCACTAATATCTATAATTAACTCTCCACCTACGATTAATTAATATCAAAATAAGTACAAGCTAGTTATACATTTTAGATAATTACTAAACATGATTCATAAACTTAACTCTCACTTAATTCTTGCAATATATAAAGTTACATAAATACTGCATATGTGATGATAGTAACCAATTTTTAGCTTAAAAAACCATATATCTGACAAAATTTGGATGAATTTTTACAGTAAGCAAGAATTATTGTACAATAATATATTTGGAAATTAAGTGTAAATAGAAAAGAGAAAATTTAAGTACCAGTTGAAGTGATTGCAGGCATGATGTTTGCATGTTTAGATAGGGCTTCCATGCATTCTTCTTTGCTCATATTGAATATTAAACACTCTTCTATTAGATGATGCACCTACAAAATCAATCAATCATCTATATATCATGTCTCTATGTATTTATGTAAGTGTTTATGTGTGTGAATGAAAAATAGGCATGGTTCTCTTGTGACTCAAATTACATTCTTAATTAAAGTGTTAGTGATACATCATACACACATAGCATATATATGAATAAGATGAAACACATACTATACATGAAAATTAAAATATACCTATGTATGTTTTTATTTATATGAATAAGATCACTTTTATGCATATGTTAAAAAAGAAAAAAGAAAAAAAATAGGAAGAAAAACTCACCAAATGAATGTATGAAGCAGAAGATTCAGCCATAGTAATTATGTCTCAAAAACCCTTTTGATTATCTTTAAAGTAGTGGAATTAAAGGTAGATAATTAATATAAATACACTTTAAAGATAGATAAAGATAAAGAAGTAGAGAGAAGAGGTTTTTCTGGGCAGTTCTTGAATAAAGTAAACAAGAATGGTGTAGTGAGTAGATAATTTGACTTGGTAAATGTATATATGACTAAGCTTTAAATATGCAATCTCTTCACCAGAGACTGTTTTATATATACTATATACATATACATATATATGTAGATAATTTGACTTGGTAAATGTATATACGACTAATCTTTAAATATGCAATCTCTTGAGACTGTTTTACGTGTGTATATATATATATATTAAAATGATTTATAGAGAAATTTTAAATTTTGAGGAAGAATAAAAGTAAATTTTAATACTTAATTTTTTTATAAATAAATATTTTTAACCATATTAAATTTTGAAATTATTTGTAATTTTTAAAATTCATTTATGATGAAATTAAGGGTTGAGATTTGCTTCTCTATTTTCCTAATTTTTTTATTTCCCTCTTGATCTCCACCCTATATATATATATATGTATATGTGTGTGTATATATATCTATATGTATATATAAGGGAAGGATCCATAGGGAAGTTTCAAAATTTGAGGAAGAAGGGAAGCAAATCTTAGCCTTTGATTTTTTTATTAAAAAACGTTTTTAACATTCATTGGTGATGAATGTTAAATTTTGTAATTTTTTGTAATTTTTAAAATTCATTTATAATGAAATCAATGATTGAGATTTACTTCCCTTCTTCCCTAATTTTTTTTCTCCCCTCTTGATCCCCACCGTATATATATATGTATTTTATTAAGTTCTTTAGGATTTTGATTTTTTCTTTTATATTTTTAATTAACAAATAGTTTTAGGATGCATTTTGGATTGATTTATCACACGGCTCTTTTCCTTTTCTTGACTTATATTAAGTGATTTTTTAAGTTTCATAAATTTTAGATAAACAATAATCTTGAGCAATACTAATTTAGCGAAGTGAAATATCTGAGCAGCTAAGGGAAGAAAAACAATTGAGACTCGTTAGTAGCAGCTAGTAGGAGAATGAATTGAGAAAAATAATTTAGCGAACTGAAACACCTGAACAGCTAAGGGAAGAAAAACAATTGAGACCCGTTAGTATCAACTAGCAAGAGAATAAATTGAGACGTTATTTTATAAACCATGGACTTTTATTTGCAGCCTTCATGAAATTTGTTACAAAATGTTTCTAAAATCTTAGAGCAAAAGCTATAAATACATGCCCAATGTCATTATTGTGTTCCAGGTGATCACGGATATTGTTTCCAAAACAAAATAAGTAAATTAATACTGTAATAATTAATAAATAATAATAATAATAATAATAATAATAATTTACTTTTGTATCTTTCTATTGACCTACTATGGATTTATATATGTGTCATTGTCTATTTAGGTTTTAAATACTATGCATATACTTACAAGATAAGTGCATAATTCCCATACAAAGGATAATTTACTAAACATTAAGTAAAATGAAGCTAATTTCTTACAATCAAGTCATGTAAAATTATATTTATTTAAATAATAATTAATTATAATCATTATTTTAATTGGGATGAAGAAATATAATTTGGAGTTAAGCATTTAGTGGATTACTATTCCTTTCCAATTCTTTAAAAAGGGAAATGTAATAAGTAGACAAAACACCCATAATGGAGATTATATATTATTTTAACGTTTTATATAGTAAAATATTAGGAAAAAAATATTGTAGGGTGATGGTGGCGGTCTGGTGGGTCCCAATTCCCACGTGAGAGGATGAATATGATTGGTTAAAATGTTTAAGAAGATTTTAGGTGGCTAACCTTTTCAAACGTGGCGCAAGCCCACGTGAAATTGGGCCCACGTGCTTCGCATTCAGTCGGTAAAATAGTAAAAGGTAAAACCCGACTCTAATTACCATTAACCTAAGTCCAACCGGTTCAATTTGACGTTGCAGCCTTGTTCGTCCCGAACCGGAGACCCAACAATTTGTATTTTCGGATTTCATGATTCATTAAATCACACCAATAATCCACGTGGATTGTTTCCTTTCTTTTCTAGACATTTCGTTCTTTTTACAACATAACTTTGGTATCTAAAAGCATCGTTCCATAATTTTACTGAGAATAAAGTATATTACCTCAAATAAAAATAAATGATTATTTGATTATTGATTTTAAATATCGACTATAAATATGAATTAAACATTTAATTTTTTTATAATTCTAATATGTTACTTAGAGATTTAGAAAAAAAAAAAAAGTGATGTTTCAGATTAAATATTACTAGCAGTTCGAAGAAAATGAGAGCGAGTCTCTATTCAAGGGTGGAGCTAGAGTGGGGGCAGCTGCCCCTTCAAAAAATTTGAAATTACGTGAAAAGAAAAAAAATTTAAGATATTAATAACAGTTTAAAATTTTTACCCTTACAAAACTATAGAAAAAGATAAAATAATTTTTTTTTGTCTCCTTTATTTGAATTTCCTAACTCCACCCCTGTCTCTATCTGTAATAATTTTAATAGTTAATTTTTTAAACCGATAATAAAACAATGATTCGTTACTATTTTGAATATTTTTTGGAGAATAAATGTACTATCATACTTCTACGTAAAATAACTACTTTCTTACTTTTTTCATTATCTATTAGTCGACAATTTTCTTATGGTTCATAAAGAATAATATAAGTGCATTGAATAACATAATTTATGTGTTATTTACTGACATATTTAACATTGTACATTTATATTTTTCATTATTATTTACATATTTATACAGGCCCGGATTTCAGTGGGGGCCCCAAAATAATAATCTTATAGTGTAAGTTATATACTTGTGAAACTAAACCATTATAGAAATACGATACTAGCTTAGTGGAAAACACAAAACAATCTGTCCCTGTTGGTCGTGACTTCAATTCCTCACCGCACCTTTCTTTTTTTCCATTTGTTTCCAATTCAAATACTTTCTTTCTATTATTTATTGTTCCAATTCAAATATAACAAATAACTTTTTTCTAAAGCAATTAAGTTTAGAAGTCAATTAAGTTCAAGTTTACTAATTAATTTCTTTGATCAAAAAAGTTTTTCTTAGATACTTAATTATTGTTTTATCATTATTCATTTTTGAAGAGGAAATTTATTTCGTATATAAATTTGAATGTTTAAATATTATTTTTGAAATAGAATTATAATAGGATTTGAAATCAATTAATAAAAATTTGATAAATTAATTTGATTTAATTTTATAAAGTAACACAAAACTTAGTTAAAAGAATCGATTAAGAGCCTAAATTGAAATTACGGCATAGGGCTTTCGAAATTAATGGGACGGCCATGTATTTATATGTTTAACTTTTTCTTTTACAATAACAATACGTCATTTATGTGTTGTTATCTGAAGCAATAACTTCCCTTTCTTATATACAAAATGTTGTTTTCGTAGACCAAACATATTAAAAGGTGTTGTCGATGGACGGAATATTACTACGATCTACTCCATGTAAAGAAAATGCAGTTACAAATTTCCATCCCGATCTCAATATATAAAACTAACACTTTCTTAAAAATCAATAATTTCTCACTTTAACTAGAATATGTCCTAACCCAAACCCAATTTAAGTACTAACTTAGTTTCAGTTAAAGTGTTTAGTTTGAAAATATGTACCGTTTAAGAGATATGTAATTATTACATATCTATTTTGAGACGATTCAAAATGAAAATGTGTATATTTATATTTGGGACGGATCGAGCATCTTTTTAATGAATATAAATGATGTAACTTTCATCGTGTTCTAACTTCGGAGAAGGTAACATGCATCGTTTAGTCATTTGGCAAAACATGATACGTAGGCTGAAAAGCAATGGGTACAACAATCTAGAAATTGCAATACAGATCTTATGAGTCTTGATCTCACCTAAAGGTTTGTTCTTTACTATTTTATGAACTTTTGATTCACCATGGTATTCGTGTAAAGCGATTGGAATGAATACTTTTTGGTTGATTTTTCCATTTTATTAATTAATAGATCTTGTTAGGGATGATGATGTAAGAAAGGATTGAGAGATAGGTAAGATTGACCAAACAAATAAGTTTTTACTAAATACACCAACTATAATATAATTAAGAAACAGATATACATATGAATTTATAGTCACTTATTATTATTATTATTATTATTATTATTATTATACATTCAAACAATCATTAGAATCATGTTATGTTCGTATCAATATAAGAGTTTAATTATCTTGGCATATTCATGAAACATTAAGAATAATTTTGTTTGTCACTTCTCTAAATAATTTAATGACATCAAATAATGATATTATTGGTATAAAAGATCAATACAAATATTACCTTAATCGATTTGTCAAATGTATTCAACACATTTTTAATATGATTTTTAAACATACAGTAGACATTCAATAATCATCACTAAAATGGTTTAGCAGTTAGCTTTTTGATATTTTCACATGAAATTTCAGGTTTAAATATTAGTACCAGCACATCTTAAGCGTTTAGAAAAAAAGTTAGAAACAGTAACATGATTATTCAATTAGGTCGTACACATCTAAATAAAAATATTTGATCTCTCACGATAAGGTGAACGAGAAAAATCTACTCTATTTATTAAAATCATAGCAATGCGTGAGAATTTTCTCTATTTATTAAAATCATAACAATACGTGAGAATTTTCTCCTCATTAATATTATATCACGATGTACTATTACTATTTTTAGACTTTTGTCAATTGAAAATTAATGAAAATTCAAATAAGATATTCAAATATAAATGATAGGTCTTATTTTTTAAAATAGAAAATATATAAATCCCAAATTATAGTTTTTATATATGTATATGTATTAATAATAAAAGAAAAAACATCTAATGTATTGACTTTTCTTAGTCAATTTTCTAGAAAACCTCTAACTTGGAATCATAACGTTTATAGTGGAGAGTGAAAAGTGTCACATAGCCAGCCAATCATTTAAGAGTCTCAAAATGGGTTTAAAATTTGTGACCACTATCCTAACCAACTTATCGTTCAGAGACTACTAATATTGACTCGAACATGTTTAGATAACTTATCTTCTTATAAACGTCAAACGTTAATTATAGCACTAATTATACCTTTTCACTTTATTTATTTAAAACAATTTTTTGATCTTAGAAGCAAACAATTAATCGCATGGTAACTAAAAAGACTACGCATAATATATAATTTCTCAAAGACAGAACCAAGTGCGACGAGACCACACCAATAGATTTCCGACCAATAAATCCGGAATTAATATCCAAATTAATCAGTAGTGTAAATCAGTAGTCCCTTTCATTGTCTTAATATTCCAACAACGTACCTAAAAAGCGTAAGACAACATTGTCCCAATAGCCGCAAAGACGTTCACATTCCATGTTTGCATCTCGAACAAGACAGTAACTAATGTGTCGATTGATTACGAGCGATAGCAAAAAAGTACGTCCAAATAATGCACAACGTTGAACTACAGAGTAAGACAAATGATTGGTGAAAAGATCACCAAAAGAATGAGCCAACAAGAATGTTTTGTTCGGATTGTTTGAAAAAGTAACAAGTGTTAGGACCAGAGGGACCGAGAAACATAAGTTGAACTAAACAAGACGCATCACTTTAGATGGTCCGGCTGCAACAAATGCCGTATCATCACATCATTGTGTCCAAGCATATATAAGGCACTCTTCATAAAATTCTAATCGAAAGATGATAACGACATCTTCAATGATAAGAAATTTATGAATAAACTTGTCGCATTTTACGATAATTGTTACTCCGTACTAAGAATAAATTTCATGCATTATTTGACTGGTACTATACAAGAGAATAAACGCAAAATAAATAAAAGGATATAAACATAACTCGTGCTAAGAAAACCACAACACTAAGTATTAAAATTAGACATAATCTTTTTTACCAGTCATGCCCTTCAAATTTATAACTTATAAATTCATGTGTTCATATGTTAATGGCCTCAAAAGGAAATACCAAAAGAAAAGGACATGAAACCCAAAGAGCAATAACAAACTGAAATCTTCGCAGTAGACAACTAACCTTATACGACAAGACTTTAAGCCAAGATTTTAAAACCGATATACATCAAACATTCAAACAAGTAAACAAAAGGTGAAAAAAACACATATTTTGTGAAGTAACGGTAAGACCATGTTAGAAAGCATAGATTTTTATGGAAAATAACACAGATTTTATATTAACTTTTTCCCATAGCATAGAAGAGACTCACAACCCTCACTAAAAAGGGTGGGTCGAATTTTCCAATTACAAAGGGTACCCATATCGTCTAATATCTCTTGCGAAGAAAGGGTGACGTAAAGCTTCCCTAGCTTTGAGCCGCTCTGACGGGTCAAACCGCAAGAGCCCCTGTAAGAGGTCGATCAGGACCCCAGCAGAGTGATCCACATGCTGCATTACCAGGTTCTGCAATTCAAAAGAAAATGTTAGAAGAATCACAAACTGCAGAGTGCAGAGTTTATTAAACTGTTATACACACAAATATGTAAACGTTTTTTGACTTGGAATTATGATTATTATCCTCTTATGGATGCTAGGTTGCAGACAACAGTGACTCGATTAGGTTGATTTGAAGAATTGTGAACGAGGTAACTTCTTTGGGCTTAGGCCATAACACTTGGACTCGTGAAACAATTCCCATGTTGCAATTAGAGGCAAGAATTACTTATAACTGAGTTAATTCGGGTTATGTTTTATCTCAAAGCCCAAAAGGGTCAACTGGATTAAAAGGTTGAAAGTCATCAGAAATATTATTTCTAAGGGGTAGAGCTTCATAAATCTTTTTACTTAAAAACTTAAATTAGTACTGCAATCATACGTAGTATATGTTTTGTAATCACATTTAACACATTGATTATCTATACTAAATGGACAAAATGTGCTTTCAGGTCGATCCGACCTATTCAACACCCGATAAAAGTTAGATTAGTAATGTAATAATTGAACATTTTACTAAAAACTTAAGTTAGCATTGTAACATATAGGCTTTTTTCTTATCTCTTGGATATGCTAATTAGTCCGTCTGTAGATGTAGAAACTACCATCACCTTTTCAGCAAATTTACTTATAGTAACTTACGCTTCTAACATCACATATATGTAATAACAACTTCAAGTACCAACGAAGTAATCAAAAACTTCAGAAACAGAAACATGTAACCACTTAATTACCTGTAGGCGTGGAAGTTTCCACACCGCTCTCATACTTTCTCTTGAGGTTGCACCCTCGGGCCAATCTAGTCGTGCACCCCTTCTAAAATACTTTTCAGACCGACGACTGCAAAGATTCAGCTTTATGTATGAGTAAATACTGCATCAACGGAATTAATGGTGACAATAAAAGAATATCTTACTCGGCTCTGATAATCATATGCTGAGGAAGTGGCCCTAACACTCTCTCCATCATGGCAAGATGTTCCAAGTTCTCATGAGTCTGGAACAAAGCTTCACCCTAATTGCAAATGGATAAAGGGAAGAAAATTAATTATTAAAGGTTTAAAGCACAACTCCGAAAGGGCAACAACACAATAACGACAAGTAGTTCTGTAGTTCCCCCTCATAATTTGAGAAATAATTTAAAGATAATGTAATACTTGTAACTTGCTGCTACTACCATCAGAAGCAAAACGATTATGTCAAAGGAGGCATAATGGGCAGGTCATGCAGGTTAGAGAACTGGTAAAAAAACGTCCCAATGAGAATGAATCACTATTAGCACGGGTAAAACAGTATAAACTGACCTAAAACATGGTGTCCAAAGTCCAAACGACATTAAATATATTTGTAAATAATTAGTGAGTTATACATGACTACAAAACTGTATTGTTTCAATAGTAACCTGATCTTTTGAATAAAACAACTGAGGAAGTTCTACCCACATTATGGGGCGACTTTGACCCATTTCACTTGTTTCCTTTCAACCAAATGTTTGACGTTGCCTTTATGACCCACTAGAGATAGAAACAATACCATAACTGACCATTTCTTTAGTAATTGAGCCCCAAATGTCATCTCTTAAAGAAAATTAAAGTAACACAATGGTTCCATTTCAGACTTACAGAGCAAAGTTCAACAAGTATGCAACCCACACTCCACAAATCACATGGATAGTTCCACCCAAGGCCTGTGTACAACAAAACATGGAACTCAAATGACAAGGATGATATTACTCACAACACCACATGACTCGTGAAAGTAGAAAAGAAGGCACCTACCCAATATAACCTCTGGAGCCCGGTAATGGCGTGTTGATACAACATAACTGTGATCCTGGTGTTCAAATGTAGTACTCCCAAAATCAATGAGCTTAATAGCACTTGTTTTTGGCAAATTCTTGAAGTACGAACCATCTTTCCCGGGTTGTGAGAGAAACTTGATTACAGGACGATAAAGAAAAACAACAATATCAGAAGTTTTATCCACATTACTTAGCAAACAACAAAAAAATTCATTATTATCATATAGAAATTCAATAATTACATAAGATATGCACACATCCATATGTTGTCCAATAGCATCAATATGTACACATAACCAGTCCATGTAGAGGGGGTTAATGTGCAAATAATTGGGGTAAGAGTGTAAGTAAAAAGGAGGTACAATGAAATTCGTAAGTCAGTGGCTAAGCTCTGATGACAAATTAACACTAACATCTATAGACACAGGTACATAATCATGAATAATTGCTTAACTAGTATAGTTCGCACAACATACCTTATAATCAGGCACCTTGATATACTCTGATGAAACCAGAAGAATGTTTTCCGGTTTTAAGTCAGTATGTATAAGGCGTAAATCATGCATAACTGCAAGGAAAAGACCGCGCAAATTAGACAACTTGAGCAGAAAACTGTTATGATGACAATGATCATACATAAAAAGAAAAGTGAAACATAACACCAAGAAGTTTCAGGAGTAAAGGTGATGCAAGTATGAAAATGACAGGAGTCCATAAAAATAACACATCTAGCATGTAAAAATACAGAAAGAAATAACAAAAAACAAAAATGGTACAAGTTTTTGCACACACATGCTACAGATTCCAAAAGTTGTCTTCCAAACTCCCGAACAAGATCAATGGGAAATGAACGGTAGTTGTTTTTGCGAAGAAAATCGTATAAGCTTGGACCAAGCTTCTCAAAAACCTGTTAAGATCATTTAAATCGATCCACAAGTTTTTAACTCACATGAAATCCAAGCATGACGTAGCGTCATTGCGATTGCAAATTAACCAAATCTCAAACACCAATAAATACTTACAATACAAATATGATTACGATAGTCAAACCAATTCCGTATTTGCACACAACTGCAAAAATAAAACCGCTTACACCACCATCACTTACAACCAACAAGTTAAAAGAAAGGAAAGAGACACCTACCGTGAGCCACCAAGGTCGTGTCTGGCAAGCTTCTGTAAAACATCTATCTCAATCATGGCTGCTTCACGGTACTTGCTTATTGAACGTACAATTTTAATTGCTACAGGTTCTTTCTTTTCGTTGTCCAAACACTCCAAAACTTGCCCAAAAGTACCTGCAACAATTTCATTAACAAAATCACTGTAGAAGGTTAGTTATGAAGCAATAAAGAAAGAATGCAGAAACTCTGTTCGAAAAATGATGTTCTATTTGGAGATGCAGAATAATAGACAATCACTAACCTTCACCCATTTTGCTCAATATCCTATCTGCATTTGAAAAACAAAGTCTCATTAACAAATGATATGTAAAGGTAATAAATCAGAAAAAGAAATCCAAAAACCTAATACCGCTTATCGTATCGACCATATAAAACATTAAAAGCACAATGACCATTATATAAGAAGCTCATTCATAAAGCTAGGATATTTAGGCAGCCACAGTGAACTTACATCGAGGAGTTATATTCTCTCCTATTGCAAACATGTAATGGCCTTCTTTATCATCGGGTCTCCATGGGGGGGAACCATTGTGAGGTATCCCTTTGTAATATATCGAAGAGTAAGAAAACATGGGAACAGCCCCATTCATAAACTCCTGCCTGCAGTATAATGCTGGAAGTGCCTGAATGACAAAACAATCATAAAAGCATTAAAATAACATATGAAAATCTTGATATTTATAATAATACACATCATATAAACCCAAACATAAGTCTACTTAGCTAATGAGAGAAATCATACTTTCAGCCTTTTTATGTCACTTACCATCTAAACAATGAAATTAAAAAATGATAACAGAGAAAATGAAACGACAAGAAGAAATACATCATCTGGAAAAATTAGCTAAGATAAGAAATTATATAACCGACTCGAAACATTTTATGTCGCTCAATAATCAATTCAAAACTTTTTATGGGTGAAATCAAGGTATCCTTAATCTAGGGACAAGTCTAGTCCAAAGAGATGTAAACATCCATATCTATATAGCTCACTCATTGATCTAGAGTTATATAGCATGCAGATCCATAACCATATCATACACAAATCAATGTTTATATCATTTTTATTTATAAAAAACCAAAACAGATCCAATTCATGAATATAATCCTAAAATTATACACAACTCATAAACATCTACAATACGAACTTCAATGACATGATGAAGGCATATATCAGATATGTCAAATTCAATTAAACAACATTCATGTCATTTTCACATAATTAAACATTCATAACATATTAATCTCTTAAATTATATAGAGATCTACTGCTAGAAGCCAAAATTTTAACAAAATTCACATCATTTATCCAAATTAAGTTCATACCATAATTCAAACCCCAAAATTAAACAAATTTCATCAATCAACACACACGAATTCACTAATAATCAAACGAATTTATAAAACTAAACCTTTTGTGGTGCAGGAACATGACCAGGCATGTCCCAAGCCAATCGAGGCCGTTTTCGCGGTCGTTTATCCATATTTTTATGAGGAAAATCCATAATCCGCTGCGTCTCCATCACGTAACCCGAACAATAAAACTAATTTTTGAAAACATGTATGTATAGATTCGATTAAAATTATGTATTATAAAAATTGGTTGGAATTGCAGAAACCCTAGATTTTAATTTGGGAAAAAAGAAAGGTGTAACAATGGAGATGAGGAAGAAAGTAACTATGGTTAACTTAGATGGTTACTTCCATGGTTAGTTTTTTAGACTTTGGTTAGGTGTTTGGCACGTGATGGGTCTCTTTAAGTGCACGTGACGTGAGTATCGAGAATTCTTTTTTTTTTTCTCTCTTTTTCTTTCTAAATGGGTGCATCTAAAGCCAGCTGCCGTAAGGAATAATTTGGGCTTATCGAGAGACTTGAGTGGGCCTGGCCCATGTGTGGATGTTTTTCTTAGGGTCGCAATTCGGGTCGGCAGGTTTGGATAATGGTTGGAAATTTCAACTCGAACTCGTAATCTACTACCCCCGAACTCAACTCATGTAGCCTGTTAGAGGGAATGAATCAATCGGTTGACATGTGAGTTTCAAGTTAATAGATCTACATATTAAAAGGGTTATTTTTGAATAAAAGGGTCAGTTTCATTGGTTAATATGTTAAACTCTAAATATTTTTAAAATTTATATTTAATCGTCGATAAAGAAAAAAAGAAAAGAAATACTAATGTGTATTAGATTCAAACAAGTAAAATTAAACGAGTGGGAAAGGAAATTATTCAGGTTTAAATTTTGATTCAATTAATATAAATAAATTAAAAACACTTGGAAATGAATTCGATTTGGTGGGTCAACCTAGTAACCCATATGATGATCTTAACCATGACCTGAAAATAAAAAGGTCAGCATGTTGACGAGTCAGAATTTTAATTTAAACCTATTTATTTTCGTATTAAATTACTAGTCGTGTTGAGAATTAATGACCCTATCTTTTTCAAGTTATAGTCTTTTAGCAAAATAATTTGGAAGGGTCAAATTTAATTAAGGTGGTATTATAAGCAATGTTGTCCAATCGAGATATTATTTTGTGTTGTTTTTGCTTTTCTAAGATCAAAACGGTAAGATTATATATTGATGAAAAGATCCTATGAAAGTGTACTAGTATCTTTAACATGTGTCCCGATTCATCTTAAAAGCAATTATACAAAGTTTTCAACAATTTTTAACGTTGTAAGTGCGAATAGTAAAATACAAATGGATTCAACCTATAATGACATAAAGAAAATATATACATCAGTAAGTTTTATAAGTCATACGAAAATTATATGTACATGTTATGATGAGAAATAAGGGCAACTAATAATTCAGTAATCTTTACGATTAGTCACGCGGTCAATATTGGAGAGGTAAATTATTTTATACATGACTAAAGGGGACGTGAATATCAAATTTAAATCCATATCCTCTATTTTATGCTACATATCCCTCATAACTATGTTATTATTGCAAGCACATTCAAAGTTCATAAAATGTTTATATGATTATGATTGCATGTATTCAAATGGGTTGAAAAAGAACTTAGTGTGTGAAACTTGTTTCATTTTTTTTTTACTAAAGATTGAAATTGATAATAACTTTCAAGAAAATAAAACATATAAAAGAAATGTATATGCTCAAAGTTTGAATTTAAAGGATTTTTTTTCCACTTAAAGTTTTAAATGGTAGCAAATTTACAATTATCTTAACAAGTAAATGAGATTCTCGCCTATTTTTGAGATTAAATAGTTATCTCATCTTACGATACTCCCTCCTATTTTGATAAGATTTAGATAAACTTATCAACAGGGTCGGTTTTGAGGGCGGACGTATGGGTGACCGTCTTGAGCTTCACCTTAAAAAGGGCTTCAAATTTCGTGTGTATAGTATATTAGATTGTCCCATTTTTACAGATGTGTTACTCTCTTCTACAATTTTACCTCGGGCCTTAAATTGGCTTAGACCAACTCTACTTATCAAAGTTTACAAGTTGTAATATAAATTTTGAGAAAGTTACTAGAATCATCATGTGGGTTTGAATATGAGCAATAATAAATTCGTCATCGCTTTTGATAACTTCATCAAAATTATACATTGTTTGTGTGTACAGTACTACCCATTAATACACAGTTATAATGAATTTATCAATGGTAAAAATATATCATTACACTTCGAATATAAAACGATACGGTAAAATTCAAGCCCAAATTCGATAATCTTCACAAATCGAGTGCAAGTTATCATGGATAAGATGTTAACGTCAATCATGAGGATTCCTTTTTCGATTTCATTTTTCATTTTTGGGTAAATAACACTTTTCATCCTTGTGGACTTGTCAATTTGCACGGAACGTCATTTAGTAATTTAATTATACCGCCCGTCTTTGTATTGTCTTATTTTATCTAACTTGTTCCTTAATCACATAAAATAACCTAAATATCATTAACTTATCTTTGTTGAATGTAAAATTTCTTTCAAAAAAGATTTATTTATTATTGATTTAAAAATTCTTCTATGCCTTTTTACCAACTCTACCCACTTACTCCTCTCACTCTCTTTATCTTACCATACTTTCTCTCCGTCATTATCTATCTCACTATCTATTTCTTTCTATACATATACTATCTTCAAAACAAGATCATCACCATATCACTCTTTACCGGCAACATAGCAACATGGAAGCCGACAAAAAAACTAATCGGGTGACCTTCTACTCGGCAACCCAACACCATCATCGCACAAATCAAACACCATCATCGCCCAACAACCATCAAGTCACATGTACTTTCTATGTGAAGGAAAGCAATACATCTAACTATTTTTATTCACTTTCTTCTACTTTTCTTCCGATTCGAGAATACATGTGAGCTATCTTATATTGCATATGTTTTCATCCCATTATCTTTCACTAAATTTTTTTATAAATACAGTATTAACAACAATAATAAATATATTTAACAGAGATTGAGATTCTCTTACATTGCATCAAACATGAAAGATCATGTTGTTTCGTATTAAAAAGTTACTATGCCACCCTGTGGCACATGATGACTCATATCTAATGTAGTAATATTTCCTTTTAACATAATACTTTACATTAATGAACGTCTAACCATATTATTGTTCCAATTTTACCCTTTCCTATATTAATCCTCTCAAGCGAATACATAACGTAAACACAATGAAAAATACAAAAGCACCTTGATTGCATGTCCAAATCATTCCTAGCTCAAATCACTACTTTTCATCACTTTGATTTCTTAAAATTAAAAGTGCTTACCTCCCAAATATTTATTTTTTAAATAATAAAATCTTCTTGCATAATCTTTGATTTGTAGTGACACGATCTAAAAAGTTATTTAAATCAAGATTTTACTAATCCTTTTAATTACATAACATCTCACAAATCACTCCCAATTTCTCACACTTCAATCAATTTCTCTAATTTTAGTATCGACTCGGATCCGATCGAATTAATGAAGATGGATCTTAACCCATACAATATTATTTTTCTTAATAAATGAAAGTTCTTCGCAAAACCAAAATCTTTATAATAGCATCTCTTTCAAAATCATATGAAATGATTTATTACAAATGTTAACTTACTATAAAATATTATTTGCTTAATTTTATAAACAAATTTCAATGGAAAAAAAAATAATCAAATTTTTTTATATTTGTTTACTTTTACTTGAGATATTCTCATTTTCCACACTTAAAAGTAATGTTTTTTTAACAATACTAATCTCAAATATTGACAAAGCATTATTAGTGCTTATAATTTTTTAAATAAATAATTTATTATTTGTTCCAAAAATACAATGTTAGTAATGTTTGATGGTAAATTTTCATCAACAACTTAAGTTGAATGGCAAAAATAAGCCTTTACAAAGTTGGATGAAAAAATCACCTATTTGGTGTGAATTGAGTGGCAAATTTTCCTTTTTAACTGACTTTAAACTACCACACCTCATTTTATTTTTTTTCTCTCTCTACTGGTTTAACATTTCAACTTCAAGTTTCTTTCACCTCTCCATTTTCCTCATTTCATTTTTCAATATCTACACACTTCACGTTCATTTTCTTTCAACATTTTGAAGAACAAATCTAAGTTTCTTACCTTTTTCTTTTATTTTTCAGTTCAAGGTGGGTCCGAATATATTTCTAAAGTTGGTCTGTTGAACAAATCAACATGAATCTCTCACATCTTTTGAAATCTAAGGTGTGTCCACACCACGGACACACCTTGGTATAAGCTAAATCCGCCCTTGATGGGTGTTGATGTCTTCACCCATTGATTTATGAAACGTGTTAGATTTCATAATTATAACCTTGGTTTATTCAAACAAAATTTTGAATAGTTTTCCTGTAGGTTTAAAATCGGTACATGTAACGTGTTTTAAAACAAGTTCGATAACTTGGATGTATTGAGGTTCTTTATAATAAAGTTTAAATACTTGGGAATAATTTTAGACGTGGTATGCTTATAGTTTAAAATTTGTGAAAGGTGTTTTAAAAAACACATAATGCTTATACATGTTTATGTATTGAAAGTTTACCCCAAACATGTTATCTAGTAAGCTTTGACAAGTAGTCAAATAAGTTTAGATATTAAGTGCTATATCATTGAGAATCACGTGGAAACCAATTTCAAAAGGTTTATACTTATTTAATGGCTACACCCTTTTACAAGCCTTTAACCATGACGAGGATCGTTTTGGATTAATTTGGTAGCATGATTTTAATTATTGAAAAGTTTAATAAAACAATTTTTTTACTTTCCTGATGGATTTTAATGAATCGTCGAATAGATTTTGACAAGTAGTCAAACGAGTTTTTGACACTTTGGAACGTTATTTCAAATTGAATATTCTTTGAAGAGTATTTAAAAGGGTTATTGTGTAATGAAACCAGTTATTGAGTATGATATATGTGCAATTATTATATGGTTTGTTATATACGGTAGTGTGAATGTGAACTAGGTTTGCATAATTTTTGTTATACGAAGTTATTAAAACTGGGTTTATATCAAATAAGATTTTATATGAAACTTGGTTTGATTATAATGGAATTACAATAATTTAGTTTGTTGTACAACTTCGTAAGAAATTGTTAATGTATTTAACAAATACGATATTACTCTAGAACAAATAGTTATTTGTTATTAGTTTTAATGAACTTTAAAATATGTAAATAGTTTACTACTTTAGAAGAAGTAGTGTGTATCCCTGTTTCTATAAAAAGTTATTAACCTCTCAAGTTATATACATTTAGATGATATGTGAATTTGAGTTTGTGGATGTCGAGAACTCAAGAAAATCGAAGTTGATACCGTAATGTGATGAAGCTATTATGGGAACTACTCATGTGTGTAGTTATGGATCTAGTTTTATTAACTATCAAGCCCTTCAAAAAAACTTGACACTTATAGATGGCTATTGTACACTAGTTGTCGGAGTAAGGATGGTGAAATTTTTGTCTACCGGATATACTCTAATTTTGAAGGATGTCTATCATGATCCCTTGATTATAAATGTAATAAATCTACTAGCAAGTTGATTGCAGATGGCTACTCCATACTTCTGGATAATGGATTATTATCAAGAGCAATAATGAACCTTTATGGTTTAGTTCCATGAGAAGTATTCTTGGAGGATTATTTCGAATCGATTTAGCAGAAGGACATAACTATGATTTTGAAACATCTAATAATGATGAAGATGACATATCTAATGATCATGTTATACAGGGTTTTGAACATATCAGATGATGAAGAAGTGATAGGTGTATCTGATGATGATGATATCATTATCATATCTGATGATGAGTGTTTAAAGTAAAACTACTTTTATCTCTAGCTTCGTCTAGATTTTGATTATGTATCAACTGTTATGGAATAATATTTCAGATTTTATGTTTCTTTTGATTGAAATAATGAAAGAAACTTGATAACAACTCAAAACTGAATTACTTTGAAAGTTAGTTTCTTTAAACTTTTTAACCTATAGTCTTTTGTATCTTTTGATAGCGTTAAACAACCATGCGTGATGGCTAGATCAATAGTTGTCGTCTACACAAATGGCACACGAGTTCAAAGACATCGTGTCTAATGTAAGCGATGAGACTACGTGCAATTCATAAGGAATGTTCAAAATGGTAACACCTACTATCCTATGCAAGATTCAACCATTAAGATCTCATTGGTACTTTTTTATTTATTTACTTATTCCATGTACTTATATGTTTTATTTTAGTTGCTTCTTATTCGTTTTTTATTATTTGTTAATATTATTTTGTTTGTACTTATTTATGTTTAGTTGTAGTAGTTAATTAGAATTTCTACACATGTTATTTAATATGTAATTCTATAGAGTTACATTTAGTAATCAAATAATAATAATGAAATTATATTCGGGTATAAAATATTTTTCCTATAGATGGTAAAAAGATAATTCAAAACTTTTAGCAATGTCCTTATTCATCCGATTGATGTAACAATACATCAAACTAATTCTATCAAACTAATTCTATAACGATCGACAAAGCATTTAGGCTTGAAGTTGGTATTCAAATCGGGTACCTTTCGTTTGAAAACGAATAATCGAACATATCGTATTCATATTGAAATGGTCAGTGTTGCAAGAATAAATATGCATAACTAAATCAAATGTAGCATGTCAATTAATTGTCGCATTATTCACATGTTGTCGTAAAAAGAATGATTATCCATAAGTATAAGTATAGAGATATATATAAAGGTTGCTGAAAAACATTAAACTTATATTCAAGTAATAAAATCCAAACACACATTAATAAAATAGTTTGGCATAGTCGATAATGTACCTACTTCATCAAAGCTTCTTGATAGGTCTCTAAATACTTTCAAAAGAGAATCTTTAAGTTGGGTTTTCATTTATAATGTTAACTTGATTTGCTCTGTAGATATATCAATCAACTAAATAACATCAACTATTGATCTAGCTATCACTTTAATGAAGATGCACATGATATGCCTGATTTGGTGATTAGAACATAACTTTTTTAATTCAAATTTAATGATCACCCATTTTATGTGAACTCGATCCTTTGCTACCCTAGTAGAAAACAAATGGATATAACGTTGGATTCAAGAAGTGAAGAAATGTACACACAAAAAATATAATAAATATGAAACTTTATAACAGAAGTACTTTCGGTTTTTATGGGAAATGCTATAATGAAAATTGATAAATAAATAATTTAAAATGTTTTAATTAAGTAGTGACTTTTATATGTAATCTAATGTGACTTTAACTTTTACTTAACTTAAAAATATTAAGTTAATACTTTAATTTCGCTTAAATTAAATGAAAGTTTTTTACTTTTACTCTCCATTTTAATAGAGAGTTCGTTCTCTTATTGTATAATGAGACATATATGGAACTTGAACACTAAAAACACATACACCACAATTGCTTTTAGAAGTTTACATGTTACTTCTAAGTAGTTTACACAAACATTATTTGTTTGTCAACTTACAACAAATTTCATTTTTATTGAAATGATATGTTAAATATTCAATCTAAAGGTATGCAAAGTTTTAAATAAATGGTATATATAGACCTCTCCCAATGGAAGAAGCTTTTTTCAAGCTTTTTCCATGTCACATCAGCGCCACGTCAGCACTTCCTCAGAAAGACTGACCAAAGACTGAACTGTGCCAACAGCAGACAGCTTCCTCAGAAAGACTGGAGGACCCCACCAATTATTTAATTACATTAAATACATTTACAATTATAATTTAAAACATAAATTTAAATAAAACACATTCATTAAAAATAAAACATTACATTTAAAATTAGAACTACGATTACATTAATTAAATTTAATACTAAACTAGACATTTTAAATTAAAACTACGAACGTCACACTAATCATTTCGAACACGGAAATTTGCCGGGAGATTCCAAATGTGTTCGATAAGAGCATTTCGAAGTTGATGATGTACCCTCGCATCTCGTAATTCTCTATCCATACGAAGTTGCAAATCAACCATTTCTTGCCACGATCGCCGCGGACGATTATTCGGATCTGAGGGGTAGTCTTCCTCGAGTTGACATATATTGTGTCTGTTGTATTCGGTTATCATGTTGTGTAAAATCACACAAGTGTACATGATTCTTCGCATCTTGTTGATGCTATAGGGTCTTGCCGGGTTTTTAATGATTGTCCAACGACTTTGAAGCACACCAAACGCTCGTTCAATATCATTTCTTGCGGATTCTTGGAATCTCTTAAACTTTATAGAATTTTCCTCAAAAGTCATTTAAACGACTTCACAAGAGTCGCCCATTCCGAATAAATCCCATCGGCAAGATAATACCCTTTAGTAAATTGTGTCCCCGCAACATTATATGATACTCTAGGGGCCCTATCTTGGAGTAAATCGCTGAACAAATCCGATTGATTAAGAACATTGATGTCATTGTTTGAACCCGCTGGACCAAAGTAAGCGTGCCAAATCCACGAATCATACGAGGCCACCACTTTGAGCATTATTGTAGGACAACCTTGATCACCTCGTGTGTACTGACCTTTCCACGCTACTGGACAGTTTCTCAAAGGCCAATGCATACAATCGATACTTCCGATCATCCCCGGAAAACCATGCAATTATAGATGTTTAGCATGTAAACGTTCGATATCTTGTCGTGTTGGTTTTCTCAAGTACTCAATCGAATATGGATGAAATACACATTTACAAAAATTATCTAAACAATTGTATGACATTTGTTGACCCATGTGTAAATATTCATCAAAAGCATCGGCGGCACAACCGTATGCCAATTGCCGTATGTCGGAAGTGCACTTTTGAAACACATTAAAACTAGGTAGACCGTTAGCATCATAACCTTGACGAAAATAACTAAAATACGGAGGTATTGGTAGTTGAGAGTAAGACGTTATACCTTAACATATACGGATAAACAAAGATTTGTTCATCCTAAAGCGTCTTCGGAAGTAATCTTCCGGGAATGTTGGGTTAGGTGCAAAGTAGTCTTGCCACAAACGTTCTCCGGCGACAATACAATTTCTTGGTAAGAATCTTCTAGGTGCTCATGCTCATGACGTTTCTGCTTCGTTTTCTTCATCTTGTTCCAACGTTTCAATAGCATCGAGTATAGCAATCGAATTGAAACAAGCATTCATGGAGTTGATATCTTCAATATCGGATTCTTCGCTCGAATCTTCTTCGTAATTTTCGTGTGGATCCATAACGATATGATTATATGTAAATAGTGGAAATTATATGTAAATAATAGAGGTTTGTGAAAGAATGAAAGTAGTAGTAGTAGTTGTTGTGAAAGAACGAAAGTAGTTGTAGTAGTTGCGGGTTGTGTCTTATTGTAGTAGTAGTAGTATGTATGTATATATATAGGTAAAGAAAAAAAAGTAAATTTTTTTTAAAATTTTAAAATTCTAGCCGTTTGTTACTTTTTTAAAATTATTATATTTTTTTCTTTTTTAAAATTTGACCTTGTAACTTTTGAAAATAAAAAAATATAATAAAATAATTAAAAAATGACAATTGGAAGTATGAAAACAAAAAAAAAATGTTTTTTTTTTCGGCCGGGCCCACTTGCTTTCGTCCTTCGGTTTCTTAGCGAAGATGGGAATGGAAGACGTGACACCGAAGATGCCACGAAGACGCTCGGTGCCAACAGAAGAAGGGAGGACGGGCTCGAGAACGGGAGGGGAGGACGTGCCGTTGGCACAAATCTTAATGATTTATTTAAAAGATTTGGATAACTAAAGAAAGTTTTTCAAAATATTAAGATAATTAATAAAAGTTTAAGGGAAATTTTTCCTTTAAACATTGTTGAGGTTAATTTTACGATAAATATAGAGATGATTTATATGTAATTAAAATAAAAATTGAGATAGATGAAACGGATATTGAAGAGAATTCTCGTATTTATAGTTTTAAGGTAAAGAAATAGTGCTAAAGTCATATTTTTAGTCTGTTGTAATGCTAATATGGTAAAGTCTCATCTTTTAAGCTTAAAGTCAGTGTAAGATTAACTTGCAAATAGTATCTTTAAAAAAAAAAACACACGACGATGTACTGCCAAAGGGGCACTGCCAAAATGCTTATGATTAGACAAATAGTATTAGTATTAGTAATCCTTAAAAAAACAAAAGATTTGATCCGACCTTTTTATTGTAGTGGCAAGGCGCTTCATTTTTAACATTTGAAATTTTTACAAATCTCAAAAAATGGCCCCCACTGGCACACACTATATGTATGTATCATAGCCGTTATCAAAACCCAATTCAAATCCCCCACTATCTCCCTCCTTGTCACCCCCAAAACTAAATTCACATTTTCAACCTAACACAAAAACACACCACAATTTCACACAGAATTCAAAAATCCCCAATTTCCGATCTTGAATCGTTGTTATTGTCCAACCCCAGGTAAAAAGTTCATTACTTTATACTTAATATTGTGTTGTTTTTAGCTTTCCGATCTTGAATCATTGTTATTGTTCAATCCCAGTTAAAAAGTTCACTACTTTATAATTAATTTTGTGTTGTTATTAGTTTTTGGATCTTGAATCATTGTCATTGTTCATACCCAGTTAAAAAGTTCATTACTTATATATAATATTGTGTTGTTATTAGTTTTCGATTTGATTGGCAGTGAAATTTTCTTTTGTAGGTTTTTCTTATCGATGGAGTATAAAAGGGGTACGACTTCAATGACTCCGGATCATAGCGGGAAAGTGGGAGTTGGAATGACAGCTAATCCGTTGCCGTTTCTTACTCCGAGACCCGAACGTAGGCGTCTGGATTCTAGAAGTATCGATTGGGGATCGAGTAGAAATGATAAAGATCGCGGTGAAATTAATATTCAAGTTTTGCTTAGATGCAGGTATTTGTTGTTATATAGAATTCAGGTTGCAGCAATATGTAATTTTGTCACAAGATATTTTCTTATCAAATTATGGTCTTTTTCTGTTGAATTTGAATTGGATGATAGTGTCCGAATGGATTTATTAAAAATTGAATTTTAGTTATGTTGAAAAGGTAGAAACTTGTGGCGGGCTTGGACGAACAACAATAGATTGTGAAGCAAACTGTTGGTTTCCGTTTGTTCAATTTTATGATCGCGTGTTGTTTTATAACTTATAAATCTAAGGGTATTCAATGTTGAGTGTCGAATTTATGATTGCTACCCATGGTCCTTGTTGAGTGTCAAATTTCGCTTTTCATTTTTCATTATATCGCATTAAAAAATTGATTATTGTTAAGGTAGTGACTAGTCTGTACGGTTATATGTGAAATTTTGGATGCATTGAACTTTTACGAATATGAATTAAGATAATTTAAGTTTTTTAACTTTGTAATGTGTTCATAGGCCCTTGAGTGATGACGAACAAAAATGTAATGTGCCAAAGGTGATAACATGCAATGAACACAAACGAGAAGTATCAATATTGCAGAATGTTGCTAATAAGCAAGTGGACAAAATCTTCACTTTTGACAAGGTACAAAATCTAATCTTTCTGTTACTATAAGACGCTGTACGCTTATATGATAAGCTTATTCTTCAATTTATTTTTGTAGGTTTTTGGACCGAAAGCACAGCAGAGATCAATATACGACCAAGCAATTTTTCCTATTGTAAATGAAGTTCTTGATGGCTTCAATTGCACAGTCTTTGCGTATGGTCAGACTGGTACCGGTAAAACATACACTATGGAGGGAGGCATGAGAAATAAGGTAGTTAAGCAGCTAAACTTTTTTGCACATCCCTTCTGACCCAGTAATAATTTACTTATTTTTTATCTTGACATTAGCTGAGTTTGTCACATTTAAATTTAAAAATTTATACGTTTTGCATAAACCTTATGACATAGTAACAATTCACTTATCTTGTTGTCACAGTAACAATAGCTATGCTTTTTGCACATACCTTATGCCATAGTAACAGTTGCTAAATGTTATTGTCATATTAACTGAATTACTTACACTTAAATGGTTATACTTTTTTGCATATAGCTTATGACATAGTAATAATTTACTTTAAAATAGATCACCAATTAACTTAATTACTTGTATAAAAGGGTGGAGAGTTACCTGCTGAGGCTGGCGTCATTCCAAGAGCAGTACGACAAATTTTTGATACATTAGAGGCTCAAAATGCTGATTATAGCATGAAAGTTACGTTCTTGGAACTTTACAATGAAGAAATAGTTGATCTTCTTACCACAGAAGAGAACCCAAGATCCTTGGATGAGAGGCAAAAGAAATCCGTTTCATTGATGGAAGATGGAAAAGGTTGTGTTTTTGTTAGAGGTTTGGAAGAAGAAGCTGTATACAGTGCAAATGATATTTATAACCTCTTAGAACGAGGTGCAGCTAAAAGGCGTACAGCAGACACCTTATTAAACAAACACAGCAGGTACTCTTATTCTTACACTTACTCTTCACTGTAGAATAACAGGTCATCGCTGGTTTCCGTCAAAATTGATCCTTTGATGGTACGGGCCAAGACGGATTAAGTTAAAGCCATTCGGCCTAAACACATTTTTTGTTGAATTTTATTTTTCAAAACAATTAGTGTGTCATATATGATTTCCATAGTTACATGATTGCAATATTAATCTAATTTTTAGAATGAATACTTTAGGATGTTTTATGCGTGAAAGTTACATTTTGGGGACTTTTGACGCGTTTGACCCATTGACCCATTAGAACTAAAATATAACTCAAATCGACCCATGCATAAGTAAATGGGTCGACTAACCTATTTGTTGCTAAGTACAATTCTTTCATCTTATGCAGTCGTTCTCATTCAGTCTTTACAATAACTGTACATGTCAAACAAGCAACTGTCGGCGATGAGGAGCTCATTAAATACGGAAAACTTAATCTTGTTGATTTGGCAGGATCAGAAAACATTTCTCGCTCAGGTGCCCGAGATGTATGGAAAGCAGATATTTTATTTCAAGCTTAGTTATTGGTTTTCTTTTTACTGGTATTGAAGAAAAACATTTATAATATTCATTTTAGGGTAGAGCACGAGAAGCCGGGGAAATAAACAAGAGCTTGCTCACATTGGGCCGTGTCATTAATGCACTCGTTGAACATTCCGGTCATGTGCCTTACAGGTTTGCGTTGATCATGTTTCTGTTAACTTCTTATAATAACCTAACTCGATCATAAAGCATATTTTTAAAGGTGGCTAGATGAGTAGGTAACAGGGTTTGGATAACGGGTCAGGTTGACCCAGAATCACTATTCTGCCCATGCTATTTATAAGCAACTAATTCTTTACTTATGATTACCATAACAATATTCGTACAATAGTAACTTAAGTCTTCGAATAAAGCAATGCAAGAGGTAGTATGCACTACAAATAAACTTTGTCTTACTTTCAACCTGTTTGTCCTGTATGAGATGAGATTAAACATAACTAGAAGGCCAAATCAACCCAATTCACAAATAGATTGGTTGAAATTGCCACCTTCACTTATTTGTCTTATTTTTGTTAACGTTCTCGTATGTTTCATTGTACAGGGACAGTAAGCTGACAAGACTTTTACGAGACTCACTTGGCGGGAAGACAAAAACTTGCATCATCGCAACAGTTTCTCCATCTGCTCATTGTCTAGAAGAAACATTGAGCACTCTAGATTATGCACACCGTGCTAAAAACATTAAGAACAAGCCAGAGGTCAGCTTGGATAACATCTATTGCCTCATTATTTATTACATATAGATAGATATAGATATATACCTTACCTATATTTGAATATATATATATATATTATTACAGGCAAATCAGAAAATGTCGAAAGCAATACTGCTGAAAGATATGTATTTGGAAATTGAGAAAATGAAACAAGGTTTGACTCACCCGGCATTATCAATAATTCACGGCATATTTAATTTGTAGTATTGCTGTATATGAGTCTTTATATTATTACAATCTAAGCAGATCTTCGAGCAGCTAGGGAAAAGAATGGTGTTTATATTCCACATGAAAGATTTGCACAAGATGAAGCTGAAAAGAAGGTATGTGTCCGTAGAAGACTTCATACACATTAACATTCTACTCAATATAATTTCATTATATGCATTTTTATTTTTATTAGTATAATAAGAAACTTATGTTGAAGAATGAAAATTTTTGAAGGATTCGAAATTGAAGCAAGAACTCATGATTACTGCATTTCGCATATGTTAAACGCTGTATCTATCTCATTAATATTTCCACTACAAACTTGCTAAACCTGCCCAATTTAATTGTGTTACCAACGTTCTTAGTCAACCATATCTTTTACTTATACGAGGTAAAGTTAATGATTGCAATATCTTTACAGTTGAAGAATGAAAAGATAGAGCAACTGGAGATCGATCTAAACATTAGTGAGAAGGTACAATTAGTTCCTCTGTTCTGATAGAAAACATTTACTAAAAGTTTGTAATCTTGCTCACGTGTTATATCCCCCATACAAATTCCCACGTAAACAAAAAGTAATTAGTTTGTTGTTGAGGTAACAATATGGGCTGTTGGATGTGTGTAAAACATGTTAGTGTTTTGTATGGTGCAGGTCGGGTTGACCTGAGAAATACTGTCCAACTATTATCATAAACGATTAGTGTGTCAATTATGATAACAAATTTTATAGTATTTCATTACCATTCTATTTCTCAGATAAGTTTATGTAGGGATGTTTTATGGATTAACAATAAAACTTGGGGCAATTTTGGACCCGTTTAGCCCATTTTGATCCATTTTACTAATTTTTGTTACTACGAGTATATTTTATATTTTACTTTTAGAGATCAGATATAACCTGAACTGACATATTTCATCAGTAAATGGGTGAGCTTGCTGTATGCAGTAAGTTCTGTAACCTTCACCTAATTACTTGATGCATTACTGATTCATGATTATGGCTTTCTGAATGTAGGAGGTAAATAAATATTGCGAGCTCTATGAAAGTGAACAAGAAAAGAGGTTGAGTTTAGAGAGTGATCTTAAAGATTGCAAGGTATGCAATACGCCATGAAACCTTACGGGTAAACTTCATGATTAGTTTCTTATACTTCCCATTATATTTCAGGAAAAGTTGGAGAACAGTAACAAGGCATTGTTAGATATTCAAGAAAAACATAAAGAAGCCATGTTAATGCTGAAGAAAAAAGAATTTTTCATCTCCAAACTTCTGGATTCAGGTGAAACATATTATTTGAGTTAACCCCTTTCTTTTATTTTTATCACCAAGTCAACACATTCTGAAATGTTTTGTATCTTTGTATACTGACAGAAAACTGTCTAGTTGATCAAGCAAAAGGTCTGCGAAACAAACTACAAGATGCATCAGAGAACATGACGGAATTGTCTTCCAAAATTGGTATATGCTACTTTCTCTTCAAATTATCTTAATTCCTAGAAGCGGCAATTTCGAACAATCAAACCCTGTTTGGACCTTCTATTTCAACCCGATACATAAATAGTCAGACCTAACCATTTTTCAACCTCTAGTAGCTGCTATTTTGCTCGGTAATAAAACTAACAAAGAAAAATGATGTGTGTAGATCATAAGAGCAAGTTGGAAGCTGAAAACAATGGGCTTCTTCTGTCATTTCGTACTCAGCTCAATCACAACTTAATAGACCTGCAGGAAGTTGTTATCAGTTCAGTTTCACAACAGCAACAACAAATGAAATGCATGGAAGAACACATCTCTTTGTTTCTTGATAGTAAACTTGATGTAAGAAATTAGCTCCATGGTTATCAAATTATGTTTAAATTTTACAAATTCACTACTGATTTACCTTTCTTTTGTTATCCAGAAATCCCAAATCATGGAATTAAGGATCAAGAACATAACAGACACTTACACTTCAGGCATGACATCATTAAAGCATCTCATCGGCACCCTGCAATCGAAAGGTTCTTCTGACTTGGCTCATATAAAGTCCAGAATATCAGATCAAATAATGGTTATCGAGAATGTATGTAATGTATCTTTTATTAGAAACAATCTTTATGTAAGATTCTATAATGAGGAACAGAAAGTAATGTTTTGCTTATGTGATTGCTCTTGTTGGTTTGCAGATTTTTAAGAAAGTGGTTATGGAAGCTAAGAATGCCACTTGTGATATTCAGAACTCTATTGCTGAACAGAAGAATATGCTGGCTTTATCTGCTCAGCAACATGAAGAGGTGGGTCCTCCTTACAAAATTCTGATAGAAAGCCGAATTAAAGCTCTGTCCAAAATCTCAAGTTTTCACTTAAGTCAATATCATTTTAATATGATCTTTTTTGAATAAAAGGAATTAGACTTTTATTATTTAAAAATACTTTTTGTGTGGCTTTTAACCCACCCAGTTCCTATTTAGCTACCTTTTTTCCCGCTTGGCCTATTCGCGTTATATCACAACCCGAATCACCTATTCATAAGTAAATGGGTTGATATTACTACCTCTATACTTATACTTTTCTCTATAGTGTTTATCATTGATCTTTTCTTTCCATAAAATGGTCATTTCACACTCAAAAATGATAAAATGGCGTCTTAGATAGGGGCAAATGGAGTATTAAATATTGAGTTTCGTCTCATTTTTTTATTTTTCGGATTATATAGGGACTACATCGAAGTTTGGTGTCTGCACATGAAATCTCAAGGGCAACTATAGATTCCTTCGACAACCTCAGACAACAAGCTACTAAAATCATGGCGGCTCTTGAAGAACATCATAAAACTAGATCTCATCATCTAGAATCATTCAAGAAGAATTTCAAGGTCAAGAAGCAAAACAATCGACAAACCATTCCGTATTAAATCTTTATATGTAATTTATAACTTCACCTAGCTAAATGACCTAACGATCTTATTTTCTTCTTTCACAGGAAGATACAGCTAGAGAAGAACAGCTGGCAATAGAAAACATTTCAGCAATATTAAGGAACTTGACAGCCAGACAAACCTCAAGGGTAAGCTCGAAAACACTTGATCCGTAAACATTTCAGAAATATTTAGCAAGAGAACCGTTGATCTGTAAACTGACACTAATTTTATGATCAGGTTTCTGAGGCATCTCGAAATATCGATGACATGAGTTCACAAGATAACAAAATGCTGTTACAAGACGTGTCTAACATGCTGCAAGTCTCGGATGATGGAAAGATTGAGGTAAACGAATATATGGAAAAGACGAAAACTCATTTTATGGAAGACACATTTATTTCAAGCGAGAGTCGAGTACTTATTGAGAACTGCCTTGAGGAATGGTAAGAATCGTCATGGTAAATATTAATAGTCAACTCAGTTTATGGAATACACTGATTGTTTTCTCTTGCAGTAAGAACAAAGTCGAGAAATCCTTAAATCACTGGGATACTACAAATTTTGCTATTCGTCGCATTAATGAGAGCAACATGGTTGAGACAGAATCGTTTATAAGGTACTATACATTTTATACACTTGCGATAATTACAAAATCTTTTCATTTGGCATGTTTGTGACACATTAATCTTTTGTACAGAGAAACAGTTCATGTAAATAATATCAGAAGCGAAGAGATTGCTGCAGTACACATGTCTATGGATGCCAAATTTCAATTGGATGCTAGTGATCTGAAATCATCTGTGAATGGTAATCTTAAATTTCATAATAATAAGTTTCTTTGTTTGCAGAATTTACGACCCATAATTCAATTTGTCAATTGTATCATGAGTAGATTCGTTGATGTTGGACCAAGAAATGAAAAAAGAATTTGACTCCATGTCAAAGATATGCGTGGATCACCTGACCTGCTTAGAAGACAAGCACGGTGACAAAACGAAAAACGTGTTGAACCAAGTCGAGTGCCTCAAGAAAGATTATCAGGTAGAGCATTATCCTTCTATAATTTTATTAACTACAATAGGTAACTTTGGTGTGCTATGGAATTAACTTGTGATTTTATAACATGTAACACAGGTTGATAGTGATTTTAGTCCAATAAATCATGAAATGTATGTGCCTAGTTTGACATCCATAGAGGCGATGCGAACACCTGCATTTGCAGATGTATTAGCAGCATCAAACATTACTTGCGAAAACAGACAAAAATGTGTAGAGAATGGAAGCGAAGTGAAGAATCATCATCAACGACTAAGCTCGGGTTCTCAGAACAGAAGTCCTTTTGCAGATGTTAACTGATTATTAAATAAACCAAAGTTCGTTTTTTTGTAACTGCCATTTAAAAATGAAAAAGTTACTCATTGTTATAGTTGGATGTGAAATATATAGAAGAGAGTTTTGTCACATTATGCTGTATGCAGTTGAAAATTTCTGAAGGACAAAACTCAGTTCCATATTCATCTACTGATGAGCTCAATGCTGTAATGAGTAATGACAATATATATATATATTTTATTAACGTGTTAAAAAGTTATCTATCTGCCAACTTTTAAATTGATGAGTTTGATAATAGTTCCAAATTAGCCGTTCTGGGAATAAAAATATTACTCCGATTACATTTTAAATAAGTCACGTAGGCTTGTTAAAAGAAATTAGAATGACAGTTATATTCGTTTCTTATTATATATATATATACTAGTTTTTATACCCATGTGTATACACGGGTCATTTTGAAAAATAAGAAATAATACTATTTGAACATTTTTGAAAATAAATGCAAGTGTAATTCGTGAAATATGATTAGTAATCTTAAATTCGAAGCACTTCATATAACAAACAATATAAAACTATTAAAAACCTCAAAGAAACCATTACGCAACAAACAAAAAATATGAAGAAAAAAGAAAAGACAAATTGTATAAGAAGGTATGTTGCATATAGTTTAGGGTGATTTTAAACATAAACTTTTTGTAAGTTAAATAGTAATCACCTATGAGACTATTAACATAAATGTAAACAATTAATTTATAATCATGTATCTTTTTTATATATCTTAAAGGTTAATAAGTTTTTCAAAAAATAAAAGAGTACTTAAAATACCCGCTATACACACTGATATTGAATAAATAACCATCTTTTATTTATTTGAACGTTAATTAAGTTTTATCTTCTTCCATTTGAATCTTATTATTAGATGATTCTTAAACTATATTTTTGAAATGAAACTACCTAAGAACAATATTCATTACATAAAGTTATGATAATAGAGCCTCTAATTACAATGAAAATAATTTATCCATCTTACTGCACAAAATATGTCTTGCTCCATCCTAATTAAAACCTACTCCATATATTCATGAAAATACAAACAAATTGTAATATTAATATAGTTTGTTGAATTAAAATTAATATAATATGCTTTAATAAATCATATTATATTATATTAATCATAAGTCATAGACATGCTCATGAAACGTTGAAACTTTATTAATTAACTTGAAACCCAAAGCTTACATACCTAAATAAATTTTACATAAATTGGACGATGATTTTTTATCCGTTTCCTTTTGTTTCTGAATATAAATTTTTAATAAATATAAAAAATATTAATTCATTAATTAATTAATAGTATGTATTTACTAATTATCTTGTTTACAAAGATAACATTTATTATTTACTAATTTTCTAGTTATAGCCTTAATTAGTTACTATATTTCTAAAATCATTTATCTCTTAAATAAGGGTAAAATAGATATTCTATGAAATAATAACTTCATTAACAATGCATAGCTTACAATGAAAAAAAAAAATTGTTTAAAGATGATTTTCTCAAGCCGAATGGAGTATTTTGTTTAGTTTAGAGATTATATATCTAGAGGTCACCCAAGTATATCATATTACCTTTGTAAGTCACTCATATTTGAAAATCATTTTATAAGCCACTCAAATTCGTATATTGTACTATGTATACCAAATTCGACTAAAAACTCACCGGTAAAGTGTAAAATGACACAAATACCCCTGTATCTAAATAAAACTAAAATAATATAAATAATATTAATTAAGAAATACATGAGTATTTGTGTCTTTTAATATTTTTTCAGTGAGTTTTTAGTCGAATTTGATATATATGGAACAAAATAAAATATTGAGTAGCCTACAAGTCATTTTTAAATATGAATGACCTACAAAAATAAAATAATACATTTTAATGACCTTCAAACGTATGATCCCTTTAGTTTAATATGTCATTAGTAGTTATCAAAAATCATAATAGATACATCAAACCAAACACCCGTTATATTATAATGTTGATGTAAATGATAAGGTTAAAATTTGAAGGTGTGTAGTTTTATTAATAACTATTTACATGATATTCTGTCAAACCTATTTTTCTTCTCTAAGAGTTTGGCTATAAATTCGTACCAAATGAAATCAAAGAAGGATAATGTTTTTTTTTATCCGATATTGTCATGTGCCTGGAACTCTAAGATTATTGATTTAGAGTCATATATACGAATTTTTAGGTACAACATCCGGCCCAATCACTTCTTCAAAATAATATTAATTCATTAATTAATGTTAATAGTGTTATTTACTAATTATCTCGTTTACTATGCTTATCTTTAAAACAACTATTTGTTTTCTTTTAAATTATAATTTATATGTCATCAAATTCCTAATTTTACTTGATTTAAAAAAAATATTTAATTTAAATTATGACTTTTGATTGGTTAATTAGATCTCAAATTAAATTGATGATGTCACAAGTATGATTCTTATATATTATTTAAGATACAGTTACATTACATACTAACTAAGTTAGCCAGCTTAAAATAAGCATCATCCTTTACCTCAAAAGGAATATAAAGCATTTTATTTATTAAATAAAATTTATTACAGAGTAGTTAGCAAATCCTAATTTGAAGTACATAAATGTGGTTTCAAATCACTTAAACAAACACTCTGAAAACATAGCAGCCCAACTAACCTTGTCTATCATTTTCTTCTACTCAAATTTCGATATATATATATACCTCATTTAAACTAGTTTATAGACCCACGGTTACACAGACTAATACATTTGAACTAAATGTTAACAATATAATTACATGAACAAATAATAAACATGAGTTTGGAAGAAGAAACCTATAAATGTATTGATAAGAAGAAAACTGATGATGGAGTTTGTGAGATTCAACCTCAAGTCTTGAAGCTCAAATGTGAGAAATTTTCACTCTTTAGCACCCTCATTCATAATCTTGGTATCACCGATGTTCACCACATGCCCAATCAAATCTGTATATGACAATAAACAAAGACAAAAATAATTAATCATACTCATAAAGTAAAGCAGATATGATTATGTTAAAGATAATTTTATATTAATATTGTATTTCATATGAAAGATATTAAAAGTCCATCTCTACATAGTAAATCTTCTGAAATTGTCAATACTGGGTAGCCCATTAGGTTATCTCATAAGCCAATATCTTAGAAATAAAATCATTCTCTACTTTATAAATGAAAAATATGATTTGTTTGGTCCAAAGAAAATACTATCATTACTTTTGATTCAACAAATAATATATGTACTTTTGTAGGGCAGAGCTCATGAATGGCAGCACAAAGTGCTAAAAATCTATCGCAAACGATAGAAATTAAATGAGATTGAGTATTCAAGTATAGCTCAATCTTGATTAAACATGTAATTGTTAAGGAAGAAAGAAATGTGTCCAACAAAACAAAGGCAATACAACCAACTTGCATAATCAATAGTATTTAGTGTTTAAATATAGCAAAATATTGATTAAAATAGTTAATCAACGTCATTCATTAACTATTTTATAATGACTATTCTATAATTTGTTAATTTTAGAAGAAACTGAACGATAATAAAAACTTTACAGATGCAAAGTATTCTCAAAAAGTTGTAGTTTATCAGAGAATATAATACATTAGAAAAATATATGGGTTGAGTAATGGAGAGATTCGTACTCCCCGGGTAATCTGAATAGGAAAAAAAATCCTCCATTTACCCGTTGAGTAAAAGCTAACTGAATCCCAACCTACTTGACCTGCCTATATTTCAACTCTAATTTAGATGCATACTCACTACAATATATGTCAAAACATTACAAAAACTGATTTAAAATAATGAAATCCTAACTTGTTCTTTTACTTTGAAACTGAAAACCAGTTTGATTGCTTTTGATCAGGCATACAAAACTTGTTTTCAACAACAACAAAAAATATTAGCTTCGCGTCCATTAGAGGTTGAATAACAAATTGCTTAACAAATGTAACTGTAGAACACAAATTTCATACCAAGTAAAAAAGAAGACACACATAATTATAAATTGAGGAAGACTTATTAAGCTATCAATCGATCAAATACAATCATAAGTGTTTAAACTAACCTGAACATTGTTATTCTTCGGTAACCAATTAATATAAGAGAACAAAAAAGTAAAAATCAACCACTATACCCCGTGCAATGTAGTTATTTTAAAAATTACATGATCTGACACTTAAAACTGATACAAATATAACAACGAGCACACTAAATGTAGAAGTAGTAAAAAACAATAATACTTGACTTGTAGAGCCATGAGGATCAACCAAGAGTAGAAAAAACCTCAACGGCTCAAATGGGGTAAATAATAGATGAATAAAAGGTGTGACTCTGTCTAGTGGTTGCATCAATAACAAAATAACATGACTAATAGATTGAATCTATCTTATATCAAAAGAAAAAATATCACGAGTGATCTATTAAAGATAGAACATATAAAGTTCCGTGGAGCATGAGAAATAACGAAAATCGATATATAACTCTCTTGTTTGATATAAGCTCCGTTCATTAGGGATGCCAACTGCATTATTTTCTATAAGGGCATGAGTTGTAGCTGAAATGGAATCCTCAAGCACTAGTTCTAATGTATTACTATTTGCTCAAGAACATGTATTCAGAGACACTCATGCACGATGTACACACTTCGATTGATATATAATTGTTTAACTTGACCAAGAAAAGTAAAATAGACAAATAAAATGCAAGGGGGTATGTATGTTATGTATACTTTAAATTGCACAACCTAGCTACCATTGCCTGTTGCAACTTTGAATTCGTACTCAAACCATGTTAAGAAGTAACAACCTGTTACACCGGCTTTACTTCTATTGCACATATCCTGCACACCAAACTTGCTTACCTAGCCCTTTATCAATACTTCACAACCCACTAAAAAGAAATTTGAAATCAACCATGTGGCTCAAGTAACAATGTCATAAAAGGGTTTATCATATATAATCAAAAGGGTAGAACAATAACGAACTTATAATATGCAACACGAGTTTACAATATAGTTGAGAATGACTTGCAACAACAACTTCAATTAAGTTACTAGAAACGGTTGGTAGTTAATTAACAATATAACCAGAGAAGAGAAAAAAATTACAAAATACGGGAAAATTTTTTGATAGATGCGGTTCAAGAACGTATATGAACCACAACATAGCAATTAGAGTGATGAAGATAATAATATTAGAAAAAATTATAACTAATTTGATAATTGATCATTAACTTAAATTAAGAGAAAAAGCAAGCAAAGTGGGGAAAGCATATCCGACTACGACAGTGACAACTGGGAAAAAGGTGGAAGCATATTGCATGTGAGAGAGAAATAAGAGCCCTTGAGAAGAGTTTATTTGATATAAGGTTACAGTATTTAGAAAAAGATATGTGTAGCATAGTTTATTTGATATAAGGTTAAGATATTTTAGAAAAATACATAAGAACCAAAATTTTCATTTGCGTAAACTTTAGAGCACGCCTCTAAAAATAAAAAATGGACCGAGAAAATGATATACACTGTTAGATCAAAATAGAAGAAACTGTATCAAATGTCCAATATGCTATCTTCTTCTCTATCTTTATTATATATAAAAGTGGCGTTAAGGATATCTAATTATGTTTATGTGGCACCAATCAATTATTGCCAAATACAAAATGAATAGGTGTCATTTTCGTAAACTTTTTCACAATTAATCTTCTATGTCATTAAATTTTATGTGAAAAAATTTTAAATTTCAAAATTATTAAATTAAATTAATTTAATTAATAACTATCATTTAATTAATAATCATATCGTATTTGTACCAAAGGATTAATACGATCAAGAAGTGTACGTTTTTTTATGGTAATTTTAGAAATTGTAATTTTAAAAATGGATGTTAATGATAATTATTAAATATTAATTTCGAAAATTCATGACTTTAAAATTATTTTATATCTATAACTCTTATTAATCATTTGACACTCTCTTTCTTAATCCTTAAATAAGGATATCGGAAAATACCATTTTATCCCTCCACTTATCCCCCAATGTACTTATTAAATATATAAATAATTCAACTAATACTGTATTTCACATAATACATTTAAATATTTTTTTCTTCTTTTATATCACATTTTTTAATTTACAATTACAATAACTTAAACTATTATAAAAAATCATTTTCATTAAAGAAGTATCAACTATTATTGCATTCAGGTACCATTCAATATTTGTCTATCAACATTAACATGCGAAATATGTACCTGCTGCCGTGCGCGGGTTCAATGCTAGTAAATAAAAAATTTGCTACCAAATATAATATCCAATTTATCTAAGTATAAATTCATAATTTCCATTCACTAACCGCAATTCAATCTATTATAGTACAAACACAGATCTTCGATACAAACACACTTTCATGGTATTTGTATTAAATTGTATATTTTTTTTGTATTCATGTCTTTCTTTGTTTTTCACATTGCAAATGATATATAATATATTATTGTGAATGTGTTATTAAACTTTAACAACTCCATACATTTTACTCAATAAATAAATAACATCACACTATTCTGTATTGTGCGGATTTTAACACTAGTATTTATATATAAGATAAAATAAGATTTAAAAACATTATTATCCAAATTCATGCTCTAAACCTTTTTATAAGTCAAATTAAGTTGTAATTATTATGACTCTAAACAATTAGGTTAAAATAAACTTTTATTAGAAAGACCCATGGTAGTGGAATCGTAAACCAGTGGCTTCAAGGTTTGACTATCTATAGATCTCTGGTTTGTGTGAAGAGTTTTAGAAATGGAGTTATAGAGGACACATTTTTAGAGAGAAAGAAAGAGATTTTAATAAATGGTTTCAAAATGATAAAAAAATGTTTATGTTTATATTAGTAGTGGCTTTAGATTGTGCAAAAGACAACTTTGCCCTTGAAAGTATTTGGAAAACGTCAATTTGTCACGATATATGACAAATTGTGATAAAACGCGTAAAATTCGGCGGTAGAATTATCAAAAATTGGCGATTCACTTTGCTATTTGATTACAAGGTCATCAGGTGTAATTAATCTATTTTATGGATATGATATGTTTGTATTTTTTATTTGTCTCATTTAACTTTTTTTTGTTTGATTACGTCATTAAAAGATTATTCTTTTTCTTTTGAGTCAACTTAGCTTGACTTGCCGTTTCAAATTGAGTTGACTTGCCAACAACATTAAAGTTAGGTATAATGATAAATTAATATTTACAAATAATTGATTTTGAAAGTTTTTAATGACTCGAAAAGGTAAAATTAACCATCTTGTAATGACTTAATTGAATAAAAGAAGTTGAATGACTTACTAAGGGCAAATAGAAAAATAGATGAATGTTTTAAGTAATATGTGATTGACTTCATTCATATGTGAACATTCATGTACATTTGATTGATAAAGAAAAAGAAGTTAAAAGTTCAAAAATTACGTAATTAAAACATATTTTACCGATTTGTTCACATTATGGTCCACTTGTGAACCTTTATTTCTTATTTTGTGTTTTGAGATATAATTTTAGAGTTTTTTAGCTTTTTTTCTTTATAAATCAAATGTACATGAATGTTCTGCTACCCGTGAGCTTCATCGGATATATGGGAAGGAAGAAGGAACAATTGTGTCTTAGAGAGCTGCTTTAGTTAAGGTACAGGACACTGCCTCGTGCATGAATTTACACATAATGTTTAGGACAGTTATTTTTAGCAATGTATATTCTTAATTATATTGGGAGCTTGATGTACCAAACAGTAAGTAGTACCCCTAAGCAGAAGCAACGCCTTTATGTAGGCTATCTATCATAGCACCGTATCTAGTATCTACATAAGGTTGAGGCCATTAGGTTTTTTAATTAGATCAACAACATATCCTTACTTAAGATTTGTAGATAAATTTTTTTAGAAGGAACCAATTTTTTTGGTCTAATATAGTATTCTGTTTAATAACTGCATTGGACACTGTTTTTCTTTCTATCTGTCTAATACCTTAAGATGGCTAATGAGTTGTTTATGATCATGGAAATGATTTTATAACAATAATAACTTAATTTTATTGAAACCGAATTTGGAAGTTTTATGCATTTATATCATTTGGGCAATATTCAACATGTTTAACCCGTTAGGTATTTATCAAAAGCCAAATTGACTCGTTCATTAGCAATTGGGTTGAAATGGCCACCTCTAAAAATGGCAGTATCAGTTATAGACTTCAATACCCTTGAATACATTAAGTAGGTTAAAAATTAATGGTTCAAAAAAGCTAATTTTTTTAAGAAAAAGCTCATTGTCTCTTACATTAAGGCTAATGTCTCTGTTTACTACATCCTACTCCTGGAACCATCCATTCCTACCCCTAACCATGAGAGACATGTCCTCGTTTTTTTACCACCTTGTATTTCCATAATCGTCACCCACCCTTCCACGATAAGCAGATGTAGCTCATATTGGGAATTAGATTCCTTGTTAATTAAGATTAATAAGATGGATAGAATGTGTGGAGCTTGACATTTACTGTTAGCATACATCAGTTGTCTGATTGTGTTTATCCGAGACTCCATCTGTTGCTTTGATGGTAATAACCTCATGACAACAGTTTTCTTCCGATTCTTTGCCTATAATTTTCTTTTCTGGTGCTATTTGTTCACCAATAGAAAGGGATGAAAGCTTGTGATCCTTGCTTTTTCCCCAGACAACGAGATAAAGTCCAGCAACTATGACAAGGGCTCCAAGAACCCTGTGAGTAAATAATATTACTGGTCAAATTTTTGTGTTCATGTTTGCGGTTAATAATTGAGAAGTGGAGATTATTTTTACCTTCCTAGGTATGTTTGTTCTGCTAGAATAATTGAACCGATGATAGCTACAATTATCATGCTTAGTGGATTGAATGCAGTCACAAAAACAGGACCCCTCTCTTTCATTATTATTCCTTGAATGTAGTAAGCGAGGCCTGAACATATTATGCCCTGCATAAAACGTGAAGAAGTTAGAGGGGTTGAATATTTCCTTTGCGGTCAAAAAAATTTATTTGTCCATAGCTATTAGTAAAGCTGGCAAAATGGGTGGGTCAAAATGGGTAGTTCTTTGCTACGAGTTGAAACAGGTTGGGTTGCAATACGCCTTCCTGACCAAAGCTCTAAAATTTAGTAAAAGTAATTAGTCTATCAAATATGATTACATTGTTTCACTAATAATCCGATTTCAGAAATAAAATTATTTAGGAGGTTATATACATTAGTAAATACAGTCTGTGCAACTTTCGATGAGTGTGATTACTTTCTTTTTAAGCTTTCCTTTTGTTTATCTCGCTTGACCCATTTAAAACATAACTTGTATTAAGCCAGTTATAAGTTGGGAAAAATTGCCACCTCTAGTCATCAGTTTATATATTTATTTCTTTTTGGTACAAAATGCTTGTTCTATATCCAATATATGGAGGGTGGATTAGTATACAGCCAGTGTTTCTGTGTTTGATTATAGGGCCGAATACACTAGATACTGTGCAACTTAAGATAAAAAATCAATGGATATTATAGTTTCTTACGCTGTAAAGTGTTGCTAGAAGGGTGGTATCCCACTTTATAGCCCAAACTGCTGTATTCCCCCTTTCCATCACCAAAGCCAATAATGCTCCTTCAGCCGTTCCCAACAAGCATATCCAAGCAGTTAAAGAGAGCTCAGCTGGATAAGACTTTAGTGTAATCGCCTGCATATTACCAAATAAAAAACACACATTCATGATTCATAATAGGAGAGGTTAGTTATACTTAACTTCTGATGCCTATTAAAAGTATGATTCTTACTTGCAAAACCATGAAGCAAGACCAACTGAAGCATCCAATTGTGATCATAAAAGCACCCTTGAGGGAATGATGGAGATCTACCCCATTATGTATGACGTTACTGTTAGTTCTTCCTTTTGTCCAAAATAGCTCTAACATCGGGCCTTTAACCAGTGTCATTAGCATTGCTCCTGCAACTGTTGTAAGTGTCCCAATTACTTTCGCTTGGCTGCGGATACTTTTTAGGTTGACCACCTCAAGCCTGAAGTCAAGCAAATTTGACCAAATTAGTTATATAATTATCCCTCACAAGATCACCAAAACAGTCAATCGTTAGTCTAATGCTTCCACTAGATTGGTTTAAAGTTTCTTTTGATCATCGGGGTTGGGTGTTGGATGAGTAGAGCCGTAGTGGTGGCAAGATGGGTGGGTTAGTTACCAATTCAAAATCGGTTTTGGTTGAAACGGGTTGGGTTGACCCACCAACACTCTTGGTCCACTTAATGCATTAATTATGACACAAAAACTGTAGTATAACAATAATAATCTAAATCCTTGAATAAAACCTCTAAGAAGGTTTTATACCTTACTAATAGACTTCGTACGACTTCCAGCCTGTTTCACCCGTTTGAGATAAAACACAATCCAAATCGACTGATTTATAAGTTAATGGATCGAACCTATGGATGGGGCATGGTGACTTGAACTGCTAGTCTCTTTGATCGAATTTGGAATATTGGTTTAATGTGTAAGAATAATTTTTTGGACAGTAGAACATACATATAAGGTAACACATGCCATGTATAAGTCTATACAATTATACATGCATTCTATGCATGTTAAATGTTTTATTTTATTTATTTATTATTATTATTATTATTATTATTATTATTGTTACCTTAGAATGCAAGCTATCACAAATGTTATAGCCGGAAGAACATTGCACATTGAAACTGCAAATGTTGCTGTTGTGGCTTTCAGCCCCAGAATATAGAGATTCTGGTCGATAACTGGCCTGCCGAGGAAGAAACATAAAAAATCGTTATTTAAGTAGTTACATTAGATAACTAGCACTTTAGTTATTAGAAACAAACTCACTCCAATAGTGCAAGCAGCATAAGCTTGACAAAAATCGAAATAGTCATCTTCGGCCTTATTTTCCTGTTACAAAATGAATAATTAGTGAAATTAAGACAGAAATACATATATGCATGTAGAATTGTTGATACATAAGAATACATTGTGTGTGTCTGTGTGATATAGAGAGGATAGAGGAGGGAGAGAGAGACTTGTCTAGAACGATGGCGAAAGGGGCCATGACAATAAAAGCAGCAGCATGCCGGTAAACAACAAATACATAATTGCTCATCCCTTCATTCAGAGCCACTTTAGAAATGACATCCATTCCTGCAAGCCCAAACTGCAAGAAAATTACAGCAAAAAAGGGCTTCCCCTTTCTAAAAAATTCGCTCATTTTCTCACTAGAGGCTTGCTTATTCATCTCACTATTTGTGGCAAGCTTAAATCCCTTGGACAAATTGTATACAAATAGCTAGCCTCTTGTGTCTATTTATATAAGAGTTCTGCCGCATGAGAATAAGCTTTCAATTACTTGGCATGTTTAACCATCTCCACTTTTACCCTGAAAATGACACTAAAGCATAATTGCTGCCACTTTATTACACACATTTCTTTATAATTTTATTTTATTAAATTACTTAAAAGAATTCATAACGTTTTGGTTGACCCTAGTTCTGGCTGTTTTGCAGGGAAAAATTACATAAAAACAGCGACTTAGCGTACTTTAATCATTCAACACAAGTCAACCTTTTGCGATATGACTGTTGGTAAGGTTTTTTCTACCAATGTAAATTGTTTTTTGTAATATGTTAAGATTGTAGTAAGAAGGTTCTTAGGCTAATCCAACTATTTTCGGATAAAAGTTGTCTTTGTTGTAGTAAGATTTTACATTAGCCTTAATACAACTAGTGCATTATAATTGTTGTTGTCCTTTAATTCAATGCCTAGGTCTTATTTTAAACAGTAGGCACTCAAAAGCATACTGTATAGCATAATCCTGTAGTTTACCAATTGCCATATGTGCTTTCCTCATAAGCAATGCACCATTAAAACTTTAACTCGAATCAAGAATTTGCTTTAATATTATTGTCTGGTATCTCTGTTTCATAGATTGACTCGTATAGTCGTATCAACAGTTTTATTCTCGTATTGTGGGTTTCATTTTTACCCAAAAATCAAATGGACTAGTTTTTAGATAATGCCTTTATGACCTCATCATAGGATTTTTCGCTGTTTCGTAGAGTCCCTTACTTTAAAAAGCCTACGGTTATACTTTTAGCTCCGTTACATAAACGTATATTGGGCTTTGTGGCTTTTGTTATGTATACGTAATACGGTGTGATTTGTTGATGGGCATTGGGCAATAATCCAAAGTGATAAGTTGCGTATGAAAGCACTAATTTGTGTTTCGACTCAAAAGCCACTTCTTTTTAAAGGTATTTATGGGAGATGATGGTGTAGGGCAATGGTATATCTCAGTGTTCTTAATGGAGTATTTTTATATATTCTCCACGTAACTTACTACTTTCTTTCTTTCTTTACACTTTATGGTGGATAATGTGGTAGATTATGTTGTTTCCTTGTAAGGAAGCCGTTACTTCAAATATCAATTAGCTTTCCCGTTATGAGCCCTTTGCTCGTTTCACTAAGTGTCGATTATATTGCTCTAATAATCTTGATACATTATTGCTCTGATGATCTTGATACATTTCTGTCACTTAGAGAGGTGACAAAATGGACTTATTGGGTTTGAGAGCAATGTTTGTTCGGTCAAAATGAGTAAATCTTGGCCCCACACCGTGTATATATACGTACGATACTATACACGTAACGTACTAGTTTCTGAGTGTGGTTAGAGTTAGAACTTTAGGCGCTACACTAACGATAGGAAAAAAAATGCATTCAATTGTTGCTAAATGTGTAGTATAAGTATATGCTAAAATTGGACTTGACATCTTACAATTGACATGTATAAAAATGAGGTTAGTAGGACTAATTTTACAAGTATAGTATCAGTCATATTTCCGTAGATACGTACAATATGAAGAAGTAAAGACGTGCATGTAGTGTGTTTTACACGATGTCGTTGAGTAACTATATCAATTTCTTTTCTCTCTCTTACTAAAATCTCATTTTTTAATTGGTACAGATCATTTTATATATATAACTTTGTGAATTATTTTTGTAAGTGTAGCACTTCTCATTTTCAATACATCAACATGATCCATTCACGTTTTTCAAATTATAAATCACTTGGTATTAAAAGGGTCACGTGATTTCTACACCACTAATTACCCTCATTAATGTTGTATGTACACCACTAGTATAATAATTAAGTCAAACACTATTTTGAAAAATTGTAATTTTCTGAATAAGACTTTTAATCCATTTTTAGGATAATGGAGTGCTCTAAATATATCATTAATTCATAAATGTGATTTTTTTATGAAAATTATTGTTTACCCAACACAAAGATCATAAATTTTAACAAATATTTTTTTAAAAAAAAGAAATTAAATTAGGTGAATCATTAATCCCCTTTTTATTTAACGTAGCCAATTATTTTAAATTAACTTAATTATTAAGTTAGCTAATTAATATTTCTATTAAAATTCAAGGTTTTACCTACACGAGTAATTATGTAAAATATCAAATATTCGAGTTTCAAAAAGTATAATTTGTAAACTATTATAGTTTTAGTTATCAAAAATAATAAAATCGAGCAATTGAAAATATCCGACCATCGGAGTATAAATCGACGGCACCGTGTGCGACGAGGTTAGTGATCAAAAACTGTTCAGCATGAATGGAATGGTTGAGTGGTAAACCCGAGAATTCAATATTACCACCGAAAAAGATCTGACCATCGGAGGATAAATCGACGGCACCCACGTGGAAGTTGGAGATTGGTGGACAAACAAGATCTTGGGCTGATTTAACAAGTGATGGAAGGAGTTGACTGAACTATGAATCTTTGGAATTGAATTTGGTAATCTTTATTTGGTGTAAGTTTTCCCCAGATACATTTGTGGAGAACATTAATAGTTTAATACCCCTAAATCAATGAAATTACATTGGCAGTTCCTTTAGGAAATGACCATTATACCTTCATGTGTTGTGCACGTGTCTGATTTTAACAAAGATAGGTAACGCCCGTTAGGGTAAAGGATGTCTGGTGCAAAATTTGATAATCACATGGATGACGAGTGTCAAAAAATCTTGCGAGGAACGACCGGTGTCATTTTTAACATATCACATGGATGAATTGTGTAATTAAGTCTTAATTGTAGAATAAATAAAAGGGAAAAAATAATAATTATTATGATTAGTTGATTATTGTATAATCATAATAATTAGTTGTTAGAAAAATAAAAAAAAGTATTAATAATTGTTTAATAATAAATGAGATAAAACATAATCATTAAAGGCTAATAAATGAGATCAAATATAATTATTAATGGTAATGATTGATTTATATGGTGTTTGATGGTGTATACATTCCAACTTGATGATGTATAAATCTACAAACCCTGTTAAAATGGTAAGTAATGAAGAGTACACGTAAGTAAAGTAAAGATACTTTTATACAACAATGATTTGTTGCGACGATACTTATTTCATTAAATAGTTACGACAACCTTACTAATAGAAAGGGTCAAAATGCGCTCAAGCAACCTATCTTATTGATGAATTCGAAAACTTTTTCATTATCGAATGTTTCATTTTGCTATGTGTACTCCTTAAAATCATTCATTATACACTATTTTATTTCTTCTGCTTTATCCATTAATATACCCTGTTGCCAAACTTCTTGTTGGGTCCTGTTTGTTATTGTTACATTTTAATTTGAGTTAATTCTATGGTTCGTCTTGTGACTTACATACAATAATACGCTTAGTTATTGTATATTACTTTTTTTACACCTAAAATTTAGAAATATAAAATTTGTTGTATAAACGATATTTCATTTGTTAAGTTTAGCATTTCAGTCATTAAGTACGTTAAAATGTTCATTTTAGCCCTTAAATAAAATTAACCAATCTTTTAATCATCTTCACTACTGGAATAGAAAAAGAGAAGGGATTCACGAGTAGTGAAGGCAACCAAAAGAAACACTCAGATACAACTTTAAATCAAAATAAACATAAAGTTAATAGTATAAAAATTGAACAAAACAATATCATGTTTAACTTTTAAGTAACAAAATGAACGCAAACTCGATAATATAAAATTGAATAGACACTTGATTAACTAATTCAGGGACAGGCGGTGTGACAAAAAAAGGTATAGGGATAAAATCGGTAATTAACGTCAACCACATGGACGAAAAATGCAGTTTACTCTTATTTCTTTGGGTTAAAACTTAATTGCGCATATTTGTTTATTCAACAAAATCATGATTGCGATGTTCCATAAAATGTTTTTATTATAAAATATAATAAAATATACACATAAAAAGAATCAGTTGCTAATGAAAACATATAACAAATAACATAATAGCATCACGAATAACTAATCATATTAAACTTGAATTTTCTTTGTATGCAACAATATATGTTTTCTATCTATAAGCTTTTTTAAGTGAAAAAAACCCACTTTGTGTCGCCTAAAGATCGCTTGGGTTAAATTTCGAGATACGTATTTTTTAACGAATATGTTATAATTCGTTCATGAATCGACAATGTTATCTTCTTTGATTATATAATCTTTCCAAATCTTGAAAAACATATCGACGAGAATTTGAGATATTTTGTTTGGTGAAATCGCTCTAACTAATGTCGATTGGATTGGTGATGAAACTAGACGACGATATAGTCTTTTTTTCCTTTCGAGTGGTATCGATACTTTTTAAATCTTTGGTCTACAGAGTTTAGAATTGTTATCATGATGATTAAACAACATGATATCGATATTCTTTAGCATAGTTACCATTTCATACATTTGAAGTATTTAGAGTTTAAAATTCACGTTAAGTTTAACTAATAATAAAATTATAGCATGTGTTGTCTAAGAATTCGCATTTGCTCTTGCCCCAAAACGGGGCTCCGAGAATTCGCATTTTTGTCTTCAAAATTTGAATAGTAAAGCAGCTTCTTGTATACTCCCGCTCTTTGTTTCCGATCGCATCAAACTTAATGATAATATGATTTGACGATTTATTAAGAATTAGTCGGGGTCCTGCGCAATGCAGTGGTTGTGAATAGAAATGTGATAATGGTCGATAATAATAGTCATCTTAACGATAATAATTATAAACTTTTATTTCAATTTCATTTATACTTTATGTTATCACAATAATTGTATTTTAATTATTATTTATTTTATATTTTAAATAAAGATAATTATGAGTTGTATAAACTAAAAGAAGCAATTAAGTATAGATTGATTTAATTTTTAGTTTCTATATTTATGTATTATTAAAAGGGTCATAAATGTAATTTCTGATCTTCTAATTTTTTAACATTAAGTCTTATAACTAAATGCATTATAAGGGTTTAAGATTAAGATTAAAATATATAAGATAATTTAAATATGACAAAAATATTGATGTAATCCCATACCTAGCTAATATTTTGAATGTTTAACACATGTTTTATAGATTTTGTGTAGTTTTCATTATCTTCAACTTAGATTTTGACATGCATCTTAATTTTATGGTGTGAGGTTAGAGGAGCAGCTGCATTTTGAGAAGAAATAAGGGCAGACCATGTCAAACGTTGATTTATATAATTAATAGTTTAAATTCGCAAAACTGTATTTTACGTAAAATATCTGAAACGTTGATCACAAAAATCAACATCTGAGATTGTCTACCTCTCATTTTCGTCAAATACAACTACCTCTCAAAACCTTATCCCTATTTAATTGTTAGATATATTCTTATGGGTACTCCAATTATTTTGAGTATTTCTTTAACTCTTTTATTTTATATGATTAACTTGTTTGTGAAGTTGTAAACAGTTTAAATTGATGTTTAATATGTATTTGTTTTTATTTTCGCCTTTTGAAGTCACAATATACGGGAATGTTCGGTAAAATAGTTATAGGTTGTAGCTGAGGTTGTAGGCTGTAGTTGTAGTTTTAGGTTTTGAGCTTTTCACGAAAAGTTATTTCTAGTAGTTTTTAGATTTTCATTTGATTATAAAGCTACAGCTTGTAGATGTCAAACAAGACTTTTATTTTCATATGAGTTTTTTGTTCAAAAACTTAAAAAAAAACTCCTAAAAGCTTCATGTCAAATAGGGCCTACAACTCACTCTTGAATGTTTATGTGTCTGTATTTTTTATCGTGAGATATTTGTATTGAACATTACAAAAATATTATTACTATTAATAATCAAAACAGACTTATTTAATAATCAAAAGATATTAAATTTTTTTCGTTTATGTGTCCAAGAATTCGCATTTGTTCTTGCCCCAAAACGGGCTCCGAGAATTCGCAATTTTCTGTCTTCAAAAATTTGAATAATAAAGCAGCTTCTTGTATACTCCCACTCTTTGCTTCCAATCGCATCAAGCTTAATGATAATATGATTTGACGATTTATTAAAAAAATATAAGATAATTTGAATGTGACAGAAATATTGACATAATACCATACCTAGCTAATATTTTGCATGTTTAACACATGTTTCCATAGATTTTACGTACTTTTCATTATCTTCATCTTAGATTTTGACATGCATCTTAGTTTTATGATTTGAGGTTAAATGAGTAGCTGCATTTTGAAGGAAAATGAGGATAGATGATCTCAACTGTTAATTCGTATGATCAATAATTTAGATTTGCAACACTACATTTTACATAAAATATTTGAGTCGCTGATCACAAAAATCAACGGTTGAAATCGTCTACCCCCCATTTCTCTTAAAATACAATTGTCTCTCAAGACCTTACCTCAATTTTATTGTTAGATATATTTTTATGGGTACTCCAATTATTTTGAGAGTATTTCTTTAACTCTTTTATTTTATTTGATTAACTTGTTATACGAAGGTTTTGAAGTCAGAATATACAGCTGATTTTCGGATGTTGAGATAAGTAAATCATAATTTTAGTCATCTGATTAGTTAAGTCATACGACCAAATTTTGATAACTAAAAATAGTTCTTGAGTACATATGAACGTCACAAAAATGTTATCACTAATCAAAACAAATTTATTTAAGTAACATAGCAAGTGACCTTTAAAATCAATTAATCAATAATCATATATGAGTTGTGGAATGATTTAAACCAAACTAATTAACTATCACTTAGGCGACGATATGTTTGTATCTAATAATGACGCTTAAAATCTTTAACGAGTGATGGTTGGAAAGCATGTACGTTAATTGTATCTTCGCGAATCTCTTAAAAACGTGACACAAACATGTAAAACGAATATTTATCGTTTTATCGTACAACAACTACCAAAGAAGTATCGGGATTACATACATGTCGGATATACATAACATAAATCGGTTTGTAAATCCGAAGCTCGGAATTCTTTGATATGAGATGTAGTTTTTGATATGTTTAAGTTGCTTAAAGTTGTAAAATTTATATGTTTCTTGAGACATAGTTGTAATAATACCCGTGTTATAAGGCTAAAATTTTTATTAATAAGTAAATGATGAAAATGAAGGAAAATATAAGTATTTATACTCTCACATTTATAGTATGTATCAAATTGTTCAGGCTTCCATTGAGTGTAGTGGACTTGCTAGTCATTGGTATTATATAACTTTTTGGTACTTTATTTATGTATAAATTATATGACATGACATGTGATATTGTTATAAGTTGTGATCTCACCAAAATACGCATAATAACAACAAATTAAAAGTTCACTAATTGTTTATTTATTTATCGTTTAATATATCTTTTAAAATAATGATAATACTAAAAACTTATAGATCAGCGTTAATATAATCATATTATAAGTTTCTCACTTTTGATTAAATAAAAGAATAATATAATCCCACTTTACTCTTATAAAAAAATTAAAACATGGAATAGACATAGCACTTGGTGATTGATCATTGATCAATAATAACATTATTTTGTTATATGTACGTTAGTCATGATATGTGACATCTTTGATCGAATTACCAATTTATATATTTGGGAGTATATGATAGTCATGAAATGTGGCACTTTTTATTTTTATTTTTTCGTTATTAAATTAAAAATATTATATATATGTTCAAATGTAAGGAACTCATAGCATCTAATGAGATCTAGTCTTTAAACTTGATGATACATGGGTGTTTGGATGAGCTTATTTAAATATGATTATCATCTTTTCTTAACACACTTAGTGTATATCTTTTCTTGAACATATATTTTAGCTTAAAAGATAACAAATAAGCCTTTGTATGCAAACACCTAAAACAACTTCTTGCATCTTTGAATAATACAATAAGCAATTAAGAGCTAAAAACAACAAATAAGCCTTATATCCATTGACCTAAACCAACTTATTGCATTTTTTATAACAAAATAAGTTGAAATAGTTATTACTAAACTTACCCCTCGGTTCATCATAAAAAGATCATTATTTATATCATATGACCTAGTGAATTATAAAGATGCACCAATTAGTAGTTATATCATTGGATCAAATATGATTGGTTATTCTGTAGAAAGAACAAAGAACAAGAGTTGTATTATATCCAATAAGAGAGTCATGATGCATTAAACAAAAAGGTTTTTCCTTTCATAACTTTATACTTTTCTATTATTATAATCCAAACCAACATTATTGATGTCTTTATATCTTCATACCCTTGGTCACAAGTTGCAAGTAGTTTTCTCCTCATTGACCATCTTTCCATTGTATTCTTTCTAGCTTTTCTAAAGATTAAACCGTCTAAGGTTTCGTGTGAACGAAGAAAATACGTAACATCACTGACAACAATAAATGAAAGAGAGGTGCCCAAATGCAAAGAGTCGATAATGAGAAAGGACAAAAAGAAATGACTAAGATGATGCATGACTGAATTGCTGACCATTCGAACAACTTTTGAAAGGTGCCATGTAAACGAAAATGCGTGTATTGAGAAAAGACTAAATGTACATGAAAACCTCATGAATATGGACAATGTAGACCACATTCTTTTATGCAATCGGCGAATGGACCCACAGTTAATCAAGAGCCACAACAAGCTGATTTCTGAGCAGCTTGTGAGGTCCCTGCTGCCTGGTCTTACTGGTTGATTTTTATGGATTGAAGCTGCAAATGCACAAAAAAGGAGAACTTAAGCCCAATTAGTATATGTGACAAAATGGTTGGGTCCGAGTTGCTTAACAAATCAAAATAGTCAAAACGGATGAATTTTTTAGTCTGGGTTTGAAATAGGTTTGGATTGACCCAAAACACCGTTTTGTTCTTTGCATTAAAAAAATACGAAGAGTGAATGTGTTAAGGGAAAAACTATGTAACTACAATAACAATCTAAATGTTCATATAACAACATTTAGAAGGACGTATGAACTATAGATCACTTTGGGTTATTCTTTGACTCGTTGACCCATTTGACCAGTTACATATCAGTTAGTTTTTTTCTTCTTTACATATTTGACCCATGGAGTATGGAGAAAAAGCATAATCCAACTTGATGGATTCACAAAGAAATGGATTTTATTGCACATCTAATAACCAGTGGTTCACAAAAAAGAAAAAATTTCCTGAATGCCAATACTAACAAGTTCAGTACGTATCTAAAAGGTCCCTACAGTGGTACAAGGTGTTACTTACAGTCTCTAAGAATTTGAGGTCATATTCATTGGCACTAATTACTTGGCCCTTTATAAATATAGCATATATCGAATTAACCCATTCATAAACAACGAAATTGCAACTTCAAATGCGAGTTTTTTTATGTTTTGGATCCAATTCCTGATGTCTTTACAAAAAAGAATATTTAGATAAATTAATAATGAAAAAAATGAGACATGACACCATTAAAAATGCAGATAAAATAAGGCAAACGGAAGCACATGATCTCTTAGAATGTATAAATATGTGATTGTAATGTGCTGATTTACTATCAAAATTACACTATAACATTTAAAATTACCTTGAGTTTGCATCGCAGAAAAGTTTTTCTTCGAGAGAGACTTACTAGTTGTGTTTGTCCTGAACTCACTCCTGATCAACAGTGACTCAAATTTGCAGTTAATTATCTTAGCATAAAGTTTTAGTTTTAGCTAGAACCACCAATATTCATGACCCACAAAACTGCTTCCAATTTACATGTGATCTAGACAAAAGAAGCAACTTGATATTGCACTCCAGTAATAAACTATTTCACTCTTGTCACAATTATTATTTAATGAAAAAAAATGAATTTATGATCGATAAATAAATGCACCAAAACTTCTAAATTATATATCTCTGGAATCCGAAAGTAATGGACTACTCTGGTTTCTATTAGATTTAATTAAAAATCATGGTAAAAGGATACTATTAACTCACTACTACCTTAGACTTATATGAATTCAAATTTCTTATCTCGTACCGATATTAGACGGGTGCTACATCTAATCACCTACAAATAAAAAACAAAAATTTCCAAAGGTTTACCTGTTAGTCAGTGAAATTTGAATCCTTATAAGTTTTAGTAAATGGATAGATTAAGGTGCTATAATGTCTTATTAGATCTAACTTCAATTTTGGCACCTACATTTAGTAAATTGATAATTTCTACCATTATACTCATCCACGTTTTTCACATGGATAAAAAAGCAGACACAACTATTGGATTTAAAATTAAGATCACATAAAAAGTAAAAACAAGCTATAATACGGTTGACTGTGACGACGTGACGCCCAGCCCATTAATGAAAGTTATTAATGTTTTATAGTAGTAGAGTAGCTTACACGTGCGGATCTAACTAATAAAATGGGCGGGAGAGGCCCACATCCAGCCCAGCCCATTAATGAAAATTATTCTGGTCCAACCCGATGCATTAACGGATAATACAAAAACTATATAGCAAACCCCTACCAAGGCCCCCTGCCTAGTCCATTGATAAACGCATATATTTTATATATATTATTAGAGGTGAACAAAGTCGGATCGAATCACCCCGGAGTCAAAACTAGTTTGGGCTCAAACTGGTTTGGTTTGAAACCAGTTCGAGGCGGGGAAAGTCCAATCATGTCCAAACTTATTCAGACCGATTTGAAACTGGTCCGAACCAGTTGAAACCGATTTTGAACTGCTTTCAACGGTTAAATTACCAAACTGGTTTAAACCGGTCAAATCAGTTCGAATCAAAATCAAATCAGTTCGAATATCAATTTTGATTCGTAAAGCAGTTTTTACGTGCACCTCCATACATTACCCTAGTTTTCTAACAATCATTTGAGATAAAAAAAAAAAAATTGACTAGACACCCTAAACTCTTAAATAGCTCATTTGTAAGAGAAAAAATAAATTGGACCTTGATTGAATATCCTTGAAAATATCTTGAACCTCTTCTGAAGTCACCTTGAACAACTTGTCATTCTGTTTTCTCCAAATCAAATACTACATTTAACTCATTAATAATAATAATAATAAATAAATAAGTTACATTAATAACAAAAATTGTATTAATTAAAAAATGTACGTTACATTAATAATAAATATTACATTAACTAAAAAAAGTACGTTATATTAAACATAGTTATAATTTGTATGAAAAATAATGATAATTATTTGAAATAATTTCGTTCAAAACCAACTTCATTTAAAATTAGAATAAAAAGAGCTTTTAATGATATGAAGTAGCACGCATCTTTTTAATTTAACAAACTTCAAGTTGCAGCAAACTAGGCCTACCTAATCTTCAGATGCTCAAGTTTCCACCCAACACATAAAAGTTGATTTCTATAACTATTTTTGGTTATGTTTTTTTAGTTTTCGCTTTAAAGCACTATATATACTCATTTTATCTTTATCTTATGACTATAACTGAAATATAGTGGGGGTCCACAAACTTGTGCAATTAGAATAATTTTGAAAAAAATATCCACACCTTCACGTAATAATTTTGAGAATGGGTTATATCGATTAAAGGTGTCTATTTTTTGGGTACAACTGAAAGAATCAAGGAATTGATGGGACTGATTCGAAATCGATTTAAACATGCGCTATTCGGTATTGTATTTAGTTCGGGTCTTGAGTCGGTCCGGTCTAAACTTGAAAAAATATGAGAAAAGAATTGAATTGAAAAATATGTTAGTTATCCTTTTTATCCAGCGTTAATGTTAATTCATATATCATATAATATATTTAAAGTAATATTTAATTATGTACAATCGAAAATTAAAACCTCATCATCAAACAAATACAAATCTTAATCTATTGTTGCCCTATTCATCTATCGTTTAATAAGTTTCTCAACTGCGATTAACATAAAAAGGTAAGTTACATTTGGAGTTTAATTGTGTTCATTTCTTGACTTAGAATTCATATGTACATATTTTCTTGTGTGTGTCAATGTGTATTTTCATCACTGAAACTTCAAAAAAGTTAAAGGAACAAAATGTTATATAGTATGCATTGCTATGCAAATGGAGATAGATCAACGATCAATTATTATTCATAAAATATATGTAAGTATTGTTATGGACATACTTGTTTTTTAGTAGTACTTTTAAATCTCAAAATGTGTTATTGTTAAGCTATCTAAACTCTCACTTACACACATTTGTAAATTTGTATTTATATAGTTAATCATATGCAACAAATATCGTAACTAATAACATCCTATTTAAGAAAATAATAATAATAAGAGATCACTTTTTCTCTTGAATCGGTTTTTGACCCGAACCATCTGGATTGAGAACACAACCGGACCAAACCGAATTGTTTTTTACTGGTAAGTCCTCAATTTTTGTTTTCATAATTATTATTTATTCAGATTTCGAGTCGATTTGGGTATAAATCGGTTCGGTCCAGTGTGAACCACACACACTCCTAATATTGATATAGGATGATAAGCTTTGTGATTTGGTTGGATACCATTTTCGTTATGCATTATGTGGATGCAATTCATCTTAAAGAAAATACAACTATGATTTTTTGACAAGGTTTTTGTTCAAAATTACATAAATGCAATTCAACAGATAGCATAAAACATTACATATAGGTCCCTTTACCAAAAGGTTTCCTTAGCTATAAAAAGAAAATAAACAAAAAAAGCTCATTATAATATAAATTTTCAATAAAAAGACACAAGAAACAATTATTTATGTGTTCATTGAACGAGCACTCACCGGAATGCTAATCCTTTTCGAATTAATAATCATATAAACATACTTGGATCAAATATGCATCCACTGAATAGTAAGGCCACGAGTTACGACTAAACTTTTTATTAGAAAAGATAACGAACTCACACCTCTTATTATAATAATATATTATTTATGAATACATATATATATATATATATTCAATTTAAATTTGAATTTGAATTCACAACCTTTTTATTGAAGAATCAACTCGATACCAATAGATCTATAAACCCTTTAATAGTTACGATTTATTCATCTAAAACAATAATAATCATTGAAGTGATAAATAAACTAAAATACAAATATCGTTATTAATGCACACAAATTTCATATATGTTACATATACGATTAACAAATAAAACACGATTACTGTAACTCATATATTTTGTTTGAGTACAATACTGTTGTATTCAGTTCAATTAAGTTTAAATAAAAAGAATATTATGAATTATAAAAGATCTTTTATTTTATGTTTAATATAATAACAATATAATTATAATAAAATTTTAAAAATAGTAATAAATCATGTTTAATATAAACAATGATTTTATAAAATAGCAATACAAACAAATCTACTTTGGCATTTTTAACTATAAATCAGACACCATAAAACATTTAGGGGTGTAGCTACAACTTATTGATAATATAAGGTAGTTAGTGTAAATAGACAGTTTTCCCCTGCAAAAATAAAAACCCCGTTTTAAACTTGACCCGTAACGGTACCTATCTGGCTATCTTAGTCACTAGTCGCTATACATATACATACACACTAACTGTTTGTATATTACACTAACGTACAAAGCACAATATACTTTTACCTAAAATTTCGCGTGCTGATTTTTTGTTAAATATCAAGATCTGCAACTCATTTTCTCTTGCTACTTACTCTACAGATTGTTTTATTTTCAGGTATGTTTATACTTATTTGACCTAATTTACAATATAGTTTTTATTTTTATTTTTTTATAAATTAAGTTCGATTTCAGTTCATTATATGTCGTTGATTCGTTGCTCTTACGTTAGTTCTGTTGTCTTAGTGAGATTTTGTATTGAAATGATTATACATTATGTTACATATATGTTTATGTATATATGTATTAATGTGTCTATACGTGTATATGTATTGCTTTAGTAGTTTGAGATCTGTATTGATATTAGGATTTGGTAGAATCAGTTCATGAGATGCTTTGGTTATGAAATTTTATAAACTTTAGATGTATTATTTGAAACACTAGTATTACTTTAGTTGAAGTTGTTTTGATGTGTTTTGGTTTTGGGGATCTTCACTTGTTTGGGGATTTCGGGTTTCTTATGAGAGAATATCTTAAGAAAGTGAAAGATCGAAAGGAATTGCAGAAATGAAAATATTGCATTATGTGATTTAAGATTGATAAATTGTAACAGAGAACATGTAGTTTTCCTTTTGAATTTTTAGTGAATATTGATAAAAAGTGATATCGTATCGTTGGAAGAGACTTATCTCTCGAAAGCAAGTCAACCAGTAGGACTATTCTATCTTTCGTTTGTTTTAATTCGAGTCGGTTCGTATTAATATCATATACATCTATATAAGATTTCTTCACATCCAAAGTTTGATGAGAAATTTGTTTCTTTCATTTGGATTTTCTCTTTTCGGATGGAATACGTGAATAACATAAGGTGATTTATAAATTAATGCACAAATGATGATTTCAGTTGATACTTTGTTTGAGTGACATATTTTTCTTCTTACATTTTGTTACTTCTCTCACATATGACTACGTGTTATTTGGCCATATTTACATGGAAATATTTAGGGACATATCGTTGTAAATTGGAGATTATCACAATTGGAAAACATGGTCGTTTCTTTTTCTGTATTTGCTGCAAATGTATTAGGTATCATATTGCCATCTTCCCTGTGTTGCATACTCGCACCTCACATGGCAATATGTAGGACTTATTATTTGTTATGTTTTAATGCTCTATACTTCTATATTTATATTCTTATAATCGTTTACACTGGATAGAGTAGTGTATGAAAAATATGTAAAGCTTTGACATGAAGAATGGTACACTTATATACATAAGTTCTTTGATAGATATAATGGTAAAACATTAGCTGTTGATCGTAAGGCATTTCAAAGGCCCAATTGGGAAATACTTATTCTGGCAACTAGTTTATGACTCAGATTCTTTCAGGCTGTTCAATTTATTTTAATCTGTTGCTGTTGCTTAAAATATCTATAATGAAAAAGTGTTAGTCAGCCTATTGCCATATGGTGAACCAATGGCTTACATCACTTCCTAATGATGGACGCTGCCAATTGTATTGAATTCTGAAATGCTGAGAATATTGATTGAATAATATCTATACACGTCCTTCTTTTCCTGTTTTAGCAAGTCCCTCTAATCTGGCATAAAAGCTTGTTTGAGATGACTTCAATGTTGACCTCTGTTTTGTGATTTTATTTTTTTTATACAGTAATCTCATTGTTTATTTTCCTAAATGTATGATCAGAAGTGTAGCTTGTAAGTATGACTTCACGTCCTCCTCTCAATGAAAGAATACTATCATCCATGAACAAAAGATCAGTTGCTGCGCATCCTTGGCATGATCTTGAGATAGGTTAGTTGTTTGATTCATTATTTGGCGAACTCTCATCACAAGTGACCCTTGTCATCTGTAACGATGTAATGACATTCAAGAACCTGACTTCCTTAATAATCTAATGCAGGACCTGGTGCACCAACAATCTTCAACTGTGTAAGGATAAGTTTCAGCATATTATGCTAGTCTTTGGATTTGAGTTATGGAATCGACTATCTTATTGCCACTTCCAGTCCCAATAATCAGATATTAATGTTCGATAAACATATTTCATATTGATTTATTAACTTTGGATAATCAGTTTCAGATATGCTGCAACAAATTGATTATCTAATGGTAAACTAAGATTATTAAATAACCTATTTATTTCTTCTCTGAACATGATTTGACTTTTATTCCCATTTCATAAGGCATTATTTTTTATTTTATGTTTCTTTTGCTTCAAAGCACACATCGAACCCTAAATTACCGAAATTATCATCCCCTACCTATATTAGTCTCTTTTAAATTTAAGATTTCTTTGAATTTAAATTGTTGCAAGTGTCACTAGAAGTACCCCATGTTACTGTGTTGCTGAAGCATGTTTCACTCTTTAGGTGATTGAAATTAGCAAGGGGAGCAAGGTGAAGTATGAGCTTGACAAAAAAACAGGACTTATCAAGGTAATTGAAAATGATAACTAGCATAACAGTTGAAGATTTCATGTTCATATGAGTTTCCACTTTCCTCTTAACAGGTTGATCGTGTTCTATATTCATCAGTTGTGTACCCTCACAATTATGGTTTTGTCCCTCGTACTTTGTGTGAGGACAATGACCCAATTGATGTCTTGGTCATCATGCAGGTACGCATTATTCTGAAATTTCATAAACTTGAATGGATTCGCACATCATTATAAGTATCATTGTGTTACTTATACATTTCCTAAGCCGGTCTTATTAGAGCTGCCAATTTGACCCATTTCCTTATAAGTGGGCCGTTTTCAGTAATGCCTTAACAGTTTATCTCCAGTGGGTCAAACGTGTCACTGGGTCAAAAGTCTTGCTCAGAGTTTTACGTAAGCTTCTGAATATATATATATATATATATATTTTATATTTTAAATTAGACGATTACGGGAATGAGTAACTCGACCGTTTTTGACATGTAAAAAATTTACCTGTTTGACATGTTTACAAGTTGCGCGATTAACATGTACCCAACCCGTCCATTTCGCCACATTCTGTCTTATATTGGGATAGAATCTGCTGTAATGTTTCCTGTGGTTTCTGTACATACATACAGGAACCGATATTGCCAGGTTGTTTCTTACGTGCCAAAGCGATAGGCCTCATGCCTATGATTGATCAGGTATCTATATGGACTTCAAAACTTACATTTCTGTTCTTTTGTCCATCAAACAAATTCGCTAATATCCGTGGGCACCATCAGGGAGAGAAAGATGACAAAATAATTGCAGTTTGTGCTGATGATCCGGAGTATATGAATTACACCGACATCAAGGAGCTCCCACCACATCGCTTAGCTGAGATCCGCCGTTTCTTTGAGGACTGTATCCTTTCATAACTAGATTATAGTATAATTTAGAGTTGGAAAAATAGGCGGGTAGGGAGGATCTGGTAACGTGTCAAAATAGGTGACCTATTGGCACGGGTTGGGTTAGGTTGACCTTAAAACACTTTTTTGTTGAAAATTATTATAGATATTTAGGTTGTTAAATATGATTACGAAACTTATGTTATTCCAATCATAATCTAGCTCATTGCATAAGATGATTCATTAGTGTTATGTATTAGTAATATACTTTGTGCGACTTGCGACCTGTTTGATACTTTAATCCGTTTAAGTTAATTTTACCCGTTATAACCATATTTACCCAGTCACTTATGAATTAGTTAAATTTGGAAACTCTGGTATAGTTACTGATTTATGGACCTCATACATTATTTTTTAAGCACCTTTGAAGATGCAAATATTGTTTCTTAACAACTGGTTAGATAAGAAGAACGAGAATAAGGAGGTTGCTGTTGACGATTTCTTGCCAGCTGATAAGGCAATCGAGGCAGTCAAATATTCGATGTAAGTAACATATTTAAATGCTTATTGATCACATCTAAATTTGCATCAGGGTTAATCATATCCATTACAGCATCCATAAAATAGATGAATGATGCATTACCATTCTGCAACGAACACACATACATCATATTGTGCCCACACACTAGATACATCATACGTCATGCATAAATTCAACTAGCGATCCTCATATACTGCAATATGCCCCATCAGTGATTCCAAAAAACATGCATCACTACACAAAATAACATCGTCTTGATCCATGTCATAATTGGTGCAACTAGATTTGGCTAAATGAGCAGGGTGGGGGCAATGGTTTAAATTGGGTTGGGCGGATCTGTTGACACTTTTTGCCCCTTTTTTTATATAATAAATGATTGATGTCTTAACCAAGAGTCCAAGATTATAAAATCTATATAATTAAAATAATCATCCAATTGCAGGTTTGCCTTCCAAAAATGAAAAAACTATATAGTTACAATAATAATCTACCCTTTTTGAATAAAGCAATTTATTATGTTTTTGATTAACGATTAACGATTTACAACCAGGTCTAATCTGTCCCTCATTTTTTTCTGAAGGGATCTTTATGCGGACTACATTGTGGAGGGATTAAGGCGATAGACTTAAGACTAAGGGGATTATCATGCAACTTGTAACTTCATATTCTGGTGACAATTTTGAATTGTATTGCTATTTTAATGAACAAAACTGATTTTATCATCACATATCAAAATGTATTTTGACATACCACATTACATGTACATGCAGACCTGTTAAGGAATAATTTGGTATCCATGTCCGCTAGATCAGATATTCATATACCTATGTCTTTTAAAAAATTTCAAACATACAACCAATAGAACTCCTCAAGCACTTGAGGTTTGTTAATTATCATGATTTTGTTTGTGGTTGATTATGGTCATGCTCTCATATTAAATTGATTCTGTTTGGATATTAAATATCTGAACACAGACACATGGCATTTTTACAGATGTTACATGAAAAGCAATGTTCGTTCTAGGAAAATGACATTAAAAAACTAAAAGTGATTATGGGATTTTTGCTATTCGATCGTGACGCAACACATATAGTAAGCTTATCTAATTTGTTGTAATGGACCGCTGGGTGATGTGACAATGTCCAAAGACAAAGAAACTCCCTTTAGTATCCCTCTCGATTATAAGCGAAATCAAGTTCCCTAAGAACTCCATAGCTTTGTTCATTGTTTGAAAAAGGGCCTATGATGTATATGGACAACGACGGGTTGTCTTCGCGTGAATATCCTCCGTGGTTTCTAAAAAAAATTGTCTCTTGTTGAAGCTCTCAAGAAAAATGTAGAAAAATCCATGGAGCCTGGTGGCGCCTGAAGGTTCATTTAGGAACGAAAAACAGGTAAGTGAATGTACTTTGAACCACGACCGCTCAAATACAAACATGAGGACAACAATTTTCACAGGTAATCTCCCATGGGGGATTTCTGACATATTACTAGCGAAATGTTCGTGACAGATATGGCTATGTACTTGAAATTCTTGTAAATTTTAAGAGCAATAGAGCCCCTTCGGTTTTCTAAGATTTAAAAGTCCCGGGAAAGCAAATGATGTGCGTATATAAATCTTTGCTTGGAGTTAAGAGGGTTTTTTTGTTTTGTTTATTTGGCATCACTTACGAATTGAGGAGAATATGGGAAGGTCCCAATAGGATAGATAACAACTAAAAGTTGTACTATGTTGTCGGAGGAGTGCATTTTACTTGCAATGATCATTGGCTATGCTGTGAGTAGAACGATCGATCTTTTTATTGCAAAAAGATTGATCCATCCAGACCGACTCACAATCGGATGTCTATCCATAATATTTTGGATCATACATGACTCACTCAGTAGCTGCAACGGTGGTTATGGGGTGTCAAGGCTTGAACCCTGATTATGTGCTTTTTTTTTTGCAAAGATACCCCACCCATTACCAACTGAGTTAAGGGCCATTAGGGATGTTCGTGATTTGACTGAAACCGTTTAACCCAAAGTGATTTAGTCGGTTTGGCCGGGTTCATTTTTTAAAATTGGTTTAGTGTTTTGGGTTTAAATAAAAAATCCTATATGGTTTGTTCTATGGTTTCAAGACTTAAACCGATTGTCTAAACTAAACCGGACTGCATTATGTTTTCTTATCTAAATTGTTCGGTATATATTTAATTCAAAAGATTTGGTGTGTCTTTAACAAAGTTGTATATTTACTTCTTATATTGTACTCAAAGGTTCATTTGGAAATATCTCAACTTATGCAATTAAATAGATTCAAATTGAAGATAGTAAAAGAAAACTTTCGATTGTGTAACAATTCTATGAAAGCCAGTTATTATTATAGATATTGTTAAACACTTTTTATCAATATTTGATTATGTATTTATATTTTTTAAAAACTTGTACGATAATCATAGTTACATTATTACTCGTATTATGTAACTTGTATGTTAGTTAGTAACATTTTTATTAAAAACTAAATATAAAAAGTAATTTGTTCAAACCGTCAAACCAATCTCAATTGCTTTGGTTTGACAAATTAAATTGAGCCGTTTGGTTTGAGAAAACGTCAAACCATAATTACCGGTTTGATCTAAATTTTGTGTTCAAATTGGCCAAACCGGACCATGAATATCCCTAGGCGCTATTGGCATGTGTAGAACGATCTTAACTCAAACGGGGGCCTTAATTTAGCATACAAAAAATTAGTAAGTACTTGTTTTAATCGAAAAGGCTTGGATTTAAAAATTTGCTTTAGGCATTTCAAGTACTTGGGCACTCCAACATTGGGTAAGCTTATTACCGTACTAGGTTATCGGGCTAATCGTCATTCTCGTTGGTAGAAACTTCTATCCTTGGTTTAAATAACGAAAGTGGATGTCTAGATAATAAGTGTAGTGTGTTGCACCTTGTCAGTGAGATTAAAATAGAAGATTCTGCATATTCTTCCATCCGGAATTTCTTTAACAACTTTCCAATGTGAGAGAATTAAAGTAACTTTCGATCTATCATGCTTGAAGCTCATTTCAAGTATTTGTTTCACTGCCCCGATGTCTTTCATCTCGAACGCAGAAGCTAACTGCTTCTTCAACTTGCAGATTTTGCTCATGTCGGATCCCGTGATCAGCATGTCATTAACATACAACAACAATATGATAAGTAGACCCGTACCTTTTCTGTAGCAACATTGATTTACGACTCAACTCTCATACTCATTTCTTTTCATAAAGTTGTTGAGATTCAAGTACCATTGTCTCGGTGCTTTCTTCAATCCATACATGCTTTTCTTCAAGTACCATTGTCTCATTTTCTGACAACTGCATTCGACCCGGAATTTTGATAAGCTGCATTTTTCCTAAAGCTTGTCAGACTTCCGCCAACTAGAGAATGTCTGATGTATCTTCCTCTCCACCTGGATGGCTACATCAGACTTCACACCGAACAACAATCAATATATCAAAAACATGGAACTTGGTCAAATCTTTTGATAACTTCAGGCAATCTACGATCATTTACATATGAGTATAAGTTATAAAAGCATTATATATGCTAGATATTTTATTTTGTACAAACGAAGAAACAAAAAGGATCGAGTAAAACTTGAGCTTGCACGCCATACATATGAGAATTACCATCAGGATCTTGTAGAGAATTCAAACAAATCTAACTATACACGATAGGGAGCCACAATGGATATCCAATAACTGTTAACGCTCAGGATCAATTTCATGAGCATTTAACGTAAAAATCTCCAAGTTAAGGGAATCTTCCACTTTATACCTTATAAGAAAGAACTCTTCCGGTCTTACAACTTGGTTATTAAGTATTATGATCTCCTTCCATGACAAGCATGTGGTACATCCTGTGGTGGGTACCAACGCCTAGGGATGGAAATGGGGTAGGAAATATCAAGGATCTCACTCCCCATCCCCATCCTCGTTTAACACTCATCCTCATCCCCATCTCCCTCGGGGTTTGATTTTATGTCAGTACTCCATCCTGATGGGGTATTTGAGGTTTTTTCTTCTTATCATTTAAACTTAAAATAATTTATTAAACTATTTAAATGAAAACTTCGGTCAATAAAACATATTGTAAAAACTTTTGTGATATACAATTAAACTAAATAGTACACCGACTTATTAGTATTGAGATTATATAAGGTGTCAAAAGTTTTTGTAAAAATTACTGCAATTTTGAATAATACATCTAATTCAATAGGAATGAGAATTTGATGCAACAAGTATTCGGTTGTAGTATGAAAGGTATAATCTAGTAGAATATTGAGATTACCCAGGATTAATGATTAAAAATATAAATATGTATATAATATATATTATTTAATGTATATAATTTATTATATACTATAATATATACAATTCGAGTATGGATTCGCCCGCTAAAATCCCCATTGGTTACGAGTTCGGGCACATGTATGGGGACCGAGGGGTATTCCTATCATTGCCCTGTCCTCGGTTTTCAATATCGGGGATTTCCCGTCAAATCGGATTTGGGTATCAGATTTCCCATCACGTACGGGGTTGTTTGCCATCTCTACACACCGTTGTAGTTATAGTATTGTTGGTCAGAGACCCCACTAAATGTAATTTATAGATGACAAATTCACTTGTGTTATAGTTCACTGCATTAGTAAGCAGTGAACAAGTTAGAGTAGAAAAGAGAAACTGTCGCTGATCAAACCTGATCAGCGAACAGAAACACTTAGAATATAGTTCTTATTCTTCTCTAATCACTGCATATGTTAGCAGTGATTCTCTTGTAACTTGCGGCATTTTCAAAGCATCATCATTCGCTGATGATCATTTAACCTTCATGTTACTAAGGCTGTTGCTGAAAAGATCAAGTTCCATCTATTGAAGTCAAAGACTGAAGACGGAGACAGAGAGCAGTTCAATGATGTAGAAATCATCACTACTCTACTGACCAGCGGTTCATGCCTTTACCTGAAAGTACATTGGGTCTGACAAATACCCAACGTACAATAGGAGGTCAACTTATGCAGCATACAAGAAAGCGTGCATATCTTTTCTAAGATATGTACGATCACTTATTGTACATTTGCATTTAATTCCTTGTACCTTCTTCTGTAACCTAGGAATAAAGTAATGTATAAACTTTAATCCTATGATGTACTGTCACTTTCAAATATTGAAAGTTACTTTACTGTCCCAACTAATATGGTGTTGACACGTGTTGTACTTATATCTCATTGTGTGAGAATATAAATATCACGCTCAATAACCATATTAAAGGTCCAGAATTTTGTATTCGAGATCAACTAGTGATAACGCATGTTCCTACTCTCTAGTGAACCAAGTGCCCTCACTTATCTGTTAAGTGTTGATCACTAAGCCTTATCAGCGAGCTATTTGCTGATAAGCTGTTGAGACCAAATTTGTCACAAGTTAGTTTACTTAGACTTGTTTGTCTTGTCTATCTCCGCAAGTAAACTCTGTAAAGTATTCATTTGATTCATATCAATAAAAGAAAACTTTAAACTTGAATTTGTTTGTCTATTTACATTTGTTGTTAGTAGTTAAAACGTTTTAGTTGACAAACCGGGACCAACAATTGGTATCAGAGCAAGTTAGATAAACTAATATCTAGATCTACAATGACTACTAACTCTTCTTTTGAAGCTACGAATGCATACAATGATAATGGTTCAAAAGCGAAAGCACCAAGATTTGATGCTGACCATTTCCAAATGTGGAAAGGCCGTATGCTTCTCTTTTTAAGGGCCCAAGATTCTCTCATTATTAAAATCTTAAATGAAGGTCCTTTCATTCCTCACACCATCCTTGAAAGAAATCCTACCTCTACTGGTAGTGATGAGGATATTACTCCTAGGAGTATTATTAAACCTCTAAGTCAATGGTCAGATGAGGATAAGAAACTGGTAGACATTGACTCCAAGCTTCAATCTTTTATAGTCATGTCCTTACCAAATTCTGTCTACCACTCTGTGATCAACTGCACTAGTGGTAAAGATATGTGGGAAACTTTGTGTACCATATATGAAGGACCTGATCAGATATCAAAACTTAGACGTGTCTTTCTAAACAGACAGTATGAACTCTTTAAAACTAATAAAAATGAGTCCATAACTCAAACTTATAATAGATTCAACTGTCTACTTAATGATATGAAGACAGCTGGTATTCAGAAAGAGTCAATTGACATTATGAATAAATTTTTAGACTCTCTGCCTAGCTGTTATGAAAACTCCATTGATATCCTCAGGGATACTGGTCATATAGAAAAGATGACAATGAAATCTCTCTTTGGCACTTTTTTATGCAAAGAGCAAAACAAACTGCAAAAACTCGCTCTTTAAGAGACCTACAAGTCTTCTAACTCTGCCTTAGTGGCAAAAATTGTATCCATCAAGGATATTCCTTCTGCATCCTCTGCAAAGTCAGCTTATGAACCTTCTGAAAGTGGAGGTGAGGCTGACATCTCTGTAAATGAAGATGGAAGTGATCTTGAATCTCTCGCTGAAGAGATGGCTATGATGGCAAGTAAATTCAAGAAATTTACAAATTATAACAAAAACTCTGCCATCAGGTCAGGAGCTTCTTCCTCAAAACTCATAAAAAATCCCTACAGCGAGAAATTCAAAGGGAAACAAAGTTTTGACAAAACTGATGCTGTATGTTTTAACTGTCAAAAACTTGGACATTTTGCTGCTGATTGCAAGGCTCAGCGGGTGAAATCAACAAATCGCTGCAGTCACAAAAGGCATCAAAATATAAAGCTAAGTATAAGAAACTTAAAGAACATATCAAGAAAAGTGATACTGGGCTTGTAGCTGAACACAGAGACCTTAACAAACTTGGTGTTTGTAATGAAACTTCATCATCTGATGATTCTTCTTCATCTGATCATGAGGATCTTGCTGGACTATGCCTCATGGCCAACTCAGCGAGTGAATATGAATCAGATGATTACTCAATAAATGTCTCTGAATCTGATGACCATGCAAGTCTGGAGAATGAACTTCTTTTAGAGAACTTCTCACCAGAGACTTCTCCTGTCTCTCTTCTTGAAAAAGCTGAATCTCCATCTCAATCAGCTGGTGAAGAAGAAACTATTGCTGAACTTGAATGTCTCATGGTTCAGCTAAATAATGCAACTGAAGCATCTTCTTCAACTCCTTCATCAGCTACCAATTGGGACAGAGAACAACTTACCAAGGTACACAAGTTCAAATCTCTATCTGATGATGAGAAAAATATACTCCTTGACTCTCTGATCTGTGATGTTGAATATGCTCATAAAATTCAAAAAGATTTAAATGAAAAAATTTCAAAACTCGCTGTTGATCTGTCCAACAGCGAACTAGAAAACTTTGAATTGAAAGAAGCTAAGCAACATCTAGCAGGGCAGCGCTATGCTAATGCGATCCTGATGAAGGAAACTGCAAAAGCACAGCAAGAATCTGCACACTTAAAGAAAGTGTGTGAGTCATGGTGTAAATCTGCTAAGCTGGCCACTCAGTGTGTTAATAGCCAGATACCTAGACAAGTCCAAGCCATCATTGGTGGAGACTATGAGCTTGCTGCTAATATAGCTGATGAGCCCTTGTCTAGATGGGCTGATGAGTGCTCAGAAGATAAATCATCTCCCATGACCAACTTTACATGGGGAGATGCTCAAAAACCCAACAGATTTGTTAAATCTTCCACTCCTATAAACAAATCTGATGTTCCTATCACTGATATCTCTGAATCAAGTATCTCAGTTGATGAGAAAACTGAGCCAGAGACTCCTTCTATCTCTATCAGTGAACCCTGTCTGAAAATCAAAGGCAAAGAACCCATCAGGGAAGAATGCCTTTTAAAAGATCTAGGCAAGAAAATTATCAAGCCTAGGAAACAAAAGATTGACTTAAAACAGAAAAATCAAATGAAGTCAATATCTGATCAGCTCAATCTTCTTACTACACTTGTCATCTCTGACAAAGAAAAAGGAATTTTGGGTCCTGTACCTACTCACAAACCGCCAAAAGCTTTTCTTATTAAAAACAGGAAATGCTACAAGTGTGGTAGGAAAGATCATCTAGCTGATAGATGTACAGCTGATCATGTCAAATCCTCTCTAAGTGTTAGTGGAGAGACATCAAACAACAGAATTCACATGTCTGTTAACACTAACACTTATATCAGCGAATCAAAACCTGATGTCAAAAAGGCATCTGAACCCACTAAAAGGTGGGTTCTCAAAAAGGATTAACTCTATCTTATGTGCAGGAAGGAAAGAGTACCTGGTACTTGGACAATGGATGCTCTAAACACATGACAGGCTCCAAGTCACTGCTCTGCAACTATTAGGAAACTGATGGTCCTTCTGTATCTTTTGGAGATAACTCCAAGGGTTTCACCAGAGGACATGGTTCTCTGACCAACGGAAACATTTCATTCTCTAATGTTTCTTATGTTGAAGGTCTGAAGCACAACCTTCTTAGTGTCAGTCAGATCTGTTCTCTGAAAAACAAGGTTCTTTTTGATGAATTCTCTGGCACTATTCTCAATCAAGAAGGCAAACCTGTTCTCTCTGCAAACGTAAACGAAATGTTTATACAATCAACATGGATGAATCCAAGTCTCAAAAAGGGATCTTTCTCTACTCAAGATCTGTAGCTGAGAAGAATTGGTTGTGGCACAAGAGACTCTCTCATCTTAACTTCAAAACCATTAATAACCTTGTTAAGAATGATTTGGTATATGGGTTACCTTCTCTCACCTTCTCTAAGGACAAACTCTGTTCTGGGTGTGAAAAGGGAAAACAACACAAGTCTTCCTTCAAATCTAAACACTTTTCTTCCATCTCTGAAGTGTTTCAACTTCTTCACATGGATCTTTTTGGTCCAGTCAGCACCACTAGCCTTAGTGGCAAGAGATATGCTTTAGTGATTGTAGATGAATACTCCAGATACACTTGGGTGTTCTTTCTAAAAACAAAGAGTGATGCTGCTGATGAAATTATAAGTTTCATCAAAAAGATGGAAACCTTAAATGGTAAAAGAATCAGGATGCTCAGAAGTGATAATGGAACTGAGTTCAGAAACAATGTCCTGGATTCTTTTTGTGAAGAAAAAGGTATTTCACAAAACTTCTCTGCCCCTAGAACCCCTGAGCAAAATGGTATTGCTGAAAGAAGAAACAGAACTCTTGTTGAAGCTGCCCGATCAATGCTCGCTGATGCTGGTCTTAAAGGCTATTTCTGGGCAGAAGCTGTCAGCACTGCCTGCTTTACACAGAATAGAAGCTTAATTGTGAAAAGACACAACAAGACAGCTTATGAAGTTCTCAGAGGAAGAAAACCTGATATAAGCTTCTTCCACATTTTTGGAAGTACTTGTTATATTCCGAACACCAGAGATCAGCTAAAGAAATTTGATCCTAAAGCTGATGAAGGTATCTTCATTGGATACTCTCTGGTATCCAAAGCCTTCAGAGTGTACAATCTCAGAAGAAAGACCATTGAGGAATCAATCAATGTTACATTTGAAGAATGCTTCAGTTCAGATAGAAGCTCAGCTGATGATATTGAAACCTTCCACTTTGAAAATCTCAGCAATTCCTTTCCTCTGATTGATGGAAATATCTCTGCTGATATTCAAAATCCATCTCCTCTATCCTCTATTCCTGATCAACCTCCTCCTTCTCCGTTCACTGATCAGTCTTCGTTAAACCAAAATCTTGACTCTCCCTCTGAAGAAACTCAAGATCAATCTGTCACTAACAGTGAAACTCAAAATCAACAGATCATTCTATCTCCTCACATTCCCACCAGAGTCACAAAGTGGACTCGCTGCCATCCTATTGATCAGATAGTTGGTGATCATGAAGCTGGTATTCAAACAAGAACCAAAGCAACAAGCAATGTGTGTCTCTATGTCAACTTTGTCTCTCTAATTGAACCAAAGAAGATAAATGAAGCTATTGAGGATGCTGATTGGATCATTGCCATGCAAGAAGAACTGATGCAGTTTGAAAGACATCAAGTGTGGAAGCTGGTACCTAAGCCTATCAATAAAACAATTATTGGTATTAAATGGGTCTTTCGTAATAAGATGGATGAAAATGGAATTGTGATCAGAAACAAGGCAAGATTGGTTGCTCAAGGGTACAAACAAGAAGAAGGAATTGACTATGATGAGACCTTTGCTCCTGTTGCACGTCTGGAAGCTATCAGACTATTTCTTGCATTCGCTGCTCACAAGAATTTCAAGGTTTATCAGATGGACGTCAAGAGTGCATTTCTGAATGGTGAACTCCAAGAGGAAGTCTATGTAATGCAACCTCCTGGATTCACTGATCCAAAGCTATCCTCTCATGTCTACAAGTTGGACAAAGCTCTCTATGGACTTAAACAAGCTCCTAGAGCCTGGTATGAAACTCTCTCTGACTTCCTTTGCAAAAGTAAGTATACTCGTGGCATAATTGACAAAACTCTGTTTTATAAAAAAGTCAGAGATGATATTATCATTGTTCAAATCTATGTTGATGATATCATCTTTGGTGCCATTGATGAAAACTTGTGCAAAGAATTTTCTTATCTAATGTCTAAAAGGTATGAGATGAGCATGATGGGTGAGTTAACTTTCTTTTTAGGTCTTCAAGTAAAACAATCTGAAAGAGGTATCTTCATCTGTCAGAGTAAATACATAAAAGATTTACTCACTAAGTATAGTTTTGATAACTCATCCACCATGAAGACTCCAATGGCTCCTCCTGTTAAGTTAGATGTTGACACTGATGGTACATCAGTGAATGTAACTACTTACAGAGGAATGATTGGATCTTTACTCTATCTCACTGCTAGTAGACCTGACATTCTCTTCTCTACTTGTCTTTGTGCTCGCTATCAAGATAACCCAAAAGAATCTCACTTGATAGCAGTAAAAAGAATCTTCAGGTACCAAAAAGGTACTTCCAACCTTGGTCTCTAGTACCCCAGAGACTCAGGTTTTGATCTAACAGGCTTTTCAGACTCTGACTATGCAGGTTGTAAGTTAGATAGAAAAAGTACATCAGGTGGATGTCAATTTCTTGGTGGAAAACTTGTTAGCTGGTCCAGCAAGAAGCAGCACTCTGTGTCTACATCCACTGCTGAAGCTAAGTATGTTGCCACTGGTCATTGCACTGCTCAAGTGTTATGGATCAAAAATCAGCTTGCTGATTATGGTGTCAAGGTAACAAAAACTCCAATTTTCTGTGATAATCAAAGTGCAATAGCTATCACAAATAACCCTCTTCATCATTCTAGAACAAAACATATTGATGTAAGATATCACTTCATCAGAGATCATGTTATGAAGGGTGATGTGGAGCTGTACTTTATTCCCACAGAACATCAACTCGCTGACATTTTTACAAAACCCCTAGATGAATCTAGGTTTAATTTCTTAATTAGCGAGCTGGGAATGTTAAATGCTTGACTCAAATAATCTTTTCTATCCAAAACTGACAATCACTTTCTACAATTGTCAAAATGTTTTCTAAAAAACATTGTTGAAATGACTATGAAATTACTCTAACTGATTGATCAGCGAGTAAGATCTTGTCATGTCAGCGAACAGAGAAAATTTCCAACTGATCTCATCAGCAAATTTTATCTCTGATCAAATAATCTTCCTAAAACTTCATTGTTTATTTTAGCTTATGCTCTAACTGATCCATCAGCGAGTATAATCTGCAATATAACAGTCCTCAAATAAGTAACTTAATATGGGATCTAACTGATATATCAGCGAAAACATATTAATGAAACTTTTTACTTCTTCAAATTCTTTCTAAAAACCCTCATCAGAGAATCGGCTATCAGCTAAATTTCTCCTACTGATTGATCAGCGAGAACCTGAATTGATGGTACCTTATCTCTGCTGAAGCCTGAACAGAGCTGAGAATTATGTCTAATGAATTCTCTAACTGATTGATCAGCGAGAAAACATCAGATTTTTTTTGTTCTTCAACTCAGGTTATTTAAATGAATTTTCAAAAGTTGATCTCTGATTTGTCCTCTAACTGATCTTATCAGCGAGAATCTATCAGATTTCAAATAAATGTAAAATTAATAAAGAATGTCCAATCTCACTCTCTAACTGATTAATCAGCGAGAATGAAGTTGTGTATATTCTATATTACTTGCACATTTATCTGCTCTTAAATGTTTTTCAAAATGATTATTTTAATCTCAGATATTTTATGTTTCTTAATTAAGAAATTAAAAATATATTATCCAAACAAAATGATTACTGTTTTGATGTGACATTTTCGAAAAACGGCTGCACTTTTCCATTTCCCTCTCTCCCACTTTCTCTCTCATTTTAAAACCGACCAATCACAAAACATTAAACCTATATAACCCAAAAATCACCTTTCCACTTCCTTTTTACGCAAATCATTCTCGTTCTAATTTCCCCAAATCCTTTCTTCATCACAAAGCAAACCAAACCCTAAAATCTTCGAAATCTCAAATTCTCAAAATACAACATGGTTAGATCAAAGAACCCTACTGATAGTGTTCCATTTGTACCCTCTGATGCTGTGAGAGCATCAAAACCTGCAAATGTGAAGTTTGCTCCTGATTTTATTGTTATAAAACCCTGCAACTATGTTGCAAATCTCTCTTATCCACCCTCCAGACCTGAATACAAACCCATGGTGGATTATCTATTGAACTCTCCGATATATGAAGCCATCACAAGAGACCCATCTCCCATGTACATTCCCTATCTCTCAGAATTCTGGTATACTGTTAGGTTTGTTGATGGTAATGAAGAGGATGGGTATGTAGGATTCAAAGCCACTGTCAACAATGGAACCGTTCCTATATGTTTTCAGTTGTCAAGATTCAGGTTAGCATTGGGTTTAAGCTACTTAAAGTTTCTGGATAATGTATCTGATTATTAGGATCCCATTGATCCTGAAGAAGCTAGATCTTTAGTTGATTTCATTGATTATGAACATGTTGAAGGAGATAGTAAAGTTACACGTGTTTATATGAGTGGAGAGTGGAACCTATTTTTTGCACACATAATTCAATGTCTAGGCACCAATACTGGTTCTCATGATCAAGCCAATCGAATGCAACAGCAGATAGCTGAAGCTCTGATCACAGGCAGATGTATAGATTTTGCTAAACTGATCTTTGATGATCTGAAGAAAAGAGTTTGTGCCAAGAAGAGAGACTCAACTATTCCCTACATCAGATTCATTTCTCTGGTGATCAAAAGAATTATGGAAGATAAGTATGGTCTTGATCAGCATGAGGAAGCTTATGGCAGCTTAGCATTTCTGCCAGTGACAAGAATGGGTCCTACAGTTTACACTTACAAACCAGCACTCAGAGAAGGATCCACTCTATCAACTATTCCAGCCACCATGCTAACCATCAGAGATGTTGACTTTCCTCATCTTCATACATCTCCTTCACCAGCAACACGTCAAACCAAGGTTCTGCACCCAACTCCTCTTTCTATCAGACCTCCTGTTCCAATAGCCGCTGAAGAAACTGTTGACCTTACAAAAGATGATATTCATGAAGAGGCTGGTGTCTCTTCAGTGGGTGATAAGGCAGCTGGGCCTTCTGATCCTAAGGATAAGGTAATAATTGAAACAGATGATGAAGTATCCAGTGCTGATAGAGATGAAGCACAAGTGCTGGAACAGGGAGCACCTGCTGAAGCTGAAGCTGATAGGAATCCAAATCTGGAAGCACTAGCCCACTATGGATTAGATCAGCCTTCTTTGATAGATTCTTTCTTTGATGTACCTGTGAATGAGCCTGATTTCTTCCCAAGTAGTTTGGGTGAAGAAGATGTTGAAACAAAAGAAACTGGAGAAGGTGCTCAGCCTGATTCTGATGAAGAGATTGCAGAGACTCCACCTCACGCAACTCAGTCCTATACAAGTATCCATCAGAGAACTCCATCACCACCTCCATCTCCATCTCATCAGCAACCCTTGTCATCTGAAGCTACTCCCTCACCACCAGGTACTTCCACTAAACCACCATCACCTCCTATTACAACTGCTGTCAGTTCACAAGTTACACCACCACCAGCTACTCCACCACATGTTACTCCACAAACTACTCCACCTCATGCCAAGTCCCCACTGGGGCCAGAAATTCAAAAAATCTCTGTCCGTTCTCACTGACAAACTATCTGAGCTGTCAAAGAACATGGATCTTTTTCTATCTATCCAGCAGAATCATATTCTGGCTGTTGATAACACCTTCACCTCTCTGTTCAACAGATGTGATTCTCTTCAAAACAGCATCTCTGCTGTGACTCCTCCCATCACAACCGAACTATCTTCCCTCTCCACCAGACTCACTGAACATTCTGACTCTATCTCCTCTCTCACCAATAAAATAAACCAACTGCCAACTGATACTTTCACATCAGCTGACAGAACCAACCTCAACCTTACAAGAAAATCACAACTTCTCACTAGCAAATCTTTGGCCTCTCTGCAAAAAGATGTCTATGCGATGAAGGCAATTATGAAGCCTGTCATCTCTCATCTCTCTTCCACTGCTCAAATCTCCAAGACTTCTATTGGTATAACTGCTGATCTGCCGGATTCACCAGTTCTGGGGGAGAATGTTCAAAAAGAAGCTCTTGTTGTCACTCCTGAGCCTGATGCTACTGCTCCACAAGTTGAGAAACCTATTGCTAAAAAGCCTGAAACTCAAAGTGGTCTCAGGCTATGGGGGAGCAAAGTGCGAGGCAATCATCATCTCTCATTAGAAGAAGAAGACAGAATGATGAAGAAGAAGTAGAGGAAGAGATGATCACTGTTCCTATCGCTGGTGATCAGAAGAAGAAGAGGAAATTGGTTGTGGAATCTGACTCTGATGATGATGATGTTCAGATCAAGAAGAAGGCAAAGGAATTGAGGGTTCCTGTTGAGCTTATAAAGGAAGGATTGGAGGCTGAGAAGCAAGCTCAACTAGAAAAAGAAAGTGATGTGGCTGTGAAGGCTCTTTCCAAAGAAATGGAAATTGAGAGCAAGAAGGGAGAGACTGCCTTAGAGATCAACAAAAAATTGTTAAAGCTGGCAGAGAAGGAAAAGGAGAAGAAAGTTGCTGAGCTCAAACGATTAAAATTATATCTTTCTGTTAGAAAGAATCCTGCAAGAATCATCAAAGTCACTCCAAGAGTCTTCAAAAACAAGAAGTCATTTCTAGAGTTGACCAGAGATGGGTCTCAGAAGATAGAAACAATTTACTTTTCTGAGCTGAAAGAGATTGGGTTTAGCGAACTGGGTGAGATCTATTCTTGTGTTCAGAATGGGTCAAGTGCTGCTAAGCCACAAATACTAAAGATCATTGATGATCTTGTGACCAACCTGAACAACATTGAAGCTGGTCTGAATCAGCCCTTGTTAGAGCTAAATGTTCAAGGACCCAGAAGAGCCCCCAGAGCAAGAAAGGACAAAGCTGCTGAAGCTGCTCTAATTAGAGATCTTCAGCGAAGGGGTGTTCTTCCTGATCCCACCAATCTCAACATCTCTCTTCCTCCCAACATCATGCTCATCCCTGGCAGAGTTATCAGAGAACCTGAGTATGAGATGTACTTCCTCAATCATGATAAGAAAAATTGCTTTCAGAGGGCCAGCCAGATCGGAATTGCCAAAACTGAGCATCTGGTGGCAATCAAGTACATGGGCCAAGGGACTAACAGCGATCCTGAGTTTATGAAGCTGGTTGATGATGAGCTGAAAGTTAGGCTGATAAATGATGATCAGCTCAAGTTCTTCAAAGTCAAACAGGAGTTATTAGATTAGGTTATGTGTATGATGGTTGTTTTGTACTGAACTTCTCTTGTTCTATAAATCAATGTTCTCTATGTGATGATTTATATTTACTGCTTTCCATATAAAGTAAAATGAAAAGAACCCAAAAACAGAACATCGGGGTCAACCAAAACACAAGATAACAAAAAAAAAAAAAAAAAAAAAAAAAACACCAAGTACCTATAAGAGAAATGATTTGTCATAAATAAATAGGGGGAGATTGTTGGGTCAGAGACCCCACTAAATGTAATTTATAGATGACAAATTCACTTGTGTTATAGTTCACTGCATTAGTAAGCAGTGAACAAGTTAGAGTAGAAAAGAGAAACCGTCGCTGATCAAACCTGATCAGCGAACAGAAACACTTAGAATATAGTTCTTATTCTTCTCTAATCACTGCATATGTTAGCAGTGATTCTCTTGTAACTTGCGGCATTCTCAAAGCATCATCATTCGCTGATGATCATTTAACCTTCATGTTACTAAGGCTGTTGCTGAAAAGATCAAGTTCCATCTATTGAAGTCAAAGACTGAAGACGGAGACAGAGAGCAGTTCAATGATGTAGAAATCATCACTACTCTACTGACCAGCGGTTCATGCCTTTACCTGAAAGTACATTGGGTCTGACAAATACCCAACGTACAATAGGAGGTCAACTTATGCAGCATACAAGAAAGCGTGCATATCTTTTCTAAGATATGTACGATCACTTATTGTACATTTGCATTTAATTCCTTGTACCTTCTTCTGTAACCTAGGAATAAAGTAATGTATAAACTTTAATCCTACGATGTACTGTCACTTTCAAATATTGAAAGTTACTTTACTGTCCCAACTAATATGGTGTTGACACGTGTTGTACTTATATCTCATTGTGTGAGAATATAAATATCACGCTCAATAACCATATTAAAGGTCCAGAATTTTGTATTCGAGATCAACTAGTGATAACGCACGTTCCTACTCTCTAGGGAACCAAGTGCCCTCACTTATCTGTTAAGTGTTGATCACTAAGCCTTATCAGCGAGCTATTTGCTGATAAGCTGTTGAGACCAAATTTGTCACAAGTTAGTTTACTTAGACTTGTTTGTCTTGTTTATTTCCGCAAGTAAACTCTGTAAAGTATTCATTTGATTCATATCAATAAAAGAAAACTTTAAACTTGAATTTGTTTGTCTATTTACATTTGTTGTTAGTAGTTAAAACGTTTTAGTTGACAAACCGGGACCAACAAGTATCCATGGAGAATCCGCCAAATGATAAACAAACATTTTCCTATAATAATAGAACGATATTCAAATCGCAAATTTAAAACACCCTAAAAATCCAAGTTAGAAAATATAGAAAGAATCATAAATTTGACCATAATAAAGATCAACATATCACTGTTTCACTTCTACTTCTTCCACTTTTCTAGTTAGTCTATTACTCCAGAAGTTCAAGATACACATAAACTTACATCCAAGAAAGTAAAATTCTCAAGATTAGGCATGTTGTTTAAGAGTTTCAAAAGTGTAGCTCAAAATCTTTGACACCAAGCACTGGTTTGAGCATGTTGGGGAATACCATCATATTTAATTTTAGGATTAAGTGCTTCAAAATCAATTGTTTTGCAAAATTCAGGTATACATCATTTTAAACTTATATGATACAAATAGAAACCAACCCATATATTTTATTCAGTTGACGGTCTGGTTCGAGACACAACCAGTTTGGTTTAGGGTTGCATAACTTATGATTTCCTGTTCTGACCAAATGCATATAGTCATACATACACGAGACATCTACAGCATACACAAATACACAGATAACGCCCTACACATCACCAAACCACCCTATGTGAAACTTTTGTCAAAAATTTTTGAAGGGCGAATTGTATACCCTTGCTGTAACACCCTAGCTAAAATGCTAAACAACCTAATCGGGGTTCATTGAATATACACAACATGTCTATGGCTTATCTATGGCACAAGTCTTTTTACATATAAGTGAAATCGCCTACTTAATACACATCTAAAAAGTTACTGATATATGTATCAAGAATGCAATCTATATATGATGGTTTGATCTTTAACAGATATAAGTTATAAAGACAGCTAGCTATGCTAGTTTACACATTTACCATCTGCTACCGTAGAAGAAGCTAGAAAGTTTGAGTTGTATAATGGGATTATATATTTGGAGGCCACCCAAATATATTATTTTGTTTTTGTAGGTCATCCATATTTGAAAACGATTTTGTAGGCCATCCAAATATATCATCTTGTTTTTGTAGGCCACCTATATTTGAAAACGATTTTGTAGGCCACCCAAATTTGTATATTGTTTCATGTATACCAAATTCGACTAAAAACTCATCAAAAAAATTGTGAAGGGACACAAATACCCCTATATTTGTTAATTAACATTATTTATATTATTTAGTTTTATTCAAATAGACGGGTATTTATGTCCCTTTACACTTTTCCGATGAGTTTTTAGTCGAATTTGGTATACATGAAACAATATACAAATTTGGGTGGCCTACAAAATCGTTTTCAAATATGGGTGGCCTAGAAAAACAAAATGATATATTTGGGTGGCCTACAAAATCATTAGCATTTCTGATTGTATACTTTGATCCACAGACAAAACGTTCATGCAACAAGGAAGTAATGAAAAAGGGTACGATGTCTAAGAAGAGACGATCTTTTGTATAACCAATTTTTTAATGATTTTTGAAAAGTGTATTACAGGTTAAATGAAAGTTAGTTATTGTTCATTTTCCTTTTGCAACATATTTCATTGAGGACAAGATTCATGGCTGAATAAATAAGATGGTTAGAGCGTGCGTAGGATGTAATGTCTCATATTTTTCTAAACTTCTTTAAACTTGTAAAAGAATTTGAAGAGGGGAACGGTATAACTTTTAAAATTTTGACGTATGCAGCCACAAGAGTAATAAAGCGAAGAACAAAACATTAAGAATCGCAATTCTAATATGAATTTTGGAAGATGAAAGTCAGGGCAAAAATAAAGAGTAACAAATTAGAGAAATAAAATCCTGGCGGTGATCGAGTTGATGTTAACTATTGACTATCTGGAGCCACAGTGGAAGTTCAATAGCTGCTCAAGCATCTCATAATCTTCCTCATCTTGAGTGGTGATAGTTCATCAAGTTCCAACTTCCAATAGTCTTCATCCAAGACGAAAATGAGAATTAATGTTAGCTTTCATCCTAAATGTCTCCAAGTTAAGGGAATGTTCCAGCAGATACTTTATAAAGAATAACTCGTCCGGTCTTAAAACATGAAGGTTGAGTATTATGATATCTCCTTCATCAAGAAACTCATACAAGCCGGTGGGGCCACATGTGGTGGGTGCCAATTAATGTTGTTGTTATAGTATCTACGAATAAGAACCTAACGATAAACTAACACATGCAGATAATAAGATAACGAGTTCCAAAAGTAAATTCAAAAGCCCCCAAAATCCAAGTGAGAAAATATATGACCAGTCATATATTTGACCATAAAAAGGATGGGCATGTAGATCACTCTTTAATTCTTCTATTTCTAGTTAATTTATTAATGTTAGTTCAAGATACACATAAACTTACATGCAAAAGGTAATATGCACAAGATTAGGCATGCTGTTTAAGAGGGTCAGCAGCAAATCACACTGCCTATAGGAGAGCTGATGCTGACCACAAGTCTGAGCAAGTTCGGGAATATGGGCATGTTCATATCATGAACCCGAGTAATAGCCTGCATGAACCAAACAGTTGGCATTAGGATACTGCAGCAAAATAAGCATGGAAAGATATCAGCTTTTTTGACTGTCCAATATCCATTATCGCTTACGTCAAAAGGTACCTTGGACAGTCTCATGTTATATTGAAACTTAACAATAGTGTTTTAGGATATTATAATATGAGTAGAACTTAAGCGCAGATAATCTGCTGAATTCTTAAAGTTTTGATGGATAAGTAAGCGTACAGTCATAGTTTGATAAGTTAACTTCAATGTTGGTGGACAAGATGGAGGTGAACAGTTCTTGAGAGAATCCATCAATACAAAGGTGAGATTCAGCAACATACAGCATCTTCTTAAAATTGAAGGTCGTCCTTTCATTCTGAATGTAAAGGTATTCTACTTTTGGAGCATCAATCTCAGATCTAAAAAGTATATCCCATTCACAATACGAAAGTAAACTAGAACCTTAATTTCTTCAATGATGGTGAAGAGAAATTAATCTTATGAAACTTATCATACAACACATTTCTCTCCACAAACAGTTCTTCTAAATGAGGACACCCGGAAATCAGATTCTCAAATGATAGATCCCTACCAAAATAAACAATGGATACTAAATTGAGTTTCTTTAAGCAAGGAAAAAGCAATCCGCTTTCAGGGACATCTAAAATGAAATTTGCATTTAAAGTTAATGCAACTAACGTATTGCAAGTCTTGAATAAATCCCAACACAAGCTGACCTTATATACATATCAGATGGAAGAGTAAGGTGAAGTTCTTCAACTTTACTCTCAACAACGGTACGAATTTTTTTCATCGCACGCTTGTAACTGCATTGATTCGAGCCTTGAAGAAAGAACCTTTGAATCGGCATACCCCCATGTCAAGCAAGGGTTTTATCAACTAAATCATGAACTCCAAGGCTTGTTTTCTTGACTGACAATTGGGCATCACGAAGTGTAGATTTGGGAGAAAAGCCGATCTTTCCATCTGTTTGATAAAAATGCTGGTTCGATAAGCATCCGCGTGAGAAAGTAAAGATAGGATTCTTGTAAGTAATATTTCGCCAGGTAATCTGCCAATTGAATCTTCTTCTTCTTGCTGTTGTTTTTTGATTTCACATTTTTGGGTTTTTTGAACAGAAGTCTACTCGATCACAAAACCATAACTTGTTGAAGAGATTCAGATGACATTGTGATTAGGGTTCTGAGAATTGGGGTTTTTTTGGGAGGTGATGAAATGGGTGTCCAGGGAGGATTTTGTTTTCAGGAAGGGAATTAATGATGTATTGCAAAGCACTTAAATCATGCGACATAAAAGGTGGACATACTTTATACTTATTATCTGTAATAAATCTGTAATGATATTTAAACATTTTTATACATACAAATTAACCAATGTGTATAGACTATTATGCCCCTACTAATTTCTATGGCTCGTTTTGGTGGTGTTTCCCTTCGCCAGCCCTGTGTCCTCACGCCCTTAAACCCGGGGTGAACTTTACCGTTAATTGTTGGAGTGATTGTTTTTTTGCTGGTACCAGAAAGTGAATCAGTTTTATTACCCACTTTTTAATACCTAATATTAGGAGTAGCTTTTACAGAGGAACGAATATTTTATTAGATACCCATTGGAAAGCCTTATGTACGATAAAGCGGGTGAAAGAGCTCCAAGCAGGAGAGTCGAGGAAACCTACCCAGAAACTTTTATGGGTAGTATCGAAACATACTTATATAAGTGTTAACTATTATGAACTTTTTGGTTGAAGGTTTTTTGTGTAAGCGTTGGTGGCCGAATGGTGGCTAGCGACCGAAAGAGAAATGTAAAAAAAAGTAATTATTTATACTTTTTAATATAATTCAAGTAGTTTATTTCTCAAGCCTTTTTTTTTCTTCAGTAGGATTACTTTTTTTTTTTCCACCCAAACAACGCGAAAAGATTGAGTTTTTGAAAAATATAAGCTTAAACTACAATTTATTTCAGTAAACTAAGTGCCACACATGAATTTATTGTAGCATTCTCCGTAATGAATCTTTATAAATATCCACGTGGCCTTGTATCTATTTTAATCTCTATTATGACATAATTATGGTGTAACTTATATATGGCTAATAAACACAATGTGATCAAGAATAAGATATTACCATCAGGATCTTAGACGGTTTAAAAAAATTCAACCGACAAAATTTGGAGCCACGATAGAATCCAAATATCCAATAACTGTTTACGGTTCTCAGGACAAACTTAGGAGCATTTGTTGTAACGTTTCCAACTTATTCACATGCTTGAGCGGTGGCACTCCCTCTGCTGGTGGGCAAAATTCAAGCCCCGATGTTAAACCATCAGAAACCAATCATTAGCTATGGAAACACAAAAAAGAAAAACAATCACTAGATCTATTCTTCATGTTAATTGCCTAACGTAATACGCCCAAGATTAGGCATTTAAGAGAAACAGAACCAACCCCCCACAACCTGTTGGAAATAATAACAGTAAGTGCAGTGGGAGAGAAGATAAAGAACTTTGTTATTTGATTTAATAATACTACGGAATAACCCAGCCTCTTTAAATAGGCTGGACATCAACAACTTGAAACAGAAACTTCTAAAATATCTCAACTACTAACATATAGGAGCTGAAGATCAGGAGCCACTAAGACTACCAAGTCACAGCTTGACACACATTTATTTGACTAATATAATAAATAAAAAAGGAGTTTGAATTAGTTTACATCTAACACAACCCAGCCATCCCAATTAACATGGCCCACTCATAAATCTTTAACTTAAAGTCTCAACAAGCTGAATATGTTACAACAATCTTTAACAATCAAGAACACAATATCATAGGGCAATAACAATTCAAACAATTATCCGATCTAGGCACAATATCTAATGTGATTTTTTGAATTGTTGATTCGTTAGTGGCCAGCAGCATGATCCAGAGCGTGGGTGTTTTCTTAGAACTCAAACGACTGTAACAATCTTCAAATATCGAATTTTTACAACACTACAAATCTTTTAATCACTTTCATTAATATGATTGTCCAATCGCCGCGACTTTTCATTTAATATGTAATAATTTTCAGCCAAAGCGTTCTAATCAAATAAACATGATTATTGATGTGTTAGGCTTTATTATATAAAGCTATTCTAATACCTATTACTTTTTGAAAGTTTACTTTGGCCTACCCAAAAACCAAATCCTGTCTACGCCACTAACTGTCACTGCCAAATACGAGGCATAGCGATCACAAATTTGACCAAGTTTGGAAACAGGGGGCTCACGCTGTTTAAACCATGAACAGGGTACAGGGCCTGTAATGATCAACCATGCACAACGTATTTTAACCTGTTTCAGCTTGTTTGACTAGATCTCATTTTGTGTTTAGTTGAATCTTAACTATTGGAATAGGATATAATAAAAGTGAGCAATATATTAAATGCTTAATTTATGTGAGTATATATAGTATTAAATGTAATTAGCTCATGCGATTTAAATTTAGCCGAATATCAGTTTTGATGGACAGGTAAACATGTACTTCGATTGTGTTATAATTCATTAATGTCAATATTTTGGCAGACGAGAAGCAATGAAGAATGTAACGAGTTCAGCAATGCGTCAAAAAATGTTGAGGTGAGCTTCAGCAAGAGACAACAGTTGTTTTGACATAAAGTTCGAAATGTAAGTGTATTCTAGCATAGTAGTGTCAATGAAATACACCGAGTAAAATATATGTTAATCTCTTTAAAGACGGTGAAGAGACCTTAAACGTGTCCAAGTTACTGCATACCCTGGAAAGATATCTGTCAACAAGTAATTCTCAAACAGGACACCCAGAAATCATGTTTACTGATGTTCTGTGAACATTGAAAAGGCAGTTCAATTTCAGACACATCCAACATGAATTCGCTTTTTAATGTTAACGCAACTAGCGAATTACAAGTTTATAGAAAACCTAAACAATTCACGCGCTTGATTCTATATTTATCTTCTTTGTTTTGTATATTTAATTATTCGATCAATGATCACCGTTTCATTCAAATACCGAACAAAAATCTAAGACAACTTGCTACATTGTTTGTCTACTTTAAGCACTAATCTAGTATAACATATATTTCTAGACATATATTTGTTTTCTGATAATGCTAACCAAATTTAGTTTTCTCAAATCTCTAGCATAATCCCTTCTGCACACAATGTAGTTGACAAGATGTCACAGTGAAGTTTGTTGTCTGCTGCTTAATGATAAGAAATTTGCTTGTGTCTAGTTGTGTGCTCTGTTTTCCTCGTGATTTTGGGTGTCTTATTTTGCTACTGAATTTATTCAAGTGCGAGAGTATTCAGATGCTGCTTGAGTATTCAAGGTTTGGTTGATTGTGCTCCCTTGTGACTAGCTGCTAAAATAGCCATCATGAGAATAACATCTAAATTTCCAGTTTTATAGAACAGTTTGTAGCTTAAAATTGATGTTTTCGCTTTTGATTTCACTGTTTCATAGCATGCGTATCTCTTCATGCTCAAACTTCTACAAGCATTATTGCTGTCAATCCAACTCATTAAACAAAACCGAACTGCAAAGTTATATAAACATCCAAGCAGCATTAGCATCCTTTCTTAAAGGGGAGAGAGTTTCTATTTTTTCTGGTTTCTTATCCAGGTTCCATAAATTTTGTAATGACATGTTGATTCTATGAAAAGAGACATTAAATCAGTTACCAAAAAACAAGTAGAAAGATCTATTTTGCTAATAACCAATAACTAAAATAATTTCGGAAAATTATTCATGTTTCAAATTATGATCAATAAAAACCTCCGGACAATAGGAAAATATGTTCATAAGAGCCACCAACAAACATAACATGCCCACCTATAGCATCCAAATATTAAAAAGGCAGAACTACACATTGTTTACATTTAAAAACATTACAAATATATAAAAATAAAAGGATGCAATCAATATACCCAACAAAATATAACTTGGTCAACTCTTTTGAAAAGCTTATGCAATCTAAAATCTTTTACATGAGGAGTATATATCAGTTACGAGAACTACCATAACGATCTTGTAGAAGCTTTAAACAAAATCAATCTGGCACAAACTGGAGCCACGATGGAAGTTTGATAACTGCTGACGACTCTCAGAATCAATATCACGAGACTTACTGTAAACTTCCCCAAATTAAGGGAATGTTCCAGCAGATACCTTATAAAGTAGAACTCATCCTGTCTTACAATTCCTTGATCAAGCATTATCATCTCCTTTAGCTTAAAACTCATACAAGCAGGTAGTTCCTCCACCGGTGCGTTTCACCTAACGTTGTAGTTATGGTATCCATATCGGTGACCCTAATGATAAACATAGAAATACCAATCCAGATTATGAATTTCAAAGAGAAAATTCAAACACCTCCCAAAATCCCAGTACAAAGAATATATGAAGAGTCATAAATTTGACCATAAAAAGGATCAACAGATCACCCTTTTACTTCTTCTAGTCCTAGTGAATTTGTTAATTTGAGTTCAAGATATACATAAACTTACATTCAAAAAGGTAATATGCTCAAGATTAGGCATCTTGTTTAAGAGGACCAGCAGCAAATTCCAGTCCCGAACAGTGCCAGCTCAATTATAAGTTTGACCAAGTTAGGGAACATGGGCATGTTTAAAACGTCAACACGATTAAGTCCCTGAACAAATAAAAGACTAGACATCATCATCCAAAAGTCAAATATACATACACGAAGAGTTTTCAGCTTCTCTTAACTAACTAATATCTGTTATCCCTTACGTCGAAAGGTACTTTGATTGTTTCGTGTTTCATTGAAACTTAACAATCGCGTGTTCGGATATAACAATAACAAGTATAACCTGAATGGTTGAATGAAGTCAGTGTAGTATTAAATACAGTTAACACATGATCCATGACGATCTATGATATATTTAAACAAAGAAAAAGCATGAAGAAAAAAAGAAACAAAGGAAGAAGTCAAACAATGGGTGTGGCAGTTGTGATCACAGTCCACCACACAAGTAAAAAGAATCATGGAAGTCACAAGTCCTAATTTCATGGAATACATGGATTAGTGGCTACGATGAATTCTATGAGCCCATGTTTCCATAACATATATCTACGTGGTAATATGGAGAAGAAATATTGCCTTTCGTTTGTCTTCTAATTTATTATAAATAGGAGATGGTGGGAAAGAATTAGGAGTTAACCTTAAAAATACAAAACTCATTAAATACAAAGAAAAATGGCACTGACCTTTGTGCTTTAGAGAAATTAATATCAAATAAAGTATTCCACCAATTATTTATCTTGTCTATCATTTTTTTATTCAAGTTCTTTATATTTTTAATATTCATTTAAGGTCGCGTGTTCCTAAATTTTTAACGAATCACCAAAGGTTCGTTCTTCAATATTCTAGAAACTGTTATTATAACTATGTTTACGGTTTGATTTGTATGGTTTTCAAATGAGAAGTTGAACAACTTGAGCATAACTTTTCAGCCAATTGAGACAGGGTTTGGTTGTGTTGGGATTTGTTTCTAAATTGTCATTCACTAGTTGTGTTAACTATGAAAGGCACGTTCAAGTTTGATGTGCCTGAAGCTGAGTTTCTTTTCCCTGTATGAAGAAACTAAATTCTTATCTATTGTTTATTCGGGTGAACAATAAAATAGATTGAAAATTAAAATATATGAGCTACAAAATGACTCTTGTACAGTCATGTGTGTGTCATGTAATCTAACTTGACAAAATTTTTAACGGTCGTTAGTGGAAGGGATTGCACCCAATTCAGTCTGGTGTAATTTCCAGAAGAAAAGGACGAGCAGTTTAATTTCATGCAAACCACATAGACGATCCATATATATACTTAATATAATATAATATAATATAATATAATGGGATCTTCAAATATAATACTTTATGTAATTTTACAAGGAAGTATCCACATTTGAGCCCATAAAACAATATTGGTATAATTTGGACATCTCCATCAACACATCAAAAGAAAGACCCATCCAACCATAGGGGCATTCAAAGGAATAACAAACAAAACCAACCTTGCAACAATTGCAAATAGTTAAAACTTAAAACTACACCTCATAAATTTTCAGATTTGCAACATAAGTGAATTGAAGGCCGAAATTTTAACCCGTTTACTTGTAAACAAAATTAATTTGGTTTGTGTATCCAAAATTCATATTGTAAACTTGCATCAATACATCATCATCAAGTATGGGTAAATAAGTCGATTAAGGTTCGACCAGAGTCGTATAGTTACAATTGGACTTGAAATTACAATTTTATATATTATATGATTAGTATATATGTTGATGTACAGGTTTATAATCAAATTGATTGAAGTCTGTGAAGGTATTTAATTGAGGTTGTTTAAATTATATCTAAAATTCTAAAGAATCATCATCCTTGGTGCTCTCTTTCCGAAAACAGAGGACAACGTGTTTCCCTTGTGGAAGACCATATACATGTCATGTTGAGAAATTGATCAGACATATCTTATACCTTAGAACTAGAACAATTTATTGAAGTTCCGTTCTCTCTTATAAAAGGTAGCTGTATATATATCACTTAATGAACTACCTATAAAAATTTGCTAAAAACATATAACTAAACCGAAACTAACTGGTAAAACAAAATGCTAACTAATTATATAACTAATATGTGGACCACTCCTGAAAACCACATATAGGAGTTTCCTTAAATCTAACAATCCCAACATGGCTATGGCATGGTTTGTTATAGGTCATTTTAAGCATTAGTGATCCAACTACTAGTTTATATGCATATAGAACATTATAAATGTAAAAAGAATTATTTAAAATACATACCCGAAAACATAAAACTAGGTCAATTCTATTGAAAGCTTCATAATGTCGAAGGTCTTTTACAGGCATGATTTTTAAAATATAAGATCAACTAAGCAAGATTGAAAAAACTAGAGCTTGCAAAGGTTCAAAAAATAAATCCCGAAATACGAAAATTAGCATCAGAATCTTGGAGAGGCTTCAGCCTTCAAACGAATTCAATCTGACATGATTCGGAGCTAGGACGGTAGTTCAACAGCTGCCAACGCCTCTCAAGATCCATTAATTCATGGGTATGTATTGTCAATTCTCCAAAATATTACAGTGTTTCAGCAGATACTTTATTAAGGCGACATGTTTTGAATATAAAACTTCCTGAAGAAGTATTTTGATTTCTTTTATCTTGAAACGTAGACAAGCCGGTGCCTCTTCCATTTCAAGTTTCCTTTATCTGGAAGGTAGGAGCCCCTAACGAGAAATAAACAAAAAATTCCTCTTGAGGTTAAAGAATTATGGAGTACGTAAAAGTGGGGTCATTTTGTTAAATGGGAGTCGAAGTAAATACATAAGTTTCTTTTGAGAGTGGTTAACTCTGTTTTGTTATAGGTAGTATAAATCAGAAGACCTTAGAAACAATACAATAAACTAAGTGTCTATCAGAACAATAAAAGATTCATGGTAATAAGATAACGAGTTCAAGATGCAAATCATAAAACACACCTAAAATCCAAGTGAAACAAAAGTACAAGTCATGCACTTGACCATAAAAATCAACATATCTGTCTTTTTTCTCCTCGTTAAATTTCCAAGGAAAGTTCTAGGTTCAGAATTAAACTTACATTTGAAAAAGTAAGATGCTCAAGATTGGGCATACCGTTTAAAAAGACCAGCAGAAAATTCCATCCACAAGCAATCACAAGTTTAACCATGTTAGGGAACATTGGCAGGTTTTAATCATGAAGAAAATAGCTATCCTGCAAAAACTAAACACTGGACATGATCGTACCGAAGCCAGATACAGAAGAAAAGTTATAACTCAACAATTGTGTGTTAGTGTATGGATAAAATTAGCACAACTTCAATGGAATAACCTTTCTAGTTGTGATAAGTAAACATACTACTGTAAATTCACGAGTCAATGTGAGTATTTGGGCAGACGGTACGCATGTCACGAGTTCTACAACAGAGTAAGAAATTTTGCCAATGTGAGCTTCAACAAGAGATATGATTCGCCAAATAGTATTCAGTGGACCAATCACCCGAGACGTATAAATATTCCATTTTAGGGGCATCAATCATAAACTCATAAGGCCCAACCATAAACATAATCTTCAATCTCTTTAAAGATGGCGAAGAGACGTTAACCGTCAGCACATTGCTTGATAACCATAGTCTATCCAAAGACAATTCTTCTAAAACAGGACATCCGGATATCATATTCCTAGTGATTTTTTCACCACAATAATGAATATATATCAGATTAAAAAGCCACCCAGATTCAGTCACTTGTAACACAGATACGTCGTTTAAAGTTAACTCAACAAGCGGTTTATAAGTCTTTTTCAAATTCCAGCAAAAACTAGCCCTGCAACTAAAATGTGGCAAAAAACTAAGCTCGAGTTGTTTAACTTCACACCGAGCAACAATACAAAGCCAATTACAAACACAATTTTCATCATAGTGGTTACACCATTTAAGAAAAAACTTTGGATGGTTATATCTCCACAAAGAGCTAGGATCTGATCAACTGAATCCTAAATGTTTTTGTCTTGTTCATTTGGCATAACGATATGGAGATCAGGGAGAAACACTTAGAGGTGCTTCCACCTGTTTTAAAACAATTGGACTCTAAAATTGTGTCCACACAATTGGACTCTAAATTATAATTTTTTACTCTTATAATATGTTGATCGGCAGGTTTTAAAACAAATTTGATTAAAAGATTTCTGTTTGTCTCTTTCCAGAAACAGAGGACAACATGTTTCCCTTATGACAGGAGTTGCAGTTTTTAGTGAAAACATATTTTCCTTCAAAGTTTCATTGTTGATTTCCTGAACATTGACCCAAACCCATTTTGACCCGGTTAACCAAACCGACCTGCCTGCCCATTTTGCCCCCGAGTATTACCATTCAATGAAGAAGCTTATGAAATTAATTTAATACTAGGCTGAATTTCTAAGTTTCTCATCATGCACAAGTAACACGGTACATATAATAGAAGGTAAGAGGTTCATTATAAGAATATTACTCCTACCAGTAGCTCATATACACAAAGGAAAGACTTGTAACAGATTTGAAGTATCAATTGAAAAATTGATAGAATCTGGAATCATTAAGAGATAGAAATCTGAGATCAATATTGAGAAATTGACCGGAATATCTGATAATAATATGTAATTTGAATAATAGCTGAAAAAATTAAGAGAAAATTGATTATCATATGCACCTTGAGCTTCGTTGCTCTGTTATAATAAGTACCAATATTTACAACACTTGATCAGCTAGCTACAACAATGATAACTGATTGGACAGAATGCTAATTAATGTGGTTCATTAAATCAAGCAATCCCAACATCGCGATGGAATGATTAGTTATAGCTCATTGTAGGCAATAGTGACCCAACTACTGTATATGCATATTAAACCATTACAATTTTAATATAAAATGATGCAAACAATATACCTGAAAACATGAAACTCAGTCAATTTTATTGGCAGCAAGATGTTACGTTTTGTACTACTGAAGAAACAGAAAGGGATTAGAAAACCTGAGCTCACAAAGCTTCAATACCATTTTGGAATATTAATAGCATCAGGATTTAAGTGAGACTTCAAACAAAATTCAATCTGACACGATTTAGAGCCACGAGGGATGCTTAATAATTGATTATGTATCTCAGAATCAAATTTTATGAGTCTCTATTGTCATTTTCTCCAAAATATTCTAGTGTTTTAGCAAATAACCTATTGGGGTGACCTCTTCCGATACAACTCCATGAGTCAGGATAAAAATTTCCTTCATCTTAAAACGTAGACAAACCGGTACCTCCTCCATATGTGCATTCCATCTCATTCTGTAAGTTACAAGTCCCTAAAGATAAATAAACAAATATATAGTTATACCAATAGTTAGATATGATCAGCCTACATAGAATGACTCGTAAGGTCCAACAAAATAGATTTATCAGACCATCAAAGAATTGATTTTGTAATAAAGGGAGTATTTAGATGTGTGTTTTGAGAATCATTATTTGATATTAGAACATCATGCACTTGCACTGGACCAGGAAAACCAACGTATCACTATTTTTCTTCTTCTTGTTAGATTTCAAAACAAAGTTCTAGGTGCACGAATAAACTTACATTCAAAGAGGTAAGATGCTCAAGATTGGGCATTTTGTTTAACAAAACCAGCAGCAAATTCCCTCCCCAAGCAATCACAAGTTTAACCAAGTTAGGTAACATGGGTAGGCTTAAACCATAAATGCGATGAAGAGCCTGCATAAACCAAACCCTATACATTATCAACCTGAAGCCAAATACACAAGAAAAGTTTTAACTCAACAATTGCGTGTTAGTGTATAAAAAGAATGAGCATAACTTCAATGGATTAAACTTTCTATTTGTGATAAATAAGTAAACATACTAATGTAGATTCACGAGTCAATGTATTTGGGCAGACAAGATGCATGTAACGAGTTGCACAACAGACTTAGAAGACAGCCTGCTAATATGAGCTTCAGCAAGAGACATAGGATTCGTCAAAGAGTAGTTCGTGTACTTGTCATCAGAAATCTTAAGATATTCCACTTTAGGAGCATCAATCACAAACTCAGAAGACCTAACCTTATACATGATCGACATAACCTTTAATTTCTTCAAAGATGGCGAAGAGACCTTAACTGTTCGCACATAGTAAGATAACCTTAGTGTATCCAAAGACAATTCTTCTAAAACGGGACATCCTGGAATCAGATTCTCTAGTGATTGTTTACCACAATATTGAATACATACCAGATTCATTTTCTTCAAACAAGGTAAAAGCCAATCAGTTTCAGGCACATCTAACCCACATACTTCTTTAAAGGTTAACACAACCAGCGTATTACAAGTCTTAAATCCCAGCAAAAACGCTTCCTACATCTATAATATGAAAAGCGAATCTCAAGTTGTTTAACTTTACACCGAGCAATAATACGGAGCCAATTATGAACACGATTATCGTCGTAGGTTTTAGACGAGTGATGAAGAGAACCTTTGAATGGACATACCTCCACGAAGAGCTAGGGTTGGATCAACTGAATCATAAAATTTATCGATTTGTACATTGAACATCACGATATGGAGATTAGGAAGAAATATCCAGAGGTGCTTCCACCTGTTCGATAAAATGTGTGGACGAATAGCATCAGCATCAGGAAGCAGAGATAGAATATGTATAAGCAGTTCGTCAGGTAATTTGTTTATTACATCTTCTGTCTTCTTCCTTATTTTTGATTATTTCATAAGTAGAAGATGAATGTTTGGATCTTATGATCATAACTAATTTACCTGACCTCAAAATCACAGATTGATAAAGAATACAGAACTAGGCCGGGTTAGATTGGATTGCAATTGTTCGAAAGATTGAAGGGTTTTAGTTAATTGAGGATGTTCTTTCTCAATATCAGATGAAAATTTGTCGATCTATATTCATGGTGGGCCCATTTTACTGTAACTAATGTACCCATTGAGAGCCCAAGCCATGAACACTTTTCATATTTTCAACTTAATACATTTGGTGCAAGTTTTATCAATGTTTTAAAAACCGGTATTATACTTTTATCGCCAGCCATAGGTCCAGTCACAATTCGACCGGTTGAACCAGCCAACTAAATCATCTAACATACACGGGTAAATCTAACAAATTCAAGGACTATGGGTGTGCAACATTTCAAATGTGGGTGCAACGTTTCAAATGTGGGGATGTTCCATGTTATTTTAAAAGTAAGAGGACAATTGGTGTCGTTTTTTGTAAAGCACAAGGACGATCCGTATATACTCCAATGAATTTTGAACAAAATTTAGCAAAAAAGTACTTCACCAAATATTTGACAAATCTCAACCTATGGGCCAAAAACTTATTCCCTCCGATGATAAAAAAGTTTTTTAGAAGTTTTTCTAGATACAAAAAGAACTTCATAAATCTTTTCATTGAAAAGGCTCTAACATAGCTATGATACCAAATACATGAAATTGTTGAAAAATCTTGTTGATTTGGGTAAGATGATAATTATGAATAATTTGGATTGGACTTTGAATCGTGTATTAATCACTTTCAGATTGTAGTATTTCGACCCACCATTGCCTCGGGTTACATGAAATCCACAATCGGATAAGACAAAGTCCACACTCTAGATTTAAGGCAATGAAATTCTAGAGCAAAACATAGAAACGGTTTTTGTATTTGTTCATGTGATTATCTTATCATTCAAGACCAAATCATGTTTATACTTATATATAAACAAAGTGACAATTGATGAACAGTCACAACCTTTCATGAATAGACATAACCTTTTGTGAATAGTTACAATACCCTTTCAAAGTAAATAGTGACGAATTTAGTGACACTTTCTCCTTAAGTGTCGCTAATAGCATCCTTTGAACATATGTGTATGTTCATTAGCGACACTACATCAACGACATTTCACTGAAGTTAACAACCACATCTTTTAATTTTCATTCACAATCATTCATCAAACTTAAGATCAAGTTAGTTTATACATGTGTGCACCCCGCACCTCCTAACTTGTATTATAACGTAACTTAAAATCATTTTGGTTTTTGTAATCTTAATTACACTAAAATCACCAACAAACTAACTCAAAAGCTTTTATAATTTTTAGGATAAATTATATATATGCTACCAACATTCTCTAAAACAACATTATGCTATACGAAACTATCACCAATTTATTTTGTTCCAACTTATTTGAATGTTTAAGCAGATACAAACTCTTTCTGTATAACATCTTCCACATTAAGTATTAAATATAACTGTTTAAAATATTTTAGATTTAGGGTTGAGTTCAAATGAGAAAGAAAATTTTAGTGAGAATGAAGGAATGAATCCTAGCCATCTATTTTGCAAAACCCAATTTTCCCCCAAAGTTAAATATCTCACAAACGGCTAATCAAAAAATTATAAAAATTGTACCATAAAAATCATCGTTATTTTCTCTATGATTAGACATCACGCATGATATACTTTCGATGAATTTTATTTTTTTGGGGGTTGAAAATTGGTAACACATATGTTAGTAGTTGGTAACGCATGTGTTACTAGCGACTAACACATGTGTTGTCAGCGACTAACACATGTGTTACCAGAGACTAACGCATGTGTTGCCAGCGACTAACACATTTGTTACCAGTTTTTGAAACCCACCAAAAAATGAAAAAAAAAAGTTCGTATACCTTGTGAGATGTCTAATCGAAGAGAAAAAAATACTGATTTTTATATTTTTTTGACTAGCCGTTTGTAAGATATTTAATTTTTAATAATGTTGAAAGTATTATTATCTTAATGAAATGAATTGTTGAGATTAATTGTATAACACCCCTCTTTCTATTTAAGAATATAATATTGATAAACTCGGAAGCATGAATTTAACGTACATTACCTTAGTATATATATCAAACATTATACATAAACAGTTAACATTTTTCAATATTTACATTATATTCAAATTGTTTAAGACTACCAAAGGCGGGGTATTATAAAAATTCACAAAACAAGGTTTATTACAAAACCATATCAGAGGCCTAAAGCGCAGTCAAACATTCCCTGATCAACCAATCACCTCCTGCACCCACAATTAATCAAAACATATCCTGCAGGAAGTAAAATGAGGGGTTAGCACGAAGCTAAGTGAATAGATTCATCACACTCCATTCAACTTAGCATAACAAGTTGTTTACACCAAATAATCGTAAACACACATAATTCAATGAGGATCGGTGGCTCTGGGGATATCATAATACCCGGGGATTCCCCCAAGAACACTTACCGTCAATCCGTATGGCCAATACAGAATAGACCGATAACTACTGGTTATTAAACACATACACAGGTCTCAAACACAACAAATGAATCAAAACCTGTGTAAAACACATAATAACCAGAAGTCCAACTACACGTTGACCTCAATAACATAGTACACATAGTTCACATATCACGTAGATCAATAATCAATAATCAAGACTAAACAGTCTAATACACGTCTACGTTTACTTGTTGTAACCAAATAGTTACAACTAAATCAAATGATGAGTTCTGAATCCACTCACCGATACCTCTGACGTCTCCACACTCAGGATTCTTATATCACTGAGTCTTACGTTGATCTGAAACAGAAAATCAAATACAAGTCAGAAGTTCGTTCCATAATTATCATTATAGCCCATTTATCAAATCAGGTAATCCCTGAAGTCTAGGCAAACAAAAGTTCAATCAGAAATGAACTTAGAAAAATCCCGCAATGACGTTTAAAACTGAAAAATGTCATTTTCGGGTCCTAGATGACCCCGGATGGCCAAAAACTGCCTAGGCTATTAGAATATAGTCTTGATTACTAGGTCGTTTCCGAATGACCATGCAAATTTCAATTAAATCCGAGTTAGTGAGATTTTCACAAAACCGCGTCTCAAACACTTTACGCATTTTCAAAATTTGCAAAACAAAAATCTCTTTTATAAACTTAGCGACACAACCATTGTGTCGCACCACAAACCCTTGCGACACTACCACTGTGTCGCACAACAGAATCCTGCGACACTAACATTGTGTCGCAATACCCAATATGGCCGCCTTTAGCGACATAACAACTGTGTCGCAGAACATTCATGCGACACAACCTGCGACACAAACCTTGTGTCGCAATGAAGAACAGACCAGTCCCCAGATTCGAAATTCACGAATTCAAACATGTAATATTCAAATTAACCTATATCAATCCGTGTAATTCACTTATAAACAATAATAACACATAATAATCATACCCTTACCTCGAATACGCAGCTAATTAGCTCAAATGAATCAAAACCCAACTTTCAACTTTTTCTCACTTTATCTTTTAATTTTATGCTTTGGAACGAAATTAGAATGTAAGGAAACTATCTGGAGTGTTTGGGCGGTGATTATATATATATAATTTCAAATTACACTTAAGCTCCTTAATTAATTTCAGTTCAGCCCGTTTTGCGACACAGTCCTGCGACACAACCATTGTGTCGCACAGACAACCTGCGACACAACCCTTGTGTCGCAGAAAATCAAAAACTTACAAATTTTGAATCAACTAATATTTTACTAGTCACAATAAGTCAAAAGGATTGTTTAACTACGTTTCACAATGAAACACATAATATTTAATAATTTCTAAAACAATTAGATAATCAATTATAATAATAGAAATTACCAGACTGCGGGAGAGGATTTTACAAATTGCTTCATTTTCATCAAAAATTTCATTCTCTAAATTTATTGCATATAACTTACCACCCCATTTAGTTTAGTTATTATACGTCATAACAAGTAATGCTCCAATATTATTTATTAATCAATCAATATAATATTATATAGTTTTTCAGTTCCCGCTCCTAAATTGATCAAAAACAGAGTCCGCTCCCAAAACCCCCCAAATTCTTAAAATACAATCAAATATTTCATTTCACATTTTCACAAAAGGAAATCAAACCCTAGTTCTCAATTATCCAAACTTCATCTCCTGATAGTACATAAGATGAAATCAGAAAACAAGAAGATTTATAAGCAAATTACCTGATGCACTGCTTGTACAAATCCTATCTCTACTCTCTGACTATAATGCAAGACCAACACGCATTCTATCAAATAGGTTGAAGAACCTCCCTGCATTTCTCCAAAAATTCTCTTTTTCGATATACTCGAATGGCCAATCGAACAAGTCAAAAAGTTTCAAGATTCAGTTGATGAAACCCTAGCGCTTCGTGGCAGTATGCCCATCCAAAGGTTCATTCTTAGCTGTTCAAAAAACTGCGATTATGACCGTGCTTACGATTGGATTTGTACTGTTGTTAAATGTGAAGTTGAACAACTTGAGCTTAGTTTTTCAGCCAATAAAAACAGAGTTAGGTTCTGTTGGGATTTGCTTAAGACTTGTAATACGCTCGTTACGTTAACTTTAAAAGGCAAGTTTGCATTAGATGTCGCTGAAGCTGAGTTTCTTTTTCCATGTTTAAAGAAACTCAATTTGGTCTCTGTTTATTATTCCTGTGAAGAATCGCTAGAGAATCTGATTTCTGGATGTCCTGTTATGGAAGAATTGTTTGTGGAGAGAAAAGTGACTTTAGCTTGCTGATATTTACAGTCTCAGTCTCTTTGTGTTCTATAAATAGATTAAGGATGTTGGTTTGCAGAAAACATTTGGCAAGGTTTATTAGATTATGGGTATGGGTCCGCGATTGATACTCAAAGCTTGGAATACTTCTACACTGAGGATAAAATGACGCCAGGTTACCGTTTTACGAAGATGCCGTCACTTGTTGAAGCTTACATGGACACTACTTGATTCAACTATAGAAGCATGTTTACTTATTTATCGCTTATTCACTCCTTTAAAGATAGCACATGTAAATTTACCATAAATTGCACAATTAAGTTATGCTAAGTTTGTTATATCTTAACAAGATATTGTAAGTTTCCAGAAAACATGCAACGATTAAAGCTCCTTTGACTTTAGTAGATATGGATTCTCAATATAAGCTAAAAAAATTATCTTTCTGTATTTGGGTTTGGGATGAATATGATTTATGGTGTTTCGTTTACGTAGGTTGTCATCTCCATTCATGGTATAGGCTTGACCAGGTTCCCTAACTTTGTTAAACTTGTGATTGGTATCGGCCAGGATATGCGTTGTTGGAAGTTGCTGCTGCTCTTTTTCTTAAACAAGATGCCTAATCTCGAGCATATTACGTTTCTGGAAGTAAGTTTATTTGTGTACCTATAAGTTAACTTCAGTTGAATTTCGGGAGGTGTTTGGATCTGTATCTTGAAACTTGTTACCGTATTCTTTTGGCCGTTTTAATGTTTGAGGGTCAACTAATCAGATTCCCATAATGAGTTTCAGATCATCGTAACAGTTACTTTTTTACCAATAACATAATTTGAGAGAAATTTACCCCCATCTGATTATCTCATTAGTAATCTTTAGGCAGCTAAAACATGCAATGCATGATATATGACAGTTCATTATTGTTATACCTGATTATCATATGAGCACAAATCCAAACTCTTTGATATATGTTGATACTTTTCCAGTGTTAATATGAGTTTAATATAGTTATGATACTCAGTTTCACTCTTCAAAGACACGTAGCTAATTATTGGCATATGTTTGTTTATCATTAGGGGCTTCTACGTCCACAACATATAGAAAACGTTAGTTGGAACCCATTAGTAAAGGCACCAGCTTGTCTGCATACTAAGATGAAGGAAATGATTTTACTTAACCGAGAAGCTGTAATACAGGAAGAGTTACCCTTAATAAGTTATTTGTTGGAACACTTGGGTATTTTGGAGAACTTCACAATAAACGCTCATGTTATTGATCCTGCAAGACGTGACCAGTTATAGAACTTCCATCGTGGCTCCAATTTGTGTCGGATTGAATTCGTTTGAAGCCTTGATGGGATGCTGATGATTATTTACAAATCATGGATTGTTTTGAATATTTGCGAACTCAAGATTTTTTGATCATTTGTGCTTCTTTTAGTTTGTGAAAAATGAAAGATATAGCATTGTTGATGCTTTTATAACTCATTCCCGTAATAGATCATAGCAGATGTCCAAAATATTGACTAAATTGTTAGGTATGTTTTTTTGATCGTTTTATATGTATGAATTAACTAAATGGGTCAATTGTCGTGTAAAACATAATATGGAGTATCTTTATACTAAATGTTACAAGAATAAGAGAAAGGAAATATAAGCAGGTGACTAATTGAGAGCTATTCAGGTTTTATACTATTCATTCATCATGGGTTTTGAGTGACAACATCATAATTTAGTTCAAACAGAGTAAAACATACCTAGTCAAACATCAACTTCATTTCGTGGTCACAATTCCGGAGATTTAATATAATCCATGTTTTCTTTTGAACCTCCAGTCGTAGCCGAACTGGTTCTCCTGCAGCAGCCTCAGTTTCCTACATCTATGGCGAGACCAAATTTCTGGTGGGTCAAAATACAAGCAGTTTTTCACTCAATTAGGATAAAGATAATTATATTTTAAGTATCATTTTATATCATTTTAAAGTTCTCGTTGTTCACTTAGGACAAATATGTATCTTTATTTTACATATTAGATACCCCACTCCTCTTTCCAAATAATTATGTGTTGCAAATCGGATTGCTAATGATTCAAGTGATCAATTCATTAGATTTGCATCATAGCTAAAGGCAGAAGTTTTATTTATTTTCTTTTAAAATGATTAATTTGGGTTGTGTTTCATCACTACATCATGATCAAGCCTCAATAATGAATTCCTCAGACAACATTATATTTAACTAAGCTACGTATATGAAGGTGTTGGTGGGCCCTAAAATTGCAGCCCATATGAATTGAATTTGGTCTTCACTATTCCAACCCCGAAGACAGTGGACTTGACCTAGACACATTTGACTCCTGTTTACCCTTTTTCTCACTATAAATAACGTTGAAAAAAAAAAAATGTCATTTCTGTATTTTGCGATCTGACTATTGAATCAAATTATCAAAATCGGGTAACCTTAAAGCCTAAAATCCCCAATTCTCAAACCCTACCCCTACAAACTTCATTGATGAAATCGCATCCCTAATTCTCAGATCTTCAACAAGAAACTATGAATTTGCGATCAGGAAAAGTTTTGATAAAAAAGCCAAAACATTCATATGCTGCTGATAACAAAGATGTAATCAAACAAGAAGAAAAAGAAGATATCATCAGCAAATTACCCGATGAACTCCTTACAGAAATCCTCTCTTTACTTCCTGATGCTCATGATGCTAGACGAACATGCATTTTATCGAAGAGGTGGAAGTACATTTGGGCATTTCTGCCAAATCTATATTTCGTTATGCCTTTTTTTCGGTATAACAAACGAGAGAACGACTATTATGAAGAGATTGATAGGCCTGATTCTTCGTCAAAGGAACAAGTCCAAAATTTTCATGACTTAGTTGATAAAGCCCTAGCTCTACGTCATGGTATGCCCATTCATAAGTGTTTTCTTTATTGTTCAAATGACTATGATTACACCCATGTTAGGGAATGGCTTTGTTCCATTGTTAGTTTTCAAGTTCAACAACTAGAGCTTAGGTTTCCTGCTAATACATTTAGTGTTGGGTTTTATTGTAATATATTGAAGACTTGTGATACGCTCGTTGAGTTAACATTAAAAGGAAAATTCGTGTTGGATGTGCCTGAAAGTAACGACGTGCTGTTTCCATCTTTGAAAAAACTCAATCTGATATCTATTGTTCACTCCAGCAAAGATACTCTAGTGGACGTGATTTCTCAATGTCCTGTATTAGAAGAATTATCTGTGAAGTATCAGTTTTCGCGGGGATATGATTACCATGAGACATTTAAGGTCTCTTCGACATCTTTGAAGATATTAAGGATATCGTTTATCAATAACAATTCTCGAGTCAGGACTCATAACGTTGTCATTGATGCTCCTAACCTTGAATCCATTTACATTTTGGATCATGTGTCAATAAAATACCATATGACGGAGCCTTTATCTCTAGTGGAAGCTCACATCAACGTTTCTAGACGCATTTTGGAACTCTTCACAAGCCTCTCGTCAGTCAAGATATTGACATTGACTTGTCAAACTATACACGTATGTTCACTTATCCGTATAAACTTGAATCCATCTAAGATATTTAATACTATATACACTCACATAAATTGAGTATTTAGTTACTTCTCATATCTATTATATACGGAGTGTATCCTAATATGATATATGTACGTTTCAGCAAAGCACAAACCGAGATATTGTCATAACAAGCTGAGAAATATTGAAAACTTTTTGTGGGGATTTTAATTCATGATGATGACTTCTAATGTTTGTTCTCTGCAGGCTTTCAACACTATGCACAGCTTAATTAGGGACAGGCCCCTGTTCCCAAACTTAGTCAAACTTGTGATTGGTATCAATGGTGTTTGGGAGTGGGATCTCTTGCTGGTTCTCTTAAACCATATGCCTAATCTTGAGCATATTACCTTTTCTGATGTAAGTTGTTGTGCGCCTATAACTTTATTTAGACTATAACAAGAAGAAGAATACAAGTGATATGTTTATTCTTATGTTTAAATTTTGAATTTGGATTTTCATTTTGAGTCTCATTTTCTTATTATTGTGAATTTGTTATGTGTTTGGATAAACATAATTCTGCCATTGATTTGATTATTAAGGGCTAGACAATCACTTTGCAGCAAAACCGATTATCCATTGGTAATATAAATTACATTTTTCTCCCACTCAAGAAAACGTATCTACCTTTGTTTTCACAATAATGTCCGTTTCGTGTTCTCATTGATAATTATTTTTTTGTTTATTGTTAGGGGCTTCTATCTGCAAAGCAAATTTACTTTCAGAAATGTAACCCGCCAGTAGAGACATCTCCACCGGCCTGTTTGCTTTCTAAGTTGAAAGAAATTACAATACTTAATATGGCTGCTGTTATATGGGAAGAGTTTGCGTTTATAAGGTATCTTCTTAATAATGCGAATAAGCTAGAGACATTTAGGATAAATGCTCCTAAAATCTGTCCTAAGAGGCGTAAAGAGATATTGAGGTTCTATCGTGGCTCCAAATTTTGTTGGGTTGAATTTGTTTGACGCCTCTCTAAGATTCTGATTGTAATTCTCTTATTATCTGATTGTATTGCATTATAAAGATGCATTGTGTCGACTATATTCCTTATATAGAATACTGCAACTATCTTTGAGAACATCCTTATTTAGCTGATCTATCCCATACAATGATGCAGAAGTCATACCATCTTTTTATGGGTGGACATTTTCTGGGTTTGGGGTTGTCTGGTTTGGTTTGCAAATTCGATTATAACTAAATCACATAAACTTGTTTGTGGATCAGGCTTTTGTATGAATGATAATTTTCGTGGCCTGCCTGAAAACAGAGTATTATAAATCATCCCTTTTCTAGCATATCAAGTAGGAATACAAATTATGATTAAAAAGTGAGGGGGTCGGGGTTGTGTCTGGAGTTGGTTAGTGGTTCTGTCGAAGAAGACAAGGGGTAGCCACGGATGTCAAGAGACAAAGGGATGGGTTTCAAATTCACCTTCAGAAAAAATTGTGTCACATTAGCAAAAAACAAGTCTCAAATCAACGGGTACATACAAATAGGAATTTTTAGAAGTAGGTTACCACACATTATTATTTTTCTATTTCAATATATATAATAACATATGTGGGAAATGAATTATTTTAATTTAGAAATTACTACGTGGGAATGCGCTTAACTTTAGTCTAAGCTCTATAATGTGTATCCAACTTCATTTTGGTTTATTGTGTGTATCCAACTTTCAAACATCACCATATTATGTATTTAATGGTATTTTTACTGACGTATCATCTATGTAAGGTGTCATGTGGCATCCGTACAAGTTGTCATATCATCAAAAGGTACTACTTGATACAGTCAATAGTGATATTTAAAAGTTAGATACACACGATAGACGAAAATGAAGTTGGATACACTATAGAGTTTGGGCTAAAATTAACTGGATTCCACGCACTAATCCCTATAGTTTATGAAACAACAAAAATTGGTAAAATTGAATGCATTCCGGTGCAATTGGTATAAATGTAAATAATGTTTTTAACTTTTTTGATCCAGTTGGATACGTTACAATATAATACGCTTCACTAATGGAAGGTAAGGAATTCATATATCTTTATTGTATCTTCTTTCTAGCCCCATTTACATAAAGGAAAGACTCATGATTATACTCAAAACTGAATTTGTTCCATATCTGTTAAAAGTTTTTAGTGACATCGACTCTTCTACTTGCTTGATGTTTTACTTATTTGGTGTTATAATAGAATCAACATGTTCATTCATGTGATGTTTATATCTACAATTAGTGCTTCATATGGATCCTCTTATGGAAGGCTAACCACATGAACCTAAATGCATGTTATACTCGCACATAATGTCATGGGCGTCGATAAGCTGCTTGTTACTAAAGAGTCTATGATTAACATAACATACACATCTATACCGGGTAGGAAAATCACGATTATTTTTGGGCCATAATATTTCATGCTTACAAATCCACATTTATGATTTATTTTTATAGTTTTGTAGATCATATAATGTAATGAGCACGGTTACAGAACCTGTACCATACCCAAGTTGGGATTTTTTTATACAGCTATCTAATGAATACATTGGATAATGGTTTGTATGTTAGCAGATTGCATCCTATGAAAAGCAGTTATATATATATATATATATAATAGAGTGTTGACTTGAAGATAAGATTATAAACACCCTTTAAAAAAAAAATTCAAAAGTGTAGTTGTCTTTGTTCGGAGGTGCATTTTGTTGAATATCTGGTTTGCATTAAAAACTGTCACTACGACCAACTTATTTTGAATTAAGTCAATGATCTTTTTTCGCAGTAACATTTCCCGTCTTCAATCCATCTCACAGTTATATCTCATTAAATTTTCATATTCTAAGTGAAGGCCGATATTTCAACCTATCTAATTTTAAATTAGTCGATTTGTGTTGTGTTTTATCTGAACTTCGTGTTACAAATTTCTATCAATACATCGTCATCAAACTTCCATAATGAATTCATTTTGAATTTCAAAATAATATATTTCCAAACAATTCGAGTCAAACAAAATAGAGCTCAAGCCCTATGTTGGTAGATCCTTGTGAGCATCCGATTATGACAACCAGATGATATCCTCTCGTATTTATTACAATTCTAGCTGGCATGGCTAATCTTAGGAAAGCAATGACTAATTATCTAATCTGAAGAGAACCATGTGTCTTATACTCTTATGTGATACCATAGAACTGAAACGCTTTCAGAGAGAATTGACTATCATCACTTACTGAACTAACTAAACCAGAATGCTAACTAATATGCTGACTTGGACATAGGTAGTCGTGATCACTTATAGGTCATTTATGCATCTTAAAACATCAAGAATTTAATATAAAATGATGCAAACAATATACCCGAAAATATGAAACTCAGTCAACTGTGTTGACAGCAAGATTCTCCATTGTACTAGTGAAGAAACAAAAAGGGATTGAAAAACTTGAACTCGCAAAGGTTCAATTGAATCCTAGAATATTAATAGCATCAGGATTTAAGTTAGACTTCAAAAAAAAAAAAATATTCAATCTGACACAATTTAGAGCCACGAGGGATGCTTAATAATTGATTACACATCTCAAGATCAATTTTATGGGTTTCTATTTTCATTTTCTCCAAAATCTTCGAGTGTTTCAGCAAATAACCTATTGAGGCAACCGCTTTTGATGCAACTTCATGAGTCAGTATAACGATTTCCTTCATCTTAAAACGTAGACAAGCTGGTGCCTCCTCCATATGTGCGTTCGATCCCTTTCTGTAAGGTAGAAGTCCCTAAAGATAAACAGACATAATAAATAGTTAAATACCAATAATTATTTATGATCAGCCAACACAGAATGACTCTTAATGTCAAACAAAATAGTTTTATCAAAGAACTAATTTTGTGACAAATGCAGTATGTAAATCTATATTTTGAGAATCATTATATGATATTTGAACATCATGCACATGCACTTGATCAGGAGAATAAATGTATCACCCTTTTTCTTCTTCTTGTTAAATTTTATAGAAAAATTCTAGCTACACAAATATACTTACATTCTAGAAGGTAAGAGGCTGAAGATTGGGCATACTGTTTAACAAAACCAGCAACAAATTCCATTCACAAGCAATCACAAGTTTAACCAAGTTAGGGAACATTGGCAGGTTTAAACCATGAACAAAATTGCTATCCTGCAAAAACTAAAGATCATCCCAAAGCCAAATAAACAAATGAAGTTATAAAACCAGCAATTGTGTGTTGGTGTATAGAAAAAATTAGAATAAACTTTGTAGTTGCAATAAGTAAACATACCATCAATGTCAGTCAATGTGAGCATTTGGGCAGAAGAGATGCATGTCAAGAGTTGCCCAACAGAGTCACAGTCTGACATTTTGCATATGGTTTATTGTTTCTTTATGCGTTTAACTTTAACTACTTACTATTGTATTATCCAAACTTATAAAAATTTATGTTCTATGAACTAGACCTTCTAAACCTCTCTATTGTATGTAATATTTTCTTTTTTGGCCATTTCAAAAGAGGAAAGTTTCCTTTTTGTTCAAGGTAAAAAAAAAACAAGTCTAACATACAATAGAAGTTTTTAAAGTTTAGACTATATAATAGTAAAAAGTTAAAGTTAAGAGCATAGCGAAACAATAAATCCTTTTGCTAATGCTAGCTTCAACAAGAGAAATAGAATTTTCCGAATAGTATTCTGTGCACATACCATCAAAAATCTCAAGATATTCCAGTTTAGGAGCATGAATCACAAACTCACAAGCCCCGGACATAAAAATAATCTTCATTCTCTTCAAAGATGGTGAAGAGACAGGAATCCGGAAATCAAATTCTCTAGCGATTGTTTACCCAGATATTCAATATATATCAAATTCATTTTCTTCAAACACGGTGAAAGCCACCCGGCTTCAAGCACATATAATCTGAACACTTCTTTTAAAGTTAACTCAATGAGCGTATTGCAAATCTTAAACAAATCCCAGCAAAAACTAGCCCTGCATAAGTAATATTACTTATTTAAGCTAAGCTCAACTGCTCAAGTTGTTTAACTTTACACAGAGAAACCACGAAACCAATTACAAACCCCATTTTCATCACAGTGCTCAGACCATTGAAGAGAAAACCTTTGAATTGGAATATTTCCACGAAAAGCTAGGATTTGATCAACTGAATCTTGAAATTTTTGGGTTTTATTTTAGGCATAATGAAATGGAGATTAGGGAGAAACATTTAGAGGTGTTCCCACCTCTTTGATAGAATGAGAGTACGATTAGCATTGTATCAGCATCAGGAAACCAAGATATAATTTGTATAAGGAGTTCATCGGTAATTTACCGATTATATCTTCTCTTTCTTCTTGTTGTTTTTTGATTACATCATCAGTTGAATGTTAGCCCATTGAGAAAGTACTCTCTAGGGTTATGTTGTTTTTTGATTATTCCATCAAATTAGGGTTTTAAATTTTAGGTGAGTACGTGTCTGTTCTTGATTTGGATATTATACATATTTTAAATTATATTAATGTATCATATCTCTTTTCTTGATATATTTACATAATGATTTAGGTTTTTATCAAACTAAATACAAATTATACGTGTTTGACATTTTTTAAATTATAGTATTTTATTAATTCATCAGTCAACTTAATAAGGATAAAGGTTAGTTTCATCAACCTTTATCCTTATTATAAGTTGATCCTTATGACTTGTGAGTAACCGAACATGACAACAGTCTTTAGCAACATTTGGTCATGCAAAGAAAGAAATATAAGCTGGAAGTAAGAAAGAAAATACAGAGCAGGTTCATCTCCAAGATTGTGACCACGAGTCACAGAGTTAACACTTGGACTTTAAATTTTCAATCTTATTATTAGTAAGTAGATATGTTGATGGAAAGTTTCAGACCAAATTTTATTGAATAATATATAACGATCATCATCCTTTCTACTCTTTCCAGAAAACAGACGCAGTTTTTAGTAAAAACAGGCGTTCCTATAAAGTTTCATCGCTGATTTCCTAAATACCGAGTATTAGCATTCGTAGAAACAGCTACTCAAATGAATTGAGTACTACACTGAATTTCTCTGTTGCTCATTAGGTACAAGTAAACCACACGCTTGGTTTATAGGAGGTATTACCTCTAACAGTATGGTATGATCCTATGCAAGCCACATGAACAGAGGTCCATTAAATTTAAACGTTAAAAGATATACGAAAGAGTGAATGTACCCAGAAACATGAAACATGTATAGTAGATCTATTGAAACAGACCACAATCTTTAGCAATATGAGCTGCACCAGAAAATTACAACAATATTTAGCAATCTGAGCTACACAAGATGACGTCCTCTCGTAGGATTACAATTTAAGCCGGCATATGGCTCATCCTAGAAAAAGTAGTGACTAATTAACGAATCCGAAGAAAACAATATAACAAGAATAATTAATTAGTAGGGATCTCATTCATAAACTAAAGATACCACATTGCTAAAGATATAAGGTATCTTCACCTAGTGTTGAAACCATTGAAGAGCTCGAAAACATATATATCCCGAGATATTACAGTCCATAAAGCAAAACAGAAAAGAGAAACATTTTAAGCATATGTAATATAAACAATTTGTTGATTCAAACCATCCGGTTTCAACCAGATGTAAAGATTTTTGACCCGAATATGTTCCACTTTTTTTTATTGTATGACAAAGAAGCTCAACCCAATTATACTTCACCTTAGAATATAGGTAGGGATATCACCACTTCAGTGATTTATTTCACATAAATCCTCTGGCAAATGATAAAGCATTGGCTATATACATAACTGAACAAACTAAGTTAAAAAGAAATGAGAAATTTGAAATTCATCAGATATGTCTTATCTGATACCATATAACTGAACCGATTTCAGAGAATATAATAGCATCACTAACTGAACTAACTAAAACAGAATGTTAACTAATCATTAACTAATATGCTGACTTGGAGATAAGTAGTCTAACACCCTTTTCACACATGAGTGAGCCAACTACTTAATTTATATGCATATAAAAACAATAAATTAGTACTGAAAAATGATGCAGACCTATATATCCAAAAACATGTAACTCAGTCAATTCTACTGATCAACTATGCAAGATTGAAAAAAACTTGAGCTTGCAGAATTTCATAACAATCCTGGAATATGAAAACTAGAATCAGAATCTTGGGGAGGCTTCAAGGGAATTCAAACCGGCAAGTTGGAGCTACGGCGGATGTTCATCAGCTGTTGGCGCTTCGTAGGTTTATTTTACATGAATGTATCATCAATTTCTCCAAAATTTTCGAGTGTTTCAGCAGATAACATATTACGGCAAGCTTTTTTGATTTTATTATGATTTCCTTCATCTTAAAACGTAGACAAGCAGGTGCCTCCTCCGTTGGTGGAATCCATGTTATTAAGGAATGTACAGTCTCCTAATTAAAATCATACAAATAGTCAAATACCAATAATTAGCTATCGGCGTATGAAGAGTGAGTCTTGAGGTTAAGGAATTATCTTTGTAAAGAAGGGACTTAGATGTTTGTTCTAAAAATCATTAAACAATGTATATTGATAAGAATAGTTATAGTATTTGGAACAAAATTAAGAGTTATGCATTTGACCATAAAAATCAACATATCACTCTTTCTTTCTTCTTGTAATATATCTAAAATAAGAATGCCTAACATATACTTACATCAGTCACAGTAAGACGCTCAAGATTTGGCATATTGTTTAACAGAACAGGCAGCAAATTCCCACACCAAGCAATCATAAGCTTAACCACATTAGGAAACATGGGAAGGTTTAAATCATCAATGCGATTAAGAGCCTGCAACAGCGAAACATTAAACATGATCATCCCCAAGAAAAATACACAACAACGAAAAATTGAAAAAAATTAACTGAACGATTGGGTGTTAGTGTACACTAAAAGATGAGCATAACTTAAATGAATTGAACTTTTTATTTTTGATATATAAGTAATCATACCGCTATAGATTTAGGACCCAATGTGAGTATTTTGGCCGAAGAGACGGCTGTCACGAGTTTCACAACATAGTAATCAGAGTCACTGTTAATGTGAGCTTCAGCAAGAACAAGAGGATTCATCAAGGAGTATTTTCTTTTGTAATGATCAACAATGTAAAGGTATTCCAGTTCAGGAGTATCAATCACAAACTCATAACAATTTACGAAAAACGATGTAACCTTTAATCTCTTCAAAGATGTTGAAGAGACGTTAACCTTCGGCACACTGTCAAATTGGTATAAAAAATTTGTATCCAAAGATAATTCTTCTAAAACAGGACATCCAGAAATTAGATTCTCCAGTGATCGTAAAACCAAATACTTAATCTGTATCAGATTAATTTTCTTCAAACACGGCAAAAGCCACCCAGCTTTAGGTAGTTCTAAAACGAATATGTTGTCTAAAGTTAACTCAAGGAGCCTATTGCAAGTGTTAAGAAAATCCCAGAGAGAACTAGCCCTGCATATATAATTTTTGTTAAACCTAAGGTCAAGTTGTTTAACTTGACACCGAGCCACAACACGAAACCAATTACAAACACGATTTTGATCATGGTGATTAGACCACTGAAGAAAGAACCTTTGGATGGGCATATCTCCACGAAGAGCTAGGATTTGATCAACTGAATCTTGAAATTTTTCATCTTGTATTTTAGGCATAACGAGATGCAGATTAGGGATAAACACCCAGAGGTGCTTCCACCTTTTTGATAAAATGCGTGTATGAATAACATCAGTATAAGGAAGCAGAGATAGGATTTGTATAAGGAGTTCGTCGGGTAAATTGCTTATCATATCTTCTTCTTCTTGTTTATTAATTATGTCATTAGCAGCAGTTGAATTTATTGAGAACTCTACGATTATGTTGCGAGTAAAACAGAGATTATACAGAACTACGGTTTTAGGGTTTTGAGAATTCTGGTGAAGATATTTATATTTTATTATATATTACTACACTGGACCTCAAACCCATATACACACAGCCCGTTAAAAAAGATATTCAAGTTGCAAATTGAATTATTTTAGCCGGTATGTAAATAAAGCATATTGTTTGTGTCATATTATTGTTAGTTTTTGTATACTAATTTGAGTTGGTAGAGAGTAGGTTTGTATTAGATAGCATTTAAGATAAGTCAAAGAACATTGAATCATAAATGAATCGAATTATGCATAACGAAACCAAAAGTATAAAGAAAAGAGTCGAAGTTAGCAATCATAAAAGTGAATAAGACTTCTTGGTACACCACATTTGTCGTCTTATTTTTCCGGTCATCATTGTCACAAAGAAGAACTTTCAGCCCCTTTTTGGTTTTAATATGTTAGACAACCACATACAGTTGTCCACGAGAGAAGACTGATCGTCGTAAATACAATCATACGGTTTGTAATGATTGTCTTTGACTTTAGTTCATCGTCATCATGAAACGTACATCCAAATGATATTGTCTTCCGTTATACTTTTTTTTTTTGTACTTTTTCGCATAAATTTTTATTTATTTAACATTGGTGTTTTAAATATAATGCTTGTGGTTTGTAGTTATGTTGTGGATGTTGCAAATCATGATAACCAGCATCTAAAAGGGTGAACTCCATGATCTGCAAATCAAACCAGCATTGAGTGCTGTTCCTCGGATGGTTTTGGGCAACAACAATATTGACAATGGTTGGTGCCCTTTGCAATCAATCTTTGACCGATCAGATGTTATATCAGTTTTATATATACATTATCAGTGTTGGAATAAATATCATTTGGTTCTAATTGTAGGCAACATTAATTTTGTAATCTACAATTACATTTTCAATGAAAATTTATAATAATAACTAAAATAAATGTTTAATCTGAATAAGTAAATATGACGATGTTACCACCGATATATATATTTCATATCAATACATATTTGGTATCAATTCCGTCTCACTAAAAAAGGACCCAAAATACATATCCATAAACTAAATTTATAATGTTGAGTTACGGTTTATTCCATTGTCTAGTTAAAAAATCTCAGTAGCTCTTACTAGAGTGTTGCACGTAGCCTTACAGCTTTCTCCAATTTACTGCCATCAGCTTACAATTTTATAATATATAATATATAAGAAACTTAATCTAAAAGACTATGGAAAGAAAACCTAAGGTTCTTAAATATCATAAGCAACAATTTAAGTCACATGTAAATTTAAACTATTTGTTGCAAATTTATAAGAAATCGAGAATATAATTAAAGGATATTCTAATGAAAGACTAGCTTTTGTCACAATAAAAATGAGCATTGAAGTGATGTTCATTAGCACGCTATTATTGACTTAAAAACTTCTCTCATGTATTTGTTTCGATTAGTGTTTTTTACTCTTAGTTTTTTGTGTCTCTTGTTTGCGATAGTCGTTTAGACGTGCCCCTGTTCCTTAACTTGGTTAAACTTGTGATTGCTTTTGGAGAGGATTTGATGTTTATTTTGTTACCAGCAACTATAACATGTGTTACTGGTGACTATTATATGTGTTAACAATTTTCAAAACAAAAAAAAAGTGAAAAGAAAAATAAAGTTCATCGAAAATACAGTGTTATAGTTTTTTATTAGTCATTTTTAAGATATTTAATTTTAAAAAATGTAGGAAGAAAGTAGAGTTTTATCAAATGAAACTTTTTTATTGGTTCTCTCATTCTAAAAAAAAGCTCTTTGACATTTGAACTCCCCTCTTTGTGGTTAATATAATTTAATATTCAATAATTAAAGAAAATTATAAAACTTATAGAAATATCTACATAAATACATTAGATATATCTTTAATTTAGTTATAGTATAAAACTCAAATATAAACCCTAAAATTAGAATAATTTTCTTCTAACAATTTTTTTAATTTAAAATAGATAAATGAATTGTCAATTTTGATTTTGTATTTAAAGTAAGTCCGACTAAAATATATTAAGAATTAAATAATTGAATAAATGGGTGAAATAGAGAATTTTATGATTTTTATTAGTTATTTTTATAAATAGACAATCTTTTCAAAACAAATAAAAATAGTCAGGTGAACAATTAAAATGGGATGAAATGAGTAATTTTTAAACAAAATTCTATAATATATAATTTTTGAAGCTTTAAAGTATCACCTGAGTGAAAGTAATCGATAATAAAACTCATTACAAATTTACAATGGCGCAAAGCAATAAGACACGGCTTACTAAAATATTATTTTCACATAATACAATGTGCATTTTAATAGGTTACCTTAATTGGATAGAAAAGTTACGGAGCGTCATAAGTTAGTATGTTGAGCCTTGTTCAAGTAATGGACTACAAAGGGGAAACAAAACTATGACTACAGAATTTGGTTACACTTGATATAATTAATATTAATACTGAGCTTTAAAATAAACCCATAATACATGTAATGGACCAAAAGTTAGTGGCCCTACGAAGGTGGGGGCATGTGCGGTCAAGCTACCCACAGAGGCCCATCCTCGGACCTTAGCATTTACTTCATAACAATTACCAATGTAATTGTTACTGCTCAATTGTAGATTTTTTATTTGAGTTGACAAAATGCATTGTCATTGTGAAGCAATTTAAGAGTGTGCATATTTTGTTAGATGTACCTTTGTCAACTAATATATATATATATATATATATTTTACCAAGATCTAAAAAGAGGAAATTTTCGAGAAGAAAGGGAGAAGAAAACTCAATACTTACATTCTTAACTCTCCTTTCATAGTTTTCCTCTTCCGTATTTATGTAATTATATGACTTTCAGTTATAATATTCTAACAACTACAGATTTTCGTTTTGTTTATATATTTGGGCAAGTTTTGAACCCATATTGAAGGTATATACAATGAATATAATATCATCAAATGATGAAAAGGTGAGTTTTTCTATTCCATCAAGGGTTTTATGTGCATATAGTCACTGATTTGTTGTGCTTTCTTTAGATATGTATTTGTCGTGGTTTCGACATCACCTTTTTGTGGGCTACTATTCAACGGGATGTAACCCACTGCCACACCTAATTGTTTAGATAAAGCTCCCTTATAAGGAGACTAGTGTGCTTTCTTTATATTAGTATTATGTATTAAATTGTCACTATGTTCCCTAACTTGGTTAAACTTGTGATTTCTTACGGAGGGTATTTGCTTCCAAGTTTTTTAAACAACATGCCCAATCTTGAGCATCTTACATTTTTGAAAATAAGTTTAGCCCAATTCAATAACAAGGAGAAGAAAAGAGTAAGATGTTGATTTTTATGGTCAAATCCATGAGTCATACTTTCGCTTCTCTTGGATTTTAGGTATGCTTTCGGATTTGCATCTTGATACTCATTATCTTGTTTGTTTGTTTGTTTGTTTGTTTACATTTAGGTGGGAGGATGGAACTCAGTAGTGGATGAGGCACTGGATTGTCTACGTTTCAAGATGAAGGATATCACAATAGTCACTCATCAGGAAGCTGTAAAACATGCCGACTTAATAAGGTTTATACTGAAGCACTCGAATGTTTTGGAGAATTTGACATTACCTTCCCATAGACTAATTAATCTTGAGAGTTGGCAGCACCTCTTGAACATCCATAGCAGTTCCCAATCGTCTAAGGTAGAATTCGTTGAAGCCTCTCCAAGATCACGTTGCTAATTTTCATATTCCTGGATTGTTCAAATCCCTGCAAACTTTCAATCATTTTTGTTTCTTTGGTTGTTGAATTTGGTAAATCTTTCATAGTTGATGCTTAAAATCATAGATTGCTTTAAGTTGTCAATAAAATCCATTAAGTTTCTTGGTTTTGAGTATATTGTTTGCATAAATTTCACATATATGTTCATTTAGTGATGTTTACAATGACTTATTAGCCAAAGCTATGTTGGGATGGTATGAATTAAGGAATTGAATATCAATTATCTGGCTTTTAGGATCGGTGCACAAATGTTGCAATTAGACTACTTAACCCCATGTGGCAGAATTAGTTAGCATTCTGTTTTTAGGCAGTTAGTTTTAGTTTTAGTTAGTCTAGTAAGTGTTTTGATCTACAGTTACTTTTTATAACATAGGAAGGACTGTCAAGGTTTTATAACAGAGGAAGGAATGTCAAGGTGCAGATGATTCAGAAATCATATCAGTTATACGGGAAATGTAATATAGTTGATGGTAACACCGTAGAACACATGTAGTCTTCAAAGAATCGACTAAGTTTCTTGTTTTTGGGCATCTTTATTTGCATCATGTTCGATGTTTTATATATACTTATGGAGGTAGCTGGGTCAGTAATGGTGTACAATAGAATCTCTATATGAGAGGTTATGGAAGTGATTAACTGATAAGATTGATCATCGTATGTTTAACAGCTTTATTTTTCCTCTTTGTAATTAATTACTCATCTTCTTTATTTTCCTCGGATAAGTTTAATAGGCTTTTTCTACTACTAGCTATGCTGGCGAGAATAATAACTTGGCTTTTCTGGTGTAAGTCACATTGGTCAAGATTAAACTAATGTTCGGTTGCTCACAAGATCAATGTAGGGCTCGAGTTTTATTCCTTACTTGCATTCCGGGAGTTATTATCATCAGAGATTGAATCAATTCATTGCGGACACGTCCTGCAGATATATTGATGAAAGTGTGCGATAGGAATACAAAGGTTAGATAGCACTTCCCCAAAATTGACCCTTTTAAAATGTAAATGGGTCAAAATATCCACATATAAACAAGGTTGGTTTTTCAAGTCGAATGATGCCTGAGTGGGTGTTTTTTTCAATGGCTTTCATGGACATGTGCAAATTGTAAACAACATTGTATTATCTTGAAATTAAACGAAGGATAAAAGAAAGAAAAATCGATGCGTTTATCATTGTAGTACTTATTATTAGAGAGATCTCTTTAGGGATTTATATAGGAGGAAAAATTCAAAAACTTAAGAAAAGAGAAAATTAGTGTTAAAATCTCTCTACAAAAGGTAAGGAAACAATCTTATCAGAATTTTATGTTGATTTACTATTTATTTAATCCAATAAATCAGGAACAATATTCTTTATTAATTTCCACATATTATGAGCAACTTACTAACACATTTGCTACAATTTTGTTTAGATCTTGGGTTACCACTCTTTGGACATCATTTTAGAAATTATGTTTTTTTTATTGCACTGGATCTTTTATAGGTTTAAATTTAGCGCACTTTTTTTATTTTAAAACCGATTTGCATATAAAATTTTCACTCTAAATATATGAAGAGGGTAAAGTTTTCATTAAATATCACAAATGTAGTTCAATGGTTAGGTGTTTTGATGTTCTTATTAGAAATCTTAGGTTTGAACAACTATAGATAAATATTTTGGAGTGGCAACAGAAAAGTTTGAAAACAGTTACACGGATACCTTGAGTATGTCACATACATCCGAGTCAAAAAGACTCGTCAAACGGTCACATGGATGCCCCAGTTATGCTGATGCCCCAGTTATGCCGCATACATCTTAGTAAAAGAGACTCACTCTTTCTGGATAACACGAACAACGAAAACCTTACCCTTTTATCCGTCTAACATATTTGTCATTAATATTTTAAAAGGGGAAAATATCTTGGCATCACGTAATTTACGTCTTGCAAAGCCAAAATTTTTAATTTCTTTTACATTTATGAGCTTATAAGTTTCTCATCAAAACATAACTACCATTATCTACTTTAGCATTACGCAAGTTTGCGTACTGCTTACATTACATATCATTTGAAGCTTCAAGTAATTTAGTTTCTTATGGTAGTAATGATACGATTGAATTTTCTTTTTATTTTTTATTTTAACATTAACTAATCTTTTTGATAAAAATTTATATCAAAATTATTAGAATCCTATATTCTTTGATATGAAATAAAAAGTTTTCAAAAAAAATACATATATGATATACAAATTAAGTTTGTGTATCACAACTTTATAACTTTGTGTGTATCACACTAAAAAATTAATAGTGTGTATCACACATAAAAATTATAAAGGTTGTGATACACAAATTATATATATATTAAAAAAAATATTTCATATTAAAAAACGTAAAATTCTAATAATTTTAATATAACTTTTTAATAAAAAAAACGAATTAATGTTAAAATAAAAAATAAAAAATCCATGCTTAACATTACCATCGTAAGGAACTAAACTACAAGAACCCCTTCCTAGTTTTCCATTTTTAAAGACTCCTAGAAAACAAAAAAGGTAATAACCTTAGAATTTAAACTTTAATTATGTATGTATTTTACATTTGAAATAATAATAATTATTATAATAATAATAATATATGACACTATAATTTAGTTATGCATTAGTTTTAATGACTTAATAGAATATCAATATATATATATATATGTTGTGAATGTAAAGAACAAAAATAATAGATGGAGAGGAAGAGAAAAATGTTATTGAATGATTAGTCTCGAATGGTTAAAAATGAAAAGTATATTTAGGATAAAGGGATTGACCCTAACAAGCTAGGAGGATAAATGGTGGCTTATCCACAATTAATTGAATTTAGAACATTCCCTCTTGGATGGTTACTATTTATAATACGTTATAGACTGTCTCATTAAAAATCTTATCAAGAAAAATCAAATAGGATAAAAACTTGATAGAAGGGAAAAAGAGTGTAGTTTTTAAAATGCTCCCCCATACTTTAATGTATCTCCTTCAAGCATTGAATGTCGATCGTGAACCAATTACTTCAAAACTTTGTTGGTAAGGATTTTGTGAATAATTTGGCCAAACTGTAACTTGATCAGATTTAATAAAACATCAATTAATACATCCCCTTTGTAGATCATATGTAGAGAAAATTTTAAGTTGAATGTGTTTCGTTTTATCACATTTGATATCTCCTTTCTTAATTTGAGTTATTCATGTCACATTGTCTTCATATAAGAATGTTGGATTTCATTTGATTATCTTGACACCTCATTCTTCTTGGATGTGTTGAATCATCGATCTTAATAGCCACATTCTCGATCGGCTTCATGAAGTGTAATAAGTTCATCATGGATTGATGGTATAGTAGTTAATGGTTGTTTTGTCGACCTCCAAGAATATGTACATTGTTTATAATCCTGTCTTATATGGACCAGACATCATTGTAACTAACCAATTTTGACTTTGAATTTATTTTGGTAAAATAATCCTATACTGCAAGTACCACAAAGATTACAATTATCTGTTCCATTCCAATGTGTAGACATGTTTTATTGGGAAGGTATATTAAAGACCCAACGTATTGAGATATGATAAAGATTTCTTTATTATTTTGTTTGAGGTGGAAGGGATCATTTTCAATAACCTTCATAAACACATACAAACAATATTCTGAATATATGGACATCCATTTTATATTTATTCATAATTCTCCCCCTTGAATTTCCAATATTTAAAGGACTATGCCTCGTTAAAACGTTACTAGATAAAACCCTATGGGTCAAAAATCTAGTGAAGGAAAAAAGTATATAATCTCTTAATATATTTGGGGATATTACCTTGTCAAAAAACTTTTTAAGAAAACCTAGAGTGATAAAATCATAGTCAAAGGAAAAAGAGTGCACCATATATTTTATCCTCCTATGATCACATCACTTGTACTAATATGTTGATCAATAATGTCAACACTCATTATATTTCGCAAGTAATGTGAACAAAATAATTTTGCCAAGTCATGGTACAATAATAATTTAGGTACCACTCTTTAAGTTGGACAATATGTTATATTCATGTAAGAAAATGAATGTCTTTCCATATTAAATAATTTATATCCAACCAACAAATTTGAAGAAAATGATTTCAAATCTTGTATGACTAGTGAGAAATATTGATGTCCAATGATATTTTGATATGATATTTTTGTGACCAAGAATTTACACAATCAAATAGGGTATATATGATATTGATTATTATAGAATTTTACTCGCTAACACTTCTATAGTATTGCAACATGATATGCATCTAGTTAAAGTGAGGTTTAGAAAGCATTATTTGCTTTTGATGGTCACGCCTTTCCTATAAGTTTTTTCCATAATTTCAACGGATCTTTCACCGTTAATTATTTTCTTTTGAGTCCCCATTTCAATAAGAAATATCATTGGCCTAGTCATATAAAGAGACCATATCGCAAATATTAATTGATTCTTCAAAATTATTTGAAGTAACATATATCCAACATAAAAAATTTATAGGAAATAATTTGAGAGAATTTTTAATCGAGATGCTAAGAGTTGCAACTTATAATTTTGTAAAAGAAAACATTGTAATTCGTATGAAGTTATATATATATATATATATATATACTATTTATTAACCCGAGCGATGTACGATAATTGTATCTAGATTATATGTTGTTTGTGATTCTCAATATTATATATATTATTTATATGTATAGATTTTAATGGATTTAAATTTAGTAGTTTAATATTATTTTCTAATTAATGTTTGAATAGGTTTTAAGGATTCTTTATTTAATTAAAATCATATTTAAATATAATCTAATTTTTATTATTTATTTAATTTAATTTAAAATTCTAGTGCCACGTAACACTTTTGCTTGTGGCACAATTTTCTAATTAACCAAATTCTATAAAGAATTCAGTTTTTATGGTTTCATTTTAATAGAATCCATTATGTCGATGAGGATGCATCAACCATTTTATAAACAGAGTATATTATTTTAATAAGGATATATATTTTTTCTTCTTAATAAGGATGCATTGATTTTGTTTTCATAGGGAGACATCATTTTAAAGATGATCATCGACGAATACAGTATCAAATTAATACGAATGCACTATCAACTCAACTAATATTTAACAGGATATATCATAAAATATATGAATATCAAAGAATTTATGATGAATATTTCTCTAAGAGTCTGTAACATCCTCTCCTGTGGCCTGATAATTTCTATTATTTAATTGATTATCTAATTGTTTTAGAAATTATTAATTATTATGTATTTCATTGTGAAACGTAAATAAATAAACCCTTAGATTTATTTGTGACTAGTGAAATATTAGTTGATTCAAAATTTGTAAGTTTTTGATTTTCTGCGACATAAGGGTTGTGTCGCAGGTTGTCTGTGCGACACAATGGTTGTGTCGCAGGACTGTGTCGCAAAACGGGCTGAACTGAAATTAAGTAAGGAGCTTAAGTGTAATTGCAAGTTTAATAAATATATACACCGCCCAAATACTTCCAGAGCATTTCCAAACATTTCCAAACACTTAAAAATCGTTTTAGAGAGAGGATTAAAGAGAAAGAAGTAAGAAGTTGGGTTTTGATTTAGTTTGAGCTTTTAATCCGTGATTTCGAGGTAAGGGTTTGATTATTATATGTTGTTATTGTTTATAAGTGAATTACACCGATTGGGATAGGTTAATTTGAGTATTACACGTTTGATTTCGTGAATTTTGAATCTGGGAACTGGTCTGTTCTTCATTGCGACACAAGGTTTGTGTCGCAGGTTGTGTCGCATGAATGTTCTGCGACACAGTTGTTATGTCGCTAAAGGCGGCCATTTTGAATATTGCGACACAATGTTTGTGTCGCAGGATGTTGTTATGCGACACAGTGGTAGTGTCGCTAAGTGTTTTTGAGACGCGGTTTTGTGAAAATATCACTAACTCGGATTTAATTGAAATTTGCATGGTCATTCGGAAACGACCTAGTAATCAAGGCTATATTCTAATAGCCTAGGCAGTTTTTGGCCATCCGGGGTCATCTAGGACCCGAAAATGACATTTTTCAGTTTTAAACGTCATTGCGGGATTTTTCTAAGTTCATTTCTGATTGAACTTTTGTTTGCCTAGACTTCAGGGATTACCTGATTTGATAAATGGGCTATAATGATAATTATGGAACGAACTTCTGACTTGTATTTGATTTTCTGTTTCAGATCAACGTAAGACTCAGTGATATAAGAATCCTGAGTGTGGAGACGTCAGAGGTATCGGTGAGTGGATTCAGAACTCATCATTTGATTTAGTTGTAACTATTTGGTTACAACAAGTAAACGTAGACGTGTATTAGACTGTTTAGTTTTGATTATTGATTATTGATCTACGTGATATGTGAACTATGTGTACTATGTTATTGAGGTCAACGTGTAGTTGGACTTCTGGTTATTATGTGTTTTACACAGGTTTTGATTCATTTGTTGTGTTTGAGACCTGTGTATGTGTTTAATAACCAGTAGTTATCGGTCTATTCTGTATTGGCCATACGGATTGACGGTAAGTGTTCTTTGGGGAATCCCCGGGTATTATGATATCCCCAGAGCCACCGATCCTCATTGAAATTATGTGTGTTTACGATTATTTGGTGTAAACAACTGGTTATGCTAAGTTGAATGTTGTGTGATGAATCTATTCACTTAGCTTCGTGCTAACCCCTCATTTTACTTCCTGCAGGGTATGTTTTGATTAATTGTGGGTGCAGGAGGTGATTGGTTGATCAGGGAATGTTTGACTGCGCTCTTGAACTCTGATATGGTTTTTGTAATAAACCTTGTTTGGAGAATTTTTATAATACCCCGCCTTTGGTAGTCTTAAACAGTCTGAATGTAATGTAAATATTGAAAAATGTAAACTGTTTATGTGTAATGTTTGATATATACTAAGGTAATGTATTTTAAATTCATGCTTCCGAGTTTATTAATATAATATTCTTAAATCGATGTGGGGTGTTACAGAGTCGAAACAAGAAAAATAAAAAAGCAACAATATAATGCTTGGTTTAGATTTCTTTATTATGACGCTTTTGCATCCAATTAAAATTTGGTTCATTAATTCTTTGATGACTACTACATTCCATTAATACATACGGTATTGATCTTTCTTCTACCTTTTTACTTGTCATATCCAATGAGATATTTGTCGGAGAACCATCACGTACTTATGTGATGCGATTGCGAGATTATTAATAAATTTAGTGACATATCGAAATAAGAGAGATATATTTGATTTTCTAGTTTTAAAGAATTAAATAATATTATCATTTTCCAATTAGTGTTTGAGTAGGATTTACAAATTGTTTAATTAATTAATATTATATTCAAAATCATCTAATTTTATTTAATCATTTAATTTAATTTAAAATTCTTATAGATCGCCACGTGAAATTTTATTTACGTGATGAAATATGAAGCAATTTTTTATACTCCTTTAATATATATATATATATACCAGATATAAACCCGTGCGATGTACGACAATATAAATTATTCAATTTTTATAAGTTTAATAGTTTAATATTATTTTCCAATTAGTGTTTGAGTAGGATTTATAGATTTTTTAATTAATTAATATTATATTTAAATATTATCTACCTCTATTTAAATCTATTTTTTAAATTTAAATAACTATTTATATTAAAATTATGAGAGGCCGCCACGTGGCATTTTGCCTACGTGACAAATTCTGGAGCAAGTTTCTATTCTCCTATAGTATATATCTATTAATAACTAAAAGAGGATATCATATTGCTTACGTGGTTCCAATCATTGCTTGCCACATATGCAAAAATCTTAGGTGTCAATCATACGATTTTTTTGATTTTTTTTACCATATATACATTGCTTATGTGTCTTTATATATCATAAAAGCCAAATTAATTGCCAGCATTGACTACATTAATTATTATAATTAAAGACTGTGATTAAATAAATTAATGAGCATAATTAATTGTTATTATTTTTTTCATTCTTAAAATATATAAAATAAATTAATGACCATCATTAATTGTTATTTTTTTTTTCTTTTTTTCATTCTTTGAATCAATTATATTAATTTCTTTAATATATTCGTTAATTGCCCAATCTATTTTTTCGAATGTTATATTTGCCACATAGTTAACTGTTAATTAGTTAAATGTATAATCAAATTGTAACTCTATTAATGTATAAACTTTAATAACTGCACATATTTTACTCAATAAATAAACAATATTACACTACCGTGCATCGCACGAGTTTTAATACTAGGATAGATATATAATAGAATATAGATATTGTTTATCCAACTATTTTACCATTTCATATGTAGTTCGTATGAAGTCATATATGTATTTGACTAAAAAATTGGTAGTTAAATGATAAATAATAGATGAGATCTTGAAAGTATATAAATATGTAGGTAGAATCATCTTTGATCAAACTAAAAAAATCATATATATCATATATGTGAAACGAAGAAAGTCAAACTATGTAGTTGCGTTGAACAAATGAAAAGATAGATTAAACTTTTTCTTGTTAATCGTGAGACCATATAATAATGACAGTGATGAAAACTAAACTATGAGATTATATATACGTGAAAGAAAATAAAATGCAAAATTAAAATTTAAAACAACATAAATAGATAATTATAAGATTATGAAATGTAATTAGAAACAGAACTTCAGGTTCTAAAAGAATATACATATGACAATAGGATGATGTTATGTTAATTATTGCTTCTCTTTAGGAGACATTGAAGATGTTGACGATCTTAAAAGTATGTAATAATAACAATAGATTATGTTGATCTTTTGATTCTTTTGAAGAGATCATAGTAGATTTTGTGAATCTAAAAATATATAACGATAAGATAAGGTTATGTTAATTCTAAATTCTCTTGAAGAAATTATAGTAGATCTTGAGGATCTTAAAAACTAATGATATAACAATCACATATGCTTGATTTTCGTGAGAGAATCACAATAGAACATTTAACAATAATTTAAGGTTATGTTTTTTTAATTATCTATAGGAGAATCATAATAGAACATATAACAATAACTTAAGTTTATGTGATTTTGAGTATCTTTATGTAATAACAATAGGACATTATTTCTTCATGTAAATTACAAAAGAGTGTATGAGATCAACAAGAAGATAAACTATAAAAAAAATCATAATTTTTCTCAAGAACCAATTCATGCTCATAACATATTATCAATGTAAAGAACAAGAATAATATATGGAGAAAAAGAGAAAAATGTTATTGAATGATGTAACACCCCAATTCTTTAAATGCATTTTTTTTTTTTAAACTATGGTTGACATAAATTTCATGACATATAGTCATGCATCAAAATATGGTTTAACAAAAACCACAAAACATAAGTTTAATCAGAGTTTACAATTTCTTGGGTGTTATCAATCAACATCACAACCATAGTTAAAAGAGAATTTATTATAAAAGCTAAGTCCATAGTAGTCTCCAAAAGTCTTCAACTAATCTCTACACTTCTATTCCCCGGCTCCAGATCCTGAGTACATAGCAATTTTGAAACAAACAATACGTAAGACATAAAGCCTCGTGAGGTACATGGGTTTAGACCCAACAAGATATAAATTTTTTGAAAATACTTTATAAGAAACATATAAACTGAAACTTTCATAAAAACAATCTCATTCTCATAAACATAAAACTACGGACCTTTCCGTAGGAAAACTTCCCCGTTTCCGGGTTAACTTAGGTAAAACATCTACGGGCCTCCCCGTAGTAAACTTCCCTGTTTCCGGGTTAACTTAGGTAAGCTGCCAAGATAGTTGGAATGCCTCCAATCCTATCAAGGTCATGGTCTCTCTCGTTTCCGGGTTAACATATCTATAGACATCTACCTTGCGCAGGGAGGTACCATCCCAGTAGAGTCTCATGGTCTTCCCCATTTATGGGTTAACTAGTCCGGACAAAGAAAACAATGAATGCATTCATGTCATAAAAATCAAATCTCAATCAATAAACAATTTAACAAAATCAATCGAACTCAACTAGCATGCTATATACTTTCATAACAATAACTCATAGCAATGCACATAAAACCATTCGAAATATTAGATCAAATAACTTTCAATAATAGCATAGGTTGATATAAATATACGACTACAATAGAAAACCTTGTTTTGCTATGTACCCATTTGAAAATCCACATGTACTCATCTCAATTAGTTAGAGAGGTCTAACTAAGTTTTCATAATATACTCTCTTTACTTGCTCCTTCGCTCCTTCGATACCTATAGAAATGGATTCCATTCATTCACATTAAGCAAGGTACTAAGACTATGAATTCACAATGGTCTCAACTTCTATGCCTTGTTAGGCTTATGTACAGCTTTGACTTGCAGCGCTGTTTTACCTTTCTTATACTTAAAATCATCAATTCATTTCTAAATACGAATTATAGGTCTTTCTCTTACCTTTCCAGGGCCTACTTATTCATATTTTTAGGATTTTTTCTCAATTTTCTATGAATATTCTACTACAGCATCTACATGCTGTCCAAATGAAGTACAATAGCAGAAAATCACATTTTTACCCATCCTAAGATTGAAATTGGTTTACTATGTCTAAATACAAAACACAATAGACATAAATACATAAATATCTTTCATATGCCACTTGATTCATCCCTATACGAATTTTTGTTGATTTGATATGAATTTTCTCGTACAAGGATGAAAATGTTGTTAATCTATGCTTAAACATGCTCAATTTACTATCATAAATCTTTGATTCACACATGCAAGCTTCTTGCTGAAATTAGGGTTTATGAAGGTGTTCAAAATCAGAAAATTCAACCATAGAAAGAGTGGATATGAGCTATTACCTTGAATTCTTAGGTTGGATAGCAAAAACCCTTTGTTTTGCCTTTGATTTCCCTTGAAATTTGACTTCACACAATAAATCCACCAAGAACACACACACTTAAGCTCTAGAGAGAGTTTTGGGGTGAAAAAAATGAAAAGAAAGTGAGTGTTTGGCTTTTATATTCGTGGTCAAACATGGTCAACCCGGGTCAAATTAGTCAATATATTGGGCTGCACTAAAAATGACTCGGTAGCCAAATTTAAACCACTATAACTTCTTCATGTGACCTCCGTTTTGGACGAATCTTATATCCCTGAAAACCTTGGAGCAGGGACTACATCTTTCATGTTTTACTTTTGTTCTAAATCGCAACGGATCATGAGTTATAGGGCTGCAAACAGAGGGGGTTGCACACAATTTTACTTTTGACAGCACTAAAAATGAATCTGTAACCAACTTTAAACCACTATAACTTCTTCATACGACCTCCATTTTGGATGAATCTTATATCCCTGAAAACCTTGGAGCATGGAATACAACTCTTATGTCTTACATTTGGTCTGAATCTCAAAGGATTATGAGTTATAGGGCTACAAAAAGAGTTGTCTGCACACGATATTTGAGTCAATATTTTGACAGCACTCAAAATGAAGTTGCATTCAACTTCAAGCCACCATAACTCTCTCATACAACATCCGTTTTGGATGAATCTTATATCCCTGAAAAGCTTGAGACATTTACTACAACTCTTAGGTTTAACATTTGGTCTAAATCCCTAAAGATTACAAGTTATAGCGCTGCAAAATGAGCGGGTTGCTCAAGAATTCTAAACTTTTACAAGTACACTTATCTTCCATTTACATAATTAAATACTATACATTGCTAAACATTAAACATCATTCTAATATGAAATTTAGGATGTTACAAATACCTGGCCCTTAAGAGGATTCCGTCCTCGGAATCTTTTCGTAATCTACAAAGTTAGGGTTGTTGCCTTATCATTTCTTCCTTTGTCTCCCAAGAAAGAATTGGTCAAAGTGGATGTTTCCATTTCACTAATACGACTTCAATCTCTTTGTCCCTCAACTTTTTGGTCTCCGCCCTAACAATGGCTTCCGGTCTCAGCCTTTAAGTTGGTCAACGGAATGATAAGATTATCCTTTCCATAGTATTTTTTTTTCCAGGTACCTTTGACTATTTAGAGTCAACATTCAACATCATGCATTATCATCTAATATGCTCTTATTCAATTAAATCTGAAATCAAGCTTCCTAATAACTTAGTTTTAGTTAACAATCATTTATCATATCCTTCATCATTTTCTACTAACATTAATTCAATTTACCAAACTTAAATATGAACCCTAGGTAAGATATGAGTTGGAGATTAAAGTTTATACCTTAGGCTCTTGCACTAGATGTAAGATCACCAACAACAACACGTTAATCTTCCTCCAACTTCCATAAATTTTCATGTTTAGCTCCTCTCTCTTCTTGAACTCTCTCTCTCGCGAAATATACACGTACTTGTTAAAGTTGGAAAACGTGTAAAACTAAAAGGTCCATCCCAATTTTATCTATCCGCCTATAAATCCGAAATTTACACTTTTGACGCTCCACACTCAGTATTTATCCCACCTTACCCAAGTTCAACTAGTTTTTTACATTTGACTTATTTAATACATACTTTGACTTTGAGTTTATACCTCCACCTTGACTTCTACCAAGTCAAATGTTATTCAATGCCATCTTATCTTTCGTTAGTTAATATTTCACCTAATCTTTATAGTCATTAATTTGACTAATCTTTAACTAGTTTACCACATCAAGCATTATTTGGACTTTATTAGTCAACTATTGCTTACGTTTTTGACTAAGCTTGTCTTTGTCTTTCTATCTCATGATAATATTCTCATTCACTTTATGATTCTATAATAATGTACATTATTTGTGTTATACTCAATTTCACTCTTCTATCTCCATTTTATTATTATTATTTTTCATAATGAATAACTTCTCATCTACTAGCCTTCGTATGCTCTCATCCATGATCCCTTCAATTTTTAAACACTATTCAACTGTCATCATCCGTCCTCTCTAGCTATTGAATGTATGTCAACCTGATCAACTTTGATTATAACACCACATGCAGGCTCTACCTCATTCGTCTTATGTCTGTAATATGATATTTGTCGTTCCTTGATCTTCTTATATGAGGCGATGTCATGAAAATTATCTGGTGGATTAAAAAATTGAAGCTGCATATCACAATTTTCTGGTGGATTAAAAAATTGAAGCTGCATATCAAAATTTTAGCTATTTGTTTTACTTATTAGATTATGTCTGCATATCAAAATTCAGTGCAGCTCATAATATTTCTATAAGATGGTGTTCAGAAATTTATTTTTAATTTTTTAATTTTTAAAAAAATTTAAAAAATTTAACAAATAATGTTTTTAATTTAATCTATTTTAATTTTAATTGGTTTAATCCAATTAGAATTATTTTATAAGATAGTTCATTTAAAAAATAACTCCATCTATAAAAGAGCCAATTTAAAAAAAAAATCCATTTAAATATAAATGGGTCCAATTTTAAGTTGACCCATTTTGAAAAACCTAAACCTAACTATATCATGTCTTCTTCTTCTTTGCTGCACACGCACAGACATGAAAAACCTAAACCTAACTATATCCTGTCTTCTTCTTCTTTGCTGCACACGCACAGACGCCACACACACACAACAAACGCACACAACACACATACACATCACACATTACCCACACTTTTACTCCTTCAAAAAAAAAAGAACAACAAAACAAAAGAAAAAATAATAATACAGGAACACAATGTCTAGGGGGAGACGCTGTATCCGAAACACCGACGGTAACTCTGTGTGGAACGCCGTCCGGGAGTAGGAGAATGGCAACGTGCGCGTTCCTCCCCATTCCATGTGCTCTTAGGGCTCATCATCTATAGTTGAGTTTGCAATTCAAATACAAAATAAATGTAACGTTATAGTTTTACACTTTATATGTACATTAGGTAATAAATATATATAAAATGGGTCTGTAACTGACAAAATATATGACAATATATAATTGATTAATTGTGCATTACGTTTAATAACTCAATAAAATATTAACTTATAAAAGTTCAAAAAAAATTATTTATGATTGTAATTCAAATTGAAAACATTAATAGGCATAATTTTGGTGATAAGTTGCATGACCAATTTTCGGTGGATAAAAAAATCGAAGCTGCATATCAAAATTTTAGCTCTTTGTTTTACATATTAGATTATGTCTGCATATCAAAATTCAGTGCAGCTCATCATATTTCTAAAGATTGTTGTGATGCTCTGTTACTGATGTAGAGTAAAAAAAAAAGATAAACACAAATTGAACCTGTTGATTTACATGAATGTCAGGAACAGTTCTTCTAATTATCGTTGATTCAACGAATGCCAATAATGAGGGTGATTTTTCACTCAAATACAGATTTTGTGCATTGAGAGAAAAATGAAATTTCATATAATCCAAAACTGAATGTTCGAGCATCACAATAGATGTCACACCCCGCCTAGGCGGAAATGCGAAGCGTGACGGAGAAGATCGTCATAACACATTGATATAAAATAATAGAGAATTCACTAAATGAAAAACCATTACAAAATGTCATGACGACACCCGACACAAGCGGCGACTTGTATCGTGGTTAGTCAATACCACCACAAACATAGTCATATAGTCATAAAATCCCACAACTCGGGACAAGTTTCTAAAAATCTCTAAAACCAAAGAAAACATAAAAAAATCCATAGAGATGTACTAATGTGATTCATTCGAAGAAAACAATTCACGAGTCTTAAGTCTCACTAAAGCTATGTAAAGACTCTATCCTCCTTAAGCATTCTTATTGTTATTACTCGAAAATGAATACTCGTAAACATCAACATAATGTTGGCCTCGTAGGTTTAAGTAATAATTGCATTTTGCTGTGCATAGAATATGAGTAGGACAATAGTGTAAAATAATAGCGTAGCAGCATATAGTGCATATGAATGTTCAACCCGAACATAATCAACATAGTCATCAACACAATAGATTTCCAAACATGTCGCCTACCAGTTGGAGCTAAACAGTTGGCTTGATAGAGATATATGAATCATAGTCATGTACACACCAACTACTAATGCTCGCATACGCAATTATAAACACACAAATTGTCCAAAGAAATAAAATGATTATCACAGCATAAGTATTTGAAATAGCCTTTGAGTATCATTTTCCCCCGAGAAATATAAAAAGAAAAAGGGGCCACGAAACTCACCTTATTTGTAGATGAAACAAAGTGCACAGTTATCCAAGTAGTTAATCTATAAATAAAAGAAATGTGTAAGTTACACATGGACAAGGCTTATAATACTTCCCATTGTAACCCACAGTTGATGGAATGTATATGACCAAGCTTTGTATTCCTAATAATCTATCCCTCAAGAATAATAATTTGTATGCCCTCAAGTTCTTGGTGTAAGTAATTGGTGATTTACCCTTACTTTTATAGATTTGATCATCTATCCAAAATTTTAAGGTTACTTTATGTATTTTTCAAATACCTTAAACGAGTGAGTTAGGGTTCCAAATTTAAATGAAAGAACCTAAAATGCGTTAACAATTCTTAGAAGTTTTTCCATAATTTTTGTTAACACTTTACTATTTTAATAAAATTCCATAACAATAACTAGTCAGAAAAGTTTTCTGCTTGTGCGACAGAAAGTTTTATTTTTGTTAAAATACTTAAGAGTCTCAAAAAAATCTGAAATTTATACAGGGTTGGGTAGACATATAGAAATTATACCAGTAAAAATCTCATCGCCTAATTTGAAAAATTTGAGTGAGTTATGGTATCCCAAAGTCGACCAAAAATCTGATTAGCGGATACAATTTCGACTAGTTGTTTTGTAATAATATTTTGAACGACCTAAACTTGTCGGTTTGACATGAAACCACTTGGTACAGAAAGTAGACTCATACAACTTAAATCTAGACTCAAAATTCGTATAAAATCTCCATGTTATGACCAAGATATGGCCTTCCAAAGTGGATACAAAATTCTGTCCAGATTCTGGTCTAAGCCAAACAACGTCTTTTAACTTAGAATATCATATCTATAATTATATATTTGACATAATGTCATCAAATTCGTTTTTAAAATGTTATTTAGGTGTGTTTTAATCATAATTAATTTCCATCAATTCAAGTCACATTAAATTCAAAAGAAAGATCAATTTAATGATGAAAATAAGAACATTTACTGAGAGCTTCAAAAAGGACGATTGATTGACCTTGTTCTTGAGATTTTGATGAAGAAAATTATTTGGAGGCTAGGGTTTGAAATTCTTCCAAGGGAAGATGAGAGAAAAAGAAAAGAGGCAAGGGTTTTTAGAAAAGTTAGAATAATATTTTTAGGTTTAATTTGAATAGAGGAGATTAAGAATTTGAATTTTTTTTTATTTTTTTATTATTTGGGCCGGATTTATATTTAAATATTAATTATTTATTTTATTTTTTTTAAATTCTTTTTTTTTCTTTCTTTCTTTTTTATTTTTTTAAAAAAAACTTTATAGTATGTTATAGTATTATTATAAGAAAATAACACTTTTGACTTAATTTATTTGTTTATGGCTTAATCACCAATATAGTGTCATCCTTAGGTATCTACAATGCTTAAGGACATGTTAAGAGAAATTAATTTAACGTTTTCATAAAAAACGTGAATACTTAGAGATTTATCATTTGATATGGATAATAAGATGGATAACACACTTAACTCCTAAAATTGATCATTTTCTATGTTTCAGGAATCAAGAAAGTAAATCAGTTTAACTAGACGACGAGCGTCGATTTAGTAGTGAAAGTTGACTAACCCGATTTTGAGCTCATATATATAGTTAAGGGGTGCAAGCTGAAAAATCAAAAAATTAACTTATGTATTAGTTATAAAAAAATTAAAAAAGTAAAACATGTAAATTTGTATTTAGGTATCGTACAAAACCTAAACTATCGTATAAATTCCAAGTCAAGAACTGAATTCGAAATATATAAATTATGAGAGTGATACATCCTCACATAAAGTTGAAACCCTAAAAATTGTAGAGTCAATGGGAAATCATTTATCTACTGCTAAAAGCATCACGCAAGAAGAAGAAGAAGAAGTAGACATAATAAACAAATTACCCGATGAACTCCTTACACAAATCATATATCTGCTTCCTGATGCCGATGCTATTCGTACTCGTATTCTATCAAACAGGTGGAAGCACCTCTGGATGTTTCTCCCTAATCTCCACTTCGTTATCCCTAAAAAACAAGCTGGAAAGTTTCAAGATACGGTTGTAATAGCACGTTATCTTAAGGATAGTCAAATCCTTAAGTTAGTTAGGATGCATCATATATATCTCCTGTAATATTGGATTTGTAGTTATCACTTGTATTATATAAGCATGAATATATATCTCACCAAATTATGGTGATTATTCTATAACCCTAATATGGTATCAGCCTAACACCTCCTGGCCGCCTTCTTCATTTTTTTCACATTTGCCATGGCTACTACCGAATCCAATGATTCTCCACTCCCTCTCGCTACAATCTTACATATGATCACTATCAAACTTACATCATCCAATTACCTACTCTGGAAAAATCAACTCCTCCCTCTTCTTGCCTATCAAAAGCTCACAGGCTATGTGGACGGCTCTATTGCTGCTCCAGATCCCACCATCGTTAATGCTAATGTCACCTCACCCAACCCTGCTTACACCAAATGGATTGCTGGTGATCAACGTGCACTCTTATTAATTCAAGCCTCGTTATCAGAAGAAGCAATGGCTGAGACACTTGGCCATACCACTTCTAAAGCTGTGTGGTCTGCTCTTGCCGATGCCTATAGCCACGATTTTGTTGAAAGAATGCACACACTGCGTGACTCTCTTCGTCATCTTCACAAAGGCACCTCTACTGTCACTGAGTATAGTTGTAAATTCAAAGCCATTTGCGATCAATTAAATGCTATTGGACATCCGTTTGATGAATCTGACAAGATTCACTGGTTTCTATGTGGTCTCGGATCAACGTTTGAAACTTTCTCTACCACTCAACGTTTGATTCGACCTCGTCCTAAGTTTCGTGATTTACTTTCTCAAGCAGAGAGTCATAAACTCTTTCTTAACTCTATGAACAGTAACTCCTCCACACCTCAAGTTGCTTTTCATACAACTCCCACCTCTGGATCTGTACGTGGACGTGGTCGTTCCTCACAACGTGGTGGTTCTTCTCGAGGACGTAGTCGATCATCACAACGACGATTACCTCACTGTCAATTGTGTCGTAAAGAAGGACATTATGCCTCTCAATGTCCTGATTTACACACGTTTGCTCGTCAATCTCCTACGATTGATGCCAACCTTGCACAAGCTTTTCAAGCTCAATGCCATGTAAATGACTACTCTCCTGATTGGTGTGTTGATACAGGTGCATCTGCCCACATGACACCGTCACTTTCCACCATGGATTCGGTTTCTACTTATTCTGGTAATGATTCTGTCTTATTTGGTAATGGTAATACATCCAAAATCTCTCATATTGGTACTTCATCTTTATCACCAAATATTGCTTTAAAAGATGTTCTTGTGGTACCCCATCTAACTAAGAATCTGCTTTCTGTTAGCAAGCTAACCAAAGACAATCCAGTTGATGTTACTTTTTCTGATGCTATGTTTGTTATTCAGAACCGGTTCTCAAAGGCCCATCTAGCTCACGGACGGCATAAGAATGGATTATACATACTTGAACGTGGGCATCATGCTTTTCTGTCCAAGCTTTCATCTACAAGACTAAAAGCATCTTATGATTTATGGCACAATCGATTAGGACATGTTTGTTTTGATACTATTTCTTTATTAAATAAGTTGGGACATTTGTCAGTTACTTCTATTTTACCGAATCCACGTATTTGTTCTTCATGCCAATTGTCCAAAAGCAAACGCATTTCTTTTGATCTTAATGATAAACGCTCCAAACATGTTCTCGACTTAATTCATTGTGATTTGTGGGGACCATCACCGGTTGTATCGACTGATGGGTATCGTTATTATGTTATCTTTGTTGATGATTTTTCCAGGTTCACATGGTTTTACCCGCTAAAGGTTAAGTCTAATTTTTATGAAATACTCACGGCATTCCTCAATCTTGTGCAAACTCAGTTTTCTTGCAAGGTTAAATTGTTTCAATCTGATGGGGGCACTGAGTTTGTAAATAACCGGGTGCGCACATTATTCATGAACAATGGTACACATCATCGTCTATCGTGTCCATATACCCCGCAGCAAAATGGTCGGGCTGAACGCAAGTATAGACACATTACTGAAACTGGCTTAGCTATGATGTTTAATGCTCAAGTTCCTGCATCTTTATGGTCTTCTGCTTTCAGTTCTGCAACTTATATTATCAATCGTTTGCCTACTAAATTGTTAGGTAACAAATCTTCTTATGAGCTGCTCTTTTTGTCTACGCCAAATTATGCTAATTTTCGGGTTTTTGGAAGCTGTGTTTATCCATACTTACGGGACTACTCTTCACACAAGCTTGCTCCTCGCAGCAAACCATGTGTCTTTATTGGCTATAGTACTCAATATAAAGGTTATCGCTGCTTGGACATATCCACTGGTCGTATTTACACTACCTGTCATGCACAATTTGACGAGTCATTTTTTCCCTTTTCGGGTACCTCGTCACATGTGCCAGCTTCTCATATGCTACTCTCCACTTACTGTGATGACATACCACATGATGCTTCATTTAGTATGGATTCCCCATCTACTAAATCTACTACCATCGTTGCTTCACCACCTTTGGACAAACATTGTGATCTTTGTTCATCTCCACCAAATTCTTTGTCACCTGAGCAGTCATCAGTAGATGTTTCACCACCCTCACCATCTACAAATTCAGATGCCGCTTCACCTATTCCACCCGTTGTTCCCGTGGCATCCACTTCCACAGGGCATTCTATGATTACACGTTCGAAAGTTGGTACCTTTAAACCCCGTCATGTTGCTGATCTTTCATATCTTTCATCTTCGGTTCTTCATCAGGCCTTATTTGCTGCGAAAGAACCACGTGGTTTTAAGTCAGCCGCCAAGCATCCAAAATGGTATGCTGCCATGTGTGATGAGATGCATGCTCTTAAAATAAATGGCACATGGGATCTCGTTCCTCGACCCACGAATGCTAATGTCGTTGGTTCAAAATGTGTATTCCGTACCAAGTTTCATTCCGATGGTACTATTGATCGATTTAAAGCACGTTTGGTTGCTCAGGGATTTTCCCAAGTCCCGGGCCTTGATTATTCAGCCACCTTTAGCCCGGTTGTCAAAGCATCAACGGTTCGCATTGTTCTATCTCTCGCCGTACTTCATAAATGGCCACTTCATCAACTTGATGTCAAAAATGCCTTTCTAAATGGCAATCTCACTGACACCGTTTTTATGGAACAACCTATGGGTTTTGTTGACACCAAATTTCCAAATCATGTATGTCGTCTAAAGAAAGCACTTTATGGCCTTAAACAGGCTCCACGCGCTTGGTTTCAACGTTTAAGCGCCTTTCTAATCAGCATTGGTTTTTCATGTAGTCGAGCAGATACTTCTTTGTTCGTCTTCAAAAGAGATGCGTGCATTCTTTATCTACTAGTCTACGTGGACGACATTATTCTTACTGGAAATAATGTGGCTACTATTCGAAACTTCATTACTCAGCTCAACAAAGAGTTTTCCATCACTGATCTTGGCAGACTAAATTACTTTCTTGGACTTGAAGTTTCATATCTTGATTCAGGTCTCTTCTTGAATCAATCCAAGTATGCGCATGATATTCTTGCTAGAGCTCAGCTTCTTGATGCGAAACCAGTTGCCACGCCACTGTCCACAAACACCTATTTCACTTCCAATGGTGTCCCATTTTCCGATCCTACTCTCTATCGCTCACTAGTTGGAGCTCTTCAATATCTTACCATTACACGTCCCGATTTATCTTATGCTGTTAACCAAGTAAGCCAATTTCTCCATTCGCCAACCAATGATCATTTCCTGGCAGTTAAACGTATCCTTAGATACGTTAAAGGTACCATTAGCTACGGTCTCACATTTCTACATGCTTCCAAACCAACTATCTTGGGTTATTCCGATGCTGATTGGGCCCGATGCATCGAGACCAGACGCTCCACTTATGGTTATTCCATCTTCCTTGGTGGCAATCTCGTCTCTTGGAGTGCCAAGAAACAACCAACAGTATCTCGCTCGAGTTGCGAATCTGAGTATCGCGCTTTAGCCAACACTGCAGCTGAGATTGTCTGGATCACACACCTTTTACGTGAACTGCTAGTGTTGCCTCCTTCTCGTCCCACCATTCTTTGTGACAATAAAAGTGCGTTATTCTTAAGCCAAAATCCAGTAGCGCACAAACGCGCCAAGCATATCGATATCGATTATCGTTTTGTTCGTGAGCTGGTTTTATCAGGGAAACTTCATACAAAATTTGTCTCCACGCATTTGCAGCTTGCGGATATCTTCACAAAGAATTTATCAAGACCTTTGTTCGAGTCATTTCGGTCCAAGCTTCGTGTTGGTCCACCCCCACTTGGCTTGCGGGAGGGTAATAGCACGTTATCTTAAGGATAGTCAAATCCTTAAGTTAGTTAGGATGCCTCATATATATCTCCTGTAATATTGGATTTGTAGTTATCACTTGTATTATATAAGCATGAATATACATCTCACCAAATTATGGTGATTATTCTATAACCCTAATAGGTTGATCAAATCCTAGGTCTTCGTGGAGATATGCCCATCCAAAGGTTTTTTCTTCAATGGTCTGAGCATTGTGATCCATATCGTGTTTGTAATTGGTTTCGTGTTGTTTCTCGGTGTAATGTTAAACAACTTGAGCTTAGGTTTAAGAAATATTATCTATGCAGGGCTAGTTTTTGTTGGGAATTGCTTAAGACTTGCGATACGCTCGTTGAGTTAACTTTAAACGAAGTATTCAAGTTATATGTGCCTGAAGTTGGGTGGCTTTTACCGTGTTTGAAGAAATTGAATCTGATATATATTGAATCTGGTAAACGATCATTGGAGAATCTGATTTCAGGATGTTCTGTTTTAGAAGAATTGTTTTTGGATAGACTATTGTTATCTGACTACGTGCAAACGGTGAATGTCTCTTCACTATCTTTAAAGAGATTGAAGATTATGTTGTTGTCTGGGCCTTGTGAGTTTGTGATTGATGCTCCTAAACTCGAATACCTTAACATTTCTGATGGTATGTGCACAAACTACTCTTTGAAAGATCCAATGTCTCTTGTTGAAGCTCACATTAGCATGAAGTTTAACTCTGTTGTTGAACTCTTGACATGCATATCACCTGCCAAAATACTAACACTGACTTATGAATCTTTAAAGGTATGTCTATGTATCAATCATTCCATTTAAGATATTTATCCTATTATTCTAATCTTAAACCGAAGTGTTAATTGAAATCAAAATAATGCCAACATAAATTGAGTATTTAAGTTTACTTGATGATGTCTAGTGTTTGGTTTTTTTGTCGCAGGGTCTTAGTCGCGTTCATGGCTTAAACTTGCCCATGTTCCCTAACTTGGTTAAACTTGTGATTCCTCGGGGAGGGTATTTGTTGCCAGTTTTATTAAACAAGATGCCCAATCTTGAGCATCTTACCTTTTCGAAGGTAAGTTTCTGTACCTAGAATTTTTATTTTTATTCTTTTTTAATATTGAATTATTTTGTGGTGTTTGGAACTTCAGATTTGGGTCTGGAAACTCGTACCCTTATTAACGCGAATATGTTACATTATTGTTTGAATAAACGTATTCAATATCTGATAGTAAAATGGTGTAAAGGACAAATAGTTAGTTTCATACATTAGAAAAGTTTAATTCTTAAAACTAATATGTTTGACCTCATTTCTTTGTAGCTTGATAGTAATTATTCATTAATTTTACTATTTGTTTGTTTATTGTCAGGAACTTCTACATTTCGGCATGACTTGGAGCCCACCAATGGAAGAGGCACCAGCTTGTCTACGTTATAAGATGAAGGAAGTCGTAATACATTCTAAGGTAAAATCGGGAGAGGTTGCTTTAATTAGGTATCTGCTGAAACACTCAGATATTTTGGAAAAATTGACAATACATACCCTTAACTTTGATCCTAAGAGGCGCGAGAAGTTGTTGAGCATCCATCGTAGCTCCAGTTCGTGTCGGCTTGAATTCGTTTGAAGTCTCTTCAAGATCCTGATGCTAATTTGCGTATTACTGGATTGTTTTGAACCTTTACAAGCTCAAGTGTTTTGAATCCTTTTTTGTTTCTTCAGTAGTAAAAAATGGAAATCTTGGATAGTTTAAGATTTTTATAACTCAGGCGGTCAAAAGTTCAGAGATTGCAGCAAGTTGTCAATAGAATTATATGATTTTCATGTTTTTGGGTATGCTGGTTTGCCTCATTTTTTATATATTTGTAATGCTTTATTATGCATATAAATTAGTAGACATGCCATAGCTACTTTTTTTATAACTGAGGAAGAAACTTCAAGGTGCAGATGATAATCAATTTTCTATGAAATGTTTCCAGCTTAAATAGTCAAGGGGTTCAAGATGTCTAATTCTTTCTTAATTCGTTAGTCAGTTAAAATCCCAATTAGTATAAGACTAGTGTTAGCTTACAATTTGGGATTACTCTCTTTCAATTTCTTTTCTGTATTCAGTTCTGTACTACTGCAATTCAATAATTTGTAGCAATAATGATCACTTAAAGGCATCAAACCATTGGAATCGTTTTCATTCTTCACTCTGTATTAATTCTTTTGTTGATTATCGTCTTTGTGTTGGCTTAAATTCCAACAATTGGTATCAAAGCCCGGTTAGGGTTTCAATTGAAGATTGAAGATAAAAGAATTAGGGCTAAAAAGTTGATAGTGGGTAAACAATGGTGAATACGAAGTTCGATATTGAGAAATTTGATGGGAAAAACGATTTTGGGTTATGGCATGTCAAGATGAGAGTGCTGTTGGTACAACATGGATGTGTGGCTGCTCTTGAAGGTGTTGCAGCATTACCAGAAGATATGCCAGAAAAAGAGAAGACGACTATGTTAGAAAAAGCCCATAGTGCACTGATTCTTTGTATGGGAGATCGAGTCTTGAGTGAAGTAACCAAAGAAACATCTGCTGCAGACATTTGGACAAGACTTGAGCACCTGTACATGACAAAATCATTGGCAAACATGTTATATCTCAAGAAACGTCTCTATACTTTCCAAATGGGATCCAGTAAGAAAGTTGAAGATCATGTTGTTGGTTTAATAAGATCATTCTTGATTTGAAAAATATTGAGATTGTTATTGATGAAGAAGATCAAGCAATCATCTTCTTGGCGTCATTACCACAATCATTTGAACACTTGTGGATACATTGATGTACGGGCATGACAGTTTGTCAATGGAAGAAGTGTTATCACCCATTAGTTCATAGGAATTAAAGAAACATAATGATCAAGAAGAATATGCAAAAGGTTTAGTGTACGTGGAAGGAAGAACTCATCAAGATCAAGTCTAAGTTTAGAAGAAAGTGTTTTATTTGTCACTCGGAAGATCATTTAAAAAGAGACTGGCCTGATAAAAAGAAAAAGAAATTTGATCGATCTTGGAAAAGAACAGAGGTTAGTAATTCAGATAATTACTCAATGGTTATGATAGTGCAGAGATGTTAGAAGTTTCTGTAGAAAGAATCATACTACGCTTTTGGCTGATAATAATTTTGCGACTTATATAACCTGAAAGCTTCATATCAGCTATTTATAATGATGAAATAAATAAGCAAGCAATTATAACTTGGAGAATTGTAAAAAGATTCTAGTGACATGTTTAAAATAAATAAGCAAATCTGTTAACGAGGAAAATAGTCAAATACATTATTTGATCAGAATTTAATACTGTACTATTTACTACTTTAACTTCTGTTCATATTCATTTTCCCTTAATTAAACCTTCTTTACCTCATAAAGATATTGAATACAAGGGAGTATTACTTTTTCCACTATAATGTTGAAAATGAACGTTTAAATGTCCTTCAAAAGTAAGTAAATAGATCCGACACATATAAAATGTAGTTAATCTCGCCGTAGACCAAGCTATTATTGCAAAAATAGGTGAATACAACCAACTATCATTTAGGATTTCATCTTTGGACCAAAAACAAGCAAGGGGTGAAATACCGCAAAGAGAAAGTGTACCTAATAAAAAAGAATTTTTAGTAATTAGTACATGTTTTGTTAAACATCCCATAAGCACCATGTTCTAGCTTTTTTCTGGACAATATTCAACAAAGAGTTTCCATCGAATGCATAACAAATCCCGATCCTAAAACAATAATGCTTTGGAATATAATCAAAACAAGATATTTAAAAGTTTGACACCAAATACATGAAACTTACTCAAAAGCTTTTATTATTTTAAGGATAAAGTTATATACATGCTACCAACATTCTCTAAAACAACATTATGCTATACGAAACTATCACCAATTTATTTTGTTTCCAACTTATTTGAATGTTTGAGCAGATACAAACTCGTTCTGTATAACATCTTCCACATAAAGTATAATTGTTTAAAATATTTTAGATTTATTGCATATAACTTACCATCCCATTTAGTTTAGTTATTATACGTCATAATCTCATGTTATTGTAATGCTCCAATATTATATTATTAATTTATTAATTAATTAATATAATATTATATATATAGTTTTTCAGTTCCCGCTCCTAAATTGATCAAAAACAGAGTCCGCTCCAAAACCCCCAAATTCTTAAAACACAATCAAATATTTAATTTCACATTTTCACAAAAGGAAATCAAACCCTAGTTCTCAATTATCCAAAAAACTATGATAAAATAACCCAAGCCTTCATCTCCTGATAGTACGGAAGATGAAATCAGAAAACAAGAAGATTTTATAAGCAAATTTCCTGATGCACTGCTTGTACAAATCCTATCTCTACTCTCTGAATCTATTGCAAATCCAACACGCATATTATCAAACAGGTGGAAGAACCTCCCTGCATTTCTCTAAATTCTCCGTTTCGATATACTCGAATGGCCAATCGAACAAGTCAAAAAGTTTCAAGATTCAGTTGATAAAACCCTAGCGCTTCGTGGCAGTATGCCCATCCAAAGGTTTGTTCTTAGCTGTTAAAAAAACTGCGATTATGATCGTGTTTACGATTGGATTTGTACCGTTGTTAAATGTGAAGTTGAACAACTTGAGCTTAGTTTTCAGCCATTAAAAACAGGGTTAGGTTGTGTCGGGATTTGCTTTAGTCTTGTAATATGCTCGTTTCATTAAGTTTAAAAGGCAAGTTTTAGTTAGATGTCCCTGAAGCCGAGTTTTTTTTCCATGTTTAAAGTAACTCAATTTGGTCTTTCGTGTGAAGAATCGCTAGAGAATCTAATTTCTGGATGTCCGATTTTGGAAGAATTGTTTGTGGAGAGAAAAGTGACTTTAGCTTGCTGATATTTGCAGTCTCTTTGCGTTCTTTAAATAGATTAAGGATGTTGGTTTGCAGAAAATATTTGGCAAGGTTTATTGGATTATGGGTATGGGTATGCGATTGATACTCTGAAATTGGAATACTTCTACATTGAGGATAAAATGACGTCGGGTTACCAATTTACGAAGATGCTGTCACTTGTTGAAGCTTACATGGATACTACTGGATCTGCTGTGGAACTCTTGACGTGCCTCTCGTCTGCCAAAAAATTGACAATGACTTATTCAACTATAGAAGTATGTTTACTTATTTATCAATTATTCACTCTGTTAAAGATAGCACATGTTAATTTACTTACAATTATATTAGGTGCTTAATTTTTATGGATATCAACTCAACCGTTGATTAACTCTCTTCTCAGAGTCAAAGAGAAAAGCTTTAACATATGAAAAACTATTGGAAGGAACATGATGGGAGTTCAAACCACTAAATCATGTTAAATGTTACATGAATTGTCTCTTGAGTTTCTTCTTCTTATTGTTTTGTTAAGCCTTTTTTTATAGTCATATGCGTCTGAGCTTCGTTTAACTCAACTTAGTTTATAACTATTTAACTAAACATTACAACACACGTTTTAATTAGATTCACCGTCATATATATATTTCAACAATTAACACAAACATTACGTAATGAACAATTTTATACAAACTTTGTGCATCTCACGGGTCTGAATGACTCGTAGAAGGTATTACCTCTAAGAGTATTGTGTGCTCCTATGCAAGCCACATGAACAGACGTCCATTAAATTCAAACGTTAAAAGATATACAAAAGAATGAAAACCACCAAAAAACATGAAACAATATAGTAGATTCTATTGAAACATAACATGACCACAATCTTTAGCAATATGAGTTGCACCAATTGAGTGAGCAGACAGACATCTAATAAGTAAAAGGGCTTATGCCAGGGGAATGCACTCAACTTTTGGCGGATGTCTATTGTATGCACCCAACTTTACGGAGGTGTATTTAATGTATCTAACCGGGAAAAATATTCATTCGATGTAAGGAACCGGCTAATTAACCGGTCAACACCACGTTTAAGCCACGTCAACTGCCACCTGACGACACGTGTTTCCGGTCATCTTCTCCGATCAAATTCCGGTCAACTTCTCCGGTCATCTTCTCCTACTAACATTCTTGATTTTTTCACCTCTAAATAACCCTTTTTCTTTCCCCATCATAAAGTAAAACACACACAAAACAAATGTAAAATTCAAACTTCAACCAAAGTTTGTAAGTTTGAATTCTCACTCTTTTCAATTAAATTCTCAACTTCATCACTAACATAATTCTTCACAGCATCCCTCAATTCTTCAAACTCGTTACAACATAGAAACCCTAATTTTGATTTCACCATTCGAGCAGTTCTAGTCATTCGAGGGAACGAAACAACACAGAAACCCTAATTTTGATTTCACCATTTGAGGGATGAAGCAAGAGCAGTTCTAGTCAAGTAATTATTTTAGAATAATTATTCTTTCAACATCGTTCCGACATTCACTCAATCCCGGTGAGATCGAACTATCTTGTTTTGATTTTGCAAATTGATTCAGTTCTGAATTTCTGATGTTTTATTAGTCTGAGATTCTGATTTCTAATTGTTAAAGCTCGTTAGTTGAATCTGATTTCATTGTTGAGGTTGTGATTTTATTTCATTGCTGGTTTCAATTTTGGTTAGAATTTGATTTATTTGAGATTCTAATTTTGATATTGGGTTTATATTTGGGCCTGATTCTGTATTTTAATTTATTGGTGCTGCTCAAAGAAAAACAAAAAACAGCCTTCTGCCTTCATTTCTAGTTCATATTCGGACAACAACAATGGACTTGTGCTTCTGTTATGAATTGGCTCTCAGGTTTTATTTTATTCGGGTGATTTGGAATTTTTTTAGATACATTTGAAAAAGTCAAGAATGTTGTTGGTGCTTCCCCTTCCAAGAAATGTTCAAGCAAATATTCAGCAAGATCACCGGAGACGATGACCGGAATTTGACCAGAATTTGACCGGTGCCAGGTGGACGATGACGTGGCATAAATGTGGTGTTTACCGGTGACGTAGCAGGTTGCTTACGTTGAATGAATATTTTTCCCGATTAGATACATTAAATGCACTCCCATAAAATTGAGTGCATACAATAGACATCCGCCAAAAGTTGAGTGCATTCCCCTGCCATAAGTATTAAGTAAAACAAAGAGCAAAAAGCTTGATATGCAGCTTGGATTTTTTTGATCCACCATAAAATTACAAGAATATTTAGCAATCTGAGCTGCAAAAGATGATATCCTCTCGTAGTTGTTACACTTTAAGCCGGCATATGGCTCATCTTATAAAAAAGTAATGACTAATTAACTAATCCGAAGAAAATCATATGACAAGAATAATTAGTAGGGATCTCATTCGTAAAATAAAGATATAAGCTATCTTTACCTATTGCTGAAACCATTGAAGAGCACGAAAACATAAATGTCACGAGATATTACAGTCCGTAGTGCAAAACAGCAAAGAGTAACATTTTAAGTATATGTAATATAAACAGATTGTTGACTCAAACCATCCTGAACCAGAACTAAAACTTTTTTACCGAATATCTTCCACTTTTTTTTTATTGTATGACAAAGAAGCTCAACCCAATAATACTTCACCTTAGATTATAGGTAGGGATATCACTACTTCAGTGATTTATTTCACATAAATCCTCTGGCAAATGATAAAGCATTGGCTATCTACATAACTGAACAGACTTAGTTAAAAAGAAATGAGAAATGAATCTTTTGAAATACATCAGATATGTCTTATCTGAAGCCATATAACTGAACCGATTTCAGAGAGAATCTAATAGCATCACCTTACTGAACTAACTAAAACAGAATGCTAACTAATTATTAACTAATATGCTGACTTGGAGATAAGTAGTCTAACACCCTTTTCACACATGAGTGAGCCAACTACTTAATTTATATGCATATAAAAAAATTATACTGAAAAATGACGCAGATCAATATACCCAAAAACATGTAACTCGGTCAATTCTACTGATTAACTATGCAAGATTGAAAAAACTTGAGCTTGCAGAAGTTCAAAACAATCCTGGAATATGAAAACTAGAATCAGGATTATGAAGAGGCTTCAAGGGAATTCAATCCGGCACAAGTTGGAGCTGCAGTGGATGTTCATCAGCTGTTGGCGCTTCGTAGGTTTATATTTACATGAATGTATCGTCAATTTCTCCAAAATTTTCTAGTGTCTCAGCAGATAACTTATTACGGCGAGCTTTTTTGATTTTATTATGATTTCCTTCATCTTAAAACGTAGACAAGCAGGTGCCTCCTCCATTGGTAGGATCCATGTTATTATGGAATGTACAATCTTCTTATTATAAACAAACAAATTGTCAAATACCAATAATTAGCTATTGGCGAATGAAGAGTGAGTCTTGAGGTTAAGGAATTATCTTTGTGAAGGGACTTAGATGTCCATTTTAAAAATCATATGAAATTTTATTGAAATTTTTCATTATATGAAAATTAATTAACGAAAATAATGTTTTTCATACTTAACTTGCACACATTTATCAAAGGCATTAGGCAACAAAAGAAAGACTCATCCCACCATTGGGGCATTCAAACTTGAACCCTCCAAATAAACACTTAATATCAAACCAACCCAACAACAACTTCACTGTTACAACCACAAAACTAATGTAGGTAATGTTAAGCAAAAATACAAGGATTCTTTGACTGGATTTGACTTGTTATTATATGAACTTTTGTGTGATAAACATGGGTAATGTACTTAATTTTCGCAAAATGTGGGTACTAACTACCCCGACTTCTACTTTTCATTGTATATTTTCACACATAAAGGATTCTTTGATCAACTATGTCAAGAAATTTCCTATAAAAGTTGACATAACAAGTAGTATCTTGTGCCTTTTAGTTTCATATTTTATATACATTTATACTCAGTTTCCACCGAAGAATAAGTTCTTAAATCATATGTATATCATTATAAGTCACTCTTCCATTATTTATTTTTTTACAACTGATTGGGTAATGGAAGTCAAAAGTTGTACCAATTAGACGGAATCACAAACCTCCAATAGTTATGCAACATGAAAACACCAAACAATCAAATCACACAATGAGATGTTAAAATTCCTTTAAATCGAAATAGTATGTTTTAAAGATATTATTTTGTGATCAAAACCTACAGAACTTATGAGCCGCGCAATGACTTAAGAATATAATCAATCCTGCTAGCATTTAAGCTTAGGTTGAACCATCAAAGGTGGTGTTGATACCACGGTTTAAAAGTTTTTTAAAAAGAAAAAAGAAAAAAAAACACTCAAAATGGATGATTATATGTTAGAAAATTTGAAGCTAAACTTTGAAAAACCAGTTTTGATCCGCTACCAAGCCCACCCAACCCATGCATTTTGCCTCCTCTAAGTTATTTAAGAAAGTTCAATGAAAGAGGTTGTTGCACTTGCCTCTGTGCCAATGCTTTAACATAATCTGGTACAGATTCTTCAGCCACAGGATATATAACCTGCAAAATGCAAATTTTATTCAATTTAGATGGATATATCATGTAAATACTTAATAGGGAATCATGAAATACTTCAAATGGTCATATGCATAGGTGGCATGGTGTGTTACACATGTGACCAAGTCTCTGTTTCAGTTGATCATCACTGAGATCAGAACTGAACGTGTCCTCATCACCCATCTATGCACAAAGGGAGTGAAATCTGCAGGTTACAATTATTGATTATTTTCAAAGTTAAGATAATTAAGAATATTTCTCATTTTCATAATAAGGTTGTATTTTGAAGTATGTGGATTAAGATACGGGCAACATACAACAAATTTATATCAACAATCTAGAAACAATCAAGAATGTTGTTAAAAAAAGGTAGCAAGTTACCTATACGAAGTTATTGGGGAATCTTTATTTGCTTTGCGGGGCATCAACTCCGATCCTCAATCTTCACTTATTAGTTTTGAAGCCAAATCAATCATTCCAGCTGTTTCAGGGAGAGTGGCTCTGAATTCCCGATCACTAAATGGAGGCTGAACACTTTAATCATCAGGATTATAACTCATTTAATAAAATACAGTTCGATATATAGATTACAATATGCATGGAAAGTTGCAGAGTAATAGGGTGAATTAGTGATCAATAATATGTAACAGAGACTCATATAGTCATATGATTATGAACTGAGAAGCTTAGAAAGGGTCTTACTGTAACAAACTGAGAAAACTATTGCACATCATCCAGAATGTCATTTTGCTTCTTGGAGACACAGGGTCTTGTTGACTCATGTACTCTGAAAATCTGCCATTTTAATGTTTGCACATAACGTGAAAAATCTTTCAATAAAATTGACAGCACAACAATATGTTGAGGGTAAAAAATTTTATTAGAACTCTACAAATATGTCAAAAAATATAAAACACTTTATACGTTTCTCAGCTTCTCTTTCCAGAGTATTCACACAGAATCGAAATTGCATGGAGGAACTGATACCTGTAAGATAGCAGCACGAACAGCACTAGAGCATGCAGCATTAGTACGCATGTAATGGACAATATCCTATAGTTACAGAAATGACATAAGCAATTTATAGTTAAGATTATCTATGCAATTAAGAAAGAAAAGACAATATTACTTACTTGACAGCCTGTACTATGGCCAAGCAGCACTACACACTCCGAATCTTCTTTGTTTATCAAGTGATTGATCAACTGATCAAGCTCCGATGTATCTTTCATTAAATAAGGAAATAAACACTTTTTGATGGACTTGACAGAGAAAGAAACAATGACCTCGTCATATAATTAAGAGAGTGAAAATAAAATAAGAAGTGGGTAAAATGAGGAGTTACCTCTTTCAAGCTCAAGATGCCATATCCACTGTAAGAAGATGAAAGCAAAAAACCGAACCAGTGACCATTTTTCTTTATCTAAAGCAATTGCCTACGGCTCCAAATATCTACCGAAAAGCAAAACGATTCAGACTTGCAAATTTCATTGAATATTTAAGTTAAATGACTTTAGCAAATGAATCATTCAATAATAAGATGAAATAGTATATCTGTACTTGCATATTTATTCCTCAAGTTATTCAGCTCCGTCACTTTTGCAAGCTTATGGTTTCCTTAAAGCCTAATTTTAATTGATAGACGATATGTATTTCTTCCACAATGTCATATTTAAAGAGACTTAGCAAGCAGTCTTGTTCATATCACTTCTGAAAATAATAATTATTGAACAAAAGCATAAATACATACTCTATAGCCAAAACCCATCGGTCAATCCACAAAAACGACTTGTTGTTTATAATCCCCAGCTTTAAATGCAACCTGCATCGCAGATAATTATATTGATATGCATGTTAGACAAAGTAAATGGTTAGATCAACAGTTTAGCATAATAAATTAAAAATAAAAAGTGATAGCTTATCTTAAAAGTATTTTTTTCTAGTGAGCGATGACACGACGTCGATTTAAAGTTTTAGCAGTCTTGTTCAATTACTCAACTTTAAAGGTGGTCACAAACAAACAATGTGAGGCATTGTTAACAGCCTACAAAAAGTAAGTAGGAAACTAGGAACAAAACAGAAACTAGAGGACCTTGACACAAAACTCGGTAATTTAAGTTAACATTCAAGCCTTGTTTCACAAATGATAGCCCAACTTTATTCATCATTGGCTCTCTCTTCTTTGGTGCCTTATATCATCATTGGCATAATCACCATTGTTAGATATGTGACTTGGGTCCAAGTTCATCATAAGGAAGGTTATTTGGTATATTCAATTTCTAGTCAACAACCTCTAAGTTAGCAGTTACTAGTGTTGTGGTAGTATAAATAGGTGCAGATGAGTAGCGTAAAAAAGGTGCACAGAACCTTAAATTAAAAATTTTGAGTATGACTAACCAGCATATACAACAGAACAATAGTCATCATATATACCAGTACTATACCATATAATTGCCATTGCAAATTAAACTTTTAGTGCATGATTAACATATACATCAAATCACTTTAATAGGGGAAAGATCAAATACAAAGGTAAGCCACAAAATTTTGGATTGATGAACAATTCTTGTGAAATGACGAGTTTTGAAAAACTTGGGGGCCTTTTTTCGGTTTGTTCATCAATTCGATAAATTGGTGCTTTTTAAGAACTCAAATATCAATTGCTTGCTCAAAATGAAATCTTTTTATTCTTGAACTAATCAAGATCCAATCCTTTTAAATCATTATTCTAAATTACCCAATTTCCGGTTACCAAATAAATTCAATTTCAAAAAAAATAATAAATAAATAGTTGAATAGAGTTGGGGCCATACTTAAACATGACTCCACGGAACTGATTCTTGCGATTGATAGGGCCGGCGGCCCCGCCAACAACGACGGAATTGTTGGTCATAGAATTAGTGTTTGACTTGCGAGAATGTACAATGCCTGAAATCCAAGAAGATGAACCTGCTGCTGCTGATGTACAATGCCGGAATTGTTGGATTCATATTTTTAATCTGGTTGTTATTTTTGAGAATTTTAATCATAATTCACTAATGATCATTTCTTTTCATTTATATTAAATGATCACTTATGTGTATTCCCTTGTAAATATACTTTACTTTAAAAAAACTATCGAATATACTTAAATTACTTTTATATTTTTTTTTCTTATAAATATGTGTAGAATTTTCTTGTACTATATTCAATAAACATTTAAATAATTTATGTATCTATTTAAATTTTAATTTTATTTTATTATTATTATTATATTTTTTTAAAAATAGACAGGACAATTTATATTTTTATAATATTTCAAAATTATTTCATTTATAAATTTAGTATGCTTCAACTGAAATATTCTCTATAAATAATGAAAAAAATAATTACATTACTACTTAAGAATGACATGTTGTTTAATAAATATACAATTTTATAAAAAAATATATATAATTTGATGGTCTCTATCACATCGCACGGGTAAAATACCAATATTACGTGTATATATATGACAGTTACCTGTAATGTGGGAGTGGCTGTGTTGGTTCAAAATGTTTGAAGATAGACCATCTGTATTTAACAAGTAATGTGCCTAGCATCATAATTTATATCCAAATAATTAAACATTTCATATTTAGTGTATGTTTGATATTTAGTGCAGCAAAGTGCAATCATTCATTGTAACCTCTGTTAATTTTTACTCCAACTAATTTTTTTCATAGGTGATGTGGATGTGTGACATTCTTGTTGTAGCTGGCGTGAATGTGTAATGAACATACAAAGTACTTAGTTAATCCAAGTGAGAAAACGAAATTAATATAAACGGGTGTATCGGAGAACAATGTCTCGCATTTTAAGTACTTAGTTAATCGAACTAAGAAAAAGAAATTCATATAAACGGGTGTATCGGAGAACGATGTCGGGGACAAGGTGAAAAATCGGGTTGAGCCTTAGAAGGACAACGTCCGATCCGAAAACACATCCTTTATCGGCATCTATTACCTATCTTTTTAATTCAGTAAGATTAAACAACCAAACATTTGATAAACTTTTTCAATGACTTACGGTAGCATCTTGAATAAATGACATTTTATATTAATTTGGCTTTCTTCAATATATAAATCGTGTCATATATAAAACAATTTTGTAAGCATTTACCTGTTGAAATTTGTTTACTACTTTTCTAAAAAATAACGAATATATATAACTGTAGGTGTAGAAATATGTGTTTAATTAACAGTAACAATATATAACTTAGATGTGTATCAAAGTCTTAAATTTTAATTGTGACTCTATTTGTAATGAGTTAGATACCAACGAGTAATATAGTTGTACAGTTGTTAGTACAGTTTTAAGAAAATAGAAATAAAAAGATCATTAAAAACCCAATTAAATAACGTTTAAATGTCCATTTTTCTTCAAGTTCTATTTTATGTGTTAGTAAATTTTCCGTAAAGCAAACGTAGATACTTTTGATGACTATCATTTCCAGAGCGGTACAAGAACTTTTGCTTTGCGGGGGCAAGCTTTAGAATGTTCGACAGTTTAAGGAGTCGACGATCAAAATGATGGGGAGGGAAAAATATCTATTAATTTGGTGTATTTTTAAAAATATTTACATATAAATTTTTTTTTTAATAAAAATATATTTTTTTCTTTTAAATAGTTTTTTTTAGTAAGATTTCATGTAAATTATTTTTAAATTGTAACCTTTAACTTCTTCCCTTCTATTGAGATTTTTTTATATAATATCAGAAACAAATGTTATTCATAACGTGTATCATTCATGATGAATAACATTCGATAACACATTTTATGATTATATAAAAGGTATCGTACTAGAAGGATAAGTATAAAAGAAAGTTAATAACATCAATTATTTCTTTTTCAAAAGATATAAGTTTTTGTAACAATGTTATTATACGTTAATAACATATAAAATGACCAGTTTAAGTTAATTTTGAAGTTAATATGATTGAATTGATAACTTTTTCTTATGAATTTATCTATTGAAATTATGATTTGTTAGTAAAAATATAAAATATAATATCATTAGAAAGTCTAGAATGAAGAATCAATTGAAATTATATAGTTTGGTTGGGTCTCGATTTGTGTCTTTCAATTGAAATTATAATTATAGGACGTGTTACCAAATGTTATTTATCATGAATGATAAAATTTAAAATTGATTATTAACTACATAATATGAATAACATTTGTTCCTAATATTATATAAAACAATCTCAATTAAAGAGAACAAGTTAAAGGTTACAATTAAAAAATAATTTACTTAAAATCTTATTTAAAAAAATCATTTAAAAGAAAAAAATATACTTTTGTTAAGAAAAACACTTTATATATAAATATTTTTAAAAAAACACCAAGTTGCTAAATATTTTTTTCCTTTTCACCATTTTGGTCATTGACTCCGATATAAGTTTTGCGTTTTGAATTGAAATTTCTTTTCTTCGGGTAGTATGCATGTCAAACTAAACCAAGTTAAACTTATGATTCCAACCAAACCAAAAAAAGAATTCGGCTTAATTTGATATCAACATAAAAAAACATATCAAAGGTTCATAAATTTTGCAATGCGAACAAACCTCGTGATTACGTGTGATTCTGTTCCCAAGCTCGTCTCTCGTAATGTTTTGAACTATTCTAATACTCTGTGTGTGAAGAATGCATTTATTTATGCTTATATATATATATTCTTTATAGACTTAGATTATAGGAAAGAAATGAAGAAAAACTATCACCATTTAAAACTAAGAGTTTAATAATTGTTCTTGTGAGTTGTGACGTTAGCATTTTCTTATACAAGTTAAAGAACAGAGAAAGAAAGATACTAAAAATGGAAATGAAGGGGAAATAGAGTAAAGCTACAAAGAAAGAAATGAAACAATGAAGCTGGACTCTCAGACTAGCGACCATTCATTTAGAAGCCAAAGGCCTGACCACTAAACTACGTTAAACATATTTTAACATTCAAACGTTAATAAAAATTTAATAATTAATAATTAAAAGTATGTTAATTAAATATTATATATTACTTAATTTATAGTTTAATAATGTTGTATTAATAAAAATTTAATAATAAATAATTAGGGGTATGTTAGTTATTTATATAAAAAAAATTTAAAATCTGTTAGACAAATTAGTCAATTTAATCTTAAAATAAAAACATAAAAATACATTATATAGTAGTAATAGATATATATTTATTGTTATATTATAAAGGTTTTGTCCACAGGCTATAAAGAAATATCAAAGTTTTTATTAACTAATGAGTGATAGTCATATAAAAAAAAGGATAAAGAAATTCAAATAAATATAACCACCTTAAAACTATGATGAAAAGTTGTAATATAAAATAACGGGTATATTTTTTTAAGTAATAGCTTTATTTTTAAGCTAATTAACCAATTAATTAATAATTGATGTTTTCTGTTTATTTTGATTAACGTTGGCGTTGACGGTAAAAAGAATGGGTAATAAAAAAAATTTATTATTAAGAAAATTTTAAATATGTTGTTGTCGAAGACATATAACACGACATAATATAAAGACAATAAAATGCAATGAATAAAAAATATATCAATTATTTTTAGCTTTTTATCTCCTATCTCAAAAACATCAACCGAGTTAGATTCTTCATCAATATATGTTAAAAAATACTAAAAGATAATGCTTAATTTATAATTTTTAAAACAAACGCAAATAAATTGATAAGATAAACAATACATTTCTCAATATATCTTAACTTTCCTTTACCAGTCTTTTTCGGATCAACTTCCTCAAATCCTTCAATAATATTAACATGGTCAAGACCAAAACCTCCAAAACATAACTCAGTATCTGCTTGAGCTTTCAAACTTTCAAAATTCCAATTCCGAATTAGGGGAACAAGTCTGTCAACTACTTCTTCATTTTTTAGAAAAGTTGAGTTTATGTAAACAACTTCAAAAAATAAAAATAAAAACAAAATTGTTAGCCTACAATACAAAACAAGAACTAGCTCTATAAAAACCATTAAATAACTTACCACCATAACTAACAAAGGACCATTGAAGTTGTTATTTAGCTTAAATTCGGTAGTCGATCTCATTATAGTATCCGATATATAACCACATCAATCCAAGTCTTTTATAACAACACCAGATTGTGAAACAACAGGCAAGATCATGTTGTTTACAACGCCACTTTTGTTGGACTTTATCAACAAAGTTGTAACAACAACCAAAAAATTATACTTGAACCACTCGTCAGCATCAATTTCATCCACCATCCAATTATGAATAGGCTTGATGTAGAATACATCACCTTTCTTATCTCGATTTAAAAACTGCAATTATAGCATCTTCAAAACTTGACCTCTCCTTTGTCTTAATTGGAGTACCACCCGTTGGGAATCCAGTAGTAGAATGAATCAATTCTTTTGTAACCTTGATTAACCTCGCATCAAGAAACTTAAATTTGCAGGTACATAAGTTGAACATGTCAACAATAAACAAGCCCAACTTAGTTGGCACTATTTGAAATTTAAACCTTCCATTAAGCAATGACCCAAAGTCCAATTCCTTTATTAAAGAATTATGTTGAAAAGTAACAATATTAACAATTGAACTCAACCACTTGGGTGAAGACCTAGCTTCAAGTCTAAAAATCTCAATTTTCTGATCTTGATCTTGATCTTTAACACGCTCTTTCCTCTTCCTTGCTCCTTTTTTGTTTTCAACTTCTAACTTTACATATATAGGTTTCACATACTTCTTTTGAGCATTCTGATGTACAATTATTTCTAAAAATGAATTAAAACATGAAAATGCTATAAAAATATTAATAAAGTAAGCATACAAATACAAAACAAACAATATTCATTTTAAATGAATAAATATAGTATTCGGTACATATATGCAAATACACATAATATACATATATGCAAATATACAAAATGTAAGACACCCCAATATGTAGTAAATATAAGATGCACTAAATGTGCAATTTATATACTAAACCACTAACTGTTAAAAAAACCATCAAAATGCAACAAATACAAAACACAAAAATGCAATATATATAAGATACAATATATAAAATCATAATATACAGAAATAGGACAAAAAAGACATGCAGTATATATAAAATGCCGCAACAAACATCAAAATGCAGTACTCAAAAAATAATACACAAAAAAAAAAAACAAAACAAAAACATGTAGTGTATATAAAATGTAGCATAAAACAATAAAAATGTAGTATATATAAATAATCTAAACAAATACAAAAACCCAAATATGAACAATATATCAAAATGCTGCAACATATATCAAAAATGTAGAGAAACATAAAATGCAGTATAAACATAAAAAACATTATCAAAAAACACTAAACTAAAACATAAAATGAAGAAAATAAAAAAAAAATCATAAAACGTTTTAAAACAGAACAAAGAAACTCACATAACAACTAAGAACATTAATCAACAACAATAACACAATAATCTTAACAAAAATAACCATTAAAGCATGAGAAAAAACATATAAATGATAATAAGCTATATACCTCTAGTTACGATCTGAACTTCATCATTTTCATCATTCGATTCAGGGAAGTCTATAGCTACCTCCTCTTAATTCTGCTTAGCATGCACTTGATATCGATTTTTCCTTTGATTTCTATGACTGGCTGTAATGTGAGATAAAAAATAAAATGTTACAAAATAACAACAAAAGTATCACAAAAAAACAAGGATAGTTAGAGTTTAACTTACGAGTCACATTCCTTTCCCTTTTTCCTTTGAAGTAACGAATTTTGAAGTCTCAACAACACATTCATCATATTTACGTGTAATTTTCAACATGATTTTAAAAAAAAAATGAACAATTTTTTGATGATTCTGCGTTTGGGAACGGATATCGAGAGCGTTTCTTTGGGTATTTTGAAATTAAGAAAGTGATGCGACGTTATTTCTAGTAATGGAAACAAAATTAATGAGCGATAAACATGCCTGATAGCTAATGGGATTTGATAGACATGATGAAGCTTGTGGTAACAAGTGTAAAGACATAATTACCTTTAATCTCATTAGCAAACGAACAAAGTCAGCCCCTAAGTTTCAAATATTTCAAAAGAAATCCTGACACAGCCCACCAAATTCTCAACCATAGATCAAAATAATCAACGAATGAAATTACTTGTTCACTCTTCTCTCCATGTAGCAGTTAATCTTTTGATATTTGATCTTATTTGAATTCAAATCTTGGGTTGATCCAAATTTGGAGTTGGAAATCCAAATTCAATTCGAGGATCGATTTTCTAATTTAAATTAGGTATGAGTTTGATTCGAAAAGTGAAAACTTTATTGAAATTATTTTTCTTCTTTTTGTTGTTATTATTATTATTATATTGGATCAGATTTATAGTTTTTATATGATTACTTTTTAACTATTTGTTTTCTTATTCTATTAAGCTGATAAAAAGTAGAATAATAACAAAAAGTAATTAAAAAAATAGAAAATGAATTTAATAGACCAAACAAGAAAGAAAGTAAATGTTGACTTGGGTGGTACCGCCACTACCAACGCGGAGATTCTGACCCATAATTTAGTTTAATAACCTTGCATGCATGTGTGACTTTGTAATCGATCTATAAAAATATTATAATATTATACTCAATAAAATAGATAATAGGTTATCGTATTCTATTTTGAAATCTAACGTGGGTTGTTTTTATTACAACACTTTGGGAATCGTGTACGATAACGAATAAGTATTCTCATGGTCAAATCGTTATGGGAACGAGACAGAAATTAGATCATCTGCACCGGTTCGTGGTGAAATCGAGCACGAGTCAGGATGGACCATCACGGTTGGAGTGGTTTAGTGGTGAGCCATTTTTGTGATGAAATGGATAAGTCCAGAACGAGAAAGGGTGAGACCCACAAGCATATTTTAATCCTTTTAATCCCTTTTCGTTCAATTTAAAAAATTATTTTTACAAAACGACTACTTTTCAAATTTAAAATAAAAATTAATATAAATATCCGTGTCAACTCAAACGATTATATATCCATATATATTAATTTATTAATTTTTTTTATTTAAATTCCTATATATACACATACACTATACATTCTTTTAAACACAACAACAATTCATCAAATCCACCTACATACTTCACCATACAATCTTTACAACACTATAATTCACCTACATACAATCTTTTAACACAACATATTCACCTACATGCAAATTCACAAACACTATAATTATCTTATAAACCATGTCTAATCCAAAGAAAAATTTCTCGTATACGAATCTTCTCAATTTCAGCACTACGAATATCCCGAGTTTTAGTTTATCACTGCCAAACCCGAGTAATCCGTTCCAATAACCGTTTTACCCACAATAACCAACAACAATTTCAACAATTCCAACAACAACAACTACTACTACTAAAACAACAACAACAACAACAAGATTCACCACAACAAGAATCCGTATCAATAGATAAAAAAGGAAAAAAAAAAGTAATCAAACAAAGATTTAAAGGCGTGCCGGTTATTTGTAATAAAAAGCCATGGACACCAAAATAGAAAGCGTGATTGGCACAATGTTGGGTTGATAATTCGGAAGACCCTAAAGACGGAAACTCCCAAAGACGCATTAGTTCTTTTGGGAAAAGCGGGGGAAAATTCAACGACAACAACAAGGGCTATCAACGAAGCGATAATGAACTTACTTCCAAATGGTGAGTCATTAACCAACTTTGCGGTCAATTTGACGCAATATACAATGAAAACGTCCGCAGATGGGGAAGTGGGCAAGATGGTCGTACTATCTACGATCGAGCAATGGTCGAATTCACAAACGCGGCTCTCAAAACGTTTAGTATGAAAGAATCTTGGGAAGTCTTAAAAGACAAACCAAAGTGGTTTATGCAACCGGGAGTAGGTGGCGCAATGAGGCATTTATTTGACAAAAATGAAGAACCCGAGAACGAGACGGTGGATCTCTAAGACGATACTATCAACGAGCTATTTAGGATGATGCGATTCCAAGACCACCCGACCGGTTGAGTACACGCCCACGAAAAGTCGCTAAAAGTCGAAACTCTTCCGACGCGGCGACTTCTTCTCATGGGACCAGTTAAAGGCTCGAAGTTGTGGTTGAAAACATAGCGAGCTATAAAGAAAGAATGGAAGTTCAACGTTTAGAAGTTACACGTGAGATAAAGAAGTCGAAAAAATGTGTGCAGCAATTGAGTCACTGCAGTTTCTAAAAGAAATTACCGAGGGTTGCAAGCCGAAGGACAAAAAGCGAATAAATAACATGAAAAAGTTTATTCGCAAAAAATATGCGGAATTCGTGAACCTCGACGCGACGAAGAGATGAAGAATAGTTTTAGGCTTCTTTTATCGTATCGTAATGCTTATTTTATTTTTAGGAACTATGTATTGTTTTTTTTAGTATTGTAACGTTTTTATTTTTAGGAACTATGTAATGTTTTTTAAAATTAAGTAATGTACCTTTTATTTTATGAACTAATGTATCTTTTATTCATGGCAGCTTACGACGGACAACTAAAACTCAATATTTTGATTATTTTTATTTTATGAATTAATGTATCTTAACATTAAAGCATCGTATCTCCACTTGAATAAATTATGTTATACTCACATGACACATGGAGAACAATGTGACTCATAGAGTATACGATCCTCATTTACAAGATATAGTAATATTAATTCGCACAACATATTTCAATCTTTTTCTTTTCAGTGATAAAAGAATATGTAAATATTTGTAAAGTAGGTTTCTCGGTTATTAGTCCTGATTCCTAGGATTGGCAATAGGTCATGGAGCAGGTACCTGTAGACAAACCCGTTAATCAAAATAGTTCACATACAAACACTCTCTGATCACCCTCGGGGATTCTTGGAGCCTGTAATCCCCAAAACTTGGCCCCAACCTCATTTATCGGCAGTACTGCTCAAAACCCAATTCGATTTTGTAATGTTTTTAACATTGATATTAATTATTTTAACGATCTTTTTTATTGTTGATATTAACTTTTAAACTCATGTATACACACGGGTCGTTTAAGTCAAGTAAGATGAGATGACATTAATAAATTATATTTTTTGATAAAAACTTTATAATTATCATGGATTAACTTAATTTTATTAATCAATTCTTATGTTATTCTTTTATTACAATAAGAGTCACAAATCACACTATTATCTTTGTACTTATAGTTGTCTCAATTCTCAAATCAACTATTATTGAGTAACATAATTGGTAGTCTTCTTAGTACATTTGCTTAATTAAAAATTGGGCATATTAATGTAATTAAAAATGGTATTGACGTTTTTAATTTTGAAATTCAACTTGTAGCACCATCTCTCATTCTTACTTCATACATTTTTAAATTTTAAATACCGACTTATTATCTACTTAGTTGATGGGAAATCAAAACTATAATAAAAATAAATGAAAGTACATGGTTTATAAATGAATGTACATGGTTTATAAAACTATGTAAAATACATTAATATAGATAAAAGATAATTAAAGATAATGTTTAATTAATTTTTTTATAAATTGAACGAAACATGCATACGCATGTGATGGGGTATTATTAAATTTAATATAGATAGAAAGAGAAAATTGATATATATTAGAAATCATGAAATTGAAAATGACTAATTAAAATTTGAAAATAGAGAGATTAGATTAAAGTAAATAAATTTAATAAAAAATATATTTTAATTAAATTATGGCCTCTGATTGGTTAATTAGATATCAAATTAAGATGATAATGTCGCAAGTATAATTTTTATATATTATTTAATATAAGATTGTCATAAGGTAAACACTATAATATAATTGTAATATAAATATAAAAAAAACACTAATATATGGAGATGATAGATATATGGTAGATATGCAAAATTAACCATATAGTAATAAAACTAATAAAAAATATAACAGTAATTACTAATTTTCATCTCATTCACTTCACATTCCGCTAATTGTAACGAGTTTTTGTTTTTGGACAATGGATACCAATATAATAAAAAAATGAACATACAAAAAAAGGTATTAAAGAAAAGAGGACGATAACAATTATTTGTTTTGGAATATTCTGAAAATAAAAATAAATTCGAGTGAACATACAGATGATTAGATTAGCAAAATGCAAGCAGATGAGGATCAGTTTGAATAATGTCCATGTGTTGTTTCTCCAGACACACAAGTACTTCTATACCCTCTTCATTAGGTGCATCCATCATAATGAAGCTATTCTTCGCTAAATTTCCAGCCAATGTTGCTTTTATAGGGGTTCCCCATCCGAAATCGATCCCGTAGACATGATACCTACATAAGCTTGATAAATAATATGTCTCCTCATATTCTCTTTGATGTTTTTCTGGATCAAGATCTGAAGTAGAGATGTTCAAAAGTGATCGAAAGACGGTTTCAATATTTTTTAGACCTTGCAGTTTCATCTTCTGTTTCCTGATTCCACTAATAAACCATTCTGGCCTCATTTCCTTTTCGTTTGTTGTTTCAACCTCCATTGCCCTGAGAAAATTTCCTATGCTATTTTCTGGCAGTGGCTCTATCATTTTGCGTCTTATGTTACTTGAAAGGCAGATGCGTGTTGGTTTTAAACAGACAGAGTTATTTCTGGAAGCAGCTGCTGCTGGCACTGCACATTTATAAAGTAACCAAGTCAAAACTTCGACTCGAGTAGGGTTGGTGATGTGCTGTCCAGATCCAGCAGCCATGGCTATGACTTTGCGCTTAAGCTCGTTTATCTTTGAGTTGGTGAACATCAGACTCCTTGTAACACAATCGTTATTTGATACATCAGGCAAAGTTTTGGGTGACTTCATGTTTGTTTTATCAAAGGACATAAAGTGTGGCTCAATGGGATCAACTAATTGATCATATTTATGCTTTTTGGAGGTCATTTTAGCCCAATCACTTAAGAACTGTACAAAACTACTAGCATCTGCTATCTTGTGAGATAACGATACTGCTAGTGCTACTCCTCCGCATTCAAAATGGCTGACTTTAACAGATAGTGGGATCACATTGTCGTCACCTTGAAGATCATGATCTTGAGCTCTATGGTTCCATATTCGACCATATGGAAAGAATTGGCCAAATTTTTCAAGTTGTGAGTTTTGGAGGAAGTTCGAGAGCGTACCATCGAAGGATGCTTCTAGGAACTCAGCTCCATGGTCATTGCAATCTACATGGGTTGGGGAAATTTTTGAATGCCTACCCGCAAATGGGTAGTATTTTGTTAATAATCGAGATAATGAGTTCTTGAGCTCTAACATCTGATCACTAGAACTGTGGTGAATGCCAATGTTTGGGTAGAACGTAACCAATGGAAGATACATGTTTGGAATGTATTGATCAAACGCCGAAAGATTGTAAACTTTGAGATGAGAAGGGGTCGGAACAGATGGTTTGATGATTTCTCTTGAGACAATTGTATGAAGTTGTCTTCTACCAAATCTTATTATTATGTTCATCTTTACAGTATAATGAAAGGGCTTTTGGTGATGTTATATTGGCCTTGTACTCCACCTCTGGCCATTATTCTTCGGAATCTGATCGCGACCATTAAGACAGTTAATCACGACAAATGATGACATATATAGTTGACTATGTGCAAACCAACTTGTGGTTTAATTAAAATTAAAAATAAGATTTCTATAAACGATGACAAATATAGAAATAGTTAGTATTAATGCAACTAGCTAGTCTCTGGCAATTTTATAGGAGTATACTTAATCACGATTTTGGAAAGGAATATACTTAACTAAGGAATACATAGTTATCTACATTAATTATTAATCTAAAAAGAATTGTGTAGCACAATTTCTTTGTTAAAATATTCCAATAATGGTAACCCCTCTTTTAAGAAAACGTTATCATTATCATCTTTAGCGTAACATCCTAATAAAGTTATAAGTCTGAGGACTATTATGAAAGAGACTTCAAAGTCTAAGGGCTTACTTGGTAATTTTTTTACCGAATTAGATACAAGTATTCACCTTAGAAACCCATAGAAACGTGGCTGAAATTGACGATACAAATGAAGTTTTCGTACAAAATCCTTCTACATTCATGTAAAGTTTAGTGAGATGAACAAAACGCACAAATCAATTTCGACAAAAAACGGAAAAATACCAAGTGATTGCGAGCAAGGAACATAATGGTTCGTAATTGGTTTACATCAACGAATTAGGTATAATTCTTAACCATTCTTTGAATTAAATACATAGAAAGCTTCATTTGTAAGTCCTTAGTATGAAATTCCAATCAATTTCAGTCCATAGTTATGCTTAAATATTCGATTGTTAAATTTTAAATGTTTTGAAATGGGTTTCTTTAAAAATAAGACATAAAGTCTTATAATTTGAACCATTTTTATGCTTTTACATGTCTAATTTCATACATGGATGTTAGATACATGCCTACATATAATAATTAGCTTTTAATTTTAAGAAAAATGATATATAAATGGTAAATTTATAGTCTTCTTCATGTGGTTTTTGTAAACTACCAAAAACGTTACTGAAATAATTTATTAACGAAATGTAGATCGTTTTAAGAGTTGATTTTTATGCTGAAGGTTCGTTTCATATGTTCAAGTAAAACTCCATTTTTATTTCGCGAATAATGGTTCACAAACGAGCAAAATCAAGCCTCAAATGGTTGTTTTGCGCTCCTACCATGCAAGACAACAACTGTTGAAGTTGTTGATCTGGGCTGGATCTTTGGCATTCTGGGCTGCTTTCATGTGTTTTGGGCCAGCCATTTTAGTCTGATTTGGGCTTTTAAATTTATGTATGAATGTAAACTAGTGTGCTAAAATGTATGTATACTAATGGGCTTTTAAATGTATGTATGTATGTGAACTAGTGGGCTGTTACATAGACTAAATAAATATATGCTTTCATTTATTTTGACTCAAGACCAATAGTTAAATTATTTAAAGATCTTTAAAATAACAAGTTTAGTTTTATAAATGTTTTAAGTATTTTCTTGATAAATGATTGATTAGAAGTTATAAAGTTTATTTTAAATAAATGCATTGTTCTATATACAAATTAAGTTAATTGTTTATAATAATTGTGAAGTTTTGATGTATACAAGAAAACTCTTAATTCCAATATAAATTACGGAAGTATATAAATAATATTGTTTGACTAAATTTTAGTCTAAAAAGATTTATGAAGTCATATTGTGGCCATTTTAAATGCAAACGACGTTTTTAAGTATTTGGACAAACTTTGAACTGTAGAACGGACTTTAGACACTTATAGTAAGAACTGTTGGACTTTAGTATTAAATTACCTATACGTTAAGTAATGGTGACTGATAGAAATGATATTGAAATATAGGTAAATCTGTGAGATGGAAAAAGAGTAAATTAGCAGAGCAATCAGGCGAGTTCACACTACTTATATAATTGAGATACATGTTGAATTACAGTTTCCTTTTTATGTAAATATTATTATTAAATGTTATTATTATTCATGCATGATTTGGAATATATATATATATGTGTGTGTGTGTGATACATCGGTGGATATGTCGGGATGCCGACTAATGATTACAGATTACAGATTTACAGGAACAAGTATATAAGTGTTTATACACTAATTTATAGTTGTTTATGTCAGGGCACCTACCAATCATGCAATTATAAGTATTAGTGCTCAGACACTAATTACTTGGTATGATATAAAGAATAGTAAAACACAGTTCCACCCGGTGTATTCACTACAACATGAGATTTCTTTTAGAGTTACAATATTACATGACTTTTATACATGTACAAGTTTAATTGTATGTTGTATCGTGAAATTCCTATGTTAGCATACGTTTGATTGTATACATGTTATTGAACAGTTTTACTAACTTATAAACTGTATGTGTTGAAATGCCTGAAATCATTAAGCTTTTATTGATTAGTATATATAAACATGTATCTCAGAACCTAACAATAAGACATGTACAAGCAAAGTTAGGGAAAAGGTTTGAACTGAAGAAGATTGTGCATTTTAGTAGATATTTTTGTTATGTTATATAAAATATGTAATTGGTTGTTTAAGTTTTAACACTTCCGCTTATATGTATTGTAAGAAACTCTAGTTTCGTATGTAATTATGTAATGCTTATAGTAGTAAGTCATGACCGGTAAAGGAGGGCTTGACAAGTTGGTATTAAAGCTCGAGGTTTATGCGAATTAGGTGTTGAATATAAAATACCTAAACTTAAACCAATACATTTAAGTAATTGTTTTGCCTATTGATGTTTATTATATAGACTAATCACTTTTAGGTATAGGCTAAGAATTATCCGAACTATATATACCGCCAGAAAGTCGGTTCGACAAAATTTCCAAGATGAACCTAGGCCTTCTACTCACAGATATCAATCACGAGTTATGCCTTCACACGTAAATCAACTTGAGGGTTCATCGGTACATAGTTCACGGTATTCTGAGGACCATTAACTACTACAACACACTCAAATGATAGTTGTACAACAAAACTAATTATTACAAATCTTCATAAAATAAGATAACCACGAACCAACAATATTGTCTAAGTCTTTTACTTCGTATAAGTTTGTATGCTTCCAAGGGATCTGTATGACGTGGTATCTCATACATCCATTTACTACGATCCACAAAACCCACTTTTTGAATAATATGTCTACTAAACTCCCCTAGTATACATATAAAACGTAACTCGTGGAAATAAAATGGAACTGCTGTAAATTTTTCCTTCAACACTCAATCTATTAATACCATTTACATCCTAAATGAGACATATTATTCAAAAAGCAATTCCAAACGAGGATAATCCAAACTTAATCTCTAATAGATTAATTTCAGGCGGGTATAAACCTAAAGCATATGATTCGGATCTTATATTATAAGCTTAATCAATTAAAAATGTTATATATCAATCAATTGAAAATTTAGAAGAGATATATACCTTTCGTACATCCACAAATCAACCAGGCTAGTGTGCAACGTACTATTTTGTGTGATACATTTTTTAAAGGTGCACCTGAACCAATTCAATTAAAAATACAAATTTCATATTCATATATAACATATACACATTCATACATGTACATCCATAAACTACAAGATGAGTCTAGTTTAATACATCAATTTGGAAATATATATAAATATATATATATATATCTTCGTATTCATATATAGTGTTTACACATTCATACATATACATTCATAAATGATGTCAACTTACTATTTTGTGCAACGTACTATATCTTCTGATCCGTATTATATATTATATATATACATAAAAGAGAAAATCTATAAAAAAAAAAAAAAGAGAGAACTAAAATATTAGATAAGTCTAGTTTAATACCTCAAATTGAAAATAGTTGGTTGTTTAGGAGAGCTTCAATGGAATAGTATGATAATTATGGGTGGTTGGTTAACTGGTCACATTCAGGTTTGCGAGGTTTGATAATTATGGAATAGTTTGATAATTATGATGGAGGTTGTTTGGAGGAAAAATCGTGTAGCAAAATACACGGGAGTTTGTTAATAAGATATCAAAATTTCGTGTAAAACAAAAAAGTCACAGTTGGATACTCTATTAGAGACCGGTTTAATACACGTAATCGGTCTCTAGGAAAGAACCGGCTAATGCTAATAAAACGGTCTTTAAAATGGTGAATAGAGATCTATTATGTGACAACCCTCAAATTTCGGTAAATTTCGTACATTTTAATTTCGTGCATTTAGGCTAATTCCCTATTAAATTAACGTGAATTCGTTTTTATCAAATAAAGTCTAGCACAAAGCCCGTGTTGCATGTGAGATGCACAAAAATTTTAATGCGAGATGCATTGGTGATTATTGAAAATTTTGTGAAACAATCGGTAGAGACCGAAATACACGAACGTTTGTGATCTATTTTCGAGAATAACGTAAATCTATTAAATTATATAGTGTTTATTATTATTGTGATAATTATGCTAATAAATAAGCATATCAACTTTTAAAACTCAATAAACGTTCACGTGAACTAAGAGACGTGTAACGACGAGATAAATTGTGAATTTAATCGAACGAGGTGTCAATAAATACTTGAACATTAGTATAATTAATAATACTTAATTACTATTGTCATTCTAAGTAAATTCATAACGTTACAAATAATCGAATCAAAGAATATACGAATTCGATAAACGTGAAAACGTAGAGATTTCGCGAATAACAACAAACGAAGTATCGGTAAACTACGTGAATATTATTCCAATCAATTAGCAACAATTATAATACCTTGATAACCTTAACCCATCTTAATTAACCTTAAACTACCCTAATTAACCCTAATTAAACCTAATCGTACAATTAACGTCTAATTAATTAAGATTTTCACCTAATGACTAAAATATCTAACTTAATCAAGATTTAAACCCTCCCCTCCCTTGACCAAAAATCTGCACAAAGCCCATATGCCAAATCCCCTAAATCAAGGAGAAATCATCATATTTTGACTTCATGCAACCCATACTTCACACCCTCTTACAACACCATACCTTCACCCTTACTTGTACAAGCTTTTGCATCACTTTACACTTCATTCTTTCACACACAAACTCACAAACTCTCTCTTTCTTTCTCTCTAAATTCGGCCATCAACAAGCAGCCCCAAAAACACCCTTCATCTTGCTCAAGAACAACCTTCAAACAACAACCTACATCCTCCCTTGTAACCCCTTGATATACCATGACTTCCCAACACTAAAACCTTCATTTTATGCTCTCTATACTCCCAAAAACGTGCACACAACCATCACCATTTCATTTCTAACTAAAACAACTCAAAACCCAAGGATTTGTTAGCTACGAACTCATCCACAACAAGTTCAAGCACCCTCTTGCTCAAAACCACTATTTTAGTGCATTGTAAGGAAAATCTAACTACAAACTCTTTGATTCTTTCTTTTAAATACTTAGAAAATAGTTTAACATGTAAGATGTTCACTCATGCTAGAAATGAACTTAAAAACTCGTATTCGTATGAACTATAACAAAGGTTTGCAAAAAATGACCAAAACAAGCTGTTAAACGACAATCTGAAAAAAGGCAGAAACTTTGCCCAACTTTGGAGCTAATTATCTTGGTCAAAACTTAACCAAATCTTACGTTTCTTGAGTCTAAATTTAAGTTCAAAGAGTTTTCTTTCCAACCCCACCGGTTTCAAAAATTTTAGACAAGAATTGATACCTCAAAATGAATTTCTAAGAAAATGTGTACAATCTGTTCTTTTGTGACAGAAAATGACCTAACTTTGGAAGGTCATAACTTTCAAACCCCGGATCTAAATAAGTTTATTCTTTTTCCTACAAGTCACAAATCTTGTTATCTTTAAAAGTCGTATAACTAAACTTCATGAATGTAAGTACAACTCCGTATATAAACAGATCTTTAACCAACTGTCCATGAAAGTACCTGCTGTACCTTTGTGTAGTATTAAATACGTTTGAACCACTTAAACTTAATCAACAATTACGAATCTTATAGTTCTGGAAAGCTAAGACATAGAGGAACATACAGAAAAATTTTCATAAAATTATAAGCTTTTTTGACTAGTTAAAACCGTAGCCAAAGATGGACTAATTTCTAGACAGAATCTGTTAGAAGTGGACAAATGAAACTAGAAAGGACAAAAATGATAAAAATCATATATTTAGGACTTTTGATATAAAAATTAGCATGATTCATGTATTTAAGTATAAAATAAGTATTAGAACAAATTAGAACAAGATCTAGATTATTAAACTTTAATTTTACCAAAGTTATGTGTTAAAAATAAGATAAATAAGACTAGAAGGACTAAGTTGCAAAAACCGTAAAAGTTGAGGACTCATGTGTAAAATCAGTAGGTTTAAAAGTATTTTAGATAAATTTATGAATTAAAATGTTAAAACCAAGACTTAGATGTTAAATATGGATTAGAATCGAAACCGTGAGCTAAAAACGTTAAAATATGGAATTTAGGAAACTAAAGGCATAAAACTTCTAAGTTATTAGTTTAAAGTATGAAATCAATAAAGTAAAATTTAATTTAGTATAATCCATGATTTAAAATATTAGAAACAAGATTTGTATGATTAAAACCCGATAAACCCGAAAGTTAGGTTAAAAACGGAGTTAAAACGACTTAGACGATATTATAACGACAAAGGTATAAAAATCAATTATAAAACTTATAACGACATTAATATATATATATATATATAACGTCCAAGTATTATGACGATATTGAAAATATATATATGTATATACCTATATGAGTATGTTTACATATATATTGAATAAATAATGTAGTGATAACTATATAAACGAAAGATTTCCGAATTTTAAGACAAATCCCGAACCTTGATCCAAGTGCGATACAAAATATACATATATATATATAAATAGGGGAATATATATATATATAAGAAATCAAAGATTCGCGTTAATTATAAAATGCGTATAAAAAGTTATTATAACGTTTGAATTAAACGAGTTTTAATGATTTTGAAAACTAAAAGGGATCACAATGTGTCGTTTTCTTTTAAAATAAAGTTACATGATATTCAAGCCCGTCGATGGCATATTTAAACCTAGTTGAGTGAACAACTGGCATAGACCGACTATTGAGTCGTCTACATATATTAATTTGAACTCTTGCGTTTAGGACGCTAAGAGACTTGATTGGACATATATATATAAAACTGTTTTGCTAGCACGCTCGGACTCAGGTGAGTTCACAGCCCCACTTTTACTGTTTTAATGCTTTCAACTTGGGGTAAAAAACATATAACTGAATGTATGCGATTATTAAAACCTGACATTGTATCCTTATGAACGACTAAGTTGGATAAGTTGTAGTGTCAAAGTCCTAGCATGCAATACTATAACCATTAGTTAGATGACGCTAACCACTGAGTATACAGATAGTACTATCGGGTTTGACAAGCCCATCCCACGTATGTTTTAGTTAGTCGCGCTAACTAGCGACCTTGTTCGCATGTTTTGGGGACGAAGTATACTTAACCGGTCCATGGCAAACGATTCATTTGTGTTGTGGTTTGGTTATAGGCTTAGTTCGGCATATTAACTCGATGGTTTAGCTAACCTTCGGGGGATTCGTAGTCAGAGGTTTTCATTGTTTTAACTGAGATTAATCGCACAATAGGCCGTTGATGCCATTTTTGATCTATTGATGAAATGATTACTAAATGATGGTTTATGATCGAGTCATTAAACCTGTGAATTCACTCAACGTTATGTTGACCTTTTATAAATATGTTTTTCAGGGGAATTAGCTATGCCGTAAGTCACGTGCATATTGGGACCGTACCTACCACGATGAATTAGGATGTCATATTTTGAATTAACACAATGGGATTAATTACATATTAATTGACTTGTAGTTTTATTTATGAAATCCCGAAACTTGTATTTTGTTGAAATGATGAATTCAATAACATTTATCTTTTAACGGTTTAAATTACCGAAATGTTGTAAAACTATTATTGGCATCCTAATAATATAGATGTTCAGCGATAATCACACGCTCTCAAGGTATTGTTATTCGATCGCCGTCACGCCCCGAAAGCTTCCGCATGATTAATTATAAACGTCAAATTTGGGGGTGTGACATATTAGGTTATAGATAACCGGTCTCTATCGTCGTGATGGAATGGAAATCGGTTTATGTTAGTATAACCGGTCTCTATTGCCTATTAAAACCGTTTTCCTCTAAGGTCTAATAAAACCGGTTTCTATAGCAGATCTCTATTGTGTTTTTTGTAGTAGTATATTTAACACACTATGTTAGTGATTCTACCTATCAATCGGTCACAGTACCTATAATGGCATATAGTTCCTCGTTACCTTATTCTCCAAATGTAGAGAGGTACATTAGAGTACAAGGTTAGTCTTGCTATGCTAGCGATGATTTTAGTGACCATTCAACCACAGAACCAACAATAGTCGAAAGTTAACATAAAACCCCTTCGTTTGAGGAGTAAGGTGTACCATTTCCACGAGTAGAGCCAGTGTGGAGAATACGAGAAGGAGGAGCAGTTCAATACAAAATGATAAATGGAGCATATGTAACAGTTACTCCTAACACTCGTCTACCTATTTCCTCAAGACAAAATGTTGTAGGTCCTACTCGACTTAATGTCTATCAACACTATATAATTCAACAAAGCTTAAGTCACTAAATTTGAGATTCATATAATATTCAAAAATTAGGAAATATTCCATATTTCGATAAAATCATTAACTTTCTATTATTAATACTAAAAATATACAGTAACATCATCAAATTTTGATAAGAAATAGATTTTCTCGAAAGCACTAATTTTACACTACTCCATTTAATTGTTAACAATTGAGGAATTAATGTTAGTGAACTACAGGTCTACAGTAATTGATAAATTATTTTAAGTCAAATTTAAACGGTCATCAAATTATTCACCGATTTGTTTTAAATAAATCAAGTTTTTCATAATTTTGGCGTATATGCTCTGTAGTTGACTTGATATATATCAAACAACCAAATAACCATAAACATATTATTATCTATATGTGACAAAAGGTACTCTTCATATATTGCATGTATTTGTACAGATATAATTCACATATTATTCTCAAAATCTATATGTATTTATCCGGATCATTTGCTTCATGTAATGTAGTTAGACAATCAATTAATGTCCATACCAAAATATACTGAAAGAACGATATGTAATTGAAAAAAGGTATATATATATTTTTACGGGTCGGGTATACCAAAAAACTGGCCTATTAAAATACCAAAATATATATATATATAGGGGAAGGAATGCGTTATTTCAAAAAATATCTATTTATAAAAGCAGCTACATAAATGAATATGCTCATTGTGTACATGTAAACCATACCCTTGGCTAAGCTCACCTCACCACAATTTCGTTTAACAAACCTCCTTTTGCAGATGATAAAGCATTGGTTGTATATCATCACTCAATGAGTATGCTAAAAAGAAAATAAAATCAGATGCCAGAGGCAACGAGATTTAACGGATTTGAAATATCTACTGAAGTACTAATAGAATCTGAGAACTTGAGTTAAAAAAGAAAATGAAATCAGAATTCATCAGAAGCATTTGCTACCGTACAACTGAAATAATTTTCGAGACAATTGAATTTTATCGGCACCCTGAAGTTCCGTCTCTGTTTTTAAACGTATCCGTATACATATCACTTAATGAACTAACTAAACAGAGTGCTGACTTAAAGCTAGGAACATAAACAAATGAACACCTTTAATAAATATGTAGCGATATCACTATTTCATTGATTAATTATACATAAATATATCCTTCTGCAACTAACAATAACATGTAATTCAAATAACAGCTGGAAAAATTTCAGAGAAAATTGATTATCATCTGCACCTTGAAGTTTCTCCTTTGTCATAACAATAATAACGGACTAAAACATAATGCTAATTACTCACCTAATATGCTGACTATAAGACAAGTGGTCCAACTCCCAAACAATCCCAACGTGGATATGGCATGTCTACTAATAGGTCGAACATTTTAAGCAATATCGATCCAACTACTTTATATGCATATAAACACATTACAAATATAATGAAAAATGAGGCAAATCAATATGGTTGAAACAAAGTCATCTATATTGATAGCTTGACTGTAATCTATAAAAGTTTAAAGGCATGAGCTATAAAACTCATAAACTTGAAACAAAGGATTGAAAAACTTAAGGTGCAAACGTTCAAAAAACTCCTGGAATATTCGAGTGTTTCAGCAAATAACCTATTAAGGCTACCTCTTTCGATACAACTTCAAAAGTCAGTATAATGATTTCCTTCATCTTAACACGTAGACAAGGTGGTGCCTCCTCCATTTGTGGCTTCCATCCCTTTCTGTAAGGTAGAAGTCCCTAAAGATAAACAAACATAACAAATAGTTAAATACAACTAATTAGTTATGATCAGCCTACATAGAATGATTAAGGTCAAACAAAATAGTCTTATCAAAGAATTAATGCTGTAACAAAGGGAGTACTTAAATGCGTATTTTGAGAATCATTGTATGATATAGAACATCGTGCACTTGCAGTTGACCTGGGAGATCAACACATCACCCTTTTCTTCTTCTTGTTAGATTTGTTAAAATTTGGTAATTAAACAACACAAAATTAGAACCAAGATGAATAACCAAGAACTTTCATAAACCAAAAAATTGACAAAACTAGGCAAAGCCCATATACGAGACAAAAACCTCACACAGACTCAAAACCCTCAAGATCAATCATCAACAGATGGAGATCTTTCACTCAGAATCTAAGACAAGAAAATATCATGAAGAAACCCTAATTTCACTTAAATATGTTTCAATGCCCTTTATGTGAGTTGCAGCCGGAGTCGCATGAGCATCTGTTTTATGAGTGTAGGTTTTCGTCTCAAGTGTGGAAGATGGTTCTGTCCTTGGCGGGCATGGAGTATTTATCCCCTATTTTAAATGATATTCTTAGTTGGCTTATTCCTAGAGCTAACTCTCGGGCGGTTAAAGGTGTTCTCCCCAAGTTGGTGTTCGCTGCTGCGGTTTATTTTATTTGGTAGTAGCGTAATTTTCGGCTTTTTCAAAAGACGAAGCGGTCCATAGAGCAGGTGTGTGCAGTCATTTTATCGACGGTCCAGCTTAAACTTATGTCGTTTCGCTATAAGAAGTCAAAGAATGTTATTGTTCTATTCGAGAAGTGGAAATTACCTAAATTACTTGTTCATGATGAAGTTCAATGTTAGAGATCTATGCTTGGATGGTTCAAGATGGGAGATCCTTCTGAGAACTGTACTCTTTTTTCCTTCTCCAAAGTTTTTCCCTCTGGGTTTTTCTTGGGAAGGTTGTTTAAGGAGGCAGTCTCTTTTGGATTATTATTCTCCCTATGAGGTGCTGATGATATGGCTTTGGAGTTTGGTTTGTTGTTTTGGTTTACATGTCCTAACTATGCTTGAGTATGGTTAGATAGTTGGTTAGGATTTTGTTTGTGTTTATGGCATGTCATAAACACGTTTGTTTTGGATGTTTAAGCTTGTGGCTTGAGGTTAATGTGGTTTTCTGCCACATTCCATTTGTACTTAATTTGTGAGTAATATATTTTACCAGGTAGATTACCCTTTACCCAACAAAAAAAAACAGGATGCCCAGATATATCATCTACTAAACAAGACTCGTTTTTATATTTTCTAATAACAAATAAATTACAATATAAGTCCTCCAAGTCTTCTAATGTTCAATACCTGCACCAAACAATCAAAGACAACCAACTAATAACAAAATAAACACCTACCTTTCTTACCTTTCCACTTTAAGTCCTTGTAACTTCCTGTCAAGGCAAGATCTCTTTCTTACCTTAACTTTGTAAGTCATTTTATCTTCAAAGGTACCTGCACAAAATAAGTTAAGAACCAAATACATCTTTTTTCCATAATTATTTGAACTATAATATCTTTCAACAAGGTTTTACAGCAAAATTCTAGCTACACAAATAAACTTACATTCGAGAAGATAAGATGCTGAAGATTGGGCATTATGTTTAACCAAACCAGCAGAAAATTCCATCTACATGCAATCACAAGTTTAACCAAGTTTGGGAACATTGGTAGGTTTAAACCATGACGAAAATTGCTATCCTGCAAAAACAAAACACAACCCCAAAGCCAAATACACAAGAAAAGTTATACCTCAACAATTGTGAGTTAGTTTATGGAAAAAAAATAGCATAACTTCAATGGAATAAAGAGCCTGCAAAAACATCAATGCGATAAAGAGCCTGCAAAAACAGTAGACATGATCATCACAAAGCAAAATACTGAAAGAAATTATTTAACTAAACCATTGCGTGTTAGTGTACACGGCGATTGAGCATAACTTGAATGGATTAAATTTTCCAGTTTCAATGGATAAGTAAACATACCAATACAGATTCAGCAGTCAATGTGAGTATTTTGGCAGCTGAGGCGGTTCTCAGGAGTTGCACAACAGAGTAATTATTTATGTTAATGTGAACATCAACAAGAGACAAAGGATTCATTCAAAAGTAATTTATGTGCGTATAATCAGCAATGTAGCGGTGCTCCAGATTAGGAGCATCAATAACAAAATTATAATACCCAGAATGAACATACATAAACTTTAATCTCTTCAAAGATGGAGATGAGACCTTAAGCGTCTCTGCGCGGTCAAATGACGGCTGTGTATCAAAAGACAATTCTTCTAGAACAGGAGACCTAGAAATCAGATTCACTAAATATTGTTTACTCGAAAAATGAATTATTATCAGATTCATTTTATTAAAACATGGAAATAGCAACTCAGTTCAGGCACATCTAAGTCATACATGATTCTCAAAGTTAACGTAAGGAGTGGATTGTAGGTCTTAAATAAATCCCAACATAACTTGGGCTTACTTCCATCAACTTACAAAGTAAGGTCAAGTTCTTCAACTTTACATTCGACAATGGTACAAAGTCAATCGTAAACACAGTTATAAACGCACCTATTATCGTAACATTCAAGAAAGAAGCTTTGAATGGGCATACCACCATGAAGAGCTAGGGTCTTATCAACGGAATCGTAAAACTTTTTAATTTGTTCATCTGGGGTCAAAACTGAATCAGGAAAATATGGCATCTCGAAATGAAGGTATGGGAGGAATTCATTGCATCTGTTTGAAAAAGGTGCTTGTTCGATAAGCATCAGCATCAGCATCAGGATCAGGATCAGGATCAGGAAGTAAAGATAGAATTTGTGTAAGCAATTCATCAGGTAATTTGCTGATGATATCTTCTTTGTCATCTTTTTCTTTTGGCTTTTTTATCATAATTTTTCCCGAACTCAAAATCATAGTTCAATGAAGAATAGAAAACTAGGGTTCAATGAAAAGTATATCAGATGAATCTTGGTCGATCGGTATTCAGAGTGCGCGCGGGAGATTTTAATTTGGTGCAAGTTTTCAATGACGACTTGGGTCCCGTGGAGAGTTTAATATATCTCGTATATACAAGAAACAAAAATAATAGCAAATATAAGTGCTTTAGTTTGCAATTATAAATATAATCCTTTAATTTGTTTGTGTATTTTCAGATAGAAATTAATATTAAATAACTTATAGTATTATTTTTCTTAACATCGATACATCTATATTTCCTTATTATGCATTATTATATTTTAGTTAAAAAAATTATTGAAAATACTTAAATTGCCCTTACACCAAATCAATTTAAACTATAACAATAGAGTTCAGAGTCGAATTTACAAAAACTAAGAATTGAATTTGCGAATTGATTTTATATATTTAATTATGTTTAATTAATCGAATAAACATCCAAAAAATTGTAGACACGATTTCAGTAACATATTTAAGGGTAGTATGAAAATTGAAAGTCGAATTTCCATAACTTTTTTCTTTATCATCACCTACGTGCTTTTTTTTTTTTTTTTAATTTAAAACAAAGATTTTTTTCCGTATTATTTAGAGGATCAGAAATCATAATTCAAACCATTTGCAAAATATTTATAACATCTACGTTTTCTTTAATGTAAAAAAGTGATTTTTTTCCATTTTATTTAGAGATGCATAAATCATAATTATTTTCTTTTAGATATATGTACAGATTTGTACATATCATGTGTACATATAAGTTTTTGCATTGTAGGATACGGTTCTTAACTCTGCAAATATCAATATAACTTGAATTATTATTAACTTGGTATTAAACGTTGAATACTTAATTTGTATTGATTATTCATCTAGATTAATTAATAATCTGATTAACAAGTTTTCTAGAATCATATTTTAAGACCTAACAAAAACTTAAACCCCGTTTGGTCCATATAATAATTTATGATGGAATGAAACATGTTAAAAGATTAAATTTGATGGAATTGAAATCTCATTCAAATGAATATGTGATTGTAAAGGTTATAAATGATGAAAAAAAAAAAAAAAAAAAAAAGAATTTGGCTTTGCAAGTCGTAAATTACATATTTTATTAGTAGGGATATTTTCCGCTTTGTAAAAATTAATGTCCGAATTACGCTTGAGTGAAAAGTTCACTCTTTCAAACTTTGTAAACATACATCAGTTTTTATTCTAAAATACAAAACTACGCATTTAAAGAAAAAAGAAAATATACACGATCCCACCAAAATCAAGCCAATATCCTACCGAAAATTGTAGCAAATGTGTTAATAAGTTGTTCATATTTTTATAATTTGTACAGTTCATAAAGCCATTGAAAGAAGCACCCACTCAAGTATCATTCGACTTGTAAAATTAACCTGTTTATATGTGAAAATTTCGACCCATTTACTTTTTTAAGTGATCAACTTTGGTTGTGCTATATCTAACCCTCGTATTCCTGTAGCAAACTTTTAACAATACATCATTATCTGGCGTCCGCGATGAACTGATTCAATCTCTGATAATAATAATTTGTATCTCCCTACAATGCAAGGTACAGAACTCGAGCCCAACATTGATCTCGTGAGCAACCGAACATGACATTAATCTTTTAGGAATGTGAGTTGCACTACATAATATCCTAGTTGTGATTCTCGCCAGCATCAATAGTTCTAGAAAATAGATTACTGAACTAATCCTAGGAAAATCATACATCAGAAGACGAATAATCAATTGAACAGAGGAAAAATTAAGCGATTAAACATACCACGTAATCGATCTTATCAAGTAATCACTTGCGTAAATACTTTCAGTTTTTTGTATTCGTGTAACTTTTCATATAAAGATTGGGTTCTGCACCATTACTGACCCACCTACTTAGACCATGATGCAAAGAAGCATACCCAAAAACATGAAACTGAGTCGATTCTTTGACGACTGTGTGTTATATGGTATAAACATCAACTATGTTAATTTCCCATTTTGTACAAATTAAGAAAGACATCAGATTGAAGAACGCGAGTTTGCAAAGATCAAAACAATCCCTAAATTTGAGAATTACCATCAGCATCTCGTAGAGACTTCAAATGAATTCAATCCGACATAAATTCGAGCCACGCTGGAAGTTCAATAACTGCTCAGATCTCTCAGGATCCATATCATGAGCATTAAATGTGAACCTCTCCAAAATACTCGAGTGTTTCAGCAAATAACTTATTAACGGGAACTGTTCTTGTGTTACAACTTCTCGATTAAGTATTAACATTTCCTTAATCTTAAAACGCAGACAAGCAGGTGCCTCCTCTGGTGGGTTCCAACTAAAGATGTCGTTATGTTGTGCATGAAGAAGGCCCTGACAATAAGCGAACAAATGCCGAAAGTTAGCTATGAGTCTATGAAGAGCGATATTAAGACCCCCAGTCTACGTGTGAAGGTAAAACAACTTACTTTTGACTTCAAAGATGATAACGAAATCTAAGCTTCGTAATAAACAATAAAAAACAATATTGACATGTCAAAGAGTTTGGATAAAGAATTATATGATAATCAGATATATACAAAAAATATACGGAGTATATATATTGACTGTTACATATTTTAGCAGTTTAATATTGTACTGATGAGATAATCAGTTGTTCTAGTGTTCAATAAATATGATTATTTAAGGAATTGATAGATAAAATGACCAAAAAGCTTATGATAATATAAGACAGAGGAAGAGACATTTTCTAATTTCACTGGATAATTAGTTATAATGGTCTGAAAAAAACTTGACCCTCGAATGCTAATACAACACTAAAATACGATCGCATTAAAAAGGGAAAATTTCAAGGTGCAGATCCAAACTCATATTTATTTGGCTAACACGTTTTGGTGTAATAGCTTATTAAATGTAAAATACCCATTTTTTAGAAGCCAAAGGAATGGAGCTTTTAGGATTGAGCTTTTTAAGCTCATAAGATTAAGCTTACGCTCCAATTCATAAGCTAAGCCAAACACCCCCTAGGTACAAAAATAAACTTACATCCAAAAAGGTAATATGCTCAAGATTAGGCATCCTGTCTAAGAAAAGGTGCAGCAAATTCCAACATCGCATATTCCAGCCGATATCAAGCGCAAGCTTAACCAAGTTGGGGAACCTGCTCATGCCTATTCCATGAACGGAGCACACAACCTACATAAACAAAACCTTATAAATCATCATCCCAAACACAAATACAAACAAAAATTCTTATAACTTCTTCAACTTAATTGGACAATCCACTTATTTTAGATGTGATGGGTTATGAGATACCAAATTACCTCTGGCTCACAAGGTAATTTCTAGTAATTAATCTATGTTTGTAAATCAGATATAGTGATTCATCAACGCGTCCTCATTTGATATGGTACAACAAATAACTTCAGAACACGAAGAAAATGTTTTATTTACAACCATAAGAAAATCAGAGATAAAACTCAAATGAACTTCCAGCGCACGGTCGACATATATGGATTAAACAATGGAATGACAATACATATGGAATAAAATCAGAAAGATCAAAAGGATATCTTAAATGCGCAGTTTGTGCCAGTAAATCTATATAACCTGTGTGACTAATCAAAATAATCAAGTGAACATCATATATGGATTGAATTTTCAATAAGTAAACATACTTTTATAGTTTCATAGGTCAAAGTCAATGTTTTAGCAGACGAGAGGCATGTCAAAAGTTCAACAGCTGATCCAGTAGTGTCTATGTGAGCTTCAACAAGAGACGGCATCTTTGTAAAAGAGTAGACCGATGACATTTTATCCTCAATGTAAAGGTACTCCATGTTAGGAACATCAATCGCAGACTCATAATCCCATATACCTTGCAAAATATTGTCCTTAAACAACATCCGTAATCTCTTCAAAGAATGCGAAGAGACTTTAAACATCTGCAATCTGTCGAAAAACACTTGTCTCTCCACTAACAATTCTTCTAAAACAGGACTCCCAGAAATCAAATTCACAAGCGATTCGTCACCCGAATAAACAACAGATAACAAATCGAGTTTCTTTAAACATGGAAACAGAAACTCAGCTTCAGGGACATCTAATAAGAAGTTTCCTTTTAAAGTTAAAGTAACGAGAGTATTGCAAGTCTTAAACAAATCCCAACACAACCTAACCCTATTTCTATCAGCTGAAAAATTAAGCTCAAGTTGTTCAACTTTAGATTGAACGACTATACAAAGCCAATCATAAACACGGTTATAATCGCAGATTTTAGCACAGTTAAGAAAGAACCTTTGGATCGGCATACCACCACGAAGAGCTAGGGTTTGATCAACAGAATCATGAAACTTGTTGACTTGTTCAATTGGCCATTCGAGCATATTCAAACGGAGAATTGGGAGAAATGCGAGGAGGTGCTTCCACCTGTTTGATAAAATACGTGTACGATTTGCATCGGATTCAGGCAGTAGAGATAGGATTTGTAAAAGCAATGCGTCTGGTAATTTGCTGATGAAATCTTGTTGTTTGAATTCATCATCTGTGTTATCAGAAGATGATTGTTTGCGATTTTTTGTCATGGTTTTTACGGATTATTGAGAATTAGGGTTTGGTTTGCGAAATGAAGAACGTTGTAGGGTTTTTAGAATTGGGGGTTTTAGGAGCGAATCCTGATCATTGTTTCTTTACGTGAAAAAATAGTAGTATAACACTATTATTACGGGGAGTAATTTGACTATTTATATTTCAGCCGTTACAAATTATACAATAATGAAAGCATAAAATGACTTATTAAAGTTAAAAAGTTAACCATTGGTGATTTGAATTACTAAAAATTCATATAAATTCATGTTAAAACTTTATTCGAATCAATAATTAATAATCAATCAATCAATAATAATACATGTAACCATATCTTGACGTATATTTCATCTTTATGCATACATTTTTTACTTATGAGTACTACAAATTGATTAAGTGATCGAGTCATGTGCAAAAGATATAATATGTTTAGCTATGAAGATAAAGAGTCAATGAAAAAGTAACAAATGTCGTTGGTTCTTCTTAACCTGTCGTGGTCAGATATGTGCGGTCATCGACAATTCTGACAACCGAAATCTTTTATTTTTTTAAACTAAGTTTTTCTTAAAAGAAAACTTAACTTTTCTTTTTAAAGTTTTTAGTATTTCTAACATGTATTTGACTCTTTGATGTATTTTTTTTCTTTCACCTTTTTTTTCTTTTGCTTTGTTTTTTTTTCTTTTGTTTGTTTTTTAATCATTTCTAGTAACCAACCGACTGTATTTTTAACTATAATATATTTGAATTTTAGTTATAATGCATTTGACTTTTAATTATACATTTTACTTTTTATATGACGTACCGTATGTATTAATATGATGCAATTGACACTAACAATAATGTATTTGACTTTTAACTATGATGCATGTGACTTGTAACTATGACGCCCTACACTTTTAACTATGATTTACTACAATTATTACGATTATGCACCATTAGAATATATAACTATGATATATTGCACTTTAACTACAATGGAATGTACTTTTAAGTATATATGATGCAACATATTGATAATTATGGTACAATATATTTAAATTTTCAAGTTTAGAAAGGCTTTTAACATCATGATGGATAAAAAATGAACAAAGAAATTTAATGGAAACTTAACTATGGCTTTTAACTTTTAAGTATGATGTTCGATCTTTTTGTTCTTTTTGTTGCAGGTTTTTTATTATTAAATTTAATGGAAACTTAACTATGGAAGTCAAGAACCAAACATAGTTTTAACCACAGACAAATAAATTATTGCAGTAGAGAAAGAAGATATACCCTGATCATTCTTTCAATGGGCAAGCCTGCCACTAATAACTCCCATGAAATAATCAAATAATACGTAGAAGATATAATATCCAAATTACCTGATTCTGCTCCCTAATGTTGATGCTCATTATACTCGTATAAAACACGTGGAAGCATCTCCAGATGTTTCTTCCTAGTCTCCACTTTGTTAAGCCTAAGTTACAAGCTGACAAATTTTATGATTCAGTTAGTCAAACTCTCGCTCTTCGTGGAGATATGTCCATCGAAAAGCTCTTTCTTGAGTGCTCTAAGGACGGTGATGAAAATCATGTTCGTAATTGGCTTCGTATTGTTGCTCGGTGTAAAGTTAAACAACTTGAGCTTTGTTTTTTGCCATACCAGCTTTTGCTTTGATTTAGTTAAGACTTGTACTACGCTCGTTGAAATAACTTTAAACAACGTATCTTTGTTTGATGTGCGTGAATCTGGGTGGTTTTTACCTTGTTTGAAGAAAATGAATCTTATACACATTAAATATTTGGACAGAGAATTGGTAGTGTGTGAAGAATTGTCTTTGATGAATGCAAAAGGGTAGAATCGGACCTAGCCAAACCGAATCGTACCGGACCTTACCAAGAACCGAAAACCGTATCAAATGTTAACGGTTCGGCTCGGCCTACGCAAAAAGGGCATAACCAGACAACCAACTGAGCTAGCTCAGTTGGCCACCAAGGTTTCCTTATGGGGCCTTAGGGAGATGATGTTTGACTAGGGGAGGTCTCAAATTCGAGTCCCACCCGGGACTTTTACCCCTTCAGGCGATAAAAAGGAGGAACAGGAGGGTCTCAGGGTTAGCATACTGCCCAATTGGATGTCACTACTAGACCTGAACCACTAACATCTAACAAGCCGTTCTAAAAAAAACGGCATAACCAGACCGGACCGAACCAAACAATATTGGCCCGTACCGAGAATCAAAAAATTGCAAATTTTAAAACTGAGAACCGTACCAATACATGTATATTCGGTTCGGTACATGTACGGTTCTCCAATTCTTTCGGTACGTACCGATCCGGTTTGGTCAAAATCGGTTTTGACCAAACCGGTTTTTGGTTTGAAAACCGGTTTCGGATCAGAATCCGGTTTTTTTGCCCAGCTCTAAGTGTATGTGCTCATGACCCCTAAATGATTTAAACCCTAATTTGTGGTATAAAATGTTTATAAAATGATGCACATTACCTTTAACCGTTCTTAACTTAAAGAAAAAAAATTGACCACGTTATATTCCTTTTCATTTAAATTTTTTGACAAAATACTCCTTTTCTGACAAAAATTTAAAATAAGGTTCCTTTTTAGGCGACGAAAAAAGTAATATTTCCTTTATTGGTAAAAGTTGAACCTTACATTACTTTTTTAGGTCATTTGCGCTTCTATCAGTCTCAAAAATCTCACCTTTACTTACAAATCTGCAAATCTATTAGATGTTTCATGGTAGGTTTGATATTCACGAGGAGAATCATCCGATGATGATGTTGAAGCAAAGGAACACAGACTGACAATCGAAGGTTATCCGATGACGTATATGGTGATAAATGGACCGCAGATGAAGAAATTGATATTTAATGAAATTTACATTGAACTTTAATATAATATAAATTGACACACCTAAATTTCGTGTTTTAATTCAGAGTTGTATTAGTTTTATATTCAACATTCACATAAATTTTGTTGATATACCAAATAGGTTAGCAAGCTAGTGTTATCAAGTATATACCTTGTTAGCTAGCTAATGTTATCAAATATACAAGGACCCATGGCCGGTCCTAAGGGGGTGTCAGGTGTGTCACCGCACAGGGTTTTGAAAAATTAGGGTTTGAAATTTATCCAATATAGTATATATGTTAATATATATCATTTTACGTAAAACGGGACATAAACTTCCGGTAGATCAACTGGCTTGAAACACACACCTTTATCATGTTTTGATTATATTTATAATAATTATCGACTTATTGTAGTTTTAATGAGTTTTACTTATATAAAAGAAAATTTTAGAGGTTCATTTTTATTTTTCGTATAGAACCCTTAAAATCAGCTGATCTGACCTGCAAGGACCATTAGAGCTCATTATTTGCAGTTGAGTTTGCAATTAAAATACATAATAAATGTAACGTTATACTTTGACACTTTATATGTACATTAGGAAACAGATAAATATAAAATGGGTTTTGTAATTGACAAAATATATGACACTATAATTGATTAATTGTGCATTACGTTTAATAACTCGATACAATATTAACTTATAAAAGTTTAAAACAAATTATTTATGATTATAATTCAAATTAAAAACATTAATAGGCATAATTTTGTTGATAAGTTGCATGACCAATTTTCTGGTAGATAAAAAAATCGAAGCTGCATATCAAAATTTTAGCTCTTTGTTTTACGTATTAGATTCTGCATATCAAAATATAGTGCAGCTCATCATATTTCTAAAGATTGTTGTCATGCTCTGTTACTCACAAGGATCCGTTTCGTTCTGCTAGTAAATGGCCCTGAGAGTCGTGATTAGTTTTATACGTTTAAAGCCTCTCCATGATTCCAGTGCTAATAATTGTATTCCAAGCATGTTCCGTATCTTTGCTAGTAAATGACCCCGAAAGTTGTGATTGGTTGTATACGTTTGAAGCGTCTCCATGATTCCGGTGCTAACTTTTGTATTCCATGCATGTTTCGAATCTTTGCAAGCTCTTAGACCGATGCCAACAGAGGGATCTTCGATCCGTCTTCCACCGTGGCCTGTCTTCCATTTTGTATCTTCAGTTGTACAAAGAGTAAAAGGTTGCATAGTCGACGCTTTCATAAATCATGGGCTTTATGATAGAACCTACTATATTTCATGATTTTGGGTGGTTTTAATTTCATTCTTTTGTATATCTTTTAATGCTTAATTAATTAATAATTAATAGACCTCTGTTCATGTGGCTTGTATATGAGCAAAATAACTAGGATTTTATGTGTTGTAATTAGGATTGCTAAAGATTATTGTACGTAACGTCCTTTTGCTGATAAGATTAATTTTGGGCTTGTGTTCATGTATAGTTCAGGGGTGCAAGCTGAAAAATCAAAAATTAACTTATATATTTAGTTAAAAAAAAGTTTAAATTAAAAAAATATAACGTGTAAATTGTTACGGTTAAATATGAATGTCTATATTTAATAGGAATTAGAGTCCTGGTAGGTTATATTTAATAGGAATTAGAGTCCTACTTGCTTAAGTATATTCGAAGAAGACTCGTTTATAATCTCTATAAAAGCATCAATATTTTTTGTATAAAATTTGTGTTTAGGTAAACCTAAACTATCGTATAAATTCCAAATCAAGAACCGTTCGACATATATGAATTATGACAGTGATACATCCTCGCATAAAACTTGAAACCCTAGAAATAGGAGAGTCAATGCGCAATCATTTATCTACTGCTAAAAAAATCACGCAAGAAGAAGTAGACATGATAAGCAAATTACCCGATGAACTCCTTACACAAATCATATCTCTGCTTCCTGACGCCGATGCTACACGTACTCGTATTCTATCAAACAGGTGAAAGCACCTCTGGATGTTTCTCCCTAATCTTCATTACGTTATGCCTGAAAAGCAAGTGGGAAAATATCAAGCTTCGGTTGATCAAATCCTAGCTCTTCGTGGAGATATGCCCATCCAAAAGGTTTTTTCTTCAATTGTCTGAGCACTGTGATGAGTATCGTGTTCGTAATTGGTTTCGTGTTGTTTCTCGGTGTAATGTTAAACAACTTGAGCTTAGGTTTAAGAAATATTATCCATGCAGGGCTAGTTTTTGTTGGGATTTGCTTAAGACTTGCAATACGCTCGTTGAGTTAACTTTAAACGAAGTACACCAGGTATATGTGCCTAAAGCTGGGTGGCTTTTACCATGTTTGAAGAAATTGAATCTGATATATATTAAATCTGATAAACAATCGTTGGAGAATCTGATTTCAGGCTGTTCTGTTTTAGAAGAATTGTTTTTGGATAGACTATTGTTATCTGACTACTGGGTGCCGGTGATTGTCTCTTCACTATCTTTAAAGAGATTAAATATTATGTTTTTGGATCAGATTTCTAAGTTGGTGATTGATGCTCCTAAATTCGAATATCTTAACATTTCTGATGGTAAGTACACAAAGTACTCTTTGAAAGATCCAATGTCTCTTATTGAAGCTCGCATTAGTCAGAAGGTTTACTATGTTGTTGAACTCTTGACATGCATATCACCTGCCAAAATACTAACATTTACTTGTGAAACTTTAAAGGTATGTCTATGTATCCATCATTCCATTTAAGATATATATCCTATTATTCTAATCTTAAATCGAAGGTGTTAACTGAAATCAAAACAATGCCAACATAAAATTGAGCATTTAAGTTTACTTGTCAGTGTTTGGTTCTTTTGTCTCAGGGTCTTAATTGCGCTAATGATCACTCAAACTTGCCCATGTTCCCTAACTTGGTTAAACTTGTGATTCCTCGGGGAGGGTATTTGTTGCCAATTCTATTAAACAAGATGCCCAATCTTGAGCATCTTACCTTTTCGGATGTAAGTTTCTGTACCTAGAATTTTTTTCTTTTTTTGTAATATTGAATTATTTGTTTGGAACTTCAAATTTGGGTCTGGAAACTCATAATCTTATTAACGCGAATATGTTCATTACTGTTTGAATAAACGTATTCAATATCTGATTGTAAAATTATGTAAAGGACAAATAATTAGTTTCATAAGTTTGCAAGTTTATTCTTAAAACTAATATGTTTGACCTCAAATTCTTTGTAGCTTGATAGTAATTACTCGTTAATTTTACTATTTGTTTGTTTATCGTTAGGAACTTCTACATTTCAGCATGACTTGGAAACCACCAATGGAAGAGGCACCAGCTTGTCTACGTTATAAGATGAAAGAAGTCATAATACATTCTATGGTAAAATTGGGATAGGTTGCCTTAATTAGGTATCTGCTAAAACACTCAAATATTTTGGAAAAATTGACAATACATACCCTTGATTTTGATCGTAAGAGCCGCGAGAAGTTGTTGAGCATCCGTCGTAGCTCCAGTTCATGTCGGATTGAATTCATTTGAAGTCTCTTCAAGATCCTGATGCTAATTTGCGTATTCCTGGATTGTTTTGAACCTTTACAAGCTCAAGTCTTTTGAATCCTTTTTTGTTTCCTCAATAGTACAAAATGGGAAATCTTGGATAGTTTATGATTTTTATAACTCACGCATTCAAAAGTTCATAGATTGCAGCAAGTTGTCAATAGAATTATATGATTTTCATGTTTTTTGGGTATACTGATTTGCATCGTTTTCATATATTTGTAATGTTTTATTATGCGTATAAATTAGTAGACATGCCATAGCTACTATTTTTATAACTGAGGAAGAAACTTCAAGGTACAGATGATAATCAATTTTCTATGAGATGTTTCCAGCTCTTATTTGGTTTACATGTTATTATCAGATACATCCAATCAATTTCTCAATACTTATCTCTGATTTCATTTTCTTTCCAGCTTAATCACTCCTTCAAAGCCATTGCATCTTCATTTTTTTTGCATCTTCCTGAGAAACGATATGCACAAACCAATGCTTTAAGAGTTGCAAAAGGATTTATGTGAAATTAATCAATAAAAATAGTGATACCACTTACTGTATTATCAGTCTTCTAGTAATCAATTCATTTCAGAAGCTGCTTCAATGAATGGTAATACTCGATATTTAGGAAAATGACAAGAAAATTTCTAAGGAACACAATCTGTTTTTTGTTAGGTATGACACATTACAGGTCTTCCAACCAACACTTCATTTGACTATGAAGTTGAGATTGGACACCCATGATATCAAACAAGAAGAAGATATAATTAATAAGCAAATACCTGAGTTAGATGTGCCTGAAGCTGAAATCCTATACCGGTGTTAAAAAATAAAATGAATCTGATATATACTAAATATTCAACTACATAATCAGTAGTGAATCTGATTTCTGAATGTCCTGTTCTAGAAGAAGTTTGGACAGACAACTATTATTGGTAAACTCGTCGACAGTTAAGGACTCATGGCCATCTTTGAAGTGATTAAAGATTATGTAGAGTTATTTTTGGGGATTGTGAGTTTGTGATTGATATTAGTTGCATAAACTACTTTTTCATGAATCGTATTTGTCTTGTTGAAGCCAACAGCCCAACATTAACAAAAAGACTTATTCCAACGGTCAGCTGGTTTCATGTGTTGCATCTGCCAAAATACTGACATTGATTCATAATTCTGCAATTGTATGTTTATATCGAAATTCATCCATTTAAGATGTGTGGCTGATTATTCTAATTTTAAATCACACATGTTGATGCGTAAGTTATGCTTTTTTATACACCAACACATAAAATTTTGAATCAAAAACTTTTTTTGTGTATTTGGTTTCATGGATGATAATATTTAGTGTTCGGTTTATGAAGGCTCTTAGTTGCATTCATAGTTCGAACCTGCCCATGTTCCCAAACTTGGTTAAACTAGTGAATTCTGGGGAAATATTATTGTCATAGATCCAATTAATTCACCGTGAAAGCCTCACGAGGATGTATGTATGAAATTTTGCTGTAGGAAGTTTTGTTAAAACACCACCCAGATTGAACCTGTTAAAGTGGAAAGTTCCACCTATATTTACGGTGCTATTCAACAAAATTATGAAATGTTATAACTTTAAGATTGTTACAGGGCTGGGTTTGATATTATTTGTTTATATGGGCATGTGCAAGTTATAAACAGCAGTATTTTATGGTAACTTTAAGAATGTTTTGCTGTCGGGTTATTAAGATCATACTTTTTGTGAAGCAAAATGATTTGGGAGTTCTGACCTTTCTGTAAACCCATATGTTCCGAGCTTCCAGTAAAATTTTCTTACAATGACATGAATTCATATCAACTTCTAGCGACCCCTTAGGGTATTCAGGTAGGTCTGTTCCAACTTTACTTTCAAAGAGCTTACTGAAATCTTAAACTTATATTTTTAATTGATCAGTTAGTAAGATTCCAATAAACATTGTTTGCAATTGAAATGGTAACTGTTCGGGTATGGACACATCAAATGAAGAAGAGTCATACTTGTTTGGAACAAATAATACACACACACACAAAATATGTTCGTATTATACAAGACACAAAAGAAACCATCACATCTATTCGGTTGTGACAGTTTTCTGGTGCGTGTTTGAAAGGATACAACCCATTCTCATGGCTGTTAAACGGGTGTTATTTTCTTGATATATACCAGCCTAGTTCCAACGTTTTTGGCACTTCAAAATCCAACTTTTGTACACCAAAATTAGGTCTTTTATTCTGTGCAATGTTGAAATCCGAATAGCACCAGCAATTGAACTCAAGAAAGATCATCATCTTAATCTCAATTAATCACTTGACTATATTGCATTTCTCGTATTTCTTGTAACAATTAGTATAAAGATATTCTATATTCTGTTTTACACCATAATTGACCCACTAACTTTGTGCATGTATATAAAGCGACGCAAACAAACATACACAAAAAAGATGAAACTAAGTCGATTTTTTGGACAACTGAAATGATCTTTAACAGATATGAGTTATCAAAGCATCAAGAATGCTAGATTTTTCATTTTGTACAAATAAGAAGTAACACACTAAGGTCTGAAAGAGCTTGAGTTTGCAAAGATTCAAACCAATCCCCAAATTTGAGCATTTCAGCATCTCGTAGAGGCTTCAAATGAATTCAATCCGACACAAATTGGAGCCACGATAGAAATTCAATAACTGGTCATGTCTTTCAGGATCAATATCATGAGCGATTATTGTGAATGACTCCAAAATACTCGAGTTTTCTAACAAATAATTGATTAAGGGTAACTCATCCTGTGTTACAGCTTGTCGATTAAGTATAATCATTTCCTTCCATCTTAAATCGCAGACAAGCTGGTGCCTCCACTGGTGGGTTCCAACTTATGTTTTCTCTATGATGTGGACGTAGAAGCCCCTAAAGTATAACAAACACATGGCAATAATCAACTATGAGTCTATCTAGAGTGACAGTCTATATGATAACTAAGTTTATACTTAATATAAACATATGGGAAATTATATTCATATATCAAAGAGTTTATATTTGTTATTATACGATATTCAGGTATAACAGAATGAAATGTCATATATCATTCGTTCAAAAGTCACATATCAAAGTGAGACAATCAGATCAGATGTTATAGTGTTTTATAAATATGATTATTTTAAGGAATAGATAGAATAGATAAAATGATCACGGAGGCATGGAGGCTATTATAATATACAAAAAAAATGGGAGTAGAATTCTATCAAATTACGTTATTAGAATGAGTACAAAAGTAATTTCACTGGATACTCAGTTATAATGGTCTGAAGCAAATGATATCTATCGAAACACTAAAACATGGTCACAATAATAAGGTAACAAGTTTCATGATGTGGATTCAAATACCCCTTGAATTCCAACTGAAGTGAAAGGTCATAGTTTGATCCAATAAATCAATCTTTTTCTACTTAACTTATAGGTATACAACTTACATCTAAATAGGTAATATGCTCGAGATTAGGCATCTAGTTTAAGAAAGCGAGCAGCAGCAAATTCCAATGCATAGCACAGCTGATATCAATCACAAATTTAACCTATTCGATAATCGTAGCAGACAACCTACATAAACGAAACACTATAAATGATAATCTGAAACCCAAACGGAAACAAGTCTTCTTTAACTTTTTTAGCTTATATTGAACATCTATATAATCAAAGGTGCTTCAATCGTTGTGCTTCTTCTAGAAATTTACAACATCATGTTAGGATATAGCATACATGAACACAACTTAACTGTGCAATTTACGTCAGCGTATGAATAAACATAATTAACATGTGCTATCTTAAATGGATTAAAAACATACTTGTATAGTTGTATAAGTCAATGTTAGTGTTTTGGCAGACGAAAGGGGCATGTCAAGATTGTGAACGTCCCCAACACACTAGAGTTATTCAGCAGATAACTTATTAACGGGAACTCCTCTTGTGTTACAACTTCTTGATTACGTATAATCATTTCCTTCATCTTAAAACGCAAACAAGCCAGTGCCTCCTCTGGTGGGTTCCAACTAATGCTATCACTACGCTGTCCACGTAGAAGCCCCTAACGATAAACAAACAAATGCCAAATATTAGCTGCGTGTTTATGAAGAGTGACACTAACACCCACACCCTACAACTTGTATATGTCAAACAACTTGTAAATGCAAACAACATAGTGATAATCATGCGTACACATTGACTAATTCTAATTATGTTATGTGATTAATTTTTGGAGATAACAAATGTTAGGTTAATTATACGGAGTTTAGATGTTATTAGAACATATATTTTGCGATAGATCAACGACTTTACAAAGGATTTGTGATTTTGTGAAAGTTGAGACTGAGACATAAATGGTACGTTTAATTACAGAAAACTATTAGTGTTTTTTTAATAATTGTTTAGGAAACGTGAAAGAATATTAAACCTTTTTATATTTGTACTTTATAATAAAGTTTTTATAAGAAAAAAAAAATCTATGTTTTTCTTTTATGACTGTAAATGTGAAAACTATGATTTGTGATATAACACATTTCCTACTAAGAAAAATTCTATATTTTCATAAGTTTTGAAGTGAAATAAACACTTTCCGATCTATAAAAGAATAGAAATAGAATAATGAAATAGTAACTATACATAATTATAATGTCCTTACATACGATTTGAATGCTATTGGTCAAAAATTATTCCTTATCTATGGTTACATGAAAGATTATCACATAAACACCATTAATATCCTATTAAACATAACAATCATAAGAGCATCTACAACAACAACAACAACAAAAAATAATTTTATTTCAGTGTAACATTTTATGAAAAGTTTTAGATTTTTAAAGGTATAAGTATATTAGATACCTCACTTTATATCATTTTAATACTTATTCAACGGTGTTTGATTGCTTACAACTTTTCTTATTGGAGTGAAAGTATTTTTTTTAAAAAGAAACTTCTCTAAACTCCGAAAAAGCTTTGGAGAAAATTATCAGTGAATGCTCTAGCATGCATCCGAGAGGTAATGAGTAAAAGGTGATTTCGAGTGATTCTCATAATCACTCGTAAAAGTGAGCAAGGCTATCAAAGCGTAAAACATAAATTCATAAGTTAAGTAATGTGATATGAGCTTATAGTATTTATAAGTTAAGTAATCTATACTCAAGCGTGATGAAAATTATAAAAGACGTGACCAAGATTAACCAAATTAATTTCATATACACTTCGACCATTTAAATTATGTGTTGAAAAACGTACTTCATATTAGAGTTATACCATATAGACATCTTGTTATAAGATTCTAAACGATGAATCTCAAGAAAATCTGTATTACACCTATAAGGAAGCATGCATCTTTATTTATTTTGTAGCATTGTGTAGTTAAGATTGAGAATCATTGAAAGAACTTATGTGTACCAAGTACCATTAAAAGTGCTCAATTAACTATATAGGCTTAGCTGCAACTAGGCGTGTACAAAAAAATCGAAACCGAAACTGAAACCGAAAAAAAAAAATCGAAACCGAAACCGGTCAAAACCGATTTTGACAAAACCGGTTCGGGTTTTGGAAAAATCGGCGGTTCAGAAACCGGTTTTTATATATCCGTTGGAGAACCGGTTAGAAACCGGGTTTACCCGAACCGGTTTGGAAAACCGGTTTGAAACCGATTTTTTGAGCTGACCGTTAACTAGCCCTTTTTTTGAGTTTTTGACCATTTTTTTGAGTTTTTTTTACCATTTTGCCATCTTAAAACTAGTATAAATAGATACCTTGGGTTTGGTTTAGTCACAACACTCAATCTTGCTAATTTTAGTCTTTAAACACTCAAAACGCTTACGATTTACGTACGAAACTCTCAAAAATTCTCTACTCCTCTCAGAACGCTCTCGAAACGCTATCAAAATGGCAACTCAATCTTCTTCAACTTCCGCCGCTGTTGGTTCTTCAAATGCACCAAATATTGTTCAAGTTTTGCTAACCAAACGAAATCCGGAGATTTGGTGTAATTACGACAAAGTGTTATTGTCGGATAGTTCCACTAAGGCATTTTGTAAACGTTGCGGAAAATTTTTGAAAGCCGACTCCAACTCTACTTTGAAATCACATGCTACAAAGTATTGTGATGGAGTCAAAAGTAATCCCGAATCGAGTCAAGCAACTATGTCACGGGATGGGGGTATTTTTACATACGAAGCGAAGCGGTGTCGAGAAGCATTTGCCGGCTTTGTGATTCAAGAAGCTTTGCCGTTTAACCACTTCGACAACCCTCGGCTTACTAAGGTCATTCAAAATACTCTTCAACTGCGATATAATCATGTAAGTCGTCTTACTCTTAGACGTGATGCTCTTAAATTGTGGAAAAATGCTAAAAGTCAACTAATAATCGGTTTTGAAAACTTAAATACAAATATATCATTAACAACCGATGTTTGGTAGGCTCCTCATGGTTTGCCTGGTTCGTACCTTTGTGTTACCGCACATTGGGTTGATCCCTCAACTTGGCAAATGATGAAACGTACCATTGCTTTTGAAAACTTTAACTATCCTCACACGGGTAAAAACTTATTTTACATGTTACGAGATGTAATGAAAATGTTTAAAATAGAACAAAAGGTTTTTTCAATCTCGTTTGATAACGCGACTAATAATACAAACGCCGTTCAAAGGTTAATACTAAAATACGAACCACCTTTGAAAGGCATTTTCTACCATAGTAGATGGGTTGCACACATCATTAACTTGGTTGTGCAAGACGGACTAGCGGAACAACAAATAAGCATAGTAAAAAACGCGTATAAAACTATGTTACAAGATATATTTTGTTCGGGTAAGGCTAGATACAAACATTATATGAGATTATGTAAAGAAACAGATTCCATTTTTTTAACCCCTAATTGGACATGCCCGTAAGATGGAATTCGACTTACAACATGTTTATATGTGATTTACAGCAACGCGACACTTTAACCGGTTTTCATGATCAACTTGTTCAAAAAGGCATTGCAACGTCATTTTCCGATGACTATTGGGAGGTAATTCAAAAGATATTGCTCAAAGTTTTTAAAACCGCAACTACTTTATTATCGGGTGTTTATTATCCCACGAGTCATTTGGTACTTAATCAAATATACTTAATGACACAAAAACTAAGCGAATACGAATTTTGTGGTAATATATATGCAATAATGGTGGCTCCCATGAAAGAAAAACTAAGAAAATATTTTAAAGAAAATGCCACCGGTAATTAGTTGTGGGGCCGCGTTAAACCCATGTTTGAACATTTCCGGGGTGGAATTACTTATCGATAACATTTGTAACGATTTGGATTTGAATGATGAGAATCCTTTTTTTGCTCAAAATACAAAAGATTTTTTTAACAAATCTTTTAAAGATTTATTTGGCCATTATTTTCAAAAATATAGTTCAACAACAATGGTTTCTTCTAGTTCGGCTTCCACAATGTTTGGTTCATCTTCTTCCCAAGATCCAATGATTAACTTATATAATAGTTTAAGACAAGAAAACCATAAACGGGCAAGGGGTGATGGTGACCAAAAGGCCACTAGCGAATATGGGAGATATACCGGAACGGATTTTTTAGCCACTACGGGACCCCATGAATTCGTTGACTTTGATATTTTGGCTTGGTGGAAAGGGAGGGAATCTCAATTTTCCATTCTAACCATCATGGCCCGAGATATACTAACCGTCCAAGCTTCTACGGTAGCTTCGGAATCCGCTTTTTCTCTTAGTGGCAGGGTACTATCTATACGAAGAACAAAACTCACACCGGCCTCATTAGAGATGTGTATATGCTTGAAGGATCACTTAGACGCCGCGGAACATATACAACACGTTTCAAGTCTTGAAGGTGAAATGGAATACGAAGGAGATATACACGATATCGAGGTGGAACAGGGTATGGCAATATCACTTTCCGATGAAGAGATTGCTCTTGATGAAGCTTCGCGAGAGGCTTCCTCCGAAGAAGATTTCGACATTTGAAGACTACCCAAATTGAAGATGTTAGAAGAATTGAAGATTAATAAAAGTTGAAGATTTTTGAAGATTTTGAAGATTGTGAAGAATTATGAAGACTTATTTGTTTCAAGAATATTTTTATGAAGATTTAGAAGACTTTGTTTTAAGTTATTGTTAAGATATGTTTTCATTCCTAATGTACTAGTATTCTATCGAAAAAATTTTGAAGAATACGTTAGTTTTCCCTAAAACGCTTAACGCTCGAAGAAGATTGAATTATATAGAATTATTGGTTTCAATAATATTTTTATGAAGATTTAGAAGACTTTGTTTTAAGTTATTGTTAAGATATGTTTTCATTTCTAATGTACTACCATTCTATCGAAATTTTTTTGAAGAATACGTTAGTTTTCCCTAAAACGCTTAACGCTCGAAGAAGATTGAATTATATAGAATTATTGGTTTCAATAATATTTTTATGAAGATTTAGAAGACTTTGTTTTAAGTTATTGTTAAGTTATGTTTCCATACCTAATGTACTACCATTCTATCGAAATTTTTTTGAAGAATACGTTAGTTTTCCCTAAAACGCTTAACGCTCGAAAAAGATTGAATTATATAGAATTATTGGTTTCAATAATATTTTTATGAAGATTTAGAAGACTTTGTTTTAAGTTATTGTTAAGTTATGTTTCCATACCTAATGTACTACCATTCTATCGAAAATTTTTTGAACAATACGTTGTTTTTACCTAAAACGCTCAACGATCGAAAAAAAACCGAATTATATAGGTAAACCGGTTTGAAACCGGTTTTTGAACACGAACCGGTTCCAAACCGATTACAATCGGTTAAGGTTTTTTCTCCCCCAAAAACGGTTCGGTTCCAACCCAGTTTTTGGAAAAACCGGTTACAATCTATCAAATAAAAACCGGTTCGGTTTTTCAAAAACCCGGGTTTTGTTCACCTCTAGCTGCAACTGAGCTAGAAAAATATCAAATTCGTTATTTTGTTGGGCTTAGACCAAGTATGATCATCAGTCCGTAAGGCCCAACAGTTATTGTTTATAGATACAAACAAAAAACTAATGCCTCGTTACTTTATTGGGCTTGTCCTTAAGGCCCGACAATTATTGTTTGTACACTTAAAACAACTTTATTTGTTGAACATTATTGCTTGTAATCCATGAACATAGTGGGAGATGGGTGTTCAACGAGACTCTGGGAGGAAATGTGGCTAGGAGAGACGACACTGGCTAACGTTTTTCCGAGGTTATATGAGCTTGAAGTGGAAAAATATTGCTTTATTTCGAACAGGAGGGCGAATGGGATTTGGAATTGGAGCTGGCGGCGTGGGATTCGTGGTCGTGTTGAGACTACACAATTCTCGGCTTTGTTGGTGAGTTTGGGAAGAGTGACTTTGACAGATAAACAAGATGAGTGGAGATGGTCTGGTGATCCAAATGGAAGCTATTTTGTGGTCGGTGCTAGGAAACGTATAGATGATATGGAGTTTCCGTCTTCAAATAGTGTGACACGATGGATTGATGTTATTCCTCATAAAGTAAATATACATATTTGGCTTGTGTTGCAAAATCGGATACCTACTAGAGTTAATCTGGAACGGAGAGGCATAGACATTCCAGATTTACTATGCCCGATATGTGGTGCTGACACGAAACAACTTGAACATTTGTTTATCAGATGTGAAGTAGCAGCTAGAACATGGAATGGTATTTTTAGATGGTTGGAGTTGAGCCCACCAGGAGTGTCAAGGTGTATGGATTGGTTGGATTGGATTGATCGTTTGAATTTGGGGGCAAACAAAAAGAAGGTGATAGAAGCTGCGATTTGTACGGGTTTATGGGTGTTATGGAGATTTCGAAACGATACTGTGTACGGGAATAAGAAGATGTGCAAAGATGAGATTGTTGATTACATTAAGGAGTTTTCATTTCTTTGGGTTTGTAACCGTAAAAAGTTTTTTTCTTGTTCTTGGGTTAACTGGCTTCTTAATCCAATAACTCTCATGTAATTTTTTTGTGTTTTGCCCCTTTTGGTTTGGGTGTTTTATTTGATGGCTGTTTTCTAAAAAAAAATTCATGAACAGTACAAAATGTTGATCATCCCAAGCTTATACGGTGGCTGAAGAAACAACATTTTTTCCCTATTTTCACTTGACGTCTGGGATCCATTCTGAGACTTCCAGATTCCATCTTCATCCGAAACTTCTGCACTAGTAAACGCACGTGTGGATTGGAAAGAAACACCCGAGGCTCACGTGTTTAAGGCCGATCTTCCCAGTACTAAAAATAAGAGGTTGAAGCGGAAGTTGAAGACGGGAAGGTGTTACAAATAAGTGGTGAGAGATACGTTGAAAAGAAGATAAGAATAATAAACGGAGTCGTGTTAGAAGTAGCAGTTCGATGTTTACGTGAAGGTTTAGGCTGCCAGAGAATGTGAAAATGGATAAATTGAAAGCCAATATGGAGTGCTGACGACTATTGTGCCTAAAGAGGAAGCAAAGAAGCCTGATGTCAAGTCTATTGAAATCGCGGGTTAAAAATAGAGATTAGTTTGCCATATGTATCATGTTTATGAGTATCTGAGTGTTTAATGGGTTGTGTAATGTCACTTTTTTTGTTTAATCTCAATAATTGACACCATCACATGTAGTTTAGATTCTTTATTTGGATCTAATGAGATTTTACTTGTAAGTTAGTATCATACTGTGCTTTTGGCTGTTAATAATTTTGCCACTTATATAACCTGAAAGCTTCATATCAGCTATTTATAATGATGAAATAAATAATTAAGCAATTATAACTTGGACCATTGTAAAAAGATTCTAGTGACATATTTAAAAATAAAGAAGCAAATCTTTAACATGGAAAATAGTCAAATACATTATTTCGGCAGAGTTTTATATTGTACTGCTTACTACTATAACTTCTGTTCATATTCATTTTCCCTTTATAATGATCAAAATAAGAAATAAGAAACTTAAAAGTTTGACCCAAACAAATCAAGGGTATCATGACATTTTTTCATTGAAATCTCATTTTCAACTTGAACATGATAGTACTGTACTTCTCACATTTAAAAATAATGGAACCTGGATCTTAACATAAAGTTGAATATATTTACTAATTTAATGACCAAGTGTGAGTGAACATAACTCTCATTTGAAAATTGAACATGAGAGGATCCCAATCCGTTTTCACGTGTACTGAAAAGTTGCATTTTGTACTCATTACCCAACTTAACCAACCACCACTCTAGGCTACTACAATACAATGACATAAAATCAACAATATTGTGAATTTTTACCCGGAAATATAAGCAAACGCTTCAGAAAAAAATGAAAAAAATAACCCATTTGCTAAAAAGAATTTGTATGAGAAAATTCACAATTTCTTGAGCTCTAAATAATCACCAAAACGTGAACTACTTTTTGCAACACATGTTACCAATGAAACTTATAGTCTAGCAACTGCAGCAGAGAAAGTTTGAATGTTTAATACAATGGAGCCATGGAACTTATCCTGCACAGTTAAGACCCAAACATCTAACAACAAGCATGCTTAATACTGGTTCTTCAAAAACACCTCTAAACCTATATGTATGACAAAAATCCCATATGGTAAACCTCATGCTATCGAGAAACCGAGTTTCCACACTGATGAAAAAAGTTCATTCGTTTTATTTATTTACAATATTATAGCGAGAAAACTTACTTTTTCTATTTCCAAAAGCTTAAGAGATGCACGTTTCATGGAAGTTGGTAGAATCTTGTAAATTAGCCACCTCCTCCTTTTCCAGCCAACTTGTTTTTGGATCTATTTCTATGTGATGACTTGCTTCCGGTCTTCTGCTTGGACTTCGAGTTCTTCTTACTCTGCTTTTGAGGCTTGTTGTTTGTTACCGCGTGGGAAACTGAGTTTGGAATCGGATCATAGACATCTGGGTCCCATCTCACAGTCAACTTTTGAGGTGGAGTCACTCCTTGTTTCTCTCGGCTACCTTTCATGGCTGATACAAGCTTTAGAGCAGTCTGTGGGGAAACAAAGAATGAAGGGACAACAATTGAACAAAAATTTATATGTTTGCCATATACTCAGACGGGAGCAAAACATTAACTGCCACAGAATTTGCATACTAAAGGTGGTTAGATGTGTGGGTTGTGTAACAGTTGGGTCAACCAGCAAAAGCTGTTTTTTGTCCAACTTCTGATATTAGTATTAATAGGCAAGTAATGCTGGTATGAAGGCAAGACATATATATATTATCACAAGAATAATCTAGTCCTTTGAATAAAGTGAAGGAGGTTGTATACATTAAATATACACTATGGAGGACTTTCAACCCGTTTAACCCATCTAATCCATTTGGCCCTTTCGATTTTTAGCTCTTTTTTTAGTTGATCCATTTGGGATAAAATATAAACAACATATTTAACAAACAATGCTTACAGGCAGAGATTTAATGTTGTTATGAGGTGTTAGATCTTTGGTTGCTGTAGCATCAGCATCAAGTGCAACTTCCACACATGCTATAGTAGAGGATGAGGTCTGACACTTGTTAAAATAATTACCAATAGCTTTGTCTTTCTTCTGAGAATCATTTTTCCCACAGGGTAGTTTGGACCCTATAACACTATCTCTGTCATCTTGGATATTCTGAAACTCAATTTCATCATTCCCGAGTTCATTTGTACAAAGATCTCCACTGCCTGCATTGGTAGATTCCAGTGTGTACATACACAATCCATGGCATTTGTTTGCATCGATAGAGGCCGACACATCAACGTCCATCTGCGTCAGTTGGTTGCTGTAAGGGTATGTGAAAAAATGGTGAATCCACAATAAACGGCATGCATAGCAAATTGTTATAATAATATGAACTGGTCAGAAATGAATAATGTATCTTAATCCATCTTAACACAGTTCGAGTTGTCATAAATAATCAGATCAAGCAAATGAATTAATAGTGATGGCCTACAGCGGATGCCCTCGAGCTCGAGTTATAAGTGACAGAACTCTTTTTAATTCAGTTAAAGATGAATTACATAGAGCACTTAATATAGGGTTGTACAAGCTTGATGAACAAGCCAAACTAATCCTATTTAGGAAACCATTTAAGTAATTTATTCTCTAAACAAATCACAACAAAAATTTCTAACTAATACTTATATCACGACCCTAAGATTATCTCAATGGATACGAGACTAGTATGCTAAGAGAATCAACATTCCTGTATGATACACTAGACTTACACTAGATTATTAAGTGAAACTTAAAATGAGAACATGAAATCAAAACTAAAATGATAATAAGCACATGTTACCCACTATCAACAATAGACAATCACGTGTAGGGTCTACATATAGTTTTTCTTCAAATATAAAATACTGTGAGAACAACTTTTAGTAAAAAAATTCAATGTTAAACGACAAAGGAATGTTAACCTACGATAACCCAATATATCGAGTATCAAAGATTCAAAACTACATGTAAAAATCACATTGTAAAGTAAATAAGTAAAAAAGAAGGAAAAAAGTAACAACAAAACAAATTTAACTCCCCTGCATATTAAAAACACCATTATCTGCTGATTTTTAAGAAAAGCCAATTCTATTGCAGACTAAAACATTTTACGACTAAATGCAGCAGCTCAAAATTAAATTCATTGCCCAAAAACACATTCACGCACAACCACAATGCCTGCAGATCATGAAAATTTGTAAATAAATCACGCACACATAACATAACAGTAACAAACTAAATGTTGCTTCATGATAAAATTTGTTAATAAACACATATAAGACCACATTATACACACATGTAGTATAAATTTATCACAATGCAATACATACAGTATTAACAATTTATCATCCAATAATTCAATGCAGAAGACAGATAAATAAATATATAATATATAAAAAAATACCTAATTCGTTGAATACCACTTGTTTTCACCACTCTATAGCGCGATCAGCTCCGATTTAAACGAACGATAAAAACGAAAAAAAAAAAAAGACGATAGAGAGATAACTGATATCACACTCAGAGAATCAAAAACATATATATATATATAGATATAGACGTGTGTGTAGATATAGATACTAATTAGACTTAAAATTAAAAAGAGGCGAATAATAATAGAGTGAGTGTTAACTAAGATTACCACGACGATCACCTTTTTCAACACGGGGTTTCAAACGATGAGAACACGATGAATTGAATATGAGTGTGAAGAAGAAGCTGAGTGAAGGCATCATTAAACAATGATGCACTTCAAACCCTAATTCTTCGAAAACAACCACAAAATTATGATTTTATAAAAAATTGATTAGAAGTTGAGCTTTTTGGTTGATGGTTGGATTGAATGATGTGATTAAATCAATTTGAGGATCGAGAAATAGTGAATGAGGTTTTTAGGTTAGTGAATTGATATTGGGGGTGATAGTGATGAACCGGGTTCCGGTCAACGTTTGTTTGGACAAGAAAACCGGTTGGCTGGTATTTTGACTTTGACTTTGACTATTCTTCTTTTTATATACGTGTGTGACACTCGGATTGTTTTTCACGAAACTACTCGTGTCACATTGCGTTTGATAGTTTTTCTAGTTTTGAGTGGCTAATTGGGATTTGAAGATTGTATGTTTTCGAATAGTTTAGGGTCATAGAATCGAGGGATATTTCGTTTTGAATGTTCCGTCATCACAAACAAAAAATATATATGGTGGTGGTTTGTGTTCTTTGCGAAACCTCGTCTCGAGATAGTGATGGTAATGGTAGTCATGTGTAACAATTAGCGACACTACTATTCGTCTTGTTCTGTCTCATTAACGTATATAGTATTCTCTTGGTGTAATCTTCTCTTTCTATCTTGTTCATTTTGCATTTTTCGTCATTCATCATATTTTTGTTTTTGAAACGACAAGCTTACTCTCTTTTGCATATGTATGTGATCAACAGGTGAAACCACTCTTTGAGATCATGGTTTGTTGAAGGAGATTACTGAAGTTTGTTGTGAGAGGAGTGCATCAAGTTGAAACATTTCTATATTGGTTTACCAAATACACATGGTAACATGATCATGTAGGATATTGAAACTATTTTGTATTTTAGTGTACCAATATTATTTCAATAAAGTTGTGAAGCCAGTATCGCGAATTGAAGGCATATTGGGTTGTATGGACCGTATGGTAGATGTATATATTAATGTTGTATTCTCGAGATTTTTTATAGCGGAAAAGAATGGGATGGAAAGGAAAAGAGAAGAAAATGATGGAAAAGAAAGTAATATAAGATAGCTTACATGCATTCTCGAGTTTGAAGGAAAGTAAAAGAAAGGAAAGGAAAATAGTTAGATAGATTCCTTTCTCTCCCTATCCTCCCAAAATTGGACGGAAAGTTTTTATAACAAAAAGCCCATGATAATCCACTCCTTTCCTTTCCATTCTAAAAAAAAAACTCGAGAATGCAGCGTAAGCGTGAAATTATCCTTGAATCTCATACATTTCATAAATTCATACTATTATTGTCACATTATTTTTCGTTCATAACTATATGTACGTATGCTGCCTACTTTGTTTCTTATTTTGTTTTTTTCTTGACCAACAAAAATAATTATCATTGAAAAAATTAGAGAGCTAGAAATTAAAATGCACCCAAACGAAAACTCGACTAAGACGTTTCAACAACACTAAGTTAACTATAAGAAGTAGCGGTGAGCACAAAAATCAAAAAAACGAATCGTAACTAAAATAATCGAATAAAAAAAACCGAACTGAAGGTGAAATTCATAGTTCGATTTTTGATAACGTAATAAATGAAATGTTTATGTTCGATTTGATTTTTACCTAAAAAACGAACCGTTAATACCGAGTCAATGTTTAATTACTAATTAATTAGATTTATTTATTTTGTATTTACTATTTAAATTCATAGAATTTTTAATGATATTATCAACTTACAAATTTTATATATACATACATAATCTATTATTTATATCATAAATATGTGTGTCTAATTTGTTTTTAAGGTAAAATTTTGAATTGTCTTGACTAAGTCTTTGGTAAATCTTTGAAATCATTTATTGACTTATTCTATATTATATGGTATATTGGTATAATTATAATTATTTTAGTATGTTTATATCTTTACAAAATACTACGTAATACATTTTTATTTGATATTGTATCCTAAATATTTTAATTAGCTCATAGCGTAATATTCGGTTATAAACCGAAATAACTGATAAATAACCGAATCGAAACCGAAAATTGAGCAATAAATAAACCAAATCGAACGATTTTGATTATTAAAAAATTAAATTATTCAATTCGATTTGAATCTTACTGAAACCAAATTGAACCAAACTCTAAACATCCAAAGATTCATACGACTTTCTCATGAACTCCCACATTCCAAAGTATGTTTGCCTACTTTGTGATTTATGTACACCGTTCATCATATCCCTTTATGCATATATAGATTCAAATATTTTTAGAAGAATCATCAATGCTTAATGAGTCAAATCATAAAATCATCTAGGATACTTTCAATTATCGTCTATGAAATAAATGTTTGACGCTCAGCCAATACACCCAACATATAAATAAAATGTGCTTTGGGTGTAATTTCTACACGTATAAGATTTTTTAATCCGTTAGAAGTTTGTATGTATTGTTTGGCTTTTATAAACTTCGTTTAAGAAAAAATAAAATCTTATGGCAAAAAATTGACGTATGAAATAAATGATTCGAACAATTAAACTAAGTAAAACGTGATTATTCCACACGTACCTCGTACACATATTCAAACTTAACAAAAGCTTCTATGTCAAACGTTAAAACGCATGTTATAATTGAAACACCAAATGTTCATTTAAAAGCTTTTGGACCAATCCAATTATTTGGTTGGACAAATTTTCTTGACGGTTCAGATCCTTTCAAGTTATTTTTTAATACGACGGATCTTTTATGTGTTTTGTGATAGATGAATTTAAGTCGGCCAATAATTCAAAGCTTCACATTTTATTTATTGACGATTTAGATCTTAGATACGAATTCTTCACCCTTACTAAGAAAAGATTAATAAGTGTTGAAAAAAGTTTATCATTTGTTTTGTTTTCCTTTTCTTTTTCCAATGAAATTCAGAGTTCAACAAAGGGTAAAATAGGTATTTAGTAAGTCACAGGTTACAAAATATAGCTTTCTATTCCATCCCTCATCGATACTTTATCCGTTACCGGAGAGAACTCAATTTCATTTTCTCAACAATATTCTTTGTCCGAAACCTTCATTCCCCCTTCACTGAATCTGCTCAAAGATTTTCATTTTTTGCAGTTTATCAGTCACTTAGATATACCCAGGTTAGGTTTCTTCATAGCTTTTACTCTCTATAATTCAATTCATGTCAAACAGTTACACACACACTCCTCAAACTCATGCTATGGATAACGTAAGTTAACCGTTTGTTGAATTTCCAGAGTAGGGTTATATATATTTGTCTAAAAGTATAAAAATTGGTAACTGCCCACCAGGTGTTTGTTAAAATGCCTGAATAAGTTGATAGTACACGTTTTAAAGGGTTTTGTTGAGTTTGATAGCTTGAAATGGCTTTTTCTTCTTGTTTAAGTTGTGAACCATGGACACTACCTCAAAATCTAAACCATCCATCTTTGTTTTCCACTCCTTCAAAAGTCTCAAAGTTTGTTACTTTTGCATCGACTAAACATTATGAGCAACTCACTACTTTAACTTCTGAAAAAGAAGTTATTGATATCTTGCGTCGTGAAAACGATGAGCATTCAGTGCTTGATGTCTTTAAATGGGCTTTGAAGCAACCAAGTTTCAAACCCTCTTTGTCTGTTTACGAGGAGATGCTTATAAAGCTTGGTCAAGTAGGTTCAGTTGATTCAATTAGGGGAGTATTAGATGATATGAAGCGTACCTCGTGTAAGGTTGTTGAAGATACGTTCTTTATTTTGATCGATAGTTTTGCTAAAGTTGGTTTATATGACGAGGCGATTTGTGTTTTATTTATAATGGAAGAAGAGTTTGGAGTGAAGCCTGGGACATATACTTATAATTTCTTGTTAAACGTTCTTGTGGAAGGGAGTAAGTTGAAGTTAGTCGAAGATGTATACTCGTTAATGACTAGTAAAGGAATTAAACGAGATGTTGTGACTTTTAACATCTTGATAAAGGCTCTTTGTAAAGCTCATCAAATGAGGCTTGCGATATTGATGATGGAAGACATACCTAGCCATGGATTGGTACCCGATGAAAAGACTTACACGACACTGATGCACGGTTATATTGAGGAAGGGAATTTAGAAGGTGCCATAAGAATAAGGGAACAAATGGTATCGGCTCAATGTCAAGTAACGAATGTAACGGTTAACACTTTGATTCACGGATTCTGCAAAGTTGGTCAGGTTTCAGAAGCTTTGAGTTTTGTTCAAGAGATGTCAAAGGAGGGATTTTGTCCTGATCGGTTTACGTTTAATACATTGGTTAATGGTTTATGTAAAGCAGGGCATGTAAAGCAAGCTTTAGAGATTTTGGAGGTAATGCTACAAGAGGGTTTTGATCCGGATGTATATACGTACAACACAGTGATATCCGGATTGTGTAAGACTGGTAACATTGAAGGGGCAAATGAAATCCTAAATCAAATGCTTGAAAGGGATGTTTCTCCTAACACTGTCACATACAACACTATAATTAGTAGTTTGTGTAAAGAAAACCAAGTTGAAGCAGCCTCTCAACTTGCTCTTGTTTTGACAAGTAAAGGAATTTCCCCTGATGTTTGTACGTTTAATTCTCTAATTCAAGGTCTTTGCTTATCGAGCAAATTCGAAAATGCGCTTCAAGTTTTTAATGAAATGAAAGACAAAGGTTGTCAACCAGATGAATTTACTCATAATATGTTAATCGATTGGTATTGTACCAAAGGTAAACTGGACTCCGCTTTGAAACTACTTAAAGAAATGGAATCAAGTGGTTGCCCACGAAGTGTGATAACCTACAATACTCTTATAGATGGGTTTTGTAAGAACAAGAAAGTTGAGGAAGCGGGTGAAATTTTCGATCGAATGGAGCTTTTGGGGATTTCAAGAAACGTGGTGACTTATAACACATTAATAGACGGTCTTTGCAAGAACAGACGGGCTGAAGAGGCGGCTATGCTTATGGACCAGATGATAATTGAAGGAATTAAGCCCGATAAGTTCACTTATAATTCCCTTCTTTCTCACTTTTGTAAAGCGGGTGATATTAAAAAAGCAACGGATATCGTTCAGGTTATGGTTACAAACGGATGTGAACCCGATATAGTCACTTACGGGACTTTAATTCAAGGGTTGTGTAGAGCAGGAAGGATTGATGTTGCTTGTAGGTTGCTTAGAAGCATTCAGTTAAAAGACATGGTTGTGACACCACACGCGTATAATCCTGTGATTCAAACTTTGTTTAAAAAACGGGGAGCTGATGCTGCAATGGAGTTCTTTAGAGAAATGGAGCAGAAGGGTTGTCCTCCTGATGAGGTGTCGTATAAGATTGTTTCAAAAGGGTTGTGTTCTGGTGGAGGACCAATTGGGCAAGCAGTCGATTTTGTATTTGAGATGACTTCAAAAGGTTATATACCAGAGTTTTCTTCTATTTATATGCTGGCTGAAGGGCTTTGTGCCCTGAAAATGGACGATACTTTGGTTAAGCTATTGGATCAGATTATGAAAACAGCTAAATTCTCGGAAAATGAAGTGAAAATGATCATGGGTTTCCTTAAAATTCGCAAATTTGAAGACGCATTGGTGACATTGGATCGTTTTCTTAGTACTCGAAAGCCCAAGAAAGGTTACTGGTGAGGGGAATATGCTGCAAAATGAGGTAATTGTGTTTCTTTTAGAGTATTTTTGTACTTTGTTATGGTTTTGAAATATTAGGATTGTCATCTTTTTTATAACACTAGATTATGGATTCTTATTTTTCTTGTACCCTAGCATTACTTTGTTATGTGATTCTAATAGTACACTTCACACTGATATTGTTCAGTAAATGTTAATCATCTCTTCCATGATGTCTTTACCACTCTATCCCTTCGCTATCATGTAAATGTTTTAAGACCTCTCAATATCTTCTCAAATCAAACTAAATAAACCGAGAATGACATCGGTGGATCTTGGATTTCCGACTAGATTATGCAAATATCTTAACTAATGATGTTCAGTAAATGCACTAGAATGACATATTTCTATAACGCTACAAAATGCTACCACACAAACCATTAGGATGGACAAGCGGCTATGTATGGGTCGGATGTTTTTAGAGGTGGTAAGATTGACTAGTTGGGTGGGTTGGGTAATATGTCAAAATAGGTTTGGGTTGGAATGGACTTTTTTAGTATGGGATAACGAGCAGGTTAGGTTGGGCTGATGGGTAACGTGTGAAAACAGGTTTGGGACAGTATTAACTTTTTAGTACGGCTAACGAGCAGGTTAAGTTAGGTTTAGTTCATTTTTTGGTTAGTTAAAAAAGTAAGTTTCTTGCATATTATAACTTTCATACATAAACTGAAGTTTTGTGATAGAGATGATGTTTGGTTCGTTCAGTTTGAAATATTTGGTAATTATGTTACCTTTTTATGAAATATGCTCTTATTTTTAATGTTCATCTACAGGCTTATATTATTGTTAATTACATGTTTACCAAAGTCAATGATAGATAAAGATACTATATGTAGTTGATAGAAGTCTAGAATTATTGTGACATATTTGATAGAAGTGTTGTGTGGCCAAATTTTCCTAGTAAAGTAACAACTTATTACTCCATTCCCCAACACTTGACCATGTTACCAACATTTATGATCCATGTCACGAGGAGAACTTTTAATCTTATCGAACAAACTTTGACTTTTGTAGTCTTGAAAATGACGAATTGTTTAAATCGTTTCCTGGACATTCTACAGAAAGTTTGATGTTTTAAACTCCTTTTCATTGGACTAAAATGGAACCGAAACGGGACCATCTAAATTCCTTTGGCAATAAACTCGAACATTGTATACCGCACAAAGACCTATGAATTCTGTAGCCTCATAATAACAGGCTTCTTAAACCATTTAATGTCTAGAGAAAAGGTGCCAAACATTAGAAACATTGTCATATTGGCTCAACCAAGACCTACAAATTCTATAGCCTCATAATAACAGCCCTCTAAACCATTTAATGTCTAGAGAAAAGGTGCCAAACATTAGAAAATTTTTCATATTATCTCAATGTTTGCAACAAAGGAGGTTATAGGAAAAATTTACAGAAGATCAACTTACTGATCATTGCCCCACATGATAGAAGTGATCGCAAGAACCAACTGCTACCATCACCAAACAAGAACCAACTGCTACCACTGCCAAACTAGAACCAATTGCTACAAATGCCAAATGAGTGTAAATAAAGCTCTGAAAACAAACCAAAAGACTAATAAAGTCCTAGGCAACAAAATTCGATGTACAGATTTAACATAGAACATATAGAGTGCTTCAGTTTTAAAAGCTATGCATATGGAAAACTAATCACAAAAGTGATAACTTACCAGAAATATACACGTGACTGCAAAATATCGTACGACCCATTTAATAAACCGCATGACCCCATCAACACTTCTTGTAAGAATGCAGCTGATAAAGAAATATGAGAGGAACAACTCATATTCTAATAGAAATAGAACTAGTAAAGTAACACGAGAGTATTGGACCAACTTGCTAATAACGGGTGCCAGGAGTAGTAAAGCAATTCCCACGAGAAGCAGGACATAGCCCCATTCTTGTGAGACTACACACCACAAATCGTGAAACAAATTGACACATTATTACATATAGAAAATAATGGAAATAGTGATGAAGAGAAGATTAGAAGTTCTTAAACGATCACATTGGGCTTTCATTTCAAGGTAATAATCTTTATTGTAAAGATGTTAAAACGATAGTAAAATTCGAAGGAACTATAAATAAAAAAGACACAAAATTGACATTGCTTGTTCAAATTCAATCAGTCTTGTGAGATTTGTGGAAACGTAAACATAAATGAGGATGAATACCTTCATTGAGAGTGATGGTCACATGACCATCAACGCCGTCAGTGAACCTCACATCAACAAATCTTTGGTGATGACATAAAAGAACTCCATATCCCATTTTGAATAGATCTTCAATCATCCTTTTCATACTGGCATAACCCAAGGGAAGCGTTCCTGCAAAAAAAAAAAGTTCCTTGGTGGATATTAATCTTCAAATTCCTAGAAATTTAAGAATCTGCTTGCGGAGTTGCGAGTAAACCCTATGCTAAATAATGATGTGTATCAACCAGAGCCCGTTTAGACTCATTGTACAACCTGTGCATCATGTTGCCACCTCTAAAAGCTAGCAACAAAATCATAAGCCCTATAAGCCTCATATGGTCTTACTTACCGGTGAAAACAAATATGAATCTTGTTGTACCAATCGAATAACGGAAGCACCAATAGATGATATCCTTTGGCATAACTCAACAGTTTCATTCTTGAGATGCCGTTTACAGAAACCCATCCACAGTACTGAGAAGAGCCATGAATTGGTGCTGGTGTTATGTCTATTGTCGGATTTTCCACATCAGTTACTGTAGTTTCAAATAATGAAAGTAATTAGTATTCAACTCAACTAAATATCTAATTCAGCCTATATATTAACTTGGCGCGGCACAAGCCAATAATGAAACTCGAGTGACAGCATAAGTCAACACTTTATTGGGGAAAAAAGTAATACTGAATACAGGTAATTAGGTCGTGTAGTTACCGGATGGCTCGGTGTTGTTAAAGCCACATGCAAGAATGAATGCTTCCTCGATCTTTGTCTTGTCAGCAACATAATTGCACATATTTTCGAATGATCTCACGTGACCCATGGTTTCTGAATCTTGCAAACCGCAATGCTTTTTAAATTACTCGAACTTCAATAAAAACAATTTTGATTTAGCAAAATGAAAAGGTGCATCATTTTACACTATGTGATTGTTTTAAGTTAATAAGTACCGTGGATTTGAAACATTGTTGGTCATCAAGTTCAATAGCTTAGAAAGGAGAGTTGACCGAGCCTTTTCTGGTCCAAATAGGATGAGGCCAGCCATGTCAATCGCGCTATCCACGTAAGATATAGGTGTCATTGTCTGACTGACCTCATTGAGAAATTCAGGACGTCTAGATCTTAATAAGCCTTTGTACTACACATAATAAAAGCACAACAATAAAATGTCAAACGCTTAATTATTACCATCATTTGTATCTAGAAAGAAAGCAACAAATGATCATGAATACTTACTGAGTACCACAACTGAAACAATATCCGGATCTCTCAAATTATAAAGTGTAAACTAAGTGAGTCTGGTTGACAACAGCTACTAGAACATCCCATTTTGTGACATTCGCTTATAACCGCTTAGGGTCACCAGAGAATTGATCACTTACTTCAGCATGTGAAATTGTCACCAGTGACACGAGTATAAGAAACAAGCATACAAGTCGAAACGTCGTCATTAAAGCAAGCTGCTGATATGATTAAAAGCTGTGTTCAACATTCATGAGTATAGTACTCTAGTTGCTTCAGTTAAAAGTATTATAAAGTTAACAATTGAGCATGAAGACATAAAGCTGAATGAATAAAAAAATTAAGACGTACGAAGTTGAAACCGTAATTTTGTGTTCAGCATTCATGAGCATATATAGTACTAGTTGCATCAGTTAAAGGTATAAACTTTACAACAATTACTACAAGAAAAAACGCTACTTTTTGCGATCACAGAATGTCGTCACAAAAGCTGCAAAACGACAAAAAAACTTACTTTTTCCCTTCGACCTTGACTTTCACTTTTGCAACGATGGTGTCGTTGCAGATATCATTGCAAAAGCTTTTTCCTTAAAATTTTTGATTTTTTCTTTTGGCTACAAAATGAAACTTTTTCTCTAAGTGACCTTTTGCGACGACATTTGACTCCAAGAAGTAGAAATATTCCCGGGTGACCTTTTGCGACGACATGTGTCGTCGCAAATGGCATTTTTTTCGTTTGACTCCAAACAATAAATATTTCCTAGGGGCTTTTGCGACGAAAAATGTCGTGCTAAATGTTTTTTTTTTAACTTTATTTTACATTAGGTTTTAAATGAATGTTAATTTTAATTAAGCTAAATAAACGCTAAATCCTTGGCCCTAAATCTTTTATCTTTATATGCAAATCGTTTCATCGTCATTTGGTTCCTCATGCAACACCATTTTACCGCAAAACGTAAGTAGTAATCCGTAAGGCGTTTCATCGAACCTTAAGACATTAACCCTATTGGAACATTCGAATGATCAGGAGAAACCCTAAGGCGTTTACACTATGGGTTAACGCGTCAACCCTATTATTTGAATGATCGGGAGAAACCTTAAGGTGTTTACACTATAGATTAAGACGTCAACCCTATTTGAACATTCGAATGATCAGGAGAAACCCTAAGGCATTTACACTATGAGTTAATGCGTCAACCCTATTGAAACATTTGAATGATCGGGAGAAACCCTAAGACGTTTACACTATGGGTTAAGGCGTTTCCACTATTGAAACATTCAAATGATCGAGAGAAACCCTAAGACATTTACACTTTGGGTTATTGATTTGTTAGGTTGTGAATTAAAGTGTTAGATGTATATGTAAAGATGGTTATTGGTTTGTTAGTTAATTAGTGAATTGAAGTGTTGAAAGTTAAAGTGTATTGTATAGAATTAAAGTATGTATAGTAAATTCAAATGTTAACTTGTATATACTTAATATTTTGTGTATAATTGTTAATTGTTAAAGTGCATAGTTAAAATTGTATGTATATAGTTGATCTAGAAGTGTTGAATATATGTATTTTTTTGTTAATTGTGGAATTAAACTCATGTATAATTAATATTTATAGAAAAATAAAGAATTGTATAGATTTATTAAAGTGCATGGGTCACTACTAATAATTCTTGTTTTGTTACTTTTAGGAGTCAATGGTGGAGAGGACAACACAAGTGGGGAGTCCAGATCTTGTGAGCGAGGAGGCTATGATGGAAAAAGAGTTTGGGCCTCGTCGCGAACATAATCATGCACGGGGTAAAAAGATGTCAAGTAAGGCATTAAGTTCAAGTCCAAATGTTGGATCACAAGAACCAAGGTTGTATACCCAACAAGAAGTCCATCAAATGTTGATTCAACAAAACATGTTGCAGTCCCAAGTTGAGTATATGACTTCTATATATACTGTAACACTCACTCTGATGGCCTAGGGGTAATCTGGTAATTTCCTTAATTTTTATACTTAATTATAATTTTTATATTATATTAATATGTCTATTAGATAGGAAAGTTAGATTAAGGTCGAATAGTTAATTGTGTCAGGTAAAATATTAATAGTTTTAAATTAAAATAGTGTCGGTAAAATAAAATAACTTGTCTCGCAAAACGGTTTTCAGGTTCCAGACAATAAGCCAAATAAGGGATTAAAACTAGTAAGCATTTGAGTTGGTTGGTGATATAAATCACCAAACTCATCACTTTCATCTCATTTCACCAACTCATTCTTTCATTCTCTTGCAAGTTCTCTCCTAAATCATAATCATCAAATTAATATTATTTGAGTTGTGCTAATAATCTGTTGTGATTCCTTGTTTTACTTGTCATCATCATCATCTTGTTCTTACTCCTAATTGTAAGCAATTGTTATTTTGATTATAAACTTGAAATTTGGTCAATCTTTGAAATGGTGTGTAGTTGATGTTTGAAATATGTTATATGATGCTACTTGATGTATTAGAGATGTGAGAAAGCTGGTTAGATTGATAGGAAACTGAGTTTTTGTGTTCGTGAGTGAAATGGTTCGGTTTTTGGGGTTTCTGCGGTTCAGTTCGCAACATGAACTCAGAACTGCGAACTGAACTAAGTTCTGGGAACTGAACTGAGTTCTTGCGAACTGAGTTCCGCGAACTGAACTGAGTTCCTGCGAACTGAGTACTGCAAACTGAATTGAACTGCGAACTGAACTGAACTGCGAACTGAACTGCGAACTGAACTGAACTGCGAACTGAGTTTCAATGCGTTACGAACTGAGAATATTTAGACGTGATTCTGAAAGTTTTATTTTGCTAAATTCAAAGTGTATAAGTATAAATGAATCGTTATAATTTGATATAAATTGATAATTGTAGAGTGATTATAACTGATAATTTCAACTTGGTAATTGCTTGTCATTTTGATACTGAGTAGTGAAATATGTTATACGATTACGAAAATAGTTGCTAACTTCTTAATTATTATATTCTCATATCAGCAGAAGAGTTAGTAACATAAGATCTCTAAGTGTGGACTGAGATAAGTCAGGTGAGTGGATCTGCAACTCATGATTTGATTTAGATATTGATAGACTGTTTAGTCTGATTTGTGATTGTGTATCTACTTGTTATATATGTGGCCTTCGGGCATCTGTGATGTTCAGAGGTCAATGGTGATTGGACTTGGTTACTATTAGTGATCAACACAGGTTCCGGGGACATGTGTTGTTGCTGGAAATTGTGTTGTTGTAAAGTAGTACCAAGTTATCAGTAAATCTTGTATGGGCCAATACAAATTGTAAGCGTTACTTGAGGGCCACCGCGGCTATAGGGTTCCTCAGTAACCACCGATCCTCTTGAGATTATGTGTTTTCGGTGCTTAATGTGAACAGATTGTTATGCTAAGTTGAATTATTAGTTGTACATTCATTCACTTAGCTTCGTGCTAATCCCACCATTTCTCTTCCTGCAGGTTATGTTTAAGTTTGTGGGTTGGGCAGGAAGATGGTCTTTTGGAAGGAATGTTTGACACGCGCCATAACTCTGATATATGTATATGTCTTGTTAGTTAACATGTATGCGGATTTTATATAACAACTATAAATGTTTTGCTTCAGGAAATAGTTAAATGTTGTAAACTTGCGAAATTTTATGGTCCTTTTTGTAATATAATATATAATATTATTTTTATCCATCGCTTCTGAGTCAAATGACACATTTAATATTGAGTAAGTCTCGGGGTGTTATATATACCGCCTTGACACAGACGAACATACGGGTTCTAGAGCCTCCTCTCTTTTGACCCTCTCACAATCCGAGCCATTTTGAAGAAGAAGAAGAAGATGAAAATGATGATGATGAAGAAGAAGAAAACGACGAAGATTTGGGCTAGGATGAGTAAGTTGGCTTGTGGCATGATGTTGTCGTTTTGAACATTTGTATTTGTGTTTATAACATTTGATTAATTTGTATGTTTGTTGGAATAATTGAACATTCAAAAGGGTTATATAATTGTTTGCGTATTTGCGTTCTGAATTTGAAAAGTGCGAAAATTTTGTATAAATATACTGTAAAATAGGTAGGAGGCTACAGAATTGAAATACAAGGTAAAACCTGAGAAAACTACAAAAGCAACAAGATCCTACCAAAATTGCAGTAGCCTTTTCCGACAACAAATGATCATTAGTCGCAGACCCCTTTTGTGATGATAATTGACCATTAGTTGCAATCCCCTTTTGTGATGACATGTCGTCGCAAAAGATTTTAATTTTTCTTATTTTTGATCACAAATTAATATGTGAGCTTGGGTTGTCGTCGCAAGAGTCGTCGTAATTGACCAACACTTGTTTCCTGAAGTGACGGTGTCATCTCCAAATACCCCTTTACAACGACTTTTTGAGCATTGGCAACGAATTTTGTCAAATCTCATTATTCTAGTAGTTAATGCAAGCCGTAAAAGAAGTTAACAACTGCGTTGGAAGACACACAATTGTCAAATCAAAGCTGAATGAATAAACAAATTAAAGTGCACAAAATTAAAACTCTAATATTTTGTTCAACTTTCATGAGTATAACACTTTATTACTAACTGCTTCATTTAAAGTTCAAAATATTATATCCTTGTCCATATTATTTATTAGCAATGATAAAGTTTCAATAATACACATACTTTAAAACAAAATATGAAAGTCTGAATCAAAGTCAAATAATAAACAAATGAAACTGTAACCCTAATTTTAGCCTGAAACATACTTTCAGTCGATCAATAGCAAGTAAAAAATAAAATGTAACCTCTAATTGAGATTAATAAGAATAAAGAACTAGGGTTTGTTTCAGAAAAAAAAATGGCACAATTCCTTTTATTTTAGCGTATCTGATCTCGTATATAAATAAACTAGTAAACTACTTGCGCACTGCAACAAGATGTATAAAATGGTATATACTATTTCTCTTCGAGCGTGTTTATCATTCAGAATCTCTTGTGTAGTTGTGTACTATGATTTTGGAGACATAGGCTCGTACGATAATCCGTCCAACATTTTTATCATTTCTATATGAAGAAAATGACTTGTAGTATCATGTGCGATGGAAGAGTCTTAAATGAAAATGAAAAATGAAAACCAATATTAAATGAACAATAGTATTTATGACATAAAAAGTATAAGTCTTAAATATAACGATTGACATTATTTATTCAGACAAATAAATAAATGGAAAATAAAATATTAGTTACAAAAAATTAGATAATTAACAATATTAAAAGGGTCAAATAGATCAAATGCCTTATAAAATTACCACATATAAATACATTTTCATTACAATACAATATTTATAACTCTTTTATGTCATCAATTTGTATCATGATATTAGATAAACGTTACCCGATCATATTGATATTGATAACATTAAAAGAATCAGAGTATGATAATACATATTTTGAAAAGTCATGCTAACAACCTTAACACAAGATGATACATAAGCATCCATTACTTGTCCATGAAGCATCACTTATGAGTTGAACTGATATATTAATAACCTGTTTACTTTGCCCTTAATGGGCTGAGTTGTCCACTTCGCTCATCAAATTTAGTTATTTACTTTGAACTTCTTATTTTAGCGTAACTGACTCAGCATCTTATTTGCACATTCGAAAAACCACTGTCCTCCCCATCTTATTCGATTTGGGGGGCCTTTGTTGTAGATATAAGGAAATCAATTACATGGCTACTTTTTCATTCTTTATCTTTGTTAAAAAGGTAACATGAACTTGAAACATCAATTATTTATAATTATATTTCTTTCTTGTTTTGTGGTCTTGTGCAGTGCAGGTTAAGCAAGGGTAACAAGAGGTAAGTTTTTATTTATTAAGTGTCTGCAGGTAAGAGAAGAAACTCAAGGGTGCAGAGTGTAACATTTGTTTTAGGATATTAATAAGTTTGTTATATTTTGTTTTATTCATTATTCATTCATCTGTAATATTTTTCTGTTGAATACTCTCGGTCATCGTTTCAATCTATTACTTCTTTTGTATCTTTCTGTAATTGTTCATCAATCTTGTGGTGAATAATTTAGGTCGATAGGTGTGAGGATTGAGTGATTTTTTGTGTAGAGAGTTTTGTCTTGTTTTTGGAGTATAATCCCCGGTTTGGTTTATGAATGAAATTTATGTTTTAGTAAATCTTTGGAGTTCTTGAGACGTTACAAATTTTTTCAATCTTCCCTACACAATGAGTATATTTGTTATTGGTGCATTTGTATGGATATGTGTTGATGATTCGTAGTGGAGAAGAATCTAGAACATAATTTTGTAAGCATAATTTTTGGTCCTTTCAGTTATTAAACCAACCCCATCTGTGTAAATTTAGATCGTTGGTTTATCTCGTATTCGATTGTTTATTTGTTTAAAATATTTCTTATGCTTTAGAAACTGTTATAGAAGCAGACACAATGAGATTGAATGCTTATAATACTTGTAGTTCTAAGTATCCATTTAGTTGATGGTTTGTTTAGAGAGAAATGGGGTACTATTGTGATTTTACTAATATGCTAATGTGCTTGGGGTTGTTTGATCTTGCTATTGTAAAGTTGCTGTATATTTGGCTTCTGCTGGGTACAATATATAGTAGGAGATTATCATATTTTGATGTGTGGGGTTTATTAACTAGGGAAATATGAAATAAAAATTCAAAATGAATGTATTTTCAGTTTATCACAATTTGATAGATTTGGTAAATTTGTATATGGGTTTTTAATATATCTTTGGTTGAGAACTGCTTGAGGGCTACAATATCTTGCTTATTTTGTTTGATCGATCACGTCTTTGAATGTATAGACATAGTTTTCTAGTTCAAATGTTTTATTTTTACCGTAGGTATATATGTGTCTCATTTTTACCGTAGATAATCCTTTGGTACTTGGATGTCTTTCGGTTGGTTTTAGTCTTCTTATTTGGTAGTTGTTTGGTCTCGAACTTTCGATTTGATTCCTTTGTATTTTAACTGTTAATAATACATATTTTCATGATTACTGCATTTAGTTATTCCATACTCATACTGTCATCTCCATATGCGACTTAATGAGGAAAAAATAAACAACCCCTAAATCTATAAATTCAAAATTTGAATATATTAGAACTATAACAAAACAATATTGACAAACTAGAAATGATTGACTTAATATCTTGCTAATTGCTAATTTAACTGTATTGACTATTGATGAGGATACTCATATTAGCATACACAGTTCTAACTTCTAAGGGGATTAAAAAGGAAAGTTACAACATACATCAACTTGAAATATGTTCAACTTAATCTTGAACTTTGATACATGTTCTTTAGTAAACAATGAGTTTTTTTTATGATGGTAATTGTTTCTTTTTTAAATGTAAGATTGTGCATCTATTTATACTCACACTCCAACATGTTTGCATGAAATTATCGGGCTAAATTCTTTAAGAAAATTGATTAGCTATTTTTGTATAAAAAGTTCAAAATTATGTCTAAAAAATTTAGACATGGTTTTGTAATTAATTAGCAGAATCTTTTTTCAATTACTTCCTTTTGAAATACAAATCATTTGATACTTCCTAGTTTTGTATTTAGTTATCAAAGAAAGACTGAAAAATATGTTTGATGACAATTTTCATGATTTTATTGTAAAGGGTATTTTGGGGTTTTTTCATCTTCACACGGTAAAAGTTGAAAGAACTTATAAATTGCACAGGTTTAAGTTTGATTGATTCTTTTAAAACTAGCTCCTGTAACCAATCTCACCATTAACATTTTCGTCAGAAAAATGATTTATTAGTGTTTTAGATTAATTAAATTGAATTAAATTAAATTTAAGTATACTCCGCATTAAATATTACCTGCGGTCTAGGTATTTGACCCACATTAGAATTACTTATCTTTATTATATTTAAAAGTGGAGTTAATGATGCCTAATCATGCTTATGTGGCACCAATTAAATTTTGACAAGTATGTAAAATTCATATGTGTAATTTTCTTGAATTTTCTCACATTAAATATGCCATGTCATTAAATCTTATGTGAAATAATTTAAAATTTTAAAATTAATTTAATTTAATTAATTACCATTATTGTTGTTATTTTTGGTAAATACATAATGAAAAATTAATGTTGGATAAATATGAATCAAAACCCATTATTGAGATATTGAATTTTTTGTCTTCATTTTATAAATACAAAATTTTCTTTTGTAAGTTTATGGTTGGAATATATCGGACACATTTGTCACAAACGATAGTTTCAAATGCGCAAATGTTTAGATTGGTAGCATATTACAAATGATGTTTGTGGCATTAAAGTATTTGACTTACATTTTGTTATATTTTATCTACACATAAAAATAAAATGTAACTTGATTAACACATAAACTTTAATAATTGCATACATTTTATCTAATAAATAAACAATATCATATTGCTGTGCATCGCATGGGTTTTAGCACTAGTCTGAAATATAATAGGAGATATAATAATCTTTGTATTTATTTATCACTTCGTGAAGAAACCTGGGCAACCAGATGTGTGTTTTTTATGGAAAGCTTTATTATGATACAGAACGCACGTGCTGGGCACATGAGTCTCATTTAAAGTGAAGAGTCAATGGAAGTCAACGTTAGCTAGTCTGTTAGTTTGGTGGATAAAACGGTTACAGGTCGTTAGTATCCTTTGTGCCTTTAATGTGAGTGAATAAATAGACGATCATCTCATTTTGATGTTTAGCTTTCAATTTGTAATCTGTAAACTCGCACTTCCGATTCAGTAATTCATATGGTTATAATTTCAATTGTAATCATTTGATTTAGCTTGAGCAGTAATTTCGAATCCAATTTGAATTACGTGAATTCCTAATTCTGTTCTTTAATCGAATTTCAGTTCACTTTGTGTTTTCTAATTCGGTTACTATCATTTGGTATCAGAGCTCGTTCCTGGAATCAATCGATCATTCATGTCGTCAATTTGAAGATTCATCATTCAGATTTCAAATTCACCGTTCCAATTCAATAGCGATGAAGATGATCCGGATGGACCGATCACGAGAGCGGAATTAAATGATACATTAACTAATCTGCAACAGTCAATTGAGCGCATGAACAACAATATTACAGGATTACTCATCTTTCAGCAATTTGCGACTGGCAAATTCAATCGGTTGAACATGGGTGCGGGAGGTAATCCACGTGGAGGTCAAGCACATTACGACAAGCTAACTAGGTTTGAATTTCCAAAGTTTAATGGACAAGATGTGGAAGGTTGGTTGTACAGAGTTCAACAGTTCTTTCATCTTGATGAAGTGAATAGCAATCAAAAGGTAAAACTCGTTTCTATGCATGTTTTTGGTAAGGCACTTAACTGGCATCAATAATTCATTAGAAGGCATGGTGAAGAGGTACCTTGGGAATTGTATGAGTCAAAAGTTAAAAAACGATTTGCACATGTCTTTGAAGATCCAATATTAGCTTCTATGAATCTGAAACAAACCACAACTGTTCAAGCTTATCAAGACTTGTTTGAAACACTGATAAATAAGGTTGAACTGAATGAAGCTTATATTGTTAGCTTGTTTATTGGTGGACTAAAGGATGAAATTGGAATGACAATTAGGATGTTTAAGCCTAATAAATTGGCAGATGTATATTGTTTAGCAAAAATGCAGGAAGCCACTCTAGATGCAATCAAAACTAGGTTTACACCTCTACCATCTGTAGAATCCTAAGTTTCTATTAATAAATTTTTTGGAGGTTTTCCAACAAAGAGTTTTTAGTACGAGAGAATCAGAGTTCAACAAATTAAAGAATGAAAGAGAGGAGCGAATCAACCAAACAATTCAGTCAAGAAAATTAGAGCAGGAAACTAGGAGGAAAATGATATGTTATTTGAAACTCAAGGAAGAAAGGCTAATCAAGTTACGGCAGATGAGGAAGCCGGTCAACGTGAAGGTATATCTCAAAAGAAACGAATAAAGATCATTTATACGTGAAGGTATATCTCAAAAGAAACGAATAAAGATCATTTATAATTTTCCTAAAAAATTGATTTTGGTTTTTGACTTCTTATAGTCAAATGAGTTTTATCTCATAATTATTTCGTTATAGATGAAACATAAGTTTCGGCTCCGATTATTAGAGATGTAAAATGGGTTGAGCTGGAAATCAGTCAAAGTGCATCATGTTTTGGTTTAGACCACGTTGGGTTGACCCGTAACACTTCTTGTCCAAAGTTTTAACTTTTAATAAACATTTAGTGAGGCAAATATAATTACAAATTTTGTACTATTTTTATTTATAATCTATTTATATCAATAATTTGATTATTTTCTGCATTCAGAAAGCACTTCTGGCAACTTTCAATGACCCATTTCAGTTTTAACCTATTTCTTTTACCCATTTGACTTGATAAAACATAATTCTAATTGACCCATTTATTACCGAATGGTTTGAAATTGCTATCATTGTTGGTTATTTGTAGAGGCCGAGAGGCGGAAGAAGAAAGATGTCGACCGCAGGGCGAAGCTAGATGAGATTGCAGAGAAGCAAAGGCAGCGAGAAAGAGAACTTTAAGAGAAAGAAAGGCAACGTAGATAAGAAGTTTTAAGAGGAACAACTTCTACACCCTAAGGCCTTCAGACCCTCCATCTGCTGCCCGCTCTCCAAAACAAGGGCCTGTTACAACCTATGCTGCAACACCTGGCAAATACGTGGCATGACACCTTCGTGAGAAATGTGCACCACCACCCTTCAGAGCTAGATAGGTGGGGCCACCGTCAGGATGACCAGTCAAATGACAGGTCGCGGACATCCAGTGGACCATCAAGGTCTAATTGGCCGTTCATCATACGTTAAAGTGACATTCAAGGTTTTCTTTGGTCTGAAGAAAAAGAAAAAGAACTGCACTTCACACAATTTTGATCCACGGTAGCTTGCAATGAGTTATACATAACCTATATCATGCTATGAATTTATTGAGTTTTTGTAGGTTACATGACTTATAGATAAAAAAAGTTCTGGTGTTGTTGGCTTCTTGAATTCGCTTAACCATTTTATGGTATTTGTTAACCAAAGAAAGCCTTATTTTTGCTTGAGATTCTAAATAAACTACCTGGAAACTAAATTTATTATTGAAACCAATAAAGTTAGAATGTGTGTATGATTTCTGTATGTATTTTGTTGGACATAAAAGTACACAAAATGCTATCACTGGTGTTTGCCAGTCTGTTAGTGAACCATACCAACTTGTTAGTGAACTAGGCCAACTTGTTAGTGAACTAGGTTCCGTCTTCTCTCTGCTCCTTATGTAATCATTATGATGAGTCAATTGAGCACCTTTTAATTTCTTGTGAATATGCTAATATGATGTGGTGTTTCATAAGTTCTTGGTGTAAGATTGAGCCTATATTTGCATTTACTGTTAGAGATATTATTTGTTACACGGATAAAGGGATTGGGGAAATAAATGAGGTGGTTCATGTAATTATGCTATCTGCATGTTGGTGTATCTGGAAAACAAGAAATGAGGCTTGTTTCAAAGGGGTTAACGCTTCTTGGCACCGGTTAAAAGAAGATATTCTAAGCCATAGTTATCTTTGGATAAAAAATAGAGCAAATTGGAACCACCTGACATGGGAACAGTGGCTTGATTTCAATTTCCAAAAGCAGTGTTGGAAATCTACTGGGAAGAAGTGATTTGGTTGCTGATTTTTCTTAGGAATTTTTTCAGGTGTATCATGCCTTATTTAAGTTTTTTCGGTTGTAATAATTGTTTGTATCGTACGCTCATGGTTATACCCTGGTAGTTTGGCTATGGATCCATTCGGGGAGCTATCAAAATCGATGTGAGGTGAAAACCGGTGGCGCGGCCCTCATTTTCGAGGATTTTTTCCTTGGATTGTCAAGGTTTTTTCATCCCTTTTAGCTCCCTCACAGTTCGGATCTATAGATTGGTTGTATTACTAGATGGGGTGTCAAATTATGGTGCTTGTATTACTGTACTCTTTCAGGCTTCTAGTATCTTGCTAGCTGTTGATTTATAATATTCTGCCTTTCAAAAAAAATAAAAATAATAGAGAGTGGCTTTGACCAAAATTTTCATTAAAAAACATATGATATGACCAAATATAATAAATTATCCAAATTTATATTATTATTAACACTACTTTATCACGTGAAATTATAAATGTGTTAATCGTTTTTAAAACTCACTAAAATGATGGAAAAAAATCTTTTGAAAGTATATCATGTGAGATGTGTAATTGAAAAAAAAATATTGGTTTTTATGGTGTAATTTTATAATTTTTTGATTAACCGTTTTTAAGATATTTAATTTGAAAGAATGTAAAGGGAAAATAGGATTTTGTCAAAAGAAGCTCTCTTATTGGTTCTCCCATTCTCACAGAAAAATACATTTTCATTTGAACTTCTTTCATTGAATGAATTATCAATGACACCATCAATGTGACTATTTTAATTAACGATGAGATCACAATAAAGAAATACAATCAAAAGTTAAAACTAACTTATAAAAATAATAATTTCATCATTATTAATTTCTTTTAATAAATATATAAATAATATTAATATATAAATATAAATAAAATAAAAGGGAGGTGTTGATTGTAAGTTAATGGGTTTATAATTATAATTATCAATTTTACATTATGTTATAATCACCCATCTCTTACCTCACTATTTAATGTATTTATCTCTCTGTCTCTTAAAGTAAAGTCATAATGATATTATATTTATCTAAATAAGTTAATCTTAGTCATTGAATATATTTTCTTGATTATGATCTCACCATTAATTTTAATTAGTCAAATTGATGATGTCATTGATAATCCATTGATTAATAGAAATTCAAATGACATTATGATTTTTTTAAAAATAGAATAACCAATAAGAGTGATCCATTTGGCAAAAACTCATTTTCCCAAACATTTTTTAAAATTAAATATCTCAAAAACGGTTAGTCGAAATTTTTAAAAAATTTCGCCATAAAAACCGGAGTTTTTTTTCTGTTCGATTAGACATCTCACATGATATAATTTCGACGATTTTTTTTCTTCATTTTTTGATGAGTTTTGAAAATGGCTAATTACCTATAAACAATATAAATATAAGTGTTTTTATATAAATGACTCAATTACTAAAACTTTTATATAAAATTTCGCGTAACCGCAGAATAAATAAACTAGTTTTATCATTAAACAATAAACATTTCTAATTAAACACATCTTTTATTTTTATTATTTTTTCTAAAATTGGTGCCACTACACCATCACATTCATCTCATCAGATTTGTGACCTCCAACTGTGAAACCCATCCACCTTAACACAAACTTTACACACAATCCACCATACAAATCGGCCGCCAGATCTGCCGCCGCAGATCCTCCTCAAATCTCCGATATGACGTCAGCGGCATCATCTTCACGTCGTCTCCGTGACCTCCAATCACAACCAGGTAACAAAACCTGTGTAGACTGTTCACAAAAAAACCCTCAGTGGGCTTCCGTATCTTACGGAATCTTCATGTGTCTAGAATGTTCTGGAAAACACCGTGGACTCGGTGTTCACATTTCTTTTGTCCGATCTGTTACCATGGACTCATGGTCCGAGATCCAGCTAAGAAAAATGGAATCCGGTGGTAACGAAACCCTGAATAACTTTTTATTGAAATATGGAATTAGTAAAGAAACGGATATTGTTAAGAAATATAATACGAACGCTGCGTCGGTTTATAGAGATAGAATTCAAACCCTAGCTGATGGTAAGTCGTGGCAGGATCCACCTGTTGTTAAGGAAACTTCAATTCGAAGTTCTGGCGGTATCGGTAACAGTAGGAAGTTGGAGCCGACGTCGGGGACGGCGGGTTGGGATAGTGATTGGGGGAATGGTGGATTTGATAGTAATATAAGGAGGAATCAGACGGCGGGTGATTTGAGGAGTGGTGGTGTTGGGGGAAATGGTATGGGACCAGCCAGGTCGAGATCCAGTGAGGATATGATGTATACTAGATCGCAATTGGAGGAGTCTGCGGCGGGGAAGGAGGGGTTTTTTGCGAGGAAAATGGCGGAGAATGAAGCGCGGCCGGATGGATTGCCGCCCTCAAAAGGAGGGAAGTATGTTGGATTTGGATCGACTCCGACTCCAGTGGTGGCAAGGAGTAATGCACAAGGGGATGTGCTTTCATCGGTTACTCAGGTAGATTGTTTTAATGATTTTAGAAGTAGTTATATTGTGTTGAATGCTTATGTTATATATCTAATTGTAATGTAACTAGGCCAATTGTCATTGAAGTTATTATAAAATCCAAGATCTGTCATATGTATGGTATACCACTAATTTCTAAATTTATGTATGACTTTTGTAAAAAATTGAACTATGTCCGAGTCCGCAGTTTTTTTTTTTAAATTGAAGTTGTAGACCCCTTTCGTGGAAAATTTTGTACGTACACTTCTATGTTTGTCAAAATGTAAACATTCAATCAAAATTTGACAAAAATTTAACTATACACTTCTTTTAAACATATAGATATTGGTATATGCGCCACCTTGATGAATGCTGGATTTTATGTCACTTTTCTTGGCGATTTACCCTTGTAACTGTTGTAGATGTATAAGCACTATTTCGAACTTGCTGGTATGGTTGTTACTATAAATATTAAGTTGGATGTTTTAGCTAAACAGAATTGGGACAAAAGGTTCAGGTAACAAATGACTGATATAGTGATTGCATTTGATGTCTTCAGTAAAGATGTGAATTGTTGCTCTATCAAGTTGAACTTGTGGTCTTATATTGATTGCATTTGTTATCGTTAATAAAGATATGAATGAGTGGTTTATCAAGCTGTATGGTGCTAGGATTTAAGATTTAGAGTTTTAGACTTTCTTGCAACCTAGTATAAGTTCGATGCCAAATTTTGCTCGATTAATTGGTTTCATCTGTTTATTGGTGGTGACAAAATTTTGTGACACTGAATGACATGCAAAGATAGATTACCGTTTAAAAGGATCTACAAACTGGTATTAGTTATTACATAGATCTACTTGGCATGATCAATGAGTCAATGACAACTAATTAAGTATAGCTATTAGTTAGACACTAACTTACAAAAATGAGAACCTAGTCCTTTTGTTCGAATCACAACCTTCATATAGTGATAACACATACTCACGCTCTTTTGCACAGCTGAAGATGGATTTTTTGGTTAAACGTACACAATTATATGCTTAAACCTTATGTGTTTTTTTGCTCTGTGTTTAATTGGTTACTGATCCATCAGATATGTCTATACAGGGACTCGGTAAGTTATCTGTTGTGGCTGCATCTGCTGCACAGTCGGCAGCTAGTGTTGTTCAAGCTGGCACGAAGGAACTCACTACAAAGGTCTTTTGGTTATTCATCCTTTTGTATAGAACTTTTTTGAACAGCTTATGTAGCTTTATTACCATTTTGTTGTCGTATATTATCTTGGTCTGTTGTCATGTTTGATAATCCATAATGTTCATGATACCTCAAGTTAAGGAGCATATAACTCCGCTTTAATCCTTCGGTTTCCAGTTATATTACTGCGGTGCAACAAAATAGTTCAAGCGAGTAATTAAATTTGTAGAACTTGATAAAGAAATAATCAACAAATATCTAGGTGCATCTATTTTCTGTATTTTAAAATTTATTGAAACATATCTTTTGTTGTAACCTTGCTCAATGTTGCTAACGGATTAACATAACATCAAATAACCGCTAAACTGTGTTCACATATATGCTACTTTCTGCACAGGTCAGAGATGGTGGCTATGATTATAAAGTGAATGAAACCGTCAATGTTGTCACAGCAAAGACTACCGAAATCGGACAGAAGACATGGGGAATCATGAAAGGGGTCATGGCGTTTGCTTCACAGAAAGTTGAAGAGTTAGCCAAAGAAAATCCCTCGTGGACAAGTGACAGCTGGCAGAGAAATGAAACACAGGGAAACGGGTTTTATCAGGAGTTTGGGGAGGAACGCAAAGGATGGAATTCTAACGGAACTTCGAATTCCAATCCTGTCCCTTCTTCTGGCATGAATGGTGCATCTGTTGGCTCATCAGGCCGAAATTTCAACTCAGTGGATTCAGGTTCTTGGGATGATTGGGATAATGATGGCAATAGGAAGCATACATCAACCACAGGGGCTGCACCCAGTAATGGGGATGACTGGGCTGGTTGGGATGATGCTAAAGATGACGAGTACGACAGTTTCTACAAGTCCGATGGTAAAACCGCAAGTCATACCGGCAAATCAGATGGAAACTGGTCTGGAGCAGGCTTTCTCTAAGGTTGGTGTATTTTTATCTTTTTTTTAAAAAAATTCCTTTTGATGTAAGAGAAGTTGTGGTGCAGTAAAATGTTTATATTGTGTACAATTGTCAACAATTTGGGCTAATTGCCCGCCTAAAAGGGAACTGAAGTTAATTTTTTTTTTTTGCGTTGAAATTGTGTTTGTAATGAGTAGTGTTCTCGAAACTTCGTTTGTGATTCTGGTATTGTACTTGTAAGTGATAAACCATTAGTTGGTCCAAGTTTCTTTAGAGCTATTTGATTTTGCCGAAAGTTAATGCTCTGCAAATGTTACCTTAGATTTGCATGATGATCAGCCACATTATATCATTGCATTTCATGTTAGAATAAAGTTAATGACCGTATTTGAGTAGCTCAATCATTTTTGGAAATGAATACAACACTACCCAAATCCCACCGGAAGCAGGGTATGGGGAGGTAAGATATAAATAGTCATACCTCTACCCGAAAGACCTCCGACATACTCGTATGTAAAAAAAAGGTAATAATACTAATAATAGTAGGAAATAATAATAAAATATCAAAGTTAAATAAGCCGGTAGCTCTGATGAAAAAAAGGTAATAATACTAATAATAGTAGGAAATAATAATAAAATATAGAAAGTAAAATACAATTCAGTAATGAAGGATAGTACTGAGAATATGTGTACATATTATATATATATATATATCTACTTGAAAATTCTACTCATATATTATAATATCGCTTAAAACACCTTTATATATAGAAATCTATTTGCCTAAAAACACCCTTATATAGAGAGATCTATTTGCCTAAAACATCTTACTCATCTATTCTAATTTTATCAGAAACCATACTTAATTATTATTAAAGTATCTATACATGATTGTTACGATTATATGACTAAATATAACTATGATATATATATATATATATATAGAGGGGACTGACCTACAGGGAAGTGGTAATCTTTGGGAAAGGGAGGAAGCAAATCTGGATCGTCCGTTAATATTCATCATGATCAAATTTACATTCATCGTGACCAAAATTAAAATTCATCATGATGAATATTAATTAAGAATGTTAATTAACATTCACGGTGATGAATGTTAACGGACGGCTCAGATTTGCTTCCCGCAAGATTACCCCTTCCCTTTAGATCATCCCTCTCTCTCTATATATATATATATATAATAGATACTTTTATCTACTTAAAATGCCTGACTCCTCAATCCTAATTCTAGTCCTCCACGTACTCATATCGAGGTCATGTCCTCGGTTAATAGAAGCTCTTTCACATCGAGCTTCAATCTATCCTCCCACCTACGTCTAGGTCTACCCCTTCTCCTCAAGTTGTGCAAGTATTATCGTATGACTTAATGAATATCAACTTTTATTAGGTCATATGATAATACTTGCATAGTATATATCTTGTGTAGCCCACAACTATGCCATCGTGCTTTTAGACCAAGTGTTGGTCACACATAGTTCGACCTTGGTCTTCTTTAGCTAGATCATGTTTCTGAACCAGAAGATGCAATGCAACCCCATCATCATATGATACTAGTAAGCCTCCTATAAGTCCCAATTCTCTCGAATCTTGAGCTTCATGTTGACGGATTCTTCCAATCAATGCCTCTGGAGATCTACCCCTGCCTACGATCACTAGCTCAAACTCTTTGCTCTTCCTCTTCCCTATCTCGAGTAGTTCTTGTGTTATGTTGTGAGTTGCCTTCTCCACATATTTACCTCTCCTTCCCATAGCATTTTAAATTCTTCTAGCAACATCTCGTCCCTTCCTGTTTAGATAATTGTTAGATATGGTAGTCAAGTTTAAAGTAGAGGTGTTAAGATGGGTGGGGCGAGCGGATTGAGTATCGGGTTAAAGCGAGTAGCTTTATGTGTGTGTGTGTGTGTGTGTGAAACCAAGTAGGTCAAGTTGGCTTGACATGAAACATTTTTCTTCCACACTCAGGGGCGGAGCTAGGGGGGGGGGGGGGCTAGGTGGTGCTTTGCCCCCCCCCCCCCCCCCCCCCCCTAACGGTGGTTGTATACTTGGTATCTAATTTTGTCATAAGCGAGAATTTTTTGAGTTGCAAGTTGGTAATTTTCGAGTTGCAGAAGAGTAATACAGTATATGAGTTGCAGGTTGATTTTGGAAGAAGATGACTTTTTGTTAGTTTTTCATTTAAGACCTCTCAATTAATGTTTTATTTTTTGGTTTAACCCCTCAATTTAATAGTAAATCAATTAAACTCCACTCTTCTTCTTAAAGATATGAAAATAATAAAAAATTTCAAAAATGGTCAAATATTATTATATTTTACAAAACAAGTATTCAAGCCTCAAATATTAATCTAATACATTGACTACTAACAATGATTGTTGGTAAATATCTCACAAAATTGAAATCTATTTATGCATTTAAAGTTTGAATAAGAAAATACATCAGTTGTTATTGACATGTAAACTTTATCCATTAAAAAAATATATTATTTTTTATTTCTTGTACAATATAAAACTTTTTATTTGTACCTTTTTTATTTAATTAAGCCTCCCTCAACTATAATTCTTAGCTTCACCACTGTCCACACTTATTGAATGCTATTGTTTAACTACTGTGTCAAATATGATACTGAAAATAATATATTGTTGCAAATTTACAATAACAATCCAATTTTTTGAATAAAATAATTTTGAGGTTTTATGTATTAAAAGTACACAAAGGAGATCTTCACCCATTTTCTTTCAAGATGAACATAACCTAAGTTGACCCATTGAGTGTTTAAATTGTCTCCTCTTGTAAGAGGTGAGACTGGGATTTAATTATACCTTTTCTATATCTTCATCCCGTGGCTCTCTGGAAATGTAGCTATTGCTGTCTCCATTTTGCACTAGGAACCTAATGACGGTCACCTTAGTAGCAGGTTGTGCTGCCATCCTGCCACCCAATTTAAGGGCTTCATGATTTTCGGGACCACCTATGAACACCACACAAACCCTTTTCAGGATGCTAACGACACCAATGTCGGCTACATTTTCTTCGTTGTCTCCTATGCTCCATCGTCTTTGGAAGGGTAGAATGATGATCATACCCATCTTATATGCCACTTGGCATATATCCCGCATGCATTGTTGGCAGTGCAGTGCTGAGATGGCAGTTGAGGACTGCATCTTCACTTTGTTCGCTTTCAGAGCAGTTGACTCAAAACATGGGACCCCTTTCTTATGGGCCTGGAGCACCATCACTAAGGATGATGACCTCTCGGTTAGTTCAAGTAGGTGCAAGATATAGAGCTTCATGTTGGAGTAGGTGTTGGGAGACCGGATGGAATTGATTAGATTTATGATCGATGATGAGTTTCGTAAGCCATGGATGCAGGCTACGATCCGGAGTCCAGCTTGTAGAGTTTGTAAATGATAGGATGACGACTCCCTAAGTGAACGGTGATGGACAATGGAAGCAATGTTTCGGGCTGGTTTGTATACTTCCATTACCATTGGTGTAGTCATGAAAGTGGTAACCAGTGCCATCATCACTAGCATCGCAAACATCTCATTATTGAGTACCTGTTTTAGAACATGTTAAAACTTGGCCCGTTTCACTTTATACAATGGTTAGAGAAGAAGTGAAAAAAGGACATGCCTGGTGGATGATTACATGTCTAAATGAGTCTGGGTCAAAACATGTAGTTATTAGGTACATGTTAATATAGTTTGGGGCTTTGGGCGTAGTTGACTTGAAACACTAGTTTATAACAAAATGATATAGGAGACGTTAGTACGGTAAACATTTTAGGCATATTTAGACCCATTTGAACTGTACGACTCTTTTGCTTTCTTTTTATAATTTTACTATCTATTTATGCCTTTAAAGAAAGTCACAAAACTATGGTGGAACGGCACAAAAATTGTACCTTCTTCTCCTTGCCGATATTGACAACGATAAGCTCAACCAAACCTTTGGTGTACATCAGTACTCCTAAAGCTAACAACTCCCTTGCCGAATCATGCATAACATTCTCATCAGAAACGTTCCGTGAATCTTTCCAGTGCTTGCGGTTGAAATTACCACCGCCAGCAGCCCCCATGCCTTCCTTATCGTATCTTATTTACGTCGGTCTTCAGCCAGCTTGAAGCAAAATACAATGGCAGCACAAGCCCACACACAAAATTTTCTTCCTCCTTATCAACTTCCCTGCAAATCCTACCCTTTTCGGGATCATTAGTCCGAAACTGAACACACCAAATATCAAGTGAATCCTGATAAGATCTATCATGAACCCTGATAACATCACTCCTGCTAGAGTCAAACATATATGAAATTCTTCAGTGTGATCATGGGAGCTCGTTTTCATACATCGCCAGGCTACCCAGTTCATCGTAGGGCGGATCACAAGTATCATAAAAATGACAAATCCTGCACCAGACATTAAAACCATAACAACACCAATGGACTCGTATGACTCCCGCCAGCTAGAGCCACTGCTAGAGCCAGTAGAACCCAGGCAGCAATATTGTTAGATGCTGCTGCAGTTGCTGTGTCTCCTACTTGAGTGGTTAACAATTTAAGTTCTGCTAGTATTCGAGCAAGTACAGGGGAGGCGATGATGGAGAGTGAAACTCCCTTGAACAGTAAGCATTGAGCGAAACCGACTCTATCTGCTCCTACGACGGTTTTTCTGAGTAGAAATGTGATCCTGATCCCGATCCCGAAAATAAATGGTAACAAGATTCCAGCTGTATCAATCCCGAACGCTCTCTTTCCACTGCGGTGGATGGAGGTGAGGTCGATTTCGAGACCTACAAGAATAAGGAAAGAACAAAAGACCAATACATGCAATATTTGTTAGTTACTAGCATGGTGCCCGCGTCAAACGAAACTAACAAATAATTTTTAATATGTTCTCGTATTTTTTTTAGACTTCGTACATGGGAGAATGTTTTCAAATCCAACTTTTATTAAAATGCTTCTGATTTAAAATAACAAATGATATCATACATGTTGCTAGCAGTGTTCAAGATAAGAAAAAAGAAACATAAAGGGCCGATAAACTTTTTGATTTGTACACAATAGTCCTTATAATTGTTGTAGCAACCAGGCACATTTGTATGTTTTTTAAACGATATAATTTTAAAATTTATATTTAACGCATTGATAAATTTAAGAAATAAAAATTAGATACAAAAGGTGTTTTGGTATGTCAAATTGAAACATCCTATCCCATCATCTTTTTTCATTTGCATCAAGTATCGCCCATTTTTATCAAGTATCGCCCATCCTATCCCATCATCTTTTTTCATTTGCATCAAGTATCGCCCATTTGCATCAAGTATCGCCCATTTTTATCAATAAAAATTACCCAACTCTGCTGATCCATTTATTTTACCAATTAACAAAATACATGAAAATTGTGTCAAGCTTATATAACGTTAGCACTTTTACTCGTATGTGTGCAACTATAACTTCATAACTCAACAAGTGTGTCATGGTCATAGATATACAATATTTTACATATCTAAAATGGTCACCACTATTCCGGGCGACGACTTTAGGCTGTTGGAGAGGTTTGAGTAAGAACGGAAGAATCTACTAATGAAAATAACAACCATAGTTTGAATGATCAATAATGGAAATGCATACTGAAGAGGGTTCTCACCTTGCCACACTCCATCGGATGATGTTTTAACGTTGGTTATGTTAACCGCCATTTTGTTTGTGTGTGCTTTTTATAAGGTAGAAGCTCACTTGGTAGAAAGGAAGAGTGCAAAGTGTGAGACTAATTATAGAAGAGAAGAAGGAGTAAGTTTGATCATTCTTTGAAGAAGATGGTGGTTGCCTTTTGGTTTGTTCTGTTATACGTCACGAATACTAAAATGCACAAATGTATAAATTCTAATTATATTCTTTCATCAATCTTGAGTGAAGTGATGGTTTGGATTAACTTTCAACTCGGGATGGTTAAAGGGTAAAACGGTTAAAGGGTAAAACAACTAAAGTGAAGGTTTTATGTCTTCGAAACTTTAAGGTCTCGAAATTGTTTATACAATGTTGTACATATAACAGGGCTTATAGTTTGAGAGTGTATCGAATTTTACACGTTTTACTATTATATGCATCCAATCTCCAAATCATATTCTAGTTTTAAAACCGTCTCTTGTACGCATTTAACCTACTATTGTATGCATGGAACTCACAAGGAAATATCAATTTATGTAGCCAGAAATCGACTTGGCCAATTTTCTATCTCTTAGTTCTAAAGTTTTATAGATATTATACCAAACATAAATGAAGTTTTTGTTTAAAACAAATGCTAGAAAAACAGTTATGATGTCAAACTGAGAAGATCCTAAACGTTTAAGTTCGTTTTAAACTGTGCAATACTTTGAGTCACTCTTGTTGGACCGGTAATAGAATGAGAGATGTATCTCTCGTAATCCATCTTATAAGAAGTTGGATGCTTGAGTCCTTAAGAAGTAACACCTTAATATAGAACAACGGGATATGAGGAGTTGGGATCTACCGCCCATTGTAATTTCCTTAATTCTTTAAATAACATTTTCTACGGGAGCGTCTTTGCTCCACCATCAAATAAAGACTGGAAGATGCCATAAGCACCGGCCGCCCAGCGTCTTCCATCGTTTTTGAGACTCGGTCGCTTGTGAGACGGTGGAAGACGTAGCATGTGCTAGTTGGGCAATGGGCAAAACCAAAAAATTGGGCTAAGGTAAAGCCTTTTAGAAATCTTACTTCCACTCGAATTGTTAAAATTAAATATCTTACAAATAGTATCGTTAAAAATTATAAAAATTATATATTCAAAATCAATTTCTTTTTCTTTTCATTTAGAAATCTCACAAGCTATATTTTTGACAAATTAGCTTTTTTCGTTTTGGCCAATCTTAGAAAACGAGGCTTCTATAATCACATTTGATTTATTATAAAAATTTTAAATTGGTACACGATTATTCATTAATGGTAGGTGTTAACTCACAAGTGATTACAACTTAATATTCATTCACCTAAATAACTATAAATAATGTGAGCTCACACTTTGTGTACTTGTCTGATCCAAAGCAAGCATGACACCTGTGAATTCAAGCACGAACCTGTGTGAATTCAAGCCAGTAAATTGCAAATGGACATCGCTGACTGTTCCGTTTACCTGATGTTGACCATTTCAATTCGTAGACCTCCTGATGATTTCTCTTTGTCCCAATATGTAATTTTATTCTAACAGCATTGTTGATTATTAAGTTTTCCATGCTTCCTGTTGTCAAGATGTTAATGTTATAATTGAGACTCGTGGATCCACTCCAGATTTCTCTTATCCCTAACAGTTGTGTGAGGCATGCCTTGTTGGGAAACAGTGCAGGATACCACTAGAGCTGGTCCATGCATATTTGTGTGGCCCAATTACGCCACAAATTATAGCCGGTAATCGTTATTTTTCCTTCTCGTTGAAGATCATAGTCGATTCATGCGGGTATACTTCATAAAGACAAAAGACGAAGCTTTTATTGTCTTCAAAAAATTCAAGCTGCACGGTGAGAAAGAAAGCTCATTCAAAATGAAGATGTTGAGAACCGATCAGGGTGGAGAGTTTCTCTCTTTTCAGTGTGCTAATTTTATAGCAAGAGAAGGAGTTTTATGGGATTCAGTTGTCATCTTCTCTTATTATCTAAGTAAATTACCGAGTCTTTAGGTAGTATGTAGTACATTAAGTTCATTTCTTAGGGTAGTTTTATGGGATACGGTTGTTATTAGGGTAGTTTCGAGTCTTGCCACGTAGCCACTCCCAATGGAATTAGATACCCTAGTAGTCTAGCCGTAAACGATGGATATTAGGTGTTGTGCGTGTCAACCCGTGCAGTGCTGTAACTAACGCGTTAAGTATCCCGCCCGGGGAGTTTGTCTTTTCTTATTTTAGTATTGTGTGCAATATCTTTTCTGTTGTCAAAAACTTGTTCAAATTAGTTAAAATCTAACATTGTATGGGATTTGAATTTTTGTAGCTATCGTTTCGTTGTTATTTTTTATTTTTTGTCTAAGTGTTTGTAAAAATTAAGGTTTACATGTATTTATTAAATTGTGTGTTGTTTATGGGTTCTTGATTATTTTGTAACTATGATAAATGTTGTAGAAGGTGTGGTTTAATTTTATATCTGTGACACAAAACGTGAAATGAGAACCAGCATATGAACAAACATCCTCTCGACACCACCTCCACCATCACTGCCAGCTCCTCGTACATAATTATCGCATTTTGCAGGTACAATGTTGGTCGATATTAATTATTAAAGTTGATATTCTGGCCCATTAATTATGTAGACATAGTAATTAGTTTGCCGCAAACCCGATTGTTCTGATTGTGGGTTGATGTCTCGTTCCCGATTGTTCTGAGGATGAAAAGGAACAGAGAGAAAGTGATATGGATGGAAATATTAAAAAGTATTTTATTGTAAAAACTTTCTCAAAATTAAATGGATTAAAAGGGAAATTATCTATCAGTGTGTATAATGACTAATTTATCCCTTATATAACTTAATATGTTATGTTATGTTAAACAAGAATCACAAAAATATACAGAACTATAATACATTTCAAATTACATGATTTTTATATATGTAAATGTAACAAATTAGATATAAATGTTATATAATGTTCATATTTGACAAACAAAAGTTAAAAGCTACAAAATGCATGTTAAATTTACATTATATGGAATGTTCACATGTCAAATGTGCAAATTTGAAAAAAAATATATAAATTTGATTCTAAAGATAATTTTGAAGTTTTCTTAAATTATTTTCTTTTAATCTTAATCTACATTGATATTGACATATGATTAAATCTACCCGTATGTAAAAATTCCTATAATTTAAAAGTTTTTATAGTTTTATATTTTTTTGTAGTTCTCATTTGAACATTTGACTATGTAGTTTATCAGTATATCGAACGTAATATTTTCCCAAAGTAATTTATAATTTACAGTATCAATTTGATTTGATTTGACCGTAACCTACGTCAGTTTGATTATGGTTAGTTGTTATTGGCCTTTTTTCAACTATAAATCATTCCCGGTTATCCGAGCAATTTTGATAGCGATAATTGTTCTTATGTGAAAAGGTTAGTGGAGCACTTTCACGTGAAGTTGTGGAGGTACAAAGCCCACATGTGGTATAGAAGAACAATATACTCTTGTTTTTAATTTTAATTATCAAATTAACGGTTCAAGATATTTTACTGATTTAGATGTTAACTTTGTAAAAAGAAAATTATATCTTACTTTTGCAGAATGTGTTTAAAACATTGTTTGTATCATAGAACGAATACTTAGTCAAATGTACTCTTTATGAGGGTATAATTGTAAATTTTTTATTTTATTTTATTTTTTTCTTTTACTTGAGAATGCATATACAATAACTACTATTATATTGTTTTATGTTTATTTTTCCTCTTTTCTTTTTCATTTAATTATTTCTTTCTTTTTTTCGCTCTAAAGTTAGAGTGTTAGTGTAAGAGAAAATGTGTAAAAATGGGTATGTGGGTCTATCACCATAGTGTCAAAAAATGTCTTTGGCCTAATTTTAAATTTGTCAAGTGATTGTGGGCTCGAGTGGCATTTTGGTAGAGGTGTATTGAAATGGTTTTGGGTAGGGAGTGTGAATTTGTTGTTTAAATTATTTTAAATAATTACCATTATTGTCGAAATTGTATAACTTTTCTAACCATGCAATGACTAAAGAAAACTAATATTTGCACACAAAATCTTACTATTCAACCTAACTCATTCAATCGACAAAAAGAAGTTATCGTTATTTTTCTCTAAAAAAACACATTGGGCCCATCTTGGCTTGTTACTCGACGTCGACCCATTTTACTATTTTACCACTTTTAAGCAAATATGCAACGATTGTGCCAAGTTCATTGAACATGTATACTTTATGTATTCGGTAGGGGCGACTCACATTGAAGTGAGGGGTAATATGGGTTACGAGCCTTTGATATACAAAGTGTAAAAGTTTTATGAAAAAATTGTACTGAGTTAGTGTTACAGGTTCAAACGAAAGAGCTCGTTTTATATGTTTATGTTGGTTTTATTTAATCGAACTATGATACGAAAGAATGTAAAATACAAATGTGAGATGATCATATATTCATATGGCCGTACCTATACACTATTTTGTGTAGCTAAATTGGCAATCACAAAAGATGAACAAGTTCGTGGTAGTCTATATTTCGAGGAAAAGAACTTACAAGTATTTCAGCAATGACTTTAGGTTGTCGGAGAGGTTTGAGGAAGAACGAAAGAAATCTACTAATATAAATAACGAGTGTAGTATGAATTATCAACAATGGAAATGCATAACGAAAAGGGTTATCCCCTTGCCACACTCCATCTGATGATGTTTTAACCGAGGTTATGTTCAAGATCATGTCTCTAAGCGTGTATGTGTGCGCGCTTAAAGGTTTAAAGCACACTTGATGGAAGAAAGAGGATGAAATGTGAGCTCATATATAATGGAATTGAAGGAATTTGTAAAAAGTACACTTGGTATTTTAGTCTATTTTTTCTTCATCTTGAATACTTAATTTTGTGCATACATGGTATTTATTATTTTCTTGCATATTTTGTCTTTTTATATTTTGCGCAGTAGAGTACTGACCGCCTTAAGTTGGATAATAAATGGATCTTAAGAAATATAATATAGGCCTAAAACTTGTGCCTAAAGATGGGCCAAAAAATTTAGTAGTTGGTATCAAAAAGTGATAGATGACAATTGTGAGAGAAAATAAACAAATGATTTGAAGTAAGCTATATGAAGTAGAGACACTTTTAGACTTGTTCTGTTAGGCGTATTTTAGCATTTTTCAAACAAAATAAGTTCATATTAATTGTACATATAATCTTCCTAGTATAAGAAAGTAATACAAAATAATTACATATTCCTCTTTTGTTTGAGAAATGTTACTTTTAATTTGTGAGTAATTGTAATAATAAACAAAGTAAATAACAAAGTGACCACTTTATTTTTCCATCCATAGCACACAATTTAGTTCATCATGTAAAATATAAATTGAGAGGATGCAAGTCTATAAAAATGATGCATCAAAAGAAGATGGGGGAGTAGAATAAACAAGCAAAAAGAGAAATGCATTTGATGTAGTTGACGCATCATTTTGTATACAAAATTTTGTATCGATAAGTTTAATATTAAAAGAAAAAGTGTCCCAATAAATATCTAATTACTAGTATAAAGTAAATTAGACTCTCACAAAAATGTATTAAGTTGCCTTAAAAATATTTTGAGTTTATGATTTTAAAATATATTAAAGTTTACACGTTCTACTAATGCGAAATTTAAAAATAATTATCGTACGTATTTGATCAAAAAGCATTTATTGTATGTATTTTAGCTATTTGTTATACATAAAAAGGTATTTTTTTTAGTAAGTTCTATACCTCAATAAAGTAGATATATATAACGGACATTTTTAGAACTTTAATATATATAATAGAACATTTTAAATTTCACCACATATAATAATAAAAGTTTATTGAATTTTGAAACTATAAATCAAAATATATATGCTTTAAAATAATAGTATTGATGTACTTACCTATTGGAATGAAAAATGATATATATGTCTAATTAGGCATATATGTCTAAAAATGTGATAGGTTGATGAGAAAATGATTGGATGAGATTATGAGAGAGAATAAGTGAAATACATGTGTCAAAATCTGTATGGTTAGGCTAAATTTGACATATGCCTAATTAGGCGGATATAGTATTACTCTATTGGAATAATTAATTGTCTATGCCTAAAGCATATGCGTTTTATGTAGTTGGCACATTTAGTGGGATGGGGTGAGTATAAATTGAGATTTAGCTATAAATCATAAAGTTTTCTCTTTAAAGTAAATACATTTTGGAAAGGTTAAAAAAAACTAAGATAATATCTCAATACCCAATTATTAGTGTTAATCATTTGGCAAACATATTGTAACAACAAAAAGAATGGTCTTGAAATGAAGCCGATGTACATATCATAGGACAATGTACATTTAATTGAGTGCTCTTGTTCTTAAAAACTTTTTTCTGTTCTTTATGTTTTAGTTCATATGCTTTCTTTTAGTGTTAATTGTGGCCAAAGCTTTTCAATTGTACCATTATAATCAAGGGTTTGCAAGAGGATTTGATCGAACTCAGCAATGGAAAAAAACTAGAGATAATCGATAAGAATAGATACCAAACGAACAGATCACAAGAAGCATTGAAAGATAACCAGGAAAAATGTCAGTCTACTTCAAAGTTTTTTTAGAACGGCAATTTTATTAAAACGAAACTAGAAATGAGCTAGCAATTACAATATATGAATATGCAAAGGATTTTGGAACCAAGAGTTTCAATAAACCTTAGATTTTCTATTTCTATTAGAAAACCAAAGAAAAGAGAATTCGACTATATGATCAAAAAGATCTAAAGTATTTCGACTAATTTTCTAGTGACCGAATGGATGACCATAAAAATTTGATTAACATTCTTCTCTTTTAACACCATATACAAAGTCCACGGAAAATCAATATCGCAAAATGTTGACAACAGAAGAAACTGGCCAAAATGACGTGTGCAAGGCACGCTGATCCGACTCAGCAGCACACTAAGAAAAGTGCCCACCCATATTGAGACACAACCATTTTCATAAAGTTACAGCTTGGAGGAATTTAACTTGGATCTCTTAAAACTCTTAAACCTCGACCATAGGCTATCCACTTGGAGTCGAGCTGAATCAATATTATTATAACTATACTACATTCATTTAAACGATTAAATAAACTCTTAGGCGAACACAATCAGCACACAGTAAAATAGCCATGCCATAAATAAACACTTGTACAGTGTTTAGCCAACCTAGATGCACAAACTTGAAGCTGCAGAGAGTTGCATAATCCGGATTCTTTCATAAACCTTCACATTCAAAAACTTTCAAAGCGAGCGAAATAAAATAAACAAAACCTGATCATTCAAAAGAACATACCAGTATCCAAAGCAAACTCCGGCTAGCACCTGCAACACTTGCGCAAGTAGCTAAACTCAAGAATCGGTCAACTGACCCCGGTGAAGTGCACTAGACATTATATAGAAGATAGAACCAGCTCAACAACATTGCACGAAAGAGAAAGAAATAGGTAAATTGCTTTTTCATTCATCAACGACTAATTTCCTGTTTCTAATCCTACACTATGAGGGGAATGTGCCTAAAACAGATTGTTTTTAACCAATACCTGAAATAACTAACAAGCACGATTTCCCACCCAACAACCTGAAAAAGTTACAAAGTTGAAGGGCCACATGCTATACAATGTTACAGTTTTATGTGCAAAATGTTGTATCTTCCAAGAATCCCATAGACCCCATCTCGGCTTCCAGATACATTAAGTTAGTGACTTTCTTTCTCGAATAGAAAATATCTGTGCATTGAACGATGGGGTACCATCAAAATGCAGTGGCCCAGTTAGCTTTAAACCAAACGCATTATCACCGAAATTCAACCTTATCCAATGTCAGTAAACTCACGAGATAACGAACAATCTTCAAGGCCCGAAGTGAAGCCCGGATCGTAAATATGAGACACTATATCAAAACTCTCGTTACCCATTTCCAATGTACTTAGAAAATCATCCAACATGACCCCGGGAATGGAAGCTACCGTATTAAAGCTTGAAGATAGATCATTGGGCGCCATTGGTGGTGGTTGCAAATTAGGGTCTCGAAGTAGAGAAAGAACTTCATTCGAATCCATGATAATTTTCTTTGATCTGGATTTAGAAGACTTTGCTTGGGATTTAGGTGGTGGACGAGAATTGACATCAGTTAATGGAAGCGTTGAAAGTGGCAAGTTTAAACTGCCCTCAACAGCAATCCTTGATGCATCCCTGTAGACAATATTGTGCAAGATTTTTCAAAATGTATCGCAATTTAAATACGACAGACGGAAAATAGTCTACTTGAGTTGCTTTGAATGCTTACGGGTCAGATGAATCAAATTCGACTTGCCTCTTAAATTACTATAAATTAAAATCAGACTATATACATTGTATGATCATATTGCATATATTTTACTTTTTAAGGTAATAAAGTGCCATTTTGACCCATTACATAGCCACTCCAGGTCTCCTATTTTACCACATATAAGGCAATAATATTAATCCATACAATTCCATTAAATACACGTCGGATTATAAGTGGCAATTTCAACCCACATACTAATGAATGGGCTGTTTTGGGTTGTGTATTTCTTATATCAAATAATATTTTTGAAATGTGTCGAAATATAAATATGACGGATGGAAAATAGAGTCTACTTGAGTTGCTTTGATTGCTAATGGGTCAAATGATGAATTAAATTTATCTCAGCAGTTATTACTATATACTTTTTTTAATCATATTTCATATATTTTACTTTTTAAGGTATAAATATGTGCCATTTTGACCGGTTCCACAGCCAGTCCGGCTCGCCCATGTTACCACAGACAAGACAACGAGATTAATCCATACAGTTTCATTAAATACACATAGGATTAAAAGTTGCAACCCAAACCTACATACTAATGAATGGGTCGATTTGGGGAAAGTATTTTTTTATCTCAAATGGATCAAAGTAGTAGCACATCTCCCAAATTACATTCTCAATGCATGCAACCAACTAAATCATTTTATAATATATATATATATAATAGAAATGGGTTCTGTAATCAGAGGTTATCTTAGTGATTACTTTAAAAATAAGTAAATAACAATAAATAAACGTTAGAAATGGACGAAAAAGTGTTGGAGTCAACACACCCTGAAGCAACTCGTACTAAAAAAATCGCATCCTGAAACCCAAACCAACCCATCTGACCCGCCCATATTGTCACCTCTAAGTGAGATACGAGGTACCTACGGTTTGAAAAAACAATTGCAACCAGCCTAACAAAAATCATCATAGTCACCAATGGTCAATGGTTTGAGTACGTACCTGAAACGATATTCAGCAGTATCCTTAGACAACCTAAAGTGATGATTCCCACCCACAGGCACATGTTCAGTCAACACTGATTCAGTATCATTTACCGACACAGGTACGACCGAAGGCAACGCAACACTTGGATCATCATCCCTCGTCCCTGAAGGAAACTCTAAAGTAACTGCCAGCTCACTAACGACCCTTCGAGAATTATGTCTTTCACTAAAACTAGAAACTCTTTCCTCCCTTGGTATATTTTGGGAATCTTCTAGTGCATCACCTACTAATCTGCTCATCGCGCTTAAGTTAGTGAACTTCATATCTTCTAATTGTGGTCTTATGGGGTCTCGAGAAGTAAATTTTTCGCTTCTGAGAGTTTTTCGGTGACTGTTACGATTAGTTGACCTCCATACAGATGTAAGTAGGTGAGCAAAATGCTTTTGAAGGGTGTAAGCTTGATCCGGCTGTTCCGAAACAATATCCAACAACATTTTTGCATGCTCCTAGAATAAAGAAAAATATGCAGTATGTGATTAAGTTCGATAAACGAGTAAAGACAATAAGATCAAAATAATACAGTTTTGATCATATATGCAATGGGAGATGATGTTTGGATGTGCTTTTGTTGTTTGAAGTCGTAATAATTATACAAAATTGTTGGTTTTACTCAAGAACTAATAAAATGACCAAATGAAAGTTTTTATATATAAGTGTTCAATATTTAAATATTACAACTAATTGGTAATCAACCAATAAAAAGCTCCCTAAGAAATTATATTTTAACAATGGTTAGACCAACATATTTTGATTATATTTCTAATATTTTGTCAATAGTGTCGTTAAAAATGAAATTGTTTGTGCAAAAGAGGAGTAAATGTGTGAAGTATAATACTTCTTAAATGACCAGTTTTGTTGCCACAGCCATGAAAACCAATTATTTCACTCAAATAAGTAATCATAATTATAATCAGAATAACTTTTTTCAAACACTATCAGTCGCAGTAATCAGATAATTAACCCTCAACTATTTGAATGTGCTTCTGAGATTTGAAGTTATAATAATCAAATAATCAATATGTTCATTCAAAGAACCGATAGATAAAATGACCAAAGGGAACATCATTTATATAGTTGAATTATTCAGACTTATAAATTTGTAACACATTTGTTGTCAACCACAAAAATACTCTCTCAAAAAGCATATTTTAACAATGGTTGAAACAAAATATTTGTTTATAACTCCAATAATTTTACTCTCTAATAATAACAGATATGGCATACCTCGCTTACTCTAAGAAGAGCTTTGCCACTTGACTTCTCGTTGTGAAGATTTTCAAAAGTAGACAGTACATATCTTTGAACGAGCTCCCGATACCTTTCACAACAATGAACAGGATGACGAAGAATTCCCCTATATAGCCCGCCAGCTGTCATTCCGTACAAAACATCACTTGTCAAACTCCAATTTACACCGTATTCATGTACAATAGCACAAAGAACCGCATCCTCTGACGATAACCAAGAATCGGGTGCGGGAAAACAATCATTAGGCCATATACTTCCCTTCTTTATCTTCTCGAGCCTAATGGTCATTACCCGTTTCACTGGTATTGAAGTGATCGAAATTTTTATTCCTGTTTTGCTTTTGTTGATTGGCTTATGATCAACTTCAAGATTATTACCACTTCCACTTAATTTCCACTCTTTCAAGACATCTTGTTTCTCTGGTAAAGAATTTGAATCCAAATCTAATGGGATCAGCTCAAAATTCTTCTTGCTCTTTTTAGATTTTTTGGAACTTTTAACTTCACTGTCCTCTATTACTTTTTTGCGTTTCTTCACAAAAATTAACTCGTCATCAAGATCATCAAGATCATCAAGACCATCAAATTCTATTGGTGACGGTATGTGTGTAGTCTTTGTGTCACAAGATAAAGCTTCTTGTTTCAAAGATTTGAACTTTGGTTTCTTTGCTTTTTTCTTTGACTTTGGTTTCTTTGCACTCGTCTCAATCCTGGTAAGATTGGAAGAATAAGATGTACCCAAATCAGAGATATTCTTAAGAATGACTAGCTTCAGATATAACTTGCAGGTTTAAGTGTACCAGAGGTTGCAATTTCAACCCATTTACTTAGTAATGTGTCCAGCTCGGATTATGTTTTATGTCAAAAATGTTCAGATGGATAAAATAGAAAAATAAAATAGAAATAAAAATAACTTACGATAAAACCGGTTGAAAGTTAGTCAAAGTGTAATCTTAACGCCTATAACCTTCAAAATTATTTTATTTAAACATTATGTTATTATGAAAATTCTTAAATTATTCTACTCTTGTTTGACGCACCAACTATTTTATAATATAAAGAAATTGTCTGGACAAAAGTGAGACGGCTCAACCCACCCTAACCATTTTGACAAACGCTTACATGTTTTGACCCATCACCTAACCAACCAATTTAGCCACCCCTAACATGTTTTAACAAATGAATTATCCAGTAGTTTTCCATAAAACCTCGCATTGTAACCCACTAAATATTTTAAGAATTACCTCATTGAATCCGCAAGTTCCTTCTCTCTAGCAAGTTCCATCTCTCTAGCAAGTTCCTTCTCTCTAGCAAGTTCCATTTCACGTTCTTCTATCAACTAGAGAAGTTTAACATTTGTATAGTAGTCAGCATATTAAACAAAAGCATAATATAACTAACAGAGCTATACAAACTACAATCAATATTTCCACCTGTTGTTCAGCCAACGCTTTGACTTGCTCTTGGTATACCCTAGTTGCAAACTCAGAATCCCAACCTGATAACATCAAGAAACCAACGGAGTTTGAAGGTTATTTTAAAAGAAGACAAGTATAATACATACTTATTTCAGAATGTGGAAAATGTATGGAGCCCTAGTAGTATTTAGCATAAATGTACTCCGTAGCAAATAAACAAAAATAAGGTGTTTAAAGAAACAATCACATTCGGGATTTCAATTCTTTCAAATCTAACAAATTATTGTGACTTTAAAAAATTAATCAGTTTAAATGCACATGTAAACTCACTCTTAGTTTACAATGAATAACAAAAGAATGAAATCTTAAACAGTTAAAATTTAATTAGAATGAGAACTCACTTTCATAGACTAAAGGTTCCTCATCATCATCACCTTCGGCTTCCATATCCTCCTTCAACTTCTCGATATGATCCAACTCCCAGTCTGCTCCCTCAAACGGATCCTGCGACTCTATTAACACTGCATTGTCAACAATCGGGTCCCAGAGCTCGAGAAACCGTACTGCATATCGATCAATCGGCCGAAGTTGATTCTCAAATGATAAAATCTCCTGCCCTGAAGCTGCAGCTGCAGCCATCTGTTTAACATCATCCATCATGTCCACATCATCGTCATCCTCAACCTTAACCAAATTCATAGCTGTTTCTTCATTCGGGTCGCTCCATTTTGGCGTTTGCGGGTTTTCCGTAACTAATCCACCATGATCACCATCTTCCTCAATCAAAAGCTCATCATCTTCCATTCTTCCAATGGGTGGTTCTTCGGTAAATTCTTGGTTTTCAACAGCCTCTTCCTGCTCGACTTTCTTTAATGCCATGTAATCCGCTTCATCTTCTGCATGCTTCAATGCAGCCTCGACATCCGCATTGGACACGGGCGGGTTGACTTCCGCCACGTTAGTCAAAGCCTTGTCTTTCTGCATATTATTTACAGAAACGGTTCCATGACCCGAAAACAATTCCATCGGATCGAGTTTCTTGAAAAACTCAGTGTTATACTCTCCACTCTGAATCACCAAATCATCAAGAGCCCGTTTCTGTTTTGCCTTTTTCAAAATATTCTCTTCAATCGTGCTTTCACTAATCAAACGGTAAATATGTACTTCACGCGTTTGACCAATTCTGTGACACCGATCTTGAGCTTGTTGATCCATAGCCGGATTCCAATCACTATCATAAAAAATAACCGTATCTGCACCTACAAGATTGATACCCACACCACCACTGCGCGTTGACAAAATGAAAAGGAAGAACTTCGGGTTCGTATTGAACCGTTGCATTAGGGTTTGTCTCTCTTCTGGCTGTGTCGACCCGTCTAACCGCATGTACGTGTATCCGTATAAACTTATGAAAGCTTCCAACACATCAAGCATCTTTGTCATTTGAGTGAAAATTAGTGCACGATGACCTTCGGATTTTAATCGTCTAAGAAGAACAGCAAGCTCTTGAAGCTTACCACAATCAAATTGTATTAACCGCCTATCAGGAAAATAAACTTGTCGTCTAACAATAGCAGGACGAATAGGCGTTAATAATGGTGATAACAGTGTTGAACATTTAGCCTTATAAGCTTGGTTTGTAAACACAGAAGAGCCCGATTTGCTGCACCACCCAACAGGGGGTGGAGCCCGTGCTGCCGGGATTGCAAACATGAAACTCTCAACCTGGTCAACCATCTGCTTAAACCGGTCAACTGGAGACAAAATTATCTCTGCAAGCTTAGATGAAACAGGATTTTGATTTTGATTCTGATTTTGAAAAGATACGATATCCCGTAAACCCGTTGAATACACGGGCTTTCTTTTACACTTCAAAGAATTCCACCATGCAATCGATGCAGCTCGTTCCTTCATTTCTGCAAGTCTCTCCTCATGAAGTGCCTTTTGAATTTCTTCAAAGATATTAAACCCATTCGACTTTTTCCCGAACTTAAACTCTTCGACACGAGCTTCGATTAATCTTGAGGGTGTTTCGATAGCTTGCACTTCATCACTCTCCCACGATGTCATGTCAAAGTCAAGGTGAGTGAATACAAACCCCAACCCACAAAGGTCAACCGTCAAAAATTGACTAGGTGCAAGAACTGAGCAAACAGATGAACAAAACTGCATTTCAATACCGTTCATATCAAAAGAACTAATAATGGGACGACCCTCAAATAAATCGGGATGGTTGCAAACTTTTCTAAGTTGCATTATAACACTAATCATCCCAAAAAAATTAGAACTTTGAAGAGTAGCCTGTGTTTCTGAGCTGGCAATGAAATCCTCGTACAGGTTCCGTTGTCTCCTCGAGAGTCTACAGTAAATGACATGCTCGTGTTTGCTAGGTAATTGTTTCTCCACGTCCCGTTTTAGTCTTCTAAGTATAAAAGGACGAAGGACGTTATGCAACCGGTCAATTACTTCTTTATTTACTTTTTCTTGACCATCAACCATTCCTGATATCGGATTACTGAACCAGTCTTTGAATTCTTGATGTGACTGAAAAACGTGTGGCATCAAGAAATGCATTAACGACCATAATTCCATAAGATCGTTCTGAAGTGGGGTACCGGTTAAAAGAATACGCCTTTTTGTGTTAAAATTCAACAATGTTTGCCATCTTTGAGATTTCCAGTTTTTTATAAGATGGGCTTCATCCAAAATCAAATACTTCCATTTTTTTCTCTTAAAAATTTTTGAATCTTGAATAACAAGCCTGTAAGTCGTGATGCATACATGAAATGAATGTGGTTTCATCCATCCTTGCCTCTTATGTTTCCGTTCTTTTGCACTTCCGAAATACGTCAAGATTTTAAAAGCAGGACACCATTTCAGAAACTCAGTTTCCCAATTGAGCATGACACTCGTTGGTACAACAATGAGATGTGGACCCCATATGCCCTTTTCACATGCCAGATGTGCAAGTAACGCAATTGTCATGATTGTTTTCCCGAGCCCCATTTCATCTGCAAGAATCCCGTTAAGTCTTTTTTCGTACATCGTAACTAACCAGTCCAACCCAATGTGTTGATATTCACGAAGAGAGAATTTTAAAAGAAATGGGTATTTTGTCCGGACTTTAGTGGTCAAAAAGGTATTTCCTGTTGGCTGTGCTGACCTGGCAGCAGCTGCTGCGTCAGCAATTCTATCTTCATTATCCCCACCACCGTTAGCCACTTGATCTATATTGTCTTCCTTTTCAGGATGAATTTCGGTTGGTAGATCAGCTTCATCAGTAGGAACGTGTTGAATATTCATAGATGAATAAACTTCAGCATCCCGTTGGTCAGGAGAATAAGACATATTTTCAGAAGCAGATGCATCTTCAGACTCTGAATCAGCATCTGAACTTCTATTAGCGTCGTCATCCTGTTAAGATAAGCAGATGAGATTGAAAAGAAACAAAATTAGAACATAGTAAGAACTTTTAAACAACAAATTTTGACCCTTATCAACGTACCTGTCTATACCTTGCAAGCAGATCCTCAATAGGAATTTCACTCTCTTTTTGCAATAATGCAATCTGCAAAATGATAGCTACAGATTACAATCCCACAAATATCTGTGAATATTATTTCCCATAGGTGAGATGATTGAGCATACCCTTTTGAAGTGATTATTTCAGATTTAGACACCCTCAAAGCCCATTTACTTTTTCCATTTCATATGTATTAATCATATGTTACTTTTTCCATTTCATATATATTAATCAGGTTGGCTTTTGTTAAGATAATATTTAGAAGTCAAAAGTCAATCTATTCACCTCATCGACTGAATCATCATGTTCGGCCTTTGCAAGTTCCTCTTCCTCCAACAAGGTTGTTTCATCATCCTGTACATCCAAAACACAATATGTGAAATAACAAGGTTATGTATATTCAATCGAAGTTGCACTACACAAAATAAATAAATGTTCCAAATTTCAACAAGGCCGCGAGAAAAAACAATTTTTACATTCTAATTTGTGATTGAAACACACGTCATATCATATAGCATACCTTATCCTCTCCATTCGCAAGTATAAAGTCACCATCCTCCTACATAAACAAAATTTTGGAATCATACAAATATTTATATTTACATGTGTGGGTAAGAATGTTTATATGGGTGGATTATCTTACTTTTTCATCATGAAAGTCTAATTCTAAATATTTTTTGTTCCCCTCTTGAAGACGTTTACGTTTTCTAACATAATGTTCCTTGATTTCTAAACGACGATTTCTTGAAACTGATAAACCGCCATTACTTTCAACCTATAATAAGAGAGGAAATATATCACGCTCACCAATGAGCTCACTTCATAATAGAGGTTAGTAATAACCGTAATGAAGACCTACAACTTACACAATGACGACTTCCTATCTTTGATTTATTATCAGAGTTGTCATTTCCGTTACCTGCAAAAGTAACAGTGAGGCCAGTTTTATGGTTGAAACGATAAGAAAAAAAAACAGAAAAGGAGAAAGAAAAAGAAAGCAAGTTACTTACACTGAGAGTCATCCTCGTGTGTCTGCTTCAGTTCAGCTAGATCTTCAGCCTTTTCTGGAGGACTATCTGTAGTAGCTGAGGATACTCGAGTACAGTTAGTTTATATAACTATAATGATTCGAAAAGAACAAAACAAACTTCTTGTACTAACATGAGACATAAGAGGGCTCATAACAAGAGGTGGAGATATGGGACGGATATGGATCGTATTTTATCTCCAAAAAGTCGAACATGTCAAACTGGTAAAACAGGCCAAAGTGTCAAACAGGTTAAAAGTTATGCAAAGTATATTATCGATGCACACAGCCTCTGAAAAAAAATAGTCAGGGAAGATTATTAATGCATACAACCTTCTAATGCATTAATATTTTTCTATATAAGTTTTTAAAAATATACAAATGTGTTCCTGGTGAACCCAAATGGTGACCCATTTCCACTCTTACTACATTAATTTGTTTCAACCTGACCCCGTGACCCAAACCGCCCGATCCGCCCATCTTGTCACCTCAACTAAGACAAACTAACCTTCTCCAACAGCATAATGGGCAAGTAACTCCTCAAGGGGTAAATCTACTTCATTTTGCAAAGCTGCAAGTTCCTCTCGCCTTTCATCTGCAGTTATCAGGGCTTCATCTTCCTCAATCGTATGCTCATCGTCTTCCTAAAGTAGCAATAAAACAAGAACTTGAGCACATAGGAAATATTACAAGAATTGTAATTAATCAGCAAACTATAAGCTTTTCGAAACCCTAGGGTGGCTGCTATTTGTAACAAATTAGGCTTTTTTACATATAAACGCACGGGAAAAGAGAGCAAATACTTACCGGTTCATTTTCAGATATATAGTCTTCGTCAGTTTCTAAAATATTTGACTGGGACTCTGCCAAAAAAGGAAAATAGTCATACATCCTCAAGATAAAATGAAGTAACTTTAATTGAAGAGTGATCATTCTTTTATACCATTATTTAATTCACTACACCCATTGACATCTGTCTGATCTTTATATTCAATTGCCGGTCGTTCCTGCACCAACGACGAGTGCACATGCGGCCGAGGAGACGAATCACCAAGGTTTTCTGCCAGCATTGTTGAATACCTGTGACCATCATTGTTTAATGAAATATGCATAGCAAGCAGTTTTTACTTCTTTACAACTCAATCGACAGAAGTGGAGGGGCAAGATGGACAGGTCTGATAATGAGTTTGGAATGAAACAGGCCATTCTTGCTACTGGTCAAAAATGCCCTTTTTAAATATACTTATGATTAGTTTTAGTGTTGATTGCAATTGTAGGGACAATTTGATTATAATAATAATGTAAATCTTTGAAAGGAATGTGTTAGAAGGTTGTATGCAATATATATGTGTGGGTATCTATTGATTTGACCAGATAAAACACAACCCAAACAGACCCACTCATCAGTAAAAAGAGTCTAGATTGATTCCTCTAAACACAAGTATCAAGTTCACTGAAAGCAGACGCCTACCTCTCAGTTTGCCCTAGAAGAAACTCAAGCTGTTTATCAAGTGCTTTTTTCTTCTTCTGATCAAGCTCTAACCGATGCTTGTATTGCACCTGGAATCATATAGCATTTCATTAACCATTACAACTTGGTGTCAAAATTATAAATTTAGCCACAACTCCCTAAAAAATTAAATCATAAAAATGGCTTGCCAGCTTCTCAATTTTCATCCAAAATTTCTTCACATCCTTAGAAATATTGAGTGCGACCTTTTTCATCCGGAGCTCTTCCTCCTGATCATTGAGAAGGCAAATCCATAGTTAATTAGACTGTTGAAAATTGAAAAATATAAAATTAAAAAAAATTAAGAGAACAGCCCACCTTTACTTTTCTTTCTCCTCTTGTGGCCTGATCTACCATGCCTTTGCTAGCCCTTGTGGCAATTTTCTTTGCCAGGGCCAATTTGAACTTCCTCTCGGACTCAAAATCCTGGTAGTAAATATTATTTTCAACTATCACTTGCTTAATCCAATAACAAGGCGGTGATAATAGCTAATAATAGTGTTAAAATATAACATTTGATATAGAACAAAATCGTACCTTTGATAACCACACCATCTCTTCAAGAAGGTGGTCCCAATGTGTTATGGGCCGCCTTGGTTCTTTGGGCGGTTCAAGTGCCTATAAAGAGAAGTGATGTTCGATAACGTATGTCAAAAAGTGAAGAAAACTTGTTCTTTCAAAATATACATGCTTAGGAGGATGAGTCATAATAGCAACTTTATCATTACAAAAGTGATAAGATTAGGAAAGCAAGTTCTCTTGTTGGTTTGTGGGGACTGAAACGGGCACCTAAATAGTAAAAACTACTAAACTGACAAGATAGTAATGGTAAGATAAACTCAATCCTATTAAAACATAAACATAGCACGAATACTGATAGCACCAACCCCTGTTATGAATACAATTATAGCGGAACCATCCACATTGAGTTTGAAAGAGCCAATATCAGTTGGATGCTCATATAACTGCAATTTGATACTCTATCTTCCTACATTCATCTTAATCCAAAAACATCCATGGCTCAAGGTACAAATATCAATGGACGTTCCATTATTTCAAACTTATAAACTTATGTAGGTACTTTCTTGTTTCTTATCTTTTGAGTACAGCAACCTCATCAATCAACAAAAGCTATATTATGGCAACTAGAAAAGAGAAAAACTTAGCACATGAAATATATAAACAGCTTAGAATTTCAACATGGCTAGATGCTTATATGCAAGACGCGACACTTGTGCTCAATCAGCCAAGGATGTTAGATAAAGAAACTACATCTGAATGTACCACAGAATTTGCAGGGGCGGATGACAGATCTACTGGTCAAAGTGTTACTAGATAATCAGAATTCGCAGCATGGTACATATTGGTTAAATGTGCTTCTGCCACTAAGTTTCTAATCGCATTTGATCGTATTTCGTGTTCGGGATAAAAGCAAATTTACTGTTTTACTCTACCATTTAATTATCAATTTTGTTGAAGCTAGTATGACACTCATAAGTAAAACATGTATTTAAGCCCTATCTAAATTCTAATGATATTGTCATATAAGCCAAAGTAGGTAATCACTTCCGAAACACACAGCCAAACACCCCCTTAATCAATATCTAAGAAAAAAAACTCACCTTTTGGCGCTTGGCCCTCGTTTCATGATCAAGTTTAGACCTTGGACCTTTAGAGGCCATCACTTCCTCAAACTTCAGGACATTACTTCAACAATTCTGCATAACAAAAAACATAAAAAATCAATACTTTTTTTCCAACTTATTTTCACTAATAAACAATAACAATAACAAATCCCAAAAAACTAAAATCCAATGTAGTTAATTAAAGTCCGAAGTTTTCATAACAAAGAATCACAAGAAAATGTACAAAAATCCTTAAAGAAATGTACTAAACTAAAACCTGTGAAAATTTAAAACTTTTTAAATCTTTGTTCCATTTTTAAGTAAAACCCATGAAGGAAAACAACAAATCTTGGTTAAAAACACATAAAACAAACAATAATTGCATGCATGTATACAAAGATATATCTGTATATATAAGTATCTATACAAACAAATTCAAGAACTAACCAGCTGTAAAACGAATAATCAATCAGTTGGGTTTTCCGGTAGACTTTTTAGGGTTTCGGCGGTGGAAAGAGAAAACGGGTTTAGTAGTTTCAGATCCGGTAAATTTCTAAATTTTTAAATTTAATTTATATAAAAATGAAATTAAAGAAAATAAAAATTTAGAGAGAAGAGAGTGAGTTTGTTTGTGATGTGGGACGGATTTTGTTTAGGGCAAAAGATGGAACGAATGGAGATTGAAGGAGTAAAATCTTGACGGCTGAAATTTGTGAGCTTTTTATTTATTTTAGTAGGCTATAAACCCGTCTAATTCACGGGATAATTTCAATAAAAAAATTACTTCACTTACTCAAAACTAAAAAAAGCTCACGAATAATAAAAAGAAGAAGTTTACATAACACATCAGTATGGATACGTATCAAAAAGTGGAACGAATGGAGATTGAAGGAGTAAAATCTTGACGGCTGAAATTTTGGAGCTTTTTATTTATTTTATTTTATTATTATTTTAATAATTTTAATGTAATGGAAAAACATAACAAGGGGACTCTGCATTTACCGGAAAAGGGCTATATAAGATGCCAATTTACACAAATACCTATTTGAAATAGGAATCCACCTTGTTTGATATCTTTAACAAAATTTGATACTCCACTAAATAATTTTTCTCTTTTTAATCTTTTAAAGTTTTGACGTGAACATGAGATACTAACACTTTAAGAATTCTATATAAGATGAATATGTTGGTGTAATACAAAAATTTATAATTGTATATCATAGTTATTTGATGAAATGAGAATAGACTATCTTTCTGTATATTGCACTGAGATCTAATAAAAATATTATATTAAATTTATAAAGTTGAGTAAATTATTAGTATAAACTAATAAGAATATATTGTATTTGAATATGTATATTGAAGTGTTGATATTTGATATTAAGTGTGATAATCGAGTGGGTGACACAATATATTCAAACATATATTATAAGTATAAGAGTATAGATATCACCATGAATATAAGTAACATAATATTGAGAAACTCGTAATTTTGAATTAAAAGCCGTACATTGTAACTCTTGAATACCAAGTATCTTCTCTTCTCTAACCACTAATCTAATTTAATTAACCTAACTAAACTACTACATAAATCTAGAGAGAGAAAATAGAAAGAGAAATAAACAGTTATTTAATTGAGTAATAGATGATTTTACGATTTGAAATGGTGATAAATGGCTCCATATTTGTAGGCAACGTTAGTGGGTGATGTAAAATCTCAAAAACCCAATATTATTATTATTACAATTAGACTATTTATAATATATATATATATATTATATTGTAAACATAACTATTACATTGTCATAAGTACAAATTTAGTAGTGATAGATTAACTTTGATTTAGGTAAAATAAATAAAATACATAAAAAAATTAACTTTTTAACTAAGAATTTACAATAACAATTGTAGCATGTGATAGACATGCTTGTACCACACTTTGACACTTCAAACTCATGGCATGCACAAGATGAATTAGTAACCACCTTAGACAAATTCTTAGTAGTTAAGTTTCTTGTACATGCATGCCACGTAAATTACTTAGCTTGTAGAAACCTATTAGTAGTTTGGATGAATAAGGTGCTTGGGTAATCACTTGACAATAGTATAAATAGAACTTGTAATTCAAACATTTCCTTGTATCTTAAACACGTACGAATACATAGAGAATAAGAAATTTTAGTAAAGGTGGAGGTACAATCAAATTGAGCACAACTTGATCCAAAATTGTAAAGTGAGTTTTTTGTTATCTTTAAAAACTGTAATATATATGATATTACATATAAAACATTTTAAATTTTAAATTTGTCTTAGAATTTAAGTGATGAAAAAAGTTTAAATTCTCCATAATTATTTAGTTATAGAAGTTCATTTTACAACTTCTTTTACATATCAATACAAAATATATTAGGTAAAATAAAAAGATAAATATTACATATCTACTAAATTATCAATAATAATATTTATCTTGATTTAACCTTGTCAAGTATACACCACTGGTTTCTCACCATAGTTTGGATTAAGGTGATGTTTGATTTGTGAATGGTATTTGAAATTGGAATGGAATGGCATATGTTTGATAGAAATTAATAAAAATGTATATTTATTATGATAGTTATTTTATAAGTTTGATTTAAACTATATTATTATTATTATTATTATTATTTTAATCGAAATGAAAGAAGGATATTCATTTAATAGTTTGAACCCAAGGTTTAAACTTATATCATCCAACCAAACACTTGTTATCATTTCCAAACCTAAAATCCAATCCCAAAACCCTTAAAGCAAAAACCCCCTAACTTTTTATAAGTAATAACTAACGTTCGTTTTATGCTGGAGATAGCCACAGTTAAATTAAGTTCTCAAATTACAAGGGGCAAAGGTTAATTTCCCATATACAGAGGGCCAAAACTAACAAAATCAAATACAGGAATAGTACATATACAATCTAGGGCGTGCAATCGAATGGTTTCCCTCTGCTATCAACGCATAATTTCTGGAATTGTATTCAATTTCAACAGCAACCACCGAATTACGACCGTTTTCCGGTTGTCATCGAAAGCAGTACCTGAAATTGTAAGTAGCTGTGATTAATCTATTGTTATTTCAGTTGATTTCTTTTGTTAATTTCAAATTGAGAGCATTCCATCATGAATATTACACAATTTGTATTATATAGTTTATAAGTTACGCATCAGTTTCCATTTTTGTTGCAGGTTTCTGAAAAACTAGGGTTTTTTAGTGGTTAATTTGTTCCTGTTACGATGTCGGTAACAGCGGGTGTTAGTGATACTGTTATAGCAATTAGGGATAAACTTAGAGGTAAAATAGGGTCAACGAAAGTTAAAAGATATTGGCCTGGTAAAGCTCCTGAGTGGGCCGATGATGGCGATGAAGAAGGTGATAATATTCGGATGTCGAGATCTGCTGCATTGGAAAAAGCGTTTCCTAGTAGGGATGTTGATAATAATATTGTGAAACGAGACGATCCTAGGCTTCGTCGTTTAGCAGAGAATAGGTTGGATGATAAGGAGGAAGTACGAGCTGATCATCGAAGAATCAGGCAAGCGGAGATCATTTCAACTGAAGAAGAAGAGCAGAGGAGACAGGAACGGTTGGATTTCGAGGAAGATGACGAGGATGCGGTGGATGAAAGGAGGAGGAGAATTAGGGAGAAATTGCTTCAAAGGGAGCAAGAAGAAGCAGCTATGATTCCGGAAGAGGAAGATGAAGAGGAGGAGGAAGAGGAAGAGGAATCTTCGGAGTATGAAACAGATTCGGAGGAAGAGCAAATGGGAATGGCAATGGTGAAGCCTGTTTTTGTTCCGAAAACAGAACGTGATACGATTGCTGAACGTGAGAGGATTGAAGCGGAAGAACAGGCGATTGAGGAATTGATGAAGAGAAGAGTGGAGGAAAGGAAAGTGGAAACGAAGCAAATAGTTGTTGAGGAAATACGTAAAGATATGGAGATTCAGAAGAATATGGAAGCGGAGGCTAATATTGCTGATGTTGAAACAGATGATGAGTTGAATGAAGCGGAAGAGTATGAAGCGTGGAAAGCTCGTGAGATTGCAAGAATCAAAAGAGATAGAGAGGATCGTGATGCGATGGTGAAGGAAAGAGAGGAGATTGAGAGAGTTAGGAATATGACTGAAGAAGAGAGGAGAGAGTGGGAGAGGAAGAACCCGAAATCTTCTGGTGCACCAAAACAGAAATGGAGGTTTATGCAGAAGTATTATCATAAGGGTGCATTCTTTCAGGATGATCCTGATGATACTGCTGCAACAGTTGGTTCTGATGGTATCTTTCGACGTGATTTCTCTGCACCGACTGGAGAGGATAAGATGGATAAGACGATTTTACCGAAGGTTATGCAAGTTAAGCACTTTGGTCGTAGTGGAAGGACAAAATGGACGCATCTTGTTAATGAAGATACGACTGACTGGAATAACCCGTACGTACATTATCCTTTTATAAGCTGCATGTTTTAGCATTTAGTATTCAGTCTTACGCATTATGAGGTTGACTTACTGAACTATTGATCACTGAAGTTAACTTCAGTTATGATGCGCCAGTCTTTTTAATGATGTTGGATTTTGCATTTTGATGTGTGAATACTTGTTTATATGGTGAATGCTCGTATTTGACTGTTGGGTTCCAGAAATTAGTTTTCACTGTTCTTAGATTAAATTATATTTAGTGTGATTTCGGACTGGTCATTCCTAGCCAAAACTTGTAGATGAAATTGAAAGCTAAATTATTACTTCTCATCAGTTAAGCAAGTCCCTGTCTATCCTTTTGCTACTGGTAGTAGATCTCTACTTGAAATCTTACGGTTTGGACCTAGATCTGTTGATGTTAACAGGGCTTAGCAATAGGAACCGAGTTTAATGTTCAAACACAGTTTTATGTTATAGCTCTTGTCAATTGTCACAGTTTAATGTTGGAAGACATGATGTCCATTTGTTGTTCATTGTAAATGTTTTTCTTATTAGAATCACATCCTGACATGTAAGCAACAGTTTCTAATGAACAAACGATAATAGGAGATGAGTCCTGTCAAAATTCTGACATTGATTGTTCAAACAGTTTGTTCCTTCTTATTACATAATGAGTTCTATAAATGCCATTGTAATCACAAGATTCGTATATCGTCTTCCCTTTTGAGTTCATTCAAACGAAGCTACCTTGAGACGGGTATTCTTGATATGTTATAGCTAAGAATGAAATGCATCTCTGTGCTCAACTGTGCGGCTTACCTTTATTTATTTGAGAGTAGCTACAAGCTAATAACTAGTAAATTAGTAAACTATATTTTGAGAGGCAGTAGATGAATTAAACATAGACACCGAATAACTGATATAATGAATATTTAGTTAATTTAAAGATGTCAAAGAGCTTGAAGGTTACTCGCTGAATGGAGCCCAGATAAGTTGTATCATCCATGCATCATGTTTACCTTGTTAAGTTCACTAGTTTGTGTTAATGTTTTTTCCTTTATCCAAGAAAAGTATTTCTATTTTGCATGGTCCAGCCATTGATCTGGAAAATCTCTACAATAAAATGTGGTTGGTAGTTTCTGATTAAGAAGTCCGAATATATAATCATGCTATGTTTGTAATCATACCTGTTTAAGGGTTTCATGGTGCACAGTCTTGGTAAAATCCAAAATGTTTCGGTTTTTGGTGGTGTGGGTAAGCCCTAGAGTGGTAGGTGGACCTTGAAAAGATACGTAGAACAAACAATAAATAGGTAATTTATTTCCCTACGCCTCTTCAGGAAGTTGAGAGATACCTAAAAGAATAAGTAAATATTCAGATACCTTTTTGCAAATCTCGTTTAAGCTGCTCTTGAATGTTCTGCAGGTGGACATACAACGATACACTTCGGTCAAAATACAACACCAAAATGGCGGGTATGAATGCGCCTATAGCAAAACCTAAAGGGAAAAAGATCAAGGACTGGGAATCTCGTTGAAACTGCAAGACCGGCTCACTAGATTTTGTAAGCAATATGCATGCGATCATCAGTCTTTGTTTGTATTGATGTATTGCTTTGAAGTTGGGATATAACTAGTATGACCTTTATGAGGCACCTTGAATATTTACGTATGGTTCACTTGCTGGTTTCACCTTGAATATTATGCGTATTATTAGATCAGCTGTTTGGACGACTAGAAGTTGTCTGATTGTTCTTACAGAAATATAATAGGCAATCGATGGAAATACACATTTTAATCAATTGTGGTACCTGAATTTGTGGTTTCATGTCCTTATTGATCTTATGCAGAGTCATATTAATATGATACGAGGAGAACACAAATGTTGTGTGAGATGAGATTAATTGATTGAGGGGGATATGAACAGGGGACACATAATTGAAATATTGAATCCATGATAGGGAATGGAAACGCCTATCATGTGTGTTTCATCCTATGCTTTGTACACTGGAAGTGGATCAGCAACGGGTTGTGTTGTTCACATTAATTTTTAAAAAGGATCTGGAAGTTGTACCTGAAATTTCTGTCTGATTTAGTTTTTACACAAGTTTAGATGAACAATATTAATTGTCAAAAACTTTAGAGCACAAGGAGGGAGTGATTGCCTTGTGCTCAACACTAGAGTTTAACACCGGATACGATTTTAAGAGAAATGATTTAATGTTCAAATTGGAGTTCAAATGGGTCCATAAAAATCGTTTTGAACCAATTAAATTAAATAAAAGTAAAAAGTAAAAGGAAAGAAATAACTCTTTGAATGTAGGGTTCAATTTTGCACATCAGAATTGAACGTCGGCGGGGAGTGGTGAATGCCGATTCCTGGTTTTCAAGGTGTTGAACGGCGACATCTTGCCCCTCTCATTCTTGTGCTCTTATAATGAGGAAATAAGTCTTGACAGCAGAATTGTTAACGTTTATGAAAATTGTTTGTAATACTCGGGGTGTAATCGTGGACTGGATAGGACAACGGCAGAACACTAAGTTATAAACGCAGTTGAGGATTCAAAATTGAAAGTGATTCATAGTTAAATTTTTGTCTCGTATAAACGATAATTATTTTGGTGAATTATTTGATTAAAAAATGACTAACAAGATAGTGAATTACAAGTATTTACATATACTCAATAATCTTATCATATTTGAATTATGTTAAACTCGCGTCATTATTATTTTAAATTGACAAACTGATAAAAGTTTGTGGTTTCATGTAATTTATGGTAGGACCGGTATCTCCATGTGTTTGTACCTAAAGAACATTAATATATATATACATATATATAGCTTACGGGTTGAACTGGCCCAGAAACAAGGCTACCTTTAACTTCAATGTAATTTTGCTTCCTTATAATGTTTTGCCAAACTCATTAAAAATGAGAAAGATACTTTTACCGCTTCAAAATAAAGAAAAATTGATTTCTTAGTCGGAATCTAGAAACACCAAACATGACTATGCTCCAATCCAATGTTTTAAAACTCCGGTTTGCGGTTGACCTGGCTAAGGATTCAGATTCTGGATTTACGATTCTGGATTTGCCGCTTCAACCAGTTAAACAGTCAGATAAACCAGTTTGCCAAATGTTCATATGTAGCTATGTGTCTTGCTGGATATTAAAATATCTCTATGTATCTATACTATGTACGCATGTATCTTTCTTTCCAATGGTGAAAAGTAAGTATCATATTTTGGAGCCTATTTGAGATACCCTATTGTTGCCAAAAAAATCCCATAGTCAAAGTTTCACTTGATCGCATCAACTATTTAATTTTTGTTGTTTTCGTCCTTTTCAATCTTTATTTTCTAGTTTATACTCATATGATTGAGTTCAAAATGAGAATGAAAATTTTAGCGAGAATAAATGAATGAATCATAGTCATCCATTTTACAAAATCCAATTTTCTCCCAAAGTTAAATATCTCACACACGACTAATTAAAAAATTAAAAAAATTGCACTATAAAATTTAGCATTCTTTTCTCTACGATTAGACATCGCTCATGATATACTTTCGATAATTTTTTTTTTCTTTTTTTGGGTTGAAAACCGGTAACATATGTGTTATTAGCGACTAATACATGTGTTACCAGCAACTAATACATGTGTTACGGAAATTAACACATGTGTTACCGGTGACTAAAACATGTGTTACCAGTTTTCAAAACCCACCAAAAAATGACTAGCCGTTTGTAAGATATTTAATTTTTAAAAATGTTGGGGGTATTATTATCTCGATGAAATGGATGATTGAGATTGATTCATTCATTCTCACCAAAAATCTCATTCTCATTTTAACTTAATTCTATACCCATACTTAAACACTACCTCCATACTTAATCCACATTCCATATTTCTTTTCTTTTAATTCTTTTTTATTAACTATTAATATAAATAAGATTTTATAAAACTTATATTTTATTAAAACTCATTTTTATAAAATAAATAAATTATAACCTCGTTTTTAATATAAAAAAATAAAGATAATTTTACACACTTGTATGTTTAAATAAAATTTCGTCTCGAAAGACTTGTTACTAAATTTCGAGTTAAGAGTTATATATAATTCTTTCATTTTTATAGTTAAGAAATATTTTATAAATATTGAATGAATTATTTGACGTGAATAAAGCAAAAGTATAAATTATTTAACGTGACTAAAGTAAAAGTATAAATTATTTGACGTGACTAAAGCAGGGTATTTTTTGAAAATATGTATACGTAAAATTTCCTATTTAAAGACGTCGAAAATTCATTTGAAATCACAAGTCCTTCAATTATCTCTTTCACTACATCAAAAACACCTTTCAGTTTGAGAAAAAACAAATGTCGAGTGTTAATAAAAACAATGCATCGCCATTTTCTACCAATCAGGTATGACATACCTTCTTTATATAGTTTATATCTTTTAATGTGTTCAAATACTTGTTATTAATTCCTACATGTGTTCTCAATATTTAATTATAGGCGTTTAAATCTCGTGAAGATTTAATGAACTGGATGCAACACGTTGGCAGAAAAAATGGTTACGTTATAGTGACTAAAAGATCCAAAACAACGTCGAGTAGTGTTATGTATAAAGTCATACTTATGTGTGATCGTGGTGGTATATTCAAGTCGAAAAGTAAAAAAATCGACACCTCCTGTTAGAGATATTAACTCCAAAAAAATTAACTGTGCTTGTGCTTTTGAATTGACAGGTTCTTATCTACAAATCAATGATTTTTGAATGTTACAGGTGAAATGTGATAAACATAATCATCAACTAGGTATTTATATGGAGGGTCACTCATTTGCAAAGCGACTAACTGAGGATGAAGCTAGATTGGTGGCCGACTTAACAGTGAAGAATGTCAAACCACGTGATATATATTCAACAATAAAGAAACATAATGAAAATAACAAATCGACAATTAAAATTATATATAATCAAGTTTCTAAAGTTCGGATGAGCATGGCAGCAGGTAGAATTCCATTGCAAAATCTTTTATATAATTTGCAAGGTAAAGGTTATACATTTGAGTTTAAAAAAAATGAAATTTCTCATGAGTTGGAAGAGTTATTTTTTATTCATCCGACATAATTTGAAATCTGGCAGGCTTTCCCACATGTGGTGTTCATGAACGCAACATACAAGACAAACAAATATAATATGCATTTTTCTGCAGATTATCGGGGTAACTTCTACAAAAATGTCATTTTGCATTGCATATGTTATCATGCTAAGAGAAAAAGAATGCAACTATACATGGGCATTAAAATGTTTAAGGTCGAATATGGATGAAAGTGTTTACCCTCGTATTATCCTCACAGATAGAGAGTTGGCTTTGATGCATGCGTGTGAAAGAATATTTCCGGAGGCTAAAAAATTGCTATGTACATGGCACATATCTCAAGCAATAGTAAGGTATTGCAAACGCAGATTTAAAACGATGAACGAGTGGATCTATTTCAATGCAAAATGAGATACATTATGTGAATCTTCGACTTGGGATACTCATCCCAAGTCATTACCATCTACAAAACCATTTGGAATTATTATAGCTTCTATGATTTGCCCGAAAAACAAAACTTTGAATTAGAAGTTGCTTGGTGGTCTGCAAAACTGTCTGAGATCTTAGATGTGAATGATAATGGGCTATACCCAATTACCTCATTTGACTTTCTGTGGATTCAGGTTGAGGTTCATCTCCACAACTTAATTTTCATAACAGCAGACATAATGTTAAAATACATAATTTACTGATGCTTAGTTTCATATTACCTCATAACTCATATGACATTTGGCGTTGGAGTGTCTAATGACAGTTTTTAAGATCACATTGTTTATTTCGTGTGACAAAAAATGGAAAAAAAAAAACATGCTTAGCATTTCAAACCATATAGGAACAGAAAATATAAACAATCACTCTCATGCAATAAGTGTCTGAATCATGTTTCAGAACATGTATAATAGGTGATTGTTACATAAAAGATGTATGTTCTACGACACCCTCATGATTGGCGACCAAAGAATATATTGTATATTGTTGCAATTATAAGACGAAAGAAATTCATGATGATATGATTATATGATCTTGTAATGAGGGGTGTTTGGGAGTCTTATCTTTTCAGCTTATGTTTATTCTTAAGCATTTATATATATGCCTAAACTTGTAGCTCTAAATCTAGACCTACAATGCGATTGGTAGGTACGAAAAATTGAATGGATGAGATTAAGAGAGTGAAAAAATTCAACCAATAAGAGAACTAGGTCCAGTTTAAGGTCTATGTAAATAGGCCTAATAGCATTATTCCAGCTGCAATGGTGCTTATGAAAAAGGTTTATTTGAGTCCAAACAACAGATAGGCATAAAGCTTTGTTTTGCCATCCAAGCTTATTGCATTTCTGAAAAATGCACTAAACTGAAAAAGATGAGCAATTCCAAACGCCCTGTCATTAGGCTTTGGAAACTAGGAACCGGACTGAACCTTCTCTAATTGAACACATGAACCTTCAAAAAGAAAAGAAAACTATTTCACTTTATATGTTGTAATGGTGTATTTTACTAGTAGTTCTTGTTTCCTTTTAGTCCTATGTAAGCTTCTCCTGTCGATGACTTCTCCCTAGGATTACACAATTATCAGTAAGTATTAAGTTATGCTTTTTACTTTATCAAGAATACATAAAACGGTGCTCAATTTCTTAACCGAGTAGCCTAGTGTCCTTTATGCGTGTAGGCTAGTTAGTTATGGTTAGAACATTTAGAAAGTATCTCAGTTTTAATGAAACAGATTTCGTCGTGAAAGTGGTTCAGTTTGTTGGTTTGGACCACCGTCTGAGCGTCCAAGGTAAACTTGATTCACCTCTAACGTGACAGGTTGGGGGCGATAAGGATATTTCAACCTTTCTCATCCGACTGTCAGATTATTGTCAGTTGTTTACCTTGTCAATTACCACTATCATATCAACTTGATTCTGGACCACATCAATAATATATTTTGTTTTGTAACAAAGAAAGCTGTTTGAAGGTATTAAATTTCCCAACTTCTTACTTGAAATGCAAAAGCAATAGGGAAGAATTTTGCCAGATGTTTTAAGGATTATTTTATTTGCTGTAGTGGTTTTTCCCTTCTTTTTTTTTTTTTTCTTTTTCTTTTGATATTGTAGACTGCTAGTAATATAAATATTTGGTCAACCTATATGGTTAAAATCAGAGTCGGTCACGAGGGTGTGCAGGGTGTGTGACCGCATAAGGTTCTGAAAAAAATTGGGCCCGAAATTTAGTCAATATATATAGTATATGTTAATAAATATTAAGATATATCAACGTAAAATGGAACATAAACTTTGAGAAGATCTATTGTACTATCGTTCTTTTGTTGTGATTATTTTTATAACAATTATTGACTTATCGTAGTTTTAATGAATTTTGTTTACATATAAAAAAAATTTAGGAGCTCATATTTATTTTTCAGACAGGGCCTTCAAAATTAACGGACCGATCCCGATTAAAACCTTTTATTATAATTAATTCGGGTTTACAAAAATTCGGTTGGACTCACAAAATTTAAGAACCAAATCTAGACTAGAAATGGTTCTCTTTGTGAGAATACTCAAAGTATATGAGCAAAACAGTTACAGTTATGAAGATATAATTAGTAATTATATCACACAATATCAAGGATGATACAAGTTATTTATCAGATCACATATTATCAAGTACACGAATACGATGCTAGTCCACGTCGCAAACCGAAAACTAAAGAAGCAGATGACACGATTAAACCTTGCACCATTTAAAATTAAGGGTGTCAAACATGGTAGGTGCAAAGCACCAAGCGGAAGCTGTTGATGTAAATTGTTTTGCATTTCAATTAAATAAAAGATGAGAACTCCAGATAAGAAAAAAGTTACATTTCATAAACTTACTAAATGTAAGTAGGTATAATAGCATACTAACCAAGTAAATGAATTCAATAAGTTCCTTGCTTTTTAGTCTATAACTAGTAAATTTTCTGTGCAATGCAGTGATACATTATGTATAAAAGACGATTTTAGTTTATGATGATTGATAATAATTTTATTTCCACTTTTGTAGTTGTTGTTTAAATTAGCTAAGGGTAATTTAGTTATTTCAGATCTTGAATCTTTTAACATTACAAAGAAAAAATATAAATAATTTATAATGTGTATAGATACATAAAGCGATAATCAACTAGCATATTACTCCTCTTTGTTATCTTGTGCTAAAAAAAACGTACTCAATGAGGTGGGGCATGGGCTATCAACTTCATGGTTCAACTACTGCTGGTAGTGGTGGAGACTGAAGTAATTTTTTGGAGATATTAAACAGTAGGCCCCTTAATAAAAAGAGCCAAGTACCAGACAAATAAGGGGGACAAAAATCAGAATACAAAAGAAGGGGCATTTACATGAACAGAACCCGGTCACCCACAATCCAAAACATGTGAACATAACTAACGATACATGTAATGGTGACACTGAATTCAATATGGTTATCCCATATCAGCAGCACACTCAAAATTACACTTAACCCAATTTGATTCAATGTCACGCCGCCATGGCCAGTGTTCCATGACAAAAATTAGTGTTCACACCGTGTGGCTTTAAGGTTTTTTCTAAGTAGTATGTGAGAAGTCTATCAATCGACAGGCTATAAGTTATATGTATATAGTATGTGTATGACCACTCTCACTGGTGACATAAAGAATTGAAATTTTCATAATTACGACTGAATAAAGACTGAACATTCACATTTACTAATACACATTAACATAACAAAATCAGGCCAACCACCTCTCCATCTCACTCTATCTCTTGCAGGACGGAAGTAAGAAAGACGGAGTGAAATAAGCTTTGGTGCCAATGGTGTCATTCTAAGAAACATGAAAGACGGATGAAAGAAGCTCCCACTAAAAGTGGTCTAATTGTACATATATGAGATAAGTTGTATGTTTATCATTAACGATAAATAAGCGGTCACGTAAACAAAAAATACACAAGAGAACCAAGGTACATGTTAATTATATGGTTTTTCTTCAAACAAAAATGTTATATAAACACCAATAAATGAACACGTTATAGATATTAGGTAGTATTCTAGGTATACTAGGTGTTAGTTGAGTTGAAGCAGGTAACAAAGATTCTTATTTTGACCCTAACATGGAGCAAACGCATTGAAATGAAAATTTAATCAAGAGTTTGGTGGAACAAATATAGTTTGGTGAGTCCCCATGAGGTTATCTTGCCTGTGTAATATTTGTGGGTATGTTCGGCACTTTTAGTTGTAAATGTAGCTCACTAGCTCCGACCTGTAACTATGATTGAAAATGTAAAATAACATAAAAGCATGTATAAAAAACCTAACTGGTGAACAGAATTATTTTATTATGATTATGATATGATTTTTGCTTTATGAATAGCTCCAAGTTGTTTTGCATTTCACAACCCATTTATGGCTTGTTTACGGTCCGTTGAATCGACCGACCTTTTTAACCTACCAACTCATTTGCCCCGTTTATATAAACTAGTGACGATAATTATGTTCGGGTTGGTGATTTTAAGCTGCCAACCTGAACCTACTAACACAAGTAAGTAAAGCGGTTGTGTTTGGTTGGAGTATTTCAAAGCACCATCCCACTACACTAGATCTGCGCCATCACAAGTACATAATAGCTTGTTTTTTTAAGAATGACAAACAAGCACACATCCTAAATCACCTTCTATACACAACCACATATAATACATACCTTTTTTCATTTTTCAACCGATTTGAGCACGCGACTTCTTAACTAAAATTCCATACATCTTTATTAAATATTTAGAGTATTAATGGTTACACCCCCTCTAACACTCCCTTTCATATTGGAGGGTGCAACTATAATATGCCAATATTTAATTATTAAAATCAGTTGTACATCAAGTCAATGATTACAAACTTTTGACGAAACCAGAATGATGTTTCACATATACCAAAAGAAATACAAAAGAAAAGATGCTCAATCAGTCGAGTGTAACTTACTGGGCTAGTTGTCGATTGATTCTATTATTATATTTAGCATAATCTTGAAAAGGCCAAATTTTATCAAATTTTTAGTAGTTTGTCGGTATATCTTAACTTAAAAATAGTTAATTATCGTCTACTTGAAAGTAGTTCGTTGTCGATGAGTTGGGTAGGTTTTAGATCATCAACAACATGATTTGGTTTATTAGTTGACATTAAATTAATTTTATATATGAACTTTGATTATTTGCTTTGGATTTGGGTTTATGCCACTAAATTGTACATAAATTGTACATAAATTCAGGACATGCTTGATTATCTAATATTTTAAAATTATTTTGTATTTAAATTATTGTCTTTTAATTATGTGAGTTTTATTTTTAGGACTTTTATTATGTAGTTTTTATTTAATGAATGCATCTAGTTTTAACTAATTTAATTTATTGTGTTATTTGTTATAAGTTAATTGCAAAAAAAAATTTAAAAAATTGAACACTAAATACTCAATCTTAACCAATGTCTCAGTTCTCAACATCATTGTTCTTCTCAGTGTTATGAGAAGAACACTTACATGAGCGTCAATCACTCCACGTGCTCTAATAAGGTTAACGACAACCCTTAAAACTGTCACTAATAAATTTGAGCTTGCATACATTAATTGTACTTCAACCAAAATTCAAGTTCTCAGTCAAAATTCAAGAGGACAACGAGTTTGTTGTTTCCAAGTACAAGTATTAATACAGATCTTAATGACAGAGCTGTCGTTATCAATTTTGTAATGGTATAATTATTATTATTATTATTATTAATCTAACTACATAACCGGTTAAAATTGAGGAACCAATACATATTGAGTTTTTTTTTTTTCATTCTCTCTTCCAACTGAAATAACAAGTATAAGTTTATGGGTGTGTTCATCACGCGAGCTTATTAAAAGTTCTGGACAAAAATGTTACTTGAAGTAGCTTTTAAAAGTAAGTTTCAAGTTTATCATGTAGTTTTTGTTCTTTTATGTCTATACACATCTTTAAACTCCAAGGAATATTAATGAACACTTATAAAAAATAAGCTTCAAACTTCTAGCTTGAAATATAAATTTTAGCTACTAACTTCAACTATAAACTTTCAGTTGTAACTATTAACTATCTTTGTCAAACATAATCTAAAAGAAGAACCCATTTAATAGTAATCAAGTTTCATTCTATGCTAAAGAAGAAAACTTGTTGTAAGAGGTGTTACGGTGGATGGCTTGTGGTTGTTGAATCTAACCCTGGTTAAGAAGGCTTTTTTTTATTATTACCAATCAAAGTTCCAACCTTTCCACGGTATCCATATTATACAGAGAAGTCCGCATATGAAAACTTTGGCGCCGAATCTTGGTGATGTGTTGGAGTCTCTGTTTTCTGAGTCCGAAATCAAAGCCGCTGTTTGGGATTGTGGGAGTGACAGAGCCCCGGATCCCGATGGTTTCACTTTTAAGTTCATCAGTCCTTTTGGAATTTGATGAAATCAGACGTTTGTGATTTCGTGCTGGAATTTTATCATTCTTGTGTTATTCCAAGAGGATGTAACTCCTCTTTTGTTACTCTTATTCCCAAGAGAGTCAATCAGATGCAAGTTAAAGACTATAGACCAATAAGTCTGATAGGGGTTCAGTACAAAATCGTGGCAAAATTGTTAGCAAATCGTGTTGCCAAAGTTATCGATAGTGTGGTGAGCTGTGAACAATCCGCATTTATAAAAGGTAGACAAATTCTTGATGGCCCGTTGATGGTGAATGAGATTATTGACTGGTACAAAAAGAAGAAAAGAAAGTTGATGATTTTTAAAGTTGATTTCGAAAAAGCCTTTGATTCAATCAGCTGGGAGTTTCTCTTTCGTGTTATGGAGTTTATGGGGTTTGGTCATAGATGGATTGCTTGGATTAAGGCGTGCTTGGTTTCATCCCATGCTTCTATTCTGGGTAATGACAGCCCGACTGAAGAATTCCAAATACATCGTGGTGTAAGGCAGGGTGATCCCCTTTCCCCATTTTTATTCATTATTGCCATGGAGGGCTTACACGTTGCTATAGAGGATGTTGTTTCTCATGGTTTTTTCCGAGGAGCTGAGATCGGACGCCACGGGTTGGTTATATCTCATTTTTTTTACGCGGCGATGCTTTGTTCTTGGGGGAATGGAGTGAAGAAATTTTAGAAATCTCGTCCTTATTCTTAACTGTTTTTTCCTTGTATCGGGTCTGCAGTTAAACCTCCAAAAATTGAACTTGTTTGGTGTTGGAGTGCCTTCTTCCGAGGTGGAGTCTATATCGGGCCACACTGGATGTGCGGCTGCCTCGCTGCCGTTTTCTTATCTTGGCCTCCCCGTCGGCTCTAAGATGACTCAGATTACTAGCTGGAACCTTGTGATAGAGAAATTCAAGAAGAAGTTAGCTTCTTGGAAAGTCAAGATGTTATCGATTGGTGGTAGATTAACCCTCACCAAATCTGTGCTTGGTAGTCTTCCCATTTATTACATGTCTTTATTTAAAACTCCGGATGCAGTTTGTAGAAATCTTGAAGCTATACGGGCTACCTTCTTTTGGGGTGGTTTGGAAAATGAAAGAAAAATTAGCTGGGTTAAATGGGAGAAGACCATGGCATCGATATCTAAAGGAGGTTTGGGAATAGGAAGCCTTTTTGCTTTTAACCACGCCTTACTCCAGAAATGGAGATGGAGGTTCGTGATGGAAGATAGTTCTTTGTGGGTGATGGTGATAAAAGCTATTCATGGTGGTAACGGGTGCATGGATGGAGAAAGGCCGAGAAGTACAGGAGTCTGGGCGAATATCATACAATCGTGGAATCGTCTTCATGACAAAGGTATTGTTTTTCACTCTTCATTACAAAAATGCGTAAGGAATGGAGGTTCTACTTTATTTTGGGAGGACACATGGAAAGGAAATGAGAAACTCAAAGCCTCTTTTCCTAGATTATATGCTTTAGAGGTGGATAAAAGATGCACTATTAGAGCTCGTTGGCTTGATGGGGGTTGGAATTGGCATTGGCGTAGACCTATTAGAGGAGGAGTAGAGAGTGATCATCTCCATGACTTGAGCTCGTTGTGTGGTTCCTTTAGCCTCTCGGACAAGGATGATACTTGGGTGTGGGTGTTAGATAATTCTAATCGTTTCACGGTTAGTAGCACTAGACACCATATTGATGACATTTGGCTTGTTAGTGGAACTGAAGTTACAAGATGGTCTACTCTAGTTCCAATCAAAGTTAACATTTTGCTTTGGAGACTAGCCTTGAATAGAGTCCCCACTAGAGACAACTTGCTTGCCAAGGATATTGATATTGCGTCCGTTTTATGCCCCTGTTGTGAAAGGCAACCAGAATCCATTAAGCATCTGTTCTTCGAATGTGTAATGGCGAGTCAAGTGTGGAGACACAATTTCAAATGGCTTGATCTTCCTTTTCCTTTATTTGCTAGTATCGATGACATTCACGGCTTTGTAGATGGTATCAATGTCTCGTCATGGAAGCGAAAAGGAATTGAAGTTGTTATGCTCACGACGATATAGATTATTTGGTGGTATCGAAATAGTACGGTTTTTGCTCCCAAAACCTTTAGAATAGATATGAATGTTGAGAGAGTTGTTCTATTATCTTATGATTGGTTTAATAATAGGAATCGAAAATTTTGCATAGATTGGACTTTGTGGATGTTAAATCCGCTTCTTTCTATTCTAATGTAATTGTATTTGAGCTTTTTATCTAGCGTCTTACTAAAGAAATCTGTTTTATTTAATCTTTCAGTTGTTCAAAAAAAAAAGTTTAAGAACTCTTCAAGTAGGTCTCACTACAAGTCAGTTATAAAAATGCCACGCCACGCCACTCACAGCAATATTGAACTTTTTATGGTCTTTGAGGTTGGATAAGAGTTTGAAGTATTTTATCAAAACTATCGACATATCTGTGCAATTGGATTAATCACGATGAAGTTTAACTCGTTTAAAATGTTGGAGATGTTATATTGAATGATTGAGAAATTGAGATAATTATTAGATTTAATAATATACTCCGTAGCAAAAATATCACACTTTCTAATAATATAGTTAATATATATAAATATATAGATATAGATATTTAAATGCGGAAGTGTTCAATATGTACTTATTATTGTATTAGATATAGATATAGATATAATATAATATTGATTTTCATTATGTAACTGTTATATTAAATTATAAATTTTTATAAATTATTTTTACTTTCTTCTTACTAATTTAAACGTGGAAGATTAATAATGACTATTTTACCTTTTTCATTTAATATTGTCATTTAATAATTAGAACATTATGTCAACTAATGATAAAACAATTAAATATGACATATGACCATTAAGATTTAAGATTTACCATAATTTACATTTAATTTTATTTTTTACAATGAATCGACATTGTTTGTACATATTTAGATATAATAATAGTCATGGTAAATTTTCAAAAAATGAAAACGTGAAATACTTAAAAGCTCGATAAAAAGAATATAAGATGATATTTCACTAAAATAGGGTTAATCTTTTATTTTGTTAAAAAGTAAAAATATAAAATGTAATCATATAATTGTGCAAGATCATCTTATATTCTCTTCATCGAAATTTTTAACATTCAGTGTTCTCTGTTAATAAACTTCCCTTTAATAATAATAATAATAATAAATAGTTTTTAAATTCATGTATACACACGAACATATTGATAGAATTATTTAAGATAAAATCGGAAAAACAAAATTTAAAGTATAATGATCAGGTATCTTAACGATTTAAATAAAGAATGATAATATAGTTTGGGTAATTTGTTTTCAAGAAATATTATGATGAAAAATGATAGTAGACCTATTATGATAGTGTTTATGAATCAATTATTAATAATATATGACTAGAAAAGTGAAAAGACTTCATCAAATAGTAAAGTAGCTAAAGGCAAAACTTAAACATCCATCATGTGATATTTAATTTAAAATCTACACTAACCGAATAAAAAACGTTTAATAGTGGACTCTCTTTGTCTTCGTGAGAAAATTATATCAAATAACAGAAGTCGAAAGGCGTTTCTAACGATATGGTTGTTAATGTGTGAACACGGCAAATTTTCGTTACAAAAGAAAGGAAAAATACATTTCACAAGTCACTTTTGCATCTTTTCATTGTGTTTGAAGACTTTTTGTAGTCTTTTAATATACTAAATAATAATGGAGTTTTTGATATAAGAATGTTAAGATCTAAATTCTGCCGTTAAAATTTTAAAGATTTTTAGTTCTATAATCGAAAATAATATGATCTTAATAACATGATCTATTTTAAGCACTTCCAATCGAAACTCAGTTCTCACCATCCTCTAACTCTTCCGCCATCTGTGAGGGAGTGTTTTGGTGTACATATGAATTTCTTTTGTTTTTCTTCTCTTTTTGTGTATTAACGGCTAGTAAAGTTATTTTTTATTTTTTAAAAAAAACTATGAAACAAAGAATATATATATTTTTAAATATATAATAAAATATATATATATATATATATACATGACAGTGTTTCAAAGCCTCTATAAATAATCGTACCACTTTCTATACGCATTATTTTTCTTTCAAACATAATCACTTATCACTTATTTATAAATAATTGCACCTTCAAATAAACAAACAATTTTGTAATAGTCTTACCTAACATGATCTTATCTAACATATTCTCACCCTCCAATCAAATTTCTGTGTTAGAGATCCCAAGTAGCTTTTAAAATTAATTAGTTTTCGTTTCTTAAGTAATGTATGTTTTAAATTTTATGTTTTATTCATATTATTTCTATGTAAGTGCGGAGCTAGAAAGTTTAAATGAAAAAGCAAAAGAATCATTTTCTTTCTCTTATAAAGTTTTTAGAGGGGCAAAAAATATCTTTCTTTTTATTTTTCTAGTTTTATTGATTTGTGATGCATTTAATTTTTACGTTTTTATATTGTATGTGATTAACTTTGAAATATTCTATTGTATGAGGTAAATCTTCTGAACTTCTCTATTGTATGTAATATTTCTTTTTTTGACCATTCTAAAAAAAGAAAGTTTCCTTTTTTGTCTAGACTAAAAAAGGTAAGTCATCATACAATAGAAAGTTTTTGAAAGTTTACCATATATAATATAAAATTTCAAAATAAATCTCATAAAATATAAAAATAAAAAAACTAAGTAAATCATGAATAATAAACTCTATTTTTATGCATATTATTTTCTCTCTGGGCCTTTTTTTGCGTATCATTTTCTCTCTGTCTGCCCATTTATATATCCGGCTTTCTTCGTATGAGTTTGTCGGATGTATGGTGACTACATAATGTTGTACGGTATATGGTGACCACAGTGACTGGATAATGTTTATGCCAATAAATGGGAAGGAACAAAATATTTATTACTATTAAAGTATCTTTTTCAAAATTATTTACTTATCGAGTATTATTTCATTAGACACTCTATTATTTTTCAATTTTTATTTCTTCTTTCAAACTCCAAGACAAAATATAAAAAATTATTAAAAAGATAAAAAGAAACTTTTTAATTGCAATTATAAATAGAAGTTCGGAACCTCATTGTGAGTCGTTGTAAAAGTACAAGAAACGATGAAATTGTTTTTCGGTATTCTGAACAGTATTTTTTCAGAATATTGTTATTGAAAAAGTGAAGAGCCGTGTTCTGAAAATTAAAATAGATCTACAAATATATTTCTATCGAATAAAAAAAAAACATAAATAATAATTCTTTTTGAATGATTTTGTTTTCTACTTAAATCTTAATGAAAGACCTAAATTGCTTTTACATATTTCATTTTTTTAAGATATATTTTTGTCATATATATTAAGATCATAACGTATATGACAACAATGATCATAAGTGACAAAACAGTACTTGATTTGAATTGTTTCATGCAATAAATGCTTAATAAATATCGTAGTGATAAATATGATGTTTCTTCACACCAATTTAACTAAAAACGTGTTGTACAGTTGTATGGTGACTACATGGTGATGTTTATTACAAATAGTTTGTCAAAATATTCATTAGGTCGTTAGATGTTTTAGTAGAAGATGGTTGTTAACGTGTGAAAACTGACGAAGATATTTATCAATGGTTCATCTTACGACCCTTTTTCCTTTTTTGACAGTGGAAGCTAAGAAAATATTTACGATGAAAGTTATAATTAGTTTGATCAAGTTATTGAATCAATGCGTTTGTTAACGATAAGTATTCAGTATTCTCGTTAAAATGTTTGGACATGCATAAATAATTATATCGTAATCGATATTCACGAAGATATAGAATTTGTTATAATTTCAAAAGAGAAAAATTATATGAAACATGTTTCGACATTTTAATAACAATCCTTGTCGTTATCATCATCATCATAAAAGTAACATACTCCATTGAAATGAAAAAAAAAGAGACGAAAATAGCTCGTTTAGAAACAAAAAGGAGTGGCTGCCTGAAAATTACTTTGAAAAGGGCACGAAATACTTTTGGTCAAAGTAATGTGTTAGTGTTGTGTGTTGACCCTCCTTGAGTGGTCAATAGTCAATTCAACGGATCACTCGAATAAAAAAAGAAATAATAAACCGAAATTTCTACCAACTAGTAGTGCACATGTTCAAGACCGTTGAAAATTGATATTAATTTTAAACAAAACAAGCTAACGATTAGAGACCATAATTTCAATTTAATTATAAGTAAATAGACTAGCTTAAATTAAACTTTATCTTGAACATATCGGATCCATATAAAAAACGTCAGAATTAACTTATTAAATAATAAAAGCTATGGATGAATTTAAGATGAAATCGGTATCGAATCGTATCTAACTGGTTGGTACCGCTTTTCTTTTTGTCATAAGTAAGTACCGAATACCGTACCATTTGAAACATGATGATACTAGTACGATAAAAGTAATATCATATCGGTTTAGTACCGAAAATATAATAGAACAATAGTTAACATATACACAAATACTAAATCATATAAACTCTAAACAAAATATAATACGAAAGTTAAAAACATAAAATGACCTGCTTTCGAGAACTCTTAATCCTCAATGATTTGTTGCACTTTTTCTTTTGCGTTTTGTTTTTTAGCGCCTATTCAAGTACTATATTTCTATTTACTATAGTTAAAATAAGAAAAAAAGTAACTTAACACTCATTATATTAATATATGTACGTAACATACAAAGTAAATAAATAAATATAAGAGGTTTAAACTTACGTTCATGTTTCTTGATGCCGATGATGGTGATGATGATTGTAGTTGTTTGTAAATCACTTAGCAATTGTTGGTGATGATTTGGGTTTAGGTTTTATAGATGTTTGTTTTATGGTACAATGTAAACTATGGTTATAATCTTTTAGTATTCAAAATTACGCACAAGACCGGATAGTGGCAAAAAAGTATGACTTTTTAAATTGTGAGCATAAACCAAAACGAAAAAAGTGAAAAAATATCAGTGTTGAACTATAAGTATTGCGCTCATAAAATTTAAATATATGTATATATGTATATATATTGCGTACCGGACCGTATAAAGTTGGTTGATACCGGTATAATTACGGTAGCAATATGGCATTGAAAATTCAATACGAGTACTCGTCGCTAATAAAAACATGTCCTAAAGAATTTTTCTAACATCAATCTTCTTGTTAATAATATTTAACACATTAAATTGATCACTTCCACATAGGATAAGCTTGTTACACATAAATAATTGTTTCCCCTTAAAAGAATAAAAGATGGATTGGCAGACCAATATAATCAAAAGAAAATATTTACTTGTTATTAGATAAGGAACCTTTTTTTCTTCTTCTTTTTCACAAGCAAGATGATGGTGGTTTCTTGCAGGACATTTTCGTATGTGGTCTGGCGGCCACTAATAAAAAGTTTGTCACAGAATGCAATTTGAGCATTATTAATTAAAACTATGCAATCACCTTTTTATTTCATATGAAATAGTGCACTTATTTCAAAACCAAATAAAATGTTTATTTTTTATCATAATATTTTCTATTTGAACATTTTAAAATTTCTAATGAATACCTTTATATATTTGTATATGTGGAGCTCCCTATATATATGTAAAACCAAATAAAACGTCGATTTTTTTATCATGATATTCTATTTGAACACTTTAAAATTTTTAAATGAATACTTTTATATAAATATATATAGTAACGGGATCTAAAATAGGGTATTCAAATAGTAATTTTCTTTTCTTTTTTATCTTCTTTTCCTTTTCCATCAATATTTTGGTGAACAACCGGTTATAAATTGTAATGACTATGCCCTACAAAAATCATAAAAAATCAGATTACGTGTATGAAATGGGGATGTCAATTATGTTGTCAAAGTCAAATCACGTAACATACGTTATATACCGCTGACAAATTAAATTTTAAATAAATCAATTGTGTATATTTAACCCTTAAGTTTTCGTATATTCACATTTTGTCATTCTTTTTAGCCACCAACACATACTATCAACTTCACTATTGGTATTCTCATTTGTAATATAATTAGGTTATAAATTCGCGATAACACGAAATAAATTTAGTTTCTATAAATGAACTGAATATTGTAATTGATTTGTTAATATAGTTTATAGACACGCGATAAGGCACGACGAATTTAATTTTTATAAATAAATAAAATATTTAGTCCATTTTTTTATATTTTGACCGACTTTTTTAATTTAAACAAATACATCAAATATTTAAGAACCGAAAATATATATATATATATATATGTGTGTGTGTGAGAATCGGGTGTCTTGACTTAATTCAATCGGAGATGATAGGCTTTTTATTTATTTATTTATTGTTTTCCTTTTTTGTTTTTTGTTTTTTTGTTTGTTGATTTGTTTGTGTAACATGATTTTAGGGTAAAGAAAGTGTCATAAAAATATAAGCTTTTAATGATGTTTTTCCATTGTGGATTCTTTACTAGCTGCCTATATTGATATTTTTTTTAATCAATAATAAACAATGATAAATTTCAATTAATAGGATGATCATCTCGTTTTCGATTAACATAAAATGCACTTTAACATCATATTTATTATGTATTATGTATAATCAAGAGTTTAATGTAAGGTCATAATCTCTGAAAGCCTTTTGCAGTAGACTTTTTGGGTTGAGAGTCTTTATCTAATAAAAACTCGAATATCCTAAAAGCTCTCATAACTGCATACCAAACATATCCTTACAACGAACACCGAATAAATTTATAAACTTGTGTATGATAAAATAAAATTTAGATCGGTGATTGATACACAATTTCCCAACACATCTTTCTCAAATGAAATTGATATTTAGAATACGAGTTTATTAATTCGTGATACATTTAAATTTTACATTTTTAAATTGTATAAGGTTAATTTTAAAATTTTATATTGTATGCGACAAATCTTTTAAATTTCTCTATTGTATGTAATATTTTCTTTTTTGGCTATTTCAAAAAAGGAAAGTTTCCTTTTTTGTTTAGGCCAAAAAAAGCAAATCAACATACAATAGAGAGTTTTTGAAAATTTACCTCATACAATATAAAATTTCAAAATTTATCCATACAATATGAAAACGTAAAAATTAAACGCATCACAAATCAATAAACTCTCAAAATCTCAACCATTAAATTTTTATATCAATTTGATTAAATTTCGTGTAAACTACACTCATATTTTGGTTTTTATAGCTTATTCAAACTTTTCATAAGAAAATCAACAAAGTCCATATTATTTCTCCAAGTCCAAAGCACTTGTCAAATAAATATATATTTAAACCAAATGCAAGGAATCTTCGGTCCTAACCACTACGTGGGGACACTTCATTTTTTGTACACACTCATCACCACTCAAAACCCTCTATAAGTTCACCTTCATTTCCAAATTCAATCACAAACACCAAGCAAACAAACACAACAAAAACACAAACACAAACATGTCACAAATCGACACTCCTTTAACATTCAATGTCCGGAGACGTGCACCAGAGCTCATTGGTCCAGCGAAACCTACACCACGAGAACTAAAACCTCTATCTGACATTGATGATCAAGAAGGCCTTCGTTTTCATATCCCAGTGATTCAATTTTATCGTAGTGATCCAAAAATGAAAAATAAGAACCCTGCAAGTGTGATAAGGGAGGCTTTAGCTAAGGTGTTGGTGTTTTACTATCCGTTTGCTGGCCGACTCAAAGAAGGTCCGGCTAGGAAACTGATGGTAGATTGTACCGGTGAAGGTGTGTTATTTATCGAGGCTGAAGCGGATGTCACATTAAAAGAATTTGGTGACGCGCTTCAACCACCATTTCCTTGTTTGGAAGAGCTTCTTTATGATGTTCCCGGATCTAGTGGCGTTCTAGATTCACCATTATTGCTGATTCAGGTGAAGATTTGATTTATACAAGTTATATCAAATAACAACGTACTTATAAATTTTAATAAAAACTTTGGTTGATGATTACGACTTTGAGATATAGCTGAGTTACCACAAAATTGAAGCAAAAGACTTGCAAGGTCAAAACTCTCTATTTTCTAATCATTTTAGACTGAAAAAACATTTTACAGATTTTAGTGGTAATAGATAGTGACCCAACTATATTTTACATCTTCCGTCACTATCTTTTAGACGTGACAAGTTTTCTTAGTTTATTTCATGTGAATCGTAAAAGGTGAAAATCAAAGATGTTTATACAAAATAGATGAGATATATAAGTTAAAAATTGACAAAATAGATGAGATATACGAGTTAAAAATTTATCAAAAGTTTATTAATTAAAAGTTGTGACAAGATCGAGGTCCACCAGAACTTTTTTATTACATTTAATACATTATAAATAAATAATTTGTTAATTAAAAATAAAATTGGTCAATAAAATGTTGACCGACGACTATTCGCACCAAAGTTTAATCGAGTCATATTATATTTAAAAGTTACTCCATTAATTAAATACTAAAAAGGTTTATTGACGTGGATTTAATCACAATTGCCATTAAAAAAGGTTATTACATACATTAAATTATTTTGGGCTCACTGACCAATAACGATGATGTTCCAAAGTATTTATGTTTTGTATTTGTAATATTTGTTAATAATATAAGATATATTTATAGATCGTAATCATAATAGTTATAGCTTACTCATATTAGTTTCTAACAATAATAATAATAATAATTATTATTATAGTAATAATTATAATAATAATTATTATTATAGTAATAATTATAATAATAATAATAATAATAATAATGATAATTGATTAATATATTAATTTTACCATGATATTCCAAATATACGAATATTGGTATCTCATAATTCCCAACTAATATTAAATATTCTTTATAATTAAAAGTTAAGGAGAAATTTTAGTGGAACGAAGTTATTTGATTTGGTTAATAGAAGGTTGAGTTAAATTAAACGTACGTTACTTTGATGTTCCAAATGTACGAATAAAGTTATTTTATTTTATTATTTTTTTCTTTTTATAATCATACAGTGGTTGATACAGCCCTTTCCATATACGCACCACATCTGCCCCCACAAAAAAGCCCAATCATATCACAAAAAAAGAATAGTTTATTTTGGAATATAATTAAGAACTTTAATTCCATTTAATTTGATATTTATGTATATAAATTATCATCATACATTGCAGGTAAAGATGATACTGATTCAGATATATAGGATTTCCTTAAACTATAAGTATCTTACTTAGATGCTATCACTTGTGTTGGACTATAATTGAATCATACCCTCATACTCTGATAGCTACCATAGAGTTAGATTGTGTACATTAACTGTTTTTATTTTTATTAATAGGTGACACGATTGTTATGTGGAGGTTTTATCTTTGGTCTACGACTCAACCACACCATGAGCGACGCACCAGGTCTCGTTCAATTCATGACAGGGCTCGGTGAAATGGCACAAGGTGCATCAAGGCCATCAACAATGCCTGTCTGGCAAAGGGAATTACTATTTGCAAGGGACCCACCACGTGTGACATGTACTCATCACGAGTACACTGAAGTGGAAGACACCAAGGGTACAATCATCCCACTAGATGACATGGCACATAAATCGTTTTTCTTTGGTCCTTCCGAGGTATCAGCGTTACGTAGGTTTGTTCCATCGTACCTAAAAAAGTGCTCTACTTTTGAGGTCTTAACCGCTTGCCTATGGCGTTGTCGTACTATTGCACTCCAACCAGATCCTGAAGAAGAGATGCGCATAATATGCATTGTTAATGCGCGTGGCAAGTTTAATCCTCCCCTTCCTAAAGGTTATTATGGAAATGGTTTTGCTTTCCCAGTGGCCATTTCAACAGCTGGAGACCTATCCAACAAACCGTTAGGTCACGCGTTGGAACTTGTGATGAAAGCCAAATCCGATGTCACTGAGGAGTATATGAGATCAATAGCCGACTTAATGGTAATCAAGGGACGGCCCCACTTTACGGTTGTTAGAAGCTACCTTGTCTCGGATGTGACTCATGCTGGATTTGATGTAGTTGATTTCGGGTGGGGGAAAGCGGCCTACGGAGGACCTGCGAAAGGGGGAGTGGGTGCTATCCCAGGTGTCGCTAGTTTCTATATACCTTTTACAAATCATAAAGGCGAGTCTGGAATTGTGCTACCCATATGTTTGCCGAGTGCGGCCATGGATAAGTTTGTTGAAGAGTTAAATAAGATGTTGGTGGAAGACAACAAAGAACAAGTACTCCGAGAACACAAGTTACAAGTTCTTGCTAGATTATAATTGATTTTCATGTTTTATTGCTGCAATACATGCTTTTAAGAGTGGTTTTTTGTTATTAATTGTTCTTAATTGTGTGCATGTATAATTAAGTGGTTGTATGACTCTTTGATTTTGTTGTCTTTTTAATTAATGAATTGATATGTGATTTTTAAGTAAGAAGCTCTACAAATGAATATTCTAAAGCAAGTTCTTATGTTAAAATGAATCATGAATGCCTCATGAACTAGAAACAAACTCTACATATGTTAATTTTTCTTCTTTTTGAAATTAGGAGATTAAATAATGAATTTCAAGTTTTACCATTGAAGTAAGTATCATTTTTAATTGGTTGATTTTGATATGGTTATTTGAAAGTTATTTGAGGCCCTAGACTTAGTTAGGCGCAAGCATATACGACAACATGTATGGGTTACTAATGGGCTTCTGATTTAAAAAATTTGGCTACAAATTCACAGTTTTTCCGCTTAACTAAAAAGTCTCAAACTCCTCAAAGTAACATATCATCTTAATATGTTTATCACTTTTATAGGTCCCAGAGTAGAGTAACATATGACGTAGCTACTGTGCTTTTGATTAAAGTTGCTCCGACTAAACCTGTCTCCTTTAGCTATGGCTTATGTAGATTTGCATTTAGCATGCCAAAATCAATCAAGGACTTTATCAATATAGCTCTTTTGTGTTTAGGAGTACCTTGAAAGCGATCTGAGTGTGTCTTAATTCCTAATACAAAAGAAGCTTCCAATTTAGCAAGAAATTTCTTAGTGTCATGACAGTCCTATATCACTAGTGGCAATCAATGTCCATAACATACAAAATCAAAAACGGGGGTATACACAATCTTCCACCAAATTTTCCTCAAAATCGTAAGATGTGATTACTTGATAAGATTTGAGATACTATTGACCGGAAGCATGTTTGAAACCAAAGATGGACATCGTTCATCGTTAACATTTGATAACACTTCATTAGTGTCTCCATTGAGAAACCGTCTTAACATCCATATGAGAAATAGAACTAGACAAAGATTGTTTGAAGTTGATTCAATAATCTTCCCTTAGGCCTATATCTGTTTCATGGTCTTGGAGAATTAAGATGTAACCATATAGAATCGCATATCTCCTTTCTTTACTAGGTTTTCCTCTTAGTGGCACTTCTTGAGTATTTTGAGTTTGTTTAATACTTACCTTATATTTTCCTCTTTAACGTCCGTCAATTTTACCTCATAATTAATCATTATTTTACAGCAAAAGTTATACAAATGCATTTTCTATGTAAGTCTCTTTACAAATATACAATTTTCTTTCTCTTCTTATTGCGTCATTTATAGCGTGTCTTCAACTTATTTCCTTGGACACTAAACCTGAAATATATGCAATAAATGCGTATACTTAATGACTTATGTGAGCTCGTGCGTTTTCTATTAAAATATCACATGCAATTATGCTATGAAAACACTCTTTATATAAAAATACAAATCGAGATCTCTTCTTTAATATTTAACCGAGCCGTATCTCATTCTTTGAACAACGACAACCTTGCGCTAACACGTTCTAAACTCTGAATTTCGTATCTTACCTTTGTTACACATTAACCGCACATAATACACTCATAAATATATATAGAAATCGTATTCTTAAAACGTAATCATGAATGCATACATACAACTCTAACAATTCTAATGCAACAAATAACAATCAAATACGTATGTAGTATATATTTAAGTTTTCGAACAACACGTAAATACTCACATTGAAAAATTAAATCTCTTCTTTTATGGATCTAATTTGAATTAGTTGCATCTCTTGCTTCTTACACTTGTACTTCTCATTTGCTTAGCATTCTTCACTTGTACAATCGATATATATTCTTGTCCTTATAGCTCCTATATGATGATAATGCCTTGCAACCCTTTTATTTTATGTGCTTATGTACGTGAATGTAAAGTAAGTGAAGAAGCTGATTTTATCTCTTTTTATACCAATTAGAAGTAACATTATTTGCTTGGATTTGGATTTATGCCACTAAATTATACCGATATAACAATATTAATAAAAGATAAATTGAAAAAAGTAACAGTGAATGGGTTAGTTATTTGGCTGTTCATCATCAAAAACGTTGTGTGTTCAGAGTTTTTTACTCTTGAACGACGTTCTTATTGGCGTCTGGAACAAAACGAACAGTGACTTGTATCGTCTTTTTGTAAAAAAGAAATCCAATGGCTAATTTAATATATATATTTTTTAAAATATAGCCGTTAAAATGGCTATGTTACCTTTTTTATTTTTATTTTATTTTTAAACCCTTTAAACACATTTTAAAAGGGATAATAGACAGATAGGGTATTAAATTTTGCACAAATGTTCTCCCAACATGAACCATCTTCATTTCAATTAGATTGGATGATTTGACTTCTAAATTTATTCAACAAGATAACCCATCTAATGAAATTTATTTATTTACATGAACCCGACCGATCATGTAAGTGAACATTGTAAAAGTTTGTTCTCTAATCAAATCGAAATGAAGATGGTTCATATAGGTGAATATTTACGCAAAGTTTAATACCCTATCTATCTATTAACCCATTTTAAAACACATCAACACACTCTTTTTATCTTCAAAAATTCAAAACCTCAAAAACTATAGAGATAACAAGTGGAGCCAACTACATCCCCGAGCGACAGTCAAACGGGGGTGTGAATGCGAGCTGCTAGCAGAATGATCGGGCGGACAAAGGCTATTAACATAGACTTGGGATTGGGGCATGCTTGATTATCTAGTCTTTGAAAATTATGTCGCATTTAAATTAATTATTTTCTTCCAATTATGTAAGTTTTTTTTTAGGACTTTTATTATATACTTTTTATTTAATGAATGCATTTGATTTTAATTCATTTAATTTATTGTCTTATTTTTTTAAAGTTTATTAAGTATTTGCAATTTGGTTTTAAAAAAAAATAAAAACTGAAGAAAACTGAAAATTAAATGTTAACCAATGCCTCAATTCTCAACCTCACACTTCTTCTCAGTATTAAACTAAACACCGTTATCTAATAACAATCCATAAAACTATCACTAATAAATTTGAGCTTGCATATAATAATTGTACTTCAACCAAAATTCCGGAGAGCAACAAGTTTGTTTGTTCTGAGTACAAGTAAGGTAGACATTAATGTTGGGGATGTCGTTATCATTTTTTCTAATAATAATAATAATAAGAATTTAACTACATAACGGGGTAAAATTGAGTGACCAATATATATTGAATTTTTTTATTTTTTTAGTAACAAGTATAAGTTTATGGGTGTTTTTGACAAGCGAGCTTATTGAAATCTCTGAAAAAAGGTTATCTGAAATAACTTTTATAAATAAATTTCAACCTTATGAAATGATAAATTAAATAAATACCCCTTGTATCATTATATATCATGTACTTTTTATCATTTTATGTCAATATACATCTTTAAACTCCAAGCAGTTTGAATGAACACTTATAAAAAATAAGCTCAAACTTCTAGCTTGAAATATAAGACTTCAGCTATAAGCTTTCAGTTGCAAATATCTGCTAGTTTTGCCAAACATACCTTAAAAGAAAAACCCAGTTAATAATTAACATGTTTTAGAAATGTTTAATTAGGTCGCGGCTACAAGTTAGTAATGGAAATTCCACGACACTTACAACAATATTGAACCTTTTTTATGGTTTTTGTGTTTGGATAAGAGTTTGAAGTACTTTATCAAAACTATAAATAATACGAATCGTGACAGTAAGCATCGGGTTTTTTCTCATGATAAATTAACCACGATAATGAATTTTAACTCATTTAAAGTGTCGGAGATGTTATGTTTAGTGATGAGAAATTGAGATAATTATTAGATTTAATAATATACTCTATAATTAGATAACACACTTTCTAATTTTTATAGATTTTTTTTTGAACGGCACGTTTTATTAAAAACCAAACTTCTAACACGGAGCTAGAAGACAAGTCAAATTACAAGATAATAAGCATTGGGTTTTGCAACTAACCAACCCAATTGAACTTGATTTTACGTCTATTAGAACACCAATTAAAAGCTAAAGTAACTATATCATCAAAAATTAACGCTTTTCTTGGAATGCTTTATCCGAACAACATATTAAAATTATAGATATTTAAACACAGATATTTAAATGGCGAAATTTTTTATGTGTACCGGTACTAGTATTAGATATAGATAGTTACAATATAATATTGATTTTCAATTTGTAATTGTTCCCCCAAATTTTAATAGACGTTCATAGATGAAAAAATAGTATTCAGTACAATTTTGAATACCTCAACATAGTTAAAAGACGTACATTGAAAGCAAAGTTGGCAAAAAAAGAAAACTAGAAGAAAGTTAAACATATACTTTGTGTGTCTTATTTATTGTCTGTTATAGGTAATGTGACGTTGTACTTGTAAATGGATGAAATTAGGTATTAGGATGACAGATAGGTGTTAGGTAATATGTAAATGAATTGTCTATATTAGGGTTCGAACTCACAGTTTTCTCCTTGATGAGCTTCGTATGTATTGTTGGACCGAAGACCCTTCGATGATTAGGAAAACAACTAGATATACATGTTTTGTTTAAAGTCGGATAAATCGCTTGCATTGGAATCAAAAAAGCTTTTTATTTCTCTTCAGATAAAAGTATAAATTGATTATTTTGATTTTTTAGTACAACATAATGGCAAGTAAATATATTTAAATTATAATAATAATTAAGGCAAATTTAACAAAAGAGTATGTAAAAATACTAAAGCTCGATAAAGAGAATATAAGATGATATTGCACTAAAATAGAGTTACATTTTGAATTTTGTTACGAAAAAAAGAGTTCAATTTAGCACAATAAAAAATCGTTCACAACTATATTATTTGTTCAAATAACATATGATCTTAATCTTAATTTTGTGTAAAATTAAACTTAGTTCCCTTTTTAAAATAAAAATATAACTTGTAATCATATAATCGTGTAAGATCATCCTATGTTCTTTTTATGAGATTTTTGACATTTAGTGTTCCTTTATTTATTGTCTATTATAGGTAATGTGTCATTTCTAACGATAAGGTTTTTAATGAGTGAACACGTCACGTTTCTTTATCTCTTCTTTATATATAATTAAAAAAGAATACAATAAAGTAATCTTAACCCTTTAATGTTTATCACCTTTTATGATCTAACGATCTTAATATATTTCGTATAATTATATATTTGGCCCTTTAAATATTTGATTTATTTATTTTAATTAAAAAAATAAATTAAATATTTTATCCACTTATCAAAATTAAGAAGTCTATAAATTATATAAGTAAATCGACCACAATATTTTATTCATTTTATTAAAATTAACTTTGTCCTGCATTATAACGGCCTATAAACTATATAAAGATATCGACCAAATAAAAATTAAATTCGACCCTCATCATCGTAGGATTCGTCCCGCGTTATTGCAGGTATATAGACTGTATAAAAAATTGACCAAATATTTTGTTCATTTATAAAAATTAAATTCGTCCCGCTTTATCGCAGGTCTATAAATTAGCAATGATCAACATTTTTTTTCGCATAATTAAACTTTAGCAACTTAAATATCTAATGTATTTGTTTAAATTAAAAAAGTCGGTCACAATATAAAAAAATCGACCAAATAAAAATTAAATTCGACCCTCATCATCGTAGGATTCGTCCCGCGTTATTGCAGGTATATAGACTGTATAAAAAAATTGACCAAATATTTTGTTCATTTATAAAAATTAAATTCGTCCCGCGTTATTGCAGGTCTATAAATTAGCAATGATCAACATTTTTTTTTCGTATAATTACACTTTAACACCTTAAATATCTAATGTATTTGTTTAAATTAAAAAAGTCGGTCACAATATAAAAAATCGACCAAATAAAAATTAAATTCGACCCGCATTATCGTGGGTTTATAACCTAGTTATTATTTATTTATTATACTATTAATAGAAAAATAATATTAGATAATATTGTTGACTATTTTTTTTATAAATGAATATTGGTCATTGGATGCTTTTCAATCTATAAAATCTAACCATTGAATCAAAAAAGTCAAAATATTTACCTAATAATTGTCTCTCTCTTCAACTAATTATTCCCTAATAACTATATTACCCTCATAGTATAAAGAGATTTACACGTTTAACCCCTCTGCTGGTAAATCATTCGAGATTAATTAAAAACCAATAAATAGGTCGAGTATGATGAAGTTTGACCATTATTTCAAATTCAAAATTGTTATAATTTCAAATATTTCAATTAGAAAGCCCGATTAAAATGGTAAATTAAATATCAATTGTGAAAGGGAGATTTCCTTTTCAAATACACATACATATTATCAATTTTGAAAACGCAATGTTACGAAAGAAGTTAGATTTGTCTCTCAAATTCTCTTCGTTGCGTTGTTCAAGTTTTGTTTGCGTATTACCGATTGGCGCTCACAGTCATCAATGATTTCTGTCCAAAATCAATAATTGATAAGGTATCTCGCTAATATCAATATTTTTATCAAGAATCTTCATTAAAAAAATTAATTATCAGATCCACGATAAGTGTTTTATCCATTTGGGCATTCCATGACTTATTCTTACTTATGATAGTTGATCGTTATGTATTATTGCGAATGATCAAGCCCAGGTATTTGAACAAATAGGATTATGGACTTTTTTTTATAGTATGTTGTAACAATTAATTAGTCCGTATATATTTGGCACAATAATATTCATTTTTTATGATTCTTAATTTAGGTTATACTGTTTTATTTGGTTAGTAGAGAGTTTGATTTTGACTTCTTTTTTTTTTTGGGTGTTTGTAGTAGCTCATGGTGGATCGTGATGGTTATGGTGTTGCTAGAACTTGAAGATTTATGAAAACAATTAATAAATATGGATGATGACTTGAAGATAGGTGATATATTTTAACAATGGCAGAAAGGAGTTAGCAAAAAGCTAATCACGCTATGCGTTTGATAAAATGTCTGACTTTTGATTGCTTCTCTGATTCATTCACTTGAAAGAAAATTTTATCTTTCATATTTGTTTAGGATTTTATCTTTCGTTGCAAGTCATAACTAAACTTTTGTTCCCTATTAGCCATGACAAGTCATCTAACGGTCTCCTTTTTCTTGTTTTGTGAATTATGGTAGAACTTAGTGTTTTAATTTTCATGTATTTTGTTTTAATTATGGTAACTCTCTAGTAATTTCACATGTGGAATCTTGTTTTACACTTTTGTATAGTATAAACTACATGTGTATATTTTTGTAAGGAAAATGATAATGATGTCAAATGTGATTATTTGTAAATTCTTGAAAATATGAACATTGTCAAGTAATTATCTTATAAATCTTCGACTTAATGTTCTCAACATGCCTACCTTTATTTGGTGAATCTGATTTAAATAGCAAATATTATATGATTTAAAAAATTATCACGCATTCATGCATATTTGTATTATTGACCCGACCCAATTCGACCCGCTTGTGTGACCATTTATTTGTCGTCTTAACATTCTCAAATCCTTGTGGACCCACGTTAGTCCGAGTCTTAAATTCGCCACCGACGATAGGGTGATTACATAATGTTTATGTAAGATTTTAGCCAAATAAACGGAAAGGAAAAACATATTTGTTATTGTAGTATTTTTTAAAACTATTTACTTATTGAGCATTTCTTTTAGATACTTCATTGTTTTATTTTTTCATTCACAAGATAAAACGGGAAAAAATAGTATAAACACAGGAATAATTTTTTTTATTCCAACTATGATTAGAAGTTCGGAACCTCGTTGTGAGTCGTTGTAAGTCATTTCATCGCCTACAATTAACTTGTACCTTTTTAATAGATTTAATGCCAGCTAAGATGTGGGAGGCATATTACCATTTGGTGAAAAGCATGGCATGGTTGAAGACGGTTGAACATTGAAATAATCGAAATTCCGTTTTCTTTTTTTGAGACAAGAATTGATATATGGTTAATAATATTAATATTAATTTTCACTTTACAGAAATAACATCTAACACATTCAGATTAAAAACTAATCCCCTCTATATATTAAAAAAGAAAATGTTACGTATAAAAAAATCTTGACGTTTTTGTTTATAAATAAACAGTAGTCATTAGATGATTATCCGAAAATGATTTTCATCTATTGATTTACAAAATTAATAGTGTTGAGCTCATAATTGTCTCTCTCCTAAGAGAAGTTAGCATCATTGACCAAACTACCATCTTCATATTAGAATACAATTATAAGTTTCCTTTTTTCACGAAAAACTTGACATTTGACAACTTATTTAAGTTTAATCTACTCTTTAATATCTAAAATTATGCATCCGTGATTTACCAAAGGAATCCGATATTATACATACTCAATTATATCAAGACCATCATACATTAAATATTGAAACCATCATTTGAATAGATGGAAACCATAGTTCATCATTTTCATACATGAAACCTATACAGACGTAAGTTTTATTCCATCATGCTAAACTGAAAACAGAAATCTGGCATATACTATATAAATTTAATCTTCACATGGCTGGACTTATAGTTTAATTGCAATCAGTGGTTAAGGAATTTAGATTTTCTATTCTTGCAAAATGCGTTATCAAATTTTAAAATTATTACTCAATTTTCGGTATAGTTAAACAACCCAGGGAAGAGGTGCTACAATTTTGGAATTGATATAAACCATTGATGAAATCTCGCTCGATATCTTTGCAAAATCAATTGAAATAATAACGAAAAATCTTGCCAAGCTAATCAATAAACCTTCTAAAGTCTTGACTTTGATTTCTCCAAAATTTCGCAGGTTTGTTTTCCTTGTGTTTATTCATCACAGTACGTTCCACTATCTTTCTTCCATTTCGATTTTTCATCATGTTTTTACTCCCGTTTTAATCGTATTTTCATCATGTATGTATGATGAAAAGGTGTTTGTATTAATGTCACTGATGACGTTGACAGTAATTTTGTTTGTATTTATGTTTTATGCATCCATAATCATCATTTTTAGGTGTTAAACTAACCCATGTTTAATTTTGGTTATCTGTGGTTTGTAACAGGTTTTTGAATAACGCACATCATGTGTTTGATGAAATGTCTTCTAGTACTTTCTTACTTATTTCTTCTCATAGGTACGTATCAATTTTCTTACTATTTAATTGTCTTTCTATTGTATGCTGACAAAAAAAGGCGAATATATAAACTCCAATAAAGGGATATTGATATAGAAGTAAATAATTTGATGTTGATTTTGAAGAAAAGAATTGGCTACAAAGACGAATATATATACATATGAATCTAACTTTTATTTGATCAGAAGTGGGCAAACAAACTCATAAGCCGTTTAATTTTGATTCTCTTTGTGTCATATTGGGCTTCTTATGTGTGATGATTTTTCTATTGTCAATCAATGAAGTTACATGAGTTCATGGCTATCTTAGTTATCTTGGAGGTGGTAATTTTAGAATTGTGACTAATATTGATTTTCCAAATTTCAATGTAATCAGAGGAATTGGGATGTATATGTGTTTGATTTGTGACTAATATTGGTTTTCTAATGTTCATGGCATCGGTCTTTTTTTTTTTTTTTGTTTTTTTTTTTCATATTTTGCAGATACTTGTGGAGCCAAATTATAGTAGAAAGCATCAGGTAAGAAGACTGACTTCCATACACCTTTTTTCATCCTTTTTGCCTTTTGATATGTATATTTAGTTGTTTTGTGGGATTTTAATTTATACTTAAAGTTGTTTGTATGTACAGGGAAGACAGAGAGGAATATATCTATGAAGGAAAAGTCCCGCAATATCAGGTATTCATTATTCAAATGCAGGTTATTCATTATTCATTTCTTCAATCGCAGACTATTGCCAATGTATTGTTCATCATCTACATCAGGTATTCATTATTTATGATTTTAATTTTAGGGTTTTAGTTTGGAGTTTATTTTCTGTTTTTGATTCGAATTTATTGTTGATTAGTGTTTAATACAGATTATTCATTATTCATTTCTTCAATGCAGACTATTGTCATGTATTTTTCGATTATTGAAGGAAGTTTTGACAATTAATAATGTAATTTTCTTGTATGTACTAACAATTATTCCCTATTTATTTGGGGATATTTTTCTTACTGATTTTTCATTTTGGTTAGACGGTTTGATTTGGTTAGCATAGAGTTTGATTTTGATTTTTTTGGGTGTTTGTGGTAGTTCATGGTGGATCCTGATGGTAACGGAGTTGCTAGAACTTGAAGATTTATGAACATAGGTGATATTGATTATCTTATCAGTGTTGTGGGATTCTAATTGGCTTAGGAGCTAATGACAAAGATTGCGGTAATCTCATCTCATTTTTATTATTCTATAGAAGCCATTTAATCTGCTATATATCTTTTTCCCTTATAATGGGTGTAGGTGGAGTTCTCCCACACACTTTTAAAGAGACCAAAATACCCTTCATTTACATCAATATATCAATATTTACATTAAACATACACACTTTCCTTCACGTTCTTTAAAATTAAATATCTCAAAAATGGTCAGTCGAAAAATTATAAAAATTACACCATAAAAATCAACGTTTTTTTTCTTCGATTAGACATCTCACATGATATACCTTCGACAAAAAAAAATTTCTTTCATTTTTTGAAATAAAATTTTAGGTGTTTTTACATAATGATTCAATTACTAAAAGGTATATGTGTTATCTCGCTTTATTTGTCTCCCTCACATACATGTCATCTAAACATCCAAACACATAATAAACATCATAGAAAAAATACAGATCGGACTTCTGACGTCGCTGCTTTGTGTGGGTACAAGGCTACTTTGTTATTGTCTTTGATTGCTGCAACCGATTACAGTTGTAACTGATGGCCCTAATGGTACACATTTTATTCAACATTAGTATCGCTATTTTTCAGTCTTTTTGACGAATTCTTTGTTACTGATTGATTGATTGATTGATTAAATACGGGCGTGCTTATTGTTTTTGTAAGTGATTATAGATGACTGGTGATTCTGGGATATCTGCATTCCCTAAGGATGACAGCATTGTTTGTTGGAAAGGAACGATTTCAGGAAGCAAAGACACCTTCTTTGAAGGAACCGAGTATAAGCTTTCACTTTCGTTCCAAAATGATCACCTTTGCAAGCCTCCAAAGGTGAAATTCGAGATTAGTTGCTTTCATCCTAATGTGGACGTTTTTGGAAACATATGTTTGGATATTCTTCAGGTAATTGGATGGACCCGTTTTTGGACAAAAGGACTACAAATCCGTGGTTTTAAGTTTCTCTATTTGAGAGAGTAATGGTAAATTGTATTAGGGTTATGAAGAGGTGTCTAGCCTTCAAAGTTTTTATGATTTTTATATGATCTTTAAGAGTTATTACCGGTAATAAATTTTTTAATATGTGGAATTGAGCCTATTTTTCTAAAAACAGAGGTCAACCGAAGCTACTATTTTTGCATTTTTATAGTCTTTTGCTCCACATGGTCAAAGATGTAATCCAGGGTAAGTGGTCAACATGGGTATCAAGTAGCTTTAAAAGGCTCAGGCTATTCCTAATTTCCTCATGCACTTGAAGGTTTCTATGTCTATTTATGATTGCATAAGCTGTTATCCATGTAATTTAATTGTTTGTAACATAGTCACATGGATCGCTAGAGGGCCCACGAATTACATACCAGTTCGCGCGTACCCAGACGTGGTACGATCGCGATCTGGATCGATCGGGATCGCGTACTGGATCGGTAAATTGAACGTCCCGAAGTCACGAAGTTTGGTGTACCAGCTTCGATTGGTACGGTGTACCAGATTACCTCGGGTTCAACGATTAAATGATTTGGGTACATCGAATTGTAAGGAAAAATGGCGGGTGTGAAGATTCCGTGGAGAATTGACATGGGACAGCGAGCCCTAAATCGTTTGTTGTAGATGATGACTATACCAGACTAACAGGTGGACTAACGGGCCAGTTTTGGATACGGGCCTTCTTTGATAAATTAGGTTTTTGGATATGGGCCTTATATAAGTCTTTTGTTTGAATTTTAAAATAAGTGTTTTGGCAAGATATGGGCCTTAACTTGCTGGACAAGCAGATAACTCCAACAGCCGCATTATTTTAAGACATTATTTGACTTTTAATGTATTCTGATTTCGGATAATATCATCCGTATGGATCAAGTCTTAGAATAAGGAAATAATTATTTGTTTATAATCTTTTATTTGCTTTCCATGACCATCACGTCTCATGCAATTCAGAATACATATTTTGTTACGGCTTTTATTTGGAAAAAGTACAAACAAGCTATCGATTACAAAAGTAACAGATCAAACACTTTTTTTTTCTTTCTTTAACTACAAAAGAATTCAAGATGGTATTTGGCAAAAAGAGAAGACAAGATGATGAACATGCTAATGATGAGTTTAGCGATAGTGATGATGAGGTGTAAATCAACGAGACGTTTGTACCAGAAACCGAGGCTCAAACAGAAACAAAAACTCAAACTCAATCACGTAATGATGATTCTAAACCACTTTATGATGAAGTCACAATTGTTAGTTCTGCTAATAGTAAAAATCCAGGCGGTTCCAAAGTATGGATTTGTAACCATTGCAAAGTACAATTTACAAGCTCATATTCGAGAATGCACATTCATTTTTTTGGAAATCCAGGAGGCAAAAAGGCTGTCATTAGACGATGCACTGCTCTACTTAACGATAAGGAAAAGTATGAGAAATTATTGAAGAAAGTTAAAGACGCAGAAAAGGTAGGAGTCTCAAAGACATTATAAAATTATGTGATTACTAAAAAACAGAATACTTCTTCTTCAAAGAAACCAGTTGATGCTAAAACACGTTTTGCCTCACATTACATAATGTTGAAAAGGTTAATGGATTGTAGAGAGGCCCTTTCCACAACAATTGCACTTTTTTCATGGCGAGAGTGGGTAAAACATGGAGACAAAAATACAAGGACAAATGGACTAAGTGTTGCTGAAACAATTAGAGATGAAAAGTTTTGGGATGACGTGGAAAGAATTCTTGCTATTACAAAACCCATATTCCTGTTGATCAAATTTTGTGATGGTGAGGGTCTCAAAATGGGAGAAATCTATGAAAAAATGGATAACATGCTTGGTGAAATCAAAGATGTCATGAAGGAAGGACGATTTTCAGATTCTTATAAGGAAATTGAGGAAATTGTATTGGCTCATTGAAGAAAAAATGACAATCCCTTTTCATTGTTTAGGATTTGCATTAAGTCCAAGATTTTATGATCTGCGTTATCTTGAAACTTTAGCTCTGGGTGGTATTGCAAGAAAAGCTCCAAATAATGATAAAGGAGTGGTAATTGGTGTGATGAAAGCGTTTGAAAAAATTGCTGAAAATCTTGAGGAACAACAGTTGTTACGAATGCAATTTGCAAAGTTTCATATGAGAAAAGGGATGTATGGTATGCCAACAGCTCAGATGGATGCGGTAACAATGGATGCAATTGAGTGGTGGTCAACTTACGGTGTAGAAACTCCCGAATTGGCCGAAGTTGCAAAGAAGGTGCTTTCACAACCGATTAGTAGCTTGTCTGCCGAGAGAAATTGGAGCACTTACTCATATATTCATAGTGTCAAGAGAAACCGTTTGAATACTAAAAGGGCAGACAAATTGGTTTTCGTTCACTCAAATATTCGACTACAATCGAGATTTTCTAAAACTTATAAAGAAGGACCACACAAAAAATGGGACATTAATCATGAAGATGCCTACTCAGAAGATTCAAGTGCAATATTGGAAGATATTAGATGGGAGCACTTAAATGAAGATGTTCCCGCTGCTGATGGAAAAGGAAAAAGACCAAGAATTGAGTAATTTTTTTTTGTATGGTGGATTATCAAATAATATTGGTCATGTCTTCAATTTTTTTTAATTTCAAGTACTATCTTTTTTGCATGTTATTCTTTCAACTATTTTAATTATGGTATTTGATTATTAGGATTTCTTTTAAGTCTTGTTTCTTAAATATATACAATATTATATTACTTAGTATCTTGTTGCTAATATTGGGTACAACATACCACATTATTTGGTTCATCGTACCCAAGCGATCCGAAATGAACCTACCCCCCTTCGTACCTAATTTTTAAGACCTAGCGGACTGCATCCCCGTACCGAAATGAACCCCGTTCCATGTGACTATGGTTTGTAATTTGTAACAAATATTGAAAACCACAATGCCTATATTCCTATTTATTTGTCTGTACAATGAAAGTGCTAATGTTAGTTTATATTTTTAACATAGAGATCCCCACTCGACGATGAAGGTTATGAGAACGATTTCAGGCCAGAGGATATGTTAGCAGATGGAGAAGGTCGTTATTATTCTGAAGAGGATAATGTCGAGACTCGAGACTAAAATCAATGGTTTAATTGGGTGAGTCAAGGATTGTTGCTGCTCTTGAGTTGTGGTAAGGTACTAAGGTTCATCTAAGTGTTGGTAATGATTTCAGTAAGTAGGATTCCTTTTCTGACTTGACTTGTAGCCAAATATTTCGTTTACTTTTGGTGTTTGATTGACTATAGTTAGTAAAATGGGAAGGTAATGGGGCTGGATAACCATCAAAATGGGTCAGTGTCAAACTGATAACCTGTGGTACGGGTCAGGTTAGTCTGATCCTAAATACTTTATGTCCAATGTTCTTAGTTAAAACTCCATTGATTATTTTGGATTTTCAGCTCGAGGGCCAAACATAAAAGATTACCATTTTATGATGTTGATCTATTGCAACCTTATATTTTAGCACCTGGTTTTTTGATTTGGGCCTCTTGGTCCCCAAATGGAACAGATGAGGCTAATTATACAGGTAAAAGCTCCATTGATTATTTTGGATTTTCATTGCAAGCAAACCATCATTGTTTGTAAATATGTGCAATTTTGGATAAAGATGCGAAGTAGTGGAGGCCAGATGGGCGGGGTTACATACCGGGTCAAATTGGGTAATTTTTATTGTTTATTGTCAAAATGGGTTTGGGTTCGGTTACCTTGGAACATACGCTAATCTAACCATTAATTCAAAAAAGTAAAAAACATATGGTGATGTTATTTGCTCATTGGAATTTACATGAGAATATAACTCACATACTGATGACAACCCCACCCAAGATGTTCGTTTAATGATAGTAAAACTTAAAAAAGCTTTGCGATTGCAATTAAGTTCATAGTTCAATATTAATCCGTTAATTTATATCCCCACTTAAATGTCCCAATGAATTATTATATCAAAAAGACATTTTTACGTTTGTGTATTTTTCCGCAATAACCACTTCAAAACAATGTTTGAGGTTAGTTAAAGGTTAAATTTTGAACATAACAATAAGGTAATGTTAGGCGCTCTTATGTTTTCTTTAACTTTATAAGTGTCACCTTTTATTCCGTACATGTAATGACCTTATTTACAGTTTGAGTGTGAATTATACCTTTAACTACAGATCGATTTGTATTTGTTAAGTAAATTAAGTTTTACATGTCAATGGTTAGCTATAAAAATCCGTTTTGAAATTGACTTTTAAATTAGCTTTTACAAGTCATGGTTCATAAGTAAATAGCTGATACATATCAATTAGCTTTTAAATTGCAGCTGCTGATATTCTTTATGGTAGGCTTTTAAAGGTATAGTTGTTGATCTATATAGTATATCGTAACATATGTTTTAATTGATGAAATGTTAAAGAAGCCGTTCTTTGTCTTGGTAGAATAGTACTTAAAGTTATGTTCTCTGGTTATCGACGAGTTTAAAGAAACTGCTGTGATTATTCATAGTAAGATGTTTCATAATTGGTTTAATTTCATTTTCAGTTGCCGAATTAAAGAACGGGTAACTGAATGGCAACTCTTGAAAAGTAAATTATTATGATCATGCCAATTATCAGGACCATAGTCTTAAAGATTTAGAGAAAAAGGCATATGCAATTGTTGTATTGATCAATTGGTAGTAATTTAACAAGTAATAGTGATGTCAAGTGCTTCATAATAATTTGTTGATTTCTTGCTCCATTGCAGGCCTATATGAAAAGTTCTGTGGCACCTCATGTTTGGCTAAGAATCCATCATGTTTTGGCTCATATGGTTCCTTTAGTTAATGATGTAGATTAGCCCTCTTGAACTCTTAATTCATTCATTTTTTTGTTAATATATAATATTTACCCTTCTTTTTAAGCCTTACTAATTCATTCATATATGATGAATATGAATACGTTAGTTACACATGAGTTTGCGAATACCACTGGGATGAATGTAATTGATACTGCGTGCATTAGGTACGTCACAGAGTCTTGCTAGACATAAATCAATTCTTTAATTATTGTGACAAATAACGTACTACATTAAGCAACGTACTAACTATAGAAAATTTGAAGCTAAAACTAATAATGAAATCCTACATTTGATTCTTATAATAATGAAATATCATAAATAATAATGACGATAATTGCATTATATTCAAATTATTGTTACTATGTATCTAAAAACTTTATTTTTTTTTTTTTTTATCTCAGGGGGTTAATAGAGGAAAAAAGTTTTGTGTGATTTGATCTTGTGTCTCTAGTACATTCAAACGTGTATAAACAATAATTTATTTCAATGTAAATAAGTATTTATTTCAATGTAAGATTTATATCTTTTTAAAATATATAACGAAAATATGTAACACCTATCCATTATTTTACTATCCTTTATATATATAATATATATAGGATACTATTATTAACTATCCATTATTTTACTATTCTTGACATATATAATCAATTATACACCAACAATTAACACCAGTTTATCATTCATACATTGAACGTAGATGTTCACGTGTATGGAACTAAATCTTTTCTAACCGTAACACCAATCTAACATTTTTACTATACTTGACACATAGACCGTATAGGTTAATATTAGTGACAAAAATATGTCGTAATCCCGCGAATTCACGGGTTATAATCTAGTAATAATAAGTCTAAACAAAACTAGCTAACGGTTAGAGGCCATAATTTCAATCTAATGATAAGTAGATTGACTAGCTTAATTTTTTTTTATTTAAAAAAAGCTGGATATTATTAACAAGCAAGGCACCAAGAAGGGGCCAAAAAGAATAAACATGAAACAAAAGACAAGAAACCAAAAAAGAAACCATAAAAGAAAGGCCAAACACAAAGGCCAAAACCACTAAAATTACCCACTATCAAACAAAGCTCTTGGTTTAGAAATCTAGTAGCTCCAATTCAGAGATATACGCTTGCATCTAGCAGAAATCCAAAGCTTCGATAACCTCTGAATAGAAGGAAAAATATCTTCTTTTTTAGCATCGATCAAATCCAGTAGCTTAAATTATACTTTATAGTAAACATATCAGTTTCATATGAACGTAAGTCTACATTATTTCCCCAAAAAATTTATTAAATAAATATATATTTGTAAGAATTTTTTTTTAAATGGTCAGACAACCACACCATTTACGCCACATGGTCCGAGTCAGATTTTTTTAGTGTTGAAATTGTCACAATCCTGCTGGAATGTAAACTGCGAAAGAGAGTGATTTTCCACCCAATTAGAGATCGCCACGTCGTATCAATTCTTGCAGTCAACTCAAAATCCCTTGGTCAACCATTAATTACCTCGATATTATCGATGGGAGCAAATACCCACTGTATTTTAACTTTTTCGAAGACTGTGTTCCACGGGTTAGATCTTTCCAGACCGTGTTAATCTTTTTCATTTGACTAGAGAAAAAAAATCTAAAGATGTCGACGTTTATGTTCCGCCCATCTAAAAATAATCTTTATACCATTTATGCTGTATTCTTGAGATTTTTTATAGCGGAAAAGAATGGGATGGAAAGGAAAAGAGAAGAAATGGATAGAAAGGAAAGTAATATAAGATAGCTCACATGCATTTTCGAGTTGGAAGGAAAGTAAAAGAAAAGAAAGGAAAATAGTTAGATACACTCCTTTCTCTTCCAATCCGCCCAAAATTGGACGGATAATTTTTATAACAAAAAGCCCATCATAATCCACTCCTTTCCTTTCCTCTCCTTCCCTTTCCATCCTAAAAAAAAAACTCGAGAATCAATTTTTATTAACTTTCCATCAGTTTCCTTTCCTTTCCACTAGAAAAAAACTCGAGAATGCAACGTTAAGGATTTGCAGTTAGGTCGCGGTTTATATTTCGGTGCTCATGTTGGGTTGCGGTTTTTGCGGCGGGTAAGGCCAAATTTGGCCTGTTTTCCCTGTATTTGACAAAATGACTTCTAATCTAATTTTTGACATTCCAAACCAACTTTTTAGCATTCTAACAACATATAACATGTTTCTAGTCCAAATGTGACATTTTAGGTTTTTGCTTCTCGTTTTAAAACACTCGTTTCGTTACTCGTTTTTAAAGCCATTTCCCGCTCTTTTACCGACTTGGTTTCCATTTGAACTCAAATCTTGTTTTAACACTTTCAAATTATCTCTTTATACATATGTCATTAACATTATGTTTTAACCAATCCTTTTACCATTTTTACTACCATCCAATGTCAAGACACCTAAAACATCTCATAAAGTATGTACATTACCAAATCATACTCTTTTGGTATCCATTTTAACAGAAACTTGTTCTTGATCAATTTAAGCATGTTTTAATAAACCAATGTTTTAACATACATTTAGTTGATTTTAACACAAGTTTGAACATCTAGCATGAAGGATATCAAAATGTAGGAAATGACAAGATCAAAAGGAAGAGTTTCCTTACAATGCTCTTGGATGAAATGGTGAGAAAAAGAAAAGAACTTGAAAGCTTCAACTAGAATCCTTTTGAAACCCAAAACTCCTAGCTTTCCTTTGAATAAGGTGATTCTCAAGATTATGAGATCACAAGAACCCAATGGTGAACTAAAGCTTAAAAGATGGTGGTTAATGGTGGTTTGTGGTGGTTGTATGGTGGTTGTAGGGTGGTTTGATGGTGGTTGTTCTTGAGTAAATGGTGGAGGTGATGAAGGGTGATGAAGGAGGTGGTGGAAAGTTAAGAGAGAACTTGAAAGGAGCAGATTTTTGAAATGGAAAATGTGGAGTGTACGTATGTATGTTTGTGCTTGTTCTCTTTGTAAGTAGACTAGCACTCAAGTGATCTTGCAAGTGGGCTAATTGCTTCTTGTGATGGGAAGTTGGTGTGTGCAAGCAAGTAAGCAAGGATGAGGGAAATGTGTGGATGATAAGTGGTTTGGGGAGACTCAATCGTACACAAGAAGCTTGGAGGCAAGGGAGAAAATCTGGCCATTGACTTTATTGACCTACTAGGTTGCTAGCTTGGATTTAATTTCCAATCTTGAGCTAGGTGCTATCTTGCTTGATTTAATTTCCTTGCTTTTAAGCTAGGTGTCATCTTGCTTGTGGCATTAGATATCAAGCAAGCAAGTAAGTGATTAAGTAAGCAAGCAAGCAAGGAGGACAAGTTGTGGATGAGAATTGAGTTTAGCAAGGGCAACGTAGACAAGGAGGAGAGAAATTATGCATTTTGCCTTATTTGACATACTTGCTAGATAGCTTGAATTCAATTTCCACATTTGAGCTACTTAGAGATTAACTAGGTGCTTAGGTACTTAAGTAGGTGCTTAATTAGGTGTAGCAAGGTTAATTAGGGTGATTCAAGGAGGTTGGAACATTGTTAGTAATTTCCAAATCATTCGTAAATTATCGATGTTTCGTTTAGTAAATCACATGTCACATTTCATCGTTTCAATTTAAATCGTATAAGCTTGATCTCAATCTTCTGAAAGGTACGTCTTGCTTTAAGCCCTAACATAATAGTATAGGTAAATAACTTCTATTAAATAGCTTTACGTTATTTAGGAAATGCTTATCACCAACGTTCGTGCTTATCGGAAATCATCCGATTTATATCATGCAATTCACAATAATTACTTAAGCGAAATGCATCATGTATTAAAGTAGTGTGCACCAAAATGTGCAACGTGAGCGTGTGCTAGACTTATCTCAATTTAAATCAAGTTTGATTTCATTAAAAGGGGAATTAGCATAAGAATGCATAATTTTAAAGTGTATGAAATGTACCAATTTTCAAGAATTGTTACAAATTATATGTATATCTATATACATATACAGGAAATAATATACAAGTGGATAAGCCATTGAACTGAAGCCTACAGATTATATCGATGACACATACTTCATTAAAAGTTATACTATAATTAAATTTCAAAACTAGATAATAAATACTAACATAGAATTGAAGCCTACATATTATATCGATGACATAAGATAAAATAATCATTTAAATCAATAGTCTAGAAAGTGAAAACACACTTTTGAAGCTTTCAATGAAGTTAGAAGAATAAATATGTAGCATACATGCGTTGGATTCATAACAGATTGACATATATTAAGTTTGACTAACATATGTAATTTAAAGCACATATAATATAACGTGTAGTTCAAATATATTATAAACAAACCATCGCTTAACAAAAGGTTTAGATTGTACGTACCTCAAATTCGATGTGGTGAACTCAAATTATAGGTTAGAAACTCATGCTCAAAATTAATTGCCGGTCACAAACTCAAAAATTAATTTTACTGATAACGTATTGTAAAAGTAAATAGAATAATAAATCAACGAGAATATAATTGTACATTCATCTCACCAAACACATATATATATATATATATATGTATAGTTACAAGATAGAGTAATATACAAGAAATTAGTCTCCTAACATAATACAATCTCTAACTAATATAATAAATTTGAACATTTATTTTATATTTATCCATAATAATAACCTCTTTCTTTATTGAAAAAAGAAACGATAGGTAAATATTTTTAATAACCACAGTAATATTTATGTTTCTCCTTTTCACCAATTTGACTATAAATACGTATTAGACACCATAATTTTAATTTAATGATAAGTAGATAGACTAGCTTAAATTATACTTTATATTGAACATATCAGATCATATGCGCGTAAGTAGATAATATTTCTCTAAAAACACTTATTAACTAAATATATATCTTTAAACCAAATGCAAGGAATCTTCATGTCCAAAAACCCTCTATAAATTCACCTTCATTTCCAGATACAATCACAAACACCAAACAAAGAAACACAACAAAAACACAAACACAAACATGTCACAAATCGACTCTCCTTTAACATTCAATGTCCGGAGACGTGCACCGGAGCTTATTCGTCCAGCTAAACCTACACCACGAGAACTAAAACCTCTATCCGACATTGATGATCAAAAAGGCATTCGTTTTCATACCCCAGATATTCATTTTTATCGTAGTGATCCAAAAATGAAAGACAAGAACCCTGCAAGTGTGATAAGAGAGGCTTTAGCTAAGGTCTTGGTGTTTTACTATCCGCTTGCTGGCCGACTCAAAGAAGGGCCCAACAGGAAACTGATGGTAAATTGTACGGGTGAAGGTGTGTTATTTATCGAGGCTGAAGCAGATGTCACGTTGAAAGAATTTGGTGACGCGCTTCAACCGCCGTTTCCTTGTGTGGAAGAACTTCTTTATGATGTTCCAGGATCTAGTGGTATTCTAGATTCACCGTTATTGCTTATTCAAGTGAAATTTAATTAATATAATTTATATAAAATAACAATGTACTCATAAATTTTAATAAAAACATTGGTTGATGATTACAACTTTGAGATATAGTTGACTTAACACAAAATTAAAGCAAAAGACTTGCAAGATCAAATTCTCTATTTTCTAATCATTTTAGACTGAAAAAACACTTTAGATAGTGAGTCATCAACTATTTTTTACATCTTCCGTCACTATCTTTTAGACGTGACAGATTTTCTTAGTTTACGTTATATCTATTATAACTATTTATATTACCATAGAGTTGGATTGTGTACATTAATTGTTTTTATTTTTATTAATAGGTGACACGATTGTTATGCGGTGGTTTTATCTTTGCTATACGACTCAACCACACCATGATCGACGCATCAGGTGTCTTTCAATTCATGACAGGGCTCAGTGAAATGGCACAAGGTGCATCACGGCCATCAACAATGCCTGTATGGCAAAGGGAATTGCTTTGTGCAAGGGATCCACCACGCGTGACATGTACTCATCACGCGTACACTCAAGTGGAAGACACCAAGGGTACAATCATTCCACTAGATGACATGGAACATAAATCATTTTTCTTTGGTCCTTCCGGATATCAGCATTACGTAGGTTTGTTCCATCGTACATAAAAAAGTGCTCTACTTTTGAGGTCTTAACCGCTTGCCTATGGCGTTGTCGTACCATTGCACTCCAACCAGATCCTGAAGAAGAGATGGGCATAATATGCATTATTAATGCGCGTCGCAAGTTTAATCCTCCCCTTCCCAAAGGTTATTATGGAAATGGTTTAGCTTTTCCAGTGGCCATTTCAACAGCTGGAGACCTTTTCAACAAACCACTAGGTCACGCGTTGGAGCTTGTGATGAAAGCCAAATCCAATGTCACTGAGGAGTATATGAGATCAATAGCCGACTTAATGGTAATCAAGGGTCGAGGGCCCTTCTTGAATTTCGTTAGAAGCTACCTTGTCTCGGATTTGACTCATGTTGGACTTGATGTAGTTGATTTCGGGTGGGGGAAATCGGCCTATGGAGGACCTGCGAAAGGGGGAGTAGGTCCTATCCCGGGTGTCGGTAGTTACTATATACCTTTTACAAATCATAAAGGCGAGTCTGGAATTGTGCTACCCATATCCTTGCCGAGTGTGGCCATGGATAAGTTTGTCGAAGAGTTAAATAAGATGTTGGCGGAAGACAACAACGAACAAGTAATCCGAGATCACAAGTTACTAGTTCTTGCTAGATTATAATTGATTTTCATGTTTTATTGCTGCAATACATGCTTTTAAGAGTGGTTTTTTGTTATTAATTGTGTGTATGTATAATTAAGTGGTTGTATGACTCTTTGATTTTGTTGTCTTTTTTAATTAATGAATTGATATGTGATTTTTAAGTAAGGAGCTCTACAAATGAATATTCTAAAGCAAGTTCTTATGTTAAAATGAATCATGAATGCCTCATGAACTAGAAACAAACTCTACATATGTTGATTTTTTTTCTTTTTGAAATTAGGAGATTAAGTAATTAATTTCAAGTTTTACCATTGAAGTAAGTATGACTTTTAATTGGTTGATTTTTATATGGTATTTGAAAGTTATTTGAGGCCCAAGACTTTGTTAGGCCCAAGTATATACGACGACAGGTATGGGTTACTAATGGGCTTCTGATTTAAAAAATCTGGCTACGAATTCACAGTTTTTCCGTTTAACTAAAATGTCTTAAAGTAACATATCATCTTAATATGTTTATCACTTTTATAGGTCCCAGAGTATAGTAACATATGACGTAGCTACTGTGCTTTTGATTAAAGTTGCTCCGACTAAACCTGTCTCCTTCAGCTATGGCGTACGTAGATTTGCATTTTAGCATGCCAAATCAATTAAGGACTTTATCAATATAGCTCTTTTGTGGTGTTTAGGATATCTTGAGAGCGATCTGAGTTTGTCTTAATTCCTAATACAAAAGAAGCTTCCTCAAGATACTTCATCTCAAAATTTAGCAAGAAATTTCTTAGTATCATGAGAGTCCTATATCACTAGTGGCAAACAATGTCATTAACATACAAAATCAAAAACGGGGTACTCAATCTTCCACCAAATTGAAATCGTAAGATGTGATTACTTGATGAGATTTGAGATACTATTGACCGGAAGCGTGTTTGAAACCAAAGATGGACATCGTTAATCGTTAACATTTGATAATACTTCATTAGTGTCTCCATTGAGAAACCATCTTAACATCCATATGAGAAATAGAACTAGACAAAGCGTGTTTGAAGTTGATTGAATTATCTTCCCTTAGGCCTATTGCTGTTTCATGTTCTTGGAGAATTAAGATGTAACCATATAGAATCACATATCTCCTTTATTTGCTAGATTTTCCTCTTAATGACACTTCTTGAGTATTTTGAGTTTGTTTAATACTAACGTTAGCTTTTCTTCCGTAATGTTCGTCATTTTTACCTCATATTTTATTTTGAGTTTGTTTAATACTAACCTTAGCTTTTCCTCCGTAATGTTCGTCATTTTTACCTCATAATTTAATCATCATTTTATAGCGGAAGCTATACAAATGCATTTTCTATGTAAGTGTCTTTACAAATATACAATTTTCTTTCTCTTCTTACTGCATCATTTATAGCTTGTCTTCGACTTATTTCCTTGTACACTAAACCTGAAATATATGCAATAAATGCGTATACTTAATAACTTAGTGAGTTTATGCGTTTTCTATTAAAATACTAAATGCAATTATGCTATGAAAACACTCTTTATAACAAAATACAAAGCGAGATCTCTACGTTAATGTATGACCGAGCTGTATCTCATTTTTTGAACAACGAAGTCTTGCACTAACACGTTCTAAAATCTGAATTTCGTATTTTATCTTTGTTACACATTAACCATACATAATACATTCATAAATATATATAGAAATCACATGCTTAAATAGTGATCATGAATGCATAGATACAACTCTAACAATTCTGATACAACAAATAACAATCAAATACAGTGTGTATTTAAATTTTCGTAAACAACACGTAAATACTCATATTGATTAGGAGAATTAGGTATCTTCTTTTATGGAGCTAATTTGAATTAGTTGCATCTCTTGCTTCTTAAACTTGTATTTCCCGTTTGCTTAGCTTTCTTCACTTATACAATCGATATATATTCTTGTCCTTGTAGCTCTTATATGATGATAATGCCTTGCAACCCTTTTATTTTATGTGCTTGTGTACGTGAATGTAGAGTAAGTAAAAAAGCAGATTTTATCTCTTTTTATACTAATTAGAAGTAACATTATTTACTTGGATTTGGGTTTATGCCACTAAATTGTACCAATATAACAATATTTCACCACTGTTTACTGAAGTTAACAAAAGAAAAATTGAAAACAGTAACAGGGAGTGGGTTAGATTTTTTAGCAGTTCATTATCAAAAACGCTTTACGTTCGTAGTTTTTCACTCTCAAATGGTGTTCTTGTTGGCGTCCAGAACAAAACGGACAGAGACTTCTACAGTCTTTTTGTAAAAAAGAAATCCAACGGCTAGTTAAATATATATATACATATATATTTGAAAATATAGCCATTAAAATGGCTACGTTACCATTTTTAAAATTTTTATTTTATTTTTAAACCCTTTTTCATATTCTATAAACACTACATTTCGAACACATTTTAAAAGGGATGATAAACAGATTAAGTATTAAACTTTGTGCAAACGTTCCCCTACTTGAACCATCTTCATTTCAATTAGATTGGATGATTTGACATTTATAAACTATTCAACAAGATAACCCATCTAATGAAATTTATTCATTAAGATAAACTATCTAATGAAATTTATTTATTTACATGAACCCGACCCGACCATGTAAGTGAACATTTTAGAAGTTTATTCTCTAATCAAATCGAAATGAAGATGGTTCATGTAATCAAACATTTGCCCAAAGTTTAATACCCTATCTATCTATTAACCCCATTTTAAAACACATCAACACGCTCTTTCTTATCTTTAAAAATTCAAAACCTCAAAAACTCTAGAGATAACAAGTGGAGCCAACGACGCACTAAGACTACCGTATCTACAACTACATCCCCGAGCGACAGTCAAACGGGTGTGTGAATGCGAGCTGCCAGCGGAATGATCGGGCGGACATAGGCTATTCACATAACCTCAGGATTAGGATTGGGATCGGGATTGGGGCACGCTTGATTATCTAGTTTTTGAAAATTATGTCGTATTTAAATTAATATTTATCTTCCACTATGTAAGTTTTATTTTTAGGAATTTTATTATATACTTTTTATTTAATGAATGCATTTGATTTTAATTAATTTAATTTATTGTCTTATTTGTTTTAAGTTAATTGTAATTTTTTTTTTTTAAGAAAAAAAATCTGAAGAAAACTAAAAGGTAAGTGTTAACCAATGCCCCAATGCTCACCCTCACTGTTCTTCTCGGTGTTAAACTGAACACCGTGCTCTAATAAGGTTAACCACAACTCATAAAACTATCATTACTAAATTTGAGCTTGTAGATATTAAATGTACTTCAACCGTAATGAAGCGTCTCAATCAAAATTCGAGAGGGCAACGAGTTTGTTTGTTATGAGTACAAGTATTAAGGTAGACATTAATGGTAGGGATGTCGTTATCATTTTTTCTAATAATAATAATAAGAAGAAGAATTTAACTACATAATCTGGTAAAATTGAGTGACCAATATATATTGAGTTTTCTTATTTTCTTAATAAGAAGTACAAGTTTATGGGTGTGTTTGGCAAGCAAGCTTATTGAAAGATCTGAAAAACAAGTTCACCCGAAGTAACTTTTGAAAATAAGTTTTAAGCTTATGAAATGATAAATTAAAAAAATACCCATTATATCGTCATATATTATGTACTTTTTGTCATTTTATGTCAATTTACATCTTGAAACTCCAAACAGATTGAACGAATACTTATAAAAAATAAGCTCAAACTTAATTTACATCTTGAAACTCCAAACAGATTGAACGAATACTTATAAAAAATAAGTTCAAACTTCTAATTTAAAATATAAGCTTTAACTATAAGCTTCCAGTTGCAACCATTAGCTAATTTTGCCAAACATACCTTAAAAGAAAAACTCGATTAATAGTTACCAAGTTTTAGAAATGTTCAATTAGGTCGCGGCTGCAAGTTAGTAATGGAAATTTCACGACACTTGCAATGATATTGGACCTTTTTTTTTTTATAGTTTTTGAGGTTGGATAAGAGTTTAAAGTACTATATTAAAACTATTAGAATATCCGTGCATGCAGCGTAAAACAAAACTATAAATAATACGAATTGTTACAGTACACATTGGGTTTTTTCTGCCGATAGATTAACCACAATAATAAAGGTTAACTCATTTAAAGTGTTGGAGATGTTATGTTTACTGATGACAAATTTAGATAATTACTAGATTTAATAATTTACTCCATAGCTAAGATAACACACTTTCTAAAAATGTAGTTATTTAAACATAGATATTTAAATGCCGAAAAGTTTTATATGTACTACTACTAGTGTTAGATATAGATATATATATATATATATATTATAATATTGATTTTTAATTGTTACCTCCAAATTGTAATAAGACGGTCATTAATGAACAAATAGTATTCAGTAAAAGTTTTGAATCCCTCGACATAGTTAAAACACGCACATTGAAAGCAAATTTGTTGAATAAAAAAGAAGACCAAAAGAAAGTTAAACATATACCTTGTGTGTTTTTATTTATTGTCTGTTATCGTGGCGTTGGAATTGTAATTGGATGAAATTAGGTGTTAGGATGACAGTTATAGCAAATTTGTTGGAAAAAAGGAAAACTAAAAGAAAGTTAAACACATAGTTTGTGTGTTTTATTTATTGTCTGTTATAAGGTAATGTGACGTTAGATGTGTAATTGGATGGAATTCGGTATTAGGATGACGGTTAGGTACTTAGGTATTAGGTAATAAGTATATGAATTGTCTATATTAGGGTTCGAATTCACAGTTTCTTCTTTGATGAGCTTCCTATGTATTGTTAGGTTAAATACCCTTTGATGATTAGGAAAACAACTACGTAGACATGTTTTATTTAATGTTAGAAACGATCACGAGATTATCCGGTAAAATCACGTACATTTAAATTAAAAAAAACTTTCTATTTTTCGTTAGGTTAAAAAAAACTTTCTATTTCTCTTTGAATAACCTAAATGCAAAACCTTATCCATTTACCTATTTACATAAAAGTATAAAGAAAATTATACAAATGTGTTATGTTATACATATGAGAATTAACAAATCTAACCATGCGCTGCATTGAAATTTAGATTGATTATTTTGATTTTTGGGTACAACATAATGGCAAGTAAATATATTTGTGTTTGTGGTCAAAGTTGGATAAAGAAGATTTTGGTGCCAAGTTTGTATTGAAGTGCTATTTATTTAATCAAGAGATGTAAAATGATTTATAATAACTTATCAAGCCGTCTATAACAATTAAAATCGCATATTGCAATTTAACATATCGATAATCAAACTTTAGCACAATATTCGACAACATATATAGAATTGAAGCCTACATATTATATCGATGACATAAGATAAAATAATCATTTAAATGAATAGTGTAGAAAGTAAAAACACACTTTTGAAGGTTTTAACGAAGTTAGAAGAATATATGTAGCATACATATGTTGGATTCATAACAGATTGACAATTAACGTTTTGAAGGTTTCAATGAAGTTAGAAGAATATACAGATATATCACATACATATGTTGGATCCATAACAGATTGACAACTAACATTTTGAAGGTTTCAACGAAGTTAGATGAATAAATATGTAGCCTACATATATTGGATTCATAACATATTGACTACTAACATATGCAATTTAAAGCACATATAATATAACGTGTAGTTCAATTCAAATATATTATAAACAAAGCATCCCTTAACAAAAGGTTTAGATTGTACGTTCCTCAAATTCGATGCGGTGAACTCAAATGATAGGTTAGAAACTCATGCTCAAAATTAATCGCCGGCCACATATTAAAAAAAGGAGAGAAGTAAATCTCAACCTTTAATTTCATCGTAATGAATTTTAAAAATCACAAATGATTTCAAAATTTAACATTCATCACATATGAATGTTAAAAATATTTATTTATAAAAAAATCAAGGGCTAAGATTTACTTCCCTCCTTTCTCGAGATTTAGAGCTTCCCTATGAATCATTTATATATATATATATATAGTTACAAGATGAAGTTATATATAAGAAATTAGTCTCTTAATATAATATAATTTCTAATTAATATAATAAATATGAACATCCATTTCATATTTGTTCATAAGAATAATTTTTTTATTTATTGAAAGAATACTGAATAGGTAAATATTTTTAATAACCACAATAATAGTAAATATGTTTCTCCTTCACAGTCAATTTGACTAAAAACACAGTAGTACTGTACAGGTGTATGGTGATTTAGAGGTGTCATTCGGATGGATTATCCGGATTTCGAATTATTCGGTTCGGATTATTTGGATTTTGGACAATCACAAGTTAACCGTAATCCAAACCGAATAAGAAACGGATTAATCGGATACGAGTTAAACGGATTCGGATTAGTGTTCGGATTATACGGTTTCATACTAATTAGCTATAGTTTAAACGTATACTCACGTACCCAACTTTTATTAGACGAAAAACTATATAAATGTAAGTATGAAAAATTCACATTCTTCAAACGTTAAAAGATAGCCTTACACAAATTGAACTAAAATTAAACTACTCATACAAAAGAAATGGTAGCTAAAACTCGATAACACAAGTAATTGGAAGTGGAAAAAGAAAACATATGCACTTGCCCTCGTTTTATTATGTCCATTCAATGCTTTGATATATAAAAAAACATATTCATAGTTTCTAAATCAAACAAGCATCACCTCCAATATAATTTAAAGAAAAGTCCTTTTATATCTAACATAATTTTTTGAATATAAAATGACCTTTTACTCGGATGTATCATCTATTATTATATAAGATTTTATTTTTATTGTTTTTTATACGATAAACATTAATATATTAGTAAAAATATAATTATTTAATTACTCAAATCTTATACGGATTATTCGGATGTATCCAAAATATTTAATTTTGATCCTTTATCCGATCCGTGTAATCCGTTTAAGAAATCTGCAATCGTTTATGTGATCCGTAATCCGATCCATTTAACTTAACTTGGATTGGACAAGATGGATTTCAGATTTCGGATAAAAGTGACACCCCTATGGTGACTATGTGGTGTTAGTTAATTTATTACAAATTGTTAATTAAATTAAATTATTGGTTAGGTCATTAAATGTTTTTAGTAGAAGATGATTGTTAAAGTGTAAACATCGATTTAACTTATAGATATATAATGGGAGTGCCAACGCTAAGTCGGTTTTTACCGACGAAACTGACGCCATTGGCACGGGTTTCAGTCAGTTTTTCGACGGTGCTTTGGTTTTTTTTCTTTTTCTCGTTCGTTCATACTTGTCTAACTTCCACATTCAAATTTGAAATCTCAAAACATGACCAAACAGCCACATCCAAAAACAAACAAAAAATTCAATTTTTTCTAATTATTTATTTATTTATTTATTTATTCCTATATAAATACACTCCAAACAACTATTTAGTATGTTTTTTATTGTAATGCTTTTTTTTAGGAAATGTAATGTTTTTTTTTTTAATTATTGTAATGTTTTTATTTTAATGAAATGTGTTTTATTTTAATTATTGTGTTTTAAATATATAAATTATAAAGTGATCGAAAAAGTGACCGTGACCATTGGCATGGGTCAGTCAGTTGTTAGTCAATTTCAGTCAGTTTTGAAAAAAACTGATATGACACTGATTTGACACAAAGTTACCTATTGATTTCCTTAGCATTGAGTATCGCCTAAATATCAACATGGACGTTGTTTGCAACTTTAATATTGAGTTTTATGGACAAAATGGTTCATCTTACGAATTGGTTAGGATTCTTTTTCTTTTTTTTTGACGGTGGAAGCCGAAAGAATACAATGAAACTCCATAATTAGTTTAATTAACTTATAAACTCAATGCTTTTGTCAACGACCACTGACGAGGTATAGGTATTCGGTATTCTCATTAAAAATATTTAGATTAAAAAACAACAACAATAAATTAAAACAAAACTAGCTATCAATTATACTTTATCTTGAACATATCAGATCCATATGAGCGTAAGTACATACTATTTCTCCAAAAACACTTATTAACTAAATATATATCTTTAAACCAAATGCAAGGAATCTTCACTCCAAAAACGGTACGTGGGGCCACTTCATTTCTTGTATACACTCATCACCACTCAAAACCCTATATAAATTCACCTTCGTTTACAAATTCAATCACAAATACCAAACAAAGAAACACAACAAAAACACAAACACAAACATGTCACAAATCGACACTCCTTTAACATTCAATGTCCGGAGACGTGCACCGGAGCTCATTCGTCCAGCTAAACCTACACCACGAGAACTAAAACCTCTATCTGACATTGATGATCAAGAAGGCCTTCGTTTTCATATCCCAGGGATTCAATTTTATCGTAGTGATCCAAAAATGAAAAATAAGAACCTTGCAAGTGTGATAAGAGAGGCTTTAGCTAAGGTGTTGGTATTTTACTATCCGCTTGCTGGTCGACTTAAAGAAGGGCCAAACAGGAAACTGATGGTAGATTGTACGGGTGAAGGTGTGTTATTTATCGAGGCTGAAGCGGATGTCACGTTGAAAGAATTTGGTGATGCGCTTCAACCGCCATTTCCTTGTTTAGAAGAACTTCTTTATGATGCTCCAGGATCTAGTGGTGTTCTACATTCACCGTTATTGCTTTGTCAGGTGAAATTTGATTTATATAAGTTATATAAAATAACAATGTACTCATAAATTTTAATAAAAACATTGGTTCATGATTACAACTTTGAGATATAGTTGACTTAACACAAAATTGAAGCCAAAGACTTGCAAGATCAAATTCTCTATTTTCTAATCATTTTAGACTGGAAAAACATTTTACATAGTGAGTCAACTATATTTTACATCAATACTATCTTTTAGACGTGACAAATTTTCTTAGTTTATGTTATATCTCTCATAACTATTTATATTACCATGGGAGTTAGATTGTGTACATTAATTGTTTTTATTTTTATTAATAGGTGACACGATTGTTATGTGGAGGTTTTATCTTTGCTATACGACTCAACCACACCATGGGCGACGCATCAGGTGTCTTTCAATTCATGACAGGGCTCGGTGAAATGGCACAAGGTGCATCAAGGCCATCAACAATGCCTGTATGGGAAAGGGAATTGCTTTTTGGAAGGGATCCACTACGCGTGACATGTACTCATCACGAGTGCACTGAAGTGGAAGACACCAAGGGTACAATCATTCCACTGGATGACATGGAACATAAATCATTTTTCTTTGGTCCTTCCGAGATATCAGCATTACGTAGGCTTGTTCCATCGTACATTAAAAAGTGCTCTACTTTTGAGGTCTTAACCGCTTGCCTATGGCGTTGTCGTACTATTGCACTCCAACCAGATCCTGAAGAAGAGATGCGCATAATATGCATTGTTAATGCGCGTCGCAAGTTTAATCCTCTCCTTCCTGAAGGTTATTATGGAAATGGTTTTGCTTTCCCGGTGGCCATCTGGAGACCTTTCCAACAAACCACTAGGTCACGCGTTGGAGCTTGTGATGAAAGCCAAATCCAATGTCACTGAGGAGTATATGAGATCAGTAGCCGACTTAATGGTAGTCAAGGGACGGCCCCACTTTACGGTCGTTAGAAGTTACCTTGTCTCAGATTTTACTCATGCTGGATTTGATGTAGTTGATTTCGGGTGGGGGAAAGCGGCCTATGGAGGAGCTGCGAAAGGGGGAGTAGGTGCTATCCCGGGTGTCGCTAGTTTCTATATACCTTCTACAAATCATAAAGGCGAGTCTGGAATTGTGGTACCCATATGTATGCCGAGTGCGGCCATGGATAAGTTTGTCGAAGAGTTAAATAAGATGTTGGCAGAAGACAACAACGAACAAGTAGGGGTTACTAATGGACTTCTGATTTAATAAATTCGGATACGAATTCACAGTTTTTAAGAGTGGTTTTTTGTTATTAATTGTTCTTAATTAATTGTGTGCATGTATTAGTAAGTGGTTTTATGACTCTTTGATTTTGTTGTTTTTTTAATTAATGAATTGATGATTGATATGTGATTTTTTTAAGTAAGGAGATTTACGGATCTATCTGTCTTTTAAATAAAAGAAAGTTATAATTATTTTGATAAGTTAATTTTAGTTATTGAATGTATTTTCTTAATTAAGTTTTTACTATTAATTTTAATTAGTTAAATTGATGATGTCATTAAAAAAATTCAAATGAGATCATGATTGTTTAGATAGGGAGAACCAATAACTCAATTAGAGTGATCCATTTAACAAAAATTCACTTTCTCCCGACGTTCTTTAAAATTAAAAAATATTTCAAAAACGGTTAGTAAAAAGTTTATAAAAATTTCACCATAAAAATCAACATTTTTTTCTCTTCGATTAGATATATCAAATGATATACTTTCGACGATTTTTTTTTCTTCATTTTTTGATGGGTTTTGGAAATGACTAATTACCTATAAACAACAAAAATATAAATGTTTTTATATGAATGACTCAATTACTAAAAAATCTTATGTAGAATTTCACGTAATCGCGAGCTACACAAACTAGTAATTTTTCAAAAGAACATAATGAATCATGAATGCCTCATGAACTAGGAACAAACTCTACATATGTTAATTTTTTCCTTTTTGAAATTAGGAGATTACGTAATGAATTTCAATTTTTACCATTGAAGTAAGTATGATTTTTAATTGGTTGATTTTGATATGGCATTTGAAAGTTATTTGAGGCCCTAGACTTTGTTAGGCCCAAGCATATACGACAACATGTATGGGTTACTAATGGGCCTCTGATTCAAAACATTTGGATATGTTTTCGGCTTAACTAAAAAGTCTCAAAGTAACATATGATCTTAATATGTTTGTCACTTTTACAGGTCTCAAAGTAGAGTAACATACGATGTAACTAGTGTGCTTTTGATTAAAATTGCTCCGACTATACTTGTCTCCTTTAGCTATGGCGTATGTTGATTTGCATTTTAGCATGCCAAATCAATCAAGACTTTGTCAATATAGCTCTTTTGTATTGATACAAGAGTACCTCGAGAGCGATCTAAGCGTGCCTTACTTTTTAATACAAAAGAAGCTTCATCAAGATACTTCATCTCAAAAAATTTAGTGAGAAATTTGTTAGTGTCATGACAGTCCTACATCACTAGTGGCAATCAATATGTCATTAACATACAAAATCAAAAACTGGGTATACACAATCTTCCACCAAATTAACCTCAAAATCTTAAGATGCGATTACTATTGACTGGAAGCGTGCACATCATTAATCGTTAACAGTTTATAACACTTCATTAGTGCCTCCATGGTGAAACCATCTTAATATCCATATGAGAAATAGAACTAGAAAAACCGTGTTTGAAGTTCTTGGAGAATTAAGATGTAACCATACAGAATCACATTTCTCCTTTTTTTACTAGATCTTCCTCTTAATGGCACTTCTTGAGTATTTTGAGTTTGTATAATACTTACCTTACTTTCCCTCTGCAACATCATTTTTACCTCATAATTTAAACATCATTTTACATCGGAAGTTATACAAATACATTTTCTATCTAAGCGTCTCTACAAATATACAATTATCTATCTTTTCTCACCTCTTCATTTATAGCTTGTCTTTGACTTATTTCCTTGAACATTAAACCTGAGATATATACAATTGTTGCATTAGTCTAATGTCCTGGTGAGCTCGTAAGTTTTCTATTAAAATACCATTTTCTATTAAAATCGGGATCTCTACGTTAATGTGTAACTAAGCCGTATCTCATTCTCTGAAAAATGGCAGTCTTGCGCTAACACATTAAAACTTTGAATTTCGATCTTACGCTTATTACACATTAACTAGCTTGTAAAAATTAAAATTTTAAAGTTGAAATGAAAGTTGAGTTTATCTTAAAAAGTATATCTAAACTTATATGATATAGATAACTTTCAAAAAGATCCCAGAAAAGAAACAAAAGGGACATGTACTCATTTAGTCTTTACAATATTCATTTATGAAATTGTATAAGTTAGTTGTCTCAAAGTTGGTAAGTGTTAAAGTTTTGTAATCATCAAATAGGAAGAGATTATTGAGGCATGATCCTTTTGTATTGATTTATGATGACAATAAAGTGATTATAATACTAAAGGATCATATTTGTAACTAGCTTTTTGCTCTTAAAAAGATATTTTATATAGCTCACATATATGTTCTGTGAGCTGGGTCTAAAGGAATTCTAAAATCTAGATATAGTTCACCCAGCTCAGAGAATACCTTGTAGTCAACTTTCTATCTCATCCATTGAAATTTATATCCTAAGCTTGCTATGACATTATACACTCAACCAATCAAAGATATTGATAAAGAAAGAGAATGAACACTTGAGAGTTTGAAGTTCTACTTGAAGACAACTTAGAAAATGAAGATCATCATCTTTGTTGCAGATTAAGAATGATAATATTACTAACACTTTAGAGCATGTATCCTTATCTAAATGATATCTACAAGTTGTACAAATTGTACATCACTGCAAAGAGGCATGTTTGTGATCAAGGGCTCCCATTATCACTGTTTGGCAATTACACAAGTGCGTGCAGTTCACTACCGACAGAAACTACACACAAAATATCTTGTCTAGCAGTACATGTCAAAGTACCCAAAGATGCATGATCATGGTTAGCCAATAAAATTGAAGATGCGTGATGGCATCTAATTGGCTGAAGATGATACGAGGAACGTGTTACCTCAACTATAAATAGAGGACTCAATCCATGGAGTCGTGTGTGGGAAACATAGAGAATGATTGTGAGCAAGTTGAGAGCATAAGTTAGTATTATTTGGCATTTATGTGTAGTCAGCTTAGAGTTTGTTCTCAAGTTGATAGTGAGTGTTAAAACTGTATTCAACCTTTAGTTATTTTCGCTGTAAACTAACTTGTAATTCTTTGATTCACTTAAATAAATAATTAAGTTGAAAAGGTGTAACTTGTGTCTCTTGTTTTATAACTTGATGAAACTGATTAAGTTTATTAAAACAAAAAGATTATATTCAATTCCTCTCTACAAAGTTTTTGTTAGTTGGGGACCAACGTGATGTCACTCATAGTATATTTTTAACACATAAAAGGCAATATAATCGATTGCAAATTTTTTTTTTTTGATAAAAAGTTATTATTGATCAAATATGGTTTTATAATCATATTTCATATTTGATATTTAACACAATATTACTATTTATATATTAATCAATATATATTTAAATATAACGTGTTTTGGATCAACTATCCATTTCATGCTAGATAAAATTAACCCATTTTAGAGGACCCCATATGAATTGTTACCTAACTACCCATTTTGCCAAATCTAATTCACAGTAGTAAATAATAATAACGCGTTAACGAGAAGAAAGACGACTACTACAACTGTTGGCAAGCCCTCCAGTCTAAGCAAGTATTGAGGCAATGTGAATAACCATGTAATATCAATTCTTTTGAACTATAAAGATAAATAATATAGGGTAAGTGCATTTTGTCGGCTACGTACTATACCATGGAGTTGGCAGCGAAGATTGGGACGGAATTGGACGGATCTGATAGTGGTAGTGCCAGATTTGGTTGGATTCGATATTTAGGGCTTTAATTTCAAGCTTCAGTTTTATGTTTCAGAGCTATCAGTCATCGGAATTGATTATGGGGCGAGGAGAGCTCTCATTTCGGTACCGGCGATAATGTTGAAGAAACTAAAGGCACGTTGTGATAGTAGCCATCTTTGTCCTACCTTTGAAAAGAACTCCAATATAACCTCCTACTACATTGAAAAAATTTACCAATAAATTAATTGGGGGGAGTATAAAGTGCCATCGTGGAGCTATTAAAATCTTTTGGACAAAATAAAAAGACTCATTAAAAGTTTAGTATTATTTTTTTATAGTTGTTCCATCCAAAGTTGCAGTAAATCCGCCGGTTGAGGGAAAACTAAAGTTTATATTTTGTTGGTACCCCACTTATTTAATGGCAAACACAAGTTACATTATAGGATTGTAGTAAATTCGTCGGTTGAAGGAAAACTAAAGTTTATATGTTGTTGGTACCCCACTTATTTAATGGCAAACACAAGTTACATTTTGGGATTAATATATATATATATATATATAAGTAGGTTCAAGAAGAAATAAAGATTGGTGAAGAAAAGATAAAGAGTTTATGTTCATTAGATTTGTGAATCAATAGATATTTTAAACATTTCAATGGAAAAATATGTACATTTAATTGATTCAGAAAAAAAAAAGATCAATTAAAATAAAAAAGAAAAACCAGCGCATTTAATTGATTGACTTTCTATTTAAAAAACCGACTGATGATATTTTTGAATACGATTATGATCCTTTAAATGTGGGACTTTTACTCCAACCTTTTGAATTAAACTTTTATTACGTTAATAAATAATTATATCATCAAGACGTAGATTTTTTTAATATTCCAAATTAGTGAATCAATGGAAAAAAGTATGAATCAACCTTCTATAATTTCCTTGCAAATATACTAATTACCAAGTTGTGAAGCAAACTACGTAAAACTAAATTATGACTGAAATATGTTACATACATTCACAAACTTATGATTGTTTATTTACGAATCTTACAAGGACACTAATATTAAAGTATTTAATCATTATTTCATGAATCAAAGTTATTTAATTATGAATCAAAAGTTTATGTATATGAATCAAAGTAACTTAATTGTGAATCATATTATATATTTGTGATCATAGTGTAATTGATAAGATAATGAATCATTGTGAAGCTTTTAAAAGAAAAAAGTGAATCATTGTTAAAAAAATCATGGTGAATGGTAAAAAGATCATAGGTACGACCGCAATTAGATGAAAAGGCAGAAACTAGGAGAAGAAATCAAGTTTTGGAATGGTGAAGATTGTGGATGGTGCAGAGTATGTGATAGAAGATGGAGTAGATGAGTCATTAAGGAAGAAGGTTGAAAGAATACTTTATAATAAAGGTTACAACAAAAACAACAATATGTGATAACTAATGTGGCTTTTTTAATTATAGATGAGTCTTTGTGGAATCACATAATACATTATTTGAAATCATATCTATTTTTAGCTAAATCACACTTAATTACGTATTGGTATTTGCAGGATTTTGCTAAAGAAGTTAGTAAGAGAATTTCCATGATTTCAACCGGCAAATGAGGATTTTTCAAATTTCCCAAAAGTGAGGAACTATTAAATACCTCATAATGACAAAGTTGATGTGCCTACGGAACAAGTGACACCGTCGACACTAGAGGTTGAATTGCCTCTTGATATGACTTGTACACAAGTTATAGACAACCCTATCCACCTAGACATTTTGGAGGTATAAGGTTTGAATCGCGCCAAAAATAGGGCAACACGTACAAATGTTGACGTCGCTTCCGTTGGAAAATATTACCTTTTTGGTTTAGGTGCACGGTCCAACATCAGGTCTAATCAGCTAAGTAGAGAAAAGGTTAAAGAGTGTGTTGCGGAATTAGAGAATAAACGGGTCAAAGTTGAACGAACAACTCAACCTAAATCAAGCCACAAAAGTACCCGATTTTAAAAAAGGGAAAAGCTGTAGATGATGCCACTCTCTCAGTCATGTATCCTCGAAGTTTAAACGACCTGCTAAAGTAGAAATTACGAACATCGTGTTTATGAATACGGGGAACCTGGTAAGTAAATTGTCATGTATTGTGAGTATCATGTTAGTTAAAAACAATTGTGTTTGATTCAACAAATTAACCATATGATTCAACAAATTAACCCTTTGATTCAGGAAAATAAACTTTTGATTCAACAAATTAACCTTTGATTAGAGAAATAAATCCTTTGATTCAGCAAAAGTATTTTTTAATAACAGTTTTGTTTCTATGAATCATACGAGTGTTTATTGAATCACATAATGCATTATTTAAAATCATATCTTTTTTTTTTTTTTTTTTTTTTTTTTTTAATCACATTTTATTTTTGTTTATGATATTCACGGTAAAGAAGATCAGTTTTATTTATTTATTTTGGAATTAGAAGTTATTTTTGCAATGTTAAAATTGATTAAATGTGTTGATGTTTATACGAAATGTGCCTAAATTCCTTGGAATGAGGTTGAGTCAGTATTCAAATGTTTTAATGTGTCAATTGTTGTTCAAAGGGTTATTTCCATGAATCGAAGGGTATGCAGACAATATCAACGGTTACTTTCCTGAATCAAAGAGTTATTTTATTCAATCAATGAGTTAATTTCCTGAATCAATAATATTATTTCCTGCATCAAATGGTTAATTTCCTGAACCAAATAGTTAGTTCCCTATATTAAAGGGTTATCTCACTGAATCAATGGTCTAACTTAAATGACAAATTAGTCAGAACGCCTAAAATAATTATAAAATATAATCAGCTACCGAATATTCTCAAAATAGTATACAAAAAGAATACATAAAATCGTCTTTACAATTAAATTTTTGAATGATCCGACTATTGAGTAGAGTAGATTCCTCATCGATCAATTGGATGTTTGTCTTGATAGTATCATCTTCCACCTTTTGTTTGCAAGTGCTGATATAATGCCCAACTTCTCCGCAGTATTTGTAGACACAAATCTGCCTTTTAGCTTTAGCAATTGCTTTCTCCTTTGCGCTTTGAACCCTCCCCTTTCTATTGGAACCACATCCTTTGTTATGGGTAACATGAGGTACCTTAATGTTCACTTCTTCAGGATGTGAGATTGATATTGCTCGATTTATTCATTTCCTGCAATATCCCTCATTATATCGTTAATTCCTGTTAATTTAGTGAACTTTTGGTACTTAAAAGAATGAAATCATATTTTTTGGTGTTACGAGTCGAGTGTGAGGAGAAATGGGCAAAAAGGTGAAAGAATTGAAGTTTTGAAGTTGACAGGCAGAGTACCCACTGGGAAGGCTAGTACCTGCCAGGTAGTCCTTAACCAAACGAGTTAGTTGCGTTCAAACTGTTAATTTGCAACAGAAGTTTTGAAGTGAGAAGTACACGCTGGGAAGGGTGGTAATTCAAAGTATCCGCCGGGTACTCATATACTCGCCGGGTTACCATGTTAGTTAGGGATTTTCACCTTAATCTCATTGAAACCCTAATTGATTGTTATCTTTAAACTTAGCTTGTTTCCCTGGTTCCTGTGAGCGATCTTGGCCAATTTTGAAGGTCGAAATCACCATTTTTCCTTCATTATTGGTCCTCGATTGAAGATTCGACATTATTAGACATTCTAACGATTCGGTTTACATCTTTTCTAATGAATACAATGTTTACCTACAATTTAATTATGTCTATTGTTGTTTCTAGCTTGATTATGAACAAATTTCATTTACATTCACTTGGACCATGTGACCTAATGATTATTGGTGTTTATCCTTTGACGTTTATAATTGTTTAATTCATGTTTGATCGTAGAATCAATTGTGATTGAATTTTGATTGTTAATTTGTCTTATTGGTAAATCATTTGATATTGAATGCTGTAACATCCTAAATTTCATATTAGAATGATATTTAATGTCTAGTAATGTATAGTGTTTAATTGTGTAAATGGAAGATAAGTGTACTTGTAAAAGTTTAGAATTCTTAAGCAACCCCCTTAGTTCGCAGCCCTATAACTTGTGATTTGTAGGGATATAGACCAAATGTTAAACCTAAGAGTTGTAGTACATGTCTCAAGCTTTTCAGGGATATAAGATTCATCCAAAACGGATGTCGTATGAGAGAGTTATGGTGGCTTGAAGTTGAATGCAACTTCATTTTGAGTGCTGTCAAAATAGACCCAAAAATCGTGTGTAGACCCCTCTTTTTGCAGCCCTATAACTCATAATCCATTGAGATTCAGACCAAATGTAAAACATAAGAGTTGTAGTCCATGTTTCAAAGTTTACAGGGATATAAGATTCGTCCAAAACGGAGGTTGTATGAAGAAGTTATAGTGGTTTAAAGTTTGCTACCGACTCATTTTTAGTGTTGTCAAAAGAATAATTGTGTGCAACCCCTTCTGTTTGCAGGCCTATAACTCATGATCCGTTGAGATTCAGATCAAAAGTAAAACATTAAAGTTGTAGTTCATGCTCCAAGGTTTTTAGGGATATAATATTTGTCCAAAACGGAGGTCGTATGAACAAGTTATAGTGGTTTAAAGTCGGCTACAGAGTCATTTTTAGTGCAGCCAAAAATATTGACCAAGTTGACCCGGGTTGACCATGTTTGACCACGAATATAAAAGCCAAACACTCATTTTCTTCTCACTTTTTTCACCCCAAAACTCTCTCTAGAGCTTAAGTGTGTGTATTCTTAGTGAACTCATTGTGTGAAGTCAAAATTCAAGGAAAATCAAAAGCAAAATAAAGGATTTTTGCTATCCAACCCAAGAATTCAAGGTAATAGCTCATATCCACTCTTTCTATGGTTGAATTTTCTGTGATTTTGAACACATTCATAAACCCTAATTTCAGCAAAAAGCTAGCATGTGTGAATCAAAGATTTATGATGGTAAATTGAGCATGTTTAAGCATAGATTAACAACATTTTCAGCCATGTACGAGAAAATTCATATCTAATCAACAAAAATTCGTATTGGGATGAATCTAGTGGCATATGAAAGATATTTATGTCTATTATGTTTTGTATTTAGACATAGTAAACCAATTTCAACCTTAGGATGGGTATAAATGCGATTTTCTGCTGTTGTACTTCATTTGGACAGCATGTAGCTGGTGTAGTAAAATATTCATAGAAAATTGAGAAAAAATCCTAAAAATATGAATAAGTAGGCCCTGGAAATTTAGAGAAATACCTATAATTCATATTTAGAAATGAATTGATGATTTTGAGTCTAAGAAGGGTAAAACAGGGCTAAAAGTCAAAGCTGTACATAAGCCTAACAAGGCATGGAAGTTGAGACCCTTGTGAATTCATAGTCTTAGTACCTTGCTTAATGTGAATGAATGGAATCCATTTCTATAGGTATCAAAGAAGCGAAGGAGCAAGTAAATAGAGTATATTGTGAAAACTTAGTTAGACCTCTCTAACTAACTGAGGTGAGTACATGTGGATTTTTCAAATGGGAGATAGCAAAACAAGGTTTTCTATTGTAGTTGTATGTTCATATCAACCTATGTTAGTGTTGAAAATTATTTGATCTAATATTTCGAATAGTTTTATGTGCATTGCTATGAGTTATAGTTATGAAAGTACATAGCATGCTAGTTGAGTTCGATTGACTTGGACAAATTGTTTATTGATTGAGATTTGATTGTTATGACATGAATGCATTCATTGTTTTGTTTTTCCGGACTAGTTAACCCATAAATGGGGAAGACCATGAGACTCTACTGGGATGGTACCTCCCTGTGCAAGGTAGATGTCTAGAGATATGTTGACCCGGAAACGGGAGAGACCATGACCTTGATAGGATTGGAGGTATTCCAACTATCTTGGCAGCTTACCTAAGTTAACCCGAAAACGGGAAGTTTACTACGGGGAGGCCCGTAGATGTTTTACCTAAGTTAACCCGGAAACGGGGAAGTTTTCCTACGGAGAGGTCCGTAGTTTTATGTTTATGAGAATGATATTGTTTTTATGAAAGTTTCAGTTTATATGTTTCTTATAAAGTATTTTCTGAGATTTTATATCTTGTTGGGTCTAAACCCATGTATCTCACGAGGCTTTACGTCTTACGTATTGTTTGTTTCAAAATTGCTATGTACTCAGGATCTGGAGCCGAGGAATAGAAGGGTAGAGATTAGTTGAAGACTTTTGGAGACTAGTATGAACTTAGCTTTTATAATAAACTCTCTCTTAACTATGGTTGTGATGTAGATTGGTAACACCCAAGAAATTGTAAACTCTTATTAAACTTATGTTTTGTGATTTTTGTTAAACAATATTTTGATGCATGACTATATGTCATGAAATTTATGTCAAACATAAAAAAAAATAAAAAAAAAAAAAATAAAAAAAAGAAAAAAAAGAATGCATAATAGAATTGGGGTGTTACAAATGCTTTTACATTCAAATGGTTTATTAGAATTGTTTGTCTATGAATGATTCTTGATTGATTGTGAGCGCAATATTGAAATAGGACACGTTAGTTAAACTCAAATGTAATTGAACTAAGGTTAACTAGAGACATCGAATTAAGTTTAGTAATCTTACGAAAGTAGGTTGCAAGGATTAAATCAAGGATTAACAAATTGAGTTAAGATTTAATTTGGTTAGAAAGCTGGAGTGAAAGCGAAAGATCATTTCTTACCATTCGGTTAGAAGGAGTGAAAGTGAATTCTATTCTGAATTCAATTTGATAAACAAAACTAGATAACATGGTTTACTAAACACCCCGAAGTTATTAGTGAACTAGTCCACGTGAATGATGCTTTAATCATTTGATTACACTTAAAACTGATTTCTTCATAATTCTACTTGCCATTTCATTTTATTCATATTGTTATTTAATGACATTTGCATCGTAACTATTTGGTTACGAAAACCCCCATATTTACTTACTTTTATTGATTAATTTCATTCACTAGACACTCTTAATTGCACGGTCCTTTGGTTCAATCCGGACTTACTGTATGAATACTACTAGTCGACAAGATACACTGTCCGGTTATGTAATAGTTATTTATGGTAGTTCTTGGTATAAATTATATAACTAGATTTTTCACATCAGAGACATCCAATAATGTCTCAATAACTTGTTTATTTTTCATTGAAGGTTGTAACAGCATATCGGGCAACCAATATGGTACACCTTCCAGAGAAACGTGCATAATACCAACTGATTTAGAGGTCAGAAACTTCTCATTGACTGTACAAATATCATATCACAATTAGATTATTAACATAACCACAAGTTGCATACACGAGTCAATGAATGTCCAATAAAAAAAAATCAAACTTCATTATGCAAACATAAATATAAATCACTTCAATAAGCTACAGAATCAAAAGGTTTTATTTTATTTTATTTTTTTTAAATTGACAACAAACCAAACTACTACAAAATTGATGTTTCGTAATTATTTTCTCACTGGTATCATGATTTTACCTTCGTAATTACTTGCGGCCCATCAATTAATTTATAAAACATTTTGAATAAGGGTTAAGAATTAAATTTTGACCTGTTAACTAGAACGTGCTAATCCGACCTGACTTAAATTGTGTCCCATTATTTTATAAGAATTAAAAGTGGTAAAAATAATGTTACAAATATTTAATATAGACGTTAAATGAGAAAATTAAATAAATGACAGTTACAAAGAAATAATAATTGATTGATTATGTGGTTGTACTATGTTCATTAAATGTTGTAAGAGGGTAGAAAGGTAACTTTTTTGTGTCCCCTTTTTAAGTATTTTAAGACTTTTGACGCAAATGTTTTATATAATAGGATATATACATATATATATCAGAAGAAAACCCGTGAAATGCAGCGATAAAGTTTATTAGTTTCGCATTAATTCGATATGTAATATCATGTTTTTTGAAATATTTAAAAAATCAAAAACTACATCACAATACACAAACAATACTGTTTTGTAAGTAGGCAAATCTCTTTTAACAAAATTTTAAAAAAAAAAATGTGACAGAAAAACTAAAAATTAAATAAACCATAATATTTCATTGCAAACTCAATGGTCATGTTGCAAGTTGTGGGTTGTGAGTTGTTTGTTGACTATAAAGGTTTAAGTTTCACTAAGTTTTCATTTTTAGTTTGTTTCTTATACTTTGATATTAAATATTATCTACATTAAATGGTAATTTTCAAAAAAAAAAAAAAAACTCAAATGCATCATATAATATTTTATAGATATAGAGAAGTTTAAGTTAAACTTAAATGTCGTATATTAATTATTTTATGGTTGAATAATGTTTGTATTAATGAGAATTTAATAATTAATAATTTGGGGTATGTTAGTCATTTCTATAAATTTTAAAAAAACTCTTAGTACGTAATTCTATGTGCAATATAGTAAAATCTATCTTAAAAAAATAATATTGAAATGTATTATATATTAGCATATATATATATATTGTATGATTGTAAATATATATGATATGTTGGTGTAAATTTACCCGTTAATTACAATTCAAGTTATGTCTCGACCACTTTGGAGAGTGAACATTCACAAATCACATTCATTGATTATGTATAAAAATATACTTTTATAAATATATTTGAATTCTAAAAGTAGAAAATCAATAATCAGTAAATTCACTCTCAAATTTAAAAAAAGATTGTTACAAATTTATAAAATTGATTCGGATATAAATAAACAATGTAACATTGGAACTAAATAGCTATTAAGATTTAAGACTTTTAACATATCACATCTCAACCGGAATATTACATATAGGAGTGGCACTATAGGCGGCTGCACCTAGAGACAACTCGGAGGCACTATAGACGGCTGCACCTATGCCAATTCTCGAGATAAAAAAATATTCAAACGTGTAATTAGTAAAAAATTTAAATATGTGGGAAGGATGTGTTTGATGTAGCATTGTAGCCCATCACTGCTTCTATAAATTTGGCTCGGCAGGTGCCACCAAATACAATCATCCACCCCGAAAAACAAAATATGGAACAATCAAACTCCTCCTTAACCTTCGTAGTCCGAAGACAAGCACCCGAAGTGATTGTCCCGGCATCACCTACGCCTCGAGAACTGAAGCCTCTCTCGGACATTGACCAGCAAGAAGGGTTTAGAAAGCATGTCCCAGCAATTCTATTTTATCCTAATAATTCAGAAATGGGAGATAAAAATCCGGCAAGTGTGATTAAGGAAGCTTTGGCTAAATTGCTTGTCTTTTATTATCCATTTGCTGGTCGACTTAAGGAAGTTCCTGGGAGGAAATTGATGGTGGATTGCTCTGAACAGGGTGCATTGTTCATCGAGGCCGAGGCAGACGTTACACTTAAGGAATTTGGGGAGACGCTTCATCCACCATTTCCTTGTTTGGAAGAGCTCCTATATGATCTTCCCGTAGGGTCTGGTGGGGTCCTTGACTCGCCATTGCTATTAGTTCAGGTGACATTTGATTAGAAGTACTGTTTGGTTAGCTTCTTTTCCTTCAATCCAACAATTCGTTTGGTTTCCTCATGTGATTACTAATATTTTTATCTCAAGCAAGCAGTAGAAAAAATATTTTAAGTTAGTGACACCTAAAAAGAGTCAATAAAATCGAAATTGTGTCACTGCAAGCCAAAAAGTATCAAATTTAAGTAAAATCAGTAACAAAAGCCTCCCCACTGTTCTACCTACAACACATAATATATGCTGAACCACTATAAAGGAATTAAACAATTATTCTGTGGTTTTGCAACAGTCTTGTCCTCTTTTGTTTTTGTCATGAAAAAGATGAAACAGTCCTTAAATAATACGGAGTCGTATTATCTTATAACTAACCTTTTCTCCACAGGTAACACGTCTATCATGTGGTGGTTTTATCTTTGCTTCACGAATGAGCCACACCATAGCAGACGGAGCAGGAATGATCCAATTTCTCACTGCATTAGGTGAAATGACTAAGGGTGCAGTTGAGCCATCAATATTGCCCGTTTGGCAAAGAGAGTTTCTTTTTGCAAGAGATCCACCATATGTAACATTTCCTCACCGTGAGTACGACGAAATGACACATACTAATGGAACCTTCAACCTAACTGAAGAAATGATTGAAAAATCATTCTTCTTTGGGCCTAATGAGATGTCCGCTATTCGTAGATTTGTTCCAGAAAATCTAAAAAATTGCTCCACATTTGAAGCGCTAGCAGCTTGTTTATGGCGTTGTCGCACTATAGCTTTGCAACCAGATCCAAAAGCTGAAATGCGTTTCTTGTTCCCTGTTAACGCACGTACTAGATTCAACCCTCCTGTCCCTATTGGGTACTATGGAAATTGTATAGTCATACCTTGTGTGATTTCAACAGCTGAAGAACTATCTAATAAACCATTAGGGTATGCAATAGAACTTGTGATGAAGACTAAATCTGTTATATCCGAAGAGTATGTTAGATCAACATGTGACCTAACGGTTATCAAAGGACGACTGGTTTTAAATCTTAATTGGGCGTATTTAGTCTCAAATCTAATTAGAGTTGTTGGATACAAAGAAATTAATTTTGGTTGGGGGAAAGCAATCTATGGAGGGCCTGCAACAGGGGGAGTAAATTTTCTTCCTGGATACTTGAGTTACTATATGTCTTCTACAAACAACATAGGTGAAGTGGGAATCATGGTACCACTTTGCATGCCAAGCGCGGCAATGGACAAATTTGTTGACGAGCTACATAAGTTTTTGAAATAAAGAGTTCAAAGACAGACCTTACATGTTTCTAGAAATGCTTCTAGACCGTAACTATTGTAATATTGTATGTTTTTGTAGAGATATAAATTGAGTTTATTCAATTAATCGTATGATAATCATATATGAATCTATGAATGTATGATAAGAACGACGAGAGAATTTGTCCTCTTTGTGTTCTTTATTGATTTATCTATCAAGTTTATCTATACTTGTGTAGTTCTTATTAATATATAAAACATATACATTATTGTTAGAATCTTAAATTTTTTAGAGAGAATTAAGATTACTAACTTACCCCTATTACAAATATATATGAAAATTACTTTAGATAAGTAACTTTTTTTTAATTCCAATATTACTTCCTTGGACATTTGGTTTGCTTTTAATGCCTTCTAAAATTTAAATATTTGAACACTAATCAAATGTATAACCTTTAATTACATTTGAAATAAAATTGGTCTTAAATTGAATTTGTGGCATTAAAAAAGTTTCAATTTTACATAAAATATTTAATTATCTCGATACATTATAATTATAATTATATATAAAGTAAATTCACTCTCAATTTTAAAAAATAAATTGTTACAAATTTATACAATTGATTCGGACATAAATAAGCAATGTAATATTTAAGGTAAAACAATAATTTTGATTAGCTATTAAAATTTAAAACTTAAGACTTAACATATATCATATCTGAACTGGAATATCACATATAGGGGTGAATGAAAACTCGGTTGCACTATAGGCGGCTGCACCTAGAGACAACTCCACCTATGCCAATTCTCGAGATAATAAAATATTCAAACGTGTACTTAGTAAAATATTTAAATTTGTGGGAAGGATGTGTTTGATGTAGCATTGTAGCCCACCTTTGCTTCTATAAATTTGGCTTGGCAGTTGCCACCAAATACAATCATCCACCCCGAAAAACAAAATATGGAACAATCAAACTCCTCCTTAACCTTCGTAGTCCGAAGACAAGCACCCGAAGTGATTGTCCCGGCATCACCTACGCCTCAAGAACTGAAGCCTCTCTCAGACATTGACCATCTAGAAGGGTTTAGATATCATGTCCCAGCGATTATATTTTATCCTAATAATTCAGAAATGGGAGATAAAAATCCGGCAAGTGTGATTAAGGAAGCTTTGGCTAAATTGCTTGTCTTTTATTATCCATTTGCTGGTCGACTTAAGGAAGTTCCTGGGAGGAAATTGATGGTGGATTGCTCTGAACAGGGTGCATTGTTCATCGAGGCCGAGGCAGACGTTACACTTAAGGAATTTGGGGAGACGCTTCATCCACCATTTCCTTGTTTGGAAGAGCTCCTTTATGATCTTCCCGTAGGGTCTGGCGGGGTCCTTGACTCGCCATTGCTATTAGTTCAGGTGACATTTGATTAAAAGTACTGTTTGGTTAGCTTCTTTTCCTTCATTCCAACAATTCGTTTGGTTTCCTCGTGTGATTACTAATTTTTTTTTATCTCAAGCAAGCACTAGAAAAATATTGTAAGTAGTGACACCTAAAAAGAGTCGATGAAAATCGAAATTGTGTCATTGAAAGCCAAAAAATATCAAATTAAAGTAAAATCAGTAACAAAAGCCTCCCCACTGTTCTGCCTACAACACATATAAAATCTCAGTGAAAGTGTTAACGGTAAAGATATATATAACGACAACAAATAGTGTGGACATAAATTTTGTGACAATTTTTTCATGAAACTATATGGCAAAATATTTGCACACTTTTTTTTACTAAAAAGTTAATTATAGTCACACTTTTCAATGTGTCAACATACATCTGTCACTAATGACACTTTTCTTGTAAGGAAGCTGGCTATGCGACCCTTAGTATCTCTAAAATAATCTGCAGAAAGCAGATAAGATACATGTGGGTTTACATATATATGCAGGGGTGGACCTGTGTCGTTGCACGACGTAGCACTTGCTACACATGGATTAATAATATAAGTTGAACCACTATAAAGGAATTTTTTTTTTTTTTTTTTTTTTTTTTTTTTTTTAAAACGACTTGTTAAATGTTAGTGGTTCAGATCTACCAGTGACATCCAATTGGGCAGTATGCTAACCCCGAGACCTTCCTATTCTTCCTTTTTATCACCTAAAGGGGTAAAATTCTCGAGTGGGACTCGAACTTGAAACCTCCCCTAGCCAAACATCCTCTCCGCAAGGCCCCATAAAGAAACCTTGAAGGCCAACTGAACCAATATAAAGAAATCAAACAATTATTCTGTGGCTTTGCAACATTCTTGTCCTGTTTTGTTTTTTTATTTGTTTTACCAATGTCAGAAAAAAAAAGATGAAACAGTCCTTAAATAATACGGCGTCGTATTATCTTATAACTAACCTTTTCTCGACAGGTAACACGTCTATCATGTGGTGGTTTTATCTTTGCTTCACGAATGTGCCACACCATAGCAGACGGACCAGGAGCGATCCAATTTCTCACTGCATTAGGTGAAATGACACAGGGTGCAGTTGAGCCATCAATATTGCCCGTTTGGCAAAGAGAGTTTCTTTTTGCAAGAGATCCACCATATGTAACATTTCCTCACCGTGAGTATGACGAAATGACACATACTAACGGAACCTTCAACCTAACTGAACAAATGATCGAAAAATCATTCTTCTTTGGGCCTAGTGAGATGTCAGCTATTCGTAGATTTGTTCCAGAAAATCTAAAAACATGCTCCACTTTTGAAGCGTTAGCAGCTTGTGTATGGCGTTGTCGTACTATAGCTTTGCAACCAGATCCAAAAGCTGAAATGCGTTTCTTGTTCCCTGTTAACGCACGTACTAGATTCAACCCTCCTGTCCCTATTGGGTACTACGGAAATTGTATAGTCATACCTTGTGTGATTTCAACAGCTGAAGAACTATCTAATAAACCATTAGGGTATGCAATAGAACTTGTGATGAAGACTAAATCTGTTATATCCGAAGAGTATGTTAGGTCAACATGTGACCTAACGGTTATCAAAGGACGACTGGTTTTAAATATTAATTGGGCGTATTTCGTCTCAAATCTAACTAGAGCTGTTGGATTCGAAGAAATTAATTTTGGCTGGGGGAAAGCAATCTATGGAGGGCCTGCAACAGGGGGAGTAAATTTTCTTCCTGGACTCGTGAGTTACTATATGTCTTCTACAAACAACATAGGTGAAGTGGGAATCATGGTACCGCTTTGCATGCCAAGCGCGGCAATGGACAAATTTGTCGACGAGCTAAATAAGTTTTTGAAATAAAGAGTCCAAAGACAGACAAACCTTACACGTTTCTAGAAATGCTTCTAGACCGTAACTACTGTAATATATTGTATGTTCTTGTAGAGATATAAATCGAGTTTATTCAATTAATTGTATGATAATCTGTATGAATCTATGATTGTATGATAATAACGATTAGAGAATTTGTCCTATTAGTGTTCTTTATTGATTTATCTATCAAGTTTATCTATACTTCTATATCTATACTTTTGTACTTCTATACATACTAATATATAAAACATATATATTATTGTTGAGTCTTAAAATCTTAAAAGAGAATTAAGATTAGTAGATTACTAATTTATCCATATTACAATTATATATGAAAATTACTTTAGATAAGTAAGTCTTTTTTAATTCCAACATTACTTCTTTGGACATTTGGTTTGCTTTTAATGCCTTTTAAAATTTAAATATTTGAACCCTAATCAAATGTATAACATTTAATTACATTTGAAATAAAATTGGTCTTAAATCGAATTTGTGGCATTAAATTTTTTTCTATTTTACATAAAATATTTAATTATCTCCATACATAATAATTATAAAAGTTCATTTTATAATTTATATTACCTATCAAAACAAAGTGTATTTGGTAAAACATATCATTTTTATTACCTATTTATAAGGAATATAACATGTTAATTCAAACGATTGAAATATAAATTTTAGATTGCTATTCAAGGATAACTTGTTAGTTTTTTTAAATGAAGTTTTAGTGGCTTATTTATATCTTAAGCTATAGCTACATTCTTAAGCACAAAACAATGTTTACAGTTTCTAATTTTATTCCTATAATCTCCCTCCGATTGTAAATGTTACTTAAATTGTCTTCAATTTTGATATATCTTTTAAGCTTGAATGTTAAGAATCTTTTGTAAGTTGAGTACACCGTTGAATGACACTTTCCTTTTGTTAATCACAACTCAACATTTACCTTTGATGTTAATTCTCATAGACATTCTTGAAGACAAAACATTTTCTTGTTCTTCAAAAAAACTTCTAATTTTGAACGTGTTGTTAGAATATTTCTCTTTGAAGCTCACACTTTGAAAGCACTCTTTAATGATCTTAATCCTAAAAGTATATTCCAAATGTTTGTTGCCAAAGAATCCTAATTATTATTTTATATTTATGTATGAAAGATTATGATTGGTCTTTAAAATATTGATCTTTCGTTGATAACATTTAATCTTCTTTTATCTCTTGTTCACGCTTAATTGGATATTCATCTTTCGGAGCTTTTTCAACTTCTAATTTAAACATTTCCGTATTCTCAAACATTGAAGACTTTTTCCAAAATATTTTCGTATTCTATGAATCTGCTCCCCTTCAAATCAATAATCTCTTCAAACTTGTATAAAATTGATGTGGAATGCTATTTAAAAAACATAGAACATTTTTTAGCAATGACATCTTCATTGAAAGTTTAACTTCCACTAAACACTCTATGAATATATCTTCTAGAAATCTCGAGCTTTTCAACTATCACATATTTCATAAGATTCTATATTTGTTGATTAAGAGAATCTTTGTTCTTTTTTTCTTAACCCTACCTTTATCTTTTTCCATTGACCTTATCCAAACTCTTTCCACTCTCAAGTTATTTATGAATATATATTTTTCTTCACTTTCAATCAACTATTTTTCTCATCATATATTCAAACACGAAATTGTATCTCCCCCTCATGATGATTATGATTTAGCGTGAACATAATGAATATGGTGTAATACAAGGTATTTGAAGAATAGTTGAGTCTAACAAACTTCTCTGAGTGACATTCTCCGCTACACCATCTAATATCCAATACAAATAAACAACCAACTTTCAAGATCATTCCATTGAATGTTGAATCTTTAATGAGTGTCATATGTCACAAACCTAAGCTTTGCTGAAAATACTCTCAAATCAATTATCTCGGGATAATGATGCGGAAAATTATCGTAAATTCTAATTAAAGCATCCATTTCGTAACCATTGTGTAAGACAACAATTCACTTGAGTAAATCAAGGAAAAGTGGTTGTATTTTCTGAAAACAAATTACTAAAACGATTATAACGCCTGGATCACATAGATTATTAGTTTGCGTATCAATTGAATCATGAAACGAATCAATTGTGAGACCTACTTTGAGTAATTGATCATCAGAAAAAGATGTTGTAATTAAATTACATCAGTTGGATGCCTTTGGGAAGATTTCTTCAAGTTGATGAGCATCGAAAAAGTTGAAAATCTTCTAAACTGTTTGAACATGACAATGATTTTAACACTTGGAAGTTTTGATTGTGAAAAATATACTACCCCTTAACATATGCATAAATTGTTTGAAAAGTTACATATGGAAGGTGTGTATACTTTTCTTTTGAAATTGTGTGAGCTCCCCCTCAAAAATATCATATTTCCCCCAAATAGATTTATGACCGGAACGCAACGTCAAACATGTAATTCTCTTTTCAAAACGGCGAAACTGTTTCTCAAAAAGTTTAGTATCTCATTAGAGCTCATATCATGAAGGACAAGTTTTGCACAAAAATGTACAAAAGGCATTATAGTGAAGATCAAGTTTTACTCTGAGTTAAGCAAAAACCATCATGTCTGCAACTACACAACATCTTTGGAAACCCATTTAATCACAGTGCCAATAGATTTTGTTAATTTTACAAAACCATTTGTAAGTTGTGTCTATTTGGTGTAAAGACGTTGAACTTTACTACGAAATAAGTTTCGTGAAATTAACGGTGAGTAAAATCTTTCAAGAGTGGGGTGATACGCGTAAAAAGTCATGTTTTTACACATGTTATCATTCACGTTTTAATTAAATAATTAAATTTTCAATCCAAATATTACATTTATTTGTTTTATTTTGTTAATTAGGAAATTATAAAGACGATGCAAAACATATCAATGAAAACGGACAAATAATGAAGATTATAGAGCGAAAACGAAAAAACAAGTTACCATTTCACGCACACGACTCAATGACCCCGTGTATAAGCTCGCATTAGCCATATACGGCCTAGTGCAGCCCGTATATGGCTTGCACAAGCCGTATACAACTCGCGTAACTCGTATATGCGTAAATCTTGTTGCTTGGGACGGTTCGTGCAATACGGGTGCGATTTTCAAAAGTCAAATACGGGTCAAAAGTCAAAATATGCACTAGGACATTCCCTATATATATCCAACTCCTCCATCAACCAAATCATCCTAATTCACTCAAAAACAATTCAATATTAAATTAGTTTCTCTTTTTAGCTTTGTCTATCTAGATTATGATTAATTATTATTAGATTAGTAATAAGAGAGTAGCAAGTGAAGAATTTTGTTATAGGCTTGGAGTACGATCGGAGTCTAGCTCTTGTAATTTCATGTTTATTCCAAAGTCGTTATAATTTACGGTGATTTCTTTCCTTCATCTATTTTAATTACAATGTCTACTATGATTGTTATTACGCTAGATTTATGACTTGTCATGATTAGCATGTAGTTATCTTGTGTGTTTGTTGTGATGTAGTTTGCTAATTAATTATGGAATGATGTTATGCTATTTAATTAGATACGTAGTATCTTAATTACGCTTTCCATTTTTGATTTTAAACCTTATTATAAATTATCGTTTTTCCACCAATGAACGTGGTTACAACTTTGATATTAAGAATTCGCGAACCTTAATACAGAGTAATTAATTATCTATGTTTTGGTTTAATTACATCACTTGTAATCATCATAATAAGTACATCGTAGATTACTATAGAAACGCTATAAGTGAATTACATCGTAACTATTACGGAAAACAATATGAATAACATCGGAAGTACTTAAGCAATGGAACAACTAATTAATAGTTGAAATAAATTATTGACAACCATATAATGTTTCTAAAATATGGTATTAGTTTGAACCTATGAAAATATCGAAAGTATGTTACATAGTCAAAAGCTTAAGCATTCCTTGACACGTATTGAAAAAGTAGTAAAATTAAATATAAAGAAAGTTTTAGTATATTTTGGTTTACGATTCAAGTATGTAACAAGGAATCTTGTTTTTCCAACTTATTATATATTACATCTATTTCTGTGTGCTAGGTGAGACAACAACAATTAAACTAAAAAAGAAAAAACCTCTTTTTGACTTCCTTGCATCTGAGGTACGAAACAAACCAAGAAAAACCCTTTTCTTATTTGTTTTTATCGATAGTGTTTTACAAAGGGTTGCTTCTTTTTGCTTTATTAAATAATTAATTGTAATTATTTTGTTGTTTCTTGTTTAATTGAAATTAGCATTTTATTGGTGACTTTTTAAATTTATGTGTATATATCAATTTTAGAAGTGTTCTATCTTAGACACTAGTTTTCGCGTGTTTCTATGACTTCTTACTAAACGTATATCTAACTCAATCTTTATTTAATGATTTAGTTAATCTAGTAGATTTAATTGGATCCGTATTGAAAATCTTGTATACAATTATGTAAAATTGTTTCCGTTACGTTCTTGTTTACATTTAAAAGTCATTAATTTCCAACAATGGTATCAGAGTCACTTTTAAATCTATAGATTGCTGGTTGTATGTAAATCGGATCAATTAATTGTAGATTTTAATATTTAAAGTTTTGGTTTTTAATAATGGTTTTTTTGAGTTCCTACAATTAATTGAATCAATTACATACAAATCAATATTTGTTTAATATTGTGTAACATCCCAAAATTAAAAAAAAAAAAAAAAAAAAAAAAAAAAAATTATTATAGTGTTTTTTTGCGACATAAGGGTAGTGTCGCAGGTATTGGTTGTGCGACACAAGGGTTGTGTCGCAGCTTGTGTCGCAGATCGTGCTGAAATGAAATTATTGAGGTGCTTAAGTGTAATTAGTGGGGTATATATATACATAATTATTTTCTAAACATTTCCAGATACCAAAAATCAAGTTTTAAGAGAGGTTTAGAGAGAGAAATAGGAGATTTAGAGAAAGAAAGTGAGAAGCAAGCTTTAATCCGAAATTAGAGTGTTTGAATCGTGAAATCAAGGTAAAACTCTTGTTACTTGATGCTATAATTGTTAATACTTGTTTTGAATGCATTCATATGTGTTAATTTGTGTATTACATGTTGAAATTCGTGAATTTCGAACTTGGGGTCTGCTATGTTCATCTTTGCGACACAAGGGTGTTCATCTTTGCGACACAGAGGTTATGTCGCAGGTTATGTCGCATTGTTATGCTGCGACACAAGTGGCTATGTCGCACATGCTTATGTTGCGACACAAGGTTTATGTCGCATATGTTTTAGTTGCGACACAATGTTAATGTCGCATACACTTGTTTAGCGACACAAGGTTTGTGTCGCAAGTTGTGTCGCCAGTTTATGTCGCAGGCTAATTTCGTTTAGGTTTCGGGGCGCTGCCCCGAGCCCCGCAAGGGCGTTGCCCCTTGACCCCAGCCACTGACCTGCCAGCGGGACCGCAGCCAGGGGCCAGCTCCTTGGACCCCGTCAGTCGACCCCGAGTGGGTTATTGAGAATGATTTGTATGTGTGATTATTATATAAGTATTAATCACTGAATTATGTAACAGACTACTGACTTGTACTCTGTTTATTCTCAGAAACGCAGAAGACTCAGTGATATAAGATTACTGAGCTTGTAAGCTGGTATCCTCAGGTGAGTGGATCTGCAACTCATGATTTGATTGAGTAGTAACGATGAGGTTACACTGTGTAACGTAGATATTGTTAGACTATTTAGTCTGTTTTATAAATTTGTATCTATTTGTTATGCATATGTGGCCTTCGGGCATCTGTGTTATTCAGAGGTCAATTGCGATTGGACTTGGTTGCTATTGTGTTCAACACAAGTTCCAGATGCATGTGTTGTCACTGGAAATTGTGTTGTAGTGTTGTAGCGCCAAGTTATCGGTAAATCTTGTATGGGCCTATACAGATTGTGATAAGCGTTACTGAAGGCCACCGCGGCTGTAGGGTTTCTCAGTAACCACCGATCCTCTTGAGTTTATGTGTTTACTGTGCTTAGTGTAAGCAGATTGTTATACTAATTGAATTGTTAGTTGTACATTCATTCACTTAGCTTCGTGCTAATCCCACCGCTACCTTTCCTGCAGGTTATATTTAGGTAGTGTGGGTGGACAGGAAGAAGTGTTTGGAAAGGAATGTTTGACATGCGCTACATCTCTGATGATTATGTTTATGTTATGTTGGTTAGCAAATATGTATATTTCGAAGAACAATAATGTATGCTTTGTTTCAGAAATATTAAAATGATGTAACTTGCGAAAAGTTTATCGTCCTTTTGTAATAAAATATAAAATAGTATCTTTATCCGTCGCTTCCGTGTGAAATTACATTTCTAACCTTGATATAATTTAGGGAGTGTTATATATTGTTAATATTTAAATAAAATAGCTTGTTTTAATTTTATTTATTGTATATTATTATCATGGCTATGATCATGCATGAGTAGCCATGAAACACGTTAATATTAATTGTGATGATGTGCATAACCTTTGATGTTGTTATAGACCTATGGATGTGTTGTTTGTTGCTTGTATTTTTGTTGTCAATTTGGTGTCATTGATGTATCTATTTTATTGACTATTTGTTGTCACAATTGTAATTTAAATTCATATACTAGGTTTTAATTTTTCTATGTAATGTATTTCTTTTCAAATAGTGAGTACCTAGATTAGGTCTTTGTATATTGCAATTTGTAAATGGATGAAGATGGAGAATAGAAGCTTATGGAACTCGAAGATGTCAACCAAGAAAGGAGCTAGGGAAAAATATGTTTTGTCCTTAGTTTGAACATCGATTTTCATGTTGGCTCACGAAAACTGGACATAGGATGAATTAGGCTATGCATATGTGTTTCATTAATGTGTGTGATATGATTGTTGGTTGTATACATGTCATAAAACGTTTTTGTTACTAGAATAAAACACAAAATAAATTTTTTTACTAAAATTGTTGATTTTACGTAATACAGCAGAAACTCTATAAATTAATACTCATGGTACCATTGAAATAGACAAACTAGTCGTGCAAAACAGTTAAATTAATAAAACAACGCATATATTGATATAAGTTAAAAGTTGATTTTACCACATAGTGTAACAAATTATTGGATACATGCAATTATTCGTGACACAAATCTTTTTGTAAAATATCGATTATATAAAATTATACCCTCTTTAAAGTTAAGTCATGTCATCCAATTGTTAGAACACTCGCTAGTTGTAATTTTTGGGTAGTGCTAAGAGTTAGCCATATTACAACCCCAAGATAATATATTTTCACCCTAGTAAGACCTAATTCAAATTGTCATAGTTTTAAATCGGACGACTTAGTCGACGCCCTGGTAAAACGTAAGCTCGAGGCAATGATGGGACTAAACATGTCATTTAAGACACCCATTGTCTTGAATCCCATAAAAGATCTAAGATTTTCACTTGTGATGCAATTGGTACCGGCTACCTACTAATTGAACTTATTATGGTATGTTTAATCAACCACTTTTGATTATAAAGTTTCCAATGTGGATCTTAGCCTTTATAAAATTAATATTTTATTTTAAAACAAGGGTAGTTAATTTTTAATGGATCAATATTGAAAATACTAAAATGAACCTTACATTGTTTTGTAGGTGAAAATCAAAGCAACTCAATCCGTAAATAAACTATTATACTTTCTATGATCGGAGAGGGAAATTTCAAGAAACCGCAAACGGGTAAATGAAAAGACAAGGGTGTTTCCCTAAATATTATGCCTCAACATAATAACCTCACTAAAGGTGCTACTTACCAAGGTGGTGAAGTAGACCAATCGAGGGGGAACTATTCAGCCCATTTTACATAGCTAAATAATGGCAAAGCTGGAGAGTCTAGTATCTATATGATAGAAGTTTTACTTTTTCTTTAAATTCTTAGGTACTTGATACCGGTTGTGGAACTCACATTTGTAATAATGTGCAAGGACTAGAAGAAGTAGGATTCTGAATAAAGGCGACTTGGACCTACACCTTGGCAACGGAGCACGTGTTGTTGTCGAAGCCATCAGTAGCTATGAGCTTATTTTTTCAAGTGGTCTTACGTTAACTCTAGGCAATAGTTGTTATGCACCTAGTCTGAATAGGAGCATTGTTTTAGTTTTGCGTTTGAAAGATTCTGCTTTCAAACCCAGTTTCACGGACTATGGCATTTCAGTTCACAAAAATAACATGTTCTATTTTGATGTCGTTCCTCGTGATGGCATTTGCAAAGTTCTGGTGCATAATTCCGTTTCAAATGAAAATTTTATATATACTTGCAACGCTAAACGATTTAAGCCAAACTTAAACAAATCATATCTAACGTATTGTCGTCTTGGTCACATAAATAAGAAACACATATCAAAACTCTAATCATATGGACTTTTGGAATCAACTGGTTCCAAGTCGTTTGATCTATGCGAGTCCTGCTTACGTGGAAAGATAACTAAGGCTCATTTAACCGGTCACGGTGAGAGAGCCAAAGATCTATCAGGACTCATACATATCGATGTATATGGACCCTTTAGAGCTGTTTCAAGATATGGTAAGAGCTACTTCCTTACTTTTACTGATGATTTTAGTAGATATAGTTATGTCTACTTGCTGAGACATAAACATTGATCTTTTGACATGTTTAAAGCTTTCCAAAATGAAGTAGAAAATCAATTCGAAAAAACTATAAAATCCATACGATCTAATCAAGGTGGTGAAATAAGAGCGAAGAGTTTTTGGATCATCTAAAGGATCATAAGATTGTCTCACAATTGACTCGACCTAGAACACCACAACATCATAGTGTGTACGAGAGGAGAAATCGAACTTTATTTGATATGGTTCGGTTTATGATGAGCTAAACTACTCTAGCTCCATCCTTTTGGGGTTATGCCTTAGAGTATGTCGCGTGCAAACTCAATATGGTTCCTACTAAGAAGGTGACGAAGACACCATACGAGCTATGGCATGGGAAACCTTACTTGAGGTTCTTAGGTTGCGAAGCTCATGTACGACATGAGACTTCTAACAAACTTGAGTCCAGAACCATCAAATGTATTTGTGTAGGGTACCCAAAGGAAACGATGGGTTACTACTTCTACAATTCCATCGAGAACAAAGTATTTGTTGCTCTGGGTGTTGAGTATTTAGAGAGAAATCTCTTATTACAAAAAGCAAGTGGGAGCAATGTAGATCTTGAAGAAATCTGAGAACCACAAGATACCACACCTCCCGTCGCACTAGCGAATGTGTTGAGCCCAAGCATATTGATGTGGAGGCACATCACGTAACACTTGACATTCACAGATCTAGTAGAGTTCCTCAACAGCCTAATAGATACGGATTTCTCATGACTGCTGAAGAAGCTGAACTAGGGAATAATTGTGAGCCCACTAGCTACCGAGAGGCTGTATTGGATCCTGAATCCGAAAAGTGACGTGAAGTCATGAATGTAGAGATGGAATACATGAAAGCTAACCAAGTTTGGAACTTAGTTAATCTTCCAGCAAATAGCAAGCATGTTGGGTGTAAATGGTGTGCACACCCTTTAAAGCTTGCCTCGTGGCGAAATGTTTCACGCGAACGCATGAATGGGTCGATCCAGGTGGTCTGCAAACTGTCTTACCACAGATCCTTGTGAAGAGGCAATCTGGTCGCCCACCTGGTCATGCTCGTATTCCTTCAAAATGAGAGGAGAAACCTAAACCAAAGCAACAATGTAGTCGTCGCAAATAAATCGGTCATAGCCTATCTGGTTGTATAGCTCCTTATGATATAACAAACGAGCAAAGAGGATCAAGAACCAAACTAAGATCCATCTCAAGGTCACACGTAAAGGTAAATGTCGAAGAATCAGCATATCAACCGTCCTAGTCTTTTCCTAGTGTTCATTTGGGCCACCCTAAAATTATTGTAATAATGACCTAACCTATGTTATGTATTACTTAAAAATGTTATCTAGGAGTTACTTATTTCATTATGTTAAGTCTTGAAGTACATCAATAACTTCAAAGATGTACAAATTACAAATTGAAATTTATTGAAATTAATCCAATTGATTGGAAGATAATACAAATTACAGAAATTGATTAATAACTAATCAAACAAACGTCTTGCACTTGAAGAGCCAATCATAATCTTAGAACTGGGTAACAACAACATCGTTTCAGAATTTGATAGATGTGTCAAATCTTTGCTTGTAACATAGACATCAATTTCTCTATGTATCTTCGCGTAGGTAGTAATCTTCTTCTTTCAATTGTTCATCATCATCCGTTATCAACTGTAAATCAATATCTAGGTCTTTATCATGCTCTTTAAAGTAGCATTACCACCCCCCCCCCCCCAGTTGGAGCCCAATAACCCAACTCTTCTAAAGTGTAATCCAAAATTTTGGTTGAAAACTCATCAACATCTACGCAATCAATAAACGTCAATAAACCTTGAACTTCTTGCACTTTGAAAATCTCCACAGTAATGAATCGTGGTTGTAAACAACTCAGGAACTGTTGCATATATCTCTTCAAGTTTTGGTTCTTCACTTGGAGATTGAAAATGCAAAAAATGATCAGTGTGAACCATATCGGATTTTTGTGAATTGGTGAAAAAATATGATCACTATCTTATATTATGGGTAAAGTATTTATAGAAATTCTAAAATCTTATCTAAAATCTTGAAAATCTTGAAAAATGTTATTCACATTCTTATATGAAAAATGTATAAAAAGCTTATCTAAAATTCAACAAAAGTCAACAAAATGGGCTACGATCCCAAAAATCAAGCCACATCCCGGGAACACAAATCTGGCTTGCAAATGACATTTTAGAACGAGATTCTCGGACACAATTTCGAACGAGTATTTCGAACGGCTTTTGTGTCTAGATGGGACATATTACAATTTTTTTTATTAAAAAAAAGTATAAATTCTTATTCTTATAAATTATTAAAAAAAAAGTATTTTATTTGATTTCCCTTAAATTTAAGTCAATTCGAATGATCTATTATGTAGGGTCCAGATTCTTAACATCCATTCGGTAATATAATAACTAGATAATGGCAACGTACAGAATACTAAACACGAGTTGAATATCATACAATTTGTTGGTGCATTATTGTTTTACAAACTTTATCCTCGACTAGATGTAAGCTTTGTCTTTCTTTATTCACAACAACTATCCACAATATTTGAATGTATAGCAATAAAATACTGGATGCATAAGTAATTTATATCAACGGTTAAGGTGGATTCCTCATGGCTCATGCACATAATAATTTTTTAAGATTGAATGTATAGTAGATATCTATCCCTATATCAAATTAAAAAAGCCATTGATGAATGCTTATGGGCAACAACTTTGGTTAGAAGAGTTAATTATTTCGTATCTATTTTGTAACATGTGACTTGAACAACAGGTATCCGATTTTTTCTCTTGAAAAAATGTCAATTGTATGTATCGAACTTTGCAAAAATGTCTACTGTATGTATTGAACTTTGTAAATATCTCTATTGTATGTAGCAAAAGAGTGCCACATAAGCGTTTAGTCGGTTTTAGGTCATCCGTTACATACAGTAGACATATTTATAAAGTTTGATACATGCAATATGACATTTAAAAGGTAGTTGCATGTTATAGTAAAAAAGGCAAAATTAATTAACCCTAGCTAGAAATTGATTACTATAATTAGTCTTACGTTTTAAAGTATGTGCATTTACAGATGTTTGTCTGACTATTTTAGAAAGAGTAAAGAAGAAACGATGATGGAGGTTCTAAAATTTTATAGTTGTTAATTTTTTGTTACAATATGAGGCTAAAGAATTAGTTGTTACAAAAGTTAAAGGGTTGAAACTTTAAATTTCTTTGTATCGTGTCCCCTTGCACTTCCTAACATATAGCAGCACCAGATATATGTATCCTCATTGAATTTTCAATCTAATTTTAATTTTAACTAACAGTAGCCTTTTTAAACCTGTCAAATTGAACTTTAAGTCACTACAGAAATATTTCATCGAACACTAACAAATGAATCATAAAGACCGAATCATCAATTCATGACACGAAACACAAAAAGGGAGGTTTGATTCTATGATAATCGCTAGTAAAAACCATGCTACACTAGCTTATACATCCTGCAATGAGAACTGTACATTGGATTGACAGTACGTATTTTACCCATGAGCTCCACTTGGTAAACAATCCAAGAAGAACAACGACGACTAAAACTACACAAATTCTCAGCTCTAAACGTTCTCAGATTTCAACTACAATGACCCGAAAAAGTAAAAAATCCACAAAGTCAGTAAGTATTTGTTACACTATCGCCTTCCCCAGCTGAAAAAACGAGATCTATCTGCATTTTTTACCAGATATCCATCTGTAGAATCTGACCCACTTGCATCATCGTCGGATCCATTATTATCAGGAAGGAGTTTGATTCTATTCGCATTCTTGATCATCCAATCGGTGAATTCAGGTGAAGATGCCAGCTCAGCAACTGACTCTCTGGTTGACTCTTCGGTGAATTCCTCCCATTCTTTCTTTGAGAACTTCTTTCTGTTTGGAGTCTTGTGAAACGTCGAGTAAACGTCATGTTGACTTCCTGTTGACCCTATATCTCCTGATGGGTTCATCGATCCTTCATCAATCAAAACACATAACAAACAAATCATCGACAATTGATAACTTCAGGCTTAAGCCAAATTTACCAATATTTTCATTTTCTGATGCCAAGACAAGGACTTGTTGCAACTTTCATGGGAAAGATTGTGAAAAGTGTTCTGTCCCGCTATATTTTGTGATGATCAGAATTGGCAAATACGTAAACTTATGTCTAATAAATTGTCTAATGTATAACATACTTATTGATAGTCACGATTTGGTAGACCCAAACTGATATAAACAATTCTTTTGTGATGACCACAATAGTCAACTAAGTATTTTAGCCCAAAATATGGCCGAGAAGATAAAAATGAGCTACAACTTCTATGGGGAGATTAAGATTAGTATCCAGTCTAGAGGTGGCAATTTCAACCCATCAACTTATGAATGGGTGCTTTTGGGCTTTGGATATATTGTATCATAATTGGTTCAAAAAGGGTAAAATTATTATAAAAAATAATTAAAAATTGAAATGGGTCAAAATGGGTCGAGTTGAAAACCATCTGATGCTTTTAAGTAATAAAAACCTCATAAATCATTTTATTAAAAATAACTACTTCAATTTACATAATGTAAATACTTACACAAAAATTATTAAATTAATCTTTGGTAAAGCAAACCACAAAGTTACCCATTTTGACCCATTACCCAACCCACCATCCCCCCATATTCCACCTCTGGTATCCACTATCAGTCATGGATCTTGAGGACCTAAATCGATATCATTAACTACATGGTGGGGCAATAAGTAGTGTTGGTGTAACAATTGGCCAATAAAAGAAAAGGTTGTAATTTTCATCGGTTATGGACCTCTGACTGGAGAGTTGGACCAAGCGAACGAGTTTCTTGGAACATTCCACGTATTTCCCAAAGGGCTAAACTTTTTTGGGCGGCTAAGGAATTCGGCACGTCCAACTTTTGGTGTTGTTTGTCCACTTGATCGCCACCACTTTGGCTTCTTATAAAACGTGGGAGCCCTACATGAAATAATAGCACCATATTTGTCAAATATAAAGATCTTGAGATTCAAATCGGTCAACTACATCTAACCAACAACTTAGTGATCATGAAAATTTTAAAAGTTTACAATAATTCAGTAACATATGCTTGACACTAAGGAGGTGTTTGAATTCGGGTTTCGAAAGTGATGATGTGATATAGAGTAATTTGATTAAGATAATCAGTTGTAAGAAAATGTGGTGCAAAATAAAGTGTTTGGATGACATTTGCTGCTTGAAATTGGACGAATAATTAACTGCTAAAAACTTAACGAAAATTTGGAAAATGACATACAATTTAAGCATTTTCCAGATCTAAAATGACAAAAGTGCCCCTTAATCTACTTGAATATTTTTGGCAATGCATATAAACTTTCTTCTTTTGAGTTGATTCAGCGGCAATTTTGTCATTCCACAACTCTATTGTGTCTTAAACTTTGGAGCTCGAGGCATTTTGGTTACTTTATTATTTCCCGAAGTTTTTGCCCAACTGGCATAGACAAAACCAAATTGATACATGGGTGGCCTAAGATACTATTTTAATATTTAAGGGTAGCTGTAGTTTAACCTTTTGAGCACACCAACATATATATTATCCCAAATGGGCCAAAAAGAATAAGTACAGAAACAAGCGGCTCTCATCATGCCAGAAGTACAATGTATACTAAAGCTAGCTACAAATACACAAAGACCTATGAGTTCTATAACATCAAGATAATTGGCTGCTAGAGAAAACTAATGATACATGTGCCCATTGATTGCTTTTCTTTTTGTCAAGAACATATAAGAACGGATTCTAAAAATACATTTAACATCTTTAAAAAGGTACCTAAAATGATAATATTGTCAATTTACATCAGAGTGAGTTAAGGGAATAAACGAGGGTAATATTGAACTTACTCATAATCGTGCCACTTGACAGAACTAATCACATAATATATTGCCAAACAAGAACCAACAGCTGCCATTGCCAAAGGAGTGTCAATAGAGCTCTGAAAACAAACCAAAAGATTAATAAATTCAAAGGAAAGAAACTTAAATGTAAAAAACTAAACATGGAAATTAGTATAACATCTGAACGTAGGAAACGCTTAAGAGTTTTGATGTACGGTTATTAAAAATGAAGCCTTTATAGAAAAAGAAATAAAAAGATTGAAAGAATGACCATATCTGACCAGAAAAATACACGTGACGGCAATAACTCGCATGGCCCATTTAATAAATTGAGCTACACCCTCATCAACGTCTCCATCTTCTGAAATAATATATTTGTGTACCAGCCAATAACCAAGACCAGCTCCTAGAAGAATTATTAAAAGCAGTAGAAATACCGAAACCTGCACGATTAAATGGCATATGTATTAGCCAAGATCCATATGCTAAGGTCATGTTTAGTAACATTTACTTTGGCTTATATTTATATTTTGATCCCTTTTTCGGTAACCGGTAATGCAACTACTGTTGTAATTTGTTTTTGATAACTAAAACCAAAACAAAAAAGTGTTGCCACTTTCTAAAGAAATGTGGTCCTGCAATGTGCTTCAGACAGCTTGCTAACACAATACCTAAACTGAATGCAAAAAGATCCTTTTCTTGATACCTAAATGAACGCAAAATTTACCTTTTTTGTGAAATTCAGATCTAATATTCTTTTTGGCAACTAATAATCATATGACAAAATAACGAAAAATTAATTTTGGTACACAAAATGCCTCCATTTTATCGGGGACTTACTGGATTCTGCATCTCTTGACTGAATCCGAAATTTGCGAGGACTGAATTGATAAAAATTGCGACATAATGAACCAGAAAAGATCCTGCACCAAGCTGAAAATATAGAAAGAAAGAATGAAAGAAAGAAGTGAAAACAGATAAAATTATAACATAAACCATAATGAAATCCAAATGCAAGAGGTGGCAATTCGGAACCATATTATCAATGACTCGGGCCTCGACTATAGTTAGGATTTTATCTCAAAACTGGAATGAAAACGAGTCATATGAGTCGAACAGTTTACAAACTCTCCAAAGCTTACTTCTAATGCATAAAACATCCCAGATTGCTCTATTTCAACCACTTAATATATGGTTGCAATTGTATAGATTCTGTAATACTTTTTAACTTATCATTAATAACTATCTAAAGATAAAAATTGGAGAAAAAGTTGTTGCATGTCAACACTGTGGCCACAATACTCATTTTTAAGAAACAATAAACCATCACTATTTATATGATGATTACACTAATGTAAAATACAACAGTTCTAACACTCTATTCCATTCCTAAATCAAATTGATAGATTTGTGAGTATCTTAAAATGCAGTAACGATCAATGCAAACTGAAAAAAGAGCTCTTACCAGTGAGGTGTACATGCTTAAATAAAAGGCACTTTTCCGGCCAGTAGGTAATAACTTCATCCCCTGTTCAATTAAAAGACAATATAGTTAAAAACAGTAATTAGTTTAGCATGTCGTATAAAAAATCATAATAATAATAATAATGAATAAATAAAATTTCTACTTGCTAAAACGCAAAGAGAAAGAGAAATGGATACGTATATCATGAGACTGTATATTTGGCAAAGTCAAAATGTACCTGATAAAGAAGTATGAGTACAACAGCTAAAACTCCAATAGCCATAGAACTGGTATAGTAAAAGGGAACCCATGTGCTAACAACTGGCGCTAATAATAGTAAAGAAATTCCTGCTGCAAGCAACACGTAGCGCCACCCCTGAGACACTGCACGCCACAAATTTTCAAAACAAATGTCAACCATAGGACATTAACAATCCAGAAATTAGAAACAATGATAGAAATATGACTCCCTGAACAATCCTTATTGACATTTGGTAGCAGATTCGTGATTTTTCTTTTAAACTTGCAAAAATGACACTATTATTTGCAAGAACAACCAACTTTGGACAAAGTATGGATATATAAATATAATTATAAAAGGGTAAAAAGAAGACACGGTTGCAATCGGTACATTTGTCTAAAATCACTCATTCTTGCAAGACCTTTAGAAATAGAGAAATTTACATAAATCGTCCTTATGGTTTGGTCTAAATTTCACTGGCAGTCCTTTAATTACACCGATGATCCTTTCTTTTGTAACTTGTCACCCCAACGATCCTTTAACCCAACGTCCGTCTACCTGTGACGTTACACCAACCCACATGAGTGGCATGTGAGGGTAGAATTGTCCTTTCATTTATCCCACCCAATTAAATACGTCCCTTCGAATTAACACCCACAAATACCATTATCATTTATCAACTCAAACACAAATTCACCTTTACTCAAAAACCCTAAATTACATGTGATTGAACACAAAATTTAGCAATTGCGATGGTGAAATCGTATAGCATTCGAGCAGAGACTGAAAAACCATTTAATGAGAGGGAGCTTTACTGTGAGTTTTCTTACATTTTTCTGTTTTTATGTTTTTGATGTGTTAATTAGGTGTAAATTCTATATAGAAACAAGTTGTTTGATTTATGTTATGAAAAATGTAAAATTTAATGTTTGGTTATGTTTTTACAGGTTATTATCCGACCTTTATCCAACCTGCTTTAGCATACTGTTACATCATGGTGGTGTTTTTACCAAATCCCCTGGTAGGATCTACAAAAAATGGTAAGACGACCTTCGTTGACCTTATTGATATTGATACTTTTTCGGTGTTAGAGATAGGTGATATTATGGAGGATTTGGGTTATAATGGTAGGTCTGTGATGTTTTACTATTATCAAACTCCAAACACAAATTTGGATTATGGACTTAATGCTTTAGGTGGTGATCAGGATGTGCATGGTTTGAGTGTGAGAGAGCATAAGCTAATTAATGAGTACATTGAACATGAGAAAACCATGTTACTCACATATTTTGAGTTGCCTAAAGCTAATAAGATAATGATAGAAGAAATACCAGATGATACTCCTAAGAAAACAGTTGAACCCAAAAAAAACATGCGCTAAGAGGTTATTGTTGCCTTGGAAGGACATTCAAGAACGAAGTAGTGCTCAGAGTAAAAGTAGTGTCACTAAGAATGTGAATGTCCAAGAGGGTAATGTTGCTCCTATTCAGTGTAGTGTATTTGAGAAGGGGCAAAGTAGTGGTAAAGCAACTACATTCAACGACTCTTTTGTTATAGATCCTGATACTTTAATTGACTTTGCCCCTTTTTTGGACTTTGAAGATGTTAGAAATGAGGGTACAGGAGTGGTGGGGGATGAGGTTGACAATAATGATAAGGGTAAAGAGGTTGAAGATAATGATGAAATGGTGAATCCTGATAATGTTATAAATGATGTGGATGTTGAAATGGGGGATTTCCTAAACAATACTGGTCAAACAGGTGAGTCTAGTAATGAGCCAAATTAAAATCAAAGTAATGAACTAAATGAAAATCCAACCTTTGATCCAACCCCTAATGTACCGGATGAAAATGTTGAATTGGATGTGTTAAAAAATGACTCCTTTGGGAGCTCATCAGATTCTGATGATCCAGTATTCCAGTTGAAAGTAAAAGGAAGAAATTTTTGAGACAATTAAGGAAACAAGGACAAGTTGGAGGTGATATTACTAAGACATATTTTATGTTGGTCAAAGAATGTGGAAGTGCTAGTGTGTAAAGTGATTGCTTCACCTGTAAAAACATAACCAAACATTAAATTTTACATTTTTCATAACATAATTCAAACAACTCGCTTCTATCTTAAATTTAGACCTAATTAACACATCAAAAACATAAAAACAAAAAAATGTAAGAAAACTCACAGTAAAGGTCCCTCTCATTAAATGGTTTTTCAGTCTCTGCTCGAATGCTATACAATTTCCCCATCGCAATTGCTGAATTTTGTGTTCGATCACATGTAATTTAGGGTTTTTGAGTAAAGGTGAATTTGTGTTTGAGTTGATAAATGATAATGGTATTTGTGGGTGTTAATTGGAAGGAACGTAATTAATTGCGCGAGATAAATGAAAGGACAATTCTACCCTCACATGCCACTCGCATGGGTTGGTGTAACGGCACAAGTAGACGGACGTTGGGGTAAAGGAACGTTGGTATGACAAGTTTCAAAAGAAAGGATCATCGGTGTAATTAAATTAATTAAAGGACTGCAAGTGAAATTTAGACCAAACCATAAGGACGGTTTCTGTAATTTTCTCTTAGAAATATATATATACAAAATGTGAAGTGACTTTTTTTCTGTGCTTTTGCAATAATGATTGTGAAAAATGTAGACAAGCACCTGACCTTCATCAAGAGTGACCGTTACGGAACCAGAAAGCCCGCCATTGAACTTCACATCAATGAATCTTTGCTCATAAGGTGACATTACTGAACTCCACAACCCTTTATGTATAGATCTCCAATCATCCATTTCACACTGGCATAACCCGAGTGAAGCGTTCCTAGAATTAACTTTAAAGATTAACGGTGTTGGGAAAGAAAAGATAGCAATTTCGACCCACTTATCATTTTAAGCTTCAACATCGGCCATGTTATATCTTAAAATGATTGAATAAGCCAAATCAAGAAACTTAGCAGAAAGGTAAACGGGTCACATGAGTTGTAAGTCGACCATACTTTATATTTGATAGGGACAACTTCCTAAATCGATTTACTCAAAACATGAATTCGTGTCGTGACAGTATAGTTTTTGTAATCATAATTAACACATTACTTATAGACATTATAATGTGTTTGCAGGTCAATCCAACCAGAAAAACCTGCTTCGACCCATTACCCAACCCTATCGACCTGCCTATAATGTCACCTCTACCTACAAATGAATAAGAACCTGTTACTTACTGGTGAAAGCAGATTTGAATCCTACTATGCAATCTGTCAGGGATCACTACTGAAGGAACCAACATAACTCGGTATGCTTTGGCATAACTCTTAAGTTTCATTCTCGAGATGCCATGTACAGGAACACGTTCGCAAGATTCAACATCTTTAGATCCCTGAGAAGAGCCATGAATTGGCGTAGGTGTGACATCTATAGTCGGATGTCCCACATCAATGCCTGTGGTTTCAAATGATGAGAGTGATTAGTATTTCAAATACACTCCAAATCGAAGTATCAATTCGTACATTCACCCAACTTATTACCGTAATCTAATTTGATAGCCCATAGATTGACTATTAGTTAATGTAAGGTCAAGTAACCCGTAAATGAAAAACCCATTTTCCACTTTTTTAGAAGAGAAGAAAACGAGTGTGGCACATGCAAAGCATATAACGTTTAGCAATTGTAATCTGAAACAAGTTTTTATATTTGTGTACTTAAAATCACCAAGAAACCCTAGAGCAACCTAACATCCTTATATGCACAATTTGACTACTTATATACACATTGATCAATCAACCAGTTTAACTAATATCAACATGTGCCTCACTGGAATGTTGCCGGTATCAAGTCAGCTATAAAAATACAAACCCATAAAAAGTATACAAAGAAAAACTCTAAATGTCCTTTTTAGAATAAATTAACTACCCAAAATCAAACATTGATCACCCAATCACATACATCTTGTTACAAATTTTCTTGGGTACTAAAAAAATACCCAACAAAAACCCTAAATTAGACATCGTTACAATAAAATCAACCTCAACCAGTAACATACTAAGAGTAACGATAATTATGTTTATGCAATATTTGTTAATTGTAAACCCAATTTAAACAAAACCCCAGTTCTCAGATTATAGTTAATGAAACTTTATTTTATTAAATACCCAGAAAAACAATCAAGAATCTAGAAAAAGAATAGAATACCCAGAAAAAAATTCAAAGAAAAAAAAAAGGCGTACCTTTAAGTAGAACTGGGTCATGATTAAGGCAAAAAGACACCCAAAAGAACCAGTGGAAAATTAATAATATGAGAAAAGGGGAAGTCGGTTTGATAGTGTTTTTAGTGGGCATCGTTGGGTTTATGTGATTTTGCTTGGAAAAAGGAAGGAAGGGAGCGAAATCGATATCTGAAATCGCACAAATATAGGCATCGGATGATATGGGGGTGTGTCATGTGGGGGTGGTGTGCTTTCCTTCGTGAAAGTTAGGAAGGGTTGTTTGTGTTTAGACCCTTGGGTTATGAATTATTTCACAAAAGACCTTTTGCACCAAATTGTGTTCGTAAACCGATAGAGTGATTACGATCGTAACAGTGTGTTATATATCATCAGTACGAATAACTCACGATGCCTCCATTACAAGTTCATTTCTGATCATCACTACTTCACTGGATCTCAAATTTTCTAATTTTTATATTGAGTGTATTGTTTTAAAATGTAATAAACTTTATAATTTTTACAATTGTATGTGCTGAATTTTGAAAAGTTCTATTGTATTGAAGTTTCAAAAATTGTTTATTATATACATTTAACTTACTATTGTATGTATAAAACTTAAAAATACATATTTTATACATAAAAAATAACCAAAATGCATACAATAGACACTTTTTGGATCTTAAATACATACAATAGTAATTTTTCAAAATGTCACTTCATACAATAATAAAATGTGTAAAGTTTTAATACGTTTGAAAATAGAAACCATATATATATTTCTAATAAAGTATATCACATAACATTTATAAAATAAAAGTTAAATTAAAATAAATAGAATTATAGATTAGGTAAATATATTAGATAAATCACAATGATTGTATTTGAGTTCTTAAAGAATGTAAAAAAAGTGAGCCGGTTATTTTATATTTAAATAAATGATTTAGTTAAATTCGAAAACTAACTTCAACAAATTTTTAGGCTTTACCGATTTAAATTTAATATATTTATAGCTGACATTTTTGTGTTCAAAGAAAATAAAGTAGAGCACCTTTTGATTTCGATGAAGGCTTGGATAAAGATGATGAGCCTAATGCAAAGCAAAAATTCACAAAGAACATTAATGAGTTAAGAAATAAATTAGTTCATGTAAGAAATGACAAACTACGGCTCAACTCCTTCAAATCCACGAGTTTTTGCTCAAACAATTAGCTTACTTCACATGCACTAATCAACTTTGAATTTAAAGGTCATGTAGATCTCATCACCTTCCTTTTCTAAGCAACCTAAGTTCATCAATCTTTTCATAAGTATGGTATTCTATTTCATCGACACTTTGCAAATGGTCGAGGTTCATCCATTAAATAAGTATGGTATTCTATTTCAATAAGAAAAGCTCATTTTGATCTCAAGTCATCAACTTTTTCAAAAGGATAAATAAATATTATTTAAGTTAAAATTCAAGAAAATATCAAGTTTAAGGTTAACATTTGATAGAATAAGGTGTTTCAAATTGATCTTAGTTTTACATTACATAACGTCTCATAATTGTTTGTATTTATTATAGATTGCTTTAATATAAGTCTTTTTTACCCACGCGTTGCAGCGGGGTTCTAAAAAATATATATTTCTAGGTGCGCGAGTGTAATACTTCTTTAGGTCGGTTGATCTTCGCTATGCTTATACTGTGTAACTATTTTGTAATTTTTCTCTCGACAACCTGACTAATCGCTAAAATTAACTTATCGAAATCGGATAATATAGGTTTCCATGTAACAAATATATTTTACTCAAGTAGAGATGAGTTCAAATGAATATAACTTTTTTTGAGAATTAGAGAATCAAGAATCAATGAGAGACCTCAACTTGGCAAAACTCCACTATTCTCGCATGTTCTTTAAAATTAAATATTTCAAAAACGGCGAGTCAAAAAATTATTTTTACATCATAAAAACCATCGTTTTTTTCTCTTCAATTAGACATTTCACATGATATACTTTCAATAAAGTTTTTATAAAAATGTGAGGTTTTATTATATTGATAAAAATAGATGATTGAGATTGATTCCTTCATTCCTACGAGATTTTTCATTCCCATTTGAACTTTAATTTCCTCTACTCAAGTAATTGATTAAACTTTGAATTAAATTGTTTTTCGCAAATCTTAAGTGAAACTCAAATTTAATCTTCTTACACTATATAACAATGATATAATGAACTATCAATACAATCGACTTGCAATTTTTTTAAATTCTTTGAGCGAGTTATGTGTTGTGATATTTATTTGAATATCAATATTTAAAAACATGTAACAACAATTCATCATTTTCTTTCTCCATATTTCATTTCATTTACACATCTTTTTCTACTTTTCATACCCTACACGTATTTCATTTCATTTACAAATATCATTTATAACATCATTTATTAAGTATAGAGTTAACAATCTAGTTCCTTGTTACCTTTTAATTATATATTATGTAACAATCTAGTTTAACGTGTAATGTAGATTTTCAAACAATCTTGTTCATAAGTAATTTGTAAACATTTATATTTGGTTAAAGAAAAGAAGAACAAAAAAGCTTCAAACAATATGAATAAAACTTGCATAAGAATTATATTGGATGGATGATATTTGCAAATTACTTAACAGACAAGCAAAACCAGATTCAATTTATTTCAATCCAACCAACCCGAACTAACCCAAAAGCCTTGACCTCTCACAATTTTTATAGATTTTGGTTGTATTCCCTTAAAGAACAAGCAATACACCAATATTTCTCCACAAAATAAATAAATTAGGGTTTATATCCATAGTTTACTTTTTCATTTCCATCGCCAACCGATTATCTTCAATATCCAATCGAGCGTCTTCTTCTTCACTAATCTATTTCCTTCTCTAGTCATCTTTGTTCGCCGATTAATTTTCAAATCATCACCGTTTCCTTTCCTTTCCTTTCCAAATCGCTTGTTTTTCCTTTTGTGTTCTATGTAATGAACATGTGCACTTCATAAATTGATATATCAAAAAGATGAGTGACACTTTCTTTAAAAAAACATCTCTAACTTTTTCTACTTTTATTTTTTGTTTTGAATAGTAAAAAAATAGTCCGTTGGTATTTTATTGATTAAAAGCTTTAATACTCCATTATGTTTCTTTACCAATCACAAGGGAGTACTTGCTGTTTAGTTACGTTTTTCATCACGAATATCATTAGAATTATAGTATGTCCTTCTTGGTAGAATGATATTTCGGGTCGGAAATAGTTCTGTCAGCAATTGGGGTTGAGGTTAGAAATTAAAAATTGAAAAAGGATTAAATAGTGAGAGGGTATAATAGTCAATGTACCTACAATGACCTGTGCAGTAATCAATCCCTCTGTGTATTTATCACCCCCCACCGTCACCTCCTTATATTGCCTGATGATTTTTAGGGTTTACACCCAACAAAATTAGGGTTTTGAATCAAACCAAATGAACAACAACAAAAACAAAAGACCCTCATTTATCAACCAATTATCAAACGTCGCCGTTTACATCCTCCCCTACCTAAATCCAACCGAATTATCCACCATTTCATTAACCTGTAAAACCCTAAACCAAATCGCCAAATCAATCACTACCGTCCGATCATCCGATGCTTCTAGAACCTTCGAAAAACATCCAATTCCATTTATCAACACCACTACTGACAATCACCCCTACGCATACTTTAACTACACTCCTACTCAAACTCTAACTGGTGACCCAACCCGACAACCATGGGGTTCGGCTTTCGACGGCCGAACCAACCCGGACCCGAGTCTTGTTCCGCTGAAGGTAGAAAATGGATGTTGGTGTGAAGGTGAGAGATGTGAATGTGTGTGTATTAGACGGGAGGTTAATGGGTTGAAATGGGAATGTGGGTCGGGTTGTGGGTGTGGGGCGGAGTGTGGGAACCGGGTGGGTCAAAAGGGTGTGATTTTGAGGTTAAAGATTGTTAGGAGTAAGAAGAAAGGTTGGGGTTTGTATGCTGATGAGTTTATTAAATGTGGAGAATTTGTTTGCGAGTATGCAGGTAAGGTGTTTGTCAAAATGCTTCAGTGAAATTTGATAATTTTCAGAATATATATGATTTTTCAGTTGAGTTAAGTTGTGACTAAATCATTCACACTTTTATTCATTTTGGTGGTTTGTGACATTCGATCTTTCCTATACTGGGGATTTTTACCTATTGTCCTGATTCTTGGCGGACCACCTAAGTATGTGCCATCTGTTGTAAATATGGACGGACAGTATGATATGTTGTCTTTCGGGCGTTTTATAAAGTAAAGAATGTCCACAAAGAACCTACATACATTATTTTCTATATATGATTGCAAGTATGTAATTCAATCTGATTTTGGTGGCTTGTGCTATTAAAGCTTTTACTTGGACATGTTTTTCGTCAACTGTCCTAATTCTTGGCAGGCCACTTAAGTATGTGCTGCTTGCTGTAAATATGGACAAACAGCAATCATGTTGGCTTTAGGTGGGCATTTCATGAAGCAAAAGATGTCCACAAAGGACCTACATACATCGCGTGTTATATGTTTGTTGAAACTCAGTTTGTGTATTATTTTCCCAATATTGGGGACGATAATTTGGTAGAGGTCTTAATTAGTTTTTTTTTTTTTTATCATACGCAAGTTTCTGATCGGTTTTGTGGTGACAGGTGAACTCTTGACAACAAAAGAAGCAAGAAAACGTCAACTAATATACGATAAACTTGCTTCTGCCGGCAAACATACATCAGCTCTTCTAGTTGTGAGGGAGCATCTCCCATCTGGAAATGCATGTATGAGGATTAACATTGATGCTACAAGGATTGGTAATGTTGCAAGATTCATCAACCATTCTTGCAATGGTGGGAATCTGTCAACAGTACTTGTAAGGAGTTCAGGTGCTTTGTTACCTCGAGTCTGCTTTTTTGCATCTCGAGATATATTAAAAGATGAAGAGCTTACTTTTAGTTATGGGGATGCTGGTCTGAATCCAAATGGGTCAAAGTGTTTTTGTGGCAGCAGTTGTTGCTCTGGAATCATGCCTTCTGAACATACATGATTGCATATTTGCAGGTATGAGGTTAAGGCTTTCTTACGCATATTAATTTACACGTATGGTTTGAATATTTAACTTAATCAAACACAAGTGGAATGTTTATCAGCATATTTTTCAATTATAATAATTAATGTTTTATGTAGTAGGCTATAGTTTACACTACAACGAGCATTTGTGATAGATCTTGACAACGTTTGTCAAGTTGCAAAAAAACTTGGTTAGTAGGTGAAAACTGAATACCACATAGAGATTCTTGTTGATTGTAGATAATGGGCTTTTTTGATTTTTTTTTTAATTGTAAATGCTGTAAGCTATTCTTTTAGTATTATTATATGGGCCACTTTGACCATTTTTTCTATCTAGTGTCTTCTATCACAGCATGATGCAAGAGCAACTTATTGATTATACGAAGTTTCTGCAGCTTGTTTAAACAGAAACAATGGTAATCATCATCTAGATTGAAGCATCTGGATGGCAAAGGCCAACGGGTCTCCACTCTCTTCCTCATCATCGTCTTCATCATCATGACATGGCTGACAAAGCTGAAGATGATTGAAGCTCTGCTGTGAAAGTGTAGCACTCTGATGATCATCGGCAAGATTATTCAAACCAGAATCAAAGCTGTTCATGTTAAGCATGTTGTTATTTGAAGCAGATGAAACATTGGAATATGCAGGCTGCAGCAGTGAAAGGTGTTGCATCGGCTCCAGTTGCTGTTGTGAACTCTGAAGTGCATTTGCGACTAGGAGCTTGTTGTTTATCAGCTGGTTCTGTACTATTGCTAGCTCTGTTTGCAACGCTGCTACCTGTGTATAGTTCTTAATTAATTTGTTTGTATGGTATAACCGTACGATTACAACCCAATGGGAATTCTTGAATTGATATGGATTTATTGCATGTAGAGATGTCAATTTCAACCTTTCTACTTACAAATGGGTAGATTTGGTTTATGGTTTAGGTGGTAAAGGGTCAAAAAGGGAAAATGAACATTGAAAATGAAAGGGTGTATTTTGCAAGACTAGCTGGAAGTTGGAGCTTATATATTTCTACAAAGTTTGGCAAAGTAGCTGCAGTTAAATAACATAAAAGCACACTCAAGTAAATCCCAAACTAGGAAAAACAATTGATTAAGGGGTACTTGGGTAATTTTAGGTTTTATAAACTCAAGCTACTTATAAAACTACTTATAAAAGATACTTAAAGTAGCTTAAATTTCTAGAGCATGTCTTTAAATAGCTCCCAAAATCATTGTCAACCGAACAAGGCTAGAAGCTTCAGCTTTTAGAGAACATAAGCTTTAGCTTCCTTGAGTTGCGTGCCTAACATAGAGTTTATTCGCTTTGACCCGTTATCCCACTTGTTTTTGCCACCTCTAATTTCATGGGTACTATGCAATATTGTACCTGTTGTTGCAAAGCCATGACAGTTGATACACAACCATAAACTGGGTCGGACAACCTAGCCTGAGCTTTGTAAGATATAGTCACGACTGCATGTTGCCGCCGGTTCACTGGTATGTGTATTAGGAGTTTTGACACATTGCTGGCTCCAAACACCTTGTGCACTGCAGCGAACCGGGCTGCACCCTGGTCTGACCCAAAATAGGGTGCAAAGATGCACCCGTTGACACACTTTCTCCTTAAGAACTTACATGCTCCACAAGGTGGGTTGGGAATAGAGCCGGATTCTGATGCTGCAGCTTCAAATGGCCCACTGGCCCGCTTTCCGACTCCCATTCCCTTCCGCCGACTGTCTGATGGCTCGGCCATGCTAAAATGACAGTGGGTGATGGTAGTGTGAGTGAGTTTAGAGATACTTAAGAGATATTAGGGGATGTGGTTATATTAGTGATGGAAGGGTAAGGAGCACACAAATCTCATGAAAGGTTGGGTAGAGTTTTTGTTGTTAGTTGAGAGTAGTAAACGTCTATTATAATATTCCATGGCTACGTTCATTGGGCATTTAATATAATCATTTTAATAGGTATTTTTTGGTCTGTAAAAAGATATAAAAGATTGTGATTTTGGGTCGCATTTACTTAAAAGCTGAATAGACTTGTACTAATAGTGTTTAGATCTAATTCACCTTTTTGGTCATGGTTTTTTGGGTCATTAAAAATACAATTATACGGAAATCTAGAAGGAAGATTGTGTTGGTTTCTTTGTGCATGCCTCATGGTTGTCCTGCATGAGATAACACAAGATTTTATGCTTCCTGTATTGCGTGTGGGAATGATACCAACCATACCTAATTTAAAACTAAGTCATGAATGCAGCACAACTCTAAGAAGGTAAAAACGTATACTCGATTCAACATTCCACACCGAAGTTATGAGTTTTGTTGTACTTGGAATATGATAATAAGCAAGTGTATCATGAAGAAAAACACCAACTACTGTAATAGAAGTTCCTTTTAGTCCTGAGATTGAGAGTACTTTCTGAGATCACCTTGATACAAATTGTGTGCATATTCTGTTTGAATCATTACATGTTTAGTTTAGTTGTTTTTAACGAAAGTAATGTTTTGAGAAATTCCAAGACCGAAGGTACTTTTTAGTACAATAATAGTCAAATATATTTCACAAGCAGTCTGAGTTTTTCAAGCTTCTATTTAATGAAAGGTGAGACAGACATGAATTTCATAAATGCAGTAATTGTTGTTACTGACTAATAGGAATTACAGGACTGATATAGATCGTGGTTACTGTAAGACCACTGCCAGAGGCAGTGGTTGTCCTCCGTTCTCAACCGTCTTCAACATACGTGGCGCTCGTCTTCCGTCTTCAAGCATAGGCATGGAGCCGTCTTCAATCTTTGTCCTGGTAGTTTCGTTCTTCTGGGAACGGAGAGGACGAACATGCAACTCAATTTCGAATATTAAAAATACTTTTAATTCTTTTTAACATTCCATTCCAAACACCCTATATATACATACAACTATCACTTTTTTTCACACAAATTTTTTATTTTCTTTTTAATTATTACATCAACTATATATACATACAACCTATATAATTAAAACACTTTTATTTTTATCAACTTGTAAATAGATCCCCTCCAAATATTTTCTTATTATTAGTATTAATGTCACATACATTTTTTTAGTTAATATAATTATCATTATTATTATTATTGTGTTTTTCAAAATATAAGTGTATCTGTGTTTAATATTTAAGATATGACGCGGCGCTCAGTTCTCAGTTCTAGAGCGTCAGGATAGACAACATTTAGTTTTGAGTCCTCGTGCTGATGTGAAGTTCAGTCCTCAGTTCTGAGAGCGTCACGACATGGAGTGATCTAATGATCTAACGAGTGTAAACCAAACAAATGATATTACTTTTTCCTAAATCTTAATTAAATTTTTTAGATAGTACTTGCAGGCTCTATCGCTAGCAACAAAAGAGATTATATGCAAAACCAACGGAGGATAATAGAAAAGAAAAGCCATTATAGATTGTGATACGAACACCTATACATTTACACCCAGCCCTTTAAGAACACAAAGCATGTTCAAAAGAAAAATCAACAACAGCAACTACGATGAACTCATTTCGATTATCTGAGGACCCATATACTCTATTCCCTCCATTTCTGATTCTTTTGGCACCTCGATTTCTTCTAACCACCAATACCGCTCGCTCTCTTCTCCCGACATAACTGCTTGTTCATCTGACAATTATTACAAATAAACCATCAACAAATAGATCTGAACAGAACTATAAATATAAGAATACCAATGCATCATATAAAGACCTTAAATGTCCATTGCAAGGCTCATTATCATTACTTTCAGATCACATTGAACTATGTGATAAAACTATTTATAGCGTTTGTTAGTTGAATAGATTGGCTGTCAAATAGCTCAGATATTTGGGTTTATTTGTTTTCTGTAACGAGAAAAATCGACAACTAGATTGCCATATATGTATTATATACACAGTAGCTGTTCAATATCGACAAATCATCTCATAGTCAACTAAATATCTTACGTAATTACCATATATGTATTACATACACAGTAGCTTTTCAATATGGGAAGAATAGATACTGTGTGAAAAGCATATTTTCAAACAAGTCAAATGATAATGTTAACTAAGATTCAATAACATAATGTGATAGAGAATTAATTAGAGATGATTGCTTACATGGCAAAGCACTGTATGGAATGTCTCTGTAGTATGAACAGTCCCGCCCGTCTTTCTTAGAATAGGGAGGTCCCATTACATCAAGTATCGCACATGGTGTTATAGCCGTAAAGGCATGTATGTTACCCCCTGAAGTTGGATATAGCACAGAACTGTCACATGGGGCTGTAAAGACACCATTGGCTTTTAAACTTGCCAATTTCACTGCATGAAACAGAGTCAATTCAAGTTAGGTCAGCATACGTATTTAAGTGTGATTTACTTACATGTGAATGCATATAAAACTCACATTGACGTTGTTTGGGGGATATGGAGCCATCTGAGTTACTAGAGTCGACTAAATCATACGCTTTAATATGCACTTTACCAAGCAAAAGCTTGCTGAAAACCGTCATCCCTGGATGGTTATGAAGCGGTATGACAGCATTTGCAGGCATAAAGAAAATGCATAACTGCAAAAACACACAAACAATTGTTTAAGATGACAGTTGAATAAGAAAGTTGTTTCCATAATGGCCAAGGATCGAAAAGAGTTTCTTTTCGAAGCTTACCGAGAATTTTTCAGACTGATAAATAGTTGTGCATGCAACTTTTGGAGTTACTCCTGGAATACTTCTGGTCTTAAAGAATTGCAGTTTCCTACTTAATCCAACATCTTCTGCCATCATTCCATCTGTAACAAGATACAAATCTAATTAACAGAACGCGCACATATTCATGAATAACCATGATAAGAAGTGCTGAAGTGTGCAGCAGTTCCATTAAAAAGGACCATACGCATCTATTTGATAACTGAAAGTGAGAAGTGTCACACTATTGTGCTATATTTACTAGTGACTAAGATAGATCTGAATAGCTTTAAACAAGTACTTCAGCCATCAATAGGATATCACTACGGCATGGAAGGAAACCCTGCATTAGTCCAGGTTTTCTAGGGGAGTTATATTGAGAAGATTGTGACTATGTTTAAACCAGCTAGATCCACATGATATAAACTAGTGCAACAAGAATGTCAAATCCTTTTGTGATTTACAGCATACATACGATAGATTATACAATTCATAGTAGCAATATCCAAATATGCAAAAGGAAGTTGCCACCAATAAAAGTAAAAGAAATCCTAGATCACTTCAACAAGGTCAGAGTATTTGATCTAATCGCAAAAACAATTGTTCTCTACCTACAAAACACAATTAATATTTTTTGAGAATCAATTCGAAGCAACTTTAGATCCTTTAAGCCAACAATATAGACTAATATAGCTAGATCTGCACCAATCTAATACCATTGTCTTGATGAAAATTCAAATTCTACAGCTAGATCCATATGTATTACACTTCAATTTTGAGCAAAGTCATATCTTACATACTCCACAAATGTCATATCTTACATACTCCACAAATTTCACAATTCCACCCTAGTTTCTTCTTATCATTCCTTACATATATTCTGATCATTTGCATCACAAACAATACAGCAATATACATATAAATTCAAACAAAACAACATATATGATTCCTTACTAACTGAAATCAATCAATCTCATTAACTACTTCCTACATTCTGGACTCGCAGTTACGTATCACATATATCCTCACAAACTGTTTCCAATTTGCTATTTGTTTATATTTGTACAAGTAAACAACCTAAGGCATCAATTTACTTACAGTACGTATAACAACACATATAGCAGTAGCAACAATTTCAACAGTTAACATCTAATTAGAAACGAACATGCCGTAAATAACAGTAACACTCGGTATAAATGTATATAATATGTACGTATATGTATGTATATTTGCTCACCGAGTATATGACGAAGTTTTTGGACATCATTAGGCGACGGAACGGTACCTACACCTTTAAATACATCGATACACGACATATACAACCGCTGCAACGGAAACGCCAACGCCGCCGTAGCCGCCGGCGACCGGTTCCTTTTACTACTATTTTTCCGGCAACATTTCTTCTTCCTTATATATTTACTCACATCAGCTAATCTCACCTCAATCGTCATCAATCGAATTACAAAATCTTCAAAAAATCGTCTAATTTTATGTCACAAACCTCAGATCGGTAAATCGATTACGATAGAATATGTAATTAGAAAGTGATTTAGGTGTTAGGTTTGTTGAAATTTTGACAAAATGGTGGTGAAAAAGGGGGGAAATGATGAGGTTATAAGGAGGAGGTGGTGATGAAGGCAGAATGAGAAAACCAGGGGCGGCCATGGATAAGAGGATTTTTATTTTTATCTTTTGATTTTATTTATTTTTCGTAATAAGAGAAAGGAAGTTGTTTGATTTTGCGACCACTGTTTCTACTTGCATAGATGAGCGGTTACTGAAATTACTGTTGTGCCACTGTGTTTAGATATTCTCGATCGGTTGCTTAATAAATGTTTCGTTATGTAAATAAGTTCTAAAAATTTATAGTGTATATTTAATTATTGAGACATATATTGTATTTAAGATAGTTTGATACAATGTATGTAATAGGTAACTTGTTTGAAAAATTGTCGATATCTTATTATTTTTTATTATTTAATTAAATATGATGTGTATTAAATTAAATATGTGTCATTTCCACGTCGTGAAAATATATTCAACTAGATAATTTAATTCTTTTAATTTGAAAAAGAGACTTCCAACACTCCTAATTGTTCGTTGTTTGCAACTCATCAACACGTACATTAACCACACCATCGTTTCTCTTGTTTCATTCTTCATTAACCTACCACCACCATATTTATAAAGAATCACGGTCCTCACCGCAATCCACACCTTAATTAACAACAACAATGACGCTAGTCACCTAAACCTTCGGTCGCTCACCGCCAGTCACCTTCAATCGCACCTGAAGCACCAACGCATCCTCTTCTTCTTATAGGCACATTTTATGCGAGTTTAATTTCGTTGTTATCTATTTGTGTTTGTACAGATATGAGAGATTCCTTTTGTTGATGTGTTCGGATCTTGATTCAGTATATAGATTTGAAGTTTGAATACACATTTGTTTGTAGATTTATTCTCATTCGTTGGATTTATTGTTTATGTTTTGAAAATTTAATGGCTTATTCATGGTGTTTAATTTCCGAATTTGGCTAGTCAATAGTGGTCATTAGTGTTTTGAGTTTCTGATTTGGTGTTACTGTATCCAACTACGTGGAGTTAATTGAATTAATTTAATTTAAAAAGTGGTAACCGGTACACACGTGGCTAAAAACTTGGAGGCGTCCATCTTTTACATATAAAGTACCAAATATGCAAGTTCATTATGTACAATGTATTCCCGAGTAGTTGAATACATACTACGAATATATGAGCTTAGTTGGTTACATTTTCGCGTATTTATCCCTTCAATAAACCTTGTTTATATGTGGGGCAAATTTGATACGATGGAAACGTGATATAGTAAAATTCTTGATAAATGAAATATAAAATAATCTTTCACAATAAAGGGTTATATGTATCATTTCGTTTTGTAAAATAAAACGTTTAACACTTTAATCGAGTAAACTTGAACATGTATGTAACCTATCGAGCAAAATAGATCAGTTTATATTTACTTTATCGATCATTTTGAATTTTTGATATATCATTTTCTCATTTTATGAAATTTATTATTCAATCTAAAAGTTAGTATTAACTAGAGTAAATGAACAATGGGTTAATAATCTTAAGTCAGCGGTAAAAAGAGGATTAAATGAAAGGGGTCACACGGGTCGTACAACAGCTGTGATGGTTTAGTGTTGGATGAAATGGTGACTGAGATCTTAGAAGGCTGATCGATTGGATGACAATAGCTTTGAAGTTGTATTTGGACATTTGGAATGCTAGAGTGTAAGCAGTGATTGTGTTTATAGTATGCACGAAAGGGTAAACAATTCTGAAAATGTGCATGTATAAAATGTAAAAAGTGTGTTGTAATGGTTGTCGTACATATATGCAACCTTGACTGTAATTACGTTAAAATTCTTGCTTTCTCCAAAAAAAATGAACTAGAGTAAATTATGAGAATGGTTTTTGTGGTATACCTCATATTAAGTATCACTTCATATTATGGACTCCATCTTTGGGTAAGTTATTGTAGGATGGTCCCCGATATTGTGTTAATTGTTCTCCTTCCTTCAAAAACCAAGACGATATATGCAAAATACTAACGCAAATATCGGATCTATCATATGAGCTATACTCACGGGTATCATTTTCGTAATTTATTCTAATACCTAAAGATCACCTAGGTGTTTTATCAAGTTGTGTTAACTAGCGAGTTAGGTCATCTTTGAGGATATGTAAGTAATGTGATCGCTCGGGGTCTTTAAAATTTTGAACTCCAAATATGATTTCGAAATGATATTCTTAGGGAAATAAAATATAAGTACTACTAAATGATAGTTAATGGTGATAAATTATTGGTTGTTAGACTATTCTCAACCTTGGACATGTTAGTTGTGCCACTTCAATGCCACATTAGCACCTCATAAACTGACATACAACTGACACACCCCTGTCAACCCTAAGTGTGTCACTTTAATTTCTGGATTTACATATTTAAATAAAGAAATTTCATTAAAATTAAAAAATTTACATTAATTAATTAAAATAAAACATTACATTAATTTAAATAAAACACTACAACAATTAAAATAACAAACTAAATTTAAAATACTATACATTACGACGACAAAAATTTGGAGGGAGGTGTCAAATGTGTTCTATAAGAGCGTTGCGAAGTTGATGATGAACCCTTGAGTCGCGTAATTCTTTGTCCGTACACATTTATAGTTCAACATTCTCCGTCCACGAACGTCTTGGAGTATTTTCCGGAGTTGACATATAGTCTTCTTCAAGTTGATATATATTGCATCCGTTGGCCTCGGTTATCATGTTGTGTAAAATAACACAAGTATACATGATGTAACATATTTTTTTGATGCTATATGGTTTTGCCGAGTTTTTAATAATTGTCCAACGTCCTTGAAGCACTCCAAATGCTCGTCCTACATCATTTCTTTTATATTCTTGGAAAGTCATGAACATCATATTTCTTTCCTCAATCGGACACTTAAACGACTTCACAAGAGTCGCCCATTCCGGATAAATTTCATCGTCGAGATAATATCCTTTTGAAAATTAAGTCCCCGCAATATTATATGCTACAAAGGGAGCCCTATCTTGGAGTAAATCGTTGAAAAAATCCGATTCATTAAGGACGTTGATGTCGTTGTTTGAACCCGCCAGACCAAAGTACGTGTGTCAAATCCACAATATAACACCCCTCTTTCTATATAAGAATATTATATTAATAAACACGGAAGCATGAATTTAAAATACATTAAACAGTTTACAATTCCCAAAAATACACTAATTTCAAACTTTTTAAACTACAAAAGGCGGGGTATTATAAAAATTCTCCAAACAAGGTTTATTACAAAAACCATATCAGAGTCCTAGAGCGCAGTCAAACATTCCTTGATCAACCATTCACCTCCTGCACCCACAATAAACAAAACATATCCTGCAGGAAGTAAAATGAGGGGTTAGCACAAAGCTAAGTGAATAGGTTCATCACACAACATTCAACTTAGCATAACTAGCTAATTACACCAATAAAACGTAAACACACATAATTCAATGAGGATCGGTGGCTCTGGGGATATCATAATACCCGGGGATTCCCCCAAGAACACTTACCGTCAATCCGTATGGCCAATACAGAATAGACCGATAACTACTGGTTATTAAACACATACACAGGTCTCAAACACAACAAATGAATCAAAACCTGTGTAAAACACATAATAACCAGAAGTCCAACTACACGTTGACCTCAATAACATAGTACACATAGTTCACATATCACGTAGATCAATAATCAATAACCAAGACTAAACAGTCTAATACACATCTACGTTTACTTGTTGTAACCAAATAGTTACAACTAAATCAAATGATGAGTTCCGAATCCACTCACCGATACCTCTGACGTCTCCACACTCAGGATTCTAATATCACTGAGTCTTACGTTGATCTGAAACAGAAAATCATACACAAGTCAGAAGTTCGTTCCATAAACATCATTATAGTCTAATTATCCAATCAGGTAATCCCTGAAGTCTAGGCAAACAAAAGTTCACTCAGAAATAAACTCAGAAAAAGTCCGCAATACCGCTTAAAACTGAAAAATGCCATTTTCGGGTCCTAGATGACCCCGGATGGCCAAAAACTGCCTAGGCTATTAAAATATAGCCTTGATTACTAGGTCGTTTCCGATTGACTATGCGAATTTCAATTAAATCCGAGTTAATGAGATTTTCACAAAACCGCGTCTCCAAAACTTACGCATTTTCAAAATTTGCAAAACAAAAATCTCTTTTATAAACTTAGCGACACAACCATTGTGTCGCACCACAACCCTTGCGACACAACCACTGTGTCGCACAACAGAAACCTGCGACACTAACATTGTGTCGCAATACTCAAAGTGGCCGCCTATAGCGACATAACCACTGTGTCGCATAACATTTAAGCGACACAACCTGCGACACAAGCCTTGTGTCGCAATGATGAACATCCCAGTTCCCAGATTCAAAATTCACAAATTCAAACATGTAATAATCAAATTAACTTATTCCAATCGGTGTAAATCATATATAAACAATAATAACACATAACAATCAAACCCTTACCTCGGATTCAAAGCTAATTAGCTCAAATATGATCAAAACCCAATCTTTTATTTCTTCTCTCTAATTCCCTTTAATTCTCTCTCTAGGAACGATTTTAAGAGTTTGGAAATGTCTGGAAATGGTCAGGAAGTACTAGGGCGGTGTATATATATTTTTATCATCGAATTACACTTAAGCTCCTTACTTAATTTCAGTTCAGCCCGTTCTGCGACACAGTCCTGCGACACAACCACTGTGTCGCACAGACACCCTGCGACACAACCCTTGTGTCGCAGAAAATCAAAAACTTACAAATTTTAAGTCTACTAATATTTCACAATAAAACACATAATATTAAATAGTTCTAAAACAATTAAATAATGGGAATTACCAGACTGCAGAGTAGGATGTTACACACAAATCGTAAGAGGCAACCGCTTTGAGCATGATCATTAGATGCCCTTGATCACCATGTGTGTATTGATCTTTCTATCCTACTAAAAAATTTCTCTAAGGCCAATGCATACAATCGATGCTACCGAGCATACCCGGAAAACCATGTAACTCTTAATGTTTAGCATGTAAACGTAACATCTTGGAGTGATGGTTTTCTAAGGTAGTCGGTGGAATATAAATGAAATGCACACTTAGTAAAGTTTTCCAAACAATCATAGGATGTTTGTTGACCCATGTGTAAGTATTCATCAAACGCATCGGGTGCGACACCGAATGCCAATTGGAGTATGGCGGAAGTGAACTTTTGGTAAGTGTTGAAACCAAGTTTACCAAGAGTGTCAATTTGTTGATGGAAATAAGCAAAATACGGTTGTATAGGTAGTTGAGCGTAAGATGTTATACCTTCACATATACAGAGAAACAATGAACGACTCATCTGAAATCGTCTACGAAAGTAATCCGACAGGAATGTTGGGTTTGGAGCAAAGTTGTCTTGCCATAAACTTTCGCCAACACTGACACGATCTCTCGGTAAGTATCTTCTTGGTGCTCTTGGCGGCCGGCTTAAACTTTTGGGTTTGTTTTCTTCATCTTTTTGGTCCAACGTATTAACAATATCTAGCATCGCGACCGGATCAAAACATGCCGTGACAGCTAAAAATTCCAATTCATAATCGAAATCGAAGCTTGAAGACGAGTTTGGATCCATTTACGATACATTAATGAAAATAGTTGAATTATATATATTATTTGGGTGAAATAATGTATTTGAATGTAGAGAAAGAATGCAAAAAGTGTGTGGTAATTATATAAAATAGTTGGTTGAAATAATGTATTTGAATGTAGAAAGATGATGAAAAGTGTGTGTGAATTATATAGACTAGTTAAGTGGAATAATGTATTTGAATGTAATAAAAAGATGATGAAAAGTGTGTGTGAATTATATAGACTAGTTAAGTGGAATAATGTATTTGAATGTAATAAAAAGATGATAAAAAGTGTGTGTGAATTGAAGTTTAGTTGTATGTATATTTATAATGTGTTTGGAGTTGGATAAATATGTTAAATAAATAAAAATTTCTTTTTTTGAAAAAACATATATATATTCGTTAAAAAATGGATATAATTTTTATTTATTTAATAACTCCAATGGGCAAGAAGAAAAAAAAAATTGCGGGCCTCACTTCCAAACCAACACCCCTCTCTTTGTGCGTCGTGAAATCAGTTCAAACTAACCAACGCGACGATGTCAAGGCCATCGGTCGGCCAATGTTCGCCAATTTCAAACTGACGAGGTGCGTTGAGAACGATCTTATACTTATTGATAATTATTTATATGAGTTTGCTAAACATAGTTTTCAAAGTTATAATTAAGAGTACAACTTTTATTGAAACTATCAACCGCTATTAGCCACTAATTATATACTGTAGCAAAATAGTGACAATTAATCACATAAATTAGTTTCTTAACTGGTATTTATCAATTACCAATAATTTATTAGTTGTTATCCGATTATATTTAGGCAAAATTTTATTTAATATCCTTTTAACCTTTTTATAATGTTTGTACGGTTGAAGTCTGTTTTTTTTATTATAAGGCTCAACTTTAAGATCGAAGATATTAAATTCTAAGAATTGAGATACTCTAATGTTAACCGAAAATGAGAACTTAAAAAAACCTTTAAGAACAAATATTAGCAATTTAATAAAACAACAAGGGTGGTATTGAAACTAAGTCATTCTTTGTACCACAAACCAAACGGCCCGTTGTGTGTCGTTGGTTATCCGTTTGGATTTTATGAAGTCAAAATCATCCTACAATTTACCACTAATCTTATTATTCTCCCTTTTTGAAATGGTCTATATATTTTTTCATTTTCTGTAAAGTCAAGGTTTATTCGTTGCCAGAAACTTCAAACGTATAGAAATGTGGTACACAAAACTTTGTAGATTAAGTTTCATTATTTCTAGCGTAAATGTTTGTCAAACTTTTGGGTCATACAATTATATTTAATGAAAATAACTTTATATGTATATATATGTACATATGGAAATGATCTATAGGGAAGTTTCAAATCTTGAAGAAAGAGGAAAGTAAATCTTAGCCTCTTGATTTTTTCATAAATAAATGTTGTTAACATTCATTTGTAATGAATGCTAAATTTTGAAATTATTTGTAATTTTTGAAATTCATTTATGATGAAATCAAGGGTTGAGATTTGCTTCCTTCCCTTCCTAATTTTTTTTGCTTCACTCTTGATCCCCATCCTATATATATATGACTTTATAGGAGAAATAAAAATTCATAGAGAAAAGAGAGAAGAGTTTTTTAAACCCTTTGATGAAGCAAATTAACCATCTTGATTCATAAAAAGTGCATTAATAATAACCTTTTAAATCATAAATGAGTGTTTGTTGAATCACATAATAGATTTTTTTGAATTTATATTTATTTTTTTGTGAATCAGAGTTGTTTTTGTTTTCGAATATGTATTTCTCCCTCTACTTCAAAATTTTCTTCTTATTTAATTTTCTTATGGACATCTTATGTTAAGGCTACATGTAGACACATTGTTATGCAATAAATTATAAATTACATTAAGGGTATCAATAATGCTACCATCGTTAAATCATAAATAAATAGTTACATGTCATTTAATTTTAGTTAAAACATATTTATATATACTTATTTATAAAGTATTTCTTATTCTCTCTTTTAAAACTTAAAATTTTAAAATGAAAACTTTGTCAAATTATATCATTCCATGATAATATAGAAAGCATTTGAGATATTTTTCAAGATTGAAATGACTAATGTACCTCTACAATATTAGTTAGTCTTTAAAGTCATCAATGAAAAATATTAGCATACCCCTACATTTATTGTATTCTCATTAGTACTATCATGATTACATCATAAACTAATAAAGACATGACATTTAATTTTAGTTAAAACATATATCTATATCTATATCTATATCTATGCTTACGTATAAAACATTTAACATTATTTCTCTTTTAAAATGAAAATTTAGTCAAATTATATCATACCATGATAATATATAAAACATTTGAGAATCTTTTTTAAGGTTGAAATGAACAATATATCTAGTTAGTTTTAAGGAAATCATTGAAGAATACTAACATAACCTACATTTATTAAGTTCTCATTAATAATATTATTATTACATCATAACACAATAAACATATTATACTTAATTTTAGTTAATTTTAGTTAAAATAATTTATATCTATACTTACCTATAAAGCATTTAACGTCTTCTATCTTAGAACTTCAAATTCCAAAAATTGGAAACTTAGTCAAATCATATAATACCATGGTAATATATAAAGCATTTGAGATGTTTTCTTTAAGATTGAAATGACTAATATACCCCAACAATATTAGTTAGTTTTAAATGAAATCAATGGAAAATAGTAACATATCCTTACAAATTACTTCTCTAAAGCCTTCAATTTAACTTTCTTCAAATTTTATACATTTTTATGTTTTTTAAAAAATAATATATAAATGAGTACAGTTTGGGACAGTAGACGGTTCAAGATGGTAGGAGAGAGCAGATACTCCACTACGGCTTGACACATGTCACTAACAACAAATTTACATTTCCAACCCCCATATTTTATATTTACTATATGTTTCCCTTTTATTTATTCGTCACTTACACTTTCACCTCTATTCCCACTGACCACCACCTTTGACTTGTCGTTGCCAAAAACCTTTCTTTTTTTATAAATAATTTTAAAAAAAATTTCTTTGCAAAAAAAAAGATTTACTAATTTTTTTTCTTAAAATGTTTTCTTTTATTTTTTTTAATATTCTCACTGCATGTAGATATTTATTGCTGCAATTTATATATGTTGCATGTCATATTATTATTTGTTGTTGCATTATATTTATACTGCAAAATCTTTTGTTTACTTGTTTTTTAAATTGCATCTTAAAATCTTTTAAAAAAAGTCTAAATTTAAGCTTTATAAAACAAAAACAAGAAAAACTAAGAAAAAAAGAAGTTAAGAAGGTAAAAGATTGAATAAATGGAAAGTTACAAAAGAAAGTTTGTAAAAAAATAAAAAAATAAAAGTTTGTAAAAAAAAATCTTAATTTTTTTTTTACATTTAAGGTTTATAAAATCAAAAACAAGAAAAACTAAAAAAGAAAAGTTAAAAAGGTAAAAGATTAGATAAAAAGAAAGATACAAAAGAAAATTTGTCAAAAAAAAAAAAGATTTGTACGAAAAAAGTTTGTAAAAAAAAAAATCTTAAAAAAAGTTTACATTTAAGATTATAAAATCGAAAATAAGAAAACCTAAAAAAAAAAGAAGTTAAAAAGGTAAAAAATAAGATAAAAGGAAAGATACATAAAAAAGTTTCTAAAAATAAGTTTCTAAAAAGAAAAGAAAATTTTGAAATAAAAATACAAAAAAAATTGTCAACGAAACTCATACCTTGTGTTCAAGTCAAAGACTCTGTATCTTTCAACTCAACCATCAAATTTGTAAGGCGATTGTAACTTCTGCTGTATATATATATATATTATGTTTTTAGATATTTTGTTTTAATATTATTTGAATAATATAAAAAGTGAGTTTTTCTTTTAGATAATTATATGTTAGTGTCAGGCCCGGATTTGAGCATGCGCAAGGTGCTCAATCGCACAGGACCCATGATTTTTGAGGGCCCCCAAATTCTAGAACTTGACAGTGAGCTTGTACTAATTTTCCGACGGTCTAAGTCAAGCAAACAACGCATTGTAATGGTAACTATACATTTAACACAATGAGGAACTAATTATTAAAATTATAGTTAGAAGAGAGCTCCATTTTGAGTTTTAATGGAAAAATAATGTTACAGGGGTTGTGGGGAAGAAGACAACTTCAAGTCTTGATTTTTGTGAAAAGTTTCATTTTGACACCTTATTAATACTAAAACTTGCATTTCACACCCTCTAAGTTTTAATTAATTATTTAATCTGAATCTTTATATGATTAGCATGCTATTATTTATTATTCTTTTTTTTTGGATAAAACAATCACCAATTTATATAAATCTTAATTTTTTTATTTTGAAATGTTATTTTAAAATACTTTTGTGTAAAACCTGTATTTTATTTAGAACTTTACATAGTGTCTAAGAAAAAATATATGTTTTGGACAAAGTAAAATAATAATAATAATAATAATAATAATAATAACAATAATAATAATAAATAATAATGTTCAACTAATTAGTACTACATAGCCTATGATATTGTGAAAATTTATAATTTCAACTTGTGAAATTTAATTTAGGGGTTACAAAAACTTATCGGTTTATTATACCAAAAGAAAAATATACTCTAAATTGACTAAGTAATATATAATTAAGTTTTAGAATGTATATATGACATTTAATGACATAACAAAATTAGATTTCTCGTTCTTTACATATACGAAAAAAGTTTCTTTATAGAGGGCCTACTATCAATTATGGCACAGGGTCCCTAAAATTAACGGGATGGCCCTGATTAGTGTATTAACGTATATCTTATTTTTGAAATATTACATAAAGTATAATATTATAAATTAAATAAAGTATCAAAACGCGATTATTACATAGACAAAAACAGACAATTTCTTTAATATATTATGTATGGAAAAAGAAGAATCGGTTGATACAAAGTAATGATTTATTGGCACCCTAAGAATGGTTCCCTGCAAAGGCATTTAGTTGGTGGTTTCCAAAGTGAAACAATGAGCTCTAATACTTGCCCTCTCTTCATTATGTAAAACACAGCTTAAATGTAAACTTATAAAATATATATCATAATAATGACGACATTAAAAGATAAGTAGATTAGTCATGGTTTAGTCTAGTACATGTATTTGAAACATTGTGTAGCGAACACAGTTACATAAATATTAATGATTTTTATTATTGTACACACATGTTGAATCCGTTAACTATAGTTATGCAACCGAGAGGGTAACAACTACTACTAATCTTACTTTTAAATATTATAAAGTAGTATCAAAAAGTATCATAAAGTAACAAATGTTAATGAGTGAGGTATGCGAAACTTTCTAGCTTGTTAAAACATAGCAAAAAATTATATTTTTTTCAACAATTTTCCTTACAAAAATAACAAAAATAAAATAAAACAAAAAAGAGTAAATTGCATTTTTTATCCTTGTGGTTGATCAAATTTTATCCTCAATCTATTTTTTTTTCGCAATTTTTATTCTTGAATTGGTTAATTTTCACAATTTGTGTCCTTCTAACTATTCTAACTAACTTCAGTTAAGTTTCTTCGTTAATTCAGATAAAAACAACAAACATACCCTCATCTTCATCAACTTCCTCCTCAAACCCAATATCACCAAAAATGTGTTCATGTTCTTATTTCTCTTGCTCATCCTTAATTAACCCCAACAATTAAAACCGTAATTACTTTCATTCTTGCATATCAAAATCAATAACTCTGAAACCAAACATAAATTAAAAAAAAAAAAAAAAAACAAATCACAGTAAATAGCAACATAGACATATATATATATATATATATATGATTCCGATGAGGCCTAGATTTACTCGCCGCCATTATCTTCAGTGGTAACCTACAACACCACCACGATCTCCGACAATTTACATAATCTGATAAGGCTTGGATCTGCTCACCATCGTCTTACAGTTTCTTGGATCCAGCTACTGCAATTTCTTTGGCGCAACAGATGACTTCAAGAGCAAAAGGCTAGGGACCGACGATGGTGGAAATGGCAGCAACACTGCGACGTAAATATCCGACGAATACAACCACACATACCACCGTTCGTCTTCTCCGTTAGAAATTCAGGTGTCGTCGGAACATACAACCAACTAACAAGGACGGATTTATAGGTCATCATTTGTATGTGTGTTTTCGTTGAATCTGAAAGTTGAAACGTATGACAAAGATGATGTATGTGACGATTTATGGGTTTAAGATTACGATTTAGCGAATGTTTTAAAGTTATGGATTGTTGTTCTTCAATTTAATTTAGTTGTCTTCTTTGATGGCTTTTCTTTTTTTGTCATTAACTTGTGTGTTTGATTATAGAACTATTGTGTAAGTAAGTGGGAGTGGGCTGAATCACTTAACTAGTTTATTTTCAATATTAATTTGAATTTTAAAACTCTTTAATGTTTAAAAATTAGTTTGTAAAAATATTTATTAGTTAACAAGTTATTAGTTTGAAAACTTTATGCTAAAAAGGAATATAAATCAAGATGACACCAATATTTATAGTGGTTGGGGCCGGATGTTAACAATCCACCTTAATATACTTCACGATCACTTGATCGAGATTTTCCACTTAAATTCTATCTTTTTCACCGGTAGGAAAGAAAACCATTCAAAATGTTGTTTCTCCTTAAAAAGAAATCTACACTAATCTTCTTTTACCACAAAGAAGATCACCTACTAGTTACTCTTGCTCCCAACACAATTAGGAAGACTTCACACTCCAACTTCGCCACTAATAATACTATCCTTTCAATAAGGAAGATTACAACATCAAAAGTCTTTCTCTAACACTTATGAAAAACACACTCACCAATGATAAGCTTTCTCCTTTGCTAAGAAAGCTACACCAACTCTTCTTATTCATTGAGAAAAGCTCACAACAAACTAACCTAACTTCCACCACAAATTGGAAGATCGTCACAAAACTCAACTCTTCCTCTTTCACTAGGAAGATTACACCACAACACTAATTCTTTCTCTAATAATTAGGAAGATAAACACACAACAAAATCTTCCTTTTTCACTTTGGAAGATTACCACACCACACTCTTCTTCTTCTATCTCTCTAGAAAGGTACACCACTTCTTCTTCTTCACACTCTTGGAAGAACACAACTTAAAATAACTCACTCAATGAGTTTTCTCCTAACAAATAGAAGATAATAATCACTCAAAGTTTCTTCTACAAACAATTAGGAGAGAAATAATATGAGATCTTCCTCACACACACTGTTGAAGATCTCTTCCAACAAATTACAATACAAATGTAGTGGCACAAAATATTACAACTCAATTCCTCACTACATTAATCAACTCTTGCTTTGATCTCTCTCTTTTAATGTGGAAGTGTTTAGGGAGCTCGAGATCACTTGGAAAAAAAAAGTATACATTTATGTGCAAGAGGATGATTTAAAAGTTTTGTTTGAGTCTTGCTTAAATAGAGAGACAAAGTCACTTTTAGAAATCACAGAAATATCACGGTCGATGCACAATTAAGCCGTGTTTTATCTGCACATTTTTTTCAAGAAAAAGTACAAACGACTCTTAGTACACAAAACTGATTTTAAACACTTTTTGACTCAAAAACTCTTCTTTCTAAACACATACTGAGTATAAGCCTTAAGTCATAAAATCACGTGAATTCCAATAAAACTTTAAAGTTTAAATCAAAGTACACTATTCTTGTTTGACTTTTAACAAAGTTGTAAGACTTTTGTAAGACATGTACCTACAATTAGTTTTTATAAAATGTTTTTATAAACTTGTTTTGTTTTATAAAATGTTATTTAAGTTTATAAAAGATGTGCTTGATTAATTGGGTTATGTAACACCTCATTATTAAATAAATAAAATAGTTTTTATAATTAATTTTGTTATAATTAATTATATAAAAATCTTGATTAATTAGTGGATTTTAATGAATAAGCCTAGAGAAAGCATGTAGACTTATGACTAATGTTTATAAAAGACACTTGTACATCTTTTAACTATTAGAGTAATGACTAATCAAGACACTTGTAAATCAATTAGCTAGTAGAATAATGACTAATCAACATATTTAGTAGTATAAATAGGTGACTTATACTAGCTTATTACTCTTCTTGGTGATTTTTGAATGAAACAAAGTAAAGAGTATAGTTTCAATCTTAAAACTCATAACATATACATACTAGAGTTTTATGTAAGCGTTAGAAAGGGGAATAATTAGTAGAAGCAAAAGGTGTAGTTTCTGTAATCATCATCTTATCTTTCACCATTAAGTTCATCATAAGGTATATACATATACATACCTCAAGTCTTGAACATTTTATTAGATGCTTATTGAATTCTTTATTTTCATATCTTTGATGTATATGTTATTAAATGTAATGATCTCCAAAGTAATGGTTTAACCATGTCTTAGTGATATGATGGTTAAACCATTCTTAAAAAAATGGTTAATAAAATGTTACAAAATGATTCTTTATGTAAAAATGGGTAAAAATCTGAAATAATAACTATAAAATTCGGACAGGGGCTTTAGTGACTGTTTTAACAGCTTTTGTGACAGAAAAGTCCGTCGCTGAAACTGTTGCAGATTATTTTTGGACTTTTTGTGACAGATTTTGTAATGTCACTAAAAATGGCTGTACACATTAATCTTTTAAAATTGTTAAAAAACTTTGTATTTAACCATTTGTTTTGACTTTACATCAAACATGTTTTATAAAAAAATAATGAAATATATATTTTGACAATTTAAAAGCTCATTTCTTACAAAATAAAATAAAATAACATGGTGTAACATTTTTAGATTAACCTTCCAAACTAAGTGAGTACTCTTGTGTTATTTTCAAAATGAGAATGTATGCTAGTTATGTGTGTTCATTCTTCCATGTAATATGAATTTCCATGATACATTTATATGCTTTGTAAGTATATTAACTACATTGTATGTGCATTTTATATATTTTAATGATTATTGTGTGATGGACAAAGTTTTAATAAAAATTCTTGATATTAACTCAAGTTGGTTGATTCCTTATTTTGGTGATTTTGGACTCTCCATAACACTTAAAATGAATAGCATGACTATCAAAAGTGTCTAATGTCCTAAACCACAATAATCGGGATCCCCATAAATTTATTATATGTTGATCTTTGGATTATATTATGGTTGTATTATAATTTGTACTTGTTCATTCTTGTGTGTGATATTTTACGTACACAAACACACAAGCTCACTAAGCCTTTAGGCTTACACATTACATACATTCTCAGGTTCAAAGAGGTAGATTCGACTCGTGATGGATCAATAATAGGTGAAATGGAATAAGGAGACTATTTTCCTTATTATCCGAAAATTCCCCGACATTTCTAGTTGTTTTATTTTATGTTAAGATGTAACTTTTGTTGGCTATTAGCCACTTTGTAAGATACTTCCGTAACAACTCTTTATGTATGTTTAAGCTTTGTGTAATATTAAATCGGGGCGTTACAGGTTATAAAAGTGTGTCTATTTTTATGTGATCAAGAACCTCATTCGAAACACAATTACTTAACTTAATTATGATGTTTCTTGATTGACCAATATACGTATACATGTTGTTGACCTGAAAGTTGATCAATTAAATTATCAATTTTAAAAAGTTCCATTAAGTAAAAACACGATTAATCCAGAGTCTAACACCTATAGTTTCTTAGGTTTCTTCAACAACTATCAAAAACGATATGTATGTATATATAGTCTTTAAAAATATGTATTTTCCTAGACCGTCTTTAATACGGCAAAAATGGTACCCACTACCCAGTATTGATCATAAACCATGACGGTTTGCAAAGGCATAAAACATCATACATGGAACAAGCGGGAATCGAATTACACATGGCGTGGTCCCACATGCATGACATGTGACCTACATGTTCCTTTCCCTGTTTTGCACAAGACTTTTGGATATGGTGCTCTGAAAATGAATTCATTAGAAAAATAATATATTTATACATATATCATATCTGCTTACATTGGTAAGCATCTTACTGGTTGTAATCTTTAATATGGCACCCGTTAAAACTTTCGAGTCTCATTTCCGTTAAGATCGTTGTAAAAATTGTTTTAAAATCTTATTTAATAAACATGATCGATCATACATTTTTCGAATGAGGAATGCTACATCCACTAACAATTTATAAACAAACTCTCACAATATGACATAACATAAGTGTTGGACCAATTAAATTTACTTTTTGTTTCTCTCTCATCATTCTCTTTCTTCATTTCATTGGACCAACTCATGTTGTGAATAAGCTTTTATAAAATTTGAATGACTTTATCATTTCCCTTTCTGAATTTAATAGTTTAAGAACTATATAGAATAAATATTTATTTTGTGATATAAACAAACTATTATGGTCATATATAACCAAAGTTGTTGAGCAGGATCATTTTCGTATTTATAAGATTGAGATCGGAGAACAAGAAGATTCTACTTAAATATTATGGTCTCCTACATGTGTATTATAATATATACATAATAAAATCAAATATGTTACAAATTAATAAAATATCCAGAACATTTTATATTGTTTTATCCATAAATCTATATTATTATAGTTATAGTAAATATGAAATATTGAGATAAATGGTTGTTATTAAAGATCTTTCAACAAGTAAGGAAACTACACATAGATGAGTTTGGTCATGATCATCAATTTAAGAGGTTGAAATCTATAAAAAGACGATGAGAAACTACACATAGATCACAATTAAATAAGGTCTCCGATATATAAATATTTCTACTACAATATATGAATTTAGATATATCATCTTAAAACTTAAATTTTTACAAAGTTGGTAAACACGACAATTGTAGCTTCCTTTTTCTACAAATATCACCATATGTCAAATCTTTAAATTCAAGAATAATAAGTGAATGAATAAATCACAAACCAAAAATCAAGACTAGAAAAGAAAAGTAGATTAAATCTAAGTCACTTAAAATTAAATAACAATGTATTTAAAGTTATATCTACACAGAAACTTTTTTAAAGGTTTCAAATGTTTTGTGTTCTTTCATCATCACACTTTAGCCCCCTACCGATTTCCTCTACCGTCTCATCAAACGGCTAAATGAGCATATGACCATCATCGAATTACTAATATCACCTTAAATAAAAGTTTAGATTTTGTTATATGTCTTTAATACTAGTTTATATTTGTCGAATACACAAAGATAATGATATGATTAAATTTTTATTTCACCTGGCTGGAATGAAAATTATTATGATATGATAAAATTATTTACATATAGTTATAATGTTTAATTGAATTGATTATATTGAGAACTGCATTATACATTTACAATAACAATATGAGTATAAGTCAATCAAAGTCAACAATACAAATTGGACCAGTTGAAGTGTTGAGGGATTAGTTAGAGATATGGACTGAAAAAGCAAGGACAATCCATGGTCGGACTGTAGATCGACAGTGCTCCTGCCGGAAGGATGTCTCTCAAGTAGACAATTCAATTGGTCAACGTTCGGGTCAACAACAAGCATACATACCTTGGACAATCAAGATACATCATAATTAAAGTACGTGATTGTGTTTCGATTGAGCTTTTTGATCACATAAAAATGGACACATTTTTATAATCCAATTAATCGAGCATATTTTTCATATATTTAATAAACATTTTATAAAACTTGAGAAAGAATAAAATTGTTTTTATAAACCTTTTGGCTGGAATTAACTGAACTAGATATTTCAAATCCTAGTTAGTCAAACTAAGAAACACAAAATACATTGGATAAAGTATTGGTACCATATCACCGAAAGTATATTGTACTTTTGTGTCTTCTCAATGTGTTTAACCCCCACCCTTTAAACTAGTGATGTTTAAACTTTATGAAAGGGTTGGGATGTAGGTATATTGAGTTCGACTATAAAAAAATGAGTTTTTGATTGATTTAAAATGGATTTATTTTCAAAGGATTTTGAACAGACAATCCACGGTCGATCCGTGGTCGTGTCGTGGATTTCCAGATTATTTTTTAAAGTCACCTTGTTTCTCTATTTAAGCAAGACTCAAACTAAACTTTTAAATCATCATCTTAGACATAAAAATACACCTTCTAAGTATCTTTCTAAGTGATCTTAAACTCTTTAAACAGTTTCACAATAGAAGAGAGAGATCAAAGCAAGAGTTGATTAATGTAGTGAGGAATCGAGCTGTATTCTTTTGTTACCACTTCATTTTGTTGTAACTTGTTGTAAGAGGTCTTCAAGAGTGTGTGTGAGGAAGATATCATATCATTTTTCTTCCAATTGTTTGTGGAAGAATGTTTGAGTGATTAATGTCTTTCATGTGTTGGGGGAAGACTCATTTATGACTAGTTTTTATTTGTATTCTTCCAAGAGTGTGAAGAAGAAGAAGTGGTGGTGTAGTTTTCTAGAGTGATAGAAGAGAAGAGTGTGGCCTAATCATCCTAGCGATAGCTAAAGAGTTGAGTTGTGTGGTGATCTTTAAATTTGTGGTGGAAATTAAGTTAGTTTGTTGTGAGTCTTTCTTAGCGAATAGGAAGAGTTGGTGTAGCTTTCTTAGTAAAGGAGAAAGCTTATCATTGGTGAGTGTGTTCTTCCTAAGTGTTAGAGGAAGACTTTTGATGTTGTAATCTTCCTAATTGAAAGGGGAAGTATTATTAGTGGAGAAGTTAGAGTGTGAAGTCTTCCTGATTGTGTTGGGAGCAAAAGTTACTAGTAGGTGATCTTCTTTGTTGTAAAAGAAGATTAGTGTTGGTTTCGTATTAAATGAGAAACAAGACTTTGAACGGTTTTCTTTCTTACCGGTGAAAAGGAAAAAAATTTAGTGGAAAATTTTGATCAAGTGTTCGGGGAGTGAATTAAGGCGGATTGTTAACATCTGATCTCAACCATTATAAATCTCGGTGTCATGTTGACTTATATTATTGTGTCGCATAAAGTTTTCAAACTAATAACTTGTTAACCAACAAAGAATTTTGGAAACTAGTTTTTAAACATTAAAGAGTTTTAGAAACCAAATTAATATTGAAAATAAACTAGTTAAGTTATTCACCCATCCCCTCTCACTTACTTACATGATAGTTCTAAAACCAAACACATAGGTTCATGACAAAAAAGAAAAACCATCGAAGAATACAACTAAATTAAATTGAACAACAACAATCAATAAACATTCACTAAATTGTAATCTTAAACCCATAAATCGTTACATGCATCACCTTTGTTAGACGTTTCAACTTTCAAATCTAACTAAAACACAAACACAAATAGTGACCTTCGAATCAGTCATTGTTACCTGGTTGTATGTTTCAACGACGCCTGAATTTCTAACAAAGAAAACAAATGTGGTATGTATGCTTGTGTTCGTCAGATCTCTGCGCTGCAGCACTACCGCTATTTCTACCATTTTCGGCCCTAGCCTTTTGCTCGTGAAGTCACCCCCTGTGCCAAAGAAATTGTAGTAGTTGGATCCGAGATATTGTAAGATGGTGGTGAGTAGATCCAAGCCTTATCGGAGTATGTAAACTGTCCAAGATCGTGGGGGTGTTGTAGGTTATCACCGGAGATACAACGAGCATATCTAGGCCTCATCGGAATATATATATGTATATATATATATATATATTTATGCGTACATCGCTATACATTTTGATTCGGTTTTTGTTTATTTTAATTTGTGTTTGGTTTTAGAGTTATAAATTTTGATGTGCAAGAATTGAAATAATTAGGGTTTTAATTGTTGGGGTTGATGAAGATGGGGTATGTTTGTTATTTTATCTGAATTAATGGAGAAACTTAATAGAAGTTAGTTATAATGACAAAATTGCGAAAATAACCATTCCAGGAATAAAAGATGTGAAAAAATAGATTGAGGACAAAATTGGCGAAAGTGATCAAACCCAAGGTTCATAAAAAAAAACATCGAAGAATACAACTAAGTTAAATTGAAGAACAACAATCAATAACTTTAAAAAATTTACTAAATCGTAATCTTAAACCCATAAATTGTTACATGCATCACGTTTGTTATACGCTTCAACTTTCAAATCTAATCAAAGCGCACACACACAAATTGTGACCTACAAATCAGTTATTGTTTCCTGGTTGTATGTTTCAACGACACCTGAATTTCTAACTGAGAAAATGAATGATGGTATGTGTGCTTGTGTTCGTCAGATCTCTGCGCTGCCGCCATTCCACCATCTTCGACCCCTAACCTTTTACTCGTGAAGCCCACTCCCCCTGCGCCAAAGAAATTGCAGTAGCTGGATCCAAGATATTGTAAGACGGTGGTGAGTAGATCCAAGCCTTATCGGAGTATGTAAACTGTTCGATGTTGTGGGGGTGTTGTAGGTTACCACCGGAGATGATGGCGGCGAGCATATCTAGGCCTCATCAGAATATCTTTATTTATGCGTACGTTCCTATTTATTTTTGTTTATTTTAATCTGTGTTTGGTTTCAGAGTTATAGATTTTGATATGCAATCAATTAGGGTTTTAATTGTTGGGGCTAATTAAGGATGAGCAAGAGAAAGTAGAATATGGATTTAATTTTGGTGAAATTGGTTTTGAGGAGGAAGTTGATGAAGATGAGGGTATGTTTGTTATTTTATCTAAATCAATAGAAAAATTTAATAGAATTTAGTTAGAGTGACAAAAATTGCAAAAATAAACAATTCAAAGCTAAAAGTTGTGAAAAAAACAGATTGAGGACAAAATTAGCGAAAGTGATCAAATACAGGGACAAGAAATTGCAATTTAATCTTATTTTTATTTTTACTTTTGTTAATTTTTTAAGGGTAATTGTTGAAAAACATATAAGATTTTTTTTTTTTTTTCTTCATGTCTTAACAAGCTTGAAAACTTCGCATACCTCATTCATTAACATTTGTTACTTTATGATACTTTTTGATACTACTTTATAATATTTGAAGCTAAGATTAGAAGTAGTAATTATCCTCTCAGGTGCATAACTATAGCTAACGGATTCAACATGTGTGTACAATAATAAAAATCATTAGTATTTATGTAACTATGTTCTCTATACAATGTTTCAAATACATGTACTATACCAAACCATGGCTAATTTACTTTTCTTTTTAATTTCGTCATTATATTTTATAAATTTTACATTTGACCTATGTTTTACATAATGAAGAGAGGGCAACTATTAGAGCTCATTGTTTCACTTTCCACTTGTGGAAACCACCACCTGGATTCCTTTGCAGGGAACCATTCTTTGCGTACCAATAAAGTGTCGCTTTCTCAGAACCCATTCTTTCCTTTTCCATACATGATATACTTACTATCCATATAAATATTAGCAAAATACTCATGTCAGAAAAATTTATATATTTTACATTTATTAGCTTTATAATATAATTTTTGTAATATTTTTAAAAATAAAATTATATATTAATACACTAACATAGTTTTTTTAAAGAGAAAATTACTTTATTTTTTATTTTTCAAATAATGTGAAAATAAAATATCAAAAAACATAAAATATGTATATGTATATATATATATATATAATACACCAGAAGTTACCACCACTTAGTTGAAAACTCGATGGTTGAATTGCAAGATGCATATTCTTTGGCCAGATCACAAGGTTTGACTTTCGTTGACATTTCTTTTTGTATTTTTATATTATATATTAAGAAAAAAGTAAATGATGTAAAAAAATAATGTGAAATTTATAGAACGGTAAATTGTAATCTTAATGAAAGAGAAAGCTTGTTATTGGTGAGTTGTGTTCTTTCTAAGTGTTAGAGGAAGACTTTTGATTTTGTAATCTTCCTTATTGAAAGGGGAAGTATTATTAGCGGTGAAGTTGGAGTGTGAAGTATTCCTAATTGTGTTGGGGGCAAGAGTTACTGGTAGATGATCTTCTTGTGGTGAAAAAAGATTAGTATTGATTTTCTTATTGAAGAAGAAACAATATTTTGAACGGTTTTCTTTTCTACCGGCAAAAAAGATAGAATCTTAGTGAAAATTCTTGATCAAGTGATCAAGGAGTGAATTAAGGGGACTATAAACATTCGACACCAACTACTATATATCTTGTGTCATCTAGATTTGTATTATTGTCTAGTATAACGTTTTCAATCTAAAACTTGTTAATATACAAAAGTTTTTGAAAACTAGATTTTAACTTACGAATAATTTACAGACTGAGGTATTCTTGAAAATAAATGAGTTAAGTGATCCATCTTCCTCTCACTTACTTAAAACATAAACAAGTCTAATAAATTGAGTAAGAAAATACGAGTTGATCTCTCCCTATATATATGAAAAAGAAAAAACATAAGAAATATCGAAAGAAATGATATGGTGATATTCGAAGTTTCTAAAAATATAGGATGAAAAAGAGTTGTGCGAGATTCTTGAGGAAAGATGGAGCTAGTAGAAAGAGATTTGTAATAGTTACATTGTAATGTCAATGTGTACATATATATATAACAAAAAATATATTATAAAAGAGTATCTCAATTAAAAAACCTAATTTGTTAGTGAATGTAATGCTTTTTTTTTTTTTATTTCTTTTATCAAATTTTCATTGTAACCTTTTTTATTAATAATTTTAAATGTATGTCATTAAAATATGTATTTTTATTCAGTTTATCCATTTGAAAACCATAATACGTTTTAATATATCCATAAGTATTATTATAAATATATTTAGAGAAAAAGTTAAACGATTCTTTTTGTCCTCTGACGATTTCAATAATAGTAAATGTTAAGTTAAATATTTAAAGTAGTATTTTATCCGTTATAATTTAATTGTTTACTACATAAATGCATATGATTTTATAAAATTAATAATAATTACGGTATTAATTAGAAAATTACATACTTAACCACTTAAATAATTTATGATTGATTGAAATTAGAATGAATACGGTCATTTTAACAAGGATTAAAATAAATAATTATTTTAGCACAATTAAATAGGGAGTAACTTTTTAACTATCAAGAAAGTGCAATATTAAGTCTTAAGATTTACAATGAATTGAAAAGCATGCATAATCAGTAACATCTTGGTAAAAATCGATTTTCAATCCTCTATATTTATAGTCAGCGGTGGATTTAGAAATTTACATCGCTAGGAGAGGGTAAAATATTATTATGATAAAAAAAATTTAATACCAAACTAAAAGTTAAAAATTAAACTTAGTGTGTGTAAATTTAAAAAAAAAAACAAATAAAAAATGTATAGAAATGAAGTCATTTTAATATTTTCTCTACACAAATGAACTATTTATGAAGACTTTAATTGCATTTGAGTTTGAATTCTATTAAAAAATTACATGTATTTCTACAATAAGCTCAATAGCATGAAGTGTCGGAAACCCCCTCCTAATCCATTAGATATGCCCCTGTTTATAGTCATAACGTCATGTGTTATTTTCTAAAGTGTCTTTATTATCAAAATTAGTTTTATATCCATTATTGGCCTGACTCATAGTTAAAAATATGTATATAGCAAGGATTATGGCTCGTTCTTCGCCGCGAACGGGCAGAAGGCGTATACTGCTAATTTATACGACTATAACTCTTTTAATGTACGTACTATATATTTTTGAAAGGTCACTTTTGCTAACGATATCAAATCAAACATCTGATTATGTGAACTATTGAGGACAACATTAGATACAAAATCAAATACGGAGTATTATGACAAAATTTCATAAACAAATACGGATTCCCTGTATTAGAATATCAGAACCAATGTGTTAGGAAGTTTAATTTAAATACGTAACTAGGTAAGTATAGTCCAAAAGTAATCAATTACTCATATTAGTCAAAAGGAGCGTTGAAAGTTTACAAAATCATAAGTGTAAAGAGAATTGCTACGTTCACAAAAAGTATACCAAATCTTTTTCATAAAATGACGTTGCCATGAATTGTACCAATTAAATTTATTTAATGTTGCTCTCTCTCTATATTCTTTTGCTTCATCTTTCAAAAAAGACGCATAATTTTGTGAAAGTTTTTAAATATATATATATATATATATTTATGTGAATATAGCATATATCAAATGTAAATAGAGTTAGTTTCTAATACTTGATGCTTGAAAATACTTGTCGATCTTAATAATCACTTATGAAGAAAGTAATTTGAAATCATAATGTATAACTTGTAATTGTAAAGGGCAAGAGGTAAATTCAGTTTCTTAGTTATTTGGTGTATTTAAAACTTTAACTGATCATTAATAGTTTAAAACACTTTGTTCAATTAAACAGAGTGTGAATTGCAAGTACATAAACAAATAAATGAGAGAGCAAGAACCATAGCTTAAATGGTGAATTTATTAATCACAAAATACACCAAGTATTGGATGTGGAATGATCTAACCAAAGCTGAGATCAATTTAATACAAGTTACTGTTACACTCGCTGAAGTAAATAGATTAGCTGAAAAACAAACTAGTTAATTACTCGTTGGCACGAAATTTATACTTATAGAAACTTAATCACTGACAAACAAGTGATTATTACAAAATTGGGTAATTTTAAGTACAACGTGTCACTTTATTTATTGCCAAGATAGTTGTGAAAATATCTCCTGAAACCTCGGATATAGAATGACACTTGTCGATGTATGAATGACTTTTCTCTAACAGAAAATGGTAAGAGAAAGACTCAGTGATCCCCATTTATGATCATGCTCTTTGCATATGTTGAGTTTTCCTCCAATCACAATCAAGTAGATGTCACACGTTCCATCACTTAAATTTATATTGGATGTTGCTGACACATTTTGATCAGGGACCTCATACCAGCTTGTATAATACTTGGCGAGTCTTGAAACTTATTTATTGTTGAATTCGTTGGAAGAGTAATAATCTTCTTCAGTCAGTGCAGGTTAACGTGCTCTTGTAGAGTGATTCGTTTTGTTATCTTCTAGTGACTTTCCTTTATTTGACACCAAGGACTGATGTGTTGATTGATAGAATGAGTAACTGAATCTCTCCCTGCATCACCAGTCAGCAGGATACACAAAGTTGAGATTCGATCACTCTGCTAAAGCAACTCGGACAAACACAACTGATATCGATGATCTTCTTCTTCTGTAATAGAAGTTTATCTTCATCATTTCTAGTGATAGCAGTGATCTGAACATACAGTGACTGCATTACTAGCGACTAAGTTGGTTAGCGACAAGTGACACAATAATACTAATTGACACTTTTTGACTGAATAAATAAAAGAAAATATCATAATAAGATCAATTTGAATCTATCATGTTTTTGTGATCTTAACTTAAAACTTATATTTAAATATCAAAGATAATTTTCAAATATGTGTATGACCCTTTTTAGTTGAGTTTCTAATTTTCGAACAACAAAACTAATTTTTATTTTCTTTTAACGGCATTGACTTTTAAAAAAGATAGCAAGAAAGTAGAAAATACAATGCACCAGACAAACATCCATTGCAAAGAAAATCTAACAAAAAAGAACATTAAACACCATTAAAAAAACACGACCAAACCCAAAACGTCAAAACTTTTACACAATTTCAGTCAAAATTGCTTCTAAAATAATGTATTATAATTGCTTGCAATAATTGTAATCATGTGAAGATTACTGTATACTTTAATGATTGTTGTTTATGTTTATGCTCTGATCATATGAATTATTAAAGGAATGTTAATTTACTGTATCTATATCACTATATACAGTACACAGCGATGGCACTTTGGGTCACTGCTCACACTAAATTTTATAATTGTTTTTTCCCTGAAGCTAATCGACTTTTATTAATTTTGGAAATCTGCCCTCAGCCCAATTATAAAGAATAGACAAAATTTAAGTCCATGGTTGAGACCCATCTGTTAATTTATCAGAATAAGGAAGGCTGGAAGGTAGCTAGACAAAAAGCCCGTACATCCTTTTAGTGGCATGTAGCCATGTAATACAACCCCTGAAGCAATGTTTATATTTATATACGAACAATTTATGAAAATAAAAGCTTATTTTAATACTAATAATAGACATAATTAAATTATTACTAGACTAGTAATAGAAATATATATATATATATATAAATATCATAACTATCTTTAAAAAAAACATGTAAGGGTATTATAATTAAAAAAATAATCCAAATTGTTCCATATTATATGCTACTTTTGAACTGACATGTTAGTGAAAGAAAATTAGTTATAGCGTGGACAATATGATAATATATATCTATTGTTTTGAATTTGCCCTCTCTGACATTTTTTTGGTATCACGCTGACTACATATATAGTTGCAGATATTGAAATTAAAATTGAAATTTAGGGTCTGTTTGCTGAAGTAGATGTAGGCTGTAACTGAAGTATGTAGCTTTATTTGTATAAATTGTTTGGTAAACTAGCTATTGCTGTAGTTTTGAAGTGTAAAATGACATAAAATGACATCAATATAATCGTAAATGGATAATATCTGGTTATAGAAGGGCATCTAGGTAATTTTCTTTTTTTAAAATCTCCTCAATTCTATGGAAAGCTACTTTCAAGAGCTTTTCGATTTTGAGCTTTTCATTAGATTTTAAAGCTACAACTTGTACATGTCAAACAAGACTTTTATTTTCTAAATTTTTTTTGATCAAAATTAAAAGGTTAAAGCTCTTGAAAGATCCACGTCAAACGGAACCTTAAGTTATTTAAGGCACAAATGTAACTTATATCTAGTGGTCACACTGCTTTTAAAGTTCTTGTTCTTTCTTTTTATTGAAAACTTGGTTGTCTAAGACCTCCAAGTATAAATGAGTTTATGCGAGTTCGAAGCTGAGCTATGAAATGAGTTTATCGAGCTCGTAAATGAGCAACTCAATCTTGGAAAGTAGTTCATTAATAAAATTCAATTAAATAAACGAGCATTCAACTCAAGTTTCAACAATAACACTGGCTCAAGCTCGCACACAATTACAAAATAAGTTCAAAATAAGTTCGTACAGAGCCCAAATTTCCGGATACCCAATTTGGTTCTGATCATTAACACTTGCACTGTAGGTTAACAAAAACATGTAACTGGTAGTCTGGTAGATTGAATATCACTTGAGACATACATAGATATGTCAAATGAGTCGAAAGTTGTCAAGAACGTATTGTTAATTCATAAAGCCTTGTAGTGGGCCGTGGTTTTGATGACTAAACTTTTGTTGATTTTGTGATTGATCTTAATTTATGCAACTGTTCAGAAGCCATCCAGAGGCTCTTTGGGTCCAGCGTGCGGATAAAGTTTACCTTACCATAGCCTTAACCAATGCAAAAGACATTGTAGTTAAATGTGAACCCCATGGATCATTCAACTTCTCAGATGATGGGGCAAAAGATGAAATCTTTGAATTCAAGTTGGAACTTTATGGAAAAATCATACCTGAGACGAGTAGCATGCCTCTTTAATTTACAGGCTATTTGTAAGTTTATGACACCTCATATTTTCAATATTAGATTCTATTTTTTTACTCGACATTGGTTAACATGTTGTGCTAAGATATCTGATGTGAAGTAATTCGTTTGAATTAAAGGCTAAACATGTAAAAACTCAAAAAGTAGTAATTATTCATTTGGAATTGGAAGTAATATTTTCTGTAAGCTATTCACTTACCTCTTTCTTTTATCGTATGCTCTATGATATGACGCTTGATCTTGAGATCTGATGCCTTTTTATTTTCCATCTCTATTTGAGATAGAGCTGCAAAACTCAATTGGGTTTGAGGAATATACTGTGCACTGTTCAGAAAGAGGAGAAAGGTTGGTGAAAACGTCTTACTAAAATCTGAAGAAAAGCCTGCTCCGCATATAAAGGTTGACTGCAATAGGTGGTGTGATGAAGATGACGAATCAGCTAATGGTATGTAATTACAATCCATGAGATTGATTTGTTGTTTGTACTATACACTTTTAAAATCAAGTTTCTAATGAAAAAGTTATGTTCATTTGGTTTTGCAGGTAGTGATGATGACTTGAAGGTAAGATCATATCTTGCTGATGTTTATTACTTTATTCCCCACTTTAAAATTACTAAACTTTCGGCTTAGAATCTCGACAATTTTCTTCGCTGACCATAATTCGTAATTGAGTTTAGTTTAGGAGTCCATTAAACTTTACACCTTTTACTAATTGCATGTATTCAACTTTTAAAATTGTCTTTCGTATGCATTTAACTTGTTATTGTATGTATAGAACTTACAAAAAACACATCAATTTATGTAGCCAAAAACATACAATAGACGCCTTTAAAACATGAATACATATATTAGGAGGTTTCGAAGTTTGATGCATATAATAATAATATGTGTAAAGTTCGATACATTACCGATATATAAACCATTGTAATTTTCTTTTCCAGTCCTGACCATGATAGCAATTTCTTTAATCTAACAAAAAGATAACTTGAACTTTTCTTAAGAAAGAACAGCTTATTTGACACTAAAACTTGTTCTCGGACCCTTTGCCCAATCTAGGCATCTAATAGTTCTGTGCCACTTAAGTGCATCAGTGATGATGACGGGAGCAGCGACGATGGAATGCTATGTAAGTTCGTTCGCTTTTTCCTTTTGGTTACTCTACCATATAATGCTTTAGACTTGGTTTTAGGAACTTCTTAAAACCAACATATAGATAGACTATATAAGTATATAACCTGCACAAACAAATCCAGTTTGAAGTGTTATCTTTATCCACAAAAATAAATGGTTAGATGAACAATAATCTTCTAAGATAAAATGTTGTTCCAGCATAGTCAAGTGCTATTGGTGGTAACATTGTTGAATGGGCAGAGCTTAACATACAACTCGTAGGACGGTCAATACGGGCCAGGTGGGTCAGGTCGGGTCAGGATAGATTGACCCTTCAACAGCTTTCTTGCCCATCTCTTTAGTTCATGGATAATTAATATATTAAATTAGAATGCAGGACTACCACTACTAATAGTGATCAAACTCTTTGAATAAATACGATAATGGCATAAAAACTCGAGTATGTACAACTTTTTAACCCTTCAACTTACCATCTGGACCTTTTTTTTTGCAGATCTTCCTGACCTGGAAAAGGTGAGAGGGAAACGGAGAAGTCAGATTGAAGACTACATAACAAGGCTCAGTGCTTATCAGATCACTACTTCTGTTGACTAGAAGATACAGTCGCGGCTCACTTTTGTGGCCTGAGCTTGAACTGGTCTGATCTTTGTAATGACTATTCTGGTTTATCCCCGTCTTATGATTACCATCATTGCTAGATACAATCGTCTCGGCTTATTAGTGTTGTGCCTCTGAGGTTCTGACAATTGATCGTAATATTAATCAAATGCTAATCAGGATCAACATCAGTCCACTTACAATTACTGATCAAGTTCGTATACATAGAATAATAACAATCTTATAATATACAACATGAAGGTGAACTCATTTTATATATTCGTACACACTCCCAATATGTTTGGTCCATTCCTCATCCAGTAAACTTTTGCTTGTTATACTGTTTTTCTTGCCTTCGGAATCTCTTCAACCTTGTCTACAATTTCAATGGGGATAACTGGAATTGAATCCCACCATCCTTTTAGCTTTCGATTCCCCATATCGCTCTGTTTCTTCTTGATTAGCTTTCCCAACTTTGACGTTGTTGTAAACCCCAATATTACCAGTGCCATGATCATAAATTTCACAGGAACAACTGCTAATACAATTGCACATCCAGTCATTGTCATAATCGCCATATCCGTGTGCTGCAACAAATATAAAGGAAACTTAAATGATGATACATATGTATCAAAATGGGCAGGCCATGTTGAGTTATTACCAAAGTCATTTTATTCGATAATAAAATGGTTTTTCTTAAAGATGATTTGGGAAGTTCTATGTCTTAAAGAAAACAGTCGGGTGATTTTTGACCCCTATTTTTCTACATTTGTAATTTTTAAAGATAAAAGATAACAAGATCAATCCGTTTATAAGTAAATATGTCGAAACTTCGACCTTTAAAGTAAAAAACAGCTGTTCTAATAATATTGACTTACCTTGGGGGCATTGGACAACAATACAGACCATATTTTCAGTATTGAAATGTTTGCCAACTGCATAATGCTGTAAACTGTATTGAGTCCATGTTGTGCTGACACTATGCTCTCTCTTGTCGACTGATCAGAAGCAGTACACACGACAAATTTGGTGTTTTTGCCTACTTCATGCCGTCTTGCCCAAACCATCTTGGAGACTATCCACATTAAGAATACTGCAAGTGCCTTGCCGACCCATTCTCTGCAAGCACGGTAACTCAATGTCTTTAGACTTGAGTTTTCATAGAAATTAAAATAGAATAATCTCAATTAGATTCCGCCACACACTTACTTGTATACAACTAGTAGGGTTAAGCTGAGTACTGTGAGGGTGGATGCTGGTCTTTCCCACTGGATGACCTCTTGAAACCATGGCCATGCACTTTTTAACGGCTTCACTAGCTCCTGCATGACAGATCGAATAAGGTTAAACATGCGAGACCTGAATCCGCTAAGTTAGAGGTGGCATTTTCGACCTATGAGTTGATTTGGGTTGTGTTTTATGGGTCAAATTAAGAAATTTACCTAAAAAGGTTGTGGGCTCGAGTCTCACTAGAGACGACGCATAATAGGTGGGATAAGTAAAGAAATTAGCTAAAAAGGAAATGAGTCAAATGGGTAAGACTAAAAGAATTTTAGCTAAAAAGAGAATGATTCATTTGTGCCGGAGAAGTCCAAACATATTCAATGTCACTCAAAGTCTAATTTTAAAATTGCACAACTCACCTCCTAAATTTGTTATTCAAAGATCATGGAAAACAGTGTTTGCAGGTCAACCATACCCTGCTCATGTCGACTGGCAGTATAATTGCCCATCATACCACCTCAAAACTAAGCATTAATGGAGAGTAATGAAAGAATCGTACCATCAATACAAGAACACTATTGCCAATCCCTTCGTCTTTTATCTCTTCTGCTTTAGCTTTTGCCGTGTTGATCTCTTTCGCTTCCTCTCTAACTTGTTCGACAGCCATTTCCAAAGACGATAGATTTTCAGGTCTATTATTTGCAATTTCGTTATGCTCATTCCCCATTTCCAACTCTGCATGCCCCGTACAAACTTGAGAGACATTCAAGTTGCGGAGAATCGAGGTTGCACTGCACGGGTGTGTAGTATCGATTGTTTTCAGACTCTCGACAAGCTCTTGTAGCACATTACTTCCCGTAGGCAGCTCATCAAACAACGAAAAAATAAGGAAGCTTTTGGGATCAGGTGGAGAAATTCTAAGCATTTCTCTGGCTGCATGGAGCCTTACGATCCCTAAAATGGTCCTCGAATGCATCTCCCATACTTGTAGAGGAGATTCCACCTTGTATTTTGTTAGAAACTTGTGCAATAACATAATTTCTTTCACAAGAGCAAGCCAATGGTCACGTCTGGTCGAGCTAGCCATTTCCGGGAACTCGATTTGGATATCCTCTTCCCTAAACAAAAACCAAAAAAAAAAAGGATCAAGTCGTGAAAACTCGCCATAAGTAAGAACGTTGTGACAGTAATGACCAGTATATGAAGTAGTATTCTTACAGTTCAGAGGATTTGTAGATTATCGCCTTGTCAAAAAGAGGAGCACCCAACGGCCCCGTGGATGCTGGTTTTACAGACTGCTCGATATCCTTTGACAAATCGAGTTTAATTGCATCTTCATAAGAAACAATTCCCGAGGCCTCAAAGTAGACAGCGTAGTTTGTTAAGGTGAGCCTACCTAGAGAATCCATCGATAAATAGAGAATCCATCGATAAATTACAATGTTCAAGTAAATTCACTTAAATGACCCATATGCAAAATTCAAAACGAACCAGGCCAACTTTGTCCTTCAATATGGCGTACAACTCTCTGTGAGCTTGCGGTTCCCTCAACGTGCAAAATGAACTCATCATCAGCCATGACGACGTTCTTTGGTGTCGCTTGCTTTTGCAAATGCTTTATGCATCTACAATGAAGTTTAATTAAATTATATCTCTTTTCGAGTAATTGCATTTAGGATACCGAAATTAGAATGTTGAGACTTACGCAGCGATTTCTTTAATGTATCTGTCGTAGGCTGGGAAATGTAGACGGTTCCCTGTAGATATAGTAAGTGTCTCAAAAGTGAACTTCCCGTTCACGAAATCAGCCACGATAGGAACTAAGGATCCCAGCCACACAAAGGCATCATCTCCGACATTCGCCTCATTATCAACCTACCAACACAACATATTATAATACTAACTAACAAGCTGCACCAACATATTATAAAAATGACAAAGATAGCGTTTGGATGCATGTTTCCACTTATACGAGAAATTAAATTTAGGTAAAGTAATCAGCCTAAAATAACCAGATAATAAGAACTAGAAGCAGAATCTGTTTGTCAAACACTAAAAACTGATGACCACAGAGTTACATTAGTAAGATAATTTGTTCCTAAATGAAAATCCAAACACATATTAAGAAATAGATGAAAGGAAGACTTGGCATACAAGCAATGGCATGATGTCTGAATAGAAGAGAGAAACGTCATCCTGCTCATTAGTCGATTTGGCAGTTGCATGTATCTCTTTATCTTCTTTCTCTTTGGCCACATACTCCTGAAATTGTAAAGGTAATTCTGTAAAAACAAACGTGAACTTTCGCTTTATTGACCAACCATATTCTATGTTTCAAGAATTCTGGAAGTACATCTGCTAGTATCCAGTCTTCTTTAAACGAACAAATATATATATATATATATATTCATCTAGTAAGTATCTGAAATTGTGAACCATATCATCACGTACAACTTGAAATAATCTATTTATTGTAGATCCATTATAACATCTAAAATCCTATTATAGATTATGCATATTTATATATGCAACCGGATAGAGCTTAAAAATCCCTTATTTTATCTTTCACAAAATATCGAATATAATCATCAACTATACATGACAGAGACTTGAAAGGTTGATTCGAGAGCTGTTACAGAGATACACTAAATATCAATATCTTTCCGGTGCTCCTAGTCATAATTAACATCATCATATTAATACTAGTCATTTTACCAAATAACTTCTTCTATAAAATCGTTGAACAAAATAGTAACCAATATCTTCGTTCTATGTTTTAAGTAATAAAGATAGATGACTAACAAGTTCAAAATGCTACATCAATCGGAAAGTTTCTTAACTTCTATAAATGATCGATTGAATACTCAACAATGTTAAAATCTCCAACACTCTGAGAGTCGAGTAAACATTTCAAATACCATAAAGAAAACAATAGCGGTCTTTGCTATATATGTTGGCCACGGCCTGGTCGTGTGGACCCAACAGTCGAACATTGTACCTTGTTATCAAGGTTTTGCAAATAATCTAACTGATATAAAAAATGTGGGCTGTATTGACTTTCAGTCTGGTCAAACCTCATTGATTTCACCATTTTGACCATATTTGACACCTCATAGTACTTCTAACCATGTGGTAGTAATTATAGATGGATCCAGTCATTATTACTCGATCCTACTAGCTAGCTAGTAACACGTAAAATGGTAACTGTAACATTGAATTATAATATTGTTACAACATTAATTACACATAATAAGAGCAAAATTTATCATACAACAAGAGATTAATTATAATAGCTAAAATAGCTTCGACAAAATTGTACTATTGTGATATTGGTTCCAATTAATATATGTTTAATATCACAAAGCGGATAACAAACCTAATGTTAAAGCTAAAAGCAGTAAAATTACGGTTTACGTGCAAACTTTCTCATACATTTACATAAATGATCTCTTCTTTACACTAAGCTTGCGTAATGTTAACATTACTGATCATTTTCCCTATCATAAAGGCGCTAATTAGTATGTTAAACAAATTAAAGTATATCATACAAGTATACAACAAGACATAATGAATATAGCTAACGTAGTTTCCGTAAAGTATACACTTCATAATTAGTTTGAGTTAGGTAAATGTTTACTATCATATCGTAAAACAATTCGTTAATTAGTTAAACAATTACCGTGTGAGACTCTTCATCGGCAAAACTAGGCATTTCCCAAGCAAGCATCATATCAAAAGTAAACCGACTAAAAACACCTTCTTTTATCATTTCTTCAACATTATTTCTACACATTTCGTTTAATACTTTCGACGAACAATATTCGACTAATTTCCTCGAATACCCTCCCAATTCCGGCTTCCATTTGATCTCAAATTCCTCAATTAACTCGTTTACACTCGTATTCAATCTCCTACGTAAATAAAAAAAAAAAAATAAAAAATAAAAAAAATAAATAATAATAATAATAATAATAATAATAAATATAATAATAATAATAATAATAACAATAAAAATCCACACTGTACATTAAAATTAAGTAAGCAACTAGAGCTTTTTGGATTGCTTATTCTATCACTTATTTTTACAGATAAACTAAAACACTGCTTATCTGATTATTATTTTATAAAAAGTAAGTACTTCAAATTAAATATGCATTTCTATTAAACATATATATATAATTATAATATATATTATATACGTAAATACACTCTTGATTGACTTCTGATTTTGGTGGAATATAATTAGAGAACGTACATAGCACATCGTTGAAGAAGGCTGTTTGCAATAGTGGAAAGATGCTTCTTGTTTTTCTCCATTGCGATATGTAACTTGTTTGATTTTCTTATGGATTGTTGTATGTATATAAACTTTGATTTATATATATATATATATCTATTTAGGAGTTGATGCTGTTATGAGATTTTGTGTGTATAGTAGGAGCAGTTTTGATATGGATGAGTGTGTGCGTGGAGATCTGAGTCGTCAACGGTGGTGGAACGTGGCGGACATGCATGGACTCAAATGGTACTTTCTGGCATTTCATTTTAAGTTAGGAGAAATACTGCATTCACATATATTTTACATAAATTTTATAAGAAGTATTTCATAGCACGATTCAGATTGTAACACTAATCAATCAATCACATTTATATTTTATTGCTTACCGTTACTTCTTTCGATATATGATATAAGTCCACGATATTTTATTAAGTCGGTCTTGTAAGAATTTTGTCATTTATTATTTCTCCTCGGTTATCATGTTTGAAATTATAAGTTGTATCTATCTAATATGCAAGGCATTCTATATTATATATAAAAACTTTTAGATTGGTATATAATATTAAATATAATCTATATAATTTTATTATATAAGATTTACTGTCATATCTCAACTCTTTAATTCCATATATGAGTAAATTGCTATCATTAAATTATTGTTATAGATAATCGTGAAGAACAAACATAATATACGATTATCACTAAGTCAAAATATATAATAAAATATTTTATTTTGCTAGATAATACAGATATCTATCTATATATATATACTAAAGGAGAATAAAAAATTGTTTTATATTTTACTACATAGGCAGCAAAATGATACGTGACAGCTTCTTATAATTTAAAAATATATAATTATTTAAATTTAGATAGAGTTTGATAATATTTATATATAATAATAATTAATTAAAAAAAACTTTGAATTCTAATCAGACACTAATTAAAAAATAATATTAAAATGTTAAACCTATAAAAATTACTTAATTTAAATGGCTGTGCATCGCACGGTTTAAATCTAGTTACATTAATATATAAACATAACGGGGTTCAATATTTTTAAATAGTGTCTTAATAAAAAATGCGTAAATTAATAGTATGTGTAAAGACAATTATGCCCCACATTGATTCACCTACCTTTTATTTTTCTTATTTCCATTACTGCACCACAAACCCCTCTATGTGTCTCTATTCTGACGGACTCACTTTAACGAATTTTGACATCGTCAATTCCACCGGCAACTAGCTAATTGCGGTTTTCTTCTACTTTCGCACACCTACATAGTCGTCTGGGCACATATATTGAACGTTTAGATCCATAACAAACCATTTAATTAAATTTCAAAATAGATTTTGAAAATTTTAAAATTTTAAAGTTTTATTAACTGATTAGGTTTGTTTAGTCGTGGAAAGTTTTATTCCACATTGACCATTGCACTGGTTTGTTACGATAGTTAGGGTAGTACCTAAATTATCATACAGAATATGGTGCCAACTGCCAAGTTATAGATCATAAACATTGCTGAAATTTTAAGTCAATTGATGAACGTTTTGTTATGATGAATCGTTCCATGGAAATAGTGAAGAGAGCCTAATGATACATGAGGTGAATGAAGCACGGACAAAGATGACTAGATACATGAAGCTAGAGGTTAATAACTAGTAAGATTGTTACATGCAGTCTGATCATTTTTGTTTGTGTTTTCTTAGGGGTATGTATTTGTCGATACGGATTCGGCACATTTAATAAGAAAGTCATAAATAAGTTGATTTCTTGGATTTGACAAAATAAAACCATCTCAACCTTGGATGAGGTAATCAAGTTGAGATTTAACCATCCATTTATTTCATAACCTCGTAAGTACCTTTAACCCTTTGATATTGATTACTATACAACTCATGATTTTTTAAATTCTAACCTCTTATTGTTTACAATAATATAATTTGTTAGTATGTTGTCACTTTAAATTGACAGTAAATTTTCATATTTAAAAGATATTTAATATCGGTGCATCATATTTATAAACTATGGTATATGCTAGTTATAAAATATGACACTCTAACTATTAGATGTACGATAAACATCATTGTCATACAAGTCTGGATGCATTATAGTTATGAAATATTGTGCATTAACTTATACTTTTAAAATGTATCTTAGTTATAAACTTTGTTGTTTCAATAAGTCTATTATAATATTAAAGTAGGTATATATAATATATATTATAAAAATAAAATCTAATAAAAAAATTATTTACTTACAGACTTTATTGAAAAACACAAAAAGAAAAAGAAAAAAAAGATTAACAAAATACGAAAAAAAGTGAAATAAAAAATTGTAAAAGAATGATGGGAAACGAAGGGGGAGATAAAAGATGAAGGGTAGAAAAATGAAGATGACACTTATCCTCTTCTCATTGACTTATCTCACTTCTCTACTAACTTTCTTTTGTCACTTGAACTAATACCAATATTTTATATGAATAAAGTATTATCATTTACCATTTATCACTAGAATTAAAACAATTTGTTAACAAATATAACTTACATAGGGAAGTCAATGGAATAAAGTAGCATTGTTCAATTTATGGAATAATAATATTTTGCCTCTCGGATGTAGAATTTCTAGATCCGGTACCAATCTAATTCATACTTATGTGTATTTGTTCAATTTCCTAATTAACTACTTTGCAGAGTTAAAATTATTGTTGATAGTTTATTTTTCTTTGAGTTGCATAGCTATTATGGATGTCTATATACGCTTGATATTTTATAACTTCATTTTTAAGTTTATTTTTTTCATAAAAAAGGTTTGTAGATCCTCATAACAGTTGTAGATGGCTATTTTAATCTCAAACACGGAATCATAGAAAATCCCTAAGGTAATTATTTTTGTTTGTATTTTATTTATTTTTTTGGCATTTCTGATTGTAATCGACAATTGGAAGCTATTGTAGTTATTAACTTATAACATGCAGGCCATGTTGGTGAAATTGGTAACACTCATATAGTCAATGAAGTTATCTGACACCTTTAAACTTTTTATGAAAAATACCGATTACAAGCATAAGTATGTGTACCCTTTTGTAGTTATGAATCAATTATCAATGTTTTCTATATCGGCATACCACCCATATGAAAAATGGGCGGATCTAGAAGAGTTACTTTATCTTCTTATAAGGTTTTTGAAAAGAACATTTGGATGTTGAGAAACGAAATGTTATATGTACAAACATTTGTGAGTTGCTACTCAAGATTTTAGACCAAAAAATAAGATGGGTTAGGGGGTTTTGGTTCCATATACATGGTAATTGTGAAATAATGTCGTAACATTTCTCTTCATGAGGTCAGATGTTATTAAACTATTTGCTGGTGACATCTGTTACTTTTTCACTTGGACACTCTAAAACTACATACGTGCTTGGAAAACTTGATGAGTTTGTGATTATTCGTAACTCAGATTTGGATCTTCCAACAGTCTTTATTGTGCTCTCACTTTGGTTCTAAAGATAAGAACCATAAATCCTGTTCAACAAAGGTAATTCCATATCAGAAGCACTTATTTGTGTTGCTAGCTTTCACATGCTTGGAGCTTTTACTTGATTCTTATATATTAAGCTTTGGTAGCTGTAACTGTTGTTTGTTGAATGTTTTTATCTCGATTTGTATCTTTGTGATAATTCTTTTTTTTTTTTTTTTTTACTTAGAATGCAGATGAATTCCAAGTATCCTTCTTTATTGCTTCTAAATAATATTTATGTATACCTAATGTTTATCTTTTCTTTATTGCCTGATGACAATGAAGATTAGTAATCTAGCGTGAAAGCAGTGAGTTGAAGAAAGACTCCAATAAGTAATCTAACAAGAGCACTAATTTTCACTGTCCCACTAGCTATTTGTCCATTCGTCATAAGTAGAGCTGAAAAAACGGAGGGATCTGTGCGTTGGGTAACGGAAAATGGTCAACAGTCAACTTTTGAATCGGGTCGAAATGGTAGTATTGTGTTTGACCCGATATGGTTTTTATCCAAAATTTTGTTAATTTATATTTCCAACTTTTATTGTTTCAGGTATGATTCTAAACGTTCTATTCTTGCAACTCTAATCACATTACTTTAATAGAATGATTTAATAAGTTGTATACATTATAAATACATTGTTGGATACGTTGTTTCTTTTATCAGAACACCACAAGTGAGTACTATACTGAACTTTGCTTGATTTGGTAGGACTTCCGGCACTATGTCCAATTGGTATGCTTAAAGATTGTTTTATGTGTAAGATAGTATTCCATTATTGCAAATATGACCTATTGTCGGAGTTTTGTAAATTTTATTGACCTAATGAGCTTAACTTTGTCTCATTCTAAGGATTTTTACTGGTTTTACAGAATGATGGAAAGAACGGATTTTGTAAGGATGGTTCAGAGTTCAAGTTTTATTATTGATCATACACAATGTTCTCCATTCTCTAGGCTCCTACTTGGAATATCTTTGTTCAGTCAATTTAACATGTCTCACCTACAGTCATTTAATTCCACCTTCCGTCTAATAAATAGTGTAACTCTTAGAATGATGTAATGTTGAGATAATTTAAATGTGGCAACCTGTGGGCCGGCAATTCTAGCTGATGGCAGACTTACTGACTTAACATGAAGAGTTTGTGTCTTCAGGATGGTGATAATGTAGCTTCAGTTACGTCAGGTTAGTTGTGTCTCATATTTTGAAGAAGTAGAAAATCTTGACCAATCACTTAACTATGAATATGTTCATTTGGTTCTACTATATCTCAAACGGATCAAATGCGTTCATAGTATTTAGCTAAAAGGAGAACCTTCTATTGGATTGAACATTTCAAAGGGGTTGAAAGTCCCCGAAGTTTATTTTTAAAGTATACGACTACCAAAATCTTTTATGTTTTATATTCAACAATGTCTTTCAATCTTTGGATGGCGTAATTAGATTCTTCATTCTAAGTTGTTAAATAGGCCAGTTTCTAAACGTCTAGATAGGTCAAATAGGTAAATATATAGCCGTTAAAACTGTTTTCAAATGCTTAGAAACTCCTAAATGCGTACTTCACTTAAAACTTAAAACACCATTTTATATGGTTCTTGAAAGTATGGTGAAATGAAAAAATGAGTTAAGGTAGAGTATGAACATAGTTTTGTTTTGATTTGTGATTTTTCTCGGTAATCTTAAATGGTGACGTCCAACTGTAGTTCCTTTCTAAATCTTGAAATGTATTGACGAAAAACAAGTAATTAAGTAGCAAATTGCGTTCCTTGCCTTAATAAAGTCGACCAAGTTACAATCCTACTTTTTAATGAAGTTTTAATTGCATCTGCTTTTACGAGATATGGTAAGGCCGACAGTGTAGTTCAATTCTATGCCTTTTACGCTAAGTTACTATTTTATCTGTAACTCTGTAAGGGGTTTGTTAATACCACCATACCCTACCAGGCATCTTAGCTGTCAAATGTGGCAAGTTTGTGGACTCTTAGCTGGTTTGGAGACTCCCATGACATTTTGGAAAGACCTATCGAGTTTCAAGGTGTGCTTAGTTTCTATGTTAGAATTATGTAAGCACGTATATAATTGTTACCATTTTTGTTAAATATGATTATGGCCAAGTATTGGAATTGTACTTGGCAAGCAAATTGAACTTCATAACTACATGGCTAAACATTTTCATAGGAATATAATTTTGTGGTATACTTCAAGCAAGTGGCCTCATCTATAACAATAACTACGTGATATTGTCATGGTAAATGGTTGTGTAGGTAAATTTGGTTCGTGCAATTGGGTCATCGAGAGCGTCTTGCAAATGTTATTTTCTAATACATTATTTAACTAGGTTTTAAATTCACGTGTACACGGGCTATTGAATATATCTATCAATTTAAAATTATAGAAAATAATGTATGCTGTAAAAGTCTAGAATTATTAATTAAAACATTTGAAATGAAGTTTAAAAATATCAATATATTATGTGATCAGACTGCTAATGAGAGATTAAGACACCAATTCAGTTGATATTTTTGTTGGATGTTAACTAAAACTTAGATTTATGAGTGTTGAACATGTGTATAGTTATATTTTACATGTTAGCTTTTGATCTTTGTTTGACAATTAATAAGTTCACCATTGAAAAGTCATTAACAATTACATTAATCAAATATCTTTGACCAATGCTAAAATGTAAATGACTTTCGAAATTGTGATAAAGCAACGATTAAAAACATTTAAAATGCCTAAAATAATCCCTTCAACATAAATACACTAATTATGAAAGTTTTAAATATGATATTCATGATGAATTTCTATATTTACCACAACATATGATGAGAAAAGTACATATAAACCAACGATATTACTAAACATTAAAATCTGTTAATTAAAAAATTATTTCAGCCTACAAATTAAATACATCAATAACGAAAAACTTATAACGTTGATAAAAATAAAAACTAAACATTCCATTAAATGAAAAACGTAGATTTTTTTGTTAATGAAAAGTAAACACTTGTAGAAAAAAAGAATATCATCATTAAACGATCAATATATTCAACTACTAACTTTATAGTACTTACAAAGATAAATTAACTCTATTAAAGTTAATTAAATGTACAATAATAAACATAAACCACTTAGCTACGTGTGTTAGTGTGCGTGATTATATTTCCAAATTAATACTATATCCAAGAAAGTTCAATTGAATGAGCTAAAATACGTGCGTGTTCAAATTTCTCCAGTTTCATAAAATCTATCCGAAAGAGTATCATAAATTAATAGTGTAATAAATTTCATATAAATAACGCTATATAATTAGTTGTTGAACTTTTACATTCATCAATTATTCATAGTAAACTACAATTTATATAAAATTTAATTATAATAGTTTTGCAAATTAATACATACCATTATAAGTAACTCCTTTATACTTTATGTTGTATACGGATTAAGAGTAAATTATCTAATTAAGAAGTACTAAAGTATTTCATATCAAATAATTTTGAATTAAATTGATTTAAGTATCAAGAAATATTAAGATGCATGATTTTCATACTTAAAAAATAAGGATTTGAACTTCAAAAAATATTTTAAACAAATGAATAGAAAAAGAAATAAGAAGAAAAATTATGTAAATAAGAAGTAATAAGTTAACTCACTAATTAACACTTAATAAGATAACTAACAATTGAATGACTAATTAAAAAAGTTAGTGTTGTGATAATAATATATAGAAATTAGCAAGTGTGGGGATCAAAAGGGAAACGTACGAATCTAATAAATCATTTTTAATATACATTGATGGAAAACAAATATAAATACGACACTTTAATATTAGAAGATATATACATACAGGGTGGGGATCAAAAGGGAAACAAAATAATTAGGGAAGGAGGGAGGCAAATCTAATCCTTGATTTCATCATAAATAAATGTTGTTAACATTCATTGGGGTGAATGCTACTCAAAATTTAACATTCATCACAAATGAATTTTAACAACGTCTTTTTATGAAAAAATCAAGGGCTAAGATTTGTTTCCCTCCTTCTTCAAGATTTGAATCTTCCCAATGGATCCTTTCCCTATACATATATATATACATATATATTTTTTAAATTAAATTTTATTATATATGCTAAAAGATAATTGCATTATTTTAGTGAATTTTAAAATTATGTTAAATGCATCAGATATGCAACGTACTGCCACTCATTGTTCTATGTATGTAACTTACCCTTTTTATTGTCTAGGTATGCAATAAACCAGAAGAAACCGTGTCGATATCTTTGCAAAGTTGATTTTTACCGAATAACATTTGAAATTGCTAACTAGACAGCTATGTATGATGCCACATCGACATTTTTCACCACATCAACTGTACATGTGACAGCGACGTATGATTCAGATTTGTAAAACACAAATTCTCACACAATTAATACAAAACAATAATCAAAGATATACAAATAATGTTCATTTGTTTTTTAGTCCAAATTTGGTGACTTTTTGATCCAGCCTTATATTAACATGTTGAGTATATTTCTTGATTAATATACCCTCGAACAATCCTTCAACCTTACTACCCTTTTCATTTAATCATATGACATAAATGTGGGACTTTTTTGTTATTTTATTTTTTTTTAGTTTAGCAACTTCTTGTGATGTTTAGATATCAAACATCACAGTTCATCACCGGAATCCTATAAACTCGTCGTCGTTGGAATCCATAAACCACGCATGGATATGTACATAAAACTAAACCCTCGCTTTGTTTATCGTCGCTAACGCCAAAAATACCACTAGATCCGATAATTATCACTACCAACTGCGCAGATCTGAACGAGAAACTATCAGATTAGGGGGTTTTTGTGTTTGTGGTATGATAATGCTCAATTTATACATGTCTTACACTTGCATTATCTCTCGTTTTATCCGTATTTATCATGAGTTTAATGAAATTTTGATACTTAATATGCCTTGAATGTGTTTATTCTCGTTAGGAACGGATGCGAGAAAAAACGAGTGAAAATGTTGAACAAATGATCAAAAACGAAGAAGTATTGTAGTTTCGGCGAGGCTCCACAGTTTTGGTCATAACTCTCTCATACGAACTCCAATTGAGGTGATTCAAAAACCCAAATTCTCGGAACTCAAAGGGCTACAACTTTCAAGAAGATGTCAAATGCTGAAAAACAAGATTACCCGTCAGGTAAGCCTTTTACCCTCCAAGTACTTATCCTTCCAACCAGGTAAAAGTGTCTGAAACTGGTAAATAAGCCCATAAAAATAGTACCCACCGGGTACTCATCCTACCCGACCGGGTAGCTGTCAGATACGAGATTTTTGACCTCTTAACCTAAATTAAACCCTAATTTCACAAAAGCTTTTGGTGGCCGTTTCTCTCTTGTTCTTGGGAGATTTTTGGTGATTTTGGGAGGATTGACAACCCTTCCAATCCATTGTAATTCAAGAATCAAGGTTATAACAACAATCAAACATTACACGATCCGGTTTACATTCTTTTCCTTTAAACAATGCTTATTTCTAATTCCTTTGTGTTTATTGTTCTTATTATTTTGATTATTGGCTAATTGTTTTTACATTCACTTGGATGATGTAAGCTAATGATTATGGGTGTTTATCTTTAGATGTTTGCAGATTGATAAATTGTGTTTAATCAAAGAACCAATTGTGTTCAAGTTTTAGATATTTGATTGACTTGTTTGTGAATTATTTGATGTTTATAGCCAACGTTATTTCATTTAAATGAATTATTACAATTATTTGTCTACGAATAATTATTAATTTATTGTGAACGTAAGAATTGAACAAGTCAAGAGAATTAAACTGAAATGTGTTTGATTGAACCTAGTTAGGGAACTTTGATTAGGTTTAGGTAGATTGCGAACGTAATGTACATGATTAAATCATAATTTGACAGGTTGAAGTAATATTTAGTTTGTTTATAAACCTATAGCCAACACAATAGGTGAATTTAAGCATTCAGTCAGGAGTAGCGAACGTAACTCTTAATCTTACTCAATTTGGTAATCCACAATAGGTAAACTCATTTTAACCAACACCCTAACATCATTAGTAAACTAGTCCAAATGAATTTTGTTTTAATCTGATTTCTTCAGAAATCCACTTGCTCCACTTGCTTGTTAATTTACTTTACTTTTATTTCGTGACAATTGCAAGGCAACAACTCGGTTGCCAAACCCCCACATTTACTTTTTTTCTTTTTATTAATTTGCATTCGCTAAACACTCTTAATTGCACGGTCCTCTTGGTTCGACTCGGACTTACCCAAGCTATACTACTACTCAACAGGGTACACTGCCCGGTTGTGTAATTCTTTATTTGTGGTACTTCTTTGTTTATAAATTTATAACTAGATTTTACACATCACGGTGGTGGTCTGGTAGTTCAAATGGTAACGTTGGTGGTCCGGAGTTCCCTAACACCGAAGATACCACCATATCCGAATTATTACCACCTACTGCGGAGTTCACTCGCCGAAGTAGTTCTTACACATCGTTGTCGGAGTATTTTTCAATTTGTTGCCAGCAAAATCAAAGTGTTTTTGGTAATTATGATTTATAGGTTATGACTAATTTGCAAATTGCAAATTTCTCTAAAGAAAATGAATGGAGTTATGTTTTGTTTAATTGTGTGATGATGATGATGATGAGACAAAACTAGCTCTGTTCAAAGAACAAAGTGTGAGTGGATCTCATTTTGATGATGATGATGATGAAATAGGATCAGTAACTTGTTATCGAGATTTTTTTTTTGTTGAAGATGTTGTTCTTGTGGTGTTCATCTATGTTTGTTTTATTTTTCTTTTATTAAATGGCCACGTAAATGAAAAAAAAAGCCATGTAATTAATTATTATCCGCATCACGTTTTTAAAAAAAATGAAAAATGTTTACAAATGCAATGTTACCGGATCAACAGGTTACAGGTTACCATATTGCGTATCTAGACAAGTTTTTTTTTAATTTGTTGCATACCTAAACAATAAAAGAGTAAATTGCATACATAGAATAATGAGTGACAGTACGTTGCGAATTTGATGCATCTACCCTTAGAATTATGATTTATAATGTCACATTTTTCTAAATTTTATCCAATTTGAAAAAGTCAAATAATTTTATTGATCAATTGAATATCGAATGACATTATCAACCGATTATGTATTATATTCATAATATATGGGCATGAACTAAGTTTAGAAGATGAAAAACGTGATATACGGTCCTAGACTACTATAAATCACTTTATACCTAATATTTTTAGAATGAAAATAATGATTAATGCACTTATCGTAATTGCATCACAATTTTATCTATGTCATCGGGTTTAAGGCACCTCTTAAATAAATTTAATGTTATTTATGTGGTTATGGCCACATAATTTAATGTAAGCACATAATTGTGGCTATTTTTGTTAGATTTGGTTATGACCAAGTATTGGAATTGTACTTGGGATGCAAATTGGACTTCATAACTACATGGCATAACTTTTGCATATTTAATATATTTTTGTGATATACTTCAAGCAAGTCCTCTCATCCGTAACAATAACTACGTGATATTTTCATGGTAAATGGTTGTGTAGCTAAATTTGGTTTGTGCAAACTTACAAAAGGTACACTTAATACAACAATCTGATCTTTGGCATTTGTGCTTTGTCAAGAATAAAAAGTGTTTGCATAGTACAAAGGGGACAACAAACAAGAATGAAAGTGACTTATGGAAGCAAAGGTACACTCAAAACAATAATTTGATCTTTGTAATTAACACCACCATTTGGAAGGCCATAGTGATAGCCGGCACCTTATAATCTTCCTTATTATTCATACGCCAATCTAATCTAACCTTATTTCTTGAATCTTTCTTCTTTGGAGTCCTCATTTGCCTATCGAAAATTTCGCGAAAAAGATTATGGATCGGTTGATAAGTTTAGAGCCATCTAATGTGGTTGCAATACGACTCGAACAAGGCCAAAAATGTTGTGGTCAAGTTACTTTGAGAAATGTTATGTACACAATGCCTGTTGCTTTTCGGTTGCAGCCAATGAATAAAGCTCGTTACACCATTCGTCCACAATCGGGGATCATATCACCACTAACAACTGTTGTTGTTGAGATCACTTATGACTTCCCGCCAAATTCAAGTCTCCCTGGGTCGTTTCCATATTGTGATCACTCATTTTTGTTACATAGTGTGGTCGTTCCTGGGGCCGAGGTTAAAAACCCATCATCTACTCATGATTCGGTCCCTATTGAATGGTTTACTACTAGAAAAAAACAAGTGTTTGTTGATAGCGGTATTAAGGTTATGTTTGTTGGCTCAACGGTGATTACTAAGCTTGTCAAAAATGGGTCCTTGCATGAAATAAGGGATGTATTAGAAAAAAGTGATCCAAGTTGGAAGGCAGTTGACTCAGTTGACTCTGACGGTCAAACATTACTCCACTTGGCAATCTCACAAAGTAGGCCCGATTTAGTCCAAGTGCTACTCGAGTTCGAGCCAGATGTTGAGGCTCGGAGTCGTTCGGGAACGACTCCCCTTGAGGATGCATCTGCCTCTGGTGACAGTTTGATTGTGGAGTTACTATTGGCTCATAGAGCCAATACCGAAAGGTCTGAGTCATCCACATGGGGCTCACTTCACCTTGCTGCTGGCGGGGGCCATGTGGATGTTCTGAAACTCCTTTTACTCAAAGGAGCTAATGTAAATGCGGTTACCAAAGACGGAAACAGCGCTTTACACCTGGCGGTGGAAGAGCGGAGACGGGATTGCACTCGAATACTATTATCCGGTGGAGCCCAACCCGATATTGGAAACTTAGCCGACAACGAGACCCCCTTGCATCTCGCTTCGGCTCTTGGGGATGAGAACATGGTCAAGCTTCTATTACTTAAAGGATCTAATAAAGACATCCAAAACCGTTCTGGTAAAACAGCTTACGATCTAGCCGCCGAGCATGGACACACGAGACTATATGATATGCTACGCCTCGGTGACCGGTTATGTATAGCTGCAAGAAAAGGTGAAGTGAGAACCATTAACAGGGTTCTCGAAAGTGGGGCCACCATTAATGGGACCGACCAACACGGTTGGACCGCTTTGCACCGAGCCTCGTTCAAGGGTTATACTGACGTGGTTCGGCTCTTGATTGAGAAAGGTGTCAATATCAACGCATGTGATGGAGACGGGTACACAGCTCTACATTGTGCAGTCGAATCGGGATATGCAGATGTTCTTGAATTGCTAGTGAAGAAAGGTGCAGACGTAAAAGCAAGAACTAATAAGGGTGTAACTGCAATGCAAATTGCGGATTCGTTAAACTATGCAGGAATAACAAGAATACTAATAAACGGAGGTGCTAATAAGGATGAAATAAAAAATGTGAGTAAAAACATATCACCATTTGCAAATAAAATTGGTAGGAGATCTGATAAGGAGATAGACTCAATGAAAAAGAAAACAACTCGAGCACGAGCGCTACGTGGTAGCTTTGAACGGGTTGCTTCACCGTTGGCTATGATTTAGCTAACCTAAATTTATACTACATGATTATTGGCAGTAGTAAATTCCTAAGCTGTTTATTCTTGCATTAGTCCTCAAAACCATATGGTTATATTGTAAAATTCTTGATAATTCAGCAAGATCAGATTGTAGTATCTGATAGTACTGTTTCTAATGGGAAAAACTGAAATTTTTGATGAATACTTTTCAATTTGTATCTTGTTAACATAAGATTTAACACTTTAAGTTTATGCTAATAAGGCTAGTTTACTGATAGACACAAACCATCTTAACAAAGATATCTTAGACTAATTAAATAGAGGTGTCATCATCTACAGTTCATCATAAGGGTTAAAACTACAACCACTAAACTAAGAATGAATTCGAAGATTGATTGAACCGAAAGGATTCAAACTGACGGTGGGTTGGTAATGGGTCAAAACAGGTGCAATATATTAATGTATTTGATTAACTTTTTAGATCAATCTAGTAATATATAATTAATGTATTCGATTAACTTTTTAGATCAATCTGGTAAATTATATATTAAATATTTCTTTGACAAACAAAATTTTCATTATGAATCTTATCAGGATATACTCCAATAAATAAAAAAGGGTTAAAGTTACATATTGACAATATATTTTCATTTTTGTTTCAACATGGGTAACAAACTGATTTTATTACCAATGTAGGTAATGTACTTTGTTAAAATGTATCGAGGTAGATAATATGATTCATAAGTACATTACCTACTCTGAAAAAAATTATGTAAAAGATACATTGCTAATCGGTAACACTTTTTACCTGTACATTAACTACATTGGAACAAAAGTGTACGTTGTCAATCTATGGCTTACATTTTAAGTCATTTTTAATATACTTAACGACTAAAATGTTAAAATTAATGAGCAAGAAAAACAACTTCAAACGTCTTATTGAAAAGATATGTAAGCCACCTCACTCCATCGTCCCCTACGCACCGCCATGCCTCTATAGGAATTTGGTCATGTCCTACTGCTTTGTTTATCCCCATCTTCCGTAGGGCCAATCTTACTTCCTCTTAACTGATCCTCGTGCAATAGCAGTTGTTTTATACCCGTTCTCTAGTATCATTACTCTCTAATTCTCCGCTTCACCCCATCCTTCTCTCGTTAAAAAGGATGAGAAATACTCTCGCCATCACTTCCTAATTTCTCATTTGTTTACAATGTTTCGTCCATCCTCATCTTTGATACATTTGATGTTCTCTAAATCTCTTATTCTTCTCTCTCTTGCTTTGGCTCTCTTGCTTTGGCTATCTTGTAGATATTGTTTTGTCCCTCTTTGGATCCAATTCTTAGTACAAGTCTTCATACGTTTTTTCCTTTGCTTGCACTACAGCCTTCTTCGCTTCTCTTTTTGCCTCCGTATACCTCTTTTTTGCCCTAGTACTATTCACATTTGGCCCATCTCGAGTTGAAATGGGTTCCCTGAACCGAGTCTGTATCACGTCGACTTTAGGATTTGACCTCATCACTAAGCCACCATGTTTCCCCACATGCTCTATGCTCTTGATGTCCCAACGGACACCCCTAAAGATTCCTTTGCCACCGCTCTGATAGTATGTGCTAGGGTATCCCACATCCTATCCGCATCATTAGGTCTTCTGTTTTCCACTTTGTTGCTCTAAAAGTCTCGGCGCCTCTTCGTTTAGGTTTTCCCATTAGATTCTTGGTGATACAAACTTGGGTCTGTGAGGATGCTTTCCTATTTGGTCGTTAGCACATACTGTACTCATAAATTAAAGACATGAAAGAGGAAATTAGAGAAGTTGTGAAGCAGCAAGGAGAACTCGATATTGATGATCATAACTAGAGGTAACAAGATGGGCGGACTATGTGGGTTAAGGGTCAAAACCGATTTGGAATGAAAAGGGTTTTAGTTTATGAGCAGCCCCAGCCAGTTTAGCAATGCAAAGTGACCACACAGTGGTTCAATAATCAATTAAGTATTGATTTTAGAATGGGTCTCTTTCAAATTTTGAGTATGTTTTGACAAAATTATATGAAGCTGGAAACTCCTAAAAACAACTAGCTAAGCTATGTGCCAAGCATACATTACATGTTTGGATATCTTGTAGGTCTGAACCGTTAGCTACATGTTTTGGATTGGTACCTAGGTTTTGATCTACAAAGTGAACCAGCGAGCATATATGATCTTTTAAAAATCATCCATAAATGTATACCTTACTTTAAACATCACTTAGATTCAATACTTTTCTTTTACATCTAAACCATTCTAAACTATCACCGGCAATTTCAATTCCGTTACTTCTAAATTGGTAGACTCAGGTTAAAAGATCAAACGGGACAAATACAAAAAAGCTAAAAGCATAAACAAAACTAGCTAAAAATGAAAAGAAGATGCATATAACCTCATAAATCATTTCATATAAGAAATTATATTACGTGTAATTGAGCATACATAATTTCTAAATCATATTTGACATGCTAACTGTTTATAGTGTCTGATAACGACATGCCTAAGAATTGTAATTAAAAGTTATGCACTAATCATTGTACTTTCAAGTTTCAACATAACCACCTCAAGGTGGTTGATTAGTGATATTTGAATAGCCGTTAAAGTACAACAATATAGACCCTAAAATATTTAACGAAACAAAACACGGGAGAATATTAACTGATTAGATTATCGGAGATACTAACTAATGAACATTAGTACATCGAAATTGCTCCAAGACAGCAAGACTCTAAGACCAAAAACTGCTAATATAACTACATGAACTCCAGGTCCACCACTTCACCCACTAATTGTCATATATAAAGACCAACGATATCCAAAAGGACTCAAAAAACCGAACAAAAACTATAATACTAACTTGATATTTAGATGCCATACAATCCAAATCACGCTTCTTCATAAACGTTCACTTTCATAGCCACCCACTCGTCATCAGAAACATGGATCGGACCATCAAACATCATGCCTGGCATGTTCGGTCGAATCACAATCTTATTCGAATGTGGCCTTGCAGCACTTGAATCTACAACTGAGTTGGAAGTCGCTTCATTGAAAGACGACTGAATAATATTTCCATTTGTGCCTGATGATAAGATAAGTTAATAATATGATGTTAGCAAAAGCTCAAAATGCCATAATATCTATGAATTTATGATTTGATAACATGTAACTTCACCGGCTTGAGTTAATAGATTCTCCTGTTGGATACTCAGTTTTGCAAAATTAACAACATTCGGTGTGGCCTCGGGCTGCGATTGATGGATCACAGAGGTAATGGTATGCTTCTCTATAATATTATGGAAATTTCTTAAATCAACATATCCTACAAGAGATGAAAGCGTGTTAACATTTCTAAATCGATCCATAATTCAAATCTTTAAGAATAGTGTTAAGTATTTGAAAATGTATTACACTTCACCCAAAATACTATTGTACGTATCCAACATTAAACGTTCTTATTGTATGTACCAAATTTAATAGTTTCACCATTTGCAAGAATGCAAATGTAACTATCAAAGTAGTTGAACATTATCCTTATATATGAATATATTTATATGAACCAAAATAAACAGGGAGCTAATAAAGATCACCTTGTGTTTTCTCAGATTCATTTTCTACTGAATAAGTAGTTTGGTCGTTGATGATTGTTTGCATCTTACTAGTGGGCAGTATGAGAGTTGGTTCAATTATTTGAGTCATGACTGTTTGCAAACAGGAAGATTTGGAACTAGAAGCTCCCACTGTTTGAATGTTGGAGAAAGTAGTTGAATTGTTTGCTCCTGTTACATTTGCTCTTGGTCCAATTGCGATGCTTGCTCCTGATTTAGTTGCGATGTTTGCTCTCAGTCCAGTTGCATCGTCTGCTCTCAGTCCAGTTACATTGTTTGCTCTCGGTCCACCTAAGGATAAAGCGCAAATCAAATTACATTATATAACTATTATCTTCAATTAGTTGTTGGGCCAAAATAAGAACTGATGTGCACTGAAGCTGGCAAAACTGGCAGGGCAAACAGGTTGGTTAGTAGTTCGAACAATGTAATTTTCTAGTACATGTAAAGTATAAATGGGTTGGATCATATCAAAATGATTTTTGTCCATTTTTCTATTTACGTGTCATAAATGATCACAAATATCATACTGATTCAATAATAGTAAATACAATGATTGAGGAACTTTTATGCATTAAAAATACACTTTGGGCGTCTTTTGACCCATTTGGCCTGTTTTCTTTCAAACTATTTTTCTACTTTGCAAGTTCAACCCATTAAAAACAAATCTCAACCCGAGTTCGGCCATTCATAATCAAATGGATCGAATAGCCACCTCTACTGCGTACCTAAACATGCATTACCAAGGAAGACTAGCCATTACAAGAAAATAAAAATCCAAGTGATAAACTGCCATTACAGTTCCTTCTATATTTTAATTCTACAATTCTACAACTACATAACATACAACTTTCTTAGGGCATAAACGTGACTAGAGATCCACCTTTGTAGATCACTCTTATACAGGGCAAAGGTATCTAACTTTAACACAAAAACGATATCCCAATCCTGTTACGACACTTAAATTTAGAAAGAAAATTTTGTCTAATTTATAATGAGATCAAATGGACAGTAAGATATTACTAATTTTATTAACAACGTGAACTTTGTGAACCTTTAATACATGCATCATCGTGAATTTAATTTATTACCTTGGGCAACTGCGTTATAAGCAACCTTTGCAGCATTCATCTCCGCTTGCTTCTTAGTCCGTGCTTCTTGCCCCAAATAACATTCATCTGCTTAGTAATAGATCCAAGATCTCTATCAAAATATGCACTACCTTTAAAAAACAAATATTTTGAAAATGTTATAACACTACAAAACAGCACAACTCTTTTATAAGTTGACCAGGTAGATCCACCCCTAACCTTTTATTTGAACAGTAGAAGTAAAACATGGAATATGCGGTAGGCCAGTTCTATCTGTCGAATAAACCGGAAGAAGACCCTTCTTTTGAGCCAATTCTTGTAACAGACTTTTGTACAAACAATCAACCTGACACACACACAAAATTAAAAAAGTAAAAATAAAAATACCTATTAAACATAGAAAAGTGGCGGCAGTATACAATAACGTTTAAGAAACATACTTCTTGTTCTCCATCGGGTGATAATGACATGAAGGCAACTTTAGCAGCTGCATGTTCTGCATCTTTTAAGGTACTGCAAAACTCGGGTCCATGAAAAGTATTTCCATCAATCGTTACATGGGCTTTGAATTGCGGGGCATGGGGCAGCCCTTGCATCTCACATGTATATGTAGGGAACGAAATGTTTCTCTTTTGGGCGTAGTTATGAAGTCCACTTTTGTATAAATGTGCCATTACTAAATCAACATAAATTCATGAAGTAACATATCAATCATGACTTTAGTTACTGATGTATGACCAAATTTGATGAAGTATCAAAAACCTAAATTAAGTCCACAGTTGCTAGATTTGCAACACCAAATAATTATCTATCTTGCACCAACATATAAATTATTCATAGCATTTCTAAACATTGCATCAAAAAAACAAGACACACACATAGTGAAAAAGGCTCGGCTTGATATAAAAACAAATAAAATGAACAAAAAATAGTGATAAAATCAACTTCCCTGTGAATATATATATATATATATATATATTTATAACAACAAAAATCAAACTGCATAACGTCATATAACAAGAAAAGATGAGCAATAAGTACAAAAGATGCTAAATTTTAACAAATAAAGATATGGGTCTTAATTAAACTGAAAGAAATTGTTGTCTACCACAATTTAAGTATAAAATCTGATTAAAAAATTACCTGGATTTTGCAATGCGGGTGGCCAAGAATAGCAGAAACCCTAACTTCTGTATCAGTGTTCCTGTTCTTGCGATTCGGGTGGCCAAGAACTTTGTTGAAGAGAAGATTATAAATTTATAGTTGGGAAAATAATTGCATTACTAATATTTAATTAAAAAGAAAAAGAAAAAGGTAGGAAACTTGATGCAAATTTGAATGGGAATTCAATCGAAGGGGAAGCTTTGATACCCTGACTGACAGACACGAAATAAGTAAAATGTGTACAATTCTTTATGAATTTACTAGTTTAGTAACCGCGTAATGCTACGGTGACGATAATATTATTCAACTGTATATTTAATAAGATATTAAAGCTTTAATAAGTTATTAGTTAATTTTGAAAATAAGTTTTAAAATGTTATTAACTATATTTGACTTTTTAATTGTGATAGATGAGTATTTTGTGTAGGATATTATATACTTTCCATTTTTATTGATTGAATAATGAATTTAATAGAGTTGACATATTAGTTTAGTTAATAGGGGTAAAATTGACATTTCCGATCTTCCAAATTTTAACTTATAAGCCAAAAAGTAGAAATGCTTTATAAGGGAGTATAAATATGTCAATAATTATGCCTTCATAAAATAATATTACTATTATATATAATTACCTTTAAAAAAATTTATTATATGTATTAAACTTTGTGTTAGAGATGATCTGACTAAATGCTTATGGGTCACCGGTTTGCTTTATACAATAGACATTTTTACAAAGTTCAATACATAAAATAGATACTTTTTTGTTAGAAAAATACTAATTACCTTTTATTTAGGTGACATGTTACACACAATATACATATATTATAAGTTTCACACATACAATATGAAGTTTTCAAAGTTATTATATACAACATTAAAAAGGATAAATTTAGATACAAAACAAATAACTTTAAATTTTAATAAGTTATAACTCTAAATTTTACAACATCAACTATTTTCCTTTAATAATCGATAAAATCTGTAATGTTATTAATAACCGAATTGATAAGTTTTGGATCTTAAATATTTTTACTTAACAATGTTTCCTTTCTAATATTTAATTGAAATCACCTTACTTGATAATCATAACAATAGAAGAATTACTTGTGAAATTATTGTTTGCTAAAATAAAAATGTAAGACAAACTTGTCAAGACTAATTTAGATGATAAAGATCTTACGATTTTGCATCAAAGGTTATAAAGAGATAGGGGAATGATTCATAGGGAAGCTTCAAGGGGAAATAAATCTGGATTGTCCGTTAATATTCTTTACGGGAATATACATTCTTCACGGGAATGTTAACATTAATATTCCCGTGAAGAATGTTAATTAACATTCTATGAATGTCAGTTAACATTCATGAATGTTAACTGCCCGTAAAAATGTTAATTAATATTCTTCACGAGAATGTTAACATTCATAAATGTTAACTGCCCGTAAATAATGTTAACGGACAGCCCAGATTTACTTCCCCATTCCCTTAAGATTACTTCTTCGCCATTGATCACTCCCCTATATATATAATAGTATTTTGAAAAACTAAATAAAAGATAATACTTAAAGTAATATACTTATATAATTTTGATATACGTATATCATCATTTTGAGGATAAAGTTACCCTTTTTTGAAAGAAACTGAAAGTTACTTTATTTTATTACATAGTGAAAAATGAGACACAGACTCGTAATTTTGACATAAACAAGACACTATAATCGAGAATCGTATATAAGAATATATGGTATAGTTAGAAATGTAAAAAGTATTTAAGAAAATGTAAACTCTAGCTACAATGGTGAAATGGAAATATGAAAAAAAAATTACTCAAAGACATTTATAAGAAATTACGGTAAAAAGAAACAGGTAAAGTAAGAGCGGGATAAGAAGCATGCATAGATGGAAGTTGTTTATTACTTTTCACGTATATGGCACAATGAACTGTCACATACTGTTTATGCTGATGTGTGGACTACTAAGACTGTTTACCATAAAAAAAAAATGTCTCCTTTTATAAAAAAAAAAGTAAAAAGAATAGATAGATAAACAAATGTCTCCTTTTATAAAAAAAGGTAAAAAGAATAGATAGATAGATAAAAAAAAGTTCATAACATTCTTGAATCTCTTCGTTCGTCTTTTTTCTGGAGAGGTAATGGAGAAGATAGGAAAATCCATTGGTCAAAGTGGAATCTTATTCTTAACTCTAAAGAAAAAGGCGGTCTCGGGGTGTCTAGTTTACATGTTCTTAATCTAGCCCTCCTCTACAAATGGAGATGGAGGTATATTCATAGTCAAGATTCTTTATGGGTTAATGTCCTAAAGGCTATTCATGACCATCAACCAAAAGGTTTGCACCCCCCCCCCCCCCCCCCCGGTTGAAGCAAACTATGGTGGGGTTTGGGCTACTATAAATCGAAACATTGATAATTTACATCATAGGCAGATTATTCCTTCTTCGTCTATGTCTCTCAAATCTCGGCAATGGTCACACTACTAAATTTGGCTTGAAGGGATCTCTCTTCAATCTAGATTTCCTCGTCTGTTTGCCCTTGAAACTTTCAAAAACTGTACGGTTGCGGCGAGATATTTAAATGGAGACTGGAATTGGCAATGGCGTCGGAATCTTAAAAATGGTGTCGAATCTACTCAATTCTCGACTTTAATGGATACATTGACGAACATCTCTCTCAATGACGAATTAGATAAATGGATATGGAATGCTGATAACTCTCATGTCTTCTCGGTTTCTAATGCTCGTCATTTAATTGATAATGCCAATCTCTTGTCCGGTAATTGTCATACTAAATGGTGCAAATTTGTCCCCATAAAGATTAACATTTTTGCTTGGCGCTTGCTTTTGAATCGGCTTCCAACGAAAACAAATCTCAAAGACCGTGACATAGATGTTCCCAATATTCTTTGTTCTACGTGCAATCAAGTTCAAGAAGATGTTTCTCATATCTTCATCCATTGTGAGGTGGCTTCCCAAGTTTGGGCAAAAATTGATCAGTTGACGGACCTTTCTTTCCATCAAAGGGTCAATATTGAAAATTTCTGGTCTTGGATTATTGACTCTCATCTGAATAGGAAACAAAGAATCATCATCGAAGTCATTATGCTTTCTACATTGTGGACCATTTGGAGATATCGAAACAGTACGACCTTCCAAGACTCCAAATTTAAAAAATGTCACCTTATTGATAACATTGTCCTTAACTCTTTTAATTGGCTTTCTAGTAGATTTAAAAAATCTAGGCTAGATTGGACATTGTGGTTGCAAAACCCCATGTCTTCATTGTAATTTATTTCTAGCATTTTGCTAATTTTATAATATTTCTTCGGTTAAAAAAAAAATAGATAAATAGAAAGAAGTTTACAAAAACGGAAATCACCCATAAAGACCCACCAATAGAGATTATGTGCAGAAAATGAAAGATGATGGGCAGGTTTTGAATGTCTAACACCTCTAATGCTACGAGCCTTGACATTTAACTACATTGTCTTCGTTGTTTATACTCTATATTATAACGAATTTGTAGATAAAACAAAGGGTTTACTTTTACTTTTCATAAACTTCAACAATTGATATAAGGTGGTAGTACTTCTTTCGGCTCAGGCACTTCATTTGTTCATCTCTTTACCACCACCATGATGCACTGGACAACGTCGTCACCACGCGACGCACGTAGTGGTGACAAACATCGTCGATTGTAAATTGGACCCTATTATGCTATCAGTTTAGTGCTCTTACTAGCAGATGCCGCAATCCTGATACGCGTTTCCGTATCATTGTTCTATAGTTCCATCATTTTCGGCATCTCCCTAACACTAATGCCTTGCTAATTTATTTTTGTTCAAAATTTTTCTTTTATGTGGCTATCAACGTAGTTGATTTACATTATTAATTTACCAACAAACAAATACTTCTCAGGGTTGTTTTCATAGCTTTTGATATTTTTACTGTAATATGATGTGAATGAACTACTTGCAAAGTTTGATAAGTGTTGATATTTTTATAATGATAGTAGTTTAGTAGTAGGGAACATGCAGTATAAAGGCGAATGTTATATATTCAATTTTCATTCTCATGTCCCCTTAATCACGCTTAGATGATCTATCTCTTTTATGTTAACCGCGAAACTCGTCGATGAAAACCGTCAGAGAACCAATTATCCTTTTGTTCTTTTTCTTTTTATACTATGGAGTATGGACGATTCACTGTACGAAGGCATATAGCTTTGCATATATTCTCGATGAAAGGACCGAAAATATTGGATAATGCAGGATAATTGGTAGGTAGACCAACTCTTTCAAGTGTAATTCAAGTTTGAGCTTTGTTTTACTGTTTAACAAGCCCTTATAGGCTTTTTTCATTTTTATTTTGATGGCCAATAGCATCAATTCAATATCAAGAAATAATTACTTTTGCCTAAAAAGATAAATGGCTTGTATTTTGTAAGGGTGAACTTATGTTTTGTCACCTTAATTAGAATAAAATACTCTTGCAAAACTTTTGTCTTTATATATTTTCTGATCTTATACTTTAATGTAATAAGAAATATAATCCAATATGCAAAATAGAAATTCAGCTATTTTAACAAACACCAAAAAGACAAACGTGTAGAATACGTTGATGAAAATGATTCAAATTGTGATTTGTACAGTTTGGTTAGCAAAACTTTTGCACAATTTTAATGGAACTCTTACTCGATCACTCCCATTGATCCTGTCAGTTTGCTAATCGATGCAAGTCAGCTGACCGATGTCGATGGCACCGACACGTCAGTTGACTGCGTCGGTTTGGTAGACCGGTTAAGCGAGCGACGCGGTGTGTGGGCCCCATTTGTATTTTTTTTCTGACCATTAAACTTTAATAAAAAAAAATAATTTATATCCGTTATACAACGGATTTATAGCGCTTTTTTTTTTTTATCAAAAAATCAATTTTTTTAGAATTTTTTTAATTTATTTTTCCTACCCCAAACACACTATAAATATACATACAATTTAACTTCAATTCACACACAATCTTCATCATCTTTCATCCGACTATTCTATATAATTCACACATCTTTCAACCCAATTCTACTACTTCCAATTATCCACCCACCTATTTTATATAATTCATATACATCTTTCAACCCAATTCTACTACTTCCAATTATCCACCCACCTATTTTATATAATTCATATACATCTTTCAACCCTATTCTACTACTTCAAATTATCCACCCACCTATTTTATATAATTCATATACATCTTACAATCCAATTCTACTACTTCCTATTATCCACCCACCTATTTTATATAATTCATGTAACATCCTCCCCAACGGCCTAGTATTTTTTTCGGTAAATTCATTCCTTATTTACTTTATTTAATTGGATCAATCTATATGAAATGTTTGAGTGGGTAATTGTTAGGAATAATTAAATGGGAATTATGGTATTTTTAGTTTAAAATACGGATATGCCTAAGTATTAGAACTAATACCATCGTGTGCTAGATTAATGATAATAATACATCGTAGTATACGTAAATCATTATATTTAAACCAAAATCCAGAAAAATTAATCCTCATTTTCATCACCATCTTCATCTTTAACACACACACACACACACACACAAGAACACACACTAAACACACACTTTCAATTGAAGCTCAAATCAAGCCCAAAACACCTTCAAATTGTGTCATTTAATTCGGAATTCATCATAGATCATTCCTGCAAATCGTTTCTGTGGATTAAATCAGATTAAGGTTAGTTTTGTTAGTTTTTGGGTTTTCAAAAAAAAAGTGAGAAAAGTTAGTTGGTTGGATTTAATTATGTGTTTTTATGTTAAATTGATGCATTTCGAGTGTTGGTTTATGTATTTACGAAGTGTTGGAACGTTCAATTGGTGAAAAACGTTTAGAATTTAGATTTGGGATTTTATTTGTGAAAACAGCCCAGTTTCTGCAAATTTGCAGGATGAACTGGTTTGGCGATATTGGCAATATCGCCAACAATATCGCCCCCAATATCGCTAGTAATATCGCCCCAATATCAGCGGGACCGCAGCCAGGGGCCAGCCCCTTGGACCCCGTTAGTCGTAGTGTCCCTTAAACCCTCGCTGTTTAGTCGACCCCGAGTGGGTCATTGCGAATACCATATACAGAATGATATATATATATATGTGTGTGTGACTATTTATATAAGTATTAAACATTGAATTATGTTAACAGACTACTGACTTGTATTCTATTTATTCTTAGAAACGCAGAAGACTCAGTGATATAAGACTACTGAGCTTGTGAGCTGATATACTCAGGTGAGTGGATCTGCAACTCATAATTTGGGTTAGTTGTAACGGTGTGATTACAACGAGTAATGTAGACCTTGATAGACTGTTTAGTCTGAATTATGATTGTGTGTACCTGCTTGTTATATATGTGGCCTTCGGGTATATGTGTTATTCAGAGGTCAATTGCGATTGGATTTGGTTACTACTGTGTTCAACACAGGTTCCAGATACATGTGTTGTCGCTGGAAACTGTGTTGTTGTATTGTAGTGCCAAGTTATCGGTCTATTCTGTATGGGCCTATACAGATTGTGATAAGTGTTACTGAGGGCCACCGCGGCTGTAGGGTTCATCAGTAACCACCGATCCTCTTGAGTTTATGTGTTTACTGTGCTTATGTAAACAGATTGTTATGCTGAATTGAATTATTAGTTGTACATTCATTCACTTAGCTTTGTGCTAATCCCACCATCTCCCTTCCTGCAGGTTATGTTTAAGTTTTGTGGGTTGGGCAGGATGATGGGCTATGGAAGGAATGTTTGACATGCGCTCACTCTCTGATGAATATGATTTTGTAAATGTGTTTTGTTAACTAATATGTATTCAGATTTCGTAAACAGCTTTATGTATTTGTTGCAGACAGTTTGTTAATTGTTGTAAAACTCGCGAAAAATTATTATGGGTCTTTTGTAATATAATATATAATAGTATCTTTATCCATCGCTTCCGAGTCAAATTACATATTTAACTCTGAGTAAACTGTTGGGGTGTTATAATTCATACACATTTTTCATCACAAAAATGTCTAAACAACACCATAATAATTCCCAACCGAGATCCGAGAATTTTTTTCAAAACTTATTAGGCCCGGATATGACATATCCATGTTCACCGGGTTATTCATCTTCGGCGGGTCAATCTAGCAATTCACAAAGTAACTTTGGATTCTCACAATTCCAAAACCAACAACACTCACCATTCCAAAACCAACAACAACAGCAATTCCAACACACATCATTCTCACAATATCAACAGCCACAATTTTCACAATATCAACACCCACCATTCTCACAATACCAATACCAAAACCAACAATATCATTACCAACAAACACCGCTTAGAAAAAATCAATTTCAAAATATTGAAACACCACCACATGAAAATGAAAACGAGGACGAGGAAGGCGGAGACGAGGCCGAGGTCGAGGTCGAAACCAAACAAAAAAGAAAGCAAGTAAAATGGATGGACGAAGAATGCAAAATATTGGCCGAACGATAGGTCGACGCTTCACAAAATTGTATTAGGAAATTCGCAATGGGAAGCAAGTTTTTGGAGGCAAATTGAACGGGCTTATAATTCGTTAGTTGATGAAAAACGTAGTAAACATCAACTAACCGGAAAATGGAACAAAATTTGCCCGGACGTCAAGATATTCTCCGCCATCTACAAAAAGTATAACGAGCCTCGGGCAAGCGGAACCCGAGACGAAGATGTTTTGAGGGCGACCCAGGTACACTTCAAGCAACAAGTTGATCGAAACTTCATTTACAAGCAAGCGTGGCTCGTACTAAGAAATGTCCCCAAGTTCTATGATGATTCCAGTCTCATCAACAAAAAACGAGTCAACCGAGCCGAGTCCCCCCAACCAATTAATCTAGAGGAGGACAAAACCGAACCGAATCTTCAACAAACGACCCGCTTACGACCAACATGCAAAGGTTATTTTGAGACGACTCAATTCGTCGTCTACCCGGCCGTACGACAAGTCGGAAGAATCAAAGAAGTTCGGTATCATCGGATGCTACATCGTCAAGGCATTCGACCGACGAGACTCAGGCAGCAATTTAGGAAGCCGCACGTATGCAACAAGAAACGTTGGCAACGATTAAGGAGGTTGCTAAATAAAACATGGTGTTGAAAGCTTGGAGTTTTCTCCAAAAACCAATACCCACGGGCATACGAAAAAAGGAACTAAAACTACTTCAAAACGCTCGGGATTCAGTCGTAGCCAAGTATACTGAGGATTTTAAAACTATGTTTGGTGAAGATGCGCAACCATACGGGTTCACTACTTCCAATGAAGATGAAGAGTAAATTAGTTATTTAAGTCTAGTTTGTTATTTTAATTATCGTAATGTTTAATTTTAGTTTATGTAATGTTTAGTTTTAATTATGTAATGTTTAGTTTTAATTAATTTAATGTTTAATTTTAATTAATTAATGTAATCTTTTATTTTAATTAATGTAATATTGTATTTAAATTATTTTAACGTTTTATTTTATTTTATGTAATGAATTTGTATTATTTAAATATGTGTGGGGCTCAGAAACCAAACTGACATAGGTATTGTTGGCAGGAGTGTGTCAGTTTTGTGTCAGTTTGAAACGTGCTGATGTAGCGCTGAGGTGACACAACTGACACACTAATGGATGAGAGTGGTCTAAGCATTTTTCCTTTGTAGAATAGTCAAAGGAAAAACCATGGACTGTGATGGACTAATTGCGATCAACATTTATAGAAACTAAAGGCTGGTTTCTAAAACAAAGCATACGAGCAACATAGTCACTTCTTAAAGACATGTCAACATGGATCAGGTGTAGTCCCCGTGTACCTTTTCTTTATAGGCACAAACTTACGACATATCTCATTTATATATAGGGTGGGGATCAAGAGGGAAGCAAAAAAAAAAAGGGAAGTAGGGAAGCAAATACCAATTTAGCATCAAAACATGATTTTCAAGCAAGATTCATCAAATTAAAGCTTGAAATATAAATGAATCGATTATATACATCATTTAATCAAACAATGTTGCTATAATTTTACGTTTTAAACAAAAAACTCTCAAAATCGACATTTATCATTCATTTGTGATGAATGTTACTCAAAATTTCAACTTAATAGTCCTAAAACATTAATTTATGATAAATATTAACTCATATATGTCCTTATACACCGATTATATCATTCATGGGTGAATGTTATAACTAAAAATTCATCAAGAAATGATGTTAAATAAGATTCATAGATATATAATAACATAATACGACTTAACATTCATCCGGAATGAATGTTATAAATGATGAGATCAATAGCTGAGATTCGCTTCCCTCCTTCCCCAGAATTTGAAACTTCCCTATGGATCCTTCCCCTATATATATATATATATATATACAAAATTAGCACATATATATAATGAGACTTCTAACTTTTTTTTGGAATTGGCAAATATATATAAATAATACCGCAACTTAGCAAGGAGCTGAGAGCGGCAGAGAGATACAAAGTATTACAAAGACAAAAAGCATTACAAAATTACAATGGACAATGATTCCAATCAACCAGATTGAGAGATAGCTTAGATCTGTGATTAATCCATAAGAACGAATTGGATATTATATCTCCCATTATTGCGAAGAAGGACCTCCTGTTATTATTAAATACCAAGTCGTTTCTCGCTTTCCAAATAAACCATAACGTGCATTGTATAATAACCAAGAAGATTTTCCTTTTCTTGATGCAATTGCCCCAATTAGCTCCAAATTCAATCAGATCTTTCACCGAAGATATGTTGTGAAGAAGAATACCGCACCATCTAGAAATCCGGTTAATTAATTCAGCAGCTCTTGGACATGATATTAACGCATGGTTGGTGCATTCTTCGACTAAACCACAGACTTTGCAAAGAGTAGAACCAATACTAATGCCTCTCTCAGATAGACTTTTTGCAGCGGGAATCCTTCCCAAAACCGCCCGCCAAACAAAACAAGTAACCTTTAATGGAACCCATTTTATCCACGGCATCTTAGAATAACCAGGAGAGGTAATATGATCGTCTATAAATTGTCCGGCTATATTGACACTAAAGGAGCCATTATGGGATAACTTGCAAGCCAAGTTGTCACCCGTGTCTCTAAGAAAAACAGGAGAGATCAGATGAAGCAAGGAGCGAAATTCTTCGATGAAAACTTCATTGTTAAAAGCTTGCGACCATTCCCATGAGAAACTCGTAGAACCAATGCGATCAGAGACCCGACAATCTTTGTGTTTTTCGATTGCAAAAATTGATGGGAATTTTTCTTGTAGTGTTGCTCCTCCAATCCAAATGTCTTTCCAAAATCTGATTCTTTTACCATTTCCCACCACTAAAGAGAAGAAATCGCTAACAGATAATCCCAAACCAGAAATATCCTTTGCTACTTTACAGATGTTATTCCACACGCCCGAAGAGTTTGCTTTGGACATTTGAATCAACGGCTTGTTTTGTAAACCATGGACTGCCATTATTACTTCTTTCCACTTGTAATTGTTTTTATCCAATAATTTCCACCACCATTTCATTAAGAGAGCATAGTTTTTTGCTTTAAGAGAACCAATGCCGAGGCCGCCGCTTACTTTTGAAGCCATAACCGATTTCCATAATACCCAGCTTAACTTTTTCTCAATCATACTTCCACCCCATAAAAACCTCCTTCTGATTTGCTCAAGCCGATTAATGACACAAGAAGGAGCTTTAAACAATGAAAAGAAGTAAAGAGGAAGACTACTAAGCACCGATTTGACAAGAGTTAATCTTCCGCCAAAAGATAAGTGTTTCGCTTTCCAACCAGATAGTTTCTTTTTGAAACGATCCTCAATCAAAGTCCAATGTTTCTTGAGATTCATATTTGCACCAACAGGGACGCCGAGATAAATGAATGGGACTGAACCTGATATACAACCGATGTGCAAAGCTAGCTCCTTAACCCAAGCATCCGAAATGCCAACACCAAACAACTTCGATTTATGAAAATTAACTTTCAAACCGGATGAGGCATGAAAGCATCGCAAAATTCTGGCAAGATTCAAAATGTTCTGTTTAGAAACTTCACCAATAAATATTGCGTCATCTGTGAAGAATAAGTGAGAGATTGAAGGCCCGTTTTCACCAATTCTTTTCGCGTGAAAAATTCCTTTATTACAAGTTGTCTTCATCGCGATATTAAGGCCTTCCATGGCGATAATAAATAAGAAAGGCGAAAGTGGATCGCCTTGCCTAACACCTTTCGATATTTGAAACTCCTTTGTCGGCGAACCATTAATTAATACCGAAGCAAAAGATGAATTTAAACAACCTTGGATCCAGCCACGCCATTTGACGCCAAAGTTCATTTGATCCAATATTGAATCCAAATAATTCCAGTTGATGGAATCAAAAGCTTTTTCAAAATCTATTTTAAACAAAAAGCACTTGTGTTTGAAACGCCTCGACCACGAAATAATCTCACTGACAATGAGGGGGCCTTTGAGAATGTTTCTGTTATTAACATAGGCAGATTGAGTGCCATCCACAACACTGTCAATGACACTTCTCAAACGGATTGAGAGAGCTTTGGCGAGGATTTTGTATAAGCAACCAATGAGAGAGATGGGCCGATAGTCCCCATAGGATCTTTTATCTTCGGGAGGAGCGAAATAAAGGAAGAATTGCTTCCCCTAGAGATGGAACCCGATGCTTCAAACTGCTTTATAAATATCATTATATCCGAAATAATAAGATCGAAGTTCGCCTTTAAGAATTTAAATGTGAACCCATCGGGCCCAGGAGATTTCTCACACCCACATGCCCAAATCGATTCCTTAACTTCTTCTATAGAAAAAGGCCATTCTATATAATCGCGTTGGGAAGTAGAGAGCTTAGAAAACAGATTGTTAACGAAAAGAGGTCTTACCTTCCATTTTTCATGGAATTTTTGCGAGAAGAACCTGAAAGCCTCCTCCTTGATTGTCTTCGGGTCAGTACTCCATAATCCATTTATCGACAAGCCGTTAATCCGATTGCTTCTATTTTTGTTTTTAAGAATCCCATGGAAGAAGGAGGTATTTTCGTCACCATCCACAGCCTATTTAATGCGGGACCTTTGCTTCAAATCCATTTTCTTAGCTTGATTTAGCTCGAGCAATCTAGACTTAACCGTGTTTAATTCAGTTTGCTCGCTATGAGTGAGAGGCCTAGATTCTATAATGGAATCCGAAAAATTAATTCTTTCCTGCACAGACAAAAGATCCTTACTTTCTTTCTCCAATTGATTTGCTCTCCAATTTTTTATCTGATTCTTGACAAATTTTAACTTGGCAGTTAAAACTTGATCTGGAAGGCCATAACCTTGGAAAACAGCCCATGCGCCTTTGACAGCAGCATCGAACCCATCTGATTGTAACCAAGAGTTAAACATTCGAAACGGTTGAGGACCGAAATCAATGAACGCATTACAAAGACTTATTGGAGAATGATCCGAATGGAGCCTGGGATGAGCTGCGACCACCGAACTAGGTTGTGAATTCATAAAGTTTTGGCACACCAGGAATCTATCCAATTTGCTTAGTTTATGATTTACTGGACATAGGTAAGTAAATCGCCTGCCTCCCATATTGAATTCTTTCAACCCAATTGTGTTAATAAAATCATTGAAATCGTTTGCCGATGATTGGCAAAACAAAGAGTTTAGCCTTTCATCCGAGCGTCTCACCACGTTAAAGTCACCGAAGAAGACCCAAATTCCGTGATGAGAGTTTTTTAGTGCTTTCAAATCGTCCCATAATAAACGTTTATCAACCATGGACTAGGTGCATAAACATTTACGAGATACACGTTCGAATTAAAGCCATTCCAGACTCCTCCTAACATCAGAAAATATCGGGATCTATTACAAACAGTAGGAGAGAAAATTGATGAATTCCAAACGCACATGATCCCACCCGATCGCCCATTGGCATTTACTACTTCAACACCAAAATCACCAAAATCGTTATTCCCCCAACATCCAAGGACATCAATTCTGTTCGCATCAGTTTAATTGACACGTTCCTCGGCTATCATTAACTTGTACAATATAATTAATGCAATAAATATACTTATATTTTGACTCTTTTATTCTACAATTACTCGATGCAATAAATATGCTTATATAAATCTACGAAAATGAAGAAATGAACCATTTGAATATGTTTAGGCGAAGTTTGACCAAGTCTCTTTAGCTTTTTTGTTACCCATTTGATCATTTGTAAAAAATAAAATGACATCACATATAAACTCGTGTGCCTTCCCATAAAAATAAAAATAAAAGAAATGGCAAGTAACTAAAAGAGTAAAAGCTACCCTGCAAAATCTTTAGCATTATACAAGTGGAAAAAAAAAAAAAGGTGATATGATAATATCCATTATTGAAGCCGATGACCAACATTCACTGTCACTGGTCATATAATTCACTCCCCTAAAGACCAAATCTTTTAACTTGCATTAGATTTAGAAACAAGTGGGGATGGTGTATATGTATAACACTAAACAAGTTGTCTTTTCTATGAACAAGATGAATTTACAAAGGGTTGAAATGTAATTTCTAACACCGATAACTAATTTGTACCCCAGTAACTCATGTTAGTACATTTAAGTATGTAACCAAGAAAGCATTCATAGATCGGATTCCTTTTAAACCCCAGATGAATACTAGAGTTTCCATAGACAAAGTCTTCTTAGTAGCCAACAGCTCCTGTATATTTGTGCATCCAAGTGAAGTATTAGTAAATGAAGAGAAAATTATTGAAGTTATCAACTGCTGACGTGTGTTTTCCATATATGTAAACACAGACGAAACAAATACTTGACAACATATTCGTTCAATTCATAAATTAAACAGACAGTATTCAAAGGGGTCTAAAATAAATATATGAGATCGAAAAGCCCCTTAAGAACAATCATAAGAACATTTGTTGATGATTTAGAGGTGAAACAAATGAAAAAAGGAAGTTACTCACAACTAATGCATTCGCCGATACATGTTACTACTTCCGGGGTAAGTCGGTTGGTCTCTTGTCTGCAAAAGCAGATATGAAAATTGTTTTATTGAATATAAAATTTTTATGTTTTCCTTTCTCTTAATCGATTTCGTAGCAAACATACCTGAAGGTACCTAGGATTAGCTTGTACCACATTAGATGTTCCTGTTAAGTAGAGCACTGTGAGGTCAATACTAAACCGGCTATACAGCCATAAACAAGTATGATAATTAATAAACATTGTACCAGATGCGAAATGAGCATGCTGCGGATCACAATGAGGGAAGGATTCCGCTATTGGTCTGTTTGTAAAGAGAAAATACACTTTGTCATTTCTCTTGAGAAATAAAATTCATACAGATAATGACTGAAAGGAATAAAATGTGTATCAGGCAACAAGCAACAAGCAACAAGCAACAAACCTGGGTTGTGTAGCATTAGGAATTTGGAGAAAAGGTTGGTGGTATCGAGGATCATGATATAATGATTTGCTTCCCTGCATATGTAGATTCCAGAATGCAACTATGAGTTATGCGATTGTGATCTTTATGAAACATGATTAGTACGGTTACTGAAATCCCACACAACAAATCCTGCCTCATAAGGGGTTCACAAATGGATCCCTAAGGCTTGTGTGGCAGATAAGATATCAATATGCACTATCTGTTGTGTGGGATCTCACAAATGGGATTTTCCCCTATAAATTACTTTTGCGGTGTCAGTATGTAATACGAAAACTACCCGTTCTGTAAGTAGTTGCTTCCTTCCAGATGGGATTTGCTGATGAACAGTACTCATGCCTGGGGAGTATGAAGGATGAATAAGTTATACACACGAAGTAGAATTAAAAAATGATCTTACACATTCTCATGAGTTATAACATGGGATCGCAAGATGATCGGATCCGATAACAGCTTGTGACGGAACTAAATGGTGGCAAGGTTGAAGAACACCATTAGTCCTTTTATAATTTTTTTTTATCGACTGTTATGTGTTATCGACGATTAGAAAAGGATCACAAGAATAATCTAAACTTCGAATAAAATAATTCAGAAAGGTTCTATGCATTAATGATAAACTTTGGGCGACTTTCATCTCAGTATCCTTTCAGCTAAAAACTTTATAGGACCCATTTGAGAATAAACACAGCCCAAATCGACCAATTCATAAGTTAATGGTTCGTCATTGCCACATATAGTCATAAGCAATTAGCATTGGGAAGAGGTAGTGGAAGTGTGAACAACCTGCTGTCGAACTTGGTCGATCTAGCTTCCATGATGCCTGCTCCCTTAAAAGCTGTACAAGTTCAGCAGTAGTTGAAGATCCTCTATCATCATGTCTACCAATACTTGATACTTTCATGTTTTTAGGTTGTTGTGGCTTATAGACGCCTAACAATGCTTGAGACGGTCTTGATTGGATTGTGTTTTGGTATCGACTCTGATATGGTCTTGATTGGTTTGGCTTTTGATAAACTTTGGATACCATAGTAACAGCAGACTCTGAGATGGTCTTGATTGACTTGCCTTTTGGTATTGACTTTGAAAGAGAAACCTTCAGGTGAGCCTACAAATCCAAGGTATGTGAATAACCAAAACATGATTGCAGATATTAGGAGTGGCAATAAGAGGGGTCGGGTAGCAGGTTCAGGTGAAAACAGGTAATCTTTTAGCATGGGTCAAAATGGTCAGGTCGGGTTAGGTTGACAGAAAATCCTCTTTATTTCCAAAATTTTATAATAGTGTGTTGAATATCATTACAAAACTAATAAAAGCTCAATAATAGTTTAAAATTGAAGTTTTTAAATGAACTGATTTAGGAAGAGATAATCATTAAAAAGTAAAAATACATTGGTGGCAACTTCAGCCTGTTTGACCCATTTGACCCGTTTCCTTGTAAACTAGCATTTATATCACCCATTTGATCCATTGCGGATAACACATAACCCAAATCGACCAATTCATACATAAGTGGGTCGAGATTGCTACCTCTAATGGAAATTAACTTGATTACATAACTAGAACAGACCTGTGGTCCAGAGTGGTTGGTTGACTTTTTGCAAGTCGATGCCTCTATACAAGAAAGAGCAGCCTCACGTGTCTTGTAATTGATAAATGCAAAGTCATTTCGCTTGGTTGAATGGAGATTTTTGGCAAGAGCAATGCTTTCGATTTCACCAAACATTTTGAAATGGTCCTTCACTTCCTTTTCCCCCCAAGAGGGAGGTATATTTTGAGCATAAACAGATTTGACCTACACAAGGCAACATAACTTGAGTGAGTGAGGATTTATTTGTAAGAGGACCCTATACTGAAACTCAAATCAGAGTGGGAAAGGTTGTTAAAACAAGAACGCAACCACTTTTATGATAAGAGACTACGATTCAACTACATGATACATCGACCTATTAGATTGTATTCTAAGGGGCGTAGAGATAACTGATCAAGGGGTCTTTGGATGTGTGCTTTAAAAGTAATTATTTGATATCAATTAATCAGAATCATAAAATAAGCTGTATTAAAATAGGCCGTCGACAATGGTGTTTGGAGGTACTTCTGATGTTAGTAATAATCTGAAGATCCTATGTTTGACTGTTTGAGTGTTTGTCAAATACCAAATTATATAAATGATAGATAAATAAAATGACCAAAAAGATTTTCTTCTCTTTTTTTATTTGTGGTAAAAGTAACACGTGTTCTGAAATGGAAATAAAAGCCTCAAATTACATTAACAGAATGGGTACATAAGTAATCTCATTTAACCTTTAGACATATAGTTCTCTTGTAGCTGATAAGAAATTGTTTATCCAAAATTGATTATGCGACCACTAAATATTCAGATAATCAGAAGCAGACTGTTAATCAAAATATCAAAAAACTGATTATTGTCACGTCAAGACATAATTAACTTATAGCTTCAAAACGCAAAGCTAAACACCCTCTATAAGTAAGCTACCTTGCCACCAACTTCTATGAGAACATGATAGATCAAAAATAAAGATAGCTAAAAGAGAATAAATTACATACATTATGCATCTCTTCTTCAACTGGATCAGCCAATGACTCGGCCCATGAAACTTCTATTTTTGAGTTTTTCCCAAATACGTTTTTGTTTTGAAGTTTTTGGTAAGCCATTTGAGCATCCCTCCTTGTTTCAAATTCAAGAAATGCAAAACCACCATTCAGCTGAGTGTTCTGAGGGTCAGGTACAACTGATACTTCATCTATATTCTTGATACCAATTTCTTGCAATAATGCAAGGAGCTGCCCAACAGATAATTCAATTCAGTTATCTTGCTATGGCTGACAAGTTACAAAGATTGATAGTCAATGTATGGCTTACATTATCATTGTTCCACTTCTTATCAATATTATTGAGTAAGATAGTATCATACCCTTCAACAGCAGCTGTGTGACACATGCTTCTACAGATCTGTAGTTGTATTCAGAAACCATAAAGCAAAATCTTTTGATATTAAAACAAAGTAAGTCTACACTTCTACTCTATAATCTTCATAACTACCAATGCCACCAATTTACAACAGGAGCTTCGCATAATGTTTGCATAAATTTTGAACAGCAACAGAGAAGAAAATAGTTGATTAAAGAAAATTAAAAAAAATTAAAGTAATTCTCATTTTTTAGACCTTATCTTCTGAACAGTTAAAAATATTTATAGAAATTACAAGAGCTATACTATGAAGTAAAAATAATCACTAACATTTAACTTCCTACATATTAGTCCTGCATTTATGTAATCAATGTTGTAGCAAAATTTAGTTCCTCATTTAGGGTATGTTTGGTGAAGTAGTTGTAGGCTGTAGTTGTAGCTGTAGGTTGTAGTTGTAGCTTTTGGTTTGGAGCTTTTCGTGAAAAGCTACTTCTAGTAGCTTTGAAAATTTGAGCTTTTCGTTGGATTCTAAAGCTACAGCTTATACATGCCAAACAAGACTTTTATTTTCATAGGAGCTTTTTGTTCAAAAATTAAAAGCTAAAGCTCCGAAAAGCTTCTAAAAGCTCCGCGCCAAACAGGGCCTTAGTCTTTTTTAACTCCATGAAATATGATGTGGTCATCTTGCCTCCTTCTCATCACAATAAAAACACCTTGCGTAACTTGTGAAATCCATACATATATCTCCTATACTGGAACTCTTTGATCACCTCCTAACAAACCCAAATGGAATGGTCAAACCAACAATTTCGCTACAAATGGAGCTACTGATCCGCAGGTATAATCTACCATAATCTCTAAGCCAAGTTTGTCTGATTTATGTCATCAGGAGGTTCTTACCATTCGTTAGTCTGTTGATCATCTTTTTCAACACTAAGTTGATGAAGCGTGTTGTCTTCCTTCATTATAAATAGGGTCAGGTGTCTAAAAATGTATCAAACTTTAGCCAAAATTCTATTGTACGTATCAAAATTTTAAGTTTCCATTATATGTATCAAAATATTAAGTTTCAATTATTGCTATTGTAGATCTGACCTCTTACGAGTAATAAACCGGTGGATTCGATGATGTGGCAAATTATACGGCTGCCACATCAGCAAAAGAATCGATTACCGGAGAATAAGTAATCGGATACACACCAAAGCCTTGATTAAAAGTTTAATAGATACTAAGGAAACTTCTGATGTTGGATACATACAATTGAATTTTGATAAAGCTCAATACATTTCAGACACTTCACCCAATATATTATTATGGCCGCTCATACTATGCTCAGTTAATTTTCACATTTCTGGATAATCGGGAACAACAAAGCCAGGCCTTGTCAAGCTTTGTACGAGAAATTTTTATAATAAACTACAGATAGAAAACTTCCCTGAGGCCTGACACCATTAATTAGTAACTCATACTGAACACCCATGAGTACTAGACCTAGAAACAATGTAGTATTGAAGTTAAAGCCCATAACACCCAATTGACTCTTATAGAATTATATCATGAAATAGAATACGAACACAAATCAATTCTCTTTTTCATAACTTGTTATCTAAATAGTTGAGTATTTATACTGATTACACCTATACTAAAAAATAGACAATAATCCCTGAATATTAGTTTCCAGCAAATTAGTACTCTAATGATTTAATCCATAAATAGTAAGTCTATTGGTTATAGTTGTAACAGATGTACACGTTATAAACGTTGACAATGAAAACTACTTCAAGCAACAAGAGTACAAGACCCCTTTTAGGACCCTATATGACTACAAACTTGAATTGTGACATGTGCAAATATGATTTAAAAACGTAAGTACTAACTAAAGTCTAGAAAGTAGAAACACCAAATTATGTAAATCAGACTTCCAAAATTCGCTGCCACCTGACTTGGAGTCACATGTAACTCTCCTAAACAAATCAACTTATCGCATCATTGACATTGGATTGTAGTTATTTAACAAAAGTAGTTTGTTGGCTTTTCTAATCTAGTTATGTGCAGATACTTCAAACCAGATGCTGATTGTTGAAAACGGTTACAAACAATCTATAAGCAGATAAGTCGACAAAGTAGAGTTACCTCAACATTGCGGTATTTAGTCAGAGCCAAGTTAGCATGTTCTGCCAAAGCATACCTGATAAAGCCAAACCCCCTACTATTCCCTGATCTGAAGTTTCTTATTAGTTTCACTTCAACAACCTCACCTAGCTCTTGGAAAACTTTTCTAATATCGTCTTCCTTTGTCTCCTTATTTAACCCGTGGATGAAAATCTTTGTCCTTTGCTTCATATGCCACCAGGATGATATCGTTTCTCCACTCAATTCTCTTCTCTCAGCTGTAGCTTCTTGTGATTTCAAACCTTCCATTTCACTATTCACTACCAGCTCCTTCACACCCTCCTGACCTTCATGTTCTTCTACATCCTTGGTGTTATTATCATGTTCACTGTCCAGCAATTCACTTTGCTTCTTATCACTATCCTTCAATCCAATTCCAATCTGATCACTATCCTGCGATCCATTTCGTTTATGATCACTATCCTGCAATTCAATCCGATTATGATCACTATCCCGCAATTCATTTCGATCTTGATCATTGTCTTGCATTTCAACCCATTTCTCACCAATAATCTGCATATCAATTCCCTTTCCATCACCATGCTCCATTTCACCACTCTTCCAATCCATATCCTGCAATGCAGTTCCATTCTGATCACTATCCTGCAATTTAGTTTCATTATGATCATTATCCTGCAACTCCATCCATTTCTGATCACTAACCTCCCATTCAATTCGATCCAGATCACTATCTTTTAATTCAATTCGCTTATTATCACTATCCTTCAATCCAGTTTGCTTCTTATCACTATCCTGCAGTTCAATTCCCTTTGTATCACTATCCTGCAACTCAATTTGCTTCTGATCATCATCCTTCAATTTGATTCGATTCTGATCGCTATCCTGCAGCTCCATCCGCTTCAAATCTCCCTCCTCCAATTCAGTTCCATTCCAAACACCTAACAGTGAAGAACTTACCAAACCACTAACCTCACTTCCATCCCTAGAAGAATAATTATTTTCAACATCCTTCACATTTAACTCATCAACAACATTAACATTAGATTTTTCAATTTCCATACAACCATTATCTATATCATTAACACTTACATTTGTATTTATATCATTACAATTAGGTACAACTAACAATCGCTTCGGTACCTTTTTAATTATTTTTTTCTTCACAATCTTCTTCACAACTCTCACTTTCTTCTTCTTCACAGGTTTCTCTACAACCACCGGAGTTCTAACACCTACATTCTCCATTTTATCACCTAGGGTTTTGTCACCTAGGGTTTCATCAATCTTCACCGATTCGATTCCAATTCGTTCTGTTCCTTCAGCTAGGATTTTCATTCTATCTGAATTGACTCCTCTAAGTTTTAATTTCTATGGCAATTGCTGTGTTGTTGATCGCCGGAGCTTTCTGGCGGTGGTTTCTGTAGGATGAACTTTTATTTTATGGTTTGCAATTGTACATTAAAAGGTAACGGCGTATGAACGTACGTCGAAATTGAGCATTGATCGGATCGTGTGGTGAAGGATTGGTGATATTACGGTGGCGATTACGGCGTGTGTTTATTTTGACTGACGTGACGCTATTGATAAACAGCCGAGTGTTGTTTAGAAAAAGAGATGACGATAAAAATAGAAAGAAGAATAAAAAAACAGAGTTTTATATGCACTAAAATTAAAATGTTTTATACGTAACATCTTTACTTACATGGGTTACAAAATCAGGATTTAATCATTAATATGCTATTAAAAGCTTTTTATATCACCTTACATTTTATGAAAAAACTTTTAAAAAATACACTTCTTTCTTCTGTCTCAAAATAATAGTCCAGTTTTAACTTTCTGAAATCTTTCTTTTTCAATTTTTATCTTAAATATTTTTGTTTGTGTTATATAATACTTGATGCAAAATATATAAATGGATTGAGTTTTAAACGTACTTTTATTGGTATAACTTTCATCAAATATTATATAACACAAACAAATATACTTAAAGTCAAAATTGAAAAAAAAATACTTCAGAAAGTCAAAACCGAACTATTATTTTGGGACGGATAAAGTATTATATTTCAATTAAAAAAACTTATCAATAATTTTCTTTCAATATTACACGTATACAATTTCAGAAAATCTTTTCACCAAAGACTTAATATTTCTCAAATTTTTAGCCAGAGTAATTTCCGCTACAATTAAAAAGAACTTTTCAAAAACTATTTTTTCATTAAAAGTATTTTGAAAAAACTTTCATTCAAGATATTATCATTGTTATTTAAACTTTTAAATAAAAAAATCTTTTTATAGTGTTACGATGATAAGAAGTTTATTTACTTTATATAAATATAATTTAAGTAAATTTTATCCTTATAATAAAACCAAATTAATTCGAACTTAAAAGTCGATATAATCCTTTCGAGTACTTGTTAGTGATGTATAAAGTATAAATACCATTTGGTGTTATATGAGCGTCATGTTTGCACCACTTACTCATAATTCAATCACCAGACGTGTTTTAATGTATAATCTCAGTTGATGACGATATATACATACTCATTTTATGTTATCTAAATCCAAATTAAACATATAACTATTAAACAAAGAAGTCAACAATTATCAATCAAATTATGTAGTAATGCGTACTAACAAAGTAGTGACTTCGGACATTTTTAGTGTTGGTAACATATAGAGTCCACTTCATGGAAAAGCAGGGTGTAAAGTTGTATATGTCAAATTAGATGATGCCGTTTTCTTAAAGATAAATCAATAAATTGAAGTCCTCTCAAGTAACTTGATAAATCAAGTTATTCTATTTTTTTCATCTTATTTCAACACAATATATAAATATATAATCCATTGCATTAACAAATACACGTTAACCCTCAAATCAAGAAACTTGGTCAATGAATTAATCCTCATCAACTTGTACATACAAACTCCAATATTTGTATGCCGTATAACCACTAAAGGCTAGCATCATCGCAAAGCCAACATTCACCATGATTTGAGTAAACATATTAGATCTCAAAACTTGACCTACTCTTGATGTTGCTTTCGGATCGACGAGTTTTTCAGAGGTATTTTTGTTATTGCTTTCACCATTTTGAGGTAATGATGTTACGACTGGTGGAGGAGATTCAGGTACCGGTGTTGAAACTTTCTTAGGCAAAGTAACACGAAGACTACCTTGAGAGAATTTTGCATGAATGTTATTCGCATCATATTCTTGTGTAACCTTGATTTCTTTTTGAAAGCGGCTTTTTCTTTTACCATCTACAACATTTTCCCCCGTGATCTTCAAAAGTTTGGTATTGCTTATTTGGATTCTTAGTTTCTCCTTCGTGAATTCTAAAATATGCAAAGAATAATATATATGTTAATTGTAAAAAATTAACCAATTATTCAAGAACCATTTATAGTACAATATATATATATATATATTGTAGTTATTCTTATCGAAAGTAGAAAAGAGGCGTAAATACCTGGGAGATGGATCACTAATACATCTTGACTGTCCTCTCGTTGCCATGTACAAAGAGGTTCAAATTCATCATAAGAAAGTAGTGTCTGCAAATTGGTGCCTTTTGAGTCCATCGTACGATATATAGAGAACGATTTAGCTAATAAAGATGGCAGGGTGATTGAAAAGATGACTAATTTCGCATTTGAGGATCTTGTTTTTATAGTATAACATGAATAATTGGTGTTATATTCCTTTTCTAACTATGTTGGTTTCTAGATTTTGCTTTGTCTTATGGAAAAAGCTTATGTTTCAAAGATTCTTGTAAAAGAAAGGCATGGCTTGAAACAAAAATAAAATAAAGTATCTCTGAACATGCAATGTGATAACTTTTTGGAGTTTTGAGGGATTATGAACTTATGATAGTGTCATCGTTTGTTCAATTACATGAATTTAATAACTACATAATATATATCATTTTACTCGTGGTAATATTTGTTACCACACTAGAGTTTAGGAAAAAACTAAAAGTACAAAGAAAGTTCTACAAATATATGTGTCATGTGATAGTGAAGAAATTGAATAATAAGAGAGAGATAAAATTAATATTAAGAGTGTGTTAGATAATAACGGGTTTGAATTGGAATTAGAGTTGAAGTTTGTGGTTCAAACTTGTGGTTGGAGCTGAGACTTCTAGTCAAAAGTTACGTCAAAAAGCTTCTTATTTAAGGGTTTATCTTTTGAACAAACAAACAAAGCTTATGGCCAGAGCTTATTAAAAGTAGAAGCTCAAACCCTCTAAAAGTCTCTTGTCAAATACTCCCCACGTGTTCTTGATTGTGTGTAAAGTATAGTATAACAGTTAAAAATGGATGACATATTTAAGTGAATAAGTTAAATAGTTAAAAGCGTAAAAGATTTAGCAGGGTTTTTTTTAAACAGCGTGCATATATATCGAGGTCGGTATTGTAAAACAAATCTTAATGAAAAACAAGTAAGAAAGATAGTGAGCAATTAGATCAAGTATTTAATGTGTTATTTGTATCAGTAATTTATTGATTTTCTTTTAATTAAAATATAATATAATATGTAGGGATAAAAAAGACAATGTGCATCAGCCTTAATTTATAGTTCTGTCAGATACATATTTCATGGTCTTGGCGGTTACATTTTTATAATATTGATGCACATCATTACTTTAACAACTTCATCAGGTTATGAGAACAAAAAATGAATTGATACATAGGTTAATTTATATCTGATGAACAAAGAGAAGAAGATGGTGCATACAGTTTTCTTTAGACAAACATCATAATTTGATTGATTTACAACCCAAAATTGATCGATGCACATAATGTTAAAAAGTTAATGATCAATATAAATACAAACGTAATCAAGACCGATATACAATCAACACAATGTAATACATGAAAAATTGATTCACACAAGAGTAAACAACGACGGGTGCACATAAAAAACAATTGATGCACACTTAATTTTGTTAATGCATCGACTGAGGTTTAGTCAACGATATCCAACAACTAATCTCCATCATCTCAAAGTGATTTTGTTGGAGGCGATGGATACGGTTTTGGGAACAATATACATGCAAATGATCTTCATCGTTGTCAATTATCAAATCTGATTCATCAAAGGCGACTATAATTTTTCCCTCGTAGTTGTTCTTCTGATCAAATAACATTTTAAACTATGCCTTTGATGTGGTTTTCATGTTCGAAGCCATGTCTTTAATCCCTGACTTTATTGATTTTTTGTTAAAGAATAAGATGATGGAGGAGGTTCGTGATTAGGGTTTAAAGATGGAAGTGGTGAGAGATAAATGTATTTATATTGTTTATTAAATGATAAATGATAATTATCTAATGTAGTAAAATACCTTGATTACCCTTTGACAATTTTTAAATACAATGGACACATGTCACTATATTATGCTATTTTATTTGTTTTATCTTGAGGATTAGTTTATTTGATTCAAACTATATATATACTAACATTTTGCCATCGCAACGCAGCAGAGACCACCAAATTATATATGTTATTTCCGTAGAACTGTATGTTCGTGAAATAACATGTTTTCCTTGAATAACAATATAATTATTATTTTTAATTATTTTATAGATAATATTTCAGTAGTTTCATACTGAATTTATAAATGAAATTATTTTGAAGTTTGATAAAAGTATAAATTATTTTCTATTTTTGCAAAAATATAATAATAATAAATATATATTAAGATATAAAATGTTTCAATATTTGTTGGACATTGTATAGGAAAGTTGTTACGTATATTTATATGACAAAAGGATATATGTGTAATTTAAATATTTTCGATATATTTTTTAAATTAAAGTATACAAATACAAATATTTTATAAAGGAATGTAAATATAGATATATCATATCATTGAAAATTTAAAATACATTATGGACACATAACGTGTTTCAGTGTTTGATTATTGTATTTTTATTAGTATTAGTTTTTAATGACCGTCATTCAAATTGTAACGTTAACTTGTATTTAACATTAAAAAAACAAATAAAAACACTAAAACACGTCCTCATTAATTAATCTCGTATACACAAACACATTTGCAGATTGTTTTGCTTGACTGTTTTTAATGAAAATGCATAAAATATAGGTAAGAAAATAACGAAATCGTGGCCCACAATCCAACTAAGCTCATTTTGTGGATAATTAATCTCGAGACCTTAAAAGAATCATCGTATATTTGACCACAATTAAAAAATTACAAATTTTTGCATCAAGTAACATGTTTTAGATTTTTATAGTACTTTTATTGTTTGTGTTTATCACTCTTGTCATGTTGTATTGTTCATATATTGTAGACTTGATGCTGATTCCGCTATTTTAACATAATTTTGTTGTTATTATTTTTGGGGAAAAGGTGATTAGAATTGCCAATCGGTGCATGTTAATAAAGTAGACAGTGATGTTTCTTTAGAAACAAAAGCGATGGGAAAATGATAGTTCTTCGGTCTTATAATAAGACGTGTTTACAGTAAATTTTTATAAAGTTTAAAAAATTACTTTTTCTGATAAAATATGATATTTTTATCGTTACTATTTGCAATGTCTTCTAGAAAAGGTATACTAAGGGTGAAATGGACACTTTTTTCGAACAAACTAAAGTGAACACTTATTTTCAGACAAACTAAAATGAAAATGTGAACATCTACATTAAGACTGTGGGAGTATCTTTCTTGACTTGTTTGGAAGTTGGTTATGTCATTGGATTCAAGCCAAGGGTTTCAAGCAAGTTGGTCAAAGTATTTCACACTTCTTTTAACGACTCTGGTGTCGTACCCAAGTTCTTCCCGGTCAAGTAAGAAGTAATGAGTAGGCTAGATTTTTTGTGGGTTCAAGTTTCCATCTCAAGAGTAGTGTTTCCAAGGTTCAACAAGAAAACGTGGTTTTGAGTGGCTAGATATTTGATGGGTTCAAGTTTCCATCTCAAGATTGGTGTTTCCAAGGTTCAACAAGAAAACGTGGTTTGGAGTTTTGAAGATTTGATATTCAAGTCTCGTTCAAATAGTAGTAGGAAATCTCAAGGACTCAAGTTCAAGTTTTAGGTTTAATTTTCAACGTTGTCTTGCAAGTCAATGTCTTATAGTATGTCAATCAAGCTTATGCCAGTTGTTCAAAGATTGGAATGATGCTTTTTTCCAATTTCAAATGTGTATTCAAATGTATTATGGGTTTCTATGATCCATACCAATCTAATTATTTTTCGTCACTAATAAAATAATTGGGTCACATTTAAAGTTAAGAGAAATACAAGAACTACAAAAATTTTACAAAGAAAATAAAAATTCACACAATGATATGGACCAATAGTGTAAAGAGAGAGAAACAATAGAGATAAACAAACTTAAATTGTGATTGATTAAAATAGATTAAAATAATAAGAGAGAGTATGAGATTTGATTGCAAGCCGTGGACAATTAGAACTTTTATTTCTCAATCTTGATATTTATATAGTTTTAATTGTGATTTAGAAATGAAATAACGCTCAAAGTTTTGTTTCTTCTTCAATAATAACACAACACTAATATTACATGACTAAAAGAAGAATCTAACCAAACTCTATAACTTCTATAATAAGAAGGCTAGCTACCAATTCCAAATATTTAAACTTTCAATAAGAAAGTTACCAACACCAACAATGTTTTCTCCTAATAAATAGAAGACAACTAATCTTTAAATAATATTCTAACACAACTTGAGAAGATCATCAAACCAAACTCTTCTTCTTCTAATACTCTAGAAAACAACACCACTTCTCTTTCTTCTTCACATTCTTGGAAGAACACTCTTATCAACAAACTCACTTAATAAGTCTTTCCCTAACAAATAGAAAATATTAATCACTCAAACTTTCTTCCACATTCAATTGGAAGAGAAATAATATGAGATCCTCCTCACACACACACTCTTGAGGATCTCTTTCAACAAATTGCAACAACAATGTAGTGACACAAATTATCACAACTCAATAACCTCACTATATAAGTAAACTATTTTCTTAAAAGCTTAATCTCTCAAACACTCTTAGTGATCAACAAATACAAGCAATGATCACCTTTTAATGGAGAGAGATATGTTTTACATTATAAAGAGTAAAACCTTTAAGTTAAAAATGAGCTAGATATTTATGGTCAAACTTTTCAAAGTTCAAGAAAAAAGTTGTTACAACAACGGCCGTACCTTGACCCACTGTTCGTCCGAGGTCGTGTCGTGATTTTGCTGTCCAAAGTCGTTTGAAAATATATACATTTTACATCATTTCAAACTAAAATTTTCCAAAATCAAACTCTATAAATCAGTTTCCAAGACCTTACCAAAACCTTAACCATGAGTTGCTGTCCAAAGTCGTTTGAAAAATATATCCATTTTATATCATTTCAACATAAATTTTTCCAAAGTCAAACTCTATAAATCAGTTTTCAAGACCTTACAAAAACCTTAATCATGAGTTGCTTAATGGTTTAACAGGTTAAACACATCGAGTAAACACAAAAGTACATATGCATTGGATAATAAGGTGCATTTACATTTACTCAAAGATTTTTGTATTTTTTCTTGTTTGATTTTGTAAAAAAGATGAAACATTCCTTCCAACCTTTTATTTCTATAAAAATACTTTTATATTTTTAAACTTTTATAAAACATTTTACAAAGTTTATAAAATAACTTTGGTTTAAAGTGTTAAGTGTTTATAAAAATAGTGATTAAACTCATATTATTTAAGCAACTAAGAGTTGACTAACCTTGACTCAAGCGATGAACCAGAGATATGAGTGTTCGATTGCTTAACCCGAACTTTGACACGACAAAGTGAAAATGGTCCATCGGGAACACGGTCGAACCATGGTCCAACCGTGGTGAGAGCTTGGGTCTGCTGTCCACATTTTCACTATTTCTCTTGTCAGTTTTATTCATATCTTTCATGCATTGTTAATACAAGTATATAATTTCCAATAATTAACATAATCACTATGTTAATTATAATCATCAAAACAAGTGCATCACGGTTCAACATAAACACTACATTATTGTTTAAAAACCATTTCACAGTAGTTTAAGAATCATTGCACCATGGTTTTAATCTTTGGAATCATCTTTTAAAAACATTTCATCAGAGCTTAACTACCATTGTATTGAAATTCAAAAAATTAGTGAATCTGAATTTAAAATCACTGCACCATAATTTCAAAACCATGACAACATAGATACGACTGCACCATAGTTTATTAACCTAGTAGAACATCTTTTAAAAAGCACTGCAAACATCGTTTAAAAACCTCTGTACCATAATTTTAAATAATCAATGAATTGTACTTTAAAAGTCACTGCAACATAGTTTAAGAACTACTGCACATAGTTTAAAAACGAGTGAATTGCATTCTTGAAGAAATCAATATATCATGTTTCAACAATTTTTTTTTTTGTTTGATTCAATTTTGATACATCACAACAATAAATTTTTAATACATCACAATATTCATATTTTGATCATAAAGTTAAAGAACATCTATAACTAGCGTTCTTATCGAAAGATACGATGTTGTAAACAAAATGCTGGATTAGAAATGTTAAAAAAGAGTATGTGAAATATTTGATTTATTTGTTTATTTTACTAGGTAATACATAGTATATGGTTAGTACGTAGTGTTTTTTTGTATCACATTTTATAATAGTAATGTTTATAAAAAGACATAGGGGAATGTAATGATTTTAGAGACAATGTGTGTGCAGGAAGTATAAAAGATGATTAGAATTTACAGTATCTTTTTAAATTTGACCATGTTCCAACTTTCAAGAAATTAAATTTTTTAAATTTCTTATGCCAACCTACTTAGAGAAAAGGGGAAAACGAAGCAGTGTCGCACGCTGAACAGTGTCCAAAAACATCATCCGAAACACCGTCCCAAACACCATTTAAGAGGAGCCGAACGTCGTTCGGAGGAAAAATGCCGACAAAACCTCGCACACTCCCCATATGCTCTTGTAGACTTGTAGTCAAAATTCAGCCGACCAATTGAAAAAACTATAAGTTATCAATCTTTAGTTAAACAAAACACCCCAACCTCCACCTATCTTGTCCCCAAGTTCATCAAAAAACTCTATAATCAGTGAAATGATTATGATTATTTATTGAAAATAGTGTTGATTGGGGATTAATGAAAAACGTAAGAAAAAAGGTTAAAATTTGGCTGATGGTTTTGGAGTTCGACGGTTGCCGTCAGCGATTAGTGATGGCCGTCAGAAGGTGGGTGGTGATTGCCATCGGAGGGTGGGAGACTGTGGTCGTTCGGGAAATTGCTGCCGGCAAGTAAGGAGAGTGGTGGTATATTGAAGAGATTTAGAAAAGGATAAAGAACTAAATGAAAGGACCAACTTACCCTCGAGTAGGAGTGGAAATTATCAGATAGCAATCTATCATGCCTTATTCACTTCCCTTATATTTATCTCTTCCCTTGAACCATAACCATAAGTCCATTCGCAATGATGATGTCCGTCGTGATCCGTCGTAGATGACATGTCAGCCACGAAGGATTGTCACCAACGACTAACCGCAGTGGTATTTTTACGACGGACAACTGAGACCCACATTTTTTTATAAGTAAGTTGTACTTTATGCTTTATTTATTGTAACATTTTTGTTTAAAAGGAAAAACAATAAATAAATACATGGAGCCCGATATATTTCGTGCTGCTTATTTGGTATTTTTGATGATGATCGGCCACCACAATCACTACTCCGTTTGTAGTAATCCGTGATTGAAGCACGAGTGTTGACCGTGACCGGTCCAAATGGTCGTCTACTACTACTACCGATAATAATAATAATAATAATAATAATAATAATATACACTAATTGCTGCGTTACTCCATAAATACGCCTTTTTGTATGAAGATATTGCCAGCTATATAAAGCCAAGCATGCCCATTTTCTAATCATCGTCATCATCACCTCATAAAAGCACTTTAATGGCCTGATTACATTTACATTCTTCTTCAACCTCCTTAAACACCTGAATTCATTTTTACTGATTCCACAAACACCAAAAGATTCACTACATCCAAAATGCAGGTTCTTTCCATACTCTATTTTCATTCACATATATTATTATCTTCCTTTGTTAATTAATAATTAAACCTACTCTATTAATGTACTATTTCATAATAATGAATTTGTTACAGTCAAGAACAGTACAAATAGGACAACTTTCAGATCTAGCTACTCACAGAGAAATTCATGACTTTTTCTCATTTTGTGGTGAAATTGAGCATATTCAGATCTGTCGGTTAGTTGAATTAACTTTCGTTATTTTTTGATTTTATTGTATTTGCATTTGATGTTTTTTTTTTTTTAATTTATTTAACTGTATTTTGGATGTAGTGATTCTGAAAGAAATAAGATTGCATATGTGACGTTTAAAGATCCAAAAGCTCTTGAAATTGCATTATCACTTTCGGTAATTGTTCCTTTCAATAGTATTTTCTATATTTATTACAGAATATAAATTATTAGGAGCTGTTTGTAATTGCATATATTTTGAGTGATTATCTGTTTATTGCTTATTTTGACATCAGATAAACGCTACCAAACAGTTCTATGGAAATGTTATTATCTCCTTATTATATTTGGAATAAATACTTAAAAATAAACAGCTTAGTATTCGGTAACCACTTTCAATTAGAAAAGTACTTTAAAATAAGTAATCCCAAAAGTGTTTTTTCCTTTTCACTTTATGTAATAAGCTAAAATGCAGTAGTTATCCAACACATAGAAGTGCTTACAGCGTTTAAAGAACGTAATAAGCTATCGGTAATGCTAATACGCTATAGATAAGTAAAAGTAATTAATGGTAGTTACCTAACACTTAATGTTTGTCAAGAATGTGAATTATATCAGTTTGTGATTAATTAACATATAATGACGGTGCACTATAAATGACTAAAGAGATCTTGGTGTTTTAAACATGCTAAGTAACTTTTTGATGGAATTGGTTGTTATAGTTTACGTACTTTTGTTAAAAAGATAGATGTAAATTTCTTTCTTATTGAAATTTCAAGTTGTGTATTATGTGTATTGTTTTACAGGGAGCAACGCTAGTGGATCAGGTTGTAAAAATTACTCAAGTTGAAAATTATGTGCCAAAACCTGAGGGGGTATGTTTGTTATGCATTATATTTATATCTACTTTCACCTTTGGCAATTGAAACTTATCGTGTCATTCATTATATGCAGGAAGTTTGTGCAGTTGATGATGCTGTGAGCATGTCTCGACAGAGTTCTTTCTCAAATTCTGAGGTAAGAGAGAACTCGTGAGACTCTGAAAGTGTTACTCATAGTTGCCAGAAACGGGGTTCGCTTCGATTCGGGTAGGCAAATTGGGTTCGCGGTTCGCTAGGTGCCGTGAATCCGATATGATGGGGCTAGGTTCATTTCGATTCGCTCTTCGGTACGACATAACATATAATTCGTTATGATGTACCCTATGAACAATAATATAATTAATTACATATGCAATATAAATTCCAAAAAAGATAATCTTAATATTCAACAAAATCTCATAAGTAGTAGCCCAACTCTACTCAAAACACAAGAAGAAAACATAGTTAAACACCAAATAGCAAGCAACAACACAAAACTCAAACGACTCGTGTGTAAAAATACTTTAATTTAATGGGTATTTAGAAAGCCAAATTAAATGACCATTCAGTTCTGAAAAGTTCCCCAATCCAGTGACCATTCAATTCTGAAAAGTACCCCAATCTAGTGACCATTCAGTTTTGAGACATACCCCAATCGAGTGACCATTCAATTCTCAAAGTTCCTCAATTCATCTCGATTTGATTATGAAACGGCGTCTCTTTCGGCCCAAAACGCGACCATCAATCAAACAGTATCGTTTCTTTTTGGAAACGTTAAATTATACCACGAATTCGTGTTTTCGAGCGTACCCGATAGGTAGGCTTACCCAATTCAATTCAGCTGTATCGAATTCGTAATTTGTGGCCTTCCCAGCGAATCTGGTAACTATGTTGTTACTCCCTCCGAAAATAATGTGATGATTCCCTTTTTGAGATGGTTGTGGGCAGGTGGGGTGATGAGTCAAAATTGGCTTTGGTTAAAACATCTATAATGGTGACTCAATAACGGTAGTTTACTTGTATGTAAGGTTGAAGATTTGAGATACGGTGGTGACTCTTATGAATATGATAAAATTAATATTAAATAAAAATTATATAAGTTATATTTAGAAATGTTGAGTCTTAATTCTAAGAATTTCTAAATATAAAACACCAAGATGCTTTATATATTAGTATAGATATAGATATAGATAACAACATTATATTATTATTAAAATAATAATCCAAAGTTTTGAAGGATGGAATTTAGAAGATTGTATGCACTAAAAATTTAATTCAGACGACTTTCTATATGTGTTTGACCTGTTCCCTTATAGGTAGGTTTTTCATTTGATCCGTTTGAGACAAGGACAAACCCAATTTGACCATTCATAAGCAAACGGGTCGAAATTGCCACATCGACGGCCAGTATCACTTCAAATCATTTTTGTCTGGCCAATCAAGGAGCTAAAGTTGCATTTTTTGTCCACAGGATTTCTTATATACAAGTCTTGCTGTGGGGTACTTCACATATCTGATTACTAGTGAAAACACTCTGTGTTCGAGTCCAGCATTCGATTTCATAATGTTTCCAGTTTTGTAATTTTGTATACTTCCAAATTTTAAACTCTTTGTTCACATGTTAACAGGGCAACGGTGCATCTCCTCGTAGTAGAGTATATGCAAGCAAAGCGCAAGTTGTTGTTTCAAGTGTTTTGGCTAAAGGTTCGGCTATTGGGCAAGACGCCATGAATAAAGCTAAAGCATTTGACGAGAAGCATCAGCTAAGAGCCAATGCATCTGCGCGAGTGATTTCATTAGATAAGAAAGTAGGTCTTACAGAAAAGTTTAGCGTTGGCATCTCGGTGGTGAATCAAAAAGTTAAGTCTGTGGATCAAAGGCTTCAAGTTTCTGACAAAACAATGGCAGCATTACTCACAGCCGAGAGAAAATTAAACAATACAGGATCAGCTGTCAAATCAAGCAGGTTCCGTTTCACATGAATCGAAATTGTTGAAATATGATCTAGTTGTCACTTGGAAACATAGCAAAAAATATCGTTACATTGTTCTAGAAAGTTCTAATATTGTATTGTCTGATTTGTTCAGATATGTGACGGCTGGAGCAACTTGGTTAAATGGTGCTTTTGGTAAAGTGGCGAAGGCTGGGCAAGTGGCAGGTACAAAAACTAGACACAAGTGGAACTTGGCAGTGTCAAATCTAACTACAAAGGTAAACTAGTGCAAATATGTTATTGCTATTTTGTCATTTATTTGTCTATCCTTTTTCCTAATCATATACCCTTAGGAGTGGAGGTGGTAATATGGGCGGATTGGGTGGACTAGGTTACATGTCGAAACTTGTTCGGGTCAGTAGTTTAACTTTTAATATGGGTCAAAATCGTTCAAGTCAGGTTGACATGTAAACAATTTCAGATTTTTAGTTTCTTCTTTAAAATTAATTTTAACTATTATTGTTTAAAAGAAAATGATTACGTAAGTGATAGTTAATATACTAAGTTGATTTATTGCATAAAGTGATTTAAGAGGTTGTGGGCTGTAAGCATTTAAATACACTTTGGGTCACTTTTGACCCGTTCAATTTTTAACCAAGATTTTGATACCACTTTCTCTAGATGAATATGAAATAAAAACTGTTTGAACGAATAAACTTGGCTTCTCGTTGCAAGAAATGAGTGAGTTTCAACAGACTTTGGAAATGTAAATGTAAATGTAAATGATAATATAACCATTTAACTTGACAATTTTTAACTTTTAAAATTGTTCATTGCCAAAAGAAGTGTTCCTTTAGAAAGATAAGCAATATATGCATAATAGCTTCCGATTATGCAGAATTCAGGTATAATGACATGACCCCCTGGACCAGAGTTTAAATCTATCGCCTTCCGTCGATCAGATTGTGAGATATCTCAATGTTCTTTTGTTGCCGTGTTGATTTTATGGTCAGTTTTGTGATTCATTTATTGTTTTATTATCCGTGTATTTATTCTCCTGTAAGCCTCTTCATGTTCAAAGTGTGTAAAAACATTAATGAAAATTTAAATCTTGTTTTGTGGTCAGAATTATTGCAAACTCTATCTATAAGGCAAATGTACATATTTTATTGCATATATACAATTTACTATAACATTATCACTTTTGAAACTTTTTGGGTCTCCAGTAAGTGGTAGAAGAATATTGATATCTATTTTATGACGATGAATGTTGTGTGGCTTCCATAAAAACAAAGTAACAGTAGAAGCATACAACAAAATAACAGGTGGGTGAAAGCAAGTTGCGAGTTGTTTGGAAGCGACTCGATAAAAACGTATAATCGACTCGGTACTATTTGAGTTTCGAGCTCAAGTATTAAAATAGTCGGCTCGAAAGGCTCGCGGTATAACTCTTAGTTTATTTGTATATTAACCTCTTTTCCGCTTTCTAATAATCTTTCAGTATTGACGTGGTTGACAGTATCAATCCGATTAGGCAATTAATATTAACGCTAAATAGCTAATTATCAATATTTTAATATCAATAATGGAGTCGAGTTTTTAGCTTCTAAAGTTTTCTAATATAACTCGAGGTTGACACCGAATTAGCTAGACTTGTCGTGATTGCACCACTACCAATTATTCAATTTTTTGTTCATTCAATTTTCTTAATTTCCACACTTAATGTGAAATTCCCAAGCTACCCTTTTTAAATTTCACCTTGTTTCCCTCACACTTTGGTATCCTCCAAATTCATCTTCCTATAACACCAGAGAGCAGCAAGCACAGTTATTTGGAGTTGGGTATCATCCAAAATCGAAACTTGATTCCAGTTTCAAGGTAATTACACCATTCCCACTTTTATTCTCATTCTTAAAAATTAGGGTTTTTATTGTTTTTTCGATTTCTGTAGATATAATTCATAAACGCAGTATTGAAGTTTGATCTTACAGTTTCAATCTTTCTGTTCAAATTTGAGTTTGAACTCATGGGTAGCTAATTTTATGAGCAAAAATTGCATGTTTGTTTCTACTCAAATGATCTGTTTGATTAACAGAGAAAAAGAAAGTGGGTTTGCACCAGAATGCTTCGATGCTTTATTCAATAGATACTAGGCTTTAAATAGGCATCTACTCAACGGAAATAAACAGAAAGCTCCTAAAAATCAGTAACAAAAAGACTAACTAAAAGACCTATTCTATAGGCCACTTTATTATCTATAAATGAACAAGTCATAAGACTTGGTAAACATATTGCCACCTCTTCAATCCCTCCTTTAAACTAATTGCACCTATTTTGCTTCAACTAATCCAAGCATATCTCGAAGTTTGACAAATTGCTCCACCTTTATAGGATTTGTCATAATGTCAGCAATTTGCTCTTGTGTCTTGCAGTACTGGAGCAACACTGTTCCTTTTTCCACCAGATCTCTTAAAAAATGAAACTTCACATCTAAGTGTTCACTTTTTCCCATGAAACACAGAATTCTTGGAAAGCTGAGTTGCTGAACTATTATCACAGTTGATCACTACTTCCCTTCTTCCACTATCACCAAGCTCTTTAAGCAGATTTCTAAGCCAAATGCACTGACTTGCACAATGTGCAGCTGATATGTATTCAGCTTCAGTGGTGGATAATGACACCACAGGTTGTTTCTTCGAAGACCATGATACAGCTCCTTTTCCAAGCAAGAACACATAACCAGATGTACTTTTTCTATCATTCAAATCACCTGCAAAATCACTATCTGAATGTGCAATCAAATTAGTGTTTCCTTCTTTCTTGTAAAGAATTCCAAACTCAACCGTTCCCTTAAGATATCTTAAGATCCATTTTGCTGCAGCCCAGTGACTTTCTGTTGGCGAAGACGTGAACCTGCTGATGAGACTAACTCCATACATTATGTCTGGTCGAATAGCACTTAAGTACATGAGGCAGCCAACAACTTGTTTGAACATAGTTGAATCAACTTTTGATGGCACAATAGGATTTCCAACTGCATTACCATCCTCCATTCCAAATCAAATCAACAATTTTTGTGCATATTTGTGCTGACATATGAAAATTCCTCGTTCATTTTGTATTACTTCTATTCCCAAAAAGTACTTCATTCTACCCAGATCAGACATGTCAAAGTCTTGCATCATTGAATTCTTGAAATCTTCACACATGAGCTTATCATTTTCAAATGATCAATGTAAAGACTTACTATTAGCAGCTTACCACCCTCCTTCACTTTTGTAAACAAAGTGTGTTCACAAGAGCATCTCCTGAATCCTTCATGAACAAAGTAGGCTTCAATCCGACTTTACCAAGCTATCGGCGTCTGTCTAAGACCGTACAAAGCCTTGTGAAGCCGATAGAGTGATAGACTTTTTCTTCTTCTCCCTTCTTTTCGAAACCCATGGGTTGCTGTACATACACTTCTTCCTCGATGTCTCCTTGAAGAAATGCACTCTTAACGTCTAATTGAACTACTTCCCACTCCTTTGCTGCTGCAATCACTAAGATACCTCTGTATAATCAATGCCATATTGTTGTGCGTACCCCTTGGCCACTAATCTTGCCTTGTGCTTCTCTATTTCGCCTCTTCCATTCAATTTGGTTTTGAACACCCACTTCGCTCCTATGGCTTTTGCATTCTTTGGCAGTGTGCACAATGTCCAGGTACCATTCTTTTCGATTGACTCTATTTCCTTCGTCATTGCTTCTCTCCACTTCTTACTCTTCACAGCTTCTTGAAACATTACCAGGTCATCTTCTGACATCATCATAACAGCTTCTTCTTCTCCATCTGATAGTCTTTCACCAGAGACATAATCTGACATCCATGTGGGAGCACGTGCTATCTCCGTTCTGGTACATTAGGGTCTGGATTTTGCCCCCCTACCGAAACATTTGAATCCCTTTCCTGTGATGAACTTGATGAGTTTTCTTCTGATGTTGTACCTGAATCATTTCCCCTTTCCAGTTCAGCTTCTTCACATTCTTTCCCATTTTTTTGGTCATCGGTATCTCCCCAAGTGAGTACATCTTCTATTACTTCCCCTGAACTTCTCCAATTCCAGCCCTGATTTTCTTCAAAAACGACATCTCTAGTTATGCATACTTTGTTTGTTGTTGGATCAAAGAGCCTATATGCTTTAGACTCTTTGTTGACACCAATAAGAACATGTGGCCTGCTTCTATTATCCAGCTTACTCTGTCTTTGACCTGGAACGTGTACATGAGCTAAACAACCAAAAACACGAAAATAATCTACCTTTGGCTTGTCTTGCTCCACGCTTCTTGTGGCGTTTTCTCTTCTAAAGCTGCCGTAGGACATCTATTTAGTATGTGAATACACCAGTTTGTTGCTTCTGCCCAGAACTCTTTTGGCATTTGCTTCTCATCCAACCTAGTTCGAACCATGTTCATAATAGTTCGATTTTTGCGCTCAGCAACACCATTTTGCTGAGGTGTGCATGCCGCTGTCTATTGCCTATTGATTTTTTGTTTTTTACAAAATTTATTGAATTCATCGGAACTGAATTCACTGCCTCTATCCGTTGACAGATTATGCTTGCTCCTGTTTCCTTTTCCACATGTACTTTGAAACTCTTAAAGGCTTCAAGAGTTTCTGATTTTTGATTAAGAGATATATCCAAGTCTTGCGTGTAAAGTCATCTATAAAGGTCAAGACAGACCTTTTGTTGCTGTTTGAAATTGGACTGATTGGTCCACATATATCTGAGTGGACCAGCTGCAACTTGCTTGATGATTTCCACGTGCTCTTCTTTGGAAAAGACTCCTGATGTTGCTTTCCTACCAAGCAATTTGAACACAACTTTTCTGGAGTTTTTATTGTGGGCAGCCCTTCTACCATTCTTTTGTGCAATAAAGTTGTCAAACCCTTGTAGCTTAAGTGTCCAAAGAGACAATGCCACAAGTGTGACTCGTCTACTGACTGAACTTGCATGCACATGTTTGATTTTGACTCCATTTTAGCCAAGAAATAAAACATTCTTTTTCCGCTCATGTCAGAGTACATAATCACTCCCCTCAGTGCCAGATAGCTCGGTTTCTTCCAGAACCTCACCTCTTGGTTCACGTCCAGCGCTCAGGGTATTCAGTTGCAACAGGTATAAGTCTATGCTTTCATTAAGTTATGTACCTTTTTAGAGGTCGCAAATGGGTTTGGGTCATGAGACGGGTTGACGTGAAAACATTTTTTTATTCCATTTCTTTTAAGTATATAGTTCATGCCGTTATATGATTACAAAATTATGTCATAATCAAAAATAAAATAAGTAAGGACGTTGTAAGCATTGAAAATACATGTTGGGCAACTTTCAACCCATTTCCAATTTATGTATTATTTGTTTGACCCATTAAGGATAAACCACAACCCAAATCACCCTATTCATAAGTATAATGGGTCAAAATTGCCACCTTTTTCATGAAATTAGTTACTTTAGAAAATAGCTAAGCTGTCTATTTTCTATTAGTTGTCCCACTTAAAATTATAATGTTTAAAACATTGATATCAAACTATCTTTTTTCATATATTTGGTAAACATTTCATTTAAATTAGTATACTGACTAAGAAAGACTTTTATGTAGTAAGTAGTTTTGACATGAGGTTAACTGCATTTGACAACAATTGACGCGTCTTAGTTCTTACTTTTTTTGGGAATACGTATTGAAGTAAAGAAAAAATAGACAAATTAATTGTAAAGATATAAGTAACATGTGTACTTTTACAATCTTGACATTTAGATTCAAAGGAGTAAATATTTACAAGTTTTCGAGTAATATGCACTACTAGAATTGTCTCATATTTTGGTTTGCATCGGCAGGAGAAAAAATAACAAACATTATCTCATAGCCCGAAAACAAGCACCACTGGATTCTCCCCAACAAGTGGTCAGGTTGCACCATCTGATTCGCTGTGTTTAAATTGTTGGTTCAAGCCTGAGGTTGAATCAGCTTCTTCTATACGCTTGATACAGATTGAGGAGAAGTCCATAAAAGATCTAAAGCGTTTTTACAGCAGTGTTAAGATCGTTAAGACTAAAGAATAAGTCTTAGAAGCCATCTTATATTCTTTTGACAGGTTAGTTCTATACTTTTTTAGGTAGCTATATATACCTATACCTAGTATATATATATTATGTTTATTTTTAGTCATATACTCTTAATATCCATATATAGTTGATTATAATATAAATATAAGTGAGTAGGGTGTTTTAAGTAGAATGATGATAGATTGAGTAGCGTGTTTTAGGTAGATATATATATATATATAAGGGTGTTTTTAGGTAGGTTTATGACATATATTATGGTGTTCTAGGTAGTTACATATATTTATGTATATATTAGGGTGCTTTTAGGTTTATATTAAAATATATCTATATATATATAGATATATATATATAAGGGTGATTTTAAGTAGAACTATGAGATATGAATAGGGTGGTTTTGTAGATAGATATATTTATATATATTAGGGTGTTTAAGATATATTAATACGTCTATAATATGTATAGATATATTATATTTATTTACTACTAGTATATACTCCTAATAGTCATATTATTATTATTATTATTATTATTATTATTATTATTATTATTATTTATTTTATTTTTGTGTGGGTGTTTGCGTGCGTATATGTGTAGGGTGTGAGGTGGTTGTGGGTGTGTTCATATGTTCATGCATATCAGTCTGTCACTGGTATTTCTAGAATCAGTCTCTCTACCTTCGAGTAGAGGTATAGTTGTCTACATTTTACCTTCATCATACCTCACCTAAGCGAAATCGGGTATTGTTGTTGTTGATCAGTGCCACTGGCAGAATGCAAAGATATGTGCTATTAGGCATTAAATCCCATGTGGTTTTTGACCCCAGATTTACAAGTTTAAAACTGTAGATGGTATAATGCCTAATAAGTTTAAAAACTGTATTCTTTCGACAGGTTGTGCTCTTTTGTATTCATTGTATGTATCATATATATTTGAACCTTGCTACTGGGATCAAATAATCAAACCCGACGAAATTGAGTAGTTCTAAGGTGTATTTAACGTAAAATTTGTTAGAGTTTTCGAAATTTTAATCTTATGATTTTAAGAAATTAGAAGCTCAAAATTTCACCCATAGACATACACAGATTTGGTTGACAGAGCTTATATAAACTTATTGAAAGAATAAACTAATTGAAATAGATTTTAGAAAGAATAAAAGAGTTTACACAAATTTACACAAATACCTTTCTAAATAATGGTATTTCATAGTTAACTTTTTTTACTAAATTATTATGTGACCCCCTTTATATCATTTAAAAAATAACAGCTCCAGCTCCGGTTTGTTATTCTGTCAAACAACTCGATCTATATTTACAAAATAAAAACTTAGCTTAGAAGTATAACTAAAAGCTGCAACTTCAAGCTGTTACCTATTTTACACACAATATAACAATCAAAAGCTTTTGATATCCAAAATGGTCCAGACCTCATTTATTTGGTTGGGACTCATGTGATCATGATGAAAGTTACTCCCCTTTCTTGCTGATGGGTAGTTTCTGGGAAAACACAGAATGAAACAAAGAGATTTCATAACAGAACTTGTACATTCTGCAGGATGACTTGTACAAGAGGAGGCCCATGGCCCATGCACTATTGTCCTTTTCTTTTTCGTAATGTTTTTTTTCTCCTTAATTTCAAATTTGTTAGAAATCTGTTAACCACTCCACTGTCTGTCCACTGCATAATAAAGTGGAACAAGACAAACCCCTTGCTTCCAAAATCTACCGGCTTTTAGAAATCTGTTAACCACTCTCCATTGTCTGTCCACTGCATAATAAAGTGGAACAAGACAAAGCCCTTGCTTCCAAAATCTACCGGCTTTTCATTTCTTTATGTGGTAAGGTGACCTGTCAATTCATGTGCTTCCTTCATTTTAAATCTTTTTATACTTTATGTGCAAATATATAAAGTGTGTGTATTAGGATACAACGATATTCATTCATAACATCAAAGATTATTGACAACTATGATGAAAGAAAATGGGGTTTTTTGGAATGAAGTTTGAGCCAAGATCCTTTACTTTTTATTGTAGGGATCTCGGACCAGGCTTCATTCTTGACAACCGTCTTTTCGGCACATGCAAAAAAAGGTATTGTTTCAATTTGATTTGACTTTGACGATATTTATATGAAAAAGGTTTTGTGAATCGGTTTGAATGATTGTGTTTGGTTGTCTAGAATGGAATTTATCCAAGATCTTTATGAGTTTTGGAGCGTATTTGCTCTTTATATTCGTGCTCTTGAGCGTTTGCATAAGCTCAATACAGATTGATTCTCTTATTATCTTAGGCTAATTTGATTTTCGTTAGAGCTTCTTTTTTCCTTTTCAAGACGTCTCTTTTGTCTTGGAAGTCGATTTTGTATCATATTATTTATGGTTTAGTATAAGATGGATAATTCATATATTCTATTTTTGTAGAAACTTATTAAGTGTTTAGTAGGAGATACATGACAATGTGGTAATTTGGTTTAATATGATTGAAGTGATTGATTATTGAACCATGTTAAGTTTTAGTGATAGAACCTAGGAACAGATCCTTATTGCCACTTATTGTTTGATGAACTTTTTCATGATCACATACTTACTGATAAATGTACCACTTGTTCTATGTATTTTAGCGTTAGGAATGTATCAATTGGTTTCAATTTAGGTTTGACATCTTGCAACCTCATACATATATCACTTGGATCTTTTTTATCCTTTTATCAATGCATTTTCGTTTTTCGCCAAACATTTTCATCATCACATATTGATTTTCCGTTGTAAGTGTCACTCCATATCGTTCAATGCTAAAACAAATGCTTTCAAATATTAGATTTAAGAGCAAACCTTTTAGTATAAAAACTACTGTATATTCTTAAAATTTACCATATTTCTAACAATCTTTGGATGGTGGAATCCAAACTGTTCTTAATCGAACTTAAAATATAATCATTGAAGTTTTGACCATTGTACTGTCCATGGTAAGCATAAATGTTTGGAAAAAGTTTTCGGTTTATTGTTTTCAAATGTATTTAAGTATACGTCTTAGGCTATTGTAGGAGACTAATTTGAAAATTATTATTGTATCTATTTATGTTATAAAAACGTATTTGTATATTTATGACTATTTTTTATAAGTTTCATACATACAACACTAGTACTATTTGCTCGTGCGATGCAAAGTCACACGAAATGAATCATGTCTGGACATGTATTTTTAAATAAAATTACAAATTTTATGCAAACGTGATATTTTATTATTATTATTATTTGTTTTTAGAACATCAAATTTATGCAAACAAGCTAAGAGAAGGAAGTTGCGAGTATCACAAATAAGTTAAGAGAAGAAAGACTAAGATGGTTTGGACATTTAACGAGGAGATTGTATACATCGCCAGTTAGGAGAGTAGTAAGTTCTGTTTTTTCACTTTGCAGCATCGGGCTTTAGGTTTTTCTTTGTGGCTTGTACAAATCCTAAATGAACAACATATATGATTTGTACTTATGTAAACATATATATTGAATAGACTTATAACTCTATGAGTTCTTCCCACACTTTAACTTCAGTATTAAATGATTTAATCTTTTAGAAGAAGCTCCTCGAAAGACATCATAAGACTTAGCAAAGTTTTCCTCAAGTGTCATTAGACGATTCTTTCGATGAGATTTGGTAATGGGTCTCTCAAAACTTTTATTCAACTCTTGTACCATATTTGTACATGCTTGAGTTGTAAATGTTCCATCAAGCCTGTTTCCTTTCTCTTGTTCCGCAAACATCGCTTGAATGAATGTGTAATCCATTTGACCGGTCCATTGATATTGTTCTTTCTTACCGGTACTTCCTTCCATTTGATCATGATTATTAGCTACATATTAAATCAAATAATGGATACAATACGAGAATAAATATGTACTTGAAATCGTGAATGTAAAGGTTATGATAAAGTTGCTCGTAATAATTAACTTAAAACATATCAAACATCAATTGTAAATGCAAATGAATAGTTTAAATAAACTATTATGATATATCGATTTCATTGTCCAGCTGCCTCAGATAATCAACCCGCATTTCATTTATAATTGAATTTCTTAATTGTTCAGCTCTCGCTTTACTATTGTCGTCTCTTGGATCATGGTGACCTTCCTTTGGTTGTGCATTTAAGGCAACTTTTCGCATTCGGTCTTCAAGATCTTTATCGCGATCTTCTTCGCGTTAGAAGTTGTGTTGAATGCAACATGCCAAAAAAATGCTTGATTGTGTTTGGCTAGAGTAGTATGGTTCATTTGTACTATTAATAATAGAAAACTTGTTTTTAAGCACATCAAATGATCTTTCAATAACATTATGTAATGATGCATGACGAAGGATAAAACAACTCCCGTGAATTCTCAGACGGATGAGCTGAGTACTCTTTGAATGATTATAGTTTTTAAATGATTGTGTGATTGTATATGATTTGTACTCTTTTAAACTAAGTGATGGCTTCATTATGTGATTGTGTATGATTTGTACTTTGTACTTGTCTTTAAAAAGAAAATACTTGCAAACAAAGACACTAACCCATTTCATGATGTGTCTGCAAATTTCATGATGTGTCTGCAAGGAGTAAATATTGAAGTATGGGAAAAAACCGAAGTTAGAGACTGAAACATTGATTGACCACTACCATCTCTAACTGTATATTTATCTCTTACTTATATAGCAATGTAATTGTTTTCATATATTGATTGAATAAGTTTTTACATATCTTACATCTTACACCTTTATAAAGAGTTTAGCCTTTTCCTTTAACAAGTTAAATTTTTAAAGAACATAAATGACACAAATACCTCTATTTTCAACGAAATAGACCAATTTACCTTTATCTAATTTTAGAAACGATATAAATATTTAAAATATAGTTATATATTAAATTAAATGCAATTTAGTCTATTAATAAACAAGTGTACCATAAAATTACTAAATGCAATAAATTATCCGCTGCTTTACGCAGGTCTCTGTTAATATTATTCAAAATGTAGTATCTTATTTTACTGTGTTTTAAAACCATTATATACATTGACAAGATATAATAGCAAACAAATAGTATAGCAGCGGTGATGAATAGATCTGCATGTTTAATTACATATACTATTGATAATTCTATCATTGTTTTCTTGTTGGTATGGAAAGAAAAAAACAACAATGTTAAAAATTTAATTTTAAAACTTAGGTAGCATTTAATGAATTGGTTATTTTTTTTATATTTTGTAGAAGATTCACGAAATGATATGTTAAATTATTTTACAAAATGATGCGCAAAGTTTAAAATGAAAGGTTTTTATGAGTAGATATTACAAATCAATGATTGATTTTAGAAAGATTGAGATAATTAATAAATTTTGAAGGGCAGTTTAGACTTTAAACATTATTGAATCTAATTTTAAGAAAATAATAGAAGATACGTTATATATAAATTCAAATAAAAGATAATTCTTTTAATGTACAATTTAATTTAATTAAAAGATAACTTAAAAAGTTAGAAAATAACAAAAGATAAATTCATAAAGGTGCTACTCAATAATCTTTTTGTCCTTATTTTTGTTATGTAAAACCAATCTTATTGATTATTCTCAATATATAAACTAATTTTTAAATTCTATGAGAAAAAGACTTTTGCAACAAAATAAAAATGAACAACTGAAAAATAATGTACCGTTGTCATAACAATTCGACCAAATCTTGTCTTTTAAAGTAAAAACTCAGTTGAAGAGCATTTAACAAAGTTGTGCTTCTTTAATGAAAATACATACCGCAAAATCAAGACCGACACTTTACAAACATTCATGCCTATTTAAGAAGAACGTTGGTTAAAATAAATGCATTTGTTATTAATCACACAAACACATTAATTAATTACATATTTATTGTGAGAGCATTTTTCCCAATTGAACTTATCATTTATTTGGAACGTAGTAGAAGTTATTTTAAGCTAGATGCAATTATTAGTTGTTATAATTGTGGGTTAACGTCTCGAAACTTAGACAAATTTATATATATATATATATACATATAAAGTATGAATCAAATAAAAATACTTTGAAAATAAGAATTATGCATTAATTATTTTTCTCAAAATTATATACATTTTAAAAAATGTGAATTCATTTTTCTCTACCCTATATGTATATAAATATATATATTATATATTTTTATAAAATGATTTAACCTTGACTTATAATATATTAAGTTTTCAAATTTATGAAATAAAAATTTTTCTGTTTTGTTTTATATAAATAGTACTTAATTATTTAATAAAAGCAGATAATACAATCTTATCTAACTTTTTAAATACATATTAATCAAGAATTCATGTAATCGGTTTATATTTATATGTTTAAGTTTAATTTAATATTTATATAGCTTATCTTCTTACAGGGAGGGTTCAAATAAAAAACATAAATATAACACAAAAATTACGTTGTAAATATTTAAAATACATTTTTTTCAAACTTTTTCAATGATCATTATTAAAATAACATTTTGCAAGCTATGATAAAAAATTTAATAAAAAATATTAACTTTTTTTTCGAACTTTTCTATAGTCATTATTGTTGTGATTATTCAAGATAATCACAAAATATAACATAATAATCACATGTGATTATTCTCTTATATAATGTGATTATCATGTGTTCGAGATAATCACAAAATAGGTTTTTGATAATCACATATTATTCATGTGATTATATAGCCATAAAATGTGATTATTATGAATAAAAAGGTCGAAATATTTTTTGTTTGAAAAATAGCTTCTAAAAGTTATTTGAATAAAGTGTTACGAAGAATAAAAAACATCAATTTCAATTCTTAATAAGAAATAACCCAATTCTTTATTGAAATCGATGTAATTTTTGACTTTATCATAATAAGAAATAACCTAATTATAGAGTAATATAATTAGGGTTTATTGTTCCGTTATACGTTAAACTTTAATTTTTTTCTATTATATGAACCTAACTTTAAAAACTTCTATTGTATGAGGTAAACTTTCAAACATTTCTATTGTATGTAATATTTCCTTTTTTAGCCATTCCAAATAAGGAAAGTTTTTTTTTTGTCAAGGTCAAAAAAGGCAAGTTAACATACAATAGAGAGGTTTTGAAAGTTTACCTTATACAATAGAACAAAGTTAAAGTTTAGCACATTACGGAACAATTATCCCATATAATTAAGTTAATACATGACATTTAAAAAGTTTTATGTCGACAAAATAATAATATTTTAGTTTATTTTTCACTTAAACGAATACACGAGTTTAGGGCACAGTTTCGTCACTTGCTTGCGTCGGTTTTTTTCGTTGGATAACCGAACTTTCGTCGTTCTTTTTTCCTTTCTTTTTGTTTGTAAATTTAATAATAATAAAAAAATGACCTACCACTGATGGCACGGGTCAGTCAGTTGTTAGTCGGTTATGGAAAAACCTGACGTGACGATGAGTTGGCAAAAACTGACCAGTCCGTTTTAATCATGAATGAGAATAAGGTTAGAAGCTTTACTTATATTCAAATAGGACGAGGGAATCTTAGTGCGAATGAAAAGGTCTCATCCGTGAAGCAAAGTTTACAAATGTGAATCTTTTCTAAAGTGCCACTCAAAATCATACGTACCAAAACAAATATTCCTGCAATCAATCTGACGGCATATACATTTATTATCATCATTATATACAACATTAACCCTATACGGGCTCTTCCATCGGTTTGTCAGTTTGGTTGTGCGTTTTAACCGATGAAATTGACCCTAATGATACAACTTTTTCAGTTCGGTTGGTTGATTGAAATCGTCAAATTTTTTATGAAGCTTCAGTGTTCACGAGTTTTTTGTTTTTGTTCTTAACTGTTAAAAAAAAAAAAGAAATTCTTTTTCGATAGTTGTAACAATTTACTAAATACAAATCTTATATACACATAGAACTTTAAATTTGTAAGAACTATAAATCCAAGTTTTCAACAAATTGAATTATATTTTCTCAACTGAAAAAGTATATTAACAAAGCCCATAATCGATCTATACCGTTATTCGTGAATGTTATTGGTCATTGGTACCACCAAAGATCATCTTCGATAGCTGGCTTATATAAAGGACGACGAACACGAAATCGAACACGAAGAATCAAGTTCCGATCATACTATTTTTTAATTATTTAATGTGTTTTTATTATTGTAATGTATATTTAGAAAATGTATGTTTTTTTAATTAATGTAATGTTTTTATTTTAATTAAATGTATTTTATTTTTAATTATTGTGTTTTAAATATGTAAATTAAATAATGCGTGGGGCTCAGAAATAAAAACGGACTGGTGACTAATGACAGTGGTCAGTCAGTTGTTAGTCAGTTATGAAAAAAAGCTCACGTGACGCTGAGTTAACATAAACTGACCAGTCGATTTTCGTCACGGATGAAAAAGACCAAACATTTCTAAAAAATTATAATAACTTTCGTAGATTAATCGTTGCAATTACATTACTTAAAGTTATATAATGTGATGTATACAAGAAGTTGTTCTAAATGTACTGTTTCTTTTTGCCTTTGACAAAAAGAAACAAATGTTAAGTTATATATATTTTTCAAAAAACAACGCATTATATGATTATATCATATTAAATGAAAAAAGAAACGAATGCAAAAAAGTAAGTGTAGTGAACAGGAATAGGAAGTAGGAAGTCTTGATGAAAAGAGAATAATAAATAAGTTATATTATAAGCAAATATATTGAGGTTTGCTTTTCAGATAGTGATTTTAGTAAGTATGTTTTTCCAAACATCTTTGAAAAAATAACCAATTTGATAAGAACATATAGTAACATGTATATTAAAACAAAGATGGTAACAAAAAATAAAATACAATAACAGGTTAACATTAGTTAAGAAAAGCAAAGACAAAAGTAAAGCTGGAAAGTTGAGAAAGCAAAAGAGATATACTACAAAATTTCCCTCCACTAAAAGTAACAAAGAAAAAAGCTTCTACTTGCACATGAAGGCAAGCACTGTCCTCATTCTTTATCAATTTCAATCTCTTTTTACCTCAATTTCTATACCATGTTCACCTAAAATGTGATTTAAACCAAACCCAGTTCAAAAAACCATTCATGTTTCTAATTCATCAAACTTTGATCAGTTATGGCATCTGTTAGAAAACTAATAGTTGAAGTACTTGATGCTTGTAATCTTGCTCCGATTGACGGGCACGGCACGTCAAGCCCGTATGTGGTTATCAGTTATTACGGGCAAAGAAAGAAGACTAACACGGTGGCAAGAGACTTGAACCCGGTTTGGAATGAGGTTTTGAAGTTTAATGTTGGAAAACCATCTAATGTGTTTGGTGATATGCTTGTAGTTGATGTTAATCATGTTGAAACTATTGTTCCTACTACTAGAAATAATCTTTTAGGTAGAGTTCGGTTGAATTCAAAGCAGTTTGTTACGAAAGGTGACGAAGTTTTGGTTCGTTATCGGTTGAAAAAAAAACATTTGTTTAGTTGGACTCAAGGTGAAATTGGTTTAAAAATTTATTTTGTTGATGAGGCGGCGCCACCACCACCGCCGGAGACAACAACACCACCGCTGTCGGAGACATCAGCACCACCACCACCGGAGACATCAGCACCACTACCGCTGGAGACAGCAGCACGGTCACTGACGGAGACAGCAGCACCACCTCCGCTGGAAGGTGACGGTGCTCCTCCGGTGGATACAGATAAAGAGAAACCGAATAATGAACCACTACAAGCGCTAGGTCACACTAGGAGAATCGTCAGATTTTGCGAAGACGAGTTGTCGTTGCAAATGCCCAAACAGTCATCACTAAAGGGCTTTTTGAGACGACATGTTGTCGCAAAATGGTCGTCGCTACAGGCTCGCATGTGTTGATCATCTGCGACAACTTTTTGCGACGACAGCCCATGCCCGCATTTTAATTTCTTGAAAAAAATTAATCGAAATTAAATACCTTTGATGCATGGCGTCGTCGCTAAAGGTATTTATTTGTTTTCTTTTGTTTTAATAAATAATTTTAGAGACAGTATGTCGTCGCTAAAAGTCACTATTATATTTTTAACTCTTTGCGTTTTCCATAATTTTTGCTTTTTTCAAATTTCCTAGATTTAATAGTTTTTGTGACAACCCTCAAATTAGGGTAAATTTCGTACATTTTAATTACGTGCATTTAGGCTAATTCCCTACTTAATTAACGTGAATTCGTTTTCATCAAAATAAGTCTAGCACAAAGCCCACAGTTGCATATGAGATGCACACTATTTTAATGCGGGATGCATTCGTAATCATCGAGAATTACACAAACAATCGGTAGAGACCGACATTCACGAACGTTGGTGATCATTTTTCATAAATAACGTAAAACTATTTGATAATTAAATAGTAGTTATTTACTATTAATATGCCAAGTTATGGCATAACGTTTCAAATAATAGAATCAACGAATATACAAATTCAATTAACGCAAAAACGTAGAGATTTCGCGAATTGTAATAAACGAATTATCGAAAACATACGTATGATATCGAAAGGACTTATAATTAATTAAGTCGCTAGGAACTACTCTAACTAACCTTAATCTACCTTAATTACTCCTAATTAACTTTAATCGCGCAATTAAAACCTAACTAATCGAGATTAGCACCTAATGACTAAAATATCTAGACTTAATTTGATTTGGGAAATCACAAGTGGGTCCTCCCCTTGACCAAAAATCTGCCCAAGCACCCTCCCTAGGACCCCCCTCTTGGTCAACTTGAACCCATACTTGCACCCATACCTTGCCTCCCCTTACTCCCCATAACTTGGCCATTCTTGCATCACATTTCACACACACAAACATCTTTTCTCTCCCTCTAAATCTGCTGATTTCCAGCAGCCTCCCCTCTCTCTTTTGCTCTCAAACAACCACCACATTCCTCCTTGAACCACCATTGCACCTCCCTTGCACCACCATGAGCCACCACACTTAGATCATCATTTCTTCACTTTTAAACCATCAAAAACGTTCATAATCACATCCTTATACCATTTCCAAGTTAATCACATCATAAAACCAAGGATTGGAAACTAGGAGCTCTTGCAAAACCTCATCCACCTCCATTTCACTTCCCTTTGCTTCCTAGAGCATTGTAAGGACCATTTCTTCCATAATCTTGTAATATTTATGATAAAATACTTATTTTATGGTTCTATTATGTTTAGATGTTCACTCTTGACAAGATCTAGCTTTAAAAATCGTTTTTACATGTTTGATAAGTGATTTATGCAAAAATGTACCAAAACAGTCCACTATTATGCATTTTGAAAAACGTCAGAAAATTTTTCTAACTTTGAAGCTTCATAACTTGGTCAAATCTTGATGAAATTACGTGTTTCTTAGTTCTAAAGTTAAGTTCAAGAAGTTAGCTATCAAACCCCACTGGATTCATAATTTTTAGATGAGTATTACTATTTTAAAATGAAATTCTAAGTTAAAGTGTACGAGCTGTACTGTTGGGACAGAAAATAACCCAACTTTAAAATATCTTAACTTTCAAACCGTAGATCTAAACAAGTTGATTATTTTTGCTGAAGGTCAAAAATTGTGTTAGCTTTGAAGGTTGTATGATCTCGTTTTGTGAAGTTAAGTAGAACTCAAGCTACATACGGATCTATGACTAACTGTCCTGACAATGAACTGTTTGACCTTTGTGTGATGTAAAATACATTTGGACCCCTTAAACTCAACCAAAAATTACAAATCTTATGTTTCTGGAAAGCTAAGACATAGGGGAACTTGTATAAAAATTTTCATAATTTTCTGAACATATTTGACTAGTCAAAACCGTAGGCAAGGTTGACCTAAAAATGGGACAGAATCTGTTAAAAATGAGTTAACTAAGTTGAAAAGGTTAAAAACGATTAAAACCATATATTAAGGACTTTTAATGTAAATATTAGTGTATTTCATGTAATTTGGTGTAAAATAAGTACTAGAATAACTGAGGACAAAATGTAGGTCATTAAACTTTAAGTTATAAAAGTTAGGTTATAAATGGAATTTAAAAGGGATTAAATAATATCGTAAGGTAAAAGTATGAAAATAAATTATAAAGGCGTATAACTATATTAATATGTGTATAGGAATGTATGTATGAATAAATGTACATATTGCTGGTCAATATATCATAACGACAAGAAAAATGTGTAAATGATTTTGAGGATACATATATATATGCTAACGTTTAAAATATGGTAATTATAGTGAAAATGAATATATATATATATATATAAATAGATGCTTACATGAGTATATTTATATATTTATATGTGTATATGGAAATAGATGACGTGATGATAATAATAATAACGAAAGACTACCAACGTTAATACATGTCATGAAACCCTAAATCAAACGTAATTGAGATACATAAATATATATATATACCTATGTGAAAGTATATGTATTGAATAAATGAAAGTTACACATTAATAGTATAATACGTTTAATAAGGTATTTTTAATGTGGACTTAGTTACGATTTAATGATTTTGAAAACAAAGTGGGATCACAACGTGTCGTTCTTTTAAATATAAGTTGGATGTTTTCGAAAGCTCGTTGATGGCAAATTTTACAAATCTTGTTGAGTGAACAACTGGCATAGACTGACCATTGTGTCGTCTGCCGATATTGATTTAAGCTCTTACGTTTAGGACGTTAAGAGACTTACGTGGGAATTATTATTAAACTGTTTTGCTAGCACGCTCGGACTCCAGGTGAGTTCACAGCCCCACTTTTACCGTTTTACTGCTTTCAAATTTGGGGTGAAAAACATATAACTGATTTATGCGATTATTAAAACCTGACAACGTATCTTTATGGGCGACTAAATTCTTCATGTTGTAGCATAGAAGTCCTCTTGCTGACAATCACTATAACCATTAGTTAGATGACGCTAACCACTGAGTATACAAATAGTACTATCGGGGCTGACATCCCCATCCCACGTTTATTTTAGTTAGTCGCGCTAACTAACGACGTTGTTTCGCACTTTGGGGACGAGTATACTTAACCGGTCCAAGGCAAACGAATTATATGTGAGTTGTGGTTTGGTTATAGGTTTAGTTCGACATATTAACTCGCAGGACCTAGCTAGTCTGCGGGGGATCACAGTCAGTGTTTGCTTTTATTGTTTTAAATTGAGAATAATCGCACAATAGGCCGTTGATGCCACTTTTGATCTATTGATGAAATGTTTATAAATAATGGTTTATGATAGAGTCATTAAACCTGTGAATTCACTCAACGATATGTTGACCTTTTATAAATATGTTTTTCAGGGGAATTAGCTATGCCGTAAGACACATGCATATTTGGGACCGTACCTGCCACGATGATTAGGATGCCATATTTAAACTAACGGGATTTATTTATAATATTGACTTGATGTATTTTTATTGAATCCCGGAACTTGCATTTTATTTAAAATGATGTATTTGATAACCTTGACATGTTGACGGCTCGATGAGCCGAAATGTTTGTAAAACTATTTTGGCATCCTAATAATATCGATGTTCTGCGATAATCATACGCTCGAGGTATTGTTATTCGATCCTCGTCACGCCCCGAAAGCTTCCGCATGATTAACTGTAAATGTCAAATTTGGGGTTGTGACAGTTTTCCTTAGAATAAACTTTTTAATAGATACAAATTAAACACAAAAACATATGATTAAACATACGACTAATACATACGACGACATATATTGTTTAAACAAGGATTTATATAAAAATTGTACAACTACAACTAATACTCTTAATCATCCTTGACTGTATGACTAATATAAACTCGATTAGCAATGGTTTGAAATCGTTATTTATCAATTCTCTTAGCTTTACTCTCAAGCTCGTACCACACCTCTTCGAATCTACAATTTCAAGTGAACTAATTAAAGATACAAATAATCAAGTGTGAACTAAACCAACATAAACCTAACACACATGTAAGGATTTGGTCATAAAGTTAACCAAAAAAAATCACTAAATGAATTTAACAATCTAACAAATACATACACTCTAACATATCTATGTACTTTTATTATTCTACACAATTAACTAATCTACACACTTTAATTCTATGTACTTAACCAATAAATACAATTTGACAAACTCATACTCTTTAACAAATCTATATACTTCAATTATTCTACACAATTCAAAATATTGAGTTCAATAATAAACTCATACAATTAAATACATTCAATTCAACACTTTAACTCGGACAATTATAACAAACTATACATTCAACAGTTTATCTACAAATTATTAACCATCTTTAACAAATCATTAATCATATTTAACTAACTAACTAACAAACAAACAAATTCACTCTAATTCTTTACAATTATAGAAACTTTAACTAATTAATTAACAAACCCCAATTCCATAAGTATACAAACAAGATTTTAACAACTCATACAATTATATACACTTTAACTAACTCAATTTAAACGACTCATACACTTCAACAAATACATTCACTTTAAAAAATCTTTACACTCAAACAAAATCTACATACTTAACAAATACATACATTTAACAAAATACATACACTAAATCAATTTAAGTACATATCTTTACTCCCCTTCATGCTTTTATTTAAAAAATATGTCAGAAATATCTGAATTACCCTTATACATCTTTATCTTATAAACATATATAACAAGTTTTCTATTCAATGTCAAACACAAATTCAAACATTTTATATTTTTATTTAAATTTAAATTTTATTATTATTATATGTTTATAAAAATAGATATAAAAATTTATATTTTTATCAAATTTCAAAATCATTTCATTTATATATTCAGTATGCTCTTGTTGAAATTTTATCATTAAAATTATAAAAAAATAATTATATTACTATTTAAAGATAACATACTATTTAACAAATATATAACTATAAAAAAGTAACATATATAATTTACTCAGTCATATTCTGCAGACAAAATGTTAGTACTAATGTATATAGTTCGAATTTATATAGCTCGAATGTGATGATCCGATTTGTTTAAATATAATGGTGTTTGGTGATCAGTAAATAAGGTTGAGGGTTTTATATGATTATTGATGTTACAAAATCTATTTATCTCTACAAATCAACATGATATGTCATAATATTGGATGTTATCTCTACAAATCACTATTAAATGGCTACCAAAAAGATATTTATCTCTAACTGTATATTTATCTCTTACCTATATAGCAATGTAGTTGGTTTCATATATTGATAGAATAAGTTTTCGCATATATTATTCAAAATGTAGCATCTTATTTTACTGTGTTTTTAAACCATTATATACATTGACAAGATATAATAGCAAACAAATAGTATGCTCAAATTTTCTAATACATAAACACAAATGAACATGATCAGGGCATTAGCCAATATGTAAAAACAAGTATAAAGTAAATAGTAGGAATAGTTTCAAGATAAACCTTGACAAAAATGAGATGATGACCGAGAAATGAGATGTACGATAGATATTAGGTTGAAAATAGTGAAGATGTTTAATTATATATACTATTAATAATTAATAATTCTATCATTGTTTTTTTTGTACAATGTTAAAAATTCAATTTTAAAACTTAAGCAACATTTAATGAATTGATCATTTTGAATATGTTTTGTAGAAGATTCATGAAATGATATGTTAAATTATTTAAAAAAATGATATGCAAAGTTTAAAATGAAAATTTTTTACGAGTAGATATAACAAATTAATGATTAATTTTGAAAAGAATAAAATAATTAATAAATTTGATGGGCAGTTTAGATTTTAAACATTGTTGAATCTAATTTAAAGAAAATAACGAAAATACTTTATATATAAATTCAAATAAATAATAATTTTTAATGTACAATAATAATTCAAAATTAACTTAAAAAGTTAGAAATAACAAAAAGTATCTCTAAAAGGTGGCACTCAACAATCTTTCCATCCTTATTTTTGTAAAGTTAATCTTATTGATTATTCTCAATAACATATACAAACTAATCTTTAAATTCTACGAGAAAAAGACTTCTGTAACAAAATACAAATGAACAACTGAAAAATATGTACCGTTGTCTCAACTATTCGACCAAATCTGGTCCTTTAAAGTAAAGTCAGATGAAGAGCATTTAACAAATTTGTGCTTCTTTAATGAAAATATATACAGCAAAATCAAAACCGACATACACAAACATTCATGCCTATTTAAGAAGAACGTTGGCTGAAATAAATGCATGTGTTCTTAGTCACGCAAACACATTAATTACATATTTTATTGTGAGAGCATTTTCCCCGATTGAACTTATCATTTATTTGGACACGTAGTAGAAATTATTTTAAGCTAGACGTAATTAGTTGTTATAGTTGTGAGTTAAAATTCTCGAAATTATGACAAACATATATAAATAGTGGAAGGATCTATAGGGAAGTTTCAAAATTTTGAGAAATGAAGGAAGTAAATCTTAGTCCTTGAATTTTTTTATTAAAAAACATTTTTAACATTTATTGATGATGAATGTTAAATTTTGAAATTTTTTATAATTTTTAAAATTCATTTATGATGAAATCAATTGTTGAGATTTACTTCCCTCCTTCTCTAATTTTTTTGCTTCCTTATTGATCCCTCTCCTATATAAATATATAATATATATATATATATAGGGTGAGAATCAAGAGAGAAGTAAAAAAATTAGGGAATGAGGGAAGTAAATATCAACAATTGATTTCATCATAAATGGATTTTAAAAATTACAAAAAATTTCAAAATTTAACATTCATCACCAATGAATGTTAAAAACGTTTTTTAATAAAAAAATCAAGGGCTAAGATTTGCTTCCCTCATTCCCCAAATTTTAAAGCTTCCTTATGGATCGTTCCTCTACATAGATATATATGTATACATTTTACACTTTAATAAAGGGTTTAATTTTGTTTCAATAAATTAAATGTTCAAAAAATGAAAATGATACAAATATAATATTACAATATCTTCAATGAAATAGTCCAATCTACCCTTATCTAATTTTGAAAATGACATAAATATTTAAGATATAATTGTATATTAAATGAAATGCAATTTAGTCTATAAATAAGTAAGTGTACCATAAAATCACTAAATAGAATAAGTGTTTCGTTGCTTTATGCGAGTGTCTGCTATATATATATAATCTAACTACATATAATTCATCTTTACCATTATCTTAAAATTAGCCTCAACACAAGAAAATATATAAATTACCCTTACCTTATCTATAGTATTTCCATTAATAAAACTATTCCTTATTCATAATTTATAATCTATTATTATATATAAATATATAATATAATGTATAAATAAAACTCTTTGTTATATAAAATAAGATAAGAATCCATAGAAAACACATAAATAAATTAAACAATTATTAGTTTTTCATTTCCACTACCGTTATTTACTATCTTTATTTTATCACTGCATTGCAAGAATATCATTATATATATATATATATATATTAATGCAGCTGTTGTTAGTTCATACCTTTCAAAAAATAAAAAAAGTGTTTGCATTTTAAAAGTTTTGGTTTAAAATTATAGGCTAATTATTTTATAAGACAGTAAACATTAAGAAAGGACGATTTATCTTCATTAACAAAGTTTTTTCTCGCAAACGCAGTTAAGTTCTTGCCATGTTAATGACGTAAGTAAGATACATCAAGACAATTTATATAAAATAAAATACAATTGGTGTTGGATCTAGATTACAAAGATGCAAAGAATTGTTGTAGAATACAAGGAAATAGGTCAAAAAAGTGAGTAAGAAAATATGTAACAATGAAAATTAAATTTTAATTATAAAGGGTCAACACTCAGTCGTAGAGCTTAGCTGAATCTGATTGAAAGAAATTTATTAAACATGTTAAAATTTTATGATCGAATTTACTGTTATTGAGTCATCAAACATGTTAAAATTTTATGATCGAACTTACTGTTATTGAGTCACCAAACATGTTAGAATTTTATGATCAAACTTACTGTTATTGAGTCACCGATCACATTTAAAAATATATTTAACATTGTCTTTGATATATTGTAATTAGGATGTGCGGATCAACATTACCATGTTCTCTAGCATTTCTACAAATTGGCAAATTAAAAAAATAAGATGGATAAACAATTTGTGTTGGATCTAGATTAGAAAGATAGAAACAATAGTTGCAGAATATAAGGAAAATGGGTCAAAAAAGTGAGTATGAAAAGAAGGTCGGTGACACGAAAGGGAGTCATCTTTGTCAAAAGACATTACATTTGTTTGCCGGTGGGTCTGATTCCATTATTACATCACCACGTTAAGTCGTTAATCCTCGATTCACCTTTTTATTTTTATTTTATTTTATCATTTCTATTTCTTATAATTTTTGTAACATCAATAATCATTTAATGATATCAAAAAATTTCCATTCAACCTTTTTTATTTTATTTGTACATTGAATATAAATATAATAATTAAACTTATACAAATGCAACATTTTATATAATTTTTAAATTATTCTCATAGTCAATATTTTAACTTTTCATATGAATCATAATTAAGGATTACTTGACTTCTAATATATTAAGTTTTCAAATTATTTAATACAACTTCTTCTATTTTATTATTTATAAATAGTACTTAAATATTTAATTTAGGAAGATAATACAATCTTATCTAACATTTTAAATAGATATTAATCGATTTGTATTTATATATTTAAGTTTAATTTTAATATTTATTTGGCTTATCTTCTTATAATTTAAATATTCTTATTATTAAGAATTGATTTTTTATCTTACTTCTAATAAGCTATATATGCTAGAGACCCAAATATACCAATTATATGTTTATTTTTTATCTCACTAAACAAAACCTATCTATCAAATAATAATATTTCTTTATTCCACTTAATTTTATGGCTCATTCATATCTTCTAATTTTATTTTGATTGTAAATTTTAATTACTCATAAACTAAATAAATATAAAAGTGAATTTCTGAAATTTTAAAGTGATAAGACTAAGCAAAACACAATTTGAGTTTTGAAATAAAAATGATCAATTTATATTCTTAATTTTGAGTATTAATATTTGATTAAATTATCATCTTTAATGGTGATAAGATAATTAACGATTATCATTTCTACTACTCAATACTAATTTATCTAGCAATTTAGACGATTTCAATAATAAAAGAATCAAATAGTGTAATTTTGAACTTTTACTATAATAAAAAATATTGCAGTTATAAATTAATATAATTAAGTTAATATCTGATATTTAAAGAATTTGGTATTACATAATATAGTGTAATATATATGAGCTTAAAAGCTATAATATCGTATTCACCGTTTAAATAATTGATATATATATATATATGAGTTTAAAAGTATTTTAAAATTTTGTGAGTTTACTATACATTGTATGGATAGGAATGTGAGTCAATAATATATAAATGAAAGTGATATAGTATACAGATAAAATAGTCTAGTAATCAATAAATGTGATGTATGTGAAGTAACATAGATTGTACATAGTTCAAAATTATTGATAACGTTTTTATGTCTTTTTTTATAAAAAAAATGTATATGAGTTTAAAAGCTATAGTTATATAAGAATAGGACGAAAGAATCTCAGGGGGAATGAAAATCTTCTGTGAAGCAAAGTATACAAATATGATTCTTTTCTTATGGTACCACTCAAAATCATACATACCAAAACAAATATTCCTCCAATCAATCTGACGGCGTATACATTTATTATCATCATCATACATACATACATACATACATACATACATACACACATACCACATCAACGCTATAATATTATATGGTTATCAAGCGGAAAAGAACTTAGTTATAAACTCTTTAAAGTATAAAATAATCATACTCAAATTAAACCTCTATAAGTATTTAAAACGGTCGGTTGAAACGCTAGTGATATTGACATATACGGCCACAAAACAATTTAACATGAAAAAGAAACGAGTGCAAAAACGAAAGTGTAGTGAATAGGAATTGTTAAAAAGAGAATAATAAAGAACTTATATTATAAGCAAATATATTGAGGTTTGTTTTTAGATAGTCATTTTAGTAACAAAGAAAAACACATAGTAACATGTATATTAAAGACAAAGATGCTTACAGAAAATATAAGAAAATTAACAGATTCACATTAGTTAAGAAAAGTAAAGACAAAAGCAAAGCTGGAGATTTGAAAAAGCAAAAGAAATATACTACAAAATTTCCCTCCATTAGTAGTAACAAAGAAAAAAGCTTCTACTTGCACATGAAGGCAAGCACTGTCCTCATTCTTTATCAACTTCCTATACCATTTTCATCTTAAATGTGATTTTAACCAAACCCAGTTCAAAAAACCATTCATTTTTCTAATTCATCAAACTTTGATCAGTTATGGCATCTGTTAGAAAACTAATAGTTGAAGTAGTTGATGCTCATAATCTTGCTCCGATTGACGGGCACGGCGCATCAAGCCCGTACGTAGTTATCGATTATTACGGGCAAAGAAGAAAGACTAAGGTGGTGGCAAGAGACTTGAATCCGGTTTGGAATGAGGTTTTGGAGTTTAATGTTGGAAAACCATCTGATGTGTTTGGTGATATGCTTGAAGTTGATGTTAATCATGATAAAACTATCGGTCCTACTACTAGAAATAATTTTTTAGGTAGAGTTCGGTTGAATTCACAGCAGTTCGTTAAGAAAGGTGAAGAAGCTTTGATTTATCATCAGTTGGAAAGAAAACATTTGTTTAGTTGGATTCGAGGTGAAATTGGTTTGAAAATTTATTTTGTTGATGAGGCGGTGCCGCAGCCGGTGACGGCAGCACCACCGCAGCTGGAGGAGGCAAAGGTGGAGGCGAAACCGGAAGGTGGTGGTGGTGGTCCGCCAGCGGATACAGATAAAGAGAAACCGAATGCAGAACCACCTCATGTGCCAGAGACGGTGGCTGACGGTGGGGATTCGGTAAAATCGAGTACTCCAACGGAGCAAGAACGATTTGATCAAGATCGACTAAGGACGTCAAGATCTATGCCGGAGATTAAAATTAGTGGTGATGTTCTGATTGGTCCACAGCCGATCCCGAGGGTATCTTCGATTAGTAGCTTTACGACGGATGTGTCGGATCGGTTTCCGACCGAACAGTCCTCGTTTGATCTTGTTGAGAAAATGCATTATCTATTTGTTCGAGTAGTAAAAGCGCGGTCTTTGCCTACCCCGGGTAACCCGGTGACCAAGATAGTGGTTTCGGGTTGCCAGGTTATTTCTAAACCCGCCCAAAAAACGATGTACTTTGAGTGGGAACAAACATTCGCCTTCCGAAGAGACTCGCATGATTCGGCCTCGATTTTAGAAATATCCGTGTGGGACCCATTGATCTCGAGCTCGATGTCAGATGTGGCGGGGCATAATTTTCTTGGTGGGATATGCTTTGATGCAACAGAGATCCCACTACGAGACCCACCTGATAGCCCATTGGCCCCACAATGGTACAGACTAGAAGGAGGTGGGGCCCACAAGGGAGATCTCATGTTGGCCACGTGGGTAGGGACACAAGCCGATGAGTCGTTTCCAGAAGCATGGAAAACTGATACTGCTGGTAATCCCAGCTCACGGTCCAAAATATACCAATCACCAAAGTTATGGTACTTACGGGCGACAGTTATCGAGGCTCAAGACGTACCCCCCTCATCATCATTTCAGATTAAAGCCCAATTCGGGTTTCAAGTTCAAAAGACGAAATCAATCATCAATCGTAATGGATCTTCTTCGTGGAATGAGGACTTGATTTTTGTAGCAGCCGAGCCTTTCACTGATCAGCCATTGTTGTTGTTTCTGATCGAACAACGAGACCCGAAAGAAACCACGGTTGTTGGGGTTGCTAAGGTACCATTAGCCACCATAGAGCGCCGTGTAGATGATCGAGTGGTGGTATCAAAATGGCTAACGTTCGAAGACCCAAACGAAGAAAAGAGAGTTTATAGAGGTCGAGTCCAACTCAAACTATTTTTCGATGGTGGATACCACGTGATGGATGAATCAGTAAACGTTTGTAGCGACTATCGACCCACCTCTAAGCAGCTTTGGAAACCGCCAATTGGCACGGTCGAGTTAGGGATAGTCGGGTGCAAGAATTTGCTACCAATGAAGTCGATAGATGGCAAGGGGTCGACGGATGCTTACGCCGTGGCAAAGTATGGTAACAAATGGATACGAACACGGGCCATATCAGATAATCTAGATCCAAAATGGAACGAGCAGTACACATGGAGAGTTTATGATCCATCCACCGTGTTAACAATTGGAGTTTTTGATAGTTGGGAAGCATTTGGATCGGACGATCAAAAAGAGTCCACGAGGCCGGATTTTCGTATGGGAAAAGTTCGTGTACGCATATCAACTTTAGAAACGGGAAAGGTGTACAAAAACACGTATTCGTTATTGTTACTAAATGCTACCGGCCTCAAGAAAATGGGTGAGCTAGAAGTGGCAGTGCGATTTGTGCGAATGGCACCAACCATTGATTTACTTAGCATATACGCACAACCCTTGTTGCCGATAATGCACCATATCAAGCCGATAGGAGTGGTGCAACAAGAGGTACTTAGAACGATAGCAGTAAAGATCACAGCCGCTCATTTGGCACGATCTGAACCACCTCTTCGGCGTGAAGTGGTGACTTACATGCTAGACGCAGACTCACATGCATTTAGCATGAGGAAAGTTCGGGCCAACTGGTTACGAATTGTTAACGTGTTATCTGGAGTCATCGATATGGTCAAATGGTTCGACGAGACACGCTCGTGGAAGAACCCCACGACTACTGTTTTAGTTCACGTGTTGCTAATGATGCTCGTGTGGTTCCCGGATTTAATCGTCCCCACATTAGCGTTTTACATGTTTGCGGTCGGGGTGTGGAACTATAGGTTTCTAAGGAAACGGGCCGCACCGCCACACTTCGACCCAAAGCTCTCATTGGCTGAAACAATTGACACAAACGAGCTCGACGAAGAATTTGACGCGTTACCATGTACCAGATCAAACGAAATGGTACGGGCAAGATATGACAAGCTACGTATGCTAGGAGCACGAGTGCAAAGCGTACTAGGTGACATCGCAACACAAGGGGAACGAGTACAAGCATTGGTGACATGGCAGGACCCACGTGCCACGGGGATCTTTGTTGCGATTTGTTTAGTGGTGGCAATAATATTGTACCTCGTACCATCAAAAATGGTAGCGATGACTTTCGGGTTTTACTATATGCGGCACCCAATCTTTAGAGATCGGATGCCATCTCCGGGATTAAACTTTTTTCGAAGGCTACCTTCATTGTCAGATCGTGTGCTTTAGGTTCAATGAGTTAAAACAGGCTAATATTTTGTTCTTGAATCCTTGTACATTGGTGATATGAGTTGTGCAATGTTCATAACCTTCAAAGTTTAATAATTACTTGTACTAATTGCAGTAATGTTTGTACGTTGTATTTTCTGTTACAGTAAGATCAAATCCATCAAATGTTAGTATGTTACTGTTGGTACTTGGTAAAATAAGGGATTTGTAGTCATAACTCATAAGTCATAGCTCATGACTTACTTGTCTTGTATAGTGTGTCTATTTTCGTATAGCTTATTCTGTTTTCAAATCTGTTTATATTTGATAAAAGTTTAATATGGACAAAGAGATCATAAAAATATCCTTTGGAATCATAAGGTGGTCAAATTATGATAAATGTTAACAGAAAACAAACAAAAGGACATAAACATATACAACTACAATGTTTAGCTGACCTTAATTTTGGTTATATTCGATATTTCCAAAAATGTTTTTATTTAACTCGACTTTGGCATCACTTGCAAGACCAAAAATACGACTTTGCAAACGAAGCCAGAAAAGCTATTTTGATTGTCTTAGTCGGCTCGTCTAAAAATCAAAGGGTTAGAGTTTGAGTTCGGGTCGTTTCGAACCTAGTATATCAAACTAAGATACACCCAAAGCTCTTATATTTGACCCACGCATCGAGTTTGTAGCGAGTAATTTGACTAATTTATACCCCTTCATGCTAGCGTTATAAACCTAAGGTACAATTTTACACTATCATCGTTCCATTTAAGAGACAAATCAAGATAACACAGGCAACAACTTACATGTATTTAGCAATTAGCTACCATCCCTATGTGTTATCAAGTTCTCATTCTTAAAGTCCTATCTACTCTTATGATAGTAAAAGAAAGTACTCGTATCATTAATTGAAATAGATAAAGAAAATAAGTTCCCTGAATTTGACCAAACGTATGGAAAATAGCAGCTAAAAGAATTCTCAAAATTTTGTCGGTGAGGTAATGTGAACTTTAGACTTTGACTTACTAGAATTTCGCGGGTCAAAAGTACCAATTCCTAACATGACCCATATAATTTGTTTACATAGATGGTTCGCGGGTTGGTTTCAGGTTGACAGACTAATTTCGGGTCAAAAATTGGCAAGTTAATTTGGGTCAAGTGGGTCATATTTAATAGGTTAGTTTTGAGTTGGTGGGTCGACTTGTTAACCAGAATTTCAACCCGAACCCAACCCAACCCAACATATTGAACAGGTTGACGGTTTGAAAATCTCAACCTCTCCACTTTAAATTAGTGACTCACAAAAAGTAGAGTCTACGCCTTTGTCCTATGCGAACTTTGTGTATGACGGTGAGCTCGACCCTTTGAATTAGTGACTCACAAAAAGTACAGTCGAAATGACATAAAAGAAAAAAGAAATTCTAATTTGACTTGTTCATGTATGCCAAATTATTGAAGTATGTCTTCAAGGTTAACACGTTTTTGTGTGTTGACAAAATCTGTCCTTCTTTTTCATTTATTTTATTCTATATACTGCCAAGTTATATTCCAGAAAATAATAATATTTTGTGATCCGATTAAAAGTAAGAAAAATACTTGATAATTACTAAAAAAGATGTGTTGAGCATAACTATATGCATCTCTAACTGCATATGACATTATCTTTATATGCTTTTTCTACAGTAAATGCTCCTCAAAACTATAACTTTGTCCAACAAAAACAAGAATGCTTTTCAAATAAGATATACAAACATATAAATAGATTTCATCGACTTCAACTTGCAGGTGTGATTAATGAATAACGTGTGTTTAGTCAATAATCAGACGGCAAAGATCGTTTAACCCGTGGTTGTCTGACCTTTCAAGAAAACCTCCAACTTATTTAGTGGCCCCCAAGAAAAGACTTTCCAGCAACCAAGCCAACCTGCGATATTATTTAAAAATATATATTAAAAAAAAAAAAGAAGAAAAGAAAAAAATCTCTACAAATATCCATTATTCTCCAAAACAAGCCTTGTCCCATCATCTTAATCCTCCGTAAGTATCCACCACTCTTTCTGCAAGCTTAATATTCCCAAATACAACTACATTATTGATCATAAATTATAAGCTTTAAGCTACCAATGAGCTCAAAAGTAGTTTGTATCTTACCAATGTCATGGGTTCGAGTCACTGGAACAATCTTTGTTGTAGCCATTGGGTCTTGGTGCACCAAGATGGCTTATGGCCTTGGATTTTATGTAACCATGACAGTGTCGGTTCTGAGTCTTGGTGCATCAGTTGTTTCCTTTAATGTCTGTGACTAACTTGTGTTGTGCAATAAATTCAGTCATCTATAACCCACTTCAAACTTCAACCAAAGTTTTGAACTTTACTGCAATATCCTGTGAACAAAATGCTAGAAGTTATTACCTCACATGATACATTTATCTTTATGTCACATTCTTGGTAGAGAATGGAATGTATGAATTTGGGAATTGTTTTTTTTTTTTTGGCCTACTTGACCTGATTTCACTTTCTGTTTGCCTGTAATTGCAGAACTGTTCTTGTTGGAGTTCCTTTGGTGCAACGCTTACTCCCATTGGAGTTAAAAGTATGGGGAAATTTTCGGTTTTGTTGATTATGGTGATGTGTTGCTGGGCTTCAATGACTGAAGCAGAGCATATGTTATACAAAGATCCGAAACAACCACTGGCTGTTCGGATAAATGACTTGATGAAGAGGATGACATTGGAGGAAAAGATTGGTCAAATGACTCAAATTGAACGATCCGTTGCGTCAAATGAGGTCATAAAGAAGTATCTAATAGGTATACAAATCAACCAAACCTGATATTTATAAAATGGATTCATGCTTAATTAATTTCTGTTTTATTAGAGGTGGCATAATGGGTTGGGTGAAAATTGAGTACTTATAATAAGGGGCGGAGCTAGGAAATTCAAACGGAGGGGGTAAAAAAAAATTATTTTGTTTTTTTCTATAGTTTTGTGGGAGAAAAAATTTAAAAATGTTATTAATACCTTAAATTTTTTTTCCTTTTATGTATTTTCAAATTTTTTGTGGGGCAGCTGCAGCCGCTGCCCTCGCTCTAGCTCCGCCCCGGCTTATAATCAATAGTTTCTCAAAAAAATTTGAAATTTTATATTGTTTCGCCTATTTTCTAGTTTCATGATTAATATAATTTACGTTTTTCTATGAATTAAAAACTTTGGACGACTTACGACCTGTTTGACTTGTTGTGTCAATTTGGCCCGTTTCCTTTTAAGCTTACCATTTTGAACTTTTAGAGGTAAAAGGTAACCCAAATCAGCTCTTCATAATTAATTGAGTCAATATTGACAACTCTACTTCTCATGATTAAATTATATTTCGGATGAATTGGAGATTTCAGGGAGTGTCTTGAGTGGAGGAGGAAGTGTTCCATCAAAACAGGCAACTCCTGAGACATGGGTTGACATGGTTAATGATTTCCAGAAGGGCGCGTTATCCACACGTTTAGGGATACCTTTAATTTATGGGATTGATGCTGTCCATGGCCATAATAACGTTTACAAATCTACAATCTTTCCTCATAATGTTGGTCTTGGAGTTACCAGGCAAGTACAGTACAAGTAATATATGCAAAGAATCTAATAGTACAACCTCTTGATGCTCTGAATTTGATTGGATCTATGTGCACATTCGAACAGAGATCCTATTCTAGTTAAGAAGATTGGGACAGCTACAGCACTTGAAGTTAGAGCCACTGGCATACAATATGCTTTTGCACCTTGTATTGCAGTAAGTATATAAAATTCAACTGTTTTGCTTTACAGTTCAACTTAATCATTTATTGAGCTATAATTTCCACCTAAACAGGTGTGCAGAGATCCTAGATGGGGTCGCTGTTATGAAAGCTATAGTGAAGATACTGAGATCGTTAGACTAATGACCGAGATCATACCAGGTTTACAAGGAGATATCCTTGATGCTTCAAGAAAGGGTACTCCTTTTGTCCAAGGAAGGTAAGCAATACCGTCTGTTCTATCATATTATTGATTCGGGATTATTGGTTTCTATTTGAGTTAAAGGTACCATACTATAAGAGGTTTTCAATAAAGTCATAGGGTTATTGCATCAAAAGGTAATCACATTCGATAGATTTCTGTTTTGGGTTACTATAGTTATTCTAACCCATCAAAAATCCTCAAACTTGTAACAGTTTCTATTTACTACGATTGTCAAATCGTCAGCCTTGTCAGCACGTGGCTAGTTTTCTATCCGCAACGTCAAAGAAAAAAGTCAACATGGTCAAATCACCACCAGTCATTGTTTGTCTTAGCAAATAAATACATATTACCTTATATGAGAATATGTGAAAGTTAAAAACTTTTGATCAAATAGTTTTAAAAGTTTACGTTTTTCTGGCAAAATAAATAATGGTGACTCATAAACAGCATTCAAACTAGAGTTGACCTTAATAAATCTTGTCCTGTTGGATTTTTGACATTTTCGGCCTAACTTTTCTATTCGAGTTTAGTTGAGATCTCAACTGGAATAGATCATGGGTTCCACTTACTAAATTTGAGAAAAATAATCATAGAAACAGATTGCCTGTATCTTATCAAGTTCCAACTTTGGACCCTTCTTCAAATCATCATATCTAATACTAAATCACAAAACATGGGGAATCTAATAGGGTCATGACATTCATTGAACTTTTGTCTTCACAGAGAAAAGATTGCAGCCTGTGCTAAGCATTATTTGGGAGATGGAGGAACTCACCTAGGCACGAATGAAGGCAACACAATAGTAGATGGTAAAACATTATTCAGCATACACATGCCAGCATACAATGATGCAATCATCAAGGGTGTGGCTACTATAATGACTTCTTATTCTAGCTGGAATGGGGTTAAAATGCACGCTAATCGTAACCTTGTTACGAACTACCTCAAAAATAAGCTCAAATTCAAAGTAACTTATCCAATTTTATTCAGACATGTTTTGCATAACATATCTAGGTGATTTGTTAAGATGATATTTGAATTGTTTTACTTCAGGGTTTCGTTATATCAGATTGGCAGGGAATTGACAGGATTACCACTACACCACATGCTAATTACACATACTCTATATTAGCTGGAATGAATGCTGGCATCGACATGGTTTGTTTTTTCCCACCTTTTCTCAATCCTCCTTATAATGATGTATATATTACACACGTATTATCATTATACAGTATTAAAATTAACTTATATAATATATTAGATTTACATTACTAATATGTTCATATACAAAATAAATGTTTAGAATTTCGAAGGGATATACATGGTATAATTAGCTGATAATATAAGTATAAGATGCTTTTATTATAAGATAATATGCAGCAATAAGATTACGACACCTCTAGATGAAGTCACATTAATTTTTTTCTATTAAGAGTAAAGATAATCCGACTTAGAGGTATCAATATGACCCATTGACTTATAATTGATTCAATTTGGATTATGTTCCATCTCTAATGGTTCAAATGCATAAAAAAAAACCACAAAAGGGTTAGAAACAGTCAAAGCCACCCAAGAGTGTTTCAGGTCAACCTACCTGACCTGTTTTCACTTGTTACCCAACCTGCATAATTGGCCAACGCTATTGTACAGCACAAGTATCTAACAAATGGATGGTATACTGCAGTTCATGATCCCAATGAACTACACAGAGTTTATCGATGGTCTGACTTACCTGGTCAAAAATAAGTTCATACCTATGAGCCGAGTAGACGATGCAGTACAAAGGATTCTAAGGGTGAAGTTCACAATGGGTCTTTTCGAGAACCCATTGGCTGATTACAGCATGGCCAAATACTTGGGATGTCAGGTAATTCAGTCAAACTTGAACGGGCTGACTTTCATCAAGAAGACAAGAACATCTTTGTAACTTTATGTATGCCACTCGTACAGGAACACAGAGACTTAGCAAGGGAAGCAGTGAGGAAAACACTTGTGTTACTGAAGAATGGTAAACCTTCAATGCAGCCAGTGTTACCACTTCCTAAGAAATCATCAAAGATACTAGTTGCGGGATCACATGCTGACAATCTTGGTTATCAATGTGGTGGGTGGACAATAGAGTGGCAAGGAGTTTCGGGCAACGTCACTGATGGTAAGGATATTCAAATCGCTTTAAGTCCTGAACTTTAATCATCATTACCTTCCAGATGAAAAAGAAAAAAAAAAAGAAGAAAAAAGAACATGAACAAAAGGTTCTTTGGGTCACGAGCCTTAACCTACCGATCTCAAACTATATAATTATATAAAGATTATCCTTTTTGACTTTTGAACTGAACCATTTTGGACCCGTCACCCAACCTACTCGTTTTACCACCTTCACTTCAACTAAATCCTTGGAATTTACAGGTACCACAATCCTCTCAGCTGTGAAAAATACAGTTGATGCAAACACAAAAGTAATCTACAATGAGAATCCCAACACGGATTTCCTAAAGTCAAATACTTTTGACTATGCTATAGTCGTGGTAGGAGAGCCACCATATGCAGAGACTTTTGGAGATAGCTCAAATCTTACAATTCCTGAGCAGGGCCAAAACACTATCAAAAACGTATGTGGATCGACAAAATGTGTGGTGGTCCTAATCACTGGGCGGCCAATGGTGGTGCAACCATTTGTTGACACCATTGACGCGCTTGTAGCTGCATGGCTTCCTGGAACAGAAGGCCAAGGTGTTGCAGATGTTTTGTTTGGTGACTATGGTTTCACGGGAAAGCTTGCTCGTACATGGTTTAAGTCCGTGGATCAGCTCCCAATGAATGTTGGGGACCCACATTATGACCCGTTATACCCATTTGGGTTTGGACTGACAACAGCACACACCAAGGGCGCATAAATGTAGTCATCATCTGTAACTAATCACCATGATAATCTTGTCGAGCTGAGATTTTGATTATTTGTTGTTCTATGGTAAGAAATATAGATTCTACAAAATCTTACTTCTTTGCGAGGTCTTTTTCTACTAGGCACACTTATAGCGCTTTTAGAAGAAAATTACCAATGAAATAACTTCTGTAGACAATCTTACAAGCAGACTTACTTCTCAATTATGTCAGAAAAAAGAAAAGCACATATTTAAATCCCTTTGCAACATAAAATTGATAATACTTGAATGCTATTTTATTGGAAATAAATAAAATATGAACAGAACACAAAAATCAGTCTGCTATCCAAAGGCGGTCAGCTCCTCAAGACTGGCGCCACTAATAGGGTATCACATTCTCATATTTACCGATCCCGATAAAGTTTCATTCGGAACTTAATGTACTTCTTAGTTGTACTCTCTACCCTAACTAAACCTACTTTTCACCTATGTCACACACTAAATGATCCCTTCGTATTCATAAACTCGTCAATCAAGAGACATATAAGTATTTAACCATGACTACTTTATTTATCGTTACAAAAAAACTTATACATTGCAACATGTATATATCTTACCACCCACAAACAGAAAACATGACGGAAGAAAGCAGAAGCATTAAACTACCCGAGTACATGTAAGAAGCTCTATTCTACTTCGGTTGCAGCAGCTGCAGGGATCTCTGTGGACTCCTTAACAAGTTCATGACTTTCCTCCTTTTCCTTTATCAGCCTCAAAATCTCTACTTTTTTCTCTAGTAGTGCTACAACTTTAGCATTTAATTTCTCTAACTTGAGTTTTAGCTTGCCAACATCCTTGTACTTCACATCAAGTTTCTTTTTGTCCACCTTATCTTTCTTATCCTTTTCTTTCTTTTCCTTGCTTGTCATTGTTTCCTCCTTACTGGATTCACCTTTCACTTCTTTAGCATTTCCATCTAATTCAATCTCCTTTGATGCAACTTCAGTATCGCATGTTTTATCAGTTGTTTCGTCTTTGTGCTTCTTCTTATCTTTCTTCTTATCTTCTTCGTGCTTATTGTCTCCTTTATCTTTACCTTTCTTGTCCTTCTCTTTCTTATTTTTCTTCTTCTCTTCTTCATGCTCATCATCATCCTTATCTTTACCTTCCTTTACCTTCTTATCTTTATTGTCTTTCTTTTTTGTTGCTTCTTCAGTGGTGTCCTTTCCTTTCTTCTTTTCATCTTTTTTTTTCTTCTCTTCTGTGTAGTGTTCACCTTCCTCTGATTCTCCGGCATCTTCTTTCTTCTTTCCCTTCTTCTTGTCTTTCTTTTTCCTTTCTTTCAAATCCGCATTCTCATATTCTTCCTCGGCCTCCTTTTTCTTTTTGTCTTTGTTCTTCTTTTCTGGCTCGTTTTCGCCTTCCTCTGATTCTCCAGCATCATCATTCTTCTTGTCTTTCTTTTTCTTCTCTTTCATGTCTGCGTTCTCACATTCCTCCTCAGACTCTTTTTTGTCTTTCTTCTTCTTTTTCTTCTCTTCTCCCTCTTCCTCTGACCCATTAGATTTCATTTCATCTTTCTCCTTGCACTTGTCATCCTTATCTTCCTTATGTTTTGGATTCTCCTTCTCCACTGACTTAATCTTCAAATCCACCTCTTCTGTAACCTTCACTCCTTTTTCTTCATCTGTCCCTTTAATCTTGCACTCAGTTTTCATATGAATCTCTTCCTTGACAACATGCTCAGGTGTCTGTTCCATCTCAAACTTCTAACCTTATATCCAAGTAATCTGCAGAGACAAATGTGAAATGATTACTAGATATCAAATATTTTTAATCAAAACCATAAAGATCACCAATTTAACCAGTAATGCTTGATAGAATAATTACTGCAACTCAAGATTGTTTTTTTTTTATCGTAACATAGTTGGTCTCAATTCCCAACATACATTTTGACCTCTGTTACAATTTCAAACTTGACTGCCCAGTTCACATATACTATTCTATTAATATTTCCAAAAAATGAGAACCATTTCCCATAATAGGAAAATGAAGATCATGAGGGACAGTGGGACACAGCAACACTTCAACTTTATATGTTGAACATGTCCTATACATTTCAAGTTTTCTATCTCAAATTCTTTCATATCTACCATATTTAGAACAATATTTACCTATATCTATATATAGTATAAATGGTTTGTCAGACATGTGAAATACTAAATTTATATCATAACTATATAGAGCCTATATATAATACACATAGCCAATATATATACTGAGAATTAATTATGATAGATCTGCTACATTATTTCTTAAATTAAAAAATGATAAAGATTTCAACTTCTTGGCAGAATTCAGTTAAACTAAAGCTTCTTAACAACTACTTCTGTCGCTATCCAACTTCAAAGAAAAGAACAGATGACACGCATATCATCGAACAGTTGGTAGTCAATATAAAATTCGAAAAATACATATAAGTATCACAAGACCAACTAACAATCAACATCAAGAATAAAATCAAACAAACAAACTTACCCAAAAGATCAGTGTGTTAGGGTTGTTGTTCCACCGTTTATAGGAATTGTATTGAAGAACAAAGAGTGTTGAATGAAATCTATATGTAGATATATGTGTAAGAAAGTATATGAATTAACGCGGTGTTTTAATTAAGAATTAAAATTAAAATTAAATTAAAAGATTGAGGATAGAACGTGTCGGTTAGTTGGAATTTTTATGAAATTGTATAGATGTAGAAATATAGATACAGATGATGTACGTAAAGTTATTGCTTGGGAGTTAAGGGGTGTATGAATGAATACTTGTTGGTTAAGGAATTTCTAGTTTTGGGTAGAGAGTCAAATCAACAACTTGACAATTTTGATGTTCATTCAATATATTGAATCGTAGTTGAATCTTGAATTTTATTTTTTATTTTCTTATGTTAATGCTGTTATGTCTGTATATTTATATGAAAATAAGTTGATAGATGTTGTAACAAAAGTTAATCTAGAGGACTACTATTATAATGAATCAACTTATCCTCACACTAAATTAAAGATTTTAAACTTTTAAGAAGATGAATTGCGCAGAGTAGAAGAAAAAGTCGAGTCGTCAGGGAGTGAATGAGAACGTAAGAACGTGAGAATTTTTTTTCCAGGTAAAATTATGGTGCAATCATAACCATTTCCTCAGTTTAAGCCCAAAACAGAAATCTCATAAATATAACTCAAAACAGAAAGTCAACCCATAAATAAACCCCATAAGACCAAAATACAAAACCAAAAATTTAAACCCACAACACAAAAGCCCAGAACACAAAAGTCAATACACAAAAACCAAAACATAAAGCCCAAAACACAATCCCAAAAGCTAAGAATACAAAACCCTATAAACCATAAGGCCATAACACAAACCCCAATACAAAATCCCACAATACAAATGTAAGATTAAGCCCAAAATCAAAAAGACCAAAAGATAAAACTAAGGAAAGAAAATCCAGAATATAAAGCGCACAACAAAACACTAGCCCACTATATACAACCCACTAAACAATTGCAAGAAACACATAGCCAGGAAACAAAAGCCCATAAAAGAAAGCTATAAAACATATAATCTTCAACATACAACTCTAATTTTATGGTTTTCTTACCCTAACTTCATGCTCAACACATTTTAACTACTAAATAATGATATGCACAACTTACTAAGTGTTTAAACAAACTCAATCTACTACCATTACCTTTAATTTCAAACATGCAAGAATCTTGATGAAATTAGGGCTCATGAACATGTTCAAAAATTTGGAAATTTCAATCATAAGAAGAGAGGATATGGGCTGTTACCTTGGATTTTCAAGTTTGATGGTGAGAATGCTTTAATCTTCCTTTGATTCTCTCTTGTTGGTAATTACACACACTAATCTCACCTTGAGCTTCACACACTAACTTCTTCGGAGTTTTCTTTGTTAAAAAATGACAAGAAATAATGGTTTAAGCTATTTAAATTTCGTGGTCAACCTGGTCAACCGAAGTCAAACTTGATCAATTATTTTACTGCACTAAAAATGAGTTTGCAGTCAACTTCAAACCATTATAACTTCTTTATACGACATCTGTTTTGGACGAATCTTATATCCTATAAACCTTGAAACATTGACTACAACTCTCATGTTTTACGTTTAGTTTGAATCTCAACGGATTATGAGTTATAAGGCTGCAAACAGAGGAGGTTGCACACAATTTTTGGGTCATAATTTTGACAACACTCAAAATGAAGCTGAAGTCAACTTCAAACCACTATAACTTCTTCATACGATATCCGTTTTGAATGAATCTTATATCCCTGTAAACCTTCAAACATGTACTACAATTTTCGTGTTCAACATTTGGTCTAATTCCCTACGGATTACAAGTTATATGGTTGCAAACAGAGGGGACTGCACAAGAATTCTAAACTTTTACAAGTATATTTATCTTTCCATTTACATAATTAAACACTATCTATTACTAAACATTAACTATCATTCTAAGCTAAAATATGGTAAATCACCACAAAAATATTAATAATATGTGAGTTTCGAAAGATCAAGACCTGGATGCCAAAAGAAGCAATAGAAGCTGAGGCGATGTTACATTTTGGCTATAATTGATCTAATATGGTCAATAATGTTCAACGGATCAATTTCATATCGTTTATGGAGTTCATTTTATATCGACAATATTGTATTGTAATACTAATAACAAAACTATATGATTAATTTTTTGTTCTTTTCATCTAATCTAATTGTTTACATATTGTAATGTATGTATAGTTATGTAGATTTTATAAGTTGTGTATATGTTGATGTATGTAGCTTTTTATTGTAATAATTTTGTAGTTTTATTATATAATCCTTAAGTTTATTTTATCCTTACAAAACAAACACTAACATATAATTATGGAACACTAGCATATGCATTTGTACATGACAAATAAAAAGTTCTATTTTTGAGTTTCGAGAGATCAAAACCAGAAATTTATGGAACGAAGGATGAACTTGTGCTCAAGTTTCTTATGTACGAGTATTGATCTCATATGGTAAGTGTATACCTGAGATCAAAAACCTTATTATCTATATTCTTCTACTATTCTTATATATTTGGTGGTAGATTTGTGGGTTGTGTTAATTTTTTATACCATACGAGACGAAGAGTATTGGTTTTAATACTTTAATAATAAAAAGAAGATGGTAGTGTTATATATTTTGATGATGATGATGCATGAGTCATTTTACCAGTTTAATTGTAGTACGAGACAATGATGATTGGGTGTAATACTTTAATTGTATATTATAGTGGTATTTATATGATGATGATGATGATAATTATAATGTTGATTAATTGTTGCACAACCCATTCTCGAAGGTCAAAAAAGCCCAAATCGAAATCAGGATGTGTAATTTCAAATCGAGCATCTGAGCCCAATTCCTAAGCTGAAAACTATAATAATCAGAAATTCAATCCAACAAACCTATAAAGTTTAAGCCCAATAAAACAGAAAAACATAAAAGCTAAGTCGATTAAAATTAAAAATATAAACAATCTTTTGGTTTGGTATTTGCAACAACGTTAATACACCGACTGTTTGTAGAAAGACGACTTAACCAAACATTTTATTCGAAAATGTTTAGTATTAAGTCCGATATGACTCAACAGTACTAAACATGTATGTAAAACAATAAGAATATTACCCGAACATACACATTTGATTTCACATCATTAAGATACAGTGAATGTAGTTAATTGTTTATGTGACAACGATGTGGATGTAATTATTATTTTTTTAAAAATAAACACATTTACGTGTTAAAATTGTATTTATCATCAATTGCACAATATAAACGATGGTTTTAGAAATATGCAATAACATGCAGGTTTCTACTAATGTTCATGTTTGAACATAATCTTTTCGATATCATAAGGTTTTAATTATGTTTTAAATGCATACCCCTCTTGAGAAGAATATATCTATCTATCTATCTTTATATTAAACGAAATTGAAACTGATGATGGGTCAACTTTTTATATAACGAGGTATAACACAGTGTTAAATGATTTATAAAATAATTAATATGCAAAGACTTTGAATTTAAAAGTGCTAATTTGGTTCAACTAATATTTACAAGGGCGAACGTGTATTTTGGTGTGACCCAAATCCTGTAGGAGAACATGCGGACAACTCATAAATGATTTACGCACCCCACTTTTGGTTCAATTCCGACATAACCTATACAGTAGTATGGCGCTATTTTTGAGTAATTATACGATGAGTTTTGTTAACGATAATTATAATTATATCTATCCCATATTGTATATATATACTAAAAAAGAATAAAATATTGTTATATATTTTGTCATATAGGAAAAATGATACGTAACGATCTCTTATAATTTAAAAATAAATAATTATTTAAATTTAAAAGATAAATTAAAAAATAAGTTTAGATAGAATTAGATAATATTTGAATATAATAATAATTAATTACAAAAATCTATAAATCCTACTCAAACACTAATTGAAAAATAATATTAAACTATTAAATTTATAAAAATTGTGAATATAAAAACTGCTTAACTTAAATTACCGTGCATCGTACGGTTTAAATATAGTATATATATAATAAATGAGAATAAAATATTGCTTCATCATTTTGTCACATAGGCAAAATGACATGTGATGACCTCTCATAATTTATAAATAAATAATTATAATTATTTAAATTTAAAAGATAAACTAAAGAATAAATTTAGATAGAATTAGATGATATTTGAATATAATAATAATTAATTAAAAAATTATGAATTTTATTCAAATACTAATTAAAAATTAATATTAAACTATTAATTCTATAACTTAAATTGATGGACAATTTAAATCTAATATATATATATAATCCTAATCTAATAAAGGGTCAAACCCTCTCAATACCCAATGCGTAGGTACAAATTAGCCTTTTTTTTTATACTATATATATGGTGAAGTTTGTAAATGAAGACTTGTTTTGTTAAACTAGCAGTGTGTTTGTGTATAGTTGCGAGAACAAATAGTTAATTTGACATTCACAGATTTTATTGTTTACACTATATTGTTAAAAGTTTAATTTAAGGATATGTAAAGTTTAAAACTTAAGGGTTACAATTTATTAATTAGTGGTTCATTTGGAAAGTAATTAATAATTTTAAGGGTAATTTGGACATTAATCATCGTTGAGTCTAATTTTAAGAAAAAAGATGGAGATAGTTTATATATAGTTAAGATTAAGATTAAGATAAAATGAGTATGTAAATTTGAATATTGATCAAAAGAGTTCCTTTTGTTAAGGTTAATTAGTTTTACATTTATTAAATGAAATAAGCTCGGTTCAGTTTAAATATACAATTTATATTAGGGTAGGACAGATGTACTAGTCAAAGGTAGTTCGTGACTGATATCGATCGATTTACCCATGAAAAGTAAAAAGTAGAAAAGGTTGACACAAGTAGTACAACTGGTATATGATGTATGTATGTCACTCGTATATATTTTTACCATGAGTACTTACCATCTCTTTTTTATTTTCATTGAAATTGAAATGGTTGGTTTTGAGAATTTATTCTTAGCATTTAGCATCCCTTAATTCATATTTACAGTTGTTATGGGATTTAACTCAACACTGCCCGATTCAGCCACTATTCCAAGCGGTCATATCGAATAGCACCATAGGCAACAACCGTCCAGGGGCCATCATTCTCGGGTACGACCTAAGAAAACACGAAACCATAATCTAATAGTAGGGCGAACCATCTCGATAATAATGTTTTCTTTAAAGCTAAATCAATATGATTTCACAATTCAGTTTATAATAGAGGGACATTTCACAATATTTGCAAAGAATGATTTCGAAATATCATTTTAGATAAAGGGAGATTTTGAAATGAATTTAATTTGTACAGCTTTACTATAATTTCTTTCATTTTTTCACTGAATTTATATGATACTAGTATCGTATCGTGATATGCAATAAGGTGGTGTGTCGATAAGAGGTGACAATAATGGTGAAAATGTGAAATAATGAAAAAAAAATCAGAGTGTTTTGTATAAAATGTTTGTTCAGGAAGTAAGAGAGCAAAATATTATAGTGAATTATACATGGTAAAAATTTCAAGAGTATAATTGACCCTTAAGATATTCGGTAACCCGTTTGACATGTTTACTCAAATTAGTTATGTAGGCTGAGTATGGGTTAATTAGTTTTGACTCCACTCAAACCCGCTAACGTGTTTATTAAATTAGGTAGACTTTGAAAAGAGCAATCTTGAACTGTCAATCCAACTCGAATTATATCAATTATTATTTTATAGACTACTCACATATATTTTAAAAAATATTATAATGTAATATATGTATAAAATCATAAAATAAAAATAACGGTGTACAAGGATTGCCATTTTCTTGCAACATGTAAGATAATTTGTGTCAAATTTTCATGTTCGAAATAAAAGAATTAGCTGTATGTTTGAAGGGAAATAGAGAAAAAATAGATAAAGAACATCTTAACCGTTAATTTTATAATTAATTGCTCATATACAATGCTGAGCGATCCATTTCAAATTTTTAATCCAACTCGAAATTTCGTAAAAGGTTTCTATCGCATATTTGAAGAAGTGGGAATTAAAAGACCAATTAAAAAATCTTAAGAAGAGAATTAATCGATAAGAAAAGCCTGTCTTCACGATCTGTCACCGAATCTCTCTGTTTACATACACTCTCTCTCTTTCTCTCTGTTCATCTCTCTCTCCCCCACCTCAATAAACCCAAACCCAAAACTAAACCTAAAACCAATTTGAAATCCCCCCAAAAAAGCAAAACTTGCAACCAAAAAAACCCTATTTTTTGACATCAAGATCTACAGCTTCAACTCACCATGAACGATCTTCTATCTGTAAGTTTTTCAATTTATTAAAAAGATTTATAACCTTTTGATTTCTTGAACTTCTTTTTCTTTTTTTGGTGATGGGATAATAGAATTATTTAGAAAAATAAGCTGCATTGTAGGCTTTATGAGGTCTAAAGCTTATTGTTTTAGATCTTACTTTAGATTTGAACTTTATTTGTTGGTGTAAACTTTTTGTCCTTTTAAGCTTGTAATTTACTGGGATTTATTAATTAGTATATGATTTTGAGTAGTATATATGTGTAGTTAGTTAGTTTGATTATTGAAATCTGAACTGACTTTAACCTCTGAATTTTGACCCCATTGAAAAGAACAAAAAGGAGCGTTTTTTTTATTATTTATTTTTTGAAGGTAAAAGGAATT